>OX375878.1:15502327-18337327 GCA_947359465.1 Metellina segmentata | reverse complement strand
AAAATGCAGGTTACATGGAGGATTCCTTATGTGTACAAAACCTATCATATTCTTTGAACTTTCAAAAATAGGTAACTATTAAACTTCTGAATATCTTGAAAGTCTGATGTATTTCAAAACAAAATTATTAAGTTTCTCTTGGTAGATAGGTATTTTAATTAACGCACTAGAGCTGCACAACGAGCTATTGCCAACGATCTTGGTTCAAACACGAAGTAAAGATCTGAGGACAATACCATGTAATTTTGAACCACGGGTTCTCTAGGCCAATGCTGTAAAGTTTTAAAATTGTAATAATATTTTATCTCTTATCTTTAAATCTAGGCTGCTTTGTTTATATTTCTCTCAGGACGTATAAAACAGTTGAGAGGACAAATCGATGACGTAAGTGTTTACAGTAATTTTTTAAGTGCTCATTCTTTGTAATATTTTTGCAAGAAAATGTTGTTTTCGATAAGAAAGAAAGGTAAAGGAGTCAAAAGTTTAAAAATACTAAAAAGGAACAAATAAAAATATTACTTTTAAATTTGTTTCATTTTTTTTATTTGTTAAAATAGATTTTAAAATTTCTTCAAATTCTCAATTCAGTGTTGAATTGATTTAGATTCTTAACTCTTATTTTCAAAGCACATTTTTCTGTATTTAGCTTTTGACTGTCCTTAATTTCTCCATACTTTGTAGATATTAGAGAATCATGTATTATATTACACTCTGTTATACTTTTTTAGATTTCAAAACTAATTTCTAATATTGGAGCAGAATTTTTTTTTAATGTATACTTCAGTACTTGTGTTTACGAATGGCGATGGTAATTTTCAGTTCAGGTAATTACCATTGACATTAAGAATCATAATTCCACATGATACATTAGTCTTCACACATTATTCGAGAACACACATACCTAAAAATTGAGTATTTTATTCATTAAAGTACTGTAAATTTTCAGTATTTTGTCATTGAGATGTTGGTTATTGCTGTAACTATTTTAAACTATAGTTCATTAAACACTGATTGTTATAAGAGCACAATGAATTATTTTCTTGTGAAACAGTTTTGTATTTGTTTTCAGGCAATCGACACCTTTCAATTGTCCATCAATGTTCAACAAGAATGGAAGCAATTCCACTATCTCTGTTACTGGGAATTACTGTGGTGTCATTGGTAGTGAAAGCTTATTTTTTAATACTAATTTGTCATTCTTTGCAAACAAAATTTGTTCTGTTTATGTAATTTTTAACTGTGTAGTTGTATTCTTGAAAAACGAGTATTTTGAAAATGTAACCTATTTTTGACTTATAGTAGAGATAAGTTTGTTAATTCTAGAATTATTTATTTTTTATGCTTTTAGCATTTTACTCTAACTATATTTTCTCATTAATTAATTTTTTATACTACAACGAAAATAGTTGGTTAGTGTAAAGTAATTAATATTGAATGTTTTCGTAATCTTTGCAGTTTATTCAAATTGATTGTCATTGCACCAAGGGATGCCAATTTAAATAATTAAAAAAAAAAATCATAGTTTTTAATTCCTGATTAAATTTTATTTTAGTTTTATTTTAAAATAACCTGGTATAGGATGCATGTTATTATATGCAAATAAGTAACATTTTACATGTACTCTCAAGAATGATGTTTTTCCACTGAAAATAATCTGCTTCACTTTGAAAGCATTCTCCAGAGAAGTAAGAATTAACATAAAGTGGAAAGAAAATCCGTTAAGAAAATGAAAGAGAAAAAAAATTTACCAATGAAACCAAAGGAAAATAAATAAACACTTCACTTTCTTCGTTTGTTCCTGCCCTTTTCAAAAGATCGGCATACATCAGTTTTGTCTTTCCTCAAATCATGCCTCCAATATGCTGTCGCCAGCTCATTATTTTTCTGTTTTCCAGATCAAAAGCAATTTCTCACCATGCTCTATTGCCCCTGATCTTCGTTTGGTTATCGATTTCACCCCCTTTGCAACATTAGCAGATTTAGCAATGACGTTTTTTTTAACAATCATAGATACCATCATTGTTGGCATACAGATATGTATGACACCTCCGTACTTTTCAACAATCTCTTTTTTCAACTCCATGGTGAACCTAACCATTTTCTTTGTTGCTTGGTTCTCTCAATGGTTAATGAATTTACAAAGCATTTAAGCTAAAAAGACAAAATAACATAAAAATTCAGCTATAGTGTGTTATTCAACAAGTTGTAGAAATAGTTGTACTGACGCTCCTGGCAGAGATGCCATATCTTACCCCCTTCCAAAATACTTCCACTACACCATTTGACGCATACTAATCATATTCCAAACAAAGGTCGTGTACCAAACAAAAAAATTTTGCTTCTGAACAGGACATATATCATCAAGTTGTACTTATTCCAAAGCAGACGTATACCTAAGTACCACTGTACATGTAATAATGAAAGAATATGTGGTAATTGCTACTGTACAAAATAATTTTCAACGGTCATATATTTTTGTTGCTAGGATGTTTTTCAATATTTAAATAATCTAGATGTAAGAAATTTTTTTACATCATTCTTGCATTTCAGAAGTTTAGTTCTTTCCTGTTCTTACCTAATATATATCCTTATATATAGCTTCAAGTGTGATTGGACAGAAGCAGCCAAGTGTTCAGACATTTTGAGACAAGAGTGCAAGTGGTCACCCGCTATCTATACGTATGTGCATGCATCAATTTTATACATGATGATGGAAGAAGGGAATTCGGATATGAAGGACACAATTACTGACCTTATGGGGTAATACTTAAATTGACAGTTGAAGTAATGCTATTTCTATGTTTACGGTGCATTAACTATTCTCTTTGTATGTTTTATGTATACTGTATTATATACTTGAGCAATCCATGTCCTCCAGTAATTTACTGAATTCTTACCACCATAAGTGACGAGAGATTTATGAGAAGTTAGAATTTCTGTGTAAATTTTTACTGTGATTTAATTGTGCACTTAAAATATGTTTGCAGTTGTCTATGAATGTATAGTGAATAGTCTAATCACTTTTTAATCAACATTTAACTAATTCAACTAATTCAACTCGAGCAATGCCTGGTAATTCTGCTATTACTATTTAAAGCTCTACTTGATTCTTTCACAAACAACTTTTGCTAACATTGCATTTATGATGAGCACTCCATATCTACTGTCATTAACTTTAGCTGTTACTTTGAGGTTTTAGCTATTAACTTCAAAATATTAGGTACACTTTAGTTCCTTAATACATTGGAACTGACTGGCATTGTGTTTTGTTATTGCAAAGCATGTTATCAGAATGCAAGCATAGAGTAAGGAAGTTTGCATTATTTAATTATCTGAAATAAACCATGCACAGACATTTAGTTGAAGGTTTTGAAAAGTTTTATGCTCAGCTTATTTAAGTACTTAATAAACATTTTTAAATCTGATATTCAAATTTTGTACTTGAATACTGATACTTGGTACACTGATGGTATGCAGTACATATTTACATATAAGTTATTGAAAGTTGGACAAATATTTTATAAAAGTGTGTTAAAGCAATTAAATGCCATACCTTAGATAAACGATTGAATTTACAGTATAATATTAACTGTCTGATCTATCAATCTTAAATGTGTGTGTATTGAGTATTACCTTTAATCTGGTATTTACAAGTTAAGCATGCATTTAATATTCTTGTCTTTAACTTCCATAATATTCTAAGTCATAAAATTTTATTGTTTTTTTTTCATAGTTTAACCTTTTATAAATACTAATTCATTGCACACATATGGTAAAGGTATTTAAAAAAATTTTATTATATGGATAATTGCATTTACATTTTAATTCCATACAATATATTTTAAGCATTATACAGTATAATATAATTCTATTCCATCTATATTTTAATTCTATGCCTGATATATTATGGATTCTAGGAAAGTTCCAGGTCTGAAGCAGCGTTTGGCTGGGAAGTCCATTCCATTAGAAAAGTATGTTGTGAGGAAATCAAATAAATTCACTGCTCAGGGTGGCAAACTTATAGTTCCTGCACTTGTGAGTATTTCTGTGATTATATCATAATGAAATAATAGTAATTACAATTCAAGTAAATTGCTTTATGTTATGTAGAAAGTTCCCTTTCTGTTAGACCCAATTATATTAATTGGAAATTCTTGGCCTGAAAGTGTCCAGAACGTATATTTTTGAGGTTGCATATAAAATTCCAAACATGTCCACTGCAAGTTAAACGAACCATAACTACATGTATGTATTAATGAAAAACGTATTTTTTTTTGGTATTATTATAGAGATTGTTACACTGTAAAATTAATGTATCTGAATTTAGTTCCATCATAGACAAGTCATCACTGACAATTACATGTTTTTTTTAATGCTTTATAATCTTTTATGATGACCAAATTTGTTTGAAAGACTTTTTTAAATTTACCTGGGGTGCATATTTGTGTCATATGCTAGCAGAATTACCTGACCTTACACAGTTTGAATTAGTTGACCATAGATTGAAAAAATGGCCAGAATAATTACTTTTCTCTTTCATAAAAACAATTTCAAATAATTTAAATGTGAGTAAAATAATTTGTAATGTCTTTTTGACATTTTTATAATTTCTACAACGTAGGATATAAATCCTACACACGCACATACACTACCTTATAATAATGGACCGGACAACAAGATGTGATAGTATAATGGAAAGAATACATGCTTTAATAGGTGGATGGTGCTGCATTTACACTAGCAACCCCTATGGGGATACTTTCAACAAGGTTTGGATACACAGCTACGGGTATTTGTGTCCATTCCTGCTGCAAGAATGTCGGCAGCTCAGCTGTAGGTTTCGGACATGGTTCCCTGATCCGTAAGCATCGCTATAACGCGTTCCAAAAAAAAAAAATCTGTGGGGTTTAGGTCGGGACTCTGAGCTTGCCAGGGAAGACGTTATGCATCCATATCTTGATACCGCTGCTTGACAGAGGCTGCAACATGACACTGAGCGTTGCCGTCCTGGAAGTAACATTCGTCTATTCCATAAAATTGCCAGAGCGTAGGAAGAATATGATTGTCCTAAATGTTCTTGTAGGCGTCAGCGTTCAATTGACCGGAACAAGACGCAAAGGTCCCAGGCCATATCACGAAAAACACCCCCAAGCAAGTAGTCAGATTTTACTCAAATTCGCTGGCATCTGGTTTATTATTGTAGGGTTGTGTACATCCATGTAATACATTGCACCCTTGCTATATAGCAAATCTACAAAATGACAACAGGTGTCACTAAGGTAAATACTCCAAGAGGCGATTTTGAGGGGATTAGGAATTCCCTTTCTTGAGTTGTTTTCCTGTAAAATTGATCAAAATTCATAAAAATAACGAATCTATGGCGAATTCTCTTGCACTCATAGTTTACTGGTATTGTTTTAATTGTGGCACTCTTGCACAGGCGTAACTTTTTCTAATTTGGCATCTTTAAGGGAAGAATAGCAAGTTAATTTGTTAAGATTAATCACCCAGTTTTTTTAAAGCTAATATGTTGAAAATTCCATTTTGTGACTGTGCATTAGTAAAATAACTTGTTTTTTAAATTGAATGTCTTGTTGTACTTGACTTGTTGTCTTGTATGACAGAGCAAAGGTAACTTATTATCTTTTTTTTTAAATGGCAAATAGATTTGACAGTGTTCTGTAAAAAGAAAATCATTGTTTCAACAAACTTTTAACCTATAAGTTGCTTAACTATAGCTTCAGCTCGTAAAATAAGCCACTTTCTGTCATTAGAACAAAGATTTTTTCCAAAGTTCTAGTTCAGATTTTTTTAATATTAACATTCTTTCAATAATGGTGCTTTCAATAATGGTGCTCCAATAATGGTGCTAATGGTTCCACTTAAAATTTGCTCTTTTCTAGCTTGCACGTCACTTTAAATCGAATTCTTTGAAGTGTCGTTTGTGATGAAGAGGAATGCTAATTTATTGACAAAATAATATTTAATAAATTTACAGCAAAAAAAAAAAATAATAAAAAGTATTAAAAAAGTTGTTCTGAGGTTATTATTTTGTTTCTTTTGTACCTCGTGATCTTGCATTACTGCCACAACTATAGAAATTGGACAAAATGTAAAAATGTGAAATTTAATGGAAAAGCTCCAGAAAATATCAGTGCATGTGCTCAATAAACACAAGTTTCCATTTCGTTTTTGTTCATTGCAAAACACCGTCTCTCAATTTCAGAAAGTGTTTGTATTTGCAAATAAAATAAGGCTGAAAATATGAAGTTCGTAAGAATATTTTCTTTTTCAGCAGTGCTAGTAAAACAAAGTAATTTTTTAAAGGTATATACATTCCAGCTTCTCCAAAACTACCATACCATATTATGGTTAATTTAAGTATATTTGCTCAGATGTTTCAGCATGAAACTTGTCTAAGTATTCTAGCAAAGGAAATTCAAATAACGCAATTACTAAAGTAAAATATAATTGATCAAATATTGCATAAAAGTATGTCAAATAAATTTTGTGGTACTTGCACCAACACCAGCCAAAAAAGCAGACACAAGACTGATGCAATCGAGTTCAGCCACTTAATCAGTGCAAGTGCTCACAGTAAGCAATGCTTCATGAAAATACACCCAGCCATTTAGATGTAGCACTGGCCTTAACCAGATAAATAATTTGAAATGGGTCAAAAGTATTCAATGTACAAACACTCCAGTTTTATTTGTGTAGATATACTGCATAACACTTATACACTTGCTGAGTTATAAAACTGTATGTTTACGTAGATAAAAATGTTAAACTATCACTCAAATATTTATTTCATGATGAAAGTTTTACCTTGGAGTTGAGAAAATAAAATATCTGCTGGGTATACAAAATAAGTGTATCTGTAGGTCTAGGGTTTTTTATTATCCAAAGATTAAAATTATTTATGAAGATTAAAAATTCAAATTTTCTTGTATGGTAAAACATTTTAAATATATACCCAGATGAAGTTTGACTTTTTATTTTGGAAATTTGATGAACCTTTTTAAAACATGTTTTTAAAGCTTCAGAAAATTTACTTTGCTAAATGTGTGTTTTTTTCTTCAGGAATTGCTGTACATATGGAACAGTTTTCCAATGATAGCAAAATCTCGTGAACTCACAGAAAATATCCTCTGCAAAGTTAATAACTTATTTTCTAGTCTGGAAGATGCCAAAGGTAACCCTTAATCTTTAAATTAATTATCTTTTTGTACTTTTTTGATTGGTTACTGTTTTCATAATAGTTAGCATGAAATTCATAGTATTTTTAATGTTACTTAAATTATATTTCTTTTTACCTGAATCTGTTCAACATTATTTTTTCAAAATACTTTTATAATGTATAATTTTATAAATGTTTATTATTTTTGCTAATTTTCTTTTATTCTCCATAGATATTGTCAATCGACCCCTTGATGATTATTGTCTTATTTTGCTATTAAGAGGTGTGTGTTATACTAGTTTAGGCAGGAATATGCAAGCAGAGGACTGCTTTCGCGAAATCCTTTCCTGGTACGTTTTTAAATTCAAATTAGTTGATTTGAATGTTATATGTCAAAAACAGATGTAGTTTTTAGATTACAACTAATTTTAGCTAACTGTCAAGCATCCCAATGGGTAATTAAAGGTAAAATTTTATTTCTTTAAAACACAAGAAGTCACTACGATAATTTCAAACGATTTGCTTTGCTGCATAGTCAGTCAAAAATTCAAGATAAATTTCCTATATAACATATCTTTCATACCTTGTTACTTTTATTGTATCTGTAAAACCATGTGTGATCGAAGTAAATTGTTTATGTTGTACCAGAAATATAAATATATATATATATATATATATTATTATAGTAAATATTTCTTAAGAATTTCAATGAAAAGTTAATCTTTCCTTCTCCAATATTATAAAACATTGCAATTGTGTATTCAATGTAAATTATATTTGTATCTTATTTGTTATCGTTACAGTGAAAAACGAATTAAAGAAGATATATATTTGGTACCTTTCACCATGACTGAATTAGGCTTGATAAAAATGAAAAATGGTGATGGAGTTGAAGCAAAAGAATTACTTGAACCTGCAAGGTACTCCATTTCTTTCCTTATCATATTTTCTTCATGGGACACTTAGTAACTAACATTAGATGCATAAACCATTTCAGTTCGTCAAAAACTCTTTTTGAATGATATTGTTAAAATTCTGTGTTGCATCTGTATCACATCTGTTTAAATTCACACAATAAGTATCATCGTGTAATGTTCAGTATTACAGTGTTCAGGTTTTCAATTGCACATTTTTGTTTTTGGTATCAACCTTTCATTTTATGAACATTGTCAGTGATAGAAAGAAAGGAAAGGAGGGAGAAAGGATTTTATGCTTTAAGATGTAATCAGCTTTTAGTAAGCTGCTTAAATCTACCTTTAAAGAAAAAAAACCTCGAAAATTGTGAGGATTGAAAAAGAGTGAGGAATTTGCTAGAAATGCAGGGTAACGTGCAAATAGTTTGTTTACATATGTGAGAATTATGCAGTCTGTTTTGTAAAATAAATGCTGCTGTTGAGAAAATCATTGATAATAGTTTAGAGTGGTAGTTATAAGGTATTTTGCCTTCAAGCCTGAAACAGTTTAACTACCTTTAAAGTTAAATGGGAGCATTTGATAACATTTACAAAAAATAAATAAAACTATTTGTTTTAAGGTTTTTTTTCCCGTGGATTAAACTGAATAAATTTATTGTTTTTTAGTTTATTTGTGAGGTGTTTCATTTTTATTTATTTTCAATATTGTTTGCTATTACTGACATAATTCCTTCATCTAAAAGTACTCACAAGTAAATATGAGAATTAAATCGTAAAATACTTTAAATAAAACATAATGCTAGTCAGCTGATGGACAGCCTAAAGTTGCCTTGCCTGCTTGTACCATCCACTGAGAGTTGTTTTGATTGAATCTGCACACATTAGTAAGTGTGCTGCATCTATTAGTGCACTATTTGTTCAAAGGGGATATTACATACAAGAGGCTGTTAGCAATACAGAGCTTATGTAGTTGGGAAGCAAAGCAATCAGGGTTTGTGAATGGTGCCACTATCGCATTTCTGGGCTAATCAAGGAGAGAAAAGGTCGACTCTTTCCAAGATTTTTCTTTAGTTTGATCTGAAAGGAAGATTTCATGCTTAGTATATACTATAACCAAAGACGCCACAGTATAGTAAGAGATCTGAGAATTTGTGTGTACTCTTGTCAGTGAATTTATTTGCCTTATGGGAGTCGGTACCCTACTTACCTTCAAAATACCGATTTTTATGTTTTGGTATTTTTCAAATCTCCTATTCAAGACCTTTCCAGTGACTCTTTTACCTTAACTCAAATTAGAAATAAGTTAAAATGAACTATAAAAAATTTAAACAAAGCATCAGCCTATCGTGTCACGCAAACCTTGACAGATAAAAACGTAAACACTGGCCTTTCAACTCTTAAGTTCTGACTGCAAAGCCTCAATTTATTTTATTTATTAGCTCAGTACGAGCTGTAATTTAACAGTGACTGTGATTGCTGTTTATTTACGTTAAACCGCTCATTTCGAACTGAATTTGTTTATTGCAAAACGAATTTTGTCAGCTATTTTGAATTTCTTTGAATGTAAGTTGTATATTCTGTAGAATTCAAGCAATAAGCAAATAAAATGCCTAGATCATCTAAAGCTTTCAAAAAACGCAGAGGAACTTTTTTTTAAAGTAGAATGTCATCTTATAACTGTTTCAAATGGAAGTGAAAATGGGAAGGCTGGTGTGAAAGAATCTTCTAGCGCCAGACAGAAGAAAGTGCCTGATATTGATGAGAGTTTTTCATTGTGTAGCGAAAATAAAGGCACTATTAATGCCATCATGGACTTAAATATTCTTGCAAAAGTATTTAAGATATCAGTACGTTCCCAGTTGTGCGACAGTGGACTAGAGCTACACGTTTTGAGCAGTGGATCTGGTCAGGCTATTTCTTTCATTTCAGTACGCACCGAGCCTGATCCACTGGAAGAAAACAACCGTCCGCGTGTTTCCGAAGTCGTCGTCTTCCAGAGGCTCATGTCTCGGGTGTTCCTTCGTCATCTGACCGTGGTTCAAAATTACGAGGTGTTGTCCTCGAATCTTTCCCATAACGGACGGATCCCGGACCGTCGTCAATAGCCCGTTGTGTTGCTCTAGTACGACGTTAACTAAAATTGCCTATTGCTTTGCCAGCGGCTCATGTCAGTCGTTAACTGTGATGATTTCAATTTTGTGTTTGGCTTCAATTCGATTATTTCTCACACAGGCACAATTATCGCGGATACCCCCTGGAGACGATCCTTCATTTCCGAGTGCACTCGATCCTCCGGCAGCTGCGCGCCAAGGGTCACATCATTCCCACTCCTTCCCCGAAGTGCACCCCTCTGCACTCTCCGGATCCCTCCCCCAATCGCGGAGGGGATATTCCGGAGTTCCCGTACCTGAGAGAGAGTCCGACTCTGCCCACCTCGCGCAATCTCCTCCAGCCACCCTCAGACATCGGCTCCTGCGTGTCTCTTCAGTGAGCTCGGCTCCATGTGTCCGACCCATCGAGACTCGCCTCGCCGCAACTTCACGAGCGTCCCGACTCCTACGACTACCTTGTGACAGCAAATACAGCATAGTTATTTTTGTGTGTAGCGGCAATGAGAGAGTGCTGCAGTGTTTGAAATGAAGAAACTAATGTTTCGCTCGTGTAACGATATGCTTTAGTTCATTGTAGGGTCTTGAGAAAGGCTGATTGTGATTTGTTATTGTTAGTTTTATCTTAGTTGTGGTGTATCTTTTTATTAGATGATGCGATTCTTACAGATTCAAAGTAACGAAGATAAAAGAGCTGTGTTACGTTTTTCCGGTACAAATCTGTTAGGCTGTTTGTGTTGTACAATTGTGTTTCCATCGATGCGATGAGGTTGGCTCGTCGAATATCAATTTGTCGGCGTGCTGCTTTGATTTCGCCCGTGATGCGATCGGAAGTCGATCACGGGTTTTGAAAGTTTTTAGTCGAAAAGAATGGCTGTTTTTTCTAATCAATAAACTTGATTTTCAAACTTATTGGGTTATTAAATTGATTTTTAAATGGTCTACTGCCAGCTAAGTGAAACAGGCACAAATTTTAAAAGTATAAAAATGTTTTATAAATGGATATTTTATATTTTTATGACCTGCCCTCAAAATTGGGATTTGTTTACTAAGTCATTTTAAAAATTTGGTGGGTCATTTGAAAACAAGAAAAGTGAATGACCAAATTTTCAACCAAAGAAACTGAATATATCTGTGATAACTTATCCTCACATCTATTGAACTTGCATTATTGTACATGCAATTAATTCAATTTTCGTTTCAGTTTTGAAAAATAAATATTTTTTGGATCATCCATTTATATTTTGATTACTTGGGCCTTATATTTTCCAAGTATTCATTTTCTTTTGGGCTATGAAAGTACTTAATTCTGTTTTTACACCTTTGCTTTCCAAATCAGCTGTTTCACTGATTTCCTCACTTTCAATCAATGTCTTATAATAGAGCTCTTGAAATTCCTTTGATCAATTTATCTTTAGTGTGTCTATTGATCTACCCTTTAAGATGTATTATTTTAATTTCAATAAAAAGCTAAGTCGACATTCTTTTAAATTTAGATTGAAATTAGTAATAGAAGTAGAATTGAATTTTATTCTTGTAAAAAAATGTCTTTTTTATTTTATTCAATCCTTTGAATGTAAATGTTGATATATGTAGTTTAGAAATCTAAAATCATTTAAATATAATATTGTTAATCAGGAATTAAATGTTTTATTAACACACTATTTTACTATCATTATGCGTAGTTGATTTTTAAAGTACAAAACTAGTAATGTAAAGGTTTTGGAATATCTTCTATTCTCTATTATCGCTGAAATATATATAAGTACATTAAATTTTTGCCACATATTAGGTACGGGTAAATTTGTTGGATAGATTTGTTTGGTTTTTTCAAATTAATAAAAAAAATTTTGCACTTTTTAATGTTTCTATTTAGAAGAAACACAACTACTAGTAATAGCAAGAAATATGTTTAATGTATCTGACGAGTACTGATTTAAATGTAATCAGTACTTGTGCATTTACAGCTGTGCCTCCATAACGTCAAATATAGTAATACCAAACATGTGTGTAATATTTGTGTGACATATAAAGACAGTAAAGTTCCATTAATAAACTGCACCATAAAACATTTGTTGAATTAAATATAGTCAATAGAGTATATTTAACTCCGTCTTGTAGTTCACTTTTTCATACATAATTAAAGTAAGGAGTCTGCATATTTCTTGCCTAATACTTGATACCTTAAAACCCTGAAAAAACACAATATCAGGTGTATATTCTCACTACACAGTATCATGAAACTTTTGAGAAAACATGTCATACATACACTTTTTGCCATGAAAGCTAGACATGTATGATGGACTTCTAAAGGGAAATATCACTAACAAATGGTGTATACTGTAATAAACAATATTTTTATTTGTTAAAAAGTAGCCCACCGTAGTTGCATTGTACTACCTTATATAGCTTCATGTGTATTTCAACACATTTGTTTCTTTATTTTTCATCCACCTCTGACATACTGAGGATTCTCAACTGGGATATGGGGGCACAACTTTTGTATTTTGTAAATGCGTCAACCGTATGGAAGTTGTCCTAATCTGTATTATCTCCTACTGTACCTTCAAAAACACTGTCTTTACGTGTGAGAACAAATTTTATTATAGATTGTAAGATCATGCATCTCTATATTTGCATTGCTATTGAATGTTTTTCCTCCCATTTTACACACTTTCAAGGAAATATGTATAATATAGTTAAAATGCTAGTCATGTATGTACATATATACATATACCAGCTTTTTTATTAACAGTTTTTAGTTTGGGAATGGTATTTTTGAAGCTTACTTTTGGACTAGTATATGTATGCTTGAGGAAATGATGTACCAAAGTTGTATTCTTTTTAGTATTATTTTAGCGATTAGTTTATACCAAATGTTTATGCTATTATTAGTGTTTCAATTTTTTATTCCTTAGTTTGTGATATGAGTTGTGAAGTTTTGCATTTGTAAGTTTCGTAAGCTGTGCGAGGTAACAATGTAGTGCAAGTTTTAGATAAATCATTACAATTGTCTGAAATGAAGGTAAGCATAATTTGCACAAAAATGTCGGTGAAAGTTTGTGTTTTTTTAAGTTGCAATCCTGGTTATTTATGAAGTCTAGTTTCTTATCATTGCTTTAGTTTTTCTAATTTCATTAAGTGCCCAATAGTCATAGACGTTTCTACAATTAAAAATAATTTATACTGCTTACAGCATTATATCATATTTCATTAAAAACTCATCTGTAATTTTGCTTCTGACTATTGTAGTTTTATCCAATTGTTGACACATTCACCAATCAGGAACTTGAAAAAATTATCAAGAAGTTTGTTTAAAGGCAAAACTATTACTTTTAGGAAAAAAACATTTGTTTACTTTTGGAAAATTAAAATTGATGTATTGTGATCAAAGAGAAATTGTTAATATATTTATTTCACTTAGTCACTTAGAAAAAACAATAAGTGAGATCTAATATATTATCTACGCATTGAAATATTTTGAAGACAATTTGTGATAGATATTTTGTTTTTAGAGTGGAAGTGTTTGTTGGCATTTGTGTGTCTCAGTTTGGGAAATAAAGTACCCTCAAGATAATTAGATAGTAGTGACAAAATATATTTGAAACACTTATAGGACAGTTTGTCCAAAACGAATGTAGTCTAAAATATTTTGAATGATAGCTTCAGTAGAGAACTTATATTTACTCTGTAAAATTAGTTTTTAGTAACAAAACTTTTATTGTTTTAACAATCTTTAATATTTATTAATTTTATCAGTTAAATTTTAAGAAATAAGACATTAACTCAGATACTTCATTTCAAATATAGCGCAACAGAATTTTAGAAACTAGAATTTATTAATCTTTATAAATTTTTATAGTGTGAATTTTAAAACGAAGCTAGACAGGTTTTATTGTAGTCTAACCACATGTATAATTGCAAGAATTGTGGTGAATGAAAGTAAGTTATTATTTTGTGGTATTTGAAATAAACCTGCACAACATACACATTAAATACATATTTTTAATATCTTGAAAGTTTTTATCCCATAGGGATGTGTAAATCTGTTTTGTAATTATGCGCATATAAATAAATATCATTGAGTCAGAATCTTGCATGCAAAAACTTTTAGTTACTGTTTAAAAAGTATTTCTCCAAAGATATTCTCTTTATATGTTCAGAGTATATTTTTGAAATATTGTATAACTAACTGAGAATTTTGTGTACAGTATTACAATTGATCTCTGTACAGTATTATTTTCTCAAAAATGTACTTTCATTACCTTATTCGAGAAAAACTTGCGTCCTTTATTCAAATTAAGAGTGATAAACTATTTTTTGCAATACATTTACATTGGTTGTAAATTTTATTTAATGATTTAATGAAAATAGACTGTCTAATAAGTGATATTTCAAATCTATTCATATACCTTGTATTGTTTCATTTAAAAATAAAGTTACTCTATATCATTAATTTACAATATTCGTGATCATGTGCGACTCATAATTTGTTCGTACAATACTTATTATTTTTTTTTTTGTATAATTTTCTACTCTCAGATTAAAATCTTTCTAACTTTTTATTTTGTTAAATGCAGTTACTATTTACTAACCTGTGTTTAGTTACAAAAAAAGTTTTTGTAGTACTGGTGAAAAAGCATTTTGCTCCAGTTTTCTCTCGATTGCATTAGTATATTTCTTTTACATTGTTAAATTAAGCATTATGCTTTGTTTAATCTTGTGACTCCAGAAATTTTCTATCTTCATTTGACTATATTAGACTTTTTATTTTTCTCTCTCTCTCTCTCTCTCCCCCCCCCATGAAACAAATAATTTGAATTTTTTCCAATGATCTTAAAATGGTCCACTGTTTTACTTAATTTATTATTCATTGTATACATAGTATGTATATTTGCATAAAACTTATTTCTAATGTTATGAAGTCCAATATAACTGTTTATTATAAATATTTAACCATTTGTGTACATTTAATAAAGGATAGTAATGTATTCATTTTATGAGTTACTTTTTAAAATAATTTCTTTAAAAAGAATTTCCTTAATTTATGTAAAATATTTCTGTAATTAATCGAACGCTACTGTGACTACAGAAGTTAAATTTAAATGTTTTTTTTTGTAGTTTTGGAACCCAGCTTTTTACATTCAAGTTAATGTACGCATTTTTAAATACATAGAGGAATACAAATTAAATTATTTTCAACTAATATATTGCAAAAAAAGACTGCTCAAACTTTTTTTTAAACTTGAGCATTGTGAGATTTAATTTTATTTATTCAAAAATGTTTTTTGTTTTAAAATCTTGAAAAATAATTAAAATATTATAATTGACTTTTAAAGTTGTTCCAGTGTTGTAAATTCAAATATTTAAATTCATTTGTGTTTTTTATGTTGCCTTTTAAACCCTTGGAAATTCTTATCCTAAACAATATATATATATATGATACTGGTCTTCTGGTTAAGGTGTTAGCCTCTAGATCGGAAGGTTCCTGGTTTGAATCCGGGCCAGTGCATGGAAATGTGTAAACTTGTGGTGCACCTTAAATATGTCATGGCGGAAAGTCCTCACGTTGAGTTGGTGTGGAAGTTTGGAGAGTGGTGTGCCAGCTCAGGTGTTGCCACTACATCTGATCACGGTTCAAAATTACGTGGTGTCCTCGGATCTTTCCATTGGTTTGATTGATCCTGCTCAATTTTTCATCAATAGCTCATGCTCTAGTACAATGTAATTAAAATTACCTTTTTACCCAAATATTTTATCTGAAGTTGCATATTTTGGTATTTCATATTTTTACCTAACTATGGAAACGCTACTTTCATTTAATTTTTATACAGCATATGATATTTCAAACTAATTTTAAATTTAATTTCTCAATTCTTAAATTTTATGCATAATTGTATACAAATGCTAAATAAGACAATAGAAAGCTGGCCAATGCTGATGTTTTTATTTATATATACAAATTTTATAGAAAAAGGGGGTGAAGTGTTGTGCAAAAAGATAGTATAAGCTCTATGACTAGTTTGTTCCATCACTTGAAAAAAGTATTGTCTCATTGATTTCTTTATTTACTTTGCCATCTTGATACTATCTTCTCACTTTGACTCTCCTAAAAAATAAAAACATGTTAAAAATAATTAACCACTCTTTAGATGTTATAGTTCGAGTAGTAGAAGTATATATTTTGTGCTATAGTGTTTTAAATATTACATACTAGACTTAGAAATAGTGAACAAAATGTGAAGTTTTCATGGAAAAAAAAAATTGTAAACACTTTCTTTAATTACTAAAAGGCTCCGCCCTCGGTGATTGCTACGCAATACAATTTGGTTTGCTTCGCAAACTAGCACTCCTTTCGAAGAGTTCAATCTCCTACGACGGCGATACTATCTTAATATTTCGTTCATTCCTGATTGGACTTTCCGGGCCATGACTTCACAGCAAGGGCTCCGCCCCTGCTTGTCAACCCCCAGTGATTGCTACGCAATACCAATTGGTTTGCTTCGCAAACCACAGGGCTCATCACACGTCACCTTTTTATTTTTTGTCACCTTTTCAGGGGTTTTAAGTTCTTAAATTTTATTTAGAAAAGAAAAAAATGTTTGATGCACAGTAAAAAAAATTCATTTTCTCTAAAAAAATAGGGTTTGTACGAATTCAATTTTGAAATGCGCTACATTCCACTGCAAGAATGGATTCAAAAGCGTACCATTTCAACTGTAAAAGGATAGTTCACATTGCCCGCGGTGTATTAGCTGCAAGTTCTGAAAATTTTCCCACAGGAAAAGGCTATCAGTAAAACGAAGCGGCGAAGTTTAAGGGAAGCAGGGCCATCTGCATGTCCGACCCCTCTTACCTAATTGCCTAACTTGAGTGGCATTTACGACTAACGTTTTCTTTTCATAGTATTGTGTGGCGTATCATTTGGCGCAAGATAGAAATCACCGGTCGAACAATAGGAGTAAACCTCTAGGAGGTCAGACTCTGACAGCTCGTAAATGGTGATCGATGCTAGTGGTCACTTAAAATGGGGGATAACATCCTCCATACACAGATCTGAGGGCGGTCTCAGCAGACCGGATTCAGGAATAAGACGAGAATGGAGAGGCCAAGAGACTGGACGGATCAAGCTGATATTAACTCAACGTTAACCCAGTAGGAGAGGTAATACGTTTAGTACCTTTGTCATCACATGTTGCAGTTTCTATTGTGGGTCTGATTATGTCTAGAAGGTATATATATACGTCAGGGTAAACAGTGAAATGATGGTGGAATCTTTAATATGTATGATAATTTACACTCGAAGGTGTCTTCGGCAAAGTTTTTAAGGGGATATATCATCAACCTCTTACACATTCTAAGTGCTCGAAGCTCCCCATCGAGAACCCTGACATTCCTGTCTACGGAAAAGAGGCTATTCACGCTCTGCTCTCTTTGTGGCACAGAAATGAAGGCATGGAAATCTTAATGGACTTCAGCCGTTTCTTCAGGAGCTTGAGATCTGAAAGATTCCAAACCCCTCCGTAACCAGAGATTGCAAAAATTTCGGCCGTCTTTGTATCTAGAGGGTTAAATATTGAAGGAGCGTTGCGAACGAATTGAAAATCATTCTCTGTTATCGAAGTTGATTATTACAAATTCTTGAGATTTTTTTTTAGTGAAAGTCAGTTTTTAAAAAGATTAATGACTCATTACTTTCTTCCCTGAAAAAAAAGAACTAATTAACATTGAGACGTGTAATATTCACACAATACATAATGCTTTTCTTAAAGGTCTAAAAGAGTTAGGGAAAGATGTGTCTGAACTAGTTTTTGGTATGCACAGATTTTTTAATCAATGGCCTAAGCGTTGGTCAACATACAAACAAATTTAAGAAGACAAAACTTCCCACTCACCATTTTATCAAGCCATTGTTCAAGCAGGTGGCTAAGCCTAAAGCCAGCTGCTGAAAGGTTGCTTAAACATTGAATTGCAGAGCGAAAGTATTTCCTTCACTACATTCCAATAAAGAAGCCAAACATGATACAAAGTTGAAAATTTGTTTGTCATGAAAATTTGAGTTTTAAATTTGAGAACATCACTGAATGCATTACATTACACTCTTTCTTATGGTACAATTATTTAAAAAATTGGTTTATAAATAAATTCGATGCAATCAAAAGTTGTCACACAATTTTCGTATTTTTTAGTTCGCATAGCAGGTTCCGCACGCAGTTGTGGGTTGTATTTTTGATTATCAGGTTTGCCAGATATTAAATTTATCGTAGCAACAATTGCCATAAAAATTATTTCTTTTTATTTGGCGAGGAAAAGGGCTCGCTTTTTTCACTTTGTTCTCAGAAGGTTTACGGAGAAAGTACGAAGTACAGATCGTAAAGTTAGGAGATTAACACAGATTACTTAAAATTGTACAGGGAACAAGATGCAGAAGGTTTTTTACTGATGCGGCTATTAGTTTAGGGTGCATTAAGTGTTAAAGTAAAAAAGAGTGAAATCACTTGCAAAAGTATTGGTTTGCTTCGCAACCCAAACGGGATTACGTGGCAATCCCTGGGGGGTCTGTAAGCAGAGGGCGAAGCCCTCGCTGTGAAGTCATGGACCAGAAAGTCAAATCAGGATTATACGAATTATTCAGAAAGTTTCGCTGTCCAGGAGATGCACTCTGCGAAAGTAATGTTGGTTTGCGAAGCAACCAACGTAAGTAATGGGATTGCGTAGCAATCCCCGGGGGTTGGCGAGCGTAAGCGAGCAGGGGGCGGACCCTCCTAGTAAGATTTAGAGAAGGACAGGAAAGAAAAAGATTTAAAGCAGCTGGCAAAGAACAGAAAGGTGATAGAAGACGAACGAAAACTTAAAATGCTTGCGTAAGGAAGCGAATGGGATATTGGACAGTGCTTCAAAATTATTAAAGGAAGCCAATGATACGCTCCAGAAGGCGATGAAAAATAAAGTTTTTAAGGAAGCAGCATTTGCTCAGGCAATGATTGAAGGAGTGGCAAAAGTCTCAGATGATGCTGGTGGTCAGCAAAGATAGACTTTAAAAAATGTACATTCTTCTATTGAGACAAAAATAATTTCAGACTTTTTCAACAACAACAACAAAAAATGAGACATAATCTTTGAAAGAAAAGGAAGAAATTCTTGAAGCAGTGTCAAAAATGAACTAATTAAAAAATCGTCATTACGATGTTTTTATTTTTATGTTAATATATTTAAAATGATGTACTTTTTAAATGAAGAAAATGAAAATATCCTTCCAAAGAAAGAAAAAGAAAGGCTAGGGGAGGATCTTTTTATTTTCTATCTTTATACTTGAATATAGTTAGCATTATTGTTATTTGTCACTTTTTTTTTTTGCTCGATTAGTCACTTTTTGTCACCTTTTTCTGCTTGATTAGTCACTTTTTGTCATCTTTTTCTGCTTGATTAGTCACTTTTTGTCACCTTTTTGGTTAAATTAGTCACTTTTGTCACCTTTTTAGACATTTAAACCTGTTAGGAGCCCTGGAACCAACACTCCTTTCGCAAGTGATTTCTTTCTTTTTTTACTTTGACACTAATGCACCCCAGACTAATAGCCGCATAAGTAGAAAACCTCCATTTTTTGGACATTCCGATCCGAGCCATGACATTACAGCGAGTTTCAACGGCCAAATAAAAAAAAACGTTGCTACGATAAATTTTATACCTGGAAAACCAGTTAGAAATGTAACCTTTGATTTCCGTGAAGAAAAATGTACGATATCGGGAAATATGTTTAAACTATAAATTATACTTTCAACGCATCGAATTTATGAACCAATTTAAAAAATAATTATATCATAAGAAAGTGTGCATTCTAAGCTTTCACGTGGTATTTTTAAATTTTAAAACTAATAGTACACGCATTGCCATAAAAATTTGCGCACCAAGAAAAAGTCATCAAAATGAAACGAAATTTTACACATGTAAGTACTACTTTGATATAAGTGATTAGAAAATCAAAGAAAAGGGATCATTTATTGCAGAAAAAGGAGAAATGAAGGTAAGTTTTAATACTCTCTTGGACCCCTTCTAGCGCGAATGCACGATGCGATACGAACAGGCATTGAGGCATACAAGTTCCGTATGATGTCCTGAGACATTTCGTTCCACAGTTGCTGTAAAGGCGTCTCTAGTTCGACCCAACTCGTAGGGTGTCCAACTTGCCGTCCCAAATGATCTCATATATGCTCGATTGGTGACAAATCTGGGGATCAAGCAGGGAAGGGTAGTAATGTGGCGGAGGCAGTCTTGTGACATCCTTGCTGTGTGTGGCCGAGCAGTGTCTTGTTGAAAAATGGCTCCCCTGCCGTGAGTGGCATCACATGTGGCTGAAGGATGTCATTGTGCCATGGATCAATATTAGGGGTGACCGTGTATCGTAAGCAATGGCACCCCCATACCATCACACCAGCTGTGGGAGCGGTGTGTCGCTGTAAAGCGAAAGTAGGATTGAGGCATTCACCACGGGGCCTCCACACACGAACACGATTGTCATCACTGCTCAAATTGAATCTAGATTCGTCGCTGAAGATGACCTGGTTCCATTCCGTTGCAGTCAAATCCCGTCGTGCGCGACACCACTCCAAACGGAGACATCGGTGGGTGGGTGTCATTGGTAACACACGTAATGGGCGCCTCTATACTCGATGTCCTTCAGCCAGACGCCTTGTTATGGTTTGGGAAGACACAGGAGTGAAGGTGCTGACTGTGTCTGGATAGCGGCCAATGTGGCAGTTGGCTCTACGCGTGCGTTTCTTATGATGTGACGGTCTTCTCGACTACTGGTCTGTAGAGGGTGTCCTGAGCATGGTCGCCGTGTAAATGACGTCTCTTCTGTCCATTGGTCCCAACACCTCCTCACAGTAAAATCAGAACGGCCTACTTGACGAGTTACTCGCCGAGCTGACCACCCAGCTTCCATCATCCCGATGATTCTTCCCCTTTCGAACTCTGACAGCTGCTCATATTGTCTTCGATGGCGGCGTAACGGCATGTCTACCTCAGCGTTTCCTTTGTCAAAGATAAAGTACACTCAAACAAGCTCTGCTTACCTGTTTTATACGCCAAGGAGAACGAAGTTCAACGCCCTCTAGTGGCATTACGCAATCACCCTGCATTTCTAATCATTTGCATATCTGGCCGACATGTACCTTCATGCCAAGTTTCGTTACGATCCCACAATTATTTCTTGGTGCGTAAATTTTTATGGCAATGAGTGTATTAAGCTGATGATAACAGTTTTAGTTTTGTATCTGCAATTACGATCTAAAATTTCCGAAATTTGTATGACCAACTTTAATCGCATCGAATTTATTTTTTAAACATTTTCAAAAATAATTGTCGAATAAGAAAGAGTACATTCTAAGGTTTCGCGCAATGTCTTCAAATTTAGAAACTAATAGTTATAAGCTATAGATGTGAGTTGTAACAAAAAAAGATAACGAAAATGTCCCGATTTTCAAAAAAATATCAGGAACCAAATTGAGATTTCAATAAAAAACTCGACGAGCTACACAAATTCACGTTTGGAGGTACTCTAAAAAACCCTCAAGGGCTGAAGACTTAAAATTTGTACGTGTTTTGCTCACTCGCGTTAGAAATTTCGCTTTTTTCGACTTTGACACTCAATGCATAAAAACTAGTTGCCGCATCGGAAAAAAATCTTCTCCATCTTGTTCCCTGTACATTAATTTTGAACAAACCATGTTTATTTCGTAATTTTCTGATCAGTACTTTCTCGGGAAACCGTCTAAGGATCGAGCGAAAACAGCTAGTTTTCAATCCGGCGGCGGTAACTTTTTTTTTTAATATAGAGAGAAATGACACTTGAAAACTTGTCCACAAAATGTGTTATTTGTATTAACACTTAAAACATTTTGCATAGATCCTACAAAACATAATCATAAGCAAAATTAATGAAAATTATTCTATCAAGTAATGGGTGATAACATGAGAACTTCTCTATCTCTAAAAACGAAAGAGAAACATTTAATTTACGGTTAAAACACATTTTTTTAAGTGGACTCTAGTCTTACTGTTTAGTAAAAGTTCTAGATCTTAATATTTGCAGATCTTAATACTTACAGATTTTACTAGATCTTAATATGACACGTAGTGCTGCTGTAAAACCAAAGAAACACGTGCGTTTTCAATCCAATTAGCTTCGTGAAAACCTAAAGACCAATCACTTAGAAAAAATAAGAACTCGTATGAACTGAACCATAGTTAATTTACCTGGTTTCGGAGTTGCATCCTCTTTGATGCACCTCCAATCTGTCTGGTAAGAATGTTCGGCTACAATTTTCGCACGGAACCAGTTGTTCCAAATGCATTTGCCACGCAGCTTCTGACATCGCTTGCGTGTCGAATGTGCCATCACCTGAAACAGAACGTATATTCCTTGTAAATCTTAATCAACAAACAAAAATACCCGTTCTTAAAATCTAATAATACCCTGATGAAACTAGAAAATCGAACGTCTGAGAGAAATTACAGGTCTGTTCAACAACGTACAGGGTGCATTATGAAAGTAATGCGCATTTTCTGGGAAAAATAGATTTATTGGTACAAATGGTTCAAATTCTTCAAAATAGTCCCCTTGTGCATCAATACACTTGCGGAGACGATTCTGCCACACCTGGAAGACACCCTGGAATTCCTCGACTGGAATGCCTCTCAGGAACCTTGTAACATGATGTTGGATGTTCTCCACCGACTCCCAGTGCTTTCCATTCAGCTCTCTCTTCAGTCGGGGGAACAAAAAAAGTCACACGGAGCCAAGTCAGGGCTGTAAGGAGGCTGGGGCACCAAGGGGATCTTGCTCTGGATCAGGTAGTTTGTGACGACGAAGGCCGTGTGGCTGGGGCATCGTCGTGGTGGAGCTTGAAGACGTCTTTGATGTCAGGCTTGACTCGCGCGACCCGTCGTAACAGTCCCTTAAACACCTCCAGGTAAAAAGCTGCGTTGACAAATTGTCCTTGCGATACAAACTCAAATTGGACGATTCCTCGGATGTCAGCGAAGTCAATTACCATTGTTTTGATTCGAGACTTGCTCATGCGCGCTTTTTTGGGTTTGGGAGAAGATTGTGTGTGCCTCCTTAAAGGCCTCTTGAACCATTTGATAAGTTTCCGTTGCATTCTTCCCAAGCCGCACACTAAACTTTACCGCGAACCGCTGTTCCAGCGAACACTCCATCGTGCCGTGACACAATCGAAAAAAAGACTTTGCGCGAATACACGTCCTACTGCTCGGAGCGACCTGAGACTGGACGCGTTTGGAAGGGCAGATCCCCACCACATTTTTCGACCAATCCGAGCGCACTGCGATGGTTAGTCGCGTCACAATAAAATCATGCGCATTACTTTCATAATACACCCTGTACATATACCACGGGAGCTTGGCACATTTCAGTTTTGATTTTCAGATGTTGGGCAATTACACAGTAAAGAATGAAATGCTAGCACAGGCAACCTAAGACACTTTTCTTGTCGGATAGAAGATAAAAAATGTTTTATCATTGTTTTGAGCCCTCCTTCCGCTATCCATATTTCCCCCCGAAATCAAATGGTTCGAAAGTTCTTGGAATTAATTCAATATTCAGGATTCCGAAAGTCCTAATTTTCTCGCTCAAGATTGCAATGCATGTTATATCACGTGTATTGAAAAATCAAGATGAATGATACATGACGAAGATCAAATGTCATTGATTTCGGATTTAGTGATTAAAAAGTAATATCTGTATGGGAAGGGAGAGGGAATTTAAATGTCCTGGTACCTAAAGGGAAGGGATCAAAGAATATGCTTCACATTCTTCTAGGTAGGATAAAGAT
Organism: Metellina segmentata; assembly: GCA_947359465.1. Lineage (NCBI taxonomy): Eukaryota > Metazoa > Arthropoda > Arachnida > Araneae > Tetragnathidae > Metellina > Metellina segmentata. The sequence goes on along the minus strand of OX375878.1, from coordinate 18,313,269 downwards.
TTGAAAAGTTCAACTCATTTGTGTACCCGATAAATTAAATGTAAAAGGGAATTCTTGCTCTGTAAACCAACTTCCATATACCATTTTGAAATGCTAATACAATTAGTAACGGACTTTAAAGTAATTCGTAGTAAAACATGCCGTATTAAAAAAATTTCATAAATTTATGATAAAATGTTTTATTTAAATCCACATTGAACTGTGGAAAATGTAGTTTCCATAAGGAAAAAGAATCTTAAAAAGGCCACCCGATGCATGGAACAGCAATCATTTTTCTAACCCACTTGGTATCCATTTCGAAGCACTTCTACCATTTTAGTGCATGCATCCTTAGAGATTACTGTTGATTGCTACCAATACGAAATTCAATTCACATTTAAATTACACAATTTCTGTCAAAGCAATTCAGAACCCTATTTCATTACAATGCATTCATATATGAATGCATTGTAATGAAATAGGGTTCTGAATTGCTTTGACAGAAATTGTGTAATTTAAATGTATAAAACTAACCTCTGAGAATGACTTCGGGTTTCTTGGGCTCCCGCCGTTTTAGATTCTTCGGTAGCCTGTCGTTCTCCAAGTGCCATTTCTTCAAGCAATGTGGCTCGTGGAGACTGATGGACTTGGTACCGAACTGTCGACCGCAGATGTAGCACACGATTGTCGGAGGTCGCCTGGAAGCAGCTTTGGAAGAGCCTAGGCCACCGATCTGAAATTGAAATAGTAAGAAATTGGACTGATTGTTCGTTATATAAAAAGCCCAAAGAAGATACCAGGTATGGAGATGTACTTTACATCATCCAGTACTATCGGTTCTACTGATAGCTACCACCAACAAATAATTCGTCAAGGATGTATCAAGCTTAAATTATACGATGAGCTGTTTTGCTGCGGGAAATCCGTAAATCGTATATCCAGTCCAGTCCAGGCAATATTTAAGAGATAGTCTGATGGTTGGAGAGGACAGTGCATGTTATCATCAGCAGACTTAAGGGGTTAGGTACCTTTTAAATGTCAAACTATGCAAAAAAAAAATCACTACATTTCGAATCTTAATATCTCCATGAATAAATTATTTACATAAATGAAATTTTGTATGCAGATTTTAACTACCTTTATCTTTTGTAAACTATTTAAAAAAAATTCTACCCCTTAAATATATTGTAAATTGGACCAAAATGAAATGCATTGTTTTTGTTGTGTTAGAATATTATATGGTGCATTACGCGCAGTATTCTGGGCAAAATAATTATTATTCTGAGTTGAATTTTTTATATACTTAAAAATATATAGTATAATTACAATGACAAACTCTTGTATTTTTTTTTAATTTTCTTACAAAAATTAAAATTTTTTTTTTTTAACACAAAATTAACTTTTTTTCAAAAAAAAAAATAATAATGGAATAATGAAAACACCTCCAATTAAAGTAGTTTTTAAAGTACAAGGATAGAAATTTTCACTTGAGGAAGATTCAGGAGCTCCTTTAACATTATTAATGCAAATTATCTCGTATATGAAAAGGTTAACACCAAATTTCTTCCATTGTAAAAGACACCTATCAAATTACGGTCGCAGACCAGACATCCGATCGAATCTCTGGGTGTAACACATGTGAATGTAATTTTCCAGGAAGTGGTGAAAATCTTGTCAACAGATTGCAAGTTATCTGTAAAGTAAACTGACTGCCATGACACAAGATGGTGGATCGGTGAAGGTGCAGATTTATGTCGCGATGGCTATGGTCGGATTAAAAAGCACAAACATTACTTCAAAATAGTGCTACTGAAGCATGTATTATGGTTGCCTACAACCCCTGCTAAACGCAACAAACCTTTTCCGGATGGCGAGTTTATTAAGCAGTGTATGGTAGAATGTGCTAGCGTATTGTGTCTTGATATGAAAAACAAATTTGAAAGCATTTCGTTGTCAAGAAGGACTCTAGTGCGGCGCATTGAATCAATGAGTGACGAACTCACAGAACAGCTGAAGACTGCAAGCAAAGGTTTTGTTTGGTTCTCTTTGGCACTAGATGAGAGCACAGATAACGTGGACACTGCACAATTACTCATCTTTATCTGTGGAATTAATGAAAAATTCGTCAGAACAGAGGAATTTCTTGGTTTAGAATCAATGAAATATAGAACCACACTGGTCAGGACTTGCTTAAGTGTGCTGTGAATTGTGAGGAGAAAAGCGGCTTGTCGTGGAGCAAAATGGCAAGCATTACAACAGATGGAGCCAGAGCTTTCATTGGAAAATATGCAGGTATGGTTAAGCTTTTAAGAAATTAGTTACGAGCACAAGACACAGACAGTGACATCTTGTCTTTTCATTGCATTTTGCATCAGGAAAGCCTTTGTAAAGCTGCACTGGACTTGAAGCATATGGTGGATCCTATTGTTAGTGCGGTGAACACAATCAGAGCAAGTGCACTCCACCATCGACAGTTTAAATCCTTTCTTGAAGATGTGGAGGCAGAGTATGAAGACGTAATTTATCACAACAGTGTAAAGTGATTGAGCCTGGGCAGAGTGATAAAAATAGTCTGGGCATTGCAGAATGAAATTCTCCTATTTCTGGACATGAAGTGGATATCTCATGATTTTGTTAAAAAATAGGATACGAGGAGTGGAGATATGAGATGATGTTTGCAGCTGATTTATTTGAGAAATTAAATGAACTTAATGTCACATTACACGTAAAAGGGTTGTTTGCTCATGAAATGTGAAAGCACGTAAAATCTTTCAAGACAAAGCTACGCCTATTTATAAATCAAGCTGGGGAAGACAATTTTTGACATTTTCCTCTATTAAAAAACCAGAAAGTGCCTGAAAGTGTTTCTGCCAAAATTAAGGATCACCTTGGAGGACGAAATCACGAGGAGATTTCAGGACTTTAAAAAAATGAGCCTCAATTCAATTTGCTCTCCTACCCGATCACTGCTGATATTGACACAGTACCCGAGGAGCTGCAGCAGCTTGAACGTATTGACTTGCAGTCAGATCATACTCTGAAAGAAATGATTAGTAATAAGACATTGGTTGACTTTTACAAATCCTTGTCTGTTGCAAAATTTCCCTGTATGAAGAAATTTGCTGGGAAAATGTTCTCAATATTTGGCTCAACGTATATTTGTGAGCAAAGTTTTTCTTGTTTGAATATCAATAAGAGTAAGTATAGGTGTTCTTTGACGGATATTAACTTACATGCTACAGTGAGAATATCAACCAGCAATCTAACTCCCGATATCAAAAAAATTGTAGAGAAGTGTGATAGGTTACATTTGTCTCACTAAACGAATTCTAATAATATGTGCTTCAATCTATACATTATTTAAATTATTATTATTATGTTATTATTTTATACTTCCTGATTTGTATAGTCAATTTATACTTTATCTGGAATGCAAATTTAACTTGTGAATACAATCATTTTAAAAGGTGCGGCCCTCCGTTAAACACCGCTTCTATGAAGTGGCCCCTGATCCGTAACAGTTGTCCACCTCTGGACTAACCGAACATCATCGCTTTCGTCTGTTGTCGGGCCCGAGAATCGTTCAGACATGGAAGCGCAGAGTATCCTGTTTAGTAACAAACCCTGCTTAGGACTAGGGATGCGACATCGACAACAAAACATCGATGTTCAATATTAAAACATCGATGTTAATAATACATGTAGTATACTCGACCCCCGCCCATCCACCTAGCTACCTGACCAGTGGCGATGCCAGAGTCACGGAGTACATAAGACGGAGCGAAGGCGCAACATGAACAGCGAAGTCACCTCATCGACGCGTTCGTTTTGATGGCTCTCTTAGTTAGGCTTAAGAGCCTAAATCTGTATACTCAACCGTAAAATATAAAATCATTGCATTGAATGAGTTATTCTTTAGTCTTCATCCATCAAATACCCCTAGACTAACCCAACTAGAACATGGGGGCTCAGCCGGTTCTGAACTTTGCAAAACGAAATGAACAGCTCTTGGACTTGAACCGAAACGAAATTCTACAGAAACGATATTCTACTTCCGAATAGTGAGACGAAATTCTACAGCCGAAGCCAAGTCAATTCCCCCACCTAAACGAACGTGTCCAGTTCACAGGCCTGCAGACAACGAAGCAGTCAAAACGGAAGCAAGAGGCCAATTCCCCCGCCTCAACGAACGAGTCCCGTGCAACAGTCAAGCAGACAACGACGCAGCCAAAATAGAAGCCAGAAGTTAATTCCCTCGCTTCAACGAACGTAACCAGTTCAACGACGCAGCCAAAACAGAAGAAAGAGGCCAATTCCCCCGCCTCAAGGAACGTGTCCAGTGCAACGGTCAAACAGACGACGACGCCAAAACAGAAGCCAAACAAGAATCTAAGATAGGACCAAACCTTTTTATTAAGCATGTATAAAAATACGAAGAAGGCCTCATAAAGGTTCAAGAAATTGTACTGGCAGGTTCCACTATAATCAAACTAAAATAAATTATTGAGAAAAAGAATACGTTCAAACAAGGCCCAGAATTTATAACAGATTTAATAAGTTCAATCGTCGAAGAACGAAAGGTTAAAGAATTCGAAAACACCGAGAAACTTAAGTTAACACTAATTGAACGAGAACTCGAACTAGCAACTATAAGAAATAATGTAGATGCAAACCAATCTCCTATCGGAAACAATACTAGAATGAACGACACTTCACCGTCGAACATAGAATGTTATATAAAAAGTGTTAAAAAGCTAAGTATGCCCGTCCCAACTAAGGCAGAAAATTACAAGTTATTTTTCCATTCGCTTGAACGTGCCTATGAAACAAAAAACGTGCCACAAGAATATAAATCCGAAATTTTAATTAACATTCTTCAAGAAAAAGCTGCCAATATCCCCCGCCTTTACGTTCCAGAAAATAAATAGAAAAACTACGAACAGGTCAAAACTACCGTATTAAAAGAATTCCAACCAACGCCACAAGAATGTCTCGCTAATTTCCAACTCTAATGCCCTTTCTAATGTCTCGCAATTGGTCAGTGATTTTCTTATGAAAAACATACTCAATTTGCAGAAAGTATAACTAGAGCATTCGAATATTACTGCAGACTTCGAGATGTTAATGACTTTAAATATGTATGTGAACTAATGGTTTCGGACAAACTTTACAGTAGAAAGGTATACACAATCACATAAATTCAATTCGCTCTGGCGAAAATTGTTTTAGACCACCACAACTCGCAAAAGAATGTGACATCTACTTCGCTTCAAAGCGCAAATCACTCAGTGACGCTCATACACGCCAGCCGACTTTCGAAAACCATTATAGACAAACGCCACACGAACAGTTTCGAAAACAAAACAACCCAACGCGAAAATTTTACAACCGAAACTCATCCAGACCAAATAATCCCAGATATAATCGAAACAACCCTGCTTGTGAAATCGAAAGCCACAAACCAGAGAAACGAAAGGAATGCGTCAATACATTACAATACAAAAGTAGTTTGGTTAACGGCCGTGATGTATCGGTGGGTGACGTCACTAAAACGTTGTTTATACTAACACATGGTGTTGGTTTCCTAGAGAGCGTTGTTTGTGAGCGTAACGAAAATGATCGGAGCCGCCATTTCCATGACTGTCGTCATAGCGGTCTCAAACAGTTGGGGAACGTTTTTTCTCTTGTAGCGGCCAGATTTCATTTCCTGCTCCAAACGATTCGAACCAAGAGGAGCGAAATAAATAAACATTTTTGACTGTCATTGATTAATTCGTTTTTGTTACATCGGGATCGTTAAACACAGAATAAAAATTTCAACGGATTTGAAATCTGCGGAAAATTTGACACCAGATCGATACCTTAAATGTGATTTTCTTTAAATAAATAATTAATTATTTAATAAATAATTAAATAATCAAATGGTAAAAAATTGAATAATAAAACTGTTTTTGATATCGATCTGGCGTAGAAATTTACGCTGATTTGAAATCTGTTGAAATTTTCACTCGACCTTCAACGATCCCGAAGTTCGAAACTTTGAACTAGAGAATAAAAAACCACTTTGTTTTGTTTCTCGAATAAAATAAACCACGACAGCTGTCTGTATTGCCCATTCTCCAACGTATTCTGTCCGTCTAAGTTGACACTTCTGGATTGTTGTTTAGACGGCCGTCTAGTTATGCCCGCGGCATCATGACGTATCACGGCTGTTAGATAACGGCTCCACTTTCTTAGGAAACCGAAGCTTTAGTGACGCACACATACACCAGCCGACATTCGAAAACCGTTATAGACAAAACCACACGAATAATTTCGAAGACAAAACAACGCGAGGATTTTACAATCAACCGAAACTCACCCAGACCAAATCCGAGAAATAATCCGAGATATAATCGAAACAACCCTATATGTGAAATTGCAATCCACAAAAACACAGCTGACAACGAAGTTATAAAAAATTCTCGCATTCAAACGAAGCCATAAAAAAGCAAAATGAGGAATCGCAGCAGAAGGAACAACAAAATAGCAGACTAAACCCTTGGGAATAAACACATCCCTCGACGCCTGTGGTGATTTGTTTTTATTCAATATCGAACCAGATGCGTCTTTACAGAAAGTTGATACTTTGCACAGCTGCGATTTGAATTCACGGGATGAGCTAACACAAAAAAAATTAAAGATCAACTAAATCATACATCAACATCAATCAAATACACCCCATTTGAACTTAAGACGGGAATTAAAATGAAAAACAAGGATGACATTAAAATTAAGGAAGCACTTCAAGATTAATATATACAGATATCACTACAAAATGTCCAAGAAACACGTAAGGAAGCTAAGGCTAACATATTGAAAGTGCATCAACGAAGTAAACAACAATACGACATCCGACGAAAACCAGCACAAACATATTGTGTAGGCGAACCCAATTTGGTGTCAGACTAACGCTTCGACCACGGTTCTTCGGACCATACCAAGTGGTGAAAGTTTGACAGGAATCCACGAAGGTCCACGTGTTACTTCAACCAGTGCAGACTTTATGAAACCTTGGAAAAAGACTTAGTTACCTTTTTTCTCTTTCTCTCACTTCAAGTGCAAACTTTTCCAGATGAACTCTCATCAGACTTTGTAACATTAAATGAACAGTTTGAAGTGAACTTTTCCTGAGTGAACAATTTCAGAAAACGTTTTTGTGTCCTGCAAGGGAGAATTTGTAAATATTTGTTTTTCCTTTTCCTGTCTTTTTCTTTTGATTATTTTCAGATCCTCAATCCTCAGCAAAGGTCGGCAGACGGACCAGTCAGAATGGACGAGTGTACTGTACTCGGACCCCCCCCCCATCTACCTAGCTACCTGAACAGTGGCGATGCCAGAGTCACGGAGTACATAAGACGGAGCGAAGGCGCAACATGAACAGCGAAGTCACCTCATCGACGCGTTCGTTTTGATGTCTCTCTTAGTTAGGCTTAAGAGCCTAAATCTGTATACTCAACCGTAAAATATAATATCATTGCATTGAAACTGAGTTATTCTTTAGTCCCTTCATCCATCAAATACCCCTAAACTAACCCAATCAGAACATACATCGCCCCAAAAACCATCGATGTTTTTAAACATCGCTGTATTCAAATTTTTTTCTTTTCCATTTTTTTAAAAACTGTTTTAGTAACCTCCAGCATTAATGTTATCCCGGGTTTATTAATTTAAACTAATTTTTTTTTGCTGACTAAACAAAATAAAAAAATTAATAGGAAAAATTAGCAAATCTTTTTTTTTTAATTAAATAATACAAAAGGAAAAAGTATTTACAACAATTTGAAACAGCTACTACTAACTATAAAAATAAGTAGGTAGGTATATAACAATACAGGTAATTAGTATTAATTATTTGTCAACTTATGGGGGGAACATAAACTTATTTTTATGTCCTGCAAATAAAAAAATATTGGGGGCCTATAATTATTATATGCCCCAGTATTTGTTATTTACAGTTTGTAAAAAAAAAAGTTAGTTAACTTTATCTTTAAGCCTACTCCTTTTTTCACTAACTGTCCCACTTGTTCGGGAAAAAGCTCTTTCTGATGGGACGGATGTCGCCATCACTGAAAAATGCTAAGTTTTAAAAAATTTTACAATGGTACTTTTTCATTCAAAAATAAAACATCAACAGTGTAAAAGCATCGATGTTGGACAAACATCGACAGTGTAAAAACATGGATGTTAGAGACAAACATCAGCTCCAATAAATCGATGTTTTGAAAATATCGTCGTATCAATACATCGGACTGATCATCACAGCATTCGTATGTGACGGACAGTAATCTAGCTTACCTTCACGTTGGGTTGGCGTGGAAGTTTGGAGAGTGGGGTGCCAGCTCAGGTGTTGCTTCGTTATCTGACCATGGTTTAAAATTACGAGGTGTTGTCCTAGTTTATTTCCCTTAAGGGACTGATCCCGGACCGTCTTCAATAGCCCGTTGTGTTGCTCTAGTACGACGTTAACTAAAATTACCGTCTAGCTATACCATGCTCGATTTATTGTCGAGCGGCACACCGCTGAAACTTCGACCGTTTTCAGAGGTCCAAACTAAGCCGCGTACCTCTCGATTATCAAACAAACCGAATTCAAGATTCCCGTTCTGAGGTTTGAACCGCCATTTCGCTGTTAAATTTTGATCCTCCAAATTGGCGGTATAACACGATATTGAGGGTTGACGTTTGCACACTGTGCACAGTTCTAGATTTACAGAACTCTGCGACACACGGCGGACTACAATACCACTTTAGCTCTAGTCGACGTGGTACTGGTATCTATTGTCAGTTTACTGTCGATGAGCCCATCGCTGAAACTCCTAGTAAAATGATGTGGGGAGCCATTAAGTCAGCCGGTTTCCTATAGTAACGATACGAAGTAGTTTGACAGCACAGTTAGGGTTGCCAGAAGATGAATATCAAAAAAGAACATTTCGTAAAATTGTTTTGAAAATCCAGAGAAGTTTTTTAATTACTTCGGAATGAGTGTTCGATCCTTTGAAAAGCTTGCGGGAAAAATTACTGACAAGATTATGTCTCAAAATACACAGATAAGACTATTCCTTTTATACAATAGGGAATATGCACTATGTCACAAAACGTCCTAAAATGGTACTTATTTTACAAATTCGATCATGAACAATCCGAAAATCAACTTTAAAAATCACAAAAAGTTTTAATTTAAGCGTAATAAGCGATTAAAAAACGCGTCGAAGTCACGTGACTGAAAACGAGGTGGAGCATGGTGTGAAGTCATCGTACATGAAATCTGGCGCTACATTCGCCGACTGCATGTTATTTCAGGTTGCTTTCACTAATTTACGCTACTTTCACGATAATTTTATTTTTTTAATAATTGTGTTGAATTATAGTCTTTACATTATTATAAAAAGATTTATTCTCTAAAAATGACGACTGCAGAACAAGGGTTTGTAATAGGCCAATAGGATAATCTACCTAAATTTGATGGTATATCCATGTTTTTTTTCTGGGAAACCATCCAAATTTTATGGGTTTTTATGGGAAATTTTATGGGCGTAAAAACTAAGAGGTAAAATAATATTTTATACAATATATTTATTTCTTTTAAAAAATGTATTTTTATATTGCTTAAAAAGAGTAATGCTATTATCAAAAAGTTGTACTTAAGAAAATAGAATATTTATAGTTGTTCTTTTCCTTAATAAGTAACACAATTCATTCTGAAATAGATTTTTTATATAGATATTTAGAATAGTATATCAAATAAGAGCTTTATATTAGGAAAATAATTTCAAAGTAGATTAAAATTGTAGGGGTATCAAAATAGTGATTTTTGAAAGCTAATTAATTTTTTGCGTTAATTTTTTAGCAAAATTATTTTTGTTAGTTAATGCACAATAATTTTTTAAATATATTTAAGCGGTAATGCGTAATGTTCTAAAGGATGATCCAAAAATAACATGCATAGAGAAACTTGTTGCGAGAATTGCAATTGCATTAAATATTGAATACAACATTTGGTAGTCCAACATTTTAAACCATGAAGGTAGTGTGATAACAAGAGACGATACTCCCAAAAGTTTTCAATGTCATTCTCCAACTATAAAGTAAATAAAGTACTATCCCCCTCCCATAATATATAAATTAAAAATTTTCACTTGTAGTATTATTTATCAAAATTTGTTAACACTTGCGCTTTTAACTTTAATTTCTTGTTTTTAATAGAAATATTTGTACAGTGCTTTATTTTAATAAATTAATTTTAAAATTTAATTTCAACCAAGAAGTAGAAGACAGCTTTTTGTTTTTCTTTTCAATTCTTTTCATAACTCTGCACCATCTTCTACGAACTTGTTCATATTTTGGTACAACAAAAAATACTTTTTTTGGTGTTTTAATCGTTGAACTAGGATACAACGGAACAATACAATATTTGTAATTCTTCTTTTTAACTATTTTCGAATTTTCCATTGCTGTGTGTGTGTGTGTGTGTGTGAACTAATCAAAAATCTGTAAAAATAAGACTACTAAAAAGATACGCTTAGAAACAACACAGTTCAAAGGACGCTCGATTGGAAAACCGTGTACGATGACGTCACAGGCAAGAATCGTCAGCGTCTGCAGTTTTTCGTTGAAAGTGACGTCAGAGCAATTTAAAAAGCGTTTCAAATGTAATTAATGTCGTCAGATTGCAGTTTAAGTGGCATTGTTCTACGTAGTTTCTCGTGCTCTTTCATTTTAAAAAGAATTTGAAAATCATGCATATTGTTCATTCTAAAACCAAATGTTTCGCGTGTTTAGAATTTAGATTAAAAAATGAACTGCAATCAATGTTATACAGATATTCTTTTAACTTTATCATGTAAACAAACACGAAAAAATATAATTTTACAATGGACAAAACTAATGCAAATACTGACAACCAACACAAGTAAATACTACACTAACATATAATTATAACTCACTGAATTCTGCGCATCAATCATAGTTGAGTTATCGACTTCGATTTAATGCTAAAAGGTGGCTAGGTTAGCAATGCGATTTCCTTCCAAACTAAATAAGGCTGAATATTGTTCATCTTACTATTCATTCTGATATAATAAGAATGATATTTCTTATTCATATTATTCTAACACGAATCTAAATTCTTATTGGTTACAGAGGTGTGAAAATTATTAGAATAATTATGATTTTTTCAGTTTTTCTTGATTCAGTTTGCAATATTATACTTGCAATATTTCATGAAAGGTAATCTGTTTTGTCAATCCAATCAATTTTCACTCCTTTAGAATAGTTTTGGGAATATAATTTTGTTACATAATGCCATTTTTAAAAAGAAAAATATTTGATCCAAAGTAATCAAATTGTTTGCATTGCAGAAAATTTTTTTTTGATTAACAAACGAATTTTAATTTTAAATTTTAAAATTGTCTGCTTGCTCTGCTAGTATTTTCTTTCTTTTCTTGAGTTGGCATCGATATTATTTTATTGTTAAAGCAGTTCTTTTCGCTGCTTTGATTAGTTTATAATTGGTAGCTTTTTTTCGTTTTTCAAAGGATTATTGCGTGATTATGGGTAAAGCAAGTGATATTTCTCCTAGAAATCTAGCTGTGGTAAAAAGTCTCATCCAAGAAAATAACTATACATAACACTAAATCTCAAAAAAAGCAAACATTTCTCAAGCATCTGTGTGTAGAATAAAAAGGATCTTTGGACTCCAAATGGGAATATGGAAATTCTAGAGTTGGGAAATGCGGAAGGAAAAGTAAATTTACGGCAAGAACTGAAAGGAAATTAATTCAAATTGCTAAATCTAACAGAAGAGCAACTAGTCATGAACTAAAAATCTCTCTTCAAGCGTATGGAGTAAATGTATGTGATTCTTCCATCCGTAGAAAGCTCATCTCAGCTGGACTCAGTGCTCGTCGTCCTCGAAAAAAGGCTAAAATTACATCTGCTATGGCAAAGAAGAGACTTGCTTGGGCAAAAGTTGTGCAAAAACAATTCGGAAATGACTGGAGCAAGGTGAGAAATAGTAATTTTCCTTTAATTAATCAGTTGAAATTAAGTTGTTCGTTTCTTTTCCTGAAATCATGTTTTTTGGTTACTGTCTAAAAATACAGAACTGTTTATAAATTTGATTACAAATTTCTTTCTACGAATTTTTGTCTACAAATTACATACCTTAAAGTATTGTTATCTTTTAGGTATGTTTTTCTGATGAACCAATGTTTACGATATCAGAAGATAGCAGTCAGTATTTCAGGAGAAGTACCAGTGAAGAATTTTCCCCAAATTGCATAGCATAAACGGTTAACATCCTACTAAAGTAATGGTTTGGAGAGTAATGTCTGCTCAGGGTACTGGACGTTTATACATTGTAGAAGTATAAAAAAGTGCTTCAACAAAGACTAATTCCACAGTTAAAAGACTGGTTTCCAAATGGAGACTTCATTTTCATGCATGGTGAAGCTCTGTGCCTTAAAACCAAAATCTGTAACCAAATTTTTGGATGAAAAATTTAAAACTCTTCCATGGCCTGGAAACAGTCCAGATATGAACCCAATAGAGAATTTTTGGGCCATTGTAAAGAAACAATTAAAGAATTGTAACATCACAAACAAAAATGGTCTGATAGAAAGACTCATCCAAATTAGGCACCATGACAACGAAATACAATCTAATTGCCTAAAACTCATACAAAGTATGCCAAGACGTAACGAATCCTTATTAAAAAACAAGAGGATGCACACTAAATATTAAATATATCAATATTTTTCAAAATAATGTATTATTTCTTTAATATAACAAGATTTTATTGTAAATTTCCAAATTATTCTAATAATTTTCACATTTCTGTATCTATTTGATCTTCTAATGAGACGTGGAGCTCAATGTACTGCCGTCAAAATAAAAAACGACTCACCCGATCGCAATCGCACAATTTACGTCGCAGAGCAAAACGGAAGGTGGTAATAGAGAGAGATGAATGTTTTCTACAAATATCAACTGTTAAAATTTGCCTTTATATTAAATTGGGTGCTTGCTCCGAAAATTTCAATACGAACCCCCATCTTTTATCACACATTTGGATTCTACATACAATTTCAGGCGTAAATTAATAAAATTCATCCAATTTATTGGAGTTTTCACCGATTTGTAAGTGTTTGAAAATTAGATCTCGTAATGTTAAATTGGTGTTTCAAGTTTTTTGTTACATTTCCTAAAAACATTAATTTTCCTTGGAAATTGTTTTTGCATCCTTTGCTACCCGAAAACCCAAACACAATCTATAAACATTTAAATCAAACTAAATTTTATTATTTTTTATTAATTATGAAATCAATATTCATTAAAATTAAGAATAGAAACATGGGCAAATTTTGACTCCATGCGATTCAACTGTTACTGAAACATTGAAATTCCAAATTTCAGCTCATCACGAGCATAATTAGTAGCACAGTGAGACTGTTTGCAAAATTTGATTATTATTATCGTTAGTGGGGATTGTTCACAAAGTGAAAACAGAAATTTCTGCCAACAGATCATGGGATTCGATCAGAATAGATTCTGACTTTGTCACCATCTTAATGGACTCCATACCAAGGCGCCTGCAACAGGTCATGGACTGCGATGGCAACTACACGTCTTTATTAATATTTATAATGTGATTGAACTCCGAACATTTATACGCTCCCTCAATGGTTTTTATGGATTGTCTCGGTCAATTTACGCCGTTTAACATTATTTTTTCATCAAATCCACCTGAAATTTTGTGTAGAATATATATATATATATGATAAAAGAGGGGGGTTCATATTGAAATTATCGGAGCAAGCACTCAATTTAATATGGAGACGACCCCTTAGATAAATTTTAAACATTGATATTTATAGAAATCCTTAATCCCTATCGAACTTACGTTGATGCATTTTAAAAATACGTACGATTTTCGTACAATATATTACATCCAGTAAGTATTTGAATAGCTGTGACTTGCATAACAATATACACAGTCCAGTCACATTAATGTGACCACCACCTACTTGCGACGTCAACGTGAAATAACCAATCACAACAGGCAGGTGGCAGCACATTGCAGTGGAGTGTATATAAAGGATGTCCTAGGGCATCGGAAAGCATTTCAATCGTTGGTGTAATGCAGAAACGTAGCGATTTATCCGACGTCCAAAAGGGCATGATTATTGGCTTTCGGGCCAAGGGTGGAAGCATTTCGGAAACTGCTAATTTTGTGAAATGTTCGCGTGTCGCCGTGGTAAAAGTAGACCGTGCATGGCAAAATGGCACTATCCAAAATCCGCGGAGTGGCACATGTGGTGCACCACGGACTATAGATGACAGAGGCGAACGAAGGCTACGGAGATGCGTTCGGGCGAATAGACGTGCAACTGTTGAGCAACTGACCGCCCAGATGAACCAAGGGGCTACCAAGAGTGTATCCTCAACAATGGTTCAGCGAACGTTGCTGCGCATGGGCCTCCGTAGCAGACGCCTGGTTAATGCACCAATGCTGACTGCTGTTCATCGGCGACGAAGGCTGGAATTTGCACGCCAGTACCGCAACTGGACGTCCACAGAGTGGCGATAGGTGGCTTTTTCCGATGAATCACGTTTTATACTCCATCGTACATATGGACGTTGGCGTATACGGCGTGAAACGTCTGAAAGCAAACACCCTGCAACAATTGCCGGAAGGATCCATGCTGGAGGAGGGAGGTAATCTAGCGCAGCTGGCCACGGCACTGGAGTCGGCATGGCTCAACATCCCAGTAAACACCTTCAGAAACCTAATCGACTCTCTTCCTGCACGTCTCGCAGCAGTCCGCTCTGCCAAAGGTGGTTATTCTGGCTTTTGACATGTGGTCATATTAACTTGACTGGACTGTGTAGTAGGCAATGTGAATATATATTAACACGTAAAGTTTAAAATTTCAAGTATATTTTTTAGTATAATCCGAATTAATGAACAAAGAGAACAAAAAGTGAACAACCGAAAAAAAGAGGGCATAAAAAGATCTGACTTATAAAAGAGAGTGAAAAAAGATCCGAGTGGAAAAAGAGGACATGTTCTCTGTAAAAGAGATGTTCTGGCAACCTTAAGCTCAGCGATAGATCCAACAAATCTTGCAGCCCGTTGTTCTGTCTTTCATGTTACGTGTACAAGAGGATATTTGTCATCATGATAACGCAGGTCAAACATAGTCCGCCTTTTTAATGATCACATCTAGCTTGCATTGAGCATGTTTATTTTGTTCTGGCATAAATACATTTGATATAATGTAGATTAATTATGTTTGTGAAAACTGCAGAACTGAAAGAATATCATGCGATAAAAATAAAACTATATATCTCTCTCTCTCTCTCTGATATCACATTACTTATATTACTATACGATTAAACTTTCAGTACAATGCAACAATTTTAACCTGAAAAAACAAGTATATTTTGAAGCCTTTCCTAACTGTAATAAGAGTTGCCTAGTAATCGAATTAGAGAGGCTTTTGGTGCGTTCCTTGGGAATTTCTTGCCAGATTCCTTATATTGGAGTCCATTGTATATTGGTACTGGCCACTGGAAGACTTTGGCTAGTTGCCGAGTGATCCTATTCCAGACAAGTTAAAACGGTGACATGTCTGGATATTATGAAGACCAGGGTAGAAGCGGTATCTGTCGTGCTGAGAAAGCTTTAACATCCATGACAACATGTGTTCGGGCATTGTCCTGCTGGAAGTGCATTAGGAGTTCGTTGAAGGGGTATGACTTATTCTACAACTTCCTTGGTGTTGAGACTACCTTAATTCGCAACAGCCGAGAACGCAAATGGTACTCAATGGCCCGCCACACTATCAAACCTTTCATTCGGCCATCACCCGGCCGCGAATTTCAAATACGTACATTGATTCTGCAACCGGGGGCGGGGCTAACCGTAACGGCCAATGAGCACTTGTTTTTTACTACGTATGCGGTGGATTTTGGATGGATTTAGGAAGGTCAGTGTTATGGACTTACAAATTTTTCAACATTGAAGTGGGAGAGGGTCCTTTTTCTGTGGGAATTAAATAATTTTTTTGGCAGCTTAATTCAAATACATATGATTTTTTTTTAGGATAATTTTACTAGGAGCTCTCAAAATGAGCGCGTGTAGAGGGAGGAAAAGGTGAGAAGAAACTTTTTTCTCTGTAGGAATTACTCCATTTACATTTAATTCATTAAGACATTGATATTTTTTAACATTGAATAATATTTATTCGGAAACCTCTCACGTAAAAATCACACCAAAATCGGTAATGAAAAACAGACACCATAATCAGTAATAAAAAAGCGTTATGTTGGCTTAAGGATCTCAATATCCAATTACTTTTAGTAGCATATCATACAATTAAATACCAACAAAATTACGTATCAACTATTCATTTTCTTATGCCAAATTTCTTAAGTCATTTTTTGTATTTACGAAGTGTTTGTAGGAAGAGGACTTGTATTTTTACTTGCTTTCTGTGATGTATGTTATTATTGTGATGTTGTTATTATGTAATCTATCAATAAATGGCGCCACGAAGTAAACCGTTGAGTTTTTGAAAACAAAAAGCAAGCGCTCGCGATCATTGGCCGTTACGGTTAGCCCAGCCCCCGGTTGCAGAATCAATGTACGTATTTGAAATTCGCCCCGGCCAGGCATCGACAATGCATGCTGGACGATTTGCTCTCACCCCGATAACTTCTAATGATGAAAATAAGTCATCGTTGGTAACCCACGTTGAAACTCGTCCGAAAACATGGCATTCTGCCAGTCAGCACGCTTGATTGTCTGTATTCACGAGTCCATCCTAGTTTGAGGCGTCGATGTTTCAAGGTTAAGGGAAGGTGTAGGAATACGTCCAGCAAGTGAGCTCTGAAGCAGACGCTTTCGAATTGTAGAAGCCACACATATAGCTGTGTTCTACCGTTGTACTAACACGTGATGATGCTGAATGGTTTGTTATTACCATGAGAACGAGATGTCTGTCATCGAGTGATGTAGTCACTGCAGGATTTGTGATGTGTCCGGTTGTTTTCAGCTCACTGGTTTCACACCCGTACCACGTGCGTGGCGTTATGTCCCGTTTGCGCAATATCGTGGTTAGAAAAACCACCTTCACGCATTCCGATCATTTGTACTATTTTCCTAGTGTCTGCATTGCACTCTGTGTCGTCGACAAGGCAAAGTAATTCCAGGAGAAACTTTTACAGCTCGCTGTCCATACTACTCTACTTGTACGGTTCCTAAACACAATGCTCTATTTATAGTCCTAAAACACAACAGTTCCTAAGGCACTGCTGGGTCTGGGCATGCGCAACGACTATGAATTTCTATTAATTTGTATTTCATATACCCTGATCTGCATATCCTATAAAATTTATATGATTACCATCATTCTTTCATTTTGTTGCAATTTTCCCGAACAGTAGGATATATAATATAGATTTTGATAGAGTATCATTGAAATATGTATTGATGTAATTCAAATTGGGATATTTCCGAATAAATTACTTTTCTGGCTTTTTTGTTGTTGATAAATTAGTAAGATATGTAGTTAGAGTGATTCACCGGACTCCTATCTTAAGATCTAAAATAGTAATATATGTACTTTATTTGTTAGAAAACACTTCAAACCAAAGAAACCAACTGAAAAGCACAAAAGTTTGACTCCAGAGCAACGAAGATTGGATCCGTCGTTTAACTTATTGACCAGTCTGGGTTGAATTGAAGCGAGAATTTTTCGGATTGTAAACTAGACATGTGCGAAAGGCACGCGAAGCTCGAGGGAATGATAGATACACTACCCAACAATAAGGGACCTAACAGCAGGATGTGATGATATAAGGGAAATAATACATGCTTTAATAGGGGGATGGTCTCCCACGTGCTGAAATTACACCACCAACCCTTCTGGGCATACTTTCAACACGGTTTTTGGACACAGCTATGGGTATTTGTGTCCATTCCTGCTGCAAGAATGTCGCCAACTCAGCTGTAGATTTCGGACGGGGTTCCCTGGAACCGTAAGCTAACTCGCCCCACAAATGTTCTATGGGGTTTAAGGTCGGGACTCTGAGCAGACCAGGGAAGACGTTTTACATCCATATCTTGATACAACTGCTTGGCAGAGTCTGCAACATGACATTAAGCGTTTTCGTCCTGGAAGTAACATTCGTCCATTCCATAAAATTGTCAGAGCGTAACAAGAACCTGATTGTCCAAAATGTTCCTGTAGATGTCGGACCAGGAATTGACCAGGAGCAACATGCAAAGATCCCAGGCCATACCACGAAAAACACCCTCCAAACAAGTAGTAGGATTTTATATAAATCCGCTGGCGTCGGGTGCATTATTGTAGGGAAGTGTATATCAAAGAATAGTCCAGAATTGACTTTTAGATCTTATTTCCCGTTGAAACCTTTGAATTTGCCCTACTTTGAAAAATGCACGAATAAAGGGTATGCGATTCAATTTTCTTTTACGTTAATGTACAATATCTGTTGTTATACCAACCAAAATAACCCTTATTCTAGGACGTTCAGTGAAAGCTGAAAACAGTTTCACCTAAAGAACTGTAATGAGGAAAATATGTGTTTGGGTGCACATATTTTCTGCAGGCCATCCATCAAGTAGCTTTACCCGGAAGCTAATGCTGCGCACTTTTCCCACGGGATGAAAGAGTAACGCTTTCTGGCAAAATGCTGTGAAATGATTGAATCTCCACTCGCTGGGGAACAATTGACGAGATTATTTGGGGTTTTGAACGTATCGGGATCTGAGTGGAATTACGGTAATGGAGTAGTGTGTATTGTGACGATACCTGAGGCTTGATTTTCGATTAAATCGCAACTAAAGGTGAATGCCCGCTAAAATGAAGCACAGCAAAAGAGAGTGAAAACATTCCATCTCCTTTGTGAACACCACTTTAAAAAATCAACAATGTATATTTTATTTTTAGGCAATGATGCTCCATTTACTTCAACACAGTGTAGTACACGTTCAACGCATGAAAATCCTACTAAATCATAAGTAAAAATATGCTTTACACCACGGCTCGAAATACCCGGGTGCACATGTGCATTGTGCTCATGAAAATACAACTGTGCACCTAATTTTCTCCCGCTAGGTGCACGTGTTTTGTGTTATTTTGATGTTTGAACAAAATATTAGTATCGACCTTTCTCGCTTTAAAGGAACGTAATTAAAATTCCTAAATACACACTATGCGAAAACAAAATCGCTGGGCCATAACCGGTTTATACAGGAGGAAGGTCTACTTGTGCCACTGCCACCAGAACTTTACGATGATCGAAACATTTTCCAGATGGCTTTGTTGAAGCGACTGTCGTGACAGCCGTGCGACGGAGAAGGGGGAATTTAAATGTTTAAATATTTTTATTTACTATCTACTACTAACCTATCTAAACCTAATTAAATACAGGTGCACAAGGTGCATCTGTATTAAAAAATCTATTTCGAGGCCTGCTTTAGACAAAGTAATATTCAATGCTCAAATCTATGTCTAGCGGTATGCCTCCTTAGCGGTTAATCTGTCGCGGCCTCAAATGTCGGCGTGATGTCGAAGTTTGTAGAGTGGGGTACCAGCTGAGGTGTGATCTGGGTATACCACTGGGCAAAGAAAGGTTTCGAAGCCACTAAGGTAATCCTGTGAGAGGCAAGGCGTGTATGTTCTGGAGTTATCGATCAGGTAAATAGCTCCTCAGCACATTACATGAAACGCAAAACTTGTAGTATCTGGTAAATCCTCACTCGAACTATCCTCTGAATACAAGATGTCTAAAGCATCAGCTAGAAAGTGTTTGGTATGATTTGCTACAGTTTAGCACAGTGATTCCATTTGTCTCCATGCCAAGTCGTATATAGGAATTGATGTCATCAGAGGGAGCTTTTTAACTCCGTAATACTACTGTGATCAAAACATATCCGGAATACCTCCTTTAAGGGGACCGGGAAGACTCTATCTCCTCCATGTTAAATTCACGAAATTCATGACCCTTTTTCTCAATAACTATAATAGTAATCAACACAAAATTTTTATGGTGGTTAGACTGATATGTTATACAGACTTTAACAGCTCACTTTTTTTTTTATTTAAAAATTTTAATTTTATAGAAATTTTTAACTGAATATCACTTTTTAGATAGCATTTTTTAACACATTTAAATTTCTAAAAAATTCAATTTTCAAAAAATCAAAAAATGCCCGTGTTAAAATCTTTAGAGATATACACAAATATGTCATAAAAATATTAAGTCATTATGTTCAGTAGACTCTGAGAAAATGGGGCATGAAACTTAAAAATCTAAGTTTTGAGAAAAATGGATTTAAACATTTCAAATGAATATTTATAAATAATTTTACGTCTAACCTTAATGAAATCCTGATTTATATAAAGGGTGATCTCTTTCATTTTTAATACATGTATCTTCAATTTTTTTTTTATGCGTTTCTTTCTATGGCGGGCCTTTTTACTGTATTCGGAGAGTTTTCGCTCTCCATCGATAACACGGTCTTAGTTCAGTTTTCTCAAAAATTTGTATAAAATGGCAGCCTGGATTGATTTTAACTCTTGATAATGTATAGCACTTTATAATATTTCCACTGTTGCAGCAGGAAACAGCATCAAACACTCCCAGTTTTAAAGTTTGGATGGTTACAAACACATTTTTTGGAACGCGAGTCCAAATCACATTGTTCACCGATTCATTTGGGTTTTGAGTCTTTCCGTGAACACATTTTTTCAACAATTCTGAATTCGCCAAGTCTCTGAAATTTGATTTAATTGTCTTCAAAATGTAGGCAGTATAAGGCAAGGCAATATGTGTGTGTTTATCATGGTAATATACATCACTTTTAGCTACAGCACGTTGAAATTTCCACCAGCTTTCATTCCCAACTGGACAAAGACCGTGATTTGGATTTAAGTTACTTGACAGTAAATAAAAATATTCTGCCCAGACAGATTGTTGCATATTGTGCAGAAAACCAACATTTATCCTTATTGCTAGTCCATAATAGATCAAATGTCATGTCTCAGAAAGTGCTAACTTATATCGCATGGTAAAATTAATAAAAATAGTTAGAAAAAAACTAAATGATTACAGTTAACTCTACTGTTACCAGATTATCGAAAATAATTTGAGTAAAGTAAAGTAAAAAATATAATATACATTGTTGAGCAACAAAGATTAGAAATGTCCACAAACGGTTTGTTTACATTTGAAAGGCCGTGTCAAATGTGAAGTGCTTATTGGAAACGTGCATAATTTTCAAACTTCCTCTTATTCTATTACCTAGTGTGATATATCATTGGAAAGAGGAGATTTTGAACTATATAAAGAAGCAATAAAATAGAAATTGATTTTTTAGTCGAATTTTGCTTTCCCGGTCCCCTTAAAATACATTTACTATAGCATATGTCTGCACACTTTAATCAAATATTTTTACGACATTTATAAATATGTGGCAACAATCAGGGATTAATTTAATTTTATCGTCTGTAAATAAATTTGTTTTAAATAAAAGAAGAATTTGCACTTTGTTGATTTTCTAAAATGGCGAATGGAATTGAGCAAAGAACATGCATTCAATTTTGTTTCCGCAATGGAATTTCTGCTGCAAACGCATTTGAAATGTTGCAAAAAGCTTTTTCAGACGAATGTTTATCAAAAACTACAGAATTTAACTGGTATAAAAAATGTTAAGAAGGTAGAGAATCCGTTGTAGATGATTCGCGATCTAGTAGCCCATCTACTTCGACTAATTATCAACAATGTCAATCAGGTCAGAGGATTGGTAATTAGAGATCGTCTTTTAGCTATAAGAGACATTATTTAACACGTTCTTATATCATTCATTGAAACGACAAGTCGAAAACGACCTGAATTATGGCGAGATAACTCATGGGTTTTGCATCACGATAATGCGCCTTCTGACAAATACGGCTCCGTATTTACCTGATAAGACACCGTGGGACTTGTTCTTATTTCCACGGGCGAAACTCCCTCTTCGTGGTCACCGTTTTGAGTCAATTGATGCAATAAAAGGAAATTCGATACGAACCCTGAAGGGGTTTCACAAAAACGACTTTAAGACATGTTTTTGAGGAGTGGAAAACACGTTGGAAAAAGTGCATTGAAGTAGGAGGAGATGTAATACATTTGACCAATAAATTTATACCTTTTGTTTTATGATAGCATTCCGGGCATTTTTTGATCACAGTAGTATATGAACCTTCTGGTATGATTCTATCGTATTAAAGAGTCCTGGAAATTTAATATTGTGTTAATTTCTTTTTCCATGTTGGTCTTGCTTGGCAAGTTTCCTTCCGATCAAACTATGATTTCGGTGAGTCCCCGAGTTTTTGGCAGAGTGCATTATGCAAAGTTATCACCCGCTACACCTCTTCTCCAAGTCCCAGCAAAATCTATGAAAGGCTCTGACACTGAAACCTGTTTTGTCGAAACTATAGGCAACTTTATAGAAGATTGAGTCTATGGTCCATGTTCTACAAGCACTCAAAAACCGTCCTACGCTAAATTATTGTCAAATATGGTACGAGTTTTATGCGTACCTTGTAAAACGTACCCTTATTTTTTAGAAGTTTTTCCAAACCTTTCGCAGAATGTTTCAAAAGTGCTTAGGTTATGAAATTCCTCCTCCCTTTCAAAAGCTATATCAAGATTTTGCAGGTCAAACGCTTGGATGTTTCAATCTTTATTAATCTATTCGGATAGACAACGTACACTGCTTGGCAATTGCTAAGGAACAACCGATTTATGCAAAACTGCGTTTCAGAAAGCCGCTCAATCAGTGAGTGCACAGTGTGCAGTTGAGCAAGGTCTCTTATCTGTATAAAAGACAGCGCACACGAGCTCTTCTTTATTAATTGAAATTTCAAACAGTGAAGTATCTACAGAAAATCACGATTTAAAGTTTTAAAAGCCGTTCAGATAAATTGCGTCTTGTGATACAAGTATCAAGAGGAGAATGTCCGTAAGGCATCATTTGAGTGAATTCGACCGTAGGCGAGCAGTGGGGGCGGCTCTAAGCTGGGCAAACAGTCACCCAAGTTGTCGCAGCAATGCGTGTCAAAAAGCGTCATTTCGCGGTAATAAAGAACCGCGGAAGGTGGAAATGCTTTGAGAAAGCATGTTGGTGGTCGTGATAGGAGCACCCCACCCAGAGAGGATGCACATATATCCATAACAGCAATAAGGAACAAACATCTCACTCCGGGACAGATTGGTTCAGAGCTTGCAACCGCTACCGGCACTCGTGTATCTGCCAAAATAATTTCTCTGCGATTAAATCAAGCTGCTTGTATGCACGAAAGCTTGTTAAATGCGTTCCGTTACAACCACGCCATAGTCGGAAAAAGTTACTCTGGTGTAAAGAACATATTCGTCGGAATCATTAACAGTGGTCCAGAGTCATGTTAAAAAACGAATCCCGATTCACCGTGAAGAGGGATTCTGGACACCAACTACTGTGGAGAGAGAGAGAGAGAGGTACTCGTTACACACCACAGAATGCTCGTGAGGTTGATCGTTCTGGCCGAGGGAGTCATGGTGTGGGCAGTCATTATGCATAATGGCAGAACACAGTTACACATCTTTGACGCAGATGCCTTTACATCACAGCGGTATTGCACGGAGATTCTCCTGGGTCATGTTCGTTTATTTCGGAGCGCAGTGGGTCCATACTTTCTGTTCATGAGTGAAAATATATGCCCATACAGGTAAGTTGATGTCACTGAGACACTAGAGAGCCACGATAGTGAGAGCATGGAATGGCTTGCGTATTCACCGGACTCAAATCCTATTGAACATGCTTGGGAGGAGATTTGTTTCACAAAGCAATCACCCACCTCAAACTGTTCTGGTGCTCAAAATTGCTTTGGGAGAGGAATGGGACAATATCCCACAAGCACTCTAATTCTTCTAAAATGTATATCTCTGTCCGAGTAACGGAAATAGTTGTGCTCACGTACCTTTTGGTGATTCCTCCGAATGTGCCCATCGCTTACAATCGCCTTCTTTAGGATAAGGTTGTTTGCACTAATAGAAGCAATGTTCCATTTGTTATGGGGGCTATTTCGGTTGCTTCGGGTCCAGTTCCGTTTCTTTGAGGAACAGTTCGCTTTGTTTAGAGCGATAAAAGACACTGTAGATCGAAGAGAGGGATTTTTCTCAGAGGAATGCGATGATTTCATCTGTAACGTCTAGGAAACAACGACGGAAAACTCAATTTTAAGTGAAGTAGAAAGCACAGAACTACGTATAGGTTTTCAGTTTCCCAATTTATACGACTAGAGGCTTATATTGCTCTGAATTTGTAATCGTCTCTTTGTATCCGAATCGTCTTGTGCGTCATAGTAAATAAAAAGTTAAGGGATCAATACCTCAAAGTTTGTTGTCACATGTTACATATGCAAGTATCCGAACCTCAAGAAAAAAGTAGAAGGCAATATGATCTCTCTTTCAACAGTTGATCGACTTCCCTTACTATGCTCTAGCGTTATACGGTATCAGATACTTGCGTACGGAGCAGTTAACCTCAAAAGATCAAACCTGGATTGGAGTTTGGATTTTACGGCGCAAGGTCCAAAAATGTGCAGGCTGCACCCAAACTCATAAAAAGCAGAGTAGAGCCAAAGGACACGGATTAAAAACCTTACAGATAAGAATAAAGTAGGAATGCACAAATTTAATTTAAATAAAAAAATGTGAAAAGTTTTAAAAGAGTGAATGTAAAAGTAATTTTGAATTTTTTTAAACACCTAAGCGAGATTAAAAACACTATGCTGTGTGAAGAGCAAAATATTTGAATGGGGACTTTCAACCAATCAAATCATGTAGTGAAAATCTATGCTTGAAAGAACATGCAGCCATGATAAGTTAAAGAGTTGCTCTCCCTACAAAAGATTAATCGTCCAATGCGGAGACGTCGTCATCTGACCGTGATTCAAAATTACGTGGCGTTGTCTTCGGATCTTTCCCTTAGAGGATTGGTCGTCAATAGTCCGTTGTTTTGCTCTAGAACGACGTTAATTAAAAATTACCAATTACCAATGTGAAGGCGAGTGTGTTGACCAAACTTGGAGATAATGTCTTCGCGA
The DNA here is from genome assembly GCA_947359465.1 of Metellina segmentata. Lineage (NCBI taxonomy): Eukaryota > Metazoa > Arthropoda > Arachnida > Araneae > Tetragnathidae > Metellina > Metellina segmentata. Next base: position 18,288,088 of record OX375878.1, on the reverse strand, counting down.
CTAGCACTGTAATGTGAACATAAAATGAAGTAGCTGCAGCTTTAATTTGCGTGGAAGATAATCTCCTTGACCCCGGAACCGAGCCACCGAGGAAGAACCCAATGGACACTAACCCGTTAAGTCCCCCAGCGCAAGTCAGTGAGCACAAACAGCGCTCCAGTTACATCACATGTAATGGCAGTTAACGCACCCTGTAAATGACCCATCGCATGTTTAAAAACTACCGAACGGAAAATAATTACCTCTATCTTTCCGACTTTGCGAGTCATAAATTCTGGACGCACCGAGCGATCGCCGGCACAATTAAACCGGGCACTTCGATCGGACTCAAACACAAAGTGGTCGCTATGACAATGCGCAACATATCTCCTCCGCTGACCCGTCCTCCCTTTTATTGAGTATATATCCCGGGCAACCCCCCCCCCCTCTTCAAAGGGAAATGTATCGACGATTGGCGTTTTTACCCACTGACCTACATCAGAACGCACGTGGAAGTCTGGAAAAAGCTAAAAAAAACCCCTTACATGAGGACCAAGGGCAATTAACATCGATTACTGATCGCGAAGATCTGTAGTATGGTATTGCTTTTCGGTAAGAATCTGCCGTCGTATTCGGTCACAATTTAAGAAACTATTTCGAGGAAAGAGGGCAAAAAAATACATAGAATAGTTACATTTTTATTAACTAGCGCCCTCCAAAAGTCACGATATTTTCAAGTGTACTTTATCCCTGGATCCCCTGTTTCTTTGTAATTCAAGTTCTAAGAACAATAATACAGGGTGTCCCAAAAAGATCAGTACAACTTCAAAAATTTATTGAAAAAAAAAATAGAATAGGCCTACAGCAAAACCATTTGCAACAAAGTTAGAATAACTCAAAAAGTTTTTTCTACGGTATATTTCTAATCATTCCAACTGCGTTGGATTGGCAGGGATGACCCCAAAGCATGGCCTCCCTGGTCTCCTGACATTACTCCATTAGACTTTTTCTTTTGGGGGTTATGTAAAAGATGCTGTGTACCGAACAAAAGTTAACAGTGTCGTGGAATTGAAACAAAAAGATCCAAACAGCAGTAGCGATTGTTGATGTTAGCATGCTGAAACGTTAGTGGACTGAATTGGAATATCGCCTTGATATTCTTCGTGCGACGAAAGGCTCTCATGTGGAACATTACTAAGGTAGTAGAAAAAATACTTTTTGAGTTATTCTATCAATTGTTGTAACTAGTATTGCTGTAGGTCTATTCTTATACTTTAATAAATTTTTGAAGCTGTGCTGATTCTTTTGGGACACTCTGAATATCGTCGCTCAAAGTCCAAAAGGTCGTACGTCAAAAATTCCATTTTTTCTTTTATCATTGCTATTTGTGGCATTTTGTGATTTCCACCTGATGGTAAAATCTCTAAGGGCATCAGCTGATCCACTAAAAATTACAACCAAATGTGTATAACGAAAGTTAATTCGAATTATAAGAAAAACTATTAGTTTTTTTGGGGTCTCCTGAGAAACGCACAATTTTTCGTTCATACTATCTTTTACACTTCGAGCAACGATGTGTGTCGCAATAAACTAGTTTTTATTCATACCCACTTGATCTCGTAAATGCTTCGAGGAATATTACATGTATGATTACGGAATGTAAACGCATTTTTTAACTAACGTAAAATGCGAATTGAGAGTCGAAATAAGACACTCTGGAGAGACGTACACTTATAAGGGAACATTCTATAAGTAAGGTTTATGCATAGGTAGTTCAAATAACGTCGCGCTGAAGCAACGCAACAACGCAACGGGCTACTGCCGACTGCCGGTATCGACCCCAAAGGTTTTGAACCACGGTCAGATGACGAGGTCAACACCTGAGCTAGCAACCCACTCTCCAAAACTTTCACACCTCACCAACGTGAGGACATTTTGGGATTTGAAAAATGTAACGTTCACCAGCTCCCACGTCCAGGACGGTCTTTGGTTGGATCGAGTTCTGAACTCGCAACCCTCTGGTTACCAATCCTCTACTCTGCCAATTGGGTCACCGCCGTATTTCACTAAGAAAAAGTTACTACCTTGATAACTTTTTCTGTCTGGTAATTGGTAATTCGTAATTTTTAATTAACGTCGTACTAGAGAAACACAACGGGCTATTGACAACGGTCCTGGATCAATCCCTTAAGGGAAGGACCCGAGGACAACACCTCGTAATTTTGATTTTCTGTCTGAGTTAATCGTAATCGAGCTTCTCCCGGTAGTTGCACGATTACATACTGAGCTTAAGGACAAAATTTAAGCGAATTTTTATCCTAGTTTTGTGTGGGGCACAATATAAAAAAATATTAAAAATTAAAAATCTCGTCACTAGAAGTTTAAAAAAAATTTAACTTTAAAAATCCAGTTTTTTCACAGTAGGTCATTGGTTTACACTTAAAACTATTTCAGTTAGAAAAATCATGTTAAATTAATTATTAATTATCCTGTTCATCCAGGTGTTGTCCCACAGACATCGGAACTACCTGAAACACTGAAAGTACTTGCTAGGGTTGGGAAGCACCCACAAACTTAACCCTCCAAATGGTTTCTACGAGTTATCTCGTTATCCAAGTCAAATTGTGCTAGTGAGGAGATCACTCACCATTGCAGATATTGCCGATTACTTTTTTTGTCACGAGATCACGAGGTGGTCAGTTTCAACTAATGACAATATATCTCTTTTATTGAGATACCTGGTCAGATTCTACTAATGGCGAGAGATCTCTTCCCTTTAAGATACCTGGTCAGTTTTTACTACTGACGAGAAACATCTTATATTAAGAAACTTGGTCAGTTTCTACTAAAGACGAGAAATCTCTTTCATTGAGATACCTGGTCAGATTCTACTAATGCCGAGAGATCTCTTCCCTTTAAGATACCTGGTTAGTTTCTACTAATGACGAGAACTCTCTTCCATTAAGATACCTGGTCAGTTTGTACTACTGAAGAGAAATATCTTCTATTAAGAAACTTGGTCAGTTTCTACTAAAGACGAGAAATCTCTTTCATTGAGATACCTGGTCAGTTTCTACTAATGACGAGAGATCTCTTCCCTTTAAGATACCTGGTTAGTTTCTACTAATGACGAGAACTCTCTTAAATTAAGATACCTGGTCAGTTTTTACTACTGACGAGAAACATCTTATATTAAGAAACGGTCAGTTTCTACTAAAGACGAGAAATCTCTTTCATTGAGATACCTGGTCAGATTCTACTAATGACGAGAGATAACTTCCCTTTAAGATACCTGGTTAGTTTCTACTAATGACGAGAACTCTCTTCCATTAAGATACAATGTCAATTTGTACTAGTGACGAGAAATATCTTGTATTAAGAAACTTGGTCAGTTTCTACTAAAGACGAGAACTCTCTTTCATCAGTTACAAGGTCAGTTTCTACTGATGACGAGAAATCTCTTCCTCTTAAGACACCTGATCAGTTTCTACTAATGACGAAAAATCTCTTTCATTAAGATACCTGGTCAGTTTCTACTGATGAGGAGTAAAATCACGTTGAGAAAACAACCACCAGGAGGATGAAAAGCAGGACTTATTATGGTATGGAATCATACTGAATGATGCACTCACCTTCATGCAGTTCGTCTCGTGCACTTTCAACCGCCTCGAGTCCACCTGTTCGCCGCACAGCCCGCATCTCGAGAAAGAGGCCTCGTTGGGAGGGCCGCCCTTGTCGGCGACCACCCGGGAAGTCTCCCCGTTCCTCCTGTTGCTCGCCTGTTGCGCAGCAAAGCCGTTGCGGACCGTCGGTTTGTACACGCGGATGGGCAGCCGGCCCACCCTCTGCGGCTGGTCCTCGGCCATGTAGCCGTCTGTCTTCCGGAAAGAGTCCGGTCGGTGTCGAGTGGGTCTGGGTCGCTGCTGGCGGCCGGAGAGCTTGGCGGACAGCGAGTGAATGCTGTCGGAGAAGGGGATCCGGCAGCAGGTAGACTTATTCGGGTCGGATCGCTGGATATCGACCGCTTCGGAATCTGAAAAAGAAGTGGAGGGAAATGATCGATGGTCACCACAAGGTTGTCGTATTTTGATCTGATAATCGACGCTCCTTTTTGTGACGATGTATCAGAAAGCGTTCGGTATTCCCAACACGAGGAATAAATTAAAAAAAAAAGTTATTTAATAGTTGTTTCTCAACATAAATATATATTACTGCGCTCAAAAAGTATCCGGAATGCTTCCTTTAAAATACATAAAAGTAGATATCGTCTGCAAACTTTTATAAAATATTTTTACGACTTATATAAATATGTGGCAACAATCGGGGATTTATTTAGTTTTATCGTTTGAAAATAAATTTGTTTTTCATAAGAGAAGAATTTTCACGTCGTTCATTTTCCATAATGTCGAATGTAATTGAGCAAAGAACATGCATTAAATTTTGTGTCCGCAAACATATTTGAAATGTTGCAAAAAGTTTTTATAGAAGACTGTTTATCAAAAACAACAGTATTTGATTGGTTTGTAATTCTCAAAAGGTGGGAACAAGACACATTTCATAACTTTAAACTTTGACAGCAAGTAAATTTAATTCTTAAAATTAAATTTTTTTTCACAATGGGTTTTTAGTTTTGTTTAGAGACAAGAATTAGTATGATTTATTCCGACAGTTCGGTGTAAATATCCTTTAAATTAAATTATTTAGTTAAAAATGTCGGATTTTTGACATCCATAATGTTAACTGATACAGCACATCACCCAGAAAATAAATTCTGTGTTTTCCTGAATTGAAGAAAAATAATAATAAATGAATAGAGTATAACGATAGTTTGTTTACTATTTTGATCAATAGATGACATCATTAGTTTAAAATTTTGAAGAATTAACAAAGAAACAAAACTACTGGCTATTCTAGCATTTTGCGATGTCGAAGAGTAACGATCGATATAGCTCTATACCTGAAGCAAAATATGTACTATAAGTACTTTAAACTGCATTTATTTGTCTTTAAAATAACTTTTTAAACCTTTTTTAAGCATTTTTATGTGTTTTTGTGCATTTTCTTTGCCGTAAACATACTTTTCTAATTTTTAAAAATGGGATGTCACAATCACGTAACGATCGATATTCCGTTTTTTTTGCCGATTTAATTTATGTTACGAAGGTGCGTATGTGTCAAAACATAAAAAAAACATTGATTATAATCTCTTTTCATCAGATTAATAGTTTTTTTTTATCGAAAAATTAAGTGAATTTAACAGATACAATATTAATACCATTACTAAGCACGTGTACGTGAACGTGTAACGATCGATATCAAATGGTGACGGCGTCGATCGTTTCTTAATTTTGGAACGTGATGAAGCTCAATGTAGAACGTGATGTAGAACAATCTCAATAAAATTGTAAATAATTTCGTTTTTTTTTAAATGATATATATTTTATAATTTTTATTTTCTGCTTTATGGCTGTAATGCTCTTTTGAATAAATTTTTTAAGATGAAACTTAGATTTTTAGAACGTTTTTTTTTCCTGATTAATTCTTAAGGAATTATAACTTTTCCATGAGTTTTCAAAGATAAAGATATTTTTATTTTATGATCATGTTTTCCTTTTTGTATGTGTAAATATATATTATTTAAATAATCACAAAAATCAACCAAAACCAAAATTTTTGGAATTAGCAATAAAATTTTATGGAATTAAACAAATCTATGATTTGAAAATCTGGTAAAACAAAATTATAATTCTAAAATATTCAAAACTACTCAAATTTTAAAGCATTGACAATTTATAACCGACTGATGTCATATTTTTATACCTATTAGCACACACACACACACACACACACACACACACACACACACACACACACACACACACACACACACACACACACACACACACACATAAATATATATATATATATATATATATATATATTTGTTTATTGTATATTAAAACTGTTATATATATATTATTTGCTAAAAGTCTTAACTAATTTGCGTATTTTTCAGACCTATTTCTTAACTTGAAGTTTAGACCCCTTTACAAAACTCATTTTGAAACATTTACAATTTTTCTATTGTAAAAAGAAATCGCCTCCTTACAACTCAAACAAATTTGGAGATCTTAAAAAATCAAGCCAGAATAGCGCTCTTCTCTGCAAGAGGGTAAATACCACCAGACTTTACTTTTTCTTTTTGAAGAAATTGAAATTTGCTTGTTCTACGCTCTAGAAAGGGCCGAAGCTTCTACCGGAAACTATTACCCACTGTGCCGAAACATTGAAGCCAGTGATCGATCCGAATAAAATTTGTGTGATGTATACGAAAAGATGAAGAAATAATCACATCAAATTCAGAGAGCTCTTCATTATAGTATAGTTATATTCAAGAGTCCCCCTTACCCCTCCCCGTCCTTGGGACACGTAAAAGTGTTTTATTGCGGACACACTGAGGAAAAGTGGTTGGATCCCACCAAGACAGAGCGTGACAGCTTAACCCTTCTTTGCATGATTTTTCTTTATTGGTGAAATAAATCAAGGTGATATAATTCATGTTAAAATTAAAGGAAATATGGTTAAAAAAATCTTAGTATATATTTACAGTATAAATTTAGCAAAAAACAATATGATGGAAATTTCCATCATCATGCAAAGTTAGATCATTAGCTTAGTACTAAATAGAAATAAAAGAGGGTATCATTGCATATTTTTTATTCTTTATGATAATTAGTGCATAGTGATGTAAAATTCTATCATGTGGTATTTTTTAAATTAAACGCAAACTTTTTCAGAAATTTCTCTAAAAATAACAGAAACACATGTTACAAACCTTTCTTCCACTCATTTTCACTTTTTTAGCAATAGAAACTCATATATAATAAAACAAAATTAAAAACGAAATCATACGTTTATTGCAACTACAACAAACAGCGGAATGACAACTTCAAGCTCGTTTTACTGATAGTGACACTTGCTTATTTTTGACAGCTATGTTTTTTTTATGCAATGGACATTAAAAAGGTATCCAGACACGATCCACTTAAAGTGAACTTGTTCTTTTATATAATTTTTGGGCATTCAATGTTATGATGGAAATTTCCACCATTATGCAAAGAAGGGTTAAGGCGGATAGTATAGTTATATTAGAAAACTAGTCACTGTTCTTTTCGTGGGGTCTGGTGTGACCACTGCTCACCAAATCTCGGTGATTGCTTCTTATTCCCATTTGGTTTCCTTCGCAAACGAAGTCCACGGACATCGCCGTATAGTCCTCGAAGTGGCTATTATCAACAACGTAAATCAAAACACGCTAGAATTGGAAAACTTGGCATGGTTCCAAAGGCATTCGGACTAAAAATGCTTGTGACGTCAGTGGTCGAAAATCGCAAACTCGACTCGCTTCTTCATTCGAGGTAGGGGTGACGTCACATTCCGGAAAGAAGAAAGTCATGTGGAAATAACTAATAAATTAATTTTAAAATGTTCTAGATTAAATTTTAAAATTCAGGCTGGACACAAAAATTGAAAAAAATTAGGACTACCTGTGTGCCAAATTTCATTATTGTAAATGCGCACAGAGACACAGACAGAGAAACACTTCCTTTTATGATAGTAGAGATATAATAAATTAATGAGTCGCAATATACCTCTCTAGATGCGATTCTCGCCGATATATCGCATGTCAAGAGCTCAAATGGAGTCCTTAAGCTGTCTTCTGAGAAATTATGTTGAGAATTTTGCTGCTTTTGCTCTAGATCCATTATATTCTGGTAGTGTGCAACTGACTGCCCACTCATGCTCAACTGGAGACAAATCTGTGAATCTCGCTGGCGAACGAAGTGTTTCAACACCACGGAATCACTCTTGTTAGAGGAGAGCCGGGTGGGAGAAGTTGATATGCACTACCCAACAATAATGGACCGGACACTAGCGGATTTGCATAAAATCCGACTACTTGTTTGGGGGGTGGTTTTCGTGGTATGGCCTGGGACCTTTGCATGCTGTTAATGGTCAATTAAACGCCGACGCCTGATTGAACATTTTGGACAACCAGGTTTTCTTCGTACGCTCTGGCAATTTTATGGAAAGGACGAATGTTCCTTCCATGTAGACAACGCTCCATGTCATGTTGCAGCCTCTGTCATGAAGCGGTATCAAGATATGGATGTGAAATGTTTTCCATGGCCTGCTCAGAATCCCGACTTAAACCCCATAAACCATTTGTGGGACGCGTTAGAGCAACGCTTACGAACCAGGGAACCACGTCCGAGATGTACAGCTGAGCTGGCGACATTCTTGCAGCAGCAGGAATGGACACAAATACCCAAAGCTGTGTATCAAAACCTCATTGAAAGTATGTCCAGAAGGGTTGCTAGTGTCATTGCAGAGCATGGGAGACAACCCCCTATTAAAGCATGTATTCTTTCTCTTAAACTATCAGAACTTGCTGTCCGGTCCATTATTGTAGGTTAGTGTAGTACTGGTAAATAGCCCCTTGGATACGTGACATGAGACAGAGCAATTTGCAGGATTTTCTGGACATATCGCTATCCTGTCCAACTGCTTTGTTCTTGTACCATTACTAGAGGAAACGGTTCTCTAAGTGGTGGCTCCCCACTTTATTTACAATTTACTAATAACCTTTCTCAGGTGCAATTTTATTCTTACAAAATCATATATTTTATATTGCGAGCATTTCTTTATCGTACAACACCGCATATGTTGTTTTACTCCGATCGAACGCAGGTTTCGGGGTGTTTTGACCTGTTTGACACAGTATATTTCGAATTCGCTTTAAATTATATGTGGTTAGAGTCGACCCCCAGTTGGCAAATACCACCAAACTTCTCTTCGAATTCGTATAACCGTTGGGAGGAGCGTGTAGACCTGTAGAAATGGGTAGACCGAACAGCCAGCACATCAGCAAATGCAAAAATGATCCACAGCTCAGAAAATGATTTTTCTAAATACATTGGACCTTGCAGCGACAAGAAGGGACAATACCATACACAGAAGAATACACAAACTTCGACTGGATAGTTATAAAAATGTTGGGAATACCCTTCCCTATCTCTCTTGAGAACAGTGTGTCATTTTGTTGAAATTTCAAATGCGGTGAAATTTGATGAAATGGACTTACCGTCGAGGGGGGGGGGCGGACTTTCGAGATTAATGTCATTTCATCTTACCTACTTCAGTGAACGTGCTTTTTCTTCGAAACGTCGGCTGCTTACTAATGGTGGACTGCTTCTGCGAGTATGGGTCTCTTCTTTTGTTTTCGGGAGAGATAATAACGGGATGGATGATATTCGGCGTGGGGTTTAGTAGAATTCTTGTACCTGGCCGCTCACTACATATGGAATAGATGCCAAAGAGAAATTATATAAAAATAACACAGTATACTATGCGTTAAACATGTTCAACATAAACAATAATAGAGACGTAGTCTGTCTCTCGAGGTATTGGATTTGAAAATTAGCAATAGTCTATTCATTAATTAAGATGATAGCCTGCAACGAAAACACAGTGCTTCCACATCTGGCGCCTTTAAGGCTAGTTTACACCTGTCAAGTCCTAGGCCGAGTCACTCGCTTTGTTATTCGGCCGAGAAATTTATTGAAGAGTATAGCTGATCACTAGGGCAACTTTTTTGTTGCAGTAAAAATGGGAAAAGTTGCATTTATGGAAATAAAGTTGCATTTATTTTTGATACACTAGAATCTAAAATAAATTATTCGTAAAAGAATTTAAAATTCAAATTTTTTGACAATTTTAGTCGTGTACAACAGTATTATTTTATACATCATTAAATACAGATGAACGTTGATGTCGTTGAATGGCCGATACTTGGCCAGTAATTATTTCGTTAACATTTAAAAACTACCCACAACAGAGACTGATGTTCCCAGACATTGTTGCAAATACTGACTTGGGGGGAAATCATATCGGGAACGTGTAGCAATAACCGTCAGGTCATTATTCTTTTCCAATCGTTTTTTGAGATACGCTTTAAGGTTTCTTTAAAATCCATCGATCTGATATCTTCCTACGCTGTCTCGATGTCCTACGCTTTCGATTCCGATTTTTCTACGAGACGGATTAAACATTCGTAGCTGCTTTTGATTTTCAGCAAACTTTTTGGCAGCTCTGGGTTACACACTGCTTTTTTTACGCGACGCACTAAATGCCTTCGCCATTGAAACCGCTAGCAATGTCCTTTACAGTGCTCTGAAAAGCGGCTTTTCGGAGCTGTTTTGTACTGTGGCTGCCTTAACACAAGCGACGAGATTGTCCACATTTGTGTAAAATCCGTGTACTTTTTTCCCCCTGCAGTTGTGAAACAAGTGTGTCACACAAGTAACTTGGAGCAATCGCGGATAAAGCACCTTGAGTGTGTTTGCAGCCGCAGTCATATAATATGCTGGACATATTATAGGATAGCAGAAGCGCAAAATCCTTTCGCTCAACATTCAGAGATTTTAAAACGTCATCTACAAGGCGAACAACATATTGATGATCGGCACTCACCTCGAAAACTCTGCAATAGATTACGCGTGTTTCCTCTGGATTATCAAGAGTGCCAACCAATGTGTTAAAAGTACTTCTTGCCATTTTTTCGCTTTCGTCTGTTAGGACGAAAACTTCTTGTTTGATCCGCAATACTTCGGCGTTCGCAAGATCAGACACACGTGATCAAAGGGTTGATTCAGAGGGCAAAAAAAGAAATAGTAATTTTATCTATATAAATAAGAATGGAGTGTTTGTTTGTACATCCAATATTTTTGACCCATTTCAAGTTTTCTATCCGTTTTGAACCCTTCTGATGCCGAATCCGCCTTTTTCTCGTTTGGTGTCTGTCTGTCTGTCCGTCTGTCTGTCTGTATGTTGTGCCCTATACACGTCCACGCGGTTTAAGATATTTTCATGAAAATTTGCATACAGTGAGTACTTATCTTCATTTAGTGAGTGGCATTGGTTGCGAAAGTCTGTCTGTCCGTCTTTCTGTTCTATGCTCGATTTTGTGTTTGTGTAGACATCACATGAATTGTATTCCAGGTATTTGATTTCAATGTATTTTATTTTATACATTATTTATTAATTTAGTGAATGCAATATTAAACATTTCTTTATTGTTATATTTAGTTGAGTTTCATGCTAAAACACCTGAGTAAGTATACTTAAATCAACCATAATTTGGTAGTTTTGGAAAAATTGGAATGTCTATTGAATATTACGATTACTTCGATTGCTTTACCAGTACTGCTGAAAAAGTAATTATTCTTCAAAAAATAATTTTTTTTTTTGGAATTTCATCTCTGGTACTTCATTTATTTCGAGTCTTATTTTTGTTCTTTGCGCAATGAATACGATTTCGGATTATTTGGGACAGACGATATTTTTCAACGAAACGAGAATGGACAAGATCGTGAGCAGTGATATTTTCTGTTTCTTACGCTCTGAATTAATTTCACATTTCTAAATTTTGTGCACTTTTAGTTGTAAATTGTGGCAACTGTGCGAGATGAAGAGATAAAATTGAATCACAAATTAATATATTTAGAACAATTTTTTGCGACATCTTTTATTTTGTTTTACTTCGCTGTTTCCTGTTTTAAATATTTATTATTTTAATAAATGTGTTTTAATTCTCATCACACGCAACAGCACCACAAAGTATTAAACTTAAAAATGTTAGGTAAGTCAGTATAAATTTTCAGTAAATTTTAAGTGTAGTTATGCCATTATTGAAAGAATAATGCCGTTATTTAAAGAATAATGCCGTTATTTAAAGAATAATGCCGTTATTTAAAGAATAATGCCGTTATTTAAAGAATAATGCCGTTATTTAAAGAATAATGCCGTTATTGAAAGAATAATAATGTTTATTAATCCAAACGGGAACTTTTTCCAACATTAAAAAATTCGTTGTAATAATGACAGGAGAAGATTGCAAAATTTCACAATGTCGCATACCGGAGGCAAGAGTGCCACAAGTAAAAAAATATTGTTTTGTTGACTATGAGTGCGAGAGCACTCGCCGTAAATCGTAATTTTAATTAATTGAGTTGAACATGAAAATAACTTAAGAAAGGGAATTCCAAATCGTCCTATAAATCGTCTTTTCTAGTAGTAACCTTAGTATCACCTTTCGTCATTTTGTAGCTTTGTCATACAGCAATTGTGCGATGTATGTGAAATGTATTACATGAATGGATATGCATGTGTAGGATTTGTGTCCAAAGTAAGTTGTAGAAAATATAAAGATGGCGAAAGATGTTAAAATAAATTTTTATTCTACAAAAAACGTAAGTCATTATATATTTTGATTATCTCTTCATTCTAGAGTAAACCAATTCAAACCGAGTAAGGTTGGGTATTTTGCTAGTATTAAATAATTTTAAGGTAAATTTTAAAAAGTTGCTGGTGGTTGCATTTATGCTGAAAATTGCGTTTACGTTGCGGTTATAACTCACTTACAATACATCCCATGCAAGGGGTATTTTTGTTTTAGTACTTTACATGCACCTTAGAATGTGTGCATTTGTTTTAAAAAGTTTTCCTAGTGATCACATGTGTTAGAGACAGTGAACGAGTCAGTTCATCGAGATTAGTTTAAAGTAAACATGTGGTTCCGAGAAAAATTAAGAGAGATTTAAACATTATTGCAACTTGATCATATCTGCCTTAATAATAGAGGAAATCGAAGATGACATTAAGCAATAATATGAAGGGATTATGGATAGTATTAAGAAGATTACTACTGAGAAGAGATATTAGAGGAGGAACTGCAACCCTGTTACGGGAATTTGAAACTGAAGATCTTAAGGAACATAAATATTTTATGCGATTGGGGTTAGAGCAGTTTGTTTCTAGCTTTCCACTTCCTTGAGTCATTTTACATTAGATTCATAAACTAAAGGTAATCCGCAACCAGATGTTTTTGGAATCTTCTACTTTTTTCTTTTTTTGGTTGAGAATGTCAATCGCAAGTTTTTAATTCTACTTTTTACATTCAGTACACCGAAGTCAGGTAAATTTATAACTTCTACCAACTTGAAATAAGTGGAATCACGCATGTTTCTGTGTTTGTATACAGTAGATTTGAAGTCCCATAAAGATTCCAGGGCTCCTAACAGGTTTCAAGGTCTAAAAAGGTGACAAAAGTGACAAATTGAACCAAAAAGGTGACAAAAAGTGACTAATCGAGTACAAAAAGGTGACAAAAAGTGACTAATCAAGCAAAAAAAAGTAACAAATAACAATAATGCTAAATATATTCAAGTATAACGATAGAAAATAAAAAGATTCTCCCCAGATACCTATATCTTTTCTTTCTTTGGAAAGATATTTTTATTTTCTTCATTTAAAAAGTATATAATTTTAAAATATTAACATAAAATTAAAAAAAAAAATCGGAATTATGATTTTTTAATTCGTTTATTTTTGACACAGCTTAAAGAATTTCTTCTTTTTATTTGAAAAAAGTTTTTTTTTTTTTTTTTCCCTTTGTTGTTGTTGTTCTTGTTGTTGTTGAAAAAGTCTGAAATTAATTTTGTCTTTTTCTTCCGGAGCAACGTGAAAATAAGGACAAAAATAAAATGTCTACAGATTTTTCTTTAAAAATAGTCATAAAATTCCCTATTAGCACAAATAATTTCTTTTAAGTCCCAAATGCAGATGTCCAATATTCGGAATTGTCAAAAATTTCGAAGAAAAAAAATATTGGACGTTTTGCTAACCAGTTTTTTTTTCCCTCACTTTTTTCCATCTTTTTGACAATTTTCATAGTACAAGGAGGTAAACCTGAACCTAACAACGCAAAATAACGGACATGTTCAGAGTAAATAACACACAGAAAAATTAGAAAGTTTGCAAGTAAAATTTCTTGCATTGTTTTAAAAAAATTCCTATTTATATATTCTTTCTACTTATTCCTATTTATATATCTGCTATTTTAGCAACGCAAAATTTACGCAGGGGAGGTTAGATTAAGGTTTTTTTGACAAAAAATGCAAATAATCCGAAATTCGGAATGGCCGAGGACCTGAGGATTCCGGATTTTGGACTTTGTATTGTTTTAAGAATAAAAAATTACATGTATACATGAAAGGTTTTATCCCTAAATTATAGAAACAAAATTCTTATGCACAATTCTCCCCCCCCCCTTTAAGTGACCACTGGCATCGATCACCATTTACGAGCTATCAGCGTCTGACCTCCTAGAGGGTTCCTCCTTTTGTTCGACCCTGTAGAGGGGGTCGGATATGCAGATGGCCCTGCTTCCCTTAAACTTCGCCGCTTCGTTTTACTGATAGCCTTTTCCTGCGGGAAAATTTCAAGAACTTGCTGCTAATACACCCCGGGCAACATGAAGTATCCTTTTACAGTTGAAACTGTACACTTTTGAATCCATTCTTGCGGTGGAATGTAGCACGCCCTGTTTTTTTTAGAGGAAATGAATTTTTTTAATTGCTTACCAAAAATTTTGCTTCAAACATAATTTAAGAACTTAAAACCCCTGAAAAGGTGACAAAAGGTGACAAAATGTCAAAAAGGTGACAAAAAGTGACAAAAAATAAAAAGGTGACAAAAAGTGACAAAAGGTGACGTGTTAGGAGCCCTGAGATTCGTGTGTTTTGTATTTTTAAATGAATTTAACGTTGTTTTTTACTGTTTCATTTATTCACATTTTTATTGAAGAACACATTATCCAATGTGTCGCCCTCGTCACTCGCCAGCTACTATACCGATCGAAGACTGACCGTACTTTATCACATTAACCGAGCACTCGGCAGATGTAAACTAGCCTTTAGCGTGGATGCTGATTTTGTTTATCATTCGCTGCCGTTAGAGATAACAGTGATAGTTTCAGCGAGAGACACGGCAACCACCAATCGCGCTTTTGTAATTGACAAACCTCCTCTTTAACTGCCTTTCTTACCTAGTTAAAAATCGACCGCTCAAGAGCCGTAATTTAGAACCGTGTGATTAATGCTGTTAAAATGAAGCCAAATTCATCACAAAAACGATTCTAGTAGTCCTACTGATCATAACGTCTTTCATGCTGTTAGTTGTGGACCGTGTGGATATTAAATTGAGGGAACATAGTACCCACAGACAGTTATTTTCGATTTCATTTTTGCAATGAAATGTTTTAAGGTGCATCTTTCCAAAAATGAAATATGCATTACGAAAAACATAGTTGTTACACACACACAGACACACACATGTATGTATATATATATATATATATATATATATATATATATATATATATATATATATATATATATATATATATATATATATATATATATATATATAAGAAAAAAAATTTTATATAAAAAAAATTAAGATATTTTTCAAAATGTTTCAACAGTTTAAAATTTCTACTGCAAATAAAATTTGTGAAATTTTTTTTCTCATTTCCGTCAGGGCTATGCCTCATATTATTTGCATGGATCTTGTTTATTTTTACAATTATTTTTGCAACAGGTACTATGAAAAACAATAAAAAATAAATATTAATAACATAATTAGTGAGCCTATAAATTGGAAGAAATAATAAACATAGAAAACACACCATTTTGTGTTGTTTGGGTGACAGTCTCCTCTGATCCATGATCCACCGACACTTTCATTTTCAAAAATATATTACAATTTATGTTTACTTTAAAAAAAAATTTATTTTTTTAATATTTATTTTTTAAATATGCTAACTAATTGTTACGTGATGTACCACATAAAAGGTACATTTTTACATTGAGAAAACGAATTAAATGCGATTTAAAAAAAACAACTGAAAGTAAAAAATGCGAAATGTTTATCCTCCACCAATTATTCCTTTAAGTTCAACATTGTGTATTTAAAAATTTTTTTAGGCGATGATGTTTAAAAGCAGGATGTAATTAAAATATGATGAACAGTGAAATCTGAAGTAAACATGTAGAACAAAACGGGGGATTCTAGCCCAGCAAAAGATGATTATGAGTAAATCGAATGTGTCCAATGCGGAGGCGAGTCAAGTTGACATCAGTCCTACCCATTAGGACTGATGACCATGAATGAATAAATGGTTTCATGGAATGCAATTTGGTGTTGATTTGCAGATCCATAAGACACTCTTGCCCCAATAAAAAAAAATGTTCTTTTGTGGACTTCTTCGTGTCAGTTAAAGGAAGGGCTCGCTGCAGTGAAACAGAAGCTGCTTTCACAGCAATGTAATCAAGTTACTCTTCTCTCGAGGAGGAAAATTTATTAACTGTGCCAAAGTTGTTAAAAAAAATAGGAACCTCATCCGATGTACTTCGTGAGGACAGAGAGGGTCGTCTTCCTCGTTCACATGAGGCGCGTAAAACGCACGTTTGGCGAGGCTATCAGGGTCCCGCTTTTCAAGGTCGCAAAGATAGATAATTGAATTGGAGGACTAAATCTGTGCTCAGATGACAAAATGTTAAAAGTCACCTTTTTTAATTTTTCATGACAGCAATTTTAAGATTCAAGATTCAACATGTGGTTCTGTGGTTTTTGATTTATTACACTTTTCCCACCTTTCTTTTCTCATCAACTGAAAGAAAAAGACTTACGACATTTTGCCACCTTCTAAACATTAACAAACCAGACTCCAGAATGGGACTTACTCAATTTTTGGGGAAAAGCGACTTATAATATTTTGCCATCTGAGCACAGAAATAAACTCAGTTTAATGACGGGACCACGCAAGCCTCGCCATACGCGCGTTGAAACGCCTCATGTGAACGTGACCTTCAAGTGGTCAAGGTGTGAAAGTACAGCTGAAAAGAATATGAAAAAACGAAAAGAAACAGTATTGTAAACACAGGAACTCTTCGAACTAAAAGCAGGAAAGAGCAATATTAAACACCAATGGTTTATGACTCATTAATTAATACAAACACTCTAAGGAAATAATGCAACACCTGGTCTCGATGTCGTCCGAGTAATCTTCTGAAGCCGAGGAACGGTTCCGCCACCCCCTTGTGTCCACTGGTGTCGGATACCTGTCACGCGCTGGTTTCTTATCGTTGTCGGCCCTCCAACGAGTCAGGCACTTGGGTTCGTGGAATTTCAAGGAGTGATGAGCGTAGAGGCGTCCACACACGTAACACGGGGTGAAGCTGCGAGGATTTTTCGGATTCGGCATTCTTCATTTTAGCTGTCGAGTTTAGCCTGCACAAATGAAGGAACCGGTCACTTTGCGTGGAAAAACAACGAGTCACTCAGACTGGCTTCATTTTTACTTGCAGACCCACGCACAGCATCTGCGGTAAATTAATTACTCACATCTGCTGAGGACTGTGTTGGTACTTATATTTCAAACCTTATTGAACCTTTACGGGCGGCGCTTAGATTTTTTTCAATCGTCTCCAGGAACGGCTTTTCTCCTGATTCACCGAGCCCCATACCTAATTACCTAACTTGAGCGATAGGGCCGTGAGTGGCATTTACGACTGACGCTTTCCTTTCATAGTATCGTTTGGCGTGAGAAGAGATATCACTTGTTGACTTTCTGCTTTCACCAAAGCGTTTAAACCTTACGGTCGGCAGGGTAGGTAAACGAACAAAATAAGGTGTCCTCTACAAGGTCAGTCGCTGACAGCTCGTAAATGGGGGTCGATGCCAGCGGTCATTTAAAAGGGGGATAGCTTCCACCGCTACCATGCCGCTGTGGTGTAAGCGATATTTTAGTAGCAACAAAAGTCAATCTGCCGCGTCGTAATGGTTAAATCCATTTACTATGAATGTCGAGGAAGGAGAATCCTCGGATTAACTGTACTCCCTCCGAACTCTAACTGTAACTCCTCCAGAAGGAGATCGCCGCCCGCGCGATCATTAACTGTAACTGTAGTGACAAAATCCTGCCGAATGAGATGACAGCCAGAGAAGAAAGACGACTGTTTTGTGCGTTCCTATGTTTAGTACTTCTGTTTAGTCCTTTCATGTTCTGTCCTGTTATGTTTTTCCATTAATGTTCAATTAAATGTTTTTTCTATCAAACTGTGTCTTTATCTACCAAAAGGCATAGTAACATGAATATATGCATCGGTATGCACTTTTCGTTACCTCCAAATGAAGCAAAATTAATCTATATATATAATTCTCTTACGTGGCACGCAAAAAAGACGTTATTTGTTATCGCGTTTTGGCAATATTGTACGATTGTTTGTTTATCACGTAGCCTCGCGCTTCAATTGAATTTATAGCGTTTTCAAATGAAATTTTATTGAAAAAAAATGAATTTTAGTTCAGCTGTTGCAGTTTATAATAGAAATCAAAGAAAGCGGAGGATCTTTTCAGGGCCATTAAAAAAAAGGTCCTTTTCAAAGCCAACAATTATAGTTCAACAAGACGCTTGCACTACAACTTTCGACAACAAACTCAATGAAAAAGCGTGGGTGGCTCGAGTGCAGGGGTAAATGTACACACAAACAACATGCTGGGTATTCAATTTCCAAATCAGCGATCACATTTCGAGTCAAAATTTGCTCAAAGTTTCCATTTGAATTATGATTCCAGAGGTACTGTAAATATCTTTTCTGAAAAACAGCATAAAATTTAGATTTGAAAAATATTTTTTTGGAATATCATATTTTGTAAACAATTCCTTCTGCTAGGACACATGTCGTCATTGATGCGAGCGAAGCGAGCATCGGTTCGCGCAGCGAACCAATGAGGATTGCGAAGCAATCCTCTGGGGGTTGGCGAGCGTTAGCGAGCAGGGGGCGGGCCCCCTAGTTGGAAATAGATAAAGTATCATTCCTTGTATACTTACTGGTCTTACTTATACTTAATTTCAATGAAGTGGATGGCAAAAAGTGCACACCTCAGTCATGGTATGCCCAATCGCAGCGTCCGCTTCAATTGCATCCCAATTATCGTTGCGATTCGGTATGACGTGATGTGACGTGAACATAGATTAAATACAAAAGTAGAGTGAGCAATGCTATTCTTTTTATGGGCCCAGGATCATGTGACCACAGCTAGTAGTAACGTGACCATTAGACTACTTTCGTCTGCTGGGTGGAACCTAACATTCATCATATACGGGGAAAGGACGGGAGCAAACGCCCATTCATTGGTTGATCGACCGATTTGTTCACTGAGTGATCGTCTGATTAATGCATTGATTGATCGTCTGATTGGTTCATTGATTGATTGTCTGATTGGTACACTGATTGATTATCTCAAAGTTACAAACTTTCGCGAGTTCACTACCTTCGTCGCCACTATAGAAATGTGCATTCATGCACCGATCCTGTTACAAGATGTTATATCGCCAAACGAGGTGATATTATGCCAAATAATCCAACGAAACCGATTTCTCACAGAGCAATCATGTGAATATAAGTCGCGTTTACACCACAGTAACAATTATTTTCTCTCGCTCTTTGTGACGAAGACGGTTTACGATCTTGGATCTTTTTTTAGACCCAATCCCTCGAATTTTTTGACAATTTCGAATTGTTGTCCTCGAATTTTTCGAAAATTTCGAAGTGTTGTCCTCGAATTTTTAGAACTATTCGAAGTGTTGTCCTCGAATTTCTCGATAATTTCGACGTGTTGTCCTCGAATTTTTCGAAAATTTCGAAGTGTTTTCTCGAATTCTTAGAACATTTCGAAATTTTGTACCCGAATTTTTCCACAATTTCGAAGTATTGTCCTCGATTTTTTCGAATATTTCGAAGTGTTGTCCTCGAATTTTTCGAAATGTCGTCGAAAATTTCGAAATGCTGACATAGAAAATTTCGAAGTGTGTCCTAGAATATTTCAAAAATTTCAAAGTGTCGAATTTTTCTCGGATCTTTTTTTTTTTGACCCACTCCGGTGTAAATGCTTTGTCGACTTTTGTCGGAAATACAATGGAGTGGACATTCTTCTCATCCCTTTGTAAAGAAGAATGATCACCATTCATCAATATGTCGAGTGTGCTGCGCTTGCAGCAGCAGTCTGCGTAATTTTATCGAATAAACGGGCACCCCGGATCTAATGAGTCAGACCATCGTAAAAAGCGAGAGGCAAACAATGAGGTCAAAATGTCACACATAGCGAATAAGAGACGGCGCGAGCGACCACGGAGTGCCGAAGGGCAGAGGGAAGCGGTGATTGTCTGCAATACCGAAAGGGGACGAAATAGGAGAGCATTTTCATCCCAAATTTCGTCTCGGAGAAATGTCCTCCCAAAGGTTGCAACCCTTTGATCTTTACCGACTCCTGGTGGAAAACAAAATTGGAGTTGCGAACTAGCCAAATAGCCACCACGACACGAGATCTTTACGCTAAAATGAATGCCGGTTCTCGGAATATCTTTGATGTTTGGAGGGGACGCGTTTGGAACTTCGGTGATAACGCGGCTTTAGTCGACATGTTGACTAGAACTCACCGGAGTATTAGTCGACATGTTTAATAGTACTCACGGGAATATTTGTCCACATGTTGACTAGTACTCACGTGCATATTAGTCGACATGTTGGCAATAACTCAGATGACACTGCATTGCTTTTTGTAGCTCTTCTCAATGCAATGGTCAATCTACTTATATTTCACGTGCATTGACGTGACGGACAAATATATGACGACCTTGGTTTAGTTGCGTGTGAGTATGTAAGGTGGCAGGTTGAATTGGGGTTTTATGACGCACGGGGACATATTTGGCCATGCTGCATCAAAGACAAGGCAACCAATATCAAGCAATGTAAATGCACACCAGAAATGTTTTACTTACACAGAAGAGATAAATACTCCCAAGTAGGAATTAAGTGTAGCCTACAACTCGTAGGTTGCTAGTGCAGTGGGTATACCCACTGAATCACCACAACCCCGCGTGTGTGTATAAGAACTCGATTATGTTTAATTTGCTCACATTTCAAGCGTCCTTTTGGTTTTCCGTTTTATAAAATTCAATTTGAATTTAAACTCGGTCAAACTGGCTATCCCAGTAATCACCCTTTCAGGGTACTCCTTAGACCTCATTCCATGATATCGATTGACCGACTGAAACCGTGGTACCGGTGATCAGGATCTTTAGCTTATTTGTCACTGAGAGCTTAATAGTGACCTAATTAGTACCTGTTATAAATTATTTAATTATTGGTAATGGTAATTAATTAACGTCTCACTGGAACAGCACACTGGGCTGTTGGCGACGGTCCGGGATCAATACCCAAGGGGATGATTCAAAGACAACACCACGAAATTTGAACCACGGTCAAATGACCTGGTCAACACCTGAACCGGTACCTCACTCTCCAAACTTCTATTTATTAGGGTACGTACACTACGGAACCTGGAGTGGCGCATGTAGCCTTGCTGGTCACCTACTAGCTTACCGCTTTGTAGAATTGACCAGTGTTTCCATGCGGGAGCAAACACTACCGAGCCTGGCGAGTCACCTAGATTGCCGCAGTGAGCAAAGCAGGAAGCTGGATGATTTTCCAATGCGAATGCTTACATAGTAGTGCGCGGATCAACTGAACGATCGCCTCGATTTTTTCGTCTGTGCATTTTTTGGCGTAAACAGTGAAGTAATATTATATTGGTTTGAATTTCATTATTTTTAAAACATAGTTCCTGTTATTAAAATGGTAATTAACAAAAACATAATACATAAAGTGATTTTAAATACTGAATAATGTAGTTCTTTGTAATAAAAATATTTAGACGGCAAAAAAACTAAATGCGAATTTAGCTTCAAATATATATCAAATACATTACATAAAATATGTTTATGTGAAACATCCTAATATGTTAAAACAAACTACGGTCTGCAAACGTATACAAAGAAGAAATGAAAAGCTCTATTTGCGCATGTGCAACTCCGTTGTCTGCAGGCTCTACGCGTGCAAGCTCAGATCCGTTGTGTTTATACTACACGCTTTAATACTAGGTTACCTTCTAGGCTACATGCGATCATGACTTGCGACCAGCTAGGCTACATGCGCCCATCCAGGTTCCGTAGTGTATGTACCCTATATTGGAGACCAACGCATAACATCTGCTCTTAGTTTAATTAAGTGAAACCTGAGGGATTAAGATTACCACAAGTGCAAAAATTAAACATTTCTCATTAGTTCAACAATTCTAATGATGGGGAATATATTGGTGAGATTCAGAATTAAATCCGTGTTAAAGTACGGAGAACAGTGAAATTCATCAGTCAAACCTTCACTCTTTTGATGGAAAAAACACTTAGCTTTGAGCTTACTACTTTTTACGAAAGTTTTTTGAAAATATACTTTTCAAAACGCTCTCAAATGCGTTTTCAAGCTTTCATTTTACGTTGTAACAAGAAAAATGCTTTTTGAAGAAAAAGAGTTTTGAAATAATTATTTCCTTGGCAACTTTAGAAGTTCGCCAAAAAAATCGCCAAGGCAGTTGCCACCGCTCATAAACGTAGAGTGTAGCTATTCCCAGTAGGCTTTTTGAAAAGAAAAAGATTTTATAAAAGAAAAAAGGGTGGAGTGGTTGTTCACGGTAAGACGTTTGTCGCCAACTAATTTTTGTTGCCAAATCAAGATGGCGGCCGAATTCCGTAACAGCAGATAGGGTTGCCATAACAAAAACGGCAGATGTGAAGAAAATCCGCAAAAGGTGAAAATTACCATATTTGGCGACAAATCGCCTTCTTACCGTGAACGACCACTCCACCGAAAAAAGCAAGAAATAATACAACCTGATAAGTCAGAAATGTTCCGGGAAAAAATAATAAAAAACGAATATTCCACAAATGGCAAAAAAAAAAAAATTTAAAAAAAAAATTAAAAAAAAAAACGGATTTTGGAAGAACTTTCTAAAATATTCAAAATGAAAATTGAAAGTTACCGTTTGCCGAGGTTGCCATGAAAACCACAATAACCGTAAAGACCTTAGAGGTTACCTTAATCTACCGTAACTCGCTACAATCCCGAAGGGAAAGATCCGACAAATAATAATCAAACATAGGTGTGAACAATGTAAATTCATTTAAAATCCAGAATTCGGTTATTTTTGTAACGAAAATTTCGCAGTCAACAAATCTGTATTGATCGGTCTCATCGATGATTGCCCTATAAACAACTTACTCCAATTTCACGATAAATAAGTATCTAAACAAGATTGAAACTGACTTACCAACTGTAACGTTCGACCAAGAAAACCGAGCACTATCTTGCAAGGCTGGTGCGAATGGCGTTATTGAAAAGGAGGTATGAAAGAAAAGCATACAGGTGTAGTATATTTGAAAAAGCAGAGAGAAAGGAGATCATTAAGATTTGGAAGAAGCGGAAGTTGAGTTGCGTGTCAGCCGCTCTCCGATATCTGTCTCGCAATTGCACGGAAATTCAAAATAACTTTCGGGCATCGTATTTTGTTGCCATGTCTCTGTCACCAGCACAACAAAATCGCATTGACCCAAAGAGGAGTCGCTCCCGTTTCCAGGAAAGTAAACAGGCACGCACGTTCACAAAGTAGACAACACCGGAGAATTCAGTGAAGAATTCAGTGAAAACTAAATGTGCGTTTTCTACCGGTGTATACGTTATTTCCCTTTTTCAACTGAAACGAAACTCGTTCATCAAACTAGTTGCGGTGTGCTGTTTTTCGAAATAGTCTGAGGTGGGACTCTTCGTGGGGGTCGCCGGTGTAATGTCCCCGGAAATTGGGGGGGGGGGCAGCGATATTATAATTTTTTATAATTACCATTCAGTTTTAAAAGTACCTGGTAATTTTTAATTAACGTCGTACTAGAGCAACACAACGGGGGCTATTGACGACGGTCCGGGATCAATCCCTTAAGGGAAAGATCCGACAGTTTTAAAACTTAATCTATCTTTTTTTAAACTACAGAATTATATAATTAACGTTGCACTGGAGCAACACAAAGGGCCATTAGCAACGGTACGGGATCCATCTAGAGGGGCAGATCTGATGACAACATCGTATAGTGGTTAAGGTGTTAGCTTCTAGATCGGAAGGTTTCTGGTTCGAATCCGGGTCCGGGCATGGATGTTTGTAAGCGTATGGTGTAGAGGCGGCTGGTGCACTTTAAATCTGCCGTGGCCGAAAGTCCTCACGTTGGGTTTGTGTGGAAGTTTGGAGAGTGGGATGCCAGCTCAGGTGTTGCTTCCTCATCTGACCGTGGTTCAAAATTACGAGGTGTTGTCTTCGTATCTTTCCCTTAAGGGATTGATCCCGAACCGTCGTCAATAGCCCGTTGTGTTGCTCTAGTAGGACGTTAACTAAAATTACCATTACCATTACCGATGACAACATCTCGTAATTTTGAACCACGTTCTGATGACGAGGTCAACACCTGAGATGGCTGACAACTCTCCGAACATCCACACCACGTTAGCGTAATGACATTCGAGGGCATGATAGTTTTAAGGTGAACCAGCTCCCACGTACACGACGGTCATATATAAATGGCAAAAGAGCTAAAAGAATGGAAAGTAGTAAAAAAGTCAAAAGCCTAATAAAACTAGAAAACTGGCAATAATCATGAGTCAAATAAAAGGTGTTTTTTTTTTTGCTAGTTTGCATTTAACTTTTTTACTGTTTCGCATATTTGGATTTTTAATATTTTTTTCCTGTCAAAGGTAGTTGCAACTCTGTCAGCACGTCAATTTTCAGTTTTGTGGAAAATAGAAGTAAAACTCTGGCGCCTGGCAATGAAAACCTACCCTTATGTGGAAACTCCCGTGCTCGGTACATGGGAGTTTTAGGGAGCCCCCCCCCCTCCATGGATCGAAATCAAGTTACCCTAATAATAATGAAAAATATGACAATACAATTCTGCGAATAAACTTAATTCAAGTAAATGTAGCGATAAACGTTGTAAAACTTGCCCACTACTAGAGAATTCTACCGCAATTGATGGTTCTAGCTCTAGTGTCTGCTTCACCAGCATGTTCACCCTGAAATGTTACCTACTATCTAGAATGCAGACTATGTGGTATAGGTTACATAAGTTAAACCAGTAAAAATTGAACATACGCGTACCCCCCCCCCCTTCCATCTTCACCTTTCTAATCTTAAAAACTATAACTCCGATTCCCCTTTTAACCTAAAATACCATCTTTTCTCTTTTTACACGGATTTAATAACACAAAAATCACTTTACTTAAAATTATTAACAACTCTAAAGTAAGATTGTCTAAAAAAATCTCTACGTCCTAAAGCATGAAACACTTGCTTTTTTTAAACGATTTATTTCAAACTATGCAGGTCAATTTAAGTAACTATAACACATAGACATTATTACACACATCAAGACTGATAACGAATAAACAATCTATAATTCATACTCTCTCCGCTTTGAAAATTCCACATTCTTTGAATGGTATCTATTCAAATTTCTCATTGACTAGTTGTAATGCCATATGCTTATTTTTAGCTCAAATCCTCGTTTCTAAATCTTTTTCATTTTTGAAGTATCATTTTTTCTTCTAGGGGAGGCACAAGGCAAAGCAGCCAAGCCTCAAAAACCTGCTTTTTTTCCCAAGAAAGAGCATCATCATCTTGATCATGATAACGAATAGATGATGTAGAGGCAGTAATATTAATAAGAAACTAAAAACCTCTGTGATAATAATTAACAGTTCGCAGATTTTACACAAAACCTAAAAACTTTAAAACATGTACATTTTTACAATCTTTCCTTAAAAATCCTCTGTGTTTGCAACATTTCATTTGATGAGAGGAGAGAGGAACTAGTTTTCTTTCGTTCATTAAAAAAAACTGATTTTATTAAGTCATTTGATTTAAAATAATAAAATAAAATTTCAATATTCACCTATCGCAAAAATTAATGTACTTCGCTTTTCATTATATAAATGTTTCCACGTAAACATTTCTCTAAGAGGCAAAAATAAATTAGTAATTTCTGCCAGAAAAGTGGAACTTGAGCTGTAACAAGGTGTTTTTAAATGCATACAGCCGTTGCTGCTACAAGGTTTTCCTCAATCCACTTTGCCGTGTAATAATGCTTAATGTAGATAGAAAAAGAACATAATTACACTGCTGTCCACCCAAATTGCAACACTAAGAAATACAAAAGATATCAAAACAAAATTTATTTTGTAGATAACATGTTGACCAAGTATCAAATGATTAAATTTATAGACTTCTGTGAAGTGTGGTTCCTGCCACAATCAGTAGCCAGAGTAGCAGCCATTGTTGGAGATCACAGCTGCCACACACCTCGGTATTGATTCAAAGAGACTTTGGATGTGTTCTTGGGGTACAGCAGACCAAGCAGCTTCCACACGTTGCCAAAGTTGATCTGGTGTGGCAGTTGGGGATGTAATCTGGGTCAATCGTGGAGCAACCATGGACCACATGTTTTCAATCGGTGAAAGATCCGGAGAGCGAGCTGGCCAGGGAAGCAATTCAATCTGGCGATTGACGAAGAACCCTTGGACAATGCGTGCCACGTGTGGTCACGCATTATCCTGTTGAAATATGGCTGTGGGCAAGCCCTGAAGGTATGGAAGGACAACTATCTCCAACACCTCGGAGATGTAGCGCTGACTGTTTAAAGTACCGGCAATGCGTACTAGAGGAGTGCGAGAGTGATATCCAATACCGCCCCATACCATAATACCCGGTGCAGGACCAGTGTGGCGGTGCATAACCCAGCTGTTCAGCATCCTCTCTTCACGGTGTCTCCAGACTCCAATCCGACCATCGTGGTGTTGCAGAATAAAGCGTGACTCGTCAGTAAAGACAATTTCATTCCATTCTGCCGTCCACATCCTTCTTTCATCGCACCATTCGCGGCGGAGACGTCTGTAGTTCTGCGTCAAATTAGACGAAGCAATGGATGTCTTGCGGACAGACCACTCTGCTGTAAACGGCGTCGAATGGTACGCGCAGAAACTGGATGATGTGTTACAGACTGAATGTGCTGTGCTATGGTTCGTGATGTGGCTGAGCGATCCGTCACTGCCATACGCACAATATGCCTGTCATCACGTGAAGTGGTGCACTGAGGTGGATGCGATCGAACACATCGGTCCGTCGTACCCTCATGCACTACCGATTTCACTGAAAGATAATCCACAATCTCGGTAGGCCACTATCCTTCCTCTGTCGAACTCGGATACGTGATCAAAAGTTGATCACTGCTTTCTACGAGGCATAGTTGATCGTTTTTTTTTTAAACCACAAGAAAAACACAATTGCCGTACTTGAAATCGTCGAAATCTCCAAGCCTTAAATATCGCTTTGAAGTGGCACCACAGGCGCGCGTGATGTGTGTCTGCGCTGAAATTCTAATCATTTGCATATCTCATCTCCGCTAATGCATGTTGTAAATTTCATATTATTTGCATGCTTCCTTCAGGGTGTTGCATTTACGGTGGCCAGCAATGTATTTGTGCGCGCATGCTTACTAACTTCTGCTTGTGCACGAGCATTCTTCTTTCTCGCAGGATAAAGTTGAGATCAGTGTGTATTTTAACTGATTTTTTGTTTTATTCTTTAGACGCCTGTTGTAGAAACTTAAAAAAATATTATAAAAACGTTTTCGTCAGAACGTTACATCCATAGACCTTAAAATGAAATAGACGGATCATGTGGGCGGAGTCGCTGTCGTAAGATCTCTGAAGGGTAAATTACCAATCGACTTAACCGATTGGCTATGGAAGCGCAGACTAGTATTTTAATAACGGTGGATAGTCACGTTAACCAATTAATAGTTGAGGATTCCTGCTTTTACCCACAACCACGTGACACATCTTCAAACCGAGCAACTGGAAGAAATAACTTGAAACTGCGGTCGCATGCTCCGTCTATTTCATTTAAAGGTCGATGGTTACATCTTGCTTTAAAGGCGTCTTTTGTGGCTTAGCACAAATTATTTTTACGGAGGCATTGAAAAATTATTTTAAAGCCACTGCCTCTGATGTGTGCATCTGCTTACGCATGAAGTTTAGTCGCGTGGCTCTGGCAATAGATACAATTCAATTATCGTTTTCTTTCATTTGTGTTGCGCTGGTGCAATGCGAATAAAAATACCGTTTGTTTCAGCAATCATAGAAGATTAAGATAGTTATAATAAACTTTTAAGCCTTTTTTCTTTGGGAAAAGACGTTATGCTGGTAGACTAGTAAGCTTATTATGTTTATTTAATTTGTGATGAATTTTTATTAAAGTTAATTTATTTATATTCGTCGTTATTCATTGAATTAGTCTACATCTTCATATGGATATGAGAATTAACATCCACGTATACCCATAAGTGTAGATAGATTTGCTGTAAGTAAATAAGTTTCAATTAAACAGTCCATTTTCTTGTATCAACTACATAACACAGACAAGAAGAACTACTCTTTTTTACATACCATGTAAATATTATTTGTATACATCCTCATATCACTTCTTATAGCACCTTTATCAAACTCCCTAGTAGTTGATAATTTCAAGTTCCCCGTGTTTTAAAGCTCGTTTAAATTGCAATTTCTACCTAATCTGGAGAACCAGATATTAATGAGATAGACTTGTGCTTTTCTCAGATATATAAGTCAACTGCAATAACTTCTATGTAAATCAACTAAGGAATAGAATGATATTTTCCTCGCTCTCTTATTTCCCTTCATACGAAGAACTCCGGCGCCAAACCTAAACTTTATTTCGGAAGTAGGCTTCTGATAAGTGAGCGCCAGCACTATCTGAATTGCGACCTTGTTTTCCGTTTAGGAAAGTAATAAGATCTCTAATTAATGAAATGAAAGGCAAATCAGAGAAAGGATATTATGCTGTGAGCCGAACTTTCTACACTGTCTATTGTAAAAAGTACACTACTATCACGACTTGATGGCATTGATCGTACCAAACTGTCAATTTAGGGCTTTTGAATTCGGTTGGACACCCCATAAAAAATGTTTGAAGCTTATTCTCAGAAGATACTTTAATTTTTTTTTATATTTTAAACTCAAAATGCAAACAAATTAATCATGAAATACTCAACTCAACTTCATAATGAGTTTGTATTAAAAAATCCTAAAACGTGTGAGATAATTAGAGATGAACACGAGAAAAACTTAAAAAAATTGTATTATAAAATTTGGAATAATTAAATGCACGCGCGCATATGTTGGTTAAAAAAATTGTGAGTGTTTGAGATGGGGCAAGGAAAAGAATTTTAAGTGTCATTATTTTTAAGATAAAGCCAATCAACCGGTCTAGTGGTTAAGGTGTTTTCCTCTGGATCGGAAGGTTCCTGGTTCGAATCCGTGGTCAGGGCATGGGTGTAAGTTGTGCTGTCGTTTGTTAAGGGCGATGATGTTCCTCCCACTGGGTGCTCCTTCACAAGTGGCCATCTCTTCCGGCCTTGTAGGGGCCAATAATTAAGTTCATATATGCCCGCCATTGGAAATTAAAAAAAAATAAATAAAACATAAAAATTTTAAGGTAAAAGGATTAAGGCACATAAGAAAATATTTTCCACGTAAAATGTCATATCGATTTACTTCAGTTCAAATTTACTAGTCTGGTGGTCATAAATTGAACGATTTGTAAAATTTTACACTGCAGAATTATCTACCAGGCTTTTACACTATGCATTACAAAGCCAAGGAGAGAAATTGTAATGTAATTGGTGTTTCGGGTATTATTCCAGGTCATGCCAGAAATACTGAGGTCACTGCTATGAATATTGGTGGTGTGGGTGTATGTTCGCATTACTGGTGGCAGTTCTAGCATGATGGTCTGCTGCTCCGTTTCCTTCAATATAATGGGTTAATGCTTGACCCGAGAGACATAGATTCGCCCCAATGGAGTTGCAGCTTCAAGGATAGAATGTATTGTCGTACCCATAGGGTTGTTCTGGAGGCGATTGATCAAAAGGGTCACTCTGGACAGACTGTGTGAAAAGATGCACGCGTTATGTGAGCCATTTCGAAATGATTAAGATGAAGCTACACCAATGGCAAGTCGATGAACTTGATAGGCAGAATTGTTATGCAGTCTGTGTATCCATTGAAAGATATGTTTCCGTTTGTTCCTTTCACATCTCTTCCACCAAGAGAATGACGGAGTAGCAAGAGCGGTAATAGGCGACCAGATGAGGCTGGTCCATTGGCGTGGAGTGGAGTACTGATTCCATAAAAAGAGACATAAGTTCTCTAACAAAATCTTTATTCAATAACGAACTGGTAAAATCATAACTGGCGTGAAGGTTATTGAGGGGACGGAGCCCTGAACGGTTCTGGACTTTTCTATTCTAAGGGGCTCATGTAAAAAAGTGTATATTTCATAATGAATTCGCCAGAGGGATAGGAACTAAAAGAAAGATTATTGAACAGGGAATCTAGCAAGAAATTTCATTGGTAGAGGTCGGGAGCTAAGCGAAGAGGTAATTTTATCTTACAGGCGATTTGAGAGGAAAAGTGATCGTGGGAGGCCCGGAGGTCAAAGGTGAAAGGGGGTGGCAAGATATATGACTTATTGGACAAAAAAGACGAAAGACTGAAAAGGAAGTGGGGTGATTAAGGGACTGGTCTCTGGTGAGAATGGTATCATATTTACAACACGCAAGGGAAAAAGTTCGTTCTTCTTAGTCTCTTTAGATAATCTGGTCCTGATGATTATAAATGAATCTCGAAATGTTAATAATTTTGACCCTCGAAATCTTGTTATATGCAATCTTCGTGAGCCATGTGATTTGAAGGTGGTCAGCAGGCGTTCTCATATGTTATGATGCTGTAAGAGGGCAAATTATGATGTAATGTAGAGGTGCGCCGATTTCACCGTAGGAGTAATTTTCTGTTTAGCTCTATGAATCGGTAAGGGTTTGTGATTTCCCGATTCTTCAAGAAGGGTTCAGCTTGCAATCTGTTTTGTTTGGTGAGTCTAAAAAACTCTGATTATAGATTATGAAGTTCAAGAGGGTAATGCAATATCGTTGACTTGGACTATTGTATTTTTAGAATTTCATATGTCTGATTGAGCGAGAGATAGTGAAAAAAAGGGTGTCTTGTGAGTTAAAGGTGAAATTTTCATGTCAGTATCTATAATGTCTGCAATAGATGGAATTATTATTGTATGATAATAGTGTCAGTGGTTATTGTTAGTTTGTGATAACATCTAATAGTAATAGTATCGTTTCTTGTGCAGTTATAAAAAATAGTTTCCAAAATATTTATCGATGACATTAGTATTATAGATTACAGTTGTTAATTTCTAATTTCAAACAATGCTGTTATTTAGAGGGTTATCAAAATAATGCCTACCTGACCCAACAGTAAATTGAGAAAATCTGTACTAAATGCGCGCTTGCCACGTAGAGGTCTATTTCAAAGGAACCCGTCGTGTGATTTTTCATCTTCTGTGCTAATAATTTACTTTCGAAAGGGAACGTGTGTTATCGAAGTATTTCGTTTCAATCCTCACTTTTATTCGAATACATAGCAATAGATTAAAGAAAAACACATATCTGTTAAAAGGGCCACATCCTGTCTACTTTGAGTTGATTCATTGTCACGCTGCAACATGGTTTTTCCAAGTTTCCGCTTAGTCGATGGTCAAGACTAATGAGCGCAGCATTGCTTCATCATAAGAATATCTCCGTTGGTTGTAAATGGTTCTTTGACGCGTTATTGACCAGCTTTTCATTAACTAGGTAATTTTATGCTTTCCCATGATTGATCTAAATTCTTAAGTTTCTTTTACTCATAAATATTTATTTAAAAATTAACACTTTTTTTGCTGAGCAAATGGTTGCAATTCGTTGTTTCCCAGGGCTGTTTGGGAGAGAAAAATTTCTATACTACTGTAAATTTCCTAGTTTGTTGCTGACTATTCGTGAAATTCTTAAGTCTTCATGATTAGGCGTGGACCTGGTCAGCCCAAATTTTTTAATGTACCGCTTTGTCAGGCCAGGATTGCATAAAAAAATATTTATTTTATAAATTAAAATATGTGGTGTAAAAAGTATTTCAATCATTATTTTGTACTAATTTTTCGATGTTTGCTTCTGCTTGCGATTGTTATATGTTGTGATCAACTTCAATGACTATCGTGATTGAAGTAAACCACAAATGTCTTCTTTTGAAACCTTCTTTGTCCAATTTTGAGAACTGAATGAAGCACAAGATTCTGATCAATTCAAATTAACAAATCAAAAACTTATATCTGAAAAGAGATATTCTTCCGATTTTGAATTTTTTTTTGTTTTCTAAACTAGGGGGGCTCCGTCCCTTACTCGCTATCGCTCGTCAAACCTTTTTTTTTCTTTACGCCATAGTCCACTACCGAGCATTTAATTATGATGACACGGGATTAAACATGGGAAAAAAAGCATTTTGTAGCATGATTTTTTTTAAATAATATTATTTTAATTTGTAATACCTAATGAATATATTTTAGGGTAATGGTAATTGGTAATTTTAACTAACGTCGTACTAGAGCAACACAACGGGCTATTGACGACGGTCCGGAATCAATACACTAAGGGAAAGATCTGAGGACAAAACCGCGTAATTTTGAACCACAGTCAGATGACGAGAATATATTTTAGGGAATGAAAAGGCATTATTTATTACACTTTGTCTAAGTTAACCATGTTCATCGTATCCACAAAGATCGAAATAATTATATCAGATGTTAGGAATGATATTGTTCGATCTTCAGAGATTTCTGTATACATCCTTAGTTCAACTTACTCAATTAGAATTATGTGTTTCAGCTGTCGACACTCGGGTAACTACCACATCCCCCCCCCAAAAAAAAAAAAATTTATAATTACTAACAGTCCTAAAAATTTTTAAATTTTGATTCTGAGAGTAATAATAAATATGAGTTTCCAGCAGGGACTAAGATATTACCTGTGAAAGAATCGTATATTGAATCGAAAAAGAACTTAAAAACTATTACAGCTTTTATTTTATGAGTTTATGCATTAATGTGGTATTTGATAAGTAATTCCCTGAGTGCATAAATGGAGCTTCGAATGTTCTTAAGACGCTACATGGATCCTTGGTATTTAGGTGCTTAACTAAAAGTTATCATTCACCAAGTCATTAAACAAAATGCATTCTTTCACACCAATAATATGCTCCTTATTATGATCAGTAATATACGCCACAATATGTGTTTGATGGGAATAAAGTGAATTATGAGTTCAAAGAATGACGAAAGCAAAAAACAATTGTTAAAATTCCAAAATAAACTTCGATGCGATTTATTTCACCAAACTGAATACTAAACAAGAATATGTTTCAGTAGCTCACTACTATCTTTAAAAAATTATAAGCAATGAATTCAAGTCAAGTGTAAATTCATCAGCTTCACAATCTTTTCAGTTTCCTGGACACACTTGTCACGTAGGTAGTCAAAGCATGCATAAAATGAGTGATAAAAGCATAAATATCTGTGATTCTACCAGTAGCTTAAGCTAAGGGTAGACAAAATCGCGACAAAATTGCTACAAAAATGTGATTATAAAAAGCAGTATAACTACTAGCTTAATGCTGCATTATATTTTACATTCAGAACTACTCTATATTAGTAGTTCTAAAAATTTCCGAAATTCAGATATTTTCCAACTTTTGTAATTCTTTATAACATTGCAAGAACTGCAAAATTTCAGAATTTTTGAATTTTCTATCTGTGTCGTTAAAAAAAATTCTGACTGTTCCAAAAATATTTTTTTATTATGTCGATAATGTTTTAAACTAGCTTGTAACTAAAATCTAACGACCGGTAGAGACTCAATAAAAATATACACTAACTAGCAAAATACCCGACCTACCTTACTCGGTTTGAAATGGTTTACTCTAGATTGAAGAGATGATCAAAATATATAATGAATTATGTTTTTCGTAGAATAAAATCATATTTTAACACCTTCCGCCATCTTTATAATTTCTACATCTTACTTCGGAAACAAATTCTACACTTGCATATCCATTCATGTAATACATTTCACATACATCGCACACTTGCTGTATGACAAAGCTACAAAATGACGAAAGGTGACACTAAGGTCACTGCCACAAAAGACGATTTTGAGGGAGATTTGGAATTCCCTTTCTTAAGTTATTTTCATGTTCAATTGATAAAGATTATGATTTACGGCGAGTGCTCTCGCACTCATAGTCAACGAAACAATATTCTTTACTTATAGCACTACTGCATTTTCCGTCATGCGATATTGTAGAATTACGCAATCTTCTCTTGTCATTATGGCAAAGAATTTTTTAATGTTTGAAAAGTTTTAGTTCAGATTTTTTAATTATTGTTATTTTTTCAATAACGGCAGTATTTTTTCAATAATGGCATAATTACACTTAAATTTTGATTTATTCTGACTTACCTGCCATTTTAAGTATACTTCTTGGTGGTGTTGCGTGTGCGGAAAAAATAAACACGATTTATTAAAATAATAAATATTTAAAACAGAAAACAAAAGAAAACAGCGAAATAAATCTAAATAAAAGTCGTCGGGAAAATGTTATTCTAAAAATTAATAATTTGATTCCTTTTTATCTCTTGATCTTGCAGTTGCCACAACTTACAACTCAAAAGTGCACAAAATTTAGGAATATGAAATTTATTCAGAGCAAACGAAACAGAAAATATTACTGCCTGTGATCAACCAACACAAGTTTCCGTTTCATTCCCGTTCGTTGAAAAATATCGTCTGTCCCAAATGTTCGGAAATCGTTTACATTGCGCAAAAAACAAAAATAAGACTCGAAATAAATGAAGTATCAAAGCTAAAATTCCACATATATATTTTTTTTAAATAATTGCTTTTTCAGCAGTACTGGAAAAGCAATCAAAGTAATCGTAATACTCAATATACATCCCAGTTTTTCCAAAACTACCAAATTATGGTTGATTTAAGTATACTTACTCAAGTTTTTTTAGCATGAAACTTATCTGAATAGGAAAATAAAGAAAAGTTTAATATGCATTCAACTAAACTAATATATGATGTATTAAATAAAACACATTGTAATCCAATATATGGAATAAAATTCATGTGATGCCTGAACAAACACACAAAATCGAACATAGAACATAAATACGGACAGTCATTCGCAACCAATTTCACTCACTAAACGAAGATAAGTACTTACAGTATGCAAAGAGAGAGAGAGAGAGTTTCATGAAAATATATTAAACCGTGCGAACGGGAGTAGGGCACACACTTACAGACAGACAGATAGACAGACACACCAACCACGCAAGAAGCTGATTTGGCGACAGAAGGGTCCAAAACAGATAGAAAACTTAAAATGGGTCGAAAATATTCAATGTACAAACAAACAAACTTATTTATATTGATGTGATCAAAATGTATCCGGAATGCTTCCTTTAAAATACATATATAGTAGATATCGTCTACAAATTTCTATCAAATATTCTTACGTCTTATATAAAGATGTGGTAACAATCAAGGATTTATTTAATTTTATCGTCTGAAAATAACTTTGTATTTAATAAAAGAAGAATTTCCACTTTGTTGATTTTCTAAAATGGCGAATGGAATTGAGCAAAGAACATGCATTTAATTTTGTTGATTTTCTAAAATGGCGAATGGAATTGAGCAAAGAACATGAATTTAATTTTGTTTCCGCAATAGAATTTCTGCTACAAACACATTTCAAATGTTTCAAAAAGCTTTTACAGACGAAAATTTATCAAAAACAACAGAATTTGGTTTGTGTAAAAAATTTTGAGAAGGTAAAAAAAAATCCGTCGTAGATGATTCGCGATCTGGTAGACCATTCACTTGGACTCATGATCAACATGTCAATCAGGTAAGAGAATTGGTAATTAGAGATCGTCGTTCAACAATAAGAGACATTAGTGAACACGTTCTTATATCATTCGTCGAAACGACGTCAAAAACGACCTGAATTGTGGTGAGATTACTCATGGGTTTTGCATCCCGGTAATGCGCCTTCTCACAATGCCATTATTATTCATGATTATTTGACAAAGCATTAAAAAAAATACAGCTCTTCAAGCTCCGTATTCACCTGATATGGCACCGTGTGACTTGTTCTTATTTCCACGGGTGAAACTCCCTCTTTGTGGTCACCGTTTTGAGTTCATTGATGCAATAAAAGAAAATTCGATACGAACCCTGAAGAGGCTTCAGAAAAACGACTTTAAGGCATGTTTTGACGATTGGAAAAAACGTTGGCAGAAGTCGGAGGAGATTAACTCGGAGAAAATGTAATACATTTCGACCAATAAATTGATACCTTTGTTTTATGAAAGTATGTACCATGCAATGGCTCTTTAAGTGTTCGTACACTTTAGTAATTTGTAGAAAAAGCGTTGTAGCCTAGAATTGAATTCGAATATTAAGTCCAATATTTTTCATATAATCTCCATGTAATTCTGAATAAAACCTAACCTTAAAAAATTTTGTCTTACTTTCTTTTTATAAAAAAGGAAATGTAAAGGGGCAAAGAAAGAACACGTCACAAAAGTGATCATACACCGAAACATTTTCAGATAAATCAATAAATAAAATTATAGGAAATCATTTTTTTTTTTGCATTGTGGTGACATTTAAAAAATCGTTTGGTCTTAATCATTGTTTTCTTTTAATTCGTAATATCCTATTTATTATTTAAAATGGTTTGTAGTCGTAAGTAAACAACGAACATCATTCGAAAATTGATTATTTTTTATTGTAATAGTGGTAAATCAGTTTGGAATATCGCTAAATTAGTAAATATATCGCATTCTACGGTGCAGTATGTGATAAAACGCTTCGAAGAAGAAAATCGTGTCGAAAACAAGGTAAGAGAAGGTCGTCCGGCAAAGTTAACTCAACGTGATCAGAGGTTTATAGTTAGAGATTTAAAAAAAAAAAATCATGTTTGTGTGCTTGCAAAATATTTTACAGAATTTACTGAAATATTTTTTACTTCAATTTCATCTGAAACTGTTCGACGAGTGCTCAGATCAGCTGGATTAAACAGACGTTCTGTGCGAAGAAAAATTTTTGTTAGTGCGAAATATAGAAAGTTTTGTCTTTCCTTCGCAAAATCAAAGATAAATAAGCCCGAATATATTGGAATCATGTCTTATTTGCAGATGAAAGTAAATTTAACATTAATAGTTCCAATGTGCGTATAATTGTATGGAGGAAAAAAAATTAGGAATTTAATATCCCAAGAGCTTAGTTGGAACAGTAAAGCATGGTGGTAGAAGTGTAAGTGTCCTTGTGTGAGGGTGCATGTCAGCATCAGGACTAGGTAATTTGGTATTTATGGATGGCATAATGAATCATGCTATTGATTTATATATTTTAAAAGGTAATTTGAAATTATCAGCCCAAAATTTTGGTATTGGAAACAACTTTGTTTTTATCAAGATAACGCACACGGCTCTCAAACTTTGTCTGGTGTCTCTATAATCGTCCACACGCTGTGAAAACATCATCTCAGTCGCCGTATTTAAACACAATAGAACACATTTGGAACGAATTGAAGGTTAGAGTACGAAGTCATGACATTAAAACGAAAAGCGAACTACAAACAGTATTGATAGAAGAATGGAGGGGCATTGATGCAGAAATTATAAAAAAACTAGTGAACTCTATTCACAGACGTTTTAAATATGTTGTGGATATATGCTATAGGATATCCTACTAAGTATTAATTTACCGAAATATTACAATATTTTCTAATATGTAGAGGTTTGTTTTAAAATATTACAATATTTTCTAACATGTAGAGGTTTGTTTTAAAATATTACAATATTTTCTAATATGTAGAGGTTTGTTTTAAAATATTACAATATTTTCTAACATGTAGAGGTTTGTTTTAAAATATTACAATATTTTCTAATATGTAGAGGTTTGTTTTAAAATATTATGTTATGTTTTAAAAATATTATACTATGTTTTGAAGATATTATACTATGTTTTTAAAATATTATTCTATGTTTTAAAAATATTTTATGTAGTTTTGTTAAGAACAAGTTATAAATATTATTAAAAAATTCCCACTGTGAAATATTCATTTTTATTTATGGATAGAGCAGTATTTTATTGAAATTCGTAAGTGTACGAACAATTTTGGGAACCCACTGTAGGTTTATCTTCGAAGGCAAGAGACAACCTTTACCCTTTTTACCCCAATCTGAACAGTTCGCCCGACACCTCTAACACTAACAGATGTCCGAGTGCATTCCAATGTTAAAGCTTCTGACGCTACGATTCCAAAATTTGAATATGCACCATCTTCCTACTGAATATTATTCGGTTATGCAAATCTTCACAGGATGTTTCGGTTAATTTTGTGGTTGAAACCTTCAAAATGAGTGATCCTCATTAAATGTTACACACCAGTGCACAAGGTGATCTCTGTGTTTATCCACAAATGTTTTAATATGAATTCATAAATTAAATTTTGTTTTCTTCGAGCAATGTGAAAACTTTCGATTCATTAAACGTGCACGTTTAGTGTGAAATCGTGCATTTCTTTTCAGATGCAGGTTTTAAATCGCATCTATTTTGTAGGCGTAGCATCTGAAATACACACCCCTCGTCATGGTGTTGCTGAGAATTATTGTTGGGATTTTGCTCTTTCACTTCATAACTTCAGACCCCTCGGGGAGTAACATCTGCACCAGATCAAAATCGTAGGTGAAAGTATAGATTTCATTTTTTAATGCATCATTAAAAACTTTGCAATGTGAAATGTGTGTGAGTGCTTTTGTATATTAGATTTGTAATATCTGATTACAGGATGCCCATAAAAGAATGTCACAATTTCAATGGTATATTTATTATAACAGTTTAATTTAGACTATTTACAACAAATCATAAATCAAATTGAGGGTAAACTTCCCTAGTTTTCCTTACAGATGTTCTATAGGTGCACCTTTAGTTATACGGCACACATCCAACCTAAATTACAATTCTTCCCACACTTTGGTTAACAAGTACGGAGTAATGGAAGTGTCATGATCCGCGCATGCGCAATTTAAGCCGAACTGGCGAGCCACGCTTCCCTGAGACACATAAGAAAAACGAGGAACGACGGTCGACACAAAAGGACGCTGAACGTCTGCTATTCGGCTAGAAATATACAATGCTTGTATGATTGTTCCTATCACCTTAATTCCATCCTTTTGTACATGAGTTTTTCTGTGTGTGTCGTCATTAATAAAAAGGTGTAATTCATATCAAAATAGTAAATGCTATTGACGAAGTGCCGATTACGCTACGAAAGAACCCAAGTCTGACATACGAAGTAAGAAGATGTTCACAGGAAGAAGTAACCTCTTCAATTTTGTGTCTCAACTCTAGCAAATCCTTAGGTAACGACGGAACGTAGTCACGATCTTTTATAAATCCCCAAAGGAAAATATCGCATGGCGGTATGCCACGTGGAGGCCAGCGAAAAAGAGCTCTGTCCTCTCGACCATTACGACCTATCCATAGGTCAGGGACTTCGACGTTCAACCACTCTCGTACAAAGAGATTCCAATGGGGAGGGGCTCCATCATGCTGCCAAGTAAAGTTTACAGGTTAACCCTCTACTAATTGGGGAAAGAGCCATTCTTTCAACATATCTAGATAAGCCACCTCTGTCACGATAAGAATTGGAATTTATGTCGCCCGGCGTTGCCTGTGACCGTGGTGTTGGTTTCCTTCGCCGCGACTCAAAAATTGCAAAAAATTCGGATTACCTGTGTGCCAAATTTCATTGCTGTAAGTGCCATAGAATCGTCAGGATTTTGAGGCAAGAAACAGACAGACAAACATATATATATATATATATATATATATATATATATATATATATATATATATATATATATTATATATATACTTCCACAAATTTCAAATCCGTTGAAAATTTTAATCTATCTTTAACGAATCCGCTTTTACGTAAAAGAACGAAACAATGCCTGCCAAATGTTTTTTACTT
The DNA here is from genome assembly GCA_947359465.1 of Metellina segmentata. Classification (NCBI taxonomy): domain Eukaryota; kingdom Metazoa; phylum Arthropoda; class Arachnida; order Araneae; family Tetragnathidae; genus Metellina; species Metellina segmentata. The sequence continues at coordinate 18,248,201 of OX375878.1, read as the reverse complement.
TTTGCTCGCCACGGAAATCGAAGAAGCCAGGAAAAGTTTTTTTAATTTTTATTTTTAAGCGAAGGGGCACGAAATGCAATCTGTTTATTTTTGGAAAGGGAAAGTTACCGTGACGTCACAATCTCGTGCGAAAATATAAAATATATATTCAATTTAAAAGTTATTTATATAAAGAAAATCATATTTTTATGTATAGATCTAAAATGAAATTTTCCGCAGATTTCAAATCCGCTGAAATTTTTACTCTATATTTAACGGTCTAGGAGTTAGAAAAAGAACTAATTGACTCCAGTTAAAAGATAGTTTTTATCGTCTGGATGGAAAATTATTCCTCCGAGCAAAATCAAAACGGAAACCATAACAATAAGTTTAGAATCATCTTCTGTGATCCCTTCTATGCTGTAGCATTCAATAATGATTAAATTTCATTAAATTAATTATAAAATGTTCAAGATGGAATTTTAAAATTTTGCCCTCTCGTTTACTTACGCATTTGAATGATATAAATATGTATTCATCTGTGTCCTGACGAATCTATGGCACTTCCAATAATGAAATTTGGCACACAGGTAGTCCTTTTTTTTTCAATTTTTCTATCGCGCTCGAATTTTAAAATTTCATCTGGAACATTTTTAATGAAATATCTATAGAGTTATTAGTTCATGGTGTACTTTCAAATTTAGGGCAACTATGTATAGCATACGTAATTCAATCATTTTTGGAATTTCAAAGTTTGACATGACAAGTTTCTTTTAAAGTGTAAAGGGAACATCTGCTCTGATTTTAAAGTAACGGACTATGTTGTGTATAATGTATCATCTTCATTCATGGAATATCCGTTTTAGTCCACTAAAAGAATATTTTCCCCTCAAAACATTATTATCGTGAATTATTATTGTCTCCATTCAACTGTATCCTGATTTTCTAACTCTAAAGAAAAACAAGTCTCTGGAACAAAAAAGTAAATTAAAAAAAAAAAAAAACTTGCATGTCAAGCACATTAAATCTATAATACTATAAAATGAAGTTTGTGACGTCACTGTGTCGCAAGTCCTGACGAATCTATGGCACTTACAATAATGAAATTCGGCACACAGGTAGTCCAAATTTCTTAGTCCAGTCCGAATTTTAAAATTCAATCTAGAACATTTTAAAATGAATTTAATAGTTTGTACTCCTTTAGAACTTCTTCCACGGAATGAAGGAGCATCAAAATTTAGACTTTTCGCCCTCACGTCACCTTGACGACAGACTTTGGAACCATGCCAATTATTTTTCATCTGCCGTTTTGAAGATATAGAACAGATCGTTTTCATTTTGCGCGGAGGAATGATTCTACAGCAGAAGAATAAAAAAGAAATTTTTAACTTTAGTTATGTAGTTATTTTTTCTATTTCGTAGACCGTTAAAGACAGAGTAAAAATTTCAAAGGATTTGAAATCTGCGGGAAAAAACACTTTAGATCGATACCTAAATATGTGATTTTCTTTATATAAATAATTTTTCACTTGAATATATCTTTTATATTTTCGCAAGAGATTGTGATGTCACGTCAACTTCCGCTTTCCAAAAATAAACAGTTTTGAGTAGAAGTGTTTTCTTGGGGCTGAAGATGTTGATGAGGTTGTTCATAAAGGCTTTGTATAACATATTTTCCTTGCAGATACCAAAAATCTTACTCCAAACCATTTCAGAAGTACCATAGATACAGTTACAGTGAATGGTGTTTCAGTATTCCTCCTCGCTGCACACGATACGGGTAAATATAAATTGGTATGTCTGGAATTTTTAAGACAGTGAGAAGTGCAAAAACGAGCCAATTTTCTTTCACTGTCAAACGTAAAAAGTTGTCTTGAAAAGAAACTAATTTTAAGACATTCTTTTTTTTTTCTTCAATTTTCTCTTTCAGCTCTAGTGTTTACAATGGATACCAAATAGGGACCAAAACTGAATACAAGACGGTCCTTGAATGCTGCAAAGGATACTCCGAGAAGGCAAATAGATGTGCACGTAAGTTATCGTTTTTTAATATCTGATCCAATTAGCTCTAATGTTGTTGTTGCACATCCCCCTGGTGTAGGAAAGCCTACACCAGGTCCAGAAGGCCCCGTCGTGCCAGATCCCCATATACCTGCAAAAAGTCCTGATCAACCAACAGCTGCTTATACGAAGCGCCAAGACAGAGAAGAAGGTGATCAGGACTGGCAGGTAGGGAACAGGAACAAGGAGGGAAATTTCTCTCCCCGTTCTGAAATTTGATACATTTAAGATGGCCACTTCGAAATCTGGCCATGGCCGATTGAAAAGGCCGAGGACCACAGCATGTGATTGAGAGTCCAGGGTGATTGCCAGCATACCAATGGTGGGATGGCGTACGGCGCCACAATGAAAGCAAACGTTGTTTTCCCAGGGAGTGGACCTCAGTGGGAGTGAGGCGATTCAAACAGTCCATAGGGAGATCACAGCCATTCTTGGCGAGTACATCGGCTGTCTCGTTGCCATACACCCCGATATGCGATGGAATCCATTGGAGGCTTATTGGTGTTTTCAGGCCAATGTAGCCAATGAGCTCTAATGTAGGAAAAATGACCGTTAGTGATAAACCAAATTAAAAAATTACAATCACTCAAACATACAATGGCTGATATAATTTCAAGTATAAAAGAGTGCTGAGTATATGGTCGAGTTTGGGGCTTTTGGCAAATTGAAACTTCAGGAGCTTATACATTGGAACTTAGTCGTCGAAAGATTAAAAAAAATTTGCACGAACGCATTCCGATAGTGCGTGTGTGTGTGTGCAAAGCAGCTGACACAAGTAAACAAATATTGATATGTAAACTACTGCAAGACTATACACTGTAAGTTCGTCCTTTTTACAGGAAACGAACTTAAGAAGGGCATTCATTATCATTCCAATACTCGAAGTCGACTTCCGTGGAATCGGATTTTGTAGTTTTGTCTAATTGTAACAATGGTACCATGCATGTGAAATGGATTATATGATGGATATAGAATGTACACGTATGGTGGCGTGAAAACAGTACGAATCGTAGACAAGTTAAAGACAACCAACAGCTAAAATGTTTACAATATTATTACTCCAAGAACATCAACGACCATATTCACAAGTCTCGAGTTAACCCGAAGATCAGTTGATACGCGTGTCAGAGTTAAATGACGCATCATCAAGAACCGTATTCTTAAACGGAGTTAAGTGATCCACGGCTTCAAATGAAACGCTCGCTGCGATTGGCTACTACCATCTTACGATCACGTCACATTGTTTACATTTGTTACAACGCCCGAACCTGCATTCATACTGATGATCAAGCACGTACTTCACATCAGAATTTATTCCAAATTATGATTTAAATAAAACGCATATGGTATTTTAACTTGTGGTTGTGAAAAAACAAATGCAACGGTATTTAATTTCAAATTACACTTTTATGAAATCGTACATTTTGCAAGAAAGAATTGTACACAATGCCTTGACAAATGAATGTAATCTGATTATCTTTGTACTTGTCAGTATGTCCCAGGTGGCACAAGAATATCAGATGATATTGTAAAAAGATATTGTATAATATCTGCTCCGACAAAAAATGATATCGCAATGACCCCCTCTTTTTATCGGATGATGTCGTTTCTCGACATAATTAAACACATTACGACATAATCCGATACAACTTTGATATCTTTTCTTTGCCGTAACTCTATAGCAGTTTATATCGTGTTCCGGCATATTTTTATATCGGCTTTCATTATCAATATATATCATTCGATTTCTATCGACACTTTGTCGACATTCTTATATCCATCCCCTCTTTTTATCGGATGATGTCGTTGCTCGACATAATTAAACAGATTATGACATAATCCGATATAACTTTCATCTTTTCTTTGCCGTAGCTCTATAGCAGTTTATATCGTGTTCCGATATAAAAATGTCGGAACACTATATAAACTGCTATAGAGCTACGGCAAAGAAAATATATCAAAGTTGTATCGGATTATGTCATAATGTGTTTAATTATGTCGAGAAACGACACCATCCGATATAATTTTTGGGATTGTGCATATTATCGGTTGATATCATTCCTATGACATCTGGATTACGTTATAATCTGATATATTTTCGATAAAGTTCTTTCGACGTTATATTTGCAATTCTTGCAAAAATAGGTAAAAAGTTTTAATTTTAAGTATACTTCTTGCTAACAATATCAGAAACCATTTTATTTACTCTCTCTGAGAAATATATAATTTGCATTATATCTTTTGATATCATTTAATATCCAGAATTCGATCTTCGAGATTCCCCGACATTCAGAACATCGAGTGATGTCGTTCTGATATATTTTTATATCGGTGTGCCACCTGGGGTGTGTGTGTTGGTGTAAAGTGAAGTAACACTTGCATTGTCAATTTTATTTCATTTTAGTGACCATTTTCTGATTTTTCATTTTCGTAATAAACCAACACAATAATTTTTATTTCACGCCGAATTTGCATCTGATATGGTCATATTCTAACGTTTGCTCTCTCTCTCTCTCATTTGGTTCTACTCTGGCGAGTCAGAATATTGTCCAAACCAGAACATCTATTTCTAGAAAAAGTGATCATGTTCTTGTGTGGTGTTCGTTGGTGTGCAATTAATACAACATAAATTAGAACACAATAATTTATTCCACAAGACGAAAAGAGACACAAGACGAACACAACCGAAAGGGAAAAGTTAAGAAGTAAGAATATTGATACGCGCTCCGTTCGCAATGCTTCGCGCATGCGCATTACAAACTTGCGCCGAGAGAGAAAGAGAGCGATATTACGCGAATCGTCTGCTTCTGACAAGAACAACGAATTTCAATTCGTACTCTCCATACTTGTTTCGATTCATATAAGATCAGTTGATGCGCGTCGTCGCAAGAATACTGTAATTTAGCACAGAATGAAGTGTGTCGTCCATTTTGTTTTCATTACAGTATATATCGCTTCTTTCACAAAAACATAGTACTGCGCATGCGTGACACTTGAACCGAGAGTTAATTCGCTGATTTCGGAGGAACGAAATGTAACACCGAAACGGCGGTTTAAATAACGCCGACTTTTTCGATAACCAGGGGATTATCGTTGATCCGCCGTTTAACTCGGTCTTGTGAATACGGCCGTAAGAATATATACAGTATTTATATCATCACGTTAACATCAGTACTCCCATACGTCAAAGAAGGTATGTTTCTCACAGTCTCAGCTCGGTGAACCAGGTGAAAACCCACTGTTTCTCGCTCTCTCTAATCGTCTCTAACCGTCGTCTCCAACGTCTCTCTGCAGTCTAAAAATAACCCAACGGTTAAAGTCAACAACCAGTCAAAGATCATCTGAACGAATATCACCTGTTCTTCTCAAGTCGCTGTGAAGCGCGTGGCGGAAGAACAGCTACTGGCGCCGAACAATAAAAGTCAGAATATATTCGGCATTCCGGTGAAAAAATGGAGTGGGCACCTGCCCTGCAAGTGACCCTTCGTAGAGGTCAAGCACAATGGACCTTCTCACGATGTCACAAGTTAAATATTTCACTTCTCAATGATTTCATAAATAAAAGTGTCGTCAACATACAATACCCTACAGGTTTAGAAACACATCCATTGCTTGGTAGTGGGCATTGTGTGCTAAAACGCGGTTGACTTTTAGGTTTAATTATAACAATCATCGGTCAACATATCTAATAGCAAATTCAATGTTTTGGGGGTGATGGCCGATGTCAATACATGAACTTTCTTTGCAAAACTCTAAATGCGAATCTCTTCATCAGTGCACTAAAGCCACTCCCAAGCATGGATGCTTTGACGCTTGTATGGGATTCTACACTACCCTACAATAATGGACCGGACGCCAGCGGATTTGCATAAAATGCGACTGCTTGTTCGGGGGTGTTTTTCATGGCATTGCCTGGAACCTTTGCATGTTGTTCCTGGTCGATTGAACGCCGACGACTTCATGAACATTTTAGACAATAAGGTTTTTCCTACCCTCTGGCAATTTTATGGAATGGACGAATGTTACTTCCAGGACGACAACGCTCCGTGTCATGTTGTGTCCTTTTTAATAAACAATTAAATAAAATGAAATGAAAAGAGAAGTTTCGAAACTAAGGACCACAACGTAACCAATTTTGATAGTATAGTGTACATTTTAAATTTAGGAGAAAAAAACTCCTGATCCCTGTACATGAATTACAGGTCAAGAGATGTCGATATCACAATAACGAAGAATCAATGTAAATACATGGGTGATCAATTGTACACAAGAGAATTGGTGAAAGACACTAAAGATAAGTCAATTGGTTTTAATAACAACAACGAAAGTTTATTACCACAAAAAAACGACACATCTATTCATTACTTCACAAAAAGGGAAACACAAATGAATAATTAGCAAATTAGAACTAGGACTTAATTGAAAGGGAAAAAATGGCAAGTGACGCTAAAGGGAAATTAGGGCTAAAATTAACAGCGGAGAAAGATACGAGTCACGCGGAATTTTGGAAGAGTAGTGTTGGGACATTTCGTCCAATAAATACACCATCTATACTCTGCAGAGTGAATAAAAAATATTAAATTAATACTTATCAATTGGCTCCATAGTTGGAGTGGCACGGAGGCCACGCGACGAAACGCGCCTACATCGGTTCAAAGGGGAAAAGTCAAGAGAGAGAGAGAGAGCGAGCAGGGCCCGATTTAGAAAATTTGGTATAGTAGACAAAACACGCAGGAAGCCCCCCCCCATGTTATTTGTCCATCACAAAAACCAATTTTATAACAATAATTGGTACTTACGTATTTGACTGTTGACCGTTTCACAGATGTCACCAAAAAGTTTGTGAAAATCGTGACATCACTTATAACTCTTGGCAAAACAAAACAAAGCAGATGAAAATTAAAAACATAATAGTTAGATAATTCATGTAATTACAAGAATGTGATAATGAGGGAAACGGTCGATGGACATTTACGTAAATACCCAATAATTTATGTAACTACTTAAAAACTTTTTAAAATTTTTAGATACTTTTGAAACTTAGGGGCCCTCTAAATTATGGGGGCCCTAGGCCGTGCTTCACGGGCCTAATGGTAAATCAGGGCCTGAGAGCGAGTGCTCGTAACGCGCAGGCTTTTATTTGCTTCGTCAGACGCTGCTGACGTCATGAAGGACGCTATCGATAGTGAGGCTGGTTTTCTAGCGCATTGTGGAGACTGGGATGTAGCGTTGGACATGACAGTTGTAGCCTTTGTTAAGCAGTGGTATCCAGATATGGATGTAAAATGTCTTCCCTGGCCTGCTCAGAGTCCCGACCTAAACCCCATAGAACATGTGTGCGAAGAGTTAGAGCAACGCTTACGGACCAGGGAACCACGTCCGAAATCTACAGCTGAGCTGGCGACATTCTTGCAGCAGGAATGGGCACAAATACTCATGACTGTGCATCCAAACCTTGTTGAAAGTATGCCCAGAAGGGTTGCTAGTGTCATCGCAGCACGTGGGGGACCATCCTCTTCTTAAAGCGTGTATTATTTCCCTTATACCATCACATCTTGCTGTCCGGTCCATTATTGCAGGGTAGTGTATACTGGAAAGAATTGAAAATTTAGCTTTTGTTAAAGAAATCATAGAAAAGTAAAATATGTAATTCTATTGAACAAGTATTTTTTTAATTGCTCGAAATGCTGAATTAGATTAAAATTTTTATGTTCTTTTACCACCTTAAACAACAATTAACTCTCCACCATGATCCCTATAAACCTAAATAACCTAAAAAACAATAGAACCTCAGTGGAATCCTCTAGTTAGCGTTTTCAGCCGTTATAATTTATTATCTCACAAATGCGAATTTTTAAAAGTTTAAAAGACGCACCAAAATTATATTCTTTTTATCTAAGCTTGCTAAATATACTTAATTGCTAATGAAAAAAGATTACTTACGGATTATGCTCAAAATTTAAAAAAGTTATTACAAGAAATAACACTCAAATTAATTTATAAGAGTATTACGTGAAATCTTTTGTGAATATACTTGTCTATACTAGTTAAAAAAGAAAACATCGAAATGAAATAAATCCTACTTAATATTTAAAACCGTTGGTAAAGATGTAGGGGATGTATCCGAATCATGTTTGTCGCCAAGTAATGTTTCATGCCAAATGAAGATGGCATATTAAGCCAGTATGGAGGCTATCTTGGCGATTAGATTTGTTATATATGGAGTCAAAATGAGAAATGCACAAATAAAAGTAAATAATAATTGGAAGCAAATTGGAACGCGATAAATCGAAATTTTAAGCAAATATAGAAAGAAATTTCATTGCCATGGCTTAAATCTAGACGAACTTTCCCAGCATAGGGTTGTCTTAAAACTGCATCTAAATAATAAGGTTACTAAGTTTGGCAATAAATCGCCGTTGCCTTGGATACTACATCTCACCCAAACCGGTAGGCAGACTGGTTGAAAATCATTGCTCTAGTTAAACATACTACAGTAAATATATTATTAAAAGTGATACAATCTGCAATTAAAATATAAATTCCAGTTTATGGATGTGCAATTTAGAAATTTATAATGAATCAAGGAATGGATCCGAAAACAGGCAATAAAAAGTATGTCAAATGCATGTTCAAGAGGGAAAAAAAGACAGTTTGAGTTATTTTTTCATATTTCCTTCGATGTTGACAAATCTTAACGCAGTTTTTCTTATACAGCTGTCTGTACAGGAAATTGTAACTCCCGTGGCGACTGCGTATCTCCAGAAAAATGCAATTGCAATAGTGGATGGAAGGGAAATGCATGTGAACTAGGTAAGTCGATTTTCAAAATACATTTTTAACTATCTAGATTACAAGGGACTGAATACTGGGCTATCTATACAATGCTAGCCACTGCGTGGCTAGCACGGCGTTGCCCGCGACAGTTCGTTTCGTGGGGTCAGTTTTGACCACTGTTCGCTAACCCCCGGTGATTGATACGAATTCCCATTTCGTATGCTTCTCAAACCAATTGTTCTAGATTAAATTTTAAAATTCGAGCTTCGCACAAAAATTGCAAAAAATTCGGAACAGCTACACTCTACGTTTATGAGTGATGGCAACGGACTTGGCGATATTTTTGGCGCTCTTTTAAAGTTGCCAAGGAAATAATTATTTCCCAACTCTTTTTCTGTCAGAAATTTTTTTCATTTTAAAACACACTTTTTAAACACATTTCAAAACGTTTTGGAAAGTATATTTTTTAAAAACTTTCACAAAAAGTAGTAAGCTTAAGCATATATCAAAACACATTTGTGAACCTGCAGAGAAACTAAGCTACGAATGTTGGGTAAGAATACCCTGAAACTTATCAATTACACTAAATACAGTAGGCATGTTGAAAAAGAAAAAGATTTACAAAAGAAAAAAAAGCAAGAAATAATACAACCTGATAACGTCGGAATTCTTTCGTAAAGAAATAATGAAAACGAAAATGGTCAAAAAAACCAAACTCTGATTCCTTTTAGTGAAAACTATTTTAATAAAATAAAAATTCCACAACTGTCAAAATACAAATAAATCGACCAATGGTATCACAGAAAACGATTTAAAATGACCAATGCAATCAAATGATATTTTAAAAACAAATTAACCAATGGGAGGGAAGAAAAATTTCAACGAATCAATGAAATCAAACAACTTTAACGGATTTTGGAAGAGCTTTCTAGAATATTCAAAATGAAAATTGAAAGTTTCCGTTTGCCGAGGTTACCATGAGAATCACAACAACCGTAACGAAAGATGGGCTGCCTTAATTTATCGTAACTCGCTACTAGAAGTGCGCCAAAAAAACTCGACAATCCGTTGCCATCACTCATAAACGTAGAGTGTAGCTGTACCAAAAATTCGAACTACCTGTGTGCCAAATGTCACTACTGTAAGTGCCATCGATTCAACAACCTCCACACAAACATAAACACTTCTGTTTAAAATGGTAGAGATATGGACAAAAGTATTTGGACACTGCAGGAATTCGGAGGAGGATCCATCGTAGTGTGGGGTTGTTAGACTCGACCCATTGCTTTATGTACCTAGTTCCATGAATGCTGACGTGTACCTTGACGTTCTGGATCATTCGGCCTTGCCTACACTATGGAAATACTACGGCGATATGGTTGTTTCTACCAACAGGATCGAGCTACATGTCATACTGTAAAACGTGTGTTGGACTGGTTTCCTGAAAAGGAGGTGTATTTGCTTGAATGGCCTGTTCAGAGCACCGATCTCAATCCGATAGAGCAGTGGTCCCCAACCCTCGGGCCGCGGACCGGTACCGGTCCGTGGATCAAATGGTACCGGGCCGCCCAAGGAACATTAAATTATTTCCAATTTTATGTACTGTGGTGTATTTCTCTCGGGTTGTGCGGTTCTTATCTATGAAATGTCCACTCAAATTAGGAGACGGTAAATCAGAACTTGAAATTTGTTCTGTTACTAGAGTTTCAAATATGCTTTCTGAATTCTGTATGTCTCTATTTTCCAATTTTGACAAATGTGACAACTGTTTTCAAGTTGGCAGACAAAGTAGCTGCATTTAAAGCAAAACTGAAGTTGTGGGGACGGCCCGTGAACAGAGGCATTTTGGACATGTTTCAGACAATAGTGGGGATTTTAGGCGTGACTGAGCCTAAACATTCATTCTCCCAGTTGGTGCACGATCACCTGTCTTTGCTTTTAAAAGAGCACAATAGACCCACGGACTAGTAAGGAATGAATCCGCAATCCATTTGTCAACAAATCAGGCGAATCTAGCATGTCTATGCAAGAAGAAAATCAACTGCTGGAGATTGCAAATGAAGGCTGCCTTAAAATTACGTTAGAGACAACACCTCGACTGGTGTTCCGGATTAAAGTCATGGCGGAATACCCTGAGATTACCACCACAGCACTTAAATCCCTATTGAAATTTCCGACAACCTATCTGAAGCGGGGTTTTCTGCAGTGACAGCAACCAAAACAAAACAACGGTATAAACTGGACATAAGCAACACACTTCGGGTGTCTCCTATTACCACCAGATGAAACCGTCTCGTCGCGAAGAATCACGCTCAGGGTTCTCATTGATTTAGCGTTTTAGTGAGTTAAAATGTTAAATCACTTTATATTCATTTTTTGGTGTAACTGTATTTTATTTTGAAGGTATGTTTAAATACAATCAAATTAAAAATTTAAATCAAAACAATTTAAAATATAAACAATCAAGGTCCCCCCCTCAGCGGGCTGCGTTAAAATTATCAAACGTTGATCCAGTCCGATGCGATCAAAAGGTTGGGGAACACTGCGATAGAGCACTTGTGAGACAAATTGGAGCGACGAATAGGGTAGACCGGTATCGGTTGAAACAGGTACGGTTGAAACAACGCTAATAGTGGGTGGGAAATTAACAAATCGTAAGCAGATAGGACGTGGCTTTCGTTTCTGAATATTTTCGCTCTTCGAGTGCATCACACGTGTGTGAGAGGTCTTGTTCTGTTTTTGCGTGCAAAAGTACGTATATTTGTTGATGTTATTTTTAAACCAAAACTATACTAGCTATGGTTGTTACAGTTTTTTTACGAAAGGAATTTGGTTATCGGAGTTCAAATTGGTGATTTTTTTTTATTTATCGAAATTGTTTATTTTGGAGGTTATGACGACAAAAAGTTTCTAAAATGTGAGCCGGGTTCGGTTGTAACAGTTTTTTGGGGGCCGGATGACCCGAAAAACACAGCAAATCCTTCAGGTTAGATGCAAGACGAAGGTTTTGTAATATCTTTTAAACATAAGTTAAGAACATTAAGTTAAAGTGTGTTCAAAAACACACACTTCTTTAACTGCCCATATGTATTACTTGTTTTTAACTATCATTCATCTTTAACGTTCATACGAATGCTCTGGATTTCTGTTAAGAAAACGGAATCGTACGTCTGTCATTTTCGCGACTCTGTTCGCACAAGTTGTAACCACTTGATCGATGGGTATATGGGCCATAGGAAAAATTTAAATTCATAGTGTGACGCTTGGATGCAAAACCACCCTATCAAAACAATGAATATCTATGACATACCTGGTATTGTGGCTACTGCTATGCCATAAGGTCTCACTCCGACCAATATTCATGCTGGTTTTAAGAAAATTGGCCTTTATCCATTTAATCGCGTCATATTTACTGATCTTGATTTCGCACTTTCTTATGTGACTGACCGACCAAATCCGAATGAAGCGATTCCGGAAGATGACAGTCCTTCGCCGGCTATTAGTCCTTCCATTTCGAATGAACAACCGAACTTCTATGTAGACGATTATGAACACACGCTAAATCTGAATGATGCAAGGTGTGAAAATTATATGAAGCCTGTTCTATTCAGATGGAAGAAGTCGCTCAAGGAAATCCAACCCTAGAGTCTGTTCAATCCTCTCAAGTTCCACCAATAAATCCTCTAACACATGAAAACGAAAGTTACGTAAGTCATCGAGCAGATTCGCCAAAACCATCTACGAGCACGGAAGTTATTTTTGTTACTTTCATCGAATTTGATAAGTTTTCAATTTTATTTAAGGTTGTACAGCTGAAGTTAAATTTTTATTGAGGTTTATAAAGTTTAGGCCTAATTCAGGTTTCTAAAGTTTAGGCTCAAATTGAGGTTTATAAAGTTTAGGCCTAATTGAGATTTATAAAGTTTAGGCCTAATTGAGGTTTCTAAAATTTAGGCCTGATTGTTGTTTATTCGAATAACAATGAGACTGATTCTTAATTTAGACGTTAATCATCACCTTATCATTAGTGTTATCGATAAATGACCATATTGTGTGATTTTGACTTAATGAATAAGTATGTAACAACATAATTCTCATTATTCTTCAGTGTTACAACTGACCCCAATCACTGTTACAACCGGGGGTCGGTTTAAACACTTTTCTCTGATTTTGTTTAAATGCCTCCAGATGTCTTTGTGAAACAGATAATGCCACCAGCACCTCATTCATTTGTATAGTGACAACAAAGGTTCAATTAAGGCATACTGTCGAATACGCTGAGGTCAAAATGTTCTCACAGAGAGCGATTTTGTCGATAATGGTTCAACCGTCCTCGGTCTCTCCACAACAATCTCTTCTCATGGCCTTGCAAGAGGCATGTCAAACTATTCCTACATAGACTTACAGAACACTTATGGAAAGTAAGCCTCGACGTGTTGCAGCTGTAAAAGTAAAGCACTTTTTCTGAAAAATATGGAGTGCCCAAATACTTTTGTCAATATAGTGTAGATCTTCAGCACTCTCGAGGACAGCTAAACGACGATTTACACGAATCAAAGCATGCACTTCCTCGACGTGAAGATCACCCGTTGACGTGGAAGGGCGTCCAGTCTTCGGATCGTCTTTCATGGATGTTCTGCCCAATTTGAAACCGATATTGCAAGTTGCAGAGAACATCGACTTTGGACCAGGTATCTCTCTCTGACTGGTAGCAGACCCCTCCGCACTGAGTTATTTAAAACCCACAACGGATTAGCCAAAGGCTAGGGAGAGCCTCTAAGTAGAAACTTGAGAGGGAGAGTCCTAGGACTCACCGTCCGAAAAGCCCTCATCTACCCGGGATGGGTGAGACGGGGAGTGGACGTGGTCGACCCATGGTGATGGTGTGCGAGGATTTCTTCTTCTTTTGAGGAGGAGGACTCCTCTGTCGCACCCTTAAACATCGGGTATATCAGATTGCACGTTCAATTGAACGACTGGGGAAATCCTCTATTGGGGCGCGAGGATTTAGTGGTCCGGCTCATTAATATCAATCAACCTTAGTCATGAGTTTGAGGCAGAAGAATGTACTTCCTAGATTCGTGTCGATGGATGCTTCAGATCGCACACCCAGGCATCTACTAGGTATCTGTCGATATTCCTCAGTAGCCCAGCTGAACAGCAGGCTGCCACCACTTCCTTATTAATCCGGTGCCGTGGGCAGAACCGGCACCATCATCTTTGGAGTTTTGCATACCCTTGCCGTTCACCAGATAGCCTTCCTTCGTTAACGTAGGAGTGGTCCCGACACCGCTAGTTTCCGTGTGGCACCTAAGGAGGTTCCTGTCACTACTTGACCGCAGGAACGTCGACTTTGCCTCTGAGCCAGTTCCTGTGGCCCGAACCGGTATCCTGCTGGCTAGAACGGTTCCGCCACGTCAGAGACTGACATATTCCTCCTACGTGGATTGGACCAGGGTGTGGACCAGGATTCTATTCACTGATGTGTCCCGGTGTAACCTAACCACTGATTCTAGGCTTACGCTCATCTGGAGAGAACCAGGTACCTACCAGTCCTACAACATATGAGAAAGAGAGCACTATGGTCGCAGATGTTTGATGGTCAGGGCAGGCAGATGGGCGCTCAGATGTCCATGTCTTTGACAAACTGTGACTGCTGTCAGGTTTAGGGATGAGATCTTGGAGCTCTATGTTCGCTTTTTCAGGGGTGCAGTTGGCCCTGATTTCATTTTTATGGTCGATAACGTTCTTCCCATCAGACTCATCTATTCTTCGATTATCTGGATAGTGAGGAAATTTTCTGGATGGATTGGCCAGCCAGATCTCCAGACCTAAACCCTATAGAGCATATCTGGGACGCTCTGGGGAGGGCCATTGCAACTCGCCCTCTCTCTTCCAGGATGAATTAAATTCCACAGTACATTTCTTTAACACGCACTATTTGTGATCTTTATTCCTTTCTCGATGGTGTTCTCACGCACAGTCGTCCACTAAACCCACTGAGCCAAGGCCACCTCTGAATGCTGAAGGAGATGTCCGTCATCCCGCGGTAACATCATATTTCATAATCCACTGTCGGTTCTCTTCCGTTCACTGTTTACACACACGTTTTGCTGTCGCGGGGTTACATTCCGTATTTGCAGCAGTGTCCGTGGTAAGAAAACCCATATTCACAGGCCGATCGTTCGTCCGTTCGAACTCTGTTTCTGCCTATTGAACCCTTTGTAGCCAACGATGCATAGTGAATCCTGGAAAAGCTTTTAGAGCTCTCTGTCCACAATATACTATTTATGTGGCTCCTGAACAATTCTCAATTTATATTCCAAACTCGACAGAGGCGCTGTTGGTTCCGAGCATACGCAATCTATCTGCAATTCTAATCATTTGCATTTTATACCCTCCTCTGCATATCCTGTTTCAAATTATCACCACTATTATTTCATGGTACTGTAATTTTCGCAAAGATTATTGTATTAATAATTTAACGTCCTTGCATAATCCATAGAATGGGATCTAGATCTACATGGGGATCTAGATCTCAAACCCTGAAGAACACATACTGCATTGTCATCAGACCCGTGCTCGAGTATGCTATCCCAATCTGGGCTCCGGCTTCAACTACTACTAAACAACAAATAGATTCTGTGCAACATAGGGCCTCAAAAAATATAATCGGTGCCGTCTGCTCCTCCAACAACGAAAAGGCGGAACAGGAAAGTGGTCTACCACCACTGGAAAATAAACGCAATCTCGCCACTGTCAAGTTCACAAATAGACTCCGCTGCAACAACAACGATCATATCTCTACCAGAGTTTTCAATAGCTGGAAAACTTCAACCAGGCTTAAAAGATCATATACTCTCCAGTTAGATAGAGATATTAGAAGACAGACCCAACTGGAACACTCATCCCTTGATTTCCTACTGGAACCTCTCTTTCCAAGAACACCACCAGCAAACACGACTATTCATCTGAATCTGCTCCAACCCTGCTCTAAAAAAGAAGATCCCATTGTACTCAAACAAAAGGGTCTTGAAACCATAGAAAAGATTTCCCGGGAGAACCTAGCTATTGCTTTTACTGATGGTTCTTCAGACAAATCCCTCAATAGAGGTGGAGCAGAAATCCTTTTTATTCTTCCAAGCGGTGAAAAATTCAATCTTAAAATTAACACAGGATTGATTTCCTCTAATTTCACCAGCGAACTCGTGGCTATCAAAGAAGCCTTAACCTTTTACCTGACTAATTCTCAAGCTTATGGATCTTGCTGAGGGACTGGTTGTCCTCTCAGACTCTAAATCAGCCCTAGAGGCCATCAGAAACGGAGAGACAAACATTGCCTCCACTATAAACAACTTGCTCGATGGGATGCATTGTAAATGGAAATCTTGTGTGTTGCAGTGGATACCCGCACATGTAGGCATCGAGGGGAATGAGTGTGCGGACGCCCTGGCCAAAGAGGCACGACATCTTGATCAACCTCTTTCCACCATCACACTTGCAGATGCGAATGCAGTGGCCAGATGCAGACTTTTAAACCAACCCTCAAAGAAACCTTTGATAACCGACTTCGACTTCCCTAGAGACATAACGACCACACTTGCTCGACTAAGAACGGATCATTATAAGGGAATGAAAATACTTCCTGGACAAGGACCTATCCTTACTGCAAGAACTGCCCAGAGATCCAACTCACACCAAAACACATCTTTGAATGTCCAAAAATTACTGCAGAGATCTTGAAACTCGGCTTGTTACCAGATAGAGATCTGCTGTGGGAGACCCTCTACAGTTCTGAGGCACCGAAGCTGGCAGCTGCGGTCTTTAGGACCTTTGACAATTTTTGAGACTTTTTTGCAATCCATAGACACGACATCATCATCATCAACGTCCTTGCATTCCTATCGAAAGCTTGTGACACAACTCCCAAATGTAATAATCGAACATTTTTATCACGCTCTCTACTTGTCATTTTGCCTACATCTATTCCTTGTTATATTTACATGCCATTAGGGTGTCTCACCTCTGAGTCAGAGTCACCTTAGGTATTTTCAGATCAACCTTATAATGTCCTATTATATCTTAGTAAATCAGTATCCTTAACATAAGGCCCATGACTGCTTTGTTTAAATATGATAAACGTGTATGGAAAATTTATTCCTTCCAAATACAACAGAAAACACGACCGCATACTTCGAATGACAAGACATTGATTTCTTTTTCATAGTATGGTATTTGTACGCAGATTTATTTCAAATTGATTCAACTTTACATTAAAGTAGAATCACTCGATGATTGCATGGTTTGTAATTACTACTTCAATGTACATTCCAAGAGGAATCGAATCAGAAACACTCATCTGTTGCTTAAGAAAGTAAAAATAATTAGTGCCTAGTTCATTTTGACTCCTGTATGTAGATTAAATTTAATTTAAAATTGTGTCATGATTGTCTAGCTTGGTGCGACATGTTTACTTTCACTTCACCTTATTTGTAACCGTATATTGCATTTTATTTTTATGTCAGCATGCCCCGAAGGATATTATGCAAGAAATTGCGCGTCGTACTGTGGATGTCGCAACGGAGCTAAATGTGATAGATTCACCGGAAATTGTTTCTGTTTCCCAGGTGAGCAATATATTGCCAGACTTTTTTTTTAATATTTTCGTTATCTGTGTGTGAAGTGACTTTTTGAAAGTGCATTTTCAAAATCAAGACGAAATCAATTCATCAACATTACGAACGGGATCTAAGATTCTCAATATTTTGACCGTTTTGTTTTTAACTTTTGAGATTTAATTTTACAGAAACAGCATTTTATATTGAAAGTTTATTATAAAAAAACCCCTTTAGTATGCTTGTTTGACATAAAATAGTTTTAAATCATATATTATAATGTATGTGATCGTGAAATGTATTCAAAAGAAAACGTGTCCATGAATAACAACTATTTAAGATTCTATTGAAATATTTTCCAAATTGATGGAGTAAATTTGATAGCAAGTAAATCTTCAGAAATAGATTGTGTACCTAAAGCGTTGGATACTTATACAGTCGATCAAACAAGAACTTATAGGACGCACTGCAAAATCGACACTATCACAGTACCAATGTGTTTAGTCTAAAATTAGCTGCATTTAATGGTCAAAAAGATCAAATTGGTTAGGAGGATAACCCTAACCAATTTTATATTTCAATTAATACTTATAGTTTTAAGAGAAAAATTATTGGACCAGGGGATCCATCAAAAAAGTTCATATGTAGAATTAATTTAGGTATGCAGTAATTTGATCGTACACAGGCGATTTGAAAGGAAAAGATTTCGTGGAAGGTCAAATTCAATAAATAAATATTTGAAGCATCTAATTCTTGAGGTAGGAAGAGGTTTCAAGAATATTTTAGCTGTGGAGAGGTTTTTGTGCTAGAATGGGACAGTTTTCAAACTTTGGAACAATCATCTATAGAAAATGTCTTTAAATATAAGCAATACCCTAAATTTCTAAAAAATTTCTAATCTAATTTTTATTTTGCTTTCAAGTTATTTATGTCTAACCTCTCTTTTAACGTTACTCTGGTTGTATTCTAGCTTTTAATATTTTTTTTTCGTGAATTTTATTGTATTGCGCTTAGAGCAGCTTATCCATAATTGAATCTGGTGCCATAAATCCCAAATCAACTAACCAAACAAATTGTAACGCTTCTAGGTTTCGCATAGTATTGAGGCTTCACTATCCTACTATAGATGGCAACACGAGTCTTCGTGTGGGAAAGCTTATTGGTTGTTCGCGCATCACATGATCATTCCATCCGCTTGTCTCGTGATAAACTTCTAGAAAATTCGAGACTCAGCCTCCACCAGTCTGATGAGCTTTTCTTAGTAAAATGTCTGTCCGTCGTAGCGTCCGATATGTCCAGTATTTTAGATGATTATGTAAATGTGTGTTGTGTCCACGTTATGTAAATAGTTTTTATAAAGTATTTTCGAGTGTTATGCGAGTCTGTCACTTGTACGTCAGCTTCGAGAATGGATTCTCCGTCACAAGATCGTAATACTTTTTCAGCGTTAAAATAATAGAAGAACCCTCTTTGGATATGATGTGTTATTTTTGGCTAAATTAGAAACACAATTCTTGCACACAAACACAATTCAATTGATCATTTAAATAGTAGCTTAGATAATTTAAATCATTAGGGCTTGTAATTAGGATGTCCCTTCGGTTGTAGTCTAAGTTGAAATTTCACATCAGTTACATCTTTTTACGAAGAATAATATGATAGCAAATACTCTCTCTCCAATGAAAAAAATAGACTAGAACATTTAGATTTATTTTTCAGTAAAAGCTGATTTTATTAAAGTAAGTAAACCCATTCCAGATTTCCATCAAAAATTGCTTTTCGAAATCGGTTGAAATTGTTAATCCATCTCACTTCCTTCGCTTTAGGTTGGGAAGGATCGAAATGTGAGAAAACGTGCAACGCAGACAAATTTGGAAAGGACTGCAAGCATACATGCTTATGTAGAAACGGTGCAAAGTGCAATCCAATAAACGGCTCATGCAGTTGTACTCCAGGATATAAAGGGAAATTGTGAGTATCTATTCATGTTAAAAATGAAGGATAACGAACGCTAATAACAGTGGAACTTATAATAAGGGATATGAAGAGGTAACTTCAAAATCTCACTAATAATTAATAACCTATGACAATACGTCTACAGCTATATCGATGGAGCGAAATGTCCACTATCATCATGGCATTCTAGAGTAGTCTCGCCATAGATAATTTTTTATCTATACCTTTCCAGGCCGTGCGCAAAAGCGGTTAAGATCTAGGGTCATTCGCTAACGTAAAGATACATAAGGCTTCTTTGATGTTCAACTCGAGAATAGATGTCGGATATTGGACCACTTTCGCTTTTTTGAAATCAAACTGGTGGGAAAACTACCAATAGCGTTGAGGGATGGTGGGCTATTTGCTGATTTCCTTTTTCTTGAAACTCCATATCATGTTACTGTAACCCGAAATCCTTTTTTTTACACCAACATAACCCACACCACGTGTGATGTTTTTCTCACCTATTGCAAGGGGTACTTTGAATGAGATTCTTAACCGACTGGAAATGGGATGTTTTTGAAAGTGAGAAAGCAGCTTTAAATTCAGATAGTTTCCAGGGAATAGGTGTCGGCGGCCTTTTTGGCGTAACTGCAGACGGTTTTGCTTCATCCTATAATCTTACCGGAAGGAGATAGAATTTTTAGAAAGGTATTGAGTTGTGCAAGCATGAGATCCTATCTCGTAACGTGTAATGCGAAGGCGCTATCATAAAAGAAACAATTTTATATATTTTCTTATGTTATTACTGTGCTTTTTTAGTTTTGTCGAAATAGCCATAGACCGACTGTGTATGAATATTTGCATTTTTATGCTCGTGCACTTGGAATATTGTTTTCCTTTCAGTCAAAATTATTATAGATTACACATTCAATAGCATTTATTATTCAAGTTTCAGGCTAATATTACAATAGCTTGCTCGACAATAAAGAAAACAGCAATCTGTAAAATGCTTTCATCTCTTGTGATTTTTAATTTAGTTCTAGTTTTAAATATATTAGGGTAGGTGTGAGATCACCACCCCTAACTGCGACCGACTGTGAGTCCACCACCCGTAACTGCAACCGAAAGGCTACAGTGCGGGGTGGGCAATAAGTGCGCGGGAAAGGGTCTTCTTGCTGTCACTGTCTGGAGTAGGGTGGATGTCTGGTCCCCTGCTCAGGTTATGTTAATCCTTTATTATTCTGTATATTTGTTTAAATTTTCATTAGCCAAGAATAAACGTCTTATGTTCAAAGCTTAGTTTTTTTCTTAACAAGATGTCAATTCATCAAACGAACCATTTTTTTAACACAAGACGTTTATTCTTGGCTAATGAAAATTTAAACAAATATACAGAATAATAAAGGATTAACATAGCCTGAGCAGGGGATCAGACATCCACCCTACTCCAGACAGTGACAGCAAGAAGACCCTTTCCCGCGCACTTATTGCCCACCCCGCACTGTAGCCTTTCGGTTGCAGTTACGGGTGGTGGACTCACAGTCGGTCGCAGTTAGGGGTGGTGATCTCACAGTAGGTGTTCCAAATATCGCCCCTTCTATTAATATTGCCTACTCGTGTTTGAAAGCCACTATGTGCGACATCTATGAGTTCATGTAGTTACCTTGACGGTCTAGGGTTTTGCCACACGTAGCTCCACCGGCAAGTTTCCTGTCAGTTATATCAACAACACTATTGCATCTGATGTATTTGAGGCTGTGATTAACATATTTTTTGGCTGCAATCCATTCAAGGAATATCCGGGTAAATGTTTCCAAATCAGAATTTCATTTATATGACTTCAAAGTACAATCAAAGTAGGTATGTACGCTCTACTAGCAATTAGCTGTTAATAGTGGCTCCTAAAATCTCCTGGTGGGTGGTAATAGGAACAGGGGTAGGCGATATTAGGAACCCACTTTTTGAAATTTTCTTGGTAAACTTTTTGAAGTTTTACTAGTTAAACTGACATAAATAAAGAAGGTATATGATCTCTGGAAACCAAAAGTGTTGAATTATTATTCAGTTTCATAAATGAAAGCAACTAGAAGTTCCTGGGAAACTCTTCTTTATTGGTGTCCAGTTAAATAGGCAAAATCAGCTTTTCCTGTAGAGCTACTGGATCATGACCGAGGCTTTCCGTCAGTTGAAGATTGAATGGATTCGCCGGGAACCTGTGGACATCAGTTGTAAGAGCTGGGTATCAGTGGTGGGTGGTAGCGTCCGGATCCGGAGTTCTGGTTCGAGTCGCCCTTGCCTCTCAGGAACAGCTCAGTCCGGTCCGCCTCCCTCTGTCGTCTCCTCCTTTTTTAAGGCAAGCGAGAAAGGGGTCGAAACACCCCTTCTCGTTAGGATAAGAGCTTCCTTTCGCCTCGACTCTCGCCGATCCAGCGGGAATCCCCAAGTTCCGCACATACATAGGAGGAAGTGAGGGTCATCGTAGATCGTAACATAACAGAAGAGAATAGTTCCTTGAGAAATTCATTTAGTTTCCAGATTGATTTCCCAACCCGTAAGGCTTAGATACAGAGAAATAGTTAGGGTTGGCTATATTTGGAACACCTACCCCTATACTGTGTAGAAGATACGTACAGATGGTTTACTGAACTCTCCCGGTGGTTTATCTTCACTTTCGAAAACTACTCTGTAGTCTACCCTCTGATACAAAGGACCTGTATCAAACTGTCAACAGTTGAGAAAATAAGATTTGTTTCTTATTTTTGAATCTTCGTGGCCACTTGGAGCAATAGGGCAGTTTTGTCTCGACAAAGCATCTTGCCATTAGCAAAACCGTAAATATTTTTATGGACGAGATATTTCTTCGAAAACATGCTGTGAATAAATTTACTCATAAGAAGTTTTTAATTCGTCTTGTTTTAAAATGTACTGGGGGAATTCTCTTCGTAATTGAACTTCGCACAGTACATCTGGTTCACTTAACGACTAAATTAGTATTACGACCTCTTCCGTGATTCAGTAAATTGTTATATATTGGTTTTTCTTTTCATGGACACCCATCTGCCACGAAATACTCCTCTAGCTTTTGAAAATTTGACGGTAGTGAAGTATCTTATATCCATTTTGATCTGATTCCACCATTATTCATATAGGTTAGACCAAAGTAGAGTGGAAATTTCTTCCCCGATATTGTCAAATCATCGGTGCATAATGTGAGGACTATGACATGGATTGCCCCTTTTGTAAGTATTAATATCAATGGGACAAATCCATCAACTCAGCTGTGCGGTCTTGCTCTGAAGCGATAGATTAAGTTCTTTGTTTCACCGATCATTTCTGAATCATATAGCTCAAACTCACAGTCCCAGAAAAACATGCTTTAGTGTTAACCTTACTGTTAACCCCAAAAATTTCAAAAGTCGTGGAATTCGTGATTGGTTCTCTGTTTTTGAGCTGCTTTTTGGTTGTTGTTGTCGTATGTTCTTCTGGGATACATATGAAAGCAAGGGATGAACAGAAACATTCAAGACAAGTACAGAAGAATAATATTTTATTATTACAAACGATGATCCCAGCAAAGAACAGGAGGGGTGCGCTGCTTTCCTTTCAAGACGGTAATCCATTCCAGGCGAAAGTCCGACTTCTTTTCCCAATTTTACATCCATGCCTTATCCGGGATTCGAACCCGGGCCCACTCGGTGACAACCGAGGATCATAACCACCATACTGTTTTTTGGTATTTTTATTAATTTTAAGCCATAGATACAGGATTAATTAAAATTAATCATTGCTTATCTACAAATAATCTTAGAGCGCTATTCTATACTATTGTATACCAATAAAGGGGCACAACGAGTATCTGCAGTTTCGTCGGGTTTTGTTCGCTATTGTATATCAATTACCTAAAATATATTATTTTAAAATTGTATTCATACTACACAACAGTATATAGTAATTTTTCATATAGACTATGAAAAGAGTTGCTGTACACGATAAAATAATATACTTGTTGCTTAGAATCGACCGCACGATAATCATGGCCCGCGATTTCTTGTCGAAAGCCAACCACAAAGTGTGCTGTGCTGTTTTTCATTGGACGAGCATTCTGTACATGGTTTCCGACACTTGATAATTTAATGCACAGATCAGGATTAGCAGATCCATATTGTGCTTTAATATCTCCTGAATGGCCTTGACCAATCGGGACACGGGTTGGCTTTCGATAAGAATGGTTGATTGAGTTTTCTGGAGCTAGAGTCATATTTGGTCAAGCTTCTCTCAATAATGGGTTTGCGACAAGGAACTCCGAGGTATGTGATTATTGTGCGCTCTATTCTGACCACCCTGAATACTCCGACTGATGTATTTAATACTTTTAGATGTGATGAAATTTGTTCCCCAACTACATGGGGACACAACTGTTCGCAGAAATGTTCTTGCTACAATGGAGCTAAGTGTCTGCCTTCAACGGGACAATGTGTATGCACCCCTGGTAAGTGGTCTTAATTTCGAAACATAAGTGTTTTATTAATCTCGTTTTATTCCATCAGGTCACTAACAAAAATTGCTCTGTCCTCGGAATAGGTTGGAAAGGTCAAGACTGCCGAAGTTCTTGTGATCCTGGCAAATACGGTCAAGATTGCAAGTTGAATTGCGATTGCAAAAATGGCGCGACCTGCAGACCTGTGGATGGCACCTGCAACTGCACAAGTGGCTATAGTGGGAAAAGGTAGGCGAATTTTACTCTATGAAAGACGATACTGAAACTTCTTTCGAACTATTGTCATTCGTTTCACAAAATACTAAACAACTCGAAGAGTATTTCAGTGCATGCCAATTATACAATATGCAGTATACAATATCAAAACTGATGGTTAACTATATTACTATATTATTATAGTATAGCAAGTTATTATAATCTAGTTAATATATAATAGTTAATATAATATAACAAAGTATTGCAATTTCGATACATGTATAGATTATAACAAAAAGGGTATAACGTGATTATACAAATTATGATGTTTACAAAAGAGTACAATCATAGAAGGTCTGGACACTTAAATACAATTATAATATTTAACGGTCGATTACTAAGTAAAATTTTATACCTTTCCAAAATAATACCTTAGCTAGTTTCTTTAGTAGAAGTATTCTAGTCAAACAAAAAAGTTTATTTTTAACCTACAAGTGAAATTAAATCCTTCTTTACAACTCCCTACGCCGATCGCAGTTATAGCTAAGCTTTCATTTTACTGTATAGAACGCATGGAAAACCATATTCTTACCATATAACTTCTCGGAATATGAATTTTAAATATAAAAGTTATTCTACAGTACGAATATATCCTGCCCTTTCCCAATAATATATTCAATGAAAAAAATGGATTCATGTTTACGTGCTATAATTTTTAAAGGTGCGACATCATTTGTGGTGTCGGTACGTGGGGATACTATTGTAAGGAAAAATGCCTTTGCCTCAATGATGCAACTTGTCTTCCGTCTAATGGAAAATGCCTATGTTCCCCAGGTATAGATTCGGGTTTACTTTTATTTATTTTGTAGAAAGTGCAAATTCTATATCCATCTGTCTAATCTGTGTTCTTTCTGTAAATTTCTTAACAGGTTGGAAAGGTACCAATTGCGAAATACCCTGCAACGGTTATAGATATGGCAAGGATTGCAGAAATACATGTGAATGTAAAAATGGAGCTAAATGTAACCATGTCAATGGATCCTGTGACTGTACACCAGGATTTCAGGGAGTAAAGTAAGATTTGCTTTCAATTCAGGTAGGATACTACTTATATTTGTTAAGCTTAGATAAAAGTGCCCAATCCAGTTCGTTTTCTTTCAAAGGAAAATATTTTAGAGAAAAAAGTTCGTATTTTAATATACATTTTTTCCCCTTAAAGGTGCGACTCCGTATGTAGTAATTGGACATGGGGTTACTATTGCAAAGAGAAATGCACCTGTCTCAATGGTGCAACTTGTCTTCCTTCGAATGGAAAATGCTTATGTTCTCCAGGTGCTGATTCGTACTACTTTCTTCTATGATTAGAAAATTAAGAAGTACATTTTTATATGTTGTAGAAAAGAATTTTATATCCACCTTTTACATTACTTCTTCGATTTTTCTCTGAAAAACCAGGTTGGAAAGGTGTGAATTGCGAACAAGCCTGCAGTGGTGATCGGTACGGCCAAGATTGCAGAAATACATGTGAATGTAAAAACGGTGCTAAGTGTAACCATGTGAATGGATCCTGTGACTGTACACCAGGATTTCAGGGAGTAAAGTAAGAATTAACATTTATGTCTATTACGAACAACTTATTTTTATTGAATCGGAAGCAATACAAGAAATGAAGTGCATTTTATTCTTATCTGAAACCAAAAAGAATAAAAGCTTATCATTCATATTACGTTTTTCTTTTTTAAAGGTGCGACTCCGTGTGTAGTAATTGGACATGGGGATACTATTGCAAAGAGAAATGCACCTGTCTCAATGGTGCAACTTGTCTTCCTTCGAATGGAAAATGCTTATGTTCTCCAGGTGCTGATTCGTACTACTTTCTTCTATGATTAGAAAATTAAGAAGTACATTTTTATATGTTGTAGAAAAGAATTTTATATCCACCTTTTACATTACTTCTTCGATTTTTCTCTGAAAAACCAGGTTGGAAAGGTGTGAATTGCGAACAAGCCTGCAGTGGTGATCGGTACGGCCAAGATTGCAGAAATACATGTGAATGTAAAAACGGTGCTAAGTGTAACCATGTGAATGGATCCTGTGACTGTACACCAGGATTTCAGGGAGTAAAGTAAGAATTAACATTTATGTCTATTACGAACAACTTATTTTTATTGAATCGGAAGCAATACAAGAAATGAAGTGCATTTTATTCTTATCTGAAACCAAAAAGAATAAAAGCTTATCATTCATATTACGTTTTTCTTTTTTAAAGGTGCGACTCCGTGTGTAGTAATTGGACATGGGGATACTATTGCAAAGAGAAATGCACCTGTCTCAATGGTGCAACTTGTCTTCCTTCGAATGGAAAATGCTTATGTTCTCCAGGTGCTGATTCGTACTACTTTCTTCTATGATTAGAAAATTAAGAAGTACATTTTTATATGTTGTAGAAAAGAATTTTATATCCACCTTTTACATTACTTCTTCGATTTTTCTCTGAAAAACCAGGTTGGAAAGGTGTGAATTGCGAACAAGCCTGCAGTGGTGATCGGTACGGCCAAGATTGCAGAAATACATGTGAATGTAAAAACGGTGCTAAGTGTAACCATGTGAATGGATCCTGTGACTGTACACCAGGATTTCAGGGAGTAAAGTAAGAATTAACATTTATGTCTATTACGAACAACTTATTTTTATTGAATCGGAAGCAATACAAGAAATGAAGTGCATTTTATTCTTATCTGAAACCAAAAAGAATAAAAGCTTATCATTCATATTACGTTTTTCTTTTTTAAAGGTGCGACTCCGTGTGTAGTAATTGGACATGGGGATACTATTGCAAAGAGAAATGCACCTGTCTCAATGGTGCAACTTGTCTTCCTTCGAATGGAAAATGCTTATGTTCTCCAGGTGCTGATTCGTACTACTTTCTTCTATGATTAGAAAATTAAGAAGTACATTTTTATATGTTGTAGAAAAGAATTTTATATCCACCTTTTACATTACTTCTTCGATTTTTCTCTGAAAAACCAGGTTGGAAAGGTGTGAATTGCGAACAAGCCTGCAGTGGTGATCGGTACGGCCAAGATTGCAGAAATACATGTGAATGTAAAAACGGTGCTAAGTGTAACCATGTGAATGGATCCTGTGACTGTACACCAGGATTTCAGGGAGTAAAGTAAGAATTAACATTTATGTCTATTACGAACAACTTATTTTTATTGAATCGGAAGCAATACAAGAAATGAAGTGCATTTTATTCTTATCTGAAACCAAAAAGAATAAAAGCTTATCATTCATATTAC
Source organism: Metellina segmentata (assembly GCA_947359465.1). Lineage (NCBI taxonomy): Eukaryota > Metazoa > Arthropoda > Arachnida > Araneae > Tetragnathidae > Metellina > Metellina segmentata. The sequence goes on along the minus strand of OX375878.1, from coordinate 18,220,836 downwards.
GTTTTTCTTTTTTAAAGGTGCGACTCCGTGTGTAGTAATTGGACATGGGGATACTATTGCAAAGAGAAATGCACCTGTCTCAATGGTGCAACTTGTCTTCCTTCGAATGGAAAATGCTTATGTTCTCCAGGTGCTGATTCGTACTACTTTCTTCTATGATTAGAAAATTAAGAAGTACATTTTTATATGTTGTAGAAAAGAATTTTATATCCACCTTTTACATTACTTCTTCGATTTTTCTCTGAAAAACCAGGTTGGAAAGGTGTGAATTGCGAACAAGCCTGCAGTGGTGATCGGTACGGCCAAGATTGCAGAAATACATGTGAATGTAAAAACGGTGCTAAGTGTAACCATGTGAATGGATCCTGTGACTGTACACCAGGATTTCAGGGAGTAAAGTAAGAATTAACATTTATGTCTATTACGAACAACTTATTTTTATTGAATCGGAAGCAATACAAGAAATGAAGTGCATTTTATTCTTATCTGAAACCAAAAAGAATAAAAGCTTATCATTCATATTACGTTTTTCTTTTTTAAAGGTGCGACTCCGTGTGTAGTAATTGGACATGGGGATACTATTGCAAAGAGAAATGCACCTGTCTCAATGGTGCAACTTGTCTTCCTTCGAATGGAAAATGCTTATGTTCTCCAGGTGCTGATTCGTACTACTTTCTTCTATGATTAGAAAATTAAGAAGTACATTTTTATATGTTGTAGAAAAGAATTTTATATCCACCTTTTACATTACTTCTTCGATTTTTCTCTGAAAAACCAGGTTGGAAAGGTGTGAATTGCGAACAAGCCTGCAGTGGTGATCGGTACGGCCAAGATTGCAGAAATACATGTGAATGTAAAAACGGTGCTAAGTGTAACCATGTGAATGGATCCTGTGACTGTACACCAGGATTTCAGGGAGTAAAGTAAGAATTAACATTTATGTCTATTACGAACAACTTATTTTTATTGAATCGGAAGCAATACAAGAAATGAAGTGCATTTTATTCTTATCTGAAACCAAAAAGAATAAAAGCTTATCATTCAGATTACGTTTTTCTTTTTTAAAGGTGCGATTCCGTGTGTAGTAATTGGACATGGGGATACTATTGCAAAGAGAAATGCACCTGTCTCAATGGTGCAACTTGTCTTCCTTCAAATGGAACATGCTTATGTTCCCCAGGTACTGAATCGTACTATTTTCGTTGAATCCATACGATTTGAGAAAGAAAGAAATATTTTTAAATGTAGAAGAAAATTATTTTATATCCAACTTTTTTACGATGTATCTTCGTTTTTTCTCTGAAATTCACACCAGGTTGGCAAGGTGCGAATTGCGAACAAGCCTGCAGTGGTGATCGATACGGTCAAGATTGCAGAAATACATGTGAATGTAAAAACGGTGCTAAGTGTAACCATGTGAATGGATCCTGTGACTGTACACCAGGATTTCAGGGAGTAAAGTAAGATTTAACATTTATGTCTATTACGAACAACTTATTTTTATTGAATCGGAAGCAATACCGGAATTAAAGTGCATTTTAATCTTATCTGAAACCAAAAAGAATAAAATCTTATCGTTCAGATTACGTTTTTCTTTTTTAAAGGTGCGATTCCGTGTGTAGTAATTGGACATGGGGATACTATTGCAAAGAGAAATGCACCTGTCTCAATGGTGCAACTTGTCTTCCTTCAAATGGAACATGCTTATGTTCCCCAGGTACTGAATCGTACTATTTTCGTTGAATCCATACGATTTGAGAAAGAAAGAAATATTTTTAAATGTAGAAGAAAATTATTTTATATCCAACTTTTTTACGATGTATCTTCGTTTTTTCTCTGAAATTCACACCAGGTTGGCAAGGTGCGAATTGCGAACAAGCCTGCAGTGGTGATCGATACGGCCAAGATTGCAGAAATACATGTGAATGTAAAAACGGTGCTAAATGTAACCATGTAAATGGATCCTGTGACTGTGTACCGGGATTCGAAGGAGTGAAGTAAGATTTAGCATTATTTGTATATTAAGAACAACATATTTTTGTTGAATCGAGTGCAAAATGCAAAACAGATTACATTTATTCTGAAGTAAAATTATTTAAAGAGAAATGCTTGTCATTGAGTTTCCGTTTCTTTTTTTAAAGGTGCGAATCCGTGTGTAGTAATTGGACATGGGGTTACTATTGCAAAGAGAAATGCACCTGTCTCAATGGTGCGAAATGTCTACCATCAAATGGAACATGCTTATGTTCTCCAGGTAAGAAATTTCTGTTATATCTGCTTTTTTAAAATGGGCAAAAAAAAAAAAAACATTATACATTGCTTTCTATCATTAATCATTTTATATTTTCAATAATTTTATTTCGATATAAATTTCAAATGCTGTCTTAAAGTTACAATTCCTCTCTTGTATCTAAGAGTATATTTTTTTTATTATTCTGACCAAGCTATGTATTTTAAATTATATATATATATATATATATATATATATATATATATATATATATATATATATATATATATATATATATATATATATATATATATATATATATATATATATATACATATATATACATCCTGACAACTCGAAATCATATAGCAATGTGGGGTCGGAAATGCTTTCCTGAAGCGGTGTTGTACACAGAAGCACCGTAAAGAAAAGAGACCGTAAGTGAGAAATCGTTTTAATAATACATGAAAAGAAGCAAAAGGTACATGGATTAAAGTAAGTGTTCGAAGTTTCTTCCACGGGCTACAATGCACGCCTCATATCTCAGACGCATGGACATCCGAACATTCTGGAATACTCCAGGCATATCTCGAATTTCTTCGGCAGCTACTGCAATTCTTGCAACCAGCTCCTCAACATTGTCAACAGGGGTGTCATAAACTAGCGATTTCAGATGACCCCAGAAATAAAAATCAAGACATGATAGGTCGGGTGACCGAGCAGGCCAACGCACGGGACCACCACGTCCGATCCACTGCTGACCAAATGTGACATCCATGTAGTTACGAACATCTCCGCTATAATGGGCAGGGGCTCCATCGTGTTGGAACCACATTGTCTGTTGCGTCGATGCAGAACTCTGTTCATCTCTCAAAAGTTGTGGCAATACTTGCTGCAGAGAGCAAGTAGTTAGGTCCGGTTAGACGAGACGGTAACAGGTAAGGTCCGATGAGGTGATCTCCCATAATACCGGCCCATACATTGACCGAAAATCGAATCTGTGCTGCACTACGTCGTATTGCATGCGGGTTCTCGACCGCGCAGATATGGTCGTTATGCGTGTTGAAAATTCCTTCCCTTGTGAAGGATGCCTCATCGTAAAACAACACTTCAGCAGGAAAAAGGGGATTTGTAGCACATTTTCCAAGGTACCACTGTGCGAAAGCAATACGAGGTGCATAATCCTCCGGTTGCTGTGTCTGGACACGCTGCACGTGAAACGGATGCATGTCTTCTTCTCGGAGAATCCTCCAGACGCTGCAATGGGAAACCCCGACTGCGTTTGCTACACTTCGTGTACTCGTTCTTGGATTCCCCTGTACATGCTGCAGCACATTCTTTTCGACGTCTGCAGTCCATGCTGTTCTTACCCTGTCCCTGTCAGCTCTTTCTAATGAACCTGTCTCAGCTAACCTCTGGTGCAGTCTTGCAAAGAAATTATGACTGGGGATACGCCTCGTCGGATATCGTTCCGCGTACAAACGCTGTGCGGCTGGCCCACTACAATTTGCAGCCCCGTACGCCAAATGCATATCGGCTAACTCTGCGATCGTGTAATCATCCATCATACTAACTTAGCGTTCTTGTGCGAAATGAGGATTCCTTACACGAAAGCTCGGGATTTTCGCACAACGCCATCTACCGCGTCAGGAAAGCATTTCTGACTGCCCATTGGTATATGATTTTGGTTCGTCAGGATGTACCCTACCTCTCTTAGAAGTTCTGAAACGGTTCACTGAGACACCCTGTATATATATATATATATATATATATATATATATATATATATATATATATATATATATATATATATATATATATATATATATATACATGTATATGTATACTTACTTATTAGGATGTCCCTTATATGAGCGAAAAATTTTTTTTACAGTTATCAAAACGCATGCCCTTTAATTCTTTTTAATATACTAAGTCTTACTTAAATATAAAATGTTAACTTCCTACGTTAATGTTAACCCGTGCCGACAGGACCCCAAAGCTTATGTCAATAGCCGTTTTTGAATAGATGTTTATATTTAGCAAGGTCATCGCAAATATACATAAATTAGGTAAATATTTATTAAAAGACAAATTTAAGTAATGCCTTTAATTGTTAAAAAATAATGCTACATAATTCTACAGGATACTTTCATTTTAAAGAATCTTTTTTACAGTCGGGATACATCTTAATATGTTCTTGGACACAGCGTAATAAGAACAGTTTCTGTTCTTCTTCTGAAGTAATTAAACCATGGAAGGCTTGCATTTGCTTAACAGCTCTTTCAGCTGTGTCATTTACTGCTTTAAAGCTAAAAACCTGCTCCTTGGCTTCCACGAAGGCCACATATTCTTCCCACAAAGATACGTTTTCTTGGAGGAAGCTGCAGTCAACTTTTAATCGCGAAAACAAATTTTTGCTCTTGATGAATACGAAATCACTTAATATTTCCCTAAAACAATAAGTAAAATTGGTATCAGAAAACAATTAACAGAATTTAAAATAACAGATCAAACAAAACTCTAACCGTACAAAGATACAGACATCTCTTCCTTCGATGGAACATATCTCTTCCCAAAATCATATAAACTTTCTCTTTTTAAGTTCGCTACAATATTCGCCTTGGTTTGTTTGTCAACTTCATCATCAAAGAGTGATAATACAGCTATTTCCTCTGCTAAATATCACAGGTGTTGGCTTAACTTGCTAAGAGACACTTTGGAAATCAATTCGTCAACTGTTTCATACTCTTTCAACGGCTTTAAAAAACGCAAATCTTGATTCGGTGCCTTCACCGCCAAACTGCATCCAGTCAGGGATTCACATAAACTGCCACAATGAATAAACAAACATCTTGCAACGCTCGTTTGTCCTCAACGCTCATTTTGAGCTAAGACTGCAACAAACATATTTTCAAAAAGTAAATAGCTTTTGTCATTCATCGTGCTGGATGCATTGCGCCAGGAGGTCTGATTTTAATTTTACTCTCCTTATCTCCTCCCAAGATAATAACAGCTCGATCAGTTCCCGATAATCGTCATGTAGAATGGATTTTCGCAGTTCATGGTTAAAAAGTCATCAATCCGTTGATGGTCGCGTCAAAAAGATGCTGTTTGACAAAATCAGTGCATGTTTCGACAGTATTGTGATTAATGTTTTCCCAGTTGTCTCTGAACTTTTTGAACAGTGAAATATCGGGACTGCTAGCGACTTGGTGGATCTTTGATTCAAATACACTTTTCAGAACCAGTTTATAAACATGATGACGGCAAGCAAAGAGTAACAATTCTCTTTCTAGTTTTTGTTCTAAAAGCACACAAGCTCTATTCAAGCGGACTGTATTATATGCTGTCGTATCACAGCATATTATTTGTACCTTATCATTGAGGTTCCATTCATAAAGGGCGTTTGAAACTGCTTTCGCTTGATATTTTCCTGAAGAGCTGTCCAGTTTTGGTACTGCAAGAAGTTCCTCCTTCTCTCCAAATGAAATAAGGATCGGCAGCCATTCTTCTTTAGAACTTCTCACATTCAGGTCTGGTAACAATTTTCCATCCCAATGAACGGTAACTACTTCGGGCACGTTATTCTGAAAATCGGATTGGATGGATTCCGCTCAATCCTTTCTCATTTGTGTTCGAATGCGTTGAATAGAAGATTTGTTGATTGGGTAGTCGTCGTAACCAAGACCTAGTGCTTATCCTATAGCGTGAAGTATATAAACAAAATCCTTTATGCTTAGTTGACATCAATCTAAAGTTGCAACTAACTTGGACGTGATAAAATATTTACTTCCTCTTTTTGTAGTAGTTACAGAAATTACAGATTGAGATGTGGTAGGTAAAGGTTCCCCCACGCTTTTTTCAGAGCTGGTAGATTGATCGTGTAGTTCTTAAGGTAGTATATAGCCGTTGTACCGTCATTTAAGAATTAGACGGACAGCTGGTTTAAAATTTAACTATTTATTTAGATAAATTAAATATTTACAGGTAAATTTACAAGATTAATTAAGGGCACAGCCATCGACAATCGATATCCTGCCTGGAGCCAAAGTAACAATGGCAAACAGAGACGTCTGTCTCTCGTCGAATCTAGAATCAGTCTCCTGCTAAAATCCACGTTCTCTTGGTTCCGCAGAACCGCAGCTGCGAACGAGAGGGGGGGGGGAGTTCCCAGCCCTGGCAAGAGATGTTTTTGTCCTCCACAGAACTCAAGACACCCCCACACAGATGCAAAAACCGTTTGTATCCGACTTGGGTTCCCAACAGCAAATCTTCATCCCAGACATGGGATTAGGGAACCGACGGAAACTCCAGCTGTGTCGATGGAACAAACGGAACGCCGGGTCGCCGATGAGAAAATACTCTCTTTCGGTATTTTGTCAAAACCCGCACGTGCAAAGTCTGAAGTTGTTTTTGTCACCGTCTGGCTGTTGAGCACATTCCAGCGTCCACGTGTTAGAGAAAAGGGTCGGTTAGTACCATATGGTACACCGTGCGAAGTAGAAGGTGTCAATGAGCTCTCTGAAGACATTTGTCTGAGTCTCTTTTTTCTCTGTTTCTAGTTTCCTCTGCCTTGCCGTTTCTTCTTTCTTAGCTAACTTCTTGTCTACATCCGCCAAGCAACCCGGACGCCCTGGCTCTCTTGGCTTTTGTAAGAAAATTTCTCTTATATTTTCATTCTTTCGAGAGCATCAGCGTGTGCGATAGCGAATGAATTATCCAAATCCTTTGGAAAATCCTCCTCGCGGCGTTTAAAAACGTCCTGTTTTTTTTTGTTTTTTTTTGCAGCTCTCGATAGAATTGATAGATTCATAAGCTTTTTTACACGATTAGGAAGGTATTCTTGCCTTTTCCCAGAATATAATACACTCCCGAATGACTAGATTTGCGCTTTCACTAACAGTCAGTTTAACTTCGCGAATGTTAAAAAATAGAACTGCTAGAGCTTGAGAGTTAGACGGTAATTTTGCACCGGTTATTTGGCGACTCGCCTCACCAACCAAGAAAATGCTTTTTTTACTGCTTCTCAATACACTGACATCTTCGAAATATAAAACAATGCGAAATATAAAATTTCCAACAAGCCGAGAGTACAACCCCATTTTCCAAGAGTCAGGGTAGAAGCGCCGCGCGGAGAGATTTAAGTCCAACATCTCGAATTCCACTCCAACTGGAATTCACAACTTATAGCAACGCTGGGTGTTAGTGTTTTCGAAGCGCATCAACTCTAACCGTCAGTCACGTGATCGATTATTTTAACTGAATTCTGCTAGTAGTACGTGGCGTATGACGCATTTGACTGTTCTGGAACCAGTCTGCTAGGAAAACCCGCCTTAACTGACAAATCGACGCAACTTGTACGAACATGTTTCCAAGCAAGTCGGCACGGGTTGCAGTGCTCCCAATAAGGTAACAATTTATTTTCGAGTGTTTTAGGGTCAAATGAACAAAACTAGGACCTATGCGTTAGAAAATAAAAACTTTGAAAAATAAGGGACACCCCAATGTATATAAATATATACACTACCCTGCAATAATGGACCGGACATCAAGATATGATGGTATAGGGCAGAAACGGCGAACTTTTTTAAGAAGTTGGTCAAATTTAGTTCATTATTTTTTTAGTACTAGCTCGTGGGTCACTTGTAAAGGGGGAAGGAAGCATGGTAAAAAACTCCTTTTTGGTTCTCAATTTTTTAATCCTTTAAAAAGTTAACGATTCCTTTTTGTTGTACAACTTTCAATTTCGCAAGTGAAGTGCAAGAAATCGATATAAAAGTGGAGAAATCCTGCCCAGCCCCACTGCACTGAGTTTTTAATGAATAAGGAAAAGAAAACAACATATACATATGAAATATTATATTTTAATAGATAAAATATATTTTCAGGTATGTGATGTACAATAAAGTAAAAGTATATTAAATGAGAAATCTGTTGTTGTTTTTTGTCAGATAATTTCTTAATATTAGGTTCATATTCAGTATTCATTAGTTTAAGTCATTTTGCAATCAATTCCTTTCCGAGTTTATTTCTATTGGTAAAATACGAAATTCATCGAAGAAAACAATTTTTCACATGGATCCAAACATCGTTAAAAGAGCATTAGCAAATTTCTTCACTGGTATAAAATTATTTGGTAAAGAATCACACGTTTAATGTAATATTTTGAATTTTTATTGTGGGATCATTATAATTTGTGCGTCTTGCCTGGTCCCACCATTAAATTATGTTTTTTTATTCCTCTAATTCAAGTTATTATCTTTGCGTCTTTGAAGAGCGGGACCTCGCAAGCCTCGACAAACGCGCGTTTTACGCGCCTCAATGTGAACGGTGCTTTAATAAATATGCCTTTATTATTAGTATTTACAACATCTGTTCTTTCTCACAAGGGTTATTTTATAAATTTACATATTCTACTCAATCGGCCTTCATATAAATCTAAAAACAGCATTATGAAAATCAATAAATTTAAGTCTTATTTATGCATTTTTTTTTCACATTTAAGTTCTTTATTAACACTTCTATTTTCTTCATATTTTTTAAAAGAGGGGTTCGAAAAATAATTAAAATTCTTTATGTATTCTTTATGTTATATTTCAACGAAATAACCTCAAAATTTTTACTTTTAATTTGTGTCACTTTTTTTCCGGGGTTGACATGATGAAATGATGATGATAAGTTTTTTTAAATCAACGCGTGGGTCACTTAAAAAGCCTGCATGGGTCAGTGTCTGACCCACGGGTCATAGGTTCGCCATCCCTGGTATATGGGAAAGAATGCATGCTTTAATAGTGGGATGATCCCCACGTGCTGCAATGACACTAGCAACCCTTCTGGACATACTTTCAACAAGGTTTTGATACACAGCTATGGGTATTTGTGTCCATTCCTGCTGCAAGAATGTCAACAGCTTAGCTGTAGATTTCCTAAGTGGTTCGCTGGTACGTAAGCGTCGCTCTAACTCGTCCCACCAATGTTCTATGGGGTTTAGGTCGGGACTCTGAGGAGGACAGGGAAGACGTTTTATATCCATATCTTGATTCCACTGCTTGACAGAGGCTGCAACATAACATGGAGCGTTGTCGTCCTGGGAGTAATATTCGTCCATTCCGTAAAATTGCCAGAGCGTAGGAAGGACCTGATTGTCCAAAATGTTGATGTAGGTGTCGGCGTTCAATTGACCAGGAACAACATGCAAAGGTCCAAGGCCATACCACGAAAAACTCCCCCAAACAACAAGATTTTATGCAAATCCGCTGGCTTCCGGTCCATTATTGAAGGGTAGTGTATCTCTCTATATTAAAAAAATGTTACCGCCGCCGCCGCCGCAGGATTGAAAACTGTGTTGTTTAGCTCGATTCTTAGACGGTTTCCCGAGAAAGTACTGATCGGATAAAAACAAAATTAACATGGTTTGTTCTTCATCGTATTCCCTGGACAATTATGAAGATTTTTTTCCGATGCGGCTATTAGTTTAGGGTTTATTAAGTGTCAAAATTGAAGAAGCAAAATTTCTTCCGCGAGTGAGCAAAATACATACAAATTTTCAGTTTTGAGTCGTGATTTTTTTTTTTAAGAGTACCTCTCAACGTAAATTTTTGCAGTTCGTCGAGTTTATTTTTTTTATTTCAATTTTTTTCTTGATAATATTTTTTTGAAATTTGGGAAAAATCGGGACATTTTTGTTACTTTTTTTTAAAACTGCCGAATCTATATCATTACTATTAGTTTTTAATTTTTAAAATATCGCAGTATACCTCAGAATGTACTCTTTCTTACGGTACTATTATTTTTGAAATCAGTTAATAATTAAATTGGATGCGATCAAAAGTGGGTCATACAAAATTCGGAATATTTGGATATTTTCGGGGGTTGGCGAGCGTAAGCGAGCAGGGGGCGGAGCCCCCTAGTATAACACATAAATTGCTTCAGAAGTAGTTTTTCAAAATCAGATTGTAGGTAATTACTATTAGTTTTTGTAGATGAACTAAAAATGTAATTAATTTTTTGGTCATGTAGTTAGCAACTAATATATATTTTCAGAGTCCCTAAGAAATTGGGTAATTTGTTTATCTATGCCATGAAATGAAATTTTATAAATTTCTCTGGCACTCAATCAAATAAAATTTATTGAATTGTTTAATACTAGCCTATTTTTACTGCAATATGTTGTTTTGAGAAATGAAGACGAAAAGAAATAAATTGCAGATTTTTATCCCAGAATAGAAATAGGATGCAATAAATTTCCGGAAATTTTTAAATAAGAAAAGGTAATCAAATTCCATTTTTTTCATGGGAGGTAACTTCCCAGATTAACATATTTTGAAGAGTAAAAAACGTTTAGGCATTGATTCAACTTATTTTTACGATGATCTATAGTAATTCGACTCAGAATTCCAGTGTTTATAATTTTTTGTTTTAAAAGGTTCGATAAATTTTCAATAACAACAAACACAACAGTCTCTCTCTAGTTGGTGTCTCTATACAGTAATAGCAATTAAAAGAAGAGAAACCGCCATCACAATTTTCTATTTAAAATGATTACTTTTCAGAATATCAATTATTTTAACACATTGAACCATATCTCTTTTTATAAAATGTAGTTTGTCTTATCTTAATTTTTTCATTTTTTAAAAATTTCTAAGGGGAAAGCAGTACAATCTTCTCTTAATGTAAAATGGCATATATGCACTCTAAGACAAACAAAAAAGTTGCACCTGGAAGAAGTAGACCGGTATAAAGGACCTTTGGGGGAGTGGTACATCTGCGTTTGAGATGCAAATGATCAAATTTTCAGAACCGTTTGACCACGTGCGCCACGTGCAGGGCAGCTCTCAAACACGCTACATACCGGAGCTTGAAAGGACATCCAGCATCGCAGCAAATTCATTTCGAATGCTATTGTGTTGGATTACATCGTTTCTCATTGAGTTATGCCTCGGAAGAAAGTTCGCAAGAAATTTAAGCAATTGGGAGAGTTTGACAGAGGCCGAGTCATTGGCCTCCGAGAAGGTGGATGGTCTAATTGACGGATTGCATCGAGGTCAAAGGTATGGTGTCGAGCCAGACGGACATGGGTCATCGAATGGCATCGAGTGGTCTTCACTGACGAATCCAGCTTCTGTCTGAGCGGAGATGACAATCGAATCCGCGTGTGTAGGCATCGTGGGCAGCCCCAAGATTCACGGTTTGTTGTGCAGCGTCACACGCCCAGAAGACCTGGTGTGGGGTGCAATTACGTATGATGCCAAATCACCTTTGGTACTCGTTACGTGCTCTTTAATAGGCCAGCGTTACGTATAAGAAATTTTACAGCCAGTTACGCTCCCAGGTTCACCCACTTTTTCAACAAGACACTACTCGACCCCCATATTGCTGCCGCCTCTAGAGCTTGTCTACGACACAGCAATATCTTACCAGGGCGGCATACTCTCTGGACCTGTCCTCCATAGAGAATTATGGAATGCCATCGGACGAGATGTCACCACTACCTGTACCACGTAATCTGCTGGAACTACGTGATAGGGTTCAAGTAGCACAGGACGGAGTGTCGCAGGACTTTATAAAGAGCATGTATGACTTACTACCAAGGCGCCTGGCATGCTGCCTTGTAGTAAGCCATGGCATGCTGCCTTCACTATGCCCTACAATAATACCACTTTTTAAAAATTTGCTCAATAAAGTTTGCATATTTCAGTCTTAATTTTGAATCATTTCCTTATTCATAAGCACTTTACCAACCTTGTAAATTTCATTGCATTCCGACAATTACTTCAAGGTGCAACTTTTTTTTGTCTTAGAGTGTATAATACACATATCCAAATTCTTACTGAACATTTTCTTTATATTTGATTTACAGTGGATTTCAAATTCGAAGAATCTAGCTCTTGAGCGTTCTTCGGATAACACTTAAGGAACGGAATTTTAGTTCATTTTTGCCCATCTCAAACAATATTTCTTGTTGATAGAGCTGATGAAAGGTTTGAACCTAGCATTTCAACCCATAGTTTCAAATAGTTTTCTATTCCGAGAATACGAAATGTAACAACTTTTTGTGCATTTAGTGTTTTTTATCTAGTATTCTTACGATTCAACGTTCACTCACTTTTTGAAGATGTCTTCTTGACTTTTATTGGTTTTGAGTTGTTTTTCCTCTTTTCTCGTAAATACAAATTAATATAAAATTGTAAATTCGATTATTAAAAAGTGGTATAAGCGACCCCCTAATGTATTGTATAACCTTTTAGAATATTTTTAGTCGTTCCCAGTTTGAAACAGTCTTAATCAATATCGTTCTGGGGCCCAATACTTCACTTTGACTCACAGTACGTCAAAATCTTTGTAGTATATAGATAATTTGTAATAAACTCGATATATATTGCTGAAACTCAATTTATATGATATTCCTCTTCAGGCTGGATAGGTTCCGACTGTAAGGACCCTTGCCCAAGTTCAAAGTTTGGATACGATTGTAAAGGCGAGTGCAGTTGCGAAAATGAAGCAAAATGTGATCACGTTGACGGTTCATGCAATTGTACTCTTGGTTATATTGGAGAGAAGTAAGATTTCTTTGACCCTTTCCGAACAAAGTTTCCTTTGCGTTCAATAGCTCTTCGTATCTCAGGTTAAAAAGCATAGACAGGTGCATAGTTTCGTTAATATACGCATACCTTAACGAATTACTACGTTTGAATGATGTAATAAATTAAACGAGGTTGTGTTTGCAATCATTAATTATTGAACGACAAATCGTGGCATTCTACAGATTGAATGGAATCATACACAGCAAATATTGGGCGATTATATGAGGTGTCAACTGCTTCTTTATGCCGCTGACACCTCATATAATTGCCTCGTATAATAAAAAATTGTACAGCTGGCGAGGCAGATGCCTCACCATGATGTCGACACCGATGGACACGTTGATTACTTCCTAGTTCAACTTGTAAGTGCCTTCCTACCACGTGCGCTCAGTGATATGATCTAGAGGTGTGTCTAGTAAAATGTGTCACCAGTGACCTCGTAGTAAGCCTCGTACTCGTCGTACCTGATATACTACGACCCGGCGTCCTGCTGCGTCTACCCACCTGCCCAATCGTCATACTGGTTACTGTCATGGGCTCGTCGATCTTGGGTGCGCGAGAAGTCGATGGTCGGGTACTGAAACCGCTTTATTCAATTTTAAAGCTTTCCACTCCAACTTCTCCTAGTAATTTTTTTTTATGTTTTCGCTCATACTGTACGTTGATTGTCGAATCCCAAGGGGCCTAGGTTTTCTCCCTAGCTCGCCGGTCGCGATAGTATTTTGCGTCGTATTTCTTGGTCATCTTTGAAATTTCTAAGTAAATGATCCATTTCCGGGCCGCTTTCGCGGAAATCCCTCACGCTTTGAGCACTCCTTGGCGAGTTGGCAAAATAAAGAGAGAACCGAAAGCTGGGGAAATTGGCAATCCTTCTCAATTTCTCGAGCAACACTACTACGTTGTTAAGAATATCGCCATCTTTTTCTCGCTGAGTACTATGATTTTCCGTCTAATTTTTTGGATATTCTAAATATATTATGTTGACATTCAATATATCATTATGAATCTTTTTGTAATACTTTATATATCTCTATAGTAACTACTTTGTAGTATTGGTTGAAAAAGTAGCAGGCGACATAAGAAGTACCCCCATGTAAACAAATTGTATATGTTTACATTTATTTAACATTTAGTCAATCAATTGCGTTTCGTTACGATTTTTACAATATTAAATGATCACTTTCTCTAAAACTCGTCAAATAGAAAGAGTTGTTGAGTATATATTTGTTCAAGATGCGGAGGAGGAGGGCGGATAAATCAATTACGTTGTTTATTTTGGAAATTATTCGCTTTTATAACCCAGTGTTTTTATTTTCATAATCCAATCTAGCGTGTTTTGATTTACGTTGTTGATTAATATGACTTTCTTGTTAGTGATTTCCACTTTATCACCGACAAAGGCGATGAGGTTTTCTATCTTCACAATTGTTAAAGATAGAGAGGAAACATTTCAACGGATTTAAAATTTACGGAAATTTTTACATAAGATCGAAACCTTAAATATGATTTTCTTTAAATAAATGATTTTTCAACTGTAACCCGTGTAACGTGTCATGTCGGATGGAGGTGGGACTCATTCTTAAAATTATTGTATTATCCTTTTAATGTTTTCAGTATCAGTTCGATTTAATGTGTCCAGCCCGATATTTTAATTTTAATCTAAAATATTTTTTAACTAATATATTAGCATTCATTACTAGCATCTTCGAGGCCATCACGACGTTGCCTGTGGAGTTTCTTTGCGAAGCAAACCAAATGGGAATACGTAGCAATCACCGTGGGTTGGGCGAGCAGTGGTCACACCTCACCCCACGAAAAGAACTGTCAGGGGAAACGTCATCTGGCCACGCAGTGGCTAGTACAGATATAAGCAGGAACAAATATTAAAGACACTACAAAATTTATTTTTAAAAATTAACCCTATTGCGTTCCTTGGGGACAAGAAAAGATGTGATCTAGAAATAAAATAAGAATTAGTCATAAAAATAAAAGAATTAATCATAAAAATAAAATAATTAATCATAAAAATGAAAGAATTAATCATAAAAATAAAATAAAATAATTAATCATAAAAATAAAATAAAATAATTAATCATAAAAATAAAAGAAATATTAATCAGAAAAATAAAATAAGAATGAATCAGAAAAAAAAAAAGAAGAATGAATCAGAAAGAAAAAAAAGCCCATTATACTATATTTTAAAATTAAGATTACGTAAATCTACAAGTTACACAAAAGAAATTCCAGAACCTTTTTTTATAACAATTAATCGATCCTAGAACCTTTTCATAACATTAAACAGAAAATATTATTTTTCAAAATGAATTTATTCTTATCCACGTTTTCAAAACACCCAAATCTTTTCACCAAATCTAATCTTCAAATCTACATCAATTCAATTCATGACAAATGCTTGAAACAAGTGATCTGTGAACTCCTAATTCTAAAGAAATATACCGAAATGCCTTCCTATGTCGGAAAACGAAAATTAATTGAGGAGCAAGTATAGAAAAGCGAGAAAGATAGCCCAAAATGCGATAAAACGAGAGATTATTTTATATGTGTTTGTGTCAAAATAATAAAATCAATGCTAATTATGACTATGGCTTGGTTGGTAGTTGGATTTCCATCGCACTTACGAAGCAACACAACGGGTCATTGGCGACGGTCCGTGATCAATCCCGATAGGAAAGATACAAAGCCAACACCTCATAATGAACCAAGGTCAGATACGAGTTCGACCCCTGAGTTAGCATCACACAATCCAAACTTCCAAACCGCGCCAACATGAGGATATTTGAGGCCACGACAGATTTAACATGCACTATCCCTAACGTACACGATGGTATTTTATTCGATCTAGTCTCGAACTCGCAACCCTATGGTTGGTAATCCATACTATACCAACTGGACTACCCATCACTATTTACCCATAACTATGACTTCGATTTGGATAGAAAAATATTTCTAGAAAATATCCAATAAAAAATCCTTCTGTGACTCAAAAAACTATTAAAAAAGTCGAAATTAATAATTATAATGACCCAAGGAATATTTTCTTTTGCGCAGCTTTTTATTAACAAAAAAGAGTTGCATGGAACGACAGCAAAAAGTCTAAAATTCCCATGTACAACAAAAAATACATGAAAAACAACTGAAAGTCTAAGTTTTTCAGCTGAACGTATTTTGTTAGTACAATAAGATGTATGATAGAAAAAAGAAGAAAAAAATTAAAATTCAGGTTCGATTTTCTAAGAAAGTCCAGTGTGTATTTCATAGGTTGAATATTACTGTCCCAAAAACGTTTAATGAAATTTTTCTAGTAGTTTATCATGTCAAGCTGGAAGTTTTTATTCAGCAGTTCCTAATTTCCATACAGGAAAAGACATTTGCACATTTTTAAATCAGAAGTCGTCTACCAACGAAGTTTTTCCAGTAAAAGACAAGAAATTTCAGCAACAGAAGCCTTCTTCACACACTAGTTGGAAATGGCGTTTTCAGAAATCCTTTTCGAACTTTACCAAAAAAAACCTGAAAATGCCATTTGGCGTAAAAATCCCTACAAATGCATGGTAATGCCCTAACAGAGGCACTTAAACCAGTTTAGTTTTCTCTTGGAACACATTTCAATTCACTCGAATAAAGTTTCAGTTCTGCCAAAAACGATTGAAAATCATCAAAATCCAAATTATAACAGTTCAATACAGCTGTGAATAGTTTTAGAAATAGTCTCTTTGTGTGTGTAAAAAGCTATTGCATATTTTGACAAATTGATTTCTTTGAAAAGATGTGACGAAGTCTGTGAGGTTGGTACTTGGGGACACTACTGCTCTGAGATGTGTGCTTGCATGAACGGCGCAATGTGCCTTCCCGAAAGTGGAGATTGCATTTGTGCTCCGGGTAAGTAATTCAGTACTTAATGTTGTTCGCTACGTACTCTTGGGCAGAATGTGGAAAATTCGTATGTAGATCGGTCAATTAGAGTCGAGCTAGGTGGCGCTGCCACTATTCGACACCCTCCTGAACTGGCGGGAATGTCTCTTAGATGTAGACAATAGTTGTAGATGTTTTTGACTGAGATCTTTGTGTCGTTGTAAAACCTCACATCTCTGTATATTTGTAAATAACATGCTTAAAGGGGTCCGAGACACAAAAATCGTCCAATTGTCGAATTTTTTAAAATTATTTTAAGAAATTCTATGTGTTTTTTTGCTTAAAATGACGTCTAAATCATGTTTCTATCTTAATTAGAACTAGAGATATAGTAATTTTTGTGGTGCGTTGTTTTTAAAATCTAACACTCTTGACAGTTGTTGTCATGGCAACAACATCTGTCTTTAAAACTTTAAATTCGTTTTTCTCCATGATACATTTTTTCAAGATTTCCTGTATTCAAATTGCTATAAGTCGAAAACCGATAAAGTTTAAAGGTTGAAATTTGGAATATATCTTTTTCAGACATTAAACTTTAATTTTGATTCAGCAAATTTGAAAGAAATATTTACTTTTAAAAATAGGACTGTTTTAAAAAAAAGTACATTAAAATTTTCAAAAATTTTCATTCAAATATTTTTTATTTTTTATTAAATTAATATTTTTTTAAATTGCTGAATCTAAATTAAAGTTTATAAATTTGTGAATAATTTACTGCAATAATTTTGAAAATGGATCAAGACTATTTTGAGTCTTAACAATTTAAAATGACCCCTCTTTTTTTCAAAAATTTTTAATTTAAAATTTTTAAAAACTTTTGGAAAAATTTTGTGTTGTGTTTTTGTTTATTAGTTAGGTGGGTAATCGGTACAAAAAATTCAAACTCTAAATTAATTAATAAAATTTTTTTCAATGTGTCCATACCCTCTTAATCTTCAATAAATAGAGAGTGGAATAATTATTACTCGACGTGTAAATTAATGAAAAGAAGGTGAATGGAATTCGGTAATCAAAGGGATGACATCGTAAGAACCACCGAAAACCAAACGAAGCGGTGTCGTCATACAGAACAAGGGCGGTTATTTAAGCAAAATACAATTAATCCTCAATTATCTGTCCTCTTTATCTCGAACAATATCATTCCGTTGTCAGAGTGACCGATCGATGTCAATTTTGATTGATAGTGTGTGTAGTAGTGGACAAGAACAGACGGACACTGCACACCTAAATTGGACATTGACATTTATTTATAATTCAATATAAAGTTTCAAAATACACGCCGCAATGTCCGGTGTAAAAACTCTTCTGACTCCTCCTAAATGCAAAACAATTCTATCCTATCTTTATGTTCTTATTCAGAACTAGGAAAATACCCGACCTTACTCGGTTTGAATTGGTTTACTCTAGATTGAAGAGATAATCAAAATATATAATGACTTACGTTTTTTGTAGAATAAAAATTTATTTTAACATCTTTCGCCATCTTTATATTTTCTACAACTTACTTTGAACACAAATCCTACACATGTATATCCATTCATGTAAAACATTTCACATACATCGCACAATTGCTGTATGACAAAGCTACAAAATGACGAAAGGTGATACTAAGGTTACTACTAGAAAAGACGATTTTGAGGGATATTTGGAATTCTCTTTCTTAAGTTCTTTTCATGTTCAACTCAATTAATTAAAATTACGATTTACGGCGAGTGCTCTCGCACTCATAATCAACAAAACAATATTTTTTTACTTGTGGCACTCTTGAATCCGGTATGCGATATTGTGAAATTTTTCAATCTTCTCCTGTCATTATTACAGCGAATTTTTTAATGTTAGAAAAAGTTCTAGTTTGGATTTTTAAACATTATTATTCTTTCAATAACGGCATTATTCTTTCAATAATGGCATAACTACACTTAAAATGTACTGAAAATTTATACTGATTTACCAAACATTTTAAAGTCTAATACTTTGTGGTGCTGTTGCGTGTGATGAGAAGGAAAACACATTTATTAAAATAATAAATATTTAAAACAGAAAACAGTGAAATATAACAAACCAAAAGATGTCGGAAAAATTGTTCTAAAGATATTAATTTGTGATTCATTTTTATCTCTTGATCTCGTACAGTTGCCACATTTTACAACTAAAAGTGCACAAAATTTAGAAATGTGAAATTAATTCAGAGCGTAAGAAACAGAAAATATCACTGCTCACGATCTTGTTCATTCTCGTTTCGTTGAAAAATATCGTCTGTCCCAAATAATCCGAAATCGTATTCATTGCGCAAAGAACAAAAATAAGACTCGAAATAAATGAAGTATCAAAGCTGAAATTCCATTAAAAAATATCATTTTTTGAAGAATAATTACTTTTTTAGCATTACTGGTAAAGCAATCGAAGTAATCGTAATATTCAATAGACATTCCAATTTTTCCAAAACTACCAAATTATGGTTGATTTAAGAAAACTTACTCAGGTGTTTTAGCATGAAACTCATCTAAATATAACAATAAAGAAATGTTTAATATTGAATTCACTATACTAATAAATATTGTATAAAATAAAATACACTGCAATCAAATATCTGGAATAAAATTCATGTGATGCCTGCACAAATACACAAACACAAAATCGAACATACAACAGAAAGACGGACAGACAGACTTTCGCAACCAATTCCACTCACTAAATGAAGATAAGTACTCACTGTATGCAAATTTCCATGGAAATATCTTAAACCGCGTGGACGTGTATGGGGCACAACAGACAGACAGACAGACACCAAACGAGAAAAAGGCGGATTCGGCATCAGAAGGGTCCAAAACGGATAGAAAACTTGAAATGGGTCGAAAATATTGAATGTACAAACAAACATTCCATTCTTATTTATATAGAAGATAGCACCCAATAGTACCGTTTAAATGAGCCAAATACCCGGGTAAAAGGAGAGTAAAACCGATAAAGAGTGGCTACAAGGGACCAAATTTGGCCCATAGCGCATGCGCGGCAGCCATTTTTCTACAAGAATCGTCTCAAAGAAGGTTGCTGGGCGAATTAATATATCATTTCAAGGAGAACAAAAAGCATATGATTGTTATTCTATGGATACATTCGGTATAAATGAATTTTATAAACGCTCAATTACACGCGTAATTGATAAGATGGATTACACAAGGCGCTAACTTAGATTGCGGGAAATACCACGTTGTTCAAAAAAAGCTATTTACTTAAAAAGTCTTCAAATTTAAACTGACAAAACACTAAAATAATAATAAATAAATATTCTAGAACACGAAATAGAACATGAATAAGCTATATTTTCTTTTTTATTTCATACACACACGTTTCTCTCGAACACACAAAAAGTTCCCATGTTAAGTCTACGGGAGCTAGGAAAAGACCACCTCGGGCGGTAGAAAAGGTCTCTAAGCCAATCAGAAAGTGTTTCCCGTATGTCACCACTCTTATTATATAGGTACTCTAGTTTGGTCATGTAAACCAGTGGTCCCCAACCCCCGGTCCGCGGACCGGTACCGGGCCGTGGATCAAATGGTACCGGGCCGTCCAAGGAACATTAAATTATTTCCATTTTATTTACTGTGGTGTATTTCTCTCGGGTTTGTGCGGTTCTTATCTATGAAATGTCAACACAAATTAGGAGGCGGTAAATCATAACTTGAAATTTGTTCTGTTACTAGAGCTTCAATTATGATTTCTGAATTCTGTATGTCTCTATTTTCTAATTTTGACAAATGTGACAGCTGTTTTCAAGTTGGCAGACAAAGTAGCTGCATTTAAAGCCAAACTGAAGTTGTGGGGACGGCGCGTGAACAGAGGCATTTTGGACATGTTTCAGAATTAGCGGGGATTTTAGGCGAGACTGAGCCTAAACATTCATACTCCCAGTTGGTGCACGATCACCTGTCTTTGCTTTTCAAAGAGTTTTATCGCTACTTCCCAACCACGAAAGACCCAAGAACTAGTAAGGAATGGATCCGCAACCCATTTGTCAACAAACCAGGCGAATCTAGCATGTCTGTGCAAGAAGAAGATCAACAGCTGGAGATTGCAAATGAAGGCGGCCTTAAAACTACGTTCGAGACAACAACTCTGCCGGTGTTCTGGATTAAAGTCATGGCGGAATACCCTGAGATTGCCACCACAGCACTTAAATCCCTATTGCCATTTCCGACAACCTATCTGTGTGAAGCGGGGTTTTCTGCAGCGACAGCAACCAAAACAAAACAACGGAATAAACTGAACATAAGCAACACACTTCGGGTCTCATTGTCTCCTTTTACCCCCAGATGAAACCGTCTCGTTGCAATGAAACAAGCTTAGGGTTCTCGTTGATTTAGCGTTCTAGTGAGTTAAAATGTTAAATCACTTTATATTCATTTTTTTGTGTAACTGTATTTTATTCTGAAGGCATATTTAAATACAATTAAATTAAAATTATTAAATAAAAACAATCTAAAATATAAACAATCAACGTCCCTCCCCCTCAGCGGGCCGCGTTAAAATTATCAAACGATGATCCGGTCCGCGGCGATAAAAAGGTTGGGAGCACTGATGTAAACGATACTATTAGTGCCGTTTATATGAGTCAAATACCCGGGTAAAAGGAGATATAAACTGGATTTATCTACTCCGCTTCCCCTACGTGGGGAAAAAGCGAGGAAATACGCGGGTTGATGTCAACCCTAGTCAAGTCCCGTGTTTTTGAGATTACCCTCCTTTCCCATAATGCATTTCGTATCCTACAATCCCTTGGGCATTGTTTATATCCGCTAGAAAAAATGGAAAGCTTTAGCCCAACAGAAAAAAAAAAAGATTGTACAGCTATACTCTACGTTTATGAGCGGTGGCAACGGATTTGGCAATTTTTTTGGCGCACTTCTATTAGCGAGTTACGGTAGATTAAGGCAACCCATCTGGCTATACAGTTATTGTGCATTTTAAGGCAACCTCGGCAAACGGTAACTTTTAATTTTAATTTTGAATATTCTTGAAAGTTCTTCCAAAGTCCGTAAAAATCGTTTGATTTCATTGGTTCGTTTTAAATTTTTTCTTTGCTTCCATTGGTTATTTGGTGTTAAAATATCCTTTGATTGCATTCGTCCTTTTAAAATTTTTTTTCGTTGATATCATTGGTTCATTCATTTGTTTTTCTACAGTTGTGGAATTTTTATTTATTTTTATTTTTTTACTCGTCAGAGTTTTGTTATGTATTGTTTTTTCGACATTTGTGGAATATTCTTGTTTAATAATTTTTTTCTCGGAACAGAGTTGATGCCCAAAGAACATGATGTATCACGGTGTATTATTTCTTGCTTTTTTTTTTCTTTTAAAAATCTTTTTCTTTTTCAACATACCCACTGTATCTAGTGTAATTGATATATATTTCAGGGTTTTCTTACCCAACAAATGCAGTTTAGTTTTTCTGCTGGTTCACAATTGTGTTATGAAATGTGTTTAAACTTATTACTTTGTGTGAAAGTTTAAAAAAATATATACTTTTCAAAACGTTCTCAAATGTGTTTTCAAGCTTTCATTATCCGTTGCAAAAAGATTTAAATATTTTTGGAATAAAATTTTTTTTGAAAGAATTATTTCCTTGGCGACATTGAAATTGCGCCAAAAAATGCGCCCAGGCCGTTGCCTCCGCTCATAAACGTAGACTGTAGCTGTACCATGAAGATTCATTCCGATCGGTGGACAAATGTCCAGGTAGTTGCTCTGCTAAATCTTTTGGAATCGTATGTAATCCAACAAAAATTTGATGGCAGCGTAAGAAACGGTGATATTTATAAAAGAATTGCCCAAGAGCTGAGTAGCACTATCTTTCAGAGGAGATCTCAGAGGAATGTAAGCAAAACAAAGCATGAGGACTTCTTCTGCTTGTAACGGAACGCAGACGTTAAAAATAGTGTGGTAAAATCCCGCGTAAATATCAACTTGCATATAAACGGGTTCTTTTTTGGCGACGCGGGTAATCTTCGGAAATCCCTTTTACCCTCAAATTATCCATCCATGTTCGTCCACTAGAACAAGTAGCAACTAGAACACAAGAACAACTGTTCTTGTAACCTATCTGTGTTCGTAATCAACGTAGTGAAGGACAGAGAATCGTGACATTCGTAATAATCCCAAACTTATCTCGAAACATTTCCCTCCTAGAATGCAAATCCTTGCTCCACGTTTTCTGAGAAATATTGAACTGCAGCAACGTTACCAGAAGTGAACTGGTAGAATGGAGTCTAGTTCTGGACCATATAGGGGTTTGAACTGGCAAATGATTCTGATCTAACCACCATATTAACGTACTTAGATATTCTAGAGAACATAAATGCACCTTCAGAAGAAGGTAATGAAACAGCACCCTAGAGTTCCAAAAAGTGGTGTAGCTTCATAAAATCCACAAGAAATATAGGTTCTTGTATTGCATCAATATCTGACATAACAAACTTACAATAGCAGAAAGACCTAAACAGGCCCAAGATTCTAAAGATCAGTTGTTTTCCCTCACGAACGTAGTAATGCTTTTAACATTAATGAGAGGTTTTTTCTGTCAAGGCTAAATGTAGGTGGCAGTAGTGATTCTGTGTGTTTCCAGTTCGTATTTCAAACGTGACGTCACCTGACTTGTTTTTCGATTACGATTTCAGCATCTTGACAATAACAATTCACAGGTGTTGCATCAAGTTATAAATGTTGCCTATGAACGCCCCCCCCCCTGTTATGTAATATTAGTGTGTATCGTTGGTAGCAATAAAATTCTCGAACGAGACACAGAAGGAGCGGCCCCTGAACTACAGGAAGGAATTCCAAATTGATAGGGTAGGTGTTCCAAATATCGCCTACCTTAACTATTTCTCTGTATCTCAGCCTCCTGGGTTGGGAAAACAAGCTGGAAACTAAATAAATGTCACTAGGAAATACTCTTCTTTGGTTTCCAGAGACCATATACCTTCTTTAACTTATGTCAGTTTAAGTTAACTAGTAAAACTTAAAAAAGTTTCCCAAGAGAATTTTCATGAGCGGGTTCCTAATATCGCCTGTTCCTATTACTACCCACCAGGCGAAATGACGAGCTACTATTAAAAACGAGTTGCTAGTAGAGCATACATACCTACCTTTAGTATTGAATGTACTTTCAAGTCATATAAACGAAATCATGATTTGGAAACACTTACCTGGATATTTTCTGAATTGACTGGAGACAAAATTACGTTGATGACAGCTTCAAATACTTCAGATGCAACAGTGTTGTTGATATAACTGATTGGAAACTTGCCTGTGGCGCTACGTGTGGCAAAACACTAGACCGTCAAGGTAACTACATAAACTCATAGATGTCGCTCATAGTAGCTTGCAAACATGAGTAGGCGATATTAAGCACAGGGGCGATATGTGGAACACCTACAAATACAAATACAAATACAAATATTGACGACCAGATACAGGCTCAAGCCCAACAAGGCTGGTCCTTTGTTCCCCAATTCCCACTGACTATCCAATTGTATCTTAAATTCGTACACTCCCTTGGAATCAACTATATTTTCTGGCAACGCGTTCCATTTGTCTATTACCCTATTAAAGTAGTAGTTTTTCCTTAAATCCCGATTCAAATGTGTCTTATTCAATTAATACCCATGGCCCCTTGTTCTGTTATCCCTATTGAAATTTAAGCCCTCTGTGTCCCCTTGTTTTACCAACTTGAAAAGCTGAATGAAATCCCCCCTCCTCCTTCTTCTTTCCAGTGTATACATGTATAGTTTACTTAAACGTTTATTATAGTCGAGATTTGCTATCCCATTTATTATTTATGTAGCTCTGTGCTGAACCCTTGCCCCCCCCCCCTACATGAGTTGATTAGTCAACGCCAAACGTACGATGATAACTATATTTTAACCATTCTGTGGCTTGTCAGCTATACAGGGTGTTTCAGTGAACCGTTTCAGAACTTCTAAGAGGGGTAGGGTACATCCTGACGCACCAAAATCATATACCAATGGGCAGTCAGAAATGCTTTCCTGACGCGGTAGATGGCGTTGTGCGAAAATCCCGAGCTTTCGTGTAGGGAATCTTCATTTCGCACAAGAAAGCCAAGTTAGTAGGATGGATGATTACCCGATCGCAGAGTTCGCCGATATGCATTTGGCGTACGGGGCTGCAAATTGTAGTGGGCCAGCCGCACAGCGTTTGTACGCGGAACGATATCCGACGAGGCGCATCCCCAGTCATAATTTCTTTGCAAGACTGCACCAGAGGTTAGCTGAGACAGGTTCATTAGAAAGAGCTGACAGGGACAGGGTAAGAACAGCACGGACTACAGACGTCGAACAGAATGTGTTGCAGCATGTACAGGGGAATCCAAGAACGAGTACACGAAGTGTAGCAAACGCAGTCGGGGTTTCCCATTGCAGCGTCTGGAGGATTCTCCGAGAAGAAGACATGCATCCGTTTCACGTGCAGCGTGTCCAGACACAGCAACCAGAGGATTATGCACCTCGTATTGCTTTCGCACAGTGGTACCTTGGAAAATGTGCTACAAATCCCCTTTTTCCAGCTGAAGTGTTGTTTTCTGATGAAGCATCCTTCACAAGGGAAGGAATTTTCAACACGCATAACGACCATATCTGGGCGGTCGAGAACCCGCATGCAATACGACGTCGTGCAGCACAGATTCGCTTTTCGGTCAATGTATGGGCCGGTATTATGGGAGATCACCTCATCGGACCTTACCTGTTACGTCTCGTCTAACCTGACTTAACTACTTGCTCTTTCTGCAGCAAGTATTGCCACAACCTTTGAGAGATGAACAGATTTCTGCATCGACGCAACAGACAATGTGGTTCCAACACGATGGAGCCCCTGCCCATTATAGCGGAGATGTTCGTAACTACCTGGATGTTGCATTTGGTCAGCAGTGGATCGGACGTGGTGGTCCCGTGCGTTGGCCTGCTCGGTCACCCGACCTATCATGTCTTGATTTTTATTTCTGGGGTCATCTGAAATCGCTAGTTTATGACACCACTGTTGACAATGTTGGGGAGCTGGTTGCAAGAACTGCAGTAGCTGCCGGAGAAATTCGAGATATGCCTGGAGTATTCCAGAATGTTCGGATGTCCATGCGTCGGAGATATGAGGCGTGCATTGTAGCCCGTGGAAGAAACTTCGAACGCTTACTTTAATCAATGTACCTTTTGCTTCTTTTCATGTATTATTAAAACGATTTCTCACTTACGGTCTCTTTTCTTTACGGCGTTTCTGTGTACAACACCGCTTCAGGAAAGCATTTCCGACCCCACATTGCTATATGATTTCGAGTTGTCAGGATGTACCCTACCCCTCTTAGAAGTTCTGAAACGGTTCACTGAAACACCCTGTATATCCGGTCAATCGACAAAACTGACCAGATCTTGATCTTGTCGTTATACGGAAACTGCAATATCTTGATGACTAGATATCTCGTCATTATCAAAATTGAACAGATCATGATTGATGCGCGAGATGTCTCTGAAAACACTTGGAGAGTTGAAGCAACTCCGATTCGTATCATACGAAAGCATTTCTGTAACTTCTTTGTGAGAATCTCTCTCATACCGTTAGTATTTCGAAATCTCTTTATCTCGAAATATTTTTTCTTACCATTGAGACTGATTTGACACATTGGGGAGGGATCGCCTATATAGTTTAAACCATCTGTGTCCTCAATCCAAACCACAGATTAATGCTGATTTGTTATTTAATAGGTTGGATTGGACTACATTGTGAACGGCAATGTGATAGCGGAAAACACGCGCAAGACTGCACAGAATCTTGTGATTGCAGAAATGGTGCTACGTGTAATCCTGTTGATGGTTCATGCAACTGCACCTCTGGTTACACAGGGAAAAAGTGAGCATCAATCTGTCTAAAATTTCTGAAATTGAGATCAAGAGATCTATGATGTACATGTTTTAAAATATGGTTTTTCAAAACGCTTTATATTTGAAAGGTGTGATGCGATTTGTGGGATAGGAACTTGGGGATTCTATTGTTCTATGAAGTGCACTTGCAGGAATGGTGCAACATGTCTTCCTACAACTGGAGAATGTCTATGCACTCCTGGTAAGTAATATTTGCATTACAGTGGGACTGAGTATACATGTTTTATCTGTGCAACAAATATTTCGTTTTTTATTAAGGATGTTCATAATCGACTGCAGATTAATCACGCCATGCGATTCCTTGTTGAAAACCAACTCGTAAAAATTATGTATTTTTTTCGATTGGCAGTGGCATTCTGAAGAAGCTTCGCTCTTCGAATTTCAAAGTTTTACTAAGAAGCAAAGACCTGTTCCATCAATTTACTGTCGACATGTATTCCAAGATTGAATCAGAAAGGGTGTTGTACACACGACTGAATCATAGAACTCTGAGAGTGGCAGAGTGTGCACATTTGAGAGATGCGTTGATTAACGGTGGAAATGTTGCTATACGAAAACTGAAGTACACAGAAATCGCTAAACTTCCAAAAAGATATCGAAACCAAAAGTTACAGTTTATGCTTTCGTAAATTTATACGTTGCATAAATTATCAAAATTAAATTGTGCTATGCTTTCTAAAAGATACCCAAACACAGAAACAAACAAAAAATTGCATAAAAGATCAACAAAATTACAGCATTTCGTTATAACGGTCTTTTTTAATTTATAGCCTCCAATATGCAAAAAAGGCAGTCGTATAAGAAGCCAGCATTGTGGAGGGTTAGAGCATTGCAGTCATTAACAAAATGATGTTTAAATCCAAGACAGCCTTTTTTGCATATTTTTCAAAATGAAACCGTGATTGGCTGTGGCATAACACATTCGCATGCTTCCACTTTCCTCTGAAGCAAATTGCAGCCTCTCAAATTGCATTAGTCTGAACTGCATACAGTTCGTATCGTAGCGCGTAAAAGAAGCCTCGCGATAGGACTTTGAGTAGTGACGTGGGCTTTGTATAAAGTCAGTGTTGGTCTAATTACACTAAAGCGACAACACAGTAAAATGATGACAATGTTGTGCCAAATGTTTCTCATATTTTCGTGAGGCAAAATGTAGCAGTGCCGCCTAAAGGGAGAAGCTGAAACTAAACAGAAGCATGAAACAGCATTTTTTAGCCGTATAACGAAGCATTGTATACAGTAATTTTAAAAAGGCCGTTATAGCGAAATGACGTAATTTTGTTGATCTTTTATGCAATTTTTTAAATTTTTTCTGTGTTTGGGTGTCTTTTGGAAAGCATAGCATATTGAATTTTGATAATTTATGCAATTTATAAATTTACAAAAGCATAAACTTTAACTTTTGGTTGGGATAACGTTTTGAAAGTTTAATTAAATTTATTTTAAAATGTTAAACATTAAATTTAAAATTGGGATTAAATATCGCTATACTTTCGATATGACATCCAAACCAAATAGATAAAAATTAACTATACGAAAACCGAAGTACCTACTATACAGAAACAAACAAAAGATTGCATAAATGAAACAAACCAAAAATTGCATAAAAGATCAAAATAAAATATCGCTTAACTTTGAAAAAGATATCCAAATAATCCAAACTAAAAGTTAATATGCTTTAAAAATGATTTTCCAAACTATTGTACAAAAAAGAGAAACAATAACAAACAAAATATTACACAACCGTGATCCTGTTCCAAAATTGGAGGAAGCACAATTAAAAGATGCTTATAAAATAGATTATGACAAACAAACTAAAAGTTAATGTGCTTTTAAAAAAGCAATACATTTTAATAAAGGATATCCAGCAATCGGCCAGCTTCACAAACACAGAAAAAACGGATTTAGTCAATATGAATACCGATCCGATTAGAGACTGTTGCCATTCGGAGGAAACAATAATAATTATATATTTCAATAAATTAATTTTAAAATGTTCTACTTTAAATTCTAAAATTCGGGCTGTACTAAAAAATTTCCGAAAAATCGGACTACCTGTGTGCCAAATTTCATTATTGTAAGTGCCATAGATTCGTCAGGACATGCAACACAGAGACATTACCAACTTCAAAAAACTTCATTTTATAATAGTAGAGAAGATATTGTACGTGTTTAACTATTCAGAACCGAGAGCGTTCCAATTTCTATTTTAAGAAAGTGGAAAATAAAAATTTGTGTTCGTCTTCAGGAAATACGAAACATATACACATATTACTGGCGCTGCCAGATATAGAAAATTGAATACTTTTAATATTTTAAATACCCTATCAAATGAGCATTTTTAATAAGTTTATGTACAAATATCATTTGTGCGCTATCACTCTTTCTACTATTTTATCATAAATATTATCTTGAACTAGTGTTTCCTTACATCTATATCCTTATCCAATATTTGTGTTAACTGTAAATGAGTAAATTCTGTGGAAGAATTTAAATATTTAATTTAATTTAATCATGATAGAAAGAAAATAAGAAGCGATCCACAAGCATGTCTTGACTTTTATATACATAACAGGATGGAACAAATTAGTAGCAGGAATACAGTAAGTTTCAATCTGAAAGTCGAATTCACTGACAAATTTTATTGCCAACGACTGAGAGTAGTTTCACCAAAATTATGATGTTTCAAATCGTACTTTTATGGTATGTTTATTCATGTAGGCTGGAAAGGTGCGAATTGCGAATATTCGTGTGATAACAATACTCACGGACAAGATTGTGGGGAGAACTGTCAGTGCCGCAATGGAGCAGTCTGTAGCCCCAAAGACGGTTCTTGCAACTGTACAAGTGGATACATCGGACAATGGTAAAATTGAATTTCCACCAGAACTCACACTTATTTAGTCAATCGTCAAAGCTAGTCCAAACCAATTATATTATTGTGTTTTGAATTTAAATCGACAACAAGATGTAATATCGTAGGAGCAGAAACTCATTAACTCTCCTGATGGTTGTCTCTACATTCTAGCTCGTCATCAGCAAAACTGATAAGATCATTAAAAATCGACAGTATATTTGTGAGATCATCACGCATAACTGCAACCGATAGGTTACAGAGGGGTGTGAAGAGAAAAGTGCGCGAGAGATCAAGGTTACTTAGGGATTGCTGTTTGTGCACGAAGTTGGGTGTTGTCAACTGCTCCGGGTACATTATGTGTCTGACAATCTCTTTCTGTCTTAAATTCATTTTGAAATTCGTGTGAAAAAATATTTATACTACTGTGATCAAAAAGTATACGGAATGCTGTCATAAAAAAAAAGGTATCAACTTATTGGTCAAAATGTATGACATCTTCTCCAAGGAAATCTCCTCCGACTTCATTGCACTTCTGCCAACGTTTTCTTCAATCCTCAAAACGTGCCTCGAAGTCGTTTTTGTGAAACGCCTTCAGGGTTCGTATCGAATTTTCTTTTATTGCATGAATGGACCCAAAATGGTGATAACGAAGAGGGAGTTTCACCCGTGGAAATAAGAAAAAGTCACACTGTAAATCAGGTGAATACGGAGCTTGTGGAGCCGTATTTGTTGTATGCTTAGTCAACAAATCACGAATAATAATAGCATTGTGAGAAGGCGCGTTATCGTGATGCAACACCCATGAGTTATCTCACCACAATTCAGGTCTCGTTTTCGACTTGTCGTTTCGACTAATGATACAAGTACTTGTTCAATGATGTCTCTTATTGTTAAACGCCGATGATCACTAATAACCAATTCTCTGACCTGATTGGCAAGTTGATCTTTAATCAAAGTGGATGTTCAACCAAATCGCGAATCATCTACGAAGGATTCTCTGCCTTTCTTTAAACTTTTTAAACCAATCAATTACTGTTGTTTTTGAAAAACATTCGTCCGTAAAAGCTTTTTGTAACATTTCAAATGTGTTGGTAGCAGAACTTCCGTTGCGGAAACCAATTTTAATGCATAGACTTTGCTCAATGACACTTTGGAAAAACCAACGATGTGAAAATTCTTCTTATTAAAAACAAATTTAATTTCTGATGATAAGATTAACTAAATCTCTGATTGTTTCCACATGTTTCTATAAGTCGTAAAAATATTTTATAAAAGTATATAGACGATATCTACTATCTGTGTATTTAAAGAAAGCATTCCGGATACATTTTGATCACAATAGTATATTTTGATTACCAATATTTTGGTAATGTATTCTCAGTTACACTAAACGAACTTATAAGAAGTTCACCAGATAATATAAATGAAGTACACAGCGATGTACATTTGAGATTTGACGTAAAAGTGGGAGTTGTTCGAAATTATGTAGCGTGGACGCAATTTAACAGAAACAAAGAACACCCTTAAGCAAATATTAACGCACATGAATTTATAAGGGTGTTATTCTTTGACAAATGGTCGCCCAGTTGGAAGAATTGCGGATCAACAACCACAGGGTTTTGAGTTCGAAACTTGATCCAGCCAAAAGACCGTCAAGTGCGTGGCGGATGGTGCACGTTAAATTTTTTGTGGTCCCAAATGACCTCACGTTCGTGTGGTGTGGAAGTTCGAAGTGTTGGTTGCTATATCAGTTGTTGACCTCGTTATATGATTATGATTCAAAATTACGAAGTGGTGTTCTCGGATCTCTCTTTGCTTCAGTGCGACGATAATGCAACTACTTATCTACCTACCTGTTGAATAGTACCTATAAATTTGTTCTATGAACGACAATCAACAAAAAAGGGTGTTTCTATTCTTCCCCGTAACTGTACGTCGAAATGTCTTTTTCAGGTGTAAAGAAGTGTGTGATGCTGGAAAATGGGGATTCTACTGCTCTGAGAAATGTGCTTGTTTGAACGAAGCGAAATGCCTCCCAGCTACTGGAGAATGCATTTGTACTCCTGGTGAGTAATTGCATTTCTAGCCTCAAATTATTTTCCCATGACAGCAGAAATCCTCAAATGCTTAAACTAGAAACTAATAACTGGGTTCCCGATAAAATCCATTGAAAAAGAAATCCAAATCACTTAAAATATTTGCTTAAATCGATTCCATGTATTTCAATTTTTTGTTCCATGGCATTGAACAGACCCATTTGCTAAAGGCTGGAGCGCAGTTGCCCAATCAAAATCCCCTCTAACTCTACGTTACATTTTTTTTATTTCCAATGGCAAGGCAGTACAATTGCGAAGACAAATAAAAATACAATACAATACAAAGTACAGAGTTGACCGAGGTAAATTTAGCCTTATACAAGGCCAGAAGTGATGGTCACTTGTGAAGGGGCACCCAGTGGGTGGACCGTCATTGTCCCTAACAAAGGACAGCACAATTTACATCCATGCCCTAACCCCGGATTCGAACCAGGAACCTTCCGATCCAGAGGCCAAAACCTTGACCACTAGACTGGTTGGTCGGCACTCTACGTTACATCAAGAGACTTATATGCTTATGTTTCATTGAGGAACAGAGCTCCTATCCCAGGTTCCTTGTCCTGAGCTTTTGGAGTCGCTTGCTTAGCGAACATGACTACCTATACGAAGACACTTCATACTAGAGCAGTGATCAGCTATCTGTCTGTCTCCTGTGTGAACTGAACGAAATGATTGGTGACGTACTCATGGATTGCTCTGAAATTCCTGACAAAAGAATTAGATATACTCTAGACAGAAGTTCTAAGTTCTTCTTTCAAATTATATTTTTTCACTTCAGAACTCTATAGGACTGTTCTTCGATTGGTGGTCGATGGGCTGGATACAGGTGTATGATAATACTAAAAAAACGTTTAAACATCTAAGGAAAATATTTTTCCCAAGTGTATTTTTGACACTGATATTCGTCTACTTAAAATTTAAAATAGCAGGTCTCGGTTCAGTTGACCCTAGGGAAGCAAACAATTCCCTTAACTAAAGTGAGTGATGAAACCAGCTAACCTGCCAATGAGGAACTTGTACCCGTGAGAAAAATGCTCATTTCTGTGTTTCATTAATAGATTGATCGTCAAAATGTTCGATAACGACAGTTAAAACTCACAAAATGTATCGTACAGTGTTGCAGAAACGCGATAACAAATAACGTCTTTTTTGTGTCCTACGTAAGAGAATTATAAAATACACTGAAATGGTATTGAAGCAGACAATGTAACTGACAAAATGTTATGCCTGATAAAAGGTTAACATTCAACCAAAATATAAAAAATGTTTTAGGCTTTAGATAGTTAGAAGTAAATTGCTATTATGTTTCTAAGTATTCATCAATTGATGCATTGAATCCATTTGCAATAAATAAACTGAATGATCCATAATTTAAGGAGCTCTACTTTACTTTAGGCTGGAAAGGATCCAAATGTGAATATCGGTGTGACAATTACACGTATGGACAAGACTGTACTGAAATCTGCGATTGCAGAAATGGTGCCGACTGTCATCCGGTCGATGGCTCTTGTGATTGTGTTGCCGGATTCAACGGACACAAGTAAGCAACTCTCATTCAGATGAAAATGAAACATCCATTACACACCCCTTGAAATAATCCAAATTTACTAGCTTGTGAACTTGGTGCAATATTGAGAAGACGACTTGAAAAGCGAAGTGTTGCTTTTACCCTACAACATACCTAATCCTCCGGGTTTTTTTAAGCTTATTTAGTAACCTCTAACATTAATGTTCGCCTGGGGAAAGGGGAGATTTAATATGTCAGTTGCCGATGTTTATTAATTTGTAACTAAGTTTTTTTTTAATGTCAAAACAAAATCAAAAATATTTATAAGTACAATTAACAAATCCTATGATTTCAAATTGAATAATACAAAGGAAAATAATATTTACAACAATTTGAAATAGGTTGTACTAACTAAAAGTGTAAGTAGGTAATAACAATAATTATTGTTAGTTATTATTAATTATTTACCAATTTATAGGGAAAGCAAAACAAACTTATTTTTTATTTACTGTAAAAAAAAATATTCAGGCTTATAATTATTATAGGCCTTAATATTTGTTATTTGCAGTATGTACAAAAAGAAGTTTGTTAATAAGGTCAGGACAGATCTAAAGTGCAGACACTAGTTTTAACTAAAGAAATAAAATCATTCTTACATGGATTCAGGTTTGAAACGCTGCTTTTTGGAAGAACGAAACATTTATCTAATTTAAAAAAATAACTTTGTGGACTGTGATTCTTGTATCATCAAAGAGTACTTATTCTGTCGTTTTTAACAGATGTGAAGAAAGTTGCGAAAATGGAAGATGGGGTTACTACTGTTCCCGGAAATGCACGTGCTTGAATGGGGCTTTGTGTGTGCCTGCAACGGGACATTGTGTATGTTCTCCTGGTACGTATGGGACTATTCTCGATTTAAACGGTCTGTGCGTCGCGAGATTTCCAAATAGTGCAGTATTGTTTTTACCCAGCAACACAATGACTAAATAACCACTTCTTTCCAAAGAATCCGTCGATGCTTTCAACCATTATTCCAATTGATACTATTGGTTCTTTCTTAGAATTAGAATCATTAGAACAATTTTTGTGGCCCTTTCTTTGTTATAGACGTCTTTGGGACAATTTTGTTGGTATTTTCCTTCGGAATAGAATTTGTTTGAGCAATTCGTTTGCTTCTTTACTTAAAATACACTGCTGGCCACCGTAAATGCAACACCCTGAAGGAAGCATGCAAATAATATGGAATTTACAACATGCATTAGCGGAGGTGAGATATGCAAATGATTATAATTTCAGCTCAGACGCACATCACGCGCGCCTGGGGCGCCACTTCAAAGCGCTATTTAAGGCTTGGAGATTTCGATGATTTCAAGTACGGCAATTGTGTTTTTCTTGTGGTTTTTTCAAAAAACGATCGATTATGCCTCGTAGAAAACAGCGATCATCTTTTGATCAAGTATCCGTGTTCGACAGAGGAAGGATAGTGGCATACCGAGATTGTGGTTTATCTTTCAGGGAAATCAGTAGCCGTGTTGGACTAAGCCAAACAACTGTAATGCGGATATGTGATCGTTGGATGCAGGAGGGTACGACGGACCGACGTGTTTGATCGCATCCACCTCAGTGCACCACTTCACGTGATGATAGGCATATTGTGCGTATGGCAGTGACGGATCGCTCAGCCACATCACGAACCATAGTACAGCACATTCAGTCTGTAACGCATCATCCAGTGTCTGCGCGTACCATTCGACGCCGTTAACAGTAGAGTGGTCTGTCCGCAAGACGTCCATTGCTTCGTCTACCCTTGACGCAGAACCACAGACGTCTCCGCCGCCAATGGTGGGATGAAAGAAGGATGTGGACGGCAGAATGGAATGAAATCGTCTTTACTGACGAGTCACGCTTCTGTCTGCAACACCACGATGGTTGGATTCGAGTCTAAAGACACCGTGGAGAGAGGATGCTGAACAGCTGCGTTATGCACCGCCACACTGGTCCTGCACCGGATATTATGGAATGGGGCGGTATTGGATATCACTCTCGCACTCCTTTAGTACGCATTGCCGGTATTTTAAACAGCCAGCGCTACTTATCCGAGGTGTTGGAGCCAGTTGTCCTTCCTTACCTTCTGGGCTTGCCCACAGACATATTTCAACAGGATAATGCGCGACCACACGTGGCACGCATTGTCCAAGGGTTCGTCAATCGCCAGATTGAAGTGCTTCCCTGGCCAGCTCGCTCTCCGTATCTTTCGACGATAGAAAACATGCGGTCCATGGTTGCTCAACGATTGACCCAGATTACATCCCCAGCTGCCACACCAGATCAACTTTGGCAACGTGTGAAAGCTGCTTGGTCTGCTGTACCCCAAGAACACATCCAAAGTCTCTTTGAATCAATTCCGAGGCGTGTGGCAGCGGTGATCTCCAACAATGGCGGCTACTCTGGCTACTGATTTTGGCAGGAACCACACTTCACACAAGTCTATAAATTTAATCATTTGATATTTGATCAACATGTAATCTACAAAATAAATTTTGTTGTGATATCTTTTGTCTTTCTTGGTGTTGCAATTTAGGTGGCCAGCAGTGTATAATCCTAAGAAATTCCATTGATCCGTTCTTTAGAATAGAATCCTTTGGATTTATTACATTGCTCTTTCCTTAGGATACAGTCATTTGGAATGATTTCATTGATTCTTTCCTTAGAATACCAATCCTTTGCAAAGAGCGAAAAAAATTATTTTTCTCCTTTCCTTAAAGGGTAAGGTAATTTTTGTTAACGTCGTACTAGAGCAACATAACAGGCTATTGACGACGGTCCGGGATCAGTCTCTTAAGGGCAAAATCCTAGGACAGCACCTCGTAGTTTTGAATTACGGTCAGATGACGAAGCAAAACCTGAGCTGGCACCCCACTCTCCAAACTTCCACACTAACCCAACGTGAGGACTTTCGGCCACTACAGATTTAAGGTGCACCAGCCGCCTCTACATCATACGCTTAGAAACATCCATACCCGCACCCAGATTCGAACCAGGAACCTTCCGCTCTAGAGGCTAATACCTGAACCACTTTTCTGGTTGGTCCCTTTCCTGAATAGAATCCTTTTGAATGATTACATTGCTCTTTCCTTATAATACAATCATTTGGAATAATTCCATTGCAACTTTCCTTAAAATACAATCATTTGGAAAGATTCTACTGTCCCTTAGAATTGAATGCATTGAAATGTTGTTCAAGAAGATCAAAATTAGTTTGAATTCATGTAGGGAACACAACAGATCGTAAGGTGGAATTATGCGTGCGGATACCTAGTTGGTTCAGATCATTCAGCTTTACATGCAAAGTTCTTTTATTTCTCTTTGAGTATTTGTGTCAATCAGAACACAAAGAAATAGATGAAAATCTAGGATGCGAGAAGTAAATGATATTAATTTGTTCCAGATACAACGACAACCAAAACATTTTGTGAATTTAGTTACGCTATAACTCGCCGGATAAACAAGTGGTCGTATTTACACCAAAATTTGTGATAACTCCCCTGAGAGTCATATCCTGTTTATATGTGTAAGGGCATCACACCATGTGATCCTTCATCCCTTTCAGTTTAACCCTCGCCTACCCTTCGGATTTTTGCTTTTCTTCCTCTTTTATTGTGTTGTCTCTCTTGTGTTTGGTACAGCTTGGCCAAATATATCCCTTGTATCATGAAACCCAAAAATAACCCCGATTATAGAAGAAACCGTATTCGCAATGCCGAATGCTGGGTAAAATCTTCCGTTTCAGTGCAAACTTTTGATCATCCAAAACGAGCGAGTTCATCGTCGAACTATTATTAGTAAACTAGCCACTGCGTGGCTAGCGCGGTGTTGCCGGTGCCGCCCGTGGTGTAAGGTATTAATCTGGTGTAAAATTTTCCGCAGATTTCAAATCCGTTGAAGATATATTCAATTTAAAAATATTTATTTAAAGAGTATCATATTTTTAGGTAACAATCTAAACTGAAATTTTTCACAGATCTCAAATCCGTTAAAATTTTTACTCTATATTTAACGGTCTAGGAGATAGAAAAAAGAACTGTGACTTTTGTCAAAAGATTTTATCGTCTGGCTGGGAAAACATTCCTCCTCACAAAATCAAAGCGGAAACGAAAAAAAAATACTTTTCTCCGCGTGCAAAATAAAAGGGGAAGCGTTAAAAATACAGAGGCTGTTCACACATTTTTTAGACAATGTATATTGTATTCTCAAAACTAAATTACATAAAATTCTTGTGTTTTAAATGTTTTATTTGATAGCCCTTATTGTGAACTATTTTTCGACACCGTAATTTCCAGGATAATAATGCCTTTTGAAGTGTCCTGTAAGGGTTGTGGGACGACATTTGGATAATGCAGATTTTAAAAGTCCGAAAGCACAAAAATCCATAGGTCCATTAACATCCATCGGGAGATTTAGTAGGGATATCAGTGAAGGGTATGACCTTGATACCGGTTTTTTGTTCCATTTCGTTTAGGAAGTGTACAGTGGATTTTGACATGTGACTGCTAGCTTTGTCTTGATGGAGTTCCACAGATTGATGGCACTGTGGGTAAAGCGATGGTATTTCATTAAGAAAAATTTTCGATAAAATATGTTCCTGATAGTATTTAGAGTCAATCTTGACATTTTTTTCCACTCTCTTTATTTTTAACTTGCCGTTATACGAAAAACCAGCAACAATCATGAATCCATTAGAAAAACTTTCTTTCGATTCTGTGAACCATGAACTCAAATTTTTTATTCTCCCCTTTTATGATAATAAATGGCTCTTTTTTTTTTTTGCAGCAATCATTTAAATACACCCAGGGTTCATCTATTGTGACAAATTTTTTCCATTTTTCTTTAGATAAGTGTTTCTCATATAGAATTCGGCAGCGTGTCCTGCGTTCAGCGATATGCTTTGGAGAAAGACGATGCACATTGCGTTTTTTCGCTTTCTTTAGATTTAAATCAACGTATATCATTTTGTTTACAGTGGACACCGAGCATTTTAATGATTTTGCAACTGTCCTTTGACTAGGGGGATTTTCTTTTTTTAACATTAAACGCTTCATATATTACCTGTATAGGTTTAAATGCCGGTCAAGGGCTGGCGGGAAGATTATACTTACCTGCTGAGTCTAGACTCCCCCTGAAAACCTAGTACAAACATAGTGTTTCCAAAAACACAAATAACGAAACACTGGATAGTGTTAACTAATTTTATTATGATTTTCTTGAGTAATTAGTTATAGGATTAACAGGTAACAAACGCTAAAAATTCGAAGCCGACCATGCTGGTCAAAAACAGAAGCGGCTCAATCCCATGATAGTACTTTACGCAAGTCCAACTTGATTGGCTAGTTTCACGGGCTTGGCTTCACTTGGATATCTTGCCAATCTGATTGTTGCAGTAACCATTTGATTTTGAATATGCGCGTTGTTTCGTAGAATTACAAATACAATACATACACTAGCACCTCAGCGTACAGCGTAAGTGTCCGACAAGTTGACTCCTCGTGTATATGTTGTATGGTTGTTGTTAGTAGTATTTCTCCACAATTTATATACTAAGGGTACTTATACTAAGGGTATTTGTACTTTTAAAGAGCTCTTTATCTGTGAAGCAACGATGGCTTAATGGCTAAAGTCACCTACCTTCAGATTAACGTCGGCAGCGGATGATGACTTTACGCGTTCGAATCCAGCAGGCGGAAAGATTTTTTGATCCTCGAAATTATTTAAAAAAAATTCCAATTTAATTCCCTTTGAGTCTAAATTACTTTTCCTAATTTTTAATACCCTTTTTATATTTTTCCAAGCTTCCGTTGATTTTACATAAATAATCTAAGAACCACTCCTGAACTCACTACCAGCTGATATTTTCCCGTCCCTCTGCCGTCCCCTTTGCTTTAGGATGATGGTGTCGTATCCAACCCTGGCTTAGGACCATTCTGATGTAACAAAAAGCATTCATAAAACACTAACTTATATAATTATTAACTTATATAATAAAAGGATACAATTTTCGTCTCCCACCTCTACCCACCCATAGCCATGGATCTGAAAAGAAAAGAAGAAAGCAGAAAAGAAGAGATAAATCGCGCCAACAGAAAAATTCTCATGACGTACGTATCTAGGTCATGTGATCCGATTAGCCAATCAAGTTGGACTTGCGTAAAGTACTATCATGGGATTGAGGCGCGCCTGTGTCAAAAACTTCCTTCGAACTCTCCACACTAACAATCTATTCAGTACAGTTCAGTTCCCTTTGCGCTGCCACGTAAAACGTGGCGCCACCTATAACACGATAAATTATCGTCTGTCACACAACGTATTTTTGCAATAGTTTAAGATGTCCGTTTCTTCCTTGGATACTTGTTTGGATTTTTGTCGCACTTAAGGCTCCAATTTGACGTTTTTTTCCTTTCTTGTTGACGATATTACCTATCGACGCTTTAGATATCACAAAACCATGACTCTCAACATCGTTTTTGGGTAACGGAATATGAATATTTCTCTTCGGTAAGAGCATAAATATAGCCTTCGAACCACTGCTTCGTTAAAAACGCCATTTTGAAGAAAAACAAACCTTGCAAGCCGCAGACGATAATTTTGACTTTTAAAAACATAGTACAACTGCAATTATTTCTTTTGCAGCAAACAATTTTTTTTTTACCGTGTGATGAAAAAAACTTGGCATGATTCCAAGTCTGACTGCAAGGTCACGTGGGTAGAAAAGTCAAGATTGGGGTTACTCTTCTTTCGTCGTGACGAAACGCGTTTGAAGAACCAGGTAGAGAATAAAACTATTAAATTCATTTAAAAATCTTCTAAATTGAATTTTTAAATTTCACCGCGACCCAAAAATTGCAAAACATTTGGACTACCTCTTAGCCAAATCTCATTGCTTTAAAGTGCCATAGAATCGTCAGGATTTTGCGCCCACAAAAAAAACACTTCCTTTTATAATATTAGAGAAGAGATAATAGCAAAGTTTTTTATTAGCGGAGGCAAGAGAGATCAAAAAACAAAATGGACGACATCTTCATTCTGTGTTAAACTTCCGATGATTTGTGTATCGAATACGACATCAGCACTTAGCCAAGGACAATTCCAAAGAATGAATTCTAAATTGATGTAAAAGAGTTAATTGGCCCATGCAAATTTCATAAATTGTCAAACGTCACTCCATACGGTGATAAAAAAACATTTTCCGGAAACCCAATATGTATTATTCGAGAGCATTTGTGTAGCAAAAGTAAATTCGTCTTATTACTATTACTACATGGGGCGAAATGACGATTATTTGCGAAAAGGCTCCTTCAGTGGGTAGGCAACCGTTACTCCTAACAAAGACAATCTCCAACATCTATACGCTTACAATCCAAAATTCGAACCTCGGACGTACTGGGTGTCAAACAAACGCTACTATTCCAGGTAGTTAGCGTTCATATACACTGACGAGCCAAAACACTTTGACCATCCCCACAGTTTTTAATGAACTCGTCTGAATAACATGAAGGCACGTGATTAAGTGCGAATGGTATTTAACTGCTGCTGTAGAAGGTAAGTAATCATTCTTGCAATTACTTTTGCGAGTGATGGGAAAGGCTGCTGATCGAAGATAATTTGATAGAGGACAGATCGTAATGGCCCGAAGACTCGGAACGAGTATCACCGAAACTGCACGACTGGTAGTTTTTTTACGATCTGCCGTTGTTAGTATTCATGCAAAGTGGATAAATGACGGTGACATCAGCAGTAGACGCCAAGCTGTTGGTCGTTCACGCGTCATCAAAGAAAAAGAACGTCGGAGACTGTCCCGCTTGGTAAAGCAAAATCGGCGCTAGACAGTAGCTCAGCTGATAGCCCAATACAATGCAGATCCAAGCGCAAGTGTTGAGGAATACACAGTTCAGCGGACGTTGTTGGATATGGGAGTGTACAGCAGACGTCCCACTCGTGTGCCTCTGTTGACCAGGCGTCATCGTCAACTTCGCCTACAGTGGTCCCGGAAACATTGAGACTGGACCATGGATGAGTGGAAGTTTTGCCTGGTCAGATGAATCCCGATTTCTCATTCATCACGTCGATGGTCGTGTTAGGGTGCGCCGTCTGCCAGGCGAACAGTTGCTCCCCTCTTGTACAACAGGTCATACATAGGCTGGTGGTGGCGGTATTATGCTTTAAGGGGACGTTCTCATAGGCGACTCTGGGACCCGTAGTTTTGGTAGAATAGACCATGAACGCTGCGAACTATCTGAACATCATTGGGGATCAGTTGCACCCTTACATGGCGTCTGTCTTCCCAACTGGATATGGAATCTTCCAGCAGGACAACGCCCCATGTCACAAGTCTTGGATTGTGTTGGAGTGGTTCGAGGAGCATACTGATTAATTCCACTTAATGTCCTGGCCACCTAACTCGCCGGATCTTAATCCGATAGAGAACATTTGGGTTGTCGACAGCTCAGATCTCACCATGTCCGAACACTACACTGTCCGAATATCTCGACTTTGCGTGACCGCTGCTTAGACATTTGGTACAACCTGTCTCCCGTCATGTACCAAGAACGTGTGGCATCTATGGCCAGGCGAGTTGCAGCTGTTTTGCAGGCCAAAGGAGGCGCAACTCGTATTGAGTAGGTGGTCATAATGTTTTGGCTCTTCGGTGTAGATTTGGGAAGCGTCAAGTGCGATTCAAAAGCATTTAGATATTTCCAATAATAAATGGAGAAGGTACAACATTTCTCAACACTTCGCCAGTAAAATTCCAAAGAAAGAAATATATGATATTTGATTGGATCAATCAACTATCATATATTTTTTGTGTGTTGAGTAGTTTTGATTGGTTTATCAACTATCATATCTTTCACTAACCCCAATTAGATTAATTATTTTATTAGCACCAATTAGATAAAAGGGAAATATCCGAGGATAACACCACGTATTTTTGAACCACGGTCAGATGACGATCGCTTACCTGGAATAGAGCCACCAAGAGTTCTTTAATTTTAATGAGCAACTTTAGTGTCTTGTTATCGGTCACGTGGACTGGCATTGTGCATGCCCGAGGATCAGTCAGGATTTTATTAGGATAGGGCGCGGGGTACCTAGGTATCGTAACGTCTTTCCTTTGGGTGATTAATTGAAATTATTAAAATTATTCATGAAAAAAAGAAAGGTCCAGTTATCTAAATTACTACTTTTTTAAATTTCCTTCATCAAATACTTATTATTGAGAGCTAATTGATTTTAATGGGTTTATTGATCTTGCATATAAACATTTCGTATGCCTAGAAACTTTACCTTCCATAATGCATTCAATGTTAATTAAATTTTTAAAACACTTCTAATCAGGAGAAAATTGCAGAGGATTATGATCTATATTTTATTGATGATGTAAACTATTAAATTGAAAATACACGCAATAAACTGAGTACAGTCTCTTCTAGACATTAGTTACACATGTATTTTTGAACATATTTAATACTTGACTTTTGTTCCTGTCTTCTTTTGAGGACATTCCTCTCTTTGAGGTTGAATCAAAAGTGTCAAGATTTTGGTTATCAAAAATGAAGAATACTAAAAAAAGAATGTTCTAAACTGAAGAATATTTTCAAAAGAAAACTAAGCTCAAACTAAAATCTTTCTGAATGCAACAATGTAAGCATTCAATATTATGTTTAGTTTCACTTCCGCTCTAAGCGACACGATATCTGCGTATTAAGAATACATCCATAACATACATAATGACTAAGTAACCATATCTTTTGATTGAAAGAATTCACCATTCAAAAGGATGAAAACTGGTTCGTAGTCATTTCCTCTATGGAACTGTACGTATGATTTCCCCCAAGGAACTAAAAGATTGAAAACTTATTCGTTGAATAGCGTGAGCAACATAAGCCAATTTTCAAAATTTTCAAAGCAGCAATTTTCATGTCACGAATCATTTTGATCATCTTGAATATTTTGTTTTTAATCATTTTCATTACAGAACTTATTTCTGTGGCTTATCACTATGTTGCACGGAGAGGCCTTCCTTTGAATTTTGGTAAAGCGTATTGTACCTTAGTTGAGA
Source organism: Metellina segmentata (assembly GCA_947359465.1). Classification (NCBI taxonomy): domain Eukaryota; kingdom Metazoa; phylum Arthropoda; class Arachnida; order Araneae; family Tetragnathidae; genus Metellina; species Metellina segmentata. Next base: position 18,177,575 of record OX375878.1, on the reverse strand, counting down.
TTGATTTTCAGTTGAAACAAACAAACAAACCACCGAAAGACGAAGATTTCAATTCCGGTTATCCCAAATGGAATAGCCAATGACATTCTACCACAAAAATACTAGCGCCATCTGCACGTAGTTGTACAGAAAATGCTTTACATAATTTACGTGACGATATTGTGTGAAAGTCAAAACAGTGAAATCTGATTTGTCTGTTAAGGTTGGAAAGGCCTTATTTGTGACGAAGCATGCGGTAGTGAGCAGTATGGACAGGACTGTAAAGAAAAATGCGATTGCAGAAATCATGCCACGTGCAATTCGGTGAATGGTATGTGCAATTGCTCTCTCGGATTCAAAGGAGAAAGGTGAATATGTCTCATTAAATGTTATACCCCAGAATTATTATAAGAATCTTAATAAAAATGAAATATTATTGCATATACATAATAACTTTTTGATCCAACAGTTCATTAAAATACTAAAAAATAACTAATAGAATTCAGTGGAAAATATATAACATTCCGGTTAAATTGTAACCATGCCTTCATATAGTATGTGTGTGTGTCATGATTAATTTTTATAATCTTTTTCTCCTTGGTGATGTTATTTGTATCTAAAAATCGGTACTTTTCATTTGCATCCATTTCGACGGGAAGATGCGATGAGGTTTGCGAAAATGATACGTGGGGTTTGTATTGTTCTCAAGAATGTATGTGCTTGAATGGAGCAACCTGTCTACCAGAGAATGGACAATGTAAATGCGCTTCTGGTAAGTAAATTACATTTTTTTATTATGTGTGCTTGATACTTTATTATGGTTAAATGTAAGTACAGTATAATTCCAATTATCCGAACTCCAGTTTTATCCGGATTGCTTTGAGAAACTAAAGAAATCAGCAAAATCCGCATTTTAAAAGTTTCTTATCGGTGAATGATAAAAGCAAAGAGGACGAAGTGTCAGTTAAGAAACATTGTAGTGAAAATTCCTGGATGTTCCGAGTGCAGTTCGACGGGAAGATGTGATGAGGACTTTAGACAATTGGGTGGCGTGATATTCTTCGGACGCTGGATTCCAAATTATCAGGGGCGATGAACTCATTCAAAGTGTGAGAGAGAAACACCCTGATGAACGAGAAGATGACTAAGGCATTGCTACTCAACCAGACGTTGTACCATTAGCTAGTAAGGGGTATGAATGCCTTGACACAGCTCTAAAATGAATGTAGCTTCAGCCTGAGTGCGACCATCGACAGCTACTCACTGTCAAGCGCATGCGAGACTTAGCTGCACGGAAACGAGTATAGCGAAGCAACTGACTTTAACCGGTATGTTCAAGCAATGATACATTTTAGTATAGTATATACACAGTCCAGTCACATTAATGTGACCACCTGTCAAAAGCCAGAATAACCACCTTTGGCAGAGCGGACCGCTGCGAGACGTGCAGGAAGAGTCAATTAGGTTTATGAAGGTGTTCATTGGGATGTTGAGCCATGCCGACTTCAGTGCCGTGGCCAGCTGCGCTAGATTACGCGGTTGAGGATCCATGGCGCGAACAACCCGATGAGGTGGTCCCACACATTCTCGATTGGGTTTAAATCAGGCGAGTTTGCTGGCCAGGGGATTACGGTAAACTCATCCTGGTGCTCTTCGAACCACGCACATACACTGCGAGCTGTATGACACCACGCATTGTTCTGCTGGTAGATGCCATCATTCTGAGGGAAAATAATTCGCATGTATGGGTGGACATGGTCCGCAAGGACAGATGCCTACTTGTGCTGATCCATCGTGCCTTCCACAATAATGAGTGCACCCAGTGAATGCCAGAAAAACATTCCCCAAACCATAATGCTCTCTCCTCCAGCCTGGATCCTTCCGGTAATTGTTGCAGGGTGTTTTCTTTCAGACGTTTCACTCCGTATACGCCAACGTCCATCTGTCCGATGGAGCATAAAACGTGATTCATCGGAAAAAGCCACCTGTCGCCACTCTGTGGACGTCCAGTTGCGGTACTGGCGTGCAAATTCCAGCCTTCTCCGCCGATGAACAGCAGTCAGCATAGGTGCATTAATCAGACGTCTGCTGCGGAGGCCCATGCGCAGCAACGTTCGCTGAACCGTTGTTGAGGATACACTCTTGGTAGCCCCTTGTTTCATCTGGGCGGTCAGTTGCTCAACAGTTGCACGTCTATTCTCCCGAACGCATCTCCGTAGCCTTCGTTCGCCTCTGTCATCTATAGCCCGTGGTGCACCACATGTGCCACGCCGTTGATTTTGGATAGTGCCATTTTGCCATGCACGGTAAACTTTTACCACGGCGGCACGCGAACAGTTCACAAAATTAGCCGTTTCCGAAATGCTTCCACCCTTGGCCCGAAAGCCAATAATCATGCCCTTTTGGACGTCGGATAAATCGCTACGTTTCTGGATTACGCCAACGATTGAAATGCTTTCCGATGCCCTAGGACATCCTTTATATACACTCCACTGAAATGTGCTGCCACCTGCCTTTTGTGATTGGTTATTTCATGTTGACGTCGAAAGTAGGTGGTGGTCACATTAATGTGACTGGACTGTAAGTACAAAATGTAAACAAAATTGTTTTGAAAGTCATAAAATTACATTACAGACTAAAGCAAAATTAGACTTTTTTTTACTGAAATGACCTTTTTTTCGTGAATTATCCAATTATCCGGATGAGGTTTGGTTCCAATTGATCCGGATAATTTGAGTTCAATTGTATTAATATTCCAGTGGCGCCAATAAGAGGAAATGATTTGTGAACGACCCGGTTAAGTTCGATATTCAGCCCTTTTTATGTTACAGACCAGTTAATTAGATCAGTTTAAAATGGATTCAGAACCACTACAAACATTCATGCCTCGACAGGGATTTAAATCCCAGTCTGTTGAATTTAGAGCCAGAATGCTAACCAATTGACTATGAAGCCGGCGGACCAATTACCTTATATATGATGATCTAACTTTGATTCCTGAAACATATGCTCGAGCCCAGCTGATGAATGTCGCAACAGCTGTCCCGTTTGTTTTGGGGTGCAAGTGAGTTGTGGCTGGCTGAATGGGGGGTCTGGCAACAAGATTTCGGTTGCAAAGCTCGAAGAGACCAGAGTTTTTTTTGTTTTGCGGTGCTCGTTCCTGAGGCCACGGCTGTAGAGTTTTTGCTTGTTTCGCACACCCATGACATAGGGATGCAAATCTCAAGAGTAATTAGTGTCAATATAATTCTTTGCAAAATAAATGCAAGTTTGTAAACTAGGCTGTTTCATTTTGTTGAAAGGCACACCTACGTTACAATGAGTGCTCTTTGGGAGTAATTTATTTTCCTTATACATTTCACAATATACGTTATCTGTGTATTTGTAATATTTATTTCTTGTGCTTTTAGGGAGGGTAAGACCATAATAATACTGGCATATCAGTCATATGACGTATTGAGTCACGTCATATTGCTTTCTAAATTTGAAGATCCATATCAACTGTATATTTCAGCACATTCGGGTTTGAGGGCCATTGCTCCATTCGAAAACATAAGGGCCACTAGAAGTTCAGGTTCCTTAGAGTAGAGTTTTCTGTCTCCTGCTCAAATATATGAGTTTGAGTCAGATTAAATTACCTATATTTTGCTACTAATATTATACGTGTATACGCTTAAGTGCCAAAAGTCATGGGATAGCAATATGCAAATATACAGATGGCAGTAGCTTCGCGTAAGAAATGTATAAATGGGCAGTGAATTATCAATGCTTTCATTCGTACTAAAATTAATGTGAGAAGTTTTCTGACGTGATTATGGCCGCACGACTGCAATTAACGGACTTTGAATGCGTAATGCTAGTTTAACTAGACACATAGGGCATTCAATTTCGGAAATTGTTAGAGAATTCAACATTCCTCAATCCACAGTGTCAAGAGTGTGCCGAGAAAATATAATGTCAGGCCTCCCACCATGGATAACTTAGTGACTGACCATGTCTATTTAATAACCTAGACCAGCATAATGTGCGTAGAGTAGTCAGCGTTGACAGAAGAGCAACATTGCGTCAAATAACAATAACAATCAATGTGGGACGTACGACAGACGTGTCCGTGAGGACAGTGCAGCGAAATTTGGCGTTGATGGGATATGGCAGCAGAAGATCGACTCAAGTGCCCTTACTAACAACACGCCATCGGCTACAGTGCCTCTTCTGGCTTTTGAACATATCGGTTGGACCCTAGATGACTGGAAAAACGTTGCTTATTCAGATGAGTCACGATTCCAATTGTTAAGAGCTGATAGGAGGATTCGAGTGTGGCGCAGACCCCACGAGGACATGGACCCAAGTTGTCAACAAGGCACTGTGCAGTTGGTAGTGGCTCCATAATGGTGTTGGCTGTTTTCACATGGCATGGACTGGGTCCTCGGGTTAAACTGAACCAATCATTGACTGGAAATCGTTATATTCAGCTACTTGAGACCATTTGCAGTGTAACGTCGTGGGTATAGTTTGCGTGGCGAGTGGCTTGAAGATAATTAAAACGACATTTAGAATTACAGCACATTTAATTAATTATAGAAGAATACATATAAGTTAAAACTATTTCGAGGCTAATAGATATTGTACAAATTAGGGTTTCAGTCCCGCGGCTTCAATCCGGAGGAGAGTCGTCCTGCGTCCGCTCACGTTTCGGTTTTCCACGATTCTTCTTTTCCTCGAGAGAAGACCCCACACGTTCTTCCGAAGCCGCTCCGGTTCAAAGAGAAGGGGATACCCCCATCCGGTCATAAATTCATGGACCACCATGAAAGCTGTGGTCAGAGGGACCCCTACTGTAACGTTACAGCAGCTATTCATGGACTTCATGGACCCAAACAACGGTGGAATGTTTCGGGATGTCAATGCGCCATGTTACCAGGCCATAATCGTTCGCGATTGGTTTGATCCAGGGAATGATTTGGTCACCTAGATCGACAGACATGAATTACATTGAACATATATGGGACATGATCGAAAGGTCAGTTCGTGTACAAAATCCTGCACCGGTAACACTTTTTTCCGCACATAGCAATTATAGACGGCTGTAGAGGCAGCATAGCTGAATATGTCTTCAAGGGAATTCTGTCGACTTGTTGAGTCAGTGCCGCGTCGAGTTGCTACTCTTCACTGGGCAAAAGGAGGTCCCACACGATTTTAAGAGGTATCCTTGACTTTTGACATTTCATTGTACATATCACAGTAATTCATTACATACCATATTAATTAATTATCATAATGATGTTTTGGGGTGGTATTCCCACTTTAAAAATGGGATTAGCGAGGGGTTGATCCTCTGTTTGGCCATACCTGGTTGACAATCGTCTCTGCCCCTCGCACCAGTTGGTCTCAGAACTTTGGTCTAAAATTACCATATCGAAGTCTTCTTTCTCAGAAATTTCTCTTTGTTCAATAGGATGGCAAGACAAGAGTTGCGGGAGTGCTTGCGATGTTGGTACATTTGGATTCAACTGCAGCGAAACGTGTGCTTGCGAGCATGGAGCACAGTGCAATCCGGTGGATGGCTCCTGCAATTGCACTGCTGGCTACAAAGGAGAAAAGTAAGTTACCCTCTGCCTCGCAAGTCCAAGAAATTATCTCCAAGTTTAGGTTTGACGGTTAATAAAATGTTTCACATTAAAGTATCGGATGTCTCATATAGCTAGAAAAATGTTAGAGCAAGCTCAATCAACGGATGGTCATGTAGGGTCAGACACTTGTAGGAGAGAGATTTTCAGTGTAAACAAATAAACCAAGCGGAAAGTGAAGAATACTTCCAATATGTGCACTCGGGTGATACATGTGGAGGTTAACATATAATTTAGTTTATAGTCGTGTTTTGGAAACATTTGGCGCTTAATATAATTGACCGTGACCCATCAACTATTGTATATTAAATAGGAATTAATTCTTTGAAATTTTTATTGGCAACATGCTGAAGTCGTAATTGAAAAGCAAGCCAAGTGACGTCACATTTGAATACGTATTAGTAACACATTCCGCCACAGAAACACTACGCTGTGTTGACTGAAAGCCACTCATGCACACTATGTAGTAATCGCAAACTCCAAAAACAAACTTGGAAAACTGCCTTCTTGATTAGCTTTTCAGAACATACAGCTTTACTCAAATACTCATTACGACTTCTTAGAATATCAGCTCAAACTTAACTTCTTGAGTGTATTTATATAACTAACTTCGTGCACAGAAGTATGTGAGAAATACATACTATGGTCTCTGTGATGTGCTTCTCTTTCAATAACCAAACACGAGGTTATAATAATAACAATTTAATTAAATGATGAAAGCACACACATAAACGAACATCATTTCATTCGGTGCAGTACATCGCACCTTAAAAACAAAAGCAGCCTCTCTCAGCTGAGGCAAATATCCGAATACAATTTTCTCTATGGCAACCCTTCCATGCAGGAGGTGAGTCGCCAAGAACTCTCATAAAATGATCGTCAACAACTGCCAGATATCTCAGTCTCAGTTTAATTATAGGTTTGGCTGGATTGAGTTTAATGATGCAAGGGTCATATACACTGCTGGCCACCCAAATTGCAACACCAAGAAGACAAGAGATATCACAACAAAATTTATTTTGTAGATAACATGTTGACCAAGTATCAAATGATTAAATTTATAGACTTGTGTGAAGTGTGGTTCCTGCCAAAATCAGTAACCAGAGTAGCCGCCATTGTTGGAGATCACCGCTGCCAAACGCCTCGGCATTGATTCAAAGAGACTTTGGATGTGTTCTTGGGGTACAGCAGACCAAGCAGCTTTCACACGTTGCCAAAGTTGATCTGGTGTGGCAGCTGGGGATGTAATCTGGGTCAATCGTTGAGCAACCATGGACCACATGTTTTCTATCGTCGAAAGATCCGGAGAGTGAGCTGGCCAGGGAAGCACTTCAATCTGGCGATTGACGAACCCTTGGACAATGCGTGCCACGTGTGGTCGCGCATTATCCTGTTGAAATATGTCTGTGGGCAAGCCTAGAAGGTAAGGAAGGACAACTGGCTCCAACACCTCGGAGATGTAGCGCTGGCTGTTTAAAATACCGGCAATGCGTACTAAAGGAGTGCGAGAGTGATATCCAATACCGCCCCATACCATAATACCCGGTGCAGGACCAGTGTGGCGGTGCATAAGGCAGCTGTTCAGCATCCTCTCTCCACGGTGTCTCCAGACTCGAATCCGATCATCGTGGTGTGGCAGACAGAAGCGTGACTCGTCAGTAAAGACTATTTCATTCCATTCTGACGTCCACATCCTTCTTTTCATCGCACCATTGGCGGCGGAGATGTCTGTGATTCTGCGTCAAAGGTAGACGAAGCAATGGACGTCTTGCGGACAGACCACTCTGCTGTAAACGGCGTCGAATGGTACGCGCAGACACTGGACGATGCGTTACAGACCGAATGTGCTGTGCTATGGTTCGTGATGTGGCTGAGCGATCCGTCACTGCCATACGCACAATATGCCTGTCATCACGTGAAGTGGTGCACTGAGGTGGATGCGATCGAACACGTCGGTCCGTCGTACCCTCATGCACTACCGATTTCACTGAAAGATAATCCACAATCTCGGTAGGTCACTATCCTTCCTCTGTCGAACTCGGATACTTGATCAAAAGATGGTCGCTGTTTTCTACGAGTCATAATTGATCGTTTTTTTTTTTAAACCACAAGGAAAACACAATTGCCGTACTTGAAATCGTTGAAATCTCCAAGCCTTAAATAGCGCTTTGAAGTGGCGCCACAGGCGCGCGTGATGTGCGTCTGCCCTGAAATTCTAATCATTTGCATATCTCACCTCCGCTAATGCATGTTGTAAATTTCATATTACTTGCATGCTTCCTTCAGGGTGTTGCATTTACGGTGGCCAGCAGCGTATGTCCAAGTTGCTCAGAAACCCATCACGTAAATTAAATCCTAGGGAGTCAGTCTTTTACAAATTAAACTGTTTGTGACTTTACAAACAAACCATTTGTCGCTGCGTTACATAAATGCTGTCCAGCACCTTAACATTTTTTTTATTTAAAACGGTTAAACAGCAGTTTTTTATGGAATTCTATGTGATCCTAAATTTTTGACAGAGGACAAGGTATTCATGTCACTGAAAAAAAAAACCGCATCAAAAAAAAATATTTATAGAGGAATTTTATCATTCTGTTTTTGTAGCATGTATGCTACAGTATTTTTAATGTTTCAGAGATTATTTTCTATGATATGGTGTTAGACACAAGCAAACTAGGTTTTCGTTATACTTTCAAAATCACCTCTTTTTTTAAAATTAAACAAATTTTAATTCCATTAGTACTCATTTCAGCCTAGCATTGTGTGGAATCAAATCGTTCCTCAATTTCATTTTTCGGTTATGACTTATGATGCAGATAAAAAGAAACATCTTTATTTATTTTAATAAATCTTCTCATATTGTTTAAACATTTTTATGCGTGATAACCACATTCTTTGGAAATACTTGGTTAGTTAAAACTACATCAGTGACTTAGCAAAAGCTTAGAATCCATGTTCTTAATCTATTAGTCTGTCGGAAAAAGATTTTAAGTAATTATTTTACTGTAAATCATAGTTATTTAATGAGAGATGGAAAGTAAAAGGTTATGGATTTCTTTTTGATGCTTTACATATATATATATATATATATATATATATATATATATATATAAAATACATTAGCAAGGTAAAAGGATTTCCTGTGACTATATTCTTTTCATAACACTTGTACATATTTGATTAGAATCTTTGTAAGGTAAGTAAATCCTGTCACAATTATTTTATTTTTAAGGCTGGTAAAATTGAAGTTAGTAAGACTATCCCTCAGTTGCACTGATGAATTAAATACTAGTACGATATTGTTCCTTAAAAATTATATATTCTGCTTAATAATTGTGATCCATTTGATGTGTATTTTCAAATGTTTCGTGTCAAATCTTATTCATAATAAATGATATTTTTAATTGAGAAATACAAGTTCAAACACCTAATTTCTACTCCTTTAAATTTAGTATAATTGCGTTAATTAATGTTTGATGTGGCTTACGGATATTTCTGTAAACATAGATAAAATTAAGATCTTATAATGAACTCAAAACTGATTAAAAAAGTAGCTTTTTATAGAGACGTAAAGTTGAATTTTTAAGCAAGTAGACACCAAAGCTTCCCTAACTAAAACATCATGTATCAAAAATTTCAGATTGACAACAATATTCTATCTCACCTCAAAAGTGTACTCATACGAAATACTAAATGTCATTGCTCATTTGGAATTTAAAAATTTCATAAATCGTCCCGACCTAGTCTCCTATGTATTAACATCCACACTCAAATAGTTACGTTTTTTTGGAAGGATTATTTCTTAAGTTTACACGAATTTTCGTCTGAGCTAAAAGTACAAGCACAAAGTTAAAAAAGCTATACTAAGCAATTTTCAGTCGTATAGAAACGTCAGTAAAAAATAAAAAAAAACAGTTAATTAGGATACTAAAAATAGTAAAAATATATTCATCGACCGTTTCGTCGACTATCATCAGTACAAGCGGAAAACCTCTAGACCATTGACTATTTTTGCTGTTTTAACTATGGTTGTCAAAAGTTTTGGGAGTTTTGTATAATTAACTGACACAATTAAGTTGCGGGAAGAAAATTAATCCTCTTCCTACTATTTATTAAAATCATCTACACACTGGCATCGCTAACTGGTGAAATTAAAAGCAAAAAATTAAAGTCCAATTATTGTATTCCATAACTAAGTTTGAGTTGATCAATAACCGTATTTTATCATACAAGTACTATATTCGTCGGGATATGATCTTTTGCAATCAGATACTTTTTCTTTTTTTCAGGTAGAAACTTATAAGCAAATATTTATTGGTATTCCGTTTTCAGATGTGACGAGATCTGCGACGATGAAACTTGGGGCCACTATTGTTCCAACAAATGTCTATGTCAGAATGAGGCAAAATGTGTTCCAACTTCAGGAGAATGCTTATGTGCTCCAGGTAAGCTCCACTTGTAAATACCTAGAACCAGAATTTCAGCGTAACTTTAATAACTGGAGATGCCAAGATTGGATCCACACAAACACACACACTTAATTATATTTTCCATGTTTCTTTTCCACGAGGACTATAAAATATTCGTCGCTTTAAGCACTAAGTCAAGGGGCACAAAAGGTGTAATTGCGGCCATTAATGACAACTCTGTGCCCGATCCAAGTGCTGCTAGAGCTTGAGATCGTCTTTTGCGAAGAAGGGAAAGGAAGAGAATGATGTAGACCCCTGTGCATATTAAGTGGAGAACGTAGTAGGCAGCAGTAGAAGCATGGGGATTATGTGGATGGGTTTCTTATATCACAAGGGCTACATTTGGCCCAACAGCGCCAAACACAAGACAGATAAAGTCAAGTAATGAACATTTACATACAAGGAAAATTTTAATATCACAGAAGAGAGAATTACACCTATTGTGGAATCACGAAAGCATAGAGTAGAGAAGATTCTGTGTTGAAGGTTCCCAGTGCGCATGAGCATCATTAACCAATCATAGAAATAAACCATTTGAGGCTGAAAGGATGGGGCATAAGCTTTTCTGGTTATGTTTATGCGGTGAAACTGAGAGATTTTATAATAAACTGTACGTTTTTGAGAAAAATTGCGATATTATTATGTTTAATAACTGGTAGGGGCCTCCTTGTACTTGTATTACAGCTGCAACACGTCAAGGCATACTTTCCACAAGTTCTCTGTAAGTCTGGGAAGTAATAGATCGCCGTGTCTCTAGCAAGGCTGTGAGAAGAGATTGCTGTGAAGATGGGTGTTGGTCGCGGTGTCATATTCGTCGCTTCAGTTTGTCCCACAGTTGCTCGATTGGGGCTCTGAACAGGCCAGTCAAGCAAATTCACCTCATTTTCGGGAAACCAGTCCAGCATATGTTTTGCAATATGACATGGAACTCGATTCTGTCGGAAGAAACAACCATCGTCGTCGTAGTATTGCCATAGTGCACGCAAGGACGGAATTTGCAGAACGTCTAGATACACGTTTCGTGGTATCAAGTACAAAAAGCAATGGGACGAGTCCTAACCATTAAAACCAACCCCTTACTGAGATGAATCCTCCTCCGCATCCTCTGCAGTATCCAAATACTTATGTCCATATAGTGTAGATTCGTAACTTTCGTTTCGGAGATCCCATATGAATCTTAAATTGCTGACTGAAATTTCCTCCAAGGTTTCGTCGGTGAGAAGTGCGAAGATCATTGTCCATCAGGAACTTTCGGACTTGAATGCCGGGACCTGTGCAAATGTTGGAATGGCGGTGAGTGCGATCCCGTAACTGGAGGATGTACGTGTCCTGACGGCTACGAGGGACGATACTGTGAACATGCATGTCAAGTTAGTGGTTTCATTCCTTGCATTTTCATATTTTTTGTACTCACTGCGTGTTGGCCTCTGGTTCGAATACGGGGTCAGGGAATGGATGTAAATTGTGCTGTCCTTTGTTAGGGGCAATGATGGTCCTCCCACTGAGGGCCCCTTCACAAGTGACCATCCCTTCCAGCCTTGTAGTGGCCAAGGACAAGTCCTTAGTGCCCGCCATTGGAAGTAGTCGACCATCACTTCCGGTCTTGTAGTGGCCAAGGATTGGGTGTCCAGTGCCCGCTATAGGGGAAAAAATACTCACTGCTTGCATCTATTAGGTCTTCGAAATAGACGTACGAGAAGAAAAAAAATAACCGACGTTCTTAATTCCTACATTTTGTTCATAGTAGACACATTTCAAAGTACTATTTGGTAGGCTTGGTTGGTTTTTAGGGTTTTACGTGCGCAAGGGCCATATTTGACCATGCTGTGCTTGACACAAGACATACAATATCCAGTAATACACACACACAATGAAAGTGTCACTAACACAGAAGAGAGAAATACACTCATGGAGGAATGCACCTGACAGGAATCGAACCTGGCCACCTACAACTCAAAGGTTGTTAGCGCAGTGAGCCACGATGACCCCACTATTTGGTAGGGAAGAATTCTTCCAGAAATGTATGCGCCTGAAATTCCAAATCATAATTTCGTTTATATGACTTAAATGTACATTCAATACTAGTGGTAGGTATGTATGCTCTACTAGCAACTCGTTTTTAACGGTAGCTCCTCATTTCGCCTGGTGGGTGGTAATAGGAACAGAGGTTGGCGATTTTAGAAACCCACTCTTGAAAATTCTCTTGGGATACATTTTGAAGTTTCACTAGTTAACTTAAACTAACATAAGTAAAGAAGGTACGGTATCTCTGGAAACCAAAGGAGAACAGTTCCTAGTGATATTCATTTAGTTCCCAGCTTGATTTCCCAACCCAGGAGCATGAGATACATATAAATAGTTCAGGTATATTTGGAACACCTACCCTAGCAACTATCGAATTTATTACAAAAGAAAACTGCCAGGAACTATGAACTAATAGAGGTGCTTCTGTTTATTATCCACGGATTTTCCTAACTTGATGAGGGGGCCGTGCAATTCAGTCGGATTAGCAACCGTAGAGTTGTAAGTTCGAAACGCAATCCGACAAAAGACAGTCGTGTACGTGTGAACTGGTGCACGTTAAAAGTGTCGTGGCTTCAACTATCCTCATTTTGGGATGGTGCGGAAGTTTGGAGAGTGGGATTCCAACCCAGGTTTTTACCTCGTTATCTGATGGGGTTTAATAATTAGGTGTTTCTCTGGGATCGTTCCCTTCAGGATTGATTCCGAATCGTCCCCAATAGACCTTTGTGTTGCTCCAATGCGACGTAAATTCAACTATGTACCAAAATTCTTGAAAAACGTAATGAAAATATGTGCTTAAAGCTTTTATCGTTATAATATTGAGTTCTAACTTTTTCTTAGGTTTCTTGGGCTGCGATTATGGGAACAGTTTCAATCTGTAAAATGATTGTTTCCTTACGGGAATAAAAATTATTTATATGTTTTTTCTTTTTCTCTTTATTTATTATTTTCATTTATTTTTCTCTTTATTTATTATTTTCATTTATTTTTCTATTTATTTATTATTTCCATTTATTTTTCTCTTTGTTTATTGTTTTCATTTTTTTTTCTATTTATTTATTAGTTCCATTTATTTTTCTATTTATTTATTATTTTCATTTATTTTTCTCTTTATTTATTACTTTCATTTATTTTTCTATTTATTTATTATTTTCTTTTATTTTCTATTCATTTATTATTTTTATTTATTTATTCTTTTCTTTTTTCAGTCGCTCATATACACTTACACGTGTGTGTGTGTGCAGTATATCATCGTTGAATTTATTTATCATTGGCAACTAACCCAAAATTGATACACGACCGAAATACGTCTTTAAAATTAGTAAAATAATCCTTTCAAACCCCAATTTGTATCAAAGTTTTAATAATAAAGTGTAAAGTTTAAAATGCCTAAATTGAATACGTTACAGCTTCGCGTTTCATCGCTTCAACATCACACATACAAAATGTTTTGAATTTATTATTGGTAATTTTAAGTGATAGTGTAAATTTGAGTTGTATTTAATAGTACCTATCATATTAAATGTAATGATTTCAGAAATCAAGATTCAAAAGATGTAATCCAATGCAAATTAGAACGCATATGATAGGTTTGCTTATTATAAGCAATTAATTAACACATATATAAATTATAACATTATTATATTTATTGTAACAAAATTACTTGCTTATAACGAGCAATTCATTTAAAAAAATATATATATAATCATTTATAAAAAATATAACCCCTTATTTTTCTACCCATTTGATTATTGCATTATGCATTAATTTATATTTTACCATTTGGTCGGTATCTTTAACGTCGCTTTCGCTATAAAGCAATTCTAGTTCTTTAGATAGTTATACCATTTCAATTGGATGTATATTGTTTAGCATGCATTCATACAAATTAAATCGTGATTTTCAGCCGGGATTTTATGGACAGAACTGCAGAGAAGAATGTCGTTGTTCTGTGAATGCTGAATGTGATTTTGTGACAGGCGTTTGTAAATGCTTTCCAGGTTGGAACGGTAAGCAAAATTTACAGCAAACACTTAAAGTTGACTGATAATTGGATTTGACTCCAATTCTGTTTTCCGTTGTAGTTGAATTTGTTAAACAACTCTCTGAAGATTCAGATTTCTTTTGGCATTTTGTACATAGGCTTTCCAACTTTATTTTAACATAAAATAAAGTTAATACAATTGGTGTAAAACAAATATGGGGTAGATACATCCTCACAAATTCATTGCTATAAAATGTAATTATTATTATCGTTTTATAAAGGACATTAAACACACACGAAAATGCATTTATTGACTCCTGCAGCAAAAAATATAATTTTATAATTCGATGAACAAAGCAAAAATCAGCATAAATTGAGTGCTTTTTTATGTAAGGACAGTATTTTGTTTAAAAATAACTTTAAATGATACTTTTTCTTTTATCAAATATTTTTTTGAGATTGTTTGGTGAATGATAAATAACAGCCTCTGGTTACGCTATAAATGCAAACTCTTTCGATCACAAGATTTCTTCAATGTTTTCCTATTACATTAGGCCCGGAGCACACATCCGATTTTTCAACGTGCGGCGCTGCTGCTGCAACGCAAGTGCGGTCTGAGATACATTAGATCCAATGGAGTAGTGCCCACATGCGTCCGGCGCCGCAGATCGCCGTAAACGCTTCTCTGTTCTGAAGTACCTTGTTTTCATATATAAATGGAATATAAATATTAATTAATAAATGGTTGTATCCAGTAAGGTCTATTTTGTTACAAAATATACTTTTTTACACCAGGTAAGCGAAATAAACACGTTTTCTTCGATAGAATATCCATCGCAAATGGCGCGAAATGAGAATTCGCGTTATTTCACGGTTATGTGTGCATAGTTGGGCTTCGATACCGCAACGGCGCCGCACGCTGAAAACTCGGATGTGTACATCGGGCCTTATGGGGTGTAACATCGGCCAAATGATCGACTCTGGCCAAGCTACAAACATGGAATCTATCAAACACATTTTCTATCATATTTTAACACATTTTCGGAGTGAATTGTTCAATGCTCCGCGAATGTATTGCTTGTAATTGTAAATCGTTTTTTAATCGTTTCTTCGAGTAGCTCTATGGGGAGAAATCAGGCTTGGTGAAATTAAAGGAACGAGGAGGCCAGTCGACAACCCAGAGCTTGATATTATTCTGCCATAAAATACATCCTTTAAAACTCAATTGGTTGCACGAGCTGTATGACATACTGATTTCTCCTTTTGAATCTGATGTGCAATCTTTTATCGAGCGATTTCAGACAGAAAGAATTCTGCGTTCACAATCGACAACAATAACATTTTAATTAGTTCCTCGGGAAGAAATGGTCAAATAATTCGTCCACTCCAAATTGAACATCAAACAGTTGTTCTTTTAGAATGACGAAGTCGTTTTTGAATTAACTTTAGATTTGCTGATCCCCAACTCTTCTGTTCATTTATGAATCCACTGATGTCGAAATGAAGGCGCGAAGGAATTGAACAAATCACCAGTTCTAAAGAGTCCGTATATGTAGCATGGCCAGAGGCGGTTATTTTTCATTGATTGAGTAAACACTATGTAAAAAATCTTTATTATTAGTTGAAATGAAAAAGGGTAGTGTTTTGTATTTTTGATTAATTTCTTATTTGAGAAAATATAAGTTAAAGAATTTGAATACGAGCAACGAAAACGTGATTTAAAATGATTATCAATTTTTGTCAAGAAGGAAGAATTCACGTTTTAAGTGGGGGGGGGGGGGCTTTTTTTTACCAGATCAGATAATTGAAAAGCATAAACTCTTTATTATTACTCAATAAACTGACAGTAATTGACACTTTTTCATGAAAATAAAATCTACTTATGGAAAATTAAATGTTTTGATGGAATTTATAACTCTTGCCAAAAAAGATACATTACGACGCATATTTTAAACAAATCAAATTAAAATATTCATAAGAGTTTTTAATTTCAGGATCATTAGATTTTATATACTTACTCTAACATTATTATTGCTAGTCAAATTCACTAAAGAAAAATTAGTCTTTATAGAAATATTATTACATTTGTGCAAAACTTAAGGAACAGTGAGGTTTCCAGCTACTTTTTTGTTGTAAAGTTATTTAAATAAGGAAAAATGATACAAAAGGTACTTCAAGAGTTACCAAACTGATGAGTAAAAACAAAGCTACAACGCGAACAGTGAAGAGTCTGAACTGAAGTGGTAATTCTGCACTAGGTACCATAAGACAGAAGAGTAACTGTGAAAACTTAAATATAAAACAGAGGAGTCCTTTGTAGGTTGTTTGACCACTTTTGACACTGATTCATGCTTTTCACAGCGTTAGCATACATAGAATGAGGTTGTGGATGAGTTCTTGAGATAGGAGAATCCAGTCCAATGTTAGAGTTTCTTTCGTTACGTTACCAAAATTTGGATATGCATCAGTTTATGTACTGAATATCGTTGGTGATGCAAATCGTCATTCTGTTTCAGTTAGTTTTGAGTTTGTAACTTTTTAAAATAATGGTGTTCGTTAAGTTCGGCAAGCCGGTTTTATAACCTTATTTGTCGAACAGTTGGTGATCTTTGTATGATGAGCCGCCTTAAAATAGAAGCCGTGTTAAAAAAGATTTTATTTTGAAGTTTTATTGGATATTTTAATTATATATTCCAAAGGTACTCTGTGCGAAGAAACATGCAATTATCCCACGTGGGGAAACGAATGCAACAACACTTGTCCATGCGATGATGGTATTTCCTGTGATCCCATTACTGGAAAATGTATTTGTGAACCGGGCTTTATTGGCTACAATTGCACTGAAGGTAAATACTATCTCACGCTCTTTTGTTGAATAATTTGTCTCAACGAACAAATCAATTTGTACACATTATTATTAAACTTTCCTTCAATACTGGATTTTAATTAGTGGAATTTATTTGATGAGGTGTGCTTCCATATTTAGTATCTTATTTACGCAGTTTCCAAAACATTCAATGGCGTAATTTGTCTCACTCTGAACCTTGCACCATAGAAACTGGAGTAACAAACCAAAACATTCAGATCCAGTGAGTGTTGAGTTCGGGATTTTAATTATTGTCTCAAGATTCACCCTGACTGTCACATCTGTTATGGCTAGTCTGAACCACGTACTACAGTGTTTTGAGGTGTCGTGGAAATTGATATATGATGATTTGTATTCGTCATTATGATTCCAGACATCTCGACATTTTTCACAGGAAGGACATCATAGGACTAACTTATCTAATTTTGATTCATGATAAATCAAGATTCATAAAAACAAGATTAATGGATCGATGAAATGATAAATGGGTCAAAATTTACACCAGAAACCAATTCTGTGATGTAAAATAAGAATAGAGGAATGGATTAGGAATGTATAGTTAGTCACTGTAATGTAATGCAATGTTAAATCAATGCAATGTTAAATCAATGCAATGTTAAATCAATGTAATGTTAAATCAATGTAATGTAATTCAATGTTAAATCAATGTAATGTTAAATCAATGTAATGTTACATCAATGTAGTGTTACATCAATGTAATACAATGTTAAATCAATGTAATGTAATGTCAAATCAATGTAATGTAATGTCAAATCAATGTAATGTCTGCCACTAAAGACTAAATCAATCCAAATCCGTTTTCTGTGTTCAAATAATATTGAATTTTTTCCTGCTGGTTCTAGTGTGTCCCTTTGGTACATTCGGCTATGGTTGCGAAGAATTGTGCCCCGTTTGTCCGCTAGAAAATTCTACTTGTGATTATGTGACAGGCTGGTGTGATTGTCCATCTGGCCGATGGGGCCGTCTTTGCACAAAAAGTAAGTCTAGTACTGTCCAATCTCGTTAAGACGAATTTCACGGCACTATAAAGGATTCATATTAACTATAATTCGTACTATTCTAATTCATAAAAAAGCATAAATCTGCTCAGATGGCAAAATGTTATGAGTCACTTTTCCCAAAAAATTGAGTAAGTCCCATTCTGGAGTCTGGTTTGTTAATGTTTAGAAGTTGGCAAAATATCGTAAGTCTTTCTCTTTCAGTTTATGATTAAACAAAGGTGGAAAAATGTAATATCAGTCAAAAGCCACAGAACCACATGTTGAATCTTGAAATTGCTGTCACCAAAAATTTACAAAAAAGACTTATAACATTTTGCTATCTGAGCACAGAAATTCAATAATAAAATGAAATATTAATGCATTTACATTACTTACTGTACAATTGTTTGTACGTATTTTAATTAACGTCGCACTGAAGCAGCAACACAATGAGCTATTGCTGACTGTTCGCGATCTATTTCCGAGGGAAAGATCCGAGGACAACACCGTGAAAGTTCAAACTACGGTCAGATGACGGGTACAATTCTCGGATCACAGAAAAATGAAATTTTCATCACAAAGTTTATACAGATGATTCTTGGTAAAACATATAATTCTTGATTACACATATGTCTATCCAAAAAGAAATCGAACTTTGAAATACGAGCTCTGAAGCATCAAGTTGGCAACGCCGCTGTAAATGACACTATGCCTCTTGCAAGGCTGTGAGGAGATTTTTGTGAAGATAGGCGTGCGTGGCGATGTCGTACTCGTCACACCAGTTTGTCCCACAAGTGCTCGATCGGATTGAGATCGGGTCTTTAAACAGGCCAGTCTAGCAAATTCACCTAATTTTCATGAAACCAGTCCAGCACACGTTTTGCAGTATGACATGGAGCTCTATCCTGTCGGAAGAAACAACCATCATCGCCGTAGTATTGCCATGGTGTAGGTAAGGCCGAATGATCCAGAACGTCGAGGTACACAGCAGTGTTCATGGTACCAGGAACAGAAAGCAGTGGGCAGGGTCCTAACCAGAAAAAAAAACCTACACTAAGATGGATGCTCCTCCGAATACCAAGTCCAATACTTTTGTCCATATAGTGTATGTATCAGCAAAAGCTCATGTCACACAATTTCGACTGCAGTTGCATCGCGTTACAGAAAAATTTGTGCCTCGTTTCTTGACTAATGAGCAATAAATGAATCGTTTCGCATCGAGTACTTAGATCGTTCAAATACGGATCTAAACTTTCTAAAACATGTCATTACATGTGGTGAAAGTTGGGCTTACGGATATGACATTGAAATCTAAAAGGTAATCGCCGCAGTATATAGGAACATTGTCGCTAAGACCAAAAAACGCACGTCAGATTCGATTGAATAGGAAGGTGATCGCCTTTTGATTGACCAGGAATCGTTTATCATTTCATTAGACGACGTGAAACAACCAACGTACACTTTACATGGATGTTATGAGGTGTTTAAGAGAGTATTTTGAAGGATACAAGTCTTATTGAACAGTCGTATCAACTATTAATTTATTTTAAAAGTTCGGTTTCTTATTAGACAGACCGTATTTCTGGATTACGCAATTTTGTCTTGAAATAGTTGTGCTCGATTTTTGTGTTTTGTTTATTTCATTGGTAGAAAATTTGAAAGAAGAAATCGTTTAACATTACTCAAATGAGCAGATGAACTTTCACTGCCTAACAGAAAGTTGTGAACAATTTCTAAGCCAGCAATAGCTATTTTGTTGAAACAGTATAGAACAAGATCAGCGTTTATAGAAATAATATTACATTTTTAAATTACACAAATAACGAAATGTCGATTGATTCTAAGTTTAAGCTTCCATTTTCTCAATAATCGGAATGAGTGGGATTCACTGTGAAAACAAACAAGCTAGGTAATGGTAATTTTAGTTAACGTCGTACTAGAGCAACACAACGGGCTATTGACGACGGTCCGGGATCAGTCCCTTGAGGGAAAGATCCGAGGACAACACCTCGTAATTTTGAACCACGGTCAGATGACGAAGCAACACCTGAGCTAACAAACAAGCTAGACGGAAAGTGAATAGTTTAATTCCGCTGTCTAAAGACTCTTCGCATCCAATCAACCATCCAAATCAATTCGGCAGAAGATCAATTCGGTTAGAATCTTTGCTGTTAGGAACGATTCTTTGCTTTGCATTTCCTCAGCATTTCTTGTTTTTTCACCAGCCCTGTTGATTTCCAACCCCATGTTGCTATACAAAAAAATGCTTCTTTATATGTATTTTACTTATCCTTAAAGTTTGGCCCATGAATTCAGGGACGGACTCTCTCTCATATATATGTATATGTATATGTATATGTGTGTGTGTGTATATTATGCGGAAACACCTCGACAGATGGTGCTTCTCTACTTCATTTCATGCGATCGTGTCATACAATAGTCAGGATACTAGGATGTTTCGGTTCATTCAACTCATGAAAGTTATTTGGAGATAAAGGTGGTTGAGAGCTTAGAGAGGAAAATTAATGTATTTGTTAAAAAGTATTAATTCATCATTAATGGTTAACTCGCAGCAGCCCAATTAATCATTCTTATCTGCTTATACTTATTTTTAACCTATTGAAGACACAAATCCAAACTTCGTGACGTTTTTTAATTTACGAAAGAACAAAGCGATGTTTGGTTGCGAATTGATCATGGGTTTTGTGTTTAATAATCTGATGTTTATATGCTTAATCTGTCCTTACCAGAGATACTAATTGGCATTTATGCATTCAATTATCGTCAGGTCTGTGACTGAAAAAACTTCTTACTCATTATACAATACCCAAAGAACATTATTTAAAGATCTTGTGCTTATCAATACGAAATCTTAAAATGAAAAAAAAAATTCTTCTTTTAAGGGACATACATTTTGAAATCTCATGTCACAATTTTGTTTTAATGCAATCTATGCCTCTACAGATAGATTTATATGTGGGTTGGAATTTTTAACGTAGTTCCAAATTCGCATAGTTATAAACAAATATTTTTAATTTTATCTTCCGTTAAAACGTACAATAGTTTAAAAAAACTTGTTTTTAAAAACAAAAAAAATTTTAGGTTGCCCTGAAGGAAAGTGGGGGAAAAATTGCGTCAAGACATGCGATTGTAAATTTGGGGAATGTGATCCCATCACTGGTAACTGCGACTGTCCACCGGGTCGCATTGGGAAAGATTGCTCGAAAGGTAAGAATAGTCTGCATGTGTCAAGTTTTGTTTCTCTCTAGCAAAATTAAATATGTCTTGTGAGTAAAATATAAAAAATATTTTTAATACCAAACGATATTTATTCAAAAGTCAAATTCCTTATTTACAGTTCACCAACTGATAATTATTCATATAAACGTATAGATTTGATATTGAAGATTTTCAGGTGTAAACAAACAAATCAGATGGTCTGCGAAGATTCTACTTCTGCTGTCCCAATGCTCCCCTACGATGTATATCGGTTACCTTAAAATTTATTTTATCGTCGTCTTGGCAATGTTTGGAGATTAATCTAATGGGTGTTGACCAATCAACTTTCTTTTTCAATTGGTAATTAATTGTTTGGAATTTCTACTGGTTAAGTGCTGATAGGGTATTCGGAAAGCAAATCAAATGACGTATGTTCAGAATATGTACAGAAAGCACATATAGCAGCAGAAATGCTACCTCAACCTATATTGAGCTTGACAGCAATTGGTTCTCATATGAGATTTGCAAACGATTTTTATTAATGTCCTAATTTTCTTAGAAAAAGAATACTAGTAAAGATTACATAAATTAAATTCTAAAACTATGTGTTGATAAGAGAAGATTAAACAAGGAATCAATAGCTGTTCCTCCAAAAGTTTGGTATGAGAAGATTCTTGGTATTGTTAATGAGATTAATAACGTTTTAATCATGATTCAAGGACTTAGGATGGTCGATATTTTTATTAGTGCTTAAGATGCTAAGATTAGTTTTTATTTGAGTTTATACTACGTTTCACAGATCCCTACTCATGTCTCCAGTCCTTCCGTTAATTCATTTAAAATATTTACTCATTTCCTGGATGTCTCCGCAAGAGTGTCAGATGACAATATCATTTGATCTGCCATTTGATTCTTCATAGGGAAATTGGGGTGCCGTTACTACTTCAGTCTCCTTGAAAATCGGGCCAGAACTTGGGTTGAATACTTCATGGGCCAAGAAAGACTGCGATGAGATGTGATCGATGAATGTTGTGCTCCCAAACCCTATAAGTACTAAAAAAATAAGAAGGGAGCTCCACAAGCATGGTGTTTCTGGCCGAGCTGCAATTCAAAAACCATTCATCACAGTGATGCTAATGCCTGTAACAGGAAAAAGTGGTGTTTAGTTCATAAAGCCTGGACTATAGAGCAATGGAAGACAGTAATTTGGTCGGATGAGTCTTGTTTCCCACTTCTGGGCTTGTTTTACGTCTGGCGAACGCCATCCCAAGCCTATAATACAGACTACTTGTTGCCAAGAGTGAAACATGGTGGGGGTTCTGTGATGGTTTGGGTAGCCATGTCGTGGTTTTCTGTGTGCCCCATGAGTACTCTGCAAGGGCCCATTAAGGCCAAGGATTATGTGAACATTTTGACCGATCAAGTCTATCCCATGGTACAAACTATGTTCCCTAATGGTGATGGTGTCTTCCAAGACGACAAAGCCCCTGTTCACGCAGCTCACATCGTCCAGGACTGGCTCTCTGAGCACGAGGATGATTTGTCACATCTCCCCTGGCCACCACACCTCAATATTATTGAATCTTTGTGGTCTATATTGGAAAGGAAAGTGCGTGATCGCTATCCACCGCCATCATCGCTGCCTGAACTTGCCACCATATTGCAAGAAGAATGGTATAAGATTTCCTTGGCAAGCATACAGGAACTGTATTTATCCATTCCGAAAAGGTTTTGAATGCCAATGGTTTTCCTACACCAAATTAGGCAAAGTTACATGTTTTTTTTAAAGGCGTTTCCATATTTTTGTCCAACCCCTGTACATTTATCGATACCTCAGTTCCAAAGGGTAACAAGTCAAAAGTTTTGTGATTTAAATTAAGTGTACGAAACGATGTTACCAGTTCCGAAGAGAAACAACTCGATAGTTCAAAGCTACGTAGTTGTTATATCGAAACATGTGATAGAGGCACACACGAGCAAAGGCATGTTGTTCAATCTATTATGCCAAAATTATCTCCGTAGTAATACTTGTTGAGTTGTTTTAAATTGGACCAGAGGTATTCGATATGCAGTGAAGCAGATATGGAACATGTAAGAAAGAAAAATATTAAAACCCAATTACAATTTTTCCTGTGTATGCAAACGTTCCGCTTTACTTTGTTCCCCAAAGAATTCGCTACTGACGAATGAAACATCTCTGATAACAAACAATAGAGATTATATTTTAAACACAAACTAATCGGTCACGTAGAAAATAATCGCCGTTTTCAGAAGCTTCCACCTCTTGCTGAATACAAAAATGCACAGTATTCAAATTTTTCGGATTTGGAAGGATATGTCTAAAAAAAATTCAAATTTTAAATTATTTATCGCACGCGAAATGTTGCTTCCTCTTTTCAAACTTTGTGCATACCGTACATATAAAACTTCCCTCAATGCTCAATTTGATAAGAACTATATCAACGTCTAATTCATATCAGATTTAGTATTCCGATTAAGAAATCGTGACTATACTAAACAGAAAAAAAGGGTTATGGAATTAAAATCTTTTAAATGACTGGACTCATCGATAAACTACTAAGTTTTTAACAAGTGAAATATGGAAATTTATCGTTACATTCTTTAAATCTTTAATTAAGAAATTTCAGAGATTCTCCATGAAACGTTTAATTATTCTTTTTTTTTTTTCAATAGAATGCTCTAATGGAACTTTTGGATTGCTATGTAAACAACAATGCATTTGCAACAACGGAGGCTTTTGCCATCCGTACACTGGAATATGTACGTGTAAGCCAGGATGGATCGGAGTTCACTGTGAAAAAGGTAAAATCTCATATCCTTAACTCTGAAATTTTCAGTGCTAAACCTATAGGTAACTGAATTAAAAAATAGATTCAACAAATATCTATAACATAGGAATGGGAATCGTACATCTGCTTAAAGCAGAAACTCCCCCCCCCCCCTCGGTTGAATGACGTAATACAAATTTCACTTTAAAACTGTGTTTAATTTCGCTTAGTATTTATTAAGAAATGGTAACTACAAGCATCTTTTAAAAAGATTACAATATGATATTTCTTTTCTCATCACCGTGAAAATAAGAATATAATGTTTCCGAAAAATGTTAGTAAATGAGTTTTTACACAGTGCCAACAATAGGTATTCTCCTTGTCTTTATTCTAATATACAGTAGAGGGGAAAAACTAACCACCCCTTTTCATTCGAGCAATTTTAACAGTAGGGAAAATTTCAAAGGCAGGAACTAACGTCAAAAATTGAAATGCATAAAATATGCACAAGAAATCGTCGTATTAAATATATATATATACATATATATACATATATATATATATATATATATACATATATATATATATATATATACATATATATATATATATATATATATATATATACATATATATACATATATATATATACATATATATACATATATATATATATATATATATACATATATATACATATATATATATACATATATACATATATATATATATATATATATATACATATATATACATATATATATATACATATATATACATATATATATATACATATATATACATATATATACATATATATACATATATATATATATATATATATACATATATATACATATATATATATATATATATATATACATATATATACATATATATATATACATATATATACATATATATATATACATATATATACATATATATACATATATATATATATATATATACATATATATACATATATATATATACATATATATACATATATATACATATATATATATATATATATATACATATATATACATATATATATATACATATATATACATATATATACATACATATATATACATATATATACATATATATACATATATATACATATATATACATATATATACATATATATATATATATATATATATATATATATATATATATATATATATATATATATATATATTGAGCACCAATTCATAAATTCCCAATACCCCCCCCCCTATTTCGATACACATTTTCGAAAATTTATCAAAATTAGGCTTTATTTACCACTACAACTCTTCATTGCCATATTACTCTGTTGTGTTACCGTTCCTTTTGCGTTACCCATGACTTACTTTTCAACAAAATAATGCCGCATATGGGGCACGTGTTGCTATGAATTGTCTTCACGCTTTCCCAACACTTCCTTGACCATCTAGGTCTCCTGATCTTTCTTCCATAGAGCAACTATGGGATGTTATAGGGAGGCGATTGCAATCATCCCGGAATGTTGACCCTTTAGCCCGACATTTGGAGACGGACGGAAAGCTGGTGGTGGCTTTTAATGTCCGGGAAGACTGTCCGTAGGGATGATAGCAAGATGATGGGGCTGAGGACCCGAGATCCGGGCAAAAGGATCGGGGGAGGGTTCTGCGCACTTGGGGCGGTGTGCATCCTGAACCAAGTAATTGATAAACAGTTAGTAACTTGTTATCAGTTTACGTAGACAATGCTTGGGGTCCCTAAGTGGACGTGCGTTAGTTCCAAGGAATGAAGAGTGATGGCCCCCACCACTCGGACCGAGGTTCTTTCTGGAGTTGCAAGGGGACTCCATAACTCCGCAGATCATGGGTCTATCCGTGTAGGAGGAATATGTCAGTCTCTAACGTGGCGAAGCCGCTCTAGCCAGCAGGCTATCGGTTTGGGTCGTAGGAACTGGCACAGGGCGATGCCGCTGTTCCTGCGATCAAGTAGCGACAGGAACCTCCTTAGGTGCCACACGGAAACTAGCGGTGTCGGGACCACTCCCCGGCTGCCCTAGGCCAATACCTGTACGCTAACGAAAGAAGGCTATCTGGCGGACGGCAAGGGTCTGCAAGACTCCATAGATGATGGTATCGGTTGCCCACGGTACCGGATAAACAGGGATGTCGGGGCAGCCTGCTGTTCCGTTGGGCTACTCAGGAATGCCGATAGGTTCCTAGGAGATGCCTGGGTGTGCGTCTCTGATCACCCCTCGGCACGAATCTATGAAGAAAACTTTTCCGGCTCAAAACGGACCTAAGGTTGACTGATATTAATGAGCCGGACCACATATCTTCAGCGCACACACTCACGGGTCGACCACGTCCACTCCCTATCGTGTTCATCCTGGGCAGATGAGGGTTTTTCGGACGGCGCGTCACTAGGCCCACTTCTAATGTTTCTCATTAGAGGCTTTCCCTAGCTTCGGCTAATCCGCTGTGGGTTTTCAATAACTCGGTACGGAGGGGTCTGCTTCCATTCGAAGAAGAAAACAGTTGGAGACAATTTGGCAAGAATTTCCGCAGGACACCATCCGGGAAGTTTTTCAGTCTATGCCACGCCGGGTGACAGCTTGCTTCCATGCCAGAGGTGGACCAACGCCTTATTGACTTCCTCCCTTTGTAACGGTCAAACTCTGAAATAAATCATTCAATTGTTCTGTAATTTGAATCGTTTGTTTCTCTACGTATATTCTTCACTCTCCACTAATATTTATCGCAATCGGACAACTCCTTCTTGGTGCGTCGATTTTTTTCGTTAGAGTTTATATGAATATAGTATATTTCAGTTATTAATGCAATAAGTGCTTCCTATTTTAGCTTGTCCTCCTGGTTTATTCGGCACACGCTGTTCCAAGTTGTGCAGATGTTCTGATGGACACATCTGCGATCCTCAGCATGGATGTGTGACTGCACCCATAGTTGGTACGTACTTCAGTTCGCAGCTGACTGCAGAAACTTTTATTTCTGTTCGGATGCACTGGAAAATAATACTTCCAGTTTGAAGAATAATACTTTCACTTTCAGTTTGAAGCATCATCTATAAATGAAATTCGTGTTTCCTTTTAGGCTCGTCTTTTTATGAGACAGAAATCTTTAAGATCTCGAGTGCTTCTGCAGTAGCATTGATCCTTCTGATTGCTCTTGCAATTATTTGGTGCGTTTGCACAAAGAGAAATACCACCCTTGAACTGTGAGTATGACCTTATAAAATAAAAATAAATTCAAACAGAGATTATTTTCATGTCAATAAACTGGTAAGGTAAGGTAATTTTAATTAACGTCGTAATAGAACTATTGACGATGGTCCGGAATCAACCCCCTAAGCCAGTGGTCTGCAAACTTATTAGTCAGAAGAGCCAAAGATCAGCAGTACGACGACTAAGATTTCTTGAGAGCCAAATTTCTGTAAACCTTGTTTTTAGGAGTCGGTTTAAACTAGCTACTAACATTTAATAAAACCAGATGCCATAATTATAATAATAGTCTTATTTATTGACCTTTCGGTGCCAATAATCCTGAAAGTCCTACTTTAGGATCCGAAGACGGAATAAATCGAACAAAATGTGAAACGTACGCTGTGTCATTTATGTCGAAGATTCGCGAAGCTACTGATCAAGCTGAAACCAATTTCAGATCGCTAATTGGTTATATTCGAAGACATTTCGACTGTTCTGTCTTTTACTGTTTTAGCAAACGTTGGTAACTTTATGTTCCAGCCCCAGATAATAAACCTTTGCCCACTCCACAAAGTTGGCTTTCGCGGATTGATTGCGTTATGAACGCGCGTTACGCCAACTCCATAAAGACTGACTAACCGGTATAGTGGTTAAGGTGTTAGCCTATGGATCGGAAGGTTCCTGGTTCGAATCCGGGTTCTGGCATGGATGTTTGTAAACGTATGGTGTAGAGGCGGCTGGTTCACCTTAAATCTGTCGTGGCCGAAAGTCCTCACGTTGGGTTGGCGTGGAAGTTTGGAGAGTGGGGTGCCAGCTCAGGTGTTGCTTCGTCATCTGACCGTGGTTCAAAATTACGAGGTGTTGTCCTCGGATCTTTCCCTTAAGGGACTGATCCCGGACCGTCGTCAATAGCCCGTTGTGTTGCTCTAGTACGACGTTAACTAAAATTACCATTACCAACTTCATAAAGGTATTGCTCCGCGGAACAATACTGATATGAGCGCACACCGGAAAGTGGCAGACGATTTTCGAAAAACTTTAATTTCTACTTTAATGAATATTCTGTGTGTCTTTTTCCTTGCACTACGTTAGGTTCTTTCTTTTCTCCGTGTCTCTGCATTTGATCGAATAAATTGTGTCGTCGTTTATCCCGTGTTACTTTCTACGCTCTCGACAACGCAACACTTTATAAATTTTTTTAAGAATTACTGCCTTGTTCTTAAAATCTCCGAATAGCTCTTCGGGTGCATTTATAAAACAACTTTTATTGTATTCACCGTCTGTGAATGGTTTGCCTGTTTTAGTAATCTCTTGACTAATGATAAGGTTTGCAATACTAACATTGTTGGACGATTGCACCCAATAATTAAATACAGATCTTGGTTTGGTACAGCTACACTCTACGTTTATGAGCGGTGGCAACGGCCTTGCCGATTTTATTTGGAGCACTTCTAAAGTCGCCAAGGAAAGAATTAATTCGTAACTCTTTTTCTTTCACAAATTTTTTCTTTTCACATCGTAAAATAAAAGCTTGAAAACGTTTTGAAAAGTATATTTTAAAAAAACTTTCGCAAAAAAATAGTAAGCTGAAACAGATTTTAAAACACATATGTGAACTAGCAGAAAAACTAAGCTGCGAATGTTGGGTAAGAATATACCCTGATATTTATCAATTACGCTAAATACAGTAGGCTGTTGGAAAAGAAAAAGATTTTTGAAAAAAAAAAAAAAAGCACGAAATAATACAACCTGATACGTCAAAACTGTTCCAGAAAAAAATAATCAAAACGAAAATGGCAAAAAAAAAAAAAACTCTTAATCGCTTTTTGAAAAATATTATAATAAAATAAAATTGCAAACGAACCAATGAAATCAAACGACTTTAACGGATTTTGGAAGAACTTCCTAGAATATTCAAAATGAAAGTTGAAAGCTTCCGTTTGCCGAGGTTGCCATGAAAACCACAACAACCGTAAAGACAGATGGTTGCCTTAATGTATCGTAACTCGCTACTAGAAGTGCTCCAAAAAATCGCCACGGCCTTTGCCATCGCTCATAAACGTAGATTGTAGCTGTACCCTTGGTTTTTATTGACACTTCCGAAGTTCCTCAACTGTTTTCTTCCTCTCATCACCGGCCGACCAACCGGTATAGTGGTTAAGGTGTTAGCCTCTAGATCGGAAGGTTCCTGGTTCGAATCCGGGTTCGGGCATGGATATTTGTAAACGCATGGTGTAGAGGCGGCTGGTGCACCTTAAATCTGTCGTGGCCGAAAGTCCTCACGTTGGGTTGGCGTGGAAGTTTGGAGAGTGGGGTGCCAGCTCAGGTGTTGCTTCGTCATCTGACCGTGGTTCAAAATTACGAAGTGTTGTCCTCGGATCTTTCCCTTTAGGGACTGATCCCGGACCGTCGTCAATAGCCCGTTGTGTTGCTCTAGTACGACGTTAACTAAAATTACCATTACCATTACCTCTTATCACCGGCGGTATATTTACTGCCAACATTTATTTGAAATCGGTTCGTGGTAGAACTGCACTCAAGTGGCTAAACAGCCTCATGCGACTTGTGAACAGTGGTTTGCCTACCACTGCCCTAAAGCTTTGGTTTCCTAAGAAAGTGGAGCCGTTATCTAACAGCCGTGATTCGTCATGATGCTGCGGGCATAACTAGACGGCCGTCTAAACAAGAATCCAGAGGTGTCAACTTAGACGGACAGAATACGTTGGAGAATGGGCAACACAGACGGCTGTCGTGGTTTATTTTATTCGAGAAATAAAACAAAGTGATTTTTTATTCATTAGTTCAAAGTTTCTAACTTCGGGATCGTTGAAGGTAGAATGAAAATTTCAACAGATTTCAAATCAGCGTAAATTTCTACGCCAGATCGATATCGAAAACAGTTTTATTATTCACTTATTTACCATTTGATTATTTCATTATTTAGTAAATAATTAATTATTTATTTAAAGAAAATCTCAATCAAGGTATCGTTCGGGTGTCAAATTTTCAGCAGATTTCAAATCCGTTGAAATTTTCATTCTGTGTTTAACGATCCCGATTTTACAAAAACGAATTAATCAATTCAAAGATGTTTATTTATTTCGCTCCTATTCGTTCGAATCGTTTGGAGCAGGAAATGAAATCTGGCCACTAGAAGAGAAAAAACGTTCCCCAACTCTTTGAGACCGTTATGACGACAGTCATGGAAATGGCGGCTCCGATCATTTTCGTTACGCTCACAAACAACGCTCTCTAGGAAACCAACACTATGTGTTAGTATAAACAACGTATTAGTGACGTCACCCACCGATACATCACGGCAGCTAGATCACGGCTACGCTTTCTTAGGAAACCGAAGCTTTAGGGAAAGATCCGAGGATAACATCACGTAATTTTGAACAACGGTCAGATGACGAGGCAACACCTGAGATGGCACCACACTCTCCAAATTTCTACGCGAACCCAACGTGAGTCAAACTGGATTATTTAATTTAATGTGTAGATTTTTAGATATTTTCCTTATCAACTGAAACAGATGTATTTTTAACAGTTCTTTAAACAGTCTGACTTCGCTCTTTTAACATCGATAATTTTACTCCCCAACTCCAACACAGAATCATGAACTATCTATTTCTTTTGAAACCCTCGAAATTAATCACAAACTAAATGTCCTACACTCTTTCTGGAGTGGCTGTGATTCAGTAGGTTTATTTCCAGTACCAACCGTTCTGGTGGTTAATGTGTTCGCCTCTGGATCGGATGGTTCCTCTTTCAAATCTGGATCAACGCATGGATGTTTGTAAGCGTATGGTATAGAGGCGGCGTGTGCACCTTAAATCTGTCGTGGCTGAAAGTCCTCACGTTGGGTTGGTGTGGAAGTTTGGAGAGTGGGATGCCAGCTCAGGTGTTGCCTCGTCATCTGACCGTAGTTCAAAATTACGTGGTGTCGTCCTCGGATCTTTCCCTTGGGGGACTGATCGGCATCGGTGTGTGCTTTTATGCGTTTTCCTATTAATCGTGCAACCTTGTAGCTTGCCAATCAGGCCCTTTTCTGGCATCTTCATATAGTTAAAAAAAAGTTTTTTTGCTGTTTTATTTTACTACGCTGCCAGGTATTCAATATATTCTCTCGGCCGATCGTTTTGACCTCTGGGTGTGAAGTTTCCAAATGTCTTTTTAGTTTACTAGAAACGAGAGCTTCATTTGTAAGTCTCTTTTTCGGCGATTAGACGGAACCAACTTTCGGAGATTGGACGGAACCAACTTTTTGGGATTGGACGGAACGAACTTTCGGCGATTGGAAGAAACCAACTTTCGGCAATAGGTCGAAACCAACTTTCGGCAATAGGTCGGAACCAACTTTCGGCAATAGGTCGAAACCAACTTTCGGCAATAGGTCGGAACCAACTTTCGGCAATAGGTCGAAACCAACTTTCGGCAATAGGTCGGAACCAACTTTCGGCAATAGGTCGGAACCAACTTTCGGCAATAGGTCGAAACCAACTTTCGGCAATAGGTCGAAACCAACTTTCGGCAATAGGTCGAAACCAACTTTCGGCAATAGGTCGAAACCAACTTTCGGCAATAGGTCGAAACCAACTTTCGGCAATAGGTCGAAACCAACTTTCGGCAATAGGTCGAAACCAACTTTCGGCAATAGGTCGAAACCAACTTTCGGCAATAGGTCGGAACCAACTTTCGGCAATAGGTCGCAACCAACTTTCGGCAATAGGTCGAAACCAACTTTCGGCAATAGGTCGGAACCAACTTTCGGCAATTGGTCGGAACCAACTTTCGGCAATAGGTCGAAACCAACTTTCGGCAATAGGTCGAAACCAACTTTCGGCAATAGGTCGAAACCAACTTTCGGCAATAGGTCGAAACCAACTTTCGGCAATAGGTCGAAACCAACTTTCGGCAATAGGTCGAAACCAACTTTCGGCAATAGGTCGGAACCAACTTTCGGCAATAGATCGGTACCAACTTTCAAGGATTGGACGAAATCAACTATCAGCAATAGATCGGAACCAGCTTTTTACAATAGGTCGGTACCAGCATTTGACAGTAGGTCGTAACCATCTTTTGACAGTAGGTCGGAACCAGTCTTTGACAGTAGGTCGGAACCAGTCTTTGACAGTAGGTCGGAACCAGTCTTTGACAGTAGGTCGGAACCAGCCTTTCACAGTAGGTCGGAACCAGCTTTTGGCAATAGATCGGAACAGACTTTCGACAATGGGATGGAATTAACTTTGGGCAATTGGAATGTATATTGCACACGTTGTATACGTTATTCCACTCTGCAAGCGCTTAATATCTATTACTCTGACCCATACCAAATCGATCAAGAGTTTGAAGACATCAGACAGAAAGGCTCACCGTTAAAAGCCCATATCCCACATAACCGGGAGCTGAAACAAAACGAAACAGTTAAATGGATACCACAATAATTTGCCACTATTATTGAAAGATGCTCGAACGCTTCAAAAGAGTCGGAAAATTGAGAGAATGGGTGAAAATTTACAATCTATGCTTCAGTGGACGAATCCACAGCATCAATTTCGTAATCCAGAGCCAGACTTCTACCACTTACGACTGCTGCTATATTATATAGTTCACAGCAATTCAATCACGTTGAAGAAATTCAAAGATTTACTAATTTCACAAATCTTTTGATTTTAAGAAAGAGCCAATTTGAATCAACGTCAATTACAATTGGGAAAAAAATTATATCAAATAAAAACCCGCAAAAACAAAATTAAAAAAGATTTTTTAAGCAACCGTTGAGGTAATTATAAATACTATTTCAAAGTACCGTTAAAACGCTCCAACAAATACTATTTCAAAGTTACAAAACCCATGCAATTTTATATATTGGTCAAAAACCCTCGCGGCACATTTGACAGTTTCTCGTGGCACACTGGTGTGCCGCGGCACACAGGTTGAGAAACACTTGTATAGAGACTGCTGGTGCACCTTAAAACTGTCGTGGCTGAAAGTCCTCACGTTGATGTAGAAGTTTGGAGAGTGGTGTGCCAGCTCAGGTGTTACCTCGTCATCCGACCGTGGTTCGAAAATACTTGATGTTGTCCTTGTATCTTCCCTTAGGAGATTGATCCCTGACCGTCGTCAATTGTCCGTTGTGTTGCTCTAGTACGACGTTAATTAAAAATTACCAAAATTACCTTACCGACACAGAATAGTGATATTTTTCTGTGCTAAGTACTAAAGCCTGGTAGGTAGGTATTCAATCAACGTCGCACTAGAGTAACACAACAGGCTATTGGCACGGGATCAAACCAGAAGATCCGAGGACAACTCCACGTAGTTCTGAACCACGATCAGATGTACAAGGCAATAACTCTCGCACCATGCCAACGTGAGGACATTTGAGGCCACGGCAAATTTAACGTGCACCAATCCCCTCGTGTGGTATTTGGGTGGTTTCGAACTCACAACCCTCCTATTGCTAATCCATTACTCTTCCGACCAGGATACCGTGGCCACGAAACTAGTCACGTCGTTTTGAATGGGTCTACTTATCAAATTAGCGGAAGGAGTATTCGGCACAGGAAGTGATGACTCGAGATGGCGAAACAAATAACCATCTATGCCGGTCACCCTGCAGGATTTTGCGTATTGCAGCCCTTTCTCCTGCCGATCTTAACTACCTTTGTTAAAGTGGACTTCTCCAAAGTCACTTGCCTTCCAACACAAGTCGCACTGTATTCTTCCAATATTTCTTACAAGAAACAAAACACAAAAATGTTTTTTTGATCTGCAAATTAAATCTCTTCCTCGGGCTTCATAATCTGATAGATAATGTAATGCTATCATGCAATTCAATTTTGGTTAACTTTTTATGGCTGTCCTTGTTTTCTTATGATTCCCTATGAATATTGTTATTTAATTCTTACTATTTGGTTTCTTTTTTCCAGGTCGGCACTTTCAGGGAAACACAGAGGTAAATATTTTCAATGATTCAGACTATCTGTATCTTTGAAGTGAGATTTCTGTTAAAAAATTATTATCAGTGTCTGCTGTATGAAATTATAGGTTGCATAGTGTGTAATAACCTGGCAAGGATTGATGAGTAACGCTTGAAATATTTTCTATTGTGTATCGATTTTTTGTCTAGAATCTTCTAACTTAAAACTCACATTGCGTTAAATTGAAATCAACATTATAGCTTGGTTACTTTGGAAGTTTAGACGGTAAATATAATTTTATTATTTTTACTAGCAAAATACCCGACCTTACTCGGTTTGAATTGGTTTACTCTAGATTGAAGAGATAATCAAAATATATAATGACTTACGTTTTTTGTAGAATAAAAATTTATTTTAGCACCTTTCGCCATCTTTATATTTTCTACAACTTACTTTGGACACAAATCCTACACATGCATATCCATTCATGTAATACATTTCACATACATCGCACAATTGCTGTATGACAAAGCTACAAAATGACGAAAGGTGATACTAAGGTTACTACTATAAAAGACGATTTTGAGGGAGATTTGGAATTCCCTTTCTTACGTTCTTTTCATGTTCAACTCAATTAATTAAAATTACGATTTACGGCGAGTGCTCTCGCACTCATAGTCAACAAAACAATATTTTTTACTCGTGGCACTCTTGCATCCTGTATGCGACATTGTGAAAGTTTGTAATCTTCTCCTGTCATTATGACAACGAATTTTTTAATGTTTGAAAAGTTCTAGTTCGGATGTTTTAAACTAAATTATTGTTTCAATAACGGCATTATTCTTTCAATAACGGCATTATTCTTTCAATAATGGCTACACTTAAAATTTACTGAAAATTTATTCTGACTTACCTGCCACCTTTAAGTCGAATACCTTGTGGTGGTGTTGCGTGTGATGAGACGGAAAACGCATTTATTAAAATAATAAATATTTAAAACCTAAAACAGCGAAATAAAACAAAATAAAAGATATCGGAAAAAATTGTTCTAAAGACATTAATTTGTTACTCATTTTTATCTCTTGATCTCGCACAGTTGCCACAGCTTACAACTAAAAGTGCACAGAATTTAGAAATGTTAAATTAATTCAGAACGAAAGAAACAGAAGATATCGCGATCTCGTTCATTCCCGTTGGTTGAAAAATATCGTCTGTCCCAAATATTCGGAAATCGTTTTCATTGCGCAAAGAACAAAAATAAGACTCGAAATAAATAAAGTATCAAAGCTGAAATTCCATAAAAAAAATTTTAAGAATAATTACTTTTTCAGCAGTAGTGGTAAAGCAATCGAAGTAATCGTAATATTCAATATACATTCCAATTTTTCCAAAACTACCAAATTATGATTGTTTAAGGGGGTCCGGGACACATCGAAATTTTTTTTTTATTAATTCATTTAGAATTTTGAAATTTTTTGTACTGATTACCCATCTAACTAATAAGCAAAATCACAACACAAAATTTTTCCAAAAGTTTTTTAAAAATTTTAAATTATAATTTTTTGAAAAAAAAAGGGGGTCATTTAAATTGCTAAAACTCAAAATATTCTCGATCAATTTTCAAAATTCTTGCAGTAGAGTATTCACAAATTTATTAACTTTAATTCTAATTCAGCAATTTAAAAAATATTAATTTAATAAAAAATCAAAAATATTTCAATGAAAATCTTTGAAAATTTTAAGGTACTTTTTTTTTAAAAAGTCATATTTTTAAAAGTAAATATTTGTTTCAAATTTGCTGAATCTGAATTAAAGTATAATGTTTGAAAAAGATATATTCCAAATTTCAACCCTTAAACTTTATCGGTTTTCGACTTATAGCAATTTGAATACAGGAAATCTTGAAAAATGTATCATGGAGAAAAATGCATTTAAAGTTTTAAAGACAGATCTTGTTGCCATGACGACAACTGTCAAGAGTGTTAGATTTTCCAAACAACGCACTACAAAAATTATTCTATCTCTAGTTCTAATTAAGATAGAAACATGATTTAGATGTGATTTTAAGCAAAAAAACAGAGAATATTTTAAAATAATAAAAAAAATTTCGAAAATTTGACGATTTTTGTGTCCCGGAACCCCTTAAGTTTACTTACTCAGGTGTTTTAGCATGAAACTCATCTAAATATAAAAATAAAGAAATGTTTAATATTGCATTCACTAAACTAATAGATAGTGTATACAATAAAACACATTTCAATCAAATATTTGGAATCAAATTCATCTTATGCCTACACAAACACAAAATGGAACATAGAACAGAAAGACGGGCAGACAGACTTTCCCAACCAATTCCACTCATTAAATGAAGATAAGTACTCACTGTATGCAAATTTCCATGAAAATATAATAAACCATGTGGTCGTGTATGGGTGCACATACATACAGACAGACAGACAGACACCAAACGCGAAAAAGGTGGATTTGGCATCAGAAGGGTCCAAAACGGATAGAAAACTTGAAATGGGTTGAAAATATTCAATGTACAAACAAACACTCCATTCTTATTTATATAGATTTTATTTCATTTATTATTGTTCCCCTGCCGGTCAATCGTGTTTCATAATGCTACGCGAGAATTCATTTTCGCAACTACGATTCCAAGTTTTAAAATTCTCATTTTCATTACCAAAAGCACTTTATAGTGAGAATGGCTGTGTCCTAGTCTTTTAAAAACTAAGCACAATACAAAAAAAATTTTATGAGAGTTACTTTTTCTCATTTAAATTCCCAAAAAGAAGAAAATGCTCGCATAGAATTTAGGAAACCTGTTCTTTTTATATGAGTACTAGCATTTTACCACGGCGTTGCCCGTGACATTTCTTTTCGTGTCCTTCCTGATGCTGAAAACATAAATTAATTTTAAAATGATCTAGATCAAATTTAAAATTTGGACTTCTATTCGAGGTGCATTCGGGCCACATTTCAGAACTGTAAGTAGTATAGATTTGTCTGAAGACACCAGACATATCTACACGGACACACAAACTCTTCCTTTTGTAATAGTAGAGATACGTATATTTTTCTCTTATTCAACTACCTTCTATTATTTTAACTTTAGGCCAGAAAAGATCGGAATGTGTCGCCATCTGTCCATTATCGGATGAAGCGAGCGGTTACAATGCAGGAATCGGTGGCAATATTTACACAGACAGAACGTCTTTAGATCAAGAAACGTATGAGACCATTCCAGAGCAAATGTGTACGATGCCTGCTGACAATACATTCAAGAGTAAGATTCCTCTAAATAACTTGAACAGAGATGCAAACATGGGGAAATTATTCTAGAAGGGCCCTTTGCTTTATATACACTGAGCGGCCACTGTATTATGACCTCCTGACAGTTTTAAACAAGTAACCTATTGCGTCCAAATGTTTCCGCAAGAGGGCTGGGGTAGTATAAAAGAAAAAGGCTGAGTTCCTGAGACTATTATAGGTGAATTGTTTGTGAATATATATCGCGATTTGACGGACGTTGAACATGGGATGATAGTAGAAGCTCGAAGGCATGGAGCGAGTATTAGCGAGGCCGCCGCATTTGTGAAATCTTTACGAGCAGATGTTGTGAAAGTGTATCAAGACTGGTGTAATGCTTTACACTTGTGGTTCGTGAATGGCAAAAGAAAAAGAGAAGACTGAAAACTTAACAAGTGTTTATTTAAGTAAACATAACAACAAATCTGCGCTATAATCTCAGGAAAGGGCCTTCTAAAGAACGAACGGCCATCAAATTCCGTCGCCTTCCTCCGCTCTATCGTTCCCTGTCATTAGCGATGAAGGGGGGGGGATAGGCCCTCTACCTTCTGCAGGAACAAATTTGTATACTGAAGAAAAAAGTGAATTTGCAGAACTTTATACGGTTTAAGGCATGGTTCCATGGTCCAATGGGAGTGAAGGATGGTTCAGGTGGGAGTGGTCACAGAGGGCCGACAACGATTAGCTAAACAGCCGATGCAAAATGACCTGTAGTTTACATTAAGTAATCAAAATAAAATTAAGAGTTAAATAAAATTAAAGATAAGGAATGGCTCTAGGCCTTTTCTTGAATTCTCTTTGGTTGGCGGGGGTCGTATCTGGGGATTTTCTGTATTACGGGATTATCGATAATTTCGAGTTTGACATAAAATTTATGAGCGAGTTTACTGAAAAATGTCACAATTTTTCAGTAAACAATTTTTCAGTTGAGTTCAGTAATTTTAAGATCTTTACGAATTTTAGTGTTTCTGTAATACCAGGGGT
This sequence comes from Metellina segmentata, assembly GCA_947359465.1. Classification (NCBI taxonomy): domain Eukaryota; kingdom Metazoa; phylum Arthropoda; class Arachnida; order Araneae; family Tetragnathidae; genus Metellina; species Metellina segmentata. The sequence goes on along the minus strand of OX375878.1, from coordinate 18,139,180 downwards.
AACCACTGATATTACGGAGGGTATCGTTTTGAAAACTTTCAAGTTTAAGGAGGTTACTTCTTGCTGAATATCCCCAGATAAGACTGGCGTAGCTGATTTTTGGTCTAATCATGGTTTTGTAAAGGAGCAACTTGTTGTCTAACGAAAGAATCGAATTACGGCCAATTAGGGGGTAAAGGGTTTTTCTGGCTGCGGTGGCTTTATTTTTAAGGATGTAGATGTGGGGTCTCCACGTTAACTGTGAGTCCAATGTGACTCCAAGATAATTACAATTTCGGGACCAAGGAATTGGATTACCAAAGAAAACGGGGGTCAGGAATAACTCTTTCCTAGTAAAATACGTAGCTTGGCATTTTTCAACATTTATTTTGATTCTCCAAGCAGTGAGCCAGGTTTCAAGTGTGTGTAGGTAGTTTGATAGTGTAGTCATGACATCTGTAGAATCATGGTGTCTGGTTAACACAGCTGTATCATCCGCAAACATGCAAAGCATAGATGATTGGTTTCGAGGAATGTCGTTCACATACAGATTAAATAATTTGGGTCCTAGAATTGAACCATTTGATGTGCTAGCCTGTATGGCATGAGTAGTAGAGAGGGTCTTATTGACTCGAACGACAAAATGCCTACTTGTCAGGTAGGAAAAAAGAAGTCTTATCAAGGAGGCAGGAATGCCTAATGTAATTAATTTGTGAATCAATCCGTAAATCCAAACCCTATCAAAGGCCTTAGTCATATCTAGGAAGATTGCACCAGTGCTCTCTTTGTTTTTAAAACCGTCCAACACATGCTCAGTAACTCTAAGTAGTTGGTGGGTGGTAGACAGCTGTTTTCTGAAACCAAATTGTTCAGGAATAAGTATGTTTGATTCACTACAGTAAGCTTCAAGCCGAGTACTAATGCTATACTCAGCAGCTTTACTGAGTACTGGGAGAAAACTAATTGGCCTGTAACTCTCAGGTTGTTGAATATATATATATTTTTGGTTTCGGTATTGGGACAATAACAGCTGTTTTCCCTGGTTGAGGGAAATGTCGTAACGATAAAATACAGTTAATAAGATGGGTAATAATGAAGACGGTTTTCAAAGGGAGTTTCTTCAACATTGAATTTGAAAGCCCATCTGTTCCAGGGCTTTTTTTTTTTTGGTTTTAATCTTCCCGATGTAGTCAACGACTTCCGAGGGTGTGGCAGGCTTAATAAAATCAGTGGGTGTAGTGCTAAAGAATTTAGTCAGAGTGTCATTTACAAATTGGGTTGTTTCAGGGTCATTGTTGGTGTTTTCGGTGAATTGGTTTTCATAATTTTTAGCTTAGAGATCAGCTTTTTCAATGTCTTCCAAGCATGGCCTCAGATTTCAAACGACCTATCAACATCTCGTAGAGTCCATGCCAAGAAGAATCAACCTTGTATTAAAGGCAAAGGTGGCCAAACCACCTATTGACGAGGTGGTCATAATACAGGTACCGCTCAGTGTAGATAAGCCATGTTTTCATATCTTTTTATTTTTTCTACATATAGATCATTACTCATATCATCGGTACATTTCATTTATCATTTAATATAAAAAGGGATACAAACTATGAAAGCATTGGGATCAAAGGTTTACGGGGGTTTTGCTGCGACAAAGTATTTGGTTACTAATAGGTAATATATAATTTTTTTCAATCCCATTTTGGGTAGCCGGTCCCTTTGATAAAATTTTGGTGGTTCCAGAGTTTGGGGACCCAGTACATTGCGCCTTTGCCTCTTGAAATAGCTCCCAAAAGATCTATTGTATGAGGTTGAGACAGTATGAGTATTTGGTTACCCCAGAGTCTTAACCGTAAAAATATTTGGTCCAAAGGAGTAGCTGGGACGCGGTTGGTGTGAGTATTTTGCTGCAAAATATTAGCTGGGGTTACTCAGTGCTAAACTTTCACTTTTCTCTCATATTTATAATAGTAGGAACCCCCCCCCCAGTGTACATTATTTATTATACCTTTATTCCCTTTTATTTATTTACTTGCCACTGCGTGGCCGGCACGGCGTTGTCCGCGACAGTTCTTTTCGTGGGGTCAAGTATGACCATTCAAGGTATCGATCTTATGTAAAATGTTCCGTAGATTTAAAATGCGTTGAAATTTTCACTTTATCTTTAACGATCGCGAAGATGGAAAACCTCATCGCCTTTGCCGGTGATAGAGTGGAAATCGCTAGCAATAAAGTCATACTAATCAACTACGTAAATCAAAACATACTAGAATCGGAAAACTTGGCATGGTTCCAAAGGCATTCGGACTGAAAACGCTTGTGACGTCAGCGATCGAAAATCGCAAAATCGGCTCGCTTCTTCATTCGAAGTAGGGGTGAGGTCACATTACGTAAGGATGAAAACACTAATAAATTAATTTTTAATGTTCTAGACTAAATTTCAAAAATCCAGCTGGACACAAAAATCGCAAGAAATTAGGACTATCTGTGTGCCAAATTTCGTTATTGTGAGTGCCATAGATTCGTCAGGATACATAGGCAAGGAAACACTTCCCTTGTATAAAACTAGTAATTTATTTTACTGTTCATTCTCTCAATCTGATCTCCCTCAAAAGTGCATGCTCTGGGTGCATAAAGAGATTTTTGCATTTCTGTATACCCCATGACCAAAACCATAACAAAAAACCGCTAAATTTGCGTTTAGATGAATGGGCAAACAAAATAAACGAGGGTATCAAATTAGTGAATTTGTACGACTAAAAATATTTCCTAGTGCGAAAAATTCTGAACACAATAATCTAAACAATATTCTGCTCTTTTTATAAACATCTTTGTTTTTCGTATTGATTTTTATTCTAACTCATGCACTATTTCTAACAGGTTCACCATTTTCAAAAATAGAATTTACGTTTAGTGCAGATAATTCTGCGGACGCTTCTGTATATGAAAATGCTGAAGTGGACAGGAAGGAGATAATCGAGGAAGAAAGTAACTACAAATTTTACCGTTTTTTTTTTAATTTTATAGTATAGCTTATAGATCGTTCAAAAAAGTAAACATCACTATACCTCTCCTCTAAAACTGAATTCATCTGCATGAATTCGATTGCATACATACTATAAAGTTTTGGAGCTTTTTAAATCAGACGCTTTTGTACTTTTTGATGACTACACTACCCTACAATAATGGACCGGACAGCAAGATGTGATGGTATAAGAGAAAGAATGCAGGCTTGAATAGGGGGATTTGATCTCCCCCCCCCCTGCTGCAATTACACTAGCAAACCTTCCGGGCATACTTTCGACAAGGTTTTGATACACAGCTATGGGTATTTGTGTCCATTCCCGCTGCAAAAATGCCGCTAGCTCAGCTGTAGATTTCGGACGTGGTTCCCTGGATCGTAATAGTCGCTTTAACTCGTCCCACAAATGTTCTATGGGGGATTAGGTCGGGACTCTGAACAGGCCAAGGAAGACGTTTTCCATCCAAATCTTGATACCGCTGCTTGACAGAGGCTGCAACATCACATGGAGCGTTGTCGTCCTGGAAGTAACATTCGTCCATTCCATGAAATTGCCAGAGGGTAGGAAGAACGTGACTGTCCAAAATGTTCATATAGGCGTCAGCATTCGATTGGCCAGGAACAACATGCAAAGGTCCCGGTCCATACCACGAAAAACATCCCCATACAAGTAGTCGGATGTTATACAAATCCGCTGGCGTTCGGTCCATTATTGTAAGGGTGGTGAATATCTTATGTCCACTCTCTTTCCAGCTCTGGTCATTGAAGTAAAATATTTTATCTTTAGATGTAGCAATTTACTTGTTCTTTGATTAGATTCTGATATGAAGTAGATACCTCTGTCAACCAATCAAAATGTAGCACTAGATTAGGACAAATTGATCAGTTTTATTTCTCAATTGTCAAATGATGGTGTTATATCAAAATATAAATTAATTTATTCACAAAATATAGTATTGTTAAACAAGGAATGAGGCAGTATTTCTTTTGTTATTTCGCGAGTGAGCGTATTTTTATGTAATGAGGGGTGTTTTAAAAGTTGAAACAATTTCTTGAAAGTTATATCAGAGTTTTGTGAACGGGTTTATAACCATAAATGTCTAAGCGTTGAAATAAATTCTATAATTTAAGAATTTGTTTTCTTAATACTTTTCATTACATTTCCATTGCATTGCTGTTTTACTGAATAAATGGTCAAATAGTTAACCATGTAACCGGATAAATCGTGTCTACTTTCAAAAATAGTCGATTACAGCTTCGGCGTCGTATACTTTTATAAAGAAAGGAATCTAACTAAAGTATGAACAGATATTAGGATGCTTAAAATATCTTTCAAGTACAAGGAATTCTAAATAATACAGCGGTGGATATTGAAACTTAGTTATCGAGATACAAAGTAGATGGCAGCACGAAACTCGTCGGAGAATTAATTGTAAATGGTCTCGCATTAGCTAAAAATTTGAATTCAAAAGAATCGTCCCATGATTGCTGAATACATTTCCTTGCATCAATAAATTATTCATATGCTCTCGTTTAATTTTTTCCTAAACATGAGATTAAAAATAAAATAAAACTTTATTTTTTAAAGTTGCCCGATCTGAACGTCACACACACATATTTTCCAATATTCCTACTGAAAAACCATGCACGTTTCTGCATAATTTGAGACCAACGTTTATTTTCCATTTAAAGAGTGTTCTCAACGTTGAACTTAATAGACAAATACAATGCGTTTCATGGTGAAATCTTCGTGATGGTTAAAGTAGAGGTTCTCAAGTTTGACAAAGGCATCACAACGAACAGTATTTTCGTGATTGTTTATGTCATTAGAAAGATCTTTTCTTGGTCCAGTTTGATAAATACCAGATTAATGTGGAGTGATGATTTTTATTTACAATCGATGGTAGAATACTTTGATTGTCATCATACGTGCATTTATTTATGTGTGATCTAATTATCGAAGCCATTTTTTCCTTTTTCCTAGTTGAACTCTATGATCACCCAAAGCAGACTTCGGCAGAATGTCACCCAATTCAAACGAGTGATGAAGATAATGTGTATGAAAATACAAATCTTGAATCAGACGACGATTCTACAGAAAACATCTATATGAACACTTAACTACGGAGTTTCATCTACATATAGAAACTAAGCTCATAATTAAATTAACAAAACGTACCATTATCTTTTTCATAATAATGTTTTTCTATTTGATTTATATGAATTCAGAAAAATAACCATTGCAACCAGATAATAGTTGCCTATTTATGTGTGAAATTACTATTACATATATTATGGAACCCTTTTGGTTCTAACAATTAAGTTTTTTAGTTTTGTCTTTCTTTCAAATTAACGTCATACTTCATTTTATGTCGTACTTTCGTGATGACAAAAAATGACCTAAAAGCGATGAATCATACGTATTTCATGTCACACTTTACAAAAAATATCAAGTGCGTATAGTTCAAAATATATTTATTTTATTAATTCATAATCTAATCGAAATATGCTTGTTTTAAAAACTCCAATGATGTATTTTTGAAGAGGTAATAAATATGATTTACACATAAATGAAATGAAAATTTAAGAAATTCAGAAATACATTTAAAACAATAGACACAAGGTTTTTGAGACCACAATAAAATAACTGCAAAAATAAATTATTCAAAAAACTATTTCGTATTACTCTGAGAATGCTCATATTTTTCTGTCTAAATAATATTTTTAATTGTATTTAAGTAAACAAAAACTGAATATCTACAAAACAAAATTGTGATAATACCCAAGTAGTTATTTGTATTTGTAATTAAATACAAAAATTCTTCTAAATTTATAATCAATAGAATGAAATTAATACTCGCAAGGTCGTGTATAATTCTTGATTTTCCTAAATACCGAATAGTTCATTTATTTACCAATAGATAGCACCACCACATTTGAATCAAAGTAACTCTGCATCTTCATTCATTTATGAACACGATAAAATTTTATAAGTAATCCCCCTTTCTGTTTCAAATAATAAATTTTTGCAAATTGCAAAACTCGAAAAAATTTATGATTAGTTTTCTCCAAAACGTAGTGTCCGCTCGTTAAAAAACTTCATCAAATCAACAAAGGGCAAAGATCTGTTTCTAAATTTCCAGAACTAATCAAAGAGAAACGTATCAATGCTCTAAATGATTACAAAAATTAAAATTTTAAAACAGTAATTAGAACATACTGATCTAAACAAGCGAATCGAATTTTTAACCGTGTCTGCCAAAATTGGATTTTAAAATGGACGTAATCCTCATCCAAATAAAGATACAAGATAAAGCTTTTTTTGTCTTCCTCGACTATACTAGGTACATTCTAAAGGGCTGTCTTGTTTTGAATAAATTATTCATTCCTTAAAATTTTTGCACGTTTAGACCATATGAGGTAAATTACAAATGTAAGCAACTTAAAGAACAAACTAAATAGTTACTTGTCCAGTTTCTGTGTTACAAGATTCCTGTAGTTCTCAGGCATATTTTACATCGTACCCCCACAGTAAAACTGCTACAAAAAATACAAAAAAAACTAACGAGTCTATACGAACAAATGTATTTAATCATAAAATCAACCAATATAAATATTTTTAGGAAACTTTCAGTATCACTAGAACTAAAGCTAGCGCTCCAGCTTTCTTCAGACTCAGTTTCATTTTCAGAAAAATCACTGTGTACGACACTCCCCATAAACTATTTCACTTCATTGCGAACACAAAAAGGAGTATTCGAGGTTTTCCATTTTCGCTTTCGTTCGAGATGGAGTAAAAATTTCAACGGATTTGAAACCTGAGGTAAATTCGACACCAGGTCGAAACTTCAGGTAGTCCGAATTTTAAGAGAATTTGCGACGTGCACGTGTCATGTCGGGGGTGGAGGTGGAACTCATTCTTAAAATTGTTATTTCTTTTTAATGTTTTAGTATTACTAAGGACACGAAAAGAACTGTCACGGGTAACGCCGTGCTGGCCTGCTAATATCTGACTATTTTGGCAATCGCTCACTGAAAAAACATTAAATACGGGAAATATTTCAAGTGATCACGTTAAAAACGGTATTTTTTAGCATTGAAAGTATAGGGATTTATTTGGGACCAATGTAAAATGACGTTATATGCGGGAAATCGTTAAATGCGGTTTACGTTAAATCGAGGTTTCACTGAACGGGCTATTGGCGACGGTCCGGAATCTATGTTGACGGGAAAGATCCGAGAACAACATCTCGTAATTTTGAATCATGGTCAGATGACGATGACAACACCAGATCTCGTACCTCCACATCACGCCAGCGTGAGTACGATTGAGGCCACGAGAGATTTAGCATGCTCCAGCCCCTATGTATACCAGGATTTTTGGATGGATGGAATTTCGAACTCCAAACCCTCGGTTCTATAATCCGCGACTCTACCAATCCTGAGCCCTAATTGGAATAGGAATTCCATTCTGTTAATTGTTAGTTTATACAAGGTGTCCATAAAAGAATGTCCCAGTTTCAATGGTATATTATAAGCCGATCAACCGGTATAGTGGTTAAGGTGTTGGCCTCTTGATCGGAGGGTTCCTGGTTCGAAACCGGGTTCGGACATGGATGTTTGTAAGCGTAAGGCGCAGAGGAGGCTGGGGCTCCTTAAATCTGTCGTGGCCGAAAGTCCTCACGTTGGGTTGGTGTGGAAGTTTAGAGAGTGGGGTGCCCGCTCAGGTGTTGCTTTGTCATCTGAGCGTGGTTCCAAATTACGAGGTGTTATCCTCGAATATTTCCTTTAAGAGATTGATCCCGAACCGTTGTCAATAGCCCGTTGGGTTTCTCTAATACGACGCTAATTAAAAATTACCAATTGTATATTATAACAGTTTAATTTAGACTATTTACACAAATCATAAATCAAATTATAGGTAAACTAACCTAGTTTTTTTTACAAATGTTCAATATGTGCACCTTTAGCACATATCCAATCTTACCGTAACAGGGGTGGCTTATCTGGATATGTTGAAAGAATGGCTCTTTCCCCAATCAGTAGAGGGTGAACCTGTAAACTTTATTTGGCAACAGGATGGAGCCCCTCTCCATTGGAATATCTTTGTACGAGAGTGGTTGAACGTCGAAGTCCCTGACCTTTGGATGGGTCGTAATGGTCGAGAAGACAGAGCTCTTTTTCGCTGGCCTCCACGTTCACCTGACATAACGCCATGCGGTTTTTTTCCTTTGTGGATTTATAAAAGATCGTGACTACGTTCCGTCGTTACCTAATGATTTGCTAGAGTTGAGACACAAAATTGAAGAGGTTACTTCTTCCTGTGAACATCTTCTTACTTCGTATGTCAGACTTGGGTTCTTTCGTAGCGTAATCGGCACTTCGTCAATAGCATTTACTATTTTGATATGAATTACACCTTTTTATTAATGACGACACACACAGAAAAACTCATGTACAACAGGATGGAATTAAGGTGATAGGAACAATCATACAAGCATTGTATATTTCTAGCCGAATAGCAGACGTTCAGCGTCCTTTTGTGTCGACCGTCGTTTTTCTTATGTGTCTCAGGGAAGCGTGGCTCGCCAGTTCGGCTTAAATTGGGCATGCGCGGATCATGACACTTCCATTACTCCGGACTTGTTAACCAAAGTGTGGGAAGTATTGGACTTTAGGTTGGATGTGTGCCGTATATAACTTAAGATGCACATATTGAGTATTTGTAAGAAAAACTAGGTTAGTTCACCTTCAATTTATGTATGATTTGTTGTAAATAGTCTAAATTAAACTGTTATAATATACCATTGCAACTGGGACATACTTTTATGGACACCCTGTATTATTTAAGCAACTTTTTTACTAGCACTATATTGCATAAACATGCGTTTAGTGCCCTGCTAGCTTATGAAAGTGTATTGATTTTATACTAAACTTTGGCGTACTGATATAAATCAGATTTATACACGCAAAAGGTTTCCTCTATACCCAGAGCTATTACCTGCTAAGAAGACAGAGGACAACTTTTCTCAGGGTTATACCATACTCGTATTCGTGAGGGTGCGGCTTCACTTGTAGAGGTAATGTTAACAACGAAATTTTTCAGACAAGGATTTATAGTTTTATTTTTAGCCCGAACGCATTTTTATGCGTGCGTCATTCCGATGTATAGCATCCGGATTCGAGATTTACTGCATACACTGAACTAGGTCTATTTTAATGCAATCGCATATTTATAAGAACATAAATATTAGCTTCATCCACCGTGCGTTTTTGTTTTTAGATTTGAGTTAACATCTGAAAAACATTTTAAGCCGCCTTAGGTAAAATTATATAGAAATATAATAAAAACAACGAATATAACGCAATGAAACACACAGCTCCATAAAATTTGTAACAAAAACAGATTGCATCTCGTTTTAACGTCTAGAATCTTATTGCACAATAGACACGCCATTTTTTTATCCGTTTTATTGTTTCAATCTATCATTTTTGGTGATTATTTTTCAGTTTGAATTTCGAACTGAAAAATCGTACTTCTCACAAAAGACAATTCCTTTGTAATGAATATTTTTAACAAGAAAATATTTTTCCTTGTATACTTACATTTATGAATTAGGTATAATCCAAAATACTTTTCACACAATAAATGCAACTTTAATGACAGTTTCTCTTTTAAGCAAACTCTTGCGACTATGCATCGATATTAAAGTACCTTCGATTATGGAAAACTCCCTGTATCGAATGAACCCTGTTAGATTATAACTTGATTCGATGTTTTTATGTAAGGCGGAGGAATAAAACATGAAAGTGGTTTCACCAGAAGCAAAGTAAATTACAAAAATCCACCCAACGTCGAACTGAAAGGAAGTATCCACCTCTAATAGGTAGTACTTCTTCCTCTTGCGAGATAGATACACCACTTCTAAGCAAAGTACACTACCCTACAATAATGGGCCGAACAGCAAGATGTGATGGTATAGTGCAAAGACTACATGCTTTAATAGTGGGATGGTCCCCCACGTTCTGCAATTACACTAGCACAATGGGCATTACACTTCTGGGCATACTTTCAACAAGGTTTGGATGCACAGTCATGAGTATTTGTGCCCATTCCTGCTGCAAGAATGTCGCCAGCTCAGCTGTAGATTTCGGACGTGGTTCCCTGGTGTCCGTAAGCGTCTAACAGATGTTTTATGAGGTTCAGGTGGGGACTCTTGGCTGGCCAGGGAAGACGTTTTGCATCCATATCTTGATACCACTGCTTGACAGAGGCTTCAACATGACATGGAGCGTAGTGGTCCTGGAATTAACATTCGTACATACCATAAAATTTCCACAGCGTAAGAAGAACCTGATTGTCCAAAATGTTCATGTAGGCGTTCAATTGACCAGGAACAACATGCAAAGGACCCAGGCTATATCACGAAAAACACCCCCAAAACAAGTAGTCGGATTTTATGCAAATCCGCTGTCGTCCGGTCCATTATTGTAAGGTATTGTATGTTTTCGAACGCAGAGAGAGAGGGGAGGTTCTTCCATCTTGCTACACACAACCGTACTGTATCAATTGCAACTCCATTTCATGCCCGTGTGCCATCCATCGGGTCATGTTTCATACGTTTAGACTTCATCCGTGCCTGTTTGTATTTATTCGTGGAAAACCAGGAGACAGCTTTTGTCATGATCAAGCGACAAGATCTTGTTAACCAGTTCTAGCAGTTTCCATACCTGGGGAATAAACGAACACTCTTTGCTCTTCACGTCCCACTGCAACCAATTGATTGCAGTCAGCAATCGCTATGTTACAGATCCCTTTGGGATCATTGATTATGAAGAAAATAATAGGAAATATACACTTTTATTTTGCCCCGGAAAATTTCCTCCCAGATCATAAAAGGACAACAAATTTTGAACAGTTAATTTCCTGCAAACATCCTATCCTGTTGAATCAAGTCCCTTTGTAGACAACAAACATCTGTCACTTTTGTATTCTAGTGTGGATGTTTCTATCAATATCTGCTTAGTTTGCAACTTTTGCAGGTTTCTTTTAACCCTACTGCTAGTTGTCTCGACGAGGATGTATCTCTTCATTACCGAAACTGGACTGAAACTGACCAGATCTTGATCTCGTCATCATGAAAAAAATGGGCAATATCTTGTAGAAAAGTTATCTCGTCATTAGCAAAATTGGTCAGATCTTGATGGACGAGATATCTCGTCGAAACCATTTTGGAAAGTTTTTTTTTAATGGCAAGCACATATGAACTCAATCATTGGCCACTACAAGGCCATAAGTGATGGTCACTTGTGAAGGAGTACCCAGTGGGAGGACCATTATTGCCCCTAACAAAGGACAGCACAAATTACATCCATGCGCTGACCTCGGATTTGAACCAGGAACCTTCCTATCAAGAGGTCAACTCCTTAACTACTAGACCTGTTGGTCGGCAATTGATTGGTTGGATAGTAAAAATATCATTATCTTGCCATTTGAATCGATAATTTCTCCAGATTTATATATAAGTGAAATAGGATCCTGTGTGGAGCTAGATCTTTGATTAAAATCTGAAACACACTTCTGGTAACGAAAGAAAGGCAGCCTAAACATACGAAAAAACAAATCTAAAAAGATTCGAGAATGTAAAAGCTAGTTATATATATAGAACTCCCAAAAACATTTTATATAAAAATCTGAAAGCAAAATTTTTCAATCATGAATAAAAAGTTGATTATAAAAGAAGATCCTTGATTAAAAACTGTAACACGCTTCTGGTAACGAAACACAGGCAGCCTAAACATACGAAAAAGCAAAACTAAAAAGATTCGAGAACGTAAAAGAGCTAGTTGGAACTCCTCAAAACAATTTACATGAAAATCTGAAAGCAAAAGTTTTCTCAATCATGAATAAAAAGTTGATCCTTGATAAAAAAAAAACTGTAACACTTCTGGTAACGAAACAAAAAAATAAGCAGCCTAAACATGCGAAAAAGCAAAACTAAAAAAAGATTTGATAACGTAAAAAAACTGTTGCAACTCCCCAAAACATTTTATATGAATATCTGAGAGCAAATTTTCAATCATGAATAAAAAGTTTGGAATTAACTTAGAATTGGGAGTTGATTTATTTTTGCATAGATGGTAATCGATTATTCGCTGTGCAAAATTATAATGACCATGCGAATGTTCGTAATAATCGTCACAAAGCAGCTTCATCGCGTCAACATCTGGTGAGAAACATTTTCTCCCGTTATTTTGGACGAGGGAAAACAACATGCGATCCGATTGTGTTGATATTTGTTTTAAGCTCACGTGCTTTCGAAGACGCAGTATTCCACCCACGCAATGTACCAAAGCACTGGCACTGCGTGCTCACAGATCACGCAATAGAGCTGGACCCATTAAAACTGCCGGAAAATACAAATGAAAGTAAACGTGAGACTACCATGCACATCGCTTTATCGTGCGAAAATTATTTGGCTAGTCATTGAGGAATTCCTCAAAACAAGAACTGGAGCTACGTTGATCAAACATTAATTTTTGACTCACATGCCTGAAGCATTACTGGAGGTCACAAGAAAGGAATAATTCGATTGCGAAGTGCGGGATCTCTGACTTATTGAAATACAACAGGTTGCATCTAAGGTTGCCAGTCTAGATCGGAAGGTTCCTGGTTCGAATCCGGGTCCGGGCATGGATGTTTGTAAGCGTATGGTGTATAGGCGGCTGGTGCACCTTAAATCTGTCGTGGCTGAAAGTCCTCACGTTGGGTTGGCGTGGAAGTTTGGAGAGTGGGGTGCCAGCTCAGGTATTGCTTAATCATCTGGCCGTGGTTCAAAATTACGAGGTGTTGTCCTCGAATCTTTCCCTTAAGGGATTGGTCCCGGACCGTCGACAATAGTCCATTGTGTTGCTCTAGAACGACGTTAACTAAAAATTACCAATTAGTAAGGTTGCGAGAGCAACTCTTTGAGAACATGTCCTCTTTTTCCGCTCGTATCTTTTTTTTTCACTCTTTTTTTTAAGTCAGATTTCTTTTGTCCTCGTTTTTTTTCGGTTGTTTAATTTTGTTCTCTTTGTTTATCTTTTCGGATTTCGTTAAAAAATATATTTCACATTCAAATAATTCATTATTATTCAAACATTACGTGCAAACTTTACCGATATTCACATTGCCTACTATATGATTATGTAAACCAGCTATTCAAATACGAACTAGTACCTTGTACGAAAATTGAGTTTACTATTATTAAAACGCATCAACGAATAATAAGTTCAACCTCTAGTGTATATTGAGCTAAATGTTAAAACGTCTCATAAGAAAATCAAATAGATAATCATTGAGAATTTAGATTCGTGTTGGAATAATAAGAATGGGATATTGTTCTTATTATATTAGAACGAATAGCAAGACTGACGATTCGCAGCCTTTTTATAGTTTGGAAGGAAATCGCGTAGCTAACATAGCCACGTTTTTTGTTAGCATTAAATCGAAGTCGATAACTCAACTAGTATGATTGCTGCGCACAAACAAATACGAAAAGTAAAATGTTTAATTTATATTAATTAGATATGTATCTACTATTATCTTGTTGTTATATGTTTGTTGTTTAGAAATTGGATCCCCTTTTTTTTTTCAACGTTTTGAAAAGACTTATATAAATGGTCAGTGCTTTCGCACATTTTTTATACATTCGTTCTCGCATTTACTAATTCTTTTCAAAACACGTAATATGTTCAGTAGATTTTCTTTCAGTTTATGGTTAATATAATTAGATTAATAAAAATAATTTATATAATTAGATTAATAAAAAAGAATTTATATAATTAGATTAATAAAAAGAATTTATATAATTAGATTAATAAAAAGAATTTATATAATTAGATTAATAAAAATAATTTATAAAATTAGATTAATAAAAAGAATATGGTAATGGTAATGGTAATTTTAGTTAACGTCGTACTAGAGCAACACAACGGGCTATTGACGACGGTCCGGGATCAGTCCCTTAAGGGAAAGATCCGAGGACAACACCTCGTAATTTTGAACCACAAAAAATAATTAAAAAAAAAAGAATAATCTTTGACGAGAAACCTAACAATTATACACTAATAATCCGTACTTTCGTGTCCTCTTTATTTTTAAAATAATTTTACAAATTGTTCTCTTTTCTGATATTTATTTTATTGCAAACCCAGTTGCATCAGAAGATTGTTCAATCCACAGGTGGGTAGGTTGTTTAAAAAACGTCGCACTGGAGCAACTCGCTACTAGCGTTGCTTCAGGATCAGTCTCGAAAGGAAACATCCGAGGACAAACCCTCATAATTTTGAACCACGAGGTGAACACCTCAGCTGGCACCTCACTCTCCAAACTTCCACACAACGCCAACATGACGACATGTGAGGACACGAAGGATTTGACGTGCTCCAGTCCCCGCATACACGAGGTTCTTTAGTTGGATCAAATTTCGAACTGACAATCCTCCGTTTACTAATCCTCGACTCTACCAACTGAGTTACCGCGGTCCCTACACTGGGTTAATTGGTTTGGTTTGTTGGGACTTTATGGCGCAAGGGCCATTTTGGCCATGCTGCGCCAGACACAAGACATGCGACTTCAAATAATAAACAGAGACACATAATGAAGGCTTTGAACCACGGTCACAAACGACGAGGTGACAAATAATGTAACATGAGCTGGCACCCAACCCTCCAAACTTCTACACCAACTGAACGTGAGATATATCCGCCTACACGGAGGAAAAGATTTAATGTCAAATAATGTGTCAACCTTTAAACTCACCTAATCCTTTTTTGGTGGAGTGGTCGTTCAGGGTAAGACGTTTGTCGCCAACTAATTTTTGTCGCCAAATCAAGATGGCGGCCGAATTTCGTAACAGCAGATAGGGTTGCCATAACAAAAACGGCAGATGTGAAGAAAATCCGCAAAAGGTGAAGGTTACGGTACAGCTACACTCTACGTTTATGAGTGATGGCAATGGCTTGGCGATTTTGTTTGGCGCACTTCTAGTAGCGAGTTACGATACATCAAGGCAACCCATCTTTCGTTGTTGTTGTTGTGGTTTTCATGGCAACCTCGGCAAACGGAAACTTTTCATTTTCATTTTGAATATTCTAGAAAAATTTTCCAAAATCCGTTAAAGTCGTTTGATTTCATTGATTCGTTTGAAATTTTTTCTTTCCTCCCATTGGTTATTTTGTTTTTAAAATATCCTTAGATTTCATTGGTCCTTTTAAATCGTTTTCTGTGATACCATTGGTCCTTTTATTTGCATTTTGACAGTTGTGGAATTTTTATTTTATAATAGTTTTTACGACAGGATTAAGAGTTTTGTTTTTTCGGCCATTTTCGTTTTCATTATTTTTTTACGAGAGAATTCTGACTTTATCAGGTATTATTTCTTGCTTTTTTTCTTTTTTAAATCTTTTTCCTTTTTCAACATGCTCACTGTATTTAGTGTAATTGATAAGTTTCTGAGTATTCTTACCATTCGTAGCTTAGTTTCTCTGCTGGTTCACAAATGTGTTTTGATATGTGCATAAGCTTAGTACTTTTTGTGAAAGTCTTTTTAAAATATACTTTTTAAAACTATCTGAAATATTCTTAAAAAGTGTGTTGTAAAAAGAAAAAAAAATTGTGACATTAAAAGAGTTAGAAAATAACTATTTCCTTGGCGACTTTAGAAGTGCGCCAAAAAAATCGCCAAAGCCGTTGCCATCACTCATAAACGTAGAGTTGTAGCTGTTCCAAGGTTACCATATTTGGCGACAAATCGCCTTCTTACCGTGAACGACCACTCCACCCCTTTTTTCAGTATGTCTTTCTGGTTGCAGTATGCAAATCCGAGTTTAACACATAAGAAATAACTTTAATTTTATAATGAAAATTCCTTAGTGCTTATGTAACCTCTTATTATGGTTTCATTATAAAACGTAAAAATTACCAATGACAAAATAAACTTACTTAAAAAGAACGAAAACTAAAATTGCTTTAAATGACATCGCAGATCTACTTTATAAGGATTGACGAGTGAGATTTTTCGTTTTCTTAATTCGCTATCATTACGACTTCATTTTCATTACTTCATATCATCAAATGTTTACTTAAGTGAATCTTGATTCATTACCTTCACTGCTTTGATGGCATTACTTGTTGTGTGCTCTGTTAATTTGTACCTTTTTCTCGGTCCGTGGTCTCAAATAATTATTCAGCCACAAATAGTGAGCATCCACAACCGTCAAGGTCTCCCTATTCCCTTTCAAAGGGGAAGTAAAACTTAGGATTGTTTTTCATTTTTAACTATAATTTAGCTCGCTCGAGAAAATCAAATTTTACATCAACAGATACAGTCATGCTATTCGTCTTAGATCAATGACCGCCAAAAAAATATGTGGGAACTACAATACGTTACAGCATTTTGCTTGTTCAGGATTGATAACTAATTTAAATGTAATTTTATGCTTGTCAATATTCCGCACATTATATATAAATGTACTAATATTCTTTATGATGATGCCATAATTTATACTCATGTTATAGGGAGGACTGAAATTGGATAAAGGTATTTACGAGAAAAGTTGTTGGGACCGGATCCTCTTATCAAAAATAATTTAACATGCACCCGCTCTCACAAAAATTGAGAACCCCTGATACGGACCAAATATTTTTAAAACTGTTAACTGTACAACTATAAATATTCTAAACGAAGCAGACGATTTTATTTTCCTAGTTTCGTGCTTGTTTAAAGAACTCTTTTTATTTGCCCTACAGAAATGGAGGTGAGTGATTCAAAGTTAAAAACGAAATGCGTTATGCCTTAAAATTTTGCTATCGTTTGGGCAAAACAGCTCCAGAAACAGTTAAGTTTTATTGAAAGAAGCTTACAAAGACAAATGTTTTGGTGAGTCTACTATTTTTAGATGGCATGGTGATTTAGAAAAAGGACGTTTGTCTGCTGAACTGGCTCCTAAGCCTGGTCGACCAGAAAGTGTTGTGAATGATCGAAATGTTAACACTGTGTGGGCAATCTTGCAATAAAATCGGCGAATGACATGTGAGGAGATAGCGGCATCAACCAACATTTCGAAAACGTCGATATTTCGCATTCTACGCAATTATTTACAGCTTCGCCATGTTTGTTCCATATGGGTCCCTCATCACCTTACTAAAGAACAGTCACAAACAAATTCACCAATGTTGTGAGTGGACACAGATGCTTCAAAATGATCCGAATCTCCTAAAGACTGTAATAACAGGTAATGAAACTTGGGTGCATCATTTTGATCCCCTCACCAAGTCCGCAACAAGTGTATGGAAACACCGATTCTCCGCCTCCGAAAAAAATCCGACAAACCAAATCTGCTGGAAAGGTCATGATAATTATTTTATTTGATCATAAAGGTGTAATCTATCAGCATGGTGTGCCTATGAAAACTACTGTGAATGGTGAATATTATATTTCAGTTTTGAAAATTTTGCGACAACACATATCGAGAAAGCGACATGAACTGGTAGGGAATTGGACATTACATCACGATAATGCTCGCCCGCATGTCGCTACTTCTGTTCAGCAATATCTTGGCAAATGCAATATTAAAATCATGCCACATCCCCCTTACAGTCCAGATCTCGCACCATGCGATTTCTGACTGTTTACGACGTTGAAGGAGAAGCTCCGTGGTAGCTCCTTGATTTTTTTTTATGATTTTACTCTCAGGGAACGCTTTTTGTAGTTATGTTGATAACAAACCAAATAGTTTGTAGTTCATGTTGATAATAAACCCAATAGTATATAGTTCATGTTGATAATGAGCGAAATAGTATATAGTTCATGTTGATAATGAGCGAAATAGTATATAGTTCATGTTGATAAGCCAAATAGTATATAGTTCATGTTGATAATAAACGAAAATATATCTTTATACATCGCCATAACAAAACATCCATATACCAGCATACTCTGTTAGTTTTAGTGTTCGAGAACTAATTGAACAGGAAAACATAGCAAATTAGAAGCATCCGTCTGTAATCAAAAAGCTTTATATACATAATGTGTTAAACTTTAAAATGAAAGTCATTAAAAAAAGGCAGTAACAATCAACTTCCTGTTACATAATATATAAAGAACAATAAACTTTTTATTTCTGACGAACAAATAAATTACATGCTACAAGATTAATTACCCCTTTAGAGACACGCAAACGGCTAGAAATATATCCCAATGCACACAGATAGTTGATTTTTTAAATTAGTTTGTACACGACAAAGAATCATTAGTGGCGTAATTAGTACCTGTAAATAAGTAACAGAGCAAGTGTGTAATCTCTTTCTTATCTGAACGAGAAGCCGTGAAACAACAAATCGTGATTGCCATTAGCTGGTCTTTGTTCAATTATATAATATTTGTAATGATAATTCGCTCACTCAGAATTGGAGTAGCCATTGTTTTAGTTATTTTTTCTACCCAAGAAATTCAGACAAGAACTTTCACCTACAACTTAGCATCGTACATGTTTACACATTTTTTACAATATTTTATTCAATAAAAACCATTTTATCAGTAGAAATTTCGTGAATAAATTTATAGGTACTTCAGAAATCTTCCGCGAAAACCTTAGAATGATTTTAGTGTAAAATATAAAAACCCAGCTTAAAATTGTGGGTTTCTTTTTTATGAAGTTTGATAAAATTCACGAAGTAAGCACGATTGAAAATTTTCACAATGGAAGTATAAAAAGTACGCAAGATCAGAAAAAGTTTAGTTCTTACATAAGTAAAAAACAACATTTTAAATATGAAAAGATAAATATTTATTGGAAATCTGTAAAATATTTTCTTTCTATTTTTAAAATCTTTTGTGGTTACTAAAGGTGTTTGTATGTGAAGTTAATATTGTTCCATGAAAATTCATCAAATCTAGATTTTAATAATTTCTATTCCTATAGTAATTAGAAAGTAAACAATTTTAATTTTTTGCTACAAAAATTCAAAAGGTTCTAGAGTTTAAATTAGCATTTTTCCTGGATTGTTTGGTTTGTGGCTCAACAGCCTCTTTGCTACACTACGGCAAAATAGCCCAGACTCATGACTGAAAGTTGCTAGAATTGGTGACATTTCTGGACAGTAATTATTAAATATTTTTATAACACTAGGGGGCTCCGCCCCTCCTCGCTTACGCTCGCCAACCACGGGGGATTGCTTCGCAAACCAACAGTCCTTTTACATATGCCATTTGGTGTCCCGATAGTGGTGAGAGGAGTGGAGTGGGAGGCGCTAGTCGACCGCCTACTATCCATTTGACTGGATAGAGTCCACTAAATCGTTTGACGAAACTACTCGATTAAATTGTTTTGTCCCAACACGTTTAGTTACTAAATTACTCCCTACTCGACTAAATTACTAACCTAGTGTGTAGCAGTCCTGACAGTCTAGGGTTTTGCCACACGTAGCGCCACCGGTAAGTTTCCTATCAGTTAGATCAACAACACTATTGCATCTGAAGTATTTGAGACTGTGATCAACGTATTTTTTGTCCCCAATCCATTCAGGGAATATCCAGCTAAGTGTTCCCAAATCAAAATTTCATTTATATGACTTGAAAGTACATTCAATACAAAAAGTAGGTATATATGCTCTACCAGCAACTCGCTTTTAATAGTTGCTCCTCATTTCGCCTGATGGGTGGTAATAGGAACAAGTGTAGGCGATATTAGGAACCCACTCTTGAAGATTATCTTGGAAAACGTTTTGAAGTTTTACTAGTTAACTTAAACTGACAAGTAAAGAAGGTATATAATCACTGGAAACCAAAGGTAATGGTAATTTTAGTTAACGTCGTACTAGAGCAACACAACGGGCTATTGACGACGTTCCGGGATCAGTCCCTTAAGGTAAAGATCCGAGGACAACACCTCGTCATTTTGAACCACGGTCAGATAACAAGGCAACACCTGAGCTGGCACCCCACTCACCAAACGTCCACACCAACCCAACGTGAGAAAACCAAAGGAGAATAGTTCCTAGTGATATTCATTTAGTTTCCAGCTCTTGATTTCTCAACCCAGGTGGCTGAGATACAGAGAAATAGTTAGAGTAGGCGATATTTGCAACACCTACCCTAACGGTAGTAGTAATTGTAATTTTTAATTAACGTCGTACTAGAGCAACACAACGGGCTATTGACGACGGTCCGCATCAATCTCTTAAGGGAGGGATCAAAGGACAACACCTCGTAATTTTGAACCACGGTCAGTTAACGAGGCAACATCTGAGCTAGCACCACAATCTCCAAACTTACACACCAACCCAACGTGAGGACATTCGGCTACGACAGATTTCAAGTGCACCAGCCGCCTCTACACCATACGCTTACAAACATCCATGCCCGGATCCGGATTCGAACTTTCCGATCTAGAGGCTAACACCTTAACCACTTTACCATTTGGTCGGCCCTACCCTAAAGAAAATAGACGTAACAGTATTGTCTGAAAATGTTTTGTGTGAATCTACCTTAGTAGAATATTGAGCCAATGTGGCACACTGATTACTATCCCATTAATTCAGTTCATTGATAATTTCCTGTCCCTGTGCTTTGCGATCGATATCAATGCATAGTGTGCAGCATAAAGGTAAAAGTATGCGAATAATAAAGAGCTAAGCTTGCCTTTAGGAATGATGGAAGAGACAACTAAAAATTGTCCTTTTTCTTAACGTAAGAGTTAACTGCTACTGAAGACGTCTGAGTATATAACCTATTCAGACCATCTGTGCATACAGAAAAGATATTTCATGAACATTAAAGACCTTGTGGTACTGAAAGAACTAGATTTTCTAATTCAATTGCGAATACACATCCGTTTGTTCAGTCCAGCCATAAACTGATGAACGGGTACTCAGTGTTGTTTTTTTTGCAACCTCTCCATCACGAATAAATGTGTCTTGATCTGCACCATATATTTTATTATCATTGGTATGTGTAACCAACCTGTTTAACGCTTTTCAATAAAATATTCAAAGTGGATTATTGATCAATAGGTGAAATGTGCTACTTCTGGTGTCGAATGTTTTGGATTAGTCCTTAGATGGTTCGTTAGATTGTTTCCATCGCGCAAGGGCCATATTTGGTCATGTTCCTCAAAACACAATCTAGACATTATCAAGTAATAGACCATACACGCACAAGGAAGGGATATCAACACAGATGAGAGACATACACCCAGGAAGGGAATCTAACCTACGCCTGAGAATACCTTGTGTGGTCTTATAGTCAACTAGTCACTGTGTGACCAGCACGACGTTGTCCGTGACAGTTCCTTTTGTGGGGTCAGATGTGACCACTGCTCGCCAACCCCAGGTGATTGCTACGTATTCCCATTTGGTTTGCTTTGCAAACGAACTCTACAGGAAACGCCGAGATGACCTCGAAGTGGCTATTATCAACAACGTAAATAACACGCTAAAATCGGAAAACTTGGCATTTTTCCAAAGGCATTAGGACGAAGAACGCTTGTGACGTCAGCGGTCGAAAATATCAAAATTTGCTCCTTCTTCATTCGCGGTAGCTATGACGTCATATTCCGGAAAGAAGACCGAAAGGTGAAAAAAACGAATAAATTAATTAAAAAGTGTTCTAGATTTAATTTTAAAATTCGGGCGCTGCACAAAAATAGCAAAAAAATAGGACTATTTTGTGTGCCAAATTTCATTGTTATAAGTGCCATAGACTCATCAAGAACGCTGATCGCAGGGAAACAGGTAGAGAATCATTTCCTTTTATAATAGTATAGATGTACCTCTTCCTCTTTGTACCGCGGTAGCCATGTTGGAAGAGTAACGAATAAATCTGTCGTAGCCCCTCATGTCCTCGCGTTGGCGCGGTGTGGAAGTTTGGAGAGTGGTGTGCCAGTTCACGTGTGACCTCGTCATCTGATCATGGTTCATAAATACGTGGTGTTGTCTTCGGATCTTTCACTTCGGGTTTCATCTTGGACCGTCGCCAATAGCCCGTTGTATTGCTCCAGTGCGACGTGAATAATTTCGTTCGACGTTTACTAATCCGTACTACTCCAACCCATAAAACAAACAGATAAAAAAGTCGATTTTTACTCATGCTGGTATAAAATTACAAGAAAGTTTTCACACCGCAGTTCCACTAATGCTAGGAAAGTCGAATTCGAGTAGTACCGCAGCACTGCTACGGAAATGAAATGACACTTTTTTCAGCTTTTCGGACCGGTGTCAATAACCCGTTGAGTCGCTCCAGTACGACTTTAATTAAAATACCTACCTACTTTTCCAGCATTTCTTTCACTATATATTTGAGAATTCCCTTTCCAATGTTGGTCCTTCATTTTGGAAGCGAAATGGTCCCTGCCAGACTTTCACAGTATATGTGAAATTCATGTTTCCCAAAACAGTTTTTTGACCATTTGAAAATTTCCCATTTTAAAAATAAAAAACCAAAAGATATTTTTCCCGTTCGGTAGACCATAAAAAGATGATTTTTTTTGGAAGAGTAGAATAGCGAAAATATCCAAAGATTTCGAAATTTGTATGACTAACTTTTGATCGCATCGAATTTATTTATTAACCAATTTCAAAAATAATAGTACCGTAAGAAAGCCTACATATTGAGGTATACTGCAATATTTTCAAAATTAAAAACTAATAGTAATAAGATATAGATACGACAGTTTTAAAAAAAGTTACGAAAATGTCCCGATATTTCTCGAATTTCAAAAAAATATTATCAAGAACCAAATTGAAATTTCTAAAAAACCTCGATGAGCTGCAAAAATTTACGTTGAGATACTCTTAAAAAAAAACTCACGGCATTTCGCTTTTTCAACTTTGACACTTAATAAACCCTAAACTAATAACCGCATCGGAAAAAGATCTTTACAATTGTCCATGGAACACGATGAAGAATAAACTATGTTAATTTCATATTTTTCTGATCCGAACTTTCTAGGTAAATCGTCCAAGAATAGAGCTAAACAACACACTTTTCAATCCTGCTGCGACGACGGTAACTTTTTTTTAATATAGAGAGATATTTGTTCATTATGGGCTAAATGAATAAAAGATTTGTTAATTACACTGGAGTCCAAAATTATTTTTACATGCATAGAATCACGGATTTATCAGAAACTGTGAACTATAATTTTATGAATTTGTCTGGAATGAAACATAACATCATAACACATAAATACAAAGGGAAAAAATGTAAGAACACTGCATATGAAATAAAACTAGCATGAAACCATAAAAATAGACGGAACCAACTTTCGGCAATAGGTCGGAACCAACTTTCGGCAATAGGTCGGAACCAACTTTCGGCAATAGGTCGGAACCAACTTTCGGCAATAGGTCGGAACCAACTTTCGGCAGTAGGTCGGAACCAACTTTCGGCAATAGGTCGGAACCAACTTTCGGCAATAGGTCGGAACCGACTTTCGACAATGGGATGGAATTAACTTTCGGCAATAGGTCGGAACCAACTATCGGCAATATGTCGGAACCAACTATCAGCAATAGGTCGGAACCAACTTTCGGCAATAGGACGGAACCGACTTTCGACAATGGGATGGAATTAACTTTCGGCAATAGGTCGGAACCAACTTTCGGCAATATGTCGGAACCAACTATCAGCAATAGGTCGAAACCAACTATCGGCAATAGGTCGGAACCGACTTTCGACAATGGGACGGAATTAACTTTCGGCAATTGGGAATGTATTATACTGCACACGTTGTATACATTATTCCACTCCGCAAGCGCTTTATATCTATTTCTCTGACCCATACCAAATCGATCAAGTGGACGAATCCACAGCATCAATTTCGTAATCCAGAGCCAGAGCTCTACCACTTACGACTGCTGCTATAGTACATAGTTCACACTAATGCAATCGCATTAAAGAAATTTAAACACTTACTTATTTCAAAAATCGTTTGAAAAAAGCCAATTTGAATCAACGTCAATTACAATTGGGAAACAATAATATCAAATAAAAACGCGGGAAAACAAAATTTAAAAAGATTTTTTTTAGCAACCGTTGAGGTATTTACAAATACTATTTCAAAGTTACAAAACCCATGCACTTTTAATTATTTGTCAAAAACACTCGCGGCACATTTGACAATCTCTTGTGGCAGGTTGAGAAACACTGGTCTAGACCATAGACTTCTAATATAAGTAGACTGAGCATCGCTATTGAGAAGAGCTTCGCAAAGCGTCCGCAACATGTTGTCAGTAGTCACGTGACTGCTCCACGAAAATTCAGCTTGAATGCTTGATTTGGCCTTTTATCGCCTCTCTTGGCGACATTTTCTTTTAAAAGTTAGCGATTCGATGAGTATAATACTGAGTATTTCTGGAATTTGAGTTACATTTAAAAATTTTTGGGCAATGCAAATGAATAATTACTTTGTCACTTCTGAATATATTTGAATTTGTATCACTTTTTAATGCTTTTAGTTTTATTATAGAATTAAGTTCTAATTGGGATTAAGGTTAGCCAGTATACTTAAGATAAATAAATTTCCGTCAATAGATTAATTTCATGTTTTATATATAGTTTTTCAACTGTATTAGGTGTGGAGAAATTATCTAATTTAATTTCAGAAAATATTTCAAACTTTTGGAAAAAATTATTGAGGTCAGCATGAGTTGGAATTAATTGAAAAATAAATACCCATATTTTGAAATAACTTACATTAATGTGCATGATATTGAATATGCATAATACTGAATGCTCCTTGAATTTGAGTTACATTTTACTATTGTTGGGCAATGCAAATTAATATTTACTATTACACTGCTGAATATGTTTTGAATTCATATTAATTTTTAATGTTTTTAGTTATTTGAGCGTTTTTATAATTAACTGAATTTTTCATTGGGATTAAGGTTAACCAACACATTTACGAACAAAACAGTACGCTTGAGATAAATAAATTGCAGTCAATAGATTGCTCTCATGTCAGGAGTTCAGATTAAAATTTGGTATAAGCATGAATAAATATTTTACTGATGCATAAAATAAAAATACTGAAAACAGATTAAAAGATTCCCTGTTCATATGACGTTTGGGTAACCATTAAAGCTTTCATTGATATTATGGATTCTTAATTGCTTATGTTTCCATAAGCACAAATTTATTCAATGAGTTTCGCATAAAAATATTAACGAAAAAAGTTATACATATAGTCTTTAAGATTGAATGAAACTATTTTAAACCATACCCTTGATGTTAGCTATTTTGCAATTTTAGATTTCTGGTTCAAAAACTAATTAAGTTGCAAGACAATTTTTATGCTTTTAAGCATGTACAAAAGTTTGGTAAAGATTTTTATATAGAATTTTTATTACTTATTGTGTGTGTGAAATCAATATTTTATAAATACAAAAGATAAATAAGAAAGAGTAAACGAATGAAATTTACTGACACATTCATCACATTTTAAATGAACTAAAAGACAGAAACAAATTCTTCGATTAATTAATTTAAACGATTTTCTTCTTTCGTTACCTTGGGAAAACTAATAAATGGAACAAAATAAAAATTTTAAATACATAAGAACTGACTAAATGAGTTTTCAGCAGGTGCACATCTTTGCAAGTTCTTATTACAAGTAAATATAAATTGTTTTACTTATAGTTCTAAAAAACAATCATAAATACAAATTCACAATTATAATACGGCTTAGAAAATGCTTTAATCCTATTTCTAACAAATTGAATTTATTTAATATACAATTAGAAGTTTCAAACGTTATATTTTATTTTAAATATTATTCTTATGTAATTACAGTTTGCACAGATGGGTGGATACAAAACAATTTTTCTCAGCAAGAAAAATAATTTATGTGATGTACTTAAATTGATGTTACCAAATTCATAACATTTTTATCGTGAGACACGAAAGAATATAGTACTCTTAGTTGCCAAAACATAATCGCCAAGAAAGAGAACGATTTCGCACAAGTTTTTACATTTCGGTTAACTATTTTTAATATTTAAGACAGTATAAATTTCAATTTACAGTTAGAAACACACTCCACCCGTTATTTTGTTTCGAACATTATTTTAGATACATACTGATTGCAAATGTATGAAATCTTTTCATAGAACAGGAAATGTCCGCAGGTTGTATTTATTAATTTCTAAGTTAGAATATCCATTTTTATCATACTACAGGGTGTCCTAAAAGTTCCTGTGCTGACGATTCGTGAATTTATTATACAAAATCAAAAGACTTTAAAACAATTATTTTTATGCTAATGGTGAAAAGCACTTTTAACATAACGTAGGAAAAAAATATGAACTTACATTTGTTTATCGTTGACTGTACGATCCCTCTTGGCGACTTTTCAAACAAAATTGCCAAATTTAAGATGGCGTTGATGAATAAGCCTCAAACAGCGAAATTCTCTGAATGCGTGATAAATTCATTTTGCAATTAAAAACAAAATGACGTGGAACTTTATCATCGCACAACTTGAGTGCGAAGAAAATCAAATGATAAAAATTAAAGCGCCGATAAAAATATAAGCAGACGATAAAATTCAATGATTAAAAAAAAACACGGGCAATAATTTATTTTTTCTTTAAGTTGAAGCACGGGAAGTTTTAGGTCAACCTGTAGAAAGTATTGAAAAATACAAATGTGAAATAAATGTTTTTCGCTCACCTGTGAATTGTAATGTTTCCACCTTTAATAATTTGGAGTTACATTCATATATGCATAACTGTAGATCCATTTTAACTTGAGTATTCAATGCATTTGCTACTTGCTAAGGAAGAAGGAATGCGCAAACAATATGCGCGAAGAGAGAAGGAGTCACGTGACTGCTGATTTTGGTCATATGATCATGCGGACATAAAAAGGTTGCCATAGCTCACTCTACTATTATATCTCCTCTATGGTCTAGACCGTTAAAAAGCTCAAGTAAAAATTTCTACAAAAATTTCAAATCTGCGGAAAATTTCATATTAGATCGATACTTAGAAATGTGATTTTCTTTAAATAAATACAATTTTTATACTGAATATCTTTTATATTTTCGCAAGAAATTGTGACGCCACGTCAAAGTTCACATTAAAAAAATAAACACATTACATTTCCTGCCCTCTTACGTATTCAGCGAAAGAAAGCAAAAAAAAAAACATTTTGGCTGGCATTGTTTAGATCTTTTTTGTAAAATCGGATCGTTAAAGATAGATTGAAAATTTCGAATTTGAAATCTTCGGAAAATTTGACATCAGATGTTTTTATTACATGTTTGATTTTCTTTTAATAAATAATTTTACAATTAAGTATTTATATTTTTACAAGAGATTGTGACGTCAGGCCGAATTCACATTTGGTTTGCAAAGCAAACCAACACCACGGGCTACTCCGTTATGGACGTTGTTCAATTTACGAAGCAGACCATAGTTAATAATTCGAATTCGCAGAGAATTCATTCCAATAGACTACAAATTTACACTTGGTTTGCAAAGCAAACCAACACCACGGGCAACGCCATGATGACTGTTATCGAATTTGGCCGCATTTGACAATGACGAGGTGATCATGGCATTGCCCGTGGTGTTGGTTTCCGAAGCAAACCATATTTCATAATATTCATAATTTGGTTTGCGAAGCAAACCAAATTGGAATTCCTAGAGTATTCAAGGCAATAGCCTACAGATTTCCATTTGTTTTTCGAAGCAAACCAACACCATGCCATGATGGCTGTAATCCAAAAGGCTATGAATTCCCATTTGGTTTGCTTCTAAAAAAATGGGAATTCGTAGCAATCACCAGGGGTTAGAGAGCAGTGGTCACACCTGACCCCACGGAAAGAACTGTCGCTGGCAACGTCTTGCTGGTCACGCAGTGACTAGTTATTAAAACGTGGGGCTCATGGCGTTTTCCTCATATTGTGTTTGAGAAGCTCGTCATTTACTCTCTCAATGAAGGATCGCCCTCTGCGTGTGAAGATCTTTTACAAGAACGGTGACTGTGCGCCAGTAGCTCTAAAGAAGCTCCGGACAGTAAAGGGTATGACAAAAGGCCGTGGACCGATGTCTGCCAAGGGTCTGGAAAAAATGATTAAGAAATTCGAAGAGACAGATTCTTTTGAAGTCAAATCTGGCAGAGGGAGGAAACCAGTAGAAGTGGCCACAGCATTTCAGAAAGAGACGACCGGTGGTGTGGAAACGTGCATTGCACGAGGAATTGCCCAAACTTTGGGAGATGCTTGTAAACACGGTGTATAAATTTGTACGAATCCTGCATTGCTATCCATACAAAATTACCCATGTTCAGGAGTTGCTTCCTGCTGATCTGCCAGTAAGAATTTCTTGCTGGCATGGATGTGGACAATGAATGGCCATGGAACATATATTTTGTGGACAGACGAAGCCCACTTCCATCTCCAAGGACATGTCAATACTCAGAATTGCAGTATATGGGCAACGGAAAATCCGTTTGCACATGAACCAGTACCTCTTCATTCTGCAGAGGTAAATGCATGGAGTAGGTTGACGCCATCGTTCATCGTGGGACAATTTTTTTCGAGGAGATGGGTCGAGCGGGTTCTGTTACCTGTACCGTCAATGGTAAACGCTATCACAGTCTTCTGCTCAACCACGTCATACCAACACTTCAACAGCATGCATGTATGGGTAGTATCATTTTTATACAAGATAATGTCCCATACATTGCAAAGCCGGTGAAGCAGCTGTTGAAAAGGCATTTCGGAAAAAAAAGAATCATCAGCCGTCATTTTCTAACAACCTGGCCGTCAAGATCACCTGATCTTAATCCTTGTGACTTCTGGCTGTGGGGTTACTTTCAAAATGCCTTGTTCAGTGGTCCGATTTCCAACTTAGCTGAATTGAAGGCACACATTGCGCAACACATTCACAATGTGACCTCTGAGACACTCACATCTGTTGTGGAACATGCTGTTTCTCGGTTTTAACTTGTGGGAGAAAACAACACAACAGCACATTGAACATGTCTTAAGCAAGTCTGGTAATAATTAAAAAAAAAAAAAACCCGATTTCATTGTCGTTTTTTATGCAGTTTTTGGCTTTAGGACAATAAGAAACCGATTTCAGTGTTGCTTTTTATGCGGTTTTTTGTCCTCAAGACAATTAATAACCGATTATCTACATCCGATGTGGTACGACCTTGTCGCGGTGGATGGGCTTTCCACTAACAGTGCCAGAACTGTTGAATGACTTGGAAGTCCTTTTTTCCGGTAAAACAACCAATACAGTCATGCACATTGAACAGTACAATTAGTTTAACGTGCACCTCACGCCATAGCCGTCGTATTGCGATTCAAATGTGGCTTGTAGCCGATCTCATTTACGTTGTGACGCTTAAAACGCCATCTATTGCTAAAATGTGGAACTATTTTTTGTCTCGTGTCATACCATTTCCCCCTTCTTTGAGTATATTCAGTTCAAATTTCAGGTCTTTCTGAGCAGTGGTTCTTTTTTTACAGCTTTTTGAAAATGAACTTTAATTATAATCACTCTGTATATTGTATATATATATATATATATATATATATATATATATATATATATATATATTATATCGATAGATATTCTAAACGTGACATTCCTTCTAGACCCTACCCTTCCCAACTGACCAACTTGTCAAGAACGTGACATTACTTGGCATGTTTTCAAATGCATCAGCATGTCCTAAATAAAAATAAAAAAACAAATTTTTAATTTATAAAAATAAAATAAAATTGTAATTAATAAAAAAAATTTAATAATTAAAAATAAAAACATTTAATTAATAAAATTTAACAAATTTTAATTAATAAAAATTAAATTTCTGAATTGAGACTAAGAGTCGATTTTTCAACGCGAGTTGGATTAAGCTCCAAACGCAGAAAAGTGGAGACATTCCAATTCGAGTTAACCCAAATATGTATCACTTGAGAGCATTCGGATTGCAGGAGCGAAATCTTCACTTCGTCACATTTGTTTGTGTTTGCTCTAAAAACCCATCCCCTACACATCGAAAAGAACAGATGATGTTAAATGAACGGCGCAAGGGCCACTTCCCTTTGAAGCATGCGTTACATGAATAAACTCACTTGATTCGAGTCTGAAGTTAATTCACTCTTTGCCCTCTGATCTCAATGTGTCCGTCTTCGAGATTTGTACCTTGTCCTGTCATGCCAAAGGTCGGTATTCACACACATTGGACATCGAATTACAAATATTTAAAAGCACATTTCGCTGAAACGGATTCAGATTTCTCGATCCTATCTGCTCGCGTCTCATCACTGTTTTTCCTTTCTTCGTGCGATCATATTCGCTATAGAGGGAGACCGATGGAAGTTATTCACACTCCTTGGACTTTGTTTCCTCTTCACTAAATTTCGAACTACTCTATCTCAAATCAACCCTACAAACTGTGACATTCGACAACATGCATACCCTTCTTGGAGTTTGGTCGCCGAACTGGCTGGGAATAGCCTTTCAGAACGGTTGAAACATTCATCCATCAACGCGTTGGATTGTAAATCTGAGTGGCGACATGCCCCCTGCCTAGGTTCGACCCACTCTTGGTTACATCCATCGGAGAATAGTTGCCAGCGTGTTATCGGTAAACAAAGATTTTTGATGCCCTCACACGAAGCCGAAAGGAAAATTGACCTCCATCGATCGAGAACTTGCCTTTAAAAACTTCCATCGTGTTACTCACCTTATCCGAACGCCCTGTTGGTGTGGAAGTTTGGAGAATGGGTTGCCACGTAATCTGACCATCGTTCAAAATTACGTGGTGATACACCGAATGGCTTAGGCTGGGACGGTGGTAACCAGTTGAATATCCGAACGCCTTGTTCGGTAGCTCAAGCCCGAAAGCCTCAAGCGCCGTTGACGGTAGATAGGATCAGATCCTTTGCGTCCTATACATTTCGGTAGACACAGTCAAGTACTACCAGACGACCGTCCCGGTCATATTTAGGACGTCCGTCCTACGTATCGCTAATATCGTCGGAAAGGCGTAGATCTTTTGCAGCCTGTACTTTTCGGTAGACACAGAGTCCTGCGCTAAAAGACGACCATACCGGTCAGGTTGAGGACGTCCGTTCTACGTGTAGGCAATATAGTCAAATAGGCGTAGATCTTTTGCAGCCTATACTTTTCGGTAGACACAGAGTCCTGCGCTAAAAGACGACCATACCGGTCAGGTTGAGGACGTCCGTTCTACGTGTAGGCAATATAGTCAAATAGGCGTAGATCTTATGCAGCCTATACTTTTCGGTAGACACAGAGTCCTGCGCTAAAAGACGACCATACCGGTCAGG
Source organism: Metellina segmentata (assembly GCA_947359465.1). Lineage (NCBI taxonomy): Eukaryota > Metazoa > Arthropoda > Arachnida > Araneae > Tetragnathidae > Metellina > Metellina segmentata. Next base: position 18,107,826 of record OX375878.1, on the reverse strand, counting down.
TTGAGGACGTCCGTTCTACGTGTAGGCAATATAGTCAAATAGGCGTAGATCTTTTGCAGCCTGTACTTTTCGGTAGACACAGAGTCCTGCGCTAAAAGACGACCATACCGGTCAGGTTGAGGACGTCCGTTCTACGTGTAGGCAATATAGTCAAATAGGCGTAGATCTTTTGCAGCCTATGCTTTTCGGTAGACACAGAGTCCTGCGCTAAAAGACGACCATACCGGTCAGGTTGAGGACGTCCGTTCTACGTGTAGGCAATATAGTCAAATAGGCGTAGATGTTTTGCAGCCTATACTTTTCGGTAGACACAGAGTCCTGCGCTAAAAGACGACCCTACCGGTCAGGTTGAGGACGTCCGTCCTACGCGTAGCCAATATCGGCAGATATGCGCAGTTCCTGGAATAGCATATACCGATACCAATAAAACTTGTGATATAAAGTTGGACACGTTTTATTTATGTACGTCCCCTTCACCAGGACACCAGACACTAAAACCCGAGCCATCTTATCCCCGGCGACGTGCCCAACAACCTCCGATCGAAGGGAACATTGGAAGCGCAATCAATGGAAGGAAGAGTATTCAAATGTGGATCAACTAAACAAGCGGCGCTCGCGTGAGTCTCTAGGGTCAAGCTCACTCGCCGAGTGCAACAGTCCTGACCCACTGGCCCATATTTCCTCTCTCTCACATGAAAACTTGCCTTTTTTCGACGATCAATGTCTTCGGCAACTGCTACTGCTGTAGGAGCTTCGAAACGCTGCCAGCAGGAGCAATTACTGCTTCGTCTTTCCTCGAATTCCTCATTAAAAAAATCACGTGCAGGCATAATGTAGTTAAATGTTCTATATCGCTCGCGTTCAAAGACACCTGTTGTATCCCTTTTTCATAAAAAAAAAAAGTTCAATTATTTTCGTTTGATTCAGACTCGTCGATGAGTTTTCTACTCGGACAGCAGAATTCCTGTTACATTTAACATACGGTAGAGAGCTTAACCACCACTAAAAAAACTAACTTACGATTTAGTATTATATATATAACAGCATAACTCAACTCTACCATGAATTACTTCTTGGTACAAAAGTTGCACTGTTTCATTCCAGATGACTAAATTGATGACTGGCAGACTTGATTTGGACACACAAAAATGTACAACTTCGATGGATGGTCCAAGATATATTGTTGAATCGCCAATGTGGTATCGTTGAGGCCCTGTGATAGCAGACACTGCTCATTTACTATCACAGTTTCCCTCCATTCATTGCTACTTAGCCTTCACTTCACAAGGGCACTCACACTCGGCTGTGAAAGGCAACACAGGCCATTTACAACTGTGAACTTAATACAGCTCTCACCCACGCAAATGACAATCATTCTACTATTGGCGTCATCTATCGAATTAATAAACACCACTTTACTTTAGATAACACTTACTTAAAAATTCTTTATAAATAACACCATAAAGTACTTCTTGGTAGACGAAGTTTCACTGTTCCATTCCGGCATGCTAAAATACAAAAAGCAAAATTGACAGAGAAGACATCGCCAGCCAAAATATCTTTATATTTTTGCAAGAGATTGTGAAGTCACGTCAACCTTCGCTTTCAAAAAATAAACTGATTACATTTCCTGACCTCTTACGATTTCAGCGAAAGAAAGCAAAAAAAAAGAAATTTGGCTGGCATTCTTTAGTTCTTTTTTTTGTAAAATCGAGATCGTTAAAGACAGATTGAAAATTTCAACGGATTTGAAATCTGCGGAAAATTTAACACCAGATACGTTTGATTTTCTTTTAATAAATCGACATCTGACTTCGACATCTGAACGTGGTTCAAAATTACGTGGTGGTGTCCTCATATCTTTTCCTTAGGGGATTGATCAAGGGCCGTGGTCAATTGCCCGATGTGTTGCTCTGGTACGACGTTAATTCAAATTACCTTACCTTACCTCTTTTAATAAATAATTTTTTAACTAAATATATATATTTTTTTGTAAGAGATTGTGACGTCACGCCGAATTCCCATTTGGTTTGCGAAGAAAAACAACACCACGGGCAACTGTTATCCAATTTGCGAAGCAAACCATAGTTCATAATACTAGGGGGCCCGCCCCCTGCTCGCTTACGCTCGCCAACCGACCAACCGGTATAGTATTTAAGGTGTTAGCCTCTAGATCGGAAGGTTCCTGGTTCGAATCCGGGTCCGGGTATGGATGTTTGTAAGCGTATAGTGTAGAGGCGGCTGGTGCACCTTCTGTGTTTGTCTGTGTTTCTGTGAGCAGTGTCTTGGCGAATCTATGGCACTTACAATAATGATCCGGCCCCGTCACCAATAACCCATTGTGCTGCTCCAGTGCGACGTTTATAAAAATACCTATCTATATGCGCTATTCCTCCAGCTCCAGCGGAAGGTTCCTGGTTCGAATCCGCGTCAGGGAATCGATGTTTGTAAGCTTATGGTCTAGAGACGGCTGATGCACTTTAAATCTATCGTGGCCGAAAGTCCTCACATCGGGTTTGTGTGGAAGTTTGGAGAGAGGGGTGCCAGTTCAGGTGTTGCCTCGTCATCTGACCGTAGTTCAAAATTACGTGGTGGTGTCCTCGGATCTTTTTCTTAGAGGATTGATCCCGGACCGCCGTCAATAGCCCGTTGTGTTGCTCTAGTACGACGTTAATTAACAAATTACCAAATTACCTCCAGTTCTGGCCGACCAACCGGTATAGTGGTTAAGGTGTTAGCCTCTAGATAGGAAGGTTCCTGGTTCGAATCCGGGCCCGGGCATGGATGCTTGTAAACGTATGGTGTAGAGGCGGCTGGTGCACCTTAAATCTGTCGTGGCCGAAAGTCCTCACGTTGGGTTGGCGTGGAAGTTTGGAGAGTGGGCTGCCAGCTCAGGTGTTGCTTCGTCATCCGACCGTGGTTCAAAATTACGAGGTGCTGTCCTCGGATCTTTCCCTTAAGGGACTGATCCCGGACCGTCGTCAGTAGCCCGTTGTGTTGCTCTAGTACGACTTTAACTAAAAAATTACCAATTACCTCACCAACCCAACGTGAGGACTTTCGGATGCACCAGCCCCGCCTCTACACCATACGTCTACAAACATCCATGCACTGCCCCGGATTCGAACCTGGAACCTCCCGATCTAAAAGCTAACACCTTAATCGGCAGTCTGCGGTTTCAAACAAGAGTGCTGTAATACACGCTATGTACTTTCGTAACGGAACTAGGTACCAGAGTATATACAGTAACGAAGTCGACGGGACGCATCATAGTTGGCACACGAGTCTCTCACAAGACAACTCTCAACGCAGACCGCATAGTGATTCGAAAGTTCTGCACCGGACACAGCGTAGAGAGTTTTAAAAAGAAGTCGGGGCGTGTCGATAGCTGGGGTTACTGGGTGAGAATCGAGGTGAAACGGGGTCATGTGCCCTTGGGGACCATAAAAACCAACTGTTGTGTATCGGCGACACCGGTGGTTAGTGAGGAAAAGTACGTGGGCCGTTCATTCGGCTGGGGAAACCCAGACGCTTAAAGGGGCCACGAAAAACGTGTCGTCATGACATGAATCATGCAGACAAGAAAGACGGTTGATTGGTTTGGACACCTGTCGTGGTTTTCGTACTGTGATTCTTAGAGTTAAAAAAATACGTGTTGCTCCGACAGATCGCGCCCCGGCAAGAACAGTGACACAACTCAGAATTGCAGAATATGAGAAACATCGTTTTTTTTTTATTTATCATAATTTGTTTTGAAAATTTAAAATTTCTGCTTGACGAGGTTGTCTTAACTGGCTACTCGAAACGCGCCAAAATTTTTTTGCCAAGGCCGTTGCCACCGCGATAAACGCAGACTAAAGCCGTACCCATAATAAATAACTTTTAAGGATAGTTCAGGATATGTATGTGTAAAATTTTCTAAAATTCCTTCTTTCTTAATTTCTTGCATAATAATACTTTGATTTACATTTTCCAGGGTCAAGCTGTCTAAACTAACAAAAGGTGAATCCAAAAAAGGTCATGCGTTCAAGTACAATCACAGCAATTATGTAGGAGTTTTTTCTCCCGGTTGTCTTTCATTGTCTTCTTCTTCTTCTTCTTTCTAATCTCAATGATCTGGATCAGATCAGGTCCATGAGTCCCTCCGCCCTCAATCTCCCTAGAACCACACCAGAGCTACGCTGTAGGTCCTCCCGCGATAACGCAATGCATCCTAGCAAATGCTCGGAGGTGGCCTCACTTGTGTTGCACTTTGTACAAGTGGGGAAGATTTTGTTTACCCGGGAGAACCTTATAATCCAGTTTTGAACCTAGAGAAAGCTGTCTGGTCCCGCCTTTCACCACTAAAGCTCAAAGCACCACCAGGGCCAGGGCTACAGTACCAAGGATGGGGCGGAGGAAGTTTCCAAGACGAGTTGACAAGAGCCTTACTTCTGGAGTATGTTTCATGGAAAGTCAGAGGCTCAGCAGGACACAGGGGCAGTGATGATCCCTTCTTAGCCAGTTCATCGGCAATGTCGTTATAGTCTTTCATTGTAAACAGTGCCGACCAACCGGTATAGTGGTTAAGGTGTTAGCCTCTAGATCGGAAGGTTCCTGGTTCGAATCCGGGTCCGGGCATGGATGTTTGTAAACGTATGGTGTAGAGGCGGCTGGTGCACCTTAAATCTGTCGTGGCCGAAAGTCTTCACGTTGGGTTGGCGTGGAAGTTTGGAGAGTGGGGTGCCAGCTCAGGTGTTGCTTCGTCATCTGACCGTGGTTCAAAATTACGAGGTGTCCTCGAATCTTTCCCTTAAGGGACTGATTCCGGACCGTCGTCAATAGCCCGTTGTGTTGCTCTAGTACGACGTTAACTAAAATTACCAATTACCATTGTAAACAGTACTCTTGAAATGTGTAGATTGATATGTATTTCTTTGTATCTCTGAGTTGGACAAAGTTAGCTCAAATTTCGTACTAATGCTAGTGATTGCAATCCGATCTGGCATCATTTGGCTACCTGCCAGATCCAGCAAGATCTATCGGATCCGATGGACCTGAATTTTTTTTAAATTAAATAATCGATTATTCAAACCCAACTTTAAAGTCGCAAAATCGTTTATTTCGCAGTCGACTGTGAATCAATCGATTTTATATTTTTCAATCATCGGTTTGGAGAATTCTAGCAAAAATAATAAATTAAATGATCAATAATATTTTTTCAATAAAGAGGAATTAGAAATGCAAATTCTGCAAGAAAATGACTATTGCAAAACGACAAACTTTAGAAAAGAAACCGATTTGGAGAAAATACTGAAGAAAGAAATGACTTCATATGAAATGGAGTCAAAAGAAAATATTTGTCTCTTTTGTACAACTTTATGACATTTAAGGGGGTCCAGGACACATTAAAAAATTTTTTTATTAATTAATTTAGAATTTTTTATTTTTTTGTACTGATTACCCATTTAACTGATAAACGAAATCACAACACAAAATTTTTCCAAAAGTTTTTTTAATTAAAATTTTTTAATAAAAAGGGGTCATTTTAAATTGTTAAAACTCAAAATATTCTTGATCCATTTTCAAAATTCTTGCAGTAAATTATTCACAAATTTATAAACTTTAATTTTGATTCAGCAATTTAAAAAATATTAATTTAATAAAAAAATTTGAATAAAAAGTTTTCAAAATTTCAGGGTACTTTTTTTTTTAAATCATATTTTTAAAAGTAATAATTTGTTTCAAATTTGCTGAATCTAAATTAAAGTATAATGTTTGAAAAAGATATATTCCAAATTTCAACCCTTAAACTTTATCGGTCTCCGACTTATAGCAATTTGAATACAGGAAATCTTAAAAAAATATATCATGGAGAAAAACGCATTTAAAGTTTTAAAGACACATGTTGTTGCCATGACAACAACTGTGAAGAGTGTTAGATTTTCTGAACAACGAACCACAAAATTTTTTATATCTCTAGTTCTAATTAAGATAGAAACATGATTTAGACGTCATTTTACACAGAAAAAAACAGAGAATTTCTTAAAATAATGTTTCTTAAATCGAAAATTTGACGATTTTTATCTCCCGGACCCCCTTAAACCAATTAGTGTTTGAAGCTGAGAGGACCTTCTCGGCCACTGGTTTTATTTACGTTATTAGTTATTATTTCATTGAGAAGTAGATTGGGGGATAACACAATTAATACGATTTGTTTCCTTAGATGGTTCTTTCTAATTCAAAAGTGATTTTCATTACTATATAACTTCTATTTAAGCAATTAAGAAGAATTAAGAGTTCCTTGTTTGTTATGTTGACCAAAAACTGCCAAAGATTAGATTATTATGTTAGTATGAGACAAGGTTAGATACAAAATATAGGCCATTTGCTCAGCGACACTAGAGATAGAGACTACTTAATTTTAGATAAATAGAAAAGTACTACGTATAAAACAAACTGATGTTTTTTGGTATGGAAACTAGCAAAACTGATCATCATCAACCGCTTAAAACTTACTACTAAAGAACTAGTTTAATTTACTAACTAGTTAAATTACTATAATTAATAGTTGGTGATTGATTTCCTACCTATGGATGATTATTAATAAAATTGTGATTTTCTAATGCTAAAATAAACGTTTTGTACGTCAATTTGGAATAATATCCTTTTTACCTACTTTCACTCAGCTGATTTTGGAAAATACATACTTGTTAGATAGACTTATTAACAAAGTACCAATCCGGCCGGATTGAAAATCGTGTCATATTGCAATCCCTAATTAAGGCAAGGAAACCACATTGTAGTAGGTGAAAAAAATCTGCATCTTTTTGCATCAGGAAAGAACCACTTTGATCAAAATTACGAAGGAAGACTAATTTTTTAGCCGAAGGGTGGAATTAACACAACACCAGTTGTAGTCTAACATCGCACCCCGGCAAGAAAAGTGACCCAACTCAAAATTGCAGAATTTGAGAAACATCAACTTAAAGGATATTATAAAACTTAATTGAAATAGTATCAGCTTCTTTTAAATTTTAGGTAAGTATTTATGGAGGTAACTTTTATTATATTCTATAGAATAGTAATATAACACGGTGTGGCACCTCATACATATTTTTCATAGCCCGTGGTGTTGCTCTAGTACGACGTTAACTAAAATTACCATTACCATACATATTTTTCAATGACATAACATCAAAAAAAAAAAAATTCTTACTTGTGTCACTTTACTTGCCGTGGTGCGACATACTGGGCGTAATGTGTAAACATCAATATGATTAATAGATCAATTCCGATGGAAAACTCCTCGTAATTTTGTCCCTCGTTCAGATGACGCGGTCAAAACCTGAGCTGGCTCTCCAGTCTCTAGACTTCCACACCTAACCAACGTGAGGGATACTGGAGAGGTAGAGTATACTTTTAACTGTCTGGTCTTCCAAGAGGAAAGAGCAGTCTCTTTTATGATTAACGAAGGTACATGACAGCCTATCCGTCCTTTTGACGATTTGAAATTTCGAACAGACCCGGGTGTCCCCTTTGCACCAACGGTGAATTGATTGATGACCACCTCCTGGTCTGGAAACACTTGAAGACCTGCTCGGTACCAAACACCACGGATATTAAATCTCCGAAACTCTGTAACTGAAAACTGAAATATTAAATCTCTTAGTAACGTTGCACACATCCGGTTTTTCAACGTGCGGCGCGGCTGCCGCAATTCAATCGAGTAGTGCACACATGCTTCCGGCGTCGCTGCGGCGACGCACGTCCAACTTGCGTGCAATTTGTACCGCAGTTCCGCACAAGTGTCCGTTCTGAAGTACCTTGTTTTCATAAATAAATGGAATATAAATAATAATTAATAAATGATCGTATCCAGTAACGTTTATTTTGTTTCAAAATATACTTTTTTTGTACACAAAATAAGCGAGATAAACACGTTTTCTTCGATCGAATATGTATCGCAAATAACGCGAAACGAGAATTTGCGTCATTTCACGGTTATGTGTGCATTTTTAGGCATCGGTGCCGCAGCGGCGCCGCACGTTGAAAAACCGGATGTGTGCACCGGGCCTAAATCTCTGAGACTGAAATATTAAATCTCTTAACCTTTACGATGCAGCAGATTGACTTTTGTTACCACTAAAATATCGCTTACACCAGCGGCATGGTAGCGGTATTTGTTATCCCCCTTTTAAGTGACCGCTAACATCGATCACCATTTACGAGCTGTCAGCGACTGACCTTCTAGAGGATCCCTTCTGTTGTTCGTTGGCCTTCGACCCTGCCGACCGTGAGGTGTGAACGCTTTGGGGAAAGCAGAAGGTCGTCAGGTGATATGTCTTCTCACGCCAAACAACACTATGAAAGGAAAGCGTCAGTCGTAAATACTTCTCACGGCCCTATTGCTCAAATTAGGTAATTAGGTATGGGGGCTCGGAGAATCAGGAGAAAAGCCGTTCCTGGAGACGATTGAAAAAATCTAAAATGCCGTAGCGTAAAGGTTAACCTTTATGACCGATACATTTTACGAATCAGCAGAAAACAACACAGCAATGGGAGTATGATGGCGCGTTAAGCCGAGTTTACACCGGAGTTGAAAACATTTGTCTCCCCTTTTTGAGTCGAAAACGTTTTTCGACTCCTTTTGGTGACCCCTTTTCGACCCACTCCGGTATAAACGCTTTGTCGAACAATACAAAGGGGGTAAGCACTCTTCTCGCCCCTTTCTAGAGAAGAGTGATCAACCGTTTGTGTTGCAGGCAAAATTAATAGCGATGAAGGCACAATGTCACAGAGAGTGAACAAAGGAAGACGTGAGCTATAATGGAGTGCCGAAGGGAGGAGTGGAGTGGAGTCTGCAACACAGAAAGGGGACGAAAAAAAAGGGGGCATTTTCAATCCAAATTTCGTCTCGAAGAAATGCCCTCCCAAAGATTGCAATCCTTTTATCTTCACCGACTCTTGGTGGAAAACCAAATTGGTGTTGCAAACACACACGCCAAATTACCATCCCGACACGAGGTGACAATAAAATGCTCTTTTCTCGGAATCTTTTCGATGTTTGGAGGGGGACGCGTTTGCAACGCATGTGTAAACGCGGCTCCGAGAGTTCACGCATACGCAGATGCACAGTGCAATGTTCAGTTCGTACTTAGCCTGACGAAGAGGTTTTGGTTCGCATTTAGGCTGACGAAGGAGATCGCCACACACTCTTTTCTCTCAATATAGATATTAGATACTTTTTGTCCTCATAATTCTTTGTGTTGCTTTCATCTGTACAGCTTTATTCTGATGGTTCTTTTGTACTGAGTTCTGTTTTCACAATGTGTCTTCTATTGCGCATTGACTTTATGGATGTGTGTAGCGTTTGCTGTATTGTCAGAAATAGAGAAGACTCGTGTTGCTAAAAGCTTTTTCGGTGACGATGCGGTTTCCAGTCAAAAGATTCATCGCATAAATCATCTAAAGTCATCTTATGAAAATTACCTTACGCCGTCTGACGGAACAGTTTTTGATGGGTCCATTTCCTCTCAATCTAAACAATCCTTATCCTCGCGATCAAGATACTTCTTTAGTGTGTTCTAAAAATATGCAATAAAAGAAAAGAAAAGAAAGGAAGGACAATTGCGGTGTCAAAATAGTGTAACTGTCACGTGTTTGAATTCGTATTTGGAAATACATCATTCAAACACAAATTCTTGATTTACAGCTGGCTTATTTCCCTATCCTCACTAGTTTTTATTTCTATAATTTAGTGATGTAGTGCCTTTCAAGAAATATACTCTCAAGTATTGCAGAAAAGTAGCCTGTAAAACATTGTAGCATGTTGCATATCAATGTCATTGCATATCTCCTGAGTCTACCACCAATACATCTACACTATACTACAATAATGGACCGGATGCCAGCGGATTTTCATAAAATCCGATTACTTGTTCGGGGGGTGTTTTTCGTGGTATGGCCTGGGAGCTTTGCATATTGTTCCTGGTTAATTGAACGCCGACGCCTTCTTTAACATTTTAAACAATCAGGTTCTTCCCACGCTCTGGCAATTTTATGGAATGGACGAATGGTACTTCCAGGACGACAACGCTCCGTGTTATGTTGCATCCACTGTTAAGCAGTGGTATCAAGATATGGATGTAAAACGTCTTCCCTGGCCTGCTCCCCACCTAAACACCATAGAACATTTGCGGAACGAGTTAGAGCGACGCTTACGGACCAGGGAACCCCGTCCGAAATCGACAGCTGAGCTGGCGACATTCTTGCAGTAGGAATGGACACAAATACCCATAGCTGTGTATCAAAACCTTGTTGAAAGTATGCCCAGAAGGGTCGCTAGTGTAATTGCAGCACTTGGGGACCAACCCCCTATTAAAACATGTATACTTTCCCTTATGCCATCACATCTTGCTGTCCGCTCCATTATTGTAGGGTAATGTATATCTAGATCGTATTTAAACTGCTACTTTATGCAAAATAACTTTAGTGTTTGCAGAGTTAATGACTCGTGTTTTATGACCTCTCTATATCCATCCATCTTCCTCCCTCTCTCATTCTCTCTATGGCATTTCAATAGTTATGAAGAATGATCATAGATCATAATAAACTTTGAAATTATAGTAGCATATATCAGAAGGTTTTGACTGTACCTTACACGGGTATACTTATCTTTGAAGTTGACCATTGTGTTTGGTCGAATATAGCCTTTAAGGGGGTCCGGGACACAAAAATCGTCAAATTTTCGAAATTTTTTTCATTATTTTAAGAAATTCTCTGTGTTTTTCTGCGTAAAATGACGTCTAAATCATGTTTCTATCTTAATTAGAACTAGAGATAGAATAATTTTTGTGGTGCGTTATTTTGAAAATCTAACACTCTTGACAGTTGTTCTCATGGCAACAAGATCTGTCTTTAAAACTTTAAATGCGTTTTTCTCCATGATACATGTTTTCAAAATTTCCTGTATTCAAATTGCTATAAGTCGAAAACCGATAAAGTTTAAGGGTTGAAATTTGGAATATTTCTTTTTCAAACATTATACTTTAATTTTGATTCAGCAAATTTGAAACAAATATTTACTTTAAAAAAAAAAAAAAATTTAAAAAGTACCTTAAAATTTTCAAAGATTTTCATTCAAATATTTTTTTATTTTTTATTAAATTAATATTTTTTAAATTGCTGAATCAAAATTAAAGTTTATAAATTTGTGAATAATTTACTGCAAGAATTTTGAAAATGGATCAATAATATTTTGAGTTCCAGCAATTTAAAATGACCCCTCTTTTTTCAAAAAATGTTAATTTAAAATTGAAAAAATTTGTGTTGTGATTTCGCTTATTAGTTTTAGATGGGTAAACAGTACAAAAAAATTCAAAATTCAAAATTAATTAATAAAAAAAATTTTCGATGTGTCTCGTACCCCCTTAAGCCATTAAACCTAACCAGCTAGAGTCAGGTAAAAGAGCCAGTTAAGTCCATCCAATGATCTCTTTTCACAGAAAATAGATATTTCTAAAGAAACATGGTGATATTTTCAATTGTTACATTTATATTGTTAATGATTTTTAAGTTTTTACAGAAATATAGTGTAAAATTCCTAAGGATTTTGTGTAACTAAAGCATCAGCCACAACAGAAACTAAAAAGTTAATGTATAGATAGGTTAAGTTTGAAAGAATAGTTCTTGGATTCGAATGCTTTGTTCGAACACCCTGAATTGAATTGACGAAAAACTTCTAGTCGTGGCTATATGGATTTGAGAATACTTAGTTACAACTCGAGTTTCACTTTTCTGTCACAAAACGTCATCAGCTGACCCTGTTATTAGCGTTATTTTGAACCAAATGACTTCATAAAATTGGTTTTTAATATGAGACAAAGAAGACTAGTTTCCTAAAAAAACGAAATGTTACAAACACAAAGGACTTTTGACCCTTTGGGTACAGATTTATTTGAAAAGTAGTTCGGATTATCGTTTGCACATTAGTTACTGTTACATTTTCGTATTATCATCTGTACACTAATTACTGTTATATTTTCGTATTATCGTTTGCACACTAGTTACTATTATATTTTCGTATAATTTCGTTTGATAAGAATGGCAACGGTATGAGAGAGATCGCACAGCTTCTGATCTCCGGGTTCATTCTAAAAAAGAATGTCTGATGATGCAGCCGTGTAAATATTTACTATGTATGGAGTCAGATTAAATAAAGTATATTTTTGTAGAGAACTATTGAATAATTTGATTCAAGGAGAGTCTCGTAACACCAATCACTCTTGCCTTGAACAAGAATGTACCTACCTGTTTAATTTTGTCCTTATTGGACGAATTAGACTCATCATCAGCAACTCAGGCAAAAAAGTACATGAGTCTCAGTCGTCAAATGTACCCAAGGGGTTAAGGAAAGATGGCCGAAATATACTCGTTGTAAAAGCCTATTCACGTGTCAACAGAATTAAATTCTAAGAATATAGTTCAACATCTTATAGTAGTTCGTTTCAAACAAATGAGGTCCGGAGGACAGTGCTCCAATCAAACATTTCACCTACTATAATAGCCCACTATGTATACTCAACTCCCATAGACACACCCACAATTCTAATAGTCACTACAAAGATTTTTTATTCAATCCAGTTATCTGTAATTTGAGAACAGAAAATCTTCTGGTAAAATTACCAGTGCAAAAAATCCTAGGAAACAAGAAAGTTATGAATTTCATCAACATCTGACATTGGCGGTTGTTTTTCTGACGCAACTTACCATTTCGACACACACATACATCGCCGATAATTAATTATCATTAGCGAAGTGATTTACTCGCATAAGCCCCTATTGAATAAGCTGCTGGAGGTTAGAATATAGGTCAATTCTGATTGAACCCTGCACTGCTAGGGGCATTGGAGGTTGAACCACTTGGCATTACATGGCCATTGTTCTCTGGTGGCCTTCAAGCACTATGATTAAAAGAAATGTTTCTAATACAGTTGCGTTTTTTTAGTTGTTTACAAGCTGTATTATCATTGAATGACTTATGATGTGAACGTGAGTGCGTTTTATTACCTGTAATCATTTAGTAATATGAAACTATCATCTGCAAGAGATGCAATACCCAATAGCGATCGCGGAGAGTTATAAGGGAAAATTGAATCACTAATCTTTAGTTTGGAAAACTGTTTTTAGAATATCTTGCTCTGCTTTAATTTCACATTATTGACTGAAGACACGTTTATATTTACATGCAATTGTACATCTTATTTTTTTAAAGAAAATTGTTTTTCTCTTTTTTCTTTGCTCTTATATCGTTGTTCCTTCCGTTCGTCCACAGTTTTCAATCTTGTATATCATACTATTTTGTTCGCTGCGATTCTAAATACAACTTATTTTGAAATTAGACTACGAGTTCTGTCTTGTGCTATGTGATCAAGAATGGTTTAAAATTTCTTTTGTTTACTTATCCTATTATAGTTTTAACTACTTGATTATTACTATTTTTATTTCGATTTACAGAGATTTTTTCATAATTTTATTCAACATCGGTGCATATTTTAACAAATGCATCCAGTCAAGAACCTTAACAGTAATTGTAATGCTTAAATAATTTCTCTACTTCCCTAAAAACAACCCAATATGACAAACTGGTTCTTGAGTCATGCGTGTAAATCTTCTATTCCCGCAGAGTCATTTCATCGCTAGAACCATTTCTCTCTATGTCGAACTTATCTATCACTAGCCACTCCGTCGTCAGCACGGCGTTGCCCGTGACAGTTCTTTTCGTGAGGTCTGGTGTGATCACTGCTCGCTGACGCTCGCCAATCCCCGGTGATTGCTACGTATTCCTATTTGGTATGCTTCGCAAACAAACTCCACGGGAAACGCTGTGATGGCCTCGAAGTGGCTATTGTCAAAAACGTATATCAATACACGCTAGAATCGGAAAAGTTTGCATGGTTCCAAAGGCATTATACGAAAAACGTTTGTGACATCAGGGTCGAAAATCGTAAAATTCTCGCCTTTCTTCAATGACGTCACATTCCGAAGAGAAGGACGAAGGTTAAAAAAAAACTAATAAATTACTTTTATAATGTTCCAGATTAAATTTTAAAATTCGGGCGCTACCCAAAAATCGCAAAAAAAAATTAAGACTACATGTGTGCCAAATTTCATTACTGTAAGTGCCATAGATTCGTCAGGACACTGCGTATAGAGAAACACTCTCTTATATAATAATAGAGATACGCGTGGAAATTCTCTTTGTTCCCACGCAAGGCCTCATTTGAACATAGAAACCTTTTTCTCTCTGTCGAACTTACACACTGCTGGCCACCCAAATTGCAACACCAAGAAAGACAAGAGATATCACAACAAAATTTATTTTGTAGATAACATGTTGACTAAGTATCAAATGATTAACTTTATAGACTTCTGTGAAGTGTGGTTCCTGCCAAAATCAGTAGCCAGAGTAGCCGCAATTGTTGGAGATCACCGCTGCCACACGCCTCGGCATTGATTCAAAGAGACTTTGAATGTGTTCTTGGGGTACAGCAGACCAAGCAGCTTCCACACGTTGCCAAAGTTGATCTGGTGTGGCAGCTGGGGATGTAATCTGGGTCAATCGTTGAGCAACCATGGACCACATGTTTTCTATCGGCGAAAGATCCGGAGAGCGATCTGGCCAGGGAAGCAATTCAATCTGGCGATTGACGAAGAACCCTTGGACAATGCGTGCCACGTGTGGTCGCGCATTATCCTGTTGAAATATGGCTGTGGGCAAGCCCTGAAGGTAAGGAAGGACAACTGGCTCCAACACCTCGGATAAGTAGCGCTGGCTGTTTAAAGTACCGGCAATGCGTACTAGAGTAGTGCGAGAGTGATATCCAATACCACCCTATACCATAATACCCGGTGCAGGACCAGTGTGGCGGTTCATAACGCAGCTGTTCAGCATCCTCTCTCTACGGTGTCTCCAGACTCGAATCCGACCATCGTGGTGTTGCAGACAGAAGCGTGACTCGTCAGTAAAGACAATTTCATTCCATTCTGCCGTCCACATCCTTCTTCTTTCATCGCACCATTTGCGGCGGATACATCTGTGGTTCTGCGTCAAGAGTAGACGAAGCAATGGACGTCTTGCGGACAGACCACTCTGCTGTAAACGGCGTCGAATGGTACGCGCAGACACTGGATGATGCGCTACAGACTGAATGTGCTGTGCTATGGTTCGTGATGTGGCTGAGCGATCCGTCACTGCCATACGCACAATATGCCTGTCATCACGTGAAGTGGTGCACTGAGGTGGATGCGATCGAACACGTCGGTCCGTCGTACCCTCCTGCATCCAACGATCGCATATCCGCATTACAGTTGTTTGGTTTCGTCCAACAGGACTACCGATTTCCCTGAAAGATAATGCACAATCTCGGTAGGCCACTATCCTTCCTCTGTCAAACTCGGATACTTGATCAAAAGATGATCGCTGTTTTCTACGAGGCATAATTGATCGTTTTTTTTTAACCACAATAAAAACACAATTGCCGTACTTGAAATCGTCGAAATGTCCAAGTCTTAAATAGCGCTTTGAAGTGGCACCACAGGCGCGCGTGATGTGCGTCTGCGCTGAAATTCTAATCATTTGCATATCTCACCTCCGCTAATGCATGTTGTAAATTTCATATTATTTGCATGCTTCCTTCAGGGTGTTGCATTTACGGCGGCCAGCAGTGTGTATGAGATTGATTTTTTTTTTTTTAGGTAAGAAATAAACCAAACGAAAGACGATGTTATATCCTGTTACCTCAATGTTCTTGCATGGAACTGATTGGAGTTACCTTAAGATGTAGTTTATCGGCGCTTTGGCAACATTTGGTGTTTAATCTATAAACGTTGACATATTTTATAAATTTATAATTAATACAAGTTTTTGGCAACATGCTGAAATCGCATTCTAAAAACAGTCCAAGTGAACTGACGTTCGATATATGTACAGGAAGTACGTTCCGCCACATAAGCACTACTGTCATCTACATTTAGCTTAATAGATAAAGCCTCTGTTGCGTACAATTTGTAGTTATCGTCTAGTTGATGCTTTAGTTACATGCAACCACATTAACAAATCACTACACTATTCTATTTTACTTTGATGATAAAAATTTATAACTTACTAACGAGCGATTCAATTTATTTTTTAAATATATATTTATGATTAAACGAATTCCTAAAAGAGTTTTTCTGTTTCTCTGTACCACATAATTCAAATGAAGTGAGTGTTAGTATAACGGTACGAAATTCGTTCTTTGTTTTCTGTGTGTTATTCTTCGTGACTGAAGATCAAAAACTTCGAGATGAGATTTTACTGCGTCAAATTTTGCCATTAATACTCCATACTCAAGTAGACTGTTTAGAGCATTTACGTAAAAAGTATACATAGATGACGTTGTCAAGGAGAGATACAACTGTGTCGAAGGAATTCTTCTCTTATTTTTATTTCCTAGTGACTTTTTCTATCAAGCTAAATGTAAGTGGCGCTGGTATTTCCTGGATTTATTTCAAACGCGACGTCACCTTGGGAATTTTTATTGCACAATTTCAACGCTTCAGAAATAAAAATTCCAAAGTGTGAATTCCGAATTGTTCTATAGCCGACCACCGGTATAATGGTTAAGGTGTTAGCCTCTAGATCGGAAGGTTCCTGGTCCGAATCCGGGTTCGGGCATGGATGTTTGTAAGCGTATGGTGTAGAGGCGGCTGGTGCACCTTAAATCTGTCATGGCCGAAAGTCCTCACGTTGGGTTGGCGTGGAAGTTTGGAGAGTGGGGTGGCAGCTCAGGTGTTGCTTCGTCATCTGACCGTGGTTCAAAATTACCAAGTGTTGTCCTCGGATCTTTCCCTTAAGGGACTGATCCCGGACCGTCGTCAATAGCCCGTTGTGTTGCTCTAGTACGACGTTAACTAAAAATTACCAATTACCAATTACCGAATTGTTCTATAGAGTTGATAGGTCATTCAATAATATTTCAGGCAAAATGTATAAAACACTGTTAAACTACATTTTAAGGTAACCTCGATATGTATCCCGCGAGCGAATTTGAGTATCGGAAATAAAATAACCGCTTTCCGTCAATGGTTGTTTGTTCACACTGAAAATCCTTCTTGTGTGTTGATGACTATCATTTTGCAATAATTACTCCCGTATATCTTAAACTTGTTCATCGAAAACAGTTCCGTGAACTCGATATTTTCTCATAAAAATACGGTACCTATTTGTACAACAACGACACAATTCTGAACCGTCTTCAACTTGTGAAACGACTGCAATACAAATAGCTAACAGCCGACCAACCGGCCTGGTGGTTAAGGTGTTAGCCTCTAGATCGGAAGCTTCGAATCCGGGTCAGTGCATGGATATTTGTAAGCGTATGGTGTAGAGGTGGCTGGTGCACATTAAATCTGTCGAGGCCTCAAATGTCCTCACGTTCGCGTTATTTGGAAGTTTGGAGAGTGGGGTGCCAGCTCAGGTGTGATCTCGTCATCTGACCGTGGTTCAATATTACGTGGTGATGTCCTCGGATATTTCCCATAGGGGATTGATCCCGGACCGTCATCAATAGCCCGTTGTATTGCTCTAGTACAACGATAATTAAAATTTCCTTACCTTATCTTACCTCAAGTAGCTTAGGCCCGGTGCGTCACCGAAGCCCAACTATGCACACATAACCATGAAGTGACGCAAGTACTCATTTCGCGAAATTTGAGATAAATATTCCATTGAAGAAAATGTATTTATTTCGCTTACTTGGTACAAAAGAAGTCTATTTTGAAACAAAATAGCCGTTAGTGGATACAACCATTTATTAATTATTATTTATATTCCATTTGTTTATGAAAAGAAGGTACTTCAGACTGGAAAAGCGTGTACGGCGAGCTGCGGCGCCGTGGGGAACTGCGGTACAAATTGCACGCAAGTTGGATGTGCGTCGCCGCAACGGCGCTGGAGGTATGTGTGCACTACTCCATCTGATCTACTGTATTTCAGACTACAGCGGCGCCGCACGTTGAAACACCGGATGTGTGCACCTTCTTTTATACGCTCTTCAATGCAAACGAAATCAACTGAAAAACGTCTTTTTTTTTTACATGTATTCTAAACGTTAGAAACTCGAAACGCAACCAAAAGTTGAGAATGCCTTTTCAAACTATTCTTCTGCACATTCATCTTGACTTCTATTACTGTCTCATTTGAATAGAAACAAGGAATGCTCAAACCCAGCCCACCTATACCATTACGAAACAATTACACAATGTCGCTTCTTCTACAAAAGCACTCGGGCACGTCATCTCATGACGGGGAACTTTCTCCAGAGCCTAAATCTACAAGCCTTTACACACTCCACCCTTGCTTTGAGCACAAAGAGTGAGAGTTTAACGATTACGTGGGCAGATACAAGATAGTTTGCACCGTCGAATTGCCATAAGGTTGCCATTATCACGTAATTGTTTGAAGCATTCTCTCATAGAAAATAAAAACTTTACATAAAGAACGAGAAGTGGAGACGCATTTATGGTCTAACTGGTAATAACAATTCCTTTTTATGTTACGGCAGGAATGCAGTCACAACTCGAGATTTCGGGTTCGTCCATTTTGTGAAGGTCCATGATGTAACACTATCAGGAACTAGTGACTGCAGAACAGTATGGAATAATCTGGTGAAACGCGTTAGATCTATTACTAATCTAATAGGAATACCTAAAAGATCAGCATGTATTAAACATGTGCAGTAAGTGCAGCATGTTTGCAAGACATCACATTTAGAAATTTTAAATCCGATTTTATCAAGGATCATCGTTTGGTATCGAGATCAAGAAGTCATATCGTCGTGCTAATTAGCAAAACTCGTACCTCCGCCCTTAACGTATAGCAGTTACGAGTTTTGCTAATTAGCACGACGATATAAAGAAAGATAGTTAGGTTCAGTCATTCTACTAGACCAGTGGTCGGCAAACTGCGGCTCTTTAACCACTTGAGTGCGGTTCTGCCACGAATCCATTCGACTAAATGCTGGCAGTAAATATCCCGCCGTTGATGCGAGTTAGAAAGCAGTAAAACTTCAGAAGAGTTATGAAAAATCAAGTTCTGTATTTAAGTATCGGGTGCAATCTTCCAGCAATGTTAATATTGCAAGCTTTATTGTTAATCACGAGATTGCTAAAAGAGGCAAACCATACGCAGACGGTGAATATATTACAAGATATTT
The DNA here is from genome assembly GCA_947359465.1 of Metellina segmentata. NCBI lineage: Eukaryota > Metazoa > Arthropoda > Arachnida > Araneae > Tetragnathidae > Metellina > Metellina segmentata. The sequence continues at coordinate 18,088,588 of OX375878.1, read as the reverse complement.
TATAAATGCATCCGAATAGCCATTCTGGGATTTTAAGAACAAGGCGAAAAAAAAAATTTTGAATTCAAGAGTTACCACTGTTTGCTAAAACAGTTCAAAACAGAACTGTCAAAATGTCTTCGAATATAACCAATCAGCAAATCGAAGATCTTAAATTGGTTTCAACTTTATAAATAGCTGCTGACGAATCTTGTAAAATAAATGACACAACGCAAGTTTGGCTATTTGTTCGATTTATTTCGTCTTCGGGTCCTAATGAAGAAATTCTAGGATTATTGCCACTGAAAGGTCTAACACGTGGCGATTATATTGCAAATGCTGTCATTGAATATTCATACACACATATTCCACTCGATAAAATTGTTTCAATTTTAACAGATGGGGCTCAAAGTATGAACGGATTGAGAAAAGGAAATGCAAGGTCATTGTTCACATTAAATGCGTGTTTCGTTATATTTTTATTTAAACAACAGATTTTTTGGTCGATAAGTAAGATTATTCTTATGTTAATCTGTTTTATTTAATGTTAGTAACTAGTTTAAACCGACTCCTAAAAACATGATAATTGAAAAGAAATTTGGCTCTCAAAAAAAATCTTAATCGTTGTACTGCTGATCTTTGGCTCTTTTGACTAACTAGGGGGCTCCGCCCCCTGCTCGCCTATACTCGCAAACCAACACTCCTTTGTCAGAGTCAATCTGCGACGGCAAAACTATTATAATAATTCGCATAATCGTGATTTGACTTGCCGGTACATGACGTCACAGCGAGGGCTCCGCCCCCTACTCGCTAACATTCGCCAACCCCAGGTGATTGCTACGCAATCTCATCTGATTCGCTTCGCAAACCAATACTCTTTCCCAAGTAATTTCGCTTTTTTTTTTTACTTTAACACTTAATACACCTTAAAAAATAGCCGCATCAGTAAAAAACTATCTCCAACTTGGTCAATGTACAATATTGAATAAACCATGTTAATCTCGTACGTAAACTATTTTAATAATTCATATAATCCTTATCTTCTGATATGTACTTTATCGGTAAACCGTCTGAGAATGGAGCGAAAAAACAAGCATGACGTCACAGCGAATTTCGAGGGCATCTGTCGAACCCGTTAGTCAAAAAATGTAACCTTTATTTCCGCACGCTATGGCTGCGCGATCTAAAAAATACGAAATTTTTATGACCCACTTTTGATTGCTTCGAATTTATTTATTAACCAATATCAAAAATAATTGCACCGTAAGAAAGAGGACATTCTAAGGTTCCCTGCGATGTTTTCAAATTCAAAAACCAATCGCAGTCCTTTGATCTTTACCGACTCCTGGTGGAAAACAAAATTTGTGTTGCAGACACGCCAAATCTGTTGATGACACGAGATGTTGACGACAAAATCAATGTCGTTTCTCGAAATGTCGACGTTTGTCGTCAATACGTGTTTGCAATTTTGGTGTAAATTTAGGTGTTTGAAACAAACATCAACTTGTCCATACAGACACAGTCACTACAGTGATGGCTACGTTTACATCTCCTTTAGGTTTGTACGCCTTCACAGTCCCGACACCCTAGTTATCTTGTTTTTTTTCTCATAGATTTTACTCTCTATAGTAAACACGGATTTCACTCTCCCGAAAAATTAAGCGATCTTTTCCGGAGGTTCATTTCATTACTCTATTCCCCAATCCCCTGTTTATCCTTTCAGTTTTTTTCTTGTCTGTCTTGTCTTATATCGTTGTCTAGTCTCTTGTGTTTGGCACGATTTGGCCAAATATGACCCTTGCGCAATGAAACCTAAAACAAACAATCACTACAGTGGCTTAAGGAGTGTGCATTCTCGTAACAATTGTACACTACCCTACAATAATGAACCGGACGCCAGCGGATTTGCATAAAATCCGACTTCTCGTTTGGGGGTGTTTTTCATGGTATGGCCTGGGATCTTTGCATGTTGTTCCAGGTCAATTAAACGCCGACGCCTACATGAACCTTTTGGACAATTAGGTTCTTCCTACGCTCTGGCAATTTTATGGAATGGACGAATGTTACTTCCATTACGACAACGCTCCGTGTCATCTTACAGTCTCTGTCAAACATTGGTATCGAGATATGGATGTAAAACGTCTTCCCTGGCCTGCTCAGAGTCCCGACCTAAACCCCATAGAACATGTGTGGAACGAGTGAGAGCGACGCTTACAGACCAGGGAGCCACATCCGAAATCTACAGCTGAGCTGGCGACATTCTTGCAGCAGAAATGGACACAAATACCCATAGCTGTGTATCCAAACCTTGTTGAAAGTATACCCAGAAGGGTTGCTAGTGTAATTGCAGCACGTGGGGGACCATCTCCCTATTAAAGCATGTATTATTTTCCCTTATACCATCACATCTTCCTGTCCGGTCCGCTATTTTCCAAACCCTGACAGATACTACAACAGGGGGCGGGGCTAACCGTAACGGCCAATGAGACTGAAATCAACCAAATATAAAATTATGTCTTTTTTTTTTCTTTTCGTGAAGCAACGATGGCCTAATGGCTAAAGTCACCTAACTTCAGTTTGGCGTCGGCAGCGGATGATGACTTCCGGAGTTCGAACCCAGCTGGTGGAAAACTTTTTAGATCCTCCAAATTATTTTTAAAAAATTCCAATTTAATTCCTTTTGATTCTAAATTACTTTTCCTAATTTTTAATACCCTTTTTATATTTTTCCAAGCTTCCGTTGATTTTACATAAATAATCTAAGAACCACTCCTAAACTCACTACCAGCTGATATTTTTCAGTCCCTCTGCCGTCCCCTTTGCTTTAGGATGATGGTGTCGTATCCACCCCTGGTTTAGGACCATTCTGATGTAACAAAAAGCATACATAAAACACTAACTTATATAACAAAAGGATGCAATTTTCGGATCCCACCTCTACCCACCCATAGCCATGGATCTGAAAAGAAAAGAAGATAACAGAAAAATTATTTAACATGTTTCATTTATTACACTGCAAACAGGATCTGACAAGATTTCAGTTGTCTTTAGCGTAGTGAAGGAGATTCCTATCCAGCGCTCGCGATCATTGGCCTTTACGATTAGCCCCTGCCCCAGTTGTACTATCTGTGAGGGTTTGGAAAATCGCGTCCGGTCCATTATTGTAGGGTTGTGAAATGGAAGGTTCAACTTATCGATCTGTAAACAAGGCAGCAAGTCGTAACAAGCTAATGTTAACATTTATGAACACACATCCGATAAGTGAAGATTCTTACATTTCCTGAGTGCAGGGGGAGGAAACTGTGCCCCGTGTTCTGTCAATTTACCCGTATAGTATAATAAATAAGTGAAAGAAGACTAAATTAACTCTGAAAATTAAGAGCAATTACACTGTTAAACAAAATTTCACTTTTTTCGTGTCTTTGTCAAATAAGATCATTCTTATAATATTTTCGCCATTGATTCTGAATCTGTTTTCCAAATTTGTGTGCCAGGCATAGAGTTTGAGTAACACGCCTCTCAAATTCTGAAAAAAGTATATTTTTCACTTTTGCTGACAAATTAAAATAGCTAAAATTCTAATATTAATGGCAGTTCAAAAGGTATTTTCATATTATTTTCTTCTGTATTTTACAGCAGGAATGTCTTTTTTTTAATGTCCAACAGTAATCGCTCAGCATGTTTGGGCTCCAATTGCCTTGATAACGCGATTCCAGGACGAATATGTCCTGGTGGAATTCCTCACCGTGCTCGTCGCTGACGTCACCTAGGTTTACCGGGAAACAAATCTAAATGTGAATGAAGAAAATGTATCTTCAGTGACATATTGCAACCTAGAGCTTTATAGTTCTGAAGTAATTCCTTCACAAGGTCCTTATAGTTGTCTGCCTTGTATTTCCAAGAAAGTTCTGGACTACTTTTATGAATGACTCCCATGTAGGTGTGTCTTGCTCATTTAGGGTGGCAGCGAATTCAGGACCGTTCATTCATTCTCGAATTTGAGGGCCAACGAATATGTCTTCCTTGAATTTAGCGTCACTAACTCGTGGAAATTTGTTTTTTAGAAAGTAAAAAACCGTCGCCGTTTCTATACCTTCCTTAATAAAAATGTAATTGCTGAAAACTGGTGCCTGATGGACGATTTCTGACGACGGATTCCGAATCAGCATCGAAAAATACATATTGTACAATACTCAGCGTCCAAGAGACAAAAACTTTGTTTACCAATGTAATCAGTCTGATGCACGTTAAGTGAAGTAATTAAAAGTTTTAGTTATTATTCAAAACCTACTGATTTCATAAAAAAATTATTTCATTTCCAATTTCTGATATCTGATTGTTTAAGGCAATCTTTTTTGTTACTTCATTTAAGGGGGTCCGGGACACCAAAATCGTCACATTTTCGAATTTTTTTTTTATGATTTTAAGAAATTCTCTATATTTTTTTGCTTAAAATGACGTCTAAATCATGTTTCTATCTTAATTAGAACTAGATATAGAATAATTTTTGTAGTGCGTTGTTTTGAAAATCTAACACTCTTGACAGTTGTTGTCATGGCAACGACATCTGTCTTTAAAACTTTAAATGCGTTTTTCTCCATGATACTTTTTTCAAGATTTCCTGTATTCAAATTGCTATAAGTCGAAAACCGATAAAGTTTAAGGGTTGAAATTTGGAATATATATATTTCAAACATTATACTTTAATTTAGATTCAACAAATTTGAAACAAATATTTGCTTTTAAAAAAATTGACTTTTTTAAAAAAAAAGTACCTTAAAAAAAAAAAAATTATTCACATATTTTTAAATTTTTGTTAAATTAATATTTTTTAAATTGCTGAATTAAAAATTAAAGTTTATAAATTTGTGAATAATTTACTGTAAGAATTTTGAAAATGGACCAAGAATATTTTGAGCCTTAGCAATTTAAAAGGACCCCTCTTTTTTTCAAAAAATTTTAATTAAAAATTTTTAAAAAACTTTTGGAAAAAATTTTTGTTGTGATTTTGTTTATTAGTTACATGGGTAATCAGTACAAAGAAATTCAAAATTCTGAATTAATTATTTAAAAAAATTTTCTGATGTGTCCCGGACCCCCTTAAGCAGAGTTTTTCTGAGGGAGAGCCAAAATAAATTGTCTTTGAAAAGTGAGTGTGTAAGGCCAAAACGTTAGAGGAACTAGCCGGACACCGACCAGGACATCTCACATAGACGGGGCATGCGTACTTGTTTCGGTAGAGAAAAATACAGTATGCATGCTCATGCTCCACCTGTTATTTGAATAATGTCAAGCGAACGAACGTTATTTGCCTTAGAGCCGAAATTACATTTTTTCATTGAAATATTAGCTTAGGTTTTATCGCATCATCTGGTATTTTTTCTGTTTCGATTATGGAGATTTTGCTCTCGAGTTTGGAAGTGGTTTCTTTGAATGGACCTTAATGCTTTTATGGTAACAGTCTTCCCAATTAACCTATGCAAACCGAATTTTTATCACTATGAAAGTCTAAGAGAATATAAAACGTAGTTGAGGTTGAATGAAATATTTGAAACTTCATAAATTTCGCAAGTTCAAGTCAAAAAGTGAAAGGCCAGCTAGAATTCAAAGAGAAAAGAGGTCACAGTGCATTTTATGCCTTACGTTGAAGACCAAACTGAGAATTTTGGAAATCAACTGCTGCATCAGCTCTCATTTCCCAGACTGAGTAGGAAGAAATGAATTGCTTTTCCTTGCAATGATGCCATTCGCATTGAGTGCTCTTGTGTAATTCTTACAGAAAATAAGAGAAATAAGCATATCTCAAAATGAAAGTATTGTTCGTTGTGTGTCGGTGACGTTGAATTCAAGAAAATCATTTATAATTTATGTAAGACGAGGTTTGTTTTCTTTATTAAAGGTTTCAGATGTGCAGCGTATGGTTTAGATTGCAAGCTGAAAATGAAAAACTAAAAGACTGCAGAATTACTTTGATGTTTCTAACTTTGATTCGGGTGAGGTTTCTTCAAGATATAGTTCAGATATTATTCATTAGTGGCCAGAGTACTTACGACCTTAAAAAAGATGTTCTTAAACTTATTTATCAAGAATTGATTATTAGGTCGACCAACCGGTCTGTTGAATAAGGTGTTAGCCTCCAGATTGGAAGGTTAATGGTTCGAATCCGGGTCAGTGCATGGATGTTTGTAAGCGTATATAGTGAAGAGGTGGCTGGTGCACCTTTAATCTGTCGTGTCCAAAAGTCCTCACGTAAGTGTGGTGTGGAAGTTTGGAGAGGGGGTGCCAACTCAGGCGTTTCCTCGTCATCTGACCGTGCTTCAAAATGACGTGGTGTTGTCCTCGGATCTTTCGCTTAGGGAATTGATCCCGGACCGTCGTCAATAGCCCGTTGTGTTGCTCTAGTATGACGCTAATTAAAAAATTACCAAAAATTATCTTTAAAAAAATTAGTTTTAAACTAGTATGGTTGGTCGTTGTTTATGGTGCAAGGTCTCTATTTCGGCAAGCTGCACCGTACAACATCAAGGAAAAACGTTCACACACAAGGGTTTATATAATGTTTGGTTTTCTTATGGCTCAAGGGTCATATTTGTCCATGCTGCGTCAGACAGAAGACAGACAAAATCAAGTAACGAGCAAACACACTCAAGGAAAACATTTTACTGGCACAGAAGAGGTAAGTAAGGTAATCTTAATAAGTAAGGTTATTTTAATTAACGTCACATAAAAGCAACACAACGGGCTATTGACGACGGTCCAGAATCAATTTCCTAAGGGAAAAAATCCAATGACAACACCACGTAATTTTGAACCACGGTCAGAAGACGAGGCAACACCTGAGCTGACACCCCACTCTCCAAACTTCCACACCAACCCAACGTGAGCAATTCCGGACACGACATATTTATGGTTCCTCAGCCGCCTCTACACTATACGCTTACAAACATCCATGCACTGACCGGATACGAACCAGGAACCTTCCTATCTAGAGTCTAAAACCTTAACCGCCAGACTGGTTGGTCGGCAAGGCACAGAAGACAGAAATACCAGAAATACAACTAGTGTGTTACAGGAATGTATCCGGCGCCGCCTACAATTCGCACATTTCTGGCACAGTGGGCAATCCCACTGAGCCACTTAAACGTCAAAGAAGAATTCAGAGAAGCTTCTTTCCTAGCATTGCTAAGCAATGCAGAACTACGTATTAGTTCTGAGGTTTCTCTCGGGCCTGCCTCCAATAGATCTGAAAATTCTCATGGACAAAATAGCTAGAGAAATTATATCCAAATGAAAAACCAGCTACTCTTTGGTTGTAAATATTTTGTCTTCTCTTCCCCACCCATCTAAAAGAAAGCATATTTATAGGATAACCTACACCAGCTACTCTTTGGTTGTAAATATTTTGTCTTCTCTTCCCCACCCATCTAAAAGAAAGCATATTTATAGGATAACCTACACCAGCTACTCTTTGGTTGTAAATATTTTGTCTTCTCTTCCCCACCCATCTAAAAGAAAGCATATTTATAGGATAACCTACACCAGCTACTCTTTGGTTGTAAATATTTTGTCTTCTCTTCCCCACCCATCTAAAAGAAAGCATATTTATAGGATAACCTACACCAGCTACTCTTTGGTTGTAAATATTTTGTCTTCTCTTCCCCACCCATCTAAAAGAAAGCATATTTATAGGATAACCTACACCAGCTACTCTTTGGTTGTAAATATTTTGTCTTCTCTTCCCCACCCATCTAAAAGAAAGCATATTTATAGGATAACCTACACCAGCTACTCTTTGGTTGTAAATATTTTGTCTTCTCTTCCCCACCCATCTAAAAGAAAGCATATTTATAGGATAACCTACACCAGCTACTCTTTGGTTGTAAATATTTTGTCTTCTCTTCCCCACCCATCTAAAAGAAAGCATATTTATAGGATAACCTGCACCAGCTACTCTTTGGTTGTAAATATTTTGTCTTCTCTTCCCCACCCATCTAAAAGAAAGCATATTTATAGGATAACCTACACCAGCTACTCTTTGGTTGTAAATATTTTGTCTTCTCTTCCCCACCCATCTAAAAGAAAGCATATTTATAGGATAACCTACACCAGCTACTCTTTGGTTGTAAATATTTTGTCTTCTCTTCCCCACCCATCTAAAAGAAAGCATATTTATAGGATAACCTACACCAGCTACTCTTTGGTTGTAAATATTTTGTCTTCTCTTCCCCACCCATCTAAAAGAAAGCATATTTATAGGATAACCTACACCAGCTACTCTTTGGTTGTAAATATTTTGTCTTCTCTTCCCCACCCATCTAAAAGAAAGCATATTTATAGGATAACCTACACCAGCTACTCTTTGGTTGTAAATATTTTGTCTTCTCTTCCCCACCCATCTAAAAGAAAGCATATTTATAGGATAACCTACACCAGCTACTCTTTGGTTGTAAATATTTTGTCTTCTCTTCCCCACCCATCTAAAAGAAAGCATATTTATAGGATAACCTACACCAGCTACTCTTTGGTTGTAAATATTTTGTCTTCTCTTCCCCACCCATCTAAAAGAAAGCATATTTATAGGATAACCTACACCAGCTACTCTTTGGTTGTAAATATTTTGTCTTCTCTTCCCCACCCATCTAAAAGAAAGCATATTTATAGGATAACCTACACCAGCTACTCTTTGGTTGTAAATATTTTGTCTTCTCTTCCCCACCCATCTAAAAGAAAGCATATTTATAGGATAACCTGCACCAGCTACTCTTTGGTTGTAAATATTTTGTCTTCTCTTCCCCACCCATCTAAAAGAAAGCATATTTATAGGATAACCTACACCAGCTACTCTTTGGTTGTAAATATTTTGTCTTCTCTTCCCCACCCATCTAAAAGAAAGCATATTTATAGGATAACCTACACCAGCTACTCTTTGGTTGTAAATATTTTGTCTTCTCTTCCCCACCCATCTAAAAGAAAGCATATTTATAGGATAACCTACACCAGCTACTCTTTGGTTGTAAATATTTTGTCTTCTCTTCCCCACCCATCTAAAAGAAAGCATATTTATAGGATAACCTACACCAGCTACTCTTTGGTTGTAAATATTTTGTCTTCTCTTCCCCACCCATCTAAAAGAAAGCATATTTATAGGATAACCTACACCAGCTACTCTTTGGTTGTAAATATTTTGTCTTCTCTTCCCCACCCATCTAAAAGAAAGCATATTTATAGGATAACCTACACCAGCTACTCTTTGGTTGTAAATATTTTGTCTTCTCTTCCCCACCCATCTAAAAGAAAGCATATTTATAGGATAACCTACACCAGCTACTCTTTGGTTGTAAATATTTTGTCTTCTCTTCCCCACCCATCTAAAAGAAAGCATATTTATAGGATAACCTGCACCAGCTACTCTTTGGTTGTAAATATTTTGTCTTCTCTTCCCCACCCATCTAAAAGAAAGCATATTTATAGGATAACCTACACCAGCTACTCTTTGGTTGTAAATATTTTGTCTTCTCTTCCCCACCCATCTAAAAGAAAGCATATTTATAGGATAACCTACACCAGCTACTCTTTGGTTGTAAATATTTTGTCTTCTCTTCCCCACCCATCTAAAAGAAAGCATATTTATAGGATAACCTACACCAGCTACTCTTTGGTTGTAAATATTTTGTCTTCTCTTCCCCACCCATCTAAAAGAAAGCATATTTATAGGATAACCTGCACCAGCTACTCTTTGGTTGTAAATATTTTGTCTTCTCTTCCCCACCCATCTAAAAGAAAGCATATTTATAGGATAACCTACACCAGCTACTCTTTGGTTGTAAATATTTTGTCTTCTCTTCCCCACCCATCTAAAAGAAAGCATATTTATAGGATAACCTACACCAGCTACTCTTTGGTTGTAAATATTTTGTCTTCTCTTCCCCACCCATCTAAAAGAAAGCATATTTATAGGATAACCTACACCAGCTACTCTTTGGTTGTAAATATTTTGTCTTCTCTTCCCCACCCATCTAAAAGAAAGCATATTTATAGGATAACCTACACCAGCTACTCTTTGGTTGTGAATATTTTGACTTATCTTTTTTTTGTCATTTTAGTTAACGTCGTACTAGAGCAACACAACGGGCTATTGACGACGGTCCGGGATCAGTCCCTTAAGGGAAAGATCCGAGGACAACACTTCGTAATTTTGAACCACGGTCAGATGACGAAGCAACACCTGAGCTGGCACCCTACTCTCCAAACTTCCACAACAACCCAACGTGAGCAATTCCGGACACGACAGATTTATGGTTCCTCAGCCGCCTCTACACTATACGCTTACAAACATCCATGCACTGACCCGGATACGAACCAGGAACCTTCCTATCTAGAGGCTAACACCTTATCAGTTGTCTTATCTTCCCCACACATCTAAACGAAAGCATATTTATAGGATAACCTACACAGATAATATTTCAGTTAGCTATCGAAAGGGGTGCTTTACAGCAGGTAGTAAAATCGATCATAAATTTCTTCAGGCTTACTTAATTTATGAAACAGAACGAGAAAAAGTAATAAACTAGTACCGAGTAAGTGATGAAAGCACCTTTTTTCTGGCCCAACTGCTGTGTTTGAACCTTGCACTAAAATGGATCAAGGACAATGCCAGATACTGGAATCTAAAATATATAGATTTGCAATTATTCTCATAATTTTTCCTTAGGGGATTGATGCTGTAACGTCGTCAATAGCCCGTTGCTTTCCTCTAGTACGACTTTAATTAAAATTACCTACCTTCTTATACTCTTTATTTCCTTGGAATTATTGCAAATGCAGGGCTGATAAATTTTTAGTTAAAATTCAAATAATTGGTGAATTATTACAAGAAAACAATATAACACTTCTTCTCTATTTTGTTTGAGTGCAAATTAGCCATCAAATTTTAAAATTATCCTAATCATCAGTTTCCTGCTTCTCACTGGAAAAAAAGTGTATAAAAAGGAGAACTTCAATTCAGAGTATCTGGTAAGTATAAAAAGCAGAGCTAACCCGAAGATTGTTTAGCTATGCTTTTACATCCTTACACGCAACTAAGCCATTTAGATTAATTACTTACTGATCCAATCCAACTTCAAAAGCTGCCATATATGGCAGAAATGAGTGATTGCCGGATCAGTGTTCGGGGTGTTAATTATATAATATTTGAATGTAGATTCTCAAGATGGTTGGATGATCGCCGTGATATAGTTAGTTCGTCCTGATACAGTGATTTGTAAGTGTCACGAATTCGATTCCTGTCAGGTTCTATTCCTCCCTGTGTGCATTTGTCTTTTCTGTTAAAGCAAAGCTCTTCTTGTGTGCCCATTTACTTATCAATTTTTTGACGCAGCTTGGTCAAATACTGCTTTTACGCCATAAAACTCAACCTATTTGTGAGATTATCATCCCTAACTGCAACCGAATGCGAGACCACAACCCGTAACTGCAATCGAAAGGCTGCAGTGCGGTGTGAGTAAAAAGTGAGCGGGAAAGAAGTAGAGAGCCTGTTGTGTCTGAAGTAGGGTGGATATGTTGTTCCATGCTCAGGCTATATTAAGCCTAATTTTTATAGTGTACACTCTATAACAAAAAAATCGACGCACCAAGAAGGAGTTGTCCGATGGAGACAAAAATTGGTGGATAGGAAAATTATGTACAGAATAGAAATTGATTAAAATTTCAGAACAATTCAATGATTTATTTCAGAGTTACAGTAACGAGCTCGATAAGGTGTTGACCCGCCTCTAGCCTGGATACAAGCTGCCACACGATGTGGCATAGACCGAAAAAGCTCCCGGATGGTCTCCTTCGGTATTTCTTGCCAAATTTGCTCCAATTGTCGGACTACGTCATCAACATTCCCTACCAGATGCAGTCGCCTTCCCATCACATCCCAGACATGCTCGATGGGAGAGATATCTGGTGATCTGGCTGGCCAAGGAAGTGTTTGACAAGCTTGAAGACAGTTCATAGCAACACGTGCCGTATGTGGTCTGGCAATGTCTTGCTGAAAAATAAGCCCAGGGTACTGTGAAAGGAACGGTAGCAAAACAGGTCTCAGAATGTCGTCAACGTACCGCTGTACAGTAAGTGTACCTCTAATGACGACCAGAGGGGTCCGGCTATCAAGGGAAATGGCACCCCAGACCATAACTCCTTGTTGAAGGCCCGTGTGGCGTGCAATAGTGAAAGCAGGATCGGCACGCTGCCCTGGGCGTCTCCAGACGCGTCTTCGATGATCGTCAGGACACAGTTGGAAGCGGGATTCGTCGCTAAATACTATACGTCCCCAGTCAGCATCAATCCAGCCTTATCGATCCAAGCACCACTGTAATCTGGCTCGACAGTGTGCAGGCGTGAGTGGCAGGTGGCGTAACGGTCGGTACGAGCGTAGATTTTGCTCTCTCAGTCGTCTGTGAATGGTCATGGTGGACACTCGTGCGTGGGTCGCACGACTGATGGTTGATAGCGATGAATCAGGCGCTGTGGCAGCTGATCTGACACTCACTCTGTCCTCGCGATCTGTTGTGGCCCTACGTCAACCGCTACCATCATGACGCTGAAATCTGCCATTGTCCACCCACTCTTGCCATCATCTTCTAATCGCCGCGTCGCTTTGACTCACATGACGAGCGATTCTCCTATTTGCCCAACCTGCCTCTTTCAATCCAATAATACGACCTCTTTCAAACTCTGAAATTTACTCGTAATGAGCTCGAATCCTGCGGAGAGGCATTTTTTCAGTCGTTGAAAGGTATCCTAAATCGCAATGCTGCAGAAATTTTTAACAACAGTTCAAGAACAACTCCTTATATACATCTGCTGGATGCGCAGTTCCGATGGGCTGGAGATCGCACTATTCATTCATTGGACACCAAATTTTAATCATTTGCATATTTGGTCAAAACATTTTTGCATACGAAATTTCAAAGCAATCGGATGTTTCCTTCTTGGTGCATCGATTTTTTTGTTATAGAGTGTGTATATGTATATAATTTTAAAAAGTAATGTCCGTTATCCGTGTTTTCATCAAGAATTAACGTCTTATTTTTAAATCTCAGTGTTTCTTAACCAAATGCCAGTTTATCAAGCGAACTAAATCCTAACACCATCCATCTATGGTTGGTAGAGTTTTATGATTCGAGGGCCATATTTGGTCAAACTGTGCCAGACAAGCTTTTAAAAGAATACATCGAAGCTTTTACAAGAATACAATGAAGCTTTTAAAAGAATACAATGAAGCTTTTACAAGAATACAATGAAGCTTTTACAAGAATACAATGAAGCTTTTAAAAGAATACATTGAAGCTTTTAAAAGAATACATTGAAGCTTTTAAAAGAATATAGTGAAGCTCTAAAAGAATACATTGAAGCTTTTAAAAGAATACAATGAAGCTTTTAAAAGTATACATTGAAGCTTTTAAAAGAATACATTGAAGCTTTTAAAATAATACAATGAAGCTATTACAGGAATACAATGAAGCCTTTAAAAGAATACAATGAAGCCTTTAAAAGAATGCAATGAAGCTTTTAAAAGCTCAGTTTCAAGAGAGAATATAAATTCATTGACAATTGAAACGAAAAATCAACCACAAAATAAAATTACAATACTATTTATAAATTTCTGCAACTTCCATCCGGATATACTGTTTTATATGGCGTTGAAGTATACGCCTCTGGTTCTCATGTATTGCCCGATGTACACACCATTAAACGGTACGACATTTCTCTCAATTCCTAAATTTAAAAACGCTTCAAAAAAATTTAATAAAGTTATTAAGTAACTAACTGTCTCTTCAGCAACTAAAATTGAAATGAAATGGAGATTTTAGAAATATTCAATGAAGATATTACAAATAAAGCATGTAGAAATATTTTCCAAAAAAAATTCTTAAAATAATGTAAAAGGATAGTGCATATATTATACTCTTTGTTAATGACTTGTTTTCATTTATAGCTGAGTGCCCGGAACAACTCTAGAAATCAGCCACTTTGAAACCTACAAGTTTTATCAAAATTTTGGCTGATTTTTTTAAACATAACTTACGATGTTCTGCATTGCAAAGCGCGCTCTTTGCCACGCCCTTTTTTTTGCTTTTCTAGCTACGGAACAACCTCCTTACACCGCCCAAATTACCACAAACACTTTATAAATAACACATCTTCTATGTCAATGACAAAATATTTAACTACAAAAGTTATCGACAGAATTGCGAATTCTGAAACTATACCTCGGTTTTAAATACACTACCCTACAATAATGGACTGGACAGCAAGATGTGATGGTATAAGGGAAAGAATGCATGCTTTAAAAGCCCCCCCCCTGCTACAATTGCACTAGCAACCCTTTTGGGCATACTTTCAACAAGGTTCTGATACACAGCTATGTGTGTTTGAGTCCATTCCTGCTGCAAGAATGTCGCCAGCTCAGCTGTAGATTTCGGACGGGGTTCCCTGGTCCGTAAGCGTCGCTCTAACGCGTTCCACACATGTTCTATGGGGTTTAGGTCGGGACTCTGAGCAGGCTAAGGAAGACGTTTTCTAGCCAAATCTTGATACCACTGCTTGACAGAAGCTTAAACATGACATGGAGCGTTGTCGTCCTGGAAGTGACATTAGTCCATTCCATAAACCAGAGCGTAGGAAGAACCTGACTGTCCAAAATGTTTATGTAGGTGTTGGCGTTCAATTTTTCGAGAAACAACATGTAAAAGTCCCATGCCATAACACGAAAAACACCCCAAACAAGTAGTTGGATTTCATGCAAATACGCTGGTGTCCGGTCCATTATTGTAGGGTAGTGTTAAGTAAGTTAATTAATTTTGATGTTTTATTATAAGTATGTAATACATATTTAGCCGATAATTGTCTTTTACCTCAGTTTTTGATTTTACTACACTTTTCAAAATTCGGACAAATTGCTTGTAGAAGAATTGCAATTCATTGAAGTTGTGTTGCAGAACACTGAATATAATTCCGCACCTAAGGTTAGTGCTCTAGCCCAGAATTCAACACACTCTGGGGTCGAAGCTCGGTCTGCGCATAGATGTTCGTCCAATTTACCATTCTCATGGTTGGAAACGATATTGTTATTATATGACAAAGTATTTTAACTTCTTTGCTCGTTTGGGCATTGTACAACGAATAAACCTAAATTATAATCCCATCTGGAAGCAACCACGAAGTTTGATTGGTTTGGTTTATGGCACAAGGGCGATGTCTACCAATATGCACTTGATAGAATATCTGTAACGTCAAATAAATAGACATATACACAAAAAAAAAGAAGTTTTAACTGCACAGAAGAAAGAAATGCATCCAGAGAAAGTTACATGAATCGAACCTGCTGTCCACAACTCATACATTGCTATCGCAGTGGCCAAAGCCACTACGATGACCCTCAACAATTAAGGAGGAAAATCAGGTTTATTTTTAAACAAATGAAATGTTTAAATAACAAACAAGTTCCCCTTTATAGAAGTCATAGATTTTAATACACGTCAATCCACCAAGTCTTAGGCCCGGTGCACACATCCGGTTTTTCAACGTGCGGCACCGAAGCCCAACTATGCACACATAACCGTGAAATGACGCAAGTACTCACTTCGCGCCATTTGCGATAAATATTCTATCGAAGAAAACGTTTTTATTTCGCTTACTTGGTGAATAGATTGAAGAGATGGTAAAATATATAATGAATTATGTCTTGCGTAGAATAAAATAATATTTAACACCTTTCGCCATATTTATAATTTCTACAACTTACTTTGGACACAAATCCTACCCATGCATATCCATTCATGTAATACATTTCACATACATCGCACCCTTGATGTATGACAAAGCTACAAAAGGACGAAAGGTGCCACTAGGTTACTACTACAAAAGACGATTTTGAGGGAGATTTGGAATTCCCTTTCTTAAGTTCTTTTCATGTTCAACTCAATTAATAAAAACGACGATTTCAGGCGAGTGTTCTCGCACTCGGCAAATAAAACAATATTTTTTTACTTATGGCACTCTTGCTTCCGGCATGCAACAGTGTGGAACTTCGCAAGCTTCTCCTGTCATATATAACAAAGAATTTTTTAATGTTTGAAAAGTTCTAGTTTGGATTTTTTAATGTTTAAAAAGTTCTAGTTCGGATTTTTTAATGTTTGAAAAGTTCTAGTTTGGATTTTTTAATGTTTAAAAAGTTCTAGTTCGGATTTTTTAATGTTTGAAAAGTTCTAGTTCGGATATTTTTAAACAGAATTCTTTCAATGACGGCAATGTGCTTTCAATAACGGCATAATTACACTTATAATTTGCTTTATTCTGACCTACCTGTCACTTTAAGTCGAATAGTTTGTAGTGGTTTTGCGTGTGATAGATAGGAAATACAATTTATAAAAAGAATTAATATTTGAAACAAATCAAAAGAAAACAGCGAATTAAAACAAAATAAAAGTTGCCGTGAAAAAGTTGTTTTAATGATATTAATTCGTGATTCTTTTTTATCTCTTTATCTTCCACAATTGCCGCTTACAACTAAAACGTGCACAAAATTTAGAAATGCGAAATTAATTCAGAGCGAAAGAAACAGAAAATATCACTGCACGCGCGATCAACCAACACGAGTTTCCGTTTCATTCCAGTTCGTTGAAAATATCGTCTGTCCCAAATATTCAGAAATCGTTTATAATGCGCAAAGAACAAAAAAATTCGAAATAAATGAAGTATCAGAGCTGAAATTCCATTACAAAAATGATTTTTGGAAAAATAATTGCTTTTTCAGCAATATTGGTAAAGCAATCCAAGTAATCGTAATACTCACTATACATTCCAGATTTATGTATTCTTACTCAGGTGTTTTAGCATGAAACTTATCTAAATATAACAATAAAGAAATGTTAATTATTGCATTCACTAAACTTATATATAATCTATATAAATAAAGCATATTGCAATCAAATATCTGAAATAAAATTTATGTAATGCGTACAAATACAAAATCGAACACAGAACAGAAAGACGATCAGACGCAACCGAGTTCAGTCACTAAATGATCAGTACTCACAATATGCAAAGTTTCACGAAATATATTAAACCGTGTGGATGTGTATACGGCACACACAATACAGACAGACAGACACCAAACCCACAAGAGGCGGATTTGGCATCAGAAAGATCCAAAACGGATAGAAAACTTGAAATGGGTCGAAAAAATTCAACGTACAAACAAACACTCCATTATTAAATATATAAATAGGAAGTTGAATTAACATGAAACTGGAGCACCACAACGGGATATTTGGAAGGTCCGGGAACATGAAAGATCCACGACAATACCTCGTCATTTTGAACCACGATCAGAAGACGAGGTCAACACCTGAGCTTGTTACCCAACTCTCCAAATGAAAAAAAATTCGATAATAAACGGGAATTTCAAGACATTCTGAGGCGATCCTAATCAGAAAAGTAAAATCCACCCGTAAAAATATCGAGACCCCTGAAATATTTGCGGGACCTCTTCCTTAAGAGATTTGTTCATTTCGTTTTTCTTCATTTGCCTACTGCACTACTGACCTACATCTGACCCCCAGACACATGCCCCGGTTTTCCCCTTGAAAGTGACCCTGGGGACACATTAAGTCGGATAACAGAATCACGGATGAACAGTAAACTTCAAAAACTTCCTGACTCCAGGTCAGTGGAATCCTGCCATTTCAATTTAGTATTCCACTCCACAAGCTGTCAGAAAGCTTTATTTATTCCAAAGGGAAGTCAGTAAAATACCGAAAACGTCCGACACCGGCATTCAGGTAATGTTTCCAGTGAAAACCTTGGAATTGAAATCAAGGTGACGGTCAGGTGCGTCGTCGTCAAAATGTTGATTTTGTCACATAACTATGCATTATGGAAGTCGTATACCTGCACAAATACTTAATCTCATAAGCCGCGGAGAATGAGTATTTTTCACGACTGGGATAAAAAAAAATTCTGATACTGGATTATGTGACCAGAATGCTTGCGGAATGGGTTACCGAACTGTTATTGAAAAAATATAATGCGCAGTTCCCGTACTATATAGCTGAAAAATAAAAAAATGCTGAAGAGTTACCTTTGTTGAGATTGATTAAACAGGTACTGAGGCCTCCGACATTTTTTTGAATCCGTTGACGTCTCTGTATCATTGGGAACGCTCAGTTGCTTAATAACGGAGTAGCAGTTAACACTAATATACAGCCCTCCTGCAAAGTAAACCCGTAAGTATTATGAAATAGCTTTAATTTTCGTATATGTATTGTGAATGGAAGGTATGACGTTTCGATTTATTACGAGACCGAAACTACTGGAACTAAGTGATCATTACCTAAGTATTGACAATAGCTCAAAGCTTCTGTTTGAACGAATTGAAAAAAAAAGTGTATAATCGATTTATGGTTTGGATGTTTGCTGTTTGATCCGTAGTACTTTCCGATCTGACCCTTGAATGTTTCTCTCGGGTGTAAGTTTCATGCTGCAAATACTTGTACTTGTTCAAAAATAATTTTATAATAAAAAAAGTTTTAGGGTAGCAGCACAAAAAAAATTCGACTGTATATAATTCACAATTAAAATGCGATTAAGATAGGCTTAAAATTAAAAAAGTACTAACAAGACACTGTAATTGGGCTTAGATTATGTATATAATTATGTCTAATCTCCCAAGGCACTGTAAGTCTAGTTCTCTCATCGGTGAATTTCGCGCAACAAGTACATTACTGGCTGCTGATGTAAAAACTCATTTTTATTGATATCATGCAACCTTAATCCAAATTCTATGTAGAGTAAAAAAGTAGTTTTATTATGTGGAAACAAATTGTTTTTGGAAAAATTATTTTTAAAAATCCTTAAATTTTGGTGTTTTTTTTTTTTTAATTGAATAAAGACGAAGGTTTACATATGCAGTTATCTTAATTGCTTGCAAACTTTAAGATTAAGGAACTAAATAAAATATTTTTTCTTCAAATTCCTTTTAAAAGAAAGGGTGAAACTTATCAAGAGTCTTCTTTCAATCGAATTTTAGAAACATTTTTATATCTTCACAAGAATATGATTCATGATTGTTCAAATTGGAATCTATACACTGATGTCCAAAATTAAGGTCAAACACAAAATGTGTGAGAACTGGACACATATTCAGTTTATTGCAACGAAATTTGTCACATGGATATATTATTATGAGAGAAAGCATATAAGAACATAACAATATGAAAAAGAGTTAAATTGTTAGTTACGATACAGGTTACATCAAAAGAGGTCAAATCACGATGCATTTATCTCGGGATAGGTCCGTCTAATATGTAGTGTGGCCCCCGTGCACTGCTATACAAGTCTCACAACGAACCTTCATACTGTTAATGACGGTGTCGAGAAATGATTGCGGCAATAAATCCCATTCTTCCAAAAGCGCGGCTTTTAAACCCCAGAGGGTCCTGGGAGGGGGATAACGTCGGGCAATGGTTCTTCCTAGACCATCCTAAACATGTTCATGGATTGAGATCCGGAAACTGCGAGGGCCAGTTCATACCGCGAATATCCTCTTCAAGAAAATCATTAACAATGTGAGCTCTGTGTGGCCGCGCATTATCGTCCATATAAAGGAAGTTCGGACTTGCAGCACCCGGAACAACCTCACATAGGGTTCAAGGACCTCGTCCCTATAGCCCTGTGCGGTAGCACTACCCTTATCAAAGACGTGCAGTGGTGTACGACTATACAACATGATGCCGACACAGACAAGAATTCCTCTGCCAAATTGGTAGATTTTCTTTACGTTAGAGGGATGATAGCGAGTTTCACGTTCTCTCCACATGATGACTCGCCGAGAATCACTCTGTGTGTTGAATCTCGACTCATCAGTGATAAGAACACGCCCCCATTCTTGGTATGTCCAAGAATGGTGTTTTCGGCTCCACGACAATCGGGTTCTCCTGTGTAATGCGCTCAAAGGGAGACACACCACTGGACTCCGGGAGCAAAGAGCCCTCTCTGCTAGACGTCTATATACTGTTTGAATGGAAATTCTTTTCACAGACCCAGCAGCAAGGTCACGAGAAAGCTCTGCAGCCGTTCTCTGCTTAAGCTGCCGTGCACTTAATGCCAAGTAGTGATCCTGTGCAGGTGTCGTCGCTCTTGGGCGGCATTGGCCGGGCTTCTGGGTGATAGTACCATTTATTTGGAATTGATTCCACAACCTGGATACCACTTTGGGTGCCACTTGTAGCCATCGAGCCACCTCTGCTTGAGACTGCCCAGCTTCAAGCCTGCCAATGGCCCTTCGTCTCATTGAATCTTCTAAACGATGATCAAAAATCATTATCACATCAAAAAGTCAAATTTGTGGGTTTTAACGCAATATTAACACTGAAGAGAAATTCCCAGATTTTTAAGCGGTCAAATTCCACGTTGTTCTATAAAACTAACTCCAAACACCATTTATTCCAAACTGGAGGCTATCATTGTGCTACCCGTTCTTCAAAATATATAAAATACAAATTTTATTAAGTTTTTTGGTAGCAATTTTGAATTATTTTGAAAAACGTGTTTGTGACCTTAATTTTGGACACCAGTGTAGTATTTGCTTAACAAAAACACTGGGATTTAATAACAACGATTATAAATTGAAAACAATAAAACTGAATTATACGCAGCCATTATTTCCTCCACACCAACAGCCTGTACTCTCTCGATTATTTCAAGTTACCCTGTTTTTTCTTCCGGTGAAACTCAAGAACACGATACCACCCCCTTCATTCAAATTGGTGAATAAATGATTCGTAGAAAAATAGCTGTTTGGATAGATTAACGTGATACATTAAAAACTATCGCAAATTTTTTTTATGGTGCTGTGTTCTTGATTCTAAGCTTTATCTCTTTAGAACTTATAAATTCTATGCTTGCCTATTCGTCTGTGCTTGTCTGTACATAATTTATTAGATATCCATGAATGAACGCATAAGTTGAGAAATAGTGTGAGAGCCATTTTATGTCAAGCATTTTCTGTAAATTTAATTTGAGGTACTGTTTCTGCCACAGAACGAGTTCCTGTTCGTGTTCCTATTCTTTTCTATTCCTATTTCCTATTCGTAAAGTGGTGTTACTTGAGCTTGCTTTCCGAATATGATATCAGCGTATCGCTATTAAAAATTCGAAACAATGAATTCCGAATCGATTTTTGATAGCTGGTTGGTCAGTGACAATTGGACGGTTTAAAGTTATAGTGGTGTAAGTCACTTTTTCATTAAAAAAAAAAAGTTAGACACAGAAACCAGATACAATATAACCAAATTTAAACGAAGATAATTAGTTCGACACAGAAACCAGATTTAGATAAGTCAATCTGTTCACAGAAAGCGTGAAGTAATTCATATCTACATTCAACTGCCAACTGATGGCAGTAGAAGTTCTAAGTCATTTTTTGTTTCGTAAAAATGACTTACACCTCTATAACTTTAACCCGTTCAGTTGTATTAACCCTTCTGGTGGTTTATCTTCGCTTCGAAAACTGACCGTGTAGTGGGTGGCCTCTGGTGCTAATGCCTGTTGCAAACTGCCACCAGTTCTGGGCAAGCTGCATTCCCCCTTGGAATAATGAGGTAGATCTGTCTCAAGGAGATATATCGTCCTTAGCAAAATTGACCAGATTTTTAACGATGTATCTGTTTGAAAAACTCGGAAGTAAACGTCACAAAATCGGTGATAAATTATTTGGAAGCATTTGGGTAGCTGAAGTAAAATCTTTGCATTACGTTTAGTTTATGTGCAATGAAATTTTCCTCTCATACATATCCTCCATTCATGTCGGGCATAATTTATCTAAGCTTACAAGAATAGGTTATGGTGTCGTCGCCCCAAAAACGGTACGAATCGTACACAAGGACAAGACAACCAACAGTTAAGATAATTACGTTCTTACTATTCGAAGAACATTAAGAATGTATACACTATTTACATCATCTTATTAACATCATCATATTAACATACTGCCATACATCAAAGTATGTATATCACAGGCGAGCGCGGAAAACCAATCCCACTCATTGCTTCTGGCTCTCTCTCTATAAACATCTCACCAACGGCCGCCGCCATAGTCTAAAAATAGCCCAACGGTAAAAGTCAATAACCAATCAGAGATCATCTGGACGAACACCACCTGCAAAGAATGCTCTAGTTTCACCTGCTTTTCTCAAATCGTTGTAAAGCTCGTGACGCATAAGAACAGCAGCTGGCGCCAAAATATAACCAATCAGAATTCATTCGGCATTCCGATTATTATTTTATTTTTCCGGTAGGAGTATCTCACGATGTCACACACAAGGTAGAGTAACGGATTCAAACTAACTCGAAAATAATTTTAATGTCCGATCATTGAACTCTTCGGTTTTCAGTACTTCTACAAGGCGTGAAATGGCGACTATTTGTGACAGAGCTTCCACAGTGGGTAGACCGCCATCACTTATAAAACCGGGTTTACACCGAGTGCTGCAGACATTTGTATTCAATTTTTGTGTCGACGACTTTTGGTTGCAGACGAAACACTAGTAGGTTCTTACAACTTTTTTGTCAACAACACAAAAGAGTGAGAACTCTTCTCACTTCATTCGTCAAGATGTCGAGCGTGAAGGATGCGCTATAAAAGTCCAAAATCCATCCATCGTCTGGTGACAATGCAGAAGCAACCAATAAGTGCTCTTGATCACTGAAATAACGTGGCAACGATGGGCAGAGGGGTAGCGGGAGAATGTTTCCAACACCAAAAAAGCAGTGTAACTTTTATCGATAACATATGTCGCAGTCCTTTGATCTTTACCGACTCCTGGTGGAAAACAAAATTTGTGCTGCAGACGCACCAAATCTGTCGACGACACGAGACGTTGACGACAAAATCAGTGCGGTTTCTCGAAATGTCGTCGATATTCTTCGTTAACACGTGTCTGCAACTTCGGTGTAAACGGGACTTAACAGAGACAATCACCACCATTCATACGCTTACAATCCAATATTTCGAGTCCTGCTACAAACGCTACGATACCAGATAGGGAGCAATCAAATAGATTTACCTAGAGCTAAATGCCATTTAAAAACATTTGGATTTTTCAATAAATAAATGTCACAACATTTCTCACACGAGTTTAAATCACAGTGGAAAACTGCCATTCACATCTAACGACTAATGATTTGTCCTATTTTATCCCCCTTTCTCCTTGTCGGTCTATTTTTTTCACTTATTTCAAAAATCAATGTTTGCCTACGTGATTATGTAAACTTTATGCTTACTTATAGTTTTTACGTGTATATTACGTGTATTGGGTATGTTTACTTCCTGAAACAGTTACCTGTCTTCGTCTTTATAAAAATCTGGAACCAAAATTTACAGTTGGAAAAATAATCACTTCGCTACCTTCCGAATTCTTACACGATGGGTTTAAAATCTAGTTTAAATTATGATATATTATGTGATTATATTATATGATAATTATTTTTTTTTCATAAATTTTATAACGTATTAGCAAAATACCCGACCTTAATCGGTTTGAATTGGTTTACTCTAGACTGAAGAAATGATCAAAATATATAGACTTACATTTTTCGTAGAATAAAATAATATTTTTACACCTTTCGCCATCTTTATAAATTCTACAACTTACTTTGGACACAGATCCTACACATGCATATTCATTCATGTAATACATTTCACATAATTCGCACAATTGCTGTATGACAAAGCTACAAAATGACGAAAGGTGGCACTAACGTTACTGCTACGAAAGACGATTTGAGGGAGATTTGGAACTCCCTCTCTTAAATTATTTTCATGTTCAACTCAATTTATAAAGATTATGATTTACGGCGAGTGCTTTCGCACTCATAGTCAATAAAACAATATTTTTTACTTGTAGCACTCCTGCATTTCCGGCATGCGATATTGTAGAATTACGCAATCTTCTCTTGTCATTATGACAAAGAATTTTTTGTTTGAAAAGTTCTAGTTCAGATTTTTTAATCATTATTATTCTTTCAATAACGGCATTATTCTTTCAATAATGGCATAATTACACTTAAAACTTGATTTATTCTGACTTACCTGCCACTTTAAGTCGTATACTTGTGTGTGATTGAAAAAGAAACACAAATTATTAAAATAATAAATATTTAAAACAGAAGACAAAATAAAACAGCGAAATAAATCTAAATAAAAGCTGTCGGGAAAAAGTTATTCGAAAAATATTAATTTGATTCCTTTTATCTCTTGATCTTGCAGTTGCCACAACTTACAACTCAAAAGTGCACAAAATTTAGAAATATGAAATTTATTCAGAGCAAACGAAACAGAAAATATTACTGCCTGTGATCAACCAACACAAGTTTCCGTTTCATTCCCGTTCGTTGAAAAATATCGTCTGTCCCAAATGTTCGGAAATCGTCTACATTGCGCAAAAAACAAAAATAAGAATCGAAATAAATGAAATATCAAAACTAAAATTCCATAAAAAAAATGTAAAGAAATTTTTAAAATAATTGTTTTTTTTTTAGCAGTACTGGTAAAACAATCAAAGTAATCGTAATACTCAATATACATTCCAATTTTTCCAAAACTACCAAATTATGGCTGATTTAAGTATACTTAAACAGGTGTTTTTGCATGAAACCTATTTAAATATAACAATAAGAAAATGTTTAATGTTGCATCCGCTAAACTAATAGATAATGTATAAAATAAAACACATTGTAATCAAATGTCTGGAATAAAATGTATGTGATGCCTGCACAAACACAGAAACACAAAATTGAACATAGAACAGAAAGACGGACAGACAGACTTTCGCAACCAATTTCACTCACTAAATTAAGTTAAGTAATCACTGTATGCCAATTTCCATGAAAATATATTAAACCGTGTGGACGTGTATATGGCACATACATACAGACATACAGACGAACGGACAGACACCAAACGCGAAAGAGGCGGATTTGGCATCAGAAGGGTTCAAAACTGATAGAAAACTTGAAATGAGTCGAAAATATTGGATGTACAAACAAACACTCCATTCTTATTTATATAGATAACCCGTTTAGATGGGCTTTTTAGAAAACCCTCAAAGTTTGGCGTTAAATATGTTTTCAAAACTTTCTTTTGTCATCTAAGTTACTTTTGTAATTTTCCAAACTTCTAACCTTCGAGAAAATATTAAGGAACTGATTTTATAATGTTGTCTAATGAAACATATTTATGCCACAAAAATTTCCCTAATTATTGTTAAAAGAAGCTGTTCAAAAATTATAAAATTATTGAAAAAGTTGCGCATTTTATTTTACGTTTCCTGTTCTCCAAACGAAGGCGTTCAGTTGAGGAGAAAAATCTCATTTCAATAAACGAGAGCAAATCTCAGAGGAAGACAGAAATAAAGACAGAACTCGCCAGCTTCGCTGCAACGATGAGATTTGACTATTCCGTTAAAAGAGTAAATGTAGGTCAGTTAATATGCATGAACCGTAAAAAAAACAACATACACAACAACAGTCCACCCTCCGAAAGCATTCTACAAAATCGAAGTCAACGTAATTTCAAGCATCATAGTATAATAAATAAAAGAAGAATAAATGAGGAGATATGAACCCCACGTACTAAAAAAAGGCACGCATTGCTGTTTGAATATCGATCGCGAAAGCGACAATGAAAACGCTCCAAACACTTTGCGTGTCCATTCCAATCCAGCTCCCACCAA
Source organism: Metellina segmentata (assembly GCA_947359465.1). Classification (NCBI taxonomy): domain Eukaryota; kingdom Metazoa; phylum Arthropoda; class Arachnida; order Araneae; family Tetragnathidae; genus Metellina; species Metellina segmentata. The sequence goes on along the minus strand of OX375878.1, from coordinate 18,062,828 downwards.
CCCTTGCAAAAGATTCCAATTACCTTCTACGGCCCGTAGCTACACCCACGATTTACAGAAAGCTCTGATGGTATAAAATCGAAAGTTGGCACTTATAAAACATTGAGTAGAATCAATATATCCATTCCATGAAACTCCTTCCGAGACGGCAACTGCTTAAAGATTTAAACAAGTATCTTCAGCAAATGCTGGACATTGAATTTATGGCTGCTATGCAACGGTTATGGTGTTCAACAATGGATGAGGTCCGTAGACCCATTTGGTAGACCTTAAAAGCTAAGGTCAATCTACAGTTTGTTCTTCGTAGTTATCTGTTTCAGATAAGAGATTGAATTGTTGATTCTCCACGATAAAAGGTTTTAATGGAAAACAATTTAAAAGTATTTCTTCCGGTTGTATTAATTTAGCACACAGGTCATAACGGAAACTGTAGTGAAAGGTGTAATGGATGTTGTTGGTGTATTGATTAGTGTGAAATGGATTTGTGATCTAAAAGACCTAAAAGTTTCTACCTTGGAGGAACTGAAGTTGTCAAGATGGACAGGAACAGAGCGTGGGATGGTTATATGTTCGGAGAGGAGACAGAACCCGACAGTGACTGTCAGGACATTTTTAAAAGTAAGTTATAACGAATTTCTAGATTATATTTATACCTTTATTTTCACTCCATTTTCCTTTGCAAAAAAGTCACACTGCGTCTGAAGCTTATGCTGACTTGATAGAGTAATTATAATCTCGTGTGTATATATTCGCTTTTTTGGTAGTACAATACAACGGGTTAAAAGTGAATTATTTTTATTTAAGCATAATTAACATTCCATGAACACACTGCGAGAATATTTTCATAAAACATATTTTTGTGGAACTCATTTGTTTTTATCTGATTTTTGTTGCCACATAGCAAATGAATACTTAAAAAAAGACAAATTACATTTATCAAAACATTAACAAAAATTATTTGCAAAATATTTTTTAAATTTCTTCTTTTAATTAAGCAATTATATTCGGACAAAATAGAAATCAGAATTTATACTTTTCGGCAATTTTATCCCAACTACCATGGCTAAATATGTTGTGTGTTAGGAAATATTGCACTATCTTTATGTGAGGAGTAAATTTTAGATTAAAAGTGTTGACAAAAAATGTGTACATCTCAGTATTTTTTTAATGCGCATGATGTATACTATATGCTAAAATCACAAACTATGCAATTTATTTTTTCATCGAATCGAGTGATAAATTAAAGAGAAGGAAACTGAATTACATGACGAATGTACGAAATGTCTCAAGAATCCTAGTAGGGAAGAAAAATTGTGCAGTCAAGATATGCAGTAACTTATGCAGAATATAATCTAAGAAAAGAAATGCTTGAATAGAAAATAAATTAAAGTATAGTTTCGTAGGAATGATCGATGATCAGAGAAATGTTTTATTAAATTAAATTACACTCACGATAAATGCCTATTTTCGAGTACTTTGTTTATTAATTTATTTTAGAACAAATTTTAATGTACCATTATTTTAAGGACAAATATCAACATCAACTATCGAAAACGGCCCTCTCACCTATTAATTGCATGTTAAGGTAAAATTACCAAAAATTCTGTTTAAATTAGTTTTAATTGCTTTCTTCTCGTGTAACTTGTTATAAAATTTGACTTTGTTCGGATTAAAAGTCAGTAGATAGTTAAATTTACCTCCCTCTGGAGCAATACAACGAGTTATTAGAGACAATAAGGGATCAATCCCGAAGGGAAAGATTAGATACAAAAGAAAAAAAGCATCCAGGAAGGAATATCATCAGCACGACCTACAACTCTCAAGTTGCTAGCGCAGTCGGCATCCACTGAGTCACGAAAAACTCAGAAGATTAAAAGTTTAAATCATAGACTGAAATGCTTTCAACAAATTAAAGAACTATCTGTTGCTTTAAAATTTTCATGCCGAATTTTTTTCCCCAAAGATCTCTCCTTTCTTGATTTTTTGGAAATCTGAAAATAATCAGATAAATTTGTAAGACATGTCATTAATACTTTTGCTTTGAAAAATAATATTTATAGTAAAAAAAGCGAAAGCGAAATAAATAAAGAGTAAATAAAAAACACTGAATAAAATTTCAAACATCATATACGCATAAATTAACGAAAATTAGACAAAACGAAGTTATAAATTTTATGAACAATACAGTTTATTAATTATATGTACTTAAGAAAATGTTCAAAAAGTATTGAGAGGAATTTGTACTGAAATAAACTAAACCTATCTTTTTAACATACTGAAAAACAATCTGCGTTTAATTAATGGTAATAAAATTTTATTTTTTAAATAATAATGCAAAAAATAAGAAAATTTCAGAGTGTAAACACCTTTGCCAAACACCGCGAAATATTTGAATCTACATTTACAACACGTGTCTGAGAAAATTCCATATTTCAAACACTAATATGCACTTAAGATCTATAGATTCTTCTAAAATAGGATAATAAACAATTAACTTAAGAAAAATATTAATTTTTCATACACAACAAATTGAATAACATCGTTTTCAATTGCAACAAACGTCACAACTAAGAGCTAAGACGTATTTTTGAGTGGCTATTTTGAATTAATAAACCAAAAAATCATGAAAATTTTACTTTCCGATGAAATGAAACAGATCCTCCTCTGATAAATTTTACTTTACATCCACCTGCACAGCGGTATTTCACCATTTTCGATGAATTTTCATGCGAAACTCAGCAGGCCTTTCTTACTCACGCATTAAAATAACATTGGATTTCCGTACCACTTGGTACGGTCGCGTCGGCTAGTCACGCGACTCGGTGCTTGCTTTACATTGCAACCCTCCACGAGCAGGTCTATCCGTATTCTAAGTCTACGGTTTAAATGAGATAGATAGATGGGGTGGTGTTCAATATCGCTTTCCCTAACTAGTTCTCTGTATCTCAGGCTCTTGGGTTGGGAAATTAAGCTGGAAACTAAATGAATATCACTAGGAACTATTCTCCTTTGGTTTCCAGATATCCTATACCTTCTTAACTTATGTCAGTTTAAGTTAACTAGTAAAACCTCAAAAAGTTTCCCTAGTTTAAGTTAACTAGTAAAACTTCAAAAAGTTTCCATAGTTTAAGGAAACTAGTAAAACTTCAAAACGTTTCCCTAGTTTAAGTTAACTAGTTAAGTTTCTAGTTCAAAAAGTTTACCATGAGAATTTTCAAGAGTGGGTTCCTAACATCGCTTACCCCTGTTAATATTACAACCCACCAGGCTAAATGAGGAGCAACTATTAAAAACGAGTTGCTGTTAGAGCATACATACCTACCTTTAGTATTGAATGTACTTTCAAGTCGTATAAACGAAATTCTGATTTGGAAACACCTGTATATTCCCTGAATGGAGTGAAGACAAAAGTACGTTGATCGCAGCATCAAATACTTCAGATGCAATAGTGTTGTTGATGTAACTGATAGTAAACTTGCCGGTGGCGCTACGTGTGGCAAAACCCTATACTGTCAGGGCTGCTACACACTAGGTCAGTAATTTAGTCGAGTAGCGAGTGATTTAGTAACTAAACGAGTTGGGACAAAACAATTTAACGAGTAGTTTCGTCAAACGATTTAGTGGACTCTATCCAGTCAAATGGATAGTAGGCGGTCGACTAGTGCCTCCCACTCCACTCCTCTCACCACTATCGGGACACTAGACAGGTGTGAACACATCTGCTTAGAAGAGTTCATTAGTTATTCGTTTTCTTTGCTCGAGGTCTCTTTCTTGTGTGTGTTTTTTGTTAAAATATGCATAGTACACACACACACACACACATATGAGTTTTAAATTTTGGCAACAGTTTGTTGATCGTCAGTCTCGCGGATCGTTTTCATCGCTGTAATTTAAATCCGTTATTTTTCTTCAGTCAATAAATCTGTTCTGTTTAAATGTTTACCGTTTTTTTATTTTTTATTATTCTCTTAAAATAACATTTTTATCAGCACCGTGATACGTTTGAGTGATGATACTACGGTCAAATTTGTTACTGCTTATGTGGAACAGTAGTGCTCATGGAATGTGAAGTCTTCCCTGAAAAAAAATAAAGCCTCCAAGGCAGTTGCAATCGATGAATTAAAAATAATATATATATATATATATATATATATATATATGTATATATATATATATATATAGAGAGAGAGAGAGAGAGAGAGAAATTTCATTGGTAGAAGTTGGGAGTTGAGGGAAAGAGTAATTTTATCTTACAGGCGATTTGAGAGGAAAGTGGTCGTGGGAGGTCAGTCATACTGGGAGGTCCTGAGGTCAAAGGTAAAAGGGGATGGCAAGATATATGACCTATTGGACAAAAGAGACGAAAGACAGAGGAAAGTGAGGTGTTCGGGAACTGGTCACTGGTGAGAATTGTATTATGGGAGTTATTTCTAGGTAACGTTTCATATATATAACCAAAGAATGACAAACTACATCAAACTCGGTTAAGTAAACTAAACTATTGAAAGAGCAAAATAACAAAAGGCTGAAAATTATCAATCTAGAATTGATTCAGTTGAGAAACATATTTTAAAAGCATAAAAATTTTGAATCTTGAAAACTTGCAGGTACTTGGTATTAAAGGCTAATTATAAGCCAGTCTATTATCCCCGGGAGCAGAAAGTGCTTAAAACTGCTAATTTTGTCGCAGAACAAAGTCTTTTCAGAGCAATTTTTCCCCTTAATTTTATCAACATTTTGGCCGGGATTTTTTTATCATAACTTACGATGTTCTGCAGTGCAAAGCGCGCTCATTGCCACACCTTTTTTTCTTCTCTAGCTACGGAACAATCTCCTTATACCACCCCAAATTACCACATACACTTAAAAATAACACATCTTCTATGTCAATGACAAAATACTTAACTTCAAAAGTTATCGACAGAATTGCGAATTCTGAAAGTACGCCTTGGTTTTAAATACAGTAAGTTATTTAATTTTGAGGTGTTTTTTTACAAATATATAATACATATTTGGCTGATAATTGTGTTTTCCGTCTGTTTTTTATTTTACTGCAGTTTTCAAAATTCGGACAAAATGCCTGCAGAACAATTGCAATTAATTTGAGTCGTGTTGCAGAACACTGAATATAATACTGCATCTGGGCTGTTATCTATCTGACATCTAAAATATAAGACAATGCCAGAAACTATTTCATTTCTCTGCTTTTTAATTATTATTCCCCTTTCGATTCCACGGCAAGCGGAAATGAAGTAACCATTCTCGAAGGGGAGGAAATAACAAGACTACCACTTCAAGTCGGGGCGAACGTGTTGAAGTTCACAAGAAAAACGGTAAAGTAAAACCTTCTCATCTTCGCAGCGAGACGGTTGTTTGGAGTCGAACATCCTCGAATGTCATCACGATTGTGAGAAATGGGGCGAGTCGTTGGTCAGGATCACTGAACTGTGGTTTATGCCTCCCATTTCTAACCTCGTTCTGTACACAAGGTTTCTTTTCCTGTGACATTTAAGTTGCTAGTTATTATTCCCTCTTTTAATACGACACTGCGCATGAACGCTTCTCACTCCGTTGATCTTCGCATTCACGAAAATGGTAAAATCCGAACCAATTAGTATTGGAGTTCAGCATTCTTTACTAGTCAAAAACGACTGCGAGGCTTTTGGGAATGAACTTAAATTTAACTAGTCTGTGTTTATAATGTCAACCATTACGATTGGACTTACTGGTTTACTAGTCACAAGTCATTGGTCTACCACACAGTGAGTTCCGGCCTCCGGTTCCATCTATATATATAATTCTCTTACGTGGCACGCAAAAAGACGTTATTTGTAATCGCGTTTTGGCAACACTGTACGATTGTTTGTTTATCGCGAAGTCTCGCGCATCGATTGAATTTCGTTATCGGATGAAATTTTATTGAAAAAAAAAAGAGGAAATTTTAATGAGCTGTTGCAGTTAGTTTATAATAGAAATCAAAAAAAGCGGAGGATCTTTTCAGGGCCATTTAAAAAACGGTCCTTTTCAGGGTCAACAATTATAGTTCAACAAGGCGCTTGCACTACAACTTTCGGCAACAAACTCAATGAAAAAGTGTGGGTCGTTTGAGTGCTGGGAAAATGCATACACAAACAACATGCTGGGTATTCAATTTCCAAAGCAACGCTCACATTTCGAGTCAAAATTGGCACAAAGTTTTCATTTGAATTCTGATTTTAGAGATACTGTATATATTTTTTCTGTAATACAGCAAATTTAGATTTGAAAAACATTTTTTTGGTAACATATTTTGTAAACAATCTTTTCTGCTAGGACACATGTCTTTATTGAGGCGAGCGAAGCGAGCATAGGTTCGCGCAGCGAACCAATGAGGATTGCGAAGCAATCCTCCGGGGGTTGGCGAGCGTTAGCGAGCAGAGAGCAGGCCCCCTAGTTTATATATATTACTTAAGTCCGGAACACGTTTGCAATACTAAAATAGCAGATATATAAATAGGAATAATTTTGAAACAAAGGGAAAAAAATTAATACATTGCAATAAATTTTCTTACAAATCTTCCCAAATGTATACTGAAGAGCCAAAACATTATGACCACCTACTCAAATACGCGTTGCGCCTCCTTTGACCTGCAAATCAGCTGGAAACTCGCCAGGGCATATATACCACGAGTTCTTGGTACATGACTGGAGACAGGTTGTACCAAATGTCTAAGCAGCGGTCACGTAAAGTCGAGATTTTCGGACATGGTGGTGTTTGAGCTCTGAGCTGCCGCTCCATGACACCCCAAATGTGCTCTATCGGATTACTATCCGGTGAGTTAGGTGACCAGGACATTAAGTGGAATTCATCGGTATGCTCCTCGAACCACTCCAACACAATCCGAGCCTTGTGACGTGGGGCGTTGTCCTGCTGGAAGATTCCATTTCCAGTTGGGAAGACAGACGCCATGTAAAGGTGCAACTGATCCGCAATCATATTCAGATAATTCTCAGCGTTCGTGGTCAGTTCCACCATAACTACGGGTCCCAGAGTCGCCCATTAGAAAGTCCCCAAAGCATAATACCGCCACCACCAGCCTGTGTATGACCTGCTGTACAAGAGGGGAGCAACTGTTCGCCTGGCAGAGGACGTACCCTGACGCGACCATCGACGTGATGAATGAGAAATCGGGATTCATCTGACCAGGTAACTCTCTTCCACTCGTCCATGGTCCAGTCTCGGTATTCCCGGGCCCAATGTAGGCGTAGTTGACGATGACCCTTGGTCAAAAGAGGTACACGAGTGGTACGTCTGCTGCACAGTCCCATATCCAAAGGTGTCCGCTGAACTATGTGTTCCGAAACACTTGCGCTTGGACCTGCATTGTATTGGGCTGTCAGCTGAGCCACTGTCTCGCACCGATTTTGCCTTACCATGTGAGACAGTCTTCAACGTCCTTTTTCTTTGATGATGCATGGGTGACCTACACCTTGGCGTCTACTGTTGGTGTCACCGTCAATTATCCACTTTGCATGAATACTAACAACGGCAGATCGTGAACAACCTACCAGTCGTGAATTCCCGGTGATACTCGTTCCTAGTCTTCGGGCCATTGCGATCTGCCCTCTATCAAATTTGCTCAGATCATCAACCTTTCCCATCACTCGAAAAAGTGCAAGAATGATTACTTAACTCTGGTTGTATTTTCTTTTCCCTTGGGGCTTACTGTTATTAGTAAACATGGGATCTTGATCCCAGGATACCTAAGCGATCTTTTTCTTCTTTCATCCAGCTAGGTTTCTCCCACAATCCCTCTTTCTCTCTTTTGACGTCTTACCTTTCGAAACCTGGTACCACGCTTAACTTTTGAGTGTGAGCCGCGGTAGCTCAGTCAGTAGAGCGTCGGGCTCACATCAGAAGGGTTGTGGGTTCTGTCCTCGGCGGAGCCTGCAATTCTGATGATTGTGAGATCGGCGCTTCGACCTGGCTAAAGACCGTCGTGTTCACTAATGGTGACTGGGGCACGTTAAATAGGTCGTGGTCACAAAGTCCCCCATGTTCCCATACCAAATCAATACCTCTGGGGGTATCTGATCAGAGGGTTATCGGCCTCTGATTGGTATCTAAATTACGATATGTGTGAGTGAATGGATGTATGAAAGAGACCTTCCTGTAAAACGGATGTGTCATGTATGCCGAGCAAAGTCGGACTTCCTCCCAATGGGGCTCAATAACATGGAAGGCGCACCCCCTCGCCTCTTGCCGTCTTCGACTGGCCTGGCACTCCTCTGGTCTGCCAGTGTAGGCATTAGAAACAACAACAACAACTTTTGAGTGTCACAAAAAAGCGTAAGTGCGAAGAATGTAATAACTTGAAAATATAAATAATACATTTATGAACGATATCGCGTTCTAAAGAGCATTAAACAAAGAATGTTTTAAATGCTCATTGATCTTGCGCTGACGTCATCGGCGGATGCAGCCGCAGCTCGAAGTTGAGTCACGAAAATGTACATCATTGCACACATTCACTTTTGTCTAGCTCCGGCCTCCATTGTGCGAGCCCGACGTTCGAGGTGTCATTTGTTTCGTCTCTTTACGCTTCATAAATGTCAATATAAATAAAACCTAAATAATTAATACTTGTCTAGATATCGGACTTCGAAGAGTGGAAATTTCGCAAACATTTCAAAATGTCCAAACATATGCACAGTAAACCCCCAGAAGAATTTTTGAAAACGTCAACAGGGGGAAAGTTAGAGAGATTGGGAAACCAAGGAGATCCGGACATCCGGTCAACTGGCTCGGAGTGGGTTCTTGAAAGTGTAATCCTCTGACCTTCAAGGTTAACAAATGCCCGATACGAGTGCGGCAAGTACCTCCACCGCTGTTCGACGCAAATACCATATCTGATGGCATAAATAGTGTCACAGCGCCTGATTCATCGCTATCAACCATCAGTCGTGCGACCCACACACAAGTGTCCACGATGACCATTCACAGACGGCTGAGAAAGCGAAATCTACGCTCGTACCGACCGTTACGCCACCTGCCACTCACGCCTGCACACTGTCGAGTCAGATTACAGTGGTGCTTGGATCGATCAGGCTGGAATGATGCTGACTGGGGACGTATAGTCTTTAGCGACGAATCCCGCTTCCAACTGTGTCCTGACGATCATCGAAGACGTGTCTGGAGACGCCCAAGGGAAGCGTGCCGATCCTGCTTTCACTATTGCACACCACACGGGCCCTCAACAAGGAGTTATGGTTTGGGGTGCCATTTCCCTTGATAGCCGGACCCCATTGGTCGTCATTAGAGGTACACTTACTGCACAGCGGTACGTTGACGACATTCTGAGACCTGTTTTGCTACCGTTCCTTTCACAGTACCCTGGGCTTATTTTTCAGCAAGACAATGCCAGACCACATACGGCACGTGTTGCTATGAACTGTCTTCAAGCTTGTCAAACACTTCCTTGGCCAGCCAGATCACCAAATTTCTCTCCCATCGAGCATGTCTGGGATATGATAGGAAGGCGACTGCATCCGGTAGGGAATGTTGATGACGTAGTCCGACAATTGGAGCAAATTTGGCTAGAAATACCGCAGGAGACCATCCGGGAGATTTATCGGTCTATGCCACACCGTGTGGCAGCTTACATCCAGGCTAGAGGCGGGTCAACACCTTATTGAGCTCGTTACTGAAACTCTGAAATAAATCATTCAATTGTTCTGAAATTTCAATCATTTTTTATTCTATACATAATTTTTCTATCTACCAATTTTTGTCTCCATCGGACAACTCCTTCTTGGTGCGTCGATTTTTTTGTTATAGAGTGTAGATGAAACACCAGATGAAGGAAGTAACTTGACATCCGAAAAATTACTTAAAATACAAATTTACAGTGTTCTTGACACACTATTGTCTCAAATCGACTGGCGTTATCAAAAAATGAAAACTATCTGTGCGATTTTTGTATCCTCTATGGCTTGTCTTTACAATACATGTTGCCGATTTTAAAAAATTTGGCTGCAGATATCGCTATTAACTATAGCAAAGTTTTTAAAAGTACGAATTCACTTGTGATATTGAAATTTTCAAGTTTCTAGTAACGAATTTTACACACACACACACACACACACACAATATAGAAACCGCATATCCGCTTAATATTCTTCAGGCTCTTCATGATTTTGGTTTTATTGAGTCCTACTCAAATATCAATATCGCTCTTCGAATATTTCTAACTCTTCCCGTTTCTATTGCTCCGTCGAGAGAAGTTGAAATTAATAAAAACTTTTAAGATCAACTATCGGTCAAGAACGATTATCCAATCGTTCTATCATTTTAATGGAATACAACATCGTTTAAAAATATTAATTATGATGCTGTAATTAATGAATGTGTTCAAATAATACCCAATTAAATAAGAGGTCTAAAGCAACAGTCTAGAACTATTTTATTCTTTCACTCTCATTCACCCTATCGCTTCACTGACGTGTGCTACGCCTTAAATCTAGCGATCGACAAAGCCCTGCCCGGTTTTTTTCCTTCACAGCATTTTTTACTTCACGTCGTTTTGTGTTTGGAGCAGCTTAGCGTAAGATGAACTTGCGCCACAAAGCGCCAAAATAACCTAGTCAGCGAATACTGAAGCACCTAGTATTTCTCTAAAATGTCTAGTCATTCGTAGAGAATTATTTCGTCAATCAATATTACTGTAACTTATCTTAAAGAGATGTTCAACGACATTTAACGGTAACTCAAAAGGCGTCAACAGAAGTTAAAGGTTATGAAACGCGGGACAAGTGATCGACACTATCGATAAGAATTTTTCATACCGGTTGAGTTAAATAACGTTACGCAATTTTTTATTATTTTGTTCGTAGAGTGAGTCGGATCCTCCCAAATAGGCGCGGCTCAAGTAATCAGTGATTAACTGTTATTTAAAAGGAGTCTGTTCCCCCTTCTTCGATCATTAAGATTCGGGGATTGTTTCATTTTTGAGTTAGCCCTTTTATTACTTTTCAATGATGTATTGCTTTCAGCTCAAATTGCTTCAAGGAGTAGTCCGCACTCTACTCTTAATATTACCGACTGTGGTTTTTTTTTCCATTCCACTGTTTATTATGTTTCTCGCGTTAGACTCCTTTCTTATTTACGAATAAAAAAATGAGAGCAAAAATACGGTTTCACACACCATTACACACACTTAAAAGAATTATGTTCGCTTTTGTCAAAAAAAAAATGTCTGACGTTCAAACACCTCGAATAAATTGGTTAATTTAAAAATATAAGCTATTTATTGGATTTTATGACAGCCCCATTTATATTATAATCTGAAATGATTTTAAAATTAAAGTATTTTTAGGATAATTTTTTTCTGAAAATATGTTTGCCAGCAATTTAAATATTTGTATTTTTTCAAATATCGAATCCGGTCTTATGAACATTTAATTATAATGTAAAGTTATATCTTTCAATTTTCACAATGTTAATCGCTGATACACTTCCATCCTAAGCATTATATACATTACCATACAATAATGAACCGGACAGCAAGATGTCATGGTATAAGGGAAAGGATACATGCTTCAATAGGGGGATGGCCCACACACGCGCTGCAATGACACTAGCAACCCTTCTGTTCATACTTTAGCAAGGTTTTGAAACACAGCTATGGGCATTTGTGTTCATTCCTGCTGCAAGAATATCGCCATCTCAGCTGTAGATTTCGGACGTGGTTCCCTGGTCCGTAAGCTAACTCGTCCCACAAATGTTCTATGGGGTTTAGGTCGGTACTCTGAGCAGGCCAGAGAAGACGTTTTACTTCCATATCTTGATACCACTGCTTGATAGAGGCTGCAACATGACACGGAGCGTTGTCGTCCTGGAAGTACCATTTGTCCATTCCATAAAATTGCCAGAGCGTGGGAAGAACCTGATTGTTTAAAATGTTAAAGAAGGCGTCGGCGTTCAATTGACCAGGAACAACATGCAAAGGTCCTAGGTCATACCACGAAAAACACCCAGAAACAAGCAGTCGGATTTTATGCAAATCCGCTAGCGTCCAGTCCGTTATTGTAGGGTAGTGTATATTGTTTATATACCATCTTCAGGTTTTCAATCAAATAATTCACCTCCATGCTATTTTAAATGAATTTCATATTTTGCAGATTGTTATAAATATTGAAGAGATTAATTCGTAACGCCAACACGTATAAAACAAAATTGTTATAAATTTTTAAGAGATTTGATCGTAACACCAACACATAAGAACACGTTCCAAGGACAATAACATTCTAGACCCTCTCCTCTTTCCCGTATTATCTGTGACAAAATTTCTGTCATCTCCGTGACTCAAAACGACGCAATGTAGTCTTGGTTCGGTATTAACCTCGAAAGGAAAATCCTAGCACGACACCTCGTAATTTTGATCCCCGTTCAGATGACGAGGTCAATACCCGAGCTGGAACTCGACTCTGCAAACCTGGGCATCGCGCCAATGTAAGGAAATTTGAGACCACTGCAGATTTAATGTGCACCAGCCCCCACATCCTCTACGTTCTTGGATTCGATCGTGTTTCGAACTCGCAATTCTCCAGTCGCTGAACTATGACTCACCAACTGGGTTACCGCGGTCCAAGGAAGAATGAACATTTCCAAACGTATATATGAAAGTATGCTCTTCAGGTAGTTAACCTTTACGCAGTGGTGCTTACTTTTATTTCAATGGTCTCACAGAACGGCTCTTTGACCTTGACTCTCTGAGCCCCCTTTTCTAGTTACCAAACTTTAGCGATAGTGCCGTGAGTGGCATTTACGACAGACGCTTTCCTTTCATAGCATTGTGTGGCGTATCGTTTGGCGTGAGAAGAGATATCACCGGAGCGAATTTCTGATTTCCCAAAGCGTTCACACCTCACAGTCGGCTGGGTAGGGGGGCACCGAACAAAAGGAGGGACCCTCTAGAACAGGGGGTCCCAACCTTTTAGTAACTGCGTACCACTTGAAATTTTTAGAAATTTTTGACGCACCACCAGTCTTATATTTTTTTTAAAACATATATCCTATGTCAGAAAAGTGCCCATTGACTTGTTTTATTTTAATTAAAATACTAAGAAAGCTTAATATTTTACGATGAATGCACTTGTATTTCGTATTAATGATGTTTTAATAAAGTAAAAAATAAAACGATTATTGAAAATTACAGTTTTATTTTTTACTCACAGGTCTAAAAACAACTGATTTTAAATAATTAGTACAGACTAAGTAAACAAAGATTAACATAATCAAAAATCAATTTTTAGTGCGGAACTTGTTGTTTGTCTTTTATTAAAATATCAATATCAGGAGCAATGAGCTTAACTTCACTCTTAAGTCCTCTTCAACACTTACTCTGTTTCTATATTGATTTTTTACATACAAAAGTTCAGAAAAACCACTATCACACAAGTAAGTAGTAACAAATGGCATAAGAAATAGCATAACGTGGTTGTACATACTAAAAAGTCGAACAAACTTCGTAGAATATTTGGGTCGCTCGTATCATCCTTGCGTACCACCTGAAACGTTGCCGCTTACCACCAGTGGTACGCGTACCACCGGTTGGGAATCCCTGCAGGGTCATTCACTGACAGATCGTAAATGGGGATCGATTCCAGCGGTCACTTAAAAGGTGGATAACATCCACATTACACAGATCACTACCATGCCGCTGGTACAAACGAAATTTTAGTGGTAACAATTGCTTACCTGCCACAGCGTACAGGTTGAGACGGTAGTAACATCTGAGAAAAAAAGGTAAAGGATTGAAGGTAATGGTCGTGGATGAAATTAGAGGTGCACGTCGTCTTCAGTATTATTATTTAAAAAAATCATTTTCAAAGCATGCTTAAGCGGAACTTAAGAACTATAATTTACGCTTTTAAGTAAAAGTGGAGGCCGGGGGGCTTTATCTGTCCAGCTCCTCGCAGTATAAAAATATCCGATCTGCTCTCATCAAGACATCCGATTTCCTCTGCTGTAGAGTTGCCAACCGTCCCGGATTATCCCGGGATTTAAGTTGCTGTCCAGAATACCTGTTGAATGTCACAAATTGCCCCGGAATTTCCGAGAAATCTATCGACCCCAATATCACCTACTCCAAAATAGTTATTTCTATTGCACATGACTTCGTTTACATCCATTGAAAGTCCGTTCCCCCGCTATCTATCCAAAACCAAACAATATATCGCACCCCGGCAAAAAAAAGTGACGCACACAACTCAAAATTACAGAATTTTAGAAACATCAACTTAAATGATACTATAAAACTTATATTGAAATTGTATGAGCTTCTTTTAAATTTTAGGTAAGTATTTAGAGTGCTAACTTCTATTATATTCTATAAAATAGTAATATAGCACGCTGGGGCACCTCATACATATTTTTCAATGACAACATCAAAATTTTTATTTTTTGGCTTGTATCACTTTTTTTGCCGGGGTGCGATAAGTCAGTTTGTTCAGGTCGGGACCATCGTGAAGAAATGGTATAAGTTGTCTTTCAATTTTATTATACTGTATTTGAATTTTATTTTTAAAATTGGAGCTGTAGACGAACACTAATTTTCATATTCGACTTTCTTAAAATAGAATTCTGAACAATCTTGGTTCTGTGTAAACAACTAAACACGAACAATATCTCTATTTTGTATATAAACATTTCCATTTTTATTTTTTAATAGTGTCAATGCTACACAAGAGGTTAGGTTTAGAATTTTTATTATTACTATGTATATGAGAGCACCACATCAGGCTATTATGACAATTAAAATTAAAAAAAAAAACATAAATATAACTATATAACGGAATTAACAACGCCCCCTTAGCGGGCTGACAAAAACTTTCGCATTGTAATTCCAACCCTGGAGCAAACAGCAGCTAGGCTGTAGTATGTGATAGTAAACATGTCCCTGTCCCTTCCATTTATATTTTGTGTGCGTGAAAGTCTTGTAATTTCTGTAGTACATAAATAAATTCAATTGAAGTGTTAGCTAGCGGTGTCAGGATACTTCATTGCTACAACTATTATTATTTTTCACTTTTTTTTTTTGCACATGAAAAAAATTTCCTTGGTAATTATTAGTTAACGTCGTACTAGAGCAACACAACGGGCTATTGACGACGGTCCGGGATCAATCCCTTAAGGGAAAGATCCGAGGACAACACCTCGAAATTTGGAACCACGGTCAGATGACGAAGCAACACCTGAGCTGGCACCCCACTCTCCAAACTTCCACACCAACCCAACGACAGTACTTTTGGCCACGACATATTTACGGTGCACTAGCCGCCGCTACACCATACGCTTACAAACATCCATGCCCGGACCCGGATTCGTACCAGGAACCTTCCGATCCAGAGGCTAACACCTTAACCACTATACCGTCCGGTCGGCAAAATTTCCTTGGAAAACTAGGTATGTTAAGTGATCCTCAGTGGAGGAGAATACTGTGAAATTACCCCCCCCGTATTCATATCTATATTTCAGTTTGAGGCAATATGTCCCGAAAGTGTCTCAGAAAAAGTTGGCAACCCCAGCTGTTACGCATAATTCGAAACATTAACCTTCAGGAACGAAATGGAAGCTGTCTTTACTGCTGACAAGAAGCACGGATAAATAATGTGAGAACAAACGGTGGAAACTTGGCTCATCCCGACTCGAGATTTTCCGCTTGGCTGGAGCTTTCAACGTGTCAATACCACACATTGCCCTAAAAATCGACAACCGAGTTCCGCTTTTCGGATCTCGCACAATGGAGCATTATCATCGATAAAACTCAAATTCCACGCACGGTTTAAAAATACATAAGAAAAATGTCTGTTCCCATCTGCGGAAAACAGCATTTGGACATCGGTACAAGATCACGGAATTCGTATTCAACTGATCAAGGGAAGCGGTCGTATTTCTGTGAACACATCCGAGTTTTGCTTCGCGTTTCGTTTCACTTCATAGAAGACGTTTTCTCGCTGTGACTAATCGAGTTAACTCAGGAACGGGGTGGGTGTATTTTTGGATTTGTGTTCGTTTTCCTCCATCTCCAAAAGACACGACACACTTGTGTTTCTTAGAATCTCTTGTTCGTTCAGTCGAATATTCTTTCTTATAAAATGCCTCAGCTTACAGCAAGTCAAGTATTCAGGAAAAAATTTCGGGGATTTTTTTTTTTTTTTTTTTTTGGTATTAGAGCAACACAACGGGCTATTGACGACGGTCCGGGATCAGTCCCTTAAAGGAAAGATCCGAGGACAACACCTCGTCATTTTGAACCACGGTCAGATGACGAAGCAACACCTGAACTGGCACCCTACTCTCCAAACTTCCACGCTAACCCAACGTGAGGACTTTCGGCCACGACAGATTTAAGGTGCACCTGCCGCCTCTACACCATACGCTTACAAACATCCCCCGGACCCGGATTCGAACCAGGAACTTTCTGATCTAGAGGCTAACACCTTAACCACAAAGTGGGGTGCCAGCTCAGGTGTTGCTTCGTCATCTGACCGTAGTTCAAAATTACGATCATGAACAATCCGAAAATCCACTTTAAAAATCTCAAAAAAGTTTAATTCAAGCGTAATAAGCGATTAAAAAACGTGTTGAAGTCACGTGACTGAAAACGGGGTGGAGCTTGGTGTGACGTCATAGTACATGAAATCTCTCACTACATTCGCCGGCTGCATGTTATTTCAGGTTGCTTTCATTGATTTTACGCTATTTTTATTTTTAAAATAATTGTGTTGAATTATAGTCTTTACATTATTATTATTATACAGATTTCTTCTTTAAAAATGACGACTGTAGAACAAGGCTTTGCAAAAGACCAGTCGGATAATCTACCTAAATTGGATGCTATATTCATGTTTTCTTTTTTGCGAAACCATCCAAATTTTATAGGAGTAAAAATGAAAGGCGTAAAAGCGAAGAGTATGATAATATTTTGTACACCATATTTATTTTTAAAAAACGTGTATTTTTATATAGCTTTTAAAGAGTAGTGCTATTATCAAAAAGTTGTATTTAAGAAAATAGAATATTAATATAGTTGTTCTCTTTTCCTTAATAAGTAACACAATTCATTCTGAAACAGATTTTTTTGTATAGATAATTAGAATAGTATATCAAATAAGAGCTTTATATTAGGAAAATAATTTCAAAGTAGATTAAAATTGTTGGGGTATTAAAATAGTGAATTTTGAAAGCTAACTTAAAATTAATTTTCTACGTTAATTTTTAGCAACATTATTTTTGTTAGTTAATGAACAATAATTTTTTAAATATATTTAAGCGATAAAACGTAATGCACTAAAAGATGATCCAAAAATAATATGTGTAGAGAAACTTATTGCGAGAATTGCAACTGCATTAAATATTGAACACAACCATTTGGTAGTTCAACATTTTAAACCATGAAGAAGGTAGTGTGATAATTTGATTAAAATTGCAAGAATTTGAATTCTATAATACTTATCATTCAGTTTAAAGAAGAAATATGACACAGTTTTACCAACTGCAAATCAATTATCATGAGTATAATAATTGAATGTTTATTGATATTAGCTCTCTGTATATTTTTTTAAACCAGTTTTGATTTATAAATATATAGTATTCCTATATTTATTTATTAAACTAGGGGGCTCCGCCCCCTGCTCGCTTACGCTCGCCAACCCCCGGGGATTGCTGCGCAATCCCATTTGGTTTGCTTCGCAAACCAACACTCCTTTCACAGATGTCATTTGGTTTGCTTCGCAAACCAACATTCCTTTAACAGAGTGAAACTATCTGAATAATTCGTATTATGCTGATTTCACTTTCCGGTACATGACGTCACAGCGAGGGCTTCGCGCCCTGCTCGCTTACGCTCGCCGACCCCGGGGATTGCTACGCAATCCCGTTTGGTTTGCTTTCTCAAACCAATACTTCTTTCGCAATTGATTTCACTTTTTTTAGCTTTAACACTTAATGCACCCTAAACTAATAGCCGCATCAGTAAAAAATCTTCTGTATCTTGTTCCCTGTACAATTTTAAGTAAACAGTGTTAATATCAAAACTTTACGATTGTACTTTGTCGGTAAACTGTCTTGAGAACAGAGGGAAAAAAGCGAGCCTTTTTCCTCGCCAAATAAAAAGAAATCGTTTTTATGGCAATTGTTGCTACGATAAATTTGATATCTGGCAAACCCGATAGTAGGAAATGCAACCCACTGCTGTTTGCGGATCCAGCTATGCGAACTGAAAAATACGAAATTTGTGTCACCAACTTTTGATTGCATCGAATTTATTTATGAACCAATTTTAAAAATAATTGTACCGTAAGAAAGAGTACATTGTGAGGTATACTGCAATATTTTTAAAATTAAAAACTAACAGTAATACTATATAGATATGACCATTTTAGTTTTGTATCGGAAGTTACGATCTGAAAGTTCCGAAAATTGTATGACCTACTTTTAATTGCATCGATTTTGTTTATTAACCAATTTGAAAAATAATTGTACCATAAGAAAGAGTGTAATGTAGTGTATTCAGTGATGTTCTCAAATTTAAAAAATAATGGTTTTTGCCGTAGACATAACGGTTTTAACAAAACGTAGCGAAAATATCCGAAGATTCCGAATTTTGTATCACGAACTTTTGATCGCATCCAATTTAATTATTAACCTATTTCAAAAATAATAGTACCGTAAGAAAGAGTATATTCTGAGGTATACTGCGATATTTTAAAAATTAAAAACTAATAGTAATTAGATATAGATACGGCAGTTTTAAAAAAAAGTAACAAAAATGTCCCGATTTTTCCCGAATTTCAAAAAAATATTATCAAGAACCACATTTAAATTTAAAAAAAAACTCGACGAGCTGCAAAAATTTACGTTGAGAGGTACTCTTAAAAAAAAACTCACGACTAAAGACTGAAATTTTGAATGTGTTTTGCTCACTCGCGGAAGAAATTTCACTTCTTCAACTTTAACACTTAATAAAACCTAAACTAATAGCCGCATCGGAAAAAAATCTTAATAATTATCCAGGGAATACGATGAAGAACAAAGCATGTTAATTTCATATTTTTCCGATCAGTACTTTCTCGGGAAACCGTCTAAGAATGGAGCTAAACAACAAAAATTTCAATTCTTCGGCGGCGGCGGCGGTAACTTTTTTTTAATATAGAGAGATTATTTTTCATGAAACAAGAAATTCTGCATTATGAGTGACTTGATACCGAAAGAATATATTTTCGTTTTAGCAAAAACACAAGTAGTTATCCACAAGATTAAATCACACAATTCTTAATTAAAAACAATTAAAAATACAAATAATTTTTGGTATTTTAAACTTACCAAAAATGATCTTCACAGCAATGCAAGCAAGAAGTAGAACACAGCTTTTTGTTTTTCTTTTAATCTCTTTTCATAACGCTGCACCATCTTCTACGAACTTGTTCATATTTTGGTACAACAAAAAAATACTTTTTTGGTGTTTTAATCGTTGAATTATGACACAAACGGAACAATACAATATTTGTAATTCTTCTTTTTAACTATTTTCGAACCTTCCATTGCTGAATTAATCAAAAATATGTAAATATAAGACTACTAAAAAGACGCTTGATGGAAAAATCATGTACTATGACGTCACAGGCAAAAATCGTCAGCGACTGCAGTTTTTTGTTAAAAATGACGTCACAGCAATTTTAAAAGTGTTTTAAATATAATTAATGTCGTCAGATTACAGTTTAAGTGGCATTTTTCTACGTAGTTTTTCGTGCTCTTTCATTTTAAAAGGAATTTGAAAATCATGCATATTGTCCATTGTACTATGTTTTTAAAAGTCAAAATTATCGTCTGCGGCTTGAGAGGTTTGTTTTTTATTCAAAATGGCGTTTTTAACGCAGTGGTTCGAAGGCTATATTTATGCTCTTTTCGAAGAGAAATATTCATATTCCGTTATCCAAAAACGATGTGAGAGTCATGGTTTTGTGATATCTAAAGCGTCGAAAGGTAATATCGTCAGCAAGAAAGGAAAAAAACGTCAAATTAGAGCCTCAAGTGGGACAAAAATTCCAAACAAGTATCCAAGGAAGAAACGGACATCTTCGACTATTGCAAACGTACGTTGTTTAATGTTAAAAGAAAATCCCCCTAGTCAAAGGACAGTTGCAAAATCATTAAAATGCTCGGTGTCCACTGTAAACAAAATGATAAACGTTAATTTAAATCTAAAGAAAGCGAAAAAACGCAATGTGCATCGTCTTTCTCCAAAGCATATTGCTGAACGCAGGACTGCCGAATTCTATATGAGAAACACTTTTCCAAAGAAATATGGAAAAAATTGTCACAATAGATGAATCATGGGTGTATTTAAATGATTGCAGCAAAAAAAAGAGCCATTTATTACCATAAAAGGGGAGAAAAAAATTTAAGTACATGGTTCACAGAATCGAAAGAAAGTTTTTCTAAGGGATTCATGATTGTTGCTGGTTTTTCATATAATAGCAAGTTAAAAATAAAGAGAGTGGAAAAAAATGTCAAGATTAACTCCAAATATATCAGGAACATATTTTATCGCCAATTTTTCTGAATGAAATACCATCGCTTTACCCACAGTGCCATCAATCTGTGGAACTCATCAAGACAAAGCTAGCAGTCACACATCAAAATCCACTGTAAATTACCTAAAAGAAATGGAACAAAAAAACGGTATCAAAGCCATACCCTTCACTGATATCCCTGTGTAATCTTCCGATGTATCACCTACGGATTTTTGTGCTTTTGGACTTTTAAAATCTGAATTATCCAAATGTCGTCCCACAACCCTTACAGGACTCTGGCAAGCTGTTCAGGAGGAATGGGATAGAATACCTCTTCTGACACTTAAAAAGGCATTATTATCCTGGAAATTACGGTGTCGAAAGATAATTCAGAATAAGGACTATCAAATAGAACATTTAAAACACAAGAATTTTGTGTAATTTAGTTTGTGGATACAATATACATTGTCTAAAAAATGTGTAAACAGCCTCTGTATATGGTACGGTTCATGTGACCGATCGGTTTATGTTATTAATATACGGCTAATATTAATCTAACCAAATTAAAAGGTTGAAGCGAATAATTTATAAGAATTCATCACATGAATCGGGTGATTATTAATGATTCTTAGCTATAAACTCTAATTCAAATTTTTTTTTTAATTAAATAACCTGCAAATTTAAATAATTTGTTTCTAACCATTTAATAAACCGTGCATATAATAATTCGTTTAAGTAATAAATAATGAATGTATCTTATAAATAAAAGTAATCAATCTTATAAAACTTTTTTATTTAATTCACTAGGCTTCATAGGTAATATTTATATTCATAGGCTTCATTTAATTATTAATATTTACCCGTAAGTGTAATTATTATGCGTTATTAATAGTATTGACCAAACGATGCGGTTATAATTATTCATATTTATTAATCTTAGCCGGTTATTATTAATACTAATCGAATATAATACACATAATATATAACATATAGTGACCAGGTACTTACATTTGGTCATTCTTATATTTTAATTTAAGCACTTTCTTAAATTTTGCCTTATTTAAAATTTAAAATTACGCACGTTTCAATACCTATAGCTTTGAATACCAGATGTAATGTGAATTAGAAAACACCCATATCAAAACAAACAAGCAAACTATATATTACTCTAAACTATGTATTGCTCAAAACTATATGTTGCTCAAATCCTTAAATGATTCCACACTGTCATAAAGATAAGTCAATGAAACGTATAAATAAAAAAGGCATTTTTTAACTGGTATTGGCTAACTGGCTAACTAAATTTTTATAATATTTATTAAAAACTAGATACATAAAAATGACCATTACGTTAACATAAAAACTGCGTAGTTATATGAAACTAATCGCATTGGAATTTAGATAGCTGTTATCGTTGCCCAATGGGCACTGATATTACTTTACAAAATGCTTTCTCAATAATAAACTTTTATACGATGATTTATTTGTGAACTCAGCTTAGAAGAAAATGTGTCCTTCAAGATGAACGCGTAGAATTTTATATTTGTAAATCAACTTCTATTTTGATATTCCAAGAACTAAAAAAAATATGTTAAAGATAATAAAAGTGGAAAGTATTTATTTGTACGAGAATAAGAACTTTTGAAAACCAAATCGGGGTTAAATTGATATTTTATTTTCACAGTTAAAGCAAGAAAATCTAGTAACATATAAAATAAAACATCTTACAAGTAATGAGCAATGCCCTGCTCTTTTTCTCGTAAATAGTTAATTTTATATTCTCGAACTCATACAGACACATTTTGAATTATTGACAATGCTTCTACTTCGCGTTAGTAGATTCGCACCGAAAGCCCATGAAATAACCTCACCATAACCCCTTTACGTATCTTATACCCTTTAATTTTAAATACAAAACGTTCACTATACTTTTTTAAAAATTGTAATTGTTGTTAACCCTCAAACCGTAATCAAGACTTCTGCCTCTCACAATTTCTCAGCATCGATTTACAGGTGCCAAATTGCAATATAATAATATTATGGCAATGTAACCCAGTCACTAATGCTCATGGCACGGTGATGCACATGTTGATCCATGACAGATGGATTAGTTAAGGACGGTTCTGAATTACCCCAGCTATGACCTTCCAATGAATACTATACAATATAAACGCGATTATAAATACAAAAACCAAATTTTCCTGTTTTAAAATTTACAAAAATAAATAACGAAAGAAACGGAAACTTCGCTGCCGCAATTCCCAGAGGATCTACCATGAGCTATAGGCGTCGCTTGTTTTCGGGTTCTCACTTCCAGCAAAATAATCTCCACCGAATTAGCATGTTAGACTCTCCAGTGTTCCTTTGGGCTTTTAGGCCCGGTGGACACATCCGGTTTTTCAACGTGCGGCGCCGCAGCGGCAACATACATGCGGTCTGAGATACATTAGATCCAATGGAGTAGTGCACACATACCTCCGGCGCCGCTGCGGCGACGTACTTCCAACTTGTGTGCTATTTGTACAGCAGCTCCTCACTGTGTCGCAGCTCGTAAACTGGTAAATGCAGTTGTTCATTAAGTAAGTAAAAGGAATTATTGGCTGTAATTAACCAAACGTTTTAATCAAGAACGTTCGACAAATTCATTACTTCTGATAAGCTGAAGTATATTATAGTTGTGGGACAACATTGAAGTGTTGAAATCATTCTAATGCATGTGAGAATTCGGGTACCCATTGGGCCGGGACTTCACACTCTCGGGAAGTCTCAAATTTGCAATTGTGAAGTCAACGATTAATTTAGAGTTTCATTTTTTGTTACATTTTTCGTTCATAAGGGTCAGTTTTAAGTACATCTGTGAGAGTCTAACCTAATTATATGCCTTGAAAAACTCAAAATTCGCGACAAATGCTTTCTCATTTACTGAGTATGTCGTAGGACTTTAGATTTTAACACAAAACCTCTTTACTGTATGTGTTAAACCTTCAACGTGTATTCTTGAAAGATACACTACCTTACAATAATGGACCGGACAACAAGATGTGATGGTATAAGGGAAATAATACATGCTTTCTTAGGGGATGTTCCCCACGTGCTGCAATTACACTAGCAACCCTTCTGGGCATACTTTCAACAAAGTTTTGATACACGGCTATGGGTATTTGTGTTCATTCATGCCCAAGAATGTCGCCAGCTCAGCTGTAAATTTCGGACGTGGTTCCCTGGTCCGTAAGCGTCGCTCTCACGCGTCCCACAAATGTTCTATGAGGTTTGGGTCGGGACTCTGAGCAGGCCAGGGAAGACGTTTTACATCCATACCTCGATACCACTGCTTGACGGAGACTGCTTATTATCGGATTCTTTTTAATTAACCTAATGCCTTGAGATATGAAAACTACAAAGGAAACATTGTGTAAAAAAATGCGCCAATCAAGAATTTAGACAACTGTTAGTACATCAGTTGTGCCTTGAAAGTTATAAGAATTGCGCCAAAAAAAGAATTTAGACTACGGCCAGTACATCAGTTGGGCTTTGAAATTTAATAGAATTGCGCCAAGAAAGAATTTAGACTACGATTGTTATAGCAGTTGTACCTTGAAATTTATAAGAATTGCGCCAAGAAAGACTTTATACTACGGCCAGTACATCAGTTGGGCTTTGAAATTTATAAGAATTGCGCCAAGAAAGACTTTATACTACGGCCAGTACATCAGTTGGGCTTTGAAATTTGTAAGAATTGCGCCAAGAAAGACTTTATACTACGGTCAGTACATCAGTTGGGCTTTGAAATTTATAAGAATTGCGCCAAGAAAGACTTTATACTACGGCCAGTACATAAGTTGGGCTTTGAAATTTATAAGAATTGCGCCAAGAAAGACTTTATACTACGGTCAGTACATCAGTTGGGCTTTGAAATTTATAAGAATTGCGCCAAGAAAGAATTTAGACTACGGCCGTTACAGCAGTTGTACTGCCTTGAAAGTTATAAAAATCGCATCAAGAAAGAATTGCGCTTGTTATTTCTATAACCTTAGCCAAAAAGTTAAAAAAGTAAATGTCTATTGCACACCTTGCTTGCATAGTTGCACGGAGTAGTGAACGCATCATGAAATCAAGTGCAGGAAAATGCTTCTTATTATGTCAGATTAACATAAGCGTCCAGTCACATTCTAGTAACAGGAAATATCGGAGTAAGAGTACTGAGCAAATCCAATATGCGAAGTGAAGGTTAACCTATATGCGTCACACATCAATGTGTGTTTAACCACCTGCTGTAGGAACAGTGGTTTCCCGAGAATCCATGAATGCGCAGGTGTTGCGCATGACATTGGTGTGGTTCCAACATGAGTACTTTTTTCCCATGAGGATGGGCCTTAAAATTCCTCACAGGAGAACATATTGGATAAGTGGAAACACGCAAGGTTGTGGAGCGGACCTTCCAGGTTACGGTCGTAGATGTATGTATTCCTTTTTTTATTCGATCTCTGATATTAGTAACTGCTTTATGTGTAAGGGAGAACTGGATCATAAAAGCATTCGTTCATATCGTAGCATTGTTTCACGAAGATCTTTTCCCACTCAAGCCCCGCGTATGGGGGGGGGGGGGTTGTCGCAGTTATGTGGGTGATAAGGGGTCCAGAAAGTATGGTACTTTATTACTGTTATGTGCAGTCAATTTTTTTTTTAGCTTGAAAATTTATTAGTATTGTTATATGCGTAGATAAAGCAAGTGCGAAAAAAATATTAAATGTTCATATTGAACCAATTACTATGTCCTCCCTGTAAGTTTTAAAAAAACTTTATATTTTCACCACGCATTTCCACTCTCAGACCTGTAACTAATATGTAAACACTCTTATCTACTCAAACTTATCATTGATATAACTTTAGAAAATACTACTTTCCAAGCTATTTCATGGAGATGCACTTGCTAGGTGTTGTATTTCCCTTCGGTATTGATCCCGGACCGTTGACTCACGTTGGGTTGGTGTAAAAGTTTGGAGAGTGGGGTGCCAGCTCAGGTGTTCCCTCGTCATCTGACCGTGGTTCAAAATTACGAGATGTTGTTCTCGGCTCTTTCCCTTAGGGGATTGATCCCGGCGTCAATATCCCGTTACGCTGTTCAAGTACAGCGTTAATTAAAATTACCTTTCCTTACCAGAACCGTTATCACTATACCGTTGAGTTGCTCTATTGCGACGTTGATTTATCAACTTACAATAAGTGTATGGAGGAAAAGAGTGAAAAAAAAACTACTTTTATACAAGTTTAATTTAGTACATACTATGAATTTCGTATTTCATGAGGGGCCACCATCTACATTAGCATCGTCTCCCGCCATACAGCCTGGAACTGGGGCCCTGTGTGCTGATGGAGGTGGGTTGCAGCCGCTCAAAACAGATTCGTGCTCACCCCTCTGTCTCTCTCAAAAGTACTTCGTCCAAGTCCAGTGTTCTGAAACGCTGTCTTACACAAATTTTCCAAACGCAAGAACTTCAATGGTGTTTCTTTTTCTTGATCATTGTAAAATTAATGGCAGGAATTTTAGGAATTGCCTCAACAAATAGCCTTTGTGTATGACGTAAGCATTGTCTTACGAGGGTGATTCTCTACTGGCGTGTCATATCTTGTGATGCCAACCCAGAGTGTTGTGAAAGCAGTGATTCACTATTTACTTCATTTCAACCATCGTTAAGGTACATTAACGTGCTTGTCTCATTGTACAAATAATTCCATTCAGATGACCAGACGAAAATTCTGTTTTATTACTTAGAAGATAATTATTTTTCAAGAAATATGAAGAGCCTACTAATCCACGAATTGTAAATGAAAAGATTAACAAATTCCAACCTATAGAAATTGATTTTTAGACACCTCAAAAACTTCAAGATAATGATTCTTTGCTAACAAATACTGATAATTCTCCATCAGATGTATCAAAATTGAAATAAATTTCATCGAGACATCTGTCTCATGAATTTTATTATAACTACGTGGTTTTGAAATTATTAACCCTTCTTTGCATGATTTTTTCTTTATTGGTGAAATAAATCAAGGTGATATAATTCATGCTCAAAATTAAAGGGAAAATGGTTAAAAAAATCTTAGTATATATTTATAGTATAAATTTAGCAAAAAACAATAGGATGGTATCATGTGGTATTTTTTAAATTAAACGCAAACTTTTTCAGAAATTGCTCTAAAAATAACAGAAACACATATTACAAACCTTTCTTCCACTCATTTTCACTTTTTTAGCAATAGAAACTCAAATATAATAAAACAAAATTAAAAACGAAATCATACGTTTATTGCAACTACAACAAACAGCGGAATGACAACTTCAAGCTAGTTTACTGATAGTGACACTTGCTTATTTTTGACAGCTATGTTTTTTTTTTATGCAATGGACATTAAAAAGGTATCCAGACACGATCAACTTAAAGTGAACTTGTTCTTTTATATAATTTTTGGGCATTCAATGTTATGATGGAAATTTCCACCATTATACAAACAAGGGTTAAAGTACACTCAAACAGAAAGTTTTGTATAGAGTTCAAGCATCAAATTATTGATTGTAAACATTGATACCAAAAATATTTCAAAGGCATTCCAAAACTTCCACAAAATATAATAAAATCCATAAAGTAGGTTTTTGAGTGTGTCACTCAGGAGGTATATTTTGATGATTTTTTATGCATCATAAATTTTCTTGATTTCTTCCGTTCACAACAACAAAAAATAATGGTCAAAACGAACAATAGGATTTTGAAGTATTGTGAATCAGAATCTGTAAAATACCTGAGTTATGCTTTTATTATTGTGTGTGTAAAAAATAATACAGCAGGAAGGGCTTCGTGATAAGTTGACCATAGATCAAGAAAGGGCCATAAATGGTTTGATTCAACGGTATATGATGTCACTTAATAGCCATCAGCGACGTAAAGTACTGAGCTGTAAACGTGCAATACATCAAAAATGATTCTGGACGTAGTGGTTTGATTTCGATGTAACAATAAAAATATATTGCTTTTATTTTCATCACCAATGTAATTAAAATACCTTCAATGAATAACAAAACACATGGAAAAAACATGAACTATAGGTCAAATAAATATTCCACAAACATTCAATACCATCTTTCAGTAAAATAATCGAACCTTTATTTAACTCAAAATTCCCCCAAAACATTCCAACGCGTTGTAGGTGTGGACTACAATTTTAAATTCAGTAAAATTATTGTTGTACGTTTATTAAAAAGTGAAATATTAAATAATATATATACAACCGAGTCGAATTCTCCTTTCCTTACTTCCTTCGAATGTGCTCGGATGAACACACCATGGCCCATTTTGTAGAATGTTGAAGGAATTATTGAATATAAACTCAATTAAAACAGGAGCGGAGCAATTAAGTTGCAATTAAAGTTTATTTACAAGTTTCAAGTTAACTGGATTGCTTAAGCTTAAATTATTAGTTTACAGAAAAACTATTGTGTACGAGCAAAACGCCTACGCAAGGCCTCCCCCTATTCTGTCCACTCTGCTTCCGTCTTCCAAAACACCCCGTTGGGTTCTTCGCGTTGCCAATGTCTCAAGGGTGCTCGGGACCAGACTGTACAAACCGCAACAAACAAAACGAAATGCCCATGAAGTTAAACTACTAGAATACTGAATGCCTGGGCTGATATTTTTTTTAAGAAACAAAACATCATAACTTTTGTCCAACGTTTTAAAACCAGTCATATTCGTTTTACCAGACTTTCTAAAGAAGTTCTGTCACATAAATAATCTGAACGAGAATTCCTAACCAAAGTTGTAAAAAATTTGTTGAAGTGAAAATATACATAATTACTCTTATTGGATTTTTAAGACACTTTGTTTCATGTAATTCTAAATTGTGAACACAAGATTTGGAATTACATTCTAGGCTCTAGTGTGAAAATGGGCCCTGATACTAGGGATGCGACATCGATGTCGATGTTTTCAAAACATCGATGTTTTAAAAAAAAAACGTCGATGTATTTAACATCGATGTATTGGAGTCGATGTTTTTGTAACATCGATGTTTATACTTGTCGATGTTTTCACGTTGTCGATGTTTTATTTTTAAATGAAAAAAGTACAGTTCAAAGTGGCCAAGGGTGAAGGGTCTGAAAAGTAGGGATGCGACATCGATATCGATGTTTTCAAAACATTGATGTTCTATAAAAAAAACATTGATGTATTGGAGCCGATGTCGCATCACTAGTTGCTAAACCAGTTTTAAGAAATGGAGGAAAAAGTTTAAATACACTGAATTTTAAAAACATCGATGTTTTTGGGTCGATGTATTATCAACATCGATGTTTTAATTTTGAACTTCGATGTTTCAAAACATCGATGTTTTGCTATCGATGTCGCATCCCTACCTGATACTGGTTATATGGTGCCCGTCCTGAAATCAAATGTGTATAACTTAATGTTTGACTCACAAATGCATACTTTGTCTTCTTTCCTTTGCGCACTTATTATACAGGTCTATTATAAATACAACTAACATTATTGAACTACTTATACATGTTCTAGAATACAGTATATTGTCTAATAGACTGCATTGTAGAACATAGGCTTTCCACATTCCCTGGGTCCTTCTTGCTTTCCAGCCACGGTGCCATGAATAAATTGCAGGAAAGCACTAGTGGATCCCCATATGCTACCCTGGTTGAAATTTACTGGACAAACATATTTACAGAAACTCGAATTACATTTCTTATGAAAAATTATATCTTCTTCATAAGTTGGTTGAATATCCAGCTCACGAAGGGTTACTAGGTCTAAACGTGGAAGATCCTGACGAACACAATTATAATTCCTGTCATTTCAAGTCTGAAGGAATAAAATTCAATTGATGGAGCGTTGATAAAAAACATTCATGCATTGAACCGGCCAAATAAGCATTGCTACATACAAGAAATAACAATACTACAAACAAAAGATGCCTCTTAAATAAAAAGTATATCTGAATCGCCTCGATGCATATAATACCTCAAACTGTCTTTAATGACCAACACATTGTTTTGGATACAAAGAGAGTCAAGTAATTCAACATTTGTATGGAATTAATAATTTATCTGAAGAGTCTGTACAGTTTATAAATCCCGGCGGAATCAGGTCAACGCCCGCAAATTTCGAACATTTCCGGACATTTTTGTAACCCAAGCTCGCCGCACTCCTTGCGAAATGACCATCAAATGAACTTCCGCAACAAAAACATACGCTGTCGCACACCGACAATTTAATAAAGATAAGCAGGGTATCCGACATATGTCGTGGAACACCAGATCACCGTTGTGTTCACTCTAGGGTAAGTCGATTTGACAACGTTTCGTTAAAAAGAAAATCACTGTCTTCCAAACTTTTAACAGGTATAATATGTTGCTTAAATAATTTTTCTAAGATTAATATTCTTTCAATATCGTCCAAGTTCCATTTAATTTTCGCATTACTCTAATATGCATGTGGTTTCAAATAAAAACCTTCTATAGGGCGTTTGTTGTGTATGACGATAGAAATTACAATTTATTAAAAAATAAATTCTTACTAAATGTACAACCATAGAAATCAGAACGAAATAAAACTAAAGTCGGCTTGAAAACATAAGTTGTTCTGAAGACAATAATTCATGCTTTCTTTTCAGTTTCGGGATCTCGCACAGTTGCCATGACTTGCAACTAAAAATAGAACAAATTTTAAAAATGCAACTAAATACGAGCGCAATAATCAGACGATAATATTAGAGCACGTGGTCAACGGATACGAGTTTCCGCTTTGTTGAGCACGTTCTACACTTTGGAACACCTTTTTCAATTCAGAGATTCACTTTTGAATGAAAACTACATACCTGTTTAGAATGAGAACGATGGTGCTACTTGCCTATTGAGTATAGTTTTCACTAAAACCAAGTAATTTTATTTAAAACAGGGAACACAAATGAACATTTTTATAAGTGTAATCGTTTTGTAAGGACCTCGTGTGTTAAAACAATGACGTTTGAAGAAAGTTAATCGAAATGTAGACATGTCAAAAAAATAACACCAGTCTATAAATATTGGTCACAGAGTTATTTATTTTTACCTTGCTTCAGAGCAAAATTGAAACTAATTGAAGATTCGGTCATTATATAAATGTAATATTCACAGTATGCAAAGTATCATGAAAATGTACCCAGTCGTTTTGAAGTAGGCGGACACATTCATAAAGACAGAAACCACTGATTTCGCATTAGAAGGTCCCAAAAAGGGTAAATGAAATGGGATGAAAATATTCGATGTAAAAACAAACACATATTCCATTCTTATTGATGTAGATTTAAAACTTTTGTGTTTAACAGAAAAATAGCATTACTTAATAGTTTATACTTAAATAGAGGGATAATTTGTATACCTGGGTGGTAATATATTAACGTTTATAGAGGACGAAACTAGAGTCAGTTAAGGCCCGGTGCTCACATCCGGTTTTTCACCGAGCGGCACCGAAGCCCAACTATGCACACATTACCGTGAAATGACGCAAATACTCATTTCGCGCCATTTGCGATAAATATTCTATCGATGAAAACGTGTTTATTTTGCTTACTTGGTGTAAAAAAAGTATATTTTGAAACACAAAATAGACGTTACTGGATACAACCATTTATTGATTATTAATTATGTTCCATTTATTTATGAAAACAAGGTACTTCAGAACGGAGACGCATGTGCGGCGAGCTGCGGCGCCGTGGGGAACTGCGGTACAAATTACACACGCAAGTTGGACGTGCGGCGCCGGATGGATGTGTGCACTACTCCATTGGAGCTAATGTATCACAGACCGCACTTGCGTTGCTGCAGCGGCGCCGCACGTTGAAAAACCGGATTAGGACCACCGGGCCTAATTCTGCGGGGAAAAAACTTTATCATAGGATTCGATGTTATGGAATTTCGTGTAGTCGTTTTAATTTAATTAAAAATCTAGATCCTCTCTATATCATCAACAATCTAAATTATGAATTCCCCTGAGAACTCAGTTAGTGGAGTCAAATGTATATTTTTTATTCCAAAGTTTTTAGTTTGCAGTTTATGAATGCGACCTCAATGTATGACATAAGTCACGTTTCCTTCCAATATCATCTATCGAACCATGAGAACAATGGTGGATTTGAATGAACGCAGACGATCAGCTACGAAATAAAAAAAACAAAGAGAATTATGCTTCTCAAAACGGATTTTCCACTGCCAAGATAATTCAAGAAACGAATCAATCTTGTTTTCCGATGAACCGCATTTTAAACGAATCCCGAATGGCATCATATTTTTTTAGCTCACGAATTTCCATTTTCCCGTGGCAATGCATGAGTCTGAGCAGTAAAATTAATGTTCTGAGAAAGAATTATCGTGTGTTTACTTTGGCGATTCTTTGTATTGAGTAAGATGTCGGCAGAATGTTGAAATTTCCAAAGATGCACCTCGATACGCTGCAGAAGACTCGAATGTTTGAAGGTACGGCAAATAATGGAAATGTCGTGATTCTCTGCATCATCGGTGTTTGCGAACGTTTGACGTCATTCTGAAGAAGAAAAGAGCGCGGGAATTTTCATAACTGTTTTGATACGTTCTTTGAAAGACATTGCGGATGGCGAGGGGATTTTTCAGAAAAAGTTTTATCAAGGTGCATAGTTTTGCTTAGAATTCAACTTGGAACTTTTTCTGCAAGTTTATAATACTGCAAACACTTAAAATTTCACTATGAAGAAGAACATAAGGATTCAGGAAACTGTTAGCTCTCCATTCATAAACAATGTTCTTTCAGTGTCCTCTTTACGAGCCCGTACATAGACGCGATTAGGGTTACCAGATCTAAACACATTCCTAATAAACTCAATTCGAATTCCTATTATTTCAGGAAATGTCAAATTGTTCAAATAAAACTCAATTCATGGATAGTTAATAAAAAACAACCTTTTAATTGAAATAATCAAATAAACATTATTATAAACAAGAAATAACAGTATTACAAATGTTAATGTTCTGAGACTGAAAATACCTTCTCGAATAAAGAGAGAGATAATTTTGACATTACACATACAATTTTGTGATGCTGTTAACGACTAACATTTTTTGGATACTAAGTGATTCAACTATTGGAATGAATCGATGGTTTCTGGGGATAATCAGGACGATTTACAAATTCTGTCAAAATACATGCAAGACACACAAACCACGAAATTTCCCTGACGTTTGGTAACCTTAGTTGGTTCCAATACCATGGTACCCTAACTAAGCATTAGCTTAAGATTTAAGGAAAAGTTGAAAACTATTGTTATCTAATGTTAGCCTGTTTGCTAGATTAAAATAGTTTATATCGTTTCATTGGGTTTATAATAAATGTGTACAGTAGGAAAGGAAACGAAGATAAAATAATAAAAAATTTTTAGTTACTAGGGGCTCTTCTCCCTCCTCACTTCCGCTCGCCAACCCCCGGTGATTGCTACGTAATCCCATTTGGTTTGCTTCGCAAACCAACATTCCATTCGCAGAGTGAGTCTCCTGGACAGCGAAACTATTTTAATAATTCGTATAATCCTGATTTGACTTTCCGGTCCATGACGTCACAGCAAGGGCTTCGCCGTACTTCTGATCCGTACTTTCTCGGAAACCCGTCTAAGAATCGAGCTAAATAACACAGTTTTCAATCCTGCGGAGGCGGCGGTAACTTTTTTTAAAAGAGAAAAACAGTAAGTAGTGGAAAGTTGGACAAAAATGGGTCCCAAAATGTATTTTTTTCCTAAGCACCTACGTGAATAAAATTGCTTTCTAGTTCTGTATGAATGAAAAATTAGTTCTGTAGTTCCACAAATAAATACTTTTTAAATGTGAAAGAACTATATTTTTGAGGGTAAATAAATTATTTTTTGGAAGTATGTAGGTACCTGGTTTTACCCGACCAGATCGGGTAAGTTTTTCTTTTCTGGGGTTTTTTCTTGTTCTCCAAGAGAGCTCCGATTCCTACGCGGTCCTGTCGGATTTCCAAGGTCCCGGTTTTATCCGACTTCACCATCAATCAGAAAAGAAGGCTTAGCATATTTCAGACATGAAGCAAAACGTGGTTTAATAATTTTAAATAATAGCTGAAAGGAGGTGTTATGAGATGTTGTACTTACCCTATAACAAATCTTCAAGCAATTAAAAACTACCAGAGTAAAATCGGTGGAGTAAAAATAGAACAATTTTACTCGAATTTTTTTAAATCATCGGCATCGACGAACACATATTCTACGCTGCCTTTCATTCAACTTCAAATAACATGGCGAATGTCTGCAATTAGTTTCGTGCGTTATTCGACAGATGGCAGTAATAATCTAACCAAAACTGCCGGATCTCTGTTTCACATCCGCCTATCCGGTTTTGTCCAACTTTCGCCTTCTCAAGTTCCCGGTACCAGACCCAAGCCAAATCGGCAACTAAAAAGTTTTTCGCAAAACGGTTATTTGGATAAGCGGCCATGTTGGATGCCTTCCACTTATGTGCAAGTGAAAGTTTGTTAATAATTACCAAATTCGAAATGGTACCGTGTTTTTGAGTCTAGCCATTTTATCCATTGTTCCTGATGTAAAAATATCAAACACAAATTGCTCCCTAATGCAAACATAAAAAATTTCTTTCCTCCTAAAATCATGAAAACATGCGTTTCATAATTGAATTGATTGAGATGGATTTTTTTGAAACTTTAGCCACTTTAAATTTTGTCTCCAGAATCGCGTAAAGATTTTTTTATCTTTTTTGTCCATATCATTAATCTTTATAAAAGCTGCAACTCAAGGTTTGGAATTCGTTCTCTGATGTTAGAGCAAAATATTTCTCTCATAAATAAGACGCTCAAGACATTCCTACTCAGCTATTAATGTGATGACAATAGACTAAAGAACAAAAGTTTATTTTTCGTAAATACTTCGACGCAGTTGGCTTTGAAAATTCCGCACTGCCTTAAAATATGCAGCAGGTATGTTTTTATTTTTGTGTTGCATAACCTGGTCTTATCGCTCTCATTAACTGCAGAAACGCTATCCTATTGTTCAGAAGAATTATTCCATAATTTACTGGTCGAAGAGACATTTAATAAAACTAATAGTCATGACTCTTGCGATTACATGTTTCCATAAATGATGGTGTAATGCTCTTGATAATACGAACTGTGCATACGTTTTGCAAATTCTTGAAATAATAGTGAGAATTTAAAAGAATTCGAAAGGCTATGCAATTCTTTCAGAGTAATGCGATTACTAAATATACTAAACAAAATACTCAGTATAATGGAATTTCTTCAAAATATTTTCTTTTCCAATTAATACATTCCATATGGTATTATTAATCCACCATACCTTATAATGAACTGAGAATGTCACTTTGAAGAATCATCGTAAAAAAGGCGACTAGTTAATTAGTATTCCGGGCTTTATAATTTAAAGTTTGAAAACTAATTTAACTTGTAGAAGATAACTTTGAATTTAATTTTAATTATTTAAATTATTACACTTCTATATCTGGAGAATAGAATTCTGTGTGGTGTTTTGTTAATGTTTTAAAGGAAGAAAAAAGTTAAGTTCCTAGAAAACAACGAATAGAGTGACTAAAATATTTTAATTTTTTTGTTACCAGTAAATAAAGAGCATATATAAACACCAGGTGTATATAACATCATATATTTTAGATCATTCATTTTAAATCAAACATTTGGCTCACAGTGAAACACAAAAGGTAATGTAGAATGCTATTTTTATTAAGTTTGACTTTCCTTTTAGGAATTTTTTTTTATATTTTAGTCATTACATTGTACTTGGTGTTGAATTACGTCTGTAGCTCATTGTGTAACGCGAAATTTCTTGATTAAAAAGTTGGTGATCAATAACGAATTTTCTGGTTCAATTTCAACAACTTATCCAGTTCAAAGCTATCCGCATGACCTAATCAGATTTAGTATAATATTAGAGATTGATTTAATAAACACTGAATAATATTTATTTAATTTAATAGAAAGAAAACGAAATTGGGCCTATGATATTTCATTTCGTATGCATACTTCGAATGCATGAATAATGCATATGATAACGCTTTTTTTTCTTTCATCCATTGACTCATTTCGAACATTTCTTTTTGCAAACAAAGAGAAGGAATAGTAGTCTCTTGCCGCCTCTTTTACTCTAATTCGACGATAATAGTCCTGACCTACTCTTATACGCCGCGTGACCCTTGTTAGAGTGTTCTCGTCAACTTCACTAAGTAGAAAATTGTCTTTGGATCACGTTTCAGTGCCTCCCTCTTTGACTAGACAACAATGTATCATGATAGAGAAGTCGTATTTAAAAAAAGAGAGAACAACCAATTCATTCCCCTACCATCGATTCCACAGTCAAGGCGAGAACTATTTCTAACACGCTTTTGGCAACAGTGAAAGTCCGAAAATCGAATTGCGGGCTGAGCTGATGGGAATTGGTCGACCTCGGTAACCTGTTTCATAAGTGTGTGTGTGTACTCTCGCTACTTGTTCGAAATATTTGAATGCATAATAAGAATCCGCCGTTTCATGTGTGTGTTGAGAGGAAGGTGTAGGAGGATATATATGCCGTAATAAGAAGGGATTGTCTAAGTAGATATGGAAATTTTGTATTTCGGAATAGAGACTCTGAGGCTGCAGAGTTGCAATGACGTAATATAGATATCGTAGCTGCCGCTTAGCCTTGAGTAGAATTCCATTTTCTATGTTGCTTTTGAAACTTTCCAGCAATCATTCCTACAATTTTAGTGGTTTTACTTTCTCAAAATGGCTGACATTGACAAAAGAAGAAAACCTCTGTCCTCCATAAATCGGGTGGAACTTTTCCCTTTCATTCTGTCGATTCTTATCACCGGGAGTTTCAACTTACGGGTGATATCCATACTTTTCTAAGGTGTTGGTGGTAAGAGATGGAGGGCACTCGTTGAGCAGAGGAATTTCTTCCCGGACTCCCACAGGATCTGCAGTAGGTCTACTCATCTTTCGTATTATTCTCCATCCTGTTTCTTATCCAGACGATTTGTTTTAAACGCCGATCATTTGGACATGTTCACAGCACTATAAGACTAATAGTGTCACTTACAACGATAAATATTAGGTAGGAAAATTAATCGAAATGTCATTCGAAATCCAGTATGAGTGGTGAATTGGTCCGGTCTTTGTCCACTACACTATGAAGACACACCAGTTCGTGAAATTAGACAAGCGCAAAAAGACAGGAACAGCGATCAAAAGTTAAATTGGAATATAATTAAAAATATTAATGTTTTTTCAAAATTTAGAAGTACAAAATAACAGAAAAAGGTGGAGTTGTCGTTCACGGTAAGACGTTTGTCGCCAACTAATTTTTGTCGCCAATGAAACAACGCAAAAAATACCATTCAGAGCGTAGAGTGCGAGAAATTTTGCAGAGAGGGTTGTCATAACAAAAACGGCAGATGCGAAGAAAAACCGCAAAAGGTGAAGGTTACCATATTTGGCGAAAAATCGCCTTCTTACCGTGAACGACAGTTCCACCCAGAAAAAGAAGGGAATCCAACTGCTCGCATCAATTATTCATCAAAAATTATATCTTTTGAATCTTTCTCCAATATCGCAACAGGGTTGCCATTCACAGTTTCTTAGTTGTTCAATCAGACTAGTACTTGAATTACTAGTTCGTTTTCGACAGATAGATTTGTGCAAAAATACTGGGAAACGCGTGATCTAATAACTAATGGCGCTTAAGCCAAATGATCTCAATTTTCCAAGAACACATTCTTGAAAGCTGTCTTTCATATCGAATATACGACCACTGATCTCTTAGACCTTCTGCACTACAAGAGACGAGCTAACGGTTACTTGTGAATGAGCACCCAATGGGTGTTCCGCCCCAACTCCTATCAGGGACAATTCCACTATGGACGTACTTCTATCTTCTGTGTCAGCAAAACTTTGTGTGCATATAAAATACTTGATATTATGTCCATTGCTTACATTCATGGTCAAATATGGCCGTTGCGGCATAAAAAGCCAATCAACTAACTTAAACGAGACAATCATCAACATCCATGAGCACAAAAATCGGGATTCGTATCCGGGATCTACAGAGTGGCAGACAAACGTTATGACCACTATTCCAGCTAGCCGGCTTCTCTAAGCCTTAATTTTGTATCTCATACACTTCATCCTTTCCCACTGTAGAAAACAGGTTGAAAAGTTACTTCGTATAGTGTTTAGTTAATGGTTATATCATTTAAGTCCAAATTCATCATCATTAACTTTCGTTTACACCTAAATACTAAGATTATTTTAGTACATTTAACTGGAGTTTAAAAAACTGTTTTAAATCTACTCGATTAATTTACTACAGTGAAGCAGTCACCATCGGAGATCAAAAAATACCCTGGGGCATTTTCGCTTTCCTAGTACATTAAAAAATGAATAAAATGGAAAATAAAACGACTCTAAAAAGAAGTTAAGGTTTAAAATGGAAATTTGAGACCCTGTTGAAAGTAAGGTCTGGGCAATGACTCTCTGCTCCGTCCTTCCTCTCAGATTCCCAGCACAGAAGTGAAAAACACGAATGTCAAAAGTAGGAAAATAATCTTTCCCCCCGCTTTTACATACCTAGCAAAGAAAAATACTAAGGACAAAGTATTTACAACTTAAATTTAACTATCCGTAACTCTTGCAATGATCCAGTGAAGCCGTGAACTGAAAGTACAAAATGTGACACAAAGCATGTTGAGATTCATTCCTCAAGATCGATATTTTGTGAATATTTAACAACAGTAGAGCTTTGATTATTCGTAGTAATGTGGATCAAGACCACCTATGAAAACCAAAAATAGAATCATACGGAAGTAGGAACACAATCCAGCCTTTACAAAATTCAGAAAAATTTACTGTCCCGAATGCATCAACTTCTGCTACAGAAAGAATCATAAAGCAAGGAAACTTTATATCAAATTGGATCCAGATAACACGGACACTCGGATAATTAAGGCTCTAGTATAGTATTCTATTATAAACTGCAACAGCTTGACAAAAATTTACTTTTTTTCAATAAAATTTCATCCGATAACGCTATAAATTCAATAAGTGCGCGAGGCTTTGTGGTAAATAAACAATCGTACAATGTTGCCAAAACGCGTTAACAAATAACGTCTTGTTTGTGTGCCACATAAGAGAATTATATATATACTAGGAGGCCCGCCCCCTGCTCGCCAACCCCCGGAGGATTGCTTCGTAATCCGCATTGGATCGCTGCGCGAACCAAAGCTCGCTTCGCTCGCATCAATGAAGACATGTGTCCTAGCAGAAGGAATCGTTTACAAAATATGATATTCCAAAAAAATACTTTTCAAATCTAAATTTTTTGCTGTTTTTCAGAAAAGATATACACAGTAACTCTAAAATCAGAATTCAAATGAAAACTTTCAGCAAATTTTGACTCGAAATGTGAGCGCTGATTTGGAAATTGAATACCCAGCATGTTGTTTGTATGTACATTTACCCCTGAACTTGATCCACCCACGCTTTTTCATTGAGTTTGTAGTCGAAAGTTGTAGTGCAAGCGTCTTGTTGAACTATAATTGTTGACCCTGAAAAGGACCTTTTTTTAAATGTCCCTGTAGTTGTCCCTGTAGTTGGGTATGTTTATATAGGTTCGAAGTATATAGTAGATAAAAATATTTAAAAATCGAAATTCTCCCTTCTCAGGCATACGGCTGTGGCGATAGTCACTTCAACAGAGCCATCTCGAAAATGTTTCGATCATCGGAAAGGTCTGGTGGCAGTGACACACGTAAACCTTCCTCCTGTATAAACCCGTTACGGCCCATCTATTTTGTTTTCGCATAGTGTGTAATTAGGAATTTTAATTACGTTTCTTTAGAGAGAGATGTCGATACTAATATTTTGTTCAAACATCAAAATAACATAAAACACGTTCCCCCACTTCCCTTTTGTTAACGTTAGGTACACTGCGTGAACCTAGCGGGACAAAATTAGATGCACAATTTTATTTTCATGTGCATAGTGCACCTGTGCACCAGGGTATTTCGAGCCTTGATATATATATAGATAATTAATAACTGATTGTATCCAGCAACGTCTATTTTGTTTCAAAATATACTTTTGGTACACCAAGAAAGCGAAATAAACACATTTTCTTCGACAGAATATTTATCACAAATGGCGCGAAATGAGTACTTGCGTCATTTCACGGTTATGTGTACATAGTTGGGCTTCGGTGCCGCAGCGGCGGCGCACATTGAAAATCCGGATGTGGACACCGGGCCTTAGAGTATCCGTCTGCCAAGTAATATTCCTCAGTTTTCTGGTGATGTTACATACATGACTCAATAACAGAAACGAAAGTCATAGGAATAGTGCGCGTACAGCCCAGCGCTTGAGGCATCCATCGAGGCTGAAGCAGTGTTGCCAGCATGGAAAATGTAACAAAACAGTTTATTAAATCCAAATATGTTTATAATGGGAACGTCAGAATATGCAGATTTTAAGTGTTTTATGGAGATGTTGGATCGAGTATATGCATTTTCTCCTAAGGGGGCTCGTAAAAGAATGAACAGTTAAAAATTGATCCATTAGGGGTTCAGAGATTTAAAGAAAGATTATTGGATGAAGGAACTTGTTAAGAAATTTTAATGGAATTAAAGGCGGGGTCTCTATTAAGTCAAACATGCATCTAAAGTGTGTCAATACACCGGGCGATTGGAGTGGGAGGACAAATAAACAACTTAAGTGATGGGGTCTGTCTACAGCCCTGGTTAGCGAGGTGAGAAAATTCAAAAGGTTATGCCTGAAGATACAGTAGAAAGAACTCTCGTTTTTACGACCGAAAAAAAGTTCGTAAAATCGAAAATGAAGAAAGTTCGGAAATGCGAATAGATTTTTAAAAAAATGCAACTTGCACTAACCTTTATTCATTAACGATTCCAAAAAAAATCAGCTATCTATGTTTGCGTGATGATAGTACTTTGGTAAACATACTATTCCATAGAGTTGATGCAGTTAAGCATCTCAAAATGGTCGTCTGCTTCAAAGAACCGATGTAGTCCCGGCAGCCATTCTGTGTCTTCTTTGATAGTTGGCCTTTGGATGATCTATGCACTTTCTTCATCGGGTGGTTCTGAAGCATTCCCATTCAACACCTAATTGATGATTTCATCACCCGATATCTCCTCTGCGCATGCTTGGACATTCTCGTCCACAGTCAGAAAATCATGAAATGTAAGGTTTTCAGGAACTTGAGGATACTTTCGACGAAGTTCCTGGATCAAGGTTTCATCTGCACTGAGATCGGCATCGCTCTTGGGGATTTCTTGTACTGAATCATTGATGAACCCTGCGTGTCGAAATGAGTTGGCAATCGTTGCTTCGGAGACATCTTTCCATGCACTAAACTACAGATGGATCACTCTGTTACGATTGAGTACATTAATCTCGTAACGTTTTTCAAGTTCCAGGATCTGAATTACCATTTTTTAAAACCATTCCTCTATGTTTTCGTTTGAAGAAATGGATGATGCTCTGATCCATGGGCTGCAAAATCAAAATTGTGGAAGCAAATTCCTCCCCCTTACCAACTTAGGAGATCCAAAGTCCAACCAGTTTGAAGAAATTTTACCCTTTAATCGTCAAATTTAATCCTGTCTGAAGGAAAACAATGAAAATAGAGGAAACTGAGTTCGTAAAAATAAGTGAATGTTTAATTTTGGTTTTACATCGGAGGGGAAATTAGAATTATTTCTATGGGATGCTGTTCGGGACCCATGTAGGAGTTCGAAAAAACGTGCAGTTCGTAAATTGGAGGTTCGTAAAAACGCGAGTCTATTGTATTGGAAACCAGATGAAGTTATAGTAGTGAACCGGTGACTAATGAGGGGGGGGGAGTGAAAAGAGAAGACAATAAATGGGGTGTTATAATTCTGGAACCGTATCATACTTGTCTGCGTTGAAGTTATATTTCTGGAGATACTTTTAGTATCGTTCCATACATCTCGTAAATTTCTGGTATAATCTGGGACTGTTCATAATACGATTTTTTTAATTACAAAAATTCTTAACATAAAAAAAAATACCTGGAAAAAGTCACACTAATATAGTACCCTCCATAAGTTTGTAAGCACCCTGCACAAAAAAAATTAATCGATGTCCAACGTTTTTAAAGATTATTTTTGTAAAAAATTTTTCATGTCTGGGAAATAAAAGACACAATTTAATACAGTAGTTGATATTTATTTGTGTAACACGTAAAAAGTTTAATCTTATAAACTTTTCATAACTTAGTCATGTAATCAGTTTCCGAGGTATATTGAGCATTGCGATTACTTGGAGAACTTTACTGATACTGCTGAAAAAAAAATAATAATTTTCCAAAAACAATTTTAAAGAATTTAAATTCTACTTTATTTATTATTTATTTACTTATTATTACTTTATTTTGAGACTTATTTTTTCTTCACGAAATATGAACAAATATGAGCACATTAGGCCACAGACGATAAAGAGAATAAATCATTACAAATAAAATATATAGCACAGAACCTTTTAAAATAGGACTGGTTGCTAATATGGCAACCTTGGAATTTTTAGAAATTATTTTTGGCTTGCTCAACTGGAATTACTTGGAAATAATCATTAATAATCATTTGCTTTCTCGAATTTCAGTACTCCGTCAGTTTATATTCCAAGAATCGTTTTTGTAGTGAGGAAACATGATTTCATTGTTTTTGTTCGAAGCTTTTTTTATTATTATTCTATTTTTAAAAATGTATCTCTGGATTT
The DNA here is from genome assembly GCA_947359465.1 of Metellina segmentata. Classification (NCBI taxonomy): domain Eukaryota; kingdom Metazoa; phylum Arthropoda; class Arachnida; order Araneae; family Tetragnathidae; genus Metellina; species Metellina segmentata. Next base: position 18,020,409 of record OX375878.1, on the reverse strand, counting down.
TCAATTTTATGGTTTTCGTTGAATGTCTGTAATCAAGGTAAGTAAATGCTTAGTTGCTTCAAAAAAAATTGTATCTCTGTATGATAATTTGGGTAAACGCTTTTGTTTTTAAATGACATACAAGGTATTTATATGCTTACTCTCAATTATTTTATGCATTCTGGGTAACCATAGGCACACTCTATAGATACATTTCTTTCTTACTAAAAATTTAATTCTTCAAAAATGTAAAATGTGAAATTTTACATTTATTTACTTTTGTGAAATTGTGTATTTAAGAATTTTGTACCTTTATTTGAGTGTGTTAGCTGTAAGTCAATTAACCATTTCAACAAGTGTAACACTGGGTAATTCATTCTGTTAGTGATCAATAAGACTTTAACTCTTCGGTGACGACTTTTTTAATTACTGTGTTTTAAAATCGCTTGTAACGGTGCTGCAATTTCAGGAATTTGATTGATACGATCTTAAGAAGGAATTAAACGTAACGGTAAATCGTATCACATCGAAAGACTGTCGAAGACTTTCACCTTGTAAAATAGCCACCTTTATAAAGGTTTCGGCGAGTACTGTGTATAAGATACTAAAACGCTTTGATAAAACTGGGTAGACTAGAGAGTGTTTTCAATTCGGTAGACCTCGAATAGAAATGTTTTATAGTCACATGTAGACGTAACCAATTCAAAACTACGCCTGAACTATGTTTAAATATGAATTTTTTTTTACATAGTGCACCAGTGCGCTTGACCATTGTAAAGAGAGACGATTGCAATACATTGTCTGGATGGAAAATTGTGCAGTAAAAACTTTATAAGAACTTTTCACAAAAAGAAGAAACTACTCTAGGCCAGAAAGTACCAAATTTGACTCTTGGAAACTGTAAAAGGGTCACGATTGCAAAAACATAGTCTGAATGGAATATTGGACAGAAAAAAGCTTAAAATAACTTATAACAAAAAGAAGAGACTGCTCTGGGCCAGAAAGTACCAAATTTGACTCGGAAACTGGAAAAGGGTCATGTTTAGAGATGGATGCAAATTCGAACTTTTGGTAATAAGAGAAGAAAGTATGTTCCAGGTGAACGGATGCATCCTCATTGTTTATCCCACCGTCAAGCATGGGGGGTGGTTCTGTGATAGTGTGAGGCTGTTTTGGAGGCAATGTAGTTTTTTTTTTTTTTTTTATGATCCAGGTCACCCAGCCCACCAATAAAGGCTTAAGGTCGGACAAGGAGTGGCCGAGAAGAGACTCCTGGCTACACAGGAGCCAGCTCAGCAATCGAGGTCAAAGAAAGTTCTGCATTCAAAGACGTTATATACATAAAAATTTACAATCATCCGCTGCAAGCGTCTACAGGATATTAAAAATTTAAAAACTTTTGAGTTAGGGAATTCAGATAAAATAGACCTCGTTCTAACAAATAAAAGCAATTTGAATAAATGTAGTTGACGATTCGTTCACTATCAGGAGAATTGTGAGTCCTTTATCAAACATAACATTCTCCAACAGAGTAAGCCGACCAACCGGTCTGGTGGTTAAGGTGTTAGCCTCCAGATCGGAAGGTTCCTGGTTCGAATCCGGGTCGGTGGGCGGATGTTTGTAAGTATATGGTGTAGAGGCGGCTGGTGCACCTTAAATTTGTCGTGGCCGAAAGTCCTCGCGTTGGGTTGGTGTGGAAGTTTGGAGAGTGGGGTGCCGCTCAGGTGTTGCCTCGTCATCTGACCGTGGTTCAAAATGACGTGGTGTTATCCTCGAGTCTTTCCCTTAGGGGATTGATCCCGGACCGTCGTCAATAGCCCTTTGTGTTGCTCTAGTACGACGTTAATTAAAATCTGGGATCGTAGGGGTATTTTCGTGTATCATGAAAAGGTTACACGAGCATGTGCTGTGGAAGTTTGGAGAGTGGGGTGCCGCTCGGGTGTTGCCTCATCATCTGACAGTGGTTCAAAATTATGTGGTGTTGTTCTCTAATCTTTCCCTTAGGGGGATTGATACCGTACCGTCCTCAATAACCCGCTGTGTAGCTCTAGTACAACGTTAATGAAAATTTTCAAAATTACGAAATTACAACTGAGCAAGCAATACCGTGTGAGAAGTGTCTGATTGTCGTGGATTTGTTTTTTCAGGAAGACAGTGACCCTAAACATTCTTCTTAGTTATGTAGAAATTATATTGCAAAAAAAGGAAGACTCAACGAGCTTAAAATAATGCACTGGCCATCTTAGTCCCGATTTCAAGTTTCTGTGGGATAGACTAAACTGGGCTGGAAACAAATGACACCGGTAAATATTGAAAAAAAAAATTTTAGAATTCCTCGAGTGTGCAAAGTTGCGATAAAAACGGAAGCTGGATATTTGACGAATCAAATATTTCGACTCAAAATTACTTTGTTTCTTATTTCGTTAGTAATTAAGTGTAATTTCCTTTAATTTTAATAATGAAACGCATTATGTTGTATTATAAAAATATTTGTTGATATTTTATTGGTTTTTGAGCAAATATCGAGATCTTTCCAAACTCGTGGTTTGAAGCGTTTATTCAATGTGAGGGCAAGTCTGTTGAATATGATCACCATCTATTATCAAGGGACGATTTCCTTCCCATTCCGGTAGTTCATGATTTTTCTCCATGTCTTCTTCCCACGAAACCGAAAGAAAAAGAAACCGTTTTAATTTTACGACATTCATTTATCCCGTCAACATATCCTAGGGGAAACAGTGAGCCATTGGGATGAATCTCACGTCTTCTCCATCGCTGCGTTGGCCTTCAAACAGGTCAAGTTCGCACACACAGAATTATTGCGGATTTGCTTCACTTGTGTTCGTTTCTTGGAATATGGGGGAATTTTTTTTTCTCGTTTGAGTTCCTAATCGAAATAATCTATGCTACGGAAGTCCGTTTGATTCAAAATCACTTGGGCATCAAACATTGCGCCATTTTTAATTAAGCATAATGAGCTAAATCATGCGCTTCAAATTACCCGTTCTCCCATATCCATATTTTAAATTAGAGGTTTTTTTCACGAAACGGGAAGCGGAAGATGATCTTGGTGTTGCTTTTTTATAGATTTAATCGTTTTTATATGCAAGATGAGGATACATTTATTTATTACTTTGAATGCATGCTAAAAAAAAGTAGACGTTACGGGATCACTACACCGTAATATTGACCAATATCTTAAATTATATTTATAATGTTTGGTAGAAAAATAATCTATGATAAATAAGCGAAGATGTTTGCCAATCTCTTTAAATGTTATTTGGCTTTAAATTTTTGTTAAGAAAATATTCCACGTTTAACTAAATGGTTCCGTTTGATGCCCGATAACATTTAGGGGAAGTTATACGTTTCATGTTCAAATAGTTTCTTTGAAAATATATTTAAAAGATAGAAAAAGAATTCTCATTCAAAAAATAGACTTTTAAAGTTTAGAACTTTAGCTTATTATTTTTATTTTGCTTTTAGAATCTCTAATAGGATTCGAAACAAAAAATTAAAGAGATATGAGTATATTCGGAAAAGCATAAAATAAACTATTCAAATCTCTCAAACGTCTCTCTTGCCGACCGAACATGGCCGAATAGCCCTTAAAAGAACCAAATATCCAAAGAAAACTCAAAATAGCCCATTAAAGAACCAAATATCCAAAAAAAAAAAAAACATAAAAGGGATGTTTTTGAAAATTTTTGGTTCCAACCGTCTTGAGAATATACTTTTTCTAGTAAAAAAACGTGGTGCGGAAATTTGGAGAGTGGGATGCCAGCTCAGGTGTTACCCTCATCATCTGCCATTAAGAGATTTTTAAGAGTCCATAACTCTTCAATAATTTAAACTTATAAGTATTATAAAGTAGTACAGATTTGAAAACAATAGTAGGCTACAAAAACAGTTCCATATTATCTATAATATTTTTAGATATGATTGAAATTTCATATTTACAAAATTCTGTCACAGAATTGGGAATATTTTCATCCTATTTCGTAGAGAATCATTAAAACCGGTAAACATAATCTTACTGTTTGTATTATCGCATGTAGAAAAGTGTCTAAACCAAAGGGCATTAAATTTGCAAGAAATTGTGTTGCTTTCGTGAATATTATTGTCCTTTCCTCTCATAGAATCGTTTTTATGTTCTGTGCAATGAATATCTAGATTTGTACCCCCTTTTCCTTCTAGAACCATAAATTTTGAACCCTGCGAGGTCCTGAAAATATGGTGGAGTGTATAGTTGCTGTTTAGGGTGGTACAGACACTTTAATTAAACTATTTTTGTTGTGAACCTCTTCTGTCACTATTCTATCTACAGACACAAAAATTCGACTCTAAATCCAGATTTTGAGAACTTTTCTTTTAAACATCGCATTTGCTTTCTTAACTTGTAATTGTATCAAGTTTTTGGAGAGCTTGACCGACGTCAACAGAGCCCTAAAAGTGAACCACTTTCTCAGCACAATATACCTATTTCAACGCAAAGTTTTTCTGTGCTTCTATGGGAGAGAGATTCTAGATGGAGAGGTTGGAAATTTAGTTTATTGTTGAAATCACGGCGATGTGAAATATTTAACTCCAGTAAAAAACAATTCGAAAAATCAAGATCTCAAAATTTGTATTTGCTATACATTTGTGTGTCGATAGATAAGTCTCGGAAAAGAGGAATACAGAAAAATTAGTTTTCGTAACACCTCAAACAGCAACTATACACCCCCACCGTATTTTCAGGATCTCACTGGGCTCAAATTATACGGTCCAAGTAGGAAAAGGGAGTAAAATCAAGACACATTGCACAGAACAGAAGGATTCTATGAGAGAAATTGACAAAAATATTCAGAAAAACAACAAACACTTACATAAAAAGTCCATTGGCTTAGATGATGTTCTACACTAAAACATACAAGTAGTAAGAATATGTTTAACGTTTTTTAATGTGTTTTTCTACGAAATAGGCTGAGTGTATACGCAATTTTGTGACATAGAATTTTAATCTGACGTTTTAAAACTATCTTTAAAAGTATTACTAATATGGCATTATTTTCTAACCTAGTCTGTCTTCAACTGTGTACTTCATTATCACTAAAAAAATTTATTTCAAATATATATTAATTAATGTTAAGGGCTCTTAAAAATTGTTTTCCTTGTATACTCAATTTTGAGAGTCACTGTGTGTAATCAACAGTATACTTAAATCAAGTCAATGAAATCCGTATTTTGTATCAACCATACCGCTGAATAAAACTGATAAACTGACTGTTCTGACTGTTTCTGTAAGTGGAACTGACTACGAAAGCAGGTTTCATTTTGTCATTTTTAACACTAATTAAATCAATTAATTTGCATAAATCTTAATTAATTTTGTAACAGCAAAATATCAAAATTATCGAAAAGGTTTTTAAATTCTTATTAAAATGCTTGATAATTTATTTTGTCCATATGAAACAAAACTCTAAGACTCAAACCAGTTAATTTTTCTCTGAACGCCAATTGGAGTTTTAAATTATCAGTCAGGCCAGATATTAAATACGTCTATAACTGATAATGAAAAAATAAAAAACAGTTTACATAATTTAGCACATTGTGCTGTTTAAAAGCAAAGAATAAAATTTAGAACTAGAACCATTGATGCGAAAAAAAATCTTCTCGAAACTAAAGGAACACGGGTACAAGATTAGAAGATTCAGAGCTTGACATCCAACTGTTGTTATTCCCAAAACGATAGAAAAACAGTAGTGTCGTCAGTTTTATGGAGAAAGAAAAACTGGTAAGTTGTTAAGTTCCGGATTTTTAGAATTAGAGTATAAGTTCACAGATTAATAAATCACGGTCTATTTGTGTATTTGTTATTTTTGATAATTTTCTTAACTACAGGTGATGAAAAATTGTTGAAATGTAGGAATAACGTTTCGATTTATTTTAAAGTTGTTTTAAATGGTCGTTTACATGTCTTCTGAAAGCTTGAAAACATTAATTATGTCAATAGTTTACACAAATAACATTCATCTCCTTTCGTTAATTGTTTAAATAAAAAAATTTAAGTGAACCAGTAACTTTATTTCTAACTAATGCCACTACTTTCTTGCTCTTTTTACTAATGTAACACAATTAAACTAATATCCTTCTATGATTAAATTAAAATAAGGAGTAATCTATTGGAATTTTGAGTAAAATTAATTAAATAATCCATTGATTTGCCTTCAGAATAGCTTGGTGAAGATGTGCAGTAGAATTATTGATAAACAACTCTAAAACAATGACTAGGGCTGAAACGAAAGGGCATTCAAGTATTTTTATATTTTTATAAAATAAATATTACGTGTGCAAAACTTTTAACTGTACTTTTAGGCAGTGAATAGGAAAATTTATGTTTAGAAAATAAAAAATAACATCATAGAAATCCAAACAATAGAATTAAAAGTAACAATACTTGATCCAGTGAGCAATATTTTTGTGAACCGTTTAATCTTTAGTTACAGGCATATCCACATTTTTTAAGTATTTTAGGTGTATATTTTTGTATACGTTGCTCATTATTAATGGAAATAATGAACTCCAGCAATTAAAATTAACATTTCCACATAATTTAACACAGAATAAAATTTCATAAAAATGCTTTAGAAAATAAATTTTTTCCATACATGAATACTTTATGATCGTTTATACAAGGAAATGTTCTTAGTTTATTGAAATCTAAGCATAAGTAATGTGTGTTCCTCACAAAACATTTCTTGGAAATTTACTCAGTAATTGTACCCTTGATATAAATTTATTTTATCCCTAACTTTGACAATTGTGAATTGACGTGGAAATATTTATGGAAGATTATTTGTATCTTTCTACGTAATAATTGTTACCTTATTCTGAATTTATTTGTACCTTACTTTGGCAGTTTCGAATCCGTATAAAAAAACATTTACAGTAGTATTTCTTTCATTCTGGTAATGCACTTGACAAGTGTTCAGCCACGGAACACTACATCTTCATAAATATTCATAAAACACGCTAGTCGAAGACTTCATCGAGATTGTTAGAAGTGAATTACTAAAATGCCTAGATTTTGTATAGATATGAAAAGTATTTACCAGCGTAACTAACCACCTATTGAAACAAGTAGCACACGTAGGAACATACGTAATTGTTTTCAATTTATGTCCGTTGTATTTTCCAATGTATTTGAATTGATGATTGACGATCAGGGGGGTTAATTATTTCCAAATCTAAATCAATTAATGATAATGATAGTGACCGATTATGAGATACTTTCCTAATATGAGATACTCCTGTATCTTTACCGTACTGTGTTGTCACCTGCTGTAAGTGTCATGAACTATTAACTAGGGAGACTGTTGAGTCATTGTAAACGTGACCTTCCCCATTACAAACCAACCCATACTTCCTATAATATCACATCGCTTTTAAGAGTTTGGAAGACTTCTTTTTGACTGGTCTTTAGACGTGTAAGGTAAGTTGTTAAATTAATTGAAAAGTTTTACATAAATAAATCTAACTTTATATTAAATAGATTTTTTGTGACGCTTATATTTCTTTGTCATTGTAAATGCACATTATCATAGTAAGAAAGCTTGGTTTCTCATATTGAGCAACTTATTACCGAAACAGCTGATCCGAAAATTTTTATAAAATTATTTTTCGCGTATATTTGCACTGTATTTTGCCAAAAATCCATCAACATTTCGAAACAGCTTTACTGACAATACTGGAAGTCAAAAAGATGAATTGTAAATTTCTCATTAGACGAACGCAATGTTAAAAAAGTTTCTCGTATTAGGTCACTTCCCCAAGATGTGTGTATTTTCAGATTTTGCTATTATTGTAACTATTAAATTCTGAAGATAATCAGTAAATGATCAGTTGTGCAAAAAAACGGGAAACTTCTACAGCAAACTGACTGACTAGGAAATATTTTAAGCTCTTAAATAAGCCTTCCTGCTTTACCAAACGTAGACAAGAAAGAAGGTCTGCACGCGCATACATTCGTTATAGAGACGGGAAGTGTGGAATGCCGTAGGAACACATAGTTTCTGGAAAGCCTTTTCCTTTAACAAGTCTTCCCACTCATTACCTTCCCAGCCATGCTGAGCAGGCACGCACTACAAAATGGTGATGCCTTATATTGTCTGTAATATTCTACCGTCAGTAAGAAGAGAGATGGTTGGTGTTTGGCTATTAGAAATGGTTAATTGGTTGGATTTTACGGCACAGGGAAGAATTTATTTAAAAAAAACTGCAACAACAAAGTCAAAATGGAAAAACACATTCAAGGAAAGCTTTACCTACTAAGTCAGGCAAGGCCTCCATTTGCGATTTTTAGTCGCGCGATTTTTCAGTCGCAAAAAGTGAACTTATTCTTTCCAATACAAGTGCACAAACTTGCGACTCAACAATCGCAGCGATTAAAAAGTTGCAACCGATCCTATTTTCGCTGTGATGCGACTGTCGCTCTACCCAATGAATTACACGGACAGACGTGGACATGCACCCACTTTCGATAGTTTAGTCGCAGTTCTTAAGAAGTCGTGTTCTGGTCTCTGTTTAAAAAACTGCAAATACTTGTCCAATGTGTCTTATAACGAATCTATCGGAGGTGATGATGGACGAATGTTAACAGAAACTGATACTGAGTTGCTCATTAAAGAAATTGAAAAGAAGAATTTAAAGAAATTGAAGATTGTTATGGATGGACAAATTATTCCCAACAATTCATCCAAACTACTTTTTGTCATTCGGTAATACTCCAAAAACTTTGTAGGGTGCTCACATAAATCTTCAAATAACTTGCAAAAATGTCCTTTCAATAATATTTGACTTGTTGGATGCACCCAATGCTTCCTCCGTTTACTTCTCTCCAGAAGCAAAAGAGCGATTGCACATGTAGTTTCAATGACATACATTGGAAAGCTGTTCTAATTCAACAATTTATCTATTGCAGTCTGTGCGCCTTGTATATTTTTTGCTACAGCGATGTTTTGGTCGCCGCGACCAAAAATTGCAAGTTGAGGCCTAGCCTCATGGCAACTCTTATCAGCAACGGCCTGTTAAAGCTGACAAATTACCGACATTCTCTGCCTATAAATTACAGCAGGGCTCGAAATACCCGGGTGCACAGGTGCACTCTGCACATGAAAATATAACTGTGCACCTAATTTTTTCCCACTGTACATAACTGTGCACCTAATTTAAAAACTTAGGTGCACCTTGTGCACCTGTATTAAAAAACCTATTTCGAGGCCTGAATTACAGTGACGGAAGATTTCAATAGTGGTTTTAAATTCAAGTCTGACTACTCGTCCCATCAATCGGACTTAGATGTCAGATGTTAGTTGTCAGTGGGCTCGTTCCTAGGTCAAAAAGTTTATGGTTAGTAAATAGTTAGGATTGGATTGAATTTTGAATTTTATGGCAGGTCCTAAGGGCAGAGCAAAATTAAACAAAATATAGAAGCGTCAAGCTAAAGACTAAAAGTGAGAAATGAAGCGTTGAGATAGAAGTAAAGGAATTTAGTTTGCATGTATAAAATTGTGAAATGTTAAGAATTGAATTATAAAAGAATTTAAAAAAATAGATTCATGTGTCATTTTGAGTTTTTTTTTTAATCAGATGATATTTAAGTAATCAACTGCTCGTGAAAATACTAAAATGTTTGAATGGGTATTTTTTCCAACCCTATTTCTCATATCAAAATTGGACTTCAAAAAAATTTAAAACGTTGGTGATTAAATACAGGACAGACTATTTAAATATGAAAACAAAACAAGGGGCGAAGAATGAATTACAGTTAGGGCCCCTTCTTTCCTGGTAATAGATGACGATGAGTGAATCGTGTATGTTCAATGCAAAGGCAGGTCAGTGTGACACCACATTGAGACGCCACACTTGATGAATGAGGAGTTTTATGGAATCCAATTTGTCGGTGACTTGCAGGTTCCCAAATCTTGCCACAAGGAGTCAACGAACTCCCTTGTGAACATGTGGATTCCACTAAAAGGAACTCCTTGCTACAATGTAATGGAAGCTGTCTTTACATCACTGTCAGCAAACTCGTTATCCTTTATGCCCACGTGACTTGAAACTCAACAAAATATCGAAACCCTCGCTTTGCAAAGAACACAAGATTGTAAATATATCTTAAACGACAGGATGGCATATTTCTCCAGTCGTTACAAAACAACCATGCTGTCAGTATAAATGCAAAACTTACGATGGGTACTAGAAGATATCTGCCGAAGGGTGTTATAAATTTTCACTGCTTCAGCCGTATATATGGAGTACGAATTCCGTAATTACTCACAGTGTCAAGAAATGCGATTCCCCAAACTACAAAATCTCCTCCTTTCGTCCCATCTAGAAAACTGGAAAACAGGTGTCAAACTGGCATTGATGTACGTGATATAGTTCTCGAAATATTTCTGGAGCAGTGTCAGATAGAATGGCCAGTTAGTCCCTTGTGATACACCAGGTCAATGCAAAGTGATTCACAAATCTACCCTTGCAGTGCCTAAACAGTAAGATGAACTTGCCGGGCATTTGAAAAAGTTCTTGTTTTTTGCTTAATAAACTGTTTAAAGCACATTTCCGATATGACAGTAATCGCTCTTGTGGTGAAGATAATACGACACAACTTTTTTAATACGCAAATATTTTCCAAAATGTTTACCGAGCAATTTATATAGACAAAATGCATTTTCTAAAAGGGATGCAATCAGCTTGTATTTCCTACAGAAGATACTAAAATAGTGAGTTTTAAATCAGGGGACCCAAAACTTACTGAGGAGATTGTCACATTTCGATATTGAAAAGAATATCGCTACTGGTGTACGAAGGCATTTGCAACAGACAAGTTAGATTCAAAGCGACAGCGTGATTAATTTGGGAAGGGAAGCTGTCCAGAATAAAGAACATGAATTAAATTATATCCTCTTGCCTCATTAACAATATTGTCATATTGCAAACACAAGAGAACGTCCATGGTATGAACTTGTTCAATTATGTATGGTAAGTGCGACCGACTTAAAGCAATAGCATTACTTTGCTATATACTGGAGACATTCAATTTTTAAAAAAAGTTATTTTATTATTGCGCGCCCCACAAAAGAAAATTTTCAGGAAAAAACGAATTGGCTTTTAAAACAAACAGTGGTAAATACCTTATCAAATTAATGTGTCATATTTCCCTTAATGATAGCGACGTTCGAAGACGTTTTTAGTTAGGTGATTAACCAATTTAAGGAGAGTGAGATCGGGTAATTTTGCTTGTGCATCATAAAATGCATTTTCCACAGAGCAAAACTTAATTAAAAGGGTAAAACCCATTACTTACCACTCATTTAGAGCCCTCCTATATAACATAAAAACAAATGAAGAATATTTAATGATTTAGCCGCCTTTTTAATCGTCGCTTTACTATTAAAATCTCGTGAGTCCAATTTAATTTTTTTGTTCCATCATGGTTTGACATAATTTGATTACATGAACAAACTTAACTTCTTTCAAAGACTCCTGGGTCTACATTAGTTCAAAGCCCTTTACCTAAAATTTTTAAGCCTCGTATCTCAAAACTGGTTTATTTTAAGCTTTCCTGAAAACTTGATTTTAAGACTTAAGAGGTTTTGATATTAAAACGACGATCTGCGCAATATTTATACAAATAGCTAGTACCATTTTAAATAGACAAAACGCCAAACGTCCCTGACAGGGTTAAATGTTATGGGACGACTGTAAAAATCACATAAACGATACTGTTTTAACTGAGTTAGTGTCTAATACATAACACTGTAATCCATGGGTTTTGCTAGAGAAGGGTCGCAGAGAGAGATGAAACTCTTTGCTGCAAGCTGAAAGGGTTCAGAGCAAAAAACAAATTCTGCCCCTAGAATTTAAATCTTCTGGAGAAATAACAGATGTACAAGACCGAAAGAATGAATTTGTTCTCTCTCTTTCTCCTTCTATCTATCTATCTAGTTTTGTATGAGATCGAAAGAATGAATTTGTTCTCTCTTTCTCCCTCTATCTATCTATCTAGTTTTGTATATGACCGAAAGAATGAATTTGTTCTCTCTTTTTCCCTCTATCTATCTATCTATCTTGTTTTGTATAAGATCGAAAAAATTAATTTCTTCTCTCTTTCTCCCTCCCTCTATCTATCTATCTAGTTTTGTATAAGATCGAAAGAATGAATTTGTTCTCTCTTTCTCCCTCTATCTATCTAGTTTTCTATAAGACCGAAAGAATTAATTTCTTCTCTTTTTCCCTCTATCAATGTATCTATCTAGTTTTGTATAAGACTGAAAGAATTAATTTGTTCTCTCTTTCTCCCTCTATCTATATATCTATCTAGTTTTGTATAAGACCGAAAGAATTAATTTGTTCTTTCTCTCTCTCTCTCTCTCTATCTCTATCTATCTATCTATCTAGTTTTCTATAAGACCGAAAGAATTAATTTCTTCTCTTTCTCCCTCTATCAATATATCTATCTAGTTTTGTATAAGACTGAAAGAATGAATTTGTTCTCTCTTTCTCCCTCTATCTATATATCTATCTAGTTTTGTATAAGACCGAAAGAATGAATTTTTTCTCTCTTTCTCCCTCAATCTATCTATCTATCTAGTTTTGTATAAGACCGAAATAATTAATTTGTTCTCTCTCTCTTTTCGGAGTGGAAGTTCAGATTAAATGTTCAATTAAGCTCAATAACAAGCGCTGAAGGGGTAATTTTTTCGAATATTCATCTAAATCCCCTGAGGAACAGTACATCGCTCAACCCTTCCCTCACTTTTTCAATCAAATCACATCAACTCAAACGCGAGGTGGCGCTGGATCCTATTTCCCATTGAGCGGAACGCGTAATGACCAAGTGAACTGATTCCGCGGGGAAAAAGATAGCGAGGATCAGTCTCGGAATTCAGTTCTTTCCTGATCACGGCAGAAGGCGCGCATCCCTGCATCCCCTTCTCTCTCTCTATCTATCTCTCTATATCTCTCTCAATCAAAGAAGTGCGATTCTCTTATCAGCGGACTCTAAAGCACGATGCCTTTCATTCTTGTAGCTATCGACACCAAAGTCAGGAAGTTCAAAGAGAAGCTTGACACCATGAAGTGCAGAAACGACGTCCTTAGAGAGTCTCTGGCGGAGTTTTTGGCCACCTTCATCTTGACGGTGAGTTTTCTTTTCACACAGTTCTCACATTTTTCATGTTTTAATAACTATTCCGAAATGCATCATTTTAAATGGATATCTGGCTATTTCTGCATTGTAAATTTCCGTTGTTTTTAACACCAAAATATAACTTTATAACAAAAAACAGATTTAATTATACTGTATTTATAATGTAACTTTGACACTGAAATATAACTTTTCCAAATTAATTTTTAGCTTTTACTAAAAATGTAAACATCTATTGGATGATGTTTGAATATGACTTTTCAGATATTACTAGAGAAGTGTCATTCATTATCTTCAAAACTCTCATTCCGTTTTTTATTAGTAAATATAAACTCGTTACTGAACAATATAATATTGGTCTCAGAGTAACCTTATTATATCGTCGGTTTATGAGTAAAACATGCTAAGTTTAAAAAAAAAAAAAAAAAACGTAGTTCCGAGAAAATGAAGGGGAAACATTTTTTCTCCCTAAGCTTTACTCCCAAAATGTGTTTCTTGAGAAGAAATATAACCTTCAAAAAAATAACATTAGTCACTTTACCAGTCTATAAAGATAATAGAATTCTAGTCAAGAAACACTGAAAATTTCAGAACTTGAAACGTTTGCCTTAGTGTGTTGCACTTGTAATTTGATTATGTATTTAGTTTTTCTAAAATGTAAATATCTATATGTATTTGGTTTAAAATCAAATTTAACTTTTTTGAGGTATTATGATGTCTATATTAAAACTCTCACGCCTTTAATGTTATTAATAAATCTATTGTAAAAACTCGTCACAGAACACCCAACTATTTTTTTTTAATCTCAAAGTAACCTTTATATACTATTGCTTATAAACTCAACTTGTTAACTATTGTTTTCTATATGAAAATTGTCATCTTGAAAACTTTCTGAAAACTTTTAATTATCAATTACCCTGTTCTTCATTCGTGTTCTAAACTGCAGTTAATGGTTTCTATGACTACAAACAATAATTTAAGTTATAATTTAATTTTTTTACAATGAAAGGTAGCAACGACTAATTTTAATTTACGTTATTAAATTTTAAACTATAAGCAATTAAATAATTTAATTTTATGGAAAGCTAGAATTATATTCAAAATTTAAAAATTCGTTCATCTAAAGTCAGTACTAAAAGGGTGAATGTGTAATCAAGAATTTGTCTAACCTTCGTATATATCTAGACTATTACTTATCACGTAAGCTATCGTTTAGCACCAGTAGTTGTGCCATACTGATACACTATTGTTATAAACGATTATTTTTCTATTACTGATGAACCAATATTGTTTGTTCTTATCAATTATAAAAAATTGATGTGAAAAATATTTTCAAACACCAACTTAAATTCAACATTATTGATTAGTTAGAAGCACCTATAACCATTTGTTCTTATTTTGCTACGTATAAGTATACAGAAAGAGAAATATAGAGGAAGAATATAAAACTAGTTTTTACAGGGAACATGCTTATACCATTATTGATAATTATAACCTTGATAATGGTCATCAACAGCTGATTGAACTATTTTTATTCGAAAATAAATTACTATTCCTGCATTTTTACTATACATACTTTGAATTTAAGTATTTGTGCTCTAACTATATTTGTCAGTTTAACAATCGTATTGGTTTCTTAAAATCTACTATGCTAGTAATGTGAGAAACTTACAGTAAAAGGAATTATTGGACAAAATTCTCCTTGCTTTAGGTTTTCATTACATATTAGGTTGTTAGTGATAAGGTTATTAGGAAATATGTTTTATTACTTGGGTCATTTTCGTTCTTATTTATAAAGAAAACTATTAAAATCGAGAGTAAATGAAATATATAGTGTATGATTTTATGAGGATAATGTTCAAAATCTCCGATTTTGAACATGATTCAAATTTTGATACGATTTTTCAAATCGATGTCGATATAGAGAATTTTAGAAAATCACAAGAGATTGATTATTATACACTACATTGACTTTTTTTTTAGGATGATAACAATTTAAATTTTGTTATTCGTGCACAATATTTGTATACTTTAAAAAAAAAATACATTTTCATAAAGTCGCTGGTAAAAATTTAGCTTTCTTAATTTAAATAGTTATTAAAACCAGTTGCCTTTGTGAACCTGTGTTTTAAAACTTTGTTATTTAAATGTATTTATTAGCTTTGGGTTCAAATTACCGATTTTGTTTTCCTTTTTTTAGCATCTCTAATTGTTTAATAACAAAAAATACGCATTAATCAAAAGAAGAGGTTGTCCAAATAGGTTTACTAATTTTATAGTTTTGCTTATTTAAAAAATGTATCCTTTATTCCAATTTTAAAAGATTTTAAAAACTAAATATTAGTTTAAGTATTATCTCAACTCTTCTAGGAAAAGGTAAAATAAAAAATCAAATTAAGTGTAATTAGTTATGAATGAGGAGAAAAAATTGAAAACGAAAATGAAAAAATCTTTACATTACTTAAAATGTTTATCACAGACCTTACAATACTGAAAATAAAATTACGTCTGTATATCATGTATCTTTATTTATATTTATATATATATATATATATATATATATATATATATATATATATATATATATATATATATATTGCTGATCTGACGAAAAAAGGCATAATTTTAATTGATTTTCAAAAAACTGATTCATTACCTAGTGATAGCGCTCAAAAGTGGCCAGTTAGAAAATCTTTTTGAAACAACTTATTAATGATAATACTCAAAACTATTTGTTAGGGTATTACTTGAAATTAATTTTGAACGAACGCTCTTGTCCAAAGTTCATAATTAAATCATTCAAATGAAATAATTTTTGTATAATTTAAACAGTTTCACTATCCGTAAGGCACGCCAATGGCATTCTTAAAGAACACCAATGGCATTGTTAAGGCACATCAATGGCATTCTTAAGGCACACCAATGGCATTCTTCAAGTACATCAATGGCATTCATAAGGCACACCGATGACATTCTTAAGGCACACCGGTTGAAAATTACAAGTCAAAACTAATTATTTAAGTTTTCATATCTGTACGTCATCCAAAAAAAATTAAAGTGTAAATCTTTAAATGTAATAAAAGTCACCTGTCATTCTTTTCGTTCTTTGACACTCCGATCTCTTTCCTCTCTGTATCTCCGAATTTAAAAAAGACTGAACTTGAAATGATAATGACCCAATTCAGTAGCAGAAAAAGTGGATCATGCAGATAGGATCACCTGCGCATCTCCTTTTATCTATTAACTTATTCAATTACACAAGTATAAACTGGAACTTTTCAAGCTGATGGTATTTTTCACCCATTTCTTCCCTCTCGAGTCCATTGTTGCCAGTTAGTAATCTTTTAAAAACATTTATCTTTTAGATTACGAAACTATCGGTCGAAATCTGAGAATATCGCCTTCTGTCTGGGATAAATATAGCTTGGAAAAATAGAAATTGAGAATCATAATAACGGGTAAATTCCATTATGCGCAAAAGATGGAACTCCTAGATAAATTCTAATCTAGATAAATTCTAGAGATCTGATTATCTAATAATTTGTGTAACTGTATTATTTTTAGTAAGGGAAATTACGTCAAAGCGAGTAAAATGTTTACTAGGGTTGCATCTGATCTGAGTTAACGGGGTAATTCAAGTGTCATTCAGTTCATATTATGGCTGCAATCCTAGCTATATGCGAGGGATCTTTAGTGACAAACAAGAAGGAAACGGATATTTTAATTCTGCTACTCAGATGCTCTCGTTTGACAGCTGAGGTTACCTTACAATGTATTTGATAGCCACTTGGTGACGTTTGGCGTTTCATCTAATTGGCGTCGACCAATATACTGCCATATCAATTCAGAATTAATTCTTTGGAATTTTCGTTGCCGACGTGCTGAAATCGTATTCGAAAAATAATCATTGACGTCATGTTCAGAATATGTACATAAAGCACGCTCTTCCGCCAATACACTACCGCTATTCATATTGGCTTGACAAGAAAAGACTCATAAAGTTACAATGTGACTAGTGATACCGTTCAAAGTTACTAGCTGATATTAGTGCCTTATTTTGAATGGTTTTAATCTGAAACCCCTTAAAGAATACTCATTCAATACTTTATAAACATTATTTCGTGTTGTAAATATACTTTATTTTTGGTGAGGTGGACAAACACATACTCTGGTCACCTAGCTTAAAATCCCGATCCAGACAGAATTGAATGTAACCACTGAATGTTCCAATTTATATAGTACGTCCTATTCTAGTGATGTCAAACAGTTACAGACAAAGGAGAAATGATTAAAAATTATTAAAATATATACCATCAAGCCCACGCATAACAGCGCCAAAGTACCATCTTTCGTTGAAGTTTCAGATTACTTGTGTCTATTAATGGTAATTTTGTTCTAGCATTTAAACTACCTCCAAATGAAATTAGTCAAAAATACAAAGCAGCATTTCCGGCTCTGGTGTCCATAATATGAATTTTTAAAAGGTTGTACCTCAGCCATGTTACCACAACAATCTTCTGAACGTATACTTAATTTTTGCATTCTGTCCACTTGTTAAAGGAGATTCAGAACTCAATTGAAGTCCAATCCAATTTTTGTGTACACTCACATTTTCTTTCCTACGCTCATTTCTTTCTTCCCACTTTCTCGCTGCCTTCTATAATCTGACAATGTAAAGAATGTTTTGCTTTCTCATTAGTCGAGCTCTTCCGTGTAGTTCTAGCAATATTTTGCAGCTTCATTGCTCAAACCGAACAGATTTAAACTATGCTGCAACATTGGTTAATGAATCCTGTGGTGGTTGATGTTATATTATATCTATTCGTTTGTTGCTATTTTCTAATTAAAAGTTTTGCAGACCTCAATATCCGTAATTTATTTCGGGATCTTGCAATATTTGCATAAAAAACTAATGAAAATTATGGTAATTCTGTGGTAAAGTAGTGGTAACTGCCAAATCTTTTTGATCTTCGAATACATGAGAAACTGGAAATTCCAATCATTACAGTATTTTGGTTTTTCGCTCCACCATCACTTTCCTACACGAGATCTGGACATATTACTGATATGGATTACGAAATATTTGATACCAGATCTGGATTCGAACTCATAGTGATCTCACTGCTGTCTCGGATTAAATTAAAAAAAATATGACAGCCCCTTGAAAAATAGAAAAAATCGGTTTCAAATAATAATAGTTACTCGAAATACAAATATATCAGTTTCTTTTCTCTTTGATAAGATTAAAAAGTTGTAAAACAAGAAATAACAGTTGAAAACTAGCAGGAAGGTGAATATTCGGAATGAAATTGACCATCATATATGTTGTTTGTGTACATGTGAGTGTTTGTCCCATGCGTATTCGAAATTAGAACATTGCTTCTCACTCGAATGCCCGTCATAAAAGCTTCTCTATCCTTCTCAGAATGTAGTGCGGTGTAATGACCTGAAAGTAAAAAACACATTATTTCACTGAACGGACACAATCCAGAAAACAAGTATATCGTAGTGACTGGTGTGTGTTTTCTTTTAGTTTAGTTGTAGGTCAACTTTCTGTTTGAGGAAAACCGAGAAACTCAATTTGAAAAAAAAAAGTCCTTTCACTCCCAACTCCTTGCACTTTGCTGAGGTTAAATTAAAAATGCATTCGGTCTCTTACCACGCAGACTTATGACGTAATGTAATACGGAACGAAAACTGTTATAACAGGATGCAATGTCTAGTAGCAATAACAGGATCTTAAATTTCTTTTAATATTTCGACTTACATTATATATTTTATTTATAGATTCAAGTAGTTGATGTAGCAAGTAGTAGTCTGAACAAGTTTTAAATATTTGGTGGAGGGAGAAAGGATTTGGTGTTCTCTGATTTGAATCCAGAATTTTTTTAATTTCGTCAGTCGAATGCAACTTAAAAAAGTACCAAACATCTTAATCTTATCTTTTGGAAGATTCTCGAGGTAACTAATTAAACAAATAAAGTTTCTTAGTGGCTAATGTAGAGAGTCCAGGACATGGAATCTAGGAGTATGTCTAAATTTAGGAATTTTCGGTTATATAGTTCATAGTAAAAATAAAACTGTTTTATTGTACTCCATACTACATTGTTTTCGGGTCATTGCTTCACAAATATTTATGTATGCCTACGATCTAGGCTTCAGTACAATCTCCGCTAATAATCACCCCACAGCCGGTGGATGTCAATATATTTGCGTTTGTTCGCACTGAGATACATTAACTCTCCAAAGATAAAGGTTTTCAATACGATTTATACATCTTATTGAAAAAACATATATATATTTTTTTAAATCGTTACTAATAAAAACTTGTAAGCCTTCAAATAAAATTTTTAAGAATCGATAGAAAAAACCAAAGAAAAAGATTCCAAACTGGATTAGTTGAGATACGAGGCTTAAAGTCGCTGACGTATACTTTTGACCTTTTGAAACATGCTTAGTAAGCATGTTTGTAACCAAATAATGTTAAAGCCTCATCAACTTAAGAATATTGTCCTTAAGATGTTTTAATACAAACGACGATTATAAAATCCTAGTACAAATGGAAAACAAGTCATTCATGACACGATTTAAAATACTGTTGAATACTTTTAGTTCCAAATACCTTTTATACTATTTGATGTTAATAATGAGGTAATTTCTTACTTCTCTGTTACATGGTATAGTAGTTTTGGAATGAAGCTGGATGTTCTACTGTGATCAAAAATTATCCGGAATGCCTCCTTTAAAATACATTTATAGTAGATATTGTCTGCAAACTTTATCAAATATTTTTACGACCTATATAAACATGTGGCAACAATCAGGATTTATTTAGTTTTATCGTTTAAAAATAAATTTGTTTTCAATAAGAGAAGAATTTTCACTTCGTTTATTTTCCAAAATGGCGAATGTAACTGACCAAAGAACATGCATTCAATTTTGTTTCCGCAGTGAAATTTCTGCTACAAACAACATTTAAACTGTATCAAAAAGCTTTTACGGACGACTGTTTATCAAAAACAACAGCATTTGATTGATTTAAAAAGTTTAAAGAAGGTAGAGAATCCGTCGTAGACCACCCACTTCGACTAATAATCTACATGTCAATCAGGTCAGAGAATTGGTGCTTAATGATCGTCGTTTAACAATAAGAGACATTATTGAACAAGTTCCTATATCATTCATCGAAACGACAAGTCGAAAACGACCTGAATTGAGTTGAGATAACTCATGGGTTTTGTATCACGATAATGCGTCTTCTCACAATACCATTATTATTCGCGATTTTTTGACAAAGCATATAACAAATACGGCTCCACAAGCTCCGTATTCACCTGATTTTGCACCGTGTGACTTTTACTTATTTCTATGGGTGAAACTCCCTCTTCGTGGTCACCGTTTTGAGGCCATTGATACAACAAGAGAAAATTCAATACCAATTTTAAAAAAACGAGTTTAAGGCATGTTTTGAGGATTAGAAAAACGTTGGCAGAAGTGTATTGAAGTCGGAGGAGATTACATTGAAGGAGATGTAATAAATTTTAACCAATAAGTAAATACATTTTGTTTTATGACAT
The DNA here is from genome assembly GCA_947359465.1 of Metellina segmentata. Taxonomy (NCBI): domain Eukaryota; kingdom Metazoa; phylum Arthropoda; class Arachnida; order Araneae; family Tetragnathidae; genus Metellina; species Metellina segmentata. Next base: position 17,999,661 of record OX375878.1, on the reverse strand, counting down.
CATTCCTGGTACTTTTTGATCACAGTAGTATAGTGATTCAAAACTTCCTAATATTTTTGCAAGTCTTTCTTAGAGACGTAGGCTGGTTATTATCATGTAGCTGTTAAATAAATGTACAAAATACAATCGCTTCCTTTTCATTCTTTTTTATTAAAACAAATGCTTACAGTCTCGGTCTTTAAAGGAATAAATCATAGCTGATAAGCAGAATGAACGAAGCAAAAACTTGCATCACTCCACCGTCACTATTACGTCTTTAATAAATCGTGGTAACAAATCTAATCATGCTAAAGATGACTTGTCGCATTGAGCCGGATATTTCGATCTTATCCAGTTACTATGGAAACACAATCGAACTAGAAAGACTGAATATCGCTACATAAAAAGAATAAAAAATTCATCTAAGGAAGACTAACTACTCCAAAGGCTGAAGAAATTGATGATGGCTTTTATAACTGTGAATTGTTTTTTAAAAAAATTAGTAATCTTTTACTTCAGAAAAACGATTGTTAGAGGTTTCCATAAACATAATTTGGTATGTTTTGTCGCACTATGATCATTTTTTGGCTCACGCGCTTTAAATTAGTTTATCATCATATACCAGATCTGATGTCTGATGATTGACTGAAGGCATTATAAGAGTATTTTAAGTTGCGTCGATACCCTCGAAATAGCCATGGTAGTTATTTAACTGTGCTCTTATAACTGTTTACCGGGTTCATGATATTAGATGTCTGAGGGATTTTCCGTGTAAACAAAAAAAAGCTGACGGATAACCTAGATCAGGGGTGGCCAACCTTTTACATACCATGCGCCCATTTTTCTCATATACGAGTTCAGATGCGCCATACAATTCAAGCACCTTTTTTACCGAACGTTCATGGTCTTGCCATATCCTTAGTAACTTTTTTAATAAAAGTATGTTTATCGACATAATTAACATTTTAAAATTATTGAACTATATTGTATGTAAAACAATGTCTATTACAGAGAATTCTTCAAATTTGAATCAGTCATTCGCGACCTCGTTTTCAATACCTTTATAACCAAGATGGCGTGCAAATATTTGGAAACAAGGCTTCTCCGTCAGAAAGGTTTTTTTTCCGTCAGTGCTTAAGCAATTTCATAGGACGCTTCTGTCATCGCATCGTCTTCACAACTTACATTAGCAAAATTATTTTATCTTCTGATTTCTTCCATTTTTTAGTATTCTTTACGTAACTCCGACCTAGAACAAGTTTAATTTTTCATTCTATGTTAGCCTGATGCTGTGTTTTATAGTGTTTATTAAGATCATGTCTTCTATTACGTAAAAGAGTAGTTTCACAAAGAATGCAAAAAACGATTTTCCTGATGGACTTGCTTGAAATAACTCATTTTCTGTTCGTTAAATTCACTTTTTCTCTCATACTTTTTGCGCTTCTATTGCACATTTTCTTTTGCCCAGTGATAAATAACAGTAATGTAAGAAAAAAAAAACCTTAAATAGTACAAAAAATCTTGTAAAAGAACAAACAGATCACAAGTACGTCGTATCACATAGAATATAAATTGCAAACTCAAAAAATTGTGACGAAATGAGGAGTAAGAAAGCTCTATGAATTGAACTGAGAGTACTATGGTGTTGAAAATATGAAGATATTTTCAGTTATCTACTTCAAAAGAATAAGGAGGCACAATAATGCAATGCGCCACTTGTAATCATCCAATGCGCCACTTGTAATCATCCAATGCGCCAAGCTTGGCGCATGCGCCACAGGTTGGCCACCCCCTGAGTAGATTTTACTTCCGCTACCCGATTACTCTGGCTTTAAACATATCGTAGTTACCTTGAATTGTAGTTCATCGCCATTTTGGCAACGATTAATCTAAAATGACGTTTACCCATCACATATCTGTGCGGGGTTGATACTTTGCAAATTATGTTCAAGACCTGCTGAGATCGTATTCTTAGAAGCAAGCCAAGTGCCTTCACGTTCGGAATATGTTCAGGAATCACGTTCCACTACAAAAACACAACTCATAAAGCAGCATGTTCATTTTTCCCACCGTCTTTTAAACTGTAGATTCATTAAATAACTTTTGTAAAATTAAAATTTCGATCTTAAAATACAAAAATTCACTTAAAGCGATGCATTATAAACATTGCATATCATTAAAAACCTTACTTTAATTAGAATCCAGTCCATTCCGATGCATTTTTATTCAAAGAATCTGATGAAATTTACGTTTTAAGGGGATCTTGGACACAAAAATCGTCAAATTTTCGATTTTTCTTTATTATTTTAAGAAATTATCTGTGTTTTTCTGCTTAAAATGACGTCTAAATCATGTTTCTATCTTAATTAGAACTAGAGATATAATAATTTTTGTGGTGCGTTGTTTTGAAAATCTAACACTCTTGACAGGTGTTGTCATGGCAACAACATCTGTCTTTAAAACTTTAAATGCGTTTTTCTCCATGATACATTTTTCAAGATTTCCTGTATTCAAATTGCTCTAAGTCGAAAACCGATAAAGTTTAAGGGTTGAAATTTGGAATATATCTTTTTCAAACATTATACTTTAATTTAGATTCAGCAAATTTAAAACAAATATTTACTTTTAAAAATATGACTTTTTTTTTTAAAGTACCTTAAAATTTTCAAACATTTTCATTCAAATATTTTTTATTTTTTATTAAATTAATATTTTTTTTAATTTCTGAATCAAAATTAAAGTTTATAAATTTGTGAATAATTTACTGCAAGAATTTTGAAAATGGATCAAGAATATTTTGAGTTTTAGCAATTTAAAATGACCCCTCTTTTTTTTTAATTTTAATTTTAAATTTTTTAAAAACTTTTGGAAAAATTTTGTGTTGTGATTTCGTTCATTAGTTAGATGGGTAATCAGTACAAAAAATTCAAAATTCCAAATTAATTAATAAAAAAAAATTTCAATGTGTCCCGGACCCCCTTAAGTATTATGAACCACGAACCAAATTTTGAAATCGGCACGAATGCTTGAAAGCCATTTTTCAAAAATGTTTCACAAATGCGTTTGTAGAAGTAGAGTATGGAAAGATAAAATAACCCTTTTCCTAAAAACATTTTAATCTTTTTTTCTTTCTTTTCTGAGATATTCGTCCTATTAACCATGATGTAAAACGATCTCATAGTAACATTCCACTACAATCGAAGGCATTATAAATAATCTCAGAACAATACGAAACGACGGTTGCTCTTTTTCATACAGAAATGGCTACTTGGCAATAATTCCTCCCAATCGGTTCTAGAAACTGCACGACTGCACGCATATTCATGTAGCGATTGATCATTCGGTCGGATTTGATAGTTCCGCGTTTTGATTTTGTTAAATATGTTCATTTTCATTTGGCTGTTTATGTATGCCCGATTTCGGTGCAGAGTAACGGAATATTAACATAGTTCTAAGCTTTTGTTTAGGAGTCATATATACGTTTTATGTGTGTAAGTGAGTTTCGGTAAATAGATGCTCAATTGCATTTGAGGCCCACTTTATCTCAAATTCCAAACCGGAAATGTTCTGTTCGTTGTTCTTTATTCATATGTAATGGTGCTTAAAAGCTCATTTTCATTGTTCACTCAAGTAAAGAAAAAAGATTCTCGGGTGTACAGTGAATTTTCTCTAGATTTTAGGTTTATGGAATTACCGTCGTTTCGTTAATTTTCGAGTCTCATTGTGAGAAAAATAATTTAATTTAGATATTTTTTATTACATCTCATATTTATTAATATTTAGAAAATTTGTATATGTACATATTGTGAGTTTAACAAATATTTATTGCTTGATACTTAAGATTAGGTCATTACTATTTGTAAGTTCAAACGAATTTTTTTCTCAGTTTCAATATCATGAAAAAATATTTACCTGGTTTATCATCACCTTCAATGCGTTCAAGAGAAAATTTGATTAAAGTGCATTACTGATAAAAAAAAATACTGTGTAAACACACTTTTGAGTCTTCTGTAATAATTATTATGTTACAAACACGCATTTATGATGTTATCAATCGTAAATAATGATGTAACTGAATTTATTAAAAAGTTACAAACAATTCAACATGAAATTATTTGTATTCATATTAAGAAAAAATAATTTTTTTCATTTGATAATAAACAAAAAAAAACATGCGAAATATCAGACAATTTGAAAGCATTTACCTATATTTCGAACACGTATAAATCTTCATTCCACAACTATGTGTGTTCGAATAGTCTAGAATTTTCTGTTTGTTGCAATTTAACTTTTTTCTACCTCGTGGTCAGTTAGCATTTGCTTATTTTTTACTTATAATTTGGAATGAATCATGAACCTACAGGACGCATTTCTTCCTCTAGTTAGGAGCATACGTCCTTCCTCTAGTAGATTGCAATAATGGGTCTTGATTAGGAATCCCAAGCACTAAAAGGAGTGCGCCCCCTACGTCACCTGAAATTAGAAAGAAAACATTCAAACACACAGCAGGTAAACGAAGTTGTCCACCAATTCAAACCACTTCGCACAAAGTTGGCTAAGTTGTTTGACTTCGTGCATAGAAAGTTGGTTGAGTTTTATGACTTCGTAACGATGCAAAGTTAGCTAAATTGCTTGACTTTGTGCAGATGCAAGGTAATTTGAGTTGGTTGAGACTTATCCCAGACGCAATAAGCTGTTTGAGTTGTTTGACTTCATGCAGATGCAACAGTTATTCTTGTTGTTGAGGTTGAACAGGTCTTTAGGACTGTAACAATGAACAAACTTTCCCAAAGAGAATTCCTCACATTCAGCTTAATATGTGCCAATTAAATATCCAATCACCACTTTCGAAGATGGTTTGGTTCAAAACACTCACGTTCATTCCATCGAACAGAGTTCCGAGACGAACCAAAGCAAACGAAACAAAAAAGAAACCACACGCTGCCGATTTCAATAAACATAACAATAAACTCCGACGATCTTCACGTCGGGGCCAACCACCCTGGGGCTTGCGCTGACCCCGTCGTCTGACTGGATCTCAAAGCCATTCATATATCGGTCACTCTGCAAACAGCCGAGGGCCTAACGGGGAATACCTGATATGACGGCTTGGCCTTCCCCTGCTTCGCCTGCCAATTAAGCTCATTGCACAACTTTCCCAATCGTCATCGAATCGTACCGTGCTATCTATATATGGAATAATTTCTTTGTCGACACCCTCCGTTCCAGGCCTTTGGCTGTAGCTATTTGCGAGTGACATATTCAAGATTTACAGGCCTAGATGCATGTCATTATGAACTGATTAATTGCTTCTGTCGTCTCTCGAGATGTTTGTAGTTTGAACTGTTGTTTCTATTTCGATCGGTGTTGCAGTTGGGATATGCGAGATGTTTTTGTTATCTGAATGAATATGTGTGACGGTCCAAAGGATTGCAAAATGCATGGCTTGAGGAACACTTTGAAGCAGATTTTAGTCCTTATTCCATTTTACACAAAACTGTCTGTTGTTATTTTTAGCATTATAGATCCAATCCTAAATATTCGTGGCATTGTGTTAAAAGTACAATCCAGGCAGGACAACAGAATTATGAGGTATGCTTTACAATGGACACTGTTTTGGGAAAACTAGAGTTATTGAATCTTAAATATATAAAAATGAGTGGATTTGATGTTTTAAAGTAAGTATATTCGTGCAGACGAAATTATTTCCACTTGAAAAACTAGTTACGAAACAATTTTGTTTTAAACAATGAACCCTTTAGCTAAACCGCAGATTAATTAAAATATATTTTGATGCTTGTTTCAGATACAATGAACCTGAAAAAGATAAACAATAAGATGTAATGCATCATTAATACATTGAATTTAAAAACTAATCTAAATTTTCCAATATAAATTCAATAATTTCATGTGAATATGTATGCAATGCAAATTTCCTTACTTTCATTCATTTTCAAGCTTCACATTTGAATTTTTCCATTTTCATTGCAATCTTAAATTTTTTTTTTTATGCTTGAAATTAAATTTTAAGAGGTGGAACTAAATAATTCCAGAATCACCATCAAAATCTTTTCTGACAAGGCATTGTGTGATGTTTGGGCGTTTAGGATCCACATACAACTTAATTAAAAACGAACATCGTTACACGAATGCATCATCTGAAACAGAAATATACTTATCAGAACATCTAACTCATTAAAACATTGAAAAAGTAGTTCCGCTATTTCTTTGGCTTTTACCACTCACGCAAATCTCTGACCTTTTTCTTTTTATACGTGGATTGAAGAAAATATTCCTTAAAAAAATAAAACTGTTTTAATCACGAAATAAATTAACTAAATAATTTGGCATCAGATATAAACAAGGAAAATTCATACAAGAACGAACAAAAAGGTATTTAGAACAGTTAAAGGTTTCTAAATACTTTTCTCCTTTCAATATAGTAAACAAATACTGTCATATATATTAAACATATATTTTTTTTTATTACACGAATCTGATAACAAAGCTTGTTAAAGATAAAGTTCGATTACAATAACAAATTCTCTCATCTCACGCGATGTAGACACGTTAACTCGCATGTGAAACAAGCGTGCCAACACGTTCAAATACCGCTAATCCTAAGCTTAAGACTCTTTGACGGAAATCACCTGTTTTAACCTAATGAAGTCTGGCTTAAAATGGTACGACATATAATTATATGGAGGAAGTGAAACAGTTTCGAAAGGTAAATTATCTCTCCAGTAGGAAGTGTTCTACAATAGTAGGCGGAATTTTAATTCGAAGGATTTCTCGCTTAGAAAACATAAAAAAGTGCTAGTGACTGTTAATATCAAGACACGTGTATGTTGCGGGATTTAAAATTAAAATTAAAAATTTGAAATTAAAAAGGGCATATAATATATGCTTTGGGAAGTGACCAAAGCTTTCAACTTTCTAATCCATATGTCACTTTGAAAAGAATAAAATGAAAGAATTTATGATCTTTTCATTGAGAACAAATTAGAATAAGTTTTTCATTTATTCAATTTTTATCAACCCTCTAAGGGGTTCACTCGCATTACCTTGCAACTTGCAGTTTTCCATTCATGACTTCTAAAGTTTTGACCTCCTTGATCAATAAAATATTTCCAAAGGATTTTACATATATTCTAAGGAAATGAATAATTGAAATTGTCCACGTGGATAGGATCTAATGAAATATTAGATCAAGAGAACTTATATTTATAAACATGGATCATTGCCTTTAATCCTTTATAAACTTATAAAACCGTATTCTCCAAGTGAGAGCTGTTACATACTATGTATTTGCATATACTAGGTATTTCAAATTTCTCCCCAAACTTTGGAGATACGTCGGAACACAAAATTAAACCCTATTCACGTGATGGACTTTATCCACAAGTATCACCTGTATTTTCTATATAGTCATTTATTAGCAGATAGTCTTTTTTTTAAAACAATCTAGGCTTCGACTCTTGCTAGGCTAGCATGACTTGGTGGTCGCAACTTTAACTACAAGGGTGTAACTATAGCCAAACTTAAATTAGGATTGTTAAAAATGTTTGCTGCTTCTCATTTCTTACCACGTGTCTGTACCCTCTAGGACTTACAGGTGGCTTTGGAAAACACACACCCATCTTGAGTAGTTTATTTTTGCATTCTTTATTCTCTCTTGTACTTACTTTTTAAGGAAATTTTGAAGCAACCTGTATGAGTATTTACTTAACCAATTTCAGATTATAATGGTCATTCGGCAAGAGTTTAAATTATGAAATTATCTAGCCTACATATTTCCAGACGTTATGAAGCATTAGATACGTTTATTCGCAAGACTTTAACAATCTTTAGTCTTACAGACGAAGTTCGGAGATGCTGCCTTCATGAAGAATAAATCTTTGGTATCGTTTTCACAAGACAGCTTTATTCTGGTTCACACCAATCTCTATCAATGGGGAAATGAGCTTAACGTTTAGCGAGCACAAGTATCTCATTTTATTCAGATATTCCTTTAAGTTCAGAGGTTATTCATACCGATTTTACGGTTCGCAGCGGACTTGGCACAGCATAGCGTTCATTGATGGAACAAAAGTAGTTCTTGGTCATCCACATCATGCCCTGTAGCCGGAGGGGAAATACTTTTCATGTAACAGCTCCTACGCAATTAGATGCACAGAAACGTGACGATTGGTTTAGTGTGATGTAATACCCGAGAACAAGCATTCCCGAATTAATTTGTAAGCTGCCAAAATGAGCAGGAGACACACCATGAACTTGTGTTGGTAGCCTCAAAAACGTTCTAGTTTTGGAATATAGCTTTGCCGGTTTCAATAGCAGACAACGCCTCTGTGGGGTCAAACCTGGGCAGTTCTCGCACGCTGGGAAAAGGTCAGATGTAGAATTTGACTCCGGGGCATTACACAGTCAGGATTTATGAATAATGAAGCTTTCTGATTGATATTACCCCCATTGAGCGGGTGTTGTAATCCAATACAACCACCGGGAGTTGTTGAACGTGAATCGCGCTGCAGATAATTGATATTTCAAAGTGGATTTGAGATACTGGACTCGGAGAGGAGGCTGTATCTTTAATGGAATCGCTATCAATTTAATCTTATCTTGTAGTGAAGATGTATCTGGTTTGGTGAATGAGTAACGGCTTCTTTTCTTATAGCAGCTGTTTTTTTAATGAAATAGAAAGTTTCAATAGTTCTCTTTTTTTTTTGTAAAACAGTTAACTGGGTTATGAATTGAAATTATCGTGTTCTGAACTTTGTGTTACTTAGTTTATGAGCTTTTTTAACAGCCTACCTACAATAAATCTGATTTTTATCTTCTGTATGATCACGAAATGTTGACTTCCGTTGGAATACCGTGTATACATTCGTTTTAAATATATCGTCGATGTTTTGAAAACATCGATGTATTGGAGTCGATGTTTTTGTAACATCGATGTTTATACGTGTCGATGTTTTCACGTTGTCGATGTTTTATTTTTAAATGAAAAAAGTACGGTTTTAAAAAATTTTTTAAATAACCTAGAAGCATAATTTTTATAATCGGCAAATTGAACATACTTTTAGACCAAAGTGGCCAAGGGTGAAGGGTCTGAAAAGTAGGGATGCGACATCGAGGTCTATGTTTTCAAAACATTGATGTTCTATAAAAAAAACATCGATGTATTGGAGCCGATGTCGCATCACTAGTTGCTAAACCAGTTTTAAGAAATGGAGGAAAAAGTTTAAATACACTGCATTTTAAAAACACCGATGGTTTTAGTGCGATGTATTATCAACATCGATGTTTTAATTTTGAACATCGATGTTTTGCTGTCGATGTCGCATCCCTAATATATATATATATATATATATATATATATATATATATATATATATATATATATATATATATATATATATATATAATGAATAGGTCTTCACATTACCTCTTATTCACTTCACTGGCCTATCCTGGAATTCTATCAAAATCTTTAATCCTCAGTTTCAACAGTTCCCTGTATAAGCCAATTGTACTGTCTAAAAAATTCTCACGACTAATATTCAAATTGTCAATATAATTAAATCAGTTTTAAAATATATTTTCAGTTTTCTGGTCTCGCTAGTTTTCTGTATCAAAAATAAATGCAGAATCTGCACAAACACCCTTTCTATCTGTCATGTGGTTACTCGCTGCTGGTCATACCAGCGTCTCCCAGTCATACTAGTTCATACCAGTTTCTTAAAAGATTTATATTCCGTGATGATATGAAGCGTTTCATTTAATTTTGAAACATATAGGGATTTGTTTTCGATTTTCTAAGAAACCGGTTGCCGAATTTCTCTATGATGATAATTAAATAGACTAGGCTAAACTTCGGGATCGTATCGTCAGATATTCTTCAGAAGAAATATGAGAAATTCCACCTCTTTCATTAGCATTATACTGAATGACATAAGTGAATGGCCATTGGATATAATTTAGATCTGATGAAGTATATTCATTGTGCCCGGGTTTGGGTATAAGGCTAAAAATACGTAATTTTGTCGCAGTGCAAACAACGCCCAGTAACGGGAGGTCCAGTCCAGCCACGTACACCTAGCACGCAACACTTTTATCTACCCATCAAAATATATACTTGACCTTGAGCATTGGGATTATTGATTTGCTGTCCACGTGTCGGATTAGAATAATCCACTCGAAACAGAATTAAGACATATTCGCCATTTCCTTGAGTAGACGTTGCCTGAAATGTTATGCGAGAGGGAGTTCAATCAACCTGTTGCTACTTTGTTATTCTGTCAGGAATAATAAACTTAATTTTATAAGGCATCCATCATTTTTAACGGTTTTGACATAGAAAATCTTTTTATTTGTTCGACCCAAACAAATTATATTTTCTGTTGGACGTTTCAGAAAAAATTTCAAGTGTCTGAAGCCGTTCGAATTTATCTTCATACTTTCGCTCTAATGAACCCATGCAAAATATTTGAATAACTTTTATGCAATGAAATCTGAAAAATGCAAATGAAAAGGGATGCGTAAACTTTCGTTAGAAAACAATGTTAATTTTTACAGTCGCTATCAAACAAGACATTCAATTTAAAATATTCAATAAAGATCCTCATCATATTTTGTTAAACCTAAAAGTGTAGATACTTATTTGGGATTACAAGTTTTATAGAACTTGTCATCGGACTGTAACGTAATATGTACTAAAAATCTAAAATCGTCTAAGTAGTTATAATTAAAGTACATAAGGACCAATATACAGCAATACTACAGATGTAAAAAAGACAAATAGTTAGAGTCTTGGTGTTATCCACGGTAATGTGGATCGAGGCCATCTTGGATAGTATGGAAGTAGTAACCCAAAATAGTCTACGAAATATAAAACAAATATACTGTCCCAACTGTTACTACTATTGCTACTCATAAATTCAGATTCATAAATCAAGGGAACTCGGTATCCTATTCAGCTCGGATGACGTGTACACTCGGTTAATGGGAGATCGGATCATCAAGATTCTACTGTATTTAGCAGTATACTCGTATTTAGTCTCCAAAAATTGAGAAAATGTTCGTCTCTCTCTTCGACCAAATTCAGAGACGTCATAACTTTATTATTTGAGTATATAGTGTAGATAGCTGCCTTTTACAGCTGTGTTACGAACACAAGCTCATAAATATGCAGTACATTTTAGCAGTCTACTTTAGTTAATACAGTAGAACTTCAATAATCCGAATCAATTGGGACAAGACCCTATTTGGATAATTGAATAATTCACGAAAAAAAGATTAGTAAAATAACGAATTTTGCTTTTGTATGTAATGGAATTGAATGACTATGAAAACAATTTTGTTTACATTTTGTGCTTGCGTACTGTATTAAAATGAATCATTGTCAAGTGAAAATGAGTTGTTTCGCTGTCTTTACTCGTTTTCGTGTTTTCAAGTCTCGCATGAAATTACGGTGAGTAGTTGTAGATGGTCGAACTCAGGCTGGGGCTCCATCCATTTTAGCTCCCGGCTATGTCAAGGCACTCAAACGCCTAACTAACTGACGGTCCCGCGTCTGGTCGAGTATAAATTCCATCGCCATCTTCCGGGTCATCAATGAGTTCTTCTCGCAACTTTTGAATGAGTTCATCGAGGATTTGGAACGCCTTTTTTAGACTCGCCTACGTCCTTTGTACTGTACTTGGAACATTCAGGAATGTTTTTCCTCAATCGTCATTTCGTCCTCTATATTTCGTCATTCCCCGACACGAAGTTTTTAAATGCGGATTTTGCTGATTTCTTTTGTTCTCAAAGCAATCAGGATAATTGGCGATCCATGTATCTGTAGGTCAGAATATTTACCGTTCCTAAACGGGTACGGCGGTTTTGTTAATAGATACGAAACAAAATTTGTCAACACATCTGCTCTGTCCTAAACTTAACTAACCCTTCCCCGTCATTCTTTAGATTTTTTTCAGCGGACGGAACTATCAAGTGGAATTCCTCTTGTGACTCTACTACATAAGACAAAACAAACAGTCCGACCTCAATATCTATCAAAAGCGTTAGGCTTCGCAAACGTCTCTGAAAGTTATGTCCTTATTGTTTTGCTCCCATAACTAAACTTCGTTTTGCTTACCGGCGAATCCACCGAACGTGAGCGATATTGTTATGACAGCCAGTGAACGGGAGAAACGCTTCCACCGACGTTATTTACGAACGGTTTCGGAATTATCTAATCTCGCTCTTCGTATTTTTGTTGTTTCCCGTGGAGTCAAGAGACCGCAAATTTACAACCACGCCATCTGCATAATACAATGATCTAAAACGAAATGGCGCGGTTTGCATGCTCTGATCAGACCCGGGGAATTGGAACTAAAAGCGGGTCTTTTTCTCAGAAAAGGATGTTGTATGTCATCCGATGTTGGGAAATGCTTTCTGTTGTTATTCCCAAGCGCGGAAGTGTTCCGTGGAACGTAGGTTTTAAATGCACGTTCTAATATCCCAACGAGTGCAATGGGATCTGGAAGTCGAGATTGTGGTCATGTTGGCGCAGCATCCTAATTTGGGGTCAGCGCTACCGCTTAGGAAGGATTACAAAATGTAATACCTTCCTCGGAAAAGGATATGCGATGTTAATGCTATAACACAGGTTAAGCACTTTATCTGTTCCATTGCATCGGAATATTAGATAACGTGTAACATAAGCTGGGGAAAGTTCAATGTCTCCTTCACATCCTCAATATAGTTGCTCTACAAAACAATTTTATAAATAGACACATTAGGTCCATATATACCGCCGGAATTACATGAGTATATGATTATATTGAAGATGTTATTGCGACGATGGTTTATGGCTATCCCATAAGCGTTGAATCATTTGACGTTAACCCCGAAAAGAACTGATACATATTTTATTTATGAAATTATCTGTTTCATAAGCTTGCGAAGCTAAAATGTTAATGCCCAAAACAAACCAAGATCCTTTTAAAAATTTGGATGCTTATTCAATCACTCTCGTTATATGAAAGCAGATTACTATGCATCCATTGTTCAATGCGAGATTTCTTATCAGTTACATCGGTATGTTTTCGAAAAGATAGGCCTCTAAATCGGATATGGAAACAAACTGAAAATTATGTGTCTACATTAACCCTTCTTTGCATGATTTTTTCTTTATTGGTGAAATAAATCAAGGTGATATAATTCATGTTCAAAATTAAAGGAAAAATGGTTTAAAAAATCTTAGTATATATATTTATAGTATAAATTTAGCAAAAAACAACAGGATGGTATCATGTGGTATTTTTTTAATTAAACGCAAACTTTTTCAGAAATTGCTCTAAAAATAACAGAAACACATGTTACAAACCTTTCTTCCACTCATTTTCACTTTTTTAGCAATAGAAACTCAAATATAATAAAACAAAATTAAAAACGAAATCATACGTTTATTGCAACTACAACAAACAGCGGAATGACAACTTCAAGCTCGTTTTACTGATAGTGACACTTGCTTATTTTTGACAGCTATGTTTTTTTTTATGCAATAGACATTAAAAAGGTATCCAGACACGATCAAATTAAACTGAACTTGTTCTTTTATATAATTTTTGGGCATTCAATGTTATGATGGAAATTTCCACCATTATGCAAAGAAGGGTTAAATGGGAAAAGTTAGATGGATTGACTGCATATTGTATAAAGTTTATCTTATCAAACATTGATTTGTAATTATTACTAATATGGGAAGAGAAAAACAAACGGATGAATTTTTGAGAATTTGCTAAACCAGCAGCAATTGTAGAGTGCCAAAAGAAACATTATTGGGTCTCATTTTTTACAACCTCGTACAATTGAGAGAAAGTTTTCATTCCTGTGGATTTCAGATTCATATTCAACTATGTATATCATGCATCATGAATTTTTTTACTTTTATCGACGGACAGAGAAGAAATAACCTTTTAAGAACGTATCTCGAACACTTTCCCCAATACTTGCACTTTCTCCGCCGTACTCATCTCGTGCAATAATGCAAGTTGGTTATTTTGTTCAATCATTATTTTGCAAATTGGTTCAATTGCATCTATAGCTCTGAAATGTTTTTCTGGAAATTATATTACAGTGAGTATGAATACGTATCTCAAATAGATTTAAGATGTCAATGTTTTCGACGAAAATTTTTATTATAGGAATATTTATTAAACTAGGGCAGGGGTCGGCAATCTATTGAAACGGAAGAGCCAAAAGTTACAATTTACAAAATTTCCCAGTTTTTAAAGAGCCACTAAAAATTTCGTTTCAATATTATAGTATTTGCTTATATATAGTTGATTTTTAATTTAAAATAAACCGCTTTATATACGGAATTAATATTTATTCATATAAAAACACAAATATAGATAGTTACATCAATGGGAGCATTGGCTTTGCATGCCTTTTGAAAGTTTGATTAAATCTGGCTTATAACTTGTTGTTTTAAGTTTCAAGCACGATTTTAGATTTTTATTTGTTAGTTGTGACTACTAACTTTACTTTTTATTATATTCATGCAAGAGAACGCTTGCTCGCACGAATATGTCGACACGAAGATCGTCAGCACTCCATATACCAACTTCTTCACCGCACTGTAGCATTCTGGAAGACTATTCAATGCACCAAATATGAGGGCCTCAACTCGCGGAATTTCTTTTAGAGCTGTCCACTTGTGCTGCGCGATGTGCATGCATTTCTGGACCTCCAACTCTTCCAACTTGCTCTTGAGTTCTGTGAAATTGCCACTCCACAAGTCTTTGTTTTTCAAATCTAGAAATTGCATTTGAAGCGATCCAGCATCAATTCCAAATGGCTCAATGCTGGTCTCATTTGTATTTGTGTTGAGCGGATTTACTATGAACGCGAGAGTACTTTTGTTTGTTTTGAATTGCTCGAATATCTCATTCTTCATGTTTTTTAAAGCTATGCTGAAGTAATTCGTGTCAATAGTTGTATTGATCTCATCGCGATATTGCTTCAGATTTTTTAAATGAAGTAATTTACGGCTCTCTATGTCTTCAACAAAAAGAAGTAATTTTTTTCGAAACTAACTACTTCTTCAAGCAAGGCGTAAGCTGGGTTGCCCTTTCCTTGCAATTTTAGATTTAGTTCATTTAGTTTCATTGTGGTATCTACCATGAAGTTGAATTTTTACAGCCATTTGTCTTCTTCCAATTCGGGATGGTCAATGCTTTTTTCATTGAGGAGTGTTTTTATTTCACTCAAGCACAAACCAAAACGTTACAAAACGTTACCTCTGGAAAGCCATCGCACTTTACTATGCAGAAGTAGGTCAGAAAACTGGCTATCTATTTCCTCAAGGAAATCTTTAAACTGGTGATGGTAGAGTGCTTTTGCCAAGATGCTGTTAATAATCTTAATTATCAAGTTCATGACCTCAACTATTTCGGCCGGAAATGTTTGGGCACAAAGCGCTTCTTGATGAATTATGCCGTGAAACGATAGAATTTCGTGGTTTATTTTTTTCTGAAGAATTGATGTTACCCCCTCTATGGGGTATTCCTGTTATACTTCTGGCTAGATCAGTTGCTGAAACGATTTTATTTAAATCGATTACATTGCCTTCCATGAATTTTTGCACAGCATTTGCTATATCTTCTTCACGAGTTTGCCCTGAGAGCGGTAGCAATCCTAGCAGTTCTTCTTTTGGACCTTGGGACGACATATACCTGACGAAAATGGTAACTTGTGCCGTGTCTTTTATGTCGCAAGACTCATCTATAGCAAGTGATAAGGCAGAAGCCAGTTGAATGTCTTCCACTTGCATATGTGTTACATTTGAATACATTTTAATAGTTCTATCTTGTACTGTTTAAGCAGATAATGGCAAATCTTTGATTTTTTTTTCATGATTTCTGCTTTGTTTTAAAAATTACGAAACAGTTCTTCAGATGCACGTATAAAACAATCTTTGACGTACTCACCATCTGTGAATGGTTTTCCTCATTTTGCAATTTCTAATGATACTGCAAAGCTCGCCAGATTTACATTATTGGAAGATTGCGCCCAGTTATTTAGCATGGAACTTTTTTCTTGGAGCTCTTCAACAGCTTTTCTTTGTGAGTCACCGATTGGATATTTACCAGCAAAGAGGGTATGTTTTGTAGTGAAGTGTCTCTCCAAATTTGACTTCTTATTGTGTGCGAGTTTTTCGTGGAAATGAGACATGTCGGAAGGCCATCTGTGTTGCATATGAATGCAAACGATTCCGTCCAATCCTGATTGAATTCTCGGTTTTCTTCTTCAGTTCTTCTCTTCTTTCTTTTTTTTTACCAGATGCCATGCTGGCGGCAGAGTTGAAAAAATGATTTAAAAAAAATTTACTTATCTAACTATTTAGCTATCTAAAACAGCAAACAATTTATTTACCATTATTACTTCGTTAACACGATCCTCAGATTTATAATCCAATTCTGTTACTGATTTTATTATATTATGCGCGTACATACTTTGAGAAGATAATTCGCTTCTCAATCGTATTCTTCTGTTGTTGTTTCTCATGCCTACATTGGCAGACCAGAGGAATGCCAGGCCCGTCGAAGATGGCAAGAGTTGAGGCGGGTGCGCCTTCCATGTTATTGAGCCCCATTGGGAGGGAGTCCGACTTTTGCTCGATATACATGACACATCCGTTTTACAGGAAGGTCCCTTTCATACATCCATTCACTCACACATATCATAGTTTAGATCCCAATCAGAGGCCGATAACCCCTTGATCAGGTACCCCCAGAGGTGTTGATTTGGTATGGGAACATGGGGGACTTTGTGACCACGACCTATTAAACGTGCCCCAGTCACCATTAGTGAACACGACGGTCTTTAGCCAGGTCGAAGCGCCGATCTCGCAATCATCAGAATTGCAGGCTCCGCCGAGGACAGAACCCACAACCCTTCTGATGCGAGCCCGACGCTCTACTGACTGAGCTACAGCGTATTCTTCTTGAAACAACAAGCGAATAGAAACGCAAAAACCGCAAGCGATTAAATTAATACACATGCAAAATAACGTCGACCGCGCTATCCGAGGATGACTACACTATCTAGACTCTAGACGGTCGCCGTTTGGGTGAGACAGAAATGGAATGCAATTGGCTGAAAGATAAACATGGTCACGGAGTCTCATCTCTAAGAACAAAACAATAGTTCAAATTTATCTCATTACGGTCATGTTAAACGTAGAAATTTGTAATTAACGATTTTGAAAATGGAAGCTATTGAGAAATTAGGTACTTAAAAATATATTTTCTTACTTTTTAAGGGTTTTGATAGTAAATTATTAATTTTTTCGTATGGAGCTGGAGAGCCGCAACTTTACATCGAAAGAGCCGCATGTGGCTCGCGAGCCGTTGCCGACCCCTGAACTAGGGGGTCCGCCCCCTGCTCGCTAACGCTCGCCAACCCCCAGAGGATTGCTTCGCAGTCCTCATTGGTTCGCAGCGCGAACCTATGCTCGCTTCGCTCGCATCAATGAAGACATGTGTCCTAGCAGAAGGAATTGTTTACAAAATATGATATTCCAAAAAAATATTTTTCAAATCTAAATTTTATGCTGTTTTTCAGAAAAGATATTTACAGTTCCTCTGAAATCAGAATTCAAATGGAAACTTTGAGCAAATTTTGACTCGAAATGTGAGCGTTGAATTGGAAATTGAAAACCCAGCATGTTGGTTGTGTGTACATTTACCCAGCACTCGAGCCACCCACGCTTTTTCATTGAGTTTGTTGTCGAAAGTTGTAATGCAAGCGTCTTGTTGAACTATAATAGTTTGCCCAGAAACGGACCTTTTTTTTAAATGACCCTGAAAAGATCCTCCGTTTTCTTTGATTTCTATTATTTACTGCAACAACTGGACTAAAATTCATTTTATTTCAATAAAATTTCATCCGATAACGCTATAAATTCAATTGAAGCGCGAGGCTTTGGGATAAACAAAGAATCGTACAATGTTGCCAAAACGCGAAAACAAATAACGTCTTTTTTGCGTGCCACGTAAGAGAATTATATATATAGATGGTTCATATTAAATACCACCACGAAATATTGCGTTGGAGGGAGGTATAGGTATCTTAATTAACTTAACACTGAAGCAAAATAATGGGGTATTGAAGCTGGTTCGGGATCAACCCCTTAAGGGAAAGATGCGAGGACAACACCACGGTTTAAATTGACTATGTGTTGTCCTCGGATCTTTTCTTTTGGGTTTCACAAACCGTCACCAATAGTCCGTTTTGATGTTTCAGTGTGACGTTAATTAAAATACCTACCGCGGTAGCTGATTTTTAAGAGATCACAGGGATAGCCCTCAGAGAAAGCAATTAAAACTACACTACCCTACAATAATGGACCGGACAGCAAGATGTGTTGGTATAAGGGAAAGAATACATGCTTTAATAGAGGGACTGGTCCCCCACGTGCTGCAATGACACTAGCAACCCTTCTGGGCATACTTTCAACAAGGTTTTGATACACAGCTATGGGTATTTGTGTCCATTCCTGCTGCAAGAATGTCGCCCCCCCCCCCCTCCCCAGCTGTAGATTTCGGACGTGGTTCCATGGTCCGTAAGTGTCGCTCTAACGCGTCCCACAAATGTTCTATGGGTTTTAGGACGGGACTCTTAGGCCAGGGAAGACGTTCGACATCCATATCTTGATGCCACTGCTTGACCGAGGCTGCAACACAACATGGAGCGTTGTCGTCGTGGAAGTAACATTTCTCCATTCCATAAAATTGCCAGAGCGTTGAAAGAACCTGACTGTCCAAAATGTTGATGTGGGCGTTCAATTGACCAGGAACAACATGCGAAGGTCCCAGGCCATATCACGAAAAACACCCCCAAACAAGTAGTCGGATTTTATGCAAATCCGATGGTGTCCGGTCCATTATTGTAGGGTAGTCTATTGTTTAAGACTGATTATTGCATGTTCCGTGTCCAACAACAACACAAGGTCAGCAGTTTTAGGACCAATGAAATTGCTCCATATATAGACATGAAACGGTACAGAATGGAAAACAATCTGCATCATATATAAAATAATTAGAATAATTTTAACATGTGAAAAGTTTAAGGTCTTTCTTACATAAGAAGTTTATGGCTCTAATTACTTTGAAGTGCCCTTCATTATCGTTCGGCCATTAATTCACAAACCATTTCGCAATTCTTTGATAGAACAGCTAACTAGCTCTAATGGAACATAAAACAGAGAGTTGAATGAAATACATAACCTTCCTGGTGAAGTTTCTTAACTAAAATAAGACAGCAATCTTTTCTAAGAATCAAAAATGTACTGCAATTCCATTTAAATAAAGTGGAGAGTTTCAGAACGTCACTTATTCCATTTCCTTCTCCACAAAACAGCTTTGTTACATCCGAACTTATTTTTTGTTTTCCTATTATAAGCACCATTATCATTTTGAATCATTCATTGTTCTGCCAGAAAGTTTCGTTACAGTTCCCTTAAACTTATGGAGACAAGACTCAAAAAACCCGTTTTCTCATTAAATCCACTTTTCCACTGTTCCATTGCCGCGCACTTGAAACGGTTTTGAGGGTTCGCGCCGCGACACTGACCGCGAATCAGATCACATTTTGCTATTGAACTAAGCCATTGTGTGAAATATCCTTCGTCCTGATAACATCTGTGGCCAAGAAACACAATGGGATTGCAACATGCCGGTGTTCGCCGGTAGGAAAATAGATCTTTGCAAGCACTGAGACATTTTCAGGGGGTTACCGGGCAAATGACATTTGTCGGGTTTCGTACGAAAGATAAAATCTAGGTCACTTATTAATGGAATTGTGGTTTTTCAAAACATGGCAATGAAGAAATAGGAAACTAAACCTCCAAATTCTATGAAGGGAAATTTTTTTTGCAATTGCTTTTGAAATTGGTAAGTTTGTTTCCCGGGTTAATGTCCTGTGAAATTTGTCTTAAATTGAAGTTATGGTTTTGGTCATTAAATATGGTCAGTACCTATATCAATGAATCCTGCATTTTGTAGGTTGGATTTCTGTAGGTTACCCTGATCCTATTTCTTTCGGGCTTGAAAAAGCTTTTTTGTTAAGCCTAAGCTTGGTTCGTTGTGTTTTTCCATTGTGCTAGCAACCTGCGAGTTGTAATAGGGGTCATTTGAAAGAGCAATGAAAGGTTGCTAATATGAAACTAGGTTCTACCCAACACCGTCCTGTTCGCTGGGCTAGTTCATCTCTCGTGACCTGAAATATCCTTATGTTGGCATGGTAAAGAAGTTCGGAGAGGGAAGTGCCAGTTCAGGTGTTACCCTCGACATCTGAGCGTGTTTTAAAATTACGTGGTATTATCCCCGGATCTTTCCCTTCGAGATTGTTCCTGGACCGTCGCCATTAGTCACTTGTACTGCTGCTTCAGTGTGACGTTAATTAAAATATCACACCATACCTGCCAGTTGTAGAAAGCACAGGTTGGAAATTCTCAGCTGGGAAAAACCTGTGAAATCTTTTAGAAAATTTATATCGCTACTAAATAGGCGTTTGTTTATAGGCGTGGACCGACCAGCCGGTATAGTGGTTAAGGTGTTAGCCTCTAGATCGGAAGGTTCGTGGGTCGAATCCGAGTCAGTGCATGGATGTTTCTAAGCGTATGGTGTAGAGGCGGCTGGTGCACCTTAAATCTGTCGTGGCGGAAAGTACTCACGTTGGGTGGGTGTGGAAGTTTGGAGAGTGGGATGCCAGCTCAGGTGTTACCTCGACATCTGACCGTGGTTCAAAATTACGAGGTGTTGTCCTAAGTTACGTTACGTTAAGAAAAAGAAGGACAATTTCAGTTGTCTCTTACATCATTCCTTACGGCGAGCTTAGCTCTTTATTATTCTCATAATTTTACCTTTGTGCTGCACACTATGCATCTACTAGATCGGAAGGTTCCTGGTTCGAATCCGGGTCAGTGCATGGATGTTTCTAAGCGTATGGTGTAGAGGCGGCTGGTGCATCTTAAATCTGACGTAGACGAAAGTCCTCACGTTGGGTGGGTGTGGAAGTTTGGAGAGTGGGATGCCAGCTCAGGTGTTGCCTCGTCATCGGACCGTGGTTCAAAATTACGAGGTGGTATCCTCGGATCTTTCCTTGAGTGACTGATCCCGGACCGTCGTCAATAGCCCGTTGTGTTTCTCTAGAACGACTTTAACTAAAATTACCATTACCTCGGATCTTTCCTTTAGTAAATTGACCCCGGACACTGTCGCCAATAGCCCGTTGTGTTGCTCTAGTACGACGTTAATTAAAAATCACCATCGGCAGTTGCATCACACCATCCGCAGCACTGAGGAAAGACGAGTATCCCGCGAGCCGCTTCATACTTTCGTAAAAACCTATCACTTACAAGAGACGTAAACGTGCTTCAACTTTTCCAACGGCGATCCATTATTGGAGTCTACGAGATTCGAGGTTCGATCGGTTGCAGCTACTTTTAGTTTGATAGCGTTCTAGAACTCTGGGAAGGATGGACGCCAACTAAATGATTTCGAATCCCTCGGGGCCGACCATAGCGGTACTTCGAATTCAGAATGACGACCAAGGTTAGAACGCTACGGCGCTTTTACCTTGTGTTCGATGTTCTGTCTCTGCATTATAATGCCTTGGGAGTACGGGTAAAAATGTTTTTATGAAGCCGATGTTCCGATTCGACGGGGAAGGGGGCATTTCGAACAGAGTCGTTCATTCTCTTTTACCTTTACGTGAGGTTTTCTGAAATAAGCAGGGGGACACTTTTCATTCAGGATTAGAAGTTACTACTCAGGACGATCACGAATTGTGCCTAATAGAATTTTTGATAAAATGATGGACATTTTCCATGGTACGTATTTGGTTCTCAAGCTATGAGTAGCGACTCGAAATTAAATCAAAAAGTCAAGATGTTGTATTCTTTTAGTTTTTCTAGTTTCAGTTTTATTCAATGAACACATTTTGTATTGGCGAAATTCATTAAAATTACATTAATTCACTTAATGCAAGTCCATTGAAATAATAGATTATTGGTGCACTAGACCTATTTCATCGTTCTAAATTTTCGCATCAAATATTAAGTTGAAGTAATTTTTATTCAACATTATAATTTAGAAAATGGGTAAGGTAAAGTAAGGTAATTTTAATTAACGTCGTACTAGAGCAACACAACGGTCTGATCACGACATTAGAAAATGGAATCTCTGGCAAAATAAGGGTAATGTTTGAAATGACATTTTAAAATTTTACTGTGGTAATGAAGATTGGGAAAAATAGCTTTAAATCGTACTGAGAAAGGGATATTAATTTGTCTCGTTTAAATCTGACAGTAAATTCATGTCCTAATAAAGTGCACCATCTATATTACTAGCTATACGACAGTTCTAACTAGCTATGTGTACAGTTCTATGCGACTAGCTATAAAAGTAATCCTAATAATGTGATGACAGCAATCCATTGTCATTGAATTGCTGACACTTATGAATTCTGAAATTTGTCTTAGCAATGTGGTAGTATGTCTTCTTGTTCTGTGTAATACAGATATCGACCACCCTAAACGCTATAAAAAAAATCAGCGTACCCTGCCAAAGCCGAACAAGCCCCATAATTCCAATAAAAGAAGTAAACAGGTGGCTTTTATGAATCTACCATTTCCAACTTAAGCATCCGAAAGGCTTCATAAATATTACATTAATGTAACCTGCGACCATGCTGTCTGTTTTGTAAATCATTCAAGGATCAGTGCAAGAATTATCTGGTATCGTTGCTGCATTTGTTGGCGCATAGCATTTAAATTCGCTCTTTCCTTATAATGTAACAATTTATAGACTTCTAAAGTAGTGTCTGAATCTGAGGATGCTTTTCGGTTTGCTTAGATTCGCACTGAATGCTTAATTATTTCTCATTTTTAATGATGCAGTGAAATAATGTGAACTGTAGCCTATCGGCAAACTGTCTTCAATATCAATAAGGTGCCATAAATTCAAATCTTCAAGTAAATGACGATACAAAAATTCAATTCGTGTTGAAACCCATGGTTTGTCAGTTTGCTTATCATAAAAGTCATGTTGCTACTAATCCCCTTGGTTTAGGTATTACCTAAACCAAGTTGAAACGACCATGTTTTACAAGCCAAGCCGAACATCAACCGACTCCTGTTCATCCACAGAAACGCCAATACAATCTAAAATATGGGGAGTTGTTGCTGCGGTTGCGTAGCATGAACAAGTTGAGAAGTTCTTAGCTCCTCACGTAAAAATTATGTATCTCGCTTCTATGTATTGCCTGATCATTTTGGTGCGATCATGAGCTTTTATTAATATGACGAGTACAGGATGATACGTATGATATTTATTTTCGCACCACAAACTTCTTTAAAAGTTTTGAATTAATCAAAAAAGATTCACGAACTGTCAAATGAGAACGTAATGAAATAAAGTAGAACATTAAGTTATTTATTAACTGCATTGATGGTCAGGCAAAATGGAGCACTCATTAAAATTACCCACCGGTGGGAAATTGTTTGTGGAAAACTAATTACACCGTTAAACAGTGACCCTTCGTCTTGCGTTTAGGCGTGTCTGCGATCTAGTTTTGAAAATCTGCTTGTAATTCGTCGTAAATCGTAATTTGCATTTCATGTCCAAAGTGTTATCGCATAAAATTTAGTTTAAACGCGTCAATTATATCGCACATGAGGAATTCTTTAAATGCATGAATTCCAGTTTACCGGTTATCAAAGTTAAATACTGGAGAGTAAATTCATTTTTACTTCTGTGTTAGGGGGAAACCTAAATAAGAAATTTCTACAGTGCACAGATCAAGTTTAAAAATTATTGAAACGCAATTGAAATATTTCATATTTTTTTAGACTCTTTAAGTGTTACCTTTATCTTAAGGTTTAATGATTTAGTCTACTAAGGTTAGTGACCGATGTATCACACTGAACGGATTTGCAGTCACTGTAGTTTCCATGGCAATGAATTGGTGGATAGCTTAGCTAAGGCAGGTTTCTAATTACCTTAAGGCCATGTCCACTCACTGACTACCAAAACTACTTATTATTAATACAATAATCAAACGTTCCAGACTTAATATTTATAAAGGTATGGGTGAAGAGAAAGATTGTAATTCCTTGCTTACGTCTCAGTTGGCACAAGATGCGCCAAGAGCTCTCAGTAGGTATTTTAATTAACGTCGTACTGGAGCAATACAACGGGATATTGACGACGGTCCAGGATCAATCCCCCAAGTAAAAGATCCGAGGACGACACTTCCCGAGTCCTATAGGAGTCACTTGTTTGAGTATTTTCACTGGACGCGTCTACCTGCAAAACTATCTCTACCAAATTGGCTTGTCAGACTCTCCAACTTGCCCTCTGTCTGGCCTTTCTTATGTAACAGGTAAATTGTGAATTTTTAGTTAACGTCGTACTAGAGCAACACAACGGGCTATTGACGACGGTCCGGGATCAGTCCCTTAAGGGAAAGATCCGAGGACAACATTTCGTAATTTTGAACCACGGTCAGATGACGAAGCAACACCTGAGCTTGCACCCCACTCTCCAAACTTCTACGCCCACCCAACGTGAGGACTTTCGGCCACGACAGATTTAAGGTGCACCAGCCGCCTCTACACCATACGTTTACAAACATCCATGCCCGAACCCGGATTCGAACCAGGAACCTTCCAATCTAGAGGCTAACACCTTAACCACTATACCGGTTGGTCGGCTCTTATGTAACAGGAACCAATCTCAATAGCTGCCCTGATCTTTCTGACATCGCAGTGTTTAATAATACTGCTAATATTCAGGGCTATATTTAGGGGGGGGGATCGGGGGGAGGGCTGGCAGACAGAGACTGATGGTAAAAAAACTGATCAAGCGTAGAATGAAAAATAAATTAGTCTACCAATTGATATAATTAGTATTAGTTAATATGAATTTAGTTCATATTTTCTGTACATCCTATCAGCTTAACCTTTTTAGAGTCAGTGGCAGGTATGGCGCACCGCCTGATCTGAAATAGAGGGTAAAGGCTAGTGTTTATACACTCCAGTTAAATATATAAATCCTTTCGTTTGATGTTCTGATGTCAGGGAGCTAGAGATGGGCTGTGGAACATAGTGTCATTCCATTTTCACTTAAGAAAATTGATTATACTAAATTTTTATTGTGCGTAAAATAAGTGCATATGTGTAATAGGTTTTACTCAAAAAAAAACTTCCAAAGGTATTTTTTAAATAGTGCCAGTCGAAGGTTTGGTGAGATTAAAACATAAAACTAAATGGTAATGTTTCCTTATTGAAGTATTGCAAAATTTGGCCCTTGAGGTATAAAACTTAACCCATCCAACCTTATTGAAATATACACTACCCTACAATAATGGACTGGACGCCAGCGGATTTGCATAAAATCAGACTACTTGTTCGAGGGTGTTTTTCGAGGTATGGCCTGGGACCTTTGCATGTTGTTCCTGGTCAATTGAACGCCGACGCCTGTTCGAACATTTTGGACCATCAGGTTCTTCCTACGCTCTGCAATTTTATGGAATGGACGAATCTTACTTCCGGGACGACAACGCTCCATGTCATGTTGCAGCCTCTGTCAAGCAGTGGTATCAAGATATGGATGTAAAACGAATGTCCTGCTGAGAGTCCCGACCTAAACCCCATAGAACATTTGTGGGACGCGTGAGAGCGACTCTTACGGACCAGGGAACCACGTCCGAAATCCACAGCTCAGCTGCCGATATTCTTGCAACAGTAATGGGCACAAATACCCATAGCTGTGTATCAGAACCTTGTTGAAAGTATGCCCAGAAGGGTTGCTAGTGTCATTGCAGCATGTGGGGGACCATCCCCTTATTAAAGCATGTATTCTTTCCCTTATACCATCACATCTTGCTGTCCGGTCCATTTTGTAGGGTAGTGTGTATGTCGTACCTAATATCTATTTATGTGTATTTCTCTCGTGATAATATATATTTCCTCTACGTATAATAATGATAAGAAGTAAAAGTAATAATGGATCTTGCCTATTGAAAACGCTTCCTTAATGTGAAAGTACAGCAACTGCCTTGAGAATTTATTGGCGGTAATAACTATTTAGCAAGACGGCGTGGAAGAAAGCCTAAATTTGTGAAGCTAGGTTACACTACTATAGTATATACCAGGGGTGGGCCTGCATGAGGTCAATCAGAGCCGTATTCCAATTTTTCGCATATTATTAAGAGTCACACCATAGTTACATACTAAACATACAAATTCAAATTTAATTTAATTAATATAGTTATGTATTCTACACAAGTATTAAGTGCTGTATGTAAATTACACGCATGTAAGAAAGTATAATTAAGATAAAGAAAAAACAAAAATATTATTTCAAAATTTTAATAGTAAAAATAAAGTATAATAAAAAATTCATTAATAAAAATAAAATACAATAAAAAATTCATTAACAAAAATAAAATAGAAATTAATTCATTAATAAATATAAAATATTATAAAAAATGCATTAATAAAAATAAAATATAATAAAAAATGCATTAATAAAAAATTCATTAATAAAAATAAAATATAATAAAAAATTCATTAATAAAAATAAAATTTAATAAAAAATTCATTAATAAAAATAAAGTATAATAAAAAATGCATTAATACAAATAAAATATAACAAAAAATGCATTAATAAAAATAAAATATAATAAAATTTAATTCATAAAAATAAAATATAATAAAAAATTAATCAATAAAAATAAAACATAATAAAAAATTTATTAATAAAAAGTTTCACATTTAACGACCTTTGGTCAAATCTTCACTTAATCAATTTAACAGGATACATGAAAAAAGTTCTGGAAAAAAAACGGGTTTAAATTTATAATAGGAGCCTCACTTAATTCAACGAATAGCCGCATTTTCCCACCCCTGGTATATATTATTGTATTGTAAGATAACTTTTGCAGTGGCGGCAAAGTTCACAGCAGCTATGTTTTCTGTTATCTCTTTTACTTTCAATATAACAACATAAGTATTTAAAAGTGCTACAAAAGATTTCGAAGCCTTTACTTGTACGAAAAATTAAGTTATGAATGGCAGAACGACAGTGCATTCATTATTCTATCTCATTGATAACTTTGTTGATCTGTTTGACCTCTCTACTTTTCATAAGCGTTTGACCCGCGTCATTGAAAAGAAAGCAAAAAAAAGCAAGCTCCTTGCACTTCAGCCCAGTTTTAATTACGCCTTGATTAACACCTGTATCCTTTTGCATAATCTTACGCCATCGGTTACGACATTTCACACCTTTGACAGGTTTAATTTAAAACCGCTGCGCCAACCTTTTCTGCGTGACTTTTCAACTGAGCCACTTTGCAACTGTCTTCTTTGTTCCACGCAAAAAAGGCTTAAGTGTTTCTTTTGTGTCTTTGCATTGACAAGAACCTCAGGGGTTTTATTTACCACTTAAGAGTATCGGCTGTTTTTGATGTCATACTTAAGCGTTAGATGGGTAAAAAAATACATCCAGTGTGGGCCACCATTATAGTTTATGGGGTCGTATTCTCTTGCGCAAATGACTCTTCGTACCAGCTTGCCATTAAATTTAACCGGTTATAATCACTTTCTCAAAAATGGATATATTCCAACGGTTTTTAATTTGGTTTCTGTCGTTATTACTTTATACGGTTTTCAAAAACAAACACAGGTGGCTATCAGCTCGAAATGATGGCATAATTTGATGCCATCTCGCAAAATCGATTGAGGCCACAGCGACTTAATGGAAGATGGTCGGACAAATATTCGCCATTTCGTTGATGTCATGGCTACTTTCATCATTTTCTCGTGAACTTTGTATCGAATTCAGATTGAATGAATTCATTTTTAATGAACTTAAGCTATATGTTCATGCTAATCGTCGGGAAAATAAAGAAAAAACATATAACTGCTTATAGGTCTTTGTTTGTGTAATGTTTTAAGAGACAGCACCTTCTTCAACTGTTCTTAGTTAAATTAATACTTATGAAATATAAATTAAAATACTGACCATTCTAAGAGGTATTTAAAAAATAATTCAATTCCTTCAAAAGAACGTACCTTTCCTCTGTATATTATGTCAACTGTCTCCTATTAATAAAAACTATATGCTGTGGCAAGAAGTGATAATTTGAAAGAACTAAAATTGGATAGTTATATGGTACACCTACAAATTTAGCTGCTGGTTATAACCTTAGTATAATCACTTCCATTTTTAACATTGCTAACTGCTGATTACCGCCATTCGAAATTTATTGTTAAAAACTACATTTAAGCTTACTTAAGTGTTGATATCATATTTAAGTATAGATATATGATCATTTTCGAAAAAAATAACTCCTCTTATTCGTATGTCCTTCTTTCTCTTCAAAAATTTTTGCCCTATGAAAAATCCAAAATTCTTATATCCCTTGCGTCTTATTCATTCCCACTTCATTTCTTTTCACTGAGAATATCTCATTTTCATAAAATATCGATGTATTACCGTCCCATAGATTGATTCAAATGAGCGCTGTTTTATAGTATCTTTTAGCTGTTTCATTTCTGAAAGAAATTGTTCTAAGGAAGAAACACACTGTAAGTTTAAAGTTGAAAATCCGGGTCAACGTTTTGGTTGCATCTCTTCTCGAAGAGTTATTGTCTTTCACGGAGCATTTTTAACAATATAAAAATATTGTGTTTGCTGTAGAAACTTTCAAACAATAGATTATTTTATGTTCTTTCAAAAATAGAATGCGTAAATAGGCTCAAGAAATAAGGTCACACAAGATTGGGTTATATGTTACGTTTGAAGTACTTTATATACTTTCTTGTTCGAAAAATATTATTTATGGTTTCTTTATTCTTGCGAGAGCATGCATTTGACGTAAAGATTATACTATTTCAATTTTAGAGCGGCATTAATGCTCTCACAGTTCCTTTGGGAAATTTATGGGATATTTTCTGGGTTTATTAATCGCTGATGATTCCCGACTAGGGCTACTGCCCTAGGGCTGGTTGTATGTGATGTCCGAGGAAGAAGTCATACTCCCACCTAAGTGGTTCCTCGCCAAAAAGTGGATTGCTGCACCCCCTATGTCTTTACCAGTGATCAATTTGTGTGTTTGTAAAATAATAAAACCTGTATTCTTCTTCTGTGTCTGTCCTACTTGAGATCACTGGGCCTGATCTTGTGTTCCACAGTTCAGGAGACACACGTCGACAACAACATTAATCGCTAATTGGGAGTAAATTTATATATTTTTAAAAAGAGAAAACTGACCCACCCATAGTCCTAGAATACTTTACAGTGATCAAATTATAAAATATCAGAAACTTAAAAGACTTACACTCTCCTGCATGAAAACGTTATATATTTTTTTTAGTATCTCATATAGTAGATATCTGCCGACCAACTGGTATAGTGGTTAAGGTGTTAGCCTCTAGATCGGAAGGTTCTTGGCTCGAATCCGGGTCATGGTATGGATATTTGTAAGCGTATGGTACAGAGGCGGTTGGTACACCTTAAATCTGTCGTGTCCGAAAGTCCTCACATTGGGTTGGTGTGGAAGTTTGGAGAGTGGGGTGTCAGCTCAGTTGTTGACTCGTCGTCCGACCGCGGTTCAAAATTACGAGACGACACACCGAATGGCTTAGGCTAGGACTGTGTTAACTAGTTGAAATAAAGTAGATATATGTTTGTCTGAATCGGCAAAAACTATCGAGCTCTGGATTCATGAAATTTACACAGCTTATTTAACTTGGAACTTCTAGATCAACTCATCATTTTTCAGCTCGCTACATCGTTCCTTCAGAAACATGGAAGTAACATGTGGTAACATGAAACACTATGTGAGTATATATCAGTTTTGAATCAATACGAAAAATCAAAAGCTTTCAAGAGCCGAGCAATCAGAAGATGAAAGAACACAAGCATGTGAAGCAGACAAAACTCATAAAGCTGCTCGACGACTCAACGAAACTGCCGAGGAAACAGATACGCCACTTGGGTTTGTCTGAAGCAGCAAAAACTCTTGAGCACTATTGATGAAACAGAGGCATTACTTGGTTTGT
This sequence comes from Metellina segmentata, assembly GCA_947359465.1. Classification (NCBI taxonomy): domain Eukaryota; kingdom Metazoa; phylum Arthropoda; class Arachnida; order Araneae; family Tetragnathidae; genus Metellina; species Metellina segmentata. The sequence continues at coordinate 17,969,561 of OX375878.1, read as the reverse complement.
CTGAACCAAAAAAGAAAATATTATCGGGAAGTTGGCTAGTAAAGCTAGTCACACAATAAAAATCGAAGAAAACTTTTGTGAGTAAAAATAATTAGTACATTACAGTTCATCTGCTTATTAAAACCAAAAACATAATTGTTGAAACATAGTAGCTGAATTATTACTAGCACAGAAATTCTAAGTTATAAGACATATCTTAGCTAAGCATATATCGCATCCCGCAAAAAAGTGACACAGGTCAAAAATAAAATTTTGGATCTTATGTCATTGAAAAATACCTATGAGGTGTGCTCCAATGTGTTTTTTCTATTCTATAGAATATAATAGAAGTTACCGCCATAAATACATACCTAAAATTTAAAAGAAGCTTATACTATTTCAATATAAGTTTTATAGAATCATTTAAGTTGATGGTTCTCAAATTCTGCAATTTTGAGCTGTCAATTTTCTTGCCGGGGTGCGATATGTAAACGATATATTTGTTTATTATGGACCTAAAGCATTGTAGTCCTTGGTTTTTAAGAATTTTCTTCTCATACACTTGAATTGACAGATGCTTTGCTTCAAATTTACATTGCGAATTTAATTTCGTTCTAAATTCAACCATCAAATACACATCAGTGTACTATGCTAGCATATTAAACACTTAAGAAGTATAACCTTAATAAACTATTTAAATTACTTGAGTTACCTCACTGAAGTGTTTCTTATGAATGGTAACTCCTTACTCGTTTCGATGGTCATTAACCCTTCAACATCGCAATTGAATCCCGGAAAATAAAGACACTAATTACATAAACTGTTAAGAACCCTCCTTACTTCCTAAATAAAGCTTCACATACTTTCCTCTTAGCATCCAGCGAAGAAGAAAATAACGACAACAATGAAAAATCCCATTTGTTTTGTTTCACCACGCTTCGCTGCGCCCTTTGTTTCAGCAGATACGCAAAAGCGAACAATTCCACGCCGAAAAGGGGAGAGGTGTTCACAAAACGTTTATAACCTTTAACCGACGATGAACCCCGTTATCTTTTCAATAAACACGGTCAGTTTCTTCGGCTGTTGCTGCTGCGAGTAGTTAGCAAAATGCAGCCGCTGTCATTAAAAGACAAAGACGCAGTGTTCGGAATAGATATGGGGACACTAATTGTGCTGTAACTTCACGCGCAGCTGAGTTTTAGAGATCGGAGACACTGGAGGAAAAAATATGAATAGGACAAAACGGAAATGTCATTTTCGTCTGGCGTATAAACCGGTGCATTTTGTTTTCTGAAAGATTATTACAGGGAAATGCCATTGTCACTGTTCTCCTCCACTAAATCTTTGCTCTTTCAGAAGGATTTGTTCGTTTCCGCGTCGCCAACTGGAAAAAGAATGTACGACCCACCCTATAATTAGGGAAAACATGGCTCACCCAAAGCAAAAGCCATTTGACACCCAAAATGAGAAAGTATTTTGAGGACTAAACGATGAAAGGTGGTTTTGAATAGCGCTGACAGAAACTTGTGTACTGTGGTGGGTTCAAAAAAGAAATTTTGAATGGAATAATCAGGTTTTCTCGACAGGTCCCGAAGGATCGGTGATTGATAATCACGAAATGGTGTCAATTACATAGGCCGAAAAGGGCTGTTTATGACAGTTGAAGCTGATTTTGCGGTTGAATAAATTTGTGGATGTTGTTATTTTTATTTTGCTACTAACAGAATTACCCGGCGTTTCTCGGTTGAATTGGTTAAAGGTTGATTGAAAATGATCCGAAAAATCACTATCATACAAAAAATGCAACTATATTAGAAAATATAAAAGCAAAAAATAACTGAGAGTAAAATAATTTTTTAAACTCCATTTTGACGTGATTTCTATAGCTTCTATAATTTACTTTTGACGAAATTATGCTTGCTTTATGCAATGTATGTGAAATGGATTCAATCCATTTCGCATACAATGCATTATAAAAACTACAAAATGTGATAGTGATATGACCATTACAGAAGTCGGATTTGAGTTTTGGAGTGATTGTCAATGTCCTTTAAGTTCACTTCTTGTAAAGATGACAAACTTACAACGTATTATTGCAATTCGTTTTCCTATCAATATTCATTTACTTTTCTTCTCATACCAGGAATGGGATACTTACATAATACTACATAATTATGATAAAAGTGGCAAATCATATTGACACGATATTCATGATTGATTTCTTTTCAAACAAATACAGTTGATTTCTTGAAAATTTGATTGCGCCTGTAAAATAACAGCTTACTTTAAAATTAAATGACATCAGTTCAGACTAAATAAAGTTAATCTATTATAATTTATCGTTTGAAAAGAGAAAATCAATGTTTTAACGAATGTTTGAGATAGCCAAGTTGCATAGTAGCTTTAACTAGTAATCGACCTCAATCGCTTGTCACTTGAGACAAGAGCAAAATGTTAAGCTTTCAATACAAATCAATAATATAACTTGAAAATGGAAGATGAAATGTTAAGTTTTTCTGATATTAATAGAGGCCTTGTAATAAAAAAATCGAAACCTCCGTTGTAATTTTTTTTAATATTTGGTGATTAATTAATGTCGCAATGTAGTAGTACAACGAGCTATTGGCGATGGTCCCTGAAATCAGTCCCCAAAGGAAAGATCCGAGGACAGCACCACATAATTTTGAACCACGGTCAGATGACAAGGTCAACACCTAAACTTTAAAATTCTTTTGAATAACAAACAACGTATACCTACGTCTTATTTTTTAACGTAAACTAGCTTATTTCAAAATTACTTTATTTTAGCGTCCCTTTCTTTAAAATAAGCTACAAAAATGTTGAAATGGAGTTTGAAAAATCTTTTTCCGCTCACTTATCCTTATCCTTCTATATTTTCCATGATATTTGTATTTTTGCATGAGAGAAATTTGAATGTTCGGATTATTTTAAATCAGCGTTTAACCGATCAACGCCGTGTGTATTCTCTGAAATAAGCATAATTACAGCTTATTTATCAAAAGTGTATAGCAGAGATTGCTTTAGAACATAAAAATTAAAACTGTCCAGTCAGCTCAAAAATATGAGTCATACTATGAACAGTTTATCCTAGACTTCAACCCTAAGAATACAACATTTTCGGAAGAAAATTAAATAAATAAATTACTTAAATAAATAAGATTTTCATTGGTCACCCAAATATTGCATTTTCCCCTCCTTTGTGAAGGAACAATCACCGTTTGCATTATAAGATGCCAAAGAATGTAAATAGCTGAAACTACCAATGTGGCCATTTCTTAGGTTGTACGAGTTCAACTTCAAAAAATTCAGGCTACATAAATTATAAGTTGTTTTTTTTAACAATTAACTTAAAATCTTTCCACTTTTACACACACCTTTTACCTAAATGCTATAGTAAAATCTTGTGTATTTCCAAAACAAAAGGCTTGTTTCTAGAATTGTATTTTGCAATAGGCCCGGTGCACACATTCGGTTTTTCAACGCCTTGCCGCAACACAAGTGCGGTCTGAGATACATTAGATCCAATGGAGTAGTGCACACATCCCTCCGGCGCCGCTGCGGCGACGCACGTCCAACTTGCGTGTAATTTGTACCGCCGTTCCCCACGGCGCGCAGCTCGACGCACACGCTTCTCCGGTCTCAAGTACCTTGTTTTCATAAATAAATGTAATATAAGTAATAATTAATAAATGGTTGTATCCAGTAACGTTTGTTTTGTTTCAAAATATACTTTTTTTTGCACCAAGTAAGCGAAATAAACACGTTTTCTTCGATAGAATATTCATCGCAAATGGCGCGAAATGAGTACGTGAGTCATTTCACGGTTAAGTGTGCATAGTTGGGCTTCGGTGTAGCAGCGGCGCCGCACTTTGAAAAATCGGATGTGTGCACCGGGCCTTATCATCTAGGACGCTTACCCTGTGCCTTGCGAGATACAAAAACATAGAGTTTTAACATCCAGCTTGAAGTTTATAGGTTGTGTTTCATGTGACATTGCAAAACCTCTTGGTAAACAAATACGCCCAGAGAGCAAACCCAATACGAAATATGCCGAATTTCTTGCACAACGTCTCTTTCACTCTTTAGATACAGGGTAGGCACAGTCCAAATGACTCCTCTTCGAACAATGAGAAAACTCTACGCTCTAATATAGGTGTGACAATCTTGCACAGAGGTCGCATACTCAGTCTTCGGGTCACTACTTGGTGTCCTTTGTCCACAAAACCTACATACGAAGCTGTGTCAAAAGGGTGCTTGCGTCTGAAGATGGGTGTTGGTGAAATGAGCGATGAGATGGGAAATGAAGTGAAGCGAATCCATTGAAGTGAAGGTGAAAAGTTTCCACGCTTTCTACATTTTTTTCCTTCCGTAGTTTGAAGTGTGCCATGTTGAGACAACAGCTTTAGTTAACACTGAACTGATCCACCAATTGAAGCATTTTAGACGATACTGTCACATACTCATCGAAATATAAAGCACTGTTATACGAATTGGAACCCAGGGACCGTTCATCCGATTCCGTTGACCACATAATACATTTTGCAAAACAAAAAACGCGTAATAAAAGGGAAAATAATTAGATTTTATTGAAGCTACTACAAGATCGTAAAAATAAAAACTTATTTCACCCCGGCAAGAAAAGTGACACAACTCAAAATTGCAGGATTTGAGAAACATCTACTTAAAGGATACTATAAAAGTTATATTGAAACTAGCAAAATACCCAACCTTACTCGGTTTGAATTGGTTTACTATAGATTCAAGAGATAATCAAAATATATAATGACTTACGTTTTTTGTAGAGTAAAAATTTATTTTAACATCTTTCGCCATCTTTATATTTCCTACAACTTACTTTGGACACAAATCCTACACATGCATATCCATTCATGTAATACATTTCACATACATCGCACAATTGCTGTATGAGCACATCACATACATCGCTCAAAAGCTACAAAATGACAAAAGTTGATACTAAGGTTACTACTATAAAAGACGATTTATAGGAAGATTTGGAATTCCCTTTCTTAAGTTATTTTCATGTTCAACTCAATTAATTAAAATTACGATTTAAGGCGAGTGCTCTCGCACTCATAGTCAACAAAACAATATTTTTTTACTTGTGGCACTCTTGCCTCCGGTATGCGACATTGTGAAATTTTGCAATCTTCTTCTGTCATTATTACAACGAATTTTTTAATGTTGGAAAAAGTTCCAGTTTGGATTAATAAACATTATTATTCTTAATATAACGGCATTATTCTTTAAATAACGGCATTATTCTTTCAATAATGTCATAACTACACTTAAAATTTACTGAAAATTTTACTGACATTTATACTGACTTACCTAACATTTTCAAGTCTAATACTTTGCTGTTGGGTGTGATGAGAAGGAAAACACATTTATTAAAATAATAAATATTTAAAACAGAAAACAGTGAAATAGAACAAAATAAAAGATGTCGGAAAAATTGTTCTAAAGATATTAATTTGTGATTCATTTTTATCTCTTGATCTCGCACAGTTGCCACAATTTACAACTAAAAGTACACAAAATTTAGAAAGGTGAAATTAATTCAGAGCGAAAGAAACAGAAAATATCACTGCTCACGCGATCTTGTTCATTCTCGTTTCGTTGAAAAATATCGTCTGTCTCAAATATTCCGAAATCGTTTTCATTGCGCTAAGAATAAAAATAAGACTCGAAATAAATGAAGTATCATAACTGAAATTTCATTAAAAAAATAATTTTTTGAAGAATAATTACTTTTTTAGCAGTACTGGTAAAACAATCGAAGTAATCGTAATATTCAATAGACATTCCAATTTTTCCAAAACTACCAAATTATGGTTGATTTAAGTATACTTACTCAGGTGTTTTAGCATGAAACTCATCTAAATATAACAATAAAGAAATGTTTAATATTGCATTCACTAAATTAATAGATAATGTATAAAATAAAATACACTGCAATCAAATATCTGGAATAGAATTCATGTGATGCCTACACAAACACACAAACACAAAATCGAGCATAGAACAGAAAGACGGACAGACAGACTTTCGCAACCAATTCCACTCACTAAATCAAGATAAGTACTCACTGTATGCAAATTTCCATGAAAATATCTTAAACCGCGTGGACGTGTATAGGGCACAACATACAGACAGACAGACAGACAGACGGACGGACAGACAGACAGACAGACACCAAACGAGAAAAAGGCGGATTCGGCATCAGAAGGGTCCAAAACGGATAGAAAACTTGAAATGGGTCGAAAATATTGAATGTACAAACAAACACTCCATTCTTATTTATATAGATAGTATAAGCTTCTTTTAAATTTGAGGTACGTATTTATGGTGGTAACTTCTATTATATTCTATAGAATAATAATATAACGCTCTGGGGCACCTCATACATATTTTTCAATGACAACTTCTAATTTTTTTATTTTTTTACTTGTGTCATTTTTTTTGCCGGTGCGCGATGTATTAATAGAACTAAATTTGCTTGTAGAGATGATCAATTACTTAACTAAAATCTATGCACGTTTCTTATAATTTTGCAAGAATGAAAATGTCAGAAAATAACTCATGAAGAATGGATAAAAAATAGGCTCAATGACTTGAGAGTTGAAATAAGCTAGTCGAGTGTTGTTTTAAAATATTTGTTTGATCTATATAAATAAAAATGGAGTGTCTGTACATTGAATATTTTTGATCCATTTCAAGTTTTCTATCCCTTTTGGACCCTTCTAAAGCAAAATCTGTCTCTTGAGAGTTTGGTGTCTGTCTATTCATTTGTCTGTATGTGTGTGCACGTACTACGTCCAAACAGTTGTTATATATTTTCATGAAACTTGGCATACTGGTGAATACTTACATTCCTTTAGTGACTTAACTTTTTTGCGTAATTTTGTCCGTCCGTCTTCGCGTTCTATGTACGATTTTGTGTCTGTGTGTTTGGAAACGTATCACATAAAATGTATTCCACATATTTTAATGCGAAGTTCTACATTGGATATACAATATTTGAGTTTAGTGAATACATTATTTAATATTTCTTTGCTTACATATTTAGGCAAGTTTCATGTTAAAATGTCTGAGTAACTATTCTTAAAACCAAACATAATTTGGTCGTTTCGGAGTAGCTAGAAGGTATATTGAGCATTGCTATTACTTGGATTATGTTACCAGTACTGCTGAAAAATATATTATTTCCCCATAAACTATTTTAACGAAATTTAAAGTCTAATATTTATTTATTTAAAGCCTTATCGTTTCTTCACGAAATAAAAATGTTTTTGAATATTTGGGACATACGATAAAGATAATAAAACATTACATAGATATAAACATGTGTGTGTGTGTGTGCGTGCGTGCGTGCGTGCGTGTGTGTGTGTGTGTGAAAAATATACAGAGCAAGACCTTTTAATAGGATTGGCAGCTAATATGGCAACGTTGGTATTTTTTTAATCGTTTGCTTTTTTTTAATTTGTGTCCGTGTAATAGTCGAATTTATTTTGTACTAGGGAGCCCACTCCCTGCTCGCTAACGCTCGCCAATCCCCATTGGTTCACTTCGCTCGCATCAATGAAGACATGTGTCCTAGCAGAAGGGATTGTTTACAAAATATGATGTTCCAAAAAAAATATTTTTCAAATATAAATTTGTTCTACTACAGAAAAGTTATACATTACCTCTGTAATCAGAACTCGAACAATTTGGAATTCAGATGAAAACTTTGAGCAAATTTTGACTCGAAACGTGAGCGCTGCTTTGGAAATCGAATACCCAGCATATTTTTTGTATAAGCTACAACAGCTCATCTAATATTCATTTCTTTTCAGTAAAATTTTATCCAATAACGTTATAAATTCAATTGAGGTGCGAGGCTTCGTGGTAAATAAATAATAGTGGTGTTGCCAAAACTCGATAACAAATAGCGTGTTTTTTGTGTGTCACGTAAGAGAATTATATTTATAGATTGAAAAAACAGATACGTGTCGTTCTAAGTTTTTTTAAATCTGTCTTAAGATGTATTTCTGGATTTTCAATTTGATGTTCTTCGTCCAATAACTGTAATCAATGTAACTAATGGTTTAATTAGCTTTTAGAACAATTTTAACGTTGTATGATAATTTTGGGAATCGCTTTTGTTTTCTAATTACATACAATGCATTTATATGCATACTCCAAACTATTCTATGAATTTGGGTAACATTAGCACACTCTAGAGACTTTTCTTTCTTACTAAAAATTTAAATTCTTCAGAAACGCAAAATGTTAAATTTGATATTTGTTTGCATTTGTAAAATTGTGTATTTAACAATTGTGTACTATTATTAAAGTGTAATAGTTGTTGCATGTGATGTGAATATGAATTACAATTCATTCACGAAAGAGGAAGTTGGGTTAACCAATTCAACCCGAATAGCACCGGACAATTCTGCTAGTTTGTTATAAAGTTATTCACTGGTTCATATCAAAACATTTTTTAATGTTTGGTTCAAATCACTGCAAAAGGCACGATGTTTTAAGCAGTATACAAGTTGGATTCCATGCTGTTTACGAATTATTCTAACAAGAACGCCGTTCAGAACGTATTTTTAAGGCGCGTTCTCACGAATCAAGTTTAATTGACTTATTATAGTTGATCAACAAAAGTTGAATGAAAACTATAGAGAGAACCTTTGTTCAATAGAGTTGATTAGGTTTTTAGTAGTAGTTCAAGAAAAGTTTACTTTATCGTTCTAGTGATGAGTCATCCGCCATCTGCTTTCGAGTTATTTCCACGCAAACGATCTGTAGTGGTTTATTTTATTCGAGAAACAAAAGTGCTTTTTTTTATTCTCTACGCCAAGTTTGTATCTTCACGGTCGTTAAAGATAGAGTAAAAATTTCAACGGATATGAAACCTGCGGAAAATTTTACACCAGTTCGATACTTCACAAGTGATTTTTATAAATAAATAATTTTTCAATTGTAACTTTTATATTTTCACTTATTAAACTGTTGATCAATTTCTACTGAAATGTGTGAACAAAAACTGATTCAAGTGATATTCAACTTTTATCGATCCACTATAATCGGTCAATTAAACTTGATTTGTGAGAACGCGCCTTTAACGATATAAACTATTTCAATCGGGATATATTTTGATCATAAGTGGTCGGCCGTAATTCGTCCCATACTATTTATCCGTAGAGTTAGATGTGGTCCTACGTAAATATATTTTTCATGTCACAACACAATATGTTTATTTAAATTATACGTTTAAATACCTCTGCGTTGGCTAATTTTCAAAGCAATATCACTCTCCCCTCCAAAGAGAGGCACTTGGCAGAAATTTAGCAAAAGCATTGTAAAGAAATTATACGAAAACACAAAGATTGCTGTAGATTTGTCATTTGAATTGTGGCAGTTTTACAGTTCACGGACTCAAGAAAGGGCATCCATAGCCCCTCAAAATCGTCGTTGTTGGATTACGACGCCCTGCAGTACGATTAACAAATACAGAAGGACTGCTTCTTGTCCAAGTTATAAATTATCCCCATTGCTTTACTCCCCATTCTGGACATTCCATCGGAAGAATAATCTGTCAAGATAAGCCCTTTTTATGATGTGTGTGTATGTGTGTGTGTGTGTGTGGCAGGGGGGGGGGAGTGATTCAAATGAATTCCAATGTGAAGTAGAATTACGAATGTCCAGTGCGTGTCCTGTGGACATCGGAGGAAGTAATCGCTTCTTCTGTCCAATGTTTCCGGTTTTCTCTGGAGTAATCGATGGCCTATTTTAATCCTGAACTTTGTTTCGACTTACTCTTTTTTTCCCTCCCTTTTCCCGTGGCACTCTTTTACCAGGTTCATTGTGTCAAGGGCTTTTCAATCATTAATACCCAATGCATTATACGTTGGAGAGGTGAAATGGAGAGTGATACTTTGACGGTTTCTGATTTAATAACCTGTTGTTTAATTGATGTCAGCACGCAGAACCCGTAAATCCTTTGCCGCTGATTTCATGGCTATTTCTTACTATGCTTCGGTTGAAGGTAGTGTGGTTCTGCATTTTCTTGAACGTTACGTAAATATTAGATTTTATGCAAGAAAAAGATGTTAATGGGATTGTTAAAGAGAGAGAGAGAGAAACTTAAGGAGGAACGAAGTCTGAGTATAAATAAATAAATGTTTTGAATTCTTTCTTGTAAATGGGACGCCTGTAGCTATATCGCCTAACCCACCTGATTTGTCATTAGCTTATCTTGATGGTTAACTATATCTCTTTTATTTTATCATATCTTTATAGTTAGGTAGCTCATTTACTAATACATGTAGAAAAAAGGTTTTAACACAGTATAAAAGTCAAATATAGTGTCAATATATCGTAGAACTTTGATTATCCGAGATAATGTAGACAGAGGCCGCCTCGGATAAAGAGAAATGGATAATATGGACGTAGTAATACAAAATAATCTTTATGAAACGCAGAAAAAGTTTACTGTATTACATTACATGTAACCAATTCATCTACTGGAAGATTCATAAAGCAAGAATTAAGAATTATCTTTATTTGGATTTGTGTCACAGTATGTTTTTATTGTGATAATTTTACAACAAATCTGGACGGGAGTTGCGTACCTTTTTAAATTCTATAGAAAAGTCTTTAACGTTCCTCTATTTCACTTGGTTAGTTGAAACTCGAATTATCAAGATTGTACTGTACATTTAAAACATTAGTTTTCGAATCTCAAATTTTCATATCGCGATAACAATGAATATTTTTCATTTCATTTTTTTTTTTTGTGTGTGTGCATATCCCTGTAATATACAAGTAATTTGGGCGCGATTTTACACCATGATCATCGATTTTGTTACTTAAATAGAACGGAAACTTTCAGCTACGCCCTAAATCATCAAGCATCTGCAATATCAGACGAAATACCTAAAATAGGGTCGTTTAACATACACAAGAAACGACGTACTTCTTATTCATCTCAACGTCTTGTGTACATTTGGGATTGGGCGTAACGGCAGGTACAAACTTGTAAGACTTCGAATAGTACGTGAATAATTTCATCAATAGATTGCTGAAGTGGTCGCTCTCCTAAATCCGATCTATATAATCCCCAGTCTTGATTTAAATTAAACACACACCATGACTTTCAAGGACGACATACGATCGATATCTGCTGTTGGTCAACTAATTAAGGCCATCCCTATCATGTACAATAGAATTGTACTACTTAATTTGGTATGCAAAAACAATAAAAGGTTGTCAGCAATTTTCAGTGAGATATGAAATTATTTGTAATATGCTTTCAGTTTCGAACTATACCGTGTTTTGGACTGTTGAGATATTTATTGCAATTTCTTTCTATTGCAGTTGATGGGGAATGGCGTGATAGCGGCCATCGTCTTCAGTGAAGCCGGTCACGTGGGGGCTGTAGCCGGCCCAATAGGGTGGGGTCTGGCACTCATGGTAGCTATATCTGTGACAGGAGGCGTTTCAGGTAAGCCCCATTTCTCAATTGCTATTAACATTAAAGCTTGCCCTTCAACTCAATAAAGCTCTAAGGACTTCGGTCAAAACAATGGGCAGAAATACAAGGTCAGGAAAATCTCAAACCGCTGAATTTAATGTGGATCGGTAAAATAAATTTGGGGATAATTAGAAGGGGTGCAAAGTTTCTTAAACAGGAGAAACAAGACAACAATGATCCGCTGAAGGAGATAGTTGTACTTTCATGAAAGCAAATAAGGTTGTTTGTCCAAGTATCATCTTTCCTGTTGATAGTTGATCACACACACACACATATATATATATATATATATATATATATATATATATATATATATATATATATATATATATATATATATATATATATATATATATATATATATATATATATATATATATATATATATATATATATTAAAAATGATTCGTGAGAAAATTGCTTCGAGGTTGCCCGGCGCCTCCGAGTATTTATTCACGTGTCTTTTTCAATTTCGCAGTCCATTGCACCAGAAATAATTAATTTTTGCAAGCTAAGCTAAATTCATCTTCCCACGCCGTGATCCATCTGTTCCCATCTATTTACTATAAGATGTCCCATCAAATGATACCATTTTAGGCAATGAAATCTGTCTTATTGCTGATCAAGGAATAATTAATTTGTTGATACGCAGCTCGTAACTTGTTACGCCATCTCTTGTAGCACTCGAACCATGACTGTGGTCCAATAAAGACGTCTTTTTCATTGCTCTCTGTCCTGCTCGTATTTTATGAGAACTAAGTAGTGAGACTTGTAGAAAGTCGTCATATATATATATATATATATATATATATATATATATATATATAATAAAATTTAGCCAAATTAAAGTTTTGCAACTCAAAGTTGGAGTCATTAAAGTTTGGTCAGATCTCTCTCAAACAGTAACTTTAATTACTCCAACTTTGACTTGCAAAACTTTCATTTGGTTAAATTTTAACAACTGATTATAGTCTTTTTACCACACAACTTGCTTCGCAACACTTTATCTAATGCAAATTTAACTTAGCCAAACAGTAACAACATTTTCAACAATTAACTATGCAGCTTTTTAACAGCTGACTTAACGTGACAACTGTAAAGCCAATCTTAAAGATACTGCTCTCTTGACAAATACACGGCAGTATACCTATTAACTCTATGTAACCAATTTTGAGACAATTGATCTGAATTGAATTGTCTGTATCATGAGAAATGAAATTACACTTTTCTTGTTACACAATTAACGTCAATTCTAATACACAATTAACACTGTATCTCTAATCACTAAATTTTTTTCACTCTTAATCAAGTTAAGATCATGGAATGTAAAAAAAACAGCTGTACAAACTTCTCTTCAGATATTCCAAGAAAAGTTGTCAGTGATTGATATTTCGACTTTAATTTTCCAGCATTTAACAATTTTTGGTTTAGGAAAAGACTACTTTATTGTTTCGTGGTAGTTTTTAAATAAAATACTCCTTACTTTAAACATAATATATAATACTTTTAGCAATTACTCGATTCATGAAACATCCTTTTTGGTCATAAATTCGTTGATTTGATCTTGAGAACGACTTGACACTACACGAATTTAGTTCTCAATTTGCAATACAAGCGATTTCAATTATGATATATGCATATATGATCTCTTTATTTCAACCTTCGATTAATGCTGTAATAAACATATTTTTTAATTTCATTTATTTACAGGTTGTCATGCCAATCCTGCCGTAACACTAGCAATGGCGACAGTTGGCAAAGTTTCGTGGAAAAAAGTCATGCCCTTCTTTTTCGCACAATACGCTGGTGCTTTTGTGTCATCCATCGTTCTCTACGCTGTATATTTTGGTAAGATTACGACAACATTCGCACACAAAAACTCGAAAAATTCTTCATAAGGCTTTGTTGTGAGCTCTATTCTTGGTATTGAACAAAAGCTCTGTTTATTGTAAAAATATATGGGCAGTGCTTAATAGACACTAGACTGTTTCCACATCATATTATGCATGTTTATAAGCTTAGCATCGTATCCATTTTCAATTTATAAAGTTTTCATATTCATCAAAATTATGGAAACGTGTGTGCTTATGATGTATCAAACACCAGTGTATATACGTGTACGTTATTTTTCAAGTATATTTCATATAAAAAAGAAAATGTTTGTATGAAGTAGCTAAAACTCTCGAACTCTCTTTCATGAGCTTTGGCGTCATGAAATTTGCACTGCTTATTTTGTATGAAATTTCTAGGTTAACGCAACTATTTTCAGTTCGTAACGTCGTTTCCTTTGTAACATAGAAGTAAAATTTTAAAAAGAACATTACACAAGATGCCAATATTTAATCCAAGTCGAATCAACACAAAACATCCAATGTTGTTACGAGACGAGCAATGGGAAAATGAAAGAAGATTAGCACGCGAATTGGACAAAGTTCAGAAAACTGTTCAACGACACAACGAAACTGCTGAAGAAACAGAACGTGGTTTGTATGAAGTAGGGATGCGACATCGATGTCGATGTTTTCAAAACATCGATGTTTTTTAAAAAACATCGATGTATTTAACATCGATGTATTGGGGTCGATGTTTTTGTAACATCGATGTTTATACTTGTCGATGTTTTTACGTTGTTGATGTTTTATTTTTAAATAAAAAAAGTACCGTTATAAAAATTTAAAAAGTACCGTTATAAAAATTTTAAAAAGTACCGTTATAAAAATTTAAAAAAGTACTGTTATAAAAATTTAAAAAAGTACCGTTATAAAAATTTAAAAAATAACCAATAGCATAATTTTTATAATCAGCAAATTGAACATACTTTTAGACCAAAGTGGCCAAGGGTGAAGGGTCTGATAAGAAGGGATGCGACATCGATGTTTTCTAAACATTGATGTTTTAGAAAAAAACATTGATGTATTGGAGCCGATGTTGCATCACTAGTTGCTAAACCAGTTTTAAGAAACGGGGAAACAAGTTTAAATACACTGAATTTTAAAAACATCAATGGTTTGGGGGCAATGTATTATCAACATCGATGTTTTAATTTCGAACATCGATGTTTTGCTGTCGATATCGCATCACAAGTTGCTAAACCAGTTTTCAGAAATGGGGGGAAAAGTTTAAATACACTGAATTTTAAAAACATCGATGTTTTTGGGTCGATGTATTATCAACATCGATGTTTTAATTTTGAACATCGATGTTTTGCTATCGATGTCGCATCCCTAGTATGAAGCAGTTAAAACTTTCGGCGGCGGCCGGCTGACATGAAATGAATATTCTGCACATATTCACTTCGCATCAAAAACATTTTAGTTCTATAGAATTACTCTGTTGTTGTTGTTTCTTATGCCTACACTGGCAGACCATCGAATTGCCATTCCCGTCGTAGACGGCAAGAGGGGTGCGACTTCCATGCAAGTGAGCCCCATTGGGAGGAAGTCCTACTAAGCTCGAATTTTTTTAGCCAACAGATGGCAGCACATCGACACGTCTCGTTTTTACGGAGAAGTCACATTTTCACAACATTCAATTATCCTCAGGCACACGGTTGTAATTTTGATCCAAACCAGAGACCAACTAATCCCTGGTTTGGCACCCCCAGAGGTATTGGAATATTATGGGAACTTGGAGGACTTTGTGACCACGACAGATTTTTCGTGCACCAGTCACCTTTAGCGTACACGGGAGTTTTCGGTCGGCTGGGCTCGAACTCATGATCAGTCAGTCACGAGCTCGACGCTCTACCAACCAGGCCACCCGGCCCTAGAATTACTCTGTTAGCAACCTTAATAAAGTTGCTACAATGTACCAAAAAAGCACACCGTTTGAATATAACGATATTGGTGATTAACTGCAAACCCCACAATTAAGTTATAGAATAATATGTATTTTTGGATATATGCACAGCTGAACGGGCCAACAACTATTAGAAATAACGATATGTTAAGTGCAAAATGAATTCTGGTTCAACTCATGGTCCAAAAATATCCCTCCGTCGAAAAAAAGAAGCAAGTTTCAATGTAGGTAACAGGTCAAGCAGTCCGGATAACTCGGCTTCTGATCTCCTAACCCCGAAGGGTGATGGGCGGCCTTTCTTTTTATTTCAAGAACCGTCGTCATCGGCGCAACGACCTTGACTCCCTGATCTCCAGACCTCGTGATCCAGATCCTCACTTTCGGAATAGAGTCTTTCTTCATTTCTCTCTCTCTTGGACATCTGTTCGATCGGATGACCTAAAAGCGGACCGAGTGCCCGCGGTCTTCCATTCAACTCGGAAGGCTTGATTGATAACTCGGGTCAATATCTGATTTTCGCGTGTCCAGATCGGTTCGTTCCAGAACCTGTTCGCCGTACGGCACGGCCCTTTCCCGAAGATGAAAAAACATGAGAATGCACACAGACTGTGATATTTTTCATTTCCATATTTGCATTGAACAATGTTTAATTTATTGTTGTGGAACAGGTACATAGATGGAAAAGAGCTTCAGTTAGATCTTCTGTTGACCTTTAATAGGCTGGAATTCTTGCTGCTCAATATGAGTTGGTCAGATACCACAGGTTTCTCGCAAACCAAGCTATTATTCATAACAGCCATGTGCGTCATTTGTGGCGAGAAAACTAAAGCACGTGTAGGGTGTTTTCGGTTTGCATATTGTTCCCATATTGGGAACTTCGTTTTAATATCCCATGTGTTTCTTAATCTTCCAGCAAGCACAAGTTCCGAGTTCCAGTTATCTTTTAGTTCCTAGAATTACATAAGCTCTCTCTCTCTCTCTATCAAGGGGAAATTTTTCATAAATACTGTCACGATTCTCTGTATTTTCCCACGTTAGTAACGAAGCAGAAACACCAGACAGAGAGTTACAAACACAGATAAGTTACAAGAACAGATTGTTCTTGTGTTCTAGTTGATGAAAATCGATGGATGAGTGTCGTGAGCTTTGATAGTAGCGACAGTGCATGGGTTCTGATGCAATTAAGAATATGAAATATTAGGTGCGATTACTAAAAAAGAACATGAATAAGAATAGAATTGTTTTACAATTCGGAGGAGTAGTACGTATTTTGCATCGGAAGGTTCGGCGTGTATTTTGAAACTTTATATTGTATTGTAAATAAATGTTCATGTCCAATTTAGATCTGCAGTGTCCGTCAGTTCTTGGCCACTACTACACACACTGTCAATGAAAATAGACATCGCTCAGTAACTCTGACAAAGTTCATGGATGGAAAGAGTTTCGGTTGGATCTTCTGTTGACACTTAACAGGCTGGAACTCTTACTGATCAATATGAGTCGATCAGATACAACAGGTTTCTCGAAAACCAAGCTATTATTCATAACGGCAATTTGCGTCATCTATGGCGAGAAAACTAAAGCACTTGTTGCTCATAGTGTGTTTACGGCTTGTATATTGTTCCCATATTCGCGGGAACTTCGTTTTTCTATCCCGTGTGATTCCTAATCTTCCATGAAGCACTAGTTCACATGTTCCAGTTATCTTTTAGTTCCTAAAGTTACATACGCTATCAAGGGGAAGCATTTCATAAATACTAAACAGCATCGTAAAAAATTATCATTTGTACGCGAGTAAATAATGATGCATACAGAAATGTGCCATGTTTTTGACGGACAGCTTTAAAAAATAAAAAAGAATTATGACAGATGGCAAATTTAGTTTAGTATCACAATAAATTTTATTTCGCACCACTGAACCATATTTCAAACACCATCAGTGATACAGCCACAACCGTTTAAGAAAATTATGATGTGTACAAATATGCGTTATATTTTTGACGGAAAGCTTTTAAAAATTAAGAAAAGAATTATGGCAGAAGGCAATTTTAACAGTAACACAATAAATTTTATTTCGTACCACTGAACATCAGTGATACTGGTACTACATGTTGAGAAACGCTGTTTAGAAAATATTGTTATTTCTCATGCTAAAGAATAGTGAATGCCAAATTCATTATAATAACAAAACTAGGTAACGATGAAATCTTGCATAACCATTTAAAGTCTTAAATCGACTTTCTATCAAAATACATTAGGGGTTACTGTTTATAATTTTAATACTAATTCCATAATTTTGATTACAAAAAATATTTAAAGAAAAAAATACTACGGTATTTTTTGGGGGTTCTTTTATAGTAGCATAATAAAAATATATAAGTATGATAGAAAGATTAGTTCGGAAGATCTGAATTAAAAGTCCAGAAATACAAATAGAACATTCGAAGCTCTGAACTTTCCACTTTGGCAATGAAGTATGCGTATGAAGGTTGCCATGTTAATTAATAAAAAGCTGTATGTTCCATATTTAATTTACATGCAATTATTTATAGTTTAAAGGATTACATTGCTGGACGAACGCAACAATGGCTGTCAACATGTGACATTTCTATTTCAATTCTCATTCGAAACAAGAACTGCTTGACGATTTTTGCAAATTAGATATGCATAGAAACATGCGCTCGTGCATCCTAAATGCGATGTTCTGGTTCATCACGTCACCCTCATAACTCAGAAACTCAGGGCAAAATGAATTGAAACTTGGTACCGATGATTAAATTCTGATACAGATTGAAATATGGTGCCGAAATTGGATGTTGCAATGGTAAATTGCGACTTTTGTGTTCATTTTGATATGATTGATTTGCAAATTTTATGCTTGTGAATTTATAAGAGCTACCGAATTTGCTTCACTGCGATCTATGTATGGATGAATAGAGGGTCTTTTTTTTCTGCGGAAGTAACATTTATTAAGTGTCATTTAACTTTTAACTATTGGCGTAACGTTTAAATCTTTTCCAGAATCATTTACTCATTTCGATGGAGGAAGCCGTGAAATTCCACCACACGCCTCCGCCACTGCACAGATTTTCGCCACTTATGTGCCGGACCACGTGTCCGCTATATCCGCCCTTGGTGATCAGGTGAGTTAAATTTGTGACAAAATTGTGCACAAATTAGCCAATAAATTCACTTTACTTTAAACAAAATGTTATCGTGATTGACTAATGTGATTCATAGCAAAAGCTTTAATATCCAGAATACTTTTAGTGTAAAGGTTTCAGTATCCATGTTACATGTTCCTTCGTTTGTTCCACTATTCAAATAGTTTTTTAACTCCTTTGAAATGCCACACATGTTAAGGATAATACTGAATTCGTACACTACATTCGTCCCACATGTCAACAGGTGAGTGAATTTACTCAGTTACGCTTGGGGGTGGTATCACGTTTGGAAGAGTTGCGGATTAGCCAATCGGAGGGTTGCGAGTACAAAACTCGATCCAACCAAAGACCGACATGTACTCGGCGGTGGGGGGGGGGGCACGTCAAATCTTTCGTGGTCTCAAATATCCTCACGTTGGAGTCATGTGGAAGTTTTAACTGCTCTTGACTCGTCATCTGACCTTGGTTCAAAATAACGGTGTTGTCCTGGGATCTTTCGATTTTTTTTTATCCTGGACCGTCACCAACAACCCTTTGTGTTGTTACAGAGTGACGTATAAATTAAAATACCTATCCACCATCTTATGATAAAAAATACGATACTAAAATTAACTCCCTAAAATATAACATCAATTTGGGCAAGTTAATTTTAATTAACGTCACACTAGAGCAACACAACGGGCTATTGACGACGGTCAATCCCCTAAGGAAAAGAACAGAGGACAACACTACGTAATTTTGAATCAAGGGCAGATGACGAGGCAACTCCTGAGCTGGCACCCCACTCCCCAAACTTCCATACCAACCTAACGTGAGGACTTTAGGCCACAACAGATTTAAGGTGCGCCATGGCGCCTCTACACCATACGCTTATAAACTTCCAAAGCAGGAACCTTCCGATCAAGAGGCTAACACCTTAACCACCTGACCGGTTGGTCGGCAGCAATTAGGAGTAAAAGCGGCTTACCCACTAGCTGCCCCTTATAGCTGACTTTTGCACCTTATAGTGCCCAAGACCGAAGAGGTCTTAGGATGGGCAGTCGAAATCAAAAACCATTCTCGCCCAATGGGTTATATTCTTCTAATGGTCAATGACGGTATTTCTAGAACGTTGTTTCCCAATACAAACTAAAAAATATCTAACGAATCGTTTGGAAATGTTGCATTTCAGATTGTAGCTACCATGCTTCTGATGATGGCCATCGTGGCCATAACGGATCCCAACAACATGTCTGTTCCCAAGGGATCGTACCCTCTAGTCATCGGACTGTCCTTGTCGGCCGTCATCTTCGCCTTCCCCTGGAACTGCGGAGCACCTCTCAATCCAGCCAGAGATCTGGGACCCAGGGCATTCACCGCTTTCGCTGGATGGGGAAACAACGTGTTTAGGTGAGTAGGGAACAATGGTTGCGTTATATTCGTAAGTGATTGATGAGACAAAATATTGTGTAGATTTTTATGAGCAGCATTTTATGCCAAGCTAAATGTTGATGGCGGTAATGGAACGTGCTTTCGGTAAATATTTGGAAAACGATTTCTTCCTGCCACTTGTTGATTAGCGCCAATTAGATTAAACGCCAAAGGTCAACCAAACGGTGATAAATAACATTTTAAGGTAACCCTGATTTAACGATCTCCCGAGAGGTGATTACGAACACAGATAGGTTTTAAGAACAGTTATTCTTGTGTTCTGTTTGCTACTGTTCTAGTAGACGAACATTGGTGTATGACAGTACCTGTGTTCTAATACGATCAAGAACATGGAATCTTGATACTGTTCGGAAGAAAGAGACGTGTTTTTGCACCGGACAGTACGGCATGTATATCTGAAACTTTGTATTACATTGTAAAATAAATGTGCGTGTCCAATTTAGATATGCAGTGTCCCTGTAGTACTACACAGTACTATACGCATAATTCACGGCCACTACTACACACATTGTCTATCAAATTAGACATAGATCGGTCTCTCTGACACCCGATATGTAACATGCGAGATTACTAAGGCAGCGGAACGTTGTAAAATCTTCGGAAGTGAAATCTTCCCCTTCATAGTCATAGTCATAGTCATATAGAGTGGGAAGGTCAGGAAAGCCCTAGGTGCTGATTCCACTAGGGAATATTGCACCAAACCCCATTGTTTTTCGATATTCCTGTCAGAGAAAGCCAGATTCCTTGAGAAAGGCCAAAAGGCTTTTGACAGGTTCTTCGTGAATTGTATCAAGTTCTGTTCCAAGACCTAGACTTGAGTGCCTTATGTGAAGCAGAGCTTCGCATTCAAAAAGTATGTGGTGGGCAGTTTCCTCCACCATATTGCATTGTCTGCATAGAGGTTCTTCTTTAAAGATTCCCATCCTATGAAGGTGTTTTCTTAGGTGATAGTGGCCTGTGAGAAATCCAACTATCACCCTCATCTTACCCCTGCTAAAACGAAGGATCTGAGAAGATGTTTTCATAGAAGGTTCTTGAATCATAAGCCTTGCATGTTTTTGATCGGTGGTTTGCTTCCACTTTTTTGTAGTTTCTTTAAGCATTCTTTCTCCTATCACCCTTTTTGCGGTAGTCTTAGAGATACCGCAAAAAGGCTCAGGGCTTAAAGGTAGGTCTGCAGTCCCCAGTTTGGCTAACTTATCTGCATTTTCGTTTCCTTCTACACCAGTATGCCCTGGTACCCAAGTAAGAAAGATCCTATTATGGGTCCCCAAGTCATGTAGAAGGTTCCTACATTCCCAAACAAGTTTGGAGCTTATTTGGAATGAGTTTATTGCCTTTAAGGCTGCTTGACTGTCACTGAATATGTAGATTTTCCTATTTGAGTAGGATCTTCTAGAACATTCTTGTAGACAGTAGATGATAGCAAGCAGTTCCGCTTGAAATACTGTGGCATGTTTTCCTAATTTTCGGGAAATCCTTGCCTTAGGTCTGATCCCACATATTCCAGCACCTGCCTTTTCGTTTTGTCTGGAGCCATCTGTGTACCACACAATGTCTCCATTTGTGAGCTTGTAGTTTTCCTCTTTCCATTCCTCTCTTAGGTCAATAAGTACCTCAAAGGGTCTTTGAAAGAGGAATCTTGTCTCCATGATGTCAGAGGGCATCAAAAGTATAGGGTCAAAGAATTTTTGGTTAATACTGGTGTGGGACTTTTGGCTGGCAAAATCCATCCACAGTCCAGCGTTTTCCAGTCTGTAGGAACTTCTTCTGGCAGCACCGCTGATAAAGATATCGAGTGGGACGACAGATAGAATAATTTCCATGGCTCTGGTGGGAGTGGAGGACATAGCACCTGTTATACTCAGGCAGGCAGCTCTTTGAAGACTGTCTAGCTTGGTCTTAATAGTCAATTGTTCCGTCTTTTTCCACCAGACCACAGCCGCATAGGTTACAATGGGTCTAATAGCCATAGTGTATAGCCAATAGGTCATCTTTGGCCTTAGACCCCATGATTTACCAAGAACTCTTCTACATCGTAGAAGTCCAACTTTTGCTTGTTTAATTTTACTTTTCAAATGCTGATTCCAGGTTAATTTAGAGTCCAGTATAACTCCCAGATATTTAACCTCGCTCAGCATATTTACTTTTTCCCCCAGTAGGGTAGGTATTGCTTTTGTCAATGCAGGTTCTTCTTCGTGTAAATGGGACAAGAGTAGTCTTTTGAGGATTTACTCTCAAATTCTTTTCACAGCACCATCTTGCGATTCTGTTCAGGGTCCCCTGCATGATATTTATCACCGTTTTCTCATCCATGCCCGATATGTAGACGACAATGTCATCTGCATATCCCTGGGCATAAATGCCGCTTTGATTGAGGTCTGCAATTAGGTCATCAACAACCAGATTCCACAACAGAGGGGAGAGAACTCCTCCCTGAGGGCAGCCTCTAGTGGGTCTAGCCTGAAGTGTTGCCCCAAACAACTCTGTTGTAATAATTCTGTCTGCTAACAAGGAGTTTATCCATTTGCAGACCTGTGGTTCAATAGCTCTGCTGGCAGCAGCAGCAGCGATTGAGTTAAAAGAGGTATTATCGAAAGCACCCTCAATATCAAGAAAAGCTGCCAAAGCCATTTCCTTGCACTCCAGGGTCTTCTCAATCTTTACAACCAGGTGTTGCAAAGCCACCTCTGTAGATTTACCGGGTTGATAGGCGAATTGGTTTTTGTGAAGAGGTCTGGTACTCCTCATTACATCCCTAATGTGTCTATCAATTATTTTTTCCATACACTTAAGTATGAAAGATGATAGACTGATAGGACGAAAGTTCTTAGCCTGGTCATATTGGCTTTTTCCAGGTTTGGGCAGAAAGACTACCCTTGCCTTTCTCCATGGTCTGGGGATATATTCAAGAGCTAGACTAGCTCTGAACATTTTACACAAGACCCGTGAGATGAGATCGGCCGATTTCTGAAGCACAATCGGTATTATCCCATCTGGTCCTGGAGTTTTATATGGTTCAAATGAGTTGATAGCCCATAGTACTTGTTTAACAGTAAAAATTTTCTTGGCAACTATCCAGTTTTCCCTTCTCACCCTTATTGGATATCCCAGGGGAGAAGGGTTTAACTCATTAGGTACCAAGTTGGAGTTTGGAAAATGTGTCTCAACCAGAGTCTCTATAACTTCTCTGCCAGTTTTGGTATAGCCACCGGAATTATTCTTAAGGGTCCCCACCAATATTGGTGTATCTCTTTTAAGAATTTTGTGGAGTCTAGCGCCCTCAGCGGTACTTTCAACCGAATCACAGAACTTCCTCCATGAATTCCTTTTGGCCATTCGAACAGCTTTGTTGTATTCTGAAAGTAGGCACTTGTATTCTTCCCACTTGCCAGATTTCTTTGCTTTCCTGAAAAGTTTTCTTACTGTCTTCCTCTGCCTCATAAGGTCTTGGTTCCACCATGAGTTTGGTTGTTTGCCTTTCCTTAGAAGCAGGGGACAGTTATTTGTATATGAAATATAGATTGCCTGCTGCAGGCCGTCTGCGAACAGTTCTAGATCGTAAGTATCATAGATTTTCCGAGAGAAGTCCTCCAGGTAATTCTGGAGTTCATTGTAAAAAAAGGTCCAGTTCGTCCTTTTGGGATCTCTGAACGTCTTCTCCCAGTGATATTCAGATTTCAGTGAGAAGTGGATAAATTGATGGTCTGCCATTGAAGGCTTCTCATCAACATGCCAATTGTGAATATAACTACTTAGTTCAGGGCTGGCTAAGGTTATATCAAGTACTTCCTTTCTTACACTAGTTATAAAGGTCGGTTTGTTTCCTACATTTAAGATATCTAGGTTATTTTCAAGTACAAAGTCTAAAAGAGCTTCACCTCTGTCATTGATATTGGAGCTGCCCCAGATTGTGTGGTGTGCATTCACATCACAACCGAGAATCAATCCCGATTGCTGTTCTGCACACGCTGTCAACAATCTCTTCAGCTCTGCACTCACAGGATCTTTTTCCTCATATGGCAGGTACCCAGAGCCTATCAAGATTTATCTGGTTCTCCCGCCATTATGAAGAGTTATCTTTGCTACTGCCAAATCCCTAGAACAAAGTTCATGGATCGGCATTGCATCGATGTTGTTGTTAATAAGTAAGCAAGCTCTTGGAGAGGAGCTTGCAAAATCATAAATTAACTTACCTCCACTGTCCTTTAATCCCCTGATGCCTTCTTTGTACAGCCAGGGTTCTTGGATTAGGGCAATGTGGATTCCCTCAGTCCGGAAAACCCCACTGAGGTTGGCTGCAGCAAGTCGTTTATGCTGCAGGTTGGCCTGCAGGAGCTTCATTGACATTGTCAGTGGAAGCTGTAGCAGGTTTTTCCAGAGCCCTAGCCTGCACTTGGGTAAAGCCTATGTAGAATTTACATTCTCTACCCATCAAGGTCTTGGCATCTTGTTCTGGGATACTTACCACAATGGTTCTACCCTCATTACCAGATTTTTGGTTGAGGATTCCCCATTCTGTGGCAGTTAGTCCTCCGTTCTGAGCTTCTACTTTTTGTAGAATCTCTTTACCGGAGAACTTGTTGTATATAGCTGGGATCTTGGCTATAAATTTTGTGGTTTTAACAATTTTACGTGCCTCGTCAACAAGGAGGGACAGGCCGTTCCATGGTGACATTTCTCTAACGTTCTGGTCAGCCATTGTCTGCTGTTAGAGTCGGCACAGAGGATGATTATAGCTCTTCCAGACGACAATATTTGAATTGAGGTCCTGTTCCCGGAGGAACGCCCTCAATCTTAGACATTGCGTCTAGTTGGAAGGTCATCAGCTGTTCTTCTGACAGTTTCTGGTCTGGATATCCTTCCACGACAACTGCCATCTTCACAGCCGATAAGGTGTCACTATAACTAGGGTCTGCCCCGTTTCCGGGTTTAGCCCTCTTTGTTGACATTTTCTCCTGAGAGTGGGGAGTACTACCATCCGACCTTGGCCTCTTGGTAGAGGGCCTGATCGGGGTCTGTAACTCCTTTCCCTTTGTAGTGGTTTTGGCTTTTGGTTTGGGTCTGTTCTCTACCCATGTACCCTCAGCTAACTTCCTTTCTTTGGTCAGCCTTTTTTTTGGCAGCCCCAGAGATTTTTTTCCTCTGTATATCAATCCTGTCAAGCCCCAAGACTATCTTTTGGAGATCTCTATCTCCTTCAAGGTCTGTCTGTGGGGTTGCAGGGCCTGATCCTGAGGATTGGGTCTCCATCAAGGTCTGATTATCTTCCTCTTTGGAGTCGGTGGTTTGGTTTTTGTTTTCATTATTTTTTCCATAGATTGGTGTATATACCGCAGGAATTATGCAGTCCACCCCGCCAGAGCCTGCATACCAGGGTATGGCAAATTACTCCTAGAGGTCGCCAAGCACTCTAGGAGGCTCCGTAAAAGGCACCAATTAACCGTCGGTACCATACACCCATCAGCACGGGTCGCATAACACTTTGGGTTAACGGAAGCTGGTCCGCGCCCCCTTATTCAATATTCGGGGATATCCTGTGTATGTTTCGGCTCAGGACTTTCGGCTATCCGCCACATGCCGACGCGCCCGGTAGCAAAGCTCATGCCCCGGGATCTTCCCCTTCGATCTCATTTGTTTGTTTCTTACACTGGAACATGCCTCTCGTACTTCATCTTGCATGTTGGAACAACTCTAATCCGATACAAGACAGCTATTGCAAATGCGGAAAGGATCCCGAAAGATGAACAGAAACTCCGAGGAAAAGCGAGACTCGAAGTGAAGGTGTACTGCGGCTACGATGAGAAGGCATACGACGATGGGGAAATCCTTTCGTAGAAAGGTGGTAAGCTTACCAAAAAGGCTTCTGTACCTGATATGATCCATAGATGATTATTTGTTTCTCCAATACTAATCACAGCTCCTAGCCCCGAACGATAAACACGGTACCAGAAAACACGAAGACGTCAGTGGTGGGAACGTATTGTTTAGTTTGAACCCTCTGAGGCGTCCCGAGATTTCCGAGTTGAGTTGTGCTGTTTTTACCTCACAAAACAAACGTAATTCCTAAATAAGCGCATCATTCAAAAGAATCCGTTTATTCTTTCAACCTTTAGAAAGACTCATTGGATCTTTCCTTGGAATAGAATCCGTTGGAACAATTCTATGGGAATAGAATCATTTGGAAATATTCTAATGCTCATTTCCTTATTAAAGAATCATTTCGGAAAATTCGATTGCTCGTGAATGTCAAAATCTGTTAGTAATTAGTAATCATGCAGAGAAGACTGCTAGTTGCAAGGGGGATTATGTATGTAAGCCTCTTATACGGTTAACGTGCTCCTTAATTCAATAAGTAGACTCGTTAAAAACCACGTGACGAAAATGCCAAATCGCCACTGAACTGTACATAATAATGAGGATTAATGTAAGCAGCTGACATTCATTACGAAGCTTCCTATAACTAATACAGATAATTTACATCTACAGACTCGCGTTTCTACGAACCTCCAATTTACGAACTGCATGTTTTTACGAACTGCTACGTTGGTCCCGAATAGTATCCCATAGAAATAATGTTAATTTCCCTTCTATTTACGAGCCAAAATTAAACACTCTCTCCTTTTTACGAACCCAGTTTCCTCACTTTCTTTTCATTGTTTTCCTTTAGACCGGAAAAATTTGAAGGGAAAGGGTGAAATTTCTTCAGACTGGATAGACTTCGGACCTCCTATGTTGGTAAGGGGGAGGGGCAGAAAAATCCCCAAGAGCGATTCCGATCTCAGTGCAGATGAAGCCTTGATACAGGGACTACGTCGAAGGGATCCTCTAGTTCGTGAAAACCTTACATTTTATAATTTCCTAACTGTGGAGACAAGATGGTGTTGTGGGTAGGAATGGAAATCAGTTTCGTCTCGAAATATTTTTTTCTGAATTTATAAAATCTTTCTGCAATAACTCTCATTACGATATAAATGAATTCAAAATTTGACTGTTGTTTTTTTGAGTAAGAAATTTCTATGTAGACGTTATTTATAATTCGTGTTTCATTTTGATGGTACCATAAAAACTGCATTACGCCGTAATAAAGTATTCACACTCTTTTCCTAGATTTATCATCCTGTCATGGAATAATTATTATTTTTTAAATATAAACCATTTAAAAAAAAATATGAAATACTGAAGGGGATATGACTTTTATACAATTGGATCAAACTCCACTGTGACACCAATTTACTGTTGAATCTAGGTCTGATATGGTATTGGAGATTCCACATTCAGGAGGCCAAAATAAAAGCGACTTTCAATTAGAATCGGATCGATACGAGAGTATAATATTATCATTCAATGATTGTAAAGTCAACAATCCTTATCTGTTGCACATAACTACGAAAAACTTTACCAAAACACCGCCAAAATCTACTAACAATGGTGTCGTATCTCATTCTTGCTTTATTGACTTTCATCTTTAAGTCCCAAGAATGGAGAGCGGCTTAATCTTCTCTTTTCTTTATTTCCGCCACATAGAGGAGAGACGATCCGCGGAAAAGTATTTCTTTTCAGTCTTACGCGATGAAATGTGAGCGATAAGCGACATTGGAATTGCCGAAACGCAATTGATCTGAAATACCTTATCTTCCAAGACAAGCAATTGGCGTGGTGTGGAAGTTTAAAAAAAGTGAGGTGTCAGATCAGGCTCGTCATCTGACCGTGATTAAAAATTATGAGTTGTTATCCTCGGATCTAATCATTCGGGATAGGTATTTCCCTGAACGTTGCCAATAGCCCTTTGTATTGTTCCAGTATGGAACAAATTCAACTACCTACTCAAGACAAGTAAGCTAATACGTTATAAAGTATACCGATTCTGTGTGTAAATCGGCTTCACCATCTGATCGTGGTTCAAGATTACGTGGTTTTGTCATTGGATCTTTCGCTTTGGATAGATCCCGGACCGTCGCCAATAGCTCGTTGTGTTGTTCCAGTGCGACGTTAAAAAAATATCGGTACAGCTACACTCGTTTATGACTGATGGCAACGGCTTGGCGATTTTTTTTGGCGCACTTCTAAAGTTGCCAAGGAAAGAATTATTTCTTAACTCTTTTCCTGTCACAATTTTTTTTTCTTTTTACAACACACTTTTTAAGCACATTTCAGAACGTTTTAAAAAGTATATTAAAAAAAAATTTCACAAAAAGTAGTAAGCTTAATCACATATTAAAACACATTTTTGAACCAACAGAGAAACTAAGCTACGAATGGTAAGAATACCCTGAAACTTATCAATTACACTAAATACAGTGAGCATGTTGAAAAAGAAAAAGATTTACAAAAGAAAAAAAGCAAGAAATAATACCTGATAACGTCAGAATTCTCTCGTAAAAAGATAATGAAAACGAAAATGGTCAAAAAAACAAAACTCTTAATCCTGTCGTGAAAAAAAAAACTATTATAACAAAATAAAAATTCCACAACTGTCAAAATACAAATAAATGGACCAATGGTATCACAGAAAACGATTTATAAAAGGACCAATGCAATAAAAGGATATTTTAAAAACAAAATAACCAATGGGAGGAAAGAAAAAATTTCAAACGAATCAATGAAATCAAACGATTTTAACGGATTTTGGAAGAACTTTCTAGAATATTCAAAATGAAAATTGATAGTTTCCGTTTGCCGAGGTTGCCGTGAAAACCACAACAACAGCAACGAAAGATGGGTTGCATTAATTTATCGTAACTCGCTACTAGAAGTGCGCCAAAAAAAATCGCCAAGCCGTTGCCATCACTCATAAACGTAGAGTGTAGCTGTACCAAAATATATATTACCTAGGTGATGAAGACTAGTCACTTTCATGTGATCAGAGTATCAGTAAGATGGTATTAAATAGTTTTAGACAAGCTTTTCGGTTGCATACATGAAAACGAATGCTTGTTAGAAAAATTGAGACATTTATTAATAAACACTGAGGACTGTACAAAACTACCAAGAACACAGGCATGACATCTCTCTATCTCTTCTGCACTCCTCTAATACTTCCAAATTAGTTTTTCATCACATCCAAAACTATGGTTACAGTTTGCACGTGCACACTTATGGCATCATCCTGAGTTAGAAACTGAAAACTTGATGGAAAAGTTGACAACTGTTATATGTTTCAAGAACTTTTGTAGATAATGCTTTTATTCACATAATCCTCAGGTAATAACGACATTTTGCTCTTATCAAGGAGGCTGTGCAACTGCAAATTGGATGAAGTTATGAAATACGGGACATTTTCTTACTGTATTTAAATGGGAATTTAAGATTTTCTGGCACAATTTGCAGTTTTAGGAAAACAAAGCTATTTCAATCTACAGTGAGAGAATCAACTAAACGTATAAACAGAATTTAATTGTACGAGGGAAAATGCAAACACCTCCACTAAAAAATACATAATTATAAAATTTGTATTACTAGGGGGCCGGTCCACTGCTCGCTGACGCTCGCCAACCCCCGGAGGATTGCTTTGCAATCCTCAAAAGTTCGCTGCGAGAATCTTGATGGCTTCGCTCGCATCAATGAAGACATTGTTTACAAAATATGATATTCCAAAAAAAAAATTCAAATATAAATTTATTGCACTACAGAAAAATTATACAGTACCTCTGGAATCAGAACTCGAACAATTTGGAATTCAAATGAAAACTTTGAGTAAATTTTGACTCGAAATGTGAGCGCTGCTTTGGAAATCGAATACCCAGCATGTCGTTTGTAAGCAGCAACAACTCGACTTATATTAATTTTTTTTTCTATAAAATTGAATCCGATAATGCTATGAATTCAATTGAGGCACGAGACTTCGTGGTAAACAAACAATGGTACAGTGTTGCCAAAACGTGATAACAAATAACGTCTTTTTTTTTAGTGCCACATTAGATAATTATATATAGAGATCCTCAAGCATCGCCCACAATAATTAAGCTTGGGATTATCTATACCAGCCTGGGAGAGGCAAGAGTTAGGTGTGCAAAATTTGATGTAGACTGTTTCAAAATGAAAATTTTTTTCAAATGTTTGGTTAACCTTTTTCCAGTTTCCGGGACTACAACTACTTTTGGGTACCAGTAGTGGGCCCCCACATCGGCGCTGTGATTGGCGCATGGGCGTACAAGCTCCTCATCGAACTGCACTGGCCCGTGGACAGCTATGACTTCGCCAACCCAACCGAGATCAAGACCAACGGAGAGTTCAAGAAGAAGGACGATCTGCCCTTCGTCGACAAGAAGAGTGAGTGCCTTTGATCGCGAAGTCAAACGTACATTCGATACGGGAGGGTCTTGTGAAAACTAGACATGTCTCTTTTATTCGTCGTTGTTCAGAAATACAGAAAGCCACCTACGACAGTATAAAGTCTCATATGGCTAATGCGGAAGGGTTCTGTGGTTACAAGACTGAAAATGTTGGGTTTTGATTTAAAAATATATTTTTATAAATTTAAATACTAAAACGATATTTTTTTTAATTATCTTAACCCTCTGAGAATAATTTCAGAGAAGTATAGTATTGCTTTTACCCCACAACACAGCGACTAAATAATCACATCCATTTGGGTGAAAGAATCTCCATGGATTTTTTCAACCTTTAAAAATATTTGTAGGTCTTTTCCTCAGAATATAATCTTTTGGAAATATTCTTTCCCAATCAAAAACTCTGCTTGTCCTCTCCTTGATATATATATATATATATATAACAAAAAAATCGACGCGCCAAGAAGGGGTTGTCTAGGAGTTGTAAAATGGATAGTAGAATTCCCTTTTGCGGTGCAGACACAACAAAAAGATTCTCACACTTTCACTTATACACGTATCGCAGCAATCTCCCGCAAATGTGAAAACTAGTTTCCAGGTAAATTTGAAGTGGTGCTCAGGGTGCTGGCTAGCAGAACGAAAGATTCCTGGTACAAATCCAGGGTAACACATGGATGTTTGTCCGTCTGAATTAATCTGTGGCCTTTGTAAAAGGGTTGTGCCTAGAATGTGTGGTATGTTTGTGAGATGAATGGTCGTCAACCCCACTACCACCACCCGTGAAACACAATGACGTCATGTGGCTCCTATGATTTAGCTTTTGTAGTGCCATAATGATTAATGTTCAATTGGCCGGGTATTGGGGAAAAATTTCTGGAAAACTTTCAAACCTCATGCTAGTTATTTATTGCCATTATAACAAAAATGATAGTCCTTTTTAAACTCAAATATGTCAAGAGGGGTCACTTAATGCTTACAGTAATTCTTTGATTTGAAATTCATGGTTGATGACCTAATATGGAAAAACAAAAACAAACTCGGTACTTCTTTTAAATTTGATTAAGTCCAAATCGAAATTGGCACAAGAAATGCATGACTAAATTTGGATCTTCTCCGAAATAAAGGGCTTCAGTACTGAGCGGGTATAAAAGATATCGACCCGCCAGAAGGGCTATATAAGTCTTCTTCCCGCATTTTGATACTAAATCATCTCCCCATCTTTCATCTAAACTCATATTCCTTTTCAAATAGAAGGAAATGGCTTTCTGCTGCTGATCTTGAATACCCCCCTTACTATCCAATCACCTTGCCATTGCAACATTGGACTGACATACCTCTGTTCAGCCCCAAAATATCGAGACATAAAACAAGATATCGCTATAGCTCCAGTTACATCTGCAGACTGCACATGTACGTTAAATATGCAACATTTTAGTTCTCGATTAGATACGAGGATTAGCAAATTTATTAGTGCGTGTGATTTAGGAGTGGTATTTGTATTACGATATCGGCGTCTATTTTTACTGCTTTAAATTACATTTTAAACAGTACAGTAAATTAAATTCTCGATTGTTAAGGGTGGTTCCAAATTCATTATACTTTTTACGAATTCAATTTTTGCTCTGTGTCAATATTAAATCATTTTTGTCTTGATGTGTGAAAATTGCTCTTTTACAAACGCTTTCTAATACGAGTTGTGTTGGCTGTGTGGTTATAGTTGTTTGCGTCATACCTATACGTGAACACTCTCAGCCATCGTGAAAAGGAGAGCGGGATGCGACTGTTTCCTTGCAAATTCGGATAATCATTTGCAGAGTTTTTCCAAGCTTTCGTCTCTGGTGGGAATTTATGTAAAATGTATGATGCTTTTCTGTTGCTATGAACTGTCTCACTGTCTCTTGCCTAGGTAAGACTGCATATTATGTCTAAAAAAACTTCATATGTTGTCTGGGGTAAGACTGCATATTATGGCTGTAATTATCAACAAGTCCTAATATTTTACATCACGTGATAAGATGTGATTATCGTCATTGGTCTTCAACAAACGTTTGAAAATTTTAAAAGTAGCACCATTAAAGAAGGAGTGGCTTCACACCAACGGCGACAGCGACAAAGAACCTGTCTTTTCGCTATTGCGCATGCGTATTACAAACAAATTTTGTTTCTGCCGGTTTGTCCCTGTCGCTGCGCTTTCAAGTCGTGAAGGAAGTTCAACTTTTGTCTCTGTCGCCATGCCGACAGCCAATCAGATTCCTGAGCACCTTGCCTAATCCGATTTCGGTTGATGTTTTTCACTCACTGCTTTCTTTCATCAACAGCCAGAAGCTTTAAAATCAATCGTCTACGCTGTAAAAGTATTTGGATAATTCTCTAAATAACGTTGTTTAGTAGAGATAATCTACCGTGAAAAAACAACACGAGCTTCTTGTCGAGTTGAGATAAGCCTAACAGAAAGATAAAACAAAAAAGAAGTTGTGGTTTTATACAAAAATCCGTTAACATTATAGAATAACTAGTTAGAACAAAAAAAAAGGAGTTTCATTAAACGCAGACGCGATTTGTCAGCCATCTTGCAGAATCAGAAGCGGAAATAAATGTGTTGCTTTCGAAAACGAAGATTATACGCATGCTCAAATAAATTGCTGTCGCTAGCGGTGTGAAGGCTTTTTTAACAGCAACAGAGACAGGCGACAAAATGTCGCCTGTCTCTCTGCTGCTGTCGCCGTTGATGTGGAGACCCCATAATAATGAGTAGAAGAGGATGAAATTGACTTTCACTGCAACATCCATCGGAAGTTTCAACCCTGATGTACTTAGGTGCTTATTTGGCAACTCATAGACAAAATCAAACTATAGTGTGGCTCTGACGAGAAAGCAGATGACCTCGGGGGAGTCCATGTGTACAAATGGAGTTGAGTTCACGAGAAGAAATGATTATTCTATTCAAAATCAAGTTTGAAAACCGCCACAAGTGATTATTTGTTTCGTCCAACTCGTGATATTCGTTATTTCTTCCGGCACCGAACGTTAAACTCGAGACCAGAAAATACGCTAATGACGCAGGTTGGCGATAGAACACGCTGCTTACGTTTAACCTGCCTTCTAATTTAGCAAATAGACTTTTCCAAAACCATGTTAACTCAAGCGCTAACTCACCGGAATCGAACTATACAGTTCTTGTAAGTCATAATATATAGTCTAACCTTTCTGCTAAATGTTCCTTCTTTCCTGTGTGTTGTTCTTTGTTCTTTTCTACTAAGCTTTGTGTCTGTTGCTGCTCTATCTTTTCTAGCAGCTGCGTGGAGATCGGTTCTTATCTGGCCCACTGGGTTTCCCATTTATCCAGAGTACGTGTCTTTCTTACTGCTTTGCTTGCATTTTGCGAAAGTAGAAATTCGTGTGCCTCACTTAGTAATTCCACTAAGCTCATGTGAATAAAAAAAAAATCTTTCGAAATCTGTTGAAAAATTTTATAAAAATTTTCACTGAAACGACTTTGTTAAAATATATTATAGATACAAATAATCAATTAACTGTTATTTTGAAATGTAAATAAAATTTCAAAGCATTACTTATAAGCTGAAATAATTTTACACCTTATATTCATCAACAATCGAGTCAATAAACTGCTGAGGATAGATAATTTTCCATTTAGTTTCAGCCAAATATATTCACTTTCTTTTTACTTACGTAAGGAATATAACTCACAAGGGAGCTATAACCTAATTCTTATTTAAGGTGATGAACTAAGCTATCCCTACTTTTGTAGATATAGCTTAGCTACTTTTGTAGAGATTAACTCCCAATACAGAACAGCATGTGCGGCACTGTAACCTATTTCTTCCGTCAAATACTTTTTAGTAGGCAATAGTTGCACTGTCTTTCACGCGTCTTGCTATGTTAGTGACCCGGACGAGATGTAAACTTGCAACTATCTTATTTAAACCAAACTATTATTTTCCCAATAACTTGTTACTCCTTTTTCTCTAAAACCTCCTGCAAGGATTCTGACATTGCCTATGACATCCATCTCCAAGGTTATGAGCTGCCTCAAAAATATCATGTAAGCGTATAGAGAAAGAAGGAGAAAATTTAATACATGGTAACCACAAGTAGTAAGTTCCTTTCGACGAAAACCTTTTCATCGAAGAAGAAATTTTACGGATCGGATTTTACCATCAATGAATTTTATTAATTTTCAAAAATTATTTTTCAAGTAGTATAATGTTATGGCAACATACTTTCTAGCTGCTTCCTTTATGTATTGTTTTTGTTAATACATGTTTTACTTTACGTTTGTTCAAATAGTTTCTGATGTACCTTCTAAAAATTTTAATCCATCGAGATGTTCCTCAATATGTAATCAATTCAGCGATTTAGCAACTCGTAGTATAGGCTGGATGTTTATTACTCGATATATATGTTAGTTAACGACGCATTTTTAAAATGTGTGAACTACATCGAAGAGAAGCTTTTACTTTCTCTGTGGAGAAAAGAACTTGACATCATTATTTCAGTTGCCCTATCTTCTGCTTGAATCTTTGACTAATCCCATAATGTCAGTTCAAGGATGAAGCATCGTCCATCATACACATGGTGAAATACGACGAATGTATTGGATATAGTATCTGTGAGCAATTAATCCTAGATACAAAAATGGTATTGAAATTGCAACACTAATGACCGTTAAGGCTTAAAAATAATTAATTTATGAGCAATTAATTATTCGTATTATTCACGTGTCACTTTCAAAATAAGAACCTTTGGTTATGGAAGTTGTAAGTTAGTTTCCTGAGATATTTTTTTCTGACCTCTTCATTTGAGAATGGAAAAGTTTGTCTCAGGTGTTCCTGCACATATATATCCTTTGATTAAAATTATATTGAAATTTCAACACTAATGGCCGTGTAAGGCTTAAAGGTAAATATAATTTATGAGCAATTAATTATACGTATTATTCACGTGTCCCTTCCAAAATAGGAACCTTTGGTTATGGAAGTTGTAAGTTAGTTTCCTGAGATATTTTTTTTCTGGCCTCTTCATTTGAGAAAGGCAAAGTTTGTCTCAGGTGTTCCTGTACATTACTTTGAGATTATTTGCCAGCGGGAAAAGTTTTACACTGTCCCATTTTGTCTTTCTCCCAAGTATACTTATAGGTGCTCGTGTTTAAAGTTAACCATTTCGCCAAACCTTAATCTTTTCCAACTTATCACCCATGAATATTCCGGTTACTGTGTGACTTATCAATCGCAATCAACAATACTAAATTATCAGCTTATGCCTTATCCATAAAAAATAATCCCATTCGTAAATAAAAGATAAATCTCTCTTAAAGACTGCTGCAAACCACCAATGCCCTCGTCCCACATGCCTCATTTTTCACTTATGCCTAAACTTATCACCAATATGTCGGAATGTGCCAACACGACGTACAGTTTCAAAAGGAATTTCAGAGTTGTCGCCTTGAAGAAGTTCGATGTTATCTTCAACACGTACAGATCCGTCACCGCTGATAACTCTTCACAGCAGTGGTTTATCCATTTGTCACGGAATTTGTGCTGGGCTTCTATTACTATAGAGATTAAGGGATTGAAGCAAGCCGACACCTCAAATTTCCACAATTTGCAATCAATTCAAACGGCTGTTGTGCACGTTAATTAGGTTTTTCAATGGAAGGTTCTTTTTTAGTAACACAGTTTACCCATTCAGACTAGTCCGTTAACTCATCAGAATCGTCTTTTAGATTCATCGACAAATATGAAAACAAATCTGTATAAGCGTTCGTTGATTACAATAATTAATAAATCAAACTAAAACAGAAATTGGAAAATGAAAAAATATAATCTTTTCGTTGCTTGCAAAAACGAACTTGAATTCGTTTCTTAATTTTACTGAACAAACTTTCAATGTTTAACACACATTTTTAAAATGTATTAACATATGTCTAGATATGTTTCACATTTAAAGTTTTAGTCCTAACTTTTCATACTAGATGGCAGCACAAAATTGATTTTAGACGTGCTTGAAGACGTGAAGTGAGTCTCTGCCTTTGAAAATCAAAAAAAGAATACGTATTCAAACTCCAATCAAGAAACATAATTAAGTTTTGCAGGTCTGGGGCAAAAAAATGTTTTGTGTCACCATGAAGATGTTTAGGTTGGGCTTATTGTCACCCGATCACATTTAATATTTGCAAGTACGCATACTTGTATGCCAGAAAAGAAATATTTATTTCATAAAATTACCACACCATTACTAAAAAAGTATTCATATAGAAGTACAGCAGTTCCTTGCCTTTTTGTTGGATTATTTAGAATTTCTTGCCAAAGCATCAAATTGAATTCTGTAACACACAAGCTCGAAAAGTAGGTTGACAAAAAAAGATGAACTCGAAAAGCAATGTATATATCCATCTGTTTTTTCTACCACTAGGAAGCCAGGTAGGTAGGTATTTAACGAACGTCACACTTGAGCAACACAACAGGCTACTGGCGGAAGTTCAGAATCAATCCCAAGGGAAAGATTCGAGGACAACACCACATAATTTTGAATGACGGTCAGATAACGAGGTCAACAACTGATCTGACACTCTACTCTCCAAACTTTAAAACCACGGAAATGCGAGGACATTTGAGGTCACGACAGATTTAACGTGCAACAGCCCATAAGGTGACTACGATATTAGCAAACGGTTCAGTGATTTAAAAATGGAAGAGATTTATTAACGCAGTATAAATCACAGTTTCAAATTGGTGCATCGTAGTAGACCAAAAGATTGACTATAACGAAAGCTATCGGTATTTTATAACTTTACTTAATACATTAAAATGACCGATATTCACTGAATAATATAAATAAGAGCCGCATACAGCTTGGTGAATTTATTTCTCCTTGTTAAAACTTCTGTGTATACAATTATTCTTTCTCAATAAATAAATAAACTTTCCTGGTCTATGTTTTACTAGACAAAATTCCAAGAACCTGCACATTCCTGCATTTGAATATTGAAAAAATCTTTGTAATCTTGTAGATGAAACTATCCGAGTCGTGAAGTTGGTTATACTGATCGGTAGTTTAATGTGTCCGGTCTATCCGAGAAAAACTTTATTATTCACAAATCTACAGACAAAACAATGAAATTTCTCATAAATCTTCCCAAAATCTTAGTCATGATTTGTAGTTTTAAAACGCTATACATTTGAAACGTCTTCACATTTCCTCTCTGAGGCACGCGTTATTCCACCGTGCAGCTTTCCCTGCATAACTTCTAATCAATTTTAGACTCATAGCAAGCCGGAATGAAACAGCGTAACTTACTATCTTCCAAAAAGTACTTCATTGTACAGTTGGGGGTTACACTGATATTTATACCACTCAATCATAAGTTAAGTTTTGGAGTGGTAGATACGCTCGCTACAGAACTCCCTCCATAATTTTAGCAGTAGGCGAAATTCGATAGATGGCGTCACTGTAGAATGATTGCCTTTTTTTTTTTTTTTTTGCGTTAAACTGTGAGAGCTGTATTAAGATCACAGTTGCCTTGTTGCCTTTACATGTTATTTTATCCATGCGACAAATGCACGGATGGAGGATGTGATATGACTTTAGCAATGCCTGCTATCACAGCGCCCCCAAGTGGTTGAAAGTAATTAGCATCAACCATGGCGATTTCTACTGTACATAGTGGAGCATCCATCGAATTTGTAAATTATTGCGTGTTTAAATCAAGTCCGTTGGTCACCAATACTATCTACCAAAAAGTACATCAAGGTAATTTTAAATTTATACTACCTAGTCGTAAGTTAAATTTTGGAGTGGTAGCTACGCTCGC
Source organism: Metellina segmentata (assembly GCA_947359465.1). Classification (NCBI taxonomy): domain Eukaryota; kingdom Metazoa; phylum Arthropoda; class Arachnida; order Araneae; family Tetragnathidae; genus Metellina; species Metellina segmentata. The sequence continues at coordinate 17,931,497 of OX375878.1, read as the reverse complement.
TGCAGACTTTCTGATCAATATCATGACCTGATAGGATTCTTTCATGTTTTCGGTGGGGCTATTTAGTTATTTGTTGTGTGTGATAAAAGATACATACTCGTGGCACTCAAAGGCTAGTGGCCGACTTGAAATGTGAGGATGACCATGGAAGTTTGGAAACAAGGTTTATTGATGGGAGATAGTTTTAAAGACTCTTGATCCAATAGTATATTTATATTCCCAGTTTCATTCAGCTACTTGAGTCACAAATATTGAGAGCCTTCTATTAAAGTAAACTGAGAATTGTTGGCGTGACTTTAATGAAATTTGGATGAATAAGACGTTGTTTATTTTCTTTTTTTAGGGATTCTAACTCCAGAAGGCCGAAAGGTCGAAGAATGAATCAACGGGTCAAGAAACCTGGAAACCCAGGACATCGAAGGTGTACTTCATAGTATCTGATTGGTCCATAAACGAGCATCCGATCATCCAATCATCCAATGAATGCACGAAGAGTGACTTTTTAAAAACTGCCCTGAAAAGGGGTCGAATGTCTTGATCGCCATAATGCAAAGGACCATTTCTTTCACTTATATATTTGTATTTCATCCCAATACTGAATCACAGCAGTCTCACAAATTCTGTAGTTGGAAGGTGACAAAAGAATACCCACCTCTTTTGGCGTAATTGAAATTAGAAAATGACAAGCAACACAAAAATCGTGCAATAATTTTTAATTTTCTTTTTTTTAATTTATTGTTTTTATGCTCATACAATTCAGTTTTGAACGTAAATCTCTCTTTACACAGTAAAAGTATTGCAATGCTATCAGTTTTACGTACATGGAATTAAAAACCCGGTCAGGTAAGTAAAATGGATAAACGAATTGGGCAAGGTAAGACCTGAGACCCATGCTTTTAGTTTCTTTCATAAGTTTTTACCAAATGAAAATCATCTTATAAATAAAGTAATCTGCAAATACTTTAAAGTTTAAAATGCTATAATCGTATGCAAATGGCCTCGTGTCAAAAAGAAATTTAGTAAGGGAGACCTGAGACCCAATTGTTTGGATAAAATACAGCTAAAATTTCTTTTCCAGCTTTCCAGAAATCATAAAATTTCAAGGTATTCATTATTTCACCATCATCAGTCAGTAATTTGGTTACCTCTTCGAAATGATCGCTGAGAGTAGTTAGTTATTGGTGATCCATTGACGTAGGTTTTTAATTCATTTTTACACTTTATTTTATTCCTTTTTGCACATTACAAACAAATCAAAAAAAAATTTATCCATCTGTGAAATATCGTATCCTACATTTCGTAAACGAGTAGCTTTCCTGTTATGCTTACGTTCGTTGATTAGTCTGAATTTCTAAGTGAAAGGTTTATGACACTGTTTATTATAATGAAACAATTCAAAAGAGTTTGATTAAATAAGATATGGCCCACTTTAAGTTAATTGTTACATTAAAGTAGTGTTCAAAAATGATGACACAAAAACATGGAATAGAAGAGCAGTCAAACAAAACTTACAAATTTGAATCAATGTATAATTTTGTATACATATTTTTAACTTTTAATAAATGAGCTACGAATTTTATATGCACGGATAATATAGATAAGTATTCATTACTTTTGTCAATTTCAGTAATCATATCTTAATTTTTTTTTTAATTACATCCATCGGCAAATCAAATAAATTTGTATATCCAATCTTGTTATATACGCAGAATAAAGATAATTTTGTAACAAGATTAACTAAGATAAGGAGCACATTTAACTGCTCCATAAGTAGCTAATTTACTTGTTACAGTGTCTGCTCACATCCAACAATACTTTGGAAGTTTGGTTAGACTCAAAAACATAGTACCATCGCCAATCGTCAATAATTACCATCGCCAATTAGCAATAATTTTGGAATATGGTAACTCATAGTAGGTTTGCTACATGCACATCCACTTTCAGGCAAATGGAAGGCCATAAAATGGGGCGACATATCCAAAAAACCGTTTGGTGATAAAAATTTTAGTCGCTAATTTGTCGAGGTTCTATTCTCGCTAATTTGTGTATGTTCTTGAGTATAACCCACAATTTGCTGTACAGACCTAAATACTGTTTCTTAGAATTCGGAAGGACTTCAAAATGTGAACTTCGACTGACGTGTTGTTTCAAAGCTGTAAAAATCACTTCTTCATCTTTATGCAGTAATGCAATGTGTCTTTTACGAACGCACATTTCCTGTACTATGAATATGTGGCACCCGTGATGAATATTCAATGAAATCTTTTTGAATTTTCTTGGAGGTGAAGGTAAACCAAGATTTTCTATGTAAACATAACAAAAGGTGACTCACATCAACACTTTTATACTTTTCTTACAACGAAATTACGAAACAAATTTTCTTTACTCAAAACAAAAGGTGCTGATTATCCTAGTATTTGCAGTTAGTAAATAGTGTCACTTTTATATTTGTAACCACGTTAAAGAATCTGGTAGTAGACAATAGAATTGTATATAGCGATGTATAAAGGAAGAAACATCTTTCATTTCTTTTTGTGTTTGTATATTTATTTTATTTCACTTTCCTTTTGAGACGAAGAGTTGTGTTCCTGCAAATGACTGTAAAGAAATATATCGATTTTGATTGTACGAGAAGTAAAATATCACTTTGTGAGGAACATTGTATTGCAGTTATTTATATCAATAAAAGTATTTTATTTGAAATATAAATTGTCTTTTGCGTTTTTATTTTAGTTTTATATTTTTAATGTTACTTTTTTGAAAGAATCTTCTCAGTAGATATTGTAACCTTTAAGCTGCAGCAGGTAGACAATTGTTACCATTAAAATTTCGTTTACGTCGACCAACGGGTATAGTGGTTAAGGTGTTAACCCCGAGATCGGAAGGTTCCTGGTTCGAGTCCGGGCATGGATGTTCGTAAGCGTATAGTGTAGAGGCGGCTGATGCACCTTAAATCTGTCGTGGCTCAAAGTCCTCATGTTGGGTTGGTGTGGAAGTTTGGGATGCCAGCTCAGGTGTTGCTTCGTCATCTGACCGTGGTTCAAAATTACGAGGTGATATCCTCGTATCTTTCTCTTAAGGGACTGATCCCGGACCGTCGTCAATAGCCCGTTGTGTAGTTCTAAAGCAACGTTAACTAAAATTACCAATTTCGTTTACACCAACAGCATGGTATAGATCTGTGTACAGTGAATGCTATCCCCCCTTTTAAGTGACCGCTGGCATCGATCACCGTTAACGAGCTGTTAGCGACTGACCTTCAAGAGGATCCCTCCTTTTGTTCGGTACCCAACCCTGTCGACCGTGAGGTCTGAACGCTTTGGGGGAAATGTAGAAGGACGCTCTGGTGACAGACGCCATACAATAGTCTGAAAATTCGTAATTATTAGTTAACGTCATACTAGAGCAACACAACGGGCTATTCACGATGTTCCGGGTAATTTTATTAACGTCGTACTAGAGCAACACAACGGGCAATTCACGACGATCTGGGATCTATTTCCTAATGGTAATGGTAATTTTAGTTAACGTCGTACTAGAGCAACACAACGGGCTATTCACGATGTTCCGGGTAATTTTAGTTAGCGTCGTACTAGAGTAACACAACGGGCTATACACGACGATCTGGGATCTATTTCCTAAGGGTAATGGTAATGGTAATTTTAGTTAACGTAGAGCAACACAACGGGCTATTCACGATGTTCCGGGTAATTTTAGTTAGCGTCGTACTAGAGCAACACAACGGGCTATTCACGACGATCTGGGATCTATTTCCTAAGGGTAATGGTAATGGTAATTTTAGTTAACGTCGTACTAGAGCAACACAACGGGCTATTCACGATGTTCCGGGTAATTTTAGTTAGCGTCGTACTAGAGCAACACAACGGGCTATTCACGACGATCTGGGATCTATTTCCTAAGGGTAATGGTAATGGTAATTTTAGTTTACGTCGTACTAGAGCAACACAACGGGCTATTCACGACAATCTGGGATCTATTTCCTAAGGGTAATGGTAATGGTAATTTTAGTTAACGTCGTACTAGAGCAACACAACGGGCTATTCACGATGTTCCGGGTAATTTTAGTTAGCGTCGTACTAGAGCAACACAACGGGCTATTCACGACGATCTGGGATCTATTCCCTAAGGGTAATGGTAATTTTAGTTAACGTCGTACTAGAGCAACACAACGGGCTATTGACGACGGTCCGGGATCAGTCCCTTGAGGGAAAGATCCGAGGACAACACCTCGTAATTTTGAACCACGGTCAGATGACGAAGCAACACCTGAGCTGCCACCTCACTCTCCAAACTTCCACTACAACCCAACGTGAGAACTTTCGGCCACGACAGATTTGAGGTTCATCAGCCGCCACTATACCATACGCTTACACACATCGACCCGGATTCGACCCAGGAACCTTCCGATCTAGAGGCTAACACCTTAACCACTATACCGGTTGGTCGGTAATGGTAATTTTAGTTAACGTCGTACTAGAGAAACACAATGGGCTATTGACGACGGTCCGGGATCAATCCCTTGATAGAAAGATCCGAGGACAACACCTCGTAATTTTGAACCACGGACAGATGACGAAACAACACCTAAGCTGGCACCCCACTCTCCAAACTTCCACATCAACCCAACGTGAGGACTTTCGGCCACGACTGATTTAAGGTGCATCAGCCGCCTCTACACCATATGCTTACAAACATCCATGCCCGGACCCGGATTCGAACCAGGAACCTTCCGATCTCGTGGTTAACACCTTAACCACTATACCGGTTGGTCGGCGTAAACGAAATTGTAATGGTAACAATTGTCTAATAAAGTTGCATTTATTTTTGATAAACTAAAATCTAAAATAAATTATTCGTAAAGAGGAAGAAAAAATCAGAATTTATTGACAATTTTAGTGGCATACAAAAGTATTATTATACACTAGCAAAATACCCGACCTTACTCGGTTTGAATTGGTTTACTCTAAATTGAAGAGATAATCAAAATATGTAATGACTTACATTTTTTGTAGAATAAAAGTTTATTTGAATACCTTTCGCCATCTTTATTATTTCTACAGCTTACTTTGAACACAAATCCTACACATGCATATCCATTCCTGTAATGCATTTCACTTACATCGTACCCTTGCAATATGGCAAAGGTACAAAATGACGAAAGGTGATACTAAGGTTACAACTACAAAAGACGATTTTGAGGGATATTTGGAATTCCCTTTCTTAAGTTCTTTTCATGTTCAACTCAATTAATAAAAATTACGATTTACGGCTAGTGCTCTCGCACTCATAGTCAACAAAACAATATTTTTTTACTTGTGGCACTTTTGTATCCGGTATGTGACATTATGAAAATTTGCAATCTTCTCCTGTCATTATGGCAACAAAATTTTTATTGTTCGAAAAGTTCTAGTTCGGATTTTTTAAACATTATTATTCTTTCAATAACGGTATTATTCGTTCAATAACGGCATTATTCTTTCAATAATGGCATAACTACACTTAAAATTTACTGAAAATTTATTCTGACTTACCGGCCAATTTTTAAGTCGAATACTTTGTGGTGGTGTTGCGTGTGATGAGAAGAAAAACAAATTTATTAAAGTAATAAATATTTAAATTAGAAAACAGCAAAATGAAACAAAATGAAAGATGACGGAAAAAATTGTTCTAAAGATATTAATTTGTGATTCATTTTTTATCTCTTGATCTCGTACAGTTGCCACAACTTACAACTAAAAGTGCACAAAATTTAGAAATGTGAAATTAATTCAGAGCGAAAGAAACAGAAAATATCACTGCTCGCGCGATATTGTCGATTCCCGTTCGTTGAAAAATATCGTCTGTCCCAAATATTCGGTAATCGTTTTCATTGCCCAAAGAACAAATATACGACTCGAAATAAATGAAGTATCAGAGCTAAAGTTTCATTTAAAAAAATAATAATAATTTTTTGAAGAATTGTCAGCAGAAGACTTTTTTAGCAGTACCGGTAAAGCAATCGAAGTAATCGTAATACTCAATATACATTCCAATTTTTCCAAAACTACCAAATTATGGTTGATTTAAGTATACTTACTCAGGTGTTTCAGCATTAAACTCAACTAAATATACTATAAAGAAATGTTTAATATTGCATTAACTAAACTAATAAATAATGTATACAATAAAACACATTGTAATCAAATATCTGGAATAAAATTTACGCTTGATATATTGCACAAACACAAAATCGAACACAGAACAGAAAGACGGTCAGACAGACTTTCTCAACCAATTCCACTCACTAAATGAAAATAAGTACTCACTGTATGCAAATTTCCATGAAAATATATTAAACCGTGTGGACGTGTATAGGGCACATACATACAGACATACAGATGGACAGACAGACACCAAACGCGAAAAGGGCGGATTTGGCCTCAGAAGGGTCCAAAACGGATAGAAAACTTGAAATGGGTCGAAAATATTGAATGTACAAACAAACACTTCATTCTTATTTATAGTATAGATAATTAAATACTTAAGAACATTGACATCGTAGAGAATGGCTGATCCTTGGCCAGTAATCTCTTTAACATTGAAAAACTGAACTCAATAGAGACTGATGTTGCCTGCATTGTTGCAGTAGCAAATAATCACTTGGAGGAATATCGTCTCGGGAAAGTGTAGAAATAACCGTCAGCGAATTTCAAATACGTACATTGATTTTGCAACCGGGGGCGGGGCTAACCGTAACGGCCAATAAGCACTTGTTTTTTACTACGTATGCGTTTGGACATGGAAAAATTTTGGATGGATTTAGGAAGGTCAGTGTTATGGACTTAGAAAAATTTCAACAGTGAAGTGGAAGAGGGTCTTTCTTTCTTCGGGAATTAAATAATTTTTTTGACAGCGTAATTCAAATACATATTTTTTTTTTAGGATAATTTTACTAGGAGCTCTCAAAATGAGCGCGTGCAGAGGGAGGCACATGCTACCCATGGGAATTATTTTCATTTAAAATTGACTTTAATATATATATATATATATATATATATATATATCCTCTCTAAACTTACTCCTCTGTAGGAATTACTCCATTTACATTTAATTCATTAATATTTGTTAACATTGAATAATATTTATTCGGAAACCTCTCACGTAAAAACCACACCAAATCGGTAATGAAAAACAGACACCAAAATCAGTAATAAAAAAGCGTTATGTTGGCTTAAGATCTTAATATACAATTACTTTAAATAGCATATCATACGATTAAATACCAACAAAATTGAGTATCAACTGTTCATTTTCTTATGCCAAATTTCTTAAGTCATTTTTTGTATGTACGAAGTGTTTGTAGGAAGAAGACTTGTATTTTTACTTGCTTTCTGTGATGTATGTTATTATTGTGATGTTATTATGTAATCTGTCAATAGATGGCGCCACGAACTAAACCGTTGAGCGCCCGCAATCATTGGCCGTTACGGTTAGCCCCGCCCCCGGTTGCATACAATCCTTCGATCTGATTATCTTCATACGCTGTCTCGATGTTGTACGCTTTCGATTTTTCTACGAGACGAATCAAACGTTCGTAGCTGCTTTTGATTTTCAGCAAACGTTTTGGCAGCTCTGGGTAAACAAAGTTTTGTTTTCCAATCATCTGCATTATTTTATGTATATATACCGAGTATATTCGGAAATATTACCCTGCAAAATAGTTATTAAATAGTTGCCTATTTAATTTTGAGCTAAATTTGCAAAATTAAATAGTTGCCTATTTAAATTTGAACTAAATTTTAAAAAGTTGCATTTATAACTCATTTACAATACACCCCATGCAGGAGGAATTTTGGTTTTAGCACTTTACATGCAAAGTAGAACGTGTGGAAAAAAGTTGCCCTGATTATCATATTCCAAATTCCCCGTATCCTTGATTCTGGCCCTAGATCTCTTAAAATCTAAAGAAAGCATACAGAATAAAAGTAGTGTTTTAACTACCTTAGTTATATCAGGGCTCCTAACAGGTTTAAAGGTCTAAAAAGGTGATTAATTGAACCATAAAGGTAACAAAAAGTGACTAATCGAGAAAAAAAGTGACAAATAACAATAATCCTAAATATATTCGTATACAGATAGAAAATAAAAAGATCCTCCCTTATCCTTTCGTTGGAATATTTTTATTTTCTTCATTTAAAAAGTACATCATTTTAAAATATTAACATAAAAATAAAAAAATCGTAATGATTTTTTTTAAATCGTTCATTTTTGACACAGCTTGAAGAATTTCTTCCTTTTCTTTAAAAGATTGCCACATTATTTTTGTTGAAAAAGTCAGAAATTAATTTTGTCTTTTTCTTCTCAATACAAGAATGTACATTTTTTAAAGTCTGTCTTTGCTGACCAGCATCATCCGAGACTTTTGCCGCTCCTTCAATCACTGCCTGAGCAAGTGCTGCTTCCTTACAATCTTTACTTTTTATCGCCTTCTTGAGCCTATCATCATGGCTCCCACGCCTTTGTCCAAAAAAAATTCAAGGACTTTTCAAAACCAAAAATATTTTTTTAGCAACCTAAAACAAGGCATGTGCAAAAGTTGTCACTTAAAAAAAAAAATGTGAAAAATATTAAATTTTTTTTTTTTTTTACTCTTTTCTAAACTACTGACAGTCAAAGAAAAGAGGAAAGGTTGTCATCAGTTTTGGTTATAATTTGGAATTTTTTTGCAAAGTGGGCTTCTCGTCTCAATGCTAACTATCAGGCTATTTGCACACATATCAATTTGTCGTGCGGTAAAATATCGTACGATAAATTCTTTGGTGGCACGAAGAAGAGTATGGGAGCTTGCACATGGTTCGATCGACGCACGACACAATCTCCGTTTTGCTCTCGTCCACGGCCACTACAAGCAAATGGCTGTCGTGGTTTATTTTGTTTGAGAAACAAAACAAATCCAAAGTTTTGACCGCAGTGTTACGGCTTTTTGGTTCCCTGGTCCAAGTTTCTATCTTCACGATCGTTAAAGATAGTAAAAATTTCAACACATTTGAAATCTGTAGAAAATTTTATAAGGATACCTTAAATGTGCTTTTCTGTAAATAAATAATTTTTCAATTGTAACCTTTATATTTTCGCAATACGAATTCGGTCACATTTGACGAAGATATTCATTACGAACACAAAAAATGTCCATTAGAGGTTTTCTATCTTCGCAATCGTTAAAAATAGAGCAAACATTTTAACGGATATGAAATCTGCGGAAAATTTTACACCAGATTGATGCCTCAGGTAGTCCGAATTTTATGCAAAGCCCGAATGGTGAGAGTGCTTGAAGAAACATCTTCATTTTACGAAAATGAATAATTCAGTATCCTAAACTGTTAAGTTTTCATTCTTGAACGTACGACGTAAATTGTATAATTTCTTTAATAATAAAAAATGAAAAAAAAAAAAAAAACAGTGACCCTCTTCAAAATCCTTAATATTTTCTTTGTATTTCTTCATCCAGTAGTATGTCTGTTTGGACATCCCATGGAATTGCTCTTGCAACTTCTAATACTTGTCGCACACTCTCGCCACTGAGTCTCTCAAGAGGATCAAGACAGGATAAACTTTTCAAGAGAGATGAACTGCAGGACTTCTTCAAAAGATATTTAACACTTGCAATATGCTTCTGAGCCTTTAGAAAAAAAAAATTCATTTCCTACTCTTTCACATTCTGAAGCACTCTGGAAATTGTATCTCCAATCACAATATCAGCCAGAGGCAACAGTTTCTGGACATATCTTTCAATTTATCCATTTTCAAATCTCGAATAAATTCCTCTTTGTCGATTCTTCCCAAAATCGTTCTTGTCAACAATTCAAGTTGAATACAGTAAGAATTTAGATTAATAGTAAAGATTTGAGCAGCCATGACAGCAAATTCTACACTGATTAAATGTAATGACAAAAAATTTAAACTAGCATGTGGTTTGGTAGGTAATTTTGTTTTCACGTATTGTGCGACAGTTTAGAAAAAGAAACGATAATAAAATTAAATTTACTTTCAACTAAAAGTATATCCTGACACAGTAATGAAATATGCACTCGTACATATGTAACTGGTTTTAAAAACGGAAACTTCAGAATAAAATAAGAATACATCAATTGTTTCTCTTTATTTTCATTGTCAAAAGTTACAACTTAACGGTTAGATTTGGCGACACGTTCCAATTCATCCTTCTTCTTGATAGCATAACTGTTGGATGAACCCTGAAAGAAGTTTCATCAAATGAATAACAGAAAATATTTGTAAAAAACATTATTATAACAATATTGAATTATAGTATTTTTAAACAGCCCAAGTTTAGAAGAAAACTAAGATAAAATAATGACAGGTTTTAACAAAAAATAGAGACATAGCATTACTAATACAGGGTTCCCACTCTTTTTTTCTAACTAAAAATAAGGACTTTCTAAGACAAAATAAGGACTTAAATAAAGCACTGAAGTAACCATATTATACAATGTAATACCTAACTTTCGACCAAATGGGGATGCTCTTACAAAATTAGTTATTCTTATAAAAACAGTAGTATGTAAAAAATTTAACATTCAAATCTATTTTCTTTAAAAAAAAAAATATTTAATGAGATTTTTCAAAATAAGCTGTCTGATTTTTACAAAATTCAGCAGTTAATATATGGGCATTTACGTGTACACGTATTAATAATATGTGTAAGTACATAAACAAATTATAGAATGGAGACCCCAAGAAAAAAATATATGTTTTCTTTCATTTCTTCACAGTGCATTTGCTTTTATAAAAAGGGAAAGAAAGAGTCAAGTTTGATGAGGACCAGACTTGGTGTGTTTGGTATCAAAGCTGCTGTTGCAAGTTTGATTTTGATTTCTTATTCTTTTCATATTGATTTGTTTTTACTTTTTAATGGTCTTAAGGGGAGCGTATGAGCAATTTGTTAGCAAATTGCTGCTCATGGGTAGGAACCACCATTTTGTCAGGCTCGTCCCTCGTGATCCACATACACTTTTATTTTCAAAAATTTCCTAATTTTTGTATTTTAAATTTCTTTTTGTTTGTGAAATTAAAGTGCTTACCTTGTTGTGTATGCAGCTTCAATCTGCTTATGAAATGGAAATTACTCACACCAGTAATTATTTTATAATACACTTTCATAAATTCATAACGAAAGTAAGAAGTAAATTCATTTATTGGCACATCGGAGGTTTAATAAATTAAAATTAGTGGTAAACTATTCATTTACTAAAAGGATAGCAAGTTGCATACGTCAGAGTCAAATTTGACTGGATCAGAGACCGAACGAGTTTCGAAGAAAATATTTTCCCGTGAACCAAAATGAATCATAAGAGTTGTGCAAAAACTTTGATAAATTTATAAAAAGGTTATGAAAGATTTAAATAATAAATCTCATCAGTTAAATAATAAAACGTTAAAATAATAAAATGAAATTTTCTTGAATAGATATTCAACTAGTTGCCACCGTCCCAGCCTAAGCCATTCGGTGTACTGCCACATAATTTTGAACCACAGTCAGATGACGAGACATCCGAGTTGGCGCCCCACTCTCCAAACTTCCACACCAACCCAACGTGAGAACTTTCGGCCACGACAGATTTAAGGTGCACCAGCCACCTTTTACACCATACGCTTACAAACATCATTTTTATGAAACAAAATTAATTTGAAAATTATCATCTAAGCTGACAATGGAAACAAATTGCGCATGGGAATTCAAAAGCAAAGTGAAATTCAAGCACAGACGGCCATTGAGTATTTGTCACCCGGATACAAAGAGAAAAAAATTATAAGGCATAGAAAAATTACTTTCATTTTAGGTCAGCGGCCAAACACGATAGGAGTCTCAAATTTTCAGTTTTTAAATGACTTTTCCCGATTCATGAAATTTTCTGACTATTCTCGATTTTTCAGCACTCTGGTTAACGTTTTTGTGATCCTTTCCTCTAATGTTTTTTTTAATCGAGCAGGGTTTTTTTTTTGGAACTGATAACCAATTGCTTCAAATTTGCAAATAAGAATCACCTAAAAAATCTTCACATTTTTTTTGAGGGGGGAGGGATAATTAAAAACATAAAAAAAAGCTAGATTAAAAAAAAAATTGCAACACTACGGGTTGCTACCTAAGATAGCAGCATTAATTAAAATAAATTGTCTTTGATTCACCTACAAACTTAAAAATACACTTCCCCATACTTATAATACATTTTTAAAACATTGCACTCACAGGTAACTGATAAAACAAAATTGATTAAGATTTGATGATTGTATTCTTGTTTTCTCTATCAGGACAACTATTTTGTGCATTGCGATTTTCATGGGTTTTCAAGTTTTTAAAGTGTATTATGTGCTTATCAAGAGTCGATCAACGATTTCTATATCGGATATCAAGGGTTGCCATTCAAGCAAGCCAGTTCCCGAATCATCACCAAAACCGTACTTGTAAGCAGTTTTATCGCCGATCAGCCGCTAAAAAGAGGTCGGAAATATTGTGTAAAAATATCGTCATTTGAAAACTGAATTTTCTTTTGAAAGGAAAATAAGCACTTTCTAAGGACTATTGATGAAAAATAAGCACTTGTAAGGCCCCTTAGAAATGGAAGGACAAAATAAGCACTTATAAGCACCCGTGGGAACCCTGTAATAGAAGGAATAAAACTTTTTTTTCACACATTTTACAAGGAATTTTACTCATTTAAAATAGATAATCAACAAATATCAATTTCACAAAGGGTAAAATTCATGTTACTCAAAATACGTATTACTTATAAAATTTTATCAATGCTGTAATGATCAATAGGATAATGAAAAATTAAATATCCATACAAGTAAACTGAAACAGATTATTTACAAGGGCAAAGAAACTGCCAATTTAGATTAACGAACAGTTTACAAACAAACTTGCTAAAAAAGTTACACATAAAACTCTTAATTAACACCAATTGCAATTTATAACACATTAAAAATATTTTTAACCTTAAAGTATAAGACAGCCTCAACATCTTCACCAGAAATTTTGCTCTGAACGTAATTGTCCACAGAATTTGTTTAATCTTTTTCTTATTGACAGCACAAATGCTATCTAAAATAGCTAAACAGGTGTCTTAGTTTTTCAGATAAAATATTTGCCACACTAATGCCTGGAATAAATTAATTTGATTGAAACAAGTAGTGACAGCAAAAGTTGCGAAGGCGCTATAAAGTGACATTAAAAAGCATCCAATATTGAGTCAAATAACAAGGAACTTTGGTCAAAACAGCTTCAGTTTAAATCTGAAAAAGGGAAGGATCCGAAAACCAACCTTTGCAGCATTCATAAGTTCATCAGCTAGGCACTCAGCAATAGTTTTAATGTTTCTGAAGGCTGCTTCACGAGCACCTGTACACAACAGCCAAATAGCTTGATTCACACGTCGCAGAGGTGACACATCAACAGCCTGTCTCCTCACTGTACCAGCGCGACCAATACGGGTGGAGTCTTCTCTGGGTCCACTATTGATGATGGCATTGACTAACACTTGAAGTGGGTTCTGGAAGGGATTAATAATGTCAGGCACTTATTTCAAACACTATTTTAGACATTTAACATACCAATTTTAATACAGCAACTGAAGCAAAATCAATGCCAACATATTTTGCTTCAGGAAAGACATAAATTGTCATGAAAAAAATCATGATTTTTTTTAATCATTAAAATCAAATTTATTTTATTAAAATCCATTTTTTAAATTTAAATCTTTTTAATAATTCATTGTTTCAATACATTTAAACATGTTAGGTGTGAGATACAAGTCACAGGAGTTTCCAGATAGTATTGATTAATGTACATATTATTTTTGTACAGGCGTTAAGGAAATAAAGGACTGATTTTTGAAAGATAAAACAATAGAAGTCATTCTTAGGCCTTGTTGCTTTTGTTTTCTTCAATTTCATGACATAAATCTGCACAATACTACATAAAAAACTAAGCATTTCATTTGGAGTGATAAAATTTTTAATTCAGGAAAGCAGGAAAAAAAATGTTAACTTCAGTCACTTAATTTGAAAATTTTTTTTTTTACAAATAGAGGTAGCACATGTGTAAAGACTTTAAGAATCATTTCTTGTCCCCTATTCCAACTAGATTTCAAAGACAGTGTGAAAAAAAAAGAACAATCCTTCCAATTTGTTGTAGATCAGGTTTTTTTTTCATTTAAATCGGATTATTGTGATTTTACTTAATTTGTTCCCTTATGTATTTAAACATTTTACATGAATCACTGTATAGTTACTAGATAGTACTGATGCATGTTGAGGTTAAGTAATTCCAGATTTCTGTACCAAAAATAACAAATTCCTTCTTGAAAGGTCATCAGTTTAAGTCTACCCAACCCTTTCAATGGGAAGAGTATGTCAAAACCAACCCAATTACACTTTATACATAGTATGGACTGATCTTGTAATTAAAAACACAGCATACGCCAACAGATATGCAGTCGACTTGTTTTAAGTGAGAAAAAGAATTAGTTGTTACAGCATGAGAAATATTTCTAATGAACTAAAGTTAGTAGCATCTAAACGAAACATTCCTAACCCACTTGGAACCCTTTAAAATTTTTATAGTTCTAGAGGAACCCGAGAACTCCTTGGTACTCTAATACTCTTAAAATTGGAGCACAGCCTCTGTCAGGGGTAAAAAAAGTGAAAATGTAAAAAAGAGGAAAGTACTATATACAGCGTTATTTTGAACTACACGAACAGATGAATAAGAATATATATTTGTGTACTAATGTGTGTGTACAGAACAGTAGTGAAGCCAGAAAATTTTCTGAGTCTGATAAGCCTTTAAAGTCTACTAGAAGCAATAAAATTTGTCTTTGGAAGTAGGGAGGTTAAACCACAACCTTCAATGGCTGCGCAACTAGTACAGAATAGGTGTTTATGATAAGCATGTATTTTTGCCTATTATTTAGCTTTAAAAACTCAATAAAGTCCACTATAAACAATGAAATTTGTCTTTGCAAAGGGGAGCTTTAACCTATAACTCCCTCATCGTGGCTGCACCACTGATAAAGAATATGTATTTATGACAAGCATCTATTTTTATAATTAAAAAGCACACTTGAATTTTTCTTTTGCATCTTTTCAGACACTGTTTATTGTTAGGATATTCACACTTTCCTTATTATTTTTTAACATTTACTAGGGGGCTCCTCCCCTTTGCTCGCTTACGCTCGGCAACCCCCAGGGATTGCTGCACAATACCATTTGGTTTGCTTCGCAAACAAACACTCCTTTCACAGATGCCATTTGGTTTGCTTCGCAAACCAACATTCCTTTTTCAGAGTGAAACTATCTGAATAATTCGTATTATCCTGATTTCACTTTCCAGTACATGACGCCACAGCGAGGGCTTCGCCCCCTGCTCGCTTACGCTCGCCGAGTTCTCAGAGTGTTACAGAGTAAGAAGCAAATTTTTTTTAACTGTTTTATATGATG
The DNA here is from genome assembly GCA_947359465.1 of Metellina segmentata. NCBI lineage: Eukaryota > Metazoa > Arthropoda > Arachnida > Araneae > Tetragnathidae > Metellina > Metellina segmentata. The sequence goes on along the minus strand of OX375878.1, from coordinate 17,915,981 downwards.
CATTTTGTAGCCTTTTATGGTAAAGGTGAAAATTAACGGTCGCCATGTGGCGACTTAATATTTGAATGGGGAGATTGAACATTTTTTATACAATCGCTACAGTTTCTTAAAAACGTTAGTTTATAAGGTGGAACCTCTTGATTTTGGTAGGGTTCTCAGGACCATAAAAAAAAAAAAATTAAGAAAGAAAAAGTATGGACACACACATATATAAATATACATGTGTATATTATATAAAAAAATGTGGCCACTGAATAAAACCAATTCAGTGACCTAAAGTTCTTAATTTTCACCTTTATTTCATGGCTCGTACCTCAGCATAAACCCAGACAAATATGCATATTGTCATAAGTTAAATATTGAAAAAGAAATAGCATAAAAAAATTATGCTTTTAAATCATTATACAGAGATTTGAACTTTATAAGAAAAACGTTTTTATTTAATTTTCATTTCTTTATTTAACTTTCATTAAACCAGACCAATATAAAATAGCACAAAACATTTAAACAAATAAAACAAAATTAACACTTAAAAGCATTATAAAAAGTAAATATATTAAAAATATCTCATATCAACATGAAAAAGTAGAATGCAGTTTAGGATGTTTTGATATTTAAGAACGAAGGATACAGTTTGCATTTGAAAGTGCAGTAAAACAGAACATTGTATTGTATTATTCAAGATCGTCTCAATCAACATTACCTCAGATAATCAAGGTTCTACTGCATATATTTTGTGTGTGAAGAACATTTATAATTTTATCTTCCAGCATGATACACAAATAAAAATACCAAATTAAGCATAATGCCATGGTTTAAATGAGTGAATTTTCAACCCAAATAATCACTATGGACTCACAGAAATTTCATATATTTAAATTTTAGGCAACTTTCTCAGTAGTAATTCAAACCGATGTGTTAATATCAAATCAGTAAATTTCAAGTACAATAGCACTTACTTAAGTACATGTTTTTGAGCATAGGGGAGTGACATTCATAATACAGATTGAATGAAATCAGTAAATGCAATTACCTCATTTGTCATTAAGTGAATGATTTCAAAGGCATGTTTAACTATTCTTACAGCCATCAATTTCTTGCCATTGTTACGGCCGTGCATCATCATTGAATCTGTCAAACGTTCTACGATCGGACACTGGGCCTTACGGAAACGCTTGGTGGCATATCTTCCAGAAGAATGAGGTAAATATCGAGCATACTTCTCTTTAACTGCAATGTAATCCTGAAATAAAACAACACATAAAAAATCTGACATTATTCAATACCATTAGCATTCACAAAGAAATGTGAAAAATTATTTGGGATAAATTTTTCACGAGTCTTACAAGTCACAAAATTTAGTTACCTACTTTGGAATTTACACAATCAAAGGTGTGATTTCTTTACATGTCTGTTCCATTAGCCTGTCCTACTTTGATGGAAATGCTTAATAGGTATGTCCACACTTGTGCGCTTCTGCTTGTGCTAAGTGCATGCCTCGACGCAAGGGATGCATGCTTCAAGGCATGCCCTAGACGAGTCAGAAGTAGCAGTTTTTATAGCGCACAGTAGAGCGCGAGGAGGTCCAACAGCCTTGGATCTGTGTGCTTCAACTTTCAATTTGTAGTGTTTTGGTGAACCAAAGTTGTTGTGGGTTTTTTTTTAGTGTTATCATGAATAACGAACAAACTCTTAAATTTATAGCAGACTACAGGTCTTATGAGTGTTAAATAAATGATTAAATAAGTGAGTAGTAAAGAAATTAATTACGTAATAATAAATTTTAAATCAAAATAAAAAATAATAAAAAACATCATTTATTCAAAACTTGAAAAGAGCCTTTATTAAATTTCCTTAGCAAAATAACAACACAAGAGCCTTTAACTTTATTATGATAGCATTTAAAATATTTCTGTTCAAATTGCTTGTTGGACCACTACACAGGTTAACCTTTTTTTTTTTTTTTCATAAATAAACATAAAGAAAGATCTTTAAGAGTGAACATCTGACTATGTGTATGGGCATTAACTAAACATATTCAATGAAATGAATTAAAAACTGAAAAATTAAACTTTTTATTATACCAGTGTAATATTAACATAGTGTTGGATCTATTAAAGTTTTCTTAGTTATGCTGCAGGTTCTAGAGATATATCAAGATGAATATGAAACAAATTTATTTTTTAGCCGACAAGGAGAAATATGATAAATGTACTTCGTTTAAACACTTATTTATCCTTTAATTATTAATATAATTATTCATATTTAACTCAAATATTTATAAGTACTTACGTGTAACAAAATGCACAATTAGGTTTTATCTTCTGATTTCAGCAGTAAAATTTTTAAATCCAGCTAGTCGGTAAGGACGATTATTTACAACTATTTTGTAACCACTTTATACATTGTGTTTTGAATGTATTTTTATTGGTTCCACAACACACATAAGGTCTAAATAACCACATCTATTGGTCGAAATCTATTGACAGGAAAGATTCCAATTATTATTAAATTTTAATAATGATCAGCGGGTGGGAGAAAGGTAAACTCAAGTCTAACAGTAAGAACAAGAATTTAATCTACTAGCAAAGGAAGGCATACATGTTAGCTGCATCCAAGGCGAGAGGCATTCGTACTCAGACGAGATCGAATAAAAGATCGGCTCAAAACCAAGCCTTCCTCTTTAAACAATTTTTTTAAGGGGGGGGGGATAGTGTTCAGATTTTAAGCAGATTCAGCTGTTATTCGCTGCGAGCAACAGGAAACATGTGCAAACGATTCCAGCGAAATGAATCAAAAAAAATATAAACATTGCGTTTGAACATGTGCTCAAACAAATAATAATAAATTTTAACCTACATTAATTTATGCACATTACGCGTTTTGAAATATTCTTTTATCCAAATTGCTTGACTTGATTTCCTACGTTTATTTACTTGCCTGATCACTAATTATGCCGCACTGATTCCTCCTAACAGAATAGCATCATCTTCATCCATCTTGAAACTGAAGTGAGGCACGAGCGTGGACAGGTAAAGGGCATGCCTCTAAGAGCATGCGTTGACGTATGTTAAATTAAACGTTGAAAGGCAAGTTGAAAATAAAAGCACACAAGTGTGGACTTACCTATTGATACATTGCAAGTGCACAAAGTTGAACTTAATTGAATTAAAAACAGTATATGCAAGCACAAGAATTAAGGATAGTAAAACTTAAGGGTGTCAGACCCAATTTGATCAATATGTGAGGGGCCTCACAAAATGGTGATAAAAACGAGCTTGTGGTTAATATTCAAAAGATTTTATAATTTTTATTCAAATTCAGATTAGCAATAAGACCAGTAATATTGACCACACCAAAAACCGATCAGGTTTTTTTTTTCAAATAAAACTTGGAATTCAAACACTTGTGCAGAATTTTTAATAGTCACCAGTGAATTAGAATATAGGAAAACAGAAGGTTTAATGAAGATACTCTACACTGACTCTTTTCTTTACTTCACTTCAAATTTCATAGCCATGGTTCCCTCTTTGGTGGGAAAAAAATTTCAAGTACTTTTCAAGGCCCAATCGAAGTTTTTCAAGGACTATCGTAAAAAGAACCAAACATTCTTTCAAAAGCTGATCAGTACTGGGTGTAGCAATTGGTCCTGGCCTAGGGTGTATTTACTCAGTGATAAAAATGTAAGATTGGTTGTGATTTAAATCATTGATTTATTAAAAAAATCATTACTTTAATCATTGATTTAAATCTTAATACTGGTAAGTAGTTAAAAAATTAAAGATTTCTTTTTTTTTTAAAGTGTAATTAATTTTTTAATTATTTTGATCCAAGTCTAAAACAGAGTGTTTATTAAGAAATTCTTCTTCAGTTCTTCCATTGTTATGCAAAAGTCTTTATCAAAGCTGTACCTGCAATCCTGCAACTACATAAAACAGCTAGGAAAAATGAATTTTTAAGGGAAAAGTTTATTTCTCATAGTACGAATTATTTACTACCAGAAGCAGATTATTTGTTATCAGAAGCAGAAGACATCTCTAAATATTGTTGGATCTGTTTTTAAAAAAGTGAAATTTACTAATACGTTCTGCGAAAAACATGTCTGTTCAAATTGTACAATTGAAACAAAATACGTACATTGTATGGCTGAAGTGCACAGATGTATACTTTGACAGCCATAGAATCAAAAGTTTGATAATCCTGATAAATTTACAACAACTGTTAAAATACTCACTGTTAAACTGATGTCACTAACTTGAACATCACTTGAGCTCCATTTGCCAAACAATTTAATTTCAGGCAGTTCTTGGACCATTGGTACCGGGCTAGGATCATCCCAATTATCAGCCATAGCTGAAGCAAGAAAAGTATAAAGTTAGATATAAAACACAGGTCTGTTGAACTTTAGAAAGAAAAATTAATCTTTTAATACATAATTGGTTAGTTTGATTTTGCAGTACCACACAGAGAATAAGAGATCAGAATATTTTATTTCAGGATTCAAGCCAACTATATCCTAATATTTCATTTTGTCCCAAAAATATAATTACCAACAATGCAAATTAACAATTAAACTTTCATAAAAATAAAACTTGGTACATCAATATGCTTTCAGTTGGTCGATTTGGGTTTTATGAACACAAGTACAACATTTCGCCAAGCTATGTCAAAAACAAGACAGATAAAATCAAGACACGAGGAAATTTTATTAAAATACAAGAAACACAACCAGGGAAGAAACGAACCACCGCAAACTCGCAAGTTGCTAGCGAAGTGGACAAATCCACTGAACCTCGGTGATCCCCTATATGGTTTTAGATTGATGGAACAGCACAGATTCTTTGGTTTTTCAAACACTGTTAACTTCTGAACGTTAGTATCACGATCGACTATGTTGCAAGCCGATTTTACTTTCGTGTGAACTAGGCCTATTTTATACTTCCAATACACACACGACTTCACGATTTGAGATGCGATTTTCACAGAATGTAAGCAGAATTTCAAGAAAATGACTATTTTTGGATTATTAAAACTTTTTCAGATAAAAAAATCAATTTATATCGACATATTATATACAGGATATCAAGACGCCACGTACACACCGCACATGCAAATATCCATTATATAGTACTTATAGTGGACAAAAATGAAACAATTACGAAAAAATCATGAAATTTTAAGGTGTAGACGACCAAACGATGCGTTAAGTGAAAATTTTTCCTAAACCTTACTTTACGCACGTGGTTATCACTTACACACATTCGCAAAAGAAATTATATCATAATTCATCGACACTAGTTTGCCACTTACCTCTGAAAAAGTATCTGAGTTTTCCTTAAAAAAAAGTAAACGACGGTATTTATATCCGCGAAGATAATATTAACAGTAAAATTTTAATTTTACAAAAGGTAAATGGTGAAAATGGACAAGCATTCGTTCAACTACGGGGATGGCAAAGTTGAAAGTTGAAGTGAAAGATAGAATTTTTCATTAGCCAATTGTGGTCTACTTGATAATTTCAAAAATGTAAAAAATTACAGTTCAAGTATATTCTGGTACAGAATGCTATTATAATTAGAAGTTTAATAAAAAGGTCATTTTTATAGCTTGGTATGGTGTGGAAGTTTGGTAAATGGGGAATGTCAATTCACAGGTATTGACCTCGTCATCTGATTGTGGTTTAATATAGCTTGCTACTGCTAGCTACTGCATACTGGGCCCACTACACAGTAGCTCATCTCATCGCTAATTGGGGCCGACGAACCGGTATAGTGGTTAAGGTGTTAGCCTCTAGGTCGGAAGGTTCCTGGTTCGAATCCGGGTCCGGGCATGGATGTTTGTAAGCGTATGGTGTAGAGGCGGCTGGTGCACCTTAAATCTGTCGGGGCCGAAAGTCCTCACGTTGGGTAGCTGTGGAAGTTTGGAGAGTGGGGTGCCAGCTCAGGTGTTGCTTCGTCATCTGACCGTGGTTCAAAATTACGAGGTGTTGTCCTCGGATCTTTCCCTTGAGGGACTGATCCCGGACCGTCGTCAATAGCCCGTTGTGTTGCTCTAGTACAACGTTAACTAGAAATTACCATTACCATCGCTAATTGGGTAAAATTCAGAAAATTAGTTCTCATTTGACCGCGGTTCAAAAATTTCGTGGCGTTGTCCTCAAATCTTTCTCTTTGGGTTTGATAAAGGGCGGTTGCCAATAGCCTGTTGTGTAACCCCTGTATGACGTTAGTTAGAATGCCTAATACCTGTCGCGTGGTCCGATTAACAAGGTAACAGATTAGCGATTGGCGAGTTCGAATCCAACCAACGACCGTCGTGATAGAAGAGGGGATGGTGCATGTTAAATTTGCGGTGTCCTCTAATCTCCTCACTTTGGCGTGGTGTGGAAGTTTGATGATTGGGGTACCCAATCGTTTGCTGCTCATACTCTGACCGTGGTTCTAAATTATATGTTGTCCTCGATTCTTTGCCTTGAGAATTGCCAATAGCGTATTGTGTTGCTCCAGTGCGACTTTAATTAAAATACCTACTTACCCTGGTTGCTGAAGTTTGGCTATGAAAATTAATAACATTATCCCAAAATTTAGCAATAGCCCGTTGTGTTGCTCTAAGAGACAAGATTCTTTACCAAATAGAATAAAGTTTATTACTACTTTTAGTCCTCATTTTACATTCTTTATGGCATCTCTTTGATTGGTATGTTGGAGAGTGGGGTGCCAGCTCAGGTAATGCTTCGTCATCTGACCGTGGTTCAAAATTACGAGGTGTTGTCCTCGGATCTTTCCCTTAAGGGACTGATCCCGGACCGTCGTCAATAGCCTGTTGTGTTGCTCTAGTACGACGTTAACTAAAAATTACCATTACCATTACCATTGATTGGTATGTATATTTTATAACGCGTCATACTGGAGCTACTCTACGGGCTATTGGTGACTTCCGGGATCAACCCCGAAGGGAGAGACCGAGGACAACACCACGTAATTTTGAACCACTGTCAGATGACGAAGCAACACCTGAGCTGGTACCCCACTATCCAAACTTCCATATCAACCCAACGTGAGGACTTTTGGCCACGACAGATTTAAGGTGCTCCAGCCGCCTCTACACCATGCACTTTCAAACATCCATGCCCGAACCCGGATTCGAACTAGGAACCTTCCGATCTAGAGGCAAACACCTTAACCACTATACCAGTTAGCCGGCATTAATTATTGGGAAAGAAAAGAAACTTTGTTTAATGTTTTGACTAGCCTCCGAATTTAATTTTAAAACTAAGATTTCAAATATATATTTACCAGACAAGTACATGTAGACTAAGAAAGTTTAAACTAAAAAAGTGGGACACAAATAGTTTAAAGTTTATGAAGCATAAATTAAACTAATGTGCACACAAGTAACTTCTGGGTAATTAAGTATTTAATCAAGAATGCAAACAGTAAACAATTGACTACCACTGTTTTAGACCATTTCCAATATAATTAATTTATAACATTTCACAGCCTGTTCTAAATACAGAAACCACTTTTGTCTGAAAGATATTCATTGTAGATCTCCTAAACTTATTCTTAAGAATAATTTGTAATTTGCTGGGAAAATTTTATTTCATACTTGTTCCACAGCTTGGAACAATTGCTTGGAGCGTAATTTATGTGTCCCATAGAATTGTATCTGAATAAATGTCACTATTTTTTGTTGGTGCAAAAATTCTAAAACGCATATTAATAATTTCTTTAAAGATTTTATTTTGTTCCAAATTACGTAATTCATGCATAAACAATTTGTTTAAGGAACAATATTATTTCAGTGATTGCTATGGAACAGGTTCTTAGGTTTGTGTTAAGTTTAAAAATACACAGATCAGATCAATAAATTATTTATTTTATATGATCTATTGAAAGAAATTTATTACTTGAAATAACACTGAATTTTAAAATTATTTTCAGTACCAACCTACAAAAGGGAAGAAATTTTAATGAGAAATCACTACGAAATCTTGGAAACCTTTTTATAAGCCTCTATACTAATTTAATATGCCCATGCTCATTACGGATATAAATATAAGATATTCAAGTTTTCAGACAACAAAAAGAAGAAAGACGAATACTGTAATGAAGAACTTTTTTTATTAAAATCTTCACAGAATAATAAGTTAAACCAGTCTCAAATTAGACAATATGCTGGAATGATGCAAGGTTAGGAGGAATAAACATTGCAGCTTTTGTTTGATGCACAACATAACAGAAATACATTTTCAGTGAATAACATAGTTAAAATACTATAAGACATAACGAATGGCAGTGACATTTTGTAGTTGAAAATTTCGAAATTCAGTTAAGATTCGCAAACTAAGACAACCAAGAACTTTTACATTAAAGTAATTATCTCGAACAGTCAGGTTTTTTTTTTCACACTGGCTTTAAGATGCTGCAAGACTTCATCAACAAATATCACCTACTAAGAGTACTCGCAAAACCCGACTGGATCCAAAATTCACCCGTCATGCTGCAACAGTTTACATTTATCTAAAGAAAATGATATTTCATTACATTATGCATTAGACTCACATGAATAAAAATTAAAATACTTGTTGATAAGCTGTTCCATGCCATATTTTACAAACTTTTCTTCACACAAAATGGTTTTTGATTCAAATTCATAGCACTAGGAAGCAAAACGAGCTGATTGCAAAATTTCTTTAAAATCAGAGCTATAAAATGAAGGGATGGAGGTTTCATGCACACACAAATATACATCAACACAGAGAATATAAATAAATAATTTAAATGCAACATATGAAAAATATTTAAAATTCAAAACGAAATATCAACACTATATACACTGAATAGAAAGTCAGTCCTCTCAATTTTGATGAAAAGACAACTCTGGTAACATGTTTCAATAAGACAGTTGTACAATGAGGAATGATGAGTTTTTTTTTTACAAACAACCTTTTTTTTCTTGAGAAAAGGGAAAACTTATCTGACATCTATCTATGCACACCCTGTTTTTAAAAGCCAACACATTCAATTTAATAACAGCAAGCCAACCGTCATGAGGTTATGTTAGTAGTCCAAGAGTGTATTTACAATGAAAACTTTTTACACCAGTTTTTATTTCTTTTCCATGGTTCATTAAAAACACTGACATGGAAGACAATTTCTTAGTCCGCTAAATGACCACTGCAGTCAAAACATGCGAAGAGAGAATCCTCCACTGTCAGGGCTGGTTTCAGACTCACTGATATGAATCTGCTCGAGAAGGGAAGTTGCCATGGCTATGTCAGGAATGATTTCATTGAGATGATCGCTACAACAACTTCTTGACATCTGAAAATAACACAAAACCAACTGTTAATTGCAAAGCAAGTCCCTTAGACTTCACATTTATAAACTCAAAAAGGGGCAAGATGCTAATTACAGTACAATTGTGTACTGCTGTTACCAATCCCTTGTTAAAAAAAATTCAAACCTTTTGTCCTACTCGATTAATAAGCCAAATGTGTGATTTTTTTGAAAAGTTAAATATATGAAAGCAATTTAATGCATTATTCCTTAACCAACAGGATATTTTAACATGCAATAAAAACGTAAAATTGAAAACAAAATCTACGCAAACACTAATTACATTATTTTAACACTAGAACAGCTGGATTTTAGACTTAACTAAAACCGCCGTTGGGGGTCAACTTGACCCCCATAAGAAATGTAAGCCATATCAAACTAATTTTTTTGGAATTGATAAAGGACGTTGAAATGACAATAAAATATATAAAAGTTCTTATAGAGTTTTTTTACTTAATTTTTTTTTTTTCCTTGCTTAAAAAGTTATTTTTTTTAAATGGCAACAAAAAAATTGATAATGTATGACACTATATAAGTAATGTATAATATTGCACAATATTATACATCACATTGTACTAGATTGGAATACATAATATTACACAATGTTCTTTAGCATGTTCAGAGTATGTGATATAAGAAAACAAACAAAAAATACAAATGGAAATTATACAAATTAGCACTTAACATGTTACAAAGTGAGATTACAAAAAGCATAAACTATGAATAAACACAATTTGTTCCAAAATTAATACACATTAGCGCAGGTGGAACAATATGAATGCTTGACAGTGACATCAACATATTTACCACAAATTGGTTTCTGGCATGCCTCACAACTGGCAGGTATTCTTCGGTCCCTTACAAATTCAGAGGCACATTTCTTTCGCTTTGGGGTCTCTACTCGAAGAATTGAGGAGATCTTATGCGCAAAGCCCTATTCGTAGTTCTTTCATGAGCGCAAGAATAAATTCTCAATGTAATATTTTGGAGTCCAGGGATTCCTTGAAAATTAGCCAAGCATTGAGTGCAGCAATGTCAAGGACATAAAAAACATGAAGAGGCCACCTACAAGTTCCGCTTCCTCAGCATCTGATCTACTACATCTATGCCACATTTAGTATGATTGTAGTAAGTGACAGTGTTCAGCTTCTTTGAGTGTTGGCAAGCGCATTTCGTGTGCATGGTGCTAAGAATCGTGACATTCTTTAACACAGATCTATATATGTGTGTGTCTGTGAATTACTGATATCTGAATCTAACGGCTTCAGGAGGGCAAGGGTCTCCTGTCTTCTGAATCCTCTCGACATTGTTTATACAGAAAAATGTTTACACACTGGTCGAAATCAAAAACGCTGAGAACACAACTGTGGAAAGTGGTGTCGAGTTTCGTTCTCTGTACTACCTGTAGCAGGAGTGGTTTCCCACCAAAAGTTCTGTAGCACACCAGCGCTGCTAGGATGCGAGCGCATTTCAGAGAACTGTCAGAGTGCTTAGAGCGAACTCGCTAACTGTTGCAATAGTCATCGCAATGAAACTAAATATGGCGGTGCGAGTTTCCCCATGCGCAGAAAACAAAAACGAGGCATCAGGGAATCGAAAACAGACATTCACTTGAAAATCGGTCAGTTTTCTTATGAGGTTCAAAATGACCCCTGTTGGCTATTCTAGGTATTTCTTATTATTTAGTTTAATAATTAACATAGAAATATGAAAAATTGTCATAGTACACAAGGAAACATTTTAAGAAAAGTCACAAAATATGAGCTTCAATGTTCAACTGTATGGTGAAATACAGCATGGTAAATAGAAAAAAAGGTCAAAATGCCCTCAACGGCGCTTCTAGTGTTAATCAAATAACATTATCTTTCAATAAACAAATCTAATTCATGTGTTTCCATTAATACTTGATTTAAATGTTCTACACAAAACTACTGCAAAAATGAAGGTTAATTTCTGATTCTAGTCCTGATAATCGTAGACTGAAATGAGAAGAGGAAATATTTTTCCTATATTGCATAACATGTATTTCAACATTGATGAGTCATGGACATTACTTTCTTCAGACATCAAAACTCAGATTTTTCTTCTGAAAACACTTGATAGTTTACGCAATGCAATAACCAAGATGTTAAAAGAGCATAATGTCATAGGTGAGTTTGCTCGATTAAAAATTAGCACTCTAAGCTGCATAACTCTTAGTTATGCAAGTGATTTTGCTTTTTTTTTACTTTAATACTTAATGTAAGCTAAACTAATAGCTGCATCAGTAAAAAAACAATGTTAATCTCGTAATTTTGTGATCTGTACTTTCTCGGGAAACTGTGAGAACAAAGCGAGTTGAGCCGAAGGTTACTGGGTTGAGCCTTTTGAACTTTCCTTCTCCATGATGTCTCACAGCGAGTTTCAGCCGCCAAATTTAAAAAAATCATTGCTATGGTAATTGTTGCTACCATAAATTTTATAACTGGCAAACCCATTAGTTAGAAACGAGCCTTTTAAAGAGAAAGTGTTGCAAGTCCAGTTTCTGAAAAATCTGAGTTAATGCTGGTAACAAATTCTGAATATGAAAAACTACTTATTGGAAAGGTGGTGAACTCTTAATTCCCCAAATAACCACACAAATGGCAGTACAAAATTATGCAGTTAATGAAGCTCTATGACTACTGTTCAACTAAAAGTCTCTTTATCTTGCAACAATGTTTAATGGACTTACACCACTTTGGCTTTAAACGGCTCAAATGCAGCCTTTCATTTCTGTGAAGTATAATGTATGCTATTGCTCTACGATGAACAATTTGTACACTGTCGCGAAATTACACTTTTCCTCACATCCAACTTATTTTATAAACCAATTTAAAAATCATTATACTACAAGAAAGAGTGCATTCTAAGCTTTCACAGGGTATTTTCAAATTTCAAAACTAATTATATAAACTATAGATATGACAGTTTTAGTTTGGTATCAGAAATTACAATCTAAAAATAAAACATTTGTATGACCAACTTTAAATTGCATCAAATTTATTTATTTATAAACCAATTTCAAAAATAATTTTACCGTAAAAAAAGAGTACATTATAAGGTTTCCTGTGATGTTTTAAATTTAAAAACTAGTAGTAATAACCTTATGACAGTTTTAACAAAACAATAACGAAAATGTCCCGATTTTCCTCAAATTTCAAAACATTATTATCAGGAACCAAACTGAAATTTCTAAAAAAATTCGGCGAGTAGCAAAAATTCACGTTTAAAGGTACTATAGAAAAAAAATTCACGGCTGAAAATTTGTACGTGTTTTGCTCACTTGGTGTTAGGAATTTCGCTTTTTTTTTTACTTTGACACTTAATGCACCCTAAGATAATAGCTGCATCAGAAAAAAAATCTTCTCCATCTTGTTCCCTGTACAATTTTGAACAAGCCATGTTAATTTCATAATTTTTTGATCGGTATTTTCTCGGGAAAACGTCTATAAATCTAGCAAAAATCAATCCTGCGGCTGCGGCCAACATTTTTTAATATGGAGAGATTTAACAAATTTAACCCCTACCTGAGACAAGTAATAACAGGCATTGTACAGATCATTGCTTTTAAAAAGTTTTACTGTAACAATAACTAGTAAAAATAATTGTGTAAAAAATACAAATATGTAGATACTTTTAAAAAATTACATATTTTATACATTAAGTACACATGTATTCAAGGAATTCAAACTCAATTACCAATAAAACATCAACTAAGAACAGTTTAATGTTTGTGTTCAAATTAAACAGCATTTCTACATTTCTATATCCTATGTAAATACTTACACACGAAATTATTTCAATCCAATAAACAGCCAAGAAAATTCGTGTCTAATAGTTCTACATGAGAATACATCTCAATTTCAAAGGGACTATCTCCTTACCTGGTTTGATGATTGAAGAGGTTCTTCTCTGGCCTCCCCAAGTTCTAAGCTGAGATGCCTAGAAGGTTTGTACATCCTCTGCAGTCCATACACATGACTAGAATGGTCCCCAGAATAGCGTGCTTGATGTCCTGGAGTTACAGAGGAAGCTGACTGATGGTGTTCAGCCCCATACTCTTCCAGAAACTGATACGAAGTACGGTGCAGTACCTCCATGACTTTGTCTGGAAGGCCAAACTCCCGCACCACGCGAAGCTGTAGTAATTTTGTCACATCACAGTGGTTTCGAACAACTGAATAAGCTCGACGAGCACTCTGGCTTTGCCTCAGTTCTTTTTCACGCTTTTTCATTTGTCGGAGCGTAACCTCATCTGGAAAAGTTCAGAGCAGAATTTTAAAAATTGATGATAAAAGCTAAACTTCTATTTAGGAAACTAATCAGATGTTTGAACTTGTAAATTTTTTCACACCATCCCCACATTACATGAAATAAACACATATGATGCAAAACAAAAGATATAATGTAAGAAATGTAATCTTTTATAGCTGCATGAATTGCTTAGTTTTATGAATTTTCTGTTCATATAACTCAATTTTGTTTACTATTATGCAAGCATCAAAATAAATAACTTTGATAAAGTTCATACAAACAGTCATTAATGTTATTCAGTAAAATCTCTTCAATAAACACACTATTATTATTTGTAATTTTGGTTTGTGCAATTTGAGAACATTTCAAAATTTTCACCTACAAAAAGTCAGTCATTTCTTATGCATAGTTCCCACATCTTTATTCAAAAAAAAAAAATTTAAGACTTCAAAATCCAAAAAATATTTTTCAAGGACCTAAATTTTTTTATAAGGACCTAAAACAAGGGATACGCAAAAGTTGTCAGTTAAAAAGAAAAATGTGAAAACATAAAAAAGAACATTAACATTTTTTACTCTATTTTTTAAACAACTGAAAAAATCAATCATCAATCAAAGTAATCATCAATTTTGGTTATAATTTTTTTTTTGCATACATAGCATAATTTACTTACCAAGAACAACATCTTTCATAAATTCATGGCTGGAAAGTGGACATAAATGCCCTAGTGGTACAACACCTTCACTGAAGGAAAGAGGCTTCTCAACCATGTACAAAGTGTCAGGAATGTGGGAGATATGCCACACCTGCTGACGCACTACATCGGTATCTTGACCAAGCTGTTCTTCAAGCCAAGCCTATTAAAAATATTTTAAATTATAAAATGCATTACTATAAATTATACAAGCACAAAGGAAGACATCATTTGAACAAAATAAAGATAACATTTGAATGAATGGAGTGGTGCCATACACAAGTTATGGACATTTACAAAATAGCTAGTAATGAAAGCAGCTTCTGTGTTGGAGTAAATGATCACTGTTCACAAGTGGCAGACATCTGACTAATACCACCATTCTCAATGGGCTATCTACCAGCAGGATCAGTTCACCTCTCTCAGAAGTGTGGTGTTGAAACTCTTATTTGGCAAGATCAAAATATGTCTCCCATTAAGCATATCTGGGATATGCTAGGATAGTGTAACACTCCAATATAAAGGATCTGTGGCAACTACAGAATGCTTTGCATCATTTGCTACAGGATAAGGAATTGTCTTGACTCCATGCTATATATCAACATGTATCACCACCAAAAGGGACTGAACACTTTATTAATATGACTTTTCTTATATGTATTTCAACAATAAAATTGTAAAGATTTTATGAAGTGATCATTTCCTTTTCTCTTCATGTGCATCACACGAGCCATTTCATTCCAATCGAACACTGGCTTCATTCTTTTTAAAATGCATTTCTACAAAACTGGTTTATTAAGAAACAAAATAGATCAAAAGATATTTTTAGAATTTTAATCTACAGGTAACTTGATTGTTTAGTTTCTGAAATAGTCAAATGTTTCTAATGTGTAGCAAAACACTCAGTAAGCAATCTTACCTTAGCTTCTTCCACAAAAGGACTGAAAAGGCGAGGCTTAACATACAAGCCATGACTATTGCGGCCCCTGATCCAGGCCTTGGGCTTTAAATTGGAACTATGGCCGACCAGCAAATCGTCCCCAAGCATATAAGAAGGTGGCGTACTAATGAGGCCCCGCCTCACAGATGTTACCAAAACTTCGCTATCAGGAGGTAGAACATGGCTGATCCGAACACAACTCAAAAGGTCGGACAATAGATCCCGCAGCTCAACGTCACTCAGATCTCTTCGTCTCAGGCCCCGCCTACTAACGCTGTGTGCAGTGTGACTCACCAGATTAGGCTCTGTGAATGAAATAGGTGTTTAATATTGTACATGTAGTTTCCAACTGGCACTAAAGCTTTCGATCAATGCGAAAACTTAATAATTTTAGAATAAAATAACAGACTGGGAGAAACATTATACAAACCTACTACAAAAAATTGTGTGCATTTAATCAATAATATTTTTAAAAAAAGTTTTTTAGTGCTAGCAGTTACATTTCAAGTTAAATAGTATTTACGCTTTTTATGAAACACAATTTTTGAGAGCAATTTTCCGTATTGCCATTGCGGTCTTTGTATTTATAACTAGAGAAATTTCAAATTTAAAAAACTATCAGTGTCTTGATACACAACTAAAAAATATTCACACTTTTTAACTCTTATCATTTTACTGTAAAAGTTTACTATTGTTTGCTTTCACCAGTCTGGATAAGCCTTTAGTTGTTTTAAAGACTTTTTCAAAGTAAAAAAGGACTAGTGCATACTTTCTGAAAATAGAACTTTTAGAAATCAATGTAAGATAACTACTGAAAGGTTAAACTTGTAAAAAAAAAAAAAAACATAGTGCAAACTGGCCCACTTATCTACATGAATTTAAGATCACTGTATGAGACTATTCATCCAAAGATTCAGCTTTCAACTTTATAAAATTTGGAAATAAAATACAAGGTTCAAATCCTATTTGATTACACCAGTTCAATATTTATGTTGCCTTATATGTACCATACAGTTTCACTACACCTAAAAAATAATTTACTTCCATGCTCTTAGCAATGCATTTTGACAGATAAAATTATTTTTGTTTCAATTTTTATGTGTATGGTCAGTCTTCTGAAATGGAAGATAAGCATGTTATGACATCTGTGTTATTTTAAAGGACTTGATCAAGTTTGAGAAAACAGGATTGGAAATACAAATGACTCAACTAAAGTCAAATTCTACTAGGGGGGGGGTTATGGCTACCAAAAGTCAATTTTATTTTAATAAATCATTTCTACTCAATTTCTTTAAAATTAAAAGAAGAAATAATGTTTTGAAAGGTGAGAATCCATGCACATTCATCCCCAAACTTTTTTAAACAATCTATAAAATAAAGAAATATCAATTTAAAATACCTTAATCGATAGGATGTAGCATTAATAAGTCATAGTGCTAGACCATACTGATTACATGTTTCATCCATTGTTTTAAACAGTTATGAAACGTTGTAATTGAAAGAACATTAATCTAAGAATTAAGTCATTTTGAGATACTTCCTTAAAATCTAGTTTTCTAAAGTTTTTTTAACTCAGCCATTTCATACACATGAGCAATGATTTAAAAACTGACAATATTGATAGAAGCATACCTCGTTCTTCTACTCTTTTAAACAGCTGGTGTTCTCCCCATTTTAGAACTGCCTGCAGAACTTCAAGTTCACCAGCCTAAGAATAGTTAAATTAGGTCAGATTCTAAATAAATCTGAATTTAAAACGATTCTTGATTTATTATCATGATCAATGTGCTACAAACAAACATACAATTGACTTGAATTAAACTAAATTATTAAACAGGTATAATAATTTAATGTACTTTTTAATAAGACTAGTTGTAATAAGCAAGTCTCATTCTTTAACATACATTTTGTTAAAATTGAAAAAAAAAATTTTTTTAGTTATTTAAATAATAATTTTTAATGTGATGGCGACAGTGCGAAAAAAATAAATGTCTAAAATATTTCTGAAGGTCATAAAAAAGTATTCATGTCTAAGATAGCAAGTGGGTATGCAATTTCACAACCATGGCAAAGCTCCTAAAACAAATTGTTTTATTTATAATTAAAAAATAAAGAGTGAGAAAAAGTAACTTACAGCAATTGCTCTTTATTGAAAAATTTAGAAAATAACAATAAAGCTTTTTTTTTTAATTCTAGCAACAGCAATATTTTAACTAAATTAAATTAACAAAGAATTTGTTGCATGCAACATGAGGCTACATAGAAAATTTTAAAATATTTTAAAAAATCACTTCAAGATCAACCCTGGAATGACAATTTTGTTAAACATGTTTACCTGTAGGAAATCAGACTTTATAACATCAATCAAATGGGATTTATCCAGCTGAAATAAAATAGGGGATGATGCAACTGTCATAAACTCTTCACGAATAAAATTAATAGCTTGACGATAGACCCACTGAGAGCCATGAGGTTGACTGCTCCAACGCAAAACTGGCAGTAAGCTTTCTAAACTTAATGACTCAACAATGAAATCTTCGCAACCTAAAATAATAGTTTGCATATAAGCACAAGACAATTGAAATCATAAATATAAAATGTACAAATTGACATATATATTTCTTTTGTTTAACTAAGTACAAATGTAAATAATGATAAAGTCATGAATAAGCAAATGCTGCAGCAACAGTTTACCATAACAAAAAATTACCAAACAATTACAATTTATTGCAACATTTCCATTAAATACCCTCTTTTCAAAAACAGCAAAATTATACAATATCACTGATGGAAGGCAGCAAGTACCTATGGTACTAAAATGATTCAATAAATGATGTTGTCCTAACAAGGAGTTCGTCTTTTGTGATTGAAAATCAAATATAGGTGACAGAATTTTGAAAAATCCCTTATCTTCAACAAATCAAAGTTTACATGCTATATTTCATTTCTCACAATTTCATTAAAATTATGGGTTAAAATAGACTAATGCTCTTAGTAATATTTTAAACTTGTTTTCGTTTGCTAGACAAATTATCAATACTGTGAGTAGAGAGCTTGATCAATACTGTGCCATAGAGAGCTTGCCACTACAAGGCCGGAAGTGATGGCCACTTGTGAAGGAGCACACAGTGGGAGGACCATCATTGCCACTAACAAAGGACAGCACAATTTACATCCATGCACTGACCCCGGGTTTGAACCATGAACCTTCTGTTCCAGAGGCCAACACCTCAACCACTAGACAGGTTGGTCGGTAATTAGGAAGTTAATCTCATACAAACAAGAAATTCATCAAAATATGTTAGATATATATATATTACTAAAAATTCTAAATTTGAACAAAAACAGACATCTTCTATGACTAAAAACCTCCGTAATTATTAAATTCTATGTAATCATTTGAAATGAAAGATATATGAGCATGAATATTCTAATTATCACATTGACAAAAAAAATTAAGTATGAACTTGTATATTTTGATTAACTCTTATTAAGCAACAATGGGTAAAATGCATACTCTGAACGAGGGCATCCATCTCAATGAAGCGTGCAACTTCAAACAGCTGCATGGCCTCTTCTACTGACGACTGTGGAACGTGCACATCCGTTAGACTTCCCCTTTTGGCACTGTCTGGCAAGACAGCCCCAAACTCCAGAGCATCCTGATACACGGCACGTAGTAAAATGCAGGCATATCGACGGGGTATAATGCTGTCGTCCAGCAAGATACGAGTCCGGTGAGTCTCATGCAAGTCAGCAGAGCGGCGTTGCTGTCTGTGAATCACGTTTCGAAAAAAGGGCGACCTGGCCGATAAAATAGCTCGGTGGCACCAGAATTCGTTAGTCCCATGGCAAATTTTGCACGGCTTCCCTTCCGCGTCAGTTAATATATGATCACAGATATATGCTGTCTGGCCACGCACAACAGAGTGGCCAGTATCACTTGGAGAAGTAAAGCTTAAAGAAATATCACTGTAGATACCAGTTTCAAGTAAATATTTTAAATCCTGTTCCAGCGGATTCGGGATACCAAACTGTTCACTCAGCTGAAACAAGATATCAAAGTTACCGCTGTAACTCTCGGAAACGGAGAGCTCTCCGGTGTATAAATATCTAAGGAGTTCGTTAAACATGGATATACTAACACCAGCTATATCAATGTCGACTGCAACTTCCGTACAGATCGATGATAAACTGTTGAGCATTTCACGAAAGAAGGGGCACCTGGCTGCCAATATTGCACGATGCACAGCAAATACTGTTCCCTGGTAGATGAGATTAATGTCAGAACAGTACTTGTTTTCAAAAAGTAGGCCCAAGTCCTGCTTGCAAGAGCTGGATGCAGGACGAGCCATTTCAGCCTGTAACGTTATTTCCTTCAGTGCGGCCGTCGCCTCATACTCTTCCACAAGGGCAACAACGTCCCGAGGGCTCCAGTCGGCGATGAACTCGCGGAAAACCTGAGCGTGGTCGAATCCCTTGCTCGTTCTCCGCCTGCGAGTGAATCGCTTTCGGAGAGTGGACAATGATCCAACTTTTCTCTTCTTTTCCTTGCCGTACTGATCAACATTGCTCGACGAGAAGCTGGTGCAGACGCTCTGTGCCTGGAGAGAAGATGTCATGGGCTCTTGCTGCGTGGTGCTACAAGATGCGGGAGAAGATGCACTCACTCCCATCTTCTGTCAGACGGATGGCAAACACATGTTCCAAAAGCTTGTCATATCTTTCAACTGAAACGAGATTATGTACTCAATCTATTAATCAGTGTGTCCATGCACATAAAATTATGGGAATTATATATGAATGTTTCATTGTTTTGATAGCTTTTCCAGTGTTAGCGGACATTTTAATTGCTTGTCATACAAGCCATTATTTTTTAAAGTGGTACAAGTCCATTTTTTCACACATCGAGATATTTAAGTGTTTGTGTTTAAATTAATTTTTAAATATCGGCAAACGTTACTCAATTTGGATGATGTTTTTAACAATATAAACCTGTTAAATCTTCTTACACAATAATAATTATTAAAATTGTTAAAGAAAATAAACTGATTTTTTTTAAAGTGGACTTATACCACTTTCAGAAATAATGGCTCATATCTTTCAACTGAAATGAGATCATATTTTATGTACTTGATCTATTTGTTAATCAGTGCTCAATCTATTTATTAATCATGTACATGAATTATGGGAATTACATATGAATGTAAAGAATGGAATCCCTTTGCCTCCCCACCTACCACAGAAAGGAGACAGGAAATACTTTATCGAGGCGACAGATCACAACGAACGGAAAAAAGGTTTGATCCTGCCCGCGGCAGATTAACTTCAGTTCCACAGCGAGAACGGATAGAGACGGAGTTTGCATGACCGACTGCTGTGCATATGATAATACTGTGAGACCTTTGTGGCTCACCTTTGTCCTAGGTGGACTAAATTGGGAATTCCTCCCATCTACTGAGTAATTGTGTATCCTCATGTGGATTTACATACACTAGAACACTGAACATTTACAGGCGATTAGTCCTATGAGGACGTCTATTATACCAATAAATGTTGTGTTTGACAACATGGACTCATTCCTAAATACCACATCAAGTAATACTTTTCAGGGCCCTTCCTGTGTTAACATCATATGAATGTTTCTTTGTTTTGATAGCTTTTTCAGTGTTAGCAGATATTTTAATTGCTTGACATATGAGCCGTTATTGTTGAAAGTGGTACAAGTCCATTTTTTCATACATCAAGAAATATAAGGGCTTGTGTTTGAATTAATTTTAAAATATTGGCAAACGTTATTCAATTTGGATGATGTTTTTAACACTATAAACCTCTTAAATTTTCTTATGCAATAATAATTATTAAAATTGTGAAAGAAAATAAAGTAATTTTTTTTAAAAGTGAACTTATACCACTTTCAAAAATAGCGGCTGATATCTTTCAACTGAAATGGAATCATATATGAATGTTTCATTATTTTGATAGCTTTTCCTGGGTTAGCAGATATTTAAATTGCAAAGTAAAATACATCTGACAAAAACAAATTATTTCACATCAATAAGATGATTGTATTAAATATACATGTATAGATATCATCAAAATTAACAAAAGGCTTTTTCGTTGCTATAAAATTAGTGTTATGGTTATTGGCACTTTAGCAAAGTATGCACTAAAATGGTGTGCCACACAAATACACTTATGATAACTAAACTTGAGAAGGCAGTTGAGTCATGTGATTTTGAAAGTCTATTTGTAAAACGGAGGAATGGTGGTAATTAATGTACACAAATCCCTTCCACAATTGGTGTTCAGTGCAAGATTATGGTTCTAAGTTTATTGCTTGGTGCTGAAAGCGACAACATTGATAATGACTTGACAGGGGGGAAACATTCACTGTGATTGCCATTCATGGCATCCTTCTCTTAATATGCTTTCACGCCTATTCAGAAATTGACCTGACACAAGGTTGACTGCTCGGCACGAGCCACACTACAAAAGTAACTCATTTTGGAAACAGTGTTTAGTATACTGGGGTAAGAGAATCATAAATG
Organism: Metellina segmentata; assembly: GCA_947359465.1. Lineage (NCBI taxonomy): Eukaryota > Metazoa > Arthropoda > Arachnida > Araneae > Tetragnathidae > Metellina > Metellina segmentata. The sequence continues at coordinate 17,894,180 of OX375878.1, read as the reverse complement.
TCCCCTTTAGAAGGGAACTGGAGTAGTGAGCAAAATAATTCAATTTATTACCTAGTACTGTTGCTAGCATTCGAAATTCTTTATACATTACACGACAATAATGATTACGGCAACAGATTTTGACTAGATTACGAGAGCTAGTTTTTCATAAAAATGACAATTCGAGGGTAAATACTACCAAAATCCTGCTAATATGAAACCCTTGTACATACAAAATAAACTGAAGATATTTTTCTAGAGGCGAGTTCTTTTCGAAATGCATGTGAAGTTAGCTATTAATATATCTCCTGAAAACTTATAATTTAAATCTGTTGCAGGGTTCCCACTCTTTTTTTCTAACTAAAAATAAGGACTTTCTAAGCACTTTCTAGTACAAAATAAGGACTTGCATTAAACATTATAGAAACCGCATTTCACAATGTAATACCTGACTTTCAACCAAATGAGGATGCTCTTGCTGATTAGTTAATCTTATAAAAACAGTAGTATGTAAAAAATTTAATATTCAAGTCTATTTTCTAAAAATTATACACAAATAATGCCACACAAAGATGAGCTTTTTCAAAATAAGCAGTCTGAATTTTACAAAATTTAGCAGTTAATATGTGGGCATTTACGTGTACACGTATCTCTACTATTATAAAAAGAAGTGTTTGTCTGTCTGTTTGTTTCTTGCCCGCGAAGTCCTGACGAATCTATGGCACTTACAGTAATAAGATCTGGCACTCAGGTAGTAAAAAATTTTTTCAATTTTAGGGTCGAAGCGAAATTTAAAATTCAATCTAGAACATTTTAAAATGAATGAAAAAGTTTTTTTTTCGCCATTCTTCATTCTACTGCGGAAAATCAGAGGAATAAAGAAACATCAAAATTTAGACTTTTCGCCCTCGCGTGTCCCCTTGAGGTCAGCCTTTGGAACCATGCCATTTTTTTCATTTCCGAGGAGAGAACACAGTTGAATGACCTTCGTTTGTTTCGAGAATCATTCATTTTGATTTCCTGGGAAATGGATTCCAGAAAAGCAAAATATTACTAAAGTTATCACTGGCGTTCTTCAGTGCTTTTTTCTAACTCCACGATCGTTAAAGGTAGATTAAAAATTTTAACGGATTTGAAATTTGCGGAAAATTTAACAACAGATAACAACCAAACATCACGGCATAGCCCGTACGAGCACAGTTAATGCCGGGCTAGCCACATAGTGGCTAGTATATGAGTAAGTATATATACAAATTATAGAATGGGGACTGCAGGAAAAAAAATTAGGATGTTTTTCTTTTATCTCTTTGCAGTGCATTTGCTTTTATAAAAAGGGAAAGAAAGAGTTATGTTTCATGAGGACCGGACTTGTAAGCAACCCAACGTGAGGACTTGCGGCCACGAGAGATTTAAGGTGCACCAGCCGCTTCTACACGGTATGCTTACAAACATCATTTTAATGAAACAAAATTAATTTGAAAATAATCATCTTATCTGACAATGGAAACAGATTGTGCATGGCATAACAAAACAAAGTGAAATTCAAGAACAGTCAGCCATTGAGTATTTGTCACCCGGATACAAAGAGAAAAAAATTATAAAGCATAGAAAAATTACTTTCGTTTTTGGTCAGCAGCCAAACACGATGAGAGTCCGAAATTTCCAGTTTTCAAACGACTTTTCCCGATTATTAAAATTCTTTGACTATTCTCGGTTCTCCAGCACTGTGGTTTACGTTTTAGCAATCTTTTCCTCCAATGTATTTTTTTTAAACGAGCGGGTTGGTTTTCTTTCTGAACTGATAACCGATTGCTGCAAATTTTCAAAGCAAAATCACCCTTGAAAATCTTCCAAAAAAAAATTTTTATTTTTTTTTCGGGGATAGTTGTTACAAAAAATTAGAAACATAAAAAAAAGCTAGATTAAAAAAAAAATTGCAACACATCGGGTTATCACTCAGATTGCAGTATTAATTAAAATAAATTATTTTTATATTGTTTTCGATTCACCTACAAAGGTAAAAATACGCTTCCCCATAGTTATAATAAATTTTTAAAACATTGCACTAGCGGGTAACTGAATAAAACAAAATTAATTAACATTTGATGATTGTATTCTAGTTTCCTCTATCAGGGGAACTATTTTGTGCATTGCAAGAGCCACTCACAAGTCGAAAATAGATCGATTTTCACGGGTTTTCATGTTTCTAAAGTGTATTATGAGCTCAACAATAGTCTATCGAAGATTTGTATATCGCGTATCAAAGGTTGCCATTCAAGCAAGCCAGTTCCTGAATCATCACCAAAACCGTACTTGTAAGCAGTTTTATCGCCGATCAGCCTTAAAAAGAGGTCGGAAATACTGTAAAAAAATATCGTCATTTGAAAACAGAATTTTGTTTTGAAAGGAAAATAAGCACTTTCTAAGGACTATTGATGCAAAACAAGCACTTCTAAGGGCCCTTAGAAATGGAAGGTCAAAATAAGCACTTTCTAAGCACCCATGGGAACCCTGTGTTGTATAAGACCCTTACTTCATATTTTAAAGGCAATGTTCTGTTTTTAAGAATTTTTATATAATAAACATCCGTTTCCTATTAATTTACATACTATGCTACATCTTGAAACTTTTGACAAAGCATAAAATTAAGTCTAACAGTTAAAACATTAACTTTCTAACAATTATAGAGAAGTTTTCAGGGTAAAAAATGCATAACATAACTTTAATTTATACTAAGATCAATTGAAGAGCTTGTTTCTAAATCGCATCAAATCAAAATAAGATTTTTCTTTTCAATAGAAAAGGTGGCAATACCTTCATTAATCGGAAGTACAAAATAGAATTTAGTTGTTTTGAAAACAGATGGAGACATTTTAGGTTTCCTCCCCTAGTGATTTGAATTTGTATTTTTAAATTACAGAAATAATTAACTTGAAGCCTTTTTAAAAGTTGTATAATTTAAATTAATTAGTGATTCAAAAATAATTATTGCAGTCTTAATGTTTCATAAGAATATAATTCATAACATATGAATTTATTTGCATTTCTAACTATACAGGTCTGATTAAAAATGTATTTTTTACTTACACAAAATATATTGACAGCCCAAAGATGCTCAAATATTTTGCTAAGACATCATGCTGCAATCTTGAACATATTAATGGTACTCATCAATTCAATGTAAAATTATGGTTACCGGTTAAGGACTAGCTTTCTACTTTCCGACCTATGTAAAAAGAGTAATACATTAAATTTTCTTCACATAGTTGTTATAATATATAATATTAAATATCACAAACTATAACTAAGAACAAACAATATAAAATAGTAACGGAATCCATAATACTAGAATTTTGACACATAAACCATAAATTCAATATGAAAGAAAACAGTTCTTATTTTAAGCATTAGTTAAAGATATGGGTCTGGAAAATTTTATTTTAAAATTTCAGTCTATAAACTTTATTATAACCTTGTTAAATTTATACAGTAAAACCAGAAATTATTTCTTTCAGTTTGAGGCAGTACAGGGAAAATACTTTTTTGATATTGTGGTGATGCCATCAATTTGAACTAGCATTCCCTTTAGATTCAAGAACACTTAAAGTAGAGAAATTGCATTTTTAAATTACATCAGTTTATACATGTAAAAAAAATACACTGGTAGGAATAATAAAAGGTAACATTCCAATAAAAGATTGACAATTTTGCAATACTTCATTGATTAAGATATAGTAATGCAATATTAGTAAAAAAAAATGCAATAACAAATCATTACAAGAAATGGAGATATTTCTAGCTAACAGTTTTAATATTTCTCTATTTCTTTATCAGTACATTTTTAAGTAAATAGTAGAACCACAATTATCCAGAAGAATTGGGACCAGACCCATCTAATCAGACAATTCATGAGAAAAGTTATTTTTAAGTAAAAGAAAAGGAATTTTGCTTTAGTATATAATGTAATTTAATGACTATGAAAACAATTTTGTTTACATCTTGTACTTACATACCATATTAAAATGTATCATTGTTGGAACGTTGTCGTTCAAAGTCAGTTGTTTCGCTGTCTTTACTCGTTTCCCTGCAGCAAAGTCTCGAATGCGTTTCATGGTGAATAGCCATAGATGATCACACTCAAGTTGCCACTCCATCCATTTTAGCGCTATTTCAAGGCACTCAAACTCCTTACAAGTCAACGGTCCTGCATCTGGTTGAGTAGCAATGTCATCGCCATCTTCCTGGTCATCAATGAGTTCTTTCTCACATTTTGAATTAGTTCATCGTCACTGAGAAATTGGAATCCAGGGTCTGAAGAATCACACACCAGCCACTCGCCTACGTACTCTGCACTGAACTCTGAACATCCAGGAATTTTCACTATGATGTATTGTATGTATTAACTGATACTTTGTCCTCTTCATTTTTATCATTCAACGACAAGAAACTCTTAAAATGTAGATTTTGCTGAGGTCTTCATTTTTCAAAGTGATCCAGATAATTGGTGATAAAAGTAATTGGAGTTCTACTGTACTTACAATTTGGAAAAATGGAAATTGATCATGGGAAAAATGAAAATATTTCAAATTGGACCCCATGCTTCATGGAAATAAGCTATAAATGCAGTTTTTAATTGATCTTGCTTATTATTGAATAAAAATTTCACTGATAAACTATGCAGTGGAACAATATAATATACATAAGGATAGTATTAAAATCACTTTTGACCCGAAACATCATACATTTTACCTAAAATGTAAAAGACAATAAATAATGGTTCTGTTAAAGGAATATAAGATACAAAAAAATTGCTAAAAAAAAGTAAATATTTTACATAATCCTTTTTTATTTTCTGCAGTTTAACAAAATTATCATAACTAGGGGGCTACCGCTCACCAACCCCAGGAACTGCTTACATAGTTCCTTTGGATAGCTTTGCTCACTCATCGGACACTAAAATATTTTAGTCTAGCTTTATCACTATCACAGAATCTAACCTATAATATTTACATGTTGCAAAGAGTAAGTAACTTTTGTCATTCTATGGGAGCAGTGACCAAGTAAAAACTTTTCTTATGTAAAATCATTCTTAATCTAACCTATAATACTCGAAAACGTTCGTTTTGACTTGGGAATTCACCCTATTAGCCATTTGTAGCTCTCCTAAGCCTGTTGGCAGTATTTCTGGCCCATCTTCTTCGTTGAAATCTTTCATCAAGAGATTCCCTAGTACGCTGCTCTCTTCTACGCAAATTATATTCAACAGATCGGAAAAAACTTATTTGGAATAACGAATGTTCCTATAATGCGAAAGTGAGTAGCTCAACAGCACAACGAAATACTCTACGGCAGTGTTGAGATTTGTAAACGAACTGATCATTCCCAATGGCAAGAAAAAAAAAACACAATTTTTCTGCCATGCATAAGCGTTTTATATAAATAGACATAATATAAAACGCTTTTCATTAATGTTATAATAATACTACAAAATGCTCGCAAAAACGTTAAAACATAATTTTTAAAACAGAAAAAAATATTTTTTCTCAGAACCATGTATTATCCACAAACCACTGATAGTACTTGGTGGTTAATAAGTCACTTTATCATTTAAAATGCAATAACTTCTGAAAAAAACTTGTTTATAGTTCTTATACAACTTATTACATTCAGAATAATTTCGACCACATTTAAAAATTTAAATCTCTTAAATGGCCGCCATTTCTATGACACTGTATGCTCTTTAAGTGAGCTCATTGGAACTACAGTGTCCTAACAAAATCAATTATTATGAATTTCTACAAATATTTTGTAGAAATTCTTATCTAAGAAAATACTATCATCCACATTAAATCTTAGCATCTGATTTTCAATCACTTAAAATAATTAAAAAAAGATTTAAAGATGTTATTAAATTTTAAATGGTTAAGTGACTAATGGATCACCCTATTGAAGAAACATGTCTTAATTTCAGAAATGTAGACTGCTTTTGATATATTTTCAAAAGATTTCTGGTACATGTAAACACTTTTATACAGAAAAACATTGAAGAAATTACTTTTCTACTTTATCTATGTAGACTAATTTTTTTACAGTGAATTACTTACCTTCAGAAAATACATTCTGACTATTTGCTTATACAAACACATAAAAGTTTACTTTATATAAAACATCTACATAAAATAGTTGTAAAGAACTACTACCAACAAACACTTCGAACAACACAATTATAACGCTTCAATAGAAGAAACAATACAAAATATTCAAATACAAATATATCTATTATGCAATTAAAAAAGTAATTCATTTTCACAATTCTATTCCATAATAGAAATATAATTAAAACAGTTTTAATCAGGTGAAAATTGTCAAACTTTGTGAGCACTTGAGAAATTTCCTATTAAATCAAATAAAAATTCTTTGGCATTGATTTCTCGCCAACCGCTAGCTGGTCAATATTGAATTGCTAAATCATCGAGCCATTTTTTTGAAATTTCATTTGCCATACAGAGCACAAATAAAGTGAAACATATGGAAGGAAAATTATATATTTTAAAATAGCTATGATTTGGCAATTCAAGGTTGGTAAGTTAGCAGTTGGTGAAAAATCATTACCTAGGACATTTTAGTTAAATTCTATACGAAATCTCTCAGCCATTCACAAAGCCATACTATTTCCATATTGCTGTTCAGCAAACTTGTTGTTTGGCCAAAGAGTGTTTGAATTAAGGGAAACCCAAAATAAGTAGTAGGATTTCTAATGTATTTTTGTTTCGTACAAAAAATAAAATTTATGAAACCACTCTCTAAACAGTAAAAACTCACAAAGTTGAATATTTCTCATTTTGTAACAATTTCAATAGTACTACTGTTCTTTAGATTTTTGGTTAAAAAAAATCAATACTGCAAATATCCTCATAAATGTATGCTTCACTGTTCACAAAAAGAAGTAAGAAACAGATTAAAATAAATAAAATACAAATATGTTTAAAAAATTATAAAAGATTTATTGTATTTTTTAATTTTTTAAACACTAATTTTAAAGATATTTATTAGAATGGAGGTAATATATATGACTAATTATTCATTTATATTAATACAGTCAGTATCGGTTATAAGGTCAGCTCAGTGGTCCATAAAAAATCAGACCATATAAAATAAGACCATAAAAATAAAAAATCCATATAAGAGGGTGACCATATATGCAGAACAATACTACACTATTTAATTATGGCAGGATTACATTCACCTATCAGAATATAGTGCTCATAAACAAATAATTAAAGAACAGTTAAAAAATTAATTTGGGAAGTAGAAACTACAGTAAGAAATATGTAATATTTTTTAGTGAAATTTATTAGCTTACCTAACCAATCTAAGTACAGTATGCATACGTACATACATCTATATTCAATGAACTTATCTATGTTATTATTAAAGAATGTTTGTTTTTCTGTTTTTCATCTAATGAATCTACGGCACTAACAATAATGAGATTTGGCACACAGGTAGTCCGAATTTTTTTACAATTTTTGGGTCACAGCGAATTTTAAAATTCAATCTAGAACATTTTTTAAATGAATTTAATTATTATTGTTTTCTTTGGAATGGCAACAGCATAAAATATCGCAGCTTCTAAAATACTTTTTCGTATCCGTTTTTATTTTGTGCAGAAGAACAATTTGTCAGACTAATAAAAAAAAATGAAAATTTTTAACATAAATTAACATTCTTATTCGTCACGTATAATCCAAATGAAACAAAATTTTCTTCTACTTTTTTCGTCTCAATTTCAACGTACGTTTCAAACAGGGAGAGATAACTTCAACCAATAACCAGGAAAATAAAATTACTATATAAGCAGTGTGCTTTAACACATTCCCTTATTAAGATAGACGGGACTTCGAAAACTGACCATATATGCTGGGTGACTTTATAAGAGGGTGACCATATAGGCGGTACCGACACTATTCACATTTTTATTGAAATTTTGACAAAAATATAATATAAATTTATTGGGGGCAAAAAGGAATGTTTCAGAACTTCTCAAATATAATTTTTCAGCAATATGTCACCAATGAATCCCATGAACAAAAAAGATAGTAAACTTTAATGTACATACTATGTTTGAATATTCGATAAATCAATTTACTCTGCCATACAAAAGTATAAGTTGTTGAAATTGTTTGCATTCAAATATTTGGATGTTAAATCTATAGAGAAAACTCAGATGTTAATTTTAAAATATTTGTCATAATTTTAAAGTCAATTTATGTTTCTCTTATTTAAACATACAATTAGGCTTGAATGTACCAGTTATTTATATTTGAGGGAAACATTTTTAAATGCAATAATAAAATAATAAAGACCTGACTTGTTACACAGTACACAGCATAAGATAGTTTAAAGGAAAAGAAAGCATGACTTTAATAGATTACACAGAGAAAACATTATTTTTAAAAAGAAAAGATATAATAATGGACTTGTATCTCACCTTGGCATTCAAAAATTCAAATCTTCATTTTGAACTTTCCAGTTGCCTAAAATAAGCAAAGTTATAAGAAACATGCTCCAGTTGGCAAGTTGTAAAATAAAGTAACTTTCAGATTTAAAAAAAAAAAAAAAAAACAGTTTAAAATCAAATAAATTATGCAATATAAAATTTCATAATCCTATTTTACAATTAAAAATATCTAAAATCCAATTATGAATTCATGATACATAAGGTAATCATCAATACATATTTGGCAATTAACAGATTAAATCCACTAACATGAACTCTCTTGATAAATGTTATACATTATCACAGTTGTGCTTTTTTTTTTAATTGAAATTAAGGGGAAATTATGAAACTGTCACTTTACTCATGAAAATAATATGATGCTACTGAACTGAGGAGATTCAAATTCCTTTCAACTTTAAATAACATCTAAAATAGATTGAAAACAGATTTTCTCAAAGGACTTGGGCACAAAATTAAAAGAGAATACAATTATAATATGCCAAGGTAAAGGCTTTTCAAAGGAAATGAACAAATTAGTCAATGATATTAAATCAATCTTATAATCCTGGGATAGTGCATATTTTTAAATAAATGTCTTTTCAGACAAAAAAGGTAAATAACTTAATATATCTGAAAATATTTAAGAATTCTATGATTAATTAAGAGAAAACATTGCCCAAAAAGTTTTATTTTAGTTTGAGTTCTACAATTAATTTTTACGACACATGGGCTTGACCTCTTGAAGTTTAAATGTACACACATGTAAAAATTCTATATACACTCTAAAGGGAAAATAGGCTACAACAAATATTTTGAATATTTACATTCAGATTCATTGAGAAATTAAAACAAAAAATAAAGTTGACGAAATTTTGGAAAACTATCATTTAAACTTCACAATTTTTGCTAACTTCAATCTACAAATTCAAAATTACAGAAGGAAAAGCATGTTTGTAAATAACATATGAACAAAGTAACATATGAAAGAAAAGTTTTATTACAAAACAAATCAAATTCAAAACTGTAAAATTTAATGAAGAATAAAAATTTCTTCTATCCTCACTTTCACAGAACTTATAATAACTTACCTACCACACTTAGAGGTTTGTGTTAAACACATTTACAATAAGAGAAAAACAAAAACAAAAAAAAATATTTGTTAAATATATTTTCAATACACGAAGAACATTATAGATAATTTGACGCAAAGAAACACTTTAATCAAAATTAAATCTTGATTTTATGTGAACTATTCCTTCAAAGGAGTGCACAAATACGGTTAATTACACTTTCAATCAATCAAAGATGTCTCAAGATGCACAATTTAAAAAAAAATTAGATCCCAAAAAATTCGATATAAATTTATTTGAAGTATGAAAATGCACGAAAAATTCAGTAATCATATGCATTTGAGGATTAAAAAAAAATAATACAAATTAACACAAATTATTCATACTAATTTCGCCAGGCTGGCAAGACTACACGAGAAGAGTAAATTTGTTCTGTGGAGGTTGAAAAAGAAAAGTCTCCGTTAAAGATATATTTGCTTTCATTTACTCGAAACATCTTGTTTGTGGATGAAATGTTCATTTTTCAGTAGTATAAATTATTTCTGGGTCCATACAGTTGACTTAATAATACCACTTACCAAACATCGAAATCTCACCAGAAACGAGATTATGAGATTGTTTATATTGAAAAACACACATCGGAAGAAAAATGATTGTTCTTTTCGAATTATAATTCGATATTTACAATAACCCGTTTCATAACTCGACCTCGAAAGAGGGGAAAACACAACACCAAAACATTCGCCATGATTACCACTTATTCAAGTGACAGTTGAAGTAGTTTCGGTTTGTTTTATTTTGGAAACTCGTTTTTATACATTGTATCATTTCGGCCAATGTATTGAAAATTTTCTTTTCGTGCTTCCTTAAAATCCTTGAATCGATTGCTCAAATATTTCCATTATGTAGTCTAGTTTTTATCATACACCATAGTTCGATTTTTGAGCAAAGATCCGAATAGTTCAGATGTTTGAACTTAAATTCTTCAATTCAAAAATTTAGCAAAGTAATTTTTGAAATACTTTAAAATTCTGTGGACTGATTGTTGGTATATATTAACTAACATCACACTGGAGCATTACACTGGGTTATTGGTGATGGTTCAGAATCAAAGCCAGAAGAGAACGATCGAGGACAACATCACTTAATTTTGAACCTTGGTCAGATGACGAGGTCACCTTAGCTGGCTCCCCACTCTCCAAACTTCCATGCCACGCCAACGTGAAGGCCATGACAGATTTAACGCACACCAGCCTCCTATGTACACGACTGTTGGTTGGATTCGAAACTTGAAACCTTCCGGTTGCTTATCCAATGCTCTTCCAACCGGGCTGCCGATTTCGCGATAGTGTACATACTGTTCATCCGTTCATCGCGGTTTTTAAAACGTGGAACGACCTTGGTAAAACTCGCTGCGACCATAGAAGGCATGGGCCAAAAAGTCCAATCAGGATTTACGAATTTTGCCAAGTTAGTCAATCCAGAATCTCCATGGCCGTCAGAATTGGCAGAACCAACGAATAGTGTGATACATCTGGACTGTCAAAGCGATTCATGATGGAAGGTACAGTACACAGGGCCACCCATAAGGGGGGACTAACCGGACAAATGTCGGAGGGCTCGGACGTTTAAGGGCCCCCGTCCCCGAGGTATGTCCAAGAAATTATCTGCTTCATTTTAGGGTTATTTTCCGCATTTGACAAAAAAAATCGAACAGAAAATATTCTTTTCAAGTCCTTAAATGGCCTTGTCAAGTGGACTTACATTTTCAGCAGTCTCTGGTCAACGACAACGATCCTTTCGCCCATTCCCCATTCCATAGTAGTACTTTAGGTAAATTTAATGCGAAACCAAAACCAAAATAATTTTTTAGCATTCAATCAACACCTCCTATAGATAAGGAATGCGGAACTTCGGCGGTTACTATAGCAACAAGATCCTTAACTGTTGCCAAAGATCCAAGAAGCAAACTACACGTGAGGAAGTGTTTTTCAATTTCATCTAAGGTTGAGTGTGTTACGAAATTCACTTCAAATGTAAACTGTTAAAGAGCTATTCCGAAGTCCGTCTCTGTCTCTTGTATCAATAAGCGTTTGGCATATCGTCCTCATTTGTGTTCCACTTTCAATTTTCATACTTATTCCAACATGTGAGGTATGTTAACTTTTGAATTTTAACTACGCGCTCATATGTTTATAAACATGTACATGAAGAAACTGGATCATCTTTTCTACTTTTCCTTATGTCTGCTTGTACAACTGTATTTTTTCCTCAAAATAGTGCATTTCCTTTTATCTAGGTATCACTATTTGCAAGTACGGTACTTATATTTTTCATTTCCTTGTGCAAATTATCGACATCAACTAAGTACCCTGTTTAATAAAATACTACAAAAAAAAATTCTTTCTTAGTTGCAGGAGTATTAAATTAGTTCCTCAATTTTTTCCAAAAAAAGTTTTCTTTGTTTTTATTCCATATTTTTTAACAGCATGTTCTGATTGTTGGTTATAAAGTTTTGAATAAATTTGTCCTGTCTCAAGCGAACATGTTTGCAGCAAAAATTACAAGGCTGTTATATATATATATATAATATGTATATGCAATTTTAAATTCTTTTTGCACTACTCATGCAATTTATTTCATAACATTATTTAATGAAGACAGCAACTTTTACTTTAATTTGACTTGCTTAGTGTTAAGCAATGAATTTATAATGCCATATTTTACACCAAATCATTTAGGATAAACCAACTACTCTCTGGCCATTTACCAGTTGCTCATCCTGTTTCCATATTTCTCATTTAAGCCAGCAAATGAGTCTAATCTATCACTTATGTGATAGTACAGCCAATGAAAAATTACAATAAATGTTGAGCAATTGAATATACTGGAACTAGATGCATTTTGGCGTGTTTCTAGTCAGATCACTATTCTGAACATTCAGAAAATACATTGTTTTATCCAGGGTAATATTTTCATGAGTGAGTGCTTAGATTCGTCAAAACTAAAGGATAGTTCACCCTATTTGTCCGAAAATGTTTCAATATTGCAGAAAATGCATTGGGACTTCTGTTTCAACCCATTTTGCATTCTTTGAACAGTAAAAATGTAACAGCTTTCAAGAAATTAGGCTAAGATCCTAAAAAAAATTATCTTGCAAATAGTTCTGTTTAGCCCTCATGCTGCAAAAAATGATGAATAAAAAACCAAACCTTTATGTTGAAGTTGAAATGGCAAATCCTAGGTGAGTGAATGATTGGCTTATAAATATTTTTGATATGGACTTGACCTCTAGACATAAATGATGCATTTTACAATTGCAAATAATATGGATAGTGAAATGAATGAATAAATAAAAGAAAAATTGTTTTCAGTTCAAAATTGTTCATGTGTTTAATTGTATATACAATCCATAACGAAAAAATTGACCTTGTCCAATTGTGATAACAATTGGTGGATTTGAAAACCCATACGCATAGAAAAAAAAAACAATTAAAATTTCAGAACAATTGAATGATTTATTTCAGAGTTTGTCCATTATAAAGGGAGGAAGTCAATAAGGAGTTGGTCCACACACACAACTCTGGTCTGAATGCAAACTGTTACCCGGCGTGTCATAGATTGTAAAAGTTCCCGGATGGTGACCTACGGAATTTCTTGCAAAATTGTCTCCAACTGTTAGGCTAAATGGTTAACAATCTGGGATGGTTGCAATCACCTTCCCATAATGTCCCAAATGTGCTCTATATGGGAGAGATCAGGAGACATAGCTGGCCAAGGAAGTGTCGTGAAAGCTTATAGACAATTCATAGCCCTGCCAAATACACTATACAGGATGTCTCCATACATGTCTGCAGTTGTCGTCAGGACCCAGTTGGAAACGGGACTCGTCACTAAAGACTATATGTCCCCATTTAGCGCCATTCCAAGTTCATCAAGCCCGCCACAGCTGTAATTCTGTATCTTGGTGTCAATATTTTGTTGTGAAGTATGTATGCACATGTAGTATATATTTATTCAGATGTAACTCAGGATGTCATCTAGAAAATGGAATCAAAACCCTTTATTTTATCTCAACTACTGAGATTTGTTTTTTATTAATGCTTCTACACATTTTTTTTCATAATTTTTTTTTTTGAATACTTAAAAAGTTCATGCTGTTAATATTTGCTTTATTAAACTTTCTTTAAATTACCTAGAATGATAGAACACTGTGATTTTGTTTTTCTTCTGAAAATTGAAGTGTTTTTAGTTCTTATTTTTACTGATATGTTGCAATATATAGTATCAATATATTTTATGTGTAATGGTTTGGATATGTGTGTAACTTTTAATTATTAGGTACAAATAGTTGAAACATTTTAAAGCAGGGGTTTATCTTTCATTCAATTTTTAGCATTTTATTTGCTTTATTTCTTGCATTCCCACAAGTCAAAGAGTTTCTGTGTAGGGCAATGGAAAAAAAAATTCTGAGTTTGTCTTTATAAAACTTTCCACATAGTAAATTACTTGAAATTGCAGGAAGAATAATTTCATTGACAAATTTTAGCTTTTATTCACTACAACTGATTTATGTTAAACCTCTATCTTCAGCTTATGAACAGATGCTACAATGATTGTTGGAATTAATGAGAATTTTTAAATCAATTTTACTTTGTAGATATCTTTTTATTACATTCTAATAAAAATTTAAGGAGGCCTTTTACCTTACTTAATCAAATTTTTTCTCTGGTAAACAGTTTCAATAAATATCTGGCTTTATAAGTGAATGCCAATTTTATACTGAAAATTCCAATGAAACAAGACTAATGAATAAATAGCAGCTTTTATCACTTTGTTGTTTATTGTAAGGAAAGTAGCATTAAAGCTAAGTATATTTCCTCATGACCTTTATGTATCTATTAAAATTTATATCAACCATTACTTTTTCTCAGTATTTTCCTTACAACATAAATATGAATTGTTTTTCACCCATAAATATTGGATTCAAACAGAATTCTGTTTCTCTGCATCTGTAAAAACATGCTATTTTTAACTTCACATTTGTGCTATTTATTGAAAAGTGACACTAAAAAAAATTCTCATGAAACTTCAAAGCATAATGCTGTTGGAACTACATATTATGTTAAGTTAAAATGCTAGATTTAATCACAAACTATGAATATAAAAAAAATTGGTGGCTGATGTCGACATAAGCCCAGGAATCATTTGATACATTGAAAAAAAAATTAGAATTTAAAATAAAATTGCAAACTTTCAGAGATATACTAAGTGCTATCTTCAAATTATATGAATAAAGAAAAAACAATATTGCTGATTTTAGAGTTGGCCTTCATGTATTTTTGATATTAAATAAAATGCTTGATTACTTTTGGCAAATTTACTTAGTTTAATATGTTGTGGCACCAATTCTTTCTTCCTATCCTTATTTTCTAACATTTGTTAAGTGTACTGACCTGTTTATTTTGTAGAAATTATAGAACTTGTCTTATTGTTCCTTTTGTTCATTAAAATAAATTATTTAACCTGTTTAATTTTTCTTTTTTAGGATGCTTTAGGTGAACTGCAATGAAAGATTAGTCTCACTCATCTAATGGTGATATTGTTGACCTTTCTCAACTTGAACAATTTAGAGAATTGATGCTGAGTTACTAAACAAGTAATAATTTAAGTTACATTCCAGGTCCTAACAGCAATATTCTTTCTGTTATGCTACATACTAAAATTTAAGTCAAACTGCAATAGCCTATGTAGCATATTGATTTCAATAGTTTGCAATGGAGCAGTGCTACATTGCATGTATTTAAAAATTTTGGTAACTGCAGGTGCTGCAAAATATCACATTTTATGTTTGCATGATTCTTTACTTTTTTGTTTTGTATTATCTTTTGTTTTTAAAACACATTTTGCAAATGTTTTATCTTTCTGTTCTTTCTTCAGTGTTATGTATTTGCTTTTATTATGGATCTATATAAATGCTAATGCATTAAATAACATTCAAAACTAATAATTTAATTTAAAAAACATTAGGTTAAGGCTATTTTGTGTTTATTATATTTTTGTACTCATGTGCATGCTCATAGGTAGGTAATTTCATATTAATACTCTTGCTAATCCTTCATTTAAATTTCTTGTGTGAAGAACAAACTGCCAACTAATGAACTCTTGTGACTGCTGAAAGTCACTACAGACCTAATTCATTCAGCAATACTTACAATAAAAACAGTAAGGATTACAATTTCGATCTGTATTGATAGTGTGTGTGTGTTTAAAAATTTATGTTTCTTGTGTATTAGGATAACATTTAAATATTTTGATTTCAGGCAGAAAAATGCAGCAGTTTGTGATCCGAAATTCTCTTGGAAGGTCCTTCATTACCCGTTACCTTGCATTTAACAATGTACGACAAAATCATGGCACGTCAAAAATTGAACATAAACCAATCAAGAAAATTTTGGTAGCTAACAGAGGTATGCCTGCAAATTTTTATTATACTTATTGTAATTCTATCAAAATGTTTTTTTTTATCTTTATTATCCAAGTATAAATATAAATTTAAGTTTACATTTATGGTTTACATTTTTAATACATTTATGAATTAATATTTTACACCTATTATGATCAAGAGAATTGTACTTAATTATATTGTCTTTCAGGAGAGATAGCAATTAGAGTTTTTAGAGCATGCACAGAACTTGGCATACGCTCAGTTGCTGTGTATTCTGAGCAGGACAAAATGCACATGCATCGACAAAAAGCAGATGAATCCTACTTAATTGGAAAAGGCTTACCTCCTGTTCAAGCATATCTTAACATTCCTGAAATCATTAAAATATCACAGGTCTGCTCAAAATGTTTTGTCTTACAAGTTTAGTGGATTTTATTCATGGTCATTCTCAATTTTAATATTCATGGTGATTATTGTTTAGGAGAACCATATTGATGCTATACATCCAGGTTATGGCTTTCTCTCAGAAAGAGCTGATTTTGCTCAAGCATGTCTTGCTGCTGGGATTCGATTCATTGGTCCGTCTCCAGATGTTATGGAGAAAATGGGGGACAAAGTTTCTGCCCGAAAATCTGCCATTGCAGCTGGTATGTATCTTTGTATCTTGAAAAATCGATTACTTTGTTACATACACCAATAGTAGCTTATTTTAGTTGAATACTAGCTGAAAAACCTGGCATTGCTCTGGTTTCAAATATGACTGCAACAGCTAAAATATGACCACAACATTTCCCTGTATTAACTCATACTCAAACCCTGTAGAACGTGTTTCCTTGTTCCTGTCCATTTATTGCAGAAAAACAAACTTTAGATTTTAAAATTGTGGCTTTGAAGGACACTTTAGGACTACCTGTGTACCGATTTTCATGGCTACAGATTAGTTTGAAGACAGGAAAAAAATAGCATATGTTTTCCGCAGTGTTCTAAAGTATAATTGTACCAAATTTGGTGTGGATTGTTCAAATGGTGTGGATTTGCATAGAGAATACACACATGCACACACATATCCTTTTTTAAACATATAGATTTAGATATATTTCAGTTATTTGCTGGAAATGAATATACTGTCTATCAATATTCATAAGTTTTCTTGGTTAATTTTTTAAATGATTATACATAATAGTCTACATATATTGGGTCATCCGGAAAATTCTGCAGGTTTTCAAATCAAAGCGCGCTTTGTTATTATTTTGCTAGCACTGTAATGTTTTATTCTACTCCCCAATCCCCCACCCCATTTTCTACTTGAAGTTATCTGTCTTGTGTTTGGTACAGCTTGGTCAAATATTTCCCTTGTGCCATAAAAACCCCAAACCTACCAAATACAACTTGTTATAATAATCTGGTAATCATTGAACTTGAAATCAAATGATATTGAAGCAAAGCTGTTATTTTTCTGAGTCGACCAACTGGTATAGTGGTTAAAGTGTTAGCCTCTAGATCGGAAGGTTCCTGGTTCTAATCCAAGTCCGGGCATGGATGTTTGTATGCGTATGGTGTAGAGGCGGCTGATGCACCTTAAATCTGTCGTGGCCGAAAGTCCTCGCGTTGGCTTGGTATGGAAGTTTGGAAAGTGTAATGCCAACTCCTGTGTTATTCTCGTCATCTGACCGTGGTTCAAAATTACGAGGTGTTGTCCTCGGATGTTTCCCTTGAGGGATTGATCCCGTGCCATCATCAATAGCCTGTTGTGTTACTCTAGTACGATGTTAATTAAAATTACCAATTATTTTTCTGAAGATTTAGACAACTTTTCTGTACATCCATTATAATTATAACTTTATTATTTATTTAAGCCCAAATACTGATGCTACGTTGCACATAATTTTGTTTTCCATTCAAAAACTCGTTTTCAATGGAACTGACTTCAGATATACAAAACTGACAAGTAGAGATTGTAGAACATTACATGGGATGTCAAATGAAGTAAATGTTGCATGTTTTCAATACAGTAAACTAAGGAAAAACTATACTGGCAATATAAATTCTTCATGTGCTGTTTTTTATGAATAATTTTTTTTAATAAAAATAATGTTTTATAGTTCATTAAAATTAGTTAGAGAATTATAAATGTATTCATAATCTTATTTTTGTATTAAAGTAATGTCTTCAAGTTTATATATAAAAGTAAAGCTCACATCCTGTATGTATAGCATAAATAAAAACAAAAACAAAGATTTTATGTAAATAAAGTCAATACAGCTCTTAGTATAATTCTACAAAAAAGTGAAGTATGATTTGCATCAAGTTGTAACATTATGATATCACCATATTTTCAATTCTAGTTGCAACAAAATATGCTTTCAAGTTACTGACAAGAAATTCATTTTATTAAATTCGAATGTTTTACCAATACTTAAGTTGGATTTCTTGCTCATTATTTTTGATTGGCCAAATATGGGCCTTGTGCACAAAACCTCGAAAACAACCAACCGCTGATTGTTTCTGTTTTATTGCCACATTTAGAATTCACTGTTTGCTGACAGTTACATGTTTTTATTTTTGTATTTTTTAATAGATGTGAAAGTTGTTCCTGGTACGGATACTCCCATCACAGACATCAGTGAGGCTAAAACATTTGTTGAGTCACATGGCTTGCCTATTATTTTGAAAGCAGCCTACGGTGGAGGAGGAAGGGGGATGCGTGTGGTTCGGAATATTGAGGCCAGTGATTTTTCATATTTCTCATTTATTTCTATTTTCATTACTAAATATTTCATATTATTACATATTTCAAATTATATTAGTTGTGTTAATATATCCTTTGTTTTACGTAACATTTAAAGCTCATGTGGGTCACGACGGAAACGAAGAAGCAGATAGATTAGCAAAAGAGGCAACGACAACGGAATACGTAGATGAAGGGGTGAAATGGCCCTAGAGCCTCTGCAGAAGGGAAACCGCTAGCTGACTTCTTGGGGCATGGCAGAATGAATGGGACGAAGGGGAAACAGGCAGGACGGTGCATGAGGTATCAAGAGTGTCACTAAAATTTTCAAGTTGGACCAAGGGACGAGACACTTCTTCGCAGACCATTGCCCATTCCCATCCTATCTAACGAGGTTTAAGAAAATCAAGTCTGAAAACTGCTCCTATTGTGAAATTGGCCCACCTCTACGTTACATCACAGTTTGTCCCCTTACAGCCTCATGGCATATGAGGATGCCTGCCGACCACCTTAAAATCGCATGGCTCAGGAACATTGCATGTAACAAAGGCTTGAGGGTTAAAATTATTACCATGGTGAGATTCATTAAGAATCATCAGGACTTGATTATCCTAAGAGACTAAGAAAAGCAAACTTTTTCCTCCCAACCACACTTATTTAAACTGGTAAAAATGATAACTGAAAACTTAACCGAAGCTTCTAACAAATGTGTTTAAAGCTCCAGTCTTGATAATTTTCAAAGCCCTTTAAGCTCTTGATGAGTTGTACAACAAAGCCTTCAACTTGAAATTAATTTTGATTTAATACTGTCAAGTACTATTTACGTAGTAGTATTAAGTATATTTAATACTGGACTAAGTTCTATTGCTAATTGAAACATAAAAGAGAATAGAAAACATAGAAAGAATATATACCATAAATAGAAGAGGTCATAACATTATCAGGGGAAAAAAAGGAAAAGAAATTTGAATTAAAAATAATCTTATGAACAGCTGTTAAAAATGTCATTTTATCTGGTATTTATAGTGTTAATAACATTTATGATTGATGGACTTGAGTTGTGAATTAAATCCATGACCCAAGCTTGTTGGAACATGTATCATTGTTGCAAAATCCCTTTGAGTTGAATATATGAGCATATTTTCAAATGAACATTATAATTTCAATGAAAAGTTAACAATTGCTTATTCCATAACATTTATTTTGTGAGCTCCATGTTAGTCAGTGTAATAAAAAAAAACATCTGTGTTTATTATTAGTTTGTATTCTAATTCTTTTTTCTCATCTATTGTGATAAATTGTTAGCATATTCTTTAACTGAAGCTTTACTTACAGGAATTTGAAGAACTGTTTAAGAGAGCTGTATCTGAAGCTACTGCTGCTTTTGGAAATGGTGCAGTTTTTATAGAAAAATTTATAGAAAAGCCACGTCATATTGAAGTCCAAATTTTGGGTAATATATCTTTGAAAAAGAACTACCATATTCCTTTTGTTTTTCAAACACAAGTTGTGATACTTTCTGTGTTTCTCTACATGCATGTTCGTTTGTAGTTTAATTGGTAATTTTGTCACTTTAGGGAGTAAACAAATTTTTTAACTTTTAAAGGGTGTAATTGACAAGCATTTTTCTAATGTTTGGGAAAAATTATGCATTAAATATTTCACATAACTATAGGAAATTGATAGCCATGTTTAATTATGATCGTCAGGATTTTGCGGCTGCGAAACAAACAAACAGACAAACGCTTCCTTTTATAATAGTAGAGGAGTTCTTGCCTGTGATTGTGTAACTGCAGAAATTATAATTTCATTCAAGCTCAATCTGTACTATTATGAAAGAAAGTGTTTGTGTGTGTCTGTATCTCTGTGCAGTGTCCTGAGAAATCTATGGCACTTAAAATAGCGAAATTTGGCACACAGTAGTCCTAATGCTAATTTTATGCCCAGCCAGAATTTTAAAATTTAATCTAAAACATTTTAAAATTAAATAATTATTATTTTCCCCCTCCATTCATTTTTTTTGCGGAGTTGATGTCGCTGCTCCTCGATTGCAGAAAGTTATGTTTTGAGAGAGAGGAAAAAAAAGGCTTTTTTATTCTTCTTTATGGATTTTCGATTCTACCAAGTTTTGATTTACGTTGTTGATTAGCATAACTTTCTTTCTAGCATTTTAACTTTGTCACAGGCAAGAACTCTTTGAGGTTTTCTATCTTTGCAATCGTTAAAGATAGAGGAAAAATTTCAACGGATTTGAAATCTGCTGAAAATGTTACACCAGATCAATACCTTAAATGTAATTTTCTTTAAATAAATAATTTTTCAATTGTAACTCGTGTCATGTCGGGTGGAGGTGGGGCCTCATTCTAAATATTATTATTATTTTTTTTAATGCTTTCAGTATCAGTAAAGACACGGACAAAACACTCTTGAACAATGTCGTGCTGGTCTGCTAGTTCTATACAAGCATCACCAATTTAAGACATTGGTAATGCTTTGTTTTAAAAGCACAAATGTTTGAAAGATTTTATTTCTGAGGAATTTTTGCAAATTAAAAAGGTGATTTCTTTTTCCTAGGTGACTATTATGGCAATGTTGTTCACTTATTTGAACGAGATTGTTCGGTGCAAAGACGGCATCAAAAAGTTGTAGAAATTGCCCCAGCACCCAATTTTAGTCCATCGGTAAGATTTTTGTTTCCTTAGTTTAAAAATTAAATATATTTGTGGTATAGTTTTCACAGATCCTTAAGTTCCCTGCACCAGTGAAAAGATTTCCGATGCCAAGTGATAGGATTAATACTGTCATGAGAAAAAATGCTGTTTAAATTTTAAATTGTATATTAGCTTGTATTTTTTTTTTTAATGTTTATTTTTTTAAATACAAAGCTATTGTGTTAAACATTAATTTATTCTGGTTGCAAATTTGTTTTCACAACTTTTATTGACTTATTCATTACCACCAAGAAAATCCAGACTAACCATTAAGATTTGTTTTGTGAAAGTATGCTAACAAAGTATGCTAGTTTCGCCTTCACACTACCCAGGGGCTTCTCACCCAGTTGAATTCATAAAAAATTTTACAATGTAATTGGAATGATTTTTTAAACTTTTCTTATTTATCCTAAAACCTAAATTTGATTTTTCTTTCAATTCTTTTAATATTACTGGTTATTTCTAATTTGTTACCATGCTTTTAAGTTTTATTTGTTGTAAACTTTTCAATAGTTTAAATTTTTATCTGGCTTCATGATTTGCTTTTGATTTTGTGTTACACTTGGACTCTATTTTTCTGTGTGCTCATTTTGGATTGTAACATTTTTACTATTATAAAAAATACGAAGATTGAGGAAATTAATATAGTAACTGCTTCCTAAACTCTTCATAATCAAATATTTTATTTACCAAGATTCATCTACATAAAAAAAAATGGTAGTTTGTACAGTGAATATGTTTATGACATTTCAAGTTATTTATTCGTTTTGAGTCATTCTAATGTAAAATCAGTGGTTTCTGTGTTCGATGTTGGTCTGTTTGTGTGAGCCCACAGTACATCCAAGTGGCTGGATTTATTTTCATGAAATTTTGTATATTTTGAGTACTCACAGTAACTTAGTGATTGAAATTAACAATATCAATCTGTTTGTATGTTTGTGTATCATATCAAACTAATCTTATATATTTTCATAAAATGTGGTATATTTTATAGAATATGTTAAATGAATAAAACATATCTGAATACAATTTTAAAAAATGTTTCCCCTAAAAGGGGAATGCTTTAAAGCTGAATACCCATACGATTTGGCAGTGTTGGAAAAGTTGGAATGTAAATTGGACATGACAGTTTCTTAAATTCTTTTTCCAGTACATCTGGAAAAGCAATTATTTCTCCAAATATTATTTTCTAGACATTAAATGATGTTGGCATTTTTCTGCAAAAGAGAAAGTGATTATTCTGGTCATCAATCTACAGTTTAATATTCAACCAGAGTAGGGCTTGGTTAAAAATGGATGGAAACATTTAAAAATTTATGTTCTATTGGTTTTAATATTTTAGTTAGCATATTTTATAAAACACTTTTCAACATCAGTTTAGTTGATTGTTTTCTAAGTTGCAATATAAGTGTCTAATAAGCTGCAATATAAAGATCTTCATGATTCTAAGTGTGCCCTTGGAATCAAAGTGTTGCCTAACATTGGTAGCAATGGATCTAATGATCTGACTATACATATTAGAATATGCTGATATATGTAAATATGAGTTATGTGAAATATGTTCTATGTTTTGGAATATGTGGTCTAGGAAGCTTCTTATGAATCATCATGAGTTATTGTTGGCTGGATCTGTTAATTTTATTTGTAGAACTTTTCAAGCTTCATTTTCCTTGTAACGTAAAGCCTTTTTTTATTCAGATTCGAAGGAAAATGACAGATGACGCTATTCGACTTGCTAAATCAGTTGGCTATCAAAATGCTGGAACAGTAGAATTTCTTTTGGATGAGAAAGGAGACCATTACTTCATTGAAGTCAATGCTCGATTGCAGGTGGAACATACAGTTAGTGAAGAAATTACAGGGTGTGTATATATTTATTCATTCTCTATTTCATGTAGTTAGTTCTTTGTGCCAATGATTTCTTTCACAGCATGATTGAAAGATGTACTGGTATCGAAATAAGCTTTGTGTTCATTTTTATTCTGAACAAAATTGTAATAATTATGAAATATTGAATTTATCTGAATAGCCACTAGATTAATACATTGAAAATATAACTCTGCATATTGATAGATTGACTGCAGATTGATTTCTCTCTTCTGTGCCAGTGAAACCTTTTCTGTTGATGCACTTGACATTCTTTGGTGCAGCTTGGCCAAATATGGCCCTCTTGCACCATAAAACACAATTATCATCTCTTTACCAAGTTGTCTTGCTGCTGTTCAGGAAAATAACCAATAGCTTCTAGCTGTCTATAATGTATAACAGTTGTGCACAAAATCTGATCTGGACTTTTTATCCAGCCTATGAAGGTCTTACATCTATTAACACTGGCTGAGACCAGATAGTTTCTAAATTTTCATTTTTTAAAGACATTAAAAGCTAAATTACCTAAAAGAGTTATAAGAATGTTGGAATAGAAAGGGTTCAAAACTCAGGAAAAACAAACTGCAAAACAAGTGCCTTTTAATGGAACAGCATGCTATGACTATGAGAACAATCAGCATTCTTCATACAATAGTTCAAACGATAGGTAACTTTCTGTCAGGACACTCAATTGTCTTGATTACAGTTTATCATTCTACTATTTGTACAATTCTACTAGTACTGAGTCATTTGACGAAACTTGCAACACAAATCAAATTCAATAATTATACATTGTGACAGTTTTTTTTTGCCGACCAATTGGTCTAGTGGTTAAGGTGCTGGCCTCTGGGTCGGAAGGTGCACGGTTTGAATCCGGGGTCAGGGCATGGATATGAACTGTGCTGACCCATGTTAGGAGCAATGATAGATGGCCATTGGGTGCTCCTTCATAAATGGTCATTGCTTCCAACCATTGCACAATATATGGATTTAATTCCAATTATATACGGTCATATGTTTAAAAAAAATAGATTTTTGACGCTAAAAGTTTTATTTTGGATCACCTATTTTAAATGAAAATGCAGTGGAAGTGGAGGGTATGTTGATTGATTTTGGATTGTCTAATCAATAAGCAAAATAACCTTTTATCCATATCTACATTTAGGGTCAGCTCTGGGCATTACTATCAGATATTTGTAGCTATCTATCAGATCTTTGGGGCCACTGTTGCCCTATGAGTTTGCCTACTGCTCTAGCAACCTGCAAGTTCTAAAGCAGCACAGCTCTATTCCTTTCTGGATGTATTTCTCTCTTCTATGTCACTATCACTTTCTTTGTGTGCATGTCCATTACTTGCCATTGTTTGACTTCTGTTTGGTGCATAATAGCCAAATATAGCCTTTGCACCCCCATAAAAAGCCAACCAACTTCAGATTGAATTTGGCATATTTAGAAGAAAATTCTATTATTTCATAGCAGGAAAATGTTTGGGGATTTATTTTGTTTACTTCAAATCAAGTTTGTTTGAACAATAACAATTCTTTTTTTTTTTGTGTGTGAAGATTTCTTATTGATCTATATTTGTTATAGGATTGATTTAGTGCAGTCTCAGATAAAGTTATCTGAAGGTTATAGTTTACCTGAACTAGCCATGCCCCAAGATCACATTCACATGAAAGGTTGTGCAATTCAATGTCGAGTAACAACTGAGGATCCAGCAAAGAACTTTCAACCCGATACTGGTCGTATTGAGGTTTGTATATGATTCTTCCAAGTTGGAGGTACACGTGTTTTCTATTTTCTTTGTTTAGAATACTGTGTCAATTTCTAGGGAATATCTACTGATTATGGTTGTGGACTACATATTTATTCAGAGTAACCCATTTTTACTACCTCAGATTTGATACATAGTTTTTGCTCATTTGGGACTATTTCCCTGGACATTATTATCAAATTTGAAATACTCATTGTGTTTCTGATTATGCTTTTGCTTCTTTTTGCAAATAAATATGTAAGAGAAAATATGTTTTAAAATCAATTTTTACTTTTTATGGTCCTCAAAAATCATTCGTAAAAAGATTCAAATTATCTAAACAGACAGTCGATGAAAAAAATCATGAAATACTTTCTTCAAAGCTATTCATACTTCATTTTTGCAAATCTTTTCACTTTAATTTTTAAAATGAATTTTCTCAAACCTTCTTTATTTACCATTGACTTTTTACTTTCAGGTATTCCGTAGTGGTGAAGGTTTTGGTATCCGATTGGATGGTGCATCTGCATTTGCAGGTGCAGTTATTTCTCCTTATTATGATTCCCTTCTAGTCAAAGTCATTGCCCATGCAAAGGATCTCACAGCAACTGCTTCGAAAATGAATAGAGCTCTCCGAGAGTTTCGTATACGAGGAGTAAAGGTAAGACTACCATTTTTATCATTGCAGTCTCGCTTCAAATCATCTGAACTCTGTTAATTGCAGATTGAATTTTTTAAACATTTCAATGAATTAACTGTCTCAGTTATAGAAACTGAATTTATAAATATAGTACACCTTTACTAATTTTTCTTCCTTGTTTTTCATACAGCTGAGTAAAAGGTGATTAATTCAATATATAATTTTATTTCAGACTAATATCCCATTCCTTCTGAACGTCCTGGAAAATCCTAAATTTCTTGGTGGAACTATTGATACCAATTTTATTGATGAACACCCTCAACTATTTCATTTTGAAGCCACCCAAAATCGAGCACAAAAATTGCTTCGTTATGTGGGAGAGGTCATGGTAAATGGTCCCACTACTCCTCTGTCAACTAACTTAAAGCCATCATATTTAGATCCACATGTTCCTGAGATTCCATCAGGTTTGTTTCATTATGATCTCATACATGTAAGCCCAAACTCTCTTGTGTATTGAATTTAATATGCAGTAAACTCCTGATTATCCGTGGACGGACTATGCGGTCAATTTGTGACAGATGTTGAAAAAACTTCAATCTCAAATTTAAAAAATAGGTGTTTTAACACACAAACACAATTAACTAATTTTTTTTTTGTGAATAAGTAAATAAACAAACTTAATTTCAGAAATCTACTGCCATTAGATTTTAAATGTTCTGCTCAATTCCATTCCAATCACCGAAATAATTCGATACTTTTTACATACAAACTTACTTTCAAGTTTTCTCACATTTTCTTTTCTATGCTGATATCTTATCTCATTGTCTTGTGCAATCAGTCTGATGTAGAATTTCATCAGAACATCAACGTTTTCCAAAGTGTTAGCAATATTATGCATCTTTGTAACTCAAATCAAATGTATTTAAACTAAATGGCCAAATCCTCTAATGGCTGATTTTATATTGTTTACATCTGTTCGTTGCTATTCGGCAAACACAAATACTGCTGATTTCTGTGCTATGTATATTAATGAAATATATATATATATATCACAGAAATCGATGATGAGATGTGAAAACCAAGTTTTATTACACAGCAAATTTCAATTATAGCTTTTTGCTGATTTAAAGTATCTTAAAAATAGACAGAATTCATTTATAAAAAAATAGATATTGTGTGTTTACTTGCCATGTTTCCATTTGTTTCTTTAACAACACATTTCTAAATGTTTTAGGTTTCAAACCATCTAAAGGGTTCAGAGATATTCTGTTAAGAGATGGGCCAGAGGCTTTTAGTAAAGCTGTCAGAAATCATAAAGGACTGCTGTTGATGGATACTACATTCCGCGATGCACATCAGTCATTATTGGCTACTAGAGTTCGTTCTTTTGATCTCTTGAAAATATCTCCTTTTGTCGCTCACAGTTTCAATAACTTTTACAGTCTTGAAAACTGGGGTGGTATGTATTGAATTCTATGTTTTTTTTTATGAAAGTTTTAGTTACATGAAAGTCAACTTATAAAACACATTTTTTATTTCATTTGCAAAAGTTTGATTTTTTTAATAGGAAGGTAATAAAATTTTATCTACATACTTTTTGATTATAAAATGTTTCTTTTTGAAATGACGGATAGTATATGAATGGAAAGGGTAATGGAATTTAGTTACATCAAATTGCTGATGTATTTACGTACCGAAACATTATCCACATGCGAGTTTTAGAGGTCTTAACTCTTGAGTTTTTTATATGGTAAACTCTTATAAAAAAATTATCTTTATATTTTGAGATTTGAGAGATTGTATGCTACATTAATAAATTGGAAGCATTAGAGAAATTTGAGTATTCAAAGAAGATGGGGAATAATTGTGTTTTCCCCATAACCTCAAAACAGGAATGTAGATTAAGATGTTTTGAAAAAGACAAGAAGGAAAAGAAATTAAAAGGACCTTTTTTATATATCAAACCTAAGATTTTTGCTTCACATATTTCATTGTAAAATGTGTGTTAGAATTAAGAATTGCACGAGTTACGAACTTGGTTATTTTTTAGCACCTATATTTTGTCAAGAAAACGACATATTATCCATATAGAGTAGGAACCCTAATTGATGTTTAGGTTATTTGTAGGTGCCACTTTTGATGTAGCAATGAGATTCCTCCATGAATGTCCTTGGGAAAGACTTCAGGCTATGAGAAATCTTATTCCTAATATTCCATTTCAAATGCTTTTGAGAGGGGCTAATGCTGTTGGTTATACTTCTTACCCTGATAATGTTGTTTTCAAGTAAGTCGAATCCACTTTTATATTTAGTTAAATATACTGTGAAATTGTACAGTTTATTACTATGAGTATTGTCAATAATTTAGGTTAATCAAAAAACAATTTGATATTCATATTTTATTATTGAGGAGATGGGGTAATAAATATTTGTTTATAAATATTTAGATTTGTATAAAATAATGGGATGTGTAGGAGTTATTAAACAAATCTATCATTACATAATTTATTCAACTTGATTTATCTACATCATCTTACCATTTTCTATTTACTATGAATATTCTACGAATTTATCATCAATTAACACTTTTGTATTACAAATTATTACTGAGTAGCTGTATGAAGTGTAATTTTTATATTTAAACCACATAATAAAATTTATATTTAAAACAATAAATAATATTATTAAAGTATTTGAAGTAATCATCAATATATATATATATATATATATATATATATATATATATATATATAAAATAGCATTTAAAATTTGATTAATTTATGATGAGGTATAAATCTTTACATCCTTTTTTTCTATTACATTGAAAACCTAAACACCTAAAGAAAACAGCACATGTGTTTTTAACAAGATAGAACAATTTGTGTAACCATGCAAGTTCTAAAGGATTTATTTCCTGTCTGAATAAAATCTGATGATGCCATCCTGGCTACTTTATTTTAAATACACCAAATTTCTTTTTACAAGACTAACTAAAGGAATAACACTACACTAACAAATCAACAGTGATTGAACAGCTTAAGCTAAACATTCAGGAAGAAATTGAACAAAGCTTTCCATAAATATGCTTAAATACTATGTAAAGGAGTTCATATTTGCAGTGCATATGAAGGCTATTTGGCTGGTGTTCAAATAAATGCAATTTTATAAATAATGTTATTAATTGAGTAAACAACTTGTGAAAAAAAGTCTTTATAAAGTTATTCCAACACAAAAGTGTTCTTGTACATAAAAGATATCTTGTATTTGTGACCTTAACTAATATTTTGTTTGATGTGTGTCCAAATTTATGTTACTTTTGTGTAAAAGTTCTCTTATTCATACACTTATTCACGATATGACAAATTTGAAACGCTAACAGCTGAGTTAAAAATAAATCATCACTAAATACCTTTTAATTTTTTACATTATTTTTAACTAAAAGTTAATTTGTTTCTCCTCAAAATAATGACGTGAAAGATGCTGTATTCTCATTAGGTCCTTTGTTTATCTGTACTACAAAGTTCCAAAAGTTCAATATTTTCTTTACATTTTCTATAGTTAAGTTTAACCATATCTTCACAATTGCTATATGAATATTATTTATAGTTTTATAAGAAGTGTTTACACATTGATTGATTTTTAAAATATAGGTTCTGTGAGTTAGCAAAGGAGAGTGGAATGGATATATTTAGAGTTTTCGATTCATTAAATTATCTTCCAAATCTTATCTTGGGGATGGAAGCTGCTGGGAAAGCAGGTAATGTTTTGTCTACCTCGTCAAGAACATAACTTGTATGTTTTGAGATGTATTCCTGTATCAATTCTTTATTCATGTGAGTTAGAACAATTTAATGAATGTCATCTTTGAGAAAGGTGTTGCAAAAACGTGGAATTTCAACGTAGGTTAACAATAATTTTTATCTAAATTTATCTACATATTTGCAGATTGCAATTGAGCTGTTAAAATACATTTTTATGTTGTCTGTTTATCAGTTTATTGTTTTACACTCAAAGCAAATATTACATAGTAATTATTTTACAACTGCTTACAAGTGAAACTCATTTTTAGCTTTTCCAGAACATATTCTTTATAAGCAAATAGATTTAAAACATTTCTTTCAATTATATCTCTTTGTAGGTGGTGTTGTCGAAGCTGCCATTTCATATACTGGTGATGTATCTAATCCAGAAAGAACAAAATATGATTTAAAGTACTATTTAAATTTGGCTGATGAATTGGTGAAAGCTGGTACTCACATTCTCTGCATAAAAGTAAGTATTTAAACCAAATGTGATCAGAAAAAAAATTATATCTATGAATTAATTTTTTCCATTCAAACATTCCTATTTTACTGTGAGCTGTTATTCTGTTACAAACATTTATTAAAGCACATTTTTTCCCTTATATTTGGTTGAAATTGTATTATTCTTTATTATAATATCTACCATTTGTTGAAAATTGTGCATGCTTTTTCATAATAGAGTTGAAATACATAATTGCAAAAATGGTTGCAAAATCTACAGTTATAGAAATTTTAATGTTGGAATGACAAGTTTCATGAAAAAGAAATAGTATTTTAAAATAGTTAAAATTAAAATTATAGTGCAAAAAAACAGGTTGAAATTAAAATAAAACAGGTTTCAAAATATTAAGTAGAATGTGATTGAATTTTAACTGGCAACAAACTGTTAACAAAATAATTAACTAGCAACAAAATAATTATTATAATTATTTAATTAAAAATATTTCTAAACTGCAATTATCAGTAGAATGATTTGAAAATATTTTGCCCAGATTTACAATTAAAGAACTGATTGAATATAATCTTTCTAAAATTTCCAAGAGTAATAATGATTTTATATTGATTTTATAATAATCACTCATATATTTTAAATTCATTTTGCATGACTTAACATCAAATTTAATTTTAGAGGTTCTGTGATGTTATGCCTTAAGCATGGGTACGTACAATGTTGGAAGTATTTAATTTGTTTCTTTAATGATCAGCATTTGCTGCCACCTTTAGAAATTACAATGCAAATTTTAGAATTTCATAAGCAACCTTATGGGAAATTTTTTGTCGTGTGAAATCCCTTAACGTACACGTTTAAGGCCTACAATTTTGGAGTTCTTTAACACCTACTCTGAGAAACAGTGTAAAATTAGTTAATTAATTATTGTTCTTCAAATAGATCTCAAACTGTGGTTCATGAAGTGATGAATGTGTTAAATATGAGAAATATCTTCCACAGGATATGGCCGGTCTCTTGAAACCTCAGGCTGCAAAGCTCCTTGTCACTGCACTGCGTGATCGCCATCCCGACATGCCCATTCACATCCACACTCATGACACTGCTGGTGCTGGAGTTGCCTGTACTTTGGCTTGTGCAGAAGCCTCTGCCGATATCGTGGATGTTGCAGTGGATTCCATGTCTGGCATGACATCTCAGCCTAGTATGGGAGCTGTTGTAGCTTGCCTAAATGGCACTGAGCATGATACTGGTATACAACCTGTTTCAAATTGTTTTATTTCGCTGGTAGCCTTTAATTGTTATTCACTGCCCTTATGAATGTTTTTTTTTTTTAAATTTTTTTATTTAATTTCCCTGCCAGTGATAGTTCGTTTCGCGAGATCAGGTGTGACCACTGCTCGCTAACACTCGCCAAATCCGGTGATAGCTACGTATTCCCATTTAATTGTGAAGCGAAGATATCCAATAGGCGTGACGAAAATATCAAAATGGAGGTGGTTTTTCTTTCTCCGTAACAGAAGTAAAGAAAGTGAAAAATACCTAATAAATTCATTTTAAAATGTTCTAGATTGAATTTTAAAATTCGAGCTTTGTACAAAATTTGCAAAATATATGGACTACTAGTGTGCCGAATCCCATTGCTGTAAGTGCCATTGATTCGTCAGGACAGTACATAGACACGCAGATATTGGGACACTTCCTTTTATAATAGTAGAGATTAATGTTAAGTTTGTAATTAACATCTTCAGTTACCATTTTCAAAAGAGATGTACAGTCGCTGAAAAAAAACCGAACCACCTCTCTTCATTCAATTGTAACAGAAGAGAAAATTCAAAGATGGCACTTGACAGAAATTAACGTTTTCTAAAATTTCAAATTCATAATATTTGCATATCGGGCTGTCTTCATATAAAATTGAGCAACAACTTCATAATTTCTAAATGAAACCCCATATTTCGACACACAATTTCGAATTTACATCAAAATTTAACTTCAGATACCAAGTTTCATGTCATTAAGTCTTACCATTCAAAGTTATGAGTACAGAAAGATTGGAGCTCTTTATGTTAAATCAGTTAGAATTTCATGGATATATTCCTAAATATCTCTATAGCGCTGATATTTTGTACCCTGTTACTGTTAAACAACCCAAACAAAATCCATTTAATATTTTACTTTTTAAATTAGTTTTTGTATGCAATAATAATTATTAAATTAATGTTTGAGAAAATTATGAATTGAAACCTTATATTTTAATGGAAATTGATTCAGAACTAATTTGGCCATAGAAAATTTCAGCTCATCTCAATAATTAATTTTTGGGCTACACTACATTTTCCTCATTTCGATTTTAGGGGGCAGTGAAAAGTTTAATGAACATCTGATAAAAACCAATTTATAATAATTTCTCGGATCATTTGAACTTGCATAGTTTGATATAATAATGTTATTCTCAAATCGTTTGCACTTGAGTAATAAATTTGTCAATTCTCGGATTGTTGAAAAATAAGTTTTAAGTAGTGTTCACATTTGAAATTCGGATAGCTATAACTACAATTAATCTCAATCTACAGGTATCGACTTTCTATTTGAGGTGATCCCTGAAATTTGCACAAACTTTAAGATTTTAAATCTCATGATATAAAGGCAGTAAAGTCATGAAATTTTATATTTAGACTAATTTAACGATGCATAATCTGATTATGGCAACAAAACATGGTGTTTCCATTAGAAATTGTGTTGCTTGTGCAAATTTTGATATGAGGACACCGTCTTATGCAATTTATTTGGATTTGAATTTGTAGTGGACGTTCTTCCCTATTGAATGATCTTTGAATTTGCTATAGTATAAACAGTGCTCAAAATAAAATTTTTTTTTTTTTAAATAAATTTTTTGCTGATTAGTCAGAAATAAAGCATAGGTGTTGGCCTCTGGATCGGAAGCAGGGTGGTAACAGAACCTGAAAAACCAGGAAATTAGGGAATTCTCAGGAAACTTTTTAATTCTGGAAATCTCAGGAAAATTTTCCAAATTTTACAAAAAATCAGGGAAATTTTGAAAATTTAAAAGGCTACCATTATCGTTTATTTAGAGATGCACTACTACGAGTGCTTTTGAGAATCGAATAAATCGTATTCGCCGAAATCGTATTTCGAATAAAGAACCATAGCGTCGTAATTTTTAAACACTGCGAAAACCGCCTTCGTTGTTTTTTTTCGCGGCCGCAGCGTCTTGCTCGACGTGAGGCTAGCGATACAACTGGTGGTATACAATTTTAAATTTGTGGACTAATGATGTTTATGGTGTATTAAATTAGTTATTTTTGTTTGCAATTACATTTTTGTACAACTTATTATGTATATTTGCAGTTGGTTTTGAGGAATAGTAGGATAATGTAGGGTCAGGTGTAAAAAGTTCATAATAAAAATATTTTGCATTTTTTCTCCATTTTTTTCAATTGTAATTATAAGAGTTCCATTAAGGGTTCCAATTCTTACAACAACAATTAAAATATCTGTAGAGAAAAAATACGAAATATTTGTGGAGAATGATCCTTTTTACACCCTCTGACCATAAATATTTAAAAACAGTGTTGCGTGGATACTGTATATCGATACCGATCACAGATCACAACATTTCTTAAGGACATTGTTTAATCAGGGAAATTTTTGTGAAACTATCAGGGAAATCATGGAAATATCAGGGAACTTTTTTTCAAGGATTTTGTTGCCACCCTGGGAAGGTTCCTGATACGAATCCGGGGTCAGGGCATGGATGTAAATTGTGCTGTCCTTTGTTAGAGGCAATGGTGGTCCTTCCACTGGGTGCCCCTTCAAAAGTGACCATCACTTCCGGCCTTGTAGTGGCCAAGGACAGGTCCTTAGTGTCCGCCATTGGAAGTATTCGGCCATCACTTCCGGCCTTGTAGTGGCCAAGGATAGAGTCCAGTGCCCGCCATTGGGAAAGAAAAAAAATTACACTTGATATGCTTTGTTTATGCATAGAAATGTATGAAAGCGTTTGTGGAATGACAATTGTCCTAGGTTAAAGAATGTGGATCTCCTACCCTCATGTTTTTTCTATTATTCACTTTTTTTTGTCTGACTTTATTTTGGTATTCATTAAGGTTGTAAATTTTCTCATGATATTTAAAAAAACTATTTTATCAGTATCTGGAAGAAATTTTTCCTCACTATTGTCCATAGACAATTTTAACTGACATCAAACTGTCAAACTTTTAACAATTCAACATGAGGTTATTCATGGCAAAATACATGTTCACACACATAGGAAGGAAAATACCTACTTTCTCCAGTGAGTGTACCTTGAGACTTATTAATGGTCATAGCAGAGATGATTTTTACAGGATATTACTGTCTTTTAATGTGAATGAAATATCTATATCAGTAGGTGCAAGGTCAATTTGTGTAATTAAAAGGATTTTACCAATGTCTGAGCCTGATTGTATTGCAATGATCACATTTTGTTTTAGTTCTTTGATTATCAATCTTGTTTCAATGCATAAACCTTGTGTATTGAAGTTTCTTATGAGCATTATAATATTTATAATCTTCAACTTCAATCTGAAGTAGTGTTCTTGATGGTGTTAGTTTATTTTGAAACTCTAGGATAATGCGGTCCAGTATCTTGGTCACTAGCATCAATTGAATTAGCATTTAAATTGTGCCTGCTGTCTATCTTTGAGATGAGAGATCATGAACGTTTTCTTTTAATATGTCAACATCAGGGTGGTTTGGACACAGAATGACTTTCCTTGTACATGTTTTCAAATCAGAAATAATCAAGTTCTCACCAAATATTTTTTTGGCTATATCACCATCATATAATATATGTGTTGGTTTCTATTATTCCTCCATCAGCTGTTTCATCTGTCACCATCATGAAGTCCCAAAAGCCGTTCATTGAATGATAAATTAACGGATTTTGCAACAAACATTACTTTTTTAAATCGGAAATTGTCAAATTTTTTTGGTTGGATAAAGTTTGAATTTATGGATAGCTTCAATACTATTTTGGTTTAGTCACCATGTTTAACAACACGGAGAGTTTGTTGAGCTATGAATTGATTAGTTTTAAAATTGTGGATCAAACTTTGGAATTGTTGGTCCACCTTGCATTGCAACAAGTACTCGTCTCAACTCCTCACATGATAGTGGCCATGTCAAAAGAAGTTAATTTTACATGATCTGCTTACAAAACTGAGGGGAGGTTATTAAAAAAGCCTGGGAAAATATTTGGATTGATATGGAACCTTGGTATGAATTTTTTTATTCCGATCAGGTTTTATTTAAAAGTGAAAAGGGTACAATTGTTGCTGAGAGTAATATTTAATGAGAGGTTTGAAATGGAATGTGGATAAAGAGGAAATGAAAGGTGAAAATAAATCTAACAATATAAAGGGCTTAAGCTGAATAAAATGAAAGGCATACCATTTGAAGAGAAATGCAACATAAGTTTTAAAAATATAACTACCTACAAATCGTTAACAAGATTACATTGTATATAGTAAATTTATTCAATGTCAATCAGTAGTTTGTTTGATTTGTGAATTTTTCACTGTAGGTACATCCAATCAATTTGTTGTTTTTTGCTTACCTTTATTTGAAATGCCGGATTACTGTTATAATAAACTTCACTGAACTGTTAAAAACGTTTATTATTAAAGCATCTTCAGTGTAAAGGCTATTATTAGCTTATATATATTCAAAAAATTGACGTGAAACATTTCCAACTCCACTATATGTTTATTGAAAGAATATAAAAATATTAAGTGGAAGTAAAATTCAGACATTTAAAAGTACTCTAAAATAATATCCCAGGCTAATCAATCCCTGAATGGATTTCTCTGTTCTGTGGGTCAGTAAAGCTTTCCTTTTATGTGTAGACATTTTTAATTGACATTGTTTGGTGCAGCTTGGCCAAATAGAGCCCTGGAGCTGTAAATCCAATCCCAACCAATCCAGATCTATCTGATAGTTATTATGTTTTAATTTACAGATATTTCACTGGAAAAAGTTAGTGAATACTCTGCCTTCTGGGAACAAACACGCACACTTTATGCTCCCTTTGAATGCACCGTGACCATGAAAAGTGGCAATGCTGATGTCTATGAAAATGAGATACCTGGTGGCCAATATACTAATCTTCAGTTTCAAGCATTCAGTTTGGGCCTTGGGGAACACTTTGAAAAAATTAAAAAATCTTATGCTGAAGCCAATAAACTTTTAGGAGACCTTATCAAGGTAATATATGTTTTATTCATATAATAAGATAATTTTATGTGTTCGACTTCAATGAAACGAAAATTTAACGTGTGACGCTGTAACACTATTGAATTCTGAAACTGGAATTTTTTTTTCATTAACCTTGGTTGATAGCAATAATTAGACTTATTTAATGTTAAGTGAGAAGAGTCCCACATAACATTTCTATGTTATGCATTTACCTGAAACATGCCAAGCTTTTGAATCTTGCTATGATAATGCTTGAAATATTTAACTATTTAAATCTCATTTAATCAATATATTAGTGAATGTATTTTCATTTTGAATGAAGGTGACACCCACATCAAAAGTAGTTGGTGATCTTGCACAATTTATGGTTCAAAATAAATTATCAGCAAAGGAAGTGGAGGAAAGAGCAGAAGATCTCAGTTTTCCCAGTTCTGTGATCGAATTCATGCAAGGATATATTGGAATCCCTCATGGGGGCTTTGCTGAACCTCTGAGGTCCAGAGTAAGTGATAGTTTCTGTTATGCTAAAGACCACACTTATACGTAATCCTCTTTTTGTCTTATAGATACAATTATATGCAGTAAACTTGCTTGTGTATGAAACATTCAGGATGACAGTGGAGGGCCAACTGACAGTCAAGAACTTGCTGAGGTTTAAGATTGTATATATTTGGCGGATTCACTTACCGGATTAAAGTTTTAAAAAATAGAAAAATTTGAATAAAAACTTAAAAATTGACTGAGGCACCTTTAACTACTGAATACCACAAAAACTCAAATTAAAAAAAAAAAAAAAAACCACTGAAAATGTCCAACACACTTGAAACAGGTAGACCAATCTCAACATAAAAACAATCTCATGGAAGAGCAGCATTGCAATCTTCTATGCCAAGATGGTCGTTTTCAGGCAGCATAGATGGGCAAACTTTCAAAATTCAATACAGGATTATTCCATGCAAAATGTGGAAATCATCTATGACTGACATATCACCAATATTAATGAAAATCAGTTTTTAAAGAGGTCACATAGTAATAAGCTACTGCAAAATATTAAGTTTCAGAAATGAACATTTTGTTATTTATTGATTTCTTGACATTAAAAGTTGAAAATCTCACAAATTAGAACTTTTGGAACTAAACTAGCTATAGAACTGCTGTATTTGAGATAAGATAGCAAATTTAAAAATGGAAGTTTTGCCAATTGGTTACAAATTTGAAATTGCTCTAGAATATTTAAAAACTGGAAAGGCAATATTGAAAATGATTCATAATTAAAAACTTTTTATTACAAATACCTTGTGTTATTTAGTTATTGTGTTCCTATTCTTTAGTAAAGAAGAAGCAACAATAATAACATAGATTCAATGAAAACTGTAGATTTTCAATCTTTTAAAATATGTAGTTAACTGCTAAAACATTAACTTTTTAACATAAACCAATGTGTCCTGATTCCAATATTCCTGAAATTTCTGTCCCAGGGGCAGGATATCCTTTATGGAATAACATCCTGTTTGAAAAAGCTTTCTGAACTTGCAGATAAAGCCAGATGATGTTGTATTTGAGATTAGGTAGGCAATTTGAAACAATTTGTTTTCATTTGTGAAACCACCTCTGAGAAGCAGTAAAAAAACTCAATGACATTCTACAGGAGATGGAAAATTCACCGGTTAGAAAGGTCTGCAAACTCTGCATGTCTCAAAGAAAGCATTATGAAAAATGAAAATGATAGGAAATTGTCAACTGCAAATTTGTCTGTAGTGTTTTGCAAGTAAACTCCAATGAAATTGATAATGTACTGTGACTGACAGAATTGTAGATTTTCGTCGCTTAATACATTAACATCAAGTTCTTTTTTGTGCCTCCAATGAATGTTATTCAAGTTAAGTCTCATCTTCTGTAAAGTTTTAATGGAACGCCAGCAGCTGTTATGGGAATGCTAAACTATCATTGTCACATCCAGATTTCCGATTGTTCATCAAAAATCTGTTTCATATTTATCATAAACACTAGTAAAAAAATTAAAGATCTTGAGAATTTTGTAGCACTAAGCCAAATTTCAGCAAATGCTACAACATTGAACAAGACCTTTATTAGACTGAAAGTGGATCTGAAAAGCAAATTTTAGTTGTAATGATGTCCTTGATGCATAATGATACGTTTAGATGTTTAAGCTTTTATTAACAATAATTTTAAGTTCTGCTTTCATAATTTACCGTTTGTGTTAAAAATAATTTGGTATTTAATTGTTAAATTAGGGCTTCATTTCACTGTTGTCATTTGAAATGCATAATATGTATAGAATGGAAAGCAAATGTAATTGAAAATACTTATCATTGCAGTGGCAATACCTTTGGAATATTTTTTTTTATCCTACGCTCAGCTCAAGGCCTTTTAGCCATACGCTGTCTTGCCGTCCAATATAGCGAATAAAGTCCTTGGGGAGAAGTATCCCTGGTGTCAATGTCCTGTAAATTAGAGCACTCCGCAAGGTGTCTGTTCATAAAACTATCGCAACAAAGCGAACAGATTGGGGAGGTAGCCACCCCAATTTTATGTAGGTGTTGTTGGAGATATAGTCATGTCCGATTAACAAGCAGAAACAGGCCACTCCCATCCCTCTTGGTAGATCAGTAGGGATTCTTCCCATGTTACTCAATAGGCAATCCCGACTCCTTCCCTGTATATCCCTCTGATACTGCAGTTTTCTTTGTTTCTTGAACTGAGATTTTATGTAAGTCCTGCAGTTCCGCAAAGGGAGAGGGCCAATTTAGCCAATCCTTTGGAATATGGTAACCCATCATAGTCATTTTGAAATAGTTAGGCAACAAAATTTGCAGTCACAAATTTTTTCAATGGGCCTTTATCATAATCACGAGTGTTACTTACCTTAATTACTGTTGCTTCAAGACTAGGAAGACAATCCTCCAGAACACGTTTGGAAAATTCTATTTGAATAGAATGCAGTTATGTTCCTACACAGTAAATGGCAAACCCAAAATATTCTGACATTGCATGGCCCCCAGAGATCTTGTTTCTCAAATTATTTTGGGTATGTCGCACATTGCAATGAAATCTCACCGAACTGTACTTGGGCATGCCTCTAGGAAGGTCAAATTAGTTCACTAAATTATTTATTGTGGTTTTCCTTCATTTAATTTTGTATGCCTATTTGGAGTGAAAAATCAGTTTGTAATTTTCCTTTGCTATTTTGAAAAAGGAAGGCAACTCCCATCAGCCGTAATTTTATCGTACGCTGCACCATAACTGACATAAATTTCAATGATGCCTGTTATGATGAACAGGTTATGGTGAACTTTAGCCCATAGAAACGTTTTAGTTCTGTTCAAAGAGGTAATTTTTCATTTCTTGCTGCTAATTTGTAGATTAGATATGATGTTTAAAATCATTATTTCCAAATGGTTAGAAAAAATTCTTTTCAGATTGTACTTAAAAATATTTTATATTTTTGCAGATTTTGAGAAAGATGTTCAAATATGGTATCATTAAGTGATTCCATAACTGCACTTCAAAGTAGCAAATCATTAAAATGTAAAACTTCCAAAATGTTTAATTTTGAACAAAATATTTTGGATATTGTAATTAAAATAAACCAAGACTGAAAGTTTATGAAAAATTCTTCACCATGTGCCCACAGGTTTCCTCTTATTTGTGTTCCTGTAATGACCCTACAATTAAACTAATAACTTTTATGAAAATTTGTTAAAGTGTTTGTAACTTCTTTTTTTTTTTACTATTAAAATACCTGATACATTTATATTTGCTAAAATTCTAACATCAGTGTATGAATGCTCTCCCTCCAATATCTACATTTTATTACTTTATTTTTGATGAATACAACTGAATTTCATGTTTTGTTTACTTACAATTCCACTTAGCCTGATATATTTAAGGATACAACATTGAATCATATCCACTAACATACAGGGGTTGGACAAAAATATGGAAACACCTTGTGAAATGCATGCATGCATGAAAATAAATGTGTAGGTGGCGCTGGTGTTTTCGCCTACTGACGCCACCTATACAACGTCGTAAATACGCTACGCAGGTCAGTCGTTGTTGGGACACTGTTCTGTGAAGTTGCAATTCATGTCAGAGCTAACAGACTTCAATGTGGGCAAATTGTTGGAGCTTGTCTGGTGTGTGCTTCTGTAAGTAAAGTAGCCTAAGTGTTTAGTGTTTAAATAGGTATTGTATGTAAGATTTATTCCGCATATTTGAAAAGCGGAAAAACATCCACTAAATCACAACACGGAGGGAAGTATTATGAGTGATCGGGACATACAACAATTAAGGAGGATTGTGACTAAAAATAAGAAGACCACAGCTAAAAAAGTTAATGCTGAAATGTATGTTATGCTCACAAATCCTGCGAGTACCAAAACAATAAGAAGAGAGCTCCATAAGCTCTGGCTGAGCTGCAATCCTAAAAACATTCATCACAGTAATGCTAGTGCCTGTAGCAGAAAAAAGTGGTGTTTAAGTCATAAAGCTTGGACTATAGAGCTATGGAAGGCAGATTCCCTTGGCAAGCATACAGGAACTGTATTTATCCATTCTGAGAAGACTGCAAGCTGTTTTGAATGCCAACGGTTTCCCTACACCATATTAGGCAAGGTTAGGTGTTTCCATATTTTTGCCCAACCTCTGTATGAGTGTTCTTTTTAATTTTTAAAGTATGATATGAAATTAGTAGTGTTGGGAAATGTTCTAAATCAGAACCAATTTTTAGATTTTGAAAGGCATGGCTAAAATTGATGGACGACCTGGTGAAAGTTTACCTCCATTGGATTTTGGTAAGTTGAAAGCTGAATTGGAAGACAAGCATGGAGTGACAGTAGATGATCATGACGTGATGAGTGCTGCCATGTATCCCAAAGTCTGCGATGATTTCTTACAATTCCGTGATACATATGGTCCAGTAGACTGTCTTAATACTAGAATGTTCTTGATTGGTCCAAAAGTTGCTGAGGAGTTTGAAGTGAGAGGATTTTTATTAAAGATAAGAGATACATTTTTAAGGCATTCTCTTATGTCTGTATACATTACTTTTCTTATAAATTTAGGTCAATATTGAAAAAGGCAAAACACTTCACATAAAGACTCTTGCTGTCTCTGAAGAAAAGAATAGTGCTGGTGAAAGAGAAGTTTTCTTTGAACTTAATGGCCAGTTGAGGTCTGTGTTTATAAGGGACAAATCTGTTAAAGAGGTAAGTTTGAGTACAATACTCTTAAATTATCTTATACATTAAATTATACAAATTGAGTTTATTGTTGTATGAAGAAAATGCATGATGAAACTGAATGAACATTGCTTACATATTTACAATTAAATGGAATATATTTAATTCTCAAAGGAAAATACTGCTTACTAAAATAGACGCTCCCAAATAAAAAGTTTGGAATATTAATAAAACAATTTTTGATGTTAGTAGCCATCCAGTTTGCTTACGTATTAGCAATATGCTCCCTAGCCATATTAACACTTTAGTATTGCATTATCTGCTGAAAATATTTCATTCCTTCTTGACTCAATACACAGTAGAATCACACTTTTATCATCCTGAGGGGCTCCAGAAACATTATATCAAATGCCTGTTTACGTAGACTCTACAACTGAAAGACGGCTGTTCTATATTATAGAACTTAAAAAATTCTGTTATTTTGTGTGTGCAGTATTCAAAGACGGTGAAAACCTCCCCCTTCCCAACAAATCAGAAGACACAGCCAGCTGAAGGTTGCTGTAATAAGATTGTCACCTTTTCTGTATTGTTATGTCAATCTTTAAAATAGCACTCAGGCTTTAAAAGAACTGCTTGGACATTCTTAATTGGTCATGATAATTCAATCGAGAGGCTATATAAAACATGCTGTCTTTTTCTACTCTGCCGACCAACCGGTATAGTGGTTAAGGTATTAGCCTCTAGATCGGAAGGTTCCTGGTTCGAATCCGGGTCCGGGCATGGATGTTTGTAAACATATGGTGTAGAGGCGGCTGGTGCACCTTAAATCTGTCGTGGCCAAAAGTCCTCACGTTGGGTTGGCGTGGAAGTTTGGAGAGTGGGGTGCCAGCTCAGGTGTTGCTTCGTCATCTGACCGTGGTTCAAAATTACGAGGTGTTGTCCTCGGAT
This sequence comes from Metellina segmentata, assembly GCA_947359465.1. NCBI lineage: Eukaryota > Metazoa > Arthropoda > Arachnida > Araneae > Tetragnathidae > Metellina > Metellina segmentata. The sequence continues at coordinate 17,851,822 of OX375878.1, read as the reverse complement.
CTTTCCCTTAAGGGACTGATCCCAGACCGTCGTCAATAGCCCGTTGTGTTGCTCTAGTACGACGTTAACTATAAAAAAAAATTACCTAATTACTTAAGTTCAAACTTTAGATCCATCATCAGAAAGAATTAATGTTCTGCATAGTCCAAAGTATAAAAGTCAAATTTCATGCTCAGCAAAATTTCAAAGATAACTGATGATATGGGGGTTTGTTAAAGTTCAGTTGTGCCTTTTTTAGGAAGTTCATGTGCGTCCTAAAGCTGACAAGTCCAAGAAGGGTTCGGTTGGAGCTCCAATGCCTGGCGTTGTTATAGATATCAAAATAGAAGAAGGAAAGAGAGTAGAGAAAGGAGATGCTATGATTATATTAAGTGCCATGAAAATGGAAATGGTTGTGCAAGCTCCAGTCTCGGGAGTTATTAAGAAAATCTGTGTTTCCACCGACATGAAGGTTGAAGGAAATGATCTTCTAATTGAAATTGAGGAATAGAGAGATGTGGATTATGTATTTGCCTCCCTTTTCTCCCTATGTTATTTGAAATTTTTACCTATTGCTAGTATTTGGGGGAGCGGGTTAAATTTCTTATTTTTAAGTATGTTATGATTTGTGAACTGTATTTGATCTGATGAATTGTTGCACTTTATTATGAACTAAGTTCTTATGAAATGTTTTAAAACTGCTAAATACATTAACAAAGTTTAGCATGTAAAAAAGTACTTAATTTCTGTTGTGATAAATTTGTTGTTTTTTTGGGAAATAAGTTCAGATTCAATGCATTTGTTATGTAAATTGTATTTTAATGAAGATTTCTGCTGGCATTAAGAAATTTTTGACTTTGATTCACTATTTTTCAAACTTCAACTTGCATTTATGTGATCAGTCTGCATTCTCTTTCTGGTAAAAAAGTGGGATATTTGTTTTCCATAATATGATTTTTGACCAAGTGTCGTTTAGTTAGTTTTTATGTTATGATTTAGAGAAATTATTAGCTTTTAATTTTATACTAGTCCAAAGGAACATCAATTATTTTTAGTAAATGACGGTTTACTCCATTCACTGTTTTATCTTCTGTTACTTTATCAAACAAAACTTTTAAAAGCATTTCTTTATTTCATGTTTTGGATTTTGGAGAATTTCTTTGAAGTTAATGTTTTTACTGTTTTGATCTTTGAATTTATACTTATCTTTTGTGCCAATGTTTTTTTTATTTCAAAATGTTGAATGAATTTTCAGTGCCAACAAATACAATGATTACAATTAATGATGAACAAGTACAATGATTCAATTCACTAAGTATTTGAATAATTAGCTCTTCAGATCATCCAGTTGTTTCACAATAGTATCCCTGTCATACATTGTTAAATAGCTGCTTTGACATATTCACATTGTTTTGTCTATATTTAAAATGCAGACATTAACAAGATGGTTGTGTTTTTATTAAGTATAAGTTCAATTTTGTAAAAATGAGTTTTTATGTTATGTAAGGTACCAAAGTTAAACTATTGCATTTAAGTGCACATGCATTTCAAGAGTATGATTTCATCTCTTAAGTTTTCTTTTATCTTACTATACTTTTCAGTAGTGTCACTAAAAATGACATCGATATCGATGATGAATTGGCACAAATTTACACTCGTAGCCACATCTTTTGTTTTAGTACTCGTGAACAGCTGCTTCCAAGAAAATTCCGTCGATACAATGCTTCTTCCATTTTACAAAATATTTGTGCTCTAATATTTATTTTGAATTTAAAGAAATTTTTATGCATGACACTAATATTGTGTAGATTGATGAATATAGAAAAGTGAACATAGTAATGAGAGTTATATATATTGTGTTTTTAATGTTTTAAAAATGTCTCAGGGGCTGAAATATGTAATTAAGTTCATGTTACATAAAGCGTTTTGGAAAAAAAAAATCATAAAAAATCAACCAGTCCTATGTAACAGAATCTGGATCCTAGTCAGAGTTGGTAGTCTGACTTTGTTCTTGACCCTAGCCAACAATTTCTTGAAATTTGTTATATTGATGCATTGCCTTGATTGCGTTTCTCGATTCTTTACCTCTTCACACTTCCTTATATACTTTGTGCTTTAATTAATATTTAAAAAAAAAACAAAAAAACATTTTAATAGGGTGATCTTGATGTACAATCATCATTGCTGTCGTATGTACACAGTTAATCACAGAATGTATCTAACTGGATATCAAGGTGGATTGTTTCCTGAGCACATTGTGAAACTGCCATATCAAGTTAGATCATATTTGTTGTGCCAATGGTGCTTTTAAAGAAAACAATTCATCTCTTTACACACTTCAGCATACACTTCATTTATATTTAGAGTCTAGAAGGTGAAATATTACGCTACTATCTCCCTGTACGATTGATTGCAAGCCAAATCACTAGCATCAATGTCTTCTACAAGATTTGATAGCTAATATATTTGTAAAGTAATTTAATCACTTGTGTTTTGTGAAATATGACTAGTCAACTAACAGTTTTCATCATTGGTCTATCAAACTGAAAAGTTCCTCAAAAAGACAGGCTTGGGTGGCAAATCTAGTGGTTATCTGTTTATAACCATATCCCGTTTTTGAGGGCTTCATAATTCTCCTTTCTGCAAAGTTATACAGCAAACGTTCTTTTAGTCTCAAGTTTGTTTCTGTTTAAGAGCATATTTTTCTCTTTTAGATTACACGAGGTGTAATTGGGTCTAGTTTTTTTGGGGGTAATAGTTTTTTTTTACTATTTATCCACACAATTTTATCAATGGTTGCCTCTTCCAACTAAACTTTTGTCTCAATAAGCTCTGGGTTTGAATCCTGGTCTAGGCATGGATGTTTGTATTAGTTCGGAATCCACTTTGAGCTGTAGGTTCCAGTCTACTTAGCCTTGTGTAGCAAAAAATTACTGTAGAGGCAAACACATTTTTCCAATTCCATTCTTTTGTTATTTTACTGATACTCATTTTGCTAAACTCTGCTAATTTTATTTTTCTAGTTCTAGCTATAATGTATTCTGTTTGATGGGTAATTCCATTGTTAAGTTTTATAAAAGTGCTTCTTTGAAATTGACAGATCCATTTTGGAAGGCACTTTACAAGAATTACCAATTATTCTTTTGAGATTTGTACTAATTATTTCCATAATAAATAAAATATCAGCCAAATATTCCTAAAAAAATTCATCAAAATATTATCTACACATGCAACTAAAAAATTAAAAGGTAGGAAAGCACAAGAGTTGTGCAGATTAATTGGCAACATGTCTTTAGTAGTTCCAGAAGTGACATTTTCGTTGTTTGCGAAGTGGTAACTAGAATTTTCTATTTTTGTACTATTTTTGAATTATTACAGAGAGAGATGTCTATATATATATTTATCTGTTTGTGCTTGTAGTAAAACTTTGTAGTTCTTTTATTAGCACATTTTTGAATGAAGTATTTTTTCTTAGTATATATTCAAAGTATGACAAATCAGAACTTTTATGACAGTTAAAAGTGTGTATGTATAGATTTAAAATACTATACGATATAAATAAATATTTGCAGCATGTATAAATTATTTCATTCTATATAACTTTCTATTTGTGTTACTGTTTTATTTCTTAATTACTCATTTGTAAGTTTTGATATTGGTGGTTAAGACCATCTACAAGAGTGAGAGTAAAAAAAAATTTCATATCTGACGAAGACGGTTTGAAATAATCTGTTTCTAGCTTATTCAAACCCTAATAATAAATATGCCTACATTTTAGAGATTCTATGAAGGTGACATTTTGTCATTTTTGTTTCATTCTGCTTTTTTCACTTGTGAAATCTGAGAAGAGCTCTCATCTGCTTTTCTACACTTGTTCAAATGATACAAAAGAAAAAATATCATCTATACAAAATTTCTTATTTACCCTTCCTCACAAATAAAGACAAGTCATCAAAAAATGATTATGTTTATCGAGGAACATGTTCAAATTATTTTAATTGGAAACTCTTGGATTAGTGCTGCCAGTGAATTGCAAATTAGTGTTATCTAGTAGTTTCCATCTGAAATATATGAATGTGTCATAATTGTAACTTATGTAACAATTTCTAAAGCATAATTTTAAGATGGATTTTGAGGTATAATTAACATGAATTAGTTAATTTGAAACATATACTTCATTTTATTCCCCACAATTTGTATTCATGCAACAACTTAAATGTAGTTTTAAATAATTTAAATATTGTTTCATGTGCAGAGAATTTACCATTTCTACAATTGAATCAAATTCTTTTCGCTTTGAAACAGTTTTCTGTGTTACTATCTCTAATTTGTGTGATGTACAACTTTTTAGTAACGTTGTATTGCTCCATTGCGACGTTTAGCCGACCAACCGGTCTAGTGGTTAAGGTGTTAGCCTCCAGATCGAAAGGTTCCTGTTCGAATCCGGGTCAATGCATGTATGTTTGTAAGCGTATGGTGTAGAGGCGGCTGGTGCACCTTAAATCTGTCGTGGCCGAAAGTCCTCACGTTGGTTTGGTGTGGAAGTATGGAGAGTGGGGTGCCAGCTCAGGTGTTGCCTCGTTATCTGACCGTGGTTCAAAATTACGAGATGTTGCCCTCGGATCTTTCCCTTAAGAGATTGATCCCGGACCGAAAGATTCGACAACACCTCGTAATTTTGAACCACGGTCAGATGACGAGGCAACACCTGAGCTGGTACCCCACTCTCCAAACTTCCACACAAACCCAACGTGAGGACTTTCGGTCACGACTGCTTTAAGGTGCACAAGCCGCCTCTACACAATACGTTTACAAACATCCATGTCCGGAAACGGATTCGAACCACGAACCTTCCGATATAGAGGCTAACACCTTAACCACTATGCCGGTTGGTCGGCCAGAAAAGATTTTGATTTTTGATATGAATGCAGAGACGAACTGGGCCGCTCGGAAATTGAAAAATTCTCAAGACTGGGGGCAAGTAAAAAATGCGGATTATATAATAGTTGGAAAAAAAAATTTAGTAACCCCGACATGCATCACGTGAGCATTTGAGTAAATAAGTAGTGAAATCTACATCTCAAATGACCGGTGGTTCAAAATTACAATGCGTCCTCGGATCTTTTCCTTCAGGCTTGTACCCGGACCCTCAACAATAGTTGTATTTCTCTAATGCGACGTTGGCCAACCAACCGGTGTAGTGGTCAAGGTGTTAGCCTCTAGATGAGGAGGTTCCTGTTTCGAATCCGGGTCAGTGCATGGATGTTTGTAAGCGTATGGTGTAGAGGCGGCTGGAGCACCTTAAATCTGTCGTGGCCGAAAGTCCTCACGTTGGGTCGGTGTGGAAGTTTGGAGAGTGGTGTGCCAGCTCAGGTGTTGTCTCGACATCTGACCGAGGTTCAAAATTACGTGGTGATGTCCTCGGTTCCTTCCCTTTGGCGATTGATCCCGGACTATTGTCAATAGCCCGTTGTATTGCTCTAGTACGACGTTAATTAAAATTACCGTCTGGTTAGTTTGTTTCACCGAAAATTCCTTTCACAGAGCGGGTATAGTGGTTAAGGTTTTAGACTCTAGATAGGAAGGTTCCTGGTTCGTATCCGGGTCAGAGCATGGGTATTTGTAAGCGTATAGTGTAGAGGCGGCTGAGGAACCATAAATCTGTCGTGTCCGGAATTGCTCACGTTGGGTTGTTGTGGAAGTTTGGAGAGTGGGGTGCCAGCTCAGGTGTTGCTTCGTCATCTGACCGGGGTTCAAAATTACGAGGTGTTGTCCTCTGATATTTCCCTTAAGGGACTGATCCCGGACCACCGTCAATAGCCCATTGTGTTGCTCTAGTACGACGTTAACTAAAAAATTACCAATTACCCTTCACAGAGCGAAAAAACGGGTAGCTCCTTATTTCTACAACCGGTATAGTGGTTAAGGTGTTAGCCTCTAGATCGGAAGGTTCCTGGTTCGAATCCGGGTCTGGGCATTGATGTTTGTAAGCGTATGGTGAAGAGGCGGCTGGTGCACCTGAAATCTGTCGTGGCCGAAAGTCCTCACGTTGGGTTGGTGTGGAAGTTTGAAAAGTGGGGTGCCAGCTCAGGTGTTGCTTCGTCATCTGACCGTGGTTCAAAATTACGTGGTGTTTGTCCTCGTATCTTTCTTTTAGTGGGTTGATCGTCAATAGCCCGTTGTGTTGCTCTAGTACGACGTTAAGTAACAATTAGGATTTACCAACCGGGCTACATCGGCCGTCTACTTTTCCAAAATGTTCAATCGTGGTTCAAAATTACGGGGCGTTGTCCTCGAATCTTTCCCTTAAGGGACTGATCCTGTACCGTCGTCAATAGCTCGTTGTGTTGCTCTAGTACGCAGTGCTGTAGTCGTAAATAAATCAGAGGGTATACTATGGGGGCCTCTGCACTAGTTTTGGCAAGGGCCCCATGGTATACCCTCTGTTGGTACACTCTTTGCATGGTACACTCTGATAGACGTGGAATTTTTTTCCATGGGGAGGAGAAACATCTACTTACTACTTACCCTATCCACGAGGGGGGCAAAAAACATGTACATATATATATATATATATATATATATATATGTAGGAAATCCTTTTTAAGGACCGGGTAGGTACACCATTAAACTAAACACGCTCTCGTAAACGGCCCTAAAACATGGTAATATTGCAATTGTTCTTAAAAGAGGCTTTAATTTTTCTGGAACAACTTGGCGTTTTCATTGGTCCCTCAACCCCCTGAATAGTGCACATTTCATCTATACCGAAACGACAACAGATCCTTCTTACCTCCTTTTTTACATGGCGAATATCCACTGAATTTATATTTTCTGAATCAAACTTGGATATATCCTTCAAAAGTTGACAATTTTTTTCATTTACATCAGAACAAAGTCTGAATTTCATTCTATCGATGATTAAAATGTACGATTTGGAATTATGTACCAAGGTAATTGGTAATTTTTAGTTAACGTCGTACTAGAGCAACACAACGGGCTATTGACGACGGTCCGGGATCAGTCCCTTAAGGGAAAGATCCGAGGACAACACCTCGTAATTTTGAACCACGGTCAGATGACGAAGCAACACCTGAGCTGGCACCCCACTCTCCAAACTTCCACGCCAACCCAACGTGAGGACTTTCGGCCACGACAGATTTAAGGTGCACCAGCCGCCTCTACACCATACGTTTACAAACATCCATGCCCGAACCCGGATTCGAACCAGGAACCTTCCGATCTAGAGGCTAACACCTTAACCACTATACCGGTTGGTCGGCTGTACCAAGGTGATATCTTGAAACATAATTATTTCTTCTTTAATTCTTTTGCTTCTACAGCTATCTGCGTTTCACGTAATGTTTCGCGCGATGTTTTCTAGGGAAAAACAAAGCGGTGTTCGTAGTTTTTAATAAAAAGCAGAGGGTATACGGAATTTGTTGGAAAAACAAGAGGGTATACGGCGTATACCTCCGTATACCCTCCACTGCGGCCCTGCTAGTACGACGTTAACTAAAATTATAATTACCTATTCTGAATTGAAAGATCCGAGGACATCATGTCATCTGACCGTGATTCAAAATCTCGTGGAGTTTTCGGATTGTTCCCTTAGGGTTTGGTTGAAAATTACGTGGTATCCTTGAATCTTTACCTTTCAGGGGTGGATGACGAATAGTAGCCCGTTATGTTGTACATGCGCGACGTTTATTACAATACCTGTCGAAGACATCCCGTAGTTTTGAACCACGGTCAGGTACGCATTTAATTAACGTCGCACTGCGGTAATTTGGTAATTTTAGTTAACGTCGTACTAGAGCAACACAACGGGGTATTGACGACGGTCCGGGATCAGTCCCTTAAGGGAAAGATTCGAGGACAACACTTCGTAATTTTGAACCACGGTCAGATGACGAAGCAACACCTGAGCTGGCACCCCACTCTCCAAACTTTCACACAACCCATCGTGAGCGTCGCACTGCGGAGCAATACAATGAGCTGTTGGCGACGGTCGGTGATCAACCTCCAAAATGGCAGTGGTCCGCGATCTACCGCCTATGTGGCAACGGTTCCCGATTTACCCCCAAAGTGGCGACGGTCCGGTATCAAGCCCGTGGTTCAAAATTATGTGGTGTCCTCTGATCTTTCCGTCAGGGAATTGATCCCGGACCGTCGTCAATAGCCAGTTGTGTTGCTCCAGTAGGACGTCAATTAAAAATACTTTTAAAAAATTACGGTATCAAGCCCGAAGGGAAATACCTGACATAACATAATTTTGAACGACGGTCAGATGACGAGGTTATACCTGAGCTGGCAACCCTGTCTCCAAACTTCCACATCAACGTGAGAAAATGTCTTGCCACAAGAGACTTTAATGTGTACCATACCCATTTGTACACGTAGTTCGAATCGAACTCGAAACCCTCCAGAGTTGTTAATCCGTTTCTCCAGGTTAATCATTTTACTCGAATACAAGGTCGAATCCTGCGTTTACTCGAATGCAAGGTCGAATGCGTGGTTTATATTATTATTTTCAAAACGTAAAAACAATGGTACCTAAAAACAGTACAGAACCTCATAATAGTCTTGTTTCAGAAGAAAATGTTTACACTGAAAGAACTATTCTTATTCCAACGTCTGACCATGGATCAAATTACTTGATGTCATTGGTAATTTGGTAATTTTTTTAGTTAACGTCGTACTAGAGCAACACAACGGGCTATTGACGACGGTCCAGGATCAGTCCCTCAAGGGAAAGATCCGAGGACAACACCTCGTAATTTTGAACCACGGTCAGGTGACGAAGCAACACCTGAGCTGGCACCCCACTCTCCAAACTTCCACGCCAACCCAACTGATGTCATTGGATCTTTCCCGAGGGAATTAATGCCGGACAATCCAGTGCGATGTTAATTAGACTATCTAGCTGCCAACACAATAGCTTGTCCATCAAATTGGTTCAAAATTGCAAGGAGTTGACTTTGGGTCTACCAACTCAGAATAAATCCCGGACCGTCAAATAACCCGTCGTGTTGCTCCAATACGACATTAATTACCTACCTATCTCTTAACTAATACCCTTTTCCCGCAGTATTGTTTCATTGCATTGTAAATTCTACAACCTACCTACCCTTTCCAAAACACGGATTTCATGATCAACACTACGGGAGAGTTGCGATTACGAGTTCAAATCCAACTAAAGGTGGTCGTATACAAATGGGGCTGGTGCACGTTAAATATTCTTAATGGTAAATCTGTCGTGGCCTTAAATGTCCTCACGTTGACGTTGGAGTGGTTTAGAAGTTTGGAGTATGGTACCAGCTTCCAGTTGTTGCCTCGTCATCAGATCATGGTTCAAAATTACCTGGTGTTGTCCTGGTCATATATTCAGGCAACACCTGAGCTGGCACCCCACTTGCCAAACTTCAACACCACGTCAACGTGAGGACATTTGAGGACACGAATGATTTAACGTGCACCCACCGCCTTTTAAATGACGGTCTTTGGCTGGATTCGAACTGACTTGTGTTTGGGTTGGATCTCGGACCGTTGGTGACTTAACGATGTGCTGTTCCAGTGTGACGTTATTTAACTACCTACCTGCCTATCCATAAGGTAGGCATCCCAAAGGCAAAGATCGGAGAACAGCAGGTAATTTTAAACCACGGTCAGATGACGAAGCAACACCCGTGTGTTACCGAGCCTCACAAAGAGTCAGTAAAGCATTTTCCTACGTCTTTACATGGCATCAAAACTCAGGACATGACGTTTTTGTTTGGCAACAATTTCCGGGTGGTGCGTGTTTCGCGATCTAAGATGGTAGTGTTTATGTTAACTTTTTTGAAGCTTTTTTTATTTTAACATTTTATTTTCGTTGATACACTTAAAACAAAGAAACACAAGCACTATACAAGGTATCTTTGTCGTAAAGCAAACTGTTTAAATTTTCTTGGGTATTAATAATTTCATCAGTGACGGTTTGTGTTTGTTTATAACCCTGAAGCTACTGTTGCACGAAATAAAGGAAGTGTTGTGAGTATAGAATCTTCAAAATTTTGGGAACAAGTGCAATTTGTTGGTTTTCTTTTATTATTCTACCATTTGATATTAGTTTGAGTAGTATTTTTTAATTTGTAGGGTTAATCAACGCGTGGTATTGACGTGGTTACTAAAGAGTGGTAAATCATCAAAATAAATTTGTTACAAGCATATTCTTTAAAAATCAAAGTCGTTTCACCTTTCTTTTATTTCGATGTTCATATCAAATTTGAGAGATTAATGAACGTTTGGATGTAATTGAGAAGTAGAACATTTTAATTGGCATGTTGCGTTTGCACGCGCATAAACTAAAACTCTGAAAATTCTCCAAAAAAGCACTGTTGGTTTTTCTGTACCTTAAAATGTAATCTAAATTGGTTATGATTTTAATCCGCACTTTTGGCCTTCAAAAAAATGCTCCTTAAATACATTAGAAACAAATAGCACTAATAATGAATTTTTTCTTCGATCGAATATTATATTTTTAAATAACCTTGTAATAATTTAAAAAAATTCAGTTGTAGGGGACATTCAGTCGTACGAGTGCTGAATCTATTTTCATGGGATATTTAAGAGCTATCTGACCATTTGTTATCGTTTAGCTAGAGCCTTTCCTGCTATCTGTGGTAATAAGTTATTTTATTTGATTCAGACAAAACAAAGTGTAATCAATTTTTAGCCACTCTTCATTCTGAGTATTTCTGTTAATACAATGTCTAAAAACAAAACATATTATCAAGAACAAACCAGTATTACATTTTTTAAATAGATAATAGCATACTACCATCAAACTTATCAATCCTAAATATTTAAAATCTGGTTTGCATGAACTTTAATTTTTTTTATCAGGGATTCAAAGTTAAGGATATGTCCATATTTTTGTTTATTTTAAATAAATAATGGTGATTAAAATACTTTGCTTTAAATTTGTAAGATATTCATTTGTTATAAGGTTTGTAGATAAACAGGAAACAAATCAAACAAGTTTGAGACAAGGAATGTAAACTTGGTATTAGAAATAAATGAGTCATTACAAATGTATCCAGTAGCTAAAGCTATTATTTTTTCTGGTGCCAGCATAAAAACTAAAAAAAGTTCATTTTGATATTCATTTTTGTTATCAAAAAAGTTTTATTGCATTTACAAAAATGTTATTTTAATTTTCAGAATGATATTTTGAGTATCCCGGACATCATCTTGTGAATCTTGGTGTCAGGTATTGAATTTTATACATACTTATTATTCATAACAAATGTACTGTACCTACTTATGTATCAAAATCTTTTTTAAAAGTAAACTTTAACCATTTCAAACATTGAACTTTATTTATTGACAGAAACTAACACCAAGAAATGACTAACAAAAATGGTACTTTTTGGTTAATGGGCCACTTATCATAATTCTGCTCCAAAGTGCCAAATGTGGTAACTTGTTCATTTAGCATGATGACTTTTTTTTATTAACATAGAAAATTTTTTCGGAAATGTCGAAGGACATTAGTAGCTTTAAACCTGCTTTGTAATCTAAAATGATAAAATCCATTTGGTATTTTTGTCATTTGTAAATTTCTGTATTTATTGTGATTTTTACAAAATAGCCATCGTGAGTCTTATGTATGTCACCTTCTCCGTATGCAGCTACTATATTCATTGAATATTCTTTTCATAAAGCTCTATATATTGTTTGATTAATGAACCCATTAACCAAAAAGTACCCCAAAATGAATTTTCGTTTTTCGTACATTTTTTACCATAGTGTTGAACAAAGCAAACAAATTAAAAAGCCATCAGAATACCAAAGTAAAATCTATCAAAAAGACTTAACCATACAGAAAAGCTGATTTTTTTTTTATTCAACTGATTTGGTGTAAGACAGTCAATGAAACTTCATGCAATATGACAACATTGCATTATAATGTGCACATTTTATGAATATTAAAATCTTATTCATGCACCTGATTTATGCTTCAAAGATCAATGTGTAGTCGAATTTTTGTACCTAAGTAGTTTCTTTTCCATTTAAATCTATGTTGCAGCAGAACATTATTTTCTTCTCCCCAATCAAAACGAGGAACTGTTTATCAGCTATTTTCAAGGGTGCATGTAGACCAACTGGAACAATGAAAGTCACAGCAAACTCCACAGCATCCAGGCAATCATTTCATTTTGACCTAACTTGCTTGTACGACATACAGCATCTTTAATTAAGAGAGAGACTGGGTCTGTGCGACGCTTGTGAGGTTTCTTTTACTATCAGACATAATTTAATTGATAGTATAGTTTTTAATCTTTGCCGCCAATATTTTTTTAATGCAACAATTTTAGACTTAAAAGGGATCTAGATTAGATCAAGAAAATTCCCCACAGAAATGTTAAAAATTTTTTATGAAGCATAAAATTTTTAAATAGCATCTAATTTTTTATGTTCTAAAACGATTTTATCTTTTAATTATGCCAATTTTGTATTTTACTATTTAATCGTTGCATTTGAATATTTATTTTCAAATTCAATGTACTTTTTAAAAAATTATATTTTTTAATCTACTTTTTATTAGTGGTTGGACAAATGAACTTTGAAATTCTTTCTTATTCTTTGGATACCGTTTTATTGGATATTTTCTATCTTGTGTTTGGTGCAGCTTGTCCATTTTTGGACCGTGCGTCATTAAACTCAAATATACCAACCAAGGATGCATGATCATGCTCTCTTGTGTTCATATGCCCTGTTTGAAAGTGCTAATGTCTATTCTGTTTAGAAGCGAGAGTGCAATTGTTCTGTTATTTGTTTGGAGAAATGTACCAGTTTCGTTTGTTGTCTGTAAATAAATGTTGTTTGTCCCGAGATTTGATTTTTTTATATAGCTGGCCTGATAAGTTGCTTATATATAAAACTGGCATTCGATATGGGGCCTGAACTAATGGCAGATGTTTAGTGATTTCGGCGACTGTTGACAAAACATTATTACCTTAGTATCGTTTACAAATTCATGGAACTTTTAGAAAAAGCATTGAAAACTGTTTTGAATGTTCTTGCAAAAGAAATATGAGACGTAGTCAACCCTGATGACAGAATTATTGGTTTGTGCAATGCAATACTAAAAATTAAGCTTAAGAAGGATTTGGTTATGGAACTGTTAATGACTATTATTAATCACAGAAAGGATAAAATAAAACAGAAAAAAGAATAAGACAGCGTATGAATTGGAAAAAAAAGAAAAGGACAGCTTACAAATTGAAAGTGAAAGGAAAGAACAGCTTACAAATTGAAAGTGAAAGGAAAGGACAGCTTATGAATTAGAAAAGCTGAAGGCAAAGTCATCTCTAACACTGCAAAAAAGCACAGTGGTTGAAAGGAACACAAAATAAGATTTACTGCATTTGTTGCCGAACTTTCATCCATATAAAGATGACATTTCATTTAAACTTTATTTGAAAGACAACTAAAATATTTGAATATTTCCAAGTACATTTGGATCACTCAGTTAACTGGAGTGTTACCATCCCAAATTGCTAGTTTAATTGCAAGCAAATCGGGAAAAGAATCTGTACATTACGATTAAATTAAATCGTTGTTAGGAAGATTTAAATTAACCCCAGAAATAATCCGGCAACTATTTTGAAAGCATCAAAAATCCCTTGACATAACTTTGAAATATTTCTGTTTTGATCTCGACAATTTTGAATGACGGATTTCGGGTCTCCACATCAAAACCAGCGAACAACTTAAGGATTTGATGATTGCAGATCAGATTAAGGAGAAAACAAAAATTGATCAAAGATAATTTTTTTGTATGAGTAGGGAAATAAAACATCAATCAGTGGCGGACATAGCTGACAAGTTAGATAAAATTATGATGCTGTACGGAAAAATAGAAGAAATAAACACCCTTGGATGCCAATAGTCCAAATGTTCTGACAACCGCAAATTTTAAGGTAAAACAGAGTTAGAACAAGTTTTCATGAACATCCGACGTCTCCTCTTAGTGTTATGAATGTGGAACTCCTAATTACATTTGATCCTGATATCCAAAGTGCACTTGAGCAAAATTGGAACCTGAACTATTCAATGCTACTCAGATATTTTCCAATTTAATGTGTGATAAAATGCTAGCAATTCTTGATGTTACAATCGATGAATTAAATGGAACAGCGTGTGTGGATATGGTGCCAGCAGATCAATTGCAGGTGAGAGTTACTATCATAAATTGAGGAAACAATGAACTGTTTTTTTCAAACAACGATTCTTAATAATGGTTCGTTCGATTTCCAAACAACGATTGTTTTTCCAAACAGCCCTAAATCCAGCATTGATATCTTTACCACTGATGTACAGATTAGCATTCAAGGGAAACTGAAAATGAAGAATCAAAATTGAAAGTAGCCAATACAATCATAAGTAGAAATTATTACATTAAAAGTAAATTTCATGTCGTAATGCGAAAACGAAGGACTTGAATTAACCAATGATCACTGAAAAGTTTAATTCTCGAATACAAGACTATGAGGACGTTTTTCATCTAGGGTAGAACCTACTCCTCACATTGAAGATTGAATAAACACTAAGAATAATGCTCCCGTTGCTGTTCCTCCTTATCACATACCTCCAACAAGGAAAGAAATCCTAACTAAAGAATTGGATAAACTACTGGAAGCTGGAATTATCAAGGAATGTGAGTTCTTTTGCTGTTCTCTTAGTCTTAGCTCTGAAACCGAATGGTGATGTTCGTCTGCATAGACTTAGACAATTAAATAAGATTGCTAAAGCTGAGTTATCTGCTATCCCGAATAGAGGATCTACACCATCATGCAGAACTACTTCCTACCATAGACCTGTGTTTGGGATATTACCAGGTGAATGTGTATCCTCCAGATCAAGACTAAACTGCCTTTATGACCCATGAAGGAACTTCTTGTTTCATTCACATGCTGTTTAGGTTGCAGAATGCTCCCACAACTTTCCAAACTGATGGATCAATTTAGAAACGGACTTCCTTATGTAAAGAATGGTTTACTTAGATGACATCATAGGGTTGTCTTCAACATTTGTAAAGCTTGTTTTAATAAACCCTCCTAAAAGAAATTGAAGTGAGCCGTAGAAGAAAGAACCTCTAAAACTTCTCAAAAGCAAGATTATCTGATATTGTACCTGTAATTATGAAAGTTCTAGTGAAAGCAGATACTTTTGGGGTTTACTCTTTGGGAAAACATTGTATCCCAGATGTGTGTTGGAATGGGAAAACCCATTTAAAGTAGTACTTGCATAAAAGACAAGAAAGACGCATTCATTTAGGTTCACAGGTGTTTGTAGAAAGAATATTTTCAATTTATGAGTTCAACTTAACTTACAGTTTTTACACTTCAAACAAGTTAGATAACAAAAAGTAGGCAAGAAACTGTATTTTATTTTTATGCCTGAATAATACTAAGTAGGTAAAAAAACAGTTTTTCTAAAGATATTAATTTGTGATTGTTTTGATATTATGCTTTCATAGTTGTGCAACTTACAACTAAAATAGAACAACAGAGAAACGCTAGATTAATTATTGTGTCATGCCAATTAGCAAAACTCTTAACTCCTTTGTTTAAGTATAGGAGTTACGAGTTATGCTAATTAGTATGACGATATCTGTTGTGAAGGAGAATGCCAGTGTTACTCGCCTATTGAGTGTAGCTTTCAGTACTCCCAAATAATTTTTATTTGAAACATGGAAGAAAAATGCAGGTTTTTATGAGATTAATAATTTTGTACTGGAAACCTGTATAAAAATTTTAAACTATTTAGAGTATATTCGATTTACTATCAATCTTAGTTTAAAAGGTCTTGTACTGTATGCTTTATTTCTTTTTGTAAAAAGAAACTGTATGACCATTTGTATCCAGAAAAGAAACATATCTTTAGCAATATTAGACACAAATAATAATTTCCACCAAACTGAATGTTTTATTCTCTTGATATCATCTATCCAAATGTTCAGAAATTATTTATTAATGTTATTTATTAATATGATTATGGTTAATTTAAATATAGTTACTCACGTGATTTTGCATGAAACTTGCCTAACAATGTAAGCAAAGGAAATTCAAATAATGTAATCACTAAACCCAACAGCTAAAATATGACTGCGATATTTCCCTGTGTTAATTAAAATACACAAACTCAGTAGAACATGTTTCCTACTACAACATTTCCCTGTTTTAACACATACATACAAACCCTGTAGAACATGTTTCCTTATCCATGTCTATTTATTGCAGAAACACAAACTTTAAGATTTTAAAATCGGGGCTTCGAGATGCACTTTTAGGACTACCTGTGTGCCACTTTTCATGGCAACAGATTGTTCTGAATACAGGCAAGAAATAGCCTGTTTTCTGCAGCGTTCTAAAGTATAAGTGTAACAAATTTGATGTGGATTGTTCAAACTGTGTAGATTTTTTTGTATAGAGAATATAAACACATTATTTTTTATATGGATATTGCATTTTATTAAATTGTATTGAATAAAATTTGAGATACTTGCATAAATATAAAAGCAGACATAAAATGGTAAAACGAACTGATGCAACGAACTTCCGTCTTCCCATTTTATGTCTATTTTCGTATTTATGCTACAAAGTTCAGTCCTTTATTGAATGGAAATACTCACAGTATGCAAAGTTTCATGAAAAATTTTTCCTGCCATTTCGAGGAAGTGTGGGCAAGCACACACATTGTCACCAAGTGTGGAAACCATTGATTAGAATTGACCCGAAATGGATAAATAACTCGAAATAGGACTGAAATGTTCAATGTGCAAACAAATACTCCATCCTTATTTAGATAGATGGGAAAATTCATGATTTTGTTTATTTTGATGAATGTTTTTGTATTATGGAATTTCGCTAGTCTGAATCTTTTTGCCTGATCAGACAGAAAAATACTGGAAGAAATGAAACGTTCATTTTGATTAAAAGGGGACTAATCAGCATTTATAAGTATATTGAAATTAGCTAGACTAAATATGAACTCATCTTTGTTTGGAAGTTTAGTAAACAAATTATATTGTTTTATGACCGACTATGTTCAAGTATTTACATTTTGAAGTACAAATTCGGTCTTTCGTGGGCAGTTATCAGATTTCGTAGTAAAACTTTGTCATATTAATTACTTAAATCTTTTTCTAGGTTCTTTCATGACATCTATAAAACATTCCTGTTTTGAAAATAAAATTTATGATATATACCTCAAAAGAATAATCCTTTCCAGATTTTAATTAATTTTGTAGGAATAGTAAAAAGTTAATGTTTTAATACAATAATCAATTTAAAAACATTTGAAGATTCAGCATGAAATTCTCATGGGATAACTTTCATAAGCCTATCCCATCAGATCTCTAAAATAATTAGTAGGTTTTGAAAAGGTCTAAGTGTTTTAAAATGCTCTTTAAAAAAAATTATTATGTAAATTATCAGTTATTGAGATTTGAACTGAAAACTGTAATTACCAGAGATATCAGTTTTGAAATATTTCTTGTTGATAGATTTTTGTTTAGTTGACTGATATTGTCTTAAAAAGGTGAGTCTTAATTTCAGCATATAACTAGATTACTTAAATATATTTTGCTAGACTAAATTTATTCTTACACAAATTTGTGTTATTTTAATAAATTGCTTTGTCTCTTAAAAATGTTTATAAATTTCAGCTGATGTACTAGAAAGCAAGTAAAAAACACATGATTTCAGGGATATATTTGTTGAGAAAATGAGGCACTTTGAAAAAAAATTTATAGCTGAATGAAATGGTTAGTTACTCAGGCTAAATGGTCCACTTAATGTGTTACTGATTAAAACTGTACATCATAATGCTGTTGTTGTCAATTAGCATGCATGAACATTAGACACATGTTGAGAATTATTGTGTATTATCAGAATGTTGTGACCAGTTCTCGTAATTTGTTGTGTTTATTCAAACTTTTAGAATAAATTGCTGACCACACAAAGTTATTCTCTAGCTCAGGTAGCATTTCCTCATTCCATTAATTTGAAATTTTATTAAATATTCAAGCCAGATCCAAAATAATTGAAATTTAGAAGAAAAACAAAAATTGAACTACCACTATTTAATCTGGTATATAAACTACTTAATAATAGACTTTTAAAACAAAATATTACTAATGGGTGCTGTGTAAATTACTCAGCCTCAAAGATGTATATCGGAAGTTAGTAAGTTACCCTTAATTGCAAAATTCTACAAGGGACCAATTCTGAATGGTACTCTGGGTATTTTTTAGAGTATTCTGCAAATTGTGGTTACTTTTTGTTCGATTTACCGACTTGTTTGAAGACTCGATTAATTATTTCTCAAACCCTTAAGTACTCTCTACTGAGAAATTTCACTGTAACAGCATGTAAATATTTGTCAGAATCCAATATTAGTCCCTGTAAAATACTCTTAAGTATACTAATAAGATTTTAAAATGCAAATCAAAAATTGTCTATTTTGGATTTCAGTGAATGTCATTCAATGTTAGTTGGGTATTTCTGAATTCTAGAAATGCTTTGACAGAATTTTTCAAGTAAAAAGTAACACAGATGGTAAAATAAAGTATTAACATAGTAAATACTTAATGACTTTCAGCTGAAGTCTTGAGCTCTGGTTCTACATGAAGAAATGCCATTTTGCTTGTAATTACTGAATTTTTCTTTTAATTAGGAATTTTATGTTTTGTGCGTTTTCTGGTTAGTTTGAATATGTATTATATCATCTCTAGAATTCCGTTTTAGCGAACTCGTTCATAAAAAACAAGACATTGAAATATGAAAATCATATAGTAGTTCAAAACACACTGGTTGTAAACTCAGATCAAGGAATCAAAAATTGTGCTTTTTTTTTAAACATAAAAATCGGATTTTTTAAATTTAAATCAGGTTTATTTTATTGAGATTAGATTTTAATGATTTTTATTAATTCATTACTTCTATGTATAGTGCAGTTTCATATTTAATCATAGAGTAGTTTCTAGTTGGGAATGATTTATATTAAACATTAAAATATAGCATTGTTCCTTGCTACTTTTATTTTTTCAGTTGAATTGTATTTCATGATACTAATCCATAATGTTTAAAATTTCTAAATCATAAAATAATAATTTTTAATACGAGGTAAAAATTTTATTTTTGCGGCCTTTTGTTACTCAATTTTTTTAAAGTACAAGTTAGGTTGGAAATATTCTTTCTACAAATACAGAAGCAACTGTGTGATAAGATGTCTGTCTTGTCTTCTACACAACTACCAAAATCTAAATGAGTTCCCCCCATTCCAAACAAGATATCTGGAACACCAATTTTTCCACAAAAAGGAAATCCATAAACTTATATGCTTCCTTTTGAGATTTCTTAACTACAGGCATGATACTAGGTGAATATTTTGCTTTGACGAATATTTAGAGGTTCGTTTTATTCAAGCTCAGC
Organism: Metellina segmentata; assembly: GCA_947359465.1. Classification (NCBI taxonomy): domain Eukaryota; kingdom Metazoa; phylum Arthropoda; class Arachnida; order Araneae; family Tetragnathidae; genus Metellina; species Metellina segmentata. Next base: position 17,832,356 of record OX375878.1, on the reverse strand, counting down.
CAGTTTTCTTCTAGAAGGTTTACTAAATGAGCTAGAAAGTGAGGGCTGAGGGGCACCCATTATTCGTTTTTAACATACTAAAAACAAATGTTAAACAGTGCTGATTCCTTTATCAGAAATAACTAAGTCCTTGAAAGGCATCAGTTCAAGCTTTTGTAACTTTATACGGTAAAGACTCCATTTAATCCAAACCAATTTGTACAATGTAGGAGATGCCTCCAAAGTCAGCTTCTGCCTATTTTCATTGAGCAAAAAGAAATATTTGGTCAGTCTTCCCAACACAGGTGCCAAACCAATTGTATCCCCACAAATGGGAAAGGTGAATATTTCCGTGAAACCAAATAAGTTAAATAAAACACATGTACAAAAACAAGGATGCTCTAGTAGCCTGACAGCCTTGAAAATTCTTTTAGTAGACCTAACAACCCCAAACTCATACAAATAATGTGAGTTGCGAAATATGCACTGATTCGCTCTCTTCTCTACTATTGTAAAAGGAAGTGTTTGTGTGTGTGTGTGGACTGCACTGACGAACCTATGGCACTTACAATAATGAGATTAGGCACTCAGGTAGTCCGGAATTTTTGCGATTTTTCTATCGCGCCCAAATTTTAAAATTCAATCGAGAACATTTTTAAATGTGTCTCAGTTGGTTTGCCTCTTGCGCAACCTACGAGTTGTAGGAGGCGTAGGTTCTATTCCTCTCTAGGTGTATTTCTCTGTCTTCAGTAGAGTTGATATTTGTCTTGTGCAGCTTGGCCAACTATAAAAAAAAACCTTGGAAAACCTTGCGCTATAAAACCCAACCAACCTCCAATAATTTCTCCGTTGACACCTCTGCATCCTAATCATTGCTACAATTTGTAATAGGAAATCTAGTTATTTTCAGTTATAAAAGTCAGCAGGCGTTACTGAGCAGAAGCGAAATTTCAAACTTGTAATTTGAATAATGAAAGTCGCTTGATTTAAATCGGCATACCTCCTGACTCGGATATATTTAAAAACTGAATCACAAGCATCACAGACGATCATAATGGAGTTTTTTTGTTCTAATTTTTTGTGTTCGTTTTTCGTCGAATATATGTGCATAGGTTCGGAAATCGAAAATTCTAGTCGATATATTTCCCTTACGTAAGTTACGCTAATCGCAGACTAAAATATTTGGGGAAATTGAATGTAACGAAAAATGTAGACACCAGAGGTTAATTAGTGAAGGAATTTTGTAATTTTACGAAATAGAAAAGAATATCTATCTGACTAGCAATAAGATGAACCTTTTTTTAGCAGCCTGTCACTTGAATACGATTCTTAAAAGGAATGGAGCTCTTGACTATCAGCTGTAAAAACAAAGCGTGCCAAGGATCTTTTAGCGGGATAAAATAAACCTAACAATTACTTCATTCTTGAATTGGCAATATTTGTTTTATTCAACCATGATTCGTCGTGTATTTGTTTTGTATTTTATCCATGCTTATGCAGTGGTGGAATCTTATTTCGGAGCAAAAAGTCAATAGCACTCTCGCGCATACAAGTTAAGAACTGAGTAATCGTCTTAAAAATTGTCTGACAACTTGAACATATTCAGTCTGAAGATTTCTTTGACTAGTTTCTGCTGAGGTATTATTAAATTACCTGCGTTGTACCTTGCTTATTTTTACAGAAAAGTTGACATTTTTTGTGTGATAAAATTTTTATTTCCAGGTTCTTATTGCATTTATAATGGTTCAAATGCATTTATAATGGTTCAAATGCATTTTTATATGCAACTCCTGGTTTAAACGCATTTATATATATATATGCATGGAATGACTAACATTCGCTTAAAAGCTAGCTGGCCATGTGGAGAAAACATACGCAAATGGCTTTCCTTTGAACTCAGGATTAATTGAGAACTAGAAGTGAATGTGATGGCTATCGGTTACCTAAATCCAATATAGTTCTCAAAGAAAGATAGGCCAGCGATGAAAAATTCGCCCACTTTTCTGAAGTTTCAATGAAAAACTTGAGTGTTTTTTAAAATGTTACGAAATTTGGTGATTCACCTCGCTTATTCACTTGAAATCACACATTTTAAGTCGATTTTTGAAACGATTGAGTTACAGTATGACTTTCCAGGCTCGTCCCATAGTATGAACAATTTTTCATGATTTACAATTTTTGGAAATGGTTTTCAAAGTATATGTAAAAACTCATGCAAATAATGAAACGAAGAATTATGTGAAGTATGGAACTTAGTTTCGTCCTGATTATGAGCATTACCGCATATTTTTCTCCCGTAGTGTCATTCGTTTTCTTGTAAATCTAGCTTCGTAACGTTTTATTCTCTTATATTTGTTATTTTATTACATTACCTACCATTAAGCCCACTATATTTTCACTTTCTGACGCCTAGCCAGTTTTCTATTAATTTTTCACCTAATTACTCTTAATAGTTGAAGGTAATGTGTTTATCGGGCACGAAATCTTTCTGTTGGCGCATGGAATTCCGTTCTTTTTGCATCTATATATTTCAGATGTACTTGATATTCTGATCCTTAGAAACGATACATTCTTAGTGCTGAATATAATGGCATAATATTACAAAGGAGAATTCGTTTTGATAGAACAAATATTAACATTTTGCGAACCACCTTTGTATTAGTAAAAAGTAAAAAAAGTCGATTTAAAATTTTATTTTTAAATCAAGAACATTTAGAATGTTCTTAAGCAGAACATTCTGGCAATCTTCGCTCTGATTTTAAGTGTGGGGTATGTATAAACCGTTTGGTAATATGAGGACGAAGATAAAGATTCACAGATTATGATCGTTATAATTTGACGACAGAATTAATTACTTGAAATGTACTCTGAACTGAGATTTTGTTTTGTACAAAATATGCTTCAAATGTTTCGTAAATTAGTTTTGAGCAGTCTATTTTTAGTTTTAATATTGCAGATAACTTCAGGTATGAAGTGATACATGTTTTTTGACGAACCATTTTCCCACTTTTCTTCTCGTTTTGTAAGTTTATGAGCATTTTCTTATATCTTCAAATAATATATTTATTTTCTCTTTATGATGTAAATCAATTAAAGGTTCTGTTTTGAATGTTGTACTTAAAATTTTTTCATTTTGTTTAATGTTCATATTTTGTATGGTTATTTTTTGAGTCGTTCAATTCTTATTTTCAGTATACTGACATTGTTCCTTATTTCAGTGACAGCCATATTTTAGCAAACGTCTTTTAAAAATCTTTTAATATCCCACCCTTGAACTGTATGCCCTGTTCGCACTTACGTTCACGCTCCTTTGTTTAATCCTTTGAAATTGAAAAGTCTTGGAAAGCACTTTTGGACTCCGCACAATGTTGACAAGAACTTTCATTTAATAATCTTCGAAATTCCCCGAACAGACTGAGCCGCTTGCGTCAAGAGAAACCTGCTCGCGCCGTTAAAAGGAACATCAATTTAAAACAAAACTATTAAATCTGATCCTTTTCCCCGGCACCTCTCCCATGTTAGTTTCCGAAAATAGCTACTAGTAATTTTGTGTGAGCATCAGTGGTAATCATTGCCGAAAAAGCGCCATCTCGACCTTTGTTGGACTTCGCGAGAGAGCGAGAGCATCGAGCTCACCTCCGTTGCTATGGTGATATGACGCATCTCCGTCCCATCTATAGGAGTTGCTGTCGCTGGAAAATAAAATCGACGAGACTCTGGCTCTGGAAGAGGCCACGTGAAATCCCAAAACCCGACTACAGAACGTTCGTCTTTACCTATTGCTGCGAGATGAGAGTTCTTTCGGTCTGACCGGGTAAGCGTTGATTTGAATCACATTTTCAAAAATATTTTATTGAAACAAATGGGGAAAAATGTACGTGTGTTCGTTTTTAAGTGAAAGTGTTGCTCCGGAATCGTTTGGCGATTGTGTGTACATTCGATTCTGGATGCTTAGTGAATCGTATGCTGCCTTTTTTTACAATTGGGATTTTTGGTATATTTTCTCCTGTTGATTCGAAAAGGTGCTTGTGTCTTTTCCATTAATTTTAACCTGTTTTTGAATGAGTGTAGTTGAACAAGCTCAGTGCTTTTATCGGGTTCTCTGATCACAGAGAGAGCGCAGAGGCTGTTCTCGTTGTCATGACAACGAGTGGTGGGATGTGCATCTGGGAAAAGGTTGGTGATTTGGCTCATTGATTAGAACTGGCTGGTTAAGTTAGCTCACATACCCTTGATCGCAAATGTATCTTGAGGGAATGATTTTTCTTTTGCTTGCTCAATTGTATCAGGACATTTTTACGCATCAGAAATTAAAGAACTTTCGTCTGATGAAAATTACAAGCGCAAAGTTTATTCGTCAGTTTGACATTTTTTAGAAAGGAAATTTTTGAAATTTATTGGACTCATTTTTAATAAATATATGTATTGATTTCCATTAAAAAAAATTTATTTGTAAAATTTTTTGTAGCAATACAAAATTTTTTTGAACCAGTTTTTCTAGTACATAAAGTTTACCAATAACTTTTCTAAAAAGTCATTAAAAAAACGTTTTTTGTCAAAACAAATCAAGAGGTTTATTTAACTGGAAAAAGTTTTAAAATTTGGAATGTGAGCTGTGTGTACATTTTATCTCAATAAAATGAATCGATATTCTTTTTTGTGGCCATACTTCACAGATAGAACTTTAATTTCAATTATCATTTTTTTACCGTGATTAATTTCAGTTAAATACTTTAAATTACTTAATTAATTTATTTCTCAATTTTTTCTTAGCAATTTTATTTGATGTTTTCTTGTCTTGATTCAATTCCAGCAATTATACTTTGAGGAAGAAACTTGCACATGCATTTGTAGCGAGAATCGTATATCATAATCATCGGAGTAAATATTTTCTCTGACTATTTTCTGTTTCACTCGAACTATTTCTTGTTTTTTAGAAATGATAGATTCCGAAACGTGAGTTTTGAAAACAAGTAGATCATGATCGTTCCTTTGAAGATAGAAACAATTAGGTTTAAACTTCGAATAATTACGGATATAAATAATTACGGATTCGAATAATTACGGATATATAAGAATGGAGAGCCAGAAAGTTCATTTCCGTCATATTATGTTCTTTTATTTTAAGAAAGAAAAAAATGCTAATCAGACTGCTCGTAAAATGTGTGTGTATATGGACAAAGTGCTGTTTCTGATGACACAGTTCGAAGTTGGTTTGATAAATTTTTGTTGGAAGGTGGTTGATTTGGGCCGAAATTTCAGCCTGTAAGATGATGTCCGCTCTGGACGAGTAAACGAGGACCTATTAAAAGATGCTATCGCTGAAAATCCAAGTTACACAGTTCAGGAACTATCACACAGACTAAATATTCCGAAAAGTACAGTTCATGATCCTCTGACGAAGATTGGGTATGTAAACCGCTACGATGTATGGGTACCCTATACTTTGAACATAGAATATGCTTGCTCGAATTTCGGCATATGATTCTTTGCTGTTACCAAATGAAAAAGCTCATTTTTTGGAGAGGAGAAGTGGTTACTATACAATAATGTTACAAGAAAAAGATCATGGGGTAAGCCAAATGAACCTCCCCAAGTAACATCGAGAGGGGGGCTGCATCGCAAAAGTAATGATTTGTGTACAGTGGGCCGAGAAAGGAATTGTTCATTATGAACTGTTGTCATAAATTCAGACAATAAATTCGAAAAATACTGATCTCAAATGGCAGTATTAAAAGCAGAAATCGAAGCAAAGCGGTCAGAACTGACCAATCGTCGAGGTGTTGTCTAGCAGCATGACAATGCGAGGCCCCACATTTCGCTGAATGTCAGAGACTTGATGAGTATGGCTGAGATGATTTGTTTCCCCCCCCCCCTCATATTTAGAAGACCTTGCCCCTCAGATTTTCACCTCTTCAGGTCACTTCAAAATTATTTGAACAGCCTGGAGTTCAATTCTTTGGAGACTCAAAACAGCACCTCGATAATTTCTTTTACAAAGAAGCCTAATGATTAAATAAAAAATAATTTTCCAGCTGCGAGAAAAATAGCAAAAAGTCATAGAACAAAATGGTGCTTATGTGATTCAATAATATTTTCTTGTGTTTTTGTACTGCTTCGTTGGTATTTATCATTAAGAAAAACCGCAGAACATTCCGTATAACTTCCGTGGCCTTATACATGTATTTATTAAACACTATTTTCCTTTCAAGTTCTTGTTTTAAGTTGCTCAATCTAAAAATTAAAAATGGAGTGTTTGTACATTGAATATTTTCACCCCATTTCAAGTTATTTATCTGTTTTGGATTATTCTAATGCAATAATTTGGTGTCTATGGTGTGTTTTTAAAGCGTTCTGAAATATGTTTAAAAAGTGTGTTGTAAAAAGAAAAAAAATTGTGACAGAAAAAGAGTTAGGAAATAATTATTTCCTTGGCGACTTTAGAAGTGCGCCAAAAAAAAATCGCCAAGGCCGTTGCCATTGCTTATAAACGTAGAGTGTAGCTGTACCACACTGACGAACAACAAGAGATTAAAGATAAAATGATCGTCAATATCGACAGTGTGGAAAATGAATCTAGCGATGATGATGAAAACAGTGACGATGAAAAGCGCCCATACAGATGGACTAAAAGCTATCGAAAGTGCTATTGAATACATAGAGCAACAAGAAGAAGCGACACCAGCAATCCTCTTATCCTTAAAAGAATGTCGAAACATTGCTGCAGAAAAACGCCAAAGTAACGTAAAGCAAAAACAATTAATAACTTTTTCAAGTAAGCATTCTTTAATTATCGTAACAATATGAATTGCATGTGGTGAATCTGTATAACTTTTATATTTGTTAAAATATACATTTAAACATACACGATTTATTTTATTTACAATTTTCGCTTCAACCGAGTTTTTTGGTTATCCGAGTAAATCTTGGTCCACATTAACTCAGATAATCGGGACTCTACTGTATTTTAAAATTTTAGCGCAAGTTGGAGTTACGGTTGTCGACTCTTAAAAACTTAAATCAACCAACTAGTTTTGAAAACTCCCGAAAAGTATAGATATATGCCGTGCAAATTTATATTATGAGTGTAAAAATAATTTTTATTTAATATAATCTAGTTCAAATGGCAATATAGCTTAAAGCTACGACTGCTCGTCATTAACAAATTTGACTGTCTCGTTCGGCGAACTGAATGGGAGGTTGAACCTCCAACTACCCCTGGTTACGCCTATGAACTAATGTACCATTGTTTCATTGATTACATTTATTTATTACACAAGTAAACATTAATTAAATTATTAAGAGTTTGAGTTGCTATTAATAAAGGATTAATTTGTGAAAAACTCTCTCTCATGAAAATATATTTGCAAAATTTTGCCATCCAAATATCCCGTAAATGAAATATGGTCAGCCAAATTCGAACAGTCCCAACTGACTTTGTGAACTATTTAGTTTTTCACAAAAGAAAATTAATATTGAAATAATTATATACTTTCATCTGCTAAAAAATGAAACAGCCATAAATTCCCCATTCCAGTGGCATTCTAATAAAAATTGAAACTAATTTAATCTTGTTTTACAGCGTTACGCTCACGTGCTTGTGTAAAATTTTAACCCCCAATTCACTTTTTCGGTGCCTACGCGAATGAGGAATCCTCGTGTACGTCATCCTCAAAGGCGGGAAAAAGAATTTAGCAACAGCGCCACTGCAAATCGATCATAGGCCATAGTGCAGACAAATTTCTGTAGTTAATGTAATTGCACAAAAGAGCTGCGGATTTGACGTGGGGGTAAATTGCAGGAATGATTCAATTGTTTGGATGGCGTAAAATTCTAGCTGTACTTAATTAATTTAATTATTGTTTCAACGAATTATACTTGCATATTGATATAGCTAATATTTTATGATTTTGATATGATTGGATGTTTATGCTCTAGCTGTTTTGACGTAGAATACGTCTTACTTTTCGAAACCGGTGTACCACGCTTAATTTGTGACTGTCACAAAAAAAAGTGTGTGTATATAAGAGAGAAGTGCGAAAAATTTAATTAATAACAAATTCTGAATGAATACATTGCGTTCAATATAACGGAAACAAAAAATACCAACCCGTGACATGAACTGATGAAAAAAGTAAAATTTTCGATTCCCCTCTCAATGGTTCTTAGGTAAGATCAACAAGAATTTTCTGTCTCATTTTGCCTTGTAGCTAAGCAGCGAAGAAAAGTATCTTCCTTAATAGCTCATTCAGAGCATGAGAGAATCAAAGAAGAGTTGTGCAATCAGCGCCCTTTTGTCGACGTTTAATGAGGGAAAAGACTGTTTTTCTGGTGCTGGAAAATTCAATAGCTTCTGATGTTTTCCCTTCCTTTTAATGAGAAAGTAGTGCTGTTGTCTGTTTGGGGGGAAATGTCTTTTTATGCGAATTTAATGAAACGCAAAAGTGATACCAAATTTGTTAAGACTTGGAAAGTTCCACTAATGAAATATCTTTTTGTTGGATTATTTGTTCTTGTGAGAAAAGAAATGCAATTGTCAGAGGTTGAGCTTTCCTCTGTGGAGCTAGTTTGTTTTATCCACCGAAAAGCAATTTCGTACTGATGTTTATGATTGTCACGGGTAAACTCGGAATTTGCATCAGACAAATTGAATTACAGCTTTGAGATGCGGAAAATCGCCCATTAGACTTGTCGAGAAATATAACAGGATATGTAAAAATGTAAGCCTTGGGTTTCAACGAGAATCTTCAATTCTATTTCGACTATTGATCTACGTAACATTTGAAATATTTTAGGACTGAAAGTACATTTTTATTGAACTCTTCGTTATCGCTAGTCTTTTTAACAAATGAAATCGCGGATAATGTGGCTTTGATGTAACAGCGCAAGGTTCCAAACAGGACCAGCTGCCCCTCGGTGCATCTGAGTTGGGCAACGTTTTCTTTCTTAGTTATGCACGCATTAATTATTCATTTGAAAAATGAATAATTAATGCGTGCATAACAAGGAAAGAAAATTATTCATTTGAAAAATTGGAAGTTTTGAAAAAAGTTACTGTGCACCTGTCAGGACCAGTACGAATAATGGAGTATCAACTTGCCATTTATTATTTCAAATATTTAAATTTCCGTTTGGCTATTTTCCTAAGTATTATACAATTTTTTTTTGCGAAATTCGATTGTTTTTTTGCAAGAAGTTGGGATTCAATTCCGGACCCCGAGTCAAAAATAATAATTTTGCAGTATTGTGTGTAGTGGTAACGTTGAAGCTGGTTCAATGAATTGGTCTGTTAAAAAATTTGTGATGGAAGTCAAAAATCTACTCTAATTAAATTGAGATGTTGCTCAAAATGAGTTTAAATACTTTAACAAATTCTTACTCAAACGTTGACATGTTATTAAGTACATAGGCGTAACCAGGGGTTTCTGAGGATTCAGCCCCCCCCCCCCCCATTTAATTGAGAAATTTTTTGCAAATATATGTAATGCGTTTTTCACAAATTAATCCTTCATTAATAATTACTCAAACTATTCATGACTCAATTCATCAGCGTTTTACTTGTGTAATAAATAAATGAAATCAATGGTACATTAGTACATAGACGTAACCAGGGGGAGTTGGGGATTCAATCCCCCATTCAGTTCATCGAACAAGATAGTCAAATTTGTTACTAACGAGCAATCGGAGCTTTAAGCTTTATGGCTATTTAAACTAGATTATATTAAACAAAAATTCTTTTTACGTTCATAACATAAATAAATGCATACGTGAAATTTTTATTCACTTGATTTTTATGTTTAACTTAGAATATGTTTTTTGAAGAACCAACTAGGAAAATGTTTATATGTATGGTATTTACCACACAGCAAAAACACTGATTAATTTCATCAAAATATAATAGTTCATGAAGTTCTTGTGACTATTTTTCAATAATCTTTAGTTTAAAGTAATCAAAAAATCTAAAAGTATGTGCATTCTTACCGATGTTGCTTTTTATTTCAATAATGTTAATATATTATGTTATGATTTGCTGTTATTTGTTACACATATTTTAAAAACAGTTGGTTCTGGTTAACCAAACTGGGATTAACGGGGAAATAAAAAAAATAGTGCAATGAATATTTAATAATACAATTAATTAATTATCATATTAATATAATTAATATTTAATTGTTAATAATTAAAATAATTTAGTATTCCCACTTTTTGCTATGGGTATACAGTCCATACTTTTCGGGCGGGAACCCCCCTCCCCTTCAACAACCCTAGTTACGCCTATGATTAAGGACTATTTCTTAAAAAGTAAACGGAAACGAACTTCGAAGAACTAAGTACAAATAATTGTTTTAAAATTCCGAAATCGAATAGCATGCCCGAACCAATGAGAAAAACATTCTTAAATTACCAATTGCCAAAATCTGGCACGGCATGAAAATACAAGATTTCGATCATATGGTAATGACTCAATGGCAACATCATCAATAATTGATGTATTAATGCAATTATTTTAATCAATGGAGGGGAGGAAAATTTTACCTGCAACTCATTTGAAGCATGGCAACGGAACGATTTTCAAAAATTGTTACTTTGTTACACCATTTATTTTAATGCGCATTGATTTGTTATTAAAAGTCGAAATAAATTCCGCGTGTAACTTATAGCGTGTTCCTAAATTTGTACTATTTATAAAAGAATTGGTTGTGTGTGCAAAAGCCATGTTAGTTCATTCCTGCATACTATTTTTTGCAGAACCTTGCCAATACGTTTTTTCTACTAACAAAATATTGATATATTTTGTTGGTAGAAGGTTCCTAGGTAAAGTGAATTTACATCTTTAAGACTCATTTTTGTTTTGCGATCCATGAATTTTCTAATTTCTTGAAAGAAGCCGTTAATGTATCTGAATGAATGTAACAATAAATTGAGCCCGAATAGTAGAATGGTTAGCATTCGACAGGGCCTGGATTCGAAACCCGGATTCGCATGGATATTCGTAGTGGTTCGGAATTTAATTTAAGCTATAAGTCCCGGTCTAATTTGTCCTCGTGTAACAAAAATTGAACTAAGAACAGGGTTCCCACGGTACTTGAAAAGTCCTTAAAAGTACTTGAATTTTTCTTTTAGAACTAGGGGCCCTTGAAAGTCCTTGAAAATTATAGAACTTGGTAAAAAGTCATTGAAAGTACTTGATTTTATCGCAGTCCAAAATCGATAGGTGTGCAAGTAGCCTGATAGTTAGCATTAAGACGAGGAAGTTAATGACAACCTTTCTTTTTTTGACTATCAGTATTTAAAAAAATAGAGTAAAAAAAATTGTCTTTAAAAAAAATATTTTTCGCATTTTCTTTTTTACTGACAATTTTTGCGTATGCCTTGTTTTAAGTCGTTATAAAATATTTTAGATCCTTGAAAAAAAAATATATATATATATATATTTTTTTTTTTTGAAAAGTCTTTAAAAGTTCTTGAATTTTTTTTTTAATAAAGGTGTGGGAACCACGAAGAAAGGTAGGAGATATATCAGATGCTGGTCATGCCAAAAAACACGTTAGAAATATAGAAATAGGAATTCATCACTTTCCAACAGGAGGTAGCAACAGGTACCTCAGGCTTCGCAACTGGTCGTGAATGCCTTGCGTTGTGAATAGAAAAGGAAGTAGTAAAATAAAATGTGCTCAAAAGCTTGATATGAGGGTGTAGTAGCCAGTAATTTCTGCAATTTACTAAGATTGCATTACAGTTAGCGGGCCGCGGTAGTCCAGTTGGAAAAGCAACGGATTCGAAACTTGGCCCAGAGATCGACGTGTACTCGGGGGCTCGTGCACGTTATATCTGTCACAGCCTCAAATGTCCTCACGTTGGCGTGGTGTGGACGTTTTGCGAGTGGGATTTGTTCAGCTCAGGTGTACTCGTCATCTGACCGTGGTTAAAAATTACGAGTTGTCCGTGGATCTTTCCCAATAGCCTGTTGTGGTGCTCCAGAGTGTGACGTTAATTAAAAATACTAAATAATACCTTGGATCTTTCTCTTTGAGATTAATCCCGGATTGTCGTCCTAGTACTATGTGTTGTTTCAGTGCGACATTAATTAACTTCATACAGTTAGCAGCTCTGCATACGTATCACTGTACATAGTAGTTTTCAATGTCTGAATTTAAAAATATACGTATAAAGCTTTGAAGGATGGAAGTTAGTCATCGTGATTCATGTGTCTTCCCTGTTATGTTGCTGACCTCTTGATCAGAAGAAAATGCGAAACACAATATATGGGTCATGTCGAGGTGTGTAGGTTCATGGAAGTCAAAACTTTGATGGCCAAAAAGACTTGGATGTCCATGTAGACATTTCAAAATGAACCCTGCAGGTTTAAACCCTTCATACGTAGGTTGTAATCCTCAGCTCGAACCCTGAGGCATACGACCGCAAACCTATGTCTTCACCTCCCACTCTGGAGCGGTGTGTCTTCACGATGGTCCCGTCTGGATTGGTGAAGACACCGAACTAAAGTCCATCTACAGCTCTCCCAGAAAGGGTAATTGGTGTGTTGTGGAAGACTGGAGAGTGCCAGCTCAGGTGTGACTTCGTCCTCTGACAGTAGTTTAAAATTACGTGGTCCTTGTACCTTTTCCTTCGGGTTTGATCGCGGACCGTCGCCAATAGCCCTTTGTGCTGCTACAGTATGCCATTAATTAAGATTTCCTACCCAGAAAGGATTATGCGGCGATCCATTGTCATCGAGACAGTTAGCGTAATAGAGCTGCCTGACACGGTATCCATGATAACTTGGTATAAAAAAATAATCTCTAACGTTCGTTTCTATGACTATGTGAAGCGAGTCTTAGCTGACGAGGCTCACCGAGTGCTTTGTGGACTTAACCATCTTTTGTCGTGGCCTTCATAGTGTCGGTGCATAGGAGTATCTGCCCCAATAAACTTTGCTTGGTTAAATAAAGATAAACAAACTGGTAAACACACACAGTGAAATAAAGATAAACAAACAACAACAATCAAAAGAAGGAAAACACTCAAAAGATAAACTAAACACCAGATAAGATTAACATTGCAATTCTGTAGGGATTTTGATTCACTCTAATCCACATGTTGCCGTTCAAATAATTACAAGGAATTAGCTCATTTTCAATAATTTCCGTTTTCGGTTATATTTCTAGGCTATACTATCTAGACTATTTTTTTATTTGTTCTTTCACCATTTCGAAGTATTTTTTAATTTCATTATTGGTTTCTATATAAGATTATATATACTTGATAAAGTATATAATCTTGTACTGAGATGAGATTAACATCGTTGTTAATTCTTTTGCTATTATGATGATTCACTTTAATCTAGACTCGTGTTTCGAATACAAGAATTTGCTAATTTTTTAATATATCCTGAAATTTGGTAATTTTGATCATTTTTCGATTTGTTGTTTCAGCTATCTCCATGCATCTTTTTGGTCAGTGATTATTGGTTTCTGTGCAATATGCCCATAAAAGAATATTTTTTATTTAGTTGCTTCTATGAAGCGACTCTTATTTATTTAATCTGAACGATAATATGATGACAAAAATTTAACCATTTGGGCAATACTTTAAATTTGTGTTTTACGCCAAGGAAATATACGATGCAACAGCTTTTTTACTCTTGTCGTAAATTCAAGTAGCCGTTCGTTCTTAACTTGTAAAACGTATTTAGTGATTTAATTGTTTCTATCAGCAAAACAATCTTAGATCTTCTGTTGGCAAACGTTTTTTTCGATGTCACGATAAATTATAATTTATATATATGTTGTTCGTTTAACGACTTGATCTTGGGGTTTTGAACATATCAGGTCTGAATGGATTTATATCTTCCCTGAGTTCTTTTGTTTCCCAGAATGTTTCATGAAGAATGAAATTGGATGGAATACTGTCATCAATCATTCACGATCACTGCTTATGATTGGTGATCAGAAGAAACTTGAGTTTTGAAATCGTGCACAGGAAAGCCAAGTTTTTCTTTTCTCGTTTTTTATTCTTTTTTTGACCGATCGCTAGTACGTAGTTTCAGCTTGAAAAATAGAAGTCGAGACGTTTCGGGTAATTTATTTTAAACGAAAATGGTTTTACCCATACAAAAAATTTCCATTATACTTCCAAGAAACTAATTCAAAATTCAGCCAAATATTAACATTTATTTCCGTTGCGGATTTTTTAAACTTACTATGCTGCACTGAACTTAATTCTTATTTCGCTAAGGTGATACATGGTTACGAGGTGTCCTCGGATCTTTCCCTTTGGGGTCAATCGTCGCCAATAGCCCTTTGTATTGCTCCAGTGCAACGTTAATTCGACTGCCTTCCTTATTTCGCTATGTTAATTGCGAAACTGGCGATCATTAAGCATAATCATAGCCCTGAAATTGGATTAGTTTTAGAATATTAATTTATCAGTGACGTGTGTTGAGCATCAGTTTTTAAACATTAAAATAGTTCATAGATACTTAGTACTATCTTTTGAAACTACTGAATTGATTTCAGGACTCTCGAATTACTTTTTCTGTTTTTATAATTGGACCTAGTGAATTCCTAATTTCTAGTTTTTCATTTCTAGTTTTAAAAAATTGTTCAGAATCCATTTTCAGCAATAATTCTTCCAATTATATATAAAAACTAGCAGAATTTTGATTGTAAAGTGATCAAAATAATCTCTTCTCTTTCACAAAAGAATGCAAGCATTGTTTAAATGCACGGAAAATAATTTTTTAACATCGTTTTAACTTTTTCATAGCTTCTTCATTTTACTTCGGATGCAAATTTTTGATACATCCATTTTTTTTCATCGCACTCTTGCTGTGAGAACTACAAAAGTTTTGGCTAAGGTGACCAACTCAGAAGTCAATTTAGAAATATCTTTGAACAACAACGCATGACTACCCGTTTTAATTTAATGTAGCCTATCTTATGTTAAAATAATTTTATTTTTTCTTTAGCAGTCATTTTAAAACAAGAAGTTACGCACCTTAAAAGGATTTTACTTTGTATAGTTCATTAATTTTTATGAAACGGAATTCTACATACCATTACGTATTCAACCGGGCTTAAGGAAAGTTGGTCGAAATATACGTACATATATCGCCAAGAAAATACCCATGTCTAGTGATATTTTGCAGAAAATAAATAATTCATTCAAATTTAACTTCCAAATAATGTATCTACAATATGTAAAATGCCTGAACACATAAATACAAACAGAAAAATAATGCCGATCATTGAAAAAAAATGCAGATTTCTCTGAAAAACGAAAGATTTGAACAAGTGTGTCGATTGAAAAAAGATATTTTAGAAATATTCTAAGTGAATAATGATAGATTTACAAAAAGATACACAAATTTATAAAACGTTTCGGACAATACTGGGGGAAAAGAATTTCTATTAATACTGGTTGAGGAAATGAGTGCGTACCGCAATCTTTTTATACTCAATGTTATTCCTATGGGATTTCGAATTGTCTTTTGCTCTCCTAAGACAAAAAATGCGGGGGTGGGATTAATATGTAGCTGTTACCCGCAGGGTTCTAAAGTATAAGTGTACCAAGTTTGGTGTGGATTGGTCAAACGAAGTAGATTTGCATGGAGAATAGACTAACCTTGGCCTCCTGTCATTATGGAAAATAACCTTTTACCAAAATCTCAAAAGATCTAGTTCGGAATTTTTTTAACATTATTATTCTTTCAATAACGGCAGAATTATAATTAAAATTTGCTTTATTCTGACTTATCTGCCACTTTAAGACAAATTCTTTGTGGTGGTGTTGCGTGTGATGAAAAGAAGTTACAATTCATTTAAGATTTAAAGCAGAAAACAAAAGAAAACTGAAATGAAAGATGTCCGTAAAAAAGTTCTAATTATTTAATTCGTGATTATTTTTTCATCTGTTGATATCGCACAGTTGCCACAACTTGCAACTAAAAAATGCACAAAACTTAGAAACCCAAAATTAATTCAAAACGAACGAAACAGTAAATGCCACTACATGATCAACCAACACGAGTTTCCGTTTCGTTCCCGTTTGGTGAAAAATATATCGTCGCTTCCAAATATTAGGAAATCGTTTACATTACGCGAAGAACAAAAACAACGACTCGAAATAAATGAAGTATCAGAGCTGAAGTTTCATTTGAAAAATCATTTTGTGAAAAAATAAGCAATACTGGTCAACAAACAATCGAAGTAATCGTAGTACTCAGTATACATTCCACATTTTCCAAAATTTGTTCTGTACTTTTACATTGTTAGTGTATATTTCTATTTTGATACTTCTTCATTGTGTGTTGTTCTGTTTTAGTTTTGCTACACTGTAATTGGATCGATGATCTGTTGTGTATGCTTTCAAAAAAAAAAAAAAAATGTAATAAATATTTAAAAAAAAATCAAATTATGGGTGATTTTAGTATACTTACTCGGATGTTTGAGCGTGATATTTATTTAAACATGGAAATAGAGAGAAGTTTGATATTGCAGACACTTAACTAAAGTACAATGTATTAAATAAAGAACATAGTTTTTAAACATGGAGTTAAATGTGTATTACCTGTACAAACGCACAAACATAAAATCAGGTAGAACGGGAAGATGGATAAACAGACTAACGCAACCAAGTTCAGTCACTAAATGAATGTACATACTCATAGTATGCAAAGTTTCATGAAAATATATTAAACCATTTGGACGTAGCACGGGCACACACATACAGACAGATGGACAGGCCAGACACCAAACGCGCAATAGACGGATTTTGCATCAAAAGGACTTTTATTACCTGGCGTGGACCCAAAACGAACGTGGCAACTTGAAATGTGTCGAAAATATTCAATGTACAAAACAAAAACTCCATTCTTATTTATATAGATTAACATTTATCAAAGAATTGCAATCACCAAGTGAATTCTATTTTTTTTTGTCTTGCCCTTGAAATATCTGTTATTTGATGGGACACCCAAAATTTTTTAACAATGATTGTCAAGTTAAAGAAATTAAAACTTGTTTCTCTGAAGGTCTAGTAGACATTCGCCATCCATTCGCTTTTTAATCTAAATTTACTTATTGAATTCAACACTGCTAAAGTTGTAGTCTATTATTCCTATTTATCATAATTGCCGCTGTAGCCCGGTTGAAAGAGTGACGGATTAGCAACTACAAGGTTGCGAGTTCGATTCCAACCAAAGACCGTCGTGTACAAAGAGGGCTGGTGCACGTTAAATCGGTCGTGTCCTCATGTTGGCGTGGTGTGGTATGGAAGTTTGGAGAGTGGGGTGCCAGCTCGGGTGTTGCCTCATCATCTGAACATAGTTAAAAATTACGTCCTCGAATTTTTCCCTTTGGGATTGATCCTGAACCGTCATCAATAGCCCGCTGTGTTGCACCAGTGCGACGTTAATTAAAATATTTACCTACCTATTTAGAATCAAGTATTCAATTTGTTTTGAAATATTGGTGTCTACAAACAACGTAATTTTGTAACTATAAAGGACTTTGGTATCGAAAATGTTATTTCTAGGAACTGCCACCGGCAATTAATCATTATGTACAAGAGATCACGAAGCTATGTTTTACCCGAACATTATTTTTAGAGTTGGACATTGTGGAGTCAATGTACTTTTTTCTCGATGGAAGCACTGATTTTGAATAATATGAAGGTAGTTTTTTAAAGAGATGTAAATTTTCTCAAGCACACACACATATATTGCCGGCTTACAAGTGGAACACACTCAAAAATTTTACGATGCAAGTTTTTTAGCTTTTCTAGACCAAAATCTGGTGATCTCGGACAGTCGTTAACGTCCCGTTGTGTTGCTTCAGTACGACGTTAATTAAAATACCTACCCTAATTTGGTTATCTTTGGTGAAGTGTGTATGCACTAAGTTACTTTTTCTTTATGTGAAGAGTAGATTTCTTGAGAAATTCACTTAGTGAGTAAAGCATAGGGAATAGAATTTTCGCCCTTCGTTTTCTCAGAACTGTTTATTGATCTGGTGTTTCACTTGTTAGACGACAGTGTGTGTGACATATTTCACTGATAAATATTATAATTTAATTTATTTTAGTACCAAAAAGAGAATTTCCACGGAAAACACAATTTAAAAATTTTATATTTTAATTTCATTCACTCGCTTTTCTATCATTTTAGCTCCATGCAGACCGTTTATACTGTGGTTTTTAATAATTAATGAAGAATGCTATATAAAAAGAACATTGGCAATAAATTTCTTTTCAAGCTTTGTAATTTTTGAGGTGTTTTTTAACATCCTCACTTCATGTGAAATGTGTTTTTAAATCAGTGAAAATATGATTCAAAAGGTGTTTGAACTTTTACATTACAAGCTCTTAATTGATTAATCTAGTTTTTCATAAGCTCTCTACGGAAAAAAAAGGCAAAGTTAATCACATTAATTTTGAATGGAAGGTTTGTGTTGATGCTATTTATAAGATTTTGTTTTGTGTTTTTTAATTATCAATACAAATTAAAAATCCACAAGGTAAATTAATTTTTTTGTGATAGTTTCATGCAACTTTCCTTAAAATAATTAAATATTGGTATTTAAATTAATTTTTTGCTGTATAAATTTATTTTTCTAATGGACCCTTAGCGTAGAATAAGATGGATTAAAAAACAGTTTTGAAACTGGGTAAGGGAATTCAAGGCTCATTATGAATTACGCTTTTAATTCTAACAGTAAGATTTTTCTTACTTGGCATGTCTGACATGTGATTATTATTGTATATAACTATAGGCAACCTTAAATTGGTCTTGGTTGTTCAGGTCAATAACCCTTTAAATAATTAAAATTTTAATACTGTACATAATTGTAAACACTTAATCAGTTAAATGACTCAATTTCGTTTCCTTATTTATTTTTTTTTCTAAGTTTTTTTTTTTTTTAATGGTAAAGATTATTCAGTGATGAGCTTCAGCTTTGTTAATCCTGCTTGCTTTGTTACGAGTTAAGGTACAGCCATCAAAATAAAAAACGACTCATCCGATCGCAATTGCTCAATTTACGTCGCAAAACGGAAGGTGGCAATCGATAGGGATGAATGTTTTTTACCAATAACAACATTTAAAATTTGTCTAAGGGGCCGTCTTCATATTGAATTGGGTGTGTGTTCCGAAAATTTCAATTCGAACCCCCATCTTTTATCACAAATTTGGATTCTACACACAATTTCAGGCGGATATAAAAAAAAGTTCATCCATTTTATTGGATTTTTCACCGATTTGTAAGTGTTTGAAAATTTGATATCCTAATGTTAAATTAGAGTTTCACTTTTTTTTTGTTATTTTTGCTAAAAACATTAATTTTCCTTGGAAATTGTTTTTCCATCCTTTGCTACCCAAAAACCCAAACACAATCTATAAACATTTTAATCATCAAACTAAATTTTACTATTTTTTATTAATTATGAAATTAATATTCATAAAATTTATAAATAGAAACCTGGGCCAATTTTGACTCCATGCGATTCAACTGTTACTGAAACATCGGAATTCCAAATTTCAGCTCATCACGTGCATAATTAGTAGCGCAGTGAGACTGTTTGCAAAATTCGATGATTATTATCGTTAGTGGGGATTGTTCACAAAGTGAAAACAGAAATTTCTGCCAACAGATCCTGGGATTCAATCAAAATGGATTCTGACTTTGTCACCCTCTCAATGGCCTCTATACCAAGGCGCCTGCAACATATCCTTGACTGCGACGTTCATTACACGTCTTTATTAATATTTGTAATGTGATTGAACTCGGAACATTTATACGCTCCCTCAATGGTTTTTATGGATTGTCTCGGTCAATTTTACGCCGTTTAACATTATTTTTTCATCAAATCCGCCTGCAATTTTGTGTAGAATCCAAATCTGTGATAAAAGATGGGGGTTTGTATTGAAATTATCGTAGCAAGCACTCAATTTAATATGAAGACGGCTCCTTAGATAAATTTTAAGCACTGATATTTATAAAAAACATTAATCCCTATCGATTGCTACCATCCGTCTTGTTCTGTGATGTAAATTGTGCAAGTGCTATCGGGTGAGTCGTTTTTTATTTTGTAGGTACAAGTCTACTTGTGATTCCCAACACCTTCTGCGTAAACATGTCTTTTCTTTTGTATTAAATGTGTAATCTTTTAGATCAAAAGAATTTCTGCAGCAACTAAATTTCAGGTTAATTAGATGGATTCATTACATAAATGATTAAAATGTTTGCATTGCTATATTTCTTGCTGAGTACTGACGATTTCAAATTAACTTTTCTCTTTTTATTCATTAATTCTAAAATTATGGTTAGTTGTTTTTTCTTGGTAACTAAGACTTTTCCTTTTCAGGTGTTGTTGAAAAACTAAAAGGTTGTGTAACATACTATGCAGCAAAAGAACTATAGTTAAGTAGGTGAGTAATCCTCTGAAAAAATAAATGTCAACTGGCCTTAACCAAATGATCAGTGTGCAAATGCCCTTTGAGAACCTTGTTTTTATGTTGGATATTTTTCTGAAGTTTCTGTTCTAATGTTAAGCTGAAGGCAAATACAATTTGAAAATCTTAAATTCAATAATTAACAATAATTTTGAACATCCAATTTTTTATTAATTTTAATTATTTTTTATATTTGTAACTAGTAGATTTGCTAGATTTAAATGTTTGATAGCTCTTACATATCAATGAGTTCGGTACTTTTTGTTCTTTTGTAGCTAATTTATGAAGTATATAATTTGAACATTTTATTATTTCACAAATGCCAGGCTATTGATCATCAGGTCATTAGGCAACAAGCTCTCCAATATTTTTTAACAATGCAATCCAAATCATTAAGTACAGAACCCTTGTCCAAATGAGCAACAGTCATGACTTGTCCAGAAACACACAGCACAGTCAAGTGAATTAGTCAAATTAAAACACAACAAATAAGCACCAAGACAATCATGTCTGGTTAAAAGTCTAAAATCGACCACAGCAGTAGCACAAGACGAATCCGGGATAGAGTGAGATCCAAGAAGCACACCCCAGGACCCATCCCCTGCAGCATGGGTAGTCGTACAATGAAACGATTGTTTGTAAATTGTCCTTATCTCTAGTTTAGCAGAATGGAGTGGCAGGTCTACAAGACCTTTGAAGAAAATCAGTTCCCTTTTTTGCCAGAAGGTACACCATCTCATTTCCCCAAAGACCACAATGGGATAAATAAAACATGAAATATAACTTGAACATGAAACTATTTAAAAAATGAATTTGAGCTGGCGCTTCATTAGTTTTGTTTCAGAATCCATAGATCTGTTGTTTAAGTTCGGTTGTTCATTTGTGTGCCTTTATCAACATTTTCTATCGACACTTGATTTTCTCCCCATCTGCCATTAAATTTTGGTGGGCTTTGAAATTCTGTAGAACAAAGACATTTCTTCTGTTTAGAGACAATTATGACAAAATATACTGCTATAAAAAAACTCATAGATTAATGTTTTGTGGACTAGTAAAAGATGTTTATTTCTGATCAAAAATTAATTTAAGCAAATATTGATTTTTAATATATTGTGTTTCCTTGCATTTTCTCTACACAATCTGTTTCACTTCCAGGAAATTAATCTTGTGCTTTCATGGCTGTTGAAGAACATTCAGATGAAGACAAAGCAATCTTTGCCATGACAACAAATTTCAAACATGGCCCCAATGGTGCGCTGTCGATCGGAAGATCTTCGACTCCGACGAATCTCTTTGGTGCCGAGCCCGAAAAGGAGTCTAATGGAGTTGAAGATGATGAGCTCACCAGTCTGGCCTGGCTGCAGGACACGAATTTGCTTAAAAATTTCCAAATGGGCTCCTATGGGATTGAAGGCGAGGATGTCCTGAGTGACAGTCCATCGAGTGATTATTTGGACGAAACAATCGAGCATGTTACTGTCAATGGAGATGAAGGCGAGCAGAATGTGGAGCCTCTGCCTGCACATTCGCCATACAATCCCACTCTGCATGCAAATTCAAAACCTCCTTTTTCCTTCAGCTGCCTCATTTTCATGGCCATAGAGGATTCTCTAAACAAAGCATTGCCTGTGAAAGACATTTACAATTGGATTCTCACCCATTTTCCGTACTTCCAGAATGCACCCACGGGATGGAAAAATTCTGTACGACACAATTTGTCATTGAGCAAGTGTTTTCGTAAAGTTGAAAAAGAGAAAGGACAGGTAATGGTGTTATTTTGTATTGGAAATATGAGTTTTCGATGTGTTAATTGGTAAAACTGTCTTGAAATTCTCTAAAGGGGAAAATCTTATTTTTCTCAGATGATTGCAAAAGAAATGGAGATGTGTTATTTTGTATTGGAAATATGAGTTTTCAATGTGTTAATTGTTAAAACTGTCTTGAAATTCTCTAAAGGAGAAAATCTTATTTTTCTCAGATGATTGCAAAAGAAATGGAGATGACTGGTCGACCATTAAAGATATATATAGTATAAATAGCTTACATTCTTCCTACCATTTATACGATCCCCTTTAAAAAGGCATAAAATACTAACATGCCACAAATAGTGCATGCAATAACCCTGCCTAAGCTCCAAATCCTTTATCTTTCCCTTACTAAAACTACCATAAGTTCATTCACCCTCTAAAGACGATGTCATTTAACTTGTTCCTTTCCCTCATTTTTGAGACCCTGACTGTCTCATCGCCCCCATGGACGTTCGGAGGGAGGCTACCGAGTGGACAAGGTGTGCCTGATGTACTCTGGCCTTGCGTTTTTTTTAGTATGTGATCACAGAAATCTAATAATCATGAATTGTGTTTTAATTATATCTGTCTGGGACTATGTCTTCAAATAAAATTTTAAAGAGAATAAAAAATCAATATTCAATTGTATAGACCAGTTATGCAATATGGGATTTATAAGTTGACAATAGGATTTTTTAACTGATGTAGACGAATGAGTTTTAAACAAGTTTAATAAGCATATTTGTAACTAAATGTTAAAAACTTCAAACCAAAAAATTGAACTTGCAAGGTTTTAATAATAATACAGTGATTTATTGTGTTTTCTAGAGAAAAAATTTCTCAACTTTCTCCCATTTTGAACTATGTATTTTTGTTAAAAAATGTGTAATTTTCTGTATTTCTCCTGAACCAATATTTTTAGGGACCACAGCATGAAGTTTTAAAACTACAAACTGAATGCAGTTATATATTATTTTTGTATTTCAGAATGTAGGAAAAGGATCTTTATGGTGTATAGATCCAGAGTTCCGTCCCAATCTTTTACAAGCCTTACAAAAAGCTCCAAGCATGGCAAATTTAGAATTCAGTCACTTTTCATACATGTCTCCTTCTTACTGCCAAAATGGAAAGATAGAGAGGTTTGTATATCTTGCTTTTAAATCTGGATTTAGATCAGAAATAAAATAAAATTAAGACTAAACAGATACTTTGTTTAGTGTTCAGCTCGACCAGATTAACCCCTCTATTTTAGAATACTGTTCTTTCTTCTCTCATAACTTTAACTGGCTGGGTTTCCACAAGTCAGGAAAAACCTGGAAGTGTCAGGAAATTTTTTTTGCACTAAAAAAGTTAGGGAAAATTACAAATTTTTGTCTAAAACCTGGAAAATTTCCTCAATGACCAGGAAAATGATTGATCATGGCTTCTCAAACACTTTGGAGAAAAGTCGGTAATAAGATTCGTATCACTTTATTTTATGCATAGAATTTTTCAACCGATTTTAAAAGGTTTAGAATTTTGTTTTGTCCACTGGCTTAAATTTAAGAATACCTTTTTTTAATACAAAATTAGGTTCTTGTGTTTTGTGTATTAAATTTTACAGTGTATAGTTCTTAAATTGGTTTTTATTATTGGGTATTGAAAGCTAAATTATTTCTTGCTTTTTCACTTGAAAAATGTTGTGTATTGCTTATGACCTGGAATTTTGTAAAAATTTCTCTGAAAGAGTCTGGGAATTTTATTTCTAAAATAGAGTGGAAACCAAACTGTCTACACGTATAAGATGACATTGTATGCAGAGTCGTAACAGAACTGGGAAATCAAGGAAATCTCAGGGGAAATTAAAAAAATTTTATACTTTAAACAGCAACTATTATAGTTTGTCCTATTTAGACATGCACAATTTTTTAGTACTTTTGAGAATCGAATAAATCGTATTCGCCATAATTGTAATTCAAATAAAGAACACTTGCATCATAATTTTCGAAAACCGCTGCCATGGTTTTCGTGTACGGAGCAACTGGTCGCTGTGTGGCCGGATATGCAACTTATAGTATACAATTTGGCAAAAAGCAATCAAAAAAATTATTATTTTTTTGCTTGCACTTACATTTTTGTAGAATGTTTTGGTACAGCTTCAGTCTACGTTTATAGCGATGGTAACGGCCTTGGGGCTTTTTTTAGCGCACTTCTAAAGTTGCTATGGAAATAATTATTTCAAATGAACCAATGATGACACTTTTACGGATTTTAAACAAACTTTCTTGAATATTCAAAATGAAAATTTAAAATTTCCGCTTGCCGGGGTGGCTATAATAAACGCAATACAAATGGGTTGTCTTAACCTGCCATAACTCGCTACTAGAAAGAAGTGTGAAAAAAAAACCCGCCAAGACCATTGCCACCGTTATAAACGTAGACTGAAGCTGCACCAATTTTTTATGTATATTTACATTTGATTTTGATGCATAGTAGGACAGGGTTCCCACGGGTGCTTACAAAGTGCTTATTTTGACCTTCCATTTCTAAGGGCCCTTAGAAGTGCTTATTTTTCATCAAGAGTCCTTAGAAAGTGCTTATTTTCCTTTGAAAAGAAAATTCAATTTTCAAACGACGATATTTTTACACAATATTTCCGACCTCTTTTTAGAGGCTGATCGGCGATAAAACTACTTACAAGTTCGGTTTTGGTGATGATTTGGGAACTGGCTTGCTTGAATCGTCGATCGACTCTTGATGAGCACATAATACACTTTAAAAACTTGAAAACTCATGAAAATCGATTTGTTTTTGGGATAGTGGTGGGATTGTGAGTGGCTCTCGCAATGCACAAAATAGTTTCCCTGATAGAGGAAACTTGAATACAATCATCAAACGTTAATTAATTCTGTTTTATTCAGTTACCCGCGAGTGCAATGCTTTAAAAATTTATTACAATTATGGGGAAGTGTATTTTTAAGTTTGTAGGTGAATTGAAAACAATATAAAGATAATTTATTTTAATTAATACTGCTATCTGAGTAGCAACCCAATGTGTTGCAATATTTTTTTAAATCTAGTTTTTTTTTATGCTTTTAATTTTTTGTAAAAACTATCCCAGGAAAAAAAAAGAAAAGAAAACTGTTGAAGATTTTTGGGGCTGATTCTGCTTTGAAAATTTGAAGCAATCGGTTATCAGTTCCAAAAAAAAAAAAAAAAAAAACAGTCCGCTCGATTAAAAAAACATTGGAGAGAAAGATCGCAAAAAAGTAAACCAGGGTGCTGGAGAACAAGAATAAGAGAATTTCATGAATCGGGAAAAATCGTTTGAAAATTGGAAATTTTGGCCGCTGACCGAAAACGAAAGTAATTTTTCTGTGCTTTATATTTTGTTTCTCTTTGTATCCAGGTGACAAATGCTCAATGGCCGACTGTGCTTGAATTTCACTTTGCTTTTGTTATGCCATGCGCAATCTGCTTCCATTGTTATCTTAGATGATTATTTTCAAATTAATTTTGTTTCAGTAAAATGATGTTTGTAAGCGTATGTTATAAAGGCGGCTGGTACACCTTAAATCTGTCGTGGCCGAAAGTCCTCACGTTGGGCTGGTGTAGAAGTTTGGAGAATGGGGTGCCAGCTCAGTCTCGTTATCTGACCGTGGTTCAAAATTATGTGGCAATACACCGAATGGCTTAGGCTGGGACGGCGGCAACTACTTGAATATCTATTCAATAAAATTGTATTTTGTTTTTTTAACCTTTTTATAAATTTATCAAAGTTTATGCATAATTCTTATGATCCGTTTCGGTTCACGGGAAAATATTTTCTTTGAAACTTTTTCGGTCTCCGATCCAGTCAAATTTGACTCTGACGTATGCAACTTGCAATCCTTTTAGTAAATTAATAGTTTGCCACTAATTTTATTTTATTGAAACATCCGATGTGACAATAAATGAATTTACCTCTTATTTTCATTATGAATTTATGAAAGTGTGCTATAAAATAATTACTGTGGTGAGTAATTTCCATTTCATAAGCATTCTGAAGTTACAGACATAACAAAGTAAACACTATAATTTCAAAAGCAAAAAAAAAATTATAAATAATAATAATAAAAAAAAATTTAGGAAATTTTTGAAAATGAAAATGTTGGTGGATCAGGGAGAAACCTGACCCAGACAACACAAAATGGTGTTTCCTAACTATGAGCAGCAATACGCTAAAATATTGCTCATACACTCCCCTAAAGACCATTAAAAAGAAAATCAAAATAATAAGAAAAGAATACGAAAGCGAAATCAAACTCGCAACAGCAGCTTTGAGACCAACAACATCAAGTCTGGTCCTCATCAAACTTAACTCTTTCTTTCCCCTTTTATAAAAGCAAATGCACTGCGAAGAGATAAAAGAAAAACAAACCCAAAACAAGTTTTTTTTCTTGCGGTCTCCATTCTGTAATTTGTTTATGTATTTACACACATTACTAATACGTGTACACGTAAATGCCCATATATTAACTGCTGAATTTTGTAAAAATCAGACGGCTTATTTGAAAAATCTCATTTTTTGTGTAGCATTATTTGTGCATAATTTTTAGAAAATAGACTTTAATATTAAATTTTTTACATACTACTGTTCTTATAAGATTAACTAATTGTAAGAGCATCCCTATTTGGTCGAAAGTCGGGTATTACATTGTATAATACGGTTTTTCAATGTTTTATTTAAGTCCTTATTTTGTCCTAAAAAGTGCTTAGAAAGTCCTTATTTTTAGTTAAAAAAAAGAGTGGGAACCCTGTAGGATAATGTAGGGTCAAGTGTAAAAAGTTCATATAGAAAATTTTGTATTTTTTTCTCCATTTTTTTCAATTGCCATTGTGAGAGTTCCATTAAGGGTTCCAACCTCTACAATAACAATTAAAATATCTGAAGAGAAAATATACAAAATATTTGTGGAGAATGATCCTTTTACCCCATCTGACCCTAAATATTTAAAAATATTGTCTTACGGATACTGTACATCGATACCAATCACGGATTACGACATTTCTTAAGGGAATCGTAAAATCAGTGAAATTTTTGTGACACTATCAAGGAACTTTTTTTTGAGGATTTTGTCACCATCCTGGTATAGTTTTTAGTTCTATAGATCATGCAAGCATAATTTTGTCAGTGAACTTCAGGAAGAGGTTTAACCCAAACTGATCTCCCATGTGAAGTTTTTTGATGCTCTACAGAGTATTAATAACCTACTTTTTTCAAATGACATTTTGAAATCGGCATTTTAATCTCTTGACTATTGGTTTTTAAAGATTTTAACGTACATTTTGTGAAACGCCATGAAATTTTCATTTTGTCAAAAAGGCTCAAACTGATCAGAAACCCCACAAAGAAAAAGACAGGCTGTAGTGGGGAATTGCATGTTTCCAACCGTCAACAGGTTAATCGTAAAATTAATGAGCTTCTATTAACTATGTATTTGTTTACCTATACCTTCAATAATTGAAATATTTTAATTTCTTTTTAGTGAAATCAAGCCTTGTCTCTTAGTGGCTTCACAAGAAGCTATTCAGATTCCTTCTCCTGGTAAGAGTGAATTTATGTATGGAAAGTTAACTGAAGATCTGTATGTGAATGCATGCTGTCATAGATTGTCTGAATGATACAAATTCCACTATTTTGTCCTTCCCTTTTTCTTTGTGTGTGCTGGGCCTTTTGAATTTGTACTTGATTTAAAAATATTGAGAAGTGCCTTTTTAATTCTGATTTAAACATGAATGTTCATGACAACTCAAAAATGAAGCCTTTAATTTTTTTATAAAAATCAAGTTAAAACAGGTGTTTTTTTCCTTTTAATCTGTTTGAAATGCTGATATCTATCAAAACTGTTTTATTTTTAGAGCTTTTCCCATTTCTGTCCCGTCGTCTTGCAAGCAGTATGAAAGGTAGATATTCTTAATGTTATGCAGTACCCTTAACTAACGTTGCTTTATTTGTGTGTGTATGTGTTTCTACAATAAAATATAATTCATAAGCTTAATAAGCTTTCTGTATTAAGGGGAATTACTTTTTTTTCTTCGGTGGATAAAATTCATTTTGTATTTTTTAAACGTTATTTTTATTTTTTTGGGTCTTGAAAACATTTTAACCAAATTTGAAGTAAAAATTGGCCCAGTTATAAACCATTAACAGACTTGGTGTACAAGCATAGAATTTGAAGCAGACAGCACTTCATAAAGATGCAATTTTTATAAAGCCGATTTGCAACAATTTACAATATCAAAAGATGGTGCTTAAATGATCCATCACATTTAATCTACAGCATTGTATGGCACTGGTGTGACATATTAGTTGTATTAGTTGCTTTGGTTATGTAGATTTTTCTCGTTGTAAAACTGTTTTTCAGGATGGTAATCAGGTGTCAAAATATGAGTCCTTCACATCAATATCTGTTCAGAAAAGTGCTTTAGTTTATGTAGCTTTTGTTTTGTATTCATGTTGTGAGACGTTTTTCACCTTTGAATCCCTTTATGATTTAATTTGGATAAGAGCCTCCATGTGTCAGAAACCATATTATGTGTGTAAGATATTTTCATCCAGTTTTTGGTAAAAAAAATCAATTTATTTTTATTTTTAAAATAAGTAATAAATCTTGTGAAAAAGTTTTAAAAAGTACCTCAAATTATCTGCTGAGAACAAAAATACCATGTTACATGAACTTTAACTGTCATTGCAACAAAAGCATTGAGCATGTTTTTCTAAATTCTGCAAAAGGTGTTTATAAATTTTTAATATAGTGAATTTTTAAATTTTGTAATGACCTACCTTGTTTTTTGAACCCCTGTTAATAACAATTCTGGTACTTAAGCCTATTAGCATAGTGTAAGTACTTGGCTTGGCTGAAGGAACTTTTTTAAGCATTTTTCATCTTGGGTGCCAGGCAACTTAAAAAATATTTGTGAGGGTGTTGGACTGAATGTACGACAGAACTGACGTGAATCTTAATTAATGCTGTTTATTTACAGCAATCTTTGACCCTACTATGTACATTAATTCTGCGATTGAGTCGGATTGTGTCTTTTACACCCAAAACGTATGTCATAGCACAGTTCATTACCCTCACATCCGGGGGAGGCTTCATTAATAACATTCGTGCACCTTAACTGCGCTATGGTTGAGGAATTATCTCCAATGCCACCTATTGATCTCTCTTGAAACCAGCAGTTGGGTATTTAAATTATATTTGTTGCAATGCTGTATTTTGTAGGAAAGTTATCTACAATCCTTCCTAGAAAATGTAAAAATGATAAAATCAAGCTTAATCTTACACTCAGTTTTTCTATCAATTTTTTTACTATGCGTCTTGCTTGCACCAAGGATGTAATATTTCCTTATTCCACTACCATTATGAAAGGATAATAAATCACATTGATATGATGTTCTTAATTAAATTATTTTTAAGCAAATACATTTTTTGCTAGAAAATTCCATTCTGAATGTGAAATAACAGCTTGTTTTAAAATTAAATGTTTTTAGTACAGATGAAGCAAAGTTAATCAATTACAATTTTTCAAAATAGGAAAGGTCAATTTTACCATGTTTTTAAAAGAGAAAAATCAATGTTTCAACAAATGTTTCAAACAGCAAAGTTGCATAAGAATAGTTTCAACTTTTAAAGTAAATAATCCCAACCTTCTCTCAAAGAAGAAAACTTTCCACTTTTCAGAACTCCTAATAGATTACTTTAAAACCATGTTATTATTTCCAGATCAGCTAAGGTTTCTTTAAAAGTTGCTTTACTTCAACTGGCATGTAGTTTTAAATCAATTCTTTGCAGCACTTTTTTTTTGTCCATCAGTTTCTAAATAGAAATCCTGTATCTATTTAGAATGATAAATGTTGTTTCTGTACTATTGAGTACAGCTATCAATACAATTCAATAACATAACTTGATAATTTACTTAGCTGTCTTGTAATCGAAACCTATGTACATGACATTTTGTTTAAATCTTTGAATTACAACATATGGTCACCCATCCTAATATAATGTTACTGATCTTAATTTTTTTAAAAGCTTAATTTTTAATTACTTATTTACTTTAATTGTCTTGTCATATGACTATTTTAAAATACTTTCTATCGCACACTTGATTTACTGTTATGAAAAAGAACTCTATAAAGCATTATATATTGATCCAATGACTTTAGTGGAAAGTTGGTAGAAAAAAACGCATACCGCCAAAAAATGAACCCATGTCTGGCAATATTTAAAAAAAATAATAATAATGCATTGAAATAAAAATATAACTTTTAAATAAATTAGTTATAACATAAATAATAGCAGTAGCAGCAGAAATAAAATCCTAATCATTAAAAAAGTGTACATTTCTGAGAAATGAGCAAATGTTTCAGATTTTGACTTTGAATTTGCTTAAGAAAAACAGCACTTCCAAGACTTCTAGACTAGCAATTTATTTCTATAAGAACCAATTCAGAATGCTTAGAAATGTTCAAATATGTCCACGTCATTTTGCCGTCTTAGCTGATACAAACTCAGAATTCTAAATAAAATTGGGAAATAAGTTATTAAGTCTAGCGTTGCCAGATACCAAATAGTCAAATTCCAATTTTTTGCATTATTGCTTGTGCTTTTTGCAATCGATTCGTTTCTTTGCAAAATTAAATATTTTTAACCTTTTCATGTTAGTTAAATATTTATGAGTTATGGATATTTTTTTAAATGTTTTCTTGCAATTCCTGTAAAACAATCTGATCTCTATCTGCAATTCTAATAATACTAAATATTATTTGTATGGGGATTTTGATTTGTTTTTGACCCCTAGGACAAATAATGGAGGTTAACATGTAGTCCATGATACTGTAGGGCTTGAATGAATAAGTGTATCAAATGTGGTGTGAAGTGATCAAACTGTAGATTTGTTTTTAGAACTGACAATAACTTTCCTTATAGTTAAAAATTTCATTTAAATTTATTTTAACTAACCAGACATGAGAAAATTTGAATAAACGTTCAAAGATATATGCATTCCATTTTTGTTAAATCTTATATCTTTGTTTTGAAAAATAAAGCTATTTATTGGGACTTAAAAGTTGACTTAAATTAGCTAGACTTTACTCAGTTTTAAATTTGAGAGCTAGAACCTAGATATGACTATCCAATGAGGAATCTTATAAAGATTACCACTAACCAATATAAACTTTTTACTAAGGTTTTTTTTTTTAGAAAGGGATATAGAAATCCAATATTAATTGTACAGTTAAGAAAGCCACATAACTGTCTATTTTCTTTGTGTACATACGAAAAAAAACATAAAAATACTTTATTGTGTGCGTCTGATCTTAATGTGGCATGACTGAATTTTAAATCTTGAAATTATATTTTAAATTTGTTTTGTATCCATAATAAAAGTCTGTTTCAACATTTAGATCCAGAAGTGGATGCTGCAGCTACAATGCTCACTTTAAAGAATAGTCCCAATATCAATCTTCCAAGTAAGTTATGCTTAGAAATATCTATGTTATGATCATGCTAAATAAGTTTTGTACTTTCTACCATAATTGGCACTAAGCTGTAAATCAAATCATTTTTTTTTTAATATTTTTTTTGGTGGGTAATGTTTAACTATTTAAATACTCATAAACTAATTTTTTGTATTTTCAAAAATAATACATATGAAAATAATTAAATATATTATTTTCATATTTTATTAAGCTAGGAAGAAGTATAGTGCATTGCATAACAATCACATTTCATTTCATGAATATACCTTTCCTCTAATAAACTACAGCTGCTGTGGATGAAGATAAGGAGCAAAACTTGGACTACAATGCATATAATCAAATATATTAAGATATCTATATATTTCACTAACATACATTTCACATTAATTTGTATTATTAATCTAATAATGAATGACAATAAACAGATGTAAACAATATAAAATCACTGCTACAAGATTAATTCACCAATTTTGCCGCAAAATTTAATTATGCATAATTTGAACTACAGGGTGTCCTAGATAGGACCAACTGTTTTTTAAATTGAATAACATGCAAACGGTAAGAGTTATCAAAGTTATTTTTGCAGATGATTAATGTGGGTGAGGTCAGGAATTATGTTTAGTACATTTCCTTGTTTTAGTACCAAAATATCACCGCCAGGTGGCGCTACATGCGCGAAAGCCAGAATGTCGACGTGGTGTAGTGTAGTGGCCAGTTTTCCACTGGGAGCTTCCATTGCAGATTTAAGGTAAATAAAGGTCCACATCTGAATACCATAAAGCAGTTATAGGAGAAATTTACATGAACCGGTAGTTTGCGGGCATCATTGGACGTCGATGGTTTGCCATAATGGCATCAAACCTGCAACCCGTTAGGAATGTTATTACGTGCAGTCTGAATACATTGGTCCGCAAAACTACTGCTGAATGTTCATTCAGCAAGATAGCAACACACAAAATATTGCGAAATTACTTGGAAATGTTTCCATACAAAATCCAAACACAGCAGCAGCTTCAGGTGGTATCGAAGGAAAGAAGACTCATATTTGCAAAAGAAATATTGCAATTGATTGAGGGAGATTTTGTTGCAAATCGCATATGGTTTTCTGATGAAGTACTTTTCATATGGACGGCTTCGTCAATAAACAGAATGTGTGCATTCCAGTATCACTGTGTCAATTTGTTTTTTGAAAAAGCTTAACCTACCTGGGTCTTTTCGGGGGTTTTCAAGAAGAACCTGAAAGAACCCATGTAAAACTGGGTTTTTTCAGAAAAAGTCTGATTTTATTTTTAAATCTTTTTTTTTTTTTTTTTTAATCTGGTTTTTTTTTAGAATTTTAAATTTTTTTTCCCCCAAACAAACTAAAACTTTTTTTTTTTCAAATAAATATACTTAGTACCCAAGTAGAAGTTTAAAAATAATTTTTTTGTCAAATTTGTTTTGAACATTTTTTTATGATGGTGTCCTTAAACATATTGTGGTGGTAAATAATTACTTTTGCAACCACAACGTCTCATGATAAATTATTAAAGGAAAAGGGTGGATTCATGCCTCAAATTCCAAATGATACACATTGGAATTCGCAAGTCGAATGCGTTAGCACTTTCACAAATATGTTGAAATTATTAATGAAAATGAATAGAGAGTCGACTCAAATATTGGAAGAATTGTAAGTAATGTTGAACTGTACCATGAAATTTTAGCATTACAATAGCGATTAAGAGAAGTTTCTGTAGCTTTAAACAGGTTGCAGGCAGATTCGGCAAACTTCTCAACAGCTGTGGAGGTCTGGATTGACCTCACCGTGAGTATCGAATTGTTGCCATATAAGCAACAAATGATGGATAAAGCAATGCAACCATTTTTTTTTACCTGGCTAATATAATGAACCCATCATGTATAGGCAACAGATTGTCAGCAGAGCAAGCAAAGCAGGGGGAAACTTGGTTGCAATCTGTGAAACTTAAATATATGCCCAGTATTTTAGACTTCAAAATCAAAGACAGTGAGTTGTTTCTCCAAAACACTTTCTAATGGTTGCTAATGGAGCTTTTTTTTTTTTTTTTTTTGAGAAATTTGGGAAGTTGCCCAAAGAATTCTGCAGGTTTTTCACTCAACTCCTCAGATGCCCACCAGGTTTGGCATCTATTGAATGTGTGTTCTCTTCATATAACAATATGGACAAAGTTGATAAATGGGTAGAGAAAGCAGAAAACCGGTCAAAGTTCAGCGTTTCCTGAAGAGACAATGACACTCAAGAATGGTAGCTTTTTATAGATAATATGTGTACTTAATTTGTGTATTAAAAATAAATCTTCTATAAAAGTTATCAATTCTGTTAAAAAAAAATTATAACTCTAATTTTTAATGTATTTTTTAATCACTGAAACTTTTGTTTATATTTTAAAAATATGTGCAAAATCGAGATATTTTTGAAAAAACCCAAAATGTATACAAAATTGTGGTTTTTTTCAAATGGGCTATTTTGAAAAAACCCATTGGGTCCGTCCCAGCAAACCCTGATCCTTAATGCCTTGGACGATTCACCCGAAACAGCCTGGTTCATGCAAGATGGTGCAAGGCCTCATCGGACTAAGGAAATTTTCACTTTCATGTAGGAATATTTTGACAATCACATGTCATTACATTGGATTACCCCCACGCATTGGGCAAGGGTACGAATTGGCCCCCGTATTCGCCGGATCTCAATCCGTGCGATTTTTTCCTTTGGGGCTATTTGAAGGATGCAGTGTACAGATGGAATCCCACCGCGCTTGCAGAATTGTTGCAAACCATCAGCCATGAATGTGAAACCATTCCAGTCACGACATTGCATAACGTGTCTGCTAATTTTCTACTTCTCTTACGGCATGTGATTGCGGTGGATGGTAGACATTTCGAGAACATTGTGATGTGATTTCTCAAAGTATTCCAAGGATTGACAGCTTCGGAAACCAAAGCGCCGCCTTTCAGTGACATTTGGTACTAACACAAGGAAGCGTACTAAACAAAATTCTAGACCTCGTACATTAATCTTCTGCAAAAATAACTTTAATAACTCTTACCGTTTGCTTGATATTTAATTTAAAAAACATTCAGTCCTATGTAGGACACCTTGTAAGTACACCTTGCTATTATTAGTACACTATACTCAATGGAATTGCACATAAGAGCTCTAGCTGCTCTATTGAAATTCGTTAGTAATCTGATTACAGAAGGCAATGAGAAATCTGGAAGATAGAAATCAGCACAGAAATAAAAATCTGAACCAACCCAAGAATTAGGTTTAAAAATGAAAATATATTGAATTGCCTTTCAAAGAGCTAATTGTTGTAACATGATTAATAAAATTTGTAAACTTTTTACCATGTACTTCATTGGAAATAAGAATTAACAACAGAATGCTCTTGTATTTTGATTAATTTGTATTTCATTTGTATGTATGAAATGTGCATGGCACTGTTTATATGTGTTATAAATGAATTTAGTTAAGGTATGAAATGTGAGTAATGACACTGCCATCAATAGGTATTAGCAATTCAGAAATTTGAGGATGAATGCTATGCACAGGTCTACTAGAAAAAATAACTAAGATTAAGAAATGTAAGGAAAATCTTCAATCCTGTTTTGTTTCTAATTTTCTATGACACTCATATTTTAAAAGTAAAATAGTGTGCCATTTCAATAAAAAAAAAGTTCATGGGAAAAAAAATTTTGAACACTTACAATTTGCTAATTTCAGATATGAGTGAAGAGTCTGAAAATGATTCCATTCAGTGTAGCCAAAGATTTATTCGGAAAAGATTACGTCTTAGGTAAGTAAACTGATGTGTAGATTGAAAGTTTATCCTTCTCTACAGTAATTATGGTTCATACAAGTGGTTGTTTGAAAGGATGAATTTAAATCTCATCTTGGTGATAAAGTAGTTTAGATATCAGTAAAAAGACTAATCCCCCCCTCACACACACATATTACCATTTACCCAGCAAGACCATCTACTTGCTGAATTGATTCTTCCTTTTCGCACGCATCCATTTTATTGAACTGTTCATGTTACTTTGAACATGTAGTCAGCAGGGATCAGGATTACTGATAAACAAAATGATAATGACTATTTACCTGTCCCACTGAGATAATAAAAACATTTAGACAGAGTAAAAAGCCTCAAATTTGTGACATTTTTCGGCAGTCCCCAGTTTGTTAATGCTATTTCTAGATAGAGAGGTTCTCCTAAGTCCATACTCCATGAAAGATTCTGGCTGAAAATCCGCCTCTTGGCGAAACCTGATGTTATTCAATTGAGTCTGTTCCCTATGGTTATTTAACCTAGCAAATTCAACAAGCTTCCAAGTGCAACATTCAAAGTTTAACCAACAAGAGAGATTATAGCACCATCTATAATACACATCTTACGAATCGCATGGGAATAGTTGAGTGGGCATCCTCAATGAATTTAATATTTGTTGACAAATTAATTTTTTTCATAAAACATCAGAAAAATAACAAGAACTTGTTAAAAAATCACTAAAAAATATAAAATGTTACAAAAATTAACAAATTTTGAAAATTGACTGGAAAACTTCAAAACTATTTATTAAATTTCGTCCTCCAAGAAATTTGCCTTTGGGGGCCCACAGGTAGATTTTTACATTCCGTGTTAAAACAAACTCGTTGAGAGAATTTTTCCTATAACTTCTCACAAATTTTACATTGTCTGAATACATAATTCAACCTTAATATAAGAGTTTATGGCCTTCCCTTACTTCAGAGAATTTGTTACAATTTTAAGGTGTCTCAATGTGATTTGAAATTATCTCTACTTCCTACACTACCCTACTATAATGGACTGGACGCCAGCGGGTTTGCATAAAATCTGACTACTTGTTTGGGGTGTTTTTCGTGGTATGGCCTGGGACCTTTGCATTGTGTTCCTGGTCAATTG
Source organism: Metellina segmentata (assembly GCA_947359465.1). Taxonomy (NCBI): domain Eukaryota; kingdom Metazoa; phylum Arthropoda; class Arachnida; order Araneae; family Tetragnathidae; genus Metellina; species Metellina segmentata. Next base: position 17,795,693 of record OX375878.1, on the reverse strand, counting down.
AACGTTGACACCTGGCATGAACATTTTGGACAACCAGGTTCTTAATACGCTCTGGCAATTTTCTATGGAGTGGACGAATGTTACTTCCAGGACGACAACTCTCCATGTCATGTTGCAGCCTCTGTCAAGCAGTGGTATCAAGAGATATGGATGTAAAACGTCTTCCCTGGCCTTCTCATAGTCCCGACCTAAACCCCATAGAACATTTGTGGGACGCGTTAGAGCGACGCTTGCAGATCAGGGAACCAAGTCTGAAATCTACAGCTGAGCTGATGACATTCTTGCCGCAATAATGATGTCACAAATACCCATAGATGTGTATAAAAACTGTATTGAAAGTATGCCCAGAAGTGTTGCTAGTGTCATTGCAGCACATGGGGGGATCATCCCCATATTAAAACATGTATTCTCTCCCTTATACCATCACATCTTGCTGTCCGTTCCATTATTGTAGGGTAGTGTACTTAATGAATGAAATTAAAAAATATATTATAGATGAGCCCACACTTTTACACCTCTAATCTTGTATATCAAATGTATTATATAAAAGTATTAATCTTCTGTGACCAGTATCATGTAAAAAGCTGTGAAATATTACTGGGAAGTTGGCCCATGTTTTTTAAACTGCCTTTGGCTTCTGTGTTTTTGAAGTAAACTGATAAGAGAAAATCAATCAGAGAAAGAAAAAAAAGAACTGCTGTGCACTTTTTGTGAGTTTAATATTGCATCTAGTTCTATAATAAAAGAAGGAAACAACATCTGTAATATTGTAGTCATGTGTGCATCTTTGGTCAAAATTACCAACTATGTTAATAGTAAATTTTATTCATTAGAATCAAATAACATAATTACCAAGCTGAGCAGTTAGCATTATGATCACATCTACATTACCTGCATAAGTTCTATTTTATAAGAATACAGCTGAATCAGAAATTAATATAGGTTTACACCCAGTGGCAGAAACACCGCGACACGTCAACATTGTCACGGACAATAAAATCCGCTTGCAGACAGTTTTTCTGCACCCCCCCCTCCCTCAATAAAAAATTTTACAAATTGTCCTCACACTTTTTCCTTTAGCAGTACTCAGACTTACGCTGGACATCTCACCTCATCTTCTATGTCCCCGCGACTCCACGAAAAAAGCTGTTTATCTTTAAGTGCAGAGATGCAGGCGTTTATCACGTATGCTTAACCCCGCGTTCGTTTCGTTCTCCTGCACTTTCCGAGTGCGCAGAAAAGAATATGACCTCTGCGTTCTGTGCCCATTGTTCTCATTGCGTGGAAAACATGTGCTTAGAATTACTTCAAGTGATGCATTTCTTTGTGGTGTGTGCAAATAGGAAATAATTTTTAAAAAATTGAGCAAACATTTTCTAAGACACCACCCTAATCAAGATATTCAATATAACCAAAACTAGGCTACAAAAGATGACATATTTAAAAAAGTGGAACATTCCAAGAAAAAACAAAACAGTTCTGAAGCTGATGAGCAGCAAAACAAGGAAAATGTGTGCTTCGAAAGTAACTAGAACAATTATGCTAAAAATGAAAGTCATAATATTGCTGAAAGCAACTGCCGAAATATATCCGCAAAAGATTGTTCGGATGATCGCGCTGTAAAACTAGCTAGATATGAAGATGAAAAATCTACAACTGATGTTCTACAAGCAATACAAAATAAGTGTCACATAATTTATATTTACTTCTTGTTGGTATTTCTTTTTGGATTCAGTGAATTTACATACTCGCAGTAGGAGAGACTTAGTTACGCAATGTTCAGCCCTTGCAGCGCCGGCCCGTGCGACCGCATGGACAAGGGGCTCCAAATGTTCTGAAAAATGAACATGTTTTTTAAAAAATGTTCTGAACAGTTCCCTGGATTCTTTTACAGGCCGAAACTGTTCAAGACTATGAAGTTTTCAGCCCATTGTGAAACAATTTTTCATACATTTTAGCAGATTATCAGACATTGATCTCTGCCTGTGAACAAGACCCTGATGGTTTTGCATTACGAGACTTATGAAGACATGTTTTAATGAAATTTCGACAGCAGTCTCTGAAGATTAAGATCACATAGGGATGAAAACCATTCAATTTGCAGCTACATTGCCAAAACTGCCTGAAACATTGTTTATAAATTTATGAACATCATTGGAAATGTTTCCTCTATCAAATAGTGTATCCAGTACATACCATGATGTTCCCCTTCTTGAGAAACCAATTAGCTCCAAGAGTCTTAGATCACAACACAAAGCTAGTGAAGGTGATGAGGTAAGAGGTAATTTCGTATGCCTATCAAGCTATGTGAAATCTCTAATTGAACAATTCGGTGTGTATTTCTGTACAACTGAATCAGATGGTAAACCAACATTTTTTTCCGTCATCGACAAGAGCAGTCTTTTGTTCAACTATGACTTTTTGCTATATCTGAAAACCAATATTAGCATAGATCAGGGCTCGAAATACCCGGGTGCACTGTGCACATGAAAATAAAACTGTGCACCTAATTTTTACCCTCTAGGAGCACGCAATGCACTTAACGTTAATAAAAGGGAAGGGGGACGTGTTTTATGTTATTTTGATGTTTGGACAAAATATTAGTATCGACCTCTCTCGCTCTAAAGTTACGTAATTAAAATTCCTAAATACACGCTTTGCGAAAACAAAATCTCTGGGCCGTAACGGGTTTATACAGGAGGAAGGTTTACTTGTATCACCGCCACCAGAACTTTTCGATGATCGAAACTTTTTCCAGATATCTCTGTTGAAGTGACTGTCGCGACAGCCGTACGCTGTAGAAAGGAGAATTTCGATTTTAAAAAGAGGGAATTTCTGCCTTTTTATGATAGTCCTTGAAAAACTTCAAAGGGGCCTGGAAAAGTACTTGAATTTTTTTCCCACCAAAGAGTGGGAACCATGCTAACGATCAGAGGGTTTTTATTCAACTGAATGTGCCCTTTTCTGGTTATAAAGGTACATGAAGGTTTTTAAAAGCAGCTTTATTATCTATGTATGGTTCTGCTTATCCTTCCCACTTTAGAAATCCTACAAGAAGTGGACTAATGAAACGATTTGTAGCATCAAAAGTCATAAACAAAATGAACGAGAACGCATCATGCTTACCATGTTTCAACTAAAATGATAAAAAGAATTTCAGGTTTAATGTATTATTTATCCACTAAAATTACACGCAAATTTTGCGGACAGATTTATGAAATTCTAAACTCTTGTTGCAGACAGCTACAAAACTTTCTGCCACTGGGGGTTTACAAACTTCAATGCCATCTATTGACCATTGAGAATACAATTTAAGTTTGGAGGTCTAATAGCATTTGCAATCCTGACCTCATTATATAGAGATGAGAATATGTGTTGCATAGGTCCTGAAATTATACTTCCAGAATATAGAAGACAAAATTAGTATTTACTCAGAAGGTTAAAGAGTAAATTGCAGCTGCTTGATTTATCCGGTTGTAATCGTGCAATGTGTGTTTTTCTGACTAGGCAAGCATCCAATTCTGGAGCCAAGAGAAGTAGAACATCAAAACCTGTAATTACTAGCAGTCCTAGTGAAGATCATACCTATAGTGCCTGCCTGGATCAACAAGACTGTAGCCCAAAAGTTAGCCTTGCATCTGATGAAGAGGAGCACTGTTGGCCAGATGCCAAAACTACACGTGAAGAAAACGGTTCATCTAACGGTAACTGTGCTCCCAAAGCAGTCGCCATTTCTCGAAACAATGCGGAGGAAGAGGGTGCTCACGCACTTATGAATCTGGCTGAGATAGCCTCTAAAAGGTTGTTACGAAAAATGAACGGCAAGGCTTCTTGAATGAGAATGGTTTTCTTGTTCGACATAAAAAATATTAGTACAATCATATTTAAAAATATACTTTGCTATCTACTTGAAAATGTATTATATATTTTCGATTATTTCCTCTCGTTTGATTATAATAAGTTTGTTTCATCTTAATGTAGTTGATATTTTCAATTTTTCTTAATTTGCGATTGTTAATTTGATTTCCCTTTTGCTTACTGTCAAGTGATGTTTAGTAGATTATGATTTTTTTTATATGATGTGAAATCTTTTCTATGCTTTTGCAATCAAATTGAGAGAAAACTAACCTTCCTAATGTTCATTGCTCATTTCTTAAGCTCAAGATTTGAGATGGAATTTAAGAATTTGTTTCAACTGTTGATGTTTTGAGTGGCGAGTCGATAAATTGTGTGAACATTTTTGCTGTATAAAAGTTTGATGCATGGCAGATATGTGCATCAAATATATCAAGAGTGCCTGTTATTGCATTGAGCTGTCTGTACTGTATTGTTGTTATTGACAGTTAACGAGTTGACTTTTGAGAAGATTGAATATTAATATATTTGCTTGATTTTAAATGATTCTGAAATAACTAATCGAGATTTTATTTTGAAAGTTTTCATTCTTGATTAATTCGACTTTATTTACTTTTAGGTATGTGTTTATGTATCTAGAAACATCTATCCTTATAGTTTTGTGTCCTGTTTTTATGTGTAAATACTGTTTATTTTTAGTAATGCATTATTTCAGATTTGATTTATCTTTAAATTTTCAAAACTAATTATATTATCATTTTTTCTGTCCTATCTTGCAGTCTAGTGTACATTCAATATATGTGAAATGTCATTTAAAAATTCAAAACTGGTATTTTTGATTGTATATTTTTTCATGAATATAAAAACATTTCTTGTGCATATTTAGATGCCCAACACTTTAACAAGTCTACCTATTTACTAATATGTTGCTATATTATATTCAGGTTTTATGGATTTAAAGAATTTTTAATCTGTCAGTATGCAATATTCAGTGCCAAAATTCCAAAGGAAAAAAAGTTAAGATTCTAAATTAGTGTACAGCAGCATTATTTTTGTTTAAAATGTTATTAGAACTGCTAAAAAAAGCTTTAAAAACGACTTAAAGTATACTTTTCATTATTGAAATAGAAAAAGCTCTTATAAGCTTTTTTCCTAAATAAGGCAAAAACCAGTTATTGTACCCAGTTTAAGAATTTTAATTGCATTAATTTAAAGAAAAAATTATACTGATACTAAAATCTTTTTAGGTATTCATGTAAACCAAATTTAATCAATATTCACAAGAAAATAATTTTGAATTTTTCTTCACTTGAGTTTTTTTGTTTCTAAATCAAGTCCTTAAAGGTATTTTAGAACACAGTTCATAGCATTTTCATTTGATTTTTGTAGACAATGTTATTACATTATCCATCCTGTATGTCTGCATTTTTGCACATTTTTATAGATGAATGGAAATATGTACATCACATAAACTATTTAAAAGCACATAATATAAAAAGACATGCATTATATTTTGTAAACATGGACAAGCTGGAAAAATTGTGCTTGTTTTAGATTATATAATAATGAAAAAGGTTAACAGTAGGTCTATTCATATTTCAATGTTTCCTTTTACATTAGAGTTTATTGATGACAAAACTAGCATCCAGTTTTGTAATTTTTATTTGAATTTGCACTAATTATTTGTTACACCAAACTTATTTGTAATATCATTGCTCGTGTTTGTTATTGTCTAATGCAATTTGTATCGTGTGTTTGGTACTTGAATTATACTGCTCAAAGAAATTGTAGGGTTAAGATCCATTGGAATCTCACTTCATTTTAATCAGGTAATGGTCAAGTATGTTTATTTATTTTTCGTTAAGTTTAACATTTTCCAAAGGTCTTCCATGGTTAATTTATAGAATAATGTGTAAAGCGTTTTCTTAGGATTAGTACTCATAAGGTGCATGATTGATTTATTCAGTCATGGTCATGTGTTGCTTCTTTACTTTGTGCATACATATTTCAAATTTATTTTTGTAGGAAATTGCATTTTATCGGATTGCACTAACTCAATGTATTGCAAACACTTTCATCTTTTTATCTCTTTCAAATGCTTTTGTAAAAAATATTTATATCATTTTATGAAACCCTTGAAGATTTGACTCTTAGATGAATGAAACATGTAAAAATTTATGAACAGAACTTTTAACAGTTATTGGTTTTAAATTAACTATTAATAATTATCAAGTTTTAATTAATATTCTTAAAGTAGCCTCAAATTTTTAATTGGAAAATTTGTGTTACTAGTATTGTTTTAAGTTGTAGTTAAAGTATAGTTTTCTAGTAGTGGAATATTTTAATGAAAAAACACTCTTGATAAATTTATTTCCATATTTTGAAACAAGTTTTAACTTTGAAAAATTTTATTTGAAATGCTAAGTAATGTGAAATCACATGACATACACACATTTGTTTAATGATAATTTAGTTTTTCACATTAAATTTTGGTTGTTCTAAATAAGTTCAATTTTTCAGTTACATGTATGTCTTTGAATTGTTTAAGTTTTCTTTGGTTCTGGATCAGGATAAAAACATCTCAGCTCATAAATTCCTTCTATTATCTTACTTTAATGTTGATAGAAAACACTCAATGAAAAGAAAAATGCCTTCAGTGTTGCTATTGTGCTTTTTTTGGTTATAAAATTGAGCATCAAAATTGTATTTTAAAATTATTGGTATAGAAAACCAGAAAACACTCTTAAACCATTTTTTGTTTGGTCACTCTACTTCATAGCCAACATCAAAACCTTGTAAGATTATCCAGATTTTTTTTCCTACAATGTCAATTATCCAAAATTATGTGAGTAAAAGTTATTCTATCACTTAAAATATTGTATGCAAATTAACTATTGTGGAATATCCATCAGTTGATCCTGATTTTTGAGTGCATTATTATGAAATTAAGGAAGCCTGTTGTTAAACTATAAATATTTAAAATGTTCCTGTTAATTGCTTTCCTTGTCTTTTAAAATTTGTATCAAACATTCTATCCAATATCTTAGTATAATTTAATTAGAATAAACAAATTTAAAACGTATTTTTAAAATTTTACTATTATTAAAATGAAACTACTTAAAAAGTAAAAATTTTAAACCTTATTGAGCTAAATATATGCTCATCAGAACATATTTCTATTTATTGGTGAAAGTTATGTAAGTGGCCTTATTACTTAAAATATATATGTATATCAAACATTGAGATAGGTACATTTATGGAAGGAAACATGATTATGTTCTGTAAATGTCATCGACCTGTTTTATTATGAAAGTGTAACAAGGAAAAATCTTTTGCTTACGTACACTACCTGCAAAGTAATTTTAATAAATATAATTAATGTTTGTAAATATTAATAAGCATCTTAGTTTCCATTAAAATTTAAGACATAGACATCTCTATCTAATTCCATAATCTGAAAATTGCATTAGACCTGGCTATATCTGAAAGCTATTGCACTGAAAAATATTAAAAAGTAGGGTGACAGTTTTTATTTTTATGTGGAATTTGTAGATACTTCAAAAATTACTTTGATAATATATTTTAGTTAAAACAATCCTTTGGGGTTCGTATTTAAATTTATTTTAAAGTATATATATATGGTGCACACTAATATGATTGTAGTTGTGCAGGATACTGATTAATTTTCTTTATTTATGTTTATTATATCATTTCCATGACTGGTAATTAAGAATATTACATATTATCTATGTTAGTTTACACTTATAGTTGTTATTGTGCTGAATATGGCAGCTTGTGAATCATTGAGTGTTATTTTTCATTTGTCTATAATCTTATATGTTAATTGCCTCATTTTTCATCTTTATACATGTTTTCATTTATATTTTTTCATTTTATGTGTTATTTTCATATTGCTTTTGTATTTTTGAATTAGGTTAACAAACAAATTATCGGAGAGAGTGAAAATTGCTTAATTTTCATATGAATATTTTGATATGTACACATTATTAAGTCTTTCAAATTATGTATGAGCGTTCAGTATGTTACTCTTTTTCAATTGTTAAAAATAATTACTTTATAGCTCTTAACATTTTCAATTTCCTTAACATGACAAAGTAGGCTAGAAAATGAGCTTTTATCCAAAAAGCTTTGTATGATACAAATGTTGATGTGCTTAGAATTTATTATGCAGTTGTTTCTATCTTCATCGCAATTATTTCCTTAAAATTTTTTTTCATTTCACCAAATCTTGTGGCCAGGGCTCAAAATAATTAATGAACGAATTCATTGAACTGTTGACTTTAACTCATTCATTTAAAGACGCCCTAGAGTATAGAAGGATTGTTATTGATTATATTTAACATGAGGCAGGACTGCATGTAAGGAGTGACCAAAATTGACATTTATCTGGATATTTTTAAATTCCAAAGAAATAAGTTTATATTGACTGCAAATAAAATTTTGTCTGGGAAGATGTATGTTTTATTAACTTTTATTATTTTTTTAATATTTATGTAACTGCCAAATAAGCTACAAAAATATATTATTAAATTCATTAATTTTTTTATGTTACAAATCATTAATTCTTGCAGACGGTAAAACTGGAATTGAAGTTATGTGTAAGTTTAGGAGTATTGTATTACAAATTAATTAAAGTTGTCTTCATAAACTCTCACATGACCTATAACATATCATTTAAAGAAGCATTTTCTTAAAAGACACTCCTAAATATTCATCTCGACGAAACTAATATTTTTTAATTGATTTAAGATCACCTCTGAGACTTACCTGTATCACAATCTTATCAGTGGGTTTGAACATTTGAAAAACTGGCCACACATAAGAAATAAATATTTTGTTGAGTACATTTTGCATATGATCTGGCAGATTTAAAAAACTGGTTAAAAGGTATACTATGTATGTTTTATCTGTCTTATTAGACCTGAAATGATAAACAACTTTTAGGTGATTAGGAATCATACAACATCAGAGTTGTATCTGTGATATCTGCATCTCAAGTACTTTGTACTGAATACTATGCAATGAACTCTAAAAATACTCATTGTTTCGTGCTGTGTTAAAGCATTCCATCGTATTGGTTGGCTTATGTCTTAATATTTCTCCTAGATCTCAAATAGGCATTGAAGTTTACAAAACATTGGAAATTTAATAGAATGATTAAAGTGAAATACTTTTCTTAAATGTATAAATTCACGATCATTTTCAAGAGATAATAAAATTGCGCTATAATATGTAATTCTGTTATTTATAGACATTTTTTGAGCTGCCTACATTGTCTGGCATAAAATGTTTTAAAAAGATATTATGCATTGGTATACAAAAAATATATAATTGAAAATTTAGTGAAACAAAAATTAATACTATTTGAGATCTATGGTGTATTCTTCATAAATTTTTTAAGTATTTTTAGTGAACTTAGTGCTGGAAAATGATTTTGAAATATGGTGTGAATATTATTATTATTATTTTTTTTTTTTCAAATTCTATGAATTATAAATAATTATTACTCACACTAAACTTGACTTTAAAAACTCATCAGATAATTATTTGCATCTTTTAAAATTAATTTTATGACTTATTCCAATTATTAGTTATGCATTTAAGTATAATTTTAATTGAAAACCTAAGATACAAATGTGTGATATATAAAATGCATTTTGGGTAAATATATTTATTCTTTCAATAACAATTCGATAACAATGAAAAAGTCATAAAAAAATGCTTCTGTTATAATGTGTGAATGTTTCATTAACCAGCACTATTTTAATACTTTATTGTAAATGTATTGTTTTCCAAAATTCTTATTTTCTGTAACATTAGCTACTGAAATATTACATTATTTTCATTACCTCTAAGCAATAAATTAATGTGCTGTTTTCACTGTTACTCGTAATGCGTATTTAGATGTACTATGTAATAATTGCCAAATATAAGTTATTTTTGTTTGAAAAAGTAATGTATAAAATATTTGTTATATGATTAAAACATAGAGTTGAACTAATTTAAGGGTTCTATAGCTTTAGCTCAGCACTGGTGTATTATAAAAAATAGCTATATATTTGATATTTGTCTTTTGTGAATTTATTTCATTACTTTCCGAATTTTCATCTATATGTATCTCATGACTGTATTTTTATAACAGTTTTTAGAAGTTTTACCTAAAATTTAATGCAACACATTTGTACATTGAACCTAATTTTCTGATGAAGCTGCTGGAGTCTCTTCAGTTCTTCATTTAAGCCTCTAAAACATTTGCTTTTACGAGCATTTCTCCAATACTTTCAAATTTAAATATCTGCAATTGTTTATAGTTTTCAAATCTGATTTTTTAATTTAATTGTACCAGGTCTTTTTAAGTCTTCCCTTTGATTTAATTTGTAGAGATGCATTAGTTTTATATTTATGTAAATTCAGTCTCGGTAAGTCCGAAAAAATGTTTTTCAAACTTGTACATACTGTAAAATAAATGTACTAGCACAAAATTGTACATAGAACTAAAACTCAAGAGATGTAAACAGATTTTTTAGTTATGTGTACATCAAATCTACATTACACTCCACTGTTGTTGTTAAAGTTGTTTGACTGTTAAGGAAAAAGATATTTGACATTTTTCGGGTCTTAAGATTATATGCTGCTGATTTTTACTCTGCAGTACTATATACAACTGCTAGATGAAGCCTGTAATTTCAAAATATGTGTGGAGAAAATATTTTTTTTAATTTTGAAAGTATCAGTTTTACACCTCAACTTTATGTATTTTAAAGTTTACATAATGTAATTACGTTTTACAATAGTTTCCAATGTATCTGACGCACAAAATTGTATACTGGCTTAATATTTAATAGAAAAATACATTTTTAAAAACATAAAATTCACTCTTATAACATCATCATTTAATCAACTCTTGGATAGGGATGCAAAATTTTTCATAAAATATCAATTCTCTGTTGGTTGTGTATATATTTTTCAAATCAACAAGAGGAAAGGTTTGAAATCATGAAGAAATGATTTTTGTAATGTTAATTGATTTAAACATTGTTTTTCATGTATTGTACTTCATTTTGATGTTAATTATAATGTCATTATTTATTTTTATTACTTACTATCAATTTTTAGCATAGTATTACTTATAAACTTAATTACCCATTTTAAATTACTTTAAATAAATCAGAGATGAATATTTAGTTTTTTTTTCAATGAGATTATTTCATATAGACCAGTAGCTGCGCAATCAATGTTTTTATTATTATTATTTGACTGAATTGTTGCAAAAGAGGGAAATGGCATTTGCCTGCCACATTCGGTAATCACATTTGTCAACCTCTGACAAAAAAAAAAATTATTGATGATAAATTTAGGTAGATACTTACGATGTATTCAATTTAAGAATACTGCTTAAGATGCTTTTTAAATTTATTATTTTCATGTGATTACATTATTCACATAATTTTACAGTTTCACTTTAAAAGTAATCAAAATAACAGTTTTTTTTTAAGATAGTAAGAGTGCAGTTAACAATACCTATAAATATTAGTATTATAATTATTATATATATATTCGATCTATATATCCTTCATCCGTGTATAATTTGCACCCTATCCTAATAGTTCTAAATAATTGAAAGTGTTGTGAAGGATTGGAAACGAATTTAAGAGATTACACTCCATATTTTGTGAATGTTAAAATGTGATCTTTTCCAAGTTTTAGTGTTGCCAATTTTCTTTTCCAAAGTTCATAAGCATTACTTATATTCCTTCAAACTATCTATTCTTTCAGAGGCATATGAATTACAACGAATGAGAGGTGAAACAAAGCAATAATTTTTATTGAGATTAAAAAAATTAATTAAATGTTTGTGAAGTTATAGGTACACATCCGTATTCACAAAGTGTATAGTTTATTAAGATGATGCAAATTTCTGCATGTCTGTTATGTGATCTAAATTTGTTATTCATATTATGTTTGTATGCTGGAAGGTTGCATGCACTTTTGAAATGTGCTCATGTGTACACAACACTTATGGACAGATACAGATGGAATTGCGAAATTGCAATTCTTAGTGAATACTACAGGGCTAATTGTTTCTCGTGTTTTGAAATGAGGAGCAATCGTGCCGTTCTGTTTTTATGGTCATCTAGAGAATGTTGCTGAAGATCACTTGTGGGTGACTTATTGAGGAGAATGTTATCTCAGTGAAGTTTCATCTTGTTTGAAAAGTGGTCTTATTTCATGTACCTCACAAGTAAACCAAGTAGTGAATTGCTGTAATTATTTAAGATTTTGTTAACTTCTTACTAAATTGATAAAATCAATTAAATAACTTTTCTTTGAAATTGTATTTTAATATAAATTCCACTGATGCTTTAATCCAAAGTAAAAAAGTCCCATGCTTAAAGCAGTGATTTTCAACCAGTGAACCATGGTACACTGATGTTGCTGCAATAATAGTATTGGTGTGCTGTACAAATGGTGGAACGACTGGAAATGTGTAAAATTTATTTTATTTCAACTGTTTAGTTTTGAAATTTTGACGAGCGTGTTCAAGTGATACTTGGAAAGATAATTCTGAGTATTGTATTTTTTATTGTGAAATGTCATGTACAAATTGTTTCAGAGTTTTGTAAAAGCCACTTTGGTGCAAAAGGGGTTGGTATTTAATTATATATTTTATAAATCAAGCAAAATAATACTTTATTTGTGCTGAACTTTAATTGCTAGTTTGTGTGCCATGAGATGAAAAAGGTCCCAAATCGCTGACTTAACGTAATACGTGAAATCAAAATAAGTTAACAGTTTGTAACAAATTGAATCTTGTACTGAATTTTCTTGTTATATTTCATTTTAGCAGTTGGTAGCATCTGGATTTTCAGCTTAAAACTAAATACATATTAGTAAATTCCATGAAAATTACGAGACCCTATAGTAATAGGAAAGTGGTAACTGTCACAAAATAGTACTTTTTAGTACATAAATATGCTATACATTAAAAAAAACTTATTTGCAATAGTTTTGTGATAGATCACAATTGTTTCACTTGTAATTCTTTAAATTTATTCAGATGGTGAAACTTCGCTGTCAAAACATTTCAGATGTTATATCATATTTTGGTTTGAAAGCATAATGAGGTCAGACCTGCTACTATTGTATTAACACTTTGCATACATTAAAAAATTATTCATGTCAATGTGCCAATTATAGAATATAACTGTTATAAATGTGGTTACTTTTCTTGAATTGAAATGTACAGTTAATTTGAATTTTTTTTAGCAATTTTATTTAACATTAGATTTTTTAATTAATACAGAAAAACTCATTAAAATGCGAATCCGAATTAATCAGCATACTAGTTACATAATTAAAAATTAGTTTAATTTAGTATCAAAAAATAATTACTCTACAAATTAGGCAACGTTTCTTAACTGGTAAAATGCTTCAAATTTAAATGCCACAGTTAGGAAACTTTCTTTACTTTAAAAAATATACTGTGCATTTTTCTACTTTTAGACTAAGAAAATTTCAAAATATTTCTTTGTTAATACTAAGACACTAAAATATTTTGAGGTACAAAAATATACTGTGCATTTTTCTACTTTTAGACTAAGAAAATTTCTAAATATTTCATTGTTAAAATAAGACACTAAAATGTTTTGAGGTACAAGTGACCACATTTATAGCTTTTATAAGGATAGAATTTTTACTGTGTGTCTTCCACATTGAACAAAAGTATACGTTGTGCCAAATTACTAACAAAAGTATATTACAATAAAATTCAAATGCATTGCTTTCATTGATTTATTAGAGCTGATTATATTCCTATTTTCATCAAAGTAACTGATTTTTGAAAACAATGTTTGCTTCCACTTGTGTATCTCTGGCCTTGTAATGTTCAACAGATTGTACGCAGATATTTTTTCATGTACATATCAATGAGATATTAATAAATAAGTTTTGGTGTTATGTCTTGCCTCTCTTTTCATGGTGGATTCGGAACTTAAAACGAGATTGAGTATGCAGTAATAGTTTTTCGATATAGATTCTGTATTTTAATATCGAAATGTGTGGATATAAAAAATATTTGTGTCCTTTAAAGAGAGATTAGTTGCATGCTTGACAAGTAATTATTTTTGTACCTACAGTGTGTCACAATAATTCACTTTTCTACCTATTTTTATAAGGATATAGTTAAAATAACGATTTGGAAGTTTTACAAAATAAAAGCTGTCTTTATTTTGCTTTCCATACAAAAAATCAAATTAAGTTTGCGAATAAAATTTGAAATGTACTATTTATATTAGGCATACAAATATATTTTCCCATCTTCTCAAATGTTAAACGAAAATGTAAAAAACGGTCTTTCATCAAAAAATCAGTAAAGAGCAGTTTCTTTTTTGCATTTTGTCCAACACCTTAGATTGCCGATTTTAATTTGTCTCTGTTTAAACTTATAAGACAAGATATGCAAATCACAGTGTAATTTGGAGATACTATTGTTTCGTGTGAAACATTTATATATATATGATGGTTTAGAAAATATAGCATGGTAAGTTTTTTAGAAGAAAACAATAAAAATTATTCTTGGGTCTTGCTTTTATTCTAATTATATTTTACGATTCAAATTCATACCACTAAAAAAAATCTCCCTTTATAAAAATATTTTTTTTTTAATCAATAAATTTTTAATTCTCAAGCCTTTGTGCCCTAAACGGCTTTATGAACAACTTTGTCATCCACACACTAAAATCCAAGTTTCTCCTATTCTCAGATTTCTGGGATACAATATTTTTTATGTAAAGGGAATAAAACAAAGAGAAACAAAAAACTATTGGATTTCCAGTGAATTTTCATAATACTCAATGATGGGTTATTTGGCCATGCTGCATATAATGAAAATTTTGCTTTTGCAAAATTTTCGAGATTCTTTCTCTTTAAGCCCCATTGGATTTCTTCAGGAGGGTTTGTTACCTAGAAACTGAGAGCTCATTTGTAATGCACCGGAAGCAAATGTTTAATTCTGACTTCTTTTTCAGAAATTAAGAATAGTCTTGAAAGAGCATCAGTTCGCGTTTAACCTTTCCCTGTAAAGAGCAACCATGTATGTACTGGCCCCATATGTATGAAACTGGTTTTGTTGATAAACAGATTGACTTGCTTTCAGGTAGCAAAAAGAAATATTTGATGAGTTATTGTCATTCCAAAATGGGTGCCAACTTTTCAGGGTTTGGAACCCTTGAGTACTCAAAGAAAAACATTTCCTGAGTAATCCCAAATGAATTTAATAAAACATCGAAATCAGGCATGCCATGTCTTATCTCCATGGAGCCAGGATAGCTTTTGAGGCTAGGCCCCAAACATAAAGGGTAAATATTACAAGCAATAATAGTAACCAAATGAGCAGATTCAATCTTACTTTAAAGTATTTTATCCAAAAGGAGGCTAAGTCTTAGAGCCATAATATTTTTTGGTTGAGGGTCAACCAACACGAGACAATTATCTCCAAAATGAGACACATTAAAAATGTAGATAGTTGGGAGTGGCGTGTAAACAAAACAGTTCAGAAACAAAGCAAGTAGTGATTTATTTAGGTCCCAATAATTTCAGTAGGTTGGTGCCAAAACATCTAAATTAATTTAGTTATAAAAGGGTATTTTTGAGGTGTCACCCCGAGTAAAAGCAAAATGTTTATAAGCTTGATTTAAAAAAATAAAAGCCATGATTTTAATTGACATGTCCCTCCTGACTAAAACCAGTTAAATTCTATTTTGCTTGAAGACATTTTCAATGGATTTTACTGTTATGGCAAAATGCGATTTCTTCAGATTTCCATATAACGGTTATGATTAATCAAGAAAAAATGGCGAAAAATGCGAATATTTTTGTGATCCACTGTTGGTATAAACATTAGTGTTCCTAGTGTATAATTTAAGCATGATAAATTAATAAAAACTTTAGCATTTCCAAGATTTTGATTTGAGGGAGGCTGCACCCAACGTTAAAAATATTGCCCTTGGTAACTAAGTTTGGAAAAGCTCAATTTTCGAAAGGTGCGAAATTAATGTTAGGTTGTAGGCATGGAAATGACCGCTTTTAAAACGGATTCAGGGATCCAGAAGATTTTTGGGAGCATTTGAAAAGATGGAGAGAAACAACAAATACAGAGGGTCGAGAACTGTAGGATGAACAGCCATTTCAAACAACATAATTGAACAAAAGGCGTAGTATGGTGAAGTTGTACCAAAGGAAAATTCAAGAAAAGAAAGCATTTTGTTTTCGTAACTCTAATTTCTATTCCTCAATACAAAAATTGAAGTGGAAAAAATTGCAATGCTTCTTTCGCTAAGAGCCACAATTTCACATTAGACCAGCTTAACCCTTTAAACACTAATCTGTTTTTTAATTGAACTCCGTCCAAATCGTTTTTTTCGCCATAGTTCACAATCTTTCTCCCTTGGCTCATTTTTAATACATAGTTTCGTCATGTGACTCCATCTTCACTCCGATTGGCCACTACATCAAGACATGCTCAACAATTGAAAAGCTTCTGTTTAACTACGGTTCAACTTATGGACTTGGTAAAGCAAGAAATATAAGAGCAAGAAAAAATAGCACTGCGTGGCTAGCTCGGCGTTGCCTGTGGCGTAAGGTATTAATCTGGTGTAAAATTTTCGGCAGATTTAAAATCCGTTGACATTTTTATCTATCTTTAGCAATTCCGATTTTACGAAAAAAAAACTTAACCCCAGTTGATATGTTATTTATTTCTTGCTCTCATTCACCGAAAAATGGACAGGAAATATGTTTCTTTTTTTTTAACGCGAAGGGCAGAATATGCAATGGGTTTTTTTTAAAGAGAAAAAGAGAAAGTTAATATAAAAGAAGGTCAAGTGGGTAGAAAAAGTTAATTTTAGGAGGTTTCTTCTTTCGTTCGGACAAAATGCGTTTGAAGAATCAGGTAGAGAATAAAACTATTAAATTCATTTAAAAATCTTCTAGATTGAATTTTAAAATTTTGCCGCGACCCAAAAATTGCAAAGAATCTGGACTACCTGTGTGTCAAATCTGATTGCTGTAAGTGCCATTGATCGTCAGGATTTTACAGCCGCAAAACAAACAGACAGACACTTCTTTTTATAATAGTAGAGATACAGCTCATGCTCAGAATCTCTCAGCCAACGCAGCAACGGACAAGAGCAGAGAACAGTGTTCACGTTTCAAACAAGAGGTTCTTTTCTTTTCCCCATTAATAATTATCGCCTTAAAATCCCTGCAAAATGAATCCAAACAAGGCACAACTTTTTATTAGTTAATTTAATTGCACAAAATGCCAGTACGAAACTATGAAACATATCTGGCAATTGGTTTTTACCAGACGCCAGTTTTTTAAAGTGCAATTTTAAATTAGCGTATTTAAATCAACAATTTAACATAATTTCGCAGTCAGCACAGCTGAAGTCAGCGAGACAGAAAGCTAGAACGAATCTTTAACTCATAACGAATGTTCCTTCTTTTTGTTTAGCTTTTGCATAAGTTCGTAGCTCACAAGAACTTTCGAAGATCGCAGAACAGTTGCCATTGGTGGTCAATTTGGAGGCCATTGTGAAGAATGAAGCAACTGACGTTACACTAAATGCTTTTCTTTACTATGCAGGTTTTGAACTGTTACCTAGATGTAGTCTTGCCTCTACACATAATTGTGCAATTGTAGAAATTTTTTTAAAACGAGATATATCACATTTATTTAGTAAAAAGTGTACTAGTTTAATGGCGAGAAAAATAAAAGTTTGTTTTTAAAAAAATGTTTCAAGTATAAATATTAAATTATTTCTTCAATTGCTAATGCCAGGGAGTCCATGGATTCACACACACCAGCTGACACTATATGCAGGTAAAATGCAGATGTGGTCGAAAAATAGCTAACTAACCAAAACAATTGTTTTGCAGAAAACAAACTGTTAACTAAACTTAACCATGAGGAAGTTTGTTGAAAACGTCTTGTATTGACAAACATAATCATGGGTAGGTTATAGCATCGTCAACTTTTATTTTGAAATAAAAAATTGGTACTTAAATAATTTCAAGTTAAAACTAAGCTATTTCTTATTGGCTATTATATGCAGCATTTTATAAACACATTTTTGGCTACCAATTACGAATCAGCGATCCACATATTGCAAGAGGGAGCTCTGGAATAGATATCTGTGAAGAGTGAACAGTGGATATTCATTCAGGATATTCTTAATTACATGAAGTCTGACATAGTAATTCTTTAAGGTAATACTTGTATTTTCTTGTCCAAAACATTCTACAGGGGTATTAAGTTTTTAGTAGTCTATTCCTGCAAGGCTGATATTTGTACACAGAATTTGGCATTTCAATACAATGAGTGATGGCAACATGAATATGTAAGTTATGCTAATGATGTATAAAACCTGATTTCATCAGTTATGATAAATTATTTTAAGCACTTCATAATTTTCATGTAAAACTGATTGTCGACACTCAGAAAGCAGATCCTTATACAACAAAAAGAAAATTTGAACCAAAGCTATTTTTTATTATCACAGAATAGAAATAAAATGTAATTCAATGCATAAATATGCAAATGTATCGAGAATTCATACTATAAATACAACTCAAAAATATAAAAGGCTTTTGTTTTATTTAGTATGTTTTACATAATGTAATTGTCCAATCAAAAATGCATTGTGGGTAAGAGATTTTTTGTATTAATAAAATTATACACAAGTTTGTGATGTCGCATGTAACGTTTTGATGTGCTTTGCACACAAATCACAGGGGAAAACATTAATTTTTTTTTAAATGAAATTAAAAAATGCAATAGAGAAATACAACCAATATATCAATGTCCAAAACAATTAGAAACATTTAACCAGCCCAAATGAACATGCGATAAATGTTCACAGAATAGCACTTTATAAAGCACTCACAACAATCACTATATTTAGACATCAGTATGGGTTTGTCTTCCAACATTTTTCAGGGAAATAATTGCTCCAAAGGTTTGAAAAACAAGTATAGTTTATTGAGCTTTTTGGAAGGGCGACAAATATTAAAGATACTCAAAGGAACAGATCAATGATATAGTACTTGGTCTGTCAGTGATCGACTCAAAATTTTAAAAGTTGGATTATTTACTCATCTGGTAACATTTATATTTTCACCAAGTCTGACCATTACAGATTACCAGCAGTATACACAAAGATCCTTTGAACACAGTTCATGTAGTAATAAAAAAAATTAAGTTTCTTAGCACACGAGATTAATTATAAATTAATTAATCCATTTATGATAAAGTTTCTTCCACCTTGCCAACACAAAATACTTTAAAAGTGAATCTGAAAAACATGGATGATGATGGAAAATACACAGGCATCATTAATCTCGATGAATCAGTACAAACAATCCAAGGCATCCAAGCACAGCATACTGAAAATACATCACAAGTAAATAAATGACAAATCATAGTCGCATAGTATAACTTCAGAAAGCCAAAGTGAAATTTCAGTTTTGGTACAGCTACACTCTACGTTTATGAGTGATGGCAACGGCTTGGCCATTTTTTTTGGCGCACTTCTAGTAGCGAGTTACGATAAATTAAGGCAACCCGTCTTTCGTTTCGGTTGTTATGGTTTTCATGGCAACCTCGACAAACGGAAACTTTCAATTTTCATTTTGAATATTCTAGAAAGTTCTTCCAAAATCCGTTCAAATCGTTTGATTTCATTGATTCGTTTGAAATTTTTCTTTCCTCCCATTGGTTATTTTGATTTTAAAATATCCTTTGATTGCATTGGCCGTTTAAATCTTTTTTTCTTTGATACCCTTGGTTTATTTATTTGTATTTCTACAGTTGTGGAATTTTTATTTCATAATAATTTTTTTTTCACGGCAGAGTTCTGACATGTATTGTTTTTCGCATTTGTGGAATATTCTTGTTTCGTAATTTTTTTTCTCGGGACCGTTCTGATGTATCAGGTTGTATTATTTCTTGCTTTTTTTCTTTTAAAAATCTTTTTCTTTTTCAACTTGCCTACTGTATTTAGTGTAATTGATAAGTTTCATGGTATTCTTTACCCAACATTCGTAGCTTAGTTTCTCTGCTGGTTCACAAATGTGTTTTAATATGTGCTTAAGTTTACTACTTTTTGTGAAAGTTTTTTAAAATATTCTTTTCAAAACGTTCTGAAAATGTTTAAAAAGTGTGTTGTAAAAAGAAAAAAAGTTTTGACAGAAAAGAGTTAGGAAATAATTATTTCCTTGGCGACTTTAGAAGTGCGCCAAAAACAATCGCCAAGGCCGTTGCCACCGCTCATAAACATAGACTGTAGCTGTACCTCAGTTTTTTAACCCTGTTAACATTAATTAGGAGACCAACAATTTTTTAAAACTTAAAACCATTATGTTTTCTTGAATAGAAAACTCATTTGTAAAAGAAACATAATCATGCATAAATTAAACGCAAGGGGTAGAGATCAAACACAAATATTCGTGATAACGGCCAAGTGCAAGCTGAATTCGAAAGACGACGAATGCTTGACACTGGCAGCTAACGAATGCAATTTTGACAGTCCCAGAATTAAACTTCGCAACTTTCGACAATTCCAGAATTGAACTTTACAATCCCATGTCTTTATAGAACAAACTTTTCTTTCTCAAGTTTTGAAAAAAAAATTTATTAATATAAGATTTCTTGTACTTTTTAATTGCTACATCGATCAGTGATTCAACAAGTGAGTTGCAAGAATGGTACTGGTAGTGGTATGCATAACTTATGATTATATAATTTCAGTGGTTTAGTTTAGAACTTTTGAGAAGTGCGTTCACAAATAATTTCAGGTAATTAATACCCATATTTTTAAGACCAGAATAAAAAAATGACAATTTTTTCAATTAAAAAAGTATTAAATAAAATAGTTAGTTTAAAAGCCATTTAGGAGCAAAAGGTGTGTGTATATACTACCCCTACAATACTGGACTAGACGAAAGAGGATTTGCATAAAATCTCACTACTTGTTTGGGGTGTTTTTCGTGGTATGGCCTGGGACCTTTGCATGTTGTTCCTGGTGAATAGATCACCGATGCCTAAATGAACATTTTGGACAATCAGGTTCTTCCTTCACTTTGGCAATTTTTTGGAATGCATGAATGTTACTTCCGGGACAACAACAAGCCATGTCATGTTGCAGCCTCTGTCAAGTAGTGGTATCAAGATATGGATGCAAAACATTTTCCCTGGTCTGCTTAGAGTACCGACCTAAACCCCATAGAACATTTGCGGGATGCGTTAGAGCGACGCTTACAGACCAGGGAACCTCGTCCAAAGTCTACAGCTGAGCTGGCGATATTCTTGCAGCAGGAATGGACATAAATACACATAGCTGTGTATCAAAACCTTGTTGAAAGTATGCCCAAAAGGGTTGCTAGCATAATTGCAGCACGTGGGAGACCATCCCCCTATTAAAGCATGTATTCTTTCCCTTATACCATCACATCTTGCTGTCCGGTCCATTATTGTAGGGTAGTGTATATATACAGGACGATTCTGCAGTCATGGGACAAACTTGGTGGTGTGGTACAGCTTACTAAAAGATACAGTTTTCATACAGGAATGTATGGTTGGAAGTGACACATGGAGGCACGAACACAAAAACTGAGACATGAACAGAAAAACATTGTTTATTTAGAATATCCTTGCAAAGCGCTTCTTTGAAGCAATGTTTACAATAAATGTTCAAAATTGCGACCACCAACAGCAATACATGCTTAGTAGCGTCGAAGGAGAGATTGGCGAACAGTTGCAAATATGCCAGGAATTTCGGTCACGCTTGCAGCCGCAATGGATTGTCAAGCATCGAGGTCCTCAATCGAGTCCCGTTAACAATTGTCCTCAGATGCCCCCACAAGAAGTAATCAATGCTCGATAAATCTGGCAATCGGACTGGTCCACCACGCCCAATCCATCGGCCCGCAAAACTGGCATCCAGATAATTGCGGACAACCACGTTGAAATGGGTTGGTGCATCATCATGCTCAAACCACATGAGATTACGAAGAATGGTGGAACAGCTTACAGTGATTTTGGTAAAACCTCTTCCAGAAAAATACGATGTGAGCCATTGAGTGGTTTTGGTAGGAGATATGGGCCTATGAGGAAATCGTTCACACATGCCCAAACATTCTGAGAAACGTTTTTGGAATGCATGTGGACGTGTAGAGTGTGGATTTTCTGTTGCCCACACATGAGTATTGTGCACATTGAAAACACTTTCCAGCGTAAAAGTCACCTCGGCTGTGAATAGCACAGAAGCTGGGAAATCCGGCTGCAAGAAACATTGTCAAAATTCTATGCACAGTGGGTAATCACTTGCCTGCAACGCTTGGACTCTCTGAACATTTTTGTTTTTAATTACGGTAGGTACTCGATTGCTAATCATAGGCCACTACAAGGCCAGAAGTGATGGCCACTTGTAAAGGAGAACGCAATGGCCGACCATCATTACCCCCTACGGACAGCACAATTACGGCCATGCCCTGACCCCGGATATTCGAACCAGGAATCTTCTGATCCAGAGGCCAACATCTTAACCACTAGACCGGTTGGTCGGCTACTCTGAATATGGAATGAGTGTAAACGTTCTTCATTTAAGACTCTCCGAACTGTGGGTTGACTCACATGTACACGACGTGCAATAGCTCTTGTACTTGTGTGGGGTGTTTCTTCGACAATCTTCAAGATGGTTTCTTCCATGCTTGAATGTCAAAAAGTTCTAGATCCAGTTCTTCCGTCAGAGCAGGCAATGAATGAACCATTTTCACAAAGGTGCACATGCAACTACTCAAATATTTTGTGGTTCGGCACACGCCTATATGGAAAACGTTCCTGTTACAGCAGTAGCAGTGCTCTGCGGTTCCCATTAGCAGCACCGTACATCATATGCATGTCCGCCTTTTCAGTATTTGTAAAATCTCCCATCACGGCCGACAGCACAGTTGCAAATGACGCTTTCCCACAGATGCATCAGATCACGGATGGCCAGGTACACTACTGCCCTCTACCCATAGCATTGCCAGCCAATCATAGCTGCCAAGTTTGTATTACTGTTGGTGGTCAATAATTTTGAGCATTTATTGTAAACATTGCTGCAAAGAAGCACTTAGTAATGATGTTGTAAATAAACAATATTTTTCTGTTCATGTCTCATTTTTTGTGTTTGTGCCTCCACGCTTCACTTCCGACCATACATTCCTATATCGAAAAATGTATAGGGTCATCCAGAAAATTTGGCAATTCCTCAAATCGAATCGTGCTTTGTTATTATTATTTTGCTACCACTGATAAGGAGTGACCTTGATTGAAGTAGATGTGCCAATTCGGTCTTATATGCTTTCACTACATAATTCTAGCTTGTGCTGTGTTAAAATTTTAGTTTCACTGCAGTTGAATGGAGAACCAAAAAGTTCATTTCTGTCATATTATGCTTTTTTTTTTAAAGAAAGAAAAAAATACTAGTCAGACTGCTTGTAAAATGTGTAGTGTGTACGGGACAAAGTGCTGTTTCTGATGACACAGTTCGAAAGCGGTTTGATAAATTTAGGCGCGGAAATTTCAGCCCAGGCATGAGAATGAAAAATTTCAAAAAAGAGGAAAATGAAAATGTGAAATTAAATACATGCGAGTCAGGTCTGTGTGCACAGGTTTTCGCAACAGTAAAAATTAAAATTAACAACTCGCGCATGCTCGAGGAACAATTTGTATATTATGGAGTTGGTGAGCAGTGGGCGGATCCCCCTAGTAGACCTGGGCGATGTTCAAACTTTTACAACGCGATACATTGGCATTCTAACACAATATTGTGACGTTAACCATGCATTTTATGTAAAGTAAAAGCAAAACCTTGTTCCTACATCACCATATATATATAATTATTATTAAGTTCATTTTTCTCTTGGTTATTAAAAATCGTGGTAGGAAAAAAAATAACAAGTAAAGATCTACGATGTACATTTAAGAAGCACGCATGATTTAAAACAAGATTTTGCATATATATCTGTTAAAGTGCATCAAGCGCCCCATCTTTTAAAAAATTTCATGGAAATGGTCTGTCCCTGCGTTATTTTTGTTCGAAATGCAAAAAAAAATATTATACATAAAAGTTTTGAAAAATTGCATAATATCTGTATTGTATAACATCTGTGTTGTATAACATCTATGTACCGGTCCCAGGAATGTACAATAAAAATTGAAATTCTGATAAACAAAGTATCATGAGTAAAACAAATTGTTTTCAACATATATTCTAATGAAATAATGCAATTAAGATTGTTTTGTTATATATAATAAAATAATATATTATCCTATGCTATTAATTTTCTAATTTAAATTTAAATTCATACAAGTACACTCAATTTAAGATTCAGTCAATTTTGGTCGTTTTCGCAGATTTCTCCGTTTTTGTCGATCTTGTTCGACAACCTGCAGAACATCTTGATAATGATATTCACATTTTGCTGATTGTATGAAATCAGTACTTAGCTTGACCCCTCTTTCTGCAGTCATTGACAACATTCAATGCTTGTAACTTTGTGAATGATGTGGTATAGGATGTAGAACTTAACCAATCTGAAACATCTTCTATTTAAAAATTTGATTCTAGTTCAAGCAGATAAAATAAAAAACAATAATTTGCTCCAAGTAAATCAGAAAGAGTTGTATTTAGAGTGAAATTTTTTGGAAATTTGGGTTTTCCAAAATCCATGCCATATCTACCTTGCAATTTAAAAGCAGTATCGGTGGAATTTGGTTTTGTAGCTAGCATAGCATTAGCGATGGCTTTTTGTTCTTGTGGCAGAACTTTGTTGCTCCAAAGAGCAAGTAGCCCTATCTCTTCTGTAAGATACCAGTAGTGGTTTTCAAAGGCACTGATTGCACTTTTAGATATAATGGGATGGACAGCCTTGCACACTAAGAGAATGAAGCATTTGTAGGTCGTTCCAAGGGGCATTTATGGCAGAATCGCAGGTTATCCACCAGGTGCAGTAGATGATAGTGGCAAAGTTAGCAAAGTCACACAGTTTGGCAACCTGTTGTTTTACAGTTATTGTGCCAGCAGGTAGTTGCTGTATTTGCTTCTCAAGAAGACAAATTTTAATTGTGTATAACAATTTGGCCATCCAACATGCTTTGTGCAAGGTTCCTGTACTATTGGGAAAGTCTAGGTACAATGGGCAAAGCTTTATGAACTCCACATAGTCATCTCTATTTTTTCCTGAATCGATGGCAGATGTTGCTGTCTGGATTGCATTGTCTCCAAGACCATCAACTATGCTTCTCGCTTGTATATTCACTGACTTTAGTCAAAAGATTCCAATTCACTATCAAAATATTCAAGATGATCAAAATTGTCACGAAATTAAACAAGGTTATATCTGGTGACTTGGAAGCCTCGATCTTTAAGTCATCAAACACGTGGGATAAAATGACTTCTCCAACATGATGTCGGCAAGCCGACCAAAGAAGCGCACGTCCCAATTTATTTAGCACACTGACGCAATAACATGACCTGTGTTGGAAGATGTTATATCAAATGTCATGTTCACATTTGTATGTGTGCATTACCAAGAGGTGAGCTGCTCATTTATTAAATGAACAATGATTGGGCCACATTTACGATCAGTTCCTTGGGAATATACTGGCGTACCAAGAATCTTTTGCTGGTGAACGTTTCCAAGGACAATGGTGAGATGTTTTTCACTTTTGTACTTATTGGACAATGATGTTGAAAGTTTTCAATCCAAATGCAGTTGTATATTTAGGAAAGCACCACTGTTCCTTGCAGGTAGTTGAAATCTTCATTGCAACTTGCCTTCGTGATCTATCTGCTGTTGCTTAAGATGCTGCAATTGTAGATGTCTCTAATCCTATAAAGTCATTAATGCTTTTGTATATGCTGCTTGTTGTGCTGGACTCGTGTTTAAATGTGTTGCTAGTGAAACAAGATTAGCTTTAATCACATAATGTCGTGTGGAATGAATAATGTTGATCCTGTTCTTTTGTGATGATGACTTTGAGTACTTGTTGATTGTCCTTCAAAAGAGAAAATTTCCACATAATTTGTATCACTTTGTTCATCACAATCATCATCCATAGAGATGAGAATATCACGTAATATTAAGTTGGAACTCATTTCTATATTCACTTTTTCCCTTCATATTTGTTGTAGCTGTAGACGCTGTTCTTTTCGTTTGAGTTTTGCCCGCAAGACATTAGTCATGTGATCCAAATGTTGCCAAACGGTCACTTTGCATTGACTGAAGGAAGGCAAGGTCTTCTTTGTTCTGTATTTGCTTTTCTACATTCACAGGCCATTAAGAAAATGTTAACGCTAGTTTATATTCCATCTATTTTAACTTGTCTACAGTATTTGGTGCAAGATCTTTGATTAAGGGGTATATCCCTCTTAATTTTGCGCTGTCATCAAGAAGTTTTAAGCTTTTCACAAGCTTTTCGTTCATTGATTATTGGGATATTTGCTTTTTCATGAAACAGATTTGCTTGGGAAAGGACTAGTTTTGCAGACTCCCATTTAGTCCTATTTTCTTGGACACCTTCTTCAATATGATACATCATACACCTAAAAACTTGCAAATTGGAAGTTTGGAGCCATTAATTTTTGAATCATCACAAGTTATCTTGCTTCCAAGACCAAAAATATTTGAAGTCAGTCTGGTTTCCATAGGGAAATCAGAACAAAAAGTTCAGTTAAAG
Source organism: Metellina segmentata (assembly GCA_947359465.1). Lineage (NCBI taxonomy): Eukaryota > Metazoa > Arthropoda > Arachnida > Araneae > Tetragnathidae > Metellina > Metellina segmentata. The sequence goes on along the minus strand of OX375878.1, from coordinate 17,769,034 downwards.
TTAATCCTGTGTACACTGTCCAAATCAGAATCAAACTAGCAATAAACAAAAGTTGAAAATCAGTTCATAATGAAAACCACAGGTTGAAATAAACAGGAAATGTATTGTAAACAAAGTCCCTAGTCTAAAGCTGCAGTCACTAGTCTAGTCAGTGTTACCACATGGTTTAGGCAACAACTGTATCTTGGTTGTTATTGATGATGATGATACAGAAAATCTGAAATTTAAAAGTTGTCGTGGACCCCCTAAAACTGTTTGAAAAACAAAAAGAATTGGTATGGTAACTTTTTACAGGTAATGGAACATTTTGAGATTGGGGACAAACTGACTTGTTTCTAGAGGGGCGTTTGATGCACCCTAATATCTGTGTGCGTGTGCATGTGTGTCCCCCACACACCTAATATGCTCAAGTAGATTCAAAATTAGCTTTTAAGAAAAACTTCAGCATAAATAGAAATATAGGGACATTTAATTCCTCTAAGTAATGATGACAGCATATATGACCTAGATTGCCACAGAAGTTTGCAACAAAAAAGGATGCAAACGGATTGATTGTAACATCAAGAAACAAGAATGGGTTTTTGGAATTCAACTTATCGCGATATCACGATGACCGCGAGATCTGCACTAGCTAAGGGATGACTGAGTAAGATTGGGAAAAATCGCAATGCCACGATGACCGCGAGATCTGCGCTAGCTAAGGGATGCCTGTGTAAGATAGGAAAAGATCGCTATGTCATGATGACCGCGAGATCTGCACTAGCTAAAGGATGACTGAGTAAGATCGGAAAATATCGCTATGTCACGATGACCGCGAGACCTGCGCTAGCTGTGGAAAATTCATATGTAGATTGGCCAATTAGAGCCGAGCTAGGTGGCGCTACCACTATACGACGCCCTCCTAGACTGGCGGGAATGTCACTCAGACATGTAGACAATGGTTGTAGATGTTTCTGAATAAGATCTTTGTGCCGGTTGTAAAACCTCACATCTCTGTACATTTGTATATAATATGCTTAATCTTCAATAAATAGTGAGTAGAATAATTATTACTCGACGTGTAAATTAATGGAAAGAAGGTGAAAGGAAATAGACCATAAAGTGATGACATCGTAAGAACGAACCACTGAAGACAAAACGATACAGTGCTATGACACTAGCTAAGGGATGGCTGTGCGAGATTGGAAAAAATCGCGATGTCACGATGCATCGCCATCGTGAAACCGATGTGGTTGTCGTCCTCACACTAGTTTTTCACGAAAAATCGATACATCGCCCAGGCCTACCTACTAGTACATAAAAACGTCACTAGGACATCCGGTTCTTCAAAGCTTGAAATATACTCTGATTGGCCAGAAACACTAATGACCTCATATTCTTAAAAACAGCCAAAATCACGTTAGAAAAACGCGGAAAATTACTAAAAAGCGGAAAAACATGAAAAAAACCTAAAAAAGCAGAAGATTCTCATGCCTGTTTCAGCCTCGAAGATGATGTCCACTATGGACAACCATCCTCTGTAAAGAGGACCTATTAAAAGACTGGAAATTCACGTTACACAGTTCAGGAACTATCACACTTAATTGAGAATAAAATTCCACATAATTTGTAAAGTTGGAAACTTACGAAATTATATTACATTTTAATTTCTGAAGTATAATTTATGGTTAAAAAAACTACATGGACATATATAGCGTGTTTCATCCTGAAAATTGTTTCCCTAGTTGTTAGAATGCACAGCAATACAGCATAATATAAATTAGTATCATAAGCTGCAAAATGGAAAGCATGATACTTATTTAAAATACTGATACCAATAAATAACATTAGCATTTGCTTATATGAAAATAACAATGCACAAGATACATACAATATATGTTACAGAATATGTGGATTATTGTGGTATCCATTAGAATACACTTAAAATCAAGGTATAAAAAAACTTTGAGAACACTATTTCAGTTTGTGCAGATTTAGAATAGATAGATAGTTATAATTCAGACCAAATACACATTTATTGTAACTATAAATAAGAGACTTACTTTAAATTTTGGATAGTCATTCATCAATATTGTCACTATTCCAACATAGGGTACAAACCTAAAAGTGAGTAATAATTTTTTACTATACATAAGTTTAGACAAAAAATTGAACAATAAAGGTAAAACAATTGCTAATCCCAGTGAGAACAATTATACACCAAACTAATAGTATTAATTTTGATTATTAATGAATACTTTAAAATTTGTTTCATTCTCAGGAAAAGTATATTTAGAATTGGATTTGCAGCAGTTTATAAAGTTATTACAAAAGTAAAAATCTAACAAATTTTTACTCAAAAATATGGTTTTATATAGCCAATAAACATGAAATAAAGTGTTAACATTTTAAACTCTGTGAAGAAAATCACATTTGTTTCTGCATTTGTTTTCACTAATCAGAAATCTAGTAGTTTTATTTCTGAAATGTGTTTGTTTAGGGAAATTTGGAGGTTTTTCAGTCTTTTGAGTTGGCAATACTGCCCCAATGCCATTTCCCACAATTACAGTCCTATATTTTCTGGATTGTTTTCACACAGAGAAATGCTTTTAGATAGTTAATTGAAAATTTGTCAAAAGATATGGCTTATGTGGCAAGCCTCAATCTTAGATTTAAAAAATATGTGCTACATTTTTATGCATTTAAATAAGAAAATTCTCGATTATTCTCCAGCTAGAAAATATTCTCCAGAAGATTACCAAGATTTTTATCTCTAGAAGTACCAATTAAAAAACTGGATGAAATAAGATCCAACTTCAATAAAAAAAAATTGGTTTGAATTTCAGATTTTAAAATGGTTTAACCTCAGTTGAAACAAAATACTATATGAAAACATGAGATTAAAATAACTATTAAATGTTTAGTATATGTACCAAAACAAAAAAATTATTGTTTCAATTTCTTCACTAAGTGATTAATGCCTTCATTCATTATGAATGAATACTTGAAAGCACAACATAATTTTTTTAAGATGCAAATTCAAATAACTTGTTACATTCGTTTCATTTTAAAGTGGGTGAAAATGTTTACATTTTCTATCAGTAGATTTGATTAAAGAGGAGAATCACATGTTGCTGAATTAAGTCACGGACTAAACAAAACATGAACCATAAAAGTAAAATGTATACATTTTGTCATACTTATGAGCCACAACATATATGTTGGTGGTAATTTGATACCAGATCAAGTGTATTCAAAGAATTCATCTGTCAAAAAGACTAATTCTTGATACAAAATTGCAAACTTGTAAATTATTTTAAGTATAAATTTAATTTAACATATACTACAATTGAAAATTAACTAAATGTTTTTTTTTCAGGTTCTCATTCACATTTTTGGAAAGGAAGGGAAAAGACAACACTTCAAGCTAATTGAATGAGAAGAACCATATCTGATCTGCATGCCAATTAAACATATTCAAAGGGTAACTGGCAGGCAATAAGAATGCATCTATTCAGGGGGCAGTATATGGCATGCAGGGCTAATGAAATATTTGGATGTCTATATCTGGCCAGTTAAACCTATCCCAAAAGGCAGTTAAACCTCTCTGGACAACTTTAACCTGCAGGTAGGTTAAATCCATTCAGAGCACTATACCTGATCAGTGGGCCTGAAGTAAACCTATTTGCTGCTACTCATATCTTACTGGCGCCATCTGACTTCAATGAGAATTGCTATTTTTCAAACAGCTAAAATGCGCTATTCAATATATGAGCCGTTATTTTTAAAAGTGGTACAAGTTCACTTTGAAAAAAAAAATTAGTTTATTTTTTTTAACAATTTTAATAATTATTATTGCATAATAAAATTTAACAGGTTTATAGTGTTAAAAACATCATCCAAATTGAGTAACGTTTGCCAAAATTTAATTTAAACGAAAACCCTTAAATATATCGATGTATGAAAAAATGGACTTACACCACTTTCAAAAGTAACAGCTCACATCAAAATTACAAATTTAAAACAAGGCAAATACAGTGAACTCTAGATTATCCACGGAATTCAGTGGTGCAGTTAACGCAGAGAATCCGCAAAGTGGCTAAAAAGGACACAAATCAACACAAAAATAATTTTTAATACTTTTTATTGACAGTAGTATGCCTATACGTACAGTTAAAAATGAATTAACAGTAGATTTCTGTACTAAAAGTTCGTTTATCTACCTATTCACAAAAAAAAATCAATTCATTATTTTTGTACGTGTTAAAACACTTATTTTTTATTTGAAAGACTGACATTTTTTCTACATTTGGTCACAAATTGATGAATTAAAGTGAAAGAAAGATAATCTGACCGGAGTTAATCAGGAGTTGACTGTATTTTATTTTCATATTCATTTAATTTTAGTGCAATACAAAAACCTTCAAAGTAATTCTTTGACTTATTTAAAATTAGCATTGGTAAAATGCTAGAGCCATTGGCTATTGCAATGGTGAAATGCAAATCGATTGCTTACCCCCTTGCTCGTCCGACAATGTCCTTTTTCTCTAACCACAACTGACCAGGGGCATAGAGCCCTCTATCATCCACCGAATTGTTGTCACCTTTGGTTAGTATTTTCACGGTGCCATTGTTTCTGAAACAATTAACAAGATCAAAATCATTGCAAGAAGATAAAAATAGAAATCAACTTTTGAGGCATCTCTAAATAAAAAGCAAAATGGAGCATGTGCAATAACACACTGCATTATGTGAGTTATAAACGATTCTGGGATGAGTTAAAGTAATACATCATTTTTTAATAGAGGATGAATGTCATTATTGGAGAAACCTTTAAGCATAAGAATGGTGAGAAAGGTGGGGCACATTAACGTTTAGCCCAATAATATACAAAACAATAAAAAATATGAAGAGTGGCACAGAAAATAACTTTTTAGTAAAGTTAGTTTTTTTGCAAAACATATGCTGAATTTGAGATTAGCAATACAGAAGAACTATTTAAACAACTTCAGGGGTTATGACAGGTTTTAAAGTATAAAAAAACAGAGACTAATCAAACAAAAAAGTGACAATAAGTGATTAATTGAACAAAAAAGTGAAATAGCAATAATTCCAAATATATTCAAGTATAAAAATAGATAAGAAAAAGATCCTCCTCCCTAGCCAACCCTATCTTTTTCTTTCTTTGGAAGGATATTTATTTTCTTCATTTAAAAAGCTTATTATTTTGAAAAGATATTGACAAAAAAAAAATTTTTATTCAGGATTTTTAAATATGTTGTTTATTTTTGAAATAGCTTGAAGAATTTCTTCCTTTTCTTTGAAAGACTAAGTCTGATTTTTTAATTGTTAAAGTCTGAAATTAATTTTGTCCTTTTCTTCTCAAGAGAAGATAGTGCATTTTTTAAAGCCTATCTTTGCTGACCAGCATCATCTGAGACTTTTGCCGCCCCTTCAATCATTGCCTAAGCAAGTGTTGCTTCTTTAAAATCTTTATTTTTTATCTCTTCCTTGAGTCTACCATTGGCTTCCTTTAACAATTTTGAAGCACTGTCCAACACCTCATCCTCTTTCTTACACATAATGTTAAGTTTTCGTTCTTCTTCTATTACCTTTCTTTTATTTACCAGCAGCTTAAAATTTTTTTTTTCTATGCTTCAAGTGCTTCTTTTTTTCTGCCCTTCTCTTATTTTTCTTGTGCCTTCCATTTTATATATTCTAAATAGGCATTGTAGGCTTTATATGCAATCCTTCCCATATCCAGTAGCTTTGATATAATCGGCACCAAATAAGGTTGACTGTCAAAATTTGCCAAGCTACTTTTGACCATCATCAATGCATTGAGTGTGCGTTCTGGCATTGATGCTCTGTCTGGGTAATTAGAATCCACACCACTAATGTCTCGCAGTCTGAAGAACTGGTTCCAATAAACATCAATGGACTTCATTCTAGATCCTTCTTCCTCATATTCTCTGGAGTAATTTCCACTCATCCAGCAGTATGGTTGTTGGGACTTCCCATGACATTGCTCTGGTAACTTCTAATAATTGTTGTACACTCTCAACACTGAGTCTCTCAAGAGAACCAAGACAGGATAATCTTTTAAGGAGAGATGAACTAGAGGACTTCTTTAAAATATATTTAACACTAGAAATGTCATGCTTTTGAGCAATTAAAAAAATTAATTCCTTTCCTTCTCTTTCACATTCTGTAGCGCTTTAGAAATTTTATCTCCAGTCACAATATCAGCCAGAGGCAAGTTTCTGAGGACATTATCTTCCATTGCATCATCTTCAAATTTCGAATGCATTCCTCTATGTAGATCCCACGCAAAATTGTTCTTATCAACAATTCAAGTTGTGAAGGAAGGTAATGTATCAGGGGTTTCTTTTTCTGAAGAAATTCGGTCCCACAATCAAATATAGTTGCACTTGAGACGACAAATATCACCACAACTAAATAAATGAAAAAATTTCATATAGCCTGGTCTTTGTATCATGTTGGGCTTCTCTATTAGAATGTAGTCAAAGAAATACTTTCGGTAGGCTTAGCCACCTGCTTGAACAATGCTTGATGAAATAGTGACAGTGAGTGGGAAGTTTCAAGTCTCCTTGAATTTGTTTATATGCTGAACAACGCTTAGGCCACTGATTAAACAATCTGTGAATAGAAAAAACTAGTTCAGACACACCTTCCCCAAGCTTTTAGATCTTTAAGAAAAGCATTATGTTTTTTGTGAATATTACATGTCTCAATCTTAATTAATTCTTTTTTCAGGTAGAAAGTAATGCGTAATCTTTTTAAAAACTGACTTGTTGTCATTGGGCCCATCTGAACCAATCGTGAGCAGTTGACATTGTGGAAGGGATAACTTACTCAGAGCTAGCAAAAATCTTGTGTGTCACATAAAATATCTGCAGTTTCAAACGATTTTACCTTGTTGATCTGACCAATATCTCACACCAGCTGATAATTCACTCAATCACACCAAGTTCTACAATTTTCAAGGACTACGAGTTCAGAAAAAAAAAACATCCTCTTTGGGGCAAAAAAAAAATCTTTTTTTTTTTTTGCCCTTTTTTTACAAAGAAAAAATACACAAGCACAAAAAAATTCTAATTTTTCTAATTAAATTGACACGATTTTTTTTAGAGGAGAAAATTAGTTTTTCAAATTGCACCCTAAAAATTGTTCTTGTCGAAGCAGAATCTAAGAACTTAACACATGAAAAAGTGACAGGTTACAAGCTCTGTAACATGGTAAAATATCAACAGGAAGTCAGGCTTCATACCTCACACAGTGCCAAGCAGAGGGTAAAAATTTGTTTCCAACTGACAATCATAATAAATTCAGAAAACTACAATTCAATACAAGTTCCAAGCAAATATAAAAGAAAACAGACAAAAAAATTTGTTAGAAAGCATGAGAATTTCAAGCAAACTAATTTTCCATAAATGCAAAGCTTATTACAAAACATACATACTTTTCATGTATCTTGAGAACCCGATGAACAATTGGTATATCCCGACCTTCAACTTTAAAAACTACAATATCTCCAACCCGCACGGGATCTTCTCTGTGATTTGTTAAAAATAATAAATCCCCTCTGTGAAAAGCAGGTTCCATACTGCCACTATAAATAGAATACAAGTTAATTCAGTATCTTAAATGAACGTGGAAATTGACACATCAAAGGAAATGAGCAGTGGATAAGGAAATTTAATGAGTTAAATTTGCATGGTTGTCTTTAATTACATACTATCAAAATCTTAAAAAAATTTCATTTTCTTCACACAAATTAAAGCAAAAAAAAAATCAGTTTATCCAACAGGAAGATTTTTTTTTAATTCCAATGTTTTTTCTGCTAAGTTCTATATTAGAAATAAGAAACAATACCAGTAAGAAGTACAATTCTTTATATTTTTGCTCAATTTTATTCCTCTTGAAAGCATGAAATGTGCTTATTATCATTATAATCAGATTTAGATAAGGTAGCCAATGTGTGTAATGATATCGACATCAACACATATACAAGTTAGAACACTATTTGTGCACCAGTTGGTAGTTTTTATACTTTTTACATTTTATTTTGAATGCAAATCATATATATGCATATAACCCATTTCACATACTTTGCACCCCTGCTGTAAGACAAATCTATAAAAGGCAATAATAAAGTGACTACTACAAAAGTCACTCTTGAGATTGAGAGTGTTTGTAAAAGCCCAGGTAATAACTCAAATTGTAAAAAGGATGAATAGTCTTGAACTCAGTTTTTAAATATTTTTAGACTTGTGGCACTACTGCATCAAAAGTATTACAAACTCGATTTGCTACTAGTCTTGTTTTAAAAGGTTTTGCTCTTTATGTTTAACTTCTTTTCATTAAACAGAATTTTAACATCACATGAACTACACCAGGTTCTAGTGTGAACATGAATAAATTATGCAAAATTAAATGTTTATTCTCTGTACATCTGTCACAAAATTCGGAAATTATTTATATTTTTAAAAAAAGTTAAAAACGTAGAATTTAAATTCTGCAGAATATTTTTTGAAAATAATTAAATAAATTCCAACAATAGTGGTAAAATAATCTTTAATTGTACCATATTCGAATGCTCCATTTTAGCTTCATTAACACTGATAAGGAGGTGATTGATTTCAGTGTATGGTCGTTTTAGCATACAACTTGTATAAAAATGCAGATTAAGAATGCTAAATAGTTAAATCACTAAGTTAGAATACATTTTATAGTATATAAAAACATTTCATCGAATAACATTAAATTGTTTTTAGATGATGCTTGCACTAACATACATGCAAACATAAAATGGGAGGACAGACTGCTGCTATAATGTATTCACACACACACTTAGATAAATTTTATTCACTTTATATATTTTATAAAATACTAGCAGACCAGCACGGCTTTGCTAGGGGCAGTTCTTTTTGTATCCTTACTAATATTGAAAACATTAAAAAGAAATAATAATTTTAAGAATGAGACCCACCTCCACTTGCCATAACATGGTCATGTAGCAAATTTGCATAAAATATAGACTACTTACTAAAATTTTCCACAGATTTTAAATCCGTTGAAATTTTTACTCTTAATTTAAACAATTATGAAGATAAAAACTTGGACTATAGAACAACAGCTAGCTGGTTTTTTGGCACAGTTCCAAAGGATGAAAAACATAAAATCCTTTTCTTCAATTGAGGAGCTACGATGTCAGCTCTGCAAGTGAAGAAACAATGAGTGAAAAACTTATAAATCAATTTTTAAATGTTCTAGATTAAATTTTAAAATTTGGGCTTTGAGATGCAGTCATTTTTGGGACAGTACGTGGTATAAATTCGTCAGAAGACTCCAGACCTACACATACAAACACTTCCTTTTATAATAGTAGAGATATACAGATACAGTGAAAAAAATGTAACAATATATTAAATTAATTTGATGCAATATTTGCACAAAAGCAGATTTAAAACAGGAAGAAGCTGTAAAGCAACTTTTTGTTCAATCTCTAAGCTATTTTGATTGCTCACAGTATACAAAATTTCATGATAATATACCCAGCTGTTTGGATAGAGTGCAGTCAACCAATGATTTTGCATTAAAATATTCCAAAGCAGAAATATAACTGGAAATGGGAGGAAAATATTCTATGTTCAAACAAATGCTTCATTTTTATTTATAGATAAATGAAACAAAAAGAAATTAATTTATTTGCACAGATGTTGATCATTGATTTGCATTATTAAAGATACATCATGTGTACATCAGCAAGCAATAATAAAAATTTTTAAACGTATTTTATCTATTTAAAAACAAAAATTGAGAAGTTGAAGCTCATCTCTACTATTATAAGAGAAAGTGTCTGTGTGTGTGTTCTGTTCGCAGTGTCCTTGCGAATCTATGGCACTTAGAATATTGAAACTTGGCACTCAGGTGGTTCAAATTTGATGCGATTTTTCTATTGCACCCAAATATTAAAATTTTATCTAGAACATTTAAAAATGCATTTATTAGTTTTTTTCACCCTTCATTCTTCCATTCCAGAGTGACGTCACCCGTACCTCGGTTGACCTAGGAAAGATGAAGCAAGCAGATTTTGCGATTTTCACCCACTGACGTCAGTCAGAACTATGCCGTTTTTTTCACCTTCCGTCTTTCGCTCCGAAATGTGACAACACCTGTACCTTGGTTGACCTTGCCTATTGGATCTCTTCACAATTAAATGGGAATGCATAGCTATCTACGGGCTTGACCCCACGAAAAGAACTCGGTCACGGACAAGGAAAATTTTACACTTGATCGATACCTTATACATTTTCTTTTAATAAATATTTTTCAAATGGCATATTTATATTTTTGCAAGAGATTTTGACGTCACGCCTATTGGATCTCGTCGCAATTAAATGGGAATGCGTAGCAATCACCTGGATTGCCGAGCGTTAGCAAGCAGTGGTCAAACCTGACCCCACAAAAAGAACTGTCACTGGGAAGTAAAATTTTACATTAAATCAATAATTTATCCCATTTTAATTTTTTTTTAATTCATAATTTTTGAAAAAAATATTTATATTTTCGCAAGAGATTGTGACGTGATTGTGATTTGACGGCACGCCTATTAGATCTCTTTGAAATTCGAATTTGTAGCAATGACAATGAGCATGATGGCTGCTATCCAATAGGCTACAAATTCCCATTTGGTTTACTTCGCAAATCAATACCACAGGCAACGCTGTTATCCAATAGGCTACAGATTACCATTTGGTTTGCTTCGAAAAACCAAATGGGAATTTGTAGCAATCACTGGGATTAAGCAAGCAGTGGTCACACCAGAACCCACGAAAAGAACTGTCACAGGCAACGCCATGGTGGCCATGCAGTGGCTTGTGCATATATAAACTCAAAAAACTCTTGAAGTTCATGTAGTTTGAAATACAAATTTTTTAATCAAGCAGTAAAACTTTTAAACATAAACAGAATTCACAGGAATATTATATATTTAAAGGATAAAAACCTAAATTATATTTGAATAAAATGAATGTATGAATTAACAGCACATACCTTAGAACTACAACAATGGGACTTTCACTGCCAGTGCAAACCATTAGACCCTTCCATATCATTAAAGCTGATGATACTATCATACCAAAGTTCAAAACTTGGTATACAAGCTGAAAGAAACATAATTCACTTTTAACATTCAAAATTATTTATAAAACATAAAATAATAACACTTAAAATGAGAAAAAAAAATTTTAATGCTTCTATATTTTTATTGATAAAGTATTCCGATGTACAAGTATCTAAGATATGATCAATTATACATTTCAGAAGTCAAACTAGCTCAAGATTCATTAGTACATTAAAATATTTTTTAAATACTTTTTCAAAATAAATTTATTAAAAAATTTCAGAATGTAATTTTTTAATTTTTCATTTAAACACACCTAATTCTATTAACACCATAGATACAATCCTGAGGAATACATGTAAAAAAAAACATTGTAACCATGGAAGAAAAGATTGGTTCCAAATCTAAAAAGTTAGAAAAAATATGTAAAAAAAAAAAAAAACATGAAAATATTCATTTTAAGTTTATTATTTTATTTCAACAAAATACACATCTAATAATGTAAACTTGTTTTTGCAATTAAAAATTCTTCATGAACAAAAAAAAAAATTTGTTTTACACATATAACAAGATATTATTTGTTTTCACTTTCTGACAATAAACGAGGCATACATATGATGGAATATCACTGCTATCACTAGAAATGTCATAGACATCGTTTAATCTTCTTCCTCTATTAATGAAATTCTTTGTGATTCTTGCACAAAATCAGAATGAGCCTTCTCTGGTGCTGATGTTTCCCCAGATTTACAAATAAATTCAGTTATTAATCCTTGTGTTCCGTGTTTTTGTTGGGCTGTTATATAATTCTCTGTTTGAAGCTTCAGTTCATATTGAAACTTCTCAGTGTGTAATAAAAAAATCCTACTACTACTATACCACAAATATAAAAAAAAAAATTTTAGAATCTGGGCAAAAAAACAAATTTTTAGAAATTGGCTTGGTCTGCTCGTGTTAAATCAAATTTATGTAAAAAAGGTTCTTGCAAAAACAGAATTACGTGTAGTGGCAAGTATTTAAATATTCCCTTTTTTAAACTTTAATACCATGAATGTGGAGGTTTTAATAACATGCAATGGCAGAGAAATTGTAGACTAAGGCTATAGAAAGCTTTCAAGGGCTGAATAGTAAATCCCATTTCAAAAAATATATTCTGTAACTGGTGAGATATATTTTAGTTACTAGGGAGCTCCACCCCCTGCTCGCCAACACAAGGATGTATTTTGGATTGATTTGAATGTACATAAGAATGTATTTAGCAGTATCCTGTTGGGGAAACCTTTGGCTCAGCTACCGATACATAACAGCATCATTAGCGAAGCCAAAAGTATTATTTCTTGCACTACAAGATATTGCGCAAAAAATTTATTGAAAAATTCAGGAAAATGATGCGATGCGAAATAAGACCAAGATTGAAATTAATGAGTAAAAAGTTTTTCATTTAAGGCAGAAAGTAAAATGAGGCGGCCTGTATAATAAGATGTTGGCATTTTCAAGTCCGAAAAATAGTCGTACTTATAATTCACTTCAAAATCAGATGTAATGACATTATTTTGAATAAATCAAATGCAAATCATTGGATTACATCTATTCGGGTCATGAAATTGTCATATGGAGATTCCGTAAGACAGCCTAGTTTTGAAATTAAGGCGAATATATGCACAAACATACAAAATTTGTGCAACAAGCAAAATATAGTTTCAGTGAAAATTCTATTCAATATTGACACTCTCCGATAACACCATTACACAATATTTTCGTGTTGTGAATTCACTTAGCGACAAACACGCCGGTCGTTACTTTTAAAATCGTGGCGTCAGAAATCATTACAATAGAAATACCTGTCGCTTGTTCATGCGCTTCAAATCTTCCATGCAGTCTAACATTTTTGCTTTTTATAAAATAGTTGTCAAACAATATGTAGTCTACTATTAACACATTTCGCCGCAAATCCTACGAAATCCAAGCACACGTCAACTTGCTTACAAGAGTTGAGAGGATAATACTCTAATCAGCTTGCTGCGGTTTTGATTTCTGAAATCGAAAATTTTTATTGGTAGGTATTTTAACTGACGTCCTACTGGAGCAATACACTGAGCCATTGGCAACCGTCTGGGATCAAATCTTCCTCTATGGATCAAGCAAAGATGGATTCCTCTATGGTGTGTGTGAACGTGTTTTTGAACAAAGGTCAAATGACGAGGTTACAACTGAGCTGGCACCCCACTCCAACTTGAAAACAATTAAAGCCTAGACAGATTTTGTGTGTTCCAGACCCATTTTTACAATCTTTGGGGCTCACGTTGGCGTGGTGTGGTAGTTTGGAGTGTGGATGCTAGCTCAGAAGTGATCTCTTTATCCGACCATGGTTCAAAATTACACGATGTCCTCCTCTATTATTTCCCTTCGAGTTTGATTGGTAGGAATTTTAAATAACGTCGCACTGGAGAGCATTACATCGGATATTTGCAACAGGTAATGGTAATGGTAATTTTAGTTAACATCGTACTAGAGCAACACAACGGGCTATTGACGACGGTCTGGGATCAGTCCCTTAAGGGAAAGATCCGAGGACAACACCTCATAATTTTGAACCACGGTCAGATGACGAAGCAACACCTGAGCTGGCACCCCACTCTCCAAACTTCCACAACAACCCAACGTGAGGACTTTCGGCCACGACAGATTTAAGGTGCACCAGCCGCCTCTACACCATACGCTTACAAACATCCATGCCCGGACCCGGATTCGAACCAGGAACCTTCCTTTCTAGAGGCTAACACCTTAACGACTATACCGGTTGGTCCGCATTGCAACAGGAGATGGTACATGTTAAATCTTTCGTAGCCTCAAATGTCTTCACGTTGGCGTGGAATAGTAGTTTGAAGAGTGGGATGCCAACTGAGGTCATCTGACCATGGTATTGCACTTTGGGATATCTTTCACTTTGGGATTGATCCCGGACCGTTACCAATAGACCGTTGTAAAGATTCGAGCAAGGCACCACATAATTTTGAACCACGGTCAGATGACGAAGTCATTCCTGAGCTGGAACCCCACTCTCCAAACTACCACACCACGCCACCGTGAGCAGTGATGTAGTCGTAAATTAAGCAGTGTCGGAACGGTCTGACCTGAATGGTATTGTAGAGACGGTGTTGAGAGACAGGATGGAGCGATATTTTACAATTTTTAAAAATCTATTTCTCGTATAAAAAAAACAGTGCCGGAACGACGTCCCGGCTCCACTACACCCCTGAACTTGATCCCAAAAGACCATCGTGTATAAAGGGGGCTGGTGCACGCAAATCTGTCAAGGTCTTAAATGTAATCACTATTAGGGCAACTTTTTGAAACAAATTCAACTTTTTTTCGTACGTTCGCATGTAAAGTACTGAAACCAAAATTCCTCCTGCATGGGGTGTATTGTGAGTGAGTGCAACTTTTGCGCAAATGCAACCACCTGTAACTTTTTGCATAAATGCAACCACCTGCAACTTTTTAAAGTTTAGCTTACAATTAATTATTATAAAATTATTATTTCATTTTTTGCCTTCTGAATCTACCCTTCGATCACGTGTTCTGATCTTGCGAACGCCGAAATATTGCGGATCAAACAAGAAGTTCATGGAAAGAAGACCGAACAGAAGAAAGTGAAATAAATGGCAAGAAGAGTACTTTAACATATTGGTTAGCACTCTTGATAATCCAGAGGAAACTTACGTAATCGACTGCAGAGTTTGCGAGGTGAGTGTCGATCATCAATATTTTGTTCGACTTGTAGATGACATTTTAAAATCTGAATGTTGAGCGAAAGGATTTTGCACTTCTGCTATCCGATACAGTATAGCACACTTGTTTCATAACTGCAGAAAAAGGCCGTGGATTTTACACAAATATATGGACAATCTTATCGCTTGTGTTAAGGCAGCCACAGTACAAAGCAAGCTCCGAAAAGCCGCTTTTCAGAGGAGGAGACTATCTTGCGAACGCAAGACCAAGAGGAGGAGACCATCGGCCAACTACTTGAGCCAGACGCTGGGCTACTTGGCTTCGGACAGCATTGTACTACGCCGACCACCTTCCCACTGTAAAGGACATTGCAGTGACGACGGCATTTTAGTGCGTCGTGTAAAAAAGCAGTGCGTGACCCAGAGCTGACAAAAAGCTTGCTGAAAATCAATAGCAGCTACGAATGTTGAATTCGTCTCGTAAAAAAATCGGAATCGAAAGCGTATAACATCGAGACAGAGTATGAAGATATCTGATTGATGGATTTTAAAGAAGATCATTGCAACCTTAATGCGTATCATAAAAAACGATTGGAAAATAATAATGACCAGACGATTATTGCTACACTTTCCCGAGATGATTTTCCATCAAGTCAGTATTTTCTACTGCAACAATGTCAAGCAACATCAGACTGGGTTGAACCCAATTTTTCAATGGTAAATAAATTACTGGCCAAGGATCGACCATCCAACGACACCAACGTTCTTCTGTATTTAATGATGTATTATAATACTGTTGTACACGACACAAATTGTCAGTAAATTTTGAAAATTTTCCTAGAATTTGAAATCTTTATCTAGGAGGTAGTGGTAGAACACGAACCGAAGCTGTAACGATAAGTTATTCCGAGTCTTTAATGTAAAGATGTATCTTGTTCACAAGCTTTGTAAATTAAGGCACGACAAATCCTGGGCGCCAGGTCGCCGTGGCGCCTGAAAAATTTGGTCTAGCGCCTAGATTTTCTGCTTCTGTAAAAAACGTCTCGAAAACAATTTATTATTATTTTTTTTTGCTGAATCTTTTACAGTACAAAGTCCAAAATCCAGAATCCTCCGGACCTCGGCCATTCCGGAATATTTGCAATTTTTGTCAAAAAAAAAACCTAATGTACCCCCGCCGCGCGAATTTCACGTTTGCAATAGTAAAATGGCAAATATATAAATTTGAATAATTTTTAAAAAGGGAAAAAATCTTTTAATACAATACAACAAATTTTCCTTGCAAATCTTCTAATTTTTCTCAGTGGTATTTACTCTGAACATGTCCGTTATTTTGCGTTGTTTCGTCAATTAGGTCCAAGTTTAGCTCCTTGTTCTTAAAAATTTTTCGAAATAATTAAAAAAAGTGAGAAAAAGAAAGAAAAAAAAAACACCGCTTAGCAAAAAGGGAGAACGATTTTCGAATCGGAATTCTAACAAAGCCATAAATGTTTTTGATACATTCGGTTGGCCAACAGGAGATTCTTTAATAAGTTATGGTATGAGTGAGATAGTAGAACTGACACAATGTTATAAAAAATAACTGTCATAGTCCTTAAAGATTAATGAAAAGTGTCTGCAATCTCTTTACAATGAGTATTATGAATTCAAAGTACTTGGGAAAGGGAAAAAATTGAAAGATCTAGAAGTAGTAGTTTCTAACACACGATAGATTCTCAACTTTAGGACAGTTATCCATACCCATAGTGTGTGTGATTCCAGTTTCTGCAGTAAGCTGTGAGCTGGCCTTCAGTTTGATAAATTTGATTTAAAATAAATTTAAGTCCTCAATGTGAGAGGAAAGTTTATGCAATCTGATGATGTGCAATATGAACCATCAGTGAAAGATTTTGATCCTACAAAGGCTGTGGACAAGTTGTATTTCAGTTCTAGAGCAACAGTATATGTTCATGACCATAAAAGGTCAAAAATGGAGTAAAATGTATAATTTTGATAGTAAAAATGTTATTTTTATTGCCTTAATTACTATAAATAGCATATTATTTACTGCGCATGTGTAATAAGTTATGCGATATGCACTCAAAACCTGTTTTTGTGCGATCTTTTTTTTGTGCGATATATGAAAAAAAATTATTAAGTACAATCTACTTATAGTCCTTTCAAAATTTCAATCAAATTAGAACATAATTGAAGAAGTTATTATCAATAAAAATTACTTTAAAAAAAATTGTATTTCGAGTCTTATTATTGTTCTTTGCGCAATGTAAACGATTTCCGAATATTTACAAATACAAATACAAATACAAATATCGACGACCAGCTACAGGCTCAAGCCCAACAAGGCTGGTCCTTTGTTTATGAATTCTCCAATTCTCACTGACTATCTAATTGTGTCTTAAATTCGTACACTCCCTTTGAATTAACTATATTTTCTGGCAACGCGTTCCAACTGTCTATTACCCTATTAAAGTAGTAGTTTTTCCTTAAATCCCGATTAAAATGTGTCTTATTCAATTTATACCCATGGCCCCTTGTTCTGTTATCCCTATTGAAATTTAAGCCCTCTGTGTCCCCTTGTTTTACAAACTTGAAAAGCTGAATCAAATCCCCCCTCCTTCTTCTTCTTTCCAGTGTATACATGTTTAGCTTACTTAAACGTTCATTATAGTCGAAATTTGCTAGCCCCTTTATTATTTTTGTAGCTCTGTGCTGAACCCTTTCAATTGATTCTATGTCCTTTCTCATATATGGAGCCCAGAATTGTACAGCATATTCTAGATGTGGTCTTACTAAACCCTTATATAATGGCAAGATTATATTCTTATCCCTTGAAGTTACAGTCTTTTTAATATACCCCAATAACCTATTAGCCTTTTTACCCGCAGCTGAACATTGGTGACCCATTTTAAAATCCCTGTGAATTATCACCCCAAGATCCTTGACTGTTTCTCCCTCCTTTACCTTTACTCCCTGCAGACAGTACTCGGCTCCACTGTTCCTGTAACCCATATGCAGAACTTGACATTTCCCTACATTAAATGACATACCCCGTTTTACAGCCCATTCGGATATCTTATCAAAATCCCCTTGTAAATTTCCTATCTGTAACTTGGTATCCACTGTCCCCCATATTTTTAAGTCATCTGCAAATATACTGATTCTATTCTTGATCCCCTGACCTATATCATCTATGAAAATTATAAATAAAATTGGTCCCAAAACTGATTCCTGAGGCACCCCACTTATAACTTCTGTCCACTGTGAATAATTTCCTTTTACCTGCACTCTCTGCTTTCTACCCAATAACCAATTTTTTATCCATATTAATGTTTTTCCCTGAATCCCCAGCCTTTCCAATTTAAACAGTAATGCCTCATGAGGTACTTTATCAAAAGCCTTTTGAAAATCTATGTACATGATATCCACACTGCTCTTATTATCCAGCTCCTCAGTAATTTTTTCGTAGAACTTCAAATGCCAGGCATCGTCGTGCGAAACAGGTTTGTAGAGCAGGATCTGCCCTTCCTAAACCCATACTGATTCTCTGATAACAGTCCCCCCTCCTCCAAGTATAACATTATATGCTTTTTTAACAGAGATTCAAATATTTTGCAAATTACTGATGTTAGACTTACTGGTCTATAGTTGCCCGGATCACTTTGTATTCCCTTCTTGAAAATTGGAGTTATGTTGGCCAACTTCCAATCTATTGGCACCCAACCTGTCTTTTTACTGTCCAGACGATATTTTTAAAAGAACGGGAATGAAACAAAAACTCATGTTTTCTTTCGCTCTGAATTTATTTCGCGTTTATAAATTTTTTGCACTTTTTCTGATCATTGACAACATGGTAACTGATAAAAAGCCAACTCTAAACGAGTGCGAGGTAGTATTTTCAAGTGACGAAAGTGATTTTGAACCAGTTCACCACAAGAAAATCCGCGTACTGTCAGACTACGAAGGATAATGGTTATACATTTTGAAAAGTTTTATATGAGTAAAATAAGTACAAAATAAAATATTTAAAAATGTTCGCATGTGTATTTTCTAAACGAGTTTTATAAATGAGATTCCAAAAGGTTTGACGAAATTCCAAGTACGTAGTTGCGAAGCCTCGTGTCTCGATTTCGTTTAAAAAAGCAATTTCTAGTTATTTCGTAAGGTTTTGAGTTATTTTCTACGAGATACTTTTTTTATGCGGTCCCTATTGACCGCATAAAATAATACTTTTTAATGTGTTACGAAAAATATTTTTAAAGCTACTCGTGAAGTTTTGGAAGATTGCTTTTTATGCGTTCCCTATCCACCGCACAAAAACAGGTTTGAGTGCACTCAGCGTTAGGGAAAAAAATAGTAGTATATGTTTTGCACGCGCGCGGGTTCTAACTCCTAAAAAAATAGGCTGGCTCCTAAATTTTTTTATATTTCTCATCCCTTGCTCTAAGATAATATTTGCTCTGTCTTGAACAGTTAAGCCATAAGTTAGAAAATATCCAATTGGTACTTTCCAATTACACAATTTAGCAGAAACGTATATACCTCAGTTGCAACTGGCAGTTAATCATCATTATGGCCTGTTCCAAAATAGACATAATCACTAAACTTATTTTTGTTCCATTTATGTGGCTTTAATTGACATCTCGTCAACTATAAAAGCACATATTATGGTTTTATTTAGCTTTGTTGCCTCCGAGACTTTCATTTTTAATGTTGTATTTGTAAATCCCGGAGATCCATCGACATATTGATACCATTTTCTCTAAGTTGATGCATGTGGCAAGCAAGTTTGAAAATAATTTCTCACCTAATCATACGCCATAGCCGAATGAAAATGCAATGTCAAAGCAAATGCCCGAAGCTCAGCAGAATATTCTTTAGCGTTGGGTTCTTCAATCTGCTTATTAGTACTTCAGCAGGTGTTCCTGTTATTGATTTTATGAATAATTAATGCAGAATAATAAAGCACTAATTAGGATAACTTAACCTCATCATTTTAATAAATAATTTTCCCTCTATAATCAATTCCTCTAAAAAAAGATTCCGACATCTGGGTAGCTACCAGAATAAAATCATAAGTGTGCTCCTGGAAATAATCAGTTTATTTTCGGAATACACGTTTCACAATTGTTCCTTAACAATGCTTGTTCTTTGTTCTAGTTTAAAAGTTATATAAAATTCAATTATAAAAAAATCAGTCTAGGGTCAACAACTTGAACAAGATGATTTCTTGCCAGTCTTTGTTAGTTTAACTCACTTTTTCCTACTATGTATACTAAAATGTATTTCAAGTTTACCAGGAATCGTTTTTTGATGCTCCAAATGTTAAGTTCGATATTCTAATCTGAGTCAGAAATAATCATTTCTGTATCTTATTAAAGCGGCTTTAAATTTTCTGTGACGCGTATACTTGAAAACGAATTTTCTTACAACTTGGGAAACTTATTAACTACACTATTTATACCTATATACTATTATTAATGAGAATCTTAAAAACAAGCATACTTCGATTACTAATATCATAATTTATACACTACCCTACAATAATGAACCGAACAGCAAGATGTGATGGTATACGGGAAAGAATGCATGCTTTAATAGGGAGATGGTCCCCACATGCTGCAATTACACAAGCAACCCTTCTGGGCATACTTTCAACAAGGTTTTAATACTCAGCTATGTGTATTTGTGTCCATTCCTGTTGTAAGAATGTCGCCAGCTCAGCTGTAGATTTCGGACGTGGTTCCCTGATCTGTAAGCGTCGCTCTATCGCGTCCCGCAAATCTTCTATGGGGTTTAGGTCGGGACTCTCAGCAGGCCAGGGAAGACGTTTTGCATCCATATCTTGATAAAACTGCTTGACAGAGGCTGCAACATGACATGGAGTGTTGTTGTTCTGGAAGAAACATTCGTCCATTCCATAAAATTGCCAGAGCGTAGGAAGAACCTGATTGTCCAAAATGTTCTTGTACGCGTCGCGTTTAATTTACCATGAACAACATCCAAAGGTCCCAGGCCATCTTACAACAAAAAACACCCCCAAAGAAGCAGTCGGATTTTATGCAAATCCGCTGGCGTCCGTTCCATTATTGTAGGGCAGTGTATATTTTTAAATATTCGAGTTAAAATTTGCATATTTTAATAAAAACAGTATCTACTCAGCCAAAAAAATTTTGAAAGGTTATTTAAAAATTTTATAAAAGATGATGGGCAAATTCCATACTCTCCAGATTAATAGCCTGTAGAACTGTAATTAAATCCATGATTCACAATGCAATCTGAGTGTGGGTTTTATGGCGCAAGACACAGAAGAGGATCGTGGAAGTTTGGAGAGAGGGTGCCAGCTCAGGTGGTGGGTGCCTCGACATCTGACCGTGGCTCAAAATTACTTTTTGTCGTCGGTTCTTTCCCGTTGGGACTGTCGTCAATACAACGACGTTAATTAAAATACCTATGTGATGTGAGTGAATCAAAAGTGCTTCATAGTAGTGATGCGACATCGACAGCAAAACATGGATGTTTTGAAACATCGATGTTCAAAATTAAAACATCTATGTTGATAATACATCGCCCCAAAAACATCGATGTTTTTAAAATTCTGTGTATTTAAAGTTTTCCCCCATTTCTTAAAACTGGTTTAGCAACTAGTGATGCGACGACGGCTCCAATACATTGATATTTTTTTAAATAAAACATCAATGTTTATAAACATCGACATCGATGTCGCATCCCTACTTTTCAGTCCCTTCACCCTTGGCCACTTGTGTCTGAAAGTATGTTCAATTTGTTGATTATGAAAATTATGCTACTCGGTTATTTTTAAAAATTTTTAAACGGTACTTTTTTTATTTAAAAATAAAACATCGACAACGTAAAAACATAGATGTTATAAAAACATCGACTCCAATACATCGATGTTAGAAACATCGATATCGCATCCCTAGTTGTTACATCGAGCTACAGGTGGCTCTGAATAGTGTCAGTTTAAAAGAAATCACCCTGTATGATTACGTTTTACTTTTGTGATCTTGTATGGTCCGAGATGGTTTGGTTGGAACTTCTGTCCTGGTGCAATCTGTGTTCGTTTAATGAGCACAAGGTCATTGATTGCGTACTGTTGAGAATTTTTACGAAATAAGTTATAGGAATGTTTGTGTTCATTTTCAAAATTTGTGTTTTAGCACACTTCCGCAGTTCGTCACGATTTGTTTTGAAGGCACGACGCATTTCATCAGATAACAATTGGAGAAGTTGATGATCACTTTTAGTTTTCATTTTTGCACCTATGAGTAGTTCGAACGGAGTTGTGTGAATGCTACGATGAAAAGTGGAATTGATAGCCTGTTGCATTGCAGCAACATGCTTGTACCACGTCGTGGGATCAGATTGGGACAGCTTTGAAATCACAGCGATGTTACTAAGGTTGAGTCTTTCGACCTGTCCATTTGCACGGTAACCAGTAGTCACGGGGTGCAGTTGAATGTTTTCATAGGCACAATATTGCGTGAATTCATCAGATGTGGAAGCGGAACCGATCAGTGGGAATCCGGGAGGGATTACCAAAAGTATTTTTTTGCACTTCAAGCTTAGCAATAACTTTTTTGGATGGGGTCGATTTACACGGATAGAGCCAACAGAACTGGGTGAATGAGTCAATCACAGCTAAGATATAACAATAATTTTTGCTTGAAGTTGCTAACGGTCCGAGATGGTATGTATGTAGAGGAGTATTGTCTCTGGGACAACGATTTAACAGACCCTCTTGTTTGCCGGCTTTTGTGTTTGAGAGAAGGCAAGGTATACAAGTTGAAAAAAAACTGTTCGATCTTTGGGTGTAATTGAGGGATATACACTGGCGTGCAAAAATTAAGGACGAAGCTGAGAAATTAGTATATCAGAGGAACGAGGAGGCAGGGCGGACTGAAAGACCAATCAGGAGATCGATTTGGATCAGGTACGGTAGGGCATGCGCATATATGCAGCATGACGTAGTGGTGGAGTGTCTCGGAGGGGTAGAAAGCGCTCTGGTGGTGTAACTTCAGCATTTCTGTGAAAGATATTGCACGGAGCGTACACCCCCGTTTAAACGACGTCGAGCTGCTGCCTCAGTGTTAAATGTCGAACAGGCAATCTCGTAGACGACATCTGGATGACCTTACCCGAGGTCGAATCATTGGGAAGATCGAGGAAGGTCGAAGTGTGACAAAAGCGACTGCGGAGTTCGGGATCGCTCATAGCATACACGGGTTTGGAGAGCATTTCAAACTACAGGAACAGCTCTCCGAGGGTTCAGCAGTGGTCGTCCACGAGTAACCACGGCAGCAGATGACCGGTATATTTCCCTACAGGCAAGAAGGAACAGGCGGTAGAGACCGGGAGAAATCGCAAGACACATGCAACAGACTACTGGACGACCGACTTTTTACCGTGGCCAGGAAGCTGCATAATGGTGGTCTATTTGCACTACGACCTGTAAGGTGTGTGCCATTAACGCGTGCTCAACGGAAAAGGCGTTTTATGTGGTGCCGGGAACACCAGAACTGGACAGATCAGCAATGGGGTCGAGTACTCTTTACGGATGAGAGCAGATTTAGTTTGACTTGCGATTCTGGACGCATACACATCTGAAGAGAGCGGGGAACACGCAATAGCCCCTCCAACATCATTGAAAGGGACTGGTTTGAAGGTGGTGGAGTTCTCGTTTGGGAGGCATCATGCTTGGTACCCGTACATACCTTCACATCTTCCAAGTAGGTTCAGTCACTGAGGCCCGCTATTGTAACAAGGTTCTCCTTCCTTATGTGTGTCTTTTTAGAGGTGCTATAGGTCCTCAGTTCCTCTTCATGGACGACAACGATACACCTCATCATACAGTTGCTGATGGAGAGTGAGGATATTGAGCGCATGGATCGGCCGGCAAGGTCCCCCGGATCTAAATTTAACCGAACACGTGTGGGACACTCTAAGAAGACTCTTGGCAGCATGCCACCAACCGCCAGAAACGATTCCGGAGCTGCGATTGGCGGTTTTATCTTTTTAAAAGGATTATTTGCTAAGGAGAATCCCATGGAATGTTTCTATTATTTCTTTTCTTGGAATAGAATCCTTTGGAAAGATTCTATCGTTTCTTTCATTGGAATAGATTCCTTTGGAAGTATTACGCTGCTCCTTTCTTTGGAATAGAATCTCTTAAAAAGATTCTATAAGAAAAGATTCTATATTCCTTATACTAGAATCTTTTGAAAAGATTCTTAAGGTCATTTAGACATGATTCTTATTATTTTATCATGTTGAACAAATCCTATTATTTTTTCCTTGGAATCCTTTGGAAAGGTTCTATGGCCTTATCCTCTGACTAGAATCCGTTGGAAAGATTCTATTGCTCCTTTCCTTGGAAAAGATTCCTTTGAAAAAATTCTATCGCTCCTTTCCTTGGAATAGATTCCTTTGGAAATATTACATTGCTCCTTTCTTTGTAATAGAATCCCGGAAAAAGATTCTTTTAGCCTTAAACCTTATACTAGAATCCTTTGAAAGATTCTTAAGGTCATTTACCAAGAATAGAATCAAGTTGAACAATCCTATTATTTTTTCCTTGGAATCCTTTGGAATGGTTGTATGGCCATATCATCTGACTAGAATCCTTTGGAATTATTCTAGTTACCTTATCCTCTGACTAGAATCCTTTGGAAGTATTCTATTGGCAAAGAAGTTCAAATTGATTCGAAGTCTTGAAGGGAAGATTGCAGGTTGCAAGGTGAAGTTATTCGCGTGGACCTCCAGATGGTTTAGATCGTACTTTGATGTTCAGGAATCAATCTGAGTCATTAGTACGAGTATACATCAATGAGAGTTTTGTATATAAATAAATATATAAAATGATTAGCATCAATCATCAGCAGCACCACCTCAGATTAAATTTGTTTCGTGTTCTGACTTGTGGCCAATGCTTACTTTCTTTCGAAATTAAGCATTAGCTAATGGCACATAAAATATTTATAAATTCACACAGATATTGTTACGAATTGCCCAGTTTGCTCGTTGGACCTGTAAGTTGAATTTCAGTATAAATAGTTTTACATTAAAATCCACTCCCTCATTTTTATTTAACTTTATTTGTAAAGCCTCATTCATTCATTTATCAAGCCTTAAAAACTATAAATTAGTTTTAAGGCTTAATGAATAGAAAAAATGAGGTTAGAGGAATGTGAGATTACATACTTATAGTAATCGGTTACCATTCACTTTGAGAGGTATTCTATTTTTAGATATCTTTGCCCCTAAACCCCCACTGGTTCAAGTTAAATACTGGTAAATTATGAGTTCTTCCTCCATTAGTAAATATGTGTTTTTGTGTGAAGCCTAAGTACTAAGTAAATGATGATTTGAGTTAAATGTGTACAGTCAGATTTTTGTAGTTTTTATTCATGTACACAAAAATACGTGCTCTTCTTTTCAACGTACTTTTAAGAAAATCTATGATACATCACACATAGCTGAATTTCCTCATCTTGCATGAAACAACCCTATATAAATTGAAGAGAGGAAAAATGTTTTGTTCAAACACTTCATTTTTATTTCCACAATTTAGTTTGATGCATTAGGGAAAATATAAAATCTAAACTTAAGTTAAGTGATAAAACTATTCGCATTGCATTAAAACAAAGCACAGTACGTGTAGTTCATAGTGAATTTGGTTTGTCCTATAGCTCTACAGTCTGCAAAAGAGTACGAATTAATTGGTCATTATGGAAGAACGAACCTAAAAGCTCGTTGTTGTCTATAATTTAGAAATCATTGCTTCAAGTATGTAGCAAATATTCGAAGTTATATATATCCGAATATGCAACCAAGAGTTGAAAGAAGGACTTAAACACGAGGTTGGAAATGTACTTCTACATTACATAGGAAAATACCAACGGTTGAACAAAAACTTATTGATAAGGCGTGGAGGTTGTTACGGGGACGGATCTGGAGCTTCCTATTCTAAGGGGCTCATGGAAAAAGTGTATAGTTGAAAATGAATTCGCCAGAGGATGAGAATTAAAAGAAAGACTATTGGACAGGGAATCTAGCAAGAAATTTCATTGGTAGAAGTCGGGAGTTAAGCGAAGAGGTAATTTTTATCTTATAGGCGATTTGAAAGGAAAAGTAGTGGTGGGAGGTTCGGAGGTCAAAGGTGAAAGGGGATGGCAAGATATATGACCTATTGGACAAAAGAGACGAAAGACTGAAAGGAAAGTGAGGTGATTAAGGGACCGGTCTCTGGTGAGGATTGTATTAGGGGGTTATTTTTAGGAATCATTCCATATATATATATATATAGCCCTGATCCGCCAACATTTCATTTTTTATAATTTTTTAAGACTTTTGTAGTAATTTTTTTGGAAATTCCTGTGTTCTTGAAATTATATTGCTTACCATGTTATGTCTGCAGCTTCAGCATGCTTGCATGAGTAGTTTCGAGTTTCGGTTTCTGGTTAATGCACCCCAACTGTTTTTGTATTTTATGTTATACATATTATACCTTAAAAATTAAACCATCTGTTTGCAGTGTTTTGTGAATTTTTCAGGCTTAAGATAAAGTTAACATATTATGTTCTATAGAAATTACACTCAGAAAGTTGTTTTAAGTCGTTGTTTATTATTTACATAAGCGATATTGATTAATTTACCTATCCACATTTCTATGTAACCTTCAAAATAGGTTTTTTAAATTCTGTTTTCTGAATCAGACACTTATCTACGATTGTATTATAATATTACATCTGCTTGGAAGAATCATAAAAAAGCGAGGAAATAAAACGCATAGAAAGGATGTACATTGATTTATTCTGTTAATTTTGACATAAATCCATTGATATTAAATACATTTTTAACAGATTTTTCCAAAAATATATAGTAATATAAATAAATATGTAGTTAACGAGAGCAACTTGTCCCCAACACACACAGAGCGCCATTTGAGAAAAAAAGCTATTAAAATCAATATCTAAGTTAAATGTATGAAATTAAATAATTGAAGGAGAGCAGTGATGTATAGGTAGTAAATATCATCATGCATTGAGTTTATATATTGATGAAAATTGTGATATTCTAATAAAGTTGAAAATGTGAAATTCAAACGAAATTAAATTATTGAAGAGAGCTGAGATAAAAAAGCTAGTAAATATTTTAAGGCATTTAGTTTACTGAATTCAATTTATTGATGAAAATTATGATATTATAATCAACTTTATACGAAATTTAAGTTAAAGATACGAAATAAAATTATTGAAGAGAGCCAGTAAATATTATGCTATGCATTGAGTTTAATGAATTAAAATGTACTGATTAAAATTATGACATTATAACAAATACAAATTGAGATATGAAATTCAATATTTTAAATAAAATTAAGATGCGATTGAGATAACAAAGACTTGAAAAGATGGGAATTTGTAAGTTAAATTAAATAGTTCTAGAGATTAGAGTGATGAGAGAGTAAATATTATAGGCATTGAATTTATCGATGAAAAATCATAATATTATGACGAAGTTAAGCTGAAGATATGAAATTTAATGTTTCAAATAAAAAGCAGGTGCAATTTAAAGGCCAGAAATCATGATAATTTTGAATTTAAATAAGATAATTTAAGAGAGCAGTGATGAATATATGATAAATATTATAATATATTGAGTTTATATAATTGAATTAATTAATAAAATTTATAATATTTGAATATAAATAAGTTGAATATAGGAAATTTAATGATTTAAAAAATATTAAGACGCTTTATTGAGTAAAAAGGCCCGAAAGTTTAACATTTTAAAATTAAAGAATTTTGAAGAAAATATGTGAAATTTTGAACAATTCAACCTAGAAGAGTGAAGATTTTCAAAATTTTAATATTGTTTAGAGATTTTTCTATTGATATAAAATATTAAGAGCATTCAAGATAGTGTAAAAGGAAACATAAAATATTGAAACTTGTTATTAAGGTGAAGTAAAAATTGGCATGAGAATATAATATTTAAGTAAAGTTATTGTCAATTAAATTAAAGAGTAAGATACATAACATAAAACAAAGTAAATATTGAGTGTAATATCTATTTTTATTATACTATTATGGAGTAAATATTAAAATATAAACTTGAATGCAGCATTTCCTTGATTGCAAGCAGCTATAGCTCAGCGTATTTAATGGTCTATGGAAACATTTGAAAATATCTCATTTGAAAAGTTAGACCATTAGTAGAAAAATTGAATTATAAAAGACACATTTTGATCTGATTAATTATTAAGAGAGCATTAGGTAATATTTCGATGGTAAGATGCCTTTTCTGAATTTAGAAGTTTATCAGAGAAATTAATTAATAAGTTGTAATTTGCAACTGCCATTGTGGAAAATTCTTTAAACCGAAACCAGGCGGATCTTTTTTGATTAAAGCACCTATTTTACAGGATAATAAATTGCAAAATCACTACTAAGATGAAGCTGATATAAAAGAAAAAAATTATATTGTATAGGTGGTGACGCAGCGTATAATGTTAGGGAATTTAATTAGAAACAATTGGCAAATTATATTCTGAATTGAAAAAATTATAAACTATTAACAAATTGCATTGTAGATTGTATAGGCGGTGAAGCAACATATAATGTGATGGAATTTGATTAGAAACTATTGACAAATTATGTTATGAATTATTATCAAATTGCATTATAGATTGTATAGGTGGTGAAGCAGCACATAATGTTATAGAATTTAATTAGAAACTATTGGCAATTTATAATATGAATCGGAAAAAAAATAGAATCTATTAACAAATTGCATTATAGATTGAAATTATTAAAATGAAAATTATATAATAGATTTAAATTATTAGAAAATTATGTGATCGATTAAAGTTATTAGAAAGTATAAGAAAATTATATTATGGATTGAAATTCTGATTAAATTAAAATGAATTTAGTTGTTTTATTCAAAAGAAGCAGTACTGGAGGCGTTGTTATATAATTAATGGAAAGTTGTATTGTTTGACATTTCATTAAAAAAAATATTTCTGCGCAATTTTAAAGGATTTTTCAATTACAACAAATCCACCTTACACGCGTTTTTCCTACCATAGGTTGGAGTGTGGAGTGGAGGAAAAATTTCAGAGCCATAAAGAGCAGGCTGAGAGCAAAGACATCAACAATTGACTTGTGGCGATATAGATACTTAAAAATGCTCTAAAAATGGTGGAGCAGCGTACGAATACGTTAACAAATACGTTACAAAACGTACGAACATAATCGAGTATCTATCCGCCTCATGTGTCTCAACACATTAATACTAAAACAAATAAACTGATGATGTCAAAACCTCAAACTTGCTCTTCATAGTTCTAAAATTGATCCCCGACTATTTTAACCTATAATAAAGTCGAAGAGGTTAAAGTGAATTCGGTATTTGAAAATTTTTAATCTGATAATGATTTTGAGATGAGGAGTTGAAGTTCATTTTCAAAACATGCAGAGCAAGTTGGAGCTTAGATATCAACAGTCAATGGGTGCGGCATAGATGTGGTGAGAAACACGAGGTGGGCTAATTAGTGCTTGAAAACGCTCCAATGAACGTCGAAACAACGTACGAATACGTTAATTAGTACGTTCAAAAACGTACGAACATTATCAAGCACAAATCAGTGCACTTCATGTTTCCAATCACATCTGTGCTGTACTCATTTTGCTGATGTCTAGGCTCTACCTTGCCCTACGTGATTTTGAAATTGATCTTCAATCCTTTCAATAGTTGTAACAAAAATTTGGAATAAACTTTAGGTGTTAAAATTTTAGAAGATCTTGAAGAAAAATATATAAAGGATATTGAGGTAATTATTTTATGACTATTGAGGCAAGAAATATTAATAATTTAATATTGTATTCCTATTTAGATTGATAATTTGTGTTTGAAATATATAGAAATTTAGAATAATAGGGTTTACAGAGCTGCTCCGATGTTTATTTCAGTTTATTGTTTGATATATTTTATTTACTTGTATGTATATAAGAATAAGTAACAAGTAAATTAATTCGATACATGAAATTTAAAATGTTATAGAGTTGTTTTAAATATATAATAGCTGCTTTAGATTGTATGGCACTCGGGATATTGCTTTAAATGCTTTGTTTTTGTGCAGTTGGAATAAATTGAAAGTAATAGAAATGTAATTAAAGAAATTAAATATTTTAAAACTATTTTTTTTTCTGTAAAAAAAATATTTATTGATATGGTTGGTTGTAAGAAGTGAAGATTTATAATTCGATTTATATGAAAAGGAGCTATAACTACTTGCATTAAATGAATAAAGTAAATTACTTAAACTAAGAGCAAAACAATTATTGAGAATAAGGAAATTCTCCGCTACTTTTAGGTTGAATTGGTAGGAATAATTTTTATGTAAATTATATTGAACTTAAATAGATGCTAATATTCTAAGTTATTTATTTTTTCTATTTCAATATAATTAATTTTTTGCTACTGTAATTGACGATATATTTTTAATTAACGGTAATTTATTACTATGTACTTTATTGTTTTCAGGTTTTCTATGTTAAAGTTGATACCATAAGAGAGAGAGAGAGAGAGAGAGAGAGAGAGAGAGAGAGTGAAAAGAACTATTGCTTTATAACCTACTATTCCTTATAAAAATAGTTTGGAACTCTATTAGTGTTACTTTGGCGCTGGTCGGGGCTTGTGGTTTTTCTCTGTTTTAACGGAATTGGTTTCTTAATTTTTTGTACTGTTTTTTTATTTTGTTCCAAGCTCCCCTTTTTTTTGCAGTTTTTATCTGTGCGTTTCGAGGAGGCAAATCTAGAGAAATAGGTATTCTGGTAGCCAAAGAAGATGGAGAGGAATTTAAATTTGATGGTTGTTCTTTGGAATCTTCAAGGATTTTGTAGTCAAGGATAGATGAAGATGATGCAGGTGATGTAGAGCTATTTTCAGAAGAAACGGCAAAATTATGGGTATCTATTGTTCCGGTAGTTTCTTGTAGTGCTGTTGAGTCTGGAGAAAATGATGGAGATGAATTTTGATTGGATAGTTGTTCTTTGGAATCTTCAAGAGTTTTATAGTCAGTAAAGCTTTCATTGTGTGCATATCAATTTACATTTTGTTATTTGGCCGAAAATTTCCATTACGCCCTAACCCAACGTCATTTACTTTAACCTGTACTATACCGTAGTACATAAACTATACTATGCTGTACTGTAATGTACCATAGAGTGTAAACAAATCTAAATTTCATTATTTCTTTATTGATTGAAAAATATTAGTCGATGACTAAGTACTAAAAGTCCAACTTATACTATGATTATGCCATTGAAATTTTTACTTAAGCATAAAAATCTTTTTTTTTCATGTTGACCTTCAGAGTATTAGGGATGTATTTAATGAAAGTCGCACTGAAATAACACGAGACGGTCCTGGATCAATCCTGAAGGGAAATATACCATGTAATTTTGAACCGCGGTCAGTTGGCGAGGTCCTCGCACCCAACTCTCAAAACTTCCACAGCACTCTAACGTGAGGACATTTGAGACCACGGTAAATTTAACGTGCACCAGCCCACCGTACACGGCGGTCTTTGGTTGGGTTGGAACTTGGCGGGCTGGCAAGCGGCAGGAGGCGGTAGCCCCCTAGTATCAAGTAACACACACAATCACAGTTTTAGTGACACAGGAGAGAGAAATACAGCCAGGAAAGAATGCACCTGAAAGGTATCAAACCAAATACAACTCGAAGGTTGCTAGCGCAGTGGGGGGTACCTTTGAGCCGTCATTGAAGTAAGGAGTTGTCTGTTAAATGCAGGTGCGTTGGAAAGACTATTTTAAATCCATGCAAAAGTAATGTCTCTGGTATACACACAATAAAGTAAAATTTTAACATTTTCTCCCCAAAAACTGATGATATACAACGTGACTCAGTAGGTTTGCTCACTGCACTAGTAACCTATATACAGTAGATGACAAACTCTCAGCAAAAAGTAATACCTTCAACCCGGCAGAAAACTTCAGTCGATAAAAGTATACTTATGATTTACAAAACCACGTATAAATAATAGTAACTCAGACTGTATTTCTGGTAGGTAGGTAGGTGTTTTAATTAACGTCGTACTGGAACAACACAACGGGCGATAACATATTTCTGGTTGATAATCTTTAGAGAACTTTAGAGATTCATAGTATTATGAAAACCGGGACAGGATAAATGGCAATGCTTAGAAATTGTTTGAGAAATGTTGCTTTAAGTGCGAAGAAAGTTGTAAATGTCTGAAATTTGAATTCAAGAATTTTGAAAACATTTAAGTAACCAACATTTTATGCATACTAAACAGGGGTAGTAAGTTTGATGTCTAAAATTAAACATTCGAGAGAAGGAAGAAGAAAACACTTCGAATATCACAAGAACACATAAAGTTGAAAACCTATTTTAAAGACATTTCTTTCCTAAATACTGAAGAATGCAAGTTTTCAAAGACCAGAACACTTTTATTGTTTATTTCATGTACCGTTGCAACCGGTACTACATTAAATGTCGAATCGAGGTAACCCCGTTGGTAGAGTACTGGATTAGAAAACGGAAGGTTGCCAGTTTGAAATTCATAGTCAAAACAGGGGCTAGTGGACGTACTCACGTTGGCGTGGAGTGAAAGTTAGGAGATTGGGGTGTCAGCGCAGGCGTTGACCTCGCCATCTGACCGTGTTTCAAAACTGCAAGGCGTTGTCTTCGGATCATTCCCTTAGAGATTGATTCCGTACCATCTCCAATGGCCGTTGTGTCGCTCCAGTGCGCCGTTAATTCAACTACCTACATCATGCATATAAGCAAAAGAAGAAAAATAACTTTTTTAATTTTATTCTTTACAAAGTATTTCTCCTAGACCGCCTTTAGAATTTTAATTTTAGATATTCAAATTCTTAGGTAGTTTCGATGTTAATTAACTTCGCACTGTAACAAAACAAAGGGCGTTTGGCGATGGTTTTCGGCTCAATTTTGAAGGGAAAGTACCGAGGTCAACTTCTGAGCTCGCCGCTATCTAAACTTCCACACTTGCCAACTTCAGGACATTTGAGGCTTAAACAGATTTAACGTGCATCCAATCTCTGCATACCACTGCCTTTGGTTGGATGGAGTTTTGAACTAGCAACCTTCGGGTTGCTAACCTCAGGACCCCTCACAATAAGAAGGAACAGTAATTATTAGGGACATTAGTGAGCAGCAATTATGCCGAAGTAAGGCTTTCGGACATCCATTATGAATAATGTGAATACTACAGGTTCCAAGATGTAATAAACCTTTCGGCGAAGTCAATGGCAATGCTAATCAGACTGCACTGAATAGACCCCTTAACCACAAAGCCCCTTAATCAAACTGTGTGCTTGTCCTTGTAGTTGTCTGAATTGTCCCATTTACCACATCACCCCCTATGAATAATGGTAAAAATCAGTGACTGTGATTAGAAGGAAATAAAATCATAGACATTGAAATTTATTTTACACACACTTAATATAGTATATTCTTTTGTGGCAAAACTTAGTGACTGTGCTTAGGAGGGAATACAGTCATGAACATTTTTACATGCACACATAACTTTTTCTATCCATAATCCATTGTTTATTTCAATGCCAGGTTATAAAGGATAGAATACTTTTAGTAAGGATTGGCAAGGAAGTGGAAGTTCCTGAGCTATCCCGGGGCACCATGGGAAATGTTTACACATCGCACACACCTTGAACAGTGTGTATGGGGAGAATGATACCTCTCTGAATGACTTTAAGGAAGCTGGACAACCAGACTTCGGCGCATACGAGTCACAAGGAGTATGTACCGTCATGTAAGAATTTGACGGACAGCTGGGTTTAAAATTAAACTATTTATTTACATAAATTAAATATTTACAAGATAATTATGGGCACAGCCATCGACAACTTAAACCTGCCTGAAGCCAAAGTAACAAAATTGGCAAAACAGAGACGTCTGTCTCTCGTCGAAGCTCGAGTCCGAATCCTCTCAAAATCCACGTTCGCTTCGCAGAACCGCCGCTGACAACGAGAGGGGGGTGAATTCCGAGCCCTCTAGAGATGTTTATGTCCTCTCCCGAACAGAAACACCCCCACACAGCTGCGAAAACCGTCTGTCATGCCGACTTGAGTCCCCCACCGCAAAAACTTGATCCCAGACTGAGATTGGGGAACCGACGGAAACTCCAGCTGTGTATGGATCAAATGGGCCGCCGAGGAGCAGCACGTGCAGAGACTAAAGTTGTTTTCGCATTCCGAAACATTCCAGCGTGCACGTGTTAGGGAAAAGGGTCGGTTAGTACCATATGGTACAAGTACGATACGAACTCGTAACCTATCGCATCGTCTTCCAGTTTCTTAACCCTCCTCGGTGTTCATATCAACAAGGTATCTCGTTAATAGCAAAACTGACCAGATCTTGGGGACGTGATATCTCGTCATTAAAAGAAAACGGACAAGATCTTGATCTCATCATCATAAAACAACTGGCAGTATTTTGTGAACAAGATTGTTTGTCTTTAGCAAAATTGTTCAGATCTCGATGGACGAGATATAGGGACTTTGGAGGGTTAAGAACAGTAAATCTGCTCAGCCACTGCTGGGGCACATTCATCCTTAGGAAGATTATTTATCCTTCTCTAAAGGTTCATCAGCTGGTAATATTTCACTAAAAGAACTGCTGAAGGCACATTCATCCTTAGGAAGATTACTTATCGTTCTCTAAAGGTTCATCAGCTGAAAATATTCCCTGTAAACGTTGCTTCTAGGCACTATGGACAACTTAATCATCCTACAGGGAGAAGTTTTTTTTATATACGTTTTAAAGTCCTTGTTCAATGGAATTACATGAAACTTCGGCAAAACCTCGCAAGTTTTTCCCCAGCTTCTGCGGGATTGGTACGAAACAAATTATTTTAGAGCTAGCCACTGCATAGCCAGCACGGCATTGTCTGTGATAGTGATGCGACATCGACAGCAAAACATAGATGTTTAGAAACATCGATGTTCAAAACTAAAACATCGATATTGATAATACATCGCCCCAAAACCATCGATGAGTTTAATATTCAGTGTATCTAAAGTTTTTTCCCCATTTCTTATAAGTGTTTTAGCCCCTAGTGATGTGACATCGACAGCAAAGCATCTATGTTCAAAATTAAAACATCGATGTTGATAATACATCGCCCCCAAACCATCGATGTTTTTAAAATTTGGTGTATTTAAACTTTTTCCCCCATTTCTTAAAATTGGTTTAGCAACTAGTGATGCGACATCGGCTCCAATACATCGATGTTTCATATAAAACATCAATGTTTGGAAACATCGACATCGATGTCGCATCCCTACTTTTCAGACCCTTCACTCTTGACCACTTTGGTCTAAAAGTATGTTCAATTTGCTGATTATAAAAATTATGCTTCTCGGTTATTTTTTAAATTTTTAAAACGGTACTTTTTTCATTTAAAAAATAAAACATCGACAACATAAAAACATCGACAAGTATAAACATCGATGTTACAAAAACATCGACTCCAATACATCGATGTTTTGTAAACATCGACATCGATGTCGCATCCCTACTTCCTAGCAGTCTGAATCAGTCCTTGATTGTTGCTTGTTAGATCGGATGGGGAAGTTGTACGACCAAAATCGATGCTTACACCAACTCCTTAAGATTTTATATGCAAAGCTGGTTGAATGTAGCATTGATAAGGATAAGAGTTTTTTCATTTGAGGAAGCCATATTAAAAATATTCTGGAAGCCATATTCAAATATTTTTAAATTTGTAAATGTTTAATGCAATTCAAAGTAAACACTATTCACTGTACTTTACCCAAGCACTAATTAGTGTTTAGGAGATTAACAAATTCTTTCATATAGGTACCAATTTTTTAAAATCAAAGATAACCTTTTCAGTATTACTCAAAAAAATTTTTTATTTGATAAATTATCTATTCATGCATGAATCCAATTTAATTTTGTCGTATTTCGACATTTCAGTAAAGAATCTATTCTCCTACTGTTGGTAATCTTTCAACGAAAAAGGTGTCCCAATTTTAGGTATCTATCTAATGTGAAATCTTCCGCAGATTTCAAATCTGTTTAAATTTTTACTCTAACAGTCTAGGAGATAGAAAAAAGAGCTACATAACTTAAGTTTTTTATCATCTGCTGGAATATATTTGTTTTTTATCATCTGCTGGAAAATCATTCCTCCGCGCAAAAAGAAAACGGAAAAAATAAATTTATAATCTGTCATATCTTTATGCTGTTGCCATTCCAAAAAAAAATAATAATAATTAAATTTCATTAAATTCATTTTAAAATGTTCCAGATTAAATTTTAAAATTCTCCGTGGCCCTAAAATTGCAAAAAATTCGGACTACCTGTGTGCCAAATCCCATTACTGCAAGTGCCATAGGTTCGTCAGGACTTTGCGTGCAAGAAACAAACATACAGACAAACACTCCTTTTATAATATTAGAGAAGAGATATTACCATAACATTCATCATTTAATAACAAAATCACTTACACTTATTCAGCCTCCCCTCCTTGAATACAGATTTGTGTATTCTATTCTACCTTGTGCAGTAATCAAGCTATTTGAATATAATTTAAAAATTAAGAATTTTTTTCTATCTTTAGTTCTGCTTCAAAAATCTTAGATCAGAAATACAAGAAATGTGGGTAATGATTAATAACTTCATTTATAGTTGTTGCTGGGCAATTTTAAATTTCATTTTAGTGTTGTGGATTGGGTTTTTGTGGTGCAAAGGCCAAATTTGGCCATACCTGCACCAGGTGCAGGACATACAATATCAAATAATGGACGTACACACCCAAAGACAGTTTTACTGACATACAAGAGAGAAATACATTCAGGAAGGAATTAAACATGCGCAGCCAACAACTTGCTTGTTGATAGGGCAGTGGGCATGCCCTATCAACAAGCAAGCCCTATCAACAAGCAAGTGTGGGAATAAATTATTGAAATTTAAAAAGTACTAGTATAAAGAATGAAAGTTGAAAAATATCCCAAAAAAAAGTATGCATTTGAGATCCACAATGTAAATTGACCAGAAAGAAAATGAACAAGTTTTTATTGAATGGTATCTAGTAAAGTAACTTTCACCATAAGACTAAAATAAAAATCCTGTTTCGAGTGATAAGGAATGTGATCAGATATGCAATTATCCTATCCTATATCAATTCAGTGACAAACAGATGGTTGGGAGTAGAGACTGAAAGGGACATACTATTAAGTGGTATCCACTGACCCACCAGAAGGTATGCGGCGATGTCCCTGCTACGCAACCCTGTCAGGATGAGAACTGGGTACCTAGTGCCCCTATCCTAGTCATCTCCCACCTCCGCACAGTGGTTGATATTCCCGGGAGCGAAAACTCCCCGCCCGCGGAACACCACCCACTGATACGCGAGCGCCTTTTTGCCCATCCTATATATTTCCCTCCTCCAATCTGCTGTCAGCCAAGCCCCATCCCCTTGGAAGTTGCTTTATTTTTAATCCAATTTACATTACAAAGTAACTTCTAACCAAAAACAATAAGTAGTGCAACAATGCTTGTTACAGAATAAGTTAGAATCAAAGTCCGAAACCAAAGCTTCAAATTTTGAAAACAGCCATATTTACAATATTTACATATTATATGCAGTCAATTGTACTATAAATATATGTATCCCTACCGATACAGACACCAAATACCAGTAGTCCTCCAATAGACCAATAAATTTTACCAAATAATAGTTATTTTATGTATATTTATGTAACTTTCATGAACTCCATCTCGATAGCCAAACAGTCATATCGACGACTGAGTCTACAGACTATAATTTACTATTTCAGGTTTGTGGGATTTCATCAATTCTCTGTTCAAAAATCCAGCTTTTAATTTTTACTAGGCCCTTCTTCGATTTTGGATTTGAGATTAATAATTTTTTTGTTGTGAATCATTGTAATTATTGTGAAATAATTGTGTTTTGATGTTGCTCCACTGAACACATTCGAAAATTGCGTGGTCTACATCCTCTATTGCTGTTCCACAGAAACATATTTCGCTTTTCTGGAAGAATCTATTTTGGTATTTGGCAAATACTCCATGACCTGAGATAATTTCGAATGAGCCCTGAATTCTATTTATTGATACATCGGGGGAAAAGTCATATATGGGACGTCCCTTATCCGTGTGGTTCCATCTGTTTTGCCTTGTCTTTATCTGCTCTGTTCTTTTTAGTTTCTTTATTCCCTGGAGGCTCAAAAGGATTTCACAATCTTTGTCGGTTCTTAAAGTGGCCCTCTTTGCCAATTCGTCTGCTCTCTCGTTGCCAGTGTGTCCTACGTGTGCTTTAATCCATATTAGATCTATGGGTGATTGGTAGTCTAAAATCTCTTTTTTGAGGTCGAAAGTTCTGTTGTCCGGGTTATGTAATTGGCCTAGGGCCTTTAGAACTGATCTTGAGTCTGTGTATATTTTTGCGTTTGACATTTTATTAGATTTTATGTGTTGTACTGCCTTTGATATTGCGGTTAGTTCCGCATCATAAACTGTTGCTGTGTTACTCATTAGTATTTCTCTTTCATCGATTTCTGTTTCGTTGTTGTACACTGCTTAGGCACAACCCACCCTGCCTTCCATCTTTGAACCATCTGTCAAGATGGACATTCCTCTTAGGTTATTATTCAAACATTCTCCATGCTATCCTCTCCGAGTCCCACGGAGGAACAAAGATTTGAG
Source organism: Metellina segmentata (assembly GCA_947359465.1). Classification (NCBI taxonomy): domain Eukaryota; kingdom Metazoa; phylum Arthropoda; class Arachnida; order Araneae; family Tetragnathidae; genus Metellina; species Metellina segmentata. Next base: position 17,730,373 of record OX375878.1, on the reverse strand, counting down.
TGTCTATCTTTACGTCGTTGGAGTCCTACATTTTATCATCAATAATGGTTGGGAATCCGCCTTTAAATAACCTGTATGTCTTTATTTCGCTATTTATTTTGATATCTAATGGTATGCAGCAAGAGAGGACTTGGAAGTCCTGTAGAAACGGTGCTGTGGCATTTTGTCAGAGATTTTTTAGACAGTGTTTCTCTGTATTTGATTTATCTTTATATCTTGTTTTTTTATGTCGTTATACCATATCTCTGATCTTTATGTGATCTTTTTCTCAAGTGCTTTTAAGTACATAAATTTTTTAACCTTGGGGTCCAATCCCCAGATGGCCCTGGAAATTCTATAGAGTTTCCCCTGCAGTTTTATTAATTTTTCGTGAGTGAAATTTAAGTGAGGAATAAAAGACAGGTTTTTTTATCAAATACAACCCCTAAATAAGTGATTTCTTTATTGTATTTTATATTTTCGACGTCGATTTTAATTCTGGGTATATGTGTATATTTCTTTGTAGAGAATACTGTAAATTCGCATTTAGATTTGTTTAGTTTTAATTTGTTTTTCTCAATCCAGATATTAATATTTTCTAATGCTATCTTGGCCCTACTGGTGACTCTGTAAATGGCAGTGTCTGTGATGAGAACGATGATGTCGTCGGAAAGGGGACATACGGGTTTTTGAAGATAATAAATTCTTGAATTATTTTATTCCATTCTTGGTTCATAACAATTGAAAAATTAAAATTCGATAATTTGCAAAATGTGTCAAGGCATTTGGGCTCGTATTTAGTCAAAACATTCTTCTTTTCACCTAAAAGAACTCACAATAAGAGAATATAATGATATATTTTAAACGTATTTAACAAATCAGCAGAACAATTTACCACAGCAAGAAAATTTTCATTTTGGTGATTCTTGCAAAGGCTGTAAAAAAATTAACGAAAGAAACACATACAGCACATCTATTAGAAAAAATAATATTTTTCGAACTCAAAATATTTTCTCAATTAGTTTTGCTAGGTAGCATTAAAAACAAACTAACTCAATTGTACTTGCAAATAATGAATAAAATGAACCAATACTTATTTAAGATACAAATATGTGATTGATCTAAAATCTTCACTGCCCTACAAAAAGTGAATTTGGTTGAGTAGCATTTAAAAACAAGCAAACTCAACTCATTTGATCTACAGAACTGAATGATTTGATAAAACTCTACGGAAGTACTTTCTACTCTAATGAGATTCCCAGCAGTCTGATGACAGAAGGCAATGATAAATCTAGAAGATAGAAATCAGCGTAGCAAAGAGAATGTGAGCGAACGTGTAAACAAATTTAGATTTCCGAATCACCTTGATGGAATTGAAGAAGATGTTAAGTAGCTAATTGTTGTGACATGAGAGTGAGTTTTTTTATCAAGTAATTTATTTGAATTTTGAATATGTAGATCTGTTTGAAGTACAAAAAAATGTTGCTCCATATTTTATACTAATTTTTTTTTTGTAATGAGCATATCGACACCTATATGTATATATTCATTACAAATGGATTTGATTTGGGTATGCCGCCATCTTTCCATTGCAAGACGATTAAAATAAATTAAATTAAGATATATTTTTTTATGTTTCATAATTAAAAGCTGTATTCCATAGTCAAGTTAATATATCTATCATTCTAAATAGGTAGACGTGGTTTCCATTTAGAAACCGAATCTCTGAATTTGAAAAAGTACCATAAGGATTCAATTTAAAATTGAATGTTTGTCGAAGAAAGGGAAATTTTAAACAATATTTTATTCATCTTGGAATAATATCACAATTAGGAACTTTGAAAAATTAAATTATTTTTGTCTCAAGTGACAGAAGATTTGAGGTTGCTAACTCTACAAATATACGCTGTTTTCCCACAACTTATATACATGTGAAACATTCAAGTTAACCTTCTGTTTTTGAAAAATTGTAATCAATTGAGTTTGTTTAGTCTACACTGATGACATTTATTTTTAAAACAATTTTCGTTATTCAACGTGCCACTGAATGGAATTAAAAAAAAATTTGTTTACTTCAAAAAATATCCTAATCTTTAACTGTATAAAAACAATTTAATTAACCGTCCTCTCATATTGGTAATGAAATTCGAAAACATTGCATACGAGATGCAAGAATGCCACAAGTACGGCATATTCATAGGTGAAAAAATGCAAGACTATACGCTGAAAATTCGCCATTTTTATTGGAAATGAAAAGACGGGATATTCATAATCACTGCAAAACTCAAAATCGTCTTCTGTTGTTGTCACTTTAGAACATTTTTATTTAGTTTGTCTCACAGCAGAAGTGTGATGAATATGATTTGGATTATATGGATGGATTTTTCATGTTTTTTCCTTTTTTTGAGTACAAAGTAAATTGTAGAAGCTATACAAAAGTTTAAACGATGTTAAAAAATTATTTTCCGTGATGCTTGCCTTTTTTTGTGAAAGAGTCATCAAGAGAGTCTGATCACTTTTCAAATCAACATGCTAGCAACATTAAAATAACATTGTTTGCTAGACAATTATTCTCAATCATTCCAATAATATCTGCAACCAAATCTCTATTATCTTGATTATTCAGAAACAGGTAAGAACTCTGATTCAAAAGGATTGCTGGTTGAGTTCTGTGTTTCGCTTCACATCCTGTCCTTGAACCCCCCCCCCCTTGCAAGATTCGGACTAGATTGGGAGATAAGAAACTTGCTAAAGAAAACACGAGCATGCGCATTGTGCTTTTGGCCTCCAAGAGAAAAAGAAACCCTTCCATTTAATACGCTCGTCCGTCCGTCCATTCAATAGTTTTTTTCGTCTGCGCAACAGTTATTACGCAACACCGTTGCAATTCCTACCCTATTGCGCAGATGAGGATGTTTTGAATGAAATCACTCACAGTCGCTATCGCGCATGTTGTTTTGGAAATGAATTTACTGTAACAAAATAAATGTGCATCACACCTGAAGCAAAACTCAAGAACTTTTCGATCCCAACGTAATAATTATATTTCTATTGAGGTGGACAGACATGGCACATTTCACAGGAACTTTAAAACTAAAGATTTGTGAAGCAGTGGATTTACGTTCAACTGAATTTGCAACGAGGCATGCAGATGATGTTAAAAATCAGTCCATGCTGATCGACCCGAATGTGGCAATCGAAGTCGATGAGATCCACGTCGCTCGCTCAACCACACGACAGAAAACGTGTAACCCGATATGGAACGAGTCCTTCACCACCGAAATTCGCAATGGACAGAATTTGGGATTAACTGTTTCCCAAGATGCGGCGATATCCTCTGAAGATGTTGTCGCCAAGTGCAGCCTTTCGTTTGATGAGCTTTTGAATTCTTCGAAAGAATCCGGAAAATATGAATCCGACTGTTGGGTATGTCCTTCATTTATCAAATACCCTCGCTTTAAAATGTGCCCCAAGCCCTCAAAGAATCACAAAATGTTGATGCACAGGTTTTGAATAATGTAAGGTAGCATACTGCTTTTCCTGTCCTGATGTTTCAGACATTGAACTGCTCTTGGTGTTAATGGCAGAAATGGATGAATGACAGCTGACTGCCAATCACTATCTTGAGAGTATCATTGAGCTGTCATATCACTTTATTGTGGCTATTTTTGCTAGTCCTCATTGCAGCTCAATCCTTTCACTCTGATTACATTTATTTATTATGATCAATTGTACTTCAAAGTTTTGATTGTCTTATTTTATAACCTTTAATAGATCATTTATCAATTGTTTTACTTTTGCTCTGCAAATTAGCATCACTGACTGTCTTTTGTGTGTATTTCAACTATTGATTATCACACTTATGAAACAAAAATACCATAGGAAATACCATTTTGCTCTGCAAAAGTTGTAACATACCTAAGTTTTTGCAAAACAGAAGCAAAGCATGTAAGTTTTAAGAAAAGCCCTTAAGGAAAATGTCATGTTTTACATTTAAGAATGTTCGTGAGAAACAGTTTATTCGATGCATAAACATGAGAAACAGTAATGAAATCAATATGTAAAGTAGTATATTAGTTAATTTGTTATGTATGTTGTCCTGCATATTCCATCACTTGCATACTATTTTTCTGTAAGGAGTGAAAATCCTAAATTCTGCATTTGTTCTTATTGCTTGGAAGGTGTTGAATGGACATATTTTATTTCTGTTAATCTGAATACAATTCTTGATTAAGCTCTCAAAATAAGTTGCTCACCAATACAAAAATCTTATTTTTATTATGTCTTTTTCACAATACCTACTGTAGTCCTTAAGAGTTTTGGAGGACCTTAAAATATCTTTTTTTAAACTGTTAAAAATTAAGATATTTGAAAAACCCTGTTGGATCCATTATCCCTTAAGGTTCACTAATTAAAGTCCCTCACTGTATTGAAACTCTGGTATTTTTTACTAATGAGGAAAGTAAAAATTACTTTTCATTCAATCAAATGTATTAATATTTAGTGGTTAAGTGGAAATCTTTATTTTTATCTCTTCATAATCTACCTTTTTAATACTACATATTGCAGTGATATTGATTTGGCCATTAATAAACATCCTATCAAAGGTACTGGCCAAATGTTTACATTTTAACATGTTTTAAAGAAACTTTTTATGCATTTTTTGTTTTTAACATTCTAGGCTTTGCGATATTTCTGAGTGATAAAGTACTATCCCTCCCCACACATAATGGTTAAATAGCTACACCTGATGGTTGTAAGAATCTTAAGAAAGTTTGTTGGTCGAGAGTTAAAACAGGTTACAAATAGAAGTAAGTGAGTGAAGCTTTCAAAAGGTTAATCAGGTTACACCAGATTTTCAGAATTATGTAACCATCATGAACTGACCCATAAAGCTCTATGTTCTAGAATTAGATTATTGGAAACTTAGAAACTTAATAGTAAGTACTATGCGGGCAAAAGGGGTAGTAGAGTTGGTGCACTGTATTGGGGTTTCATAAGTGATAAAGCAAATGAACAACCAATGTTTCTTTATTCTCCTTTCTCAGCTGCCAATATCTGTCTTTGAAGCCAGGAGTTAGAGATGTTCGAGTGTTATATTAATATTTTTTTTTATTGTAAATTAATTTAATTCTTTTATGGGTATGTTTTGTTTCTTTGTAAGGCCATCATTTGCTACATGAATGTTATTAGACCAGAACCTAAGGTTTAAAGTTGATTCTCAACCCTATAGCTACAACATAGTTTAGAAGTGGTCCTTAATCTGAAGTATTTCCACAAGGTGAAACATAAGTTGACAAAGTTTTGAATTGATACTAAGCAGAATTTCATGATCTAAATACTGATTTGAGAGCTAAAGATATTTTTGTCACAACATGTGGAATTCCTACTCTTAATGTGACCTAAAGTGCTTAACAAGCTATATGTACACTGCTTCTACTTGTGTTGACATCTTTTTTAGTTATGTTTTCAATTCTGCTTAGTATCAATTTAGTTTTGAATTGGTACTAAGCAGAATTTCATGATCTAAATACTGATTTGGGAGCTAAAGATATTTTTGTCACAACATGTACAATTCCTATTACATGTATATTCCTTAATGTGACCTAAAGTGCTTAACAAGCTATATGTAGGCTACACTGTTTCTACTTGTGTTGACATCTTTTTTAGTTATGTTTTCAATTCCGTTACAAGTGAAAGGAAGTTGAATGGAATCAAGAACAACTTGTGTATGTTGTGCTTCTTTAAGCCAATCAAGTTTCAGCTACCAAAATAATTGGTAAAGAATACACAATCCCTTGTCTCATTTACCAACCATCATCTGAATAAATGGAATTGCAATACCTAATGCATTCTGTTCACTTGTGCCAAGTTAAATTTGCCTGTTTAATTTGCCAATTGAGCGAGTAATGGACCAAAGCTGGTAACCGTGCTTTTAGACTGTTGAAAGTTTTGGGTGATTGAGAAACACTTGTTCACTTCCTTTTTATCCTCAACAAACACAGGATGGAGAAAATTAACAGCAAGGAGGATGCAAGTTCACATTCTATGACCAATTCTCTTATTCTATATATAGAACACCAATTAATTGATCACTGAAAGGAAATAATATTCTAAGCTGTTTTAAGGAGTATATCTCAAAAGAAAGGTTGAAAACCACAGGTCTAAAATATGTTATGTTGTTAATTGAATCAGTTTCCAATTCGTTATTTTTTAAATTTCAGATTGACTTGGAACCAAGTGGGAAAATACATATTGTCATTGAACTTGTTCCTCAAGGTAATTTATTGCAAATTTTGACAAATACTATTCCTTCCCTGCTATGTAAAATTTTCCTGCATTACTAAATGCATACTACATTAATTTAATTTATTATTGTGAAAATCAATTTTAGTAATAAAATATTTTTGCTTTGTTCTGTTTACATATTTTTGTATGTTGTTGAAGCAGTAAAATAGTTTTTATTTTGAATTTGTAATGGCTTATTTATATAATCTGTGCAATGCACTTTTATTTTCCTTCCATAAGTAATTCTTGTTACACATTTTAGAAAGTGCTGCTCAGAAACCTAAAGCATCTATAGACAGGGAAGGTCTTAATAGAAGAGGGGCAACGCGATGTAGAGTTCATCAAGTCAAAGGCCACAAATTTATGGCAACTTTACTTAGGCAACCTACATTTTGTTCTCATTGCAGAGGATTTATTTGGTGAGTATTCCTATTGTTCTATGAGTGTCTTAACTTAAGCATAAATGACAAACTGTTCATATAAAAGTAAATTGTATAAAAATATGATATTATAATACCCCTGTTCTGTAAATTAGTATATGATCCCATAGTGATTTTTCTATTTGTGATTACAATTCAGGGCATTCTACTTTTGACTACTCTTATTAATTATTAAATTTGTTTTCAAAATTATAAAATGAATTTCTTTTTTAGGGGAATGGGCAAACAGGGATACCAATGTCAAGGCAAGGAAATGTGAATTGTTTAACTTATTTTTTCTGTCCCTAATTTGTGTTTTCTTTCTAATAGAAAAAAATTTCAGTTACTAACCAATATAATTCTATTCTTCCAGTTTGTAGATGCGTTGTACATAAGCGCTGCCATGAATCCGTTATAACTAAATGTCCTGGTTCAATTGATTCTGTTGAAGACGAGGTAAAAATTTTATTTTCGATAGATATATAAAAGTTTAGAAAATATTCAATTGAATTTCTTGTTAAATATAGTTATCAACTTTTTCTTTTGAAAAATTAAGCATGTTTTATTCTTTTACTTTTCTTTAATAATTTTATTTTGTACGTTATTGATAAATGTATCTAATAGTGAGTGTTATTTTATTAGGTGAAATTAAATTTGTACCAATTTCTTCAACAAGAGGTATTATAAATATGCATTTAAGCATCTAATCTGCTTTTATTTTTGTGATTAGGCAATCTTGCTGTTAAAAGATGTGACATGGTCTTCCCACCTAAGGGGTTGCGATGGCCCGGTTGGAAGAATAATGGATTAGCAACCAGAGGGTTGTGAGTTCGAATCTAACAAACACTGTTGTGTACAAAGGGGGGCTGGTACATATTATATCTGCCGTGGCCTCAAGTGTCCTCACGTTGGCATGGTATGAAGGTTTGGAGAGTGGGGTGCCAGCTTACGTGTTACCTCGTCATCTGACTGTGGTTCAAAATTAAGTTGTCCTTGGTTCTTTCCCTTTGGGGAATGATACTGGACCATCGTCAATAGCCTATTGTGTTGCTCCAGTATGACGTTAATTAAAATACCTATCCACCTTCCACCTAAGTGTTTTACCAGTGAAACAGAAGCTGGTGCTGTTATATCTCAACATTGCCAAAGTTATGGATGGTCTTGTTTCCTAAAACAAACTATTGAGAAGTGCCTGGACATGATAACAATATATCTTCCTCAAGTCTTAAACTCGTAAGGGCTTTTTCTGCTAGGACATTTTGGATTCACTAGGAGGCCCGCCCCCTGCTCGCCAACCTCCGGAGATTTGCTTTGCAATCCTCATTTGTTCGCTGTGTGAACTTTGCTCGCTTCACTCGCATCAATAAAGACATTGTTTACAAAATATGATATTCCAAAAAAATATTTTTCAAATATAAATTTGTTGCACTACAGAAAAATTATGCAGTGCCTCTGGAATCAGAAATCGAACAATTTGGAATTAAAATGAAAACTTTGAGCAAATTTTGACTTGAAATGTGAGCGCCGCTTTGGAAATCGAATACCCAGCATGTCATTTGTAAGTTGCAACAGCTTGACTAATATTAATTTTTTTTTTCAATAAAATTTTATCTGATAAGGCTATAAATTCAATTGAGGCGCGAGGCTTCGTGGTAAATCAACAATCGTACAGTGTTGCCAAAACATGATAACAAATAACGTCTTTTTTGTGTGCCACATAAGGAATTAATATAGATGTATGACAAAACCTTCTTGTTGTGTCTTACCCCTTTGAATGGCTCTGGAAGAATTTGAAGAAGGATTGTATGTGAGATGTTTTCCTGCCTATATATTTGATTACTAAGCGGGTGCTTTTAGATTCTTTAGTGAAATAAGGGGATCTCTGATTAAAAAATTTAGCCATTGGTTTTAAAATTTAGCCATAATCAACTGGTAGTTCATTAGTAGTGTCCATTATCTTCCCAATGTTTGCTGGCAACTTATTTTATATCTTACGATTAAGCGTTGCTGGGATAATTCATTATTCTAGCAAGCAGAAACCAACCAATTCAGCTTGTGGCTAAGCTTGACTTCTATCCAATGCATAGAACCCCCTCCCAGCTACTTTCAACATTTGTATAATCGCCACCAATGGCTAACAGACTAACAAATTCCCTTCCTTGTGACAGTAATTTCATGATAAGAAATAAGTTAAACTGCCTTTCCTCTATTTGAACCTTTCTCCAGAGTGAAATAGTAAAGATATCTCTCGTCTGGCTCACCACAATTAGTAATGCTATTCTTTAAAGATAACTTGTTTGCAAATATTTACTGGTTTAAAATTCATGGGAAAGTGAGAAAAAATCACTTTTCATTTCGTAGTTAACTAAGAAAAATTAGTTTTTAAAAATAAAAATATCTTTTGAACTACCAAGTCATTCACATTGAAAAGTTTTAAGCACCTCTTGTTTTTGAAATCTGACAAATATCAACACCTTAATACTACAACACTATTAGGTACAAGTTTACTCTTTAGAGGAATTGTACTGTAAGATTTTTAGTGTTTTACTATTTTTAGGTTGCTGGGAGTAGGTTTAACATAAACCTCCCTCATCGATTGTCTGTTCATACTTACAAACTGCCTACATTTTGTGATCATTGTGGCTCTTTGTTATATGGAATAATCAGACAAGGCTTACATTGTAAAGGTATAATACATTTGACAAATTAAAATAAAATATTTTTAAATATTAATTAAATTACTTTTTTAAATTTTAAATTACTATGAATATTACTTAGTGTATTATTGTGTTGTAATTTTTAATATTTTGCATTTGAATACTTTTGTGTATCTATAAAATAAGATATTAAATCTGGTTTTTTTAAGCTTGTAGTATGAATATTCATAAGCGCTGCCAGAAGAATGTGGCTAACAATTGTGGAATCTATCCCAAACAAATGGCTGAGATTCTGAGTGTGTTGGGAATATCAAACGACAAATTAAGAGAGACTCGCACGGAGAAGAAAAAGGTAAAACATAAGCTTTTTATGTGTTGATAGTCTTAGTTAGTTTATTTCTTTCAAAAAGTAATATCTAGTTTTCCCTTCAGCCTTCAATAAGTGAATCTCCTAATGAACTGGAACAGATTCCTGAATGATCACATGCATTGCCTCTTCCATCAGATTTGGATTCACAAGGTATCAATCAAAATAATCTTAATAAACCTGTTTTTTTAATGAACATAATTTTTCCTTAAAATTATTGTGGAAAAGTAATGTTTTAAATTTTTCATAAGGCATGTTAAAGCACTTTTTCTCTTCCTTTTATTGTATACTAGCTGAATAACCCGCCGTTGCTCAGGTTTCAAATATGACTGGGAAATTGCCCTGTATTAATTCAAATACACGAACCCTGTAGAGCGAGTGATCACAACATTTCCCTGCGTTAACTCAAATACACAAACCCTGTAGACCGTATGTCCTTGTTCATGTCCATTTATTGCAGGAAATCAAATTTTAGATTTTAAAATTGGGGCTTCAAGGGGCCAGACAGGAACTTTTAGGACTACCTGTGTGCTAATTTTCATGGCTACACATTGTTCTGAAGACAGGAAAGAAATAATCTATGTTTCCCGCAGTATTCTAAAGTATAAGTGTACCAAATTTGGTTTGGATTGGTCAAATGGTGTAGATTTGTATAAAGAATATCCCCACATCCTTTTATATATATATATATATATATACAGGGTGTAAAAAAATCATGATTTAAAAAAAAAATCAAATTAATCGGATTTATTTTATTTAAATCGGATTATTTTGATTTAAATAGGATTTTTCTATTTAAATTTCTGCCGCGGCCCTAAACACTGTTTATATAATAAATATATATAAATTTGTTAAATAAAAAATTGAGTTTGTGACATGACATGTAAACCAATATTTATATTAAGTAAACAATCAGAATTTGTGACATGGTAAATCAATATTTACTTAACATTTCTTTAACTTTAAAACACAAGTTGACATCCTACATAGTTTTTCTTAGGAAAAATACATCATCATGTTAACAAATTTATCAGCAAGTGTAAGTGACAGACCTAAACTATAGTCTGAGAAGTAGAATAGAACTCAGAAATAATCAGACTATAGTAAATTCTGATAATAAAACTGCCGAGCAGGATTGGATTTTCACTTAGTTTTAATTCATATTGGATCTTTCTTTTTTCCTGCTGACATTTTAATGGCTGTGTGTAAAAAGGTATATTTCTACTCTTTTAATCTCTATTGCTAACTACAAGAATAAGCAAACACAGAGGTTCCCAAACTTATCAAAGTCGCGGCACCCTTAAGAGAATTATAATTTTCTCACAGCACCCCCCCTCGTCGTCATGTAATTTTTATCTGTGGTATATTATTACATATATTTCATATTTATAGCACTTTGAAAAAGAAATAAGGGAATTAAGAACATAAACATAATTAATACAACTAGTATTTAAAATTCACACACAAACACTTTAATTTTACTTAATAAGAAAACATAGGTTGGTGAAAATATAAATAAAACAAATAAAATTACCTTCATCATGCTCTTGGTTAGGGAGTGAACCGATTTTTGATAAGTGAACTTACCCTTTTTTCTGTTGCTTAGAAATAGCTTAGATTGGAGGTTACGGGCACTTCGAAGCACCTACACACTTTGGGAGCTAACTAACAAATGCCTCAAAAATTTCACTTCCCACTTGTGTTTTTTTTTTAGCTAATAAAATCAGTCATCCCTTTGGTTTATAATTTTTAATCAAACTGTTGTATACTTCCTTTAAGTGTTTATATTATGAGTGCTGTTAACCAGAAATGTTTATACATTACTCTTCCTGGCATTTAGATTTATGTCATGCGTGTTTACATTACTGTTTCCAGTATATAGTATATTCTAATAAGTTACAACTGGCTGTTGCAATCTTTTATTATATGCAATTATAGACCCAGTTCCCTCTGAGCTGGGTATAACCATTAGTGCTGAAATCACCATGAGTGCAGAAAAATTAAAGCATTTGACCACTTCTGTCATTTTTCTATGGTGTATTTACTTAGTTATAAAAATGTAAGATTAATTGTGATTTAAATCAGTGATTTAAAAAAAAATCATTTGATTAAAATCATGATTTTAATTGTTGATTTAAATCAAGTGATTTAAATCTTGACACCCTGTGTATATATATATATATATATATATATAAAAGATCACATCATAAAGACCACATCCTTTTATATTATATATGTATATATATATATATATATATATATATATGATTTAGGACAGTTTTAATTAACAAGTTGTCACCTCTACTTGTCATTTAGGAAAGATTTCCACCACACTGAATACAAAGCATTGTTTAAATAATAAATATCTTAATTTTATTAATAACAGTCAAATGAAATTTAGTATTTAATATTCATTTATTGGATAAGTAAAGATAATCAACCAATTTTTTTCATCTTTTCTATTATCCAAACTATGTATTTTAAGTAAAAAGAAATTGTTCACTAAAATCTTTCTTTCCAGACAATTGTAAATTTCATGCATACATTATCTTTCTAATACAAAGAAAAGTCTTTACAAAAACATTGCCTTCCTTTTTCTATTATAATCCTTTTTCTCGATTGTTATTAAAACTTACCTTGATGTATTTCCATACAATTTTGTTGTAAACATGGCATGGTAAAAGCTTCCCAATGGTTTCTGTTAGTTAAGGAGGAATAGTAATTCACTTTGTTGTTAACACTCATTTAAACATTTTGTTCAAAAATGTACATAAAATTCATAATGTACATAATACAATTATAAATTTATTTTATATTGATAAGTTTTCCATTGAAATGTATGAAATATACTTCAGGAATCTGTTAGCTCATTATACTTGGGTCATTCCATCTCAAAACCCCACCAAAAATGTCATTTAAATCCAACCCTTTCAAATATTTAAAAATCTGGCAATTTTGTTGCCCAGACACATGTAAGAAACATTTTAGCTTTCAATTGGTTTTTGTATTTATATTAATTTTAAATTCGATAAATAGCCCAAATCACAATTCAGATGTCTGATCAAGGGCATCTAAATTAAGGTTCATTTTGTAAGTAAATGTGCATCTTTCTAGCATGACCTAGTGAGTGAATATTTCAGTCTCAAAGTCATTCAATTCAATCTTGGATCATCAAATAGTATTTTTTTCAACAAAATTAGTTTTGGATGATTCAATTCTGCCTTTGAAGAGTGACCTTGAATTACAAAAAAGTGTTATCACTCATGTATGTATATGTGGCAGAATACTGCATACAAAATTTTGCATACTAAAAGACTTAACCTACATTGAAAAGTTAGGGATACGTTTAAAGCCTCATAAAAGCAAAGAATTAAAATAAATCTAAATGGCAAGCTTCAATGATATATACATATCAATAATATCATCACTTGAGACTGTCCACAATCAATTAGCTCACCTCTTACAAAAGTATTACAGTTCTTCAAAACGTTTTTACAGTAGTATCTCTATTCTCGTTTCCTTCGAATTTATCACCCAAATGTCAAAAATTGCCTGAAAAAAAGTCTCCAGTCATTCTGAAATTTAAGAACATCTATCAGTTTCGTAATAAGTTTTTGTTCTTGCCATGCCAAATTAGTCAGACCATAAGCCGCATGTAATAATTTAGTGATATATTGTATTGAAAGTCTAGTAAAATTCAAAGTTAACAGTTGCTTATCCAATGCTGTAATGAGTGAGAAATTCAATAAAATTTCACAAATTAATGAAATAATATTTAAGAAAATAAAAACATAAAACAAAAAATAATTATATCCAAGAGATAGCATTAAAGAAAATATAGCATCACTACTTTTCAATTAAATTAAAAGTAGTGATATGAATGATGGTTTTGTGACCAATGTAGGAATTAAGACTTTAGACCCCTGTACTTCCTGTTAAGCGATATTGTTTTGAGAAATAACAATGTCTTGTCAAAGGGATATACAATCTGATAAATTTAATTCTGTCCACTTTGATTGCAGTAATGATCCACTGCAACATGTTATTCACATATATTCAATGGGGAAACCCTAAATGAAATACGCACTGCATTATTTCAAGAACTGGATCAAAAGAGACTGCTGTATTTTTTTCTTAATATACACTGAAGAGCCAAAACATTATGACCACCTACTCAATAACGCGTTGCGCCTCCTTTGGCCTGCAAAACAGCTGCAGCTTGCCTGGGCATAGATGCCACAAGTTCTTGGTACATGACTGGAGACAGGTTGTACCAAATGTCTAAGCAGCGGTCATGCAAAGTCGAGGTATTCGGACAGGGGGGTGTTTGAGCTCTGAGCTTCCGCTCCATGACACACCAAATGTGCTCTATAGGATTAATATCTGACAAGTTAGGTGGCCAGGGCATAAAGTGGAATTCATCAGTATGCTCCTCAAACCACTCCAACACAATCCAAGCCTTGTGACATGGGGCATTGTCCTGCTGGAAGATTCTATTTCCAGTTGGGAAGGCAGATACCATATAAGGGTGTAACTGATTCGCAATGATGTTCAGATCTTTTGCAGCATTCATGGTCTGTTCTATCACAACTACTAGTCCCAGACTCACCCATGAGAATGTCCCCCAAAGCATAATACCGCCACCACCAGCCTGTGTATGACCTGCTGTACAAGAGGGGAGCAACTGTTCGCCTGGCAGACGGCGTACCTTGACACAACCATCGACGTGATGAATGAGAAATCGGGATTCATCTGACCAGGCAACTCTCTTCCACTTATCCGTGGTCCAGTCTTGATGTTCCCGGGCCCACTGTTGGCGTAGTTGACGATGATGCTTGGTCAACAGAGGCACACGAGTTTGACGTCAACTTCTATATCCAACAGTGTCCTCTGAACTGTGTGTTACGAAACGCGCTTGGAACTGCACTGCATTGGGCTGTCAGCTGAGCCACTGTCTCGAGCTGATTTTGCTTTACCATGTGGGACAGTCTCCGACGTCCTTTTTCTTTGATGATGCGTGGATGACCAACACCTTGGCGTCTACTGCTGGTGTCGCCGTCATTTATCCACTTTGCATGAATACTAACAACAGCAGATCATGAACAACCTATCAGTCGTGCAGTTTCAGTGATACTTGTCCCGAGTCTTCGGGCCATTACGATCTGCCCTCTAACAAATTCTCTTCGATCAGCAGCCTTTCCCATCACTCGCAAAAGTAAGTGCCAGAATGATTAGTTACCTTCTACAGCAGCAGTTAAATACCATTCGCACTTAATCACGTGCCCTCCATGTTATTCAGACGAGTTCTTTGAAAATGTGGGGATGGTCATAATGTTTTGGCCCGTCAGTGTATATTAAAGACATATCTTTGTTTTCTGGAAGCTTCAAGATGGGACACACATTAGTTCATAATAAAAAAATATTGGAAGTAAATATAGAATCATGTAAATAAAACCCATAAACACCGGTATCTTGACCTGAATATATTCTATCGAGATGAAATAACACTTATTTTGTAGACTATTGCATAACCTTTCTGATTACATGTTACATGGCCATTTAAATTCCAAATCATTCAGTTTGAACCTGAATTTTGAAAAAGTAGGTTATTGTTCATCAATATTTAATTTTTTGTACTTTTGCTAAGTAATTATTTTCTGCTTCTAATTTTAGAAAAATCAAAGAAGTGTGAATAACTTTGATCAAGATTTTACTAAAGAGGAACCAGTTTTTATGCCTGTTTCTTCTGAAGTCTTAAGAAATGTTACTCAAAAGAATTCCGAGGATTCTTCTTTGTCTATGATTATAATCCTGCCAAATTTGTATATGTGACGATTTTTTGAGAAATTTACAAATGAATATTTTAAAATTTTACCTTTAAAAGAGATTGGATGCATGTTTAGAGATTACAACTGTTCTAGGTTCTCCATAGTTGCAACTGGGAACCATCTTGACAAATTTCTATATTCAAGATTGAATGATTTTTCGAAAAACTTACAAATGCATCTTAAAATTTTATTTTCGAAAGAGATCTTATGTGTGTTTAGAGGTGCCAACTATTACAGGTTATCCATAGTTTCTACTGGGAAACATTTTGTACTACAAGGGAAAAAAAATTCTTTAATGGATAATAAAATCATCTATTTTTCAAAGTTTTTGTTTCTACCTGTTTTGTATTATTACAGGATTTCCTCCAAGCAGGTTGTGTATTTTCAGACTAATAAGATTTGTTTTCTTAGGTGCAGAAGCACCAATATAATTTTCTAATAGTTCTGTATCAATTTTAATTAAACAATTAGCATGTTATAGAAAAATGGAAAATGAAATTATATAGGTGCAGAAGCACCAATATAATTTTCTAATAGTTCTGTATCAATTTTAATTAAACAATTAGCATGTTAAGAAAAAATAAACCGGAATTGAAACTCACCTTATACATTTCACATTGATAACATTAAAATAAAAATATAGCTTTGAAATTTTGCTTTTAAATGTAATTTTTAGTTTTTAAAGTAAATGCTTTTAGATGAATTTTGAATGTTCTAAACGATTACTGCACATGAAAATTAAAATGGATACAATTTGAAGGGATGAGTGGACAAAGGGGCTATGTGACATTTTTGTAGTTTCGACATATATGGCCTCAAAGTCAGTAGTACTTTTACCAGATGAGTTAGAAGGAGTTTTGAATTGGTTGTGCTGTATGTCTCCACATTACATAGGTGTTCTTGCTCTAGTTGTCAGCACAAGTCATACCTCACTTTGAGACAAATTCAAAACTGCAATAATCCCTAAATGTCACACAAACCCTTCCGCGTACCCCTTCAATTGTGAGTACATGTTTTCAAAAGCAAATTTACCAACTGGAACTCTTTTGTAGTATACTATCCCATTGTAATAGATTCCCTGTCAAATCACAACAGACGTTCTTTAAAATATCGAATTCTGTTGAATTTTATTCCTTTAATGGTTGTAATAATAAAGCCAGCTGATTAAAGTAACAATACTTTAATTAAAGTGGTACTTTATTAAAAACAAGGGAGCCATCATGGCTCAGTGGATATGTCCACTGTGCCGACAACCTTCGGGTTGTACCGATTCCTATCAATTGCATTCGTCTCTTCTATGTCAGTAAACTTTCGTTGTGTCTGTATGTCTATTACTTAATATTGTAGCATGGTCAATTTTTGCCTTTGCACCATAAAACCCCCCAAATCAACCAGTTTTCGGAAACAAGATAAAATACTTGATGCGTTTGCCACAAGAACAATTGACGCCAAAATAAATTTCTTAAAAGATAAAAGTTATCAAAACAAAAAATACATCGTTCACTAGCCGTGATAGTTCTTTTGTGGGGTTAGGTGTTACCACTACTAGCTGACGCTTCCCATTTGGTTTGCTTTTATCCACATGCAGGCCTCGATGTGGGCTGTTATCAAATCGTGAATCAAAACACGCTAGAATCGAAAACTGGCATGGTTCTAAAATCTGACGTCAGCGGTCGAAAATCTGCTTGCTTCTTTTTTTCGAGGTACGGGTGACGTCACATTTCGGTACGAAAGACGGAAGGTGAAAAAATTAATAAATTAATTTTTAAATGTTCTGGATTAAATTTTAAAATTCGGGCGCGATACACAAATCGGACTAACAGTGTGCCAATTTTCATTATTATAAATGCCGCAAATTCGTCGGGACAGTACACACAGGCCACAGACAAACACTTCCTTTTATAATAGTAGAGAAGATCAACCTGGAGTAAAAATTTTTGTAGATTAAGATTAGAAGTCTAATTTTATTATATTGAGAAAACCAATGTGAAGATAGAAACATATATTCGAGCACTAAAAAAAATGTAACGATGTGAGGATACTGCTTTTGTATTTCAAATTGCAGATCGGAGGTCTAAGTCCGGACGAATGAGTCAACTGCCGTATATTTATACCCGTCGGAACGTAGAGCAAAATTATGGACGATTTGAACACGCTCGTCTGTCAAACGCCTAACATTGTCTTTTTCATTTGTTTTGATGAGGTATAGTGGTTAAGGTGTTAGCCTCTGGATATTAAGGTTCCTGGTTCGGGTCCGGGCATGTATGTTTGTAAGCGTATGGTGTAGAGGCGGCTGGTGCACCTTAAATCTGTCGTGGCCGAAAGTCCTCACGTTGGGTTGGTGGTGAAGTTTGGAGAGTGGGGTGCCAGCTCAGGTGTTGCTTCGTCATCTCACCGTGGTTCAAAATTACGAGGTGTTGTCCTCGAATTTTGGGACTTAAGGGACTGATCCCGGACCGTTGTGTTGCTCTAGTGCGACGTTAACTAAAATTACCATTTGTTTTGATGTGAAATGTTTTGAATAGCCAAAATTTATAAATCAACATCAGCTTTCATTTGTTTTCAAAGTAGGAAGAAAAAAATCATTCTAGATAAATTAAACAAAAATAAATAAAAGCATGAATAGTTATGTTAATTTGGTGCCCAATTATGACGCCCGAAATCGAGAGAAGCAAGTGCTTATGGAAGATAAAGACTTCTGTAACGCGGTGGAGAGTGGCTTTTGACGTTTTTACCTCTTTTAGAAGTATTTTTGTCCGATTTTCCTTTAAACTAAAATTTCGACTGAAAATCTAGAAAAAGGATTTTTTATTGGTAACGGCAGATGTCAATAATTGCCAGAATGGTTATATGTATCATGAGAATGAAAAAATGTGAATGGGTGAGAAGAAACGTCTCTAAAAGAGGATATAAAGAAAAGTCCATAATTTTATTTAGGTCATCCTTGACAGAAGACTAATGCCGAATGAGAAACATAAGGGAAGACATAGCTGCTTGCATTTTGTATCAGTGTAATAAGGTTGATCGAGTACAGGAAATTTTAGGAACTGCTTGGAGTAGGAGTCTCAGGAGACTTGAATAGATGCAAAGGACCTTCACGAGGAGAAAAATCAGGTTTCCAACCGCCTGGTGTCGCCGTGGCTGTGGGTTTATCTACTACACTAGCAACCTGCGAGTTGTAAGTGGTGCAGGTTCGAATCCTCGTTAGGTGTATTTCTCTTTCTGTGTCTGTGAAGCTTTCTTGCGTGTATATGCATTTTCTTGGCATTGGCACATCTTGACCCGAAAAATCCTACCAATCAATTGGCCACGGTAGCCCAATTGGAAGTCACAGTTTAGTAGTCGGAGGGTTGCGACTTAGGAATTCAAAGACCGTGGTGGCTGGTGCACGTTAAATCTGTCATGACCTCAAAAATCCTCGTGGTGCCGCGGTGAGGAAGTTTGGAAAGTGGGGTGACAGAGCTCAGGTGTGACTCCGTAATCTAACTGTGGTTCAAAATTACGTGTTGTTGTCCTCGGATGTTTCCCTTCGGATCCGATCTCGGACCGTCTCCAAAGGTATCGTTCCAGAATGCGATGCGTATTATCAATACTCTGAATTTCAGAAATTAAATTTTGAATTTTTTCATCAATTTGGTATTGTGTTTTAAAATTACCTTTTTTTTACTATCAAATTGGATCTTATCTTTCCCTTGGGCCGCTATAGCCCGTTTGGAAGAGTTCATTATTTGTAACCGCGGTGGGTTGAAGATGAATAACCCCTTTGAATATTTCTTTGAAGCACGAAA
Source organism: Metellina segmentata (assembly GCA_947359465.1). Lineage (NCBI taxonomy): Eukaryota > Metazoa > Arthropoda > Arachnida > Araneae > Tetragnathidae > Metellina > Metellina segmentata. The sequence continues at coordinate 17,711,047 of OX375878.1, read as the reverse complement.
ATGTCTCGCAAATATTTACAACCGAGGTTGACTGCCATTGTAGCAGAACGCATCGTATAATATATCCTACGTAAGAGGGGTACGTACCTATTTAGATAGTTCCGGACAGTGAGTGGATTTTGCATTCATTTATAAAGTATAGCGGCAGGTGCAAAGAACACTTTATTCACAGGCAATTAGAAAAATGATGTTTTTGTGCATTTTTCTGAGCTAACCAAATCCGGGCTCTCGTGTGAACACAGGAAAATCATTTTTTAAGTTTATTTTGGAAAAGATTTTCATGCTAGTTTTAGGCCTGTTATCATAGACGTTTCCAACACGCCTTAGACCCATTAGCGCCGGTTAATAAGAAAATTTGCCATTCGACATTTTAATTTTTTTTCTTTGCCAATATATGGCGGAAGTGCTTATACTCAGTGTTTTTTCCTTTCTAAGAATCAACCAATCAAAATGTTACTCTGATTGTGTATTTCCCAGATAGCTTTGTCGGTGAAAACGTAGTTCAAAGTAGTGATGGGAAAAATGACTCTTTTCAGGGATCGGATCGGAACCGCTCACTCACTAAAAAGAGCTAGCTTTTTTTGATGACTCACCGCTCCTTTGAGATATATAATAATGTATATAACATATCGAAATGTATACAATATGTTTGGGCCATCGAACATCCCTCGTTGTCACGTGAGCGCATGTTTCCAGACGACGAGGCGCCAAGCGTGCTTGAAACACCCACGCACACAACACTTGAAACACTCACTCATCCAGCAATTGCGCAGTTTACCTCTAAAATCAACAAAAGGAGGGAGACGGGGCCCGAGGACGATAGGCATTGCAGCATAGGGCTGCTAAGCTGTAAAATTTAATTGCTAAGGCATAAGATGGCCCAAAACTATGTCAATTCATATAACTTTGAAATTGTCCATAAAGAATAAATTACTTTGAGGACACTTCTACTTTTGTAATTCCCGTCATGAACCCGTTGAGATTACAGAAGTAGCAATTAAAATATCCAAACACGTTAAAAATCTCATTTTTGACCAAGAATTCTGAAAAAGTTTTCGATTTTATTGGATAGAGTATTTATTTGACTTTCCAAAACATATTTAATTTTTTCTCTGTTAATTACTTGAAGAAGTATTAAGATTTTAATCAAGGCGGGAAAACAAGAAGTAAGAATGGAAAACACTGGAAATGGCCATTAAAAGGCCAAAAACATGTCAAAATCTAAATTTAAACCTTACTTTTTTTTGCAAATATAATTTTAGAAAGTTTTTTCAAATATTTAAATGGTTTCGCTTTTGGAAATGGAGTGAACTTTTTTAAAGAGAAGGAAGATCAAAATTGTTTACACAAAGAGCAAACGCAAGGGAGCAAACGATGCACTTGAAACTACCTTTAACTCTAAATTAATATTTTTGCATTATTTCCTCACTTCAAATGTTTTATACAAAAACTTATAACTGGATTCTAGTAAACTTTTGAGAGTTTGTTATTTATAATGTTGTCAAGTGAATGAACTAGAATAATTATGCTGAGTTCAAAAGTTTCTAAATTATTACTATTTATTTAAGAAATAGGACTGTAAAACTATAAAAAATCTTCTATTCATTTTTCAATCACTTGTATAATCGTTGTTTATTTAAATATCCTTTTATTCTAGTTCATTCCCTAGAAATATGCATGTAGTTTATTTTGGTAGCATCATTTTTCAAATTGGTTGAATAGATTTTCATGTAGCACATTTGAAGTTTTTGACACATTTCTTTAAAATTTCATACATAATTATCATATTTTTACAAAATTATTAATATATACTTTTAGTATTTATAGCCCATTGCTATTGTTTAAAACACAAAACATAAAAATATCATTAAAATGTTTCTATACCACATTAAAAAAAAGTGTCTTGGACGTGTTTGGATATATTACGATTTCTTTCTAAAACCACTTAGTTCCCAAATGAGACTTCCTAATAATTTAAATGATATTTTAAAATCAAATAATAAAAATATTAATAATTTATTTAAGTACTTAAGATTTTTAACTATTTATTTTAAGATATAGGTATATAATACCCTCGAATACTCGTTGTCCCAAAGATTTTCAAAATCCAAGTCCCCTCCCTGTCTTTTAATAAAATATTTTCAAAGTGCCTTGTTTTGTGAAGGCAATGCAATAAAAACGAGTTACGTTTAATTTAATTTTGTGTAGCTTTATTAAAATGATATCACTCCCGAGAAATCAAGGTTTTATTATCTATATATATAATCATCGACCTTAAAATGATATAGACGGAGCATGCGACCGCTGTTTCAAGTTATTTCGTGCAGTTGCTCGGTTTGAAGATGTGTCACGTGGTTGTGGGTAAAAGCATGAATTCTAAACTATTAATTGGTTACCGTGACTATCCACAGTTATTAAAAACACTAGTCTGCGCTTCCATAGCCAATCGGATAAGTCGATTTGTGATTTACCCTTCAGAGATCTTACGACAGCGGCTCCGCCCACATGATCCGTCTATTTCATTTTAAGGTCGATGTATATAATTCTCTTACGTGGCACGCAAAAAAGACGTTATTTGTTTTCGCGTTTTGGCAACATTGTACGATTCTTTGTTTATCCCAAAGCCTCGCGCTTCAATTGAAATTATAGCGTTATCGGATGAAATTTTATTGAAAAACAATGAATTTTAGTCGAGCTGTTGCAGTATATAATAGAAATTAAAGAAAACGGAGGATCTTTTCAGGGTCATTTAAAAAAAAGGTCCGTTTCGGGGCAAACTATTATACAGGGTGGTCCCGAATTCATGGTACAAACTTTAATGGTAGGTACAGGACATTGTAACAATGATTTATTGTATAGGAATGTATAGTCGCAAGTGACGTGGTGAGGCGTAAACAGGGGAAATAAAAGGAAAGAGAAATGGAGTTATCGGTTGGTATCATTGCCGGTAGAGGGCAGTAGATGTCTAGCCGCTGTTGAACATGATGCATCGCAGTAGGGAAAAGCGCCATTCACAATTGTGCTGCCGTAGACGATGGGTGACTTTACGTATGCAGAAAAAGCAGACATGCATTACATGTACGGCCGTGCAAATGGTAACGGCAGAGCTGCGTTACGAATGTATCGCGCGGAGTATCCTGATCGACGAATGCCGGATCATAGAATTTTTCAACGGTTACATCGTCAACTTTGTGAAACAGGTGCGTTCGACGTCAACAGACATGGCGCTGGTCGAGTAAGAGCTGTACGCACTCCAAGGCTGGAAGAAAGCATCTTGAACATTGTGGCTGATAGACCCGAGTCAAGCACAAGAACTGTTGCGCGTGACGTAGGTGTGAGTCATCAGACTGTATGCAGAGTGTTAAACGAAAATCGCTTACACCCCTTCCATTTTCAGAAAGTACAAGCATTGAATCCGGCAGATTATCCTCGCCGCGTGAACTTCTGCCTGTGGGTGATGCAGCAATGTGCGTTGCAGCCGGATTTCGTAGATTATGTGCTATTTACAGATGAAGCGACATTTTCACGCGAGGGTGTCTTTAATGCGCACAATTCCCATGTGTGGGCAACCGATAATCCACATGCAACGCGTCGACATGCGTTTCAACAACGTTTCAGTATTAATGTGTGGGCTGGTATTGTGAACGACTTTTTGATTGGCCCATACTTACTACCCACGCAGCTCACTGGCGGAAGCTATCTTATTTTTCTGAAAGAAGTGTTACCACAACTGCTGCATGATGTTCCGATCGCCATTCGTAACCGCATGTGGTTTCAGCACGATGGGGCGCCAGCACACTTCAGCATTGATGTACGGAATTACCTGAATGCCACGTTTGGTACTCGATGGATTGGGCGTGGTGGACCAGTCCCTTGGCCACCCCGATCTCCCGATTTATCGAGCCTCGATTACTTTTTATGGGGACATCTAAAGCATCTTGTTTATGAGACTCCAGTTGACTCAGATGAGGATCTCGTCGCTCGCTTATCTGTAGCTGCTGCAGGTGTGCGTGAAATACCAGGCATCTTTGAACGTGTACGCCAATCGCTCCACCGACGCTGTCAAGCATGTATCGATACTGGTGGACGCAATTTTGAACAATTACTCTAAACATGACACTTGTCAACAACGCTTTCAATAAAATCTTTGTTTTTCCTTTCGGCCGTTATTTCCCCTGTTTTCGCCTCACCGCGTCACTTGCGACTATACATTCCTATACAATAAATCATTGTTACAATGTCCTGTACCTACCATTAAAGTTTGTACCATGAATTCGGGACCACCCTGTAGTTCAACAAGACGCTTGCATTACAACTTTCGACAACAAACTCAATGAAAAAGCGTGGGTGTCTAGAGTGCTGGGTAAATGTACACACAACCAACATGCTGGGTTTTCAATTTCCAAATCAACTTTCACATTTCGAGTCAAAATTTGCTCAAAGTTTCCATTTGAATTCTGATTCTAGAGGTACTGTAAATATCTTTTCTGAAAAACAGCATAAAATTTAGATTTGAAAAATATTTTTTTGGAATATCATATTTTGTTAACAATTCCTTCTGCTAGGACACATGTCTTCATTGATGCGAGTGAAGCGAGCATAGGTTCGCGCAGCGAACCAATGAGGATTGCGAAGCAATCCTCTGGGGGTTGGCGAGCGTTAGCGAGCAGGGGGCGGGCCCCCTAGTCTATATATATATTTCTCTTACGTGGCACGCAAAAAAGACGTTATTTGTTACCGCGTTTTGGCAACATTGTGCGATTGTTTGTTTATTAGGAGCCTCGCGAGTCATTTGAATCTATAGCGTTATCGGATGAAATTTTATTGAAAAAAATGAATTTTAGACGAGCTGTTGCGGTTTGTAATAGAAATCTAAGAAAGCGGAGGATCTTTTCAGGGCTATTTAAAAAACGGTCCTTTTCAAGGCTAACAATTATAGTACAAGACGCGTGCACTACAACTTTCGACAACAAACTCAGTCAAAAAGTGTATGGGTGGCTCGAGTACTGGGGAAATGTATACACAAACAACATGCTGGGTATTCAATTTCCAAAGCAGCGCTCACATTGCGAGTAAAAATTTGCTCAAAGTTTTCAGTTAAATTCTGATTCCAGAGGTACTGTATATATCTTTTATGTAATACAATAAGTTTAGATTTGAAAAATATTTTTTTGGAATATATTTTGGAATCAATCCCTTCTGCTAGGACACGTGTCTTCATTGATGCGAGCGAAGCGAGCATAGGTTCGCGCAGCGAACCAATGAGAATTGCGAAGCAATCCTCCGGGGGTTGGCGAGCGAGCAGGGGACGGGCCCCCTAGTAATTATTATATTAATGTTAAGTGAATAACATAATAACTGTTAGAATATGTTTTAATAACAACCTTAAGACTAGTTTTAATTAGTGCTAAAAGGCGTGATATGACTTAAGCCGTAAAAACACCCTTTCAATCTAAAATTGAATTAAATTTAAAAAAAAATAACATTTATGACAAAAAATAGATATTTAAAAATTTGAAACTTCAAAAAAGTAACAAAAAGCTAGGGAGCGCAAAAGAACGAATGCGGAATTGACTCTTCGAGAGCGATAGTTATCGAAAAGAGCCAAAGATTAACTCCCAAAAGAATCAGTAAGAGCAAACGATCGAATGCGGAAATGATTCTTCGAAAGAGCCAACTCTCGAAAAGAGTTAACTCCCAAAAGAATCAACTCCCAAAGAATCAACTCCCAAAAGAATCAACTCCCAAAGAATCAACTCCCAAAAGAATCACTGAGCTGGTGATCGCATGCGGAAATGACTCTTCGAGAGTGGAAGCGCTGATTCGTTAAAAAAGAGTTACCGCTCTTCAGCCCTGATTGGTTAAAAAAGAGCTATAGCTCTTTTTTGACGAATCAGCGCTCGCTCACTCCGTCTAGAGAGCTAACTCTTTGAGTCAGCTCCTGAGCGGATCGCCCATCTCTAGTTCAAAGCTATAATTTTTTGCGAGCGCGAAAGATATCTCTTCCATCATAACTAAAAAACAAACAAAAAATTACTTTTATTACTGTTTTTGATTTATTTTTTGAGCTTTATTGTAATGACATGAATCCATTGTTTATATTAATACTCTAAAAATATCCAAAAAAACTTATTTTGTTGACGTTAGGTGGACGTATCTTGTTGATTGGCAAGTAATCTTGCCAATCGTTGGATGTGGGAAAAGTTCGGTACTATCGGTTTCCTTTAAAGGTTCCAATACCGATTTGATTATTTATTTTAATTTGAAAGCTTAATAAAATTTATAATTTAATTCCGATTTAAAAATAAAATATTTTAGGTGAATATTAAATTTTTTTTTAACAAAATGTTTAGTTTCCCCTTCTTTCAGTATCACGCTAAATGAAGCTTTAGATATGTTATTTGCTCTCGACAGTGATTCTGAGTCAGATAGTGACCATAAAACTGCCAAACATACTAATGTGGTTATCCAATCCCCTATTGAGAGACAAAATGCTGATGCAGAGACTGACAAATGTTCCGACAGCAGTGATGACGAATTGCAAAGAGATCTCGATACCTTGACGAATATTAAAAAAAACCAAAGAAAAAAGAACGAAGCTGGAACAAAAATCCCAAATTTTACTCCCATGTACAAAAGAACTGGTATGGATTTGTGTCACGAAAGTGTAAACTTTCCATTACAGAGTCTGCAGCGTTTCCTTACCGATGAACTGATTGACCACATTTTGACACAATCACTACTTTATATACTCATCTCAAAAATCTATTGTAAGAAGTATTGAGAATATTTGGAACACCTCCCATCGGTCCAGGAAGATCTTTAGTGCTGCAGAACAATCAGGGCCCGATTTAGAAAATTAGGTATAGTAGGCACAACACGCAGGAAGGGGCCCCTCCCTCATATTATTTGTTAATCACAAAAACTAATTTTATAACAATAATTGGTACTTACGTATTTGACTGTTTCACAGATGTCACCAAAAAGTTTGAGAAAATCGTGACATTACTTATAACTCTTGGCAAAACAAAATAAAGCAGATGAAAATTAAAAACATAATAGTTAGATAATTAATGTAATTACAAGAATGTGATAGTGGGGGAAACGGTCAACGGACATTTACGTAAATACCCAATAATTTATGTAACTACTTAAAAACTTTTTATAATTTTTAGATACTTTTGAAACTTAGGGGCCCTAGGCCCGTGCCTCGCGGGCCTAATGGTAAATCAGGGCCTGAGAACAATGCATCCGACCAACAAAGAAATGAAAGACGGGATCATCGGCTTTACAAGTCAGTAGATATACGGCATCGACCACAAAACATTGATGTTGATAATACACCGCCCCAAAACCGTCTATGTTTTAAACATCAGTGCTAATTCATTTAAACTGACCACCCCATTTCTTAAAACTGGTTTAGTAATCTCAAACATTAGTGTTCGCCCGGGAGGTGGGGGGGAGAGAGATTTAATTTGTCATTTGCCATGTATATTAATTTATAACTAAGATTTTTTTAACTGTCAAATCAAAGTAAAAAAATTTAATAAGAACAATAACCAAATCTTTTATTTGAAATTGAATAGTATAAAAGTGAGTAATATTTGCAACAAATTTTGACATAGGTACTACTAACTATAATTAAAATTAGGTAGGTACATAACAATAATTATTGTTAGTTAGTATTAATTAAATATTGGTAAATACATCGATGCTTTTTATAAAAAATCGATGTTTTAAAAAAAAAAATCGACATCGATGTCGCATCCTTACAAGTCAGACTAACGGTTTGGACGGTGCAAAAATTGTGTTGGAAGGTCAGTCTATAGATGCCAGAAATGTCAGGATCCTCTACATCCTGAGTGTCACAAGACTTATCTGGCAGCATAGTCTAAACCAAGAGTGCTGCAAATGTTTGAACTTCAGGGGTGATGCTCGTTTTCAGAAAAATGGGATTGATTATTAAATATGAATATTAAATTGGGCTTTTTAGATTTTATACTAAACACTGTCGTCGGCTGTGTGTTGTAACACTGAGTGTTACAGGTGTTGGCAGTGGTCAAGGTGTTGACCTCTGGATCGGAAGTTCCTGGTTCGAATCTGGAGTCATGGCGTCGATGTAAGTTGTGCTGTCTTTTGTTAGAGGCAATGATGGTCCACCCACTGGGTGCCCCTTCACAAGTGACCATCACTTCCGGCCTTGTAGTGGTCAATGACAAGTCTGTTCTGGAGCCCAGTATAATTCTGCCCCAAACGAGCAAACCTGCACCACCGTAACGGTGTCGTTCAATGATGTTGTCTTGGTGGCAGCGGGTACCTGGCGTTCTCCATATGAACGTCCGCCGTGAATTAGACTTCAAGCTAAACCTGGACTCGTCAGAAAGCATCACACAAGCCCAGTGTGACGATGTCTACATTGCTCCAGGCTAACCGCTGGCGACAGTGAGTTGCCGGAAGCGGAACACATCTGACAGGCCTGCGAGCATATAGACCAACATGTCCCAAAAGTCTGTAAACGATTTACTATGAAACTGTCGTACCTGTGGCTGAAGATAGCTGACGAGAAAGGTCGGATGCTTCTTTTTGCAGTTACTGCCAAATACCGGTCGTCATTCGACGTTGTAACTCGGGAGAGACCTGTATTGTAACGTCTACTGACATTTCCATCATTTTGGAATCGTTGCCAAAGCTTAAAGATGGCACTTTGGGTAATTCCAAGTTCCACTGAAACTTCCGTCTGAGTACGCTCACATTCCAGGCGGCCGATAATTCTACTACGTAAAAAAAAAAATCGACATGCATCCTCTGTGCCAAAACTATTTGGTTGTGGCACTGAGCGGCTTACAGAACGGTTGTGAACAATTTTACTTTTTTGCTACCATTCCTTATATACACCTCTCTTACACTCTCGTCATTGTGACGTACTATCGGCGTCATCTGATGGTTTCATGGGATTTGGATATTATTCTTGAAGATGTGTGCAATAATTCTGCAGGTGAAATTTTTACTTTGGAGTTCGATTTCCGTGTGATTTTGAATTATCCTTAATTGATGGACATGAGTGTATTTCGTTTTACACTGTCAAGAGACTGGAGAAAAACCTTGTAGCCTTTACTCTCTCCAGTGTCGATGATTCAACAATAACAATTAGTAAGGAGTTGTTTTTTGTTAAGTGATGATCTCGGAATTTTTGGGCGCAAGAAACTAACAAATTAGTCATTTAAACATTTGTGTTGTAAAAACGAAAGTGCGTATGAAAAATTGCAACTAGGGAATATTTCAATAAAACTGAAAAAAAAAAAAAACCTGAAGCCTCTAGGAACAGGAAAATGAAGAAGCGATTTCCTAAATTTCTTCAAAAGAAAATGCCCGAAAAATCTCAAAATTAATCTATTAGTTTTATTATTTTCGAACCATCGAAATGAATTAAGAACTAAGTGTTTAAAATTTGAGGAAGAATATTTATATCTCTACCTGGTGTTAAATCAAGTTATGATTAGTTAATTTTATCTCAAGTAATGTGGATGTATGTAATCTGAGGCAAAAGTCCCTCTCTGTCTCTTTCCAAAATTAAATTTGTTAAAAAGCTCCTTGTAATATAGGTTGTGGGAATTCTGAGTAGTACATTGAGTTCTGCCGTCGGGTGGTACTGTAAGCTCCAAAAATCTTTGATATGTAAATACGTTTAACCACGTCAAGCTTGTTTGATTGTTCTCTTGTGAGTGTTCCCACCCCAAACACCAGCAACATACATGATTATTTTCTTTTGAACGAAATCATGCCAGATCTTGTGACCTTTTCATTTAATTTATGATCCTGACCTTTTCGACCCAATAAGTCTTTAAACTACATTGCGTTGAGAGCAAACTCCTGACTGAAAGGCTCTTGCTGACTAGTTGTTGATGGAGTTGTGTAATGTAAAACAGTGAAATTAAGTTTCACTTATTAAGGGAAAAGAACGCAAATCTTTAAAGATCTAAAACATTTATGTCGAGGAAGGATAATCCTCGTATTAACTGTTCTCCCACCGAACTGTAACTGTAATTCCTGCCGAATTAGATCGCCGCCCGTGCGATCATTAACTGTGGCTGTAGTGAAAAACCCCGCCGAATGAGATCGCTTCCGCGCGATGGTTCCAGAAACGAAAGACGATGGCGCGTTTCTATGTTTAGTACTTCTCTGTAGTCATTTTATTGTCCAGTCCTGTTATGTTTAGTCCTTTTATGTTCTATTAAATGTTTTTTCTATCAGACTGAGTCTTTATCTACAAAAAGGCATAGTAACATTTATTTAAACTAAAACACAAAAAAATACAACAAACACTTCTTGAATAACATGCCCCTTTGGTCAAAAAAATCATACCATTTTTGCATATTTCATTCAATTTGTTTAAAAGGTAACCCCATTCAAAAATTTTCATTAACTCTAGTCGATTCAATTACATGGAGTCATACTATAAAAAGGTTTTACCAGGGGCAAAACAGAGAAAATATTAAAATATAAACTTATTTCAGGAGCAAGAAACTTAATTAAAAGAAAAGAAAGAAAAACAAAAACTATATTTGCCCATCGTTGTTTTCTAGGCGATGTATCCGGATTCCGAGGGAGGGGGCGCTGGATCAGGATGAGAGGTGTAGCCATCTTTCTTCCCTTCACTGGGTTGGGTCAATCCAGAATATTCGTTTTTAGCATTAGAGTATACAGGTCGAGTTCATCCATATTGGTGCACTCGTCCGAGTTACAGGGCGGTCGGGAAATTCTCTTCTAGGTGTTCACTGTCTTTGTGCATCTATTGTCCCAAGTCACAAGGAGACTGGAAACTTCCTTCTAGGTGATGAACGCATAAACAGCGTCTCTGGGCGGCAGTAAGTGTAAATACTCATTCCAACAACGGAGACTCTGCTGGTTGGTTCTTATTCAACAGGCGGAACCGATCGTTGCGTGAGACTGCCGTCTCCGAACAGCAAATCCACTCGCAGTCAAAGAGCTTCAACGGCGAAAGTTATTCAAAATGTCGACTGGGGTCACCGCAAAGGATGACCCCAGATACGAGGTCGTAACTCTAAAAAAACTGCAGGCGAATAGGAAGTGTTCGCTTTTCCCGCCTCTGTTGCAGACGTCAATTTCGGAAGTTGAGTAGTTATCGTTCCTATCCCCTAACATCGCTGAAAACTTAAACTGTCACTTCAATCGGCTCGAGAAATGAGAGGTACGCTACATCCTAGCCTTTTCGAAAACGCCTTGTCATCTCGCTGGCGTTCTGTGATTGTTTGGGCATTCAAATTTCGAAATATATGAGGATAATGCACAAATTGATAGCAGAAAAGTGAGGGATTGTGCATACATTGAATGAAAAAAACTAAGGTGGGATTTCCAGTGAAGCGTCCCGGGGCAAAATCACACATGTTTAATTCTACTAGAAAATGGCTGGACGGATGGTTTTAAATATTTTGAACCCAACACAGACTTTCATAAGGTTTTTATTAGTTCCACATTTAGCACTACAGATCCTGCTGAATCCCTGATGCATTTGTCCAAATGGGAAGAAATGTGTATCTAGGAAAGTTTATTGAAGAAGACAGGAACTTGGACTAGGGGAATGAAAAGGGCCTGAATGGCCAAGAAAACACTGCATGTGAACAGCACAGTTCCTTCCGAAGTATCTCGAAACTCCAATACCAGGTGTAGATCTCGAATCGCCCGAATGATCGAAGGCGCAACGGATATAAAATACCCTACAATAATGGACGGGACAGCAAGATGCGATGGTATAAGGGAAATAATACGTTCTTTGATAGGGGAATGGTCCCCCACGTGCTGCAATTACACTAGCAACCCTTCTCGGCATACTTTCAACAAGGTTTTGATACACAGCAATGGGTATTTGTGTCCATTCCTGCTGCAAGAATGTCGCCATTTCAGCTGTACATTTCGGACGTGGTTTACGTGGTCCGTAAGCGTCGCTCTAACTCGTCCCACAAATGTTCTATGTGGGTTTAGGTCGGGACTCTGAGCAGACCAGGGAAGACGTTTTACACCCATATCTGGATACCACTGCTTGATAGAGGCTGCAACGTGATATGGAACTTTGTCGTCCTGGAAAAAACATTCGTCCTTTCCATAAAATTTCCAGAGCGTAGGAAGAACCTGAGTGTCCAAAATGTTCATGTGTGCATCGGCGTTCAAATGACCAGGAACAACATGCAAAGGTCCCATGCCATACCACGAAAAACGCCCCCAAACAAATAGTCCAATTTTATGCAAATCCCCTGGCGTCCGGTCCATTATTGTAGGATAATGTATACAAATACAAATACAAATACAAATATTGACGACCAGCTACAGGCTCAAGCCCAACAAGGCTGGTCCTTTGTTTATGAATTCTCCAATTCCCACTGACTATCCAATTGTGTCTTAAATTCGTACACTCCCTTTGAATTAACTAGTGCAAGTGTTCGCTCTAGTAGTTTCAGGGCCTCAAACGTTGATCACATATTAAGGGTTATCAAACGCGCCATTGATATCAACAAAAACGTGGGTTCAGCCTTGAACCCAAAAAATCTATCTTGGAATAGCAGAAAAACACCTCCTTTTCAATATTTGTTTCTTCAACAACTGCCCGAAACAAAAAGGTTGGTGCCAATATTCTTAATTTTGCTACAGTCAAACCTCATTAGGATAAACTCGCTTAATACGAATTGCTGATAGTACGAACTAAATCAAATCCTGTCAAAATGAAAATTCAAACAACATCAACATTCGTTTAAGAATTCGGGATACACGAATATCCGGTTAAGACGAACATAATTTTGAAACTTGATGCCACACTGATCTGAAACATTAAAAGTCACTTCGCAATTATCGAAGATTTATCTGTGGGAGAGAGTGAGTGAAGAATAAAGAATATATGAAGATTCCGATGAAGACGAAGGGAAAGAAGCTACTGCTGACATAAAAATTGTTTACCACTTTTTATTAGGCAGTAAAAATTCATCTGGCTCAATTAAACAGCGTTGACCACATAAAAGATTTTAAGGAATGTCTCGAGAAAAACAAAACGCTAAAGTCGATAACAGAACTATTTAAGACAAGGATTTATCTGTGTGATCAAGATTTATCTGTGTTATCAGGAATTATCTGTATAATCAAGAATCATCTGTATAATCTTTGTGATGAAGAATACCATTTGTCTATGAACCAAGAAATGTACAGTACATAATGTGAATACAGCAATATTGTATTGTTAAAATAGTGCTCTTTTTTGAATTCGTATAACACGAACTACGGTTAGTGCGAATTATTTTTACGGTCCCCTGAAATTCGTCTGAAAGAGTTGAATGATGACAACACAACGCGTCTATTCTAAACCGAAACGAACACTTGTTTTTTGTTATCTATATTATTATCCAACACCCAACCGGAAAACCATAAAAAGAGGGGTTAAATTGTGCAGAACAGTTAAAAAAATACAATTTTTTCATGCACCTCTCTAAAGAACCGTATTTTGTTTGCGACCTTATGAAAATGCGACACTGGTGTTTGGAAATGTGTCTATTATGTTTAAATATTTTTTTGGGGGGAAAAAAAACAGATAATCATTAAAATTTTGCTTTAAAAACTAAATTCAAAATAAAGACAAAGATAAAATTTAGAATTCTAAAAACTTCCATAGTCTAGCGAGACTTTACAACTTTTAAAAGAATAAAATTTATAGAACATTTATGGGTAGTTTTGATTAACACACAAAGGTTAACAAAAAAAATTTGAAATGCTTGCATAAATTTTTCGTTTTGTGAATAACTTTAATGTTTTTATTTTTATTTTTTATTTCCAATGGCAAGGCTGGGTACAGATTGCAAAGACAAATACAATACAGTACAGAATTGACCGAAGTCATTGTAGCCTTATACAAGGCCAGAAGTGATGGTCACTTGTGAAGAGGCACCCAGTGGGTGGTCCATCATTGACCCTAACAAAGGACAGCACAGTTGACATCCATACCCTAACCCGGATTCGAACCAGGAACCTTCCGATCCAGAGGCCAACACCTTGACCACTAGACCGGTTGATCGGTGTTGGATTTAAATAGTGGAATTTCGCTCGTATCGTATTTCAGATGTAATGATTTCAAAGCACTGATGTTTATTAGAGATTTACAAGGTCATGGTTTTAGTTTTCAGCCCGATTTATATCGTTTACCACACATTGAAAAATCGTTGTTTCGCTTTGGGCTACAGTAGCCCAGTTGGTGGTTTAATGTAATAATATCAATTTTACTTTTGACATGAATCCTTAGTAATATCATTAATCAGTAGCAGAAAACGTCTTAACGGGACTAAAAACACTCCTTCCCAAATGAAAATGTTTTATAAATAATTGCATTGATTATGTGAAAACATTTCTATGAAAGTATCTTGTTCTCGGAGTATTTCCTATTCAGTTTTTGATTTTTTTCATCCAATAATGGGTAGGTAGGTATTTAATTAACGTCGTACTGCAGCAATACAACGGTTTTTTGACGACGGTCCGGGATCAATCCCCCCAAGGGAAAGATCAGAGGACAACACAACGTAATTTTGAACCACGGTCAGATGACGAGGCAATGAACGCTTTGGTTGTTTTATATTTTAATACAGAGTCATCTGTCTGCGTTAACTTCGTTTTCGGTTTCTTCGTTAGGTACTTATCTGTGTTCTGAATGGATTTGGGGATACGTCAAAACTTTTCCGTAAATCGCGATCAAATATTGAATTTTCGCGTGAAGAAAAACTGACGAAATTGACTCAAAAAACCAGAGAGAAGCAGACAACAGGGATGATATTTTTTTGCTGGAGAAAGTGGACATGAATCTATAACTGTCCATAATGGCTCCCACAACTGAATTACACACCGTGAAGACACGTCTTTAAAAGCCGAAAATTATAGCGTAATTTTTTATAAGTACGTATTGTGACGTACTCGCCTAACCCTGGGTAGCGGTCATGTAACAAAATATGCAGGGAACAGCACTATTGATTCTGCCCGGAATAAGGTGAGATTTATTCAGGGTCTGGATTAATATAGAAAACTATTTACATCTTTTCACAGGAGATGGCCTCCTAGACAAATCAAACAAGAGTCCACGGTGAACATAAACATACAGGAGATGGCCTCCTGCAGTGGAATCACGAGAGTTCAGTTGAATGGACCGGAGATCTTTGAATTCTCGCAGCAGTCAAGAATGAACGAGCTCCAGACCGCGGGGTCTTTCAGGAACGATTTCCTAGAGGTGTGTTTCCACAATTCGATTCGATCCGAAGATCTAGCAGGCACTTGCGTCCTGGGAATCCGTTTTAGGACTCTAGGTCCGAGGCGACTCTTTCTGTTCCACAAATGGAAGCGTCGTCTAATTCCAAGCTTGAACGTCGTCTGCTGAAAAACTCTTCTCGTTCTCGGCTCGAAATTTTGGGGGTCTTGACGTCATGTCGAGTTAGTACTCCCTGATTGGCTGTGACGGCAGGCGAGCGCTAATTCCGGAGAACCCTACTTGCCAGCTCGCTCCCGACAACTAGAGTGCCTATATAATAAGAGTGGCGACAAAGGATCAAATTTGGCCCAATGCGCATGCGCGGCAGCCATTTTTCTACCAGAATCATCTCAAAGAAGGTTGCTGGACGAATTAATATATCATTTCAAAGAGAACAAAAAGCATATGATTATTATAATATGGATACATTCGGTATAAATGAATCATATAAACGCTCAATTACATGCGTAATTGATGAGATGAAATGCACAACGCACTAACTTAGATTGCGGGAAACACCATGTTGTTCATAAAAAGCTATTTATTTAAAAAATCTTCAAATTTATACTGACAAAACACTAAAATAATAATAAATAAACATTCAAGAACACGAAATGCAACATGAATAAGTTATATATATTTTTAAATTTAATATACACACGTTTTTCTCGAACACACAAAAAGCTCCCATGTTAAGTCTACGGGAGCTAGGAAAAGACCGCCTCGGGCGGTAGAAAAGGTCTCTAAGCCAATCAGAAAGTGTTTCCCGTATGTCGCCACTCTTGTTATATAGGCACTCTACCGACAACAAGTCTATGTAACGCCCTTTTCAGTCTGAAGTCGTTCTCAGGCCTCGCGACACCTGTTTCGTCAAAGGCGTGCCGAAATGAATAGTCTATTGAAATATAGTGTCAAAAGTCCAGACATCTTGTCTGGATCCGGGTGCCTTGTCGCAAGGAATTTGCGGCGGTACTTAAGGGGTTTTTTCGAGGAGTGTTAGAAACGTGGGAATCATTATTTGATTCCTCACAGTATTCGTAAATATATATCGCTAAAAACAATTCCATTTTTGCTACAATATTTTTAACATGGGTTTAAAATGTCAAACTCACCAAATAGTCGGTCGAATTCGAGTATACACCCAACCATATCCTTCCATATATACGAATAATAATTTTTTGTTTGCCTATTTTTGCATGAAAAATAGATTGTTAGCTGAGAGGCACTGAATGAACAAGAGTTAGTGTTGTTTCTAGAATATTTTACCCATTTCTCTTGTAGACTCGTTTCTACGTTTTTTGCTCTATTTGTCGTGATTGTCAACCCCTTTTTCTATATTAGGACCACAAATTTTCAAGCTCATTGAGGTCCTGAGGCTATGGTGGGGGTATGTAGCTGGTTAAGGAAGCAAAAAACTTCAACTTAAATTTTGCTCTGTACTTCTTCTTTGTGGAAACTGTCTTCAGACACAAAAAAATGACACTACATCCAAGTTTCGAGCACCTTTAAAAAACACTTTTAGATGATCACTAGAGCTCGGATCGATATGAAAAAATGTGACCTGAAAAATGCAGTACAAAAATGCATTAAAAAATATATTATTACAATAAGGGTAGTGAGGAGGATAAAGTTAAAATAAGCCACACTTTCATTCAATTAATTCACAACTTTATTCTTATAGCGCAGATAAAGATACGTAAAAAATATACAAAGCAACAAATATACAAATTAACAAATATTACATAATTGAAAAATGTAGATTAAAATGAAAGCATTTCAAATGTCCTTATGGTAGGGGAGGGGTAGACGGAGCATGTGCCCGTACGCTGGATTGGGAAGGGGTGTATTTTTTTTACTAGTACGTATATTTACGCATGATAAATAATGCAGAGGAAAATTTATTAGTTGACTACAAAAGACAAAAACTGTAAAAGGAGCTAAATGCAGAAGTTGTGAAGTGTTGCATGAGTTGGATGTGAGTAAAGACGGGGCTGCAACGTCATAGCGCCCTAGTGTTTAGAATAACGGGCTCCTGTCTCTACGTTTCCCGTCTCCCAAATGGCTTTGATACTTTGCGCTCGTAAACGAAACTGAACTCAGTTAGCTTTTAGATTGTCTAGTTGAAACGTCAGATTATTTGTCAAAATGAAATATCTTAGAATTAATTTAGTATTTTATAATTATACTAAAAAAAGAAATTGCTGCAAATTAATCTATTTTTACCTTTGAAATCAAGTCTACCATCTAAGAGTTGAATTGAAAAAAATTTGGAATAGTGGAATTAATGTGCGGTGGCGATAACTGGTGTTGTCGGGGAGAGTTTTGGTTTGCTTGGTTGTTGTTGTTGGTAGTGGGGGTGCCAAGGCGAGTTCTATCCCCGGGCGGAAACTTGCCTAGTTACAACACTGAACGTTCTCCAACTAATTGAAATTACATTGAATAATCAAAGTTTTTTTTCAAGGTTTTCAATCTTGAAACTTCTTTTGACACTTAAAACATTCTTCAATGAGGAGAAAAACCTTTCCACGTCACATGAGACGATGGGAAGGAATTGGTAAGCTAATATTTCTTGGGAATCCATCAGCTCACATTCTGGCACATCCTCTCCAACCGCTCCCGAGTGGTTGGAATTAAAGCCCTGGATAGTGACTTAAGTAGCGACAGCCTTTTCCCCGGTGCTTTCGTGCCGCTTTCGCTTTTGATTGGACGTCAAGAGTCACGTGTGAAAACAGTCGCCATTTTGGGGATTAGCTCGGAATGAGTGCAATGTAAATGTAATGGTAGTCTGCGGTCTTTCGTTTCATTAGCATATCAATTTTCGAAATATTTAATGTATCATTTGATAGATGATTTGAGATACGAAGATGCCCGCTTGTTCTGCTTTTGGCTGTACGAATAGCTCAAAAACCCCGCGGATTCACAAATTGTGTGTATCGTTTACCAGTAGGAAAACACACACACAAAATGAAGAATGAAGGAAACTGTGGTTGCATAGAATTGGAAGCAGGGCAAATCCTAGCAGGTGTGCAGCGCGTGCACCGCACGCGGGCGGCCAAAACAAGGGGCGGCCGCAGGCCGCATATGGTTCTATCAATCAAGCAAAAGTTTTTTAAACTTATATAATAAGTCGAATAAATATGCTAAATTTTAAATACTTATTAAAAAATCAAAATAAGTCCCGATTTCCCGATAGCATAGCATAGTTTAAGAAAAATAGAATGTTAGTGCACAGTGTGTTGGTCCATTGTCCATCAATGTCTACTCTTTACACACATTCTTCATTTGATAGCAAAATTCGTGGCAGAGTCGGCAATACGGCGTAGAAAAGGATAGTAAATTTTAAATTCTTATCTAAAAAATAACCAAAGGGTATATTTTTGTGGTGCGAAATAAAGACGAGGCTGGAAAAAAATTGTATTATTGACGCGGAACAACAAAATGTTCACAATCGGGAGAAAAAGCGATGGCGCGCCATCATTGAAAGAATAATTGCTGTAGTACAATTTTTAGCCAGTAAAAATTTGGTATTCAGAGGAACTAGTACGATAATTTTAAAATATTTGTCGATTCAGCAACAACACTTGCTAGAGATTTAGGTATTGATCCCGAATTTCCCATCTCGAAGCTCAGGTAAAAGGTCCGTTTATTTGATTGCGAGGGCAGTGATGAGCTAGTTTCAAATCCCTTCCAGCAATTCAAGACTGCTTTCTATTTTGCAATTCTTGATCACGCGATCTCTTCTGTAAATGAAAGATTTACCTTATTATCTGAGTGCCATTCAATATTCAGCTCTCTGTATGATTTTCACAACTTTTATAATGCTGATCTCATGAAAGCCTGCATGGACTTTAGCCTGGAAAGAATGCCTTTAGAATGGAAAGCCTGCATGGATATTAAGTTACATATACAGGAGGAAGGAAGTAATGTGAAAGATATATACAGTATATAACTCTTTAATGAAATAATTTTATTCAAAGATATTTTTCCAGGTAAAAAACAGCCAATTGAGATATTAGAAATTATAGTAAAATATAATCTCATTCCCCGTTTTCCAAATTTTGTTTTAGCAATAAGAATTTTTTTAACCTTACCTGTTTCTGTGGCTTTAGGTGAAAGAAGTTTTAGTAAGTTAAAAATTACTTGAGAAATAATATGACACAAGAAAGGCTTTCAGATTTGGCCATCATCTCTAATGAATCCGAAATCTCTGAAAAAATTGATTTCAACGAAATTATTGACAAATTTGCTTCTCAGAAAGCCAGAAAAGTTATTTTATAGTTAGGTAGTCTTTATAGAAGGACTGATTTATATACTTTTCCGTTCATGAGATTTATGCTTTAGTACTCTTTTTTATTAGATTATATTTTCCGAGTAAATACTGTTGTTTTGCATTTCTATTTATAAAATGTCTATTTTTATTTCAAAGGTAATGTTTTTGTTTGTTTGTTATTTTTTAAAGTATTTTGTCGCTATTATAACCTATTAACTGGCCAAAAAAATAAAGTTTTGCATTTCAAAATTTATTTGCATTTTTATTAATGTTTTACTTTTTATTCTTACACAGTTAGATGAGTTCATAACGTCAACGTTTATTAGTCAAAATATGAAAAATTCTCTAGAGGGGCGGCCAATTGTACCTTTGCACGCGGGCGGCCGACACCCTAGGATCGGCCCTGATTGGAAGGGATAAAAATGGATTCCAAATGTAAACACCAAATTGTGTAAAGGAAGTTTGAATTTTATTTTTTACTTTTGATCGAGTTTCTTAACAGTACTTTTATGAGTAAAATGTTGTGAAGTACAAACCTATCGCCTTTAATATGCACACCTGTCAAAATATTTACCAGTTTCAAACATGTAATTTAATTTAAATAATGATAGGTTATTAAATAAAAACCAAAATGTTTTCATTTAAGTCTTCTGAAGTGATTAATGTTTAATTTATTTCGTTATGAACTTTGGATTCTAAATTAATTTTTTTAAATCCAACTATGTAGGATATTGTTTTGAGATATTTTGAAGTCGCTTAAAAGCTGTTTCATACATAGGAGCAAAAAATTACTATATTTTTAAGAAATAGTTAGTAATACAATAAGGCTGTTAATATGTAATTCTACAATCACATATTTTATAATTAAGTACATAAATATTCTTATGTATTATCCTAAAGTATGTATTTTTGTAAAGAAAATAGTAAACTGTAAAATAGTTACTGGCTTTGCAATTTTACATATTTAAAATGAAAAAAAAAATCTGAATTTTGAAACAATTCTAAATTTTGTTAAAATGTTTTAAAGTATGTTATGTATCATCAATAAATTGTTTCATAATTTATAGTAACATTATTTATTTGTTTTTCTTTAGACTTTTAGACATTTTTATTTTAAAATCAAATTACTTAATTTTTTAAAATTTAGAAAAAGCTGTGTTGATTTATAAGATATCAAAATACAAAACAACGTAGTTCGTGCTGAGTTTGATACTGATTTGTTTTTACTTTATTCCTCTAACGTAATTTTAATTTTTGAAAGATACATTTTACAGAAGATCAATTCGAAAATCATAGAGCTGATAACAGGCGCCTTCTGAAACAAACTGCAGTTCCTTCAGTTTTTAGCCATCGACCTCCCTTAAAATCAAGCATTTAAAAAATTTTCCTCAATGTTGTAACTTAATGTTTAAAATTGTAAATATTTGTTTTAATCATCGAGGGCATTTATTAATTAAAAAGAAAAATAGAGCTTTTCAACAGAGAAAATTTTAAAAATGTTCTAGCAAGAGCATTGGCATGAGAATTGCCACTTCAGAGATTAAGTAATTTCAAAGTATTTTGCTTGCTAATAGCTTTTAGGTAATGTGGATTATTATTATTTGTAAAATTTGCGTTTGTTTCTTCAATTATTGTTATTAAATAAAATGTGAAATTTTTCTTATAGTTTCTGTGGCTTTATTTAGATTCATAGATGATTTATTATTGCATTCATTACTGGTATCATAAATATCTATTACAAGAGAATGTCTAACTAGAAAATTTTAATTAATGCTAGAATGTATGACTTTAATTTGAATTTAATTTTAAAGAAACTTAAATGTTGAAATAATTTTGTGTATTTTGATGCACATAATTGTAAATTAAAAAAGAATCATGACTCTAAACAGTATATAATATTAATTATTCATAGTAAAAATATATTATTTGGGGTTTAAGAAATGCATTATTTATGCTAAAATGTATTACTCAGGATTAAAGAAATGCAATTATTGCTAAATTTACATGCAAATCTACTATTTTGGCTGATACACGCTACAAAACGCGAACCCATTTAAGAATCGAGGGTTTGAGATTTTTTACTTCCTTACAAATCAAGTTTCAAAATTCAGTCAGAAAGTCCTTTATGCTTTAAAAGAATGTTTTTTTTATGCATTTAATTTTTTAAGGATATATTTAATAGTCTTTAAAAATTTGTAAAGTCCACATTCAAGAAGCGAAACTCCGTTTTTCCCCATTAGAAACATTGGTAGAAAGTTACGTTTGTCCCCAAAATGGCGGACGATTGAACTTGTCGCTACTTAAGCTACGGATCCAGGGCTTTAGTTGGAATGGCGGGCGACGGTGTGGGAGGTATCCAGTCTCTTTGGTGACCTTAATGCATCGCCCCGGCAACCAAAAATGTGCTCAGATAACTTGCGGACTCCGTCTAACTGAGATGCCTCCGTAGCAATTTGATTATTATAAAACTAAGCAATATGTTTTGCTTCACGCCTTTCGCTTTCATCAGTATTAAAAATCAGTAAATAGTCGTGTGAAACAATAAATGTTTATTTAGTTTCCAAAAAGACTGGATTGATTGAGACTTCACAGAACTGCACTACGAGACAAGGTAACAGGTGTACTTATTTAAAAGATGTGGGTGAGAGGGAGGGGTAAATATCCCAACCAAGCAGTCACTGACCTTAACTAAGTACCTAGCTTATGTTGCACAAAGTGGCCTTCACTTAAAATCGACCTCATTTTCCTTGTGAAGAGTGAACGGTGAATGGAATTACATGACTGCCTGATTATTTAATTAAATTAGGGATGAGCTGGAAGCCATAATGAAAGCAATTTTTCTGTGTTCCACTATATCTACACATTTTTGGCTAAATAAGAAAAGGTAAGGCCAACCAACCCAAATGCGTTTTGCTTCTAAAAAAATCGTTCCAAACAACGCATTAAGCAAAATTCTTTATATAAATTTTTTTTTTTTAATGTGAAATTTTTTTTTGTATTTAATGTTTAAATATAGTGAAAAATCGTCCAAATGTGTACAAAATATACAAAAAAAAAAACCAAAGGTGCAAAAAAAATGCAAAATGGATTTTTTTTTTTTGCAAATTGCCAAAAAAACACTCAAGACGGATTTCAATTAACAATAGGGCTTTAAGAAAGATATGCGAAATCCGAACTCTACTGATGACATCAAAACAACTCTTTATCAACCTCTCTAGACTGCATCTAAACATTTACTTTTACATACCTCGGTGTGAGTATATGTTATGTGTTTTACATCAAAACAGAAACAAAAAATTTAACACGTCCGCAATGGATCAAAAAGCCTGTCGCGTCCAAGGTTATTTAAGGGGTCCCCTTTACTAGCCTTGCACCGCACGTACGTGGAGAATTCGCGGATTTAACAAACTTGCCTCAACCGGCTGCGAACAACTTCAATGTCTACATCCGTTTGTTTCATCTGAACCTTGAACAGATTTCATCATAGCAGGAAATTATCTGAGAGAGGAAGTAGCACTAGTAGACATTCGAGTAGGGAGCAATATGCACACACAGTTCGGTTATTTCCTCGTTTGAGCGGAAACCGCGTTTGCAATTTGGCGCTTTTATCGCCTATTATTCCGGATTTAACAGAACGCCAGTTTTAGCAAGACGTCATAAATTACATTGTTTTGAAGCATACAATGACGCAGACGCTTTTGATCAGCATTTGGCTGCGAGAGATTTTCAGTGAAAGCAACCAAACCAGACGGAGAGTGATCTTATTTCGGCTACAAATATTGTCTCGACACGTTACAGGGTTTCCTTAAATTGCAGTTTATCGCTGTTTGGTGATTTTGGATATTTAATCTAACTATCTTTGACTAACCAAATGTCAAACTTCAATCTGGAATTCATTCTTTGGAATTATTTTTATGCCCAAGGGGAATCTAAGGTTTCCGATTTTTCCGATCACACATCCGATTTTTCAACGTGGGGCGCCGCTGCGGCAACGAAGTCCAACTATGCACACATAACCGTGGAATGACGCGTACTCATTTCGCGCCATTTGCAATAAATATTCTATCGAAGACAGCGTGATTTTTTCGCTTACTTGATGTACAGAAAAGTATATTTTGAAACAAAATAGACGTTACAGGATACAACCATTTATTAATTATTATTTATCTTCCAATTATTTATGAAAACAAGGTACTTCAGAACGGAGAGGCATGTGCGGCGAGCTGCGACGCCGTGGGTAACTGCGGTACAAATTGCACGCAAGTTGGACGTGCGGCGCAGGACGCATGTGTGTACTAGAGTGCCTATATAATAAGAGTGGCGACATACGGGAAACACTTTCTGATTGGCTTAGAGAGCTTTTCTACCGCCCGAGGCGGTCTTATCCTAGCTCCCGTAGACTTAACATGGGAACATTTTGTGTGTTCGAGAAAAACGTGTGTATATTAAATTAAAAAGAAAGTATAGCTTATTCATGTTCCATTTCGTGTTCTAGAATGTTTATTTATTATTATTTTAGTGTTTTGTCCGCATAAATTTGAAGACTTTTTAAGTAAATAGCTTTTTTCGAACAACATGGTGTTTCCCGCAATCTAAGTTAGCGCGTTGTGCAATCCATCTCATCGATTCCGCATGTAATTGAGCGTTTATATGATTCATTTATACAGAATGTATCCATATTATAACAATCGTATACTTTTTGTTCTCCCTGAAATGATATATTAATTCGCCCAGAAACCGTCTTTGAGACGATTCTGGTAGAAAAATGGCTGCCGCGCATACGCATTGGGCCAAATTGGGTCCCTTGTCGCCACTCTTATTATATAGGCACTCTAGTGTGTACTACTTCATTGGATCGAATGTATCTCAGACCGCACTTGCGTTGCCGCAGCGGCGCTGTACGTTAAAAAACCGGATGTGTGTACCGGGTCTAATTGTGCAGTATGCACTTTCCATTGCCAGGTAAATTTGAGAGTGGACTTTCTTGTGGTTTACCGTGAATCAACAAAAACGTTGCCACCTCGGTGAAGAAAACAAGGTACCGTACAGATCAGCGTTTCTCAAACTGAGCTCCGCTGAGCCCTTGGGGCTCCGCAATTGATTCTCAGTTATGAAGATGACGAAAAATAAATTGCTAATTCCATCTAGTGGGGAAAATGAAACTGATTCCATCATGCGAAAATACTTTCTCAGACAGATAGTAGTTTGGGTTCTGAACAAGTAGTCATTGTGTACTACGCAGACACACCCTAACAACGAAAAAGTACTAGGCTTATTAAAGCAGGTAGTATACAACACCGTCAAAATTATCAACTTTGTGAAGACACGACCTTTGCAGTGCAGGCTGCTCAAAATATCGTGTAAGGATATGAGAAGTATACACAAGTCATTGTTATTACACACAAAAGTACGATGCTTGGCACGAGGTAAAGCGTTGCCCCGTTTACTTGAGCTTCAAAAGCAAGTTTCTTCACTTTTGAATTACCAAAACAGTCAGATTATTTGAGTAATCAGGAATGGCTGTGCAAATTATATTGCATGTCAGACATTTTTCGAATATGAACGAATTCAGCTCCTCCATACAAGGGAAACGGAAGATAATATTCGATGCCAATGATAAAATTGCCTCGCGGAAGAAAAAGATAGCGTGTTACATTGAAATCGTCTAGAATAAGGATCTGGCATGTTTCTCATTGACTTTAAACTTTTTAGAAGATAATAACATAACAATGAATGAATTATTGCTAGCAATAATAAAAGAACACCTTAACAATTTTCTTTAAAATTTTAATTCATACTTTCCAAGGAACACTCAGGAATCGATTCGAAAGAATTCTGAGTGGATTGTAGATCCGTTTTCAGTAACGTCAAAACCAGCAGCTCTCACTGAGGCAGAATATGAGGTCCCTTATAGACATGGTTTCAGAAAGCCACTGTCAGGCATCATTTAAAAGCAAACGACTTCCTGAATCATTAGTTAGGATCTTCTCTACTATTTTGAAAGGAAATTGTTTGTCTGTCTGTTTGTTTGTTTGTTTATGTGCACGTTCCTGACGAATCTTACAGTAATGTAGTCTATTAGATAACAGCCACCACGGGCAGCGCCGTGATGGCTGTTATCCAATTAGCTTGAATTTCGCAGCAATCACCGGAGTTAGCGAGCAGTGGTGATAACTGACTCCACGAAAAGAACTGTCACGGGCAACGCCGTGCTGGCCACGCAGTGGCTAGTTCGATATAAAGTTCAAAAGGTAAAATGGGTGGAGTGGTAGAATCCGATACGTTAGTCGCCAAATAAATTTTTTTCGACAAATCAAGATGGCGGCCAATCTAAGCAATTCCAAGATGGCCGCCACATAGCAAAATCCACACTGTAAACATTTGCATGCATTACATAAATAGGACTAATTTTTAAAAAAAGGGAAAAAAATTTGAATACAATGAAACAAAATTTTGCAAATCTTCTCATTTTTTTGTGTAGTATTTACTCTGAACATGTCCGTTATTTTGCGTTGTTTCCTCAATTTGGTACAGGTTTAACTTATATATTTTTAGAAAATTGTAGAAAAGATGTAAGAGAGTGAAAAAAAAAAAACATCGATTAGCGAAACGTACGGATTTGGGACTTTGTACTGTATACGGAATTTAAAAGGAGGAATTTTTTTTTTGTTTGTAAGTCAGTCCTTTTCTGGGATCCTTATAATGCGCGAAATATTTTCGATGCGAGAAAAATCAATGGAGGTTTGTTCTCCTATCTATGAGTGAAATGAAATAGCATTGTAGAAATCTTCTAGCAATTTACTTAGCATTATGTGGGCAACTCAATAGGGATATTCCTGGTCAGAGAGCAAGACATGGAACTGAAAATGAGGATTTTTTTTGTAACCACTGCACAAGAAGAATTTTTTTGTAGATAAGTCACAGCGGATAACCCACGAGATTTCAATTCGTATAAACAACTGCACGGAGAGGAATTTTTTTGTAAATAAATCACAGCGTATAACGCGTGACTCTCGCCTGTCGGCTCCCTACCACCTCTTCCGGGGTCGATGAGAACCTTTCACCGTTGACATCCAGGCGTATAAACTTCTTTGGGCTCTACGAGAAACTTTTGCTTCAAAAAAGAGCTCCGTGGCTGATAAAGTTTGGGAACCGCTGATTTAGATATTCGACCTCTAATTTTTCTCTGCCATCTCAATAGGCATTCTTTGTACGCACTACTATGTTGCGTTCTATCATTTGAGAACCCCTCCCACAAAAGGAATACCGAATCATATCTGGTGTTTGCCTCGCTCGTGTAGTCTTCAAATGGGGTTTTTTGGGCTCTTCTCATGACTTCGGCTCAGTACGCAAAAGTCGTATTCAAAAAGCAAGCCAACTTGGTGTTACTTCTAGAAAACATGTTATCACATACGGAATCCCAAAAAAACATTATAGCCACTTTCATTTAGCTCGACAGAAAAACCTCATGTTCTGAGAAAGCTATAATTTCGAAAAAGGATTAAAAAAAAAAAGATTGTTAACAGGTGAATTTTTAAAAGGAATTTTACATTTCGCTGGCGTTAAAGCTAGACATACTGACAGCACGGTTATCATTTACGCTTCGGCAGATAGACAATTGTTACCACTAAAATTCAGTTTACACTAGCGGCATGGTATAGATCTGTGTACTGTGGATGTTATCCCCTTTTAAGTGACCGCTTGCGTCCATCGCCATTTACGAGCTGTCAGCGACTGGCTTTCTAGAGGATTACTCCTTTAGTTCGGCACCCTACCCTGTCGATCGTGAGGTGGGAACGCTTTGGGGGAAAGGCAGAAGGTCGCTCCGGTGATATATATCTCATGCCAAACGATTCGCCACACAATACTACGAAAGGAAAGCGTCAGCCGTAAATGCCAGTGAAGGCTCTGTCGCTCAATTTTGTTAATTAGGTAAGGGGTCGGACATGCAGGCGAAAGAGCCATTCTGTGAGACGATTGAAAAAAATTTAAGCGACGCAGTGTAAAAGTTAATATTTGGTCCTCCAATGGATGATTGCGACTGTGGACTATTCGGTGTTGTCTTTAGAAGCCGAGACGCATTTTCTTCACACTATAGGTTGATTCAAAACGAAGAATGAAGTCGTGATTGGAATATATATACTAACAGTATTTATTATCACAGGGCTTCAGACAGCTGGAAGTAATTGGTAGCGCGTTTGCAATTCAAGTGTTCATCGTGGACCATCCATTGTATTGAGTGCCATTTGGTGTTTGTCAGAAGTTACACAGTGAGCAGATAGGTTTAGTATTGTATGCACGAGATGTTTGGAACGACTCAGCTCCTTATTCAATAGAATGACTTCTTAAAAATTATCCCGATAGATGGATAAGTAAATAGCAAAGGTTTTAATGTAGAAATAGGGGAACAAAAAAGTAAAAAGTTACATTGGCAGAAAAGGCAATTTTTTTTTAAAGTCGAACGTGAAGTGTTGGGGTGGAATACATTGACGATCAAATAGGAAGGAAACACAAACCTTCATAAGCGGGTCTGATTGAAGCCATGGATCGAAAGGTGGAAGTGCTGATAGGATACATTGGATACATGTCTATAGCAATGAAATGGAGACTATCGGATGAAAAAAATAGGAGTTTCTCTGGAACATTTAGGGACTAAAAGTGGTGAAAAAATTATATTTTAGGAGATTAGTTTCAGTATTGTTTCACACACAAACCATAGAACACAAACCACTGTATTGAAAGGTAATTATTGTTGCGGTGGAAGTTCACTACAAGGTTGTGAAGGAGCGATCGAAAGTGGACATTGTCGGAACCGGTTTCTTAAATCTTCGGCATAACGTTAGTGCGAGGTTTTTTTTTTCCTGTTTATTATTTTGCAATATATAACATCGCTGAAAATCGAGATTTCAAATTTAAATCCTGTAATTCCAACTCTTCTTAAATGCATGAATCGTTAAGATTATCCTTTGGTAAAGAACTTAAGGAGTTTTAAAATTAATTAATTTTTTTGTGTAAATAAATAAAAAGGCTTCTGCTTGACTGTGTATGATTTATTCAAAGAAATTAGACAGCAATTAATTTTATTGCCGCAGGTGGAAACTAATTGTTTTTAATTCAAAGGTACGTCGAGCATTTGTGCTTAAATTTTTTTTTGTTGATCATTAATATACTGTTTTTTCTGCTGGTCTGTGACAGTATAAATTTCACAACAATCATATTTTATAGTGCAATCATTTATAAATTTTATACATCTATTGATCAATGAACCTCCTAAAGTTTTCTAAGGATCCTATTTACTTTCCTAGTCGAAATAGAGAATAGTTTATCGATAGTAAATACACGTTTAAAGAAATAAAAACTTCATTTTGTATATTTCGTTTGGATATTTTAATGCAAACTTGATCTTTCATAACACGTATTATTTTTATTATATTATTTTTATCTATTACAGAGAACTTGGAAAATCTCGAATATCGAGGATGAATACTTACGAAAATATTCTCAAAAGTGATATTTTAAAAATGTTAGTATTTTAGCAAAGAATTTTTTATTCAATATGTTTCAAAACTGTAATACTTGTATCTGTTTAGGAAGAATTTCTGTAAATATAATGTATTTATTGAATGTGTGCAATTTTTATGTGAAATTTATATATTTCATAGTTTTATAGCATTTAATTTACATTTTTCGAGCTACTGCCCTTTTTATATCAAACTAGCTGTATAACTTGGCGTTGTTCGGGATTCAAATATGGCCGCGACAGCTGAAATATGACCGCATATGTTCCCTGTGTTAACCCAAATACAAAAACCCTGTATAACGTGTTTCCTTGTCCATGTCCATTTATTGCAGAAAAACAAACTTTAGATTTTAAAATTTGAGCTTCGAGTGGCACTTTTAAGACTACCTGTGTGTCAATTTGCCTGGCTACAGATTGACCTGAAGACAGTAAAGAAATAGCCTATGTTTTCCGCAGTGTTCTAAAGTATAATTGTACCAAATTTGGTGGGAATTGATCAAACGGTGTAGATTTGTGTCGAGAATATACACACATACATCCTTTTTTTTATTTATGTAAATGTTAATTCAACAAATATTGCAAAAATAATATTATAATTATTTATTTCAATATTCACTTCACAGTATGATTCAGCGTTTTAGATAGGATAAAATTAATCATTGGTACAACGTCCATCACATTTTTCAGCTAAGGTAATGACCCTAAAGATTTTCTAACTAAGCCTCTTGATGCAAAATACAATGAAATGAAATAATTTCATGACAAATATGAGTGAAGAAAATAATTTAACAAACCCCTTGCTTTTGTGCAATCATGCTTATCGCAATCGATCGCAATGCAAACTTTTATCAATATTTATATTTTATTCTTTATACATGTTAGAAGGTTGTCTGAAATATCTTTACCTGTATCCTTACCTTTATCTTTACCTGTATTTTTCAAGAGAAAAACATCAAGGAATTCCTCTTGAATATCAGAAGATGTGATACATTTAATCATAATACAGCGCACATTAGACCTATATAAGAAACTAGCCACTGCGTGGCTAGCACGGAGTTGCCCGTGCTGTACTTTGTGGGGTTAGGTGTGTTCATTGTGAACGTTTGCCAACCACCGGTGTTGTTACGCATACCCATTTGGTTTGCTTCGCAAACCAACACGACGGACAACGCCGTGATGGCCTCGTCATTGTGAAATGCGACGAAATTGGAATTCCAAAGAGATCCAATCGGTGTGACGTCACAATCTATTAGAGAGGGTGGAGTGCCATCTAAGGTGTTGTTATTATTTGACCGTGGTTGAAAATTAAAGGATATTGTAAACGTATATTATTTGCTTCATTAATGAAATTGTTGAATTTTGTCACTGTCCCATAAACGAGGAGGAAACCTTCAAAACCTTTTTGGAACCCAAGGATTTCGCGGAACACAGCTTAAAGAACCCTGCAATAGAATATCTATATATGTATAAGAATGGAGTGTTTGTACATTCAATATTTTCGACCCATTTCAAGTTTTCTATCCGTTTTGGACCCTTCTGATGCCAAATCCGCCTCTTTCGCGTTTGGTGTGTGTCTGTCCATCTGTCTTGTCTGTATGTGTGTGTGCCCTATACACGTCCACACGATTTAATATATTTTCATGGAAATTTGTAAACAGTGAGTACTTATCTTCATTTAGTGAGTGGAATTGGTTGCGAAAGTCTGTCTGTCCGTCTTTCTGTTCTATGTTCGATTTTGTGTTTGTGTGTTTGAGCAGGCATCACATGAATTTTATTCCAGATATTTGATTGCAATGTATTTAATTTTATACTTTATTTATTAGTTTAGTGAATGAAATATTAAACATTCTTTATTGTTATATTTAGTTGAGTTTCATGCTAAAACACCTGGTAGTTTTGGAAAAATTGGAATGTACATTGACTATTACGATTACTTCAATTGCTTTACCACTACTGCTAAAAAAATAATTATTCTTCAAAAAAATATTATTTTTTTAATGGAATTTCAGCTCTGATATTTCATTAATTTCTAGTCTTATTTTTGTTCTTTGCGCAATGAAAACGACTTCCGAATATTTGGGTCAGACGATATTTTTCAACGAACGGGAATGAACAAGATCGCGCGAGCAGTGATATTTTCTGTTTCTTTCGCTCTGAATTAATTTCACATTTCTAAATTTTGTCCACTTTTAGTTGTTAGTTGCGGCAACTGTGCGATATCAAGAGATAAAAATGAATCGCAAATTAATATCTTTAGAACAATTTTTTTCGACATCTTTTATTTTGTTTTATTTCGCTGTTTTCTGTTTTAAATATTAATTATTTTAATAAATATGTTTTCCTACTCATCACACGCAACACCAAAACAAATTATTGGACATAAAAATAGCAGGTAAGTCAGAATAAATTTTCAGTAAATTTTAAGTGTAGTTATGCCATTATTGAAAGAATAATGCCGTTATTGAAAGAATAAAAATATTTAAAAAATCCGAACTAGAACTTTTCAAACATTAAAACATTCGTTGTCATAATGACAGGAGAAGATTGCAAAATTTCAACAAACAAGTAAAAAAACAAGTAAAAAGAATAAATATTGTTTTGTAGAATATGCGAGAATATGTAGAGTGCGAGAGCACTCGCTGTAAATCCTAATTTTTATAAATTGAGTTGAACACGAATAGAACTTAAGAAAGGGAATTCCAAATCTCCCTCAAAGTCGTCTTTTGTAGTAGTAACATTAGTGTCACCTTTCGTCATTTTGTAGCTTTGTCATACAACAAGTGTGCGATGTATGTGAAATGTATTACATGAATGGTTATGCATGTGTAGGATTTGTGTCCTAAGTAACACAGTAACCTATATAGGAATTTTGATTACGAACCTGTGTTTTTAATTTAACTAACCATTTTTTTAACCCGATTTACACCACACTGGATTTTTAGTTTTTACGTACAAAAACTGTAATCACAGTAAGTAATTTTTCAATAAGTCTTGAAAAACATTTTTAGTCATTGTATGATAATTTTGGATAACCCTTTTGTTTTTAAATGACATACAAGGCATTGATATGCATATTCTGAACTATTATGGGGGACAGTGGATACCAAGTTACAGATAGGAAATTTACAAGGAGATTTTGATAAGATATATCCGAATGGGCTGTAAAATGGGGTATGTCATTTAATGTAGGGAAATGTCAAGTTCTGCATATGGGTTACAGGAACAGTGGAGCCGAGTACTGTCTGCAGGGAGTAAAGGTAAAGGAGGGAGAAACAGTCAAGGATCTTGGGGTGATAATTCACAGGGATTTTAAAATGGGTCATCAATGTTCAGCTGCGGGTAAAAAGGCTAATAGGTTATTGGGGTATATTAAAAAGACTGTAACTTCAAGGGATAAGAATATAATCTTGCCATTATATAAGGGTTTAGTAAGACCACATCTAGAATATGCTGTACAATTCTGGGCTCCATATATGAGAAAGGACATAGAATCAATTGAAGGGTTCAGCACAGAGCTACAAAAATAATAAAGGGGCTAGCAAATTTCGACTATAATGAACGTTTAAGTAAGCTAAACATGTATACACTGGAAAGAAGAAGAAGGAGGGGGGATTTGATTCAGCTTTTCAAGTTTGTAAAACAAGGGGACACAGAGGGCTTAAATTTCAATAGGGATAACAGAACAAGGGGCCATGGGTATAAATTGAATAAGACACATTTGAATCGGGATTTAAGGAAAAACTACTACTTTAATAGGGTAATAGACAGTTGGAACGCGTTGCCTGAAAATATAGTTAATTCAAAGGGAGTGAACGAATTTAAGACACAATTGGATAGTCAGTGGGAATTGGAGAATTCATAAACAAAGGACCAGCCTTGTTGGGTTTGAGCCTGTAGCTGGTCGTCAATATTTGTATTTGTATTTGTATTTATTCTATTCATTCTGGGTAACCATTGTCACATTCTATTAACTCTCCTTTCTTCCTAAAAATTTAAATTCTACAAAAAAAAAAAAAAAAAATGTTAAACATGACATTTATTTAAATTTGTTAAATTGTGTATTTAAGAATTGTGCCAGTTTAGAGCATGGTAGTTGTGATTTGTAATGAATAAGAATTATAATTTATTAACGAAAGCAGGAGATAGTTAACCAAATTAACCCGAGTAAAATCGAGTAATTCTGCTATAACGCATAAAAAAAAAAAAAAAACACGTTTGATGTTCCTTGCTGCAGAATAGTAATTGTTACGGACTTCATTCTTGGGTCTTCTTTGATCATGTATCAATTCCGCAGAGTGATATTTTTGACTGAAGAACCCAATCAGTTCGAAATGGTATTCTTCCTCTTAGCGAACTATTCGTGATCTCTCTATGTGATGTCATAGGCGTGTGACTACTAATTTTTCTTGATGGTTTCAACTGGGCATCCGCAGGCACTACAATATTGCCTTACATCTTTTGTCAACCCCTCCCAATAAAAGGAATTCCAAATCCTTTTCGCATACGCTCATTTTTTTATGGCCGTCAAAAGGCGTTTTGTGGGCTCTTCTCGACTTTTATCAGGTTCTCTACAGGCAACACAGGTCAAGAGGATTGATCAGGGCAGGTCCGAGAGAAATTTATTGCAGATGCGAGATAATGATTTGGCGCGCCCCCCTCCCTCTACCATTTCTAAGATTCGTAGTATGTTTGGGTGGGGGAGGAGGGAACTCGGGGCTGGCAATTGATATCGATATCACTCTATAAATTTATATTTAAAAGAAAATAGAAATTGGTTTTTGAAGATTTTTAATGTGAAATTTCGTTGGGGATAATATTGGAGCCCAACCCCCACTCCATTCCGACTAGAGCAGGCCTCGAAATACATTTTTTAATACAGGTGCACTTCGTGCACCTAAGTTTTTAAATTAGGTGCACAGATTATATTTTAGGTACATATTAAAAAAAAACGAAATATAAGAGTATTAATGTAATGCAAACAACTTTATTTTAGTTGGGTATGTTTATATAGGTTTTCGTAGTAGATAGTAAATAAAAATATTTTAAAATCGAAATCCTCCCTTCTCAGGCATACGGCTGTCGCGAATGTCACTTCAACAGAGCCATCTGGAAAATGTTTCTATCATCGGAAAGTTCTGGTGGCAGTGACTCAAGTAAACCTTCCTCCTGTATAAACCTATTACGGTCTAGCGATTTTGTTTTCGCATAGTGTGTAATTAGGAATTTTAACTACGTTCCTTCAGAGCGAGAGAAGTCGAAATTAATATTTTGTTCAAACATCAAAAAACATAAGACACGCCCCCCCCTCCCCTTTTTTTAACGTTAGGTGCATTGCGTGCACCTAGCGGGAAAAAATTAGGTGCACAATTTTATTTTCATGTGCACCTGTGCACCCGGGTATTTCGAGCCCTGGACTAGAGTATTTAATTTTTATGTCATTGTCATTATATATTCGTTGGAGAAAAAAAGAAATTCTGCCACTTCTGTGTGGACGTCGTTTGTAATGAGCTGTTATTGCGCCTCTTTATTACGGGTGCCCTTGGCGGGGACTCGGCCAAGCCCTTCATACGGCACTGGCCGGCGCCCACATGTTAACGCCCAATGCGGCCCCACCGGTCGCATGCGCCTCTGACCTGCCCTGGGATTTATTATTGTTTCTTCAGTAACATGGGCAATAAGTTCCACATAAAATCGGACTATGAATAACTTTAGTGTTGTTTCTAAGAGCTATCGCCAAATTAATTGTCTCAAGTCTGCAATTCTCGTTTCCCTGAATGCTGGCATTAAAAAAAATCTTCCCTCGAGCCATCGATTTGCTCCCTTAGGAATTATGTCTTCTCTTAATAGTTACGTATCATTCACGACGTTGCCATCAATACTCATTTTAATTTGTTTTAAGTATGTGATACATGATCTTAACATTTCACTCTTCCCATTATTAATCCTCACGTTGAATATGCACTCTACCTACACTCTTTTGAAATGCAAAATGTTTTTAGAGAATGCTATAGGAATGATATCACTGTTCAATAAGGCATTCACGACTTTGACATCAACACTCATTTTAATATCTTTTAAGGATGGAAATCTCACTCTTCCCATTATTAATCCTCACGTTGAATATTCATCAAGAAGAACTCTACCTACACTCTTTTGAACTGCAAAATGTAGAGAATGGAATTGAAAGTCACCTTAGATAATTAACTTATAGGAATTAGTTAGACAATGAACGTCGCGCGGGGGCAACACTACTGGCTAATGGCGACAGTCCGGGATCAATCCCAAAAGGAAGGAAGGAACCAAGGACAACACCACGTAATTTTGAACCATGGTCAGATGATGAGGCAACACTTGAACTGGCATCCCACTCACCATACTTCCACACCACGCCAACGCATGAGGACATTTGACAGATTTAACGTGCTCCAGTCTCCATGTACACGTAGGCCATTAATTGAACCGTACCTTATAGGACTTGTGTGTTTTATGTGCATATTTTGGTTTACTTAAAAACAACGTTTGTCGAACAATATCAACTCATTTTTCTACTGTCAAACAAAACGAATATATGTTTATTTATTGTCTTTGTATATCGTTTAGTTTTCTTGATAGAAATTTATGCATAAATTATCAATTTTTTCCTAATTTGTACTGCGTGATACTCGTTCTGTATTGAGTGGCATTTTTAGTAGTTGTATTACCAGCGTGACCACCTGACAACAGAGCTCTTTCCCGTCGCTGAGTAATTGCGCTTCCTATCTGGAAGGTATCGTAGCAAACTCGATCGTTTTATTCATTCAATGTATTACTATGCTTTCTTGGTAAAAGAATACAAATTTGTAAAGAAAGATTAACTTTATTTTGTAATTTAAAGATTTGGACCACTGATTTGATGTCATAACGCAGTCCTTTATCTACACCACAAAGAAGGTTTAAAAAAAAACAAGTAATTTTAAAATGTCATATAATTTATAAAATCGAATTACATCACTGTAGCGTACACCTCTCCCAGCTTGCCCCTCGCAATCCATCATCTTTCTACCTTCTTACATAAAATGAAAATAGCTCAATGACCACCAAAATAAAGCAACTGAATTTGCTCTTTTGAGGTCAGATGATAAAGCACCGACTAGATTTCTAGTTACACTGTCATCTGACTCGTGGGTGAGTTCATGAACAGGATGGTGCATTAAAACAGGATATTACTTTTTTTATTGGGAGGGTGGGGTGGGGGGGGACGTGTCTGGGTGGTTAAACCCCCACGGCACCTTTTTGGATACGCTCATGAATTAAAAATGGCTATATTTGCCTTTTCTTGGTCTCTTAGGGGCATAAGCCACCGTAAAATCGCCCATGAATAAAAATAAATATATTAGTTTTTTGTTTCGGGTCGGAGGGACTTGGTGGTCCCAATTGCTCTGTAGTGGATGTGCCTATGAATTAACCCAATCCTTTTGGAATCATGCACACATTATTCCATCCTGCTACCTGTTGTATCGCCTGCATGACTTCAAACCTGTTTCTGACAGTAGCATATTGCGTTGCTTTAGTGCCATGATAATTAACTACCTACCGGTTTTTGATGTTTCAACCAATAGAATTCTTCAACAAATTGATGTGGCTATTTTGTCATTATGTGTGTGGTCCCTCCCTGATGGTTGTAAAGACGACGCATCTCGTCATGAGAAGAAAACTAACCAGATCTTTATCTTGTCATCATGAAATTGGTAAAATCTTGATGGACGAGATATCTCGTCGAAACCACATGGAGGGTTAAGCCCTCGTTGGTGCGCATATGAATTAAAAAAAAAAAAAAGAGGATATTTTTGCCTTCTTCGGATTTAGGGGCTTCAAGCATTGAAACTTCCTCTGCTGCATCTATTAATTAAAAAAATATGTTTGTTTTATTCAGATCTAGGGGGCCTAAATTCCTACCTCGTAGCAAATGCACCCTTTTCCATTTATCTGGGCATGTGAATAAAAAAAGAATGTATTTGCTCACAACGGGTGTCTGAGGGTTTTAAATCCCCATAGCTAACTAGATGTGCCCATGAATTAAAAACGGATTTTTTTTTAGGTTTAATGGTTATAATTGTACTGTATGCTTGTGCCGATGAATTTAATGCATTTGTTTCATGTCGATGAGGCGAAAAACCCCATAGTCTCCCCCACAGGTGGGCCTGAATAAAAAAATAAGCATGTTTGCTCATTTCGGGTCTATAAGACTTGTACTATCATAGTTCCCCCGCTAGAAGGCTCATAAATTAAAAAATATATAGTATATATTTTTTATCCTACTATGTGGTTCAAGCCTCCCTTCTTTATCAGGTTTGAGATTCCTTAAGCCGCCCTTTCCAGCGCAGAGGGCGCGTCTATGGTTTTAAATATTTGAGCACTCTCTCTCTCTAAACATTC
The DNA here is from genome assembly GCA_947359465.1 of Metellina segmentata. Lineage (NCBI taxonomy): Eukaryota > Metazoa > Arthropoda > Arachnida > Araneae > Tetragnathidae > Metellina > Metellina segmentata. The sequence continues at coordinate 17,673,556 of OX375878.1, read as the reverse complement.
TACCAAACCATTCTAAGATTGATATTTTCAGTTTGGCAGTAAAAGATCCTGTATTTTAAAAATATATTTACGAGGGCAGGAAGGGGCAAAGGGTGCTTGTATTCTGTTTTGTTTCGTGCAGCTCTGCATTTGACACAGTTATGAAATAAAAGCACAGATTTTTAGGAATTTTTCCATTTTAGAGCATATTTTGGAAATTTTCATGCGATTTTTAGGTTATCTAATTCCTAAGCCTACGCTAGAGAAACAGGATTCCTAACCCACACTAGATAAACAGTATAGCTGCCAATAATTCTTTAACCAAGAAGTCGACATTACAATTTATCTACATTTCAAAATTGTATTCAAACAACGCAATATCCTTTCAGGAACTTCTTATTTCCTAATAGAAATTAAGCAAAATATTTAAATGGTATAACTTTTATTCAAGTAATACATCAATTAAATAATTATTCTGGGTAAAATATTTCAAACATTTTAAAATTGTGTAAGAATCGAGCAGATTTTTGAAAGGAGACATGATTTTACATGACACAAACTTTCTTATAAACCACATTAAAACTAAATAGCATATTGTTACAATATTCATTTTATTTTTAAATTTCATGCTATTTTACGTAAAATTTAGATTACTTTATGAATTTCTCTGAAGACTAGGGGCTTAAGAAATCTCATATTTTTACGATTGGCTTCTTGAATATTTTTCTTTAGTTTTCGCCGACACAAAATACAAAGCATTAAAATCCGTAATCAATTGCAAAAGAAATTTCCACCGATAAATTAATATAGTTTGAAGTACACTAAAAATGAAGTATTTCATTCATTTTTATCGACTTTAATTCGTTGTTATTTGTTTTGAACACATTCAAATAGCACTAACACTTAATTGATGCATCTAAAAATACCATTCATTAAATGTCCTGAAATGCAACCGGACAATTCTTATTTTGAGTGGCCAATGAAATCGCTACACATTTCTACTCGTGTAAAACTTTCTCTGTACTTTTAATGGAGAATATTCAAAGTTGAATTTTCAACTCTATTTTTTTTAAATTCACTATTTTACTATTCACTATTTTTAAATTAAACTATTTAATTTATTCAATTTAAATAGTTTTCTAAGATTGAAAAGCTATTGAGCAGCTTTGCTAATTTTCCTCGTTTAAAACTCAACAAAATCCAATTTTTATTTCAACGTTTGCTTTTCAATTGAATTTTTATGACTGGAAGATTAAATCCTCCTCCAATGTTTACCCATTAAATCTGTTTCCATAACAAATATTCAACCATCGTTTAATGAGTAGTACCTTTCAATCTTTTTTGTTTTTCAACTAATTTTCTACGTTGAAAATTATAACGATTCACCAAAGTTTATTTGACATGTTCATCTCATTTTCAAGTCTTTTTCAAATGTTCAACGTTGAAAAAATGTTTTCTATTCAAAGCTGAAGATTCGACTATCCTTAAAAGTTTACGTTAAGGTATCAACTTATTATCCGAGTTTAAGATTCAACTTTTCATCATTGTTTATAAAAAGTCATCTGTTCAACCAATTTTAAATTCCTATTCAACAAATGCTCAACGTTGAAAAACTGTTGATCTTCAATTTTGAAGATTCAACGCTGATCTAGTGTTGTCCCAACATTGAACACATAATTCAACATAAAGACAAAATACTCAGATAATGTATTTATTTGAAGTTTTTGCTACAGCACCTCTGCTGTGAGATTGATCCCCGATCTCTGCTTTTGCATGAATTTCAAATGTACAAACGAAATAAGTAATGAAAGATGTTATTCATGTGCTTGTGGATGTGAGTTGTTGCCCAAGTGGCACAAAATAAATTTTCAGTTGTGAAAAAAGCTTTCAAAACGAGTGAAATGGGTTGAATTGAAAATTACTTGAAACAGCTGACATTTTATAAACATTGATGGAAAGTTGAAAAAAAAAATAAACATATTACAGGTGTTGCCAGATATAGAAAATTATGCACTTATTCATACTATCGCTTACACCCGTTTTTCTTTGTTTCAAAAAAGGATCCCTTGCCATTTTCTTCTGTTTCACAACTAATATTATAGCCTGCATTACTCATTTCCTGACATGTTTACAGACAGAAGGCATATTCGAATATTTGTTTAGTTAATTTATTCAACTCCATTCAGCAACATATGATGTGCTTCATTTTTTTTTTGCCATACAGTTCGCCACGTTTTTCTTTCTTTCATTTCTTGAAACAAACTGAAGTTCGAAACAGAATTGTTACTATTCGTTTTACTCGGTGGAATTTTTAGGCAAACCAAAAGAAAAACTGATGTGAGGAGAGGGAAAATGCAATTGAATGGCGCTTGCGCAGATGCGCAATTTCCAGGTCAAGGAGAACTGTGGGATATCGTAATATGACGATCATAATGATGCTGCTTTAGCCATGTTTATGTAGTTTTTATATAAATGTTGTAATATTTTCATTGGGTTTTTCTTTCAGTACATTCGATTGATTGTTTTCAGAATGAATTTACTCACCGTAACGTAATCAATATCTTTCTACTTTCCTGCCGTGGGCAGAAATGCCGCATTTTACAGGAACTATAAAACTAAAGATATGTGAAGCAGTGGATTTACGTCCAACTGAATTTGCAACAAGGCATGCAAATGTTGTTGGTAAAAATCAGCCTATGCTTATCGACCCTTATGTAGCAGTCGACGTCGATGAGATTCATGTCGCTCGCTCAACCACCAAACAGAAAACATTCAAGCCGGTATGGAACGAGTTTTTCAATACCGAAATTCACAATGGACAAAATTTGGGATTTACTGTTTTCCACGATGCGGCTATACCGCCGGATGATTTTGTAGCCAACTGCAACATTTCGTTTGACGAGCTTTTGAATTCATCGAAAGACTCCGGAAAATATGAATCAGACTGTTGGGTACGTTACTTCATTTATCGACTACCCTCCCTTTAAACCCTCAAAGAATCATAAGTTGATGCACAGGTTTTGAATGAAAAAGGTAACATATTGTGCATGCTTGTCCTAATGTTTCAGACATTCGCCGGCTTCTGCTGTGAATGGCAGGAAGGAATGACAGCTGACTGCCAATCACTCCATCTGAGAGTATCACTGAGCTGTCATATCTCTTCAATGTAGCTATTTTTGCTCAAGTCCTAATTGCAGCTCAATCTTTCATTCTGATAATATTTATTTATCACCATCAATTGTACTGCAAAGTTTAGTGCTTTATTTTATAACCCTTGATAGTTCATTCATCAATTGTTTTATCTTTGCTACTTCAAATTATCATCACTCACTTATTTTCCTGTGTATTTCACCTATTAATGTGTACACTAAAGAAACAAAGTTACTAAGAAGAGAAATATTTAAGAATGTAAACATTGTAATATAGCATATTGTGGCATGCACAGAAAGGTGTTAGGTGTGTAATCAAACTCTGAGTTTTGTAGACAACAACATAACTATGAGAAATAAGTTTTTGTTGAGCAGAAGCATTTAACTTTCAAGAAAAGTTATGTTATCCTCTACAGAGAAATTTTATATTCAATTTTGTATTTTGCATTAAAGAATATTTTATTGCAAGAAACAATTTATTCAATGGATAAACATGAAAAAGAGAAAAAATTAAACATATAAAGTAATTAAGAAAACAAATTGCCCTTGCAAACTATTGCCAAAAAAGAATGAAAAATCCAAAATTCTGTATTTTATGCCTTTTAGCTTCAAATATTCTTTGATAAATGGAAAAGCTTTTTATCTTGTATCAGAATATACATTTCTTGACTTATATTCTGTAAATGTTAATGTTCTTGACTAATATTCCTCAGTCATACAACAAGTGGTGTGTTTCAGTAAGCCAACCATCTAAGGATAGATTTAACAAACAAATACTTTCTTTTTAACCTTTATTATCACTTGTTTATATCTGTTTTTTTTTTTTAAACAACAACACATAATGCTTTGGATGTGTTCTGGTTGTTAATCAAAATCGAGTCATTCTTATATATTTGAAAGGATCTTTTGATGCATTTAAATTTATTATCAGGTTTCACCAGAACTTTGGTATTACGTATCTATCTTTTCCGATTCGTTAAGTTGAGTGTTCTATAATTCGATTACTTAAAATTCAAAGAAATTGAAAAACAAATAGTATAAGGCATTGTATTGAAACACTGTTGTGTTTTCTGCTTTAGTAAGTGATAAACATTTGAACAACTAAAATTTCTTTCTCCTTTCTCATCTATCAATACCTGCCTTTGAAGCCATGACTCAAAGAAGTTGAACTGTTATAGTTTTGACTGTAGATTCACGGAAAATGTTCTTGGTTTGTTTTGTTGCTGTATATGGGAAGGGGGGGGGCATTGTATAGTTGTATGAGTAGTGTTTAAAGTGGATTCTGAACCCTATAGAGCTACACAATTTCTTGGAACTGTGGATTTTACCCTAGAGGAATTCCAGATGAAATGTTAATAGACAAAACTTTGAATTAATACTAAACAGAATTTTAGAGGTTTGATATTTTCTACCTTTGATATACAATTCCTATTCTTTGATATGCTTGTTGGTTTGCTCCATGCACTAGTAATCTGCAAGTAGCGCAGGTTCGGTTCCTTCCTTGGTTCATTTCTCTCTTCTGTGTCAGTAAAGCTTTCCTGGTGTACGTATGTCCATTTATGACTTGTTAAAGGGGTAACTCCAAAGAGTGCCAGCACCGCGACTGACAGTCTATTGTACTGAGACCCCTGCTGTTCCACTAAAGACCGATTTCCGAAGTAAATTTCAGTAAATACCTGAATGGAATGTTTGACAGTTCCTAGGGTACAATACAGTGGTACCCAGATGTTCAAATCGTTGTGCAGAGTAATAGTCACATTCACTTAGAACGTGTACAAAACTCTCCTCTACCATCCGACAACCTCTACATAATGGGTCATCTATAACACCCATAATGTTGAGGTGTCTATTCAGGGTACAGAGGCCAGTTAGGAGACCCATAGCTATCCTGATTTCTTTCCTACCCAAATTCAGCAGTTTCCTCGATCTATCCCAAGGAGATCGCTGATTGAGCTCTTTGGCTTCTTCGATCATTAGATTGAAGCCATGTATGGTAAGACTCAGCAATTAGCAAATCCCTTATAGTCCCTCTAACCACATTGTGAGGCAGACTCAAAACAGGCTCTGGTCCAATAAATGGTGTTTCAGATCTGTTTTGCAAATTTGTCCGCTGTTTCATTACCCTGAATGCCACTGGGACAGAGACAAGAGATACTTTGTTTCTCTCAGCCAGGTCTTCAAGCGCACTGCTTTTGAGTAGAAGCAGTGACTTAGCAAAGCCTTTAGGGCTGTCTGGCTGTCAGAAAAAAAGATTTTTATAACCCTCTTAACTACACCTTTATTGAGGCAGTTTGTACCGCAGTGCAGGCAGTGCCTCAGCCTGATATACAGTGGCCAACTTACCCAAAGAGAAAGATAGCATCTTCCAATCAGGACAGAAGGCACCTGGGCCAGTGCCATGAGATGTTTTTGAACCATCTGTACCAAATTTCATCACCTGCCCCAATCAGTCCGTAGACGAATATCCATCCCTCTCTGGTTGGAAATGATGTTATATTTGGCTTTAAAGCAAAATTGCTTTAACATCCAGTCAGATCTCATTAATAGATAGGGATGCTCCTTCACACACCTGCAAATCAACATTTTTGAACACAGGCTTTTCATAGGACGATTTCCATAGTCCCGTGAGTTTGAGGCATTGTGAGCATGAAATTGCCTCTAGTTCCACTTGTTTATGCAGTGGTAGGAGTCCCAGAAGCAGTTTCAGACTGTGAGGGAGTGGTTCACATTGCACTAGCAATTGCAATGGTCTCCATTCTCTGTAGACTAGTGAGTTCTTTCTTCACTGTCTCATACAGGCGTATGTCCATTTACTTGACGTTGTCTATCTTATTTGGTGTTTTTCAATTCTGCTGCAAATGAAAATAAAGCAAGGAAGTTGATTGGAAAGCAAATGTAACTTGGACATGCGTTGAGCTGTTTTTCGCCAAGCCTCGGTGCCTGAAAGAATAATTGTTAAGAAAACTATCTAAACTCTCATTGACATTCTGTAAACTGTATCACAATATCTTTGTATTTGGTTGAAATGTGCTCAAATAAATTTTGACTTGACTGATGTTGAGGAAGCCCATTTTAAAAAACTTTTTAATTGCTACATGGGCATCAACAAATCTATTAACCCTACTTTTTGTAAACCTTCATTCTGTTAAAACTTGTTCAGTTGAGAAACACTTGTTCACTTCCTGTTTTATCATCTAACACGACGAAGAAAATTTACACTAAGGCTAATGCAAGTTCATATTTTGCGACTAATTCCCTATTATGTGCAGTGCTTTGATTTATAAGTGACCTAACAATCTGTTACTCTCAGTTCCATCTTTAATAGAAGCTTGAACTCGTACCGAGGTGGCAAGATTTTGGAAATATGCCAAGAAACATTAGATTCTTCAGGAACACTTAATCTGATAATAATTAGCCATGAAAATAAAATATTTAATTTTATTCATATCAAATCCATTATTATAAAGTCTCAAAATTATGCAAGTATTATGTACCAAAATACAGAAATAAAGATCTTGTTTCTTATACATGAATGTTTACAAACCAATTACTCTATCTTGAAAGGGGAATGACTTTCTGACATGTTGAAACAAGTATATCTCCCAAGAAAAGTAAAAAAACCCACTGGTCTAGGACATGTTAAATTTAATAAATTTCTAATTTGTTTTATGTTTTTATTCCAGATTGATTTGGAACCAGGGGGGAGAATACATGTTGTTATTGAACTTATTCCTCAAGGTAATTTACTCTCAAATTGCACATTCATTATTTGCTGTGCATGAAACTTTTCTGCATAATTCAATGTTATTACATAAATTTCATTTATTGTCCAACTCGATTTTAATGATTAAATACCTTTTTAATGTAGTTGAAGTAAAAAAAAAAGATTTAATTTTTAATCTCTAATATATATTCATATGATATGTGCTTATATATGCACTTTTAATTTCCTTTCTTAAATCATAATTACGCTTTTTTTAGAAAATGCTACTCAGAAACCTAAAGTATTTAAAGAAAGGCAAGGTCTTAATAGAAGGAGGGGGGCAATGCGTCGTAGAGTTCATCAAGTCAATGGCCACAAATTTATGGCGACTATACTTAGGCAACCTACTTTTTGTTCTCATTGCAGAGAATTCATTTGGTAAGTATTTCCATTCTTCTATGAGTATCTTAACTCAAGTATGGATAGCATGAACTGTTCTTGTAAAAGTAAATTTCATAAAAATTAATTTTATTAAAATTGGAAATTGATACCCTTGTTCCTTGGGAATTGTTATGATTCCATAGCGTTTTTTTTCAGTTAGTGAATACAACTCATCTGTCTAGTTTAGACTAATTTACGATTAATTGTTGAATAAATTTATTTTTAAAATTATATTAATTTTCTTCTTTAGGGGACTGGGCAAACAGGGATATCAATGTCAAGGTAAGAAAATGCTGTTTAAATTATTTCTTTTTGCACACTAGTTTGTTTTTTAATAAATTGAAAAAACAATTTCATTTTTCATCAATGTAACTATTTTTTCCAGTTTGTACATGCGTTGTTCATAAACGCTGTCATGAATTTGTCGTTACTAAATGTCCAGGTTCAAGAGATTCTGCTGCAGATGAGGTAACAATTTACTTTTCCATTTTTATAAATGTTAAGAACAATGTTTTACTGATCTGATTGGATCTAGCAGGTCTGTTATTTTATTGTGTGAAATTAATTCTATGTTGAACCAACAAGGGTAGTATATACCAGCAATATATTTCACCGAGTCTAAGTTTGTGAGGGTTTTGTTTTTCTGGCATGTTTTAGATTTCTGTACAACAAACCTGTTTGCTGTGGCTAACTACCTTGAATGATCTACTGGACGAATTTCAAGAAGTGAATTCTTGTGAGATTTCATGTCCTTGTGGCTTTTCTGATTTGTACACTTGATCAGTTGGTAGATCCCTCAGTGAAATATGAGAGTAGCAATTAGAAGTTCTTTGCAATGTCCAACAAGTTCTTCCCATGCATGGGTAATTCATTATTATGGCAAACGGAAACTAAACAGTTCAGTTGATAGCCTAGTTTGACTTCTATGCAATACAGACATCAGCCCCCATGCCAATTTCAAAATTTTTGTAATTGGCTCCAATGGCTTGCACTCATGAATGTTATTTGATTATCAAATAAGTTAAGCTTGCTTGATAAAGCTCTCATAGAAATAAAGTTAATTAAGCCCATAATTAGTGCCGTGACCAGGATCCAATTACGGGATCTTTATTTCTGTGGGAATAATATCACCAATCCTGAAAGTGGGATTGTGATTTGTTTTTCTTTACTTAAGATCTGGTCCTAGTGTATAATGGTAGTTAACCCTAAGCGGGGGACCAGGATCCAATCACAGGATCTTTATTTCTGTGGGAATAATATCACCAATCCTGAAAGTGGGATTGTGATTTGTTTTTCTTTACTTAAGATCTGGTCCTAGTGTATAATGGTAGTTAACCCTAAGGGGGGGGGACCAGGATCCAATCACAGGATCTTTATTTCTGTGGGAATAATATCACCAATCCTGAAAGTGGGATTGTGATTTGTTTTTCTTTACTTAAGATCTGGTCCTAGTGTATAATGGTAGTTAACCCTAAGCGGGGGACCAGGATCCAATCACAGGATCTTTATTTCTGTGGGAATAATATCACCAATCCTGAAAGTGGGATTGTGATTTGTTTTTCTTTACTTAAGATCTGGTCCTAGTGTATAATGGTAGTTAACCCTAAGAGTTGGTATAACTTGCCAACTGTAAATTACTGGGTGAAATAATATAGAGAGAATAAAGAAAAACACAAGAACATACCGGACTTATATCCATTTAATTCCGGTTTATTTATAAACAATTATAAATATGTATAGATAGAAGTAGTTGCAGAGACAATACTGGCCTCAGAAAGTGGTGGAGGAGTCTTAGGCCTAGGCTATTGTAGGTCCCACCATGAATGGACTGCTCAATTATATGGATTTCTTAAGGACAGGAATATTAATTGTGGTCAGAGAGATGGTAGTTCCTGGAGATTCATGTCAGAGGGCAGCAAAGGTTGAGGAAGACAAGCTTGTCTTTGGCATTTCACTGCAGTCCCCCTTCCAGCGTACCTGTCCTCGTTTCCCCTTGATCTGGATAAAAGTGAATGAAGATTCCTCAGCAAAAATTCTCTCGAAGAGCGTCTTCTCTTTTTATTGCCAAGTCTGGCCATGCACAAACCTGTTTTAACCGTTGTGTTGGGGATTACGCCGCCAAGGTGAGCGAGTCATTTGCGCCAATAGTCCTTAAACCTCAGAATGGTTGCTCTCGCGAGTTGAGTAGTGTAAGCAAGAACCAAAGAAATTCACGAAGGTAGTGTTCGTATGGAGATGCTTCTAACTCTCTCTGAAGCAGTCTGGCTACACATTCACAAAGGGTAAAACTGATATGCAATATCACAGCTCTTTTTGTAACTTGTTTCTAATTATTTACTGGAAATATTACTTTAAATATACTGCCTCTTAAATTAGAAATTCCATAAAGGAGTGAAACAAATCACTTCACTTCATAATTTACCAAGCAAAATTAAATTTTCATTAAAGTTATAAAACTATCTTAATACCCGATCAATTCACAGATTTTCTGTGCCCCTTATTTTTTGAAAGTTGACAAAAATCAACGCACCTTAAAACCACAGCACTCTGTATAAAAATTATATTGTAAGATTTAATGTTTTACTTTTAGGTCGCTGGTGGCGGTGGAAGTAGATTTAACATAAACATCCCTCATCGATTCACTGTTCATAATTACAAACGACCTACCTTTTGCGATCATTGTGGCTCGATGTTATATGGTTTATTCAGACAAGGCTTACAATGTGAAGGTATGGATGGTGGTCTAATTTATCTTTTAGACAAAAGGGCAAAATTTTATATCTTTAGTAACAATTGAATATTTAATACTTTTGAAATTTTTTTGGTGTATTGGTGAAAATGAAACGATTAAATCCTGATTTTTCTGTTACCAGCTTGTAGCATGAATGTTCATAAGCGCTGCCAGAAGAATGTGGCTAACAATTGTGGAATCAATCCCAAGCAAATGGCTGAGATTTTAAGTGCATTGGGTATATCAAGCGATAAATTAGGAAAGCCTCCCACAAGGAAGAAAAAGGTAAACCTTTTACTTGTTGATAGCCTTTGTTAATTTGTTTCTTCCATAAAGGGATTCAATTTATTTCTCCTTTCAGCCTTCAATAAGTGAATCTCCTAACAAACTAGGACAAATGCCGGAACGATCACATACATCACCTCTTCCATCAGATTTGGATTCACAAGGTATCAATCAAAATTATCTCGTAATGAACCTGTTTTTTTTTATTAAACAGGATTTTTCCATAAGAATATTACAAATAAAATTAATGGGTTAAAATTTTTATTGATGTTAATGCATGTATATGCTTTTTAACAGTTTCAGTTTGCAAATTGTCACTATTGCGTGAATAGTAAATATAATATATGCTTTATTAATAAACCTTGAATAAAAATTTTAAAGGCATTCATATATTTAAAAAATAATTTGGCACACAAAATATTTCATTTGTTCTTTTACCTAAACTTGTAAAAAGAAATTGTTCACTTCAATCTTTCATGCCATACATTTCAATTCTAAACTATTTTGGTATCGAAATTCGTTATATTTTCTTTATGAAATAAAGCCTCTCACAAACAATGTCTTACTTACCATTGCTATTTTTCTTAAATTTAATGTTTTAAAGTTTATATCATGACAATATATCCTCTGGGCTATCACAGGTGACTGATCAAAAGGGCAACTTGGCTACTATTTTCCAACCTTGGTTAATTAGGGGTTAATTTATAGGCAAGATCACCTTAAAAGGTCCTATATTCAAAATTTTGGTGATGTATTGAAAATTCACCTAAGACAGTGAAAAGTTAGTCCTTTTAAAAACTATCTCGGACAAACACAGGGTCTTGATCCTAGGATGCCCAAGCAATCTTTCTCCTTTCTTTTCACAATTACTTGATGTTGTCTGTTGCATTCAATGCAGCTTTGCCAAGTATGACCCTTGCGTCGCAAAATCCAAATAAAACCCTTTCTAACGTATCGCAGATGGATAATTATTTCTTTTGGGAGAAAACGTTTTGGAGTCAAACTGACATTCATGGGGGGGGGAAACACCAGATTTACTGAGTTGCTAGATTGTCATGAAAACTTTATAAAGAAAATATTCAGTGTATAATTTTTATACTTGAATTTCTGGGCAAGATCTTCAATGTCTGTTCTATACTTAGCACATGTTCTGTTTTGGCTGATTTATTTTGTATCTGAAATACTAAAATAGAGTTAAAGAGAAGACAGATTATTTAAAAAATTATATGCTACTAATGCTGCTATTTCTCCTGAACTGTATAAATTTATTGTAAACATGGCTAGATAAAAGTTTCGAAATTGTTTTTGGTGGAGAAAGAATATGATAATTTAAAATATTGTGTATCCAAAAAAACTTATCTGAACAATACCTTAATAACATATATTTTAAATTCATACATTTACATTATATTGTCACAGATAAAAACAGAAACACCCCTCTTCATTCGAGCAATTTTAACAGCAGAGAAAATTCAAAGATGACGTTTGACAGGAACTAACGTTTTCTATAAATTCAAATGCATAAAAAATTGACATAGAGGGCCATCTTCATATTAAGTTGAGCACCAACTTTATATTTTCCACTTGAACCACAATTTCGAATTGTGTCAAAATTTAACTTCAGACGCGAAATTCCATGTCATTAGGTCTTACCGTTTTGAAGTTATGAGTACAGAACGATTGGAGTTCCTAATGATAAATCAGTTTCTTAGACTTATAGATATCTTCCTAAATAATATTTCTATAGCGCTGATATTTTATAGCATGTTACTGTTAAACAACACAAACAAAATCCACCTGAAATTTTATTTAAAAAAAGCTTTTAGTATGCAATAGTTAATTATTCAATTAATGTTCGAAAAAATTATGAATTGGAACCCTATTATATTTTGTTACGAATTGGTTCAGAAGGATTTCTAATATGACCATGCGAAATTTCAGCTCATTCCAATTATTAGTTTTTGCGCTACATTAAAATTTTCTCGTTATCGTGATTTTAGGGGGGGGGGCAGTCAAAAGTTTAAAAAATGTCTGATAAACTTCAAGTAATAATTCTCAGATTGTTTGCACTTGCATAGTAGATATAATAATATAATTCTCAAATTATTTGCGCTTGTATAACAAATAATAATTCTCCAATCGATGATAAATACGTTTCGAATAGTGTTCAAATTTGAGTAGCAATAACTACAATCAATCTTAATCTTTGAATAGACTTTCTATGTGGAGATGATCCATGAAACTTTAGGATTGAATATCTCAGGATATAAAGATAGTAAAGTTATGAAGTTTGATATTTAGACTAATTTAAATATGCAGAATTTGATGGATAATCAGACCATGTTTTGATTATCGCATCAAAACATAGTGTTTCTATTAAAAATTTCTCTGTTTGTGTAAAATTTGATATAAAGACGTCCCCTTATGCATTTTTTGGATTTGAATTTGAAGAGGATGTTGTTCCAAATTGAATTATACCTTTGAATTTGCTCTAGTGTGAATACTCCAAATAAAGAAGGTTGTTTGTTTCTTCCCCCTGCGACTGTACATAATGCAAATGCAATTACAAATTTATTATTTATGTTTTGATAAGTGTTTCCATTCAAGTGTATTAAATCTTCAGATGCTTCTGTTAGCATATTATGCCTGTTTTAGATTATTCATCTGGTGACTCTTCAGTTGTAGGAAAATTCCAGAGTTTCTTTCCGAGCAATCGTGGAGACTTGTTGTCAGATAAAGATCGGCCCAAGAGATTAGGACTAGATGATTTCATATTCATAAAAGTTTTAGGAAAAGGAAGTTTCGGAAAGGTAAGTCTTCTTTTCTGGTGTAGGTTTTGATGTAATGGTACCAGTATTTCTTCAATGAAAAATGTTTCCTTCAAAATTGAATGTTCTCAAAATTTGTTCTAAAAGTATCTTAATTGTGAATGAATTGCTGTATTTGTTTCTTGAAGTTTTTAGGGGAAAGTATTTGGTAGCTGTGCTTGTTTATTTGAAAGGGATTTATTATTGTAAATGTTCAATATTATGTTTAATCTTCCAAAGTACACCATTTAAATGTTTTGAAAATACTAACACAGGCTGTATTAAACATCCTGACAAAAAAATATCACGGAAATCTCCAAAATTACCTTAAAATTACATTTTAGAGTAAGGAGATTGGGCAAATGAAATTTCCGTCCAAACGGGTATCGTGTATAAAGTACTAACAAAAGATGACTTGTCTTCAAAATCCAGTCCCTGGTTTATTAGTCAAATTAACATGCATTTTATTTATTCATATAAATAATTTTTACCTTGTAATACATTGTCCTTATTATTGAGTGAAAAAGTAAAATTAAGTGCTTTTTTTTATTACAAATAAGGTGTTACTAGCTGAAAAGAAAGGGAGTGATGAGGTGTATGCAGTGAAAGTGCTGAAGAAAGATGTAATTTTACAAGATGATGATGTCGATTGCACTATGACTGAGAAAAGGATTCTTACTTTATCTGCCAAACATCCATTTCTTACGGCACTACATTGCTGTTATCAAACCGAGGTTTGTCAAAACTTTTTGCGGTTGATTTGTCTAATTATAAATTTTCTAATAAAAGGTTCTAATTATAAATTTTTTTCTCAATATTATGGTCATGTAGCCTTTGCTTTCATACAGCTAAACACTTATTAAAATCATGTGTAGAGAACACTTATTCACATTTATGAGTGATATACCTTTATGGTATGAAGCATAAGCAATGTGTTTATTTTTTTGCATTCAGGATCGACTGTTCTTTGTGATGGAGTATGTAAATGGTGGTGATTTAATGTTTCAAATTCAAAAAGCAAGGAAGTTTGATGAACCTAGAGCAAGATTTTATGCCTCAGAAGTAACATTAGCTTTGATGTTTCTTCATCGTAATGGAGTGATTTATCGGTAAGTAATTGAACAAAAAATTTATCCCTATTATGAAAAGAGGTGGCTCAGTGGGTTTGCCCATTGTACTAACAACCTACAAGTTGTAGGTGGCACAAGTTCAATTCCTGACGGGTACATTCCTCCTTGGGTGTATTTCTCTTCTGTGTGAGTTAAACATTTGCATTGTGTATTTATGTCTATTGGTATTGTATGTCCGGTACAGCATGAAAAAAATATGGCCCTTGCACCATAAAACCCTGACAAACCAACCAATTCTATTATGAAAAACTTTTGCTTATTGGCGCATCTGTTACGACTACGCTTGAAATGATATGAGCCAACTTTTGAAAACTCCGGGATTTCTAGACAGAGAAATATTTTCCAGATTTTTTTTCAGGAGACAACCAGTATTGAATTGTTTGGTTTTGCATATATTAGTGTATGAAATAAAAATCTGTTTTGCAGAGTTTTAAATTATGCCAAGCATATAATAAAAGTAGACCAGGTTTATTTTTTTTTACATTTCTTTTTTTGTTGGCCTTGTCAACAGTAACTATTAAATTATATTATGACTTTTCCTAATAGATCCTTTTCTGAAGAATGTGATAATATTATAAGAATTTTAAATGGGGTGTCAATAACTTGAAATATAGGAATGCAAACAAGCAACTTTTAATGCTAAAAAAAATCTAAATATGCTACCTTGAATGTCAATAAATATAACAATACATATTTTTCTGAAACCTGGTATTTTGCAGTTGCTCACAACTGTATGTGGTCTATTTAAAAACTGATATTCATTTATCTCTCTTTAGACCACTGCTGGTACAACTCTTATTTCTGCTTAGTATCTCATTCAGTACCGTTCTTTGAATGATTTACAGTATCTGAAATTGTTACATGTGATAACTTTAACTTTATATTTGTTTTCTTTAAAATCAGAACAAACATAAATTCCCATTATTTACACGTCAAAAATAGCTTTTTAAGAACCCTAAAACAATGCATATTAGTATCTATAAAGCCTTGTTTACACCCGAGTTGCAAATATTTTTCTCCCCCTTCAGCTGACCCTTTTTTCGACCCAATCCAGTGTAAACGCTTTGTCAACTTTTATCATCAACCCAAAGGGGTGAGCAGCTCATCTCTTTGTAGAAAAGAGTGATCACTATTCATCAAGATGCCGAGTGTGGAGGATGTTGTGCTTACAGCAGCAATCTGCTTAACTTTGCCGAAACAACGGACAACCTGGAGGTACTGAGTGAGAACATTGTTAAAAGCGATGAGGGCAAAATGTCACAGATGGCAAACAAAAGGCAGCGCGAGTGACCACAGGGTTCCAAAAGGCAGATGGGAGTGGTGATTGCCTGCAATACCAAAAGGGGACAAAATAGGGGAACATTTTTATCCCAGATTTTGTCTCGGAGAAATGTGCCCCAAAAAGTTGCAGTCCTTTGATCTTTACCGACTCCTGGTGGAAAACAAAATTGGAGTTGCCGAATCGCCACCCTGACACGAGGATCTTGGTAATAAAATTTGTGCCTATTATCGAAATAGCTCAGCTGTTTGGAGGGGGGACACGTTTGCATCTCCGGTGTAAACACGGCTTAACACTGCTTGCTACCTGCATGTAGTGTTGGTTCCTTTCTGGGGAATTTCTCTTGTCTGTGTCAGCAATATTTTTCTTGTTTGTTTTTGTCTGTTGCTTGACGTTTGTCTTGTGTTTGGTGCAGCATGGCCATTTATTGTCTTTGTGCCACATCCACATTAAATGTTTGAAACTTAAATGAACACAGGGCTGTTATTCGTTTCTCAGAAAGAGAACATTTAGTTTCCTTAGTCCTAGAGTTTGATGTTTTGCCCAAAATATTTATTAGTTATAAAAAGCTGGAAGGCTCTAAAAGTCCATAGAAAATGTCTTGTGAGTGTCACATGTCTACTGTAACCATTACAGTGGTCTTTACATTCCTTGTTAACTGGTGGCATTTGGGTACTTGAGAGACATGTTATACCTTCTTTTATGATAATGGTACAATGGCTTTAACCATAATACACAGCTACCTAATTTGAGGGGCATGAATGACCACTAAAGCATATGCACTTTGCATATGCACAGTGTTTATCTTGCTCACATGATTCTCCACAACTGATTTTGGACCATCCATGGTGTCCATATTTACTGAACTGCATCCATATTTAGTTCAATTTTTTTTCTCCGCAGTTTACGAATTGTGCTTTATTTTTGGACATGTGTATATTTGCAATAGTGGTTGAAATACTAGAGCTTGGCCCATAAATTTAAATTTTTAGTAACTAATGTTGACAATCACTATTCAGATTCGAAATTTTACTGTAACGTTTAATATTTGAATTTACAAATTGTCAAAAGTAAATATAAATCTTTAAAATAACTATTA
Source organism: Metellina segmentata (assembly GCA_947359465.1). Taxonomy (NCBI): domain Eukaryota; kingdom Metazoa; phylum Arthropoda; class Arachnida; order Araneae; family Tetragnathidae; genus Metellina; species Metellina segmentata. The sequence continues at coordinate 17,656,953 of OX375878.1, read as the reverse complement.
GAATAAAAACTAATTACTTTCCCTACAGGTACAGTTTTTAAGTAATCTGAAAGCAAAATAGTAACAGCTTTTTCTCGTGAACATTATTAAACACCACAACATTATTAAATACCACTGGAAAAGCAAACAATCATTTCATTGATTAATCATTTTAACAAACTCGTACAATTTTATTTATGTGCAAGAAAATAGTATTACTAAGAGAATGAAAAGCAAGTGTAATCCTTGTGTGCTTATTTACGTGTTAATTATTTAAATTGAAAACTTCTGTAATTTTTATTTGGTTTCAGTTCTTAAAATTGGTACACCAAATAACCTAAATGATAATTTAGATAAATGATTAAACAAATCAAGCTTACTGCAATTTTAGAAATGAATTATCAAAATCCATCACGTTCTATTTGAACAAAGGTGAGAAAGGGTTGGCGAGCAGGATGCAGAGCCCCCTAGTGTAATAAAAAAATTGGAGTACTTTTTTGCTGTTGTCCAGACTTCCAAAAATAAATTTGGACTGACACAAACTTCGTAGTTCCGTGTTTGAAGAAGGTTCTATTCCTTCCTGGTGTATTTCTCGTCTATGTCAGTAAAACTTTCTTTGTGTCTATGTCTATTACTTGATATTTTCTGCCTTTTGTGTCTGGTGCAGCATAACCAAATATGATCCTTATGTCATAAAAACCCAACCATCCTTGTTTGAAGCAACAAGTGTTTTTATTTATTCATTTTTAAAATTTGTGAATTTCTTAAAAAAGATGCAATTTTTTCAACAGGTGACTCTTAATGTGGTATAATATTTTTGTTTGTTTGAGTATTTTATTTAAAGTTACTATTGTTAACTAATGGGATTATTTTTTATGTGAAAACATCATAAGGTTTATTCGGAATAAAATAGTCAGTTAGAGATGCTACAAAGATGTAATGGAAGTTTCACGCTTGTGAAAGTGATAGTTCAGTGTGGAATTAACTGAAATTATCCAATCTCATCAACAGTAGTATTTGATTTCCTTTAGAACTCCTAAATTGGCAATTTATATAATTTCACTAAAGGCTGTTGTGTTGCTAAATCCATTTCATACATCTGGTTGCCTTTTAATTATCAGAAACCAACTTGTGTGGAAATGCTATTTATCTTTAAATTTCAATTTTGAGGAATTTGCCTTCAACTCTGCTTGAAAGCAAAAGTCAATAATCCTAATTTTGCATTGTTTATCAAAAATAATAAATAAAAAATAATAATAATAAATAAAAAAATATAAATCAATAAATAAAAGCTTGTCTAAAAACAAACATTTAATGATTTTAGGCACAGTAAAAGTATAGTTGACTTGCATTTCAAATCCGTTGTTTTAATGCTATATACAATTTTTGTTTTAATTATTGCAATTAATTCCAGCTCTGTAAACATTGAGGAAAGTGGGTTCATATAGCAGAAGAGATGGCTGCGCTTTTAATTCCTAATCTTATTCAGTAGTCTAGCATTCAGAATTTGGTATTTTTTACCCTAATGGGATATTTCATAAGCCAAGATGTTGTTCTGAAGAAATATGAACAACCAAATTTACTATAGATTGAAATTTTATAAAGTGGAAAATAAATCAAATGTTACTCTACATACTTTCTCATAAAATTTACCCATGTATTTGTTTTTTCCTCATTGTACTTTTAACAGAATAACTTGAGCAATCTTTTGCTTTAGGTTTAGAATTTGTATTCTAGATTTGTTTGCATTATTACCATTTGCTTTATTCCAAACAAATGCTTTTAAGTTAGTTATAATTTTTTTTGTTGTTGGAAATGAAAACAAATGCAATTTTAAAGCTTGATTAGAAAAAAAATTTATATTTTTACATTTCTTTCAGGGATTTGAAATTGGACAATATATTATTAGATAGTGAAGGTCATTGTAAAATAGCTGACTTTGGCATGTGTAAGGAGGGTATTATTGATGGAAACACAACTACAACTTTCTGTGGTACACCTGATTACATAGCTCCTGAGGTTAGTTCTATTTATTTTCTCATCCAAAAGTCATTGCAGGTCAATTGATAAGATACTACTCAGCAAAGGTTGTAGAGAACAAACCGAATAAAACAATGCTAATTTCAAACAATTGCTTCTAATTAAGTAACATTTAACATTAAATGAAGACAATAAAACAAAAGTATCCAGGTGAAAAATAGTTCAATTCCTTTCATCGTTCCTGTATATATATGGAATTTATTCTGATATTTGATTAATCAGAGCAGCAATTTTCAGCCATTTTTTATTGCATGGTACATGTAAACTAATTGCTGAAGTCCTGTAACAGCATTATAAATATTGCTGATGCAGTTGTGTGTTTGACTCAGCGAGTTTTCCAATGTACACCCGTCAAAAAAAACCAGACTCATCCTATTGCAATTGCACAATTTACATCGAAGAACAAAACGGAAGGTAGCAATTGATAGGGATGAATGTTTTCTACAAATATCAGTCTCTCTATATTAAAAAAAAGTTACCGCCCCCGCCGCAGGATTGAAAACTGTGCTGTTTAGCTCGATTCTTAAACAATTTCCCGAGAAAGTACTGATCGGAAAAAAAACGAAATTAACATGATTTGTTCTTCATCGTATTCCCTGGACAATTATTAAGATTTTTTTCCGATGCGGCTATTAGTTTAGGGTTTATTAAGTGTCAAAATTGAAGAAGCGAAATTTCTTCCGCGAGTGAGCAAAACACATACAAATTTTCAGTCTTTATCCGTGAGTTTTTTTTTAAAGAGTACCTCTCAACGTAAATTTTTGCAGCTCGTCGAGTTTTTTTTGAAATTTCAATTTGGTTCTTGATAATATTTTTTTGAAATTCGGGAAAAATCAGGACATTTATGTTACTTTTTTTAAAAAACTGCCTTATCTATATTTAGTGTTTTTATTTTTAAAATTTTTTTTGAAAATTGCTGAATTAGAGTACTGAATCAAATAGGTCTAATACAATAGTTTAAATTACTCGATTTAATATTTTTTCTTCTGTCTTTGGTAGTATAACATACACTACCTTGCAATAATGGACTGGACAGCAAGATGTGATGGTATAGGGGAAAGAATACATGCTTTAATAGGGGGATGGTCCCATACGTGCTGCAATGACACTAGCAATCCTTCTGGGCATATTTTCAACACGGTTTTGATACACAGCTGTGGGTATTTGTGTCCATTCCTGCTGCAAGTATGTCGCCAGATCAGCTATAGATTTCAGATGTGGTTCCCCGATCTGTAAGCGTAGCTCTAAATCGTCCCACAAATGTTCTGTGGGGTTTAGGTCAGAACTCTGAGCAGGCCAGAGAAGACGTTTTACATCGGTATCTTGATACCACTGCTTGACAAAGGCTGCAACATGACATGGAGCGTTGTCGTCCTGAAAGTAACATTCGTCCATTTCATAAAATTGCCAGAGTGTAGGAAGAACCTGATTGTCCAAAATGCTCATGTATGCGTCAGCATTCAATTGACTAGGATCAACATGCAAAGGTTCCAGGCCATACCATGAAAAACGCCCCAAAACAAGTAGTGAGATTTTATGCGAATCCGCTGGCGTCAGGTTCATTATTATAGGGTAGTGCAGGCCTCGAAATAAATTTTTTAATACAGGTGCACAAGGTGCACCTAAGCTTTTAAATTAGGTGCACAGGTTATATTTTAGGTGCACAGTAAAAAAAAACGTTTTATAAGAGCACTGATATAATGTAAACTACTTTATTAGTTGGGTATGTTTAGATAGGTTAGTATAGTAGATAGTAAATAAAAATATTTAAACATCTAAATTCTCCCTTCTCCGGCGCACGGCTGTCGTGACAGTGGCTTCATCAGAGCCATCTGGAAAATGTTTCGATCATCGGAAAGTTCTGGTGGTAGTGACACAAGTAAACCTTCCTCCTATATAAACCCATTACGGCCCAGAGATTTTGTTTCCGCATAGTGTGTATTTAAGAATTTTAATTACATTCCTTTAGAGCGACAGAGGTCTACTAATAGTTACTAATAGTTTGTTCAAGCATCAAAGTAACATAAAACGTTCCCTAGCGTTTTTTAACGTTATGTGCACGGCATGCACCTAGCTGGAAAAATTTAGGTGCACAATTTTATTTTCATGTGCACCTGTGCACCCGGGTATTTTGAGCCCTGGGGTAGTGTATATGCATTTTGTACACTTTTTCACAAACTACAAACGCCCTTAAATGCTTTTAACCAACCAAAAGTTTATTGGTAAATTTTCAATTGTTTTGTGTTGTCTTAGAAAGATTTTCAAGGACCCTGACACTCACTAGAGTGAACCAAAATATGAATTTTGTGTTGGTCCTATTTCATGCTTTCGCATTGTTACATCATCTTTTATTCTTAAAATATATTTATTAAATTTATAGTAATATTTTCCTCATTTGACTTTTTTTACTGAGTATAAAGGGGTTTGCTAGTTATTAACCTTTTTACTACTAGTAAACTAACAAAATGGCTTAAAATTTGAGCAAAGGTGACATCTGTGTTATACTATATTTTCGATGACAAAGCTGTTCTTGAAAGGTTTATTATTATACTATATATACTTGACTTTTTATCTTGAGTTTGGCATAATATGTCCCAAGAGGACTCAATGCCACAAAACCAAATCCAATCCAATCCTGTTCTTGAAAGGATTGATACAAAAGCAAAATAAATTATCGAAAACTAACCATTTCATGAAATGAAAGTTGAACTCATTTAAATTCTTTAAGAAACAAATATTCCTTCATTCTTAACTGTGAAAATTTAAAATTAAGTTTGGGAATTGTAATGTTGTTTCTCATAGATACTTCAAGAACTTGAATATGGTCCTTCAGTTGATTGGTGGGCTCTGGGTGTGCTGATGTATGAAATGATGGCTGGTCAACCTCCATTTGAAGCAGACAATGAAGATGATCTGTTTGAAAGTATCCTACATGACGATGTGCTTTACCCAGTCTGGCTTAGTAAAGAAGCTGTATCTATTTTAAAAGGGGTAGGTTCAGTCTTGTTTTATTTAAAAATTTATCTAATTTTATGATCTTGATAATTTCTTTTCAAAGTGGATGCTACTATGGGCACTGAAGGAACCTTAGGAGGCATTGAGGAGTAAGTGGGCAATAAGATCCTGACAAAATTTGTCACGTAAAACTGTTTCAAGCAATCACATCCTCTTGACCATTTATACTACAGTGATTCCTTGTTGCAACAATTATACTCTGTAAATTGCAAGATACAACTGATCTGTCTAAATGTCTCAACAAACAAGTGTTAACTTGTGTGTATTTGCATATATTCTCCCACTTAAATTGTGCTGACCAACCGGTCTGGTAGTTAAGGTGTTGGCCTCTAGATTGGAAGGTTCCTGGTTTGAATCCAGTTCAATGCATAGATGTTTTTAAGCATTTGGTGTAGAGGAGGCTGGTGCACCTTAAATCTGTCGTGGCCGAAAATCCTCGCATTGGGATGGTGTGGAAGTTTGGAGTGTGGGGAGCCAGCTCAGGTGTTGCTTTGTCATCTTGACTGTGGTTCAAAATGACGTGGTGTTATCCTTGGATCCTTCTCTTAGGGCAGTGGTTCGCAAACTTATCCAAGTCGTGGCACCCTTAAGATAATTGGAATTTTCTCACTGCACCCTCGTCATGTAATATCTATCCGCAGTATAATATTATATGTACTGATATATATTTCATGTTTGTATGACTTTGAAGAAGAAGTTACAGAAGTAAGTGACAACATAATTGATACAACTCGTATTTAAAATTCACAGAAATGCTTTAATTGTGCTTAATATAAAACATGGGTGTAGGCGAAAATTTAAATAAAACAAATGAAATTACATCAACATGCTCTTGGAGATATTATATGTGTGTGTTTAGTGCAACAGGTGAGCCTGCTGCTCAACTGCACATTTGTTTGAATCGTGATATGCTAGTGATACAGCTACTCGCATTTCTTTTACGACATTAATTTTCGAATGATATTTGCTCCTTATAATAGCAACTGCTTCATGAGCCCTTTGAAAAGGGGATGTGGAGCCAAAACCCGTTTGAGAAACTTCAATCTAGATTGTTAAGCCTCAGTTCTGAAAGTTGGTACTTCAATGAATAAGGAGTTAGTTATGTGAATTAATGGTCTAGGAATTCATGTAACAAATCAGTTCACTAAACCTAATTTCTAGATACATCAAAGTTATGCACACTACATTATGCAGTTGCTATAAGTTCGAAGTATTTGCCATTTTTGCAGAATTAAGAGACCTAGATTGTTTTTCTTCAAAACTAAAAATAAGATTCACATTTCTCAAGTTGTTATTTTTTATTTTAAAAGTAAGGGCTCTCTAAAATGTGTGCATTAAGCAATTCCAAATCTAACTCACTTTTTCTCAGCTAACTACTGGTGATACCTGTTGACTTTTGAGATGTTTTTTGATCTTCCACAGATTTTTTTATCTAACAGGAAATTAAAAAAAAAAGAAGACAAATTTAGCATCATTTTGCTCTGAAATGCCCATAACATAAATTGGTTACTGTAAGCTTCGAGTAGGTTTACTTTTTCTGATGTGAACTTCTTTTTTGGATTAATTCTTGCAAATTTAACACTTTTAAATTTTTACCTTAATTTTTTTTTAAATTTAAAATTTTTAATTTAATTTTTAAAAAAGTTTTTGGAATTTATTGGTTTTAAATATTTTTTTAAAATTTATATGTTTGATTATATATACGTTTGATATGAACCTTATACGTTTGATTTTCTTTTAACAAATAATTTTTCAATCCACGGGCAACACCATGATTGCTGTTATTTAATAAGCTATGAATTCCCTTCGTAGCAATCACCATGGGTTAGCGAGCAGTGGTCACATCTCACCCCACAAAAAGAACTGTTATGGGCAACACCGTGCTGGCCGCGCAGTGGCCTGAATTCATGAGACATTTTTTGAGTGGTTTTAATAGCATTATATCACATTAAGATTTTTTTTGTATGGAAAAATAAAACGGCTATTTCTCAAATAGTTTCTACATAAATTTCAGGTACTGTGAAATGCGAGATTGTCTAATTTTCATTTTCAAAAACTTGCATGAACCCTTATAAAATGAATACAGACAATTGCCTCACATATTCATTGATAATCTGGTCATTTTTGAACACTTTTACGGGTGTTTGATAATTACTTTTACTTTTAAATTTGAAATATTGTAATGAAGGAAAACTAAATGAACAATGGAAACTGAATCTTGTGTGTAATGGATCATCAGAACAGAGCAAAGTGATTATTTAGTTGTAAATATTTGACTAGGTATTGATTACCTATTCATATTTCGCTAATGTAACATGAAACAGGCAGTGCAAATAAATAACGGCACATGAATCAACGCTATTGTTTATTGTCGAATGGCAACATTGGATGTAGACAAAGTCAAATGAACCGTTAGCTAAGTTTACTGCTTGATTTAAGCTATGTAGCCAATGCAGGATTTATGTACAAGCTAGACAAGCTATAGCTTAGGCCTCCACTTTCTTGTGGGCCCCCAAAAAATTGTCCGAGTGAGCAATTGTCATATATACTTAAATATATTGCAGCATTATTTGTCCCCCCCCCCAATCCCCCACGTCCGAAACGTCCCATACTCTTCACCCAATTTTTTTTAGCGAGTCTTTACAACAAAGAACAAAGCGTTATGGTGCCTAGGGTTTGCATTACCGATAACCGGTATTACCGGTAATTATGACTGCTGAAATTACTGATAAATTTCTACAGCAAATTCTGGTAATTTCAGTAAATTAAAAATTTTTTTCGTTATTATTTTATAATAGAAATGGAATGTGTAAAGTATATAATTTCTTTTACTATAAACACGGGGATTCCCCTGTACCTACACTCGAGCATGCGCTGACCTTTTGTAGTTCGAGTGAGCCGACAGACGATACAATATTTCTGACCTTTTATTTAAATATTGCAGAGAATGGTTAGTATATTCGCCAACAACTGGTCGTGTACTGTTTCGTGTGTAAACTCTTTTCCAATTCTTCTACACCATTATCATCCGATGGATTTTGTGATTGGCGCAACACCTATTTAGTTCAAAGTCATGACAACTCTGTAGACCATAGAACAGTTTCGGTAACATATCTTACAAGAAAATGGGGCTCAACAATTGACTGCTAACTAGCAGAACAGATAAATAATAAACGGTAGTACTGGAAAAATGTTCTTGAATGAGTTGTGGCAGTCATGATTATTATGGCAGAGCGTAGTTTACCTTTCAGAGAAGATAAGGAAACATAATTCTCTTCACAATGGCAATTTCCTTGGATTACTCGAACTTATAGCAAAATTTGATCCTTTTCTATCAAGCCATGTAAAAAAATTCGGGAATATAGGATCAGGTGTCACATCTTATCTTTCTAAAACAATATGTGATGAATTTATCCAAATTATGGCACATAAAGTAAGAGACTCAATCTTGGGTGATTTAAGAACTGCAGGGTACTTCAGCTTATCTGTAGATTCCACTCCAGACTGGTCCCATATTGATCAGCTCACTGTTATTGTGAGGTATGTTTCACCAGATGATGGGCTACCTATTGAACTTTTTCTAACTTTTCTAGAGATGGGTAGCTACACAGGGGAAAGCATGGTTAAGATGGTGTACAACTACCTTACAAATGAGTCAAAATAAAATTTTCGTAAGTGTCGAGGCCAGTCATATGATAATGCTACCAATATGTCTGGCAAATACAAGGGTATGGAAGAAATAATATTGAAGTATGCTATGTATATTCCATGTGCTGGTCATTCCTGAATCTTGTTGTTAGAGCATCAGTTGACTGTTGTTTAGATGCAGTAAACTTTTTTGGAATTGTTCAAGATGTATATAATTTTTTTTCAACATCTACACATAGATGGGCAGTACTGTTTTCATTCTTCAAAGATGATTCAAAAGTTCCAAAGTCTTTTTCAAAGACTAGATGGGAAGCATATTCAATGGCCACAAGTAAGTGCAATACTTGAAGGTTATGATGGAATAATTTCTACATTCTATCAGCTGCATATTGATACTATAGAGAAAGGGGAAACAAGAAATCAAGCCATAAACATTTTGTATAAAATGGAGAAGTTTGAATTTATGGTAATGTTATATTTGTGGAGTTAAATGCTGGATGAATTTCACAAGACTAGTCAATCACTGAAGGACCCCCAAATTAGTCTAGATGTATGTAGGGAATTGTATGCTTCACTTTCGGATTTTGATAAAGGTTCCAGGGATACGTTCGATCATTTTGAAGAAAAAGCAAAGGAAAAATTGCCTGATGATGATTACAAGAACAGCAGATATAGAAGAAGGCATATCAATGATGATGAAGATGATGCTTTAGAAAACATTGAGCCAAGAGACAAGTTTAGAATCAAAACATTTATACCTATGATAAATGCATTAGAGTTAAGTCTGGCACAGAGGACCTCAGTATACAATGACTCTACAAAAAAGTTTTCATTCTTAACAAAATTAGAAGCTACAGAAGAAGAGATTCGTGAAGGAGTTAGTGCTTTATGCCAAACATATCCTGAAGATGTGGACATGAATCTTGTAGTAGGAGAAGTCAAGCATTTTCATCAATATGTTAGACATAGTCAAGCCTATGGCTCAGTGGAACATCATAGTCTGACACATCAGTATCTGTATAAGTTAATACTTAACGATCGTGTCCAATCAGCATTCCCTAATGTAGAATCAATTTTGAGATTATTTCTTTGTATGATGGTTGCAAATTGCTTTGGAGAAAGATCTTTTTCACACCTGAAGAGGATAAAAAATGAATTTAGAACAACAATGACTCAAGATAAATTATGTTCCATCAGTCTTATGTGCATAGAAAGTGACAAAATACGCAGTTTATCATTTGATGATGTCATCAGTAACTTTGCTCTGGCAAAGGCAAGAAAGAAAATATTTTAGTTTAATATAATTCCTTGATCCTTATAACATGCTTCAATAGATTAGATAATAAACCTTTGTAAATTGTGCCTTTTAAAAGAACATTTGTTTCTTTTTACCAGAGTTTGCATTTTTAAGTTTGTTATGAATAAAAATGATTTTAAGTTAAAGATTTATTATTTCACTATCTATATACTTCTTAATCGTATTTCAGTTTAACCCTATAGGTATCCAAAAATCATATTTGGCACTGACAAACAATATCTGGACTTATAAAGGTCCCCATATCTCAACTAGCTTAGGGCCTTATCAAGTCTAAATCCGATCCTGTATGTAGCTGTATAATGTTGATAATGCTTCACGAAAGTGCTTGCCACTCTAGTAAAATTCCTCAGCAGTCTGACAGCAGAAGGTAATGAGAAATCTGGAAGATACAATCAACGTAGAAAAGAAAATTAGTAGGAATAGGTTCAGCATCAAAAACTGACAAAACACCTTTGAATTGAAAGAAATTGAGGTAGACATTCAAGGATCTCACTGTAATGACCGAAGTGTGCTTTTAGCATTTTACTGGAAATGAGAATATTATTATGCTATGATATTATGCATTTTTAGATTATTTTAACTTATTTAGAGGTATCAAATCCAAATCCATTTATATGAATACTGATGCAATATTCATTATAGATTGAAATAAGATATGAATTGTGTGTAGCAACACTTTAACATCAATAGATATAATCAGTTTAAAAAGGTTAGCACAAATGTCTCACATGCATGGGTCTGTTAATAAATATGGATTATTTATATTAATTTTCAAAAGGACCTGATAGGGAAATATACATATATCAGTAAAAAATATCTGAAAGCTTTCAAGATCTTCTATTTATCAGATAGTATTTATTAAAGCATTCCAACCTAAATTTATAAAATACATTAGGCTAGATTCAATTGCATTTGGAATGTTGAACTTACAGCAAAATTGAATGATACTACCAAGTACAATTTAAATTATGACAAGGATTTTTTTTGTCTATATTAAGAATATAAATGTTTTTTACGAATATAACTCAATAAGAATTTAATTTTCCTTTGATTAAAACATAAATATTTGTAATGATCCATTAAAAATGTATTAAAATTTACATATAGATTGATCAAGTCTCTATTTCTGACACTGCATTGTGCAAGGATATTGTCCCTGTTTCTCAATTTGATATATTTGCAATGACATAACTAGCCAACTTATAGAATGCATCCTAAATCATTTCAATATAAAACATTGTAATTATAAACTATCTCACTTCTATCCTGTCTTTTGTTCTTTTATTAAGGTTGGTGACTAAATTATTGATTTCTTTGAATCCTGCAATTTGTTTCTGCTATGTTTTTTTTATGAGGACTGCTTGTATTCTCATCAAATTTGTGTCTGCTTTAGTTCATGACGAAAAATCCAGCAAAACGTCTTGGGTGTGTTGCCACCTTAGGCTGTGAAGATGCTATTTTACATCATGCATTTTTCAAAGATGTGGACTGGGAGGCTCTTGAAGCAAGAAAGGTTAAACCTCCTTTTAGGCCAAAAATTGTAAGTTATTATTTATCTTTAGCAAATAATAATTTATTTTGTTTATTAAGTGAAAATTTTTTAGTATTGTGAGATGAAGGCAATTATTCTTCTATAGTAAAATATTACTAGTAAACTGCTCATTCTCCTTGTGTGATAACTGATTTATGACTGACTGCATGCATACACCAGAGGAATACATATGAGCATAACTTGGTTCAATGTAGTCGGGTGATATAAATTTGCTACTTTTGCAGAACCAGGGTTCCCACTGGTGCTTACAAAGTGCTTATTTTGACCTTCCATTTCTAAGGGCCCTTAAAAGTGCTTATTTTGCATCAATAGTCCTTAGAAAGTACTTATTTTCCTTTAAAAACAAAATTAAATTTTCAAATGACGATATTTTTTCACAATATTTCCGACCTCTTTTTAGCAGCTGATCAGCGATAAAACTGCTTACATACAAGTACGGTTTTAATGATAATTCAGGAACTGGCTTGCTAGAATGGCAACCCTTGATAAGCGATATACAAATCGCCGACCGACTCTTGATGAGCTCATAATACACTTTAAAAACTTGAAAACCCATGAAAATCGGTCTGTTTTCGACTTATGAGTGGCTTTCGCAATGCACAAAATACACTCTATAACAAAAAATTAACGCACCAAGAAGGAGTTGTCCGATGGAGACAAAAATTGGTGGATAGGAAAATTATGTACAGAATCGAAAATGATTAAAATTTCAGAACAATTGAATGATTTATTTCAGAGTTACAGTAATGAGCTCAATAAGGTGTTGACCCGCCTCTAGCCTGGATGCAAGCTGCCACACGGCGTGGCACAGACCGATAAATCTCACGGATGGTCACCTGCGGTATTTCTTGCCAAATTTGTATTTTTTAAGTTTGTAGATGAATCGAAAACAATATAAAAATAATTTATTTGAATTAATACTGCTATCTGAGTGGTAATTTTTTTTTAAATCCAGCTTTTTTTTTAATGCTTTTAATTCTGTAACAACTATCCCAGAAAATATTAAAAAAACATTGAAGATTTTCAGGGGTGATTCTGCTTTGAAAATTTGAAAGAATCAGTTATCAGTTCCAAAAGAAAACCAACCCACTCGTTTAAAAAAAACATTGGAGGAAAAGATCGCAGAAACGTAAATCTTAGTGCTGGAGAACCGAGAATAGTCGGGGAATTTCAATAATCAGGAAAAGTAGTTTGAAAACTGGAAATTTCGAACTCTTATCGTATTTGGTGGCTGACCGAAAACGAAAGTAATTTTTCTATGCTTTATAATTTTTTTCTATTTGTGTCCGGGTGACAAGTATTCAATGGCCGACTGTGCTTGAACTTCACTTTCTTTTGTTATGCCATGCGTAATCTGTTTCCATTGTCAGCTAAGATGATTATTTTCAAATTAATTTTGTTTCATTAAAATGATGTTTGTAAGCGTATGGTGCAGAGGTGGCTGGTGCACCTTAAAATCTGTCGTGGCCGAAAGTCCTCACGTTGGGTTGGTATGAAAGTTTGGAGAGTAGGGCACCAGCTCAGATGTCTCGTCATCTGACCGTGGTTCAAAATTATGTGGCAATACACCGAGTGGCTTAGGCTGGGACTGTGGCAACTAGTTGAATATCTATTCAATAAAGTTGCATTTTATTTTTGTAACCTTTTTATAAATTTATCAAAGTTTTTTTTTTGCATAACTCTTATGATCTGTTTTGGTTCACGGGAAAATATTTTCTTAGAAACTCGTTCGGTTATCGATCCAGTCAAATTTGACTCTGACGTATGCAACTTGCAATCCTTTTACATACTTTTAGTAAATTTATAGTTTGCCACTAATTATAATTTATGAATTAATCTCGAAACAAACGAAGGTCATTCGAATGTGTTCTCTCCTTGGAGATGAAAAAAACTTGGCATGGTTCCAAAGGCTGACGTCAAGCGGACACGTGAGGGCAAGAAGTCTAAATTTTGATGTTTCTTTATTCCTCTGATTTATCGCAGTAGAATGAAGAATGGTGAAAAAAACTATTTAATTCATTTTAAAATGTTCTAAATTGAAATTTAAATTTCGCCTCAACCGTAAAATTGGAAAAAATTCGGACTACCTGTGTGCCAAATTTCATTACTGTAAGTGCCATAGATTCGTCAGGACTTCGCATGCAGGAAACAGACAGATAAACACCTCCTTTTATAATAGTATAGATACGTGCAAACGTAAATGCCCACATATTAACTGCTGAATTTTGTAAAAATCAGATTGCTTTTTTTGAAAAATCTCATTTTTGTGTGGCCGTATTTGTGTATAATTTTTAGAAAATAGACTTGAATATTAAATTTTTTACATACTACTGTTCTTATAAGATTATCTAATCTGTAAGAGCATCCCCATTTGGTCGAAAGTTAGGTATTACAATGTGTAATACGGCTTCTATAATGTTTTATGTAAGTCCTTAAAAAGTCCTTATTTTGTCTTAGAAAGTGCTTAGAAAGTCCTTATTTTTAGTTAGAAAAAAAGAGTGGGAACCCTGAGAGCATTTTTATTTTGAAAAAATATTAAATTTAATGTGTCTAAGTGCACAATCTCTGATTCTTTTGTTAGATCTCATGAAACTTTTAAAATTTTACCTTTAAATAATTATTTATATGCAGTGGTTTGTAAAACCTGCTATGATGGCCTCAGAAAATCTGTACTTTTAAAGCTAATTAAAGATTTGTGTGATCATTTTGACCAGTCATTTCATGTCAGTTCAACATGGTCATGCCACCCTTCATCTCAGATGTTGATAAAATTTGGTATACACCCTTCCTTTAATAATTGAAAAAAAAAAACCTTTACATTTAATTTTAATTTTATAAATTAAAATTTTAAAGTTTTATACCACTTTGAAGTTTTGTTAAATAAGTGTTGTCTGTCCCTTTCGAGAGCCTCGACAAAAATACCCCTGTGTGTACATTTTTTTTCTCCATAACCAATGATCAGATTTCTTTGAAATTTTACACAGAGCTCAATAAGATGCTAAGAATTTTAGAAAAAATACAACAGCACTCAAAAAATTTTATAAATGCCTAATTATTGCAAAGACATGTTAGATCCTTTTTTAGTAATAAAAATTAAATTAAACAATAAGAGAAAGGTTTGAAAATAAGGACCACAGCGTAACCAATTTAGATCATATAGTGGATAACATTAATTTTAGATGAAAAAGCTCAGTGAACCCTGTACATGAATTACAGGACAGGAGATGTCAATATCTTAATTACGATGAATCAAAAGCTGAACATGATATACGTTGGGTGATCAGATGTCACCAAGAGAATTCGTGAAAAAACACAAAGGATAATTCAGATTTTTAAATAACAATAACAAATTTATTGGCACAGTGAAAATTAATAAAAGATACACCAATTAGTTTCATATTATAAAGGGAAAACATAAATGAATAATCAAAGTGTTCTAAGACTTAAAAGGGAAATTAGCAAGGGACGCTAAGGGAAAATAAGGCTAAGAGTTAATGCAGAAAAAAAAATGGTAACACAGAATTTTGAAAGAGTAGTGTTAGGACATTTTGTCCAATAAATACACCACTCTACTCTGCAGATTGAAAAGAAGAAAAAAAAGATAAATAATACTTAATGATATGGATCCATAATTGGAGTTTCACGGGAGGCCACGCAAAGGAACATGTTTACATTGTAGGGGAAAAAGTCAAGAGAGTGAGACTCATTTCACTAGGGGCTTTTAACTGCTGTGTCAGCGTCTCGTGACGTCAGTGCCGTCTATCGATATTTGAGGCTGGGTGGTAGCTGGTTGTGATTGCTTGGAAGTAGATTGTGTAGGCTTAAATGTAGCGTTATGTTGTTGGAGACATAACACATGCTATTTCTCAACAAAGAATGAAATTTATGTTTTTTTTTTATTCCTTGTAATGTAAATTTTACGTTTTTTGGACATGGTGGGAGAAAATGGCTACTGGTTTGCTATTTTGTACATTTTCTTACAATCCATAGCTGTAATAGAAAAAATAATTTAAATTAAGTTGTTCATCATAAAAGTAACATACTGTTGCTTATTATAGGTTTTTGTTCCAAAAGTGTAGATTTGTGTCTATTTTTTGGGGTATTTAAATTAAGAAAATTGGCTATTGTGAATTTTAAAAAATTCATTCAGAGACTTTAAATGCTGGCAAGTAAGGTAATAAGACAGCAAGAAAAATATTAAAAGAATTTAAAATTATACATTATATTCAATTATGCAACATTATATGATTCACAATTTGTTTTACATAATACTATTGCATGCAAAACAAGTCTATCTTGCAAAAGAAAAAAATAATAATGTTTGTCTACCATCTTGAAGTAATGGATGTAGAGGCTTTTTAACATTCATGTTATATATATTGAGACTTAATTCACGATGAAGTAGTTACATAAATAACATAATAGAAGCAGATACATAAATAACAATAAGGACAACAATTAAACTAAAGTAAAAGATTACCATAAAAGACTACTATTATAGATTACCTTACAAGTTTAATGCTCCTCAGTTTCTTTGCTGTAGCCTCAGTATCACCTGTAAGTTTTCCATTTTTTCTTCCATTATTGCCATACACTCATTGGGAAATAAGTATCTTCCGCCAGTAATTTTCTGTAGGGATTGCACAATTCCAAGCACATGAGGAAATGGTATTGCGCAAGAATCATCACGGCTAGGCTAGCAGAGTAAAGGTCTTTTTGGTTGAAGAAATTTTACAAAAGAATCTCCCTCGTCTCTCTCTCTCTCTCAACATGTCCCCTCTCTCTCTCCTGATTAATCTCCGATATCATTCAAAAGTACCACAAATGATCATACTTGCAAGCGACAAAACATCCAGGGTACAGATCCTCTGCATTCACAGAAAATTTGGGGAGGCTTCCAGGTTGAAAGTGAGAGGGTTCTTTAGCAATGCTAAATCTTCTTGTTTCAATTGTGCATGTAGAATTGATGGGCTTAAAGTTGTGGAAATTGCGAGTTCCAGGGAGTGTCTGCATATCTCTGAAATGGGTTTCAAGGGAAGAGTGAGTTATGTCTATGTCTTCCTTTGCAGTATAATAATATTATGATTTTTTCAATTTTTTTGTCACCGAAATCAAAATATGTTTTTCGAGTAGTAATCTGCTTGTCAAGGGGTCTCTGAAGACTATTTTCTAGCTAGACATTCTGAAGTTCCACCAATACTGTCACATTCTGACTTGACGTGACTATTGGCAAAGAAAGACCTCTGTCCTTCTATTTGGAAATCTTCCTAATGATATGACAGGTTTAGAAAGTTGAACTTATTTTTGTTTTGTGCTGCACAGCCGTCACTGAAGTAGTATATCTGTTTGATGTGAAGATAATTATATTTTATATATTTCAAAACTATTTCTTGAGTTTTGTGTACCATATTCACATTATGCTTTAAATCATCGGAACAATGCAATGTGGCGAGATCATCTCTCCGGCAGGACATTTATAATGCTTTACCACGGGATGCAAAGTACAAGATTCAAAAGTCCAATGGTACCCTTGTACCTCATCTTGGATGATGAATGAAAAGTTTTCACTGAAATCTAGTAGACTAACGGCAGTGTGTAAAGAAGGTTTTCTTTTTTCCACAAGTTTGTCCATGTCACTTCCTGTACCTTTAATCACCATCTCTGCTTCAGTCTCTTTAGTTGCAATTTCAACCTGCAATTTTTTTTTAAGGAAGGAAGACTGGTCATTGCTTATGGAAAGAATAAGAAATCAAATGTTCTATTTTGTATGTTAGATCACTAATGAATTCATCTAGTGTTGAAGTGGTTTGAATCAAGTGCGTTTGATCTGTGGAAATCCATTGTGAAAACTCAATGGGGTCACTTCCGTCAAAATCTTCAAATTGAGATTCCAAGTGGCTGACAAGATTATTGCTTGTAGGACATTTATTAGTGTCTGACATGCATTCCTTCTTTGGATCCTCAACGAGTATAAGCTTCATTATGTCCTTATACTTATCTTCTATTCGTGCCACATGCAGAAGTAAAATGGAATTCTGGTGAATGTTATACACACATATACTGTGGGGTCCACTAGAACCAGCCAAATCACACCACTTTGGCCTCAAAGCACAAAACTTTGAGAAGCCTACTTTAACAATGCGATATTCCTTCTTGAAGCCTGCATAAAATTCTTTGAGGTTTCTCACTATTAGCCGCTTCCTATGATACTCTTTTCCATCGCTGACCACATCTTTCTTACCTAGCATTATTCTAGACTGCTTGTCACTGATAAAATTTGATTGAAACTGAAATTTAGCAGTTTAGTTTTAATGTTTGATGAATTAGACATCCTCAAGTGTTCTAGGAATTTCAACAATTAAAAGCCATTCTTTTGGGTCACTTTAACACTAGCGGATACTACTTGACTAGAACAAATTCGAAATTGTACAAAAGAACTTTTCAACCGACAGTTTCTTTACTAAGATACCATTCAACTTTTTAATAAAATTAATTTTTTTTTTAAAAATCAGAAGTGGATTACCAAACTTTTCACAATTGGAATTTGTTCCCAAAAAATCCTATTTTTCTTTCAGCTACATTAGTATACAAACTCAACACCTTGTCTTTTATTCACCAACTAGATATTCATGCTCATGTTGCTTTTCAACTCAGTATCTTGATAGCCTTCGCACACAGTGGCGTCTCTTAACTCGGATGCAATATTGGACTCGTGTAGTTCAATGAATCCTTGATTGAGCACCTTTCATGGAAGCCATCACTTCCATCTGCTGGTTTATGTTTCAATGTCATGTTCTTTAAATGCTGTTAAGCTATCTTAAATTTTTGTGAAGCAATTATTTTCTGCTTCTAATTTCAGAAAACTAAAAGAGATGTGAATAACTTTGATCAAGATTTTACTAAAGAGGAACCAGTATTAACGCCTGTTTCTTCCGAAGTCTTAAGAAATATTAATCAAGAAGAATTCCGAGGATTCTCCTTTGTCAATGACGATTACAATCCTGCCAAATTTGTATGTGATGGCCCCGCAACATAGTGTCTAATACTGACAGTGTATAATAGCAAAATCCTTTATTGTTGTGTGGATTGTCTAGTCATTAGTTTTGTATCTGTAACCACCTCTTCATGTACAGTTCAGGATGACCTACTGCACATGTGTTCTAATTCATAGATGAACTGAAATAGGTTCTTCATGCTGTCTACCAGTGTTTCATCATTATTTATTTTCTAAGTACTGTGCTGCATGTGTCTTAGCTATTTATGAATTTGTATGGTTGTGTATTTATTTTTTAAATTCATTTTTTAACTTAAGTTTTAAACTCATTTTTATTGCTGTTCTAATTGTTTTTATCCACGTGGCCTTGTCGAGGTCATAAAATAAAAAAATTAATCATCTATCGCTTATTGTCAGCCCTTATTAATAGATATGCAATTCAGTGTTGTTATATTAATGACATTAGATGAGGGGGTGAGAACACTCCTTTAGATGACCCACATTCTGACCCCTTGGAAATGGAATGTGGTTATATTGCCTGAAAGATTTATATACCTAAAGAAAATAATATGCATATATGTTATTTATTCTGTGCTGGTTCTTTGAAAAAATATATATAAAAACTGTTTACATAAAAATATGAAGTAGTATGAAAAGCTGTTAACTATTACGCTGAATATTTTTCTTAGAATTGGAAACTGCAATTCAGAATTAACAATGTAATTAAAATGTCACATTTTTATCAGAAGTTTCGTGTTTTTATTTCTTTGTATTTTTATTCCCACTGATTAATGAAAATTGGAGCTCTCAACTATTACACTGAAAGATTTAACAGGAATTTTGTTACTGAGGATAGTTTTATTTTTGGGTTTTCTTAAATTACAAATTTCACAAATAAAATTAGTTTGCTTTCAATGGTTACTATAGTCAATTTTCATTTGAGCTACACCAGCTAACAGCTTTTAAGTCACTAATATTGGCTGGCATCAATCAATGGTTATATAATTAATTGAATTTCTAAGTAAAATAATTTTTATTAAAATGACAACATCACAGTAAAACAATTTTAAAGTTTTTCTTCATAAGTTCACCAGCTTGGTGATGAAATTAATCTATTTGTGACAGTGTCATGTAAGGAGCCATATTAAGATAAGAAGCAAAAAATGCAGAATACCACACAATAGTTTTATCAGATCAAAAGAAATGACGGTCATTAGTTTTTAATCAAATCTTTAAGAATTTGTCACTAGGTACTGCCAGTGAGTCATTTTAAAGCATCTGAATTCAGTTTGGAAACAAACTGAGTACAAATACTTTGCACTCTGAAGGAGTAAATTGCAATATAATATTTCAGTAGTTATCTTTAAATCCACTTTTATGAAAACAATTATTCCGAGAATACGTATGGTGTTTTCTCTATACATTCACCGTAAGAACATTTCCACAGTGAAAATGCAAAATATTGTTGGGTCAAAACAAAAAAACACAATTTTGTTTCCGTTTTTAGAAAAAAATTTGAATTGCTGAATTGTTAAAAAAAAAATTATGATCTTTATTGGTTACAATATTATAAAAATAAATAATTTTCGTGGATGTGCAATTTCTAAAATGCAAATACGTTAAACTACATTTAAATCGGTTATTTCGGAAACCTAGTCACGTTTTTGATCGAATTGGATTAATGTAATCAGATTCTTTGGGAGTTGATGTATTGATTAGAAAAGGAAACCCACCTGTTTGGTCAGTCTAAACGGAGTCGGGAAGTTAACTGAGATTGCCATTCTGAAGTTCGTTTATTCATGATATCCGGAGTTTCTAAAATACTCGTGGTTGCTAATAAACTAAACGGAGTTGCTAATAAACTCGGATTTCCTGGGTTTTACCACCACATCTGCGGCGAGCGATTCTGCAGTTTTTCTGCTTATCAGTGAATAACATGCGTTTAGGGAATATTTTACTCTTGGTGCTAGATTCTTATTGCTTTTTGACGTGGAATACGTCTTACCATTCAAAACCGGGGTACCACGCTTAATTTGTAAGTGTCACAAAATGTGGAAGTGCAACAAAATTTAATAACTTGAAAAGTATTACTGATGCAAAAATGAACGATATCACGTTCAAAAAAGAGCATAAAACAAAAAATGTTCAGCTCATTAATCTATTTAACTTTCCTCCCTTATGTCAGAAATTTGAAAAGTAAAAAAAAAAGTTTATTCGTTGCTATCGCTGCCGACTTCTTGCAACACTTCACGTATTTCAGTACAGGAAGAATTTTATCTTCTCCAGCTGGAGTGTTTTCTGCATTCATAATCTTAAGGATGGACACGCCACTTTTAGTGTACCGTAAATGGAATGGAACAAAAAGCCATAACGAAGTATGCTCTTCAATATGTAGAATAGAAAATGGAATCGATCAAGACCCATCACATTTTCGCAGATGGGCGTGGGGAACAAAATAAATACAATGCCCTTGTTAGGATGTGCTGTATTAGTTTATCTGAAAGCATTTGAAATTATTGAACAATACTTTCAGTTCCAGAGGTATTTATTTCTATAGTGCTTTTCAAGTTTGCATGGTGTGTAAATTTGAAGAGTATGGGGTGCCAGCTTAGGTGTGACCTTGTCATCTGACCATGGTTTAAAATTATGTGTCCTCGGATCTTTTCGGGGATCGATCTCAGATTTTATTCATTAGTCTGTTGTGTTGCTCTAGTTTTACGAATTAAATACTTACCCATTGTTTAATACGACGTTAACTAAAATATCTACCCATTACTTTTTAATGTAGTGGCGCCTCTGCATGCGTGATATATGCCCTTGCTACTAACTGTAACTTCCAAACCTTCGTTTCTCAATCCCTTTCACTTGCGCCATTTGCAGAGACCGACATAGACGTAACACAAGAAGTTTCTGTTTTCAAAAGTAATTGGCAATAGATCTTAACTTCAAAACTTGTAAGTATCTTACATGTCTAATCAATTCCTGTTGTGAAAAATCATGAATTTTGTAAAATGTGTTCCAAATTTGGGAAATTAGTATAATTTTATTTTTGAAGAACGAACCGCAATACAAATTTTAGGTATTGATTTAGTTAGAGGCGTTTTTGCGATCTTCGTTTCTGTTTGTTCCGAGTGCTCAGGTTATGAAACCCCCGTTTCTTATCAAATATCTTACTTTCTAAGTTGACGTTTCTTTTGTATGTATATTTTATTATGGCTATACTAAATGGCGGACGCCATTTATTTAATCGATATCATTGATTATTTTCAGTTGAGTCTAATTCTCTGTTTGTTATCGTGATAATGTAGAGCTTGTGTACCTATGCGTTTGTAAATCGCTCTGCGTTTTCTGTGCTATGAAAATAGAAAGCGATGATAGACGTTGAAGATTAGTTGTTGTTTCTTGAGATCAAAATATTATGTTTCAGAGATCAGTAGACATGGATTTTTAAATCAATTCGCACAGCTACTCAGACATTTTTTTCTCAATCTAAAGGTATAATAATATCAAACTGATAGTATTTAAAAGAGGAAATACTTTCAAGGATTTAATTGGGAATGAGTTTGTGGAAAATGTAAAAGTAACTGACAGAACAGTTTGGATTGGATGAATTTTTCTGATGACAAAGATGGCGATTTTGTTTGTTATTTGTTATGTTTCGGAGTAACTGATGGAGTTCGCAGTTTCTTACTTTAGGTTCTGTTGTAATTAATGCCATGCATTGTTTTGCTGTTACATTTATTTACTTATTATTAGTCGAATACGATTTAACTAGTTTACTTGTTCAATATTATTTACCATTATTATCGTGTGAGGTTGTTTAGCTTTGTTTTTCTTCGTGGGGCATTTCACAGTATTTGAGACACGAGTGTGTCTGTAACAAAACTTAATAAAATTAAAAATTAATTACATATATTGAGAGAGCATATTCTAAAGGACATAAATACCACATTCTTTTCTTTTTTTACTACATATTATGCATAGAATAGCGTTTAGAACACCAAAAATGAAGTTTTTATTGTTACGGACTCTACGGTAAATTTTATTCTATAAAAATTAACAGCTTGTAAAAATGATGGTTGTAGAGTCCGTAACAAAATTAGAATGAAAAGTTTTGTTAAAAATTTTAATTACGATTTTATATTTACCAAAATCAATATTTTCTAATTCCAACAACAGTGGAACAATATTGTTCACCGATTTCCACTATTATTCAATTCTGTTATTTTTTATGAATTTCTAAAATTTTGTTTCGGACTCTACAAAATGTTACAGACTCTACGTTTGGCAAGAATGATGTTTTTTGTTGACAGGGTTTCCATTTTAATATTTGTCTGCACACAAAATAAAACAACCAGAACTTTAACTTTAAAGGTAAAATGAAACTTTCACTTCAAAAAACTACTTCAGTTTTCCAGTACTTGCATATCTTTATTTATTTTCAACTTTGTTTGAATTTGATTGAAGACATACCAATTAGCTATTTTCAATTGGTTACCAGTGATGGTCAGGTAAGGAAGTAGCTGTTGAAACAGATTTAGTTGAAGGGATATAAGTTCTTAAAGAACAGCTGCACTCATTTGCCAGGCATGTATGCAACGTAAAATGGCAGCAAGAAAACATGCGTTATCTAAAAGAGAAACTGACAGAAAGTCAGATTATCGTTCAACAGGATTTTGCAGAAAATAATAGCCTGAAACAACAAAATGAAATCATGGAAGCTCACTGGTCACCAGAGCAAGTGACTATATTTACAGCTGTTGTATATCATAAAGTTGAGGAAAAACTACAGCATATTTCCTATACAATTGTCTCAGATGTCCTAACCCATTGCACAAAAAGGAAGTTTTCATCTTTAACAGAATTATTTTGGATGACGTAAAGAACAAACTGAAAATACCGATTACACATGTTCATTACTGGTCAGATGGTTGTGTTAACCAATTTAAAAATAAGTATAACCTTGTGAGCAATTTAAAAAACCACATGGAAGACCACGACTGCATTGCCAGTGGGAATTTTTTTCCTACAGTGAATGGAAAAGGACCAGTAGATGGTATAGGGGGAGAAGTAAAAAGATGTGCCATCTAATGCCTATGATTTCTAAGCCATTGCTAAAAGAGAGGCTAAATCAATAAACATTCTTTTGGTACCTGAAGCTGAGATGTTAGCAACTGTTGATGAGTTTAAACTTGAAAATGGATGCGAGCTCAGTCACAGCAATCCCTAGCACCAGAAGAATGCACAGTTTTTATGTTGATGATGGCAAAGTATTTGCAGAAGTTAACTCCAAATATATAGAGAAAAGATGTGGGAGATACTCATAGGAATGAGAATTCTCAATCATTAATCCAAAGCATTTCCAAACCTGACATTGAAATAGGCACTTAGATATCTGTACTTAACAGCAATGAGCAGTGGCCAGGCCAAATAGTGAAAATGTTACCAGAAGAAAAATTACTTGTTAAGTTTGAACTTAAACACATATCAACAAACAATTTTAAAGCTATGCCAAAAGCAGAGTTTGAAGAAATTAACCCGGACACTTATCTGTCAATTCTACCCATTGACCCACCACCAATTGGTTCTTCAGCATGTTGTTTTGCATATAATGAGGAAATAGCCAAAAAATTTCATCAATCATAGACACTATTGAACAGCAAAACAATTTTGGGATGGTATGTAGTATCCGATACGTTACAACTTTCGAGCGATGTATTGCCAATTGTGGTAACCTTCCCGTTTTCGTGCTTTTCTTAGTTTTAAGGCAACCCTAGATATTTTCTCCTGACGATAATAAACGGGTCTCATGATTGGTTAAGGAAGAAAATACGCTTTTCCACTTTTATTTTTAATGTAGAACGGAATTAAAATTTAGACAGTCTTTGAAATTGTTGGGTGCATATGAATTTTGCTCTTGATTTATAAAATCGACTTGTTTTATTAATTTTCAAAATTTTTAGGATAAGTTTGGAAGATTGTTTAGGGCAGATTGTAAGTTACAATTTTTTAAATTTGTCACTTTATTTAAATTTCAATTAAAATTTCGAAAAAAAAATTTGGATTAAATTTGATTTTTGAAATTGCAGATTGGAATTTAGAATTTTTTTCCCCTTTTGGTTGCTCATTTCCCCTTAGTTGATTTGATATAGCAGTGGATAGTGTTATTGAACGTCATAAAATGTTTTTTTTTTTTTTTTTGCAAACATGTAGTAGCTTGATTGGGAAGAGGGTGAAATGTCTTTCATGTGAGAATAATATGATTTTAACATTGAGAATGGATGCAGAAAGATAGGACAAAAGTTTGGCAAAAGAAAGTATAACAGGAGTAAGAAATTGGAGGGTAAATGGGTGTTTGGAGGACTTGAACGAGGGACGGATAAATGTTTTATGGTTGAGGTGAAAAATAGGAACCAGAAAGTTTTGGCTGAGGTAATTCAGAGCTGAATTTTGCAAGGAACTACAAAAATTTCTGACTATTGGAAGTCATATGCTGGTATCAATACCCGAAGGACAAAGAGTTCAAGGGTTATCGATTCGAGCATATGACTGTTAACCATAGTCAGAATTTTAAGGACCCGGCTATGAGGGTAAGTTTGATTTTTGTTTAGCTTTTGGTTATATTACAAACACTGGACTATGCTTGGGTGGGCACCCAATACGGTGACTTATACGCATGGAAGCCAACGGTGAAAGGTCCTCGCCGGCCCCGGAGGGGCGGCAAGGTAGCTGGCAGGCGGGGATCGCGCGTTATACGCTGTGGCTTATCTACAAACAAATTTCTCCCGGTATACTGGTTTAAACGCATTGAAACCTTAAGCGCAATACGCTTTGACTTCTCTAAAAAACAATTTCCTCGTGTAAAGTCGTTACAATAAAAATATTTGTCTTGCTTTTCCATATATGGCTCTATAACCTGGAATATCCCCATTGAGTTGCTCACATAATGCTAATTGCTAGAAAAATTGTGAAAAAATATTTTTTCACACTTATGGATAGCAGAAGAATTTTTAGATTTTTTTTTCTCATCAAAAACCTTTGTGTGGATTATGATCACAGAAAAGAACTACCTTATTAAAAAAAAGATTTCTTGTTTTGAATTTTCTATGCATTGCAAAGTTTCTAATTCAAAATTGATGAAAATCCGGACGTTTTAAAAAAATCGCGGTTTTTTTATTAATTTTTTTTTAACAATTATTATTTTTTATTTAAATTTTTTTTTTAAGTGACAAAACTAGGATGAAATTGACGCAAAATTGCGTACATGTTCGGAGAAAACCAGACTGAAATATTAGAAAATTTTCAAGTGAAATTTATATTGCTTTTTTCTTAATTTTTAAACAAATTATTATTTATGCACTGTATGCAAAGGTTCACGTTTTATATGGCGGCCATCTTGGAATTGCTTACATCGGCCGCCATCTTGATTTGGCGTAAACAATCGCTTTGGCGGCCTAACGTATCGGATGCTACCACTCCACCCTCACATTTTTTATGAAAAAAATTGCCTACAGCTAATCTGCAATTGCACTTAAGATTTTTGTACCTAGTATCTTGTAAAGATGGTAGTTAAATTATATGTAGTATAATTTTAAATATTTGATAGTTTCCAAAATTTTTAACTCTTAAAGGTCAGAATAGTTATTGGACCAGCAATTGTGTCCTCCACTCATCAAGTAATTATTGACGAGTTATTTTTTACAAATATTTCAGTGGTTACATATATATTTGAGTGAAATATAGTTTGGATAAACATTTTTACATCAGGCCTCGAAATAGATTTTTTAATACAGGTGCACCTTATGCACATAATTTTTAAATTAGGTGCACAGGTTATATTTTCAGAGCACTTTAAAAAAATGTAATATATGAACATTAATGCAATGTAAACAACTTAAATAGTTGGGTATGTTTAGATAGGTTAGTAGTAGATAGTAAATAAAAATATTTAAACATCTAAATTCTCCCTTTTTCTGGTGCAAGGCTGTTGCGACAGTCATTTCAACGGACCCATTTGGAAAATGTTTCAATCATCGAAAAGTTCTGGTGGCAGTGGCACAAGTAAACCTGCTCTTGTATAAACCCATTACGGCCCAGCGATTTTGCTTTTGCGTTGTGTATATATAAGAATTACGTTCCTTTGGTGCAAGAGAGGTCGATACTAATATTTTGTTCAAACATCAAAATAACATTAAATACACCCCCCCCCCTTTTTTTTAAAAACTTGCACCTAGCGAGAAAAAAATTAAGTGCACAATTTTATTTTCATGTGCTCCCAGTTATTTCGAGCCCGGTTTTACATTATAGTTGAAGTAAAACACAGAACAAATTGTCAATGAATAATTGTAGTGCTTTTATTAAACTAGTTCAAATATATAACAAGCTGATATTAAACTAGTAAAATAAATGTTGCAATAATTAAGAATATGACATTAATTATATATAACCAAAACAAAATTGTCATTTTTTTTGTTATTATGCAGGGGTGAAAATCTTCCTCGTTTACGTAGATTTGTGCTTTTTTTTTAAATCTTAGAAGTTTCGTTTTTTCTACAAATTTTTGTCTAGAATTAAATTAATATCATGGAATTACAGCCAAAGAATAATGTTAAAAAAACCCAGGAAAGTGAGAAAATCATAACTAAAACTATAAAGAGTGTTTGAAAAGATGCAAAAGAAAAATAGAATTAAGTGCTTTTCAATTATAAAAATAAATGCTTGTCATAAATACATATTCTTTACCAGTGGTGCAGCCTGTTTGATGAGGGGGTTATGGATTAAAGCCCCCCCCCCCCTCTGCAAAGAAAATTTTTTTGCTTATAGTGTAAATTTTATAAAGCTAAATAATAGTCACAAATACATGCTTATCATAAACACATTCTGTACTAGTGGTGCAGCCATGGGAGGTTATGGGTTAACCTCCCTACTTCCAAAGACAAATTTTGTTTATAGTGAGTAAACTTTATAGTACTCCTGTTTTGGGGAGTAAGACTCTTTAGGGTAGGGCTATATCAGAATAAATTTGCCTACCCCCCTCCCCTCAGGAAAAATTTCTAGTTGCACCACTGTTCTGTACACAAATATACTATTCTTATTCAGCTATTTTTGTAGGTCAAAATAACTCTGCATATATTTTCCTCTTTTTTACATTTTGACTGTTTTCACCCCTGAATATGACAAATGAATTGATCCAAACTGCAAAGCATGTTTTTTGGAGTGTCTTATATACATTACATTATTTTTTGCAGCAACCATTATTATTTCAGCATATGTTTTTTTTAGTATTTGTTTCCATTGCCAATTGCCTTGATGTTTTTCACCTATTAAGTCTCTAGGTTTGAGGTAGCCTGCTTTTTTTTTCTCTTAATTTATTCTCATTTCATCCGTCTTTCACATAATAACAATATTTGGGATGCAGCTGCATGAGACAATCCATTTTACTGTTTAACTCCTTTTTTGGAGGGCAAGACTCTTTAGGGTTATAGCACATGATCTAGAATTAGATTGCAGGATTAACAGATGAAGGTCTATTTACAATCAGGGTCCTATACAGTCCTTTTCCTTACTACAAATGTCATTTCTTCATCACCTCCACTAATCAACCACTTGGTCAAATCCTGGAAAGAGGCTGATTTTAGATGCTTAATTTGGCCCAAGCAATTGCTAAACACTTGAGCATAATGAAATATCTTCAAATTTGAAATCAAAAGTTAACCTTAAAATTTGCGGTGGTATTATGTAGTGTATGCATCGTTGGATAACCTTTTGGCAATAAGTCGCCAAAATGAGGTAACCACTTTTAAGGCAACCCTGTTCAGAGTATATTCCGGAACATATTCATGAGCTATAATTGTTAAAGATTTTTTTTTGCTGTAAATCTTTCAACGAAATGGACATTTAACCCACTTTTTTTTTTTAAAGATTTTAATCTGTGGTTGTTGCTTGTTTTTTTTTTTTTGCTCCCTGGATTTTATCACTTAATCAAGTGAGTGTATTTTTTGCCTCTAATTTTTTAAACGTTGATTGTGCGGTTTTTTAATATGTTAAACCAGAGTTGCATAAGTCTCTTGTTAATGGCAGACACTTGTCAGACTTCGTCTCGCAAACATTGATTAAAAAGACAATTTAGTGAACTTCAGATTCATCACAACTTATAAGTCCATTGGATTTTAAATATGAATTTAAAAATTTGTAGTGGAATAAACTAATTTGCTTATTTTGATGAGAAATGTGAGGAACTAGTCAACTAATGGAAGGTGATTAGGGTCTGGCTATTGACCAATTATACAGTTATTTAGTATGCATGCCATTTCTTCAACTGAAGTCCTGCTTGTTCAATCTATCATAATTTTGAAAGCTATTTTGATAACTTGAAATTACCATTGAATTGAATGTAATCAAACCTATAACAAATACACAATCATCAAAATCTGAGCTATGTATAGAGTTCAGAATATTGGTCTTATTTCTCTAAATTCAGTTACCTTCAGTGACAACTATTTCATAACATAATGTTGGATAAAATGTCGTCGCGTTGCATTTCCTGATGCGAATATGAATATATAAGGTGAACAATACCATTTTTTCGATATTCTCATAAAACAAGCAAACTAGTTTACTCCATGATAAATTTAATTTATATTCTTAATAGACAATGGATAACAGGAATAAATTATTACCAATACAAAGTTCACTAATTTTTCTGTTTTGGTGAGAAAAAATAAAAACATGCCATGTTGTATCACGGGGTTCTAAAGAGTGATATCTCTATCTCTTATTTATCTTATATTGAACAAATAATTAATAAATATCACTAATTTTGATATACATAGTCATTTTTCATTTCTGAATTAATGTTTTAATTTATGAACATTGTGGTCATTCCACTGGTAAGTAAACTGGCACCTCCTAGTAAGTCTTACCTAATAAGAAAAGTTCAAAATGGACGATGTTGTTCTTTGCAAGTGCATCTAAAAGGTGGTTATTGTATTGAGAAAAAGTTATAGGGAAAAAATAATCAAAAGACTGGTTACGGCAAACCAAAAGAGAAGATAATTTCAAGCTGATAATGCAGAAGACTCAAGTAAATAGTATAAAAGCAAATGTGATATTTGGCTGTAAAATATAAAATGCCTTCCAAAGACATGCTTTGTAGTTTGGATCAGGTGATTTGTCAAATGACTTAAAGCTGTTGGAATTTTGTGTTTTGGAGAAATTGACAGAATTTACTGTGACTGACTTTAGGTTCTGTTGTAATCATCGCAAGAGTTCTTTATTACTGCTATTTACTTGTTTAATATTAGTTTGTTTGTACTAACCATTAATACAATCAGGAATATTGTTTTCCTCTCACTTGATTATGTTTACTTGCTAAATTTTAAATTTATGTAATACTAAATTTTTAATTTATAGATGTTTACTAGTTTCATATTCTATAATTATTTCTTTAACTAGAATGTCATGTAAAAAATGTTGAATCCAGTGACATTTCATAGAACTGCTGGTGATATCTAAAATATTTGTGCAATTAAACTTGGTCAGTTACTTGTTTAATCACTATTCTGGACTTAATCACAATATTCTAAAAACTATTACAAATTGTACTATGGCCCACTTTAATCACTCTTAACAAAAGACTTGCGCAATAAAAAATTATGGAAGTACAATTGCACGTGTTCTGCATTTTTTTCAATGAAAAATTAGTACAAACTGACAGTGTATGCCAATTTAAATTATGTGATTTTTATTTAAAAAAATCATTTATTTAAATAAAAATTTTAAAAGACTTTTTGTATGAAGTTCAAATCTCTTCTTCGTGTTGAATATTATTGAACAAGATGCATGTTTGTTTTGAGAATAAGTTATAAGTTGGCTTGTTCACCCCAAAAGTTATACTGAAAATCCTCCTTTTAAAGACTACTGTACTATATAATAGTATTTATTGTAAATAATCAATTACCAGACAAGCCTTTGACCAACAGTTATTAATCACAAGCCTGTTTATCAGCATGTTTTTTTTAAAAACATTTCATGCGATTATAAATTGATGTGGCTATTTTTTCATGTTTCGCTAAAGATGCTCAAACTATACTCAAGTTTTAAAAATGATGGCAACTTTGTTTTCATAATTAAGATGTTCTGGATTGCTGTCTTCGTGAAAAAGATAAGACGCCTTGTCACCAAATTTTTTGCAGTTTTGCAACACTCAGTGGCACATCTTTAACTGTGTACAGGCATCACAATCCCAAAGTATCCAAGTAATCTGTCCTCTTCTGTTTTACCCTTGCTGCCTGCCCTATTGCTTTGTGCTTCACCCTCATTGCATTGTGTTTGGCACAGCTTTGGCTAATTATGAAATTATGGCCTTACTCCATAAAGTTTTGTTTACAAATCTGTACAACTTGGATGTAACACCAATCATTGTGTAAAGCAAAGCTGTATCTTGTATTTAAAGAATTAAAGTTTGGAATGTGAATATGTTAATTTGCCCATCTGACATTGAATGAGTATGTTAATAAGATTGAAATGGAATTTGTGATTATGGTGATGGAATCTTGAAATTTCACATCTGCTTCATTTTCTTGCATGTTGTGTATAAACCCTTTGTGTGCTTGGGATTTTGCTGTGAAATACTTGTCTATTCTCAGAAAATTGCATTTTTTATTTCAAATTATGTATTTTTCATATCTCATTTTACAAACATTCCCCAGAAGTAAAGTACCTTTTAGCTAAATATTAATATCTACTATATTGATTAGGGCTTGAAGTAGCCATGATTTAAAGAAAATCAAAAGTCTGATTTATTTGATGTCAAAACTATCTTGAAACCACTGATTTGCATGTTTCATGTCCAACAAGTTTAAACTTTGTATGGGCAATGAATTAAAATCTAATTTAAATAAACAAATATGATTTAAATCAAACAAATATAATTAAACTTTTTTCAAGTCATAATTTTATCATAGTCTGCTTTGTCAATTACTGTCTTGTTCATCACCCTGTATCATATTTAATAATTATCATGTATTTCAATATATAATAGTTTTCATGCACGTTTCTTAGAAATTTAAACTTTCTGTCCAGATTTCTTTAATTTGTTTTTATGTTGCAAAAATACTTGATAATACATATATTTTGGAAATCTAAACAAATTAACTAAAAATATACATGAAAACGCTACAGGTATGTTTATGCACAAGAAAATGATTTATCATTAAAATCATGTAAATAACTGCTAAAATAACATTGGCTATTTAAATACTTGTAAATTTGTTTTTTAGCATCAAAAAGTTATAAAAATATTATTTGTTATAGGAAATGAGGCCTGCATCAGTTTATGTGGGAGGTCTAAGTGCAGACATTCAAAAAGAAGACCTTGAAAGAGAATTCAGCAAATATGGCACCTTATCCAAAGTCTGGGTTGCTCGAAATCCCCCTGGCTTTGCTTTCATTGAATTTGAAGATGATCAGGATGCTACAGAAGCCATTAAAGAGATGAATGGAGCCACCATCAATGGATCCGAAATCAGAGTTGACCTCTCTCGTGGACGAGGAGGCAGACGAGGTGGTCGTGGTGGTGGCGGCGGCGGGGGCTTCAGAGGAGGTCGGGATGGAGGTTACTCCAGGGGTGGAGGACGTGGTGGATATGATTCTGGATTCAGGAGTGGAGGTGGTGGAGGATATCGTGGAGGCCGAGGTGGAGGAGGAGGATCTCGATATGGTGGAGATCGAGGCAGCAGCTATGATCGACCATCATATGGAGGTGGTGGTGGTGGTGGAAGTGATTACAGGAGTTCTGGCTACAGGAGCCGCTCTCCCATGGGTCAAAGGTAACTTTTGTATTTTTAAATTGCTGTTGGTGAAATGTTGATCGGTAAGTTTTGATTGCAATATTGAATACCCGTAAAGACGTGCAATTCTCCAATATTTGTTCTGAAGTACATTTTCACCATTTCGGATCTTTTGATGCTACTCGTGATTACAGTACATTTATAAAACCCCAATTCATGAAAAGCTCATTTTTTTTATTTAAGAACTTAAGTCAACGCTCAGCTTGTCAGTCATGAAATAATGTTAAAAATTATTTTCAGCAGTGCTTTACTCGTTTTCTTGCATACTTTCAATGTGTTGTCAAAATACACAAGCCATAACACAGATGGGAAGTTTAGTTATTCTTGTGATCTAAACAGGTTGGAGAAAAATTAATTTAATGGAAGATAGGTTGTGTACATATATATTTCTACCAAAATAAAATTTCAATTGCCCAAAGATAAAAAATAGATCCATTTTGAGCAGTTGAGATACAATACCTCATTTGTTTTCTAAGGTGTGTGCTTTGTGATTAATCTGATGTCACTATTGCATGTGTATTACCTTCATTAGTTTTGTGTTTTACCTATTTATAGATTATGCATGTTTTAAGTTTGAATTTCAGATAAACTAAACTTCAGTTGTAAAAAGCATCCTTTTTTGTTCACTAACGATTCACAGCTCACTACAGTGAAATGTTTCTTTACTGAAAAAGTGGCTTAGAATTTTTTTTCTTTCATGAAACTCGACCAAAAAAAAACCATTTTTATTTCTTGTATTCCTTGTATTGAAACCTGTTTACTAAAACATTTCATTGCATGCTGTTGTGCACCAACATCCAATGTTCCCTTACTGTTTTCTTTTTTACTTGAAGAGCTATTGACATTCACTGTTAATAGGTGTACTATTTTATGTAATGCGTTAATAGATTGAAGGTGAATGCGTTGAAACTTTCCTATTGATAACTGACCAGAACCATCGCAGATTACGAAGTATACTTCCTCGATCCACGTGCTGCGGACCTATCAGGATTCTTGATTGTTTGGCATATACTAAGTTATTCATTACATGCACTTATAATCCAACTGTATTTACGCTTCGATGCTTCTGATTTTGTATCTGCATTTGTACGTCTTAACACATAACCAACCTTTTTATTCAAACAGAAATGGAGGCAGCTGGTAGGGGAAATCACTGATCTTCATTGCCATTGCCTGAACATCGGCTGCTCACGTCGGAGCATACCATACCATCTGTTGCCAGTCGCTGTTAATAGTCTCCAAAAATGTGTCCATTTTCAGTTTTTAACCTACGAGAATTCTTCATCATTTAAGTCTTCATATTCGTCTGTGTTGTATTTCATGATCACAATAAAATATCAAATACTGCCAATCGTCTTCGTGCTTCGTATAAAAAATGCTGGATGATGAAAATGAGCCATGTCGAGATTGCCAATGTATTGCATGCACTCAAATCACTGCCTTGGAGTTGAATTTGAATTATCAACTAATTACTCCTAATGTGGAATCCTGATTCCATATTTTGCTTTTCACTTTTATTAAATATCGAGAGCTACTGATTACAATTGCAGCTCACTTAACGAAGATTTGTTGAGAAAGCTTTCACTGCTGGAGAAAAATCAGTACCAACTGTTTGCTAAATTTTCATTCCTTTTGGCACTTTAAATTAACCACGTAAACTGCTTGCACTTCATATCAAACCTCAGAAGGCATTTGATTTGGAATAGTAAAATGGCACATCGTATTAACATCCAGTATTTAGATTTTTACAGTTTCATATACAATTACAGATGTAAAAAGTTACCAAGAATTGAATCTCATACTGGGTCTTCTTTAGTAAAATGGCACATCGTATTAAAACATCCAGTATTTAGATTTTTACAGTTTCATATACAATTACAGATGTAAAAAGTTACCAAGAATTGAATCTCATACTAGGTCTTCTACATTTACGCTTGTTATCTGCTTGATGCAAATCTACAGTTGTAGATAAAAAATTTGGAATTTTTTTTCTTACAGTTTAATCAACTGCAGCTTTAATCTCATACCTCCTAATTTCTTGGCTTAAATGCTTTGCATACACTTATAAGTGCCTATCAGACAGTCCTGTGTGTGCTGAAAATATTTTAATCAGTTCGTAATTTTAAACGATTATTTGTTACAAAGCTTATGTTCAAATGTTAGTGTAACTGAATATGGACTAAGCTACAAGTATCAACAAAAGTATAAGTTTTGATTATTTTACCTATTTAGATTTCTGAATCAAAACCTGCTTTGGGTTTGTCCCTTGGGTTTTGTGCTAAGTTTATGAAGTTTTCATTTTCTAGCTGAAAATATTTTATTTCAGAGTAGCTGTAAAATACAGTAATTATCAGACTTAACATCTCCCTGGAGAAATCTTAAGGAAAGCAAATACAATCAATCACTTCAGTTAAACAAGAATTCAAAGTACACGATCTGCACATTTCCATTCTGATTTTATTTGAAGAAAAAGTTAATATACAGGTCAACAAGACTACAGAGAAGCAAGATGTTCCATCTAACTTTGAAGAGATGCTGTGGTGCTGGTAACTGATAAAGAGTTATATTTATTTTTCATTACGAAAAAGAAGTGTTTTTTGACAAGTAAAAAGTAATATAAAATTAAAAAGTTGATTTTTAACCAGGAATAATGTCAAAACTAAAATCGAAAAGAGATTGATTTGGTGGGCTCTTGCATACATACCTACCAACATGCATGGTTTTTTCATGCAATGTTTTGACTGTGTGAATTGTAAAAGAACAGAAGAATAGCTGTGTGATTTTTGCCTAGTATGCAGTTGAATTTTGTTTTCGAACCAATTTGTGTTTTTGAGTTGCCAACAAATATGGGTTCTCAGTAATTTCTATGGGGAAACATTCTATAGAATAAATTCTAGAAATTTTCTATCCAAGTTTGTTTTTCCTCAGTCTGCATTAATATAGACCAGATTTCTGAAGTTACTAAAAATTTGAAAATAAAATTTGTGTCAAAATTAGTTTTTTTTTGCGGTACCTTATTCCTTGCCCAAACAATTATGGGAAAAGTGTTTGAAAATGCCCAAATCAGCAATGCAAAAATTAAACATTTTAATACTTTTTTGGATTTATGTATGTGTGGGTGCGATAAAAACGAACATTAAGTATTTCACTGGTTTGCATTTCTTGAGCCCATAAAAGTTCTAAGATTTCCAAAATTGTCATCTTGGCAGGTATAAAATAATAATAGTATTTTTATTCTGATAAATTAATTTGGGCTTGCAGCTTATGCTGATTGTAAACCTAATTAAATCCCTGAATCAAGTCATTTTTATGGCTACATTTCTTTGAGTTTTGTTTGGTTTCTCTTTTTTAAGCAGTTGAATAAATTTACTGTTGCCTGATATTTTGGGTAATGTTTAACTACCAATCTCTACTGTTATAAAGGGAAGTGTTTGTATATGTGCATGTTCCTGACGAATCTATGACACAATAATGGAACACTGGTATTCTGAAATTTTGTGCAAAGCCTAAATTTTAAAATTCAATCTAAAGCATATTAAAATTTAATTGGAAAGTATGGGAAGGTTGCCGAGCTGAATGTAAAACAAGCTCCTTTCTACTGCCCCAAAGGACGTTCCACCCAGCATTATCTATTTGCTGAAGCTGTCGACAGTTTTGGCTAGAGATTGTGACGTTACGCTGATCTGATCTCTACGCAATTCAAATTTGGCCAGATATGATGGATTCCAAATTTATTTTTTCTGTGTTTCCGTTTGAACGCTTTCAGCCGAAGAACAAAACAAATAAAAAGTTCTAACTGGAGTTATGTAGTTCTTTTTTTCTAGCTCCTAGATCGTTAAAGATAGAGTAAAAATTCGAAATCTGCGGGAGATTTCACATTTGTTCTATACCCAAAAATGGGATTTCTTTAAACAAATAATATTTAAATTGTAACTTATTTTTTCTCATACGAATTTGACCTCGATCGTGTCCGAGAAATCGGATTCCATTTCCAGCAAAGCAAAACAAAAAAATTATTTTTGACTGGTATTCTTTAGTTTTTGTAAAATTGGGATCGTTAAAGATAGATTAAAAATTTCAATGGATTTGAAATCTGCGGAAATTTTTACACCAGACAGATACCTTATACATATGATTTTCTTTTAATGAATAATTTTTCAAATAAGTATTTATATTTTCTGAAGAGATTGTGACGTCATGCTGATTGGATCTCTTCGTAATTTGAATTTGGCCGCATTTGACCATGGGCAATGCCGTTATAGCTGTTATCGAATAGGCTATAAATTCCCTCTCAAACCAACTGGGAATTCGTAGCAATCACAGGGAGTTAGCGAGCAGTGGTCGCCTGACCCCATGAAAAGAACTCACTGGCACGCAGTGCTTAGTAACATAAGGTCTTCAAAAACACTTAACAGTTCCGACTGTACTTGTGCACATTCCCCGAATAAGTTGTTCTGTTGCAAGTTCAAATGGGTCCTGTGAAAGCTATCCGTATCGTGACAGCTCTGCCAGCCTATTTTGGTTGAAAAAACTAATATCATATTCAATCTCAACCAACGATACAAAAATTGCATGATTCTGTAAGCTGACCTATTAAAATTGCATCTTTTTTGGATATAAAATGACATTTTTAAAATTCTGCATATTAAATTTACTATAAAAAATTATAAATTACCTGGGGAGGGGCTACACACAAGGAATGTTACTCAATTCAAATATCTAATAAATTGCTTTTGCTTAGTACCATTTGAATAAAGAATCTTTTCAACTAAAATTATCCACTGCTTCCTTAGACCAAATCTTGTTGCTCACAAGGGGCCATTGTGACTCCCCCACTATACTAGCAATCTGCAAATTGTAGGCAATCCAAGATCGATTCCTCTGGGTGTATTTCTTTTCTTTGTCAGTAAAAAACTTTCATTTTGTGTGAATATGTTTATTGCTTGATACTATGTCTGGCACAGTGTGGCCATATGGCCCTTGTACCATAAAACGCCTATAAAACATGTCATCCACACGCCTGTTTATCTACACATGTCTATTGCTTGATATTATGTCTGGCACAGTGTCGCCATATGGCCCTTGTACCATAAAACTCTTATAAAACATGTTATCCCCAAACCTGTTTATCTACAGAAGATGTATAGGGCTGTAAGCATTGACTTGAAATGCTAGCTACAGCCCCTGGTTTGAATTTCACCCTCAAAATGTGCTTATCTGGTGTGTAGACATTTGAAATATAAATAAAATTAATGAAAAGTGGTAACTATTGAATTAATCGCACTCCATAACAGTACTGACAACCATAAGAACAGTAGCTGTTCTGGGATGACATGATATATATTGCAACGTTGTACTCGGGTGTAAAGTTCTGTAGCACTAATTACATTTTATGGCTGTTGAGTTCCCTTTTTTCCATGCCTGCGTGTTTGGTATCGCAACAAGGCATCTGCCAAATTATTCAACATAGCCAAAGCAAATTATGAGGGAAGTCGCACATTAGAGCAGTGGCTTGGGCAAAAATCCTCCCATGTTTTTCAATAAGCATTCTCACACTGATTCATCACACACTTATTGCTTTCTCAAGTAGCAGGTTTAATTAAATTGCTTAAATACAGGTGGGCAGTTTATGTCCAAACGAGGTTCGGGGTAAATTCAGGCGGCTGTGGATGGGTATTTCCATGGTGGAAGCGGTTTTCTTCAGCATCTTGTCTCGAGGTGTATATGACGACAAAAGTAATTGACAACCTTCACAAAGAGAAGGAAGGCTGACATTTCATGCTGACTACTAATATAATCCATCAATGTAAAATAATTTTTTTTATTGGAATAAATATTAGTTAAAATTTTTTTTAATTTTAAATTTGTAAGTAATAGTCTTAAGGAGAGTTTTTAATCGTCAACATTGTACTCCAATAGTCGCTTAGACTGGAATGAAAATACGAGGATGTTTTCGGGAAAATCTGGGACAAAACAAATTGTGTTCTGTTGTATTATTGGGGGCCCTGAAACATTTTCTGCACCCCTGCTCAAATATAGAACTTATTTTTTGCAGCATGTCACAAAATAGCAATTACTCCTTCCAAAACTTTTCTGCTATTGTACTGTTTTTCTCACTGTTTTATAAAAACAATTTGAATGAAGTTTTTTTTACAAAGCTTCTGATTTTTAGGCTTTTTAAAATTTTTGATTGGTTTTTCAACTTATGTTCTAGGTTTTTTGAATGTCAGTTTTAGGATTTTGTAGTCGCTTTGGATCAAAAGATAAATGCACTTTTTCATTTTTGTAATAATAATTTTTAAACCACATGCTTAGTTGTAAATAACATAATTTTTATGTCTGATCTGATGTGATGACAGCCAATACTATTTTAATTTGAAAATTAATCAATTTACTAATCGTACTTATACAAACAGGACCAGGATTATGATTACAGTTTTCTTTTCGAAATGGAACACTCTTCATTGACTGTGGTTCAAAATTATGTGTGGTCATTAGATCTTTCCCTTCGGGTTTGATACTAGACGGTCACTATTATGTCGTGTTTTAATGCAGTACGGCATTAATTAAAATACCTTCCTACCTCGATATGGGACAAGACAGTCCAAATACTTACATTTTTGACAGAAAAATTTCAATTCAACATCTGAAACGGAAAGATCGAGAGACAAACTTAAATCAAAATTTTTTTAAAAAATATTTATAAGTATTTTACAATATATTTATCATACTATCATATATACTATACAGTCGAGTACATCATTAAATTTTCGTTGGTAAAACCCCTGCAATTTTCGGATACAGTTCGTTTCTATGCTGAGAAAACATATTCAACAAACATAATGGTGTCAAAAATCTTTTGAGAAATTTTCAATGGCTGTCCACCGTAGATAGTTTGCTACAAAGAATTTGGAAACGCGATCTTTCAGACTGGCATCCAAATTTTGTTGTCTGCGTCTTGGGACTTTATATTTCTTCGGACTTCCCCTTCATAAATTTGTGTGTAAAGGGCATTGATGACTTTTACACTAACCCCCTAGTGCACCTTCCTTTCATATCATTGTCGCAATACCGCTCAATGGGAATTGGGAGAAATGTTAAGCATTTTTGAACATTCGTTGCTTTTCAATTATTTGCGTTCTTTTCAAGTCCTTGATGCTTTGAACAGAGAAGCTATGTGAGGTTTGGATTAAAATTCATTTATTGGTGCACTCTGGGCAGCTAAGGAGGTTTGCCTCAAGGCTGCTTAAGGGAAAGGTAGGGTCCACCAGAGTGGTTTTGGAAGGGGAGAATCTCTTCAATAAATTATTTTGCTTTGTGCAGAACATCCATCTGGGTTTCAGCCCAAACACACAACATAAATTTTTATCACTTATTGGAGTCCGGGAATCAAAACAACCATCAATTGTAGCTATAAAATTCGATGTTTCCTTCTCACTCGGAAAGTAATAATCCGATGCCTTTTCAACATGATCTGACAAAAGTTGTGTGCTCTTTCTCATATTTTGCCCATCATTGTTTCCAACATGAATATGCCCTCAATATAATTTTGGGAACACTTTTAATTCGCCCAAATCGACTTCCTGTAACTTTTTGAATACAGATTTTTTAATCACTATGTCAGAGGGTAGTTTTATTCCTCTATCTGATGTATGGTTTCCTAATAATAACTTCTGAAAATGAGGGAAATCAGCAAAATCCCAGATGTTTCTTGTTTCATCCATTGGATTTGAAAATGAACTGTTTGTTCATGTTATCGACAATTCCTTCCAAGTGCGGAGGCTTTTCCCACCTAAATCTGACACGATACTTAACACCTTGAATCCAATTTCTTCTAGTTTTCCTATTAATTTAAATAACTAGGGGGCTCCGTCCCTTGATCGCTTACACTCGCCAACCCCCAGGGATTGCTAAGCAATCCCATCTGGTTTGCTTTGCAAACCAACATTCCTTTCACAGAGTAAATCTCCTGGACAGCGAAACTATCTTAATAAATCGTATAATCCTGATTTGACTTTCCGGTCCATGACATCACAGCGAGGGCTTCGCACCCTGCTCGCTTACACTCGACGGCCCTCGGGGATTGCTACATAATCCCGTTTGGTTTGCTTTGCAAACCAATACTCCTTTCGCAAGTGATTTCTGATTTCCCCTTTTTTTTTTACTTTAACACTTAATACAGTCTAAACTAATAGCAGCATCAGTAAAAAGCCTTCTGTATCTTGTTCCCTGTGCAATTTTAAGTAAACCGTGTTAATCTCCTTTCTTTGCGATCTGTACTTCATACTTCTACGTAATTAGTCTGAGAACAGAGGGAAAAAAGCAAGCCTTTTTCCTCGCCAAATAAAAAGAAATTGTAGCAGTTGTTGTTGCAATAAATTTGATATCTGGCAAACCCGATTGTCAAAAATACAACCCACAACTGCGTGCAAAACCTGCTCTAGGAACTAAAAAATACGAAATTTGTGTGACCAACTTTTGATTGCATCAAATTTATTTATGAACCAATTTAAAAAATAATTGTACTGTAAGAAAGAGTACATTCTGTGGTATACTGCAATATTTTCAAAATTAAAAACTAATAGTAATACGATATAGATATGACGGTTTTAGTTTTTTATCGGAAATTACGATCTGAAAGTTCCGGAAATTGCATGACCAACTTTTAATCGCATCGACATTATTTATTAACCAATTATAAAAATAATTGTACCATAAGAGAAAGAGTGTAATGTAATGTATTCAATGATCTCAAATTTAAAAAATAATAGAATTAAGTTGTAGATATGACAGTTTTAACAAAGCGAAAATATCCAGATTCCAAATTTTGTATGACCAACTTTTGATCACATCAAATTTATTTATGAACCAATTTCAAAAAT
This sequence comes from Metellina segmentata, assembly GCA_947359465.1. Lineage (NCBI taxonomy): Eukaryota > Metazoa > Arthropoda > Arachnida > Araneae > Tetragnathidae > Metellina > Metellina segmentata. The sequence continues at coordinate 17,615,675 of OX375878.1, read as the reverse complement.
AATTTTACCATAAGAAAGAGTACATTCTGAGGTATACTGCAATATTTAAAAAATTAAAAGCTAATTGTAATAAGATATAGATATGACAGTTTTTTAAAAAAATAACGAAATTGCTCCTATTTTTAACGAATTAAAAAAATATATATTATCAAGTATCAAATAAAAATTTCTAAAAAAACTCAACGAGCTGCAATAATTTACGTTGGGAGGTACTCTTTAGAAAAAACTAACGGCTGAAGACTGAAAATTTGTACGTGTTTTGCTCACTCAAGATCATTTTGCTTTTCAATTTTGACACTTATAAACCATAAACTAATAGCCGCATTGGAAAAAAATCTTAACAATTGTCCAGTGAATAGCAATGAAGAACAAACCATGTTTTGATCATTACTTTCTCGGGAAACTGTCTTAAGAATCAAGCTAAACAATACAGTTTTCTGAGACAGACAGCGGCGGCGGCCGTAACTATTTTTAATATAGAGAGATTATAGTATTGTCATTTGCTGGTCAAAGTTATTATATTGCTGCTTCTAATACTTTGAGACCTTTTGCCATGACAACTTGAACAATGCTGTAAGGCCCTAATACTTTGTTTTTTGGTGAATTGTAGAAAGTATGAGTCAATATTCCTTTCATCGAAACAATTTATTGTAGCAACAAAAATTGTTTTACAAACAACAAATAACTAAATTTTTCAGCTTCAGTCATGCTGCCGTCTTTAGTCTTCATGAAGCTTGTGTGTGAAGTTTTATTTCTCCTTTTAGTTAATATTTAAAATTTTATTTTTAATAGAGAATCTTTTCTCTTTACAGATTTTAGTGTTAGATTTTTCCAGTTTCTTTTCCAATTGTAAGATGCAGTCCTTTAGGTTTTGATTCACAACTTGTAATTCTTTGATTATTTTCTGACTTACAATTTCACTATCGAATCTCCAAGAAATTGCAATTGTTCTGCAGGCATTTTGTTCGAATTTTGAAAACTGCAGTAAAATCAAAAGACTTACAACACAATTATTGGCTAAGTATATTACATATCTATATATATAATACGCTTATGCGTGGCGCAAAATCGGCCTGTATTTCTCTCCGGTGTGTGGCAACGGTTTTGTCCTTTACAAATGTAAATATTGCTATCCCTCATTTCAACAACGGGAAGCGCGTCGCTTTTAAGCCTTGATCAATCTTCCCGGTAATTGTGAGAGGTTTTTGATAGAAAAATTAGCTCTTTGCGTCAATTTCAATTTAATTAGCGAAGAAGAGAGCAGTGAACTAGGGAATCTTTTGACGAACGAATTCAGAGAATTACCGCTAGAAATACTGTTACTGTTGTGTCTGCGAGTTCTCAAATACACAACTGTGTGTACAAGGAGGTTTTATCTGAATGAATATACCCCAGAATTTGTTATAGTAAATTCATTCATTCATATATCCCAGAAATCTATTTGTCAGTGTAAATAATCACCCGCACTGTTCCTAAAAGTTCCAAGAGATTCCCTTTCTCGCTGCTCTCTCAGAACCTCGGCTGTATCGTTCCGCAATACACAAAAAGGGTCTTCGGATAAACTGTTTTGCACCGTGTAAATACTCAAGTATCATATACCCCAGAATTGGTTATTATTGTAAATACATTGTCATATCATATCCCAGAAATCTATTTGTCAGTGTAAATACTCACACTGTTACTGAAAGTGAATTTAGAACATAGTAGTCCCAAGAGTTCCCCTTTCTCACTGCTCCCTCAGAACATTAGCTGTATGGTTCAGCAATACATAAAAAGGGTCTTCGGATAAACTGTTTTGCACCGTGTAAATACTAAAATATTATGTACCCAGAATTTGTTATTATTGTAAATACATTCAGTCATATCAGAAATCTATTTGTCAGTGTAAATGTTCACCCACACTGTTACTAAAAGTGAATTTAGAACATAGTCCCAAGAGTTCCCCTTTCTCGCTGCTCCCTCAGAACATTAGCTGTATGGTTCAGCAATTTGTAAAAAGGGTCTTCGAATAAACTGTTTTGCACCGTGTAAATACTCAAATATCATATACCCCAGAATTTGATATTGTAAATACATTGTCATATCATATCCCAGAAATCTATTTGTCAGTGTAAATACTCACCCACACTGTTCCTAAAAGTGAATTTTGAACATAGTAGTCCCCAGAGATCCCCTTTCTCGCTGCTCTCTCAGAACCGTAGCTGTATCGTTCAGCAATACGTAAAAAGGGTCTTCGGATAAACTGTTTTGCACCGTGTAAATACTCAAATGTCATGTACCCCAGAATTTGTTATTATTGTAAATACATTGTCATATGATATCCCATAAATCTATTTGTCAGTGTAAATACTCACACTGTTACTGAAAGTGAATTTAGAACATAGTAGTCCCAAGAGTTCCCCTTTCTCGCTGCTCCCTCAGAACATTAGCTGTATGGTTCAGCAATACATAAAAAGGGTCTTCGAATAAACTGTTTTGCACAGTGTAAATACTCAAATGTCATGTACCCCAGAATTTGATATTATTGTAAATACATTGTCATATCATATCCCACAAATCTATTTGTCAGTGTAAATACTCACCCACACTGTTCCTAAAAGTGAATTTAGAACGTAGTAGTCCCAAGAGTTCCCCTTTCTCGCTGCTCCCTCAGAACATTAGCTGTATGATTCAGCAATACGCAAAAAGGGTCTTCGGATAAACTGTTTTGCACCGTGTAAATACTCAAATATCATATACCCCAGAATTTGTTATTATTGTAAATACATTCAGTCATATCAGAAATCTATTTGTCAGTGTAAATGTTCACCTACACTGTTACGAAAAGTGAATTTAGAACATAGTAGTTCCAAGAGTTCCCCTTTCTCGCTGCTCCCTCAGAACATTAGCTGTATGGTTCAGCAATACATAAAAAGGGTCTTCGAATAAACTGTTTTGCACCGTGTAAATACTCAAATATCATATACCTTAGAATTTGCTATTATTGTAAATACATTCAGTTATATACTGTCCCAAAAATCTATTTGTCAGTGTAAATACTCACCCATACTGTTCCTGAAAATGAATTTAGTACATAGTAGTCTCAAGAGATCCCCTTTCTCGCTGCTCTCTCAGAACTGTAGCTGTATCGTTCAGCAATACATAATCAGATCAATTTTCAGGTCTATGTAGACTAAATTGGGCCCCTTTTAAGCTAGACTAAAGAATTGTAGTGTCCTATGGGCGAGCGAAGTGAGCTCGGATCGCGGAGCGATCCGGAGGGAACTGCTTGCAGTTCCGGGGGTTGGCGAGCGTCAGCGAGCAGGGGGCGTCAGCCCTCTAGTTTATAGTAAAACATCAAAATTAATTAACTTATACTTTACTTAAAACCAAGGCATACTTTCAGAATTTGCTATTCTGTTGATAATTTTTGAAGTTAAATATTTTGTCATTGACATAAAAGATGTGTTATTTTCTCAAGTGTTTGTGGTAATTTGGACAGTGTAGGGAGGTTGTTCCGTAGCTAGAAAAGGTGTAGCAAGAAGTGCGCTGTTCTCTGCAGAATATCGTAACTTGCGATTAAAAAAAAAATTGGCCGAAAATTTGATAAAATTAAGGACATTGTTTTGTGACGTACGTCAATTTCAAACACTTTCTGCTTCCGGGTATGCAACGAAACTGTTTGAAATCAGTTTCAAAAGGAATATTTAAGAAAAGGTATTGCAGTTTTACTCAATACTTTTCTGCTATGAAATCCCAAAGTTCATTCCTCAGATCACGTTCATAGTTGTTTCCGTAATATTAACAATTCTTGAGTACTGAGGCTTGAAAGAATCCTTTCATTTGCACTTTGTGATCCATACATTTTTGTAATACTCATTGGCAGGGAATCTTAGAAACAGCTCATCTGGTGTTTTCTAGTAATTTTTGCAAGTTGCAACTGTACAGCTCGACATTCTTGCTTCAAGAGACCTGTTATATAGAGCTCAGAACTGTTTTGTTTTCTGTTCAAATGGATGTAGAACTATCAATCGCGCTTTAAACAAAGATAAACGGAAAGGAAGTCAAAAATGTCTATTTACCTCAAAACATACATAACTGAAAACCTGTGTTGTATGGATCTACTTTTCAACCAGATGTAAAACTAGGAAAGGTTCTAAAAACAGTGAGGGAACTTCCAGTACTCTAAAAGCAATGCTTTCCACTGTGACAGTGACGAGGCACATACTCAATGCAAACCATGTTCCGCCACACATGACGTCATAAGCTTGCCCCTCTTGTCGCGGAGAAGGGACAAAGGCTAACAGACCAAAATGTCTCCTTTTCTAGCCTTGGTTTGCCTCTCCAAAACCCCATAAAGCAAATGTCTTGGGTGGGGGGCTTTTGCCCCAACAAATATTTGTAACTCGATTTATTTCCGGGTCTTGTGTGTAGACCCAAAAAAATAGGCTTTTAATTTATTAGAAGTAACACCCTCAAGAGGAGCTAAGGGGGTTTAAGTTAAGGGTGAAAATTAACGGTCGCCACATGGCGACTGGGTGTTTGAATGTGGAGACTGAAATACTTTGCTTAGTCGCCAAACTTTCTGAAAAACATTACTTTATAAAGTGGAACCTCCGATTTTATGGAGTTTTTTACAAGGACCGTAAAAAAATTTTTTAAAAGAAAGAAAAAGGTTTTGACACTTCTATTACGTGTGTATATTTTACAAAATATGTGAATGATCGTAAGTGGCCACTAAATGAAACAAATTCAGTGGCCACTTAAAAATGTCTTAATTTTCACCTTTAGTTTATGGTAAAAGCCCCTAAACCTCCCCCCAACCCCCATTCTTTTTAAATTCATGGATATGGCTACAGTATCAAACATCTGAGTCCCAAAAAGCAAATGTCCTTTCTAAAATAATGCAATCACCTACAAAGGATATGGGGTTTAAGCCTATAAAGTTATACTTTTTAATTCATTGGAACAGGTTAGGCGTGTTAAAGCCCTAAGCATTGGAAAAAGCAATGTCTTTGCAATACATGACTAATGTATGCTGGTTTATACCACAATAGAAAATGAAAGAGTACGATCCTCTTTTAATGCAATATTCTTAATTCATAAACACACCTGCAGGAGGAAGCCCCAAACCTCAAAAAGGCACTTCATCCTTATTTGATGGATCAAATTGATCTTAAATTATGACTTAGTCTCACTTATTGACTGATTTAATTAGGGTAGTTACTTTGCATTGATATTGATGGGCTCTTTTCATTATGCATTAAGCTAAGAATGTAGAGACACTTCAGGGATCGGAAAGTACCCGGAATGCTGTCGTAAAACAAAAGGTATCAATTTATTACATCTCCTTCAAAGTAATCAGACTTAAATAACACTTTTGCCAACATTTTTTCCAATCCTCAAAACATGCCTTAAAGTCGTTTTTATAAAACCCCTTCATGGTTCATATCGGATTTTCTTTTATTGCATTAATGGACTCGAAACAGTGACCACAAAGGAGTTTCGCTCGTGGAAATGTGAAAAAGTCGCACAATGCCAAATTTGGTGAATACGGAGCAAAAATACAGAGAAAGCGTCTTTTGGGACACTACAACACGTTGTTTCTGGAACAACTCAAGGAGCGATGTCTCACAAACTTAAATGATCTTTCAAAATTGCTTGACAAATTAAATGATAGGAACTTCTTCAACAGGGTCTCTTATTGTTAAATGACGATCACTAAGCAAAAATTCTCTGACCCGATTGACGTGTTAATCATTAGTCAGAGTGGATGGTCTACCAGATTGCAAATCATCTATAATGGGTTCTCTACCTTCTTTAAACTTTTTATACCAATCAAATGCTGTTGCTTTTGGTAAACAGTCACCTGTAAAAGCTTTTTGCAACATTTCAAATGTGTTTGTAGCAGAAATTCCAATGCATAAACAAAATTCAATGCTTCTTTTCTCAATTACATTTGGCAAATCAATGAAGTGAAAATTATCATCTTTTATTAAAGACAAATTTATTTTCAGACAATAAAATAAAATAAATCCCTGATTGTTGGCACATGTTTATTTTAAGTCATAAAAAAATTTGATAAAGGTTTGCAGACAATATCTACTAGAATATATGTATTTTAATTAAGTATTCTGTATACTTTTTGATCACAGAGTAATATATGATATCCAAATATAGACCATGGGGACAGACGGGTGGTTAGCATTTCACTCAAAATAGAAATACAGGTCATTTCTGTTATGATGTAGTCCGATTCTGGTGAGCAGTCAAATCATGTGGTTTTTGATGTCTTCAAACGAAGTGATAGGTTGTAACAACTGTTGTCAGCATGGTTTCTGCTTCTAAGTTTATCGTTAGTAAAAATATGTGCCATAAAAAATATAGTAATAATTGCCCATTTATATTATCTTACAGTTCCCAGTTTACATGAACTTTTATCGAATCGTTACCACCAAAACCTGTTTTTATTTTAAAAAGACATTGGTTTTATAAACTATATTTAGATTTTATCACCCGACTTTTTGAGTCATATATATATACGATGTTTGGCGCAGCTTGGCTAGATCTGGCCCTCTTGCGCCATAAAAACAAACCAACCCAACCCTCTCTTACAGTTCTGATTTAGGTATTGAATGTGGTTCTGCGATTCCCTAAGTTTATCATCGCAGAAAATTGCTTTATTATCATACCACATTGGGACCCTGGTGGATTTCCATCCCACTTTGTGACGGTCCTGGTGTGCTTTTATGGGGTTCCCAACACCTGGTATGATGTCACTGCGCCTATGCTTGCGGCATATTGTGCATCTTGAATCAAAGAGGAAGTCGACCACCGTTTGTATTTGAAATCAACTATATCGGCCAATAAATTGTTGAAGTAACTCTCTGGTTTTGTTATTTTGGCAACTTTATAGATGCAATTTGTACTTTATTAGATATTGTTACTATTTACAATGTTATTACTGCAATGGTAAAACCAACATCACCAAGTTCAATAATGGCAAATGTCTTCATTCGTTATGAAGTCTTTTAAGTGTGAAAATTCATACTGTTGTTTTTTTACAATTTGATATTAATCCTCGAACCATAACTTGAATTTGCGAAAATAGGCCCATTACTTGGTCTAGTTTCTCATACCTGTAGAAAGTTTTTGTCTTCATTTCATTGAATTCTACTTGTTTCATGTTTAAAGATGTGACTTTCATCATCTTAACATCAACAATAAAACCTAGCAGAATGATTATATTTATGGTTCATTTACGAAGCCTAAAAGGAAAGAGGATCTTAATTTAATTGTATGTGGGAGTGTTTACTTACATAGAGCCGTTTCAATGTCTTTTGTAAACCAGTGGTCTGCTATTCATTAATTAGATACCCACTTGATTTTTTTTATGGATACTCATTGCAGCTTATCCTTAATATAGTTTTATTTTTTGTAGTAAGATCACATCTTCATACTTGAGTTTGGTAACTCATTTTTGTTAGTATTCTACATACCAAGATAGACTTTTCTAGCTTCTTTAATTTTTCTAATGCGTCTCTCATATTTTTTTTTTTTTGGAGTTGAGCTTGGCACAGTTTGACATGCCTTTTAACATGTTTCCTTAGAAGTTCCATCCATTATCAAATCTTTCGAACCATTTGTTTATTAGTTGTGTTTATTTGTCTGTTAGAGCTGCTTTGTTCACAGAAAAATCAGCTATTTCATAAAGTTTTAGACAACGACAGTTGCTTTCTATTTTGGCTTTCAAGGTAAATTCAGAAGTTCAGGTTTTAAATCTTAAATCTTCTGGCTTAAAATTGAAATGCTCTGAACAAATGACATGAACGAAAGTTCTGCTGTCCATCTTTTCGAGATGGATGAATCTGGTTTCCTAATGCAAACATTCTTAGGAAATTTAAATGTAATATACAAGAAGTTCCTGGATTCTGCTTGTGTTAGAGGAACCACAAGTTCTCCCCATTTCAGGTACTTTGGCTTCATTTTCAAAGTTCCTTTGAAATTTTATACTTTCAGATAGTCTGGCAGAAATTCACAATGGATACATTGTCTTGGAACATTAAAAAATTGTTAGTTATTAAATTTGGGGCTTTTCTTCATTCTCAGAAAAATCTAAACAGTTGTGATTTACTTACGCATTTCATCATTCATGGGATCCAAGGGTCTTGGACAAATTGCAATGCAACTCTCTGCTGTATCACAACTAAAGCTTTGTACCTTGAAAAAATACAGTCTGGACTGGTAAATCTCAGAAAAAAAGATTCAATCGCAAAAATTTGAGTTTTTAAAAAAAATTTATAGTTTATGCAATTTTATCAAAACAGTCATTTAGAGGAAGAAAATGCACCATTCAACTTTATGCAACAGGTTGAAAATATTTTAAGTATTTATTACTATTTAAATATAGTTCGTATGAAGCAGTCTTTTATAAAGGTAGTGCAGTAAAGAAATAATTCGGTGTTATTCAATAGAAGATAAACTGAGAAGACATTCTATAGCAAGCAATAAGAATGAATGGTGAAAAATAAAAATGTTAAGTTATGTTTGGATAGTCATTCCAAGACACCATGAAATTTGAAGACAAGAAACTTGGACCTCTTCCAATTTATGATTCACCATCTGTCATATAAATGCAGCTGTCGCTACATGTGCTGCAGTGAAAATCGTATATTTTTTTTCCTGGTAAATCCTAACATTTTATGATTATTGTTAAGGAGAAAAACCCTAAACATAGCTTCAAAATTGAAGAGAAGCAAGATATTTCACAATACTTAAATATTAAAAAAGTTCAAGTTGAGAGAATTTTTTTGTCTGCAATTTTAATCACAATCTGCTTAGTTTAGTTTTGTACGAAATGAAAGATTGCCCGATAATTTGTTAAGAACCATTTTTTTATCCAACTTCAAGTATGTTATTTTTATGTTGCTTGAGGAAATTTCTAATTTATCACCCTGTCAAGTTAATTTCCATAGCTGCCGTGGTTCAGTGGGTTTGCCCATCTGCAAGTTTTAAATGGCAGTTTCTATTCCTCCCTGACTATTTATACCTTAAGTGTTAGTAAAAGCTTTCCTTGAATGTATGTCCATTATTTGACATCTGTCTTGTGACTGGCATAGCTTGGCCGAAAATGGCTCTTGTATCATAAAAACCCAACCAAGCATGACAATATATTTTATGCTATTAACACTTAAGCCCTTTTAAAGATGTATATTCCATTTCACTTGGTAGTTTTGTCGAATCATTAGGTAGAACTACATCTTAAAATTGCAGAGATATTTGGATAAGACTTAATTTCAGGGTTTTCACTGACTTTAAGGACTGATTTTTCATCTTCATAGACCCATAAAAGATTTTAGAAGCCCTAAATTTTTTTAATGATGCTGCATATTTTATTTCATTTTTGTTCATAAATCAATATTTTCCCTAGATCATATGTCATTGATTTTTGCTTTTATGGATGAAAATTCTTAGCATATGAAATCCTCCAAAACAATGAAATTGTAAGAATGGGATGATTTGATAAATAACTTTTTATGCTCTTTTAGTCTTAAAATGCAGATGTGCCTTGATGTAGCACTAGAAATTGACATTTATATAGTTCTCAAAAATTTGAAACAATGGGAGAAAAGCAAATATCCCATACTCCTTTTTGTGTAACACTTGGATGTCATCTCTGGTACGAAATTTCATTGAAGTATATGTTGACTTATATTCTGATGAGAAATTTAATTTCATATACTTATGCATATGGGTCATTCTTGTGAAATAGGAAAAATTGGCTTCTTAAAATTTTTTTAATCGAAGGTTTTTAAAACTTTATTTTTTTGGCCTAATAATTTTCTACCATGTTCATTAAGTAAATTAAAAATATCAGCAATCTAAATTATTAACATTTTGTTAAGGAAAAAAATATTTCAAAATATTGGAAGGCAGGACAATGACGAACCTGCCAGGACAATGATGAAAATAGAAAAAAATATATAAATTTCTTGTTGAACATTTCATATGACCATGTATTTTTAATTCAGCTGATTAAGTACATAAATAAAATTACTAGGAACATGACAATTCAGGAAATTATGGATTCCCGAATATTTAAGTATTATTAGAAAGTAGGAACATTGTGCATAGTTATTACTGCAACTTTTATGCTTTTTTAACAGATTACGTGTTTTGCTGTGTGGTGTTAAATTACTGCAATCAATTCTCAGCTATTTTTGATCTGTACTATTTCTTTTTGTATTTTTCCATTTGCCTTGTATATTTTTTTAATTTTTCTTCCAGTTTCTTTATACAAATGTAGGTCTCTGCTCTATCTCTTCTAACTTTTTTTCTTAACATTATCATCTCTTGTTGTGTCTGGGTTTGAAGAACCTGAAAGTTGAATATCTATACCACTTTCACTTGGTTTGGGTAGCCAATTCTATCGGATGACAATTTCTTGTTCAAGCGATAGTTTTGAATTTTCTTTCCTATTTTTATAATTCCCCTTTTCTGCCTCGAACTCATTTTAGCTATAGGCTTTACCACTCCTTTCTTCTTTTGGTTAACATATATTTCACATGCCTCTTCAATTTCTCTTGTATCAAACATTATGGAATTTTTTTTAATATGCTCCTGACGACTTTTCTCAGCTAAACTTTTCTTTAACAAACTTTCCTCATATGTTTTTTTTAACCACTCATATCTGTCCATATATTGTTTACAACTTATAAAAAAGATCATGTGATAAAGGATATTTAGTAATATCTAGACATTTTTAGGTGCAATGACAAAAACATTATTTTTTAAATAAAAGAAACAAATAAGTTTCAAAATTTCAAGCCCATTATAAGGTATTTTACTATTAAAAAAATTACAATGGAGAATAAATAATCAAAAGTTAATAGTTAAAAGTAAAGAATATATTTGTCTTCAGTTAATAATTTAAATATTTATAAAATACTGAACATAAAACATCATTTTCCTGTCTTGGCATCATTGACTTGGTATGTTAAAGGCAGGACAATGATGGCCAGGATAATGATGAAATAGGCTTGTTCAGGGCTTAATGGATGAACCCTTAAAAATTTCAGTTTGAATTTCACACACATTTAAGAAATATCTTTTATACACTTGATAATAAAAAAAAATTAAAAATTTACTACAAACATTTAATTTTTATCAAAGCCAGGAAAATGATCTTCAATATACATAAACCTTGAACTCTGAACTTGTATGTGCTGACCAAAAAAAAAGTTGATAACTTTTCAAAGTGGGAGTTATTTATTTAAATAACCTCAACCCCAGATTACTTGAAAAGTATTCTTCTAACTCAGTGCTGTCATCTATTAATTGACCACATAATGATATCTGAGATGCCAGGAAAATGATGATATTACTTGGGACAATAGTTATTGCAGTTACTTTTGGAAATTTTTGCAATATTATTTCCATTATTGTAACTAATGACCTTTCAAATGTATAAAGAAGCAGAATAAATTATTTACAAGAATATATAAATAAATATTAAAACCCTAATGAATGAAGAAATTGTAAAATTTCACTCAGGGACATGCCAGGACAATGATATTTGACATTTTAAAGTTTTAAAAATGTATAAAATAAAAAAATATGTCATTAATTTTCTAATTCTGTAGATTATAAAAGTGATCCTAAACTATTCTTGAAAGTTGACAAAATCTTCAGACTGATAGAATTCTATAAATTTTGAAGGGACATAAATTTTGCCTATTTTGCAAGAATGACCCATATATATCTGGAAAACATACTGTAAAAATTGATCCCAAATTGAATATCTATAAGCAAGAAATGCAGACTTCGTGATTTATTAGTGACAGTAGAAATGAAGAAGATCTATCAAATGGAAGACTAGTCTTGCTTCTTTCTTCAGTTGTCATAAAATTGATGCAGTGGTAGGCAATGGGGATGAAATATTGCCGCAGTTGGATTCAGATCTTGAACTTATTGTTGGAAAGGTTAAAATCTTTCTGGTGAAAAAAGTAGAGCGTATTCCTACCGAGTACAATGAATTTGTCAGTTATGAACACTGGGATGTGTTATGCAAGAACTTCTGCACAAATCGTTATTGAGTAGATGGATATAAAAATATAATTTTTGTTATAGTCAAGCAAATCTGCTCCAGATTTTGTTGATCTATATAGCATAAAATGACCTAAAAATTTAATACACTTTCGTTTTGCAAAATATTTTCTCTTAACAAATTGCATTTTAGAGTTTTTGCCCTTCATGCATGGATACAGGTAAATTCCTCATTGAACATTCAGGGTGTCCGTAGTTTCTTTACAATTTAAAAAAATTTATTACAATGGCAAATGAAACGACATAAGTGGAAATTATTACAAGATGAGATGTATTTATTGTAAGTTCTTTTTTGCCTAATTTAATACACCTCTATCTGGGTATCTTTAGTTGCACAAAGCACATCAAGGCAGTACTCAATTTCTTGCCATGTTCATTGTTGCATCCCCTCATCAATGGTGGCAATGACATCAGTGATCTTCTGCTTTAGGTTAGTGATGTCCTGCACCTTTTGTTCGATACACCACCAAATTGGGAACTGCATGTTTGTGGGTTCCTAAATGAAACTTTTCCAGACCGGGAAATTGGAAGGGGTGGGCCAATTCCCTGGCCACCTCGTTCACCAGATATCACTGCTCTTGACTTCTTTCTATGGGGTTATGTTAAAGATATATATGCCATTGATGAGGGTAGGCTACAGTAAACATGGTAAGAAATCTAGTACTTCATTGATGTGCTTTGTGTAACTAATGGTGCCCATATAGAGTTTGGCCAATTTCCAATTATCTGTCTTCATTTGGCTTTGTAATACATTTTTGAAATTGTAAAGATATTTTATGGACACCCTGTATACAGCATTCTTATGTAATACCATATCAATCTTGCTTCTACATTTTCGTGCAAGACAAATATTTATAATATTTTTTATCCAAGGAACTTGTATATACCATTGATCAGTTTGGGAAACCATGCTTTAGAAGGGTTGGATTGTGACTTTGAATGTTTCAATTACCACAGAAATCTAAAAGTACGTGATCTTTAGTTTTCTTCTGTTAAGACTAAGGAAAAATCTTCTCAGAACCTCACTATTTTCAGTGTTTGATTTACCCACAGAAAGAAAAGGATTTTGCTTTGAGTTATGGATGGTTAGATCAAGTGCACCAGATTGGGATTTTGGAGCTAGAACAGGGTGGTAACAGAACCTAGAAAACCGGGAAATCAGGGAATTCTCAGGGAACTTTTTATTTCTGGAAAAATCAGGGAAAATTTCCAAATTTTACAAAAAATTAGGGAAATTTTGACAATTTAAACAGCTACTATTATCGTTTGTCCTATTTAGAGATGCACGATTATGAGTGCTTTTGTGAATCGAATAAATCGTATCCTCTGAAATTGTAATTCGAAAAAAGAACCATAGTATCGTAATTTTTAAACACCGCGGAAACCGCCGCCGCCGTTTTTTTTGCGGATGCAGTGTTTTGTTGCCTTGAGGCTAGTGATACAACGTGTGGGATACAATTTGAAATGATGTTTTTTTTTGTGTATTAAATTAATTATTTTTGTTTGCAATTACATTTTTGTAGAATTATTTTTGTTTGCAATTACATTTTTGTAGAATTATTTTTGTTTGCAATTACATTTTTGTAGAATTATTTATGTATATCTGCATTTGGTTTCGATGAATAGTATGACAAATGTAGGTTCAGGTGTAAAAAGTTCCTTGATCAAAATATTTTAAATTTTTTCTCCAGTTTTTTAATTGCAATTTTAAGAGTTCCATTAAGGGTTCCAAATAATAACAATTAAAATATAGAGAAAAAAAATACAAAATATTTGTGGAGAATGATCCTTTTACACCCTCTGACCCTAAATATTTAAAAATAGTGTTGTACTGTATATCGATACCAATCACGGAATACAACATTTCTTAAGGGAATTGTTAAATCAGGGAAATTTTTGTGAGACTATCAGGGAACTTTTTTTCAAGGATTTTGTTGCCACCCTGTAGAAGAAAGGGTTCCACTAACTAAATTTACATTCATCTACAAGGTGCTGGTTGAGTTTAGATGCAATTGCCAGGTATTATCTTCCATTAAAAGAAAGGAATTGCCTATTGCTGCAATGTTTGTCTTTAATTGAGCACTCAATTCCAATACCTGACCTGTTGCAGATCCATTAGCAAACACATGGTGTAACATAGTGGGCCGAGTGGTGTGCCTTTCTACTAAATTAAACAGCCTAGTTTAAAAATAACTTGCATTTTATTTTGCAAAGAGTTATATTTACACTTTGTACACTACAGATTTGCATCCATATGACATGGGTGGTGCGAAACAGATGTAAGACAGCCGCGGCCTCATCAACGAGCACCGCAAAACCAAATACCTCCACTTCTCTAGAGTTCTCCAACGTCTCTCCCTTTGTCGGCAGACCCCTCGTTCCGCAAGCCACAAATCACAGGCACCCCAAAACAAACGGGACAGCTCTTCGTCAGCAGGGCTCGGGCATATGTTTCAGGAATTTGGAATCAAAGGTCAGTGGCGGCGACGTGACAATGGACACCAATGTAGCCTGTATAAATGTTCAAATGCATTTATCCATTCTGCAACCTGCAGTCTTTCTCCCCTGAATAATTTTTGCCAGTTTTCATTAAAGCTGAAAATAAAATTCTTGGTAATTATCTTTTTAATTTAATGAAATATAAGGATGAATACATAAGACAAAAAAAAAATCATAATTTAAAAATGTACTATTTTGTTATTTCCATTTAACTATCTAAGCATTTCTCTGAAAAGAAACCAGAAAATGGAGAACTGTAGTGGTGGGAAACGGAAACAAGGCATTGGGGAAGTATCGCTAACTGAAAAACCTTGAAATCCCTCCTAATAAACATATTTTAGAACCAAAACTACTAGATTTCTGGTATTTAAAAAATGCAGAAAATTATAATTTATAATATGATTTTCTTCAGAATTTTTAAATTTGAACATTTGTTTTTATTTAATGTTTATTGGCTAGAAAAATCATATTTTTTTGAGTAAAAAATTACTATACTAAGTTACAGGCTTACTTGGCACAGTAGGAATAAGCTGAGAGCAAACGAAACAAATAGTTCCCAGCGCCTTGTCCGATATTTGAGTGCAATGAGGCACTGCAACTTATAAATGTGATTAATTTGTTAACCCCACACATATATAATGATTTTTTGTCGTAATTAGCGTGAAATATTGAATATTTTGCCTTTTACGTAGAGCATAGTAATTACATTTTAGAAACGCACGCCAGCATTTTCCGTGCTCTCTCGATTCGTGTTGCCGACATTGGCAGATATTTAGTATTTACTTATCTTTCAGCTTACGTGCGTTGCATTTGTTGTTAGAATTTGAATCTACATTTGTGTATTTTGTGATTAATTATGGAATTAACTCCGGATTCTAACTAAATTTTGCTGAATTTTATATATATATCATGAATTTCTAAAATTGTGAAGAATACAACCTTCCCATAAGGGTTTTTAAGGAGGTTCATATCCTATTTATTGAATATGTGATGATTTATTTAGAGGACACTCAAGGTTATTCTATTTATTTTACAAAGTTACTACATTTTCTATTATATTAAAAGTTTGTAGTAATGTTAAACAATAATCATTAAAAAAAATATTTACGTACATTACTTACAAAAATTGATATAAATATAGTTCTAAAAATTAAAAGTTAAAAAAAAATTATATGTTCTCTTCAATTTTATAAACTATTATATTTTTTAATGAGTAATATTTTTAGAATTCTTAAAATTTAAGATGGCTTGTAATCTTGTGTACCCTCTAAATAAACAATCACATTAGCCATAAGAAGTATATTGATTAATATTGAATGAAAATAACTCAATATTGTGAAGCAGATAT
This sequence comes from Metellina segmentata, assembly GCA_947359465.1. Classification (NCBI taxonomy): domain Eukaryota; kingdom Metazoa; phylum Arthropoda; class Arachnida; order Araneae; family Tetragnathidae; genus Metellina; species Metellina segmentata. The sequence goes on along the minus strand of OX375878.1, from coordinate 17,599,744 downwards.
TGAGTAATGTTAAAAAGAACATTGAGCAGTATCGTAAAGCTAATATTGAGCAATGACCTAAAACTCATAGAGCAATGTCAGAAAAAAAAATATTTATCAATGTCGACAACCGATATTTAGTATTATTGCCAGGAGGTCATTTTTACACTGGGCAATATTGACCGACATATCGCACCCCGGCAAGAAAAGTGACAGCTCAAATTTGCAGCATTTTGGAAAAATCACAACTTTAAGGATACTATAAAACTTATATTAAAATATAAGTTTTAACTAATTGAAGTACAATCTTCTTTTAAATTTCAGGCAAGTATTTATTGCGGTAAATTCTATTATATTCTTTCAAACAGTAATATAATACCTCATACATATTTTTCAATGACAACCTTAAAAATTTAATTTGCTACCTGGGATACATCTTTTTGAAAATTTTTAGGTAGTAATAGCTTAAACAAATACCATTGCAAATTTAAAAAATATCTTTCGATATTATCTATTACTAACTGTATAAAAATGTCTTAAAACTACTATAATTATGCTATTCTTATATCAACTCACACACAGGCAAGCTGTCAAAACATTTACGTGCTAAGTTTAAGGCCAAATTAGATTAATGCGCCAATTTGGAAGCTTGTAAGTGTGACGTCTCCTCGAAACCTCTCCCTGTAACCCAACAGGAGACGGATCACTCACTTTACCCCTCCGAGAGGGCGGGGCGTATGTGCCAAGAAACGTTGCAATCTAGTATAGATTTTTACTTTTTCCAAAAGCTTTATGAACTGTAACACATCTAATCTCTACTATTATAAAAGGAAGTGTTTGCTCATTGGGTGTACTGTGTCCTGACGAATCTATAGCACGTACAATAATGAGACTTGGCACACAGGTAGTCTAAATTTTTTACAATTTTTCTATCGTTCCCTAATTTTAAAATTTTATCTAGAAGAGACGAGTTTTGGGTTGTCACGTGATCAACCTGATCTAAGAAGCACTCCCATTTTTTATTGTTTATGAAGACTGATTTTACAATTATTTTCTTCCTTATTTCTGGTGACCTCGGATGACCTAGTAAAGAAGGAAGTAGATTGTGTGAAATCAGTCTTTGGAACCACACAGAGTTTTCCAATTCTAGCGTCTTTTGTCAAATGGGATGACGTAGCAATCATTGAGCGTTTGCGAACAGTGGTCACACCCGACCCCACGATAAGAACTGTCACCGGCAAGGAAAATTTTACTTTAGATGGATACTTTTTCATTTGATTTTCTTTTAATAAATATTGTTTAATTGAATATTTATATTTTCGCAAGTGATTGTGACACCATGCCGATTAGATTTCTATATCCTAGATCATTGAAGATGAAGTAAAAATTTCAACTAATTTGAAATCTGGAAAATTTCAAATATTTTATAATTTAATTATTGTCATTTATATTTATAACTAGCCACTTTAAGCTGTATTGGCCACACAGTGGCTAGTACTAAATATTACTTTTCCTTTGGATGAAAAACCTCCCAAATTTTTTAAATAGTCATCTAATAATCAAAATTAATACTATTAGTTTTATGTAATATTAGTAATTTTGTGCTTCAAAAGAAATAATTATATAAGGATGTGGAATAACATTAAAAAATTATGCTAGCCATGATAAATTAGTTTTATAATGTTGCATAACATGTCAACTTTTCCTTTATTTTTAAGTAATATAAATTGCAGATTTTCATTTTCTTTAATATTATAAAAGGAAGTGTTTGTTTTTCGTTATCACTGTCCTGATCAATCTATGGCACTTTACAGTAATGGGATTTTTCACACAGGTAGACCAAATCTTTTGCAATTTTTGGGTTGCGCCGAAATTTAAAATTCAATCCAGAACATTTAAAAATTAATTTAATTATTATTGTTTTCTTTGGAATGAATGGCAACAGCATAAAAGATTGCAGATACTAAATTAATTTTTTTCCGTGCTTCCGCTTGATTTTGAAAAGGAACAATTTGTTAGCAGACTAAAAAAACATAAAAATTTTTAACTGGAGTTTTGTAATTCCTTTTCCTTGATCATTAAAGATAGAGTAAAAATTTCAATGGATTTGAAATATGTGGGGAAATTTCACATTAGATCGATATCTAAAAATACGAATTTTTGCAAGAGATTGTGTCGTCACGTCAACCTTCGCGTTCAAAAAATAAACATACATTTCCTGCGCTCTTACGATTTTCAGCTAAGAAAAAAAACAAAAACTATTTTGACTGGCATTGTTTAGTTCCTTTTTGTAAAATCGCAATTGTTGAAAACAGATCGAAAATTTCACCGGATTTGCAATCTGCGTAAAATTATACACGAAATAGATACTTTATACATTTAAGATTTTCTTATTTCTAATTTTTCAGTTAAATATTTATATTTTCACAAGAGATTGTGACATCACGGCGATTGGATCTCTTTTTGATTCGAATTTGACGATGAGCGTTGCCCATGGTGTTGGTTTATGAAGGCAATTTTGTTATGGCTGTTACCTAATAGGATACGAATTGCCATTTGGTTTGCAAAGCAAACCAATAACCCCACAAAAGCAACAGGCACATATACCGCTTGGTTGCCAAGTGGCTAATATGATGATAAAATAGAAAAATCTGGTATGTTTCTCAATAAAAAATAAGAGTTATAACTTATTTCTATAACAATGCGTTTTGCCTATATTTTGTGAATGCATAAATTAAAATTTGTGTTCATTTCTACAGTCAATAAAGTGAAACAGATTTCTATTTAACACCTAATTTAAAAAAAAAATGTAAATTCTCAAATCTACTCTGCTCCAGGGTGTCAAGATTTCAATCAACAATTAAAATAATGATTTTTATAAAAAATCATTAATTTAAATCAAAATCAATCTCACATTTTTATAACTAAGTAAACACCCTAGGACGGCACAACAAATTCTTGTCGCCATGGCTTCTTAAAAATTACATCTGGCGCCTACCTTTTCGGTTTCTATTTTCGTGAAAAAAAAAAAGTTTTTTTTTTTTTTTTTTTAGGCCATAGGTCAAAAATGAAGCAAAATGTGGAATGTAGATAGTAAAAATGTTATTTTTATTACCTCAGTTGCACAGTAAATAATATGCTATTTATAGTGCGTGTAATGAGTTCTGCGATATACTCAGCGTTAAAAAAATATATATTAGGGATAATTTAATTGATAATTAGTAAATATTTCAAGAGTCCTGGCTCCTGAATTTTTTTTTATTTTCGTCACCCCCTACCCTAGAAATATCGCAGAACTCGTTAAATGCTTTAAACTTTCTGTACTGATGGTGATTTCAGCACTAATGGCTACACCCAGTACTGATCAACTTTTGAAAAAATGTTTGGCTCTGGACATTTGCAAATAATCTGTCGAGTCAAGGATTCTACCAAACAGTAAAAAACAAGTTGGCATCTATTTGAAAGTTTTGACAATGTTCATGCATAATTTTACAATATGTTATGAACAATAAAGCATTCATTCAAGTGTGGGAAGCATGAGAAAATATTGTACATAAATGTTATACTTAAAAAAGTCTAGCTATTTCTATTGTCTATGACCAGTGCTAGGCCTACTTCTAAATGCCAAGACAGCCAAAGAAGAACCCCACCAGGGACTTGTTACCCCTTTAATTGACTGTTGCCAATGGCATAGCTATAGTGATTTTTCAACTTGTGCACTTAAAAAAAAATTGAGACATAAAATACAAAATAACATTAATTAATAATTTATTAAATAAAAAAATACTACTGAGCTTTCTATTTAAAAGGATGAAAGTTTAAACTGTAACACTATAACAAAATTATTTTAACACTATAACAAATATTCATCTAATCAGATTATAATTTAGGTCTGTCACACTTACTGATAAATTTTATTAACATGATGATGTAATTTACTCAAGAAAAATTGTTGGATATCAACTTGTATTTTAAAGTTAAACAAATGTTTTGCTTTTATTTTGAAAATTCATTTTTTAAATGTATTACCACGTAACAAACTATGATTTTTAGTAAAAGAAATATTGATTTACTATGTCACAAATTCTGATTGTTAATTTAAAAGAAATATTTGTTTACATGTCATGTTGAACACTCAATTTTTTATTTAACAAATTTATATGATTATAAAAACAGTGCATATGGCATACAGAAATATAAATTTAAAAAAAAAAAATTTATTTATATATATACATATTTTTTTAACACCCTGCTCTTCTCGCATCTCAAATTTTCATCTTCCCCACGTTTCTTTTAATTGAAAGATGTGGTTATTTAGACATAACGTTTGCTTTTTTGAAAAATACAATACAGTGAAACTTTGATTGACACAATCTTTTAACCATTGGTCCGCTATTAAAAGGTAATTAATTAAGTATTAAAGTTATTAGTTTGTACACATACATACTATAACTCAATGTACAGTAACCATTTGGCTGCGAAAAATCATCCTTGCTTTACTGCAGCTGTGGTAATGTATATTGTTTGTTTCTGCAAAATACATGTATTACAGTGATTTCCAGTTTGGAAATGCACATTTTTATCATTCGTTCGTATGCAATAGATGGGTTGTTAAAGGTTCTTTTATTTGTCTTTCGTATGAATCCCTGCATGATTGGAGACAGATTTTATCCTCTTTCAATGTGAGCAAAGGTTAAACTAACCATCCCTATTTTCGATTTAAATACAATGAATTGGTACGTGTAAATCCGTTAGTTTGTTCTTCTGCTAATATACTTCAGGGTTCCCACAGACCTTGAATATTTTTTTTCCAACTAGAGGCCCTTGAAAATTACCAAACTTGGTGAGAAGTCCTTGAAAGTACTTGATTTTTTTAAAATTAGTAAATAATAGTGTAATTCATCTTGCATTGGAACTCATCCAGACTAGTACTAGGTGCACCATTTGAGTGTCATGCTGAATGAAACGTGTGTTTCGCGCTTTGACACCATGTGATATACTAATAATGCTACGTCTAGATCGTCCATTCTCAACCGTATTCTGTCAGTATTAGTTGATACCCCTGGTCTCCGTTAAGATGACCTTGTTATGCCCGGCGCATCATGATGTATCACGGTTGCTAGATAACAGCAGTGCTTTCTTAGAAAACCATAGCTTTAGCAGTCAGGACGTCATTGAAAACCTGGCACGCGTCCAAAGAAATAAAACCAAACTCTTAGTGCAAAAATATGTTACAATTCAATTAAAAAAAAATTTAAATTTAAGATAGTTTTTAGGTGTAAAATTTTCTGCAGATTTTTAATCCATTGAAATTTTCACTCTAAGTTTCTTTCACCAGTCAAAACTTTTTATTTGTTTTTTTCTCAAACAAAATATACCACGACAGCCATTTGTTTTAGTGGCAGTGGACAACAGCAAAATGGAGATTGTGCAAGGACATGGGATGCAAGCTCCCATACTCTTCGTGCCACCAAAAGAATTTATTGGACAATATTTTATCGCATGATCAAATTGATAGGTGTGCAATTAGCCTGATAGTTAGCATTGAGACGAGAAGCCCACTTTACAACAAAAAAAAATACAGGTTCTGTGAGAGAATATCCAAATTATAACCAAAATTGATAACCTTTTTTTTTTTTTACTATCAGTAGTTTCTAAAATAAGAGTAAAAAAGTATGTATTTAAAAAAAATATTTTTCACATTTTCATTTTAATTGACAGTTTTTGGGTATGCCTTGTTTTAGGTCGTTGTAAAAAAATTTTAGTACCTTGAAAGTGTTTTTTTTTTTTGGTTTTGAAAAGTCTTAGAATTTTTTTTGAATAAAGGTGTGGGAACCATGTACTTGTGTTAGGAATAGGTATTGTTTTTAAATGTCAATCAAAGTGAACTAATTTTTAATTTTAAGGCGTTTTCAAACTATTATAATTTTTCACTGCAAAAATTCTTCAGAAGTTTGTAACGGGCTGATTTTCTGGAAACTGATTTCACATCCTTTGGGCAACTGCATTCTGACTTGAAGATATATCTACCTGGGTGTTAATGCGATTGCAGAGATGGACAGAGTGATTTTTCTAGGTGTTATTTTTTATCAGAAACTTGCCTTTAACTCCATGTCAAGCAGCTGTGTCTTGTGAGAAAATGCTCAATCTTTTCAAAGTACTCTCTAATACAGGGGCTCCCAAGCTTTTAAACATTGTAACCCACTTTTTAGAAACCAAATCTATAGACCAAAACCATCCTCGACGCATTGAATTTTTTCAGAGTCAAAAAAAGCACGTGTTCTTTTCAAAAGGGGAAAAAAAAAAAAAACATTAAATATAATTTCTACAAAAAATATTTTGAATAAGGCCTGTGTGAAGGGTGCACTTGTTTTCGATTGCTGTTGATGATAGCAATGAAATCCAGTTCAATTCGAGTTATTTTCAGGCGCAAGGAGTTCGACAATTGCAGCTTGTTTGGATAGTTGGTTTTTTAATTCCTACCATTGCCAAAAATTCAACTTTTCATTTCTTCAGTAAAGTAATAGTTAAAATTTTCTTTCTAAGCATTCAAATGTTTTGAGATCTCTAATTATGCTATCAGAAACATTCACATTATTTTCGATTATAGACGTTTGATATGTTTCAAAACTCATATTTGTTGTCTTCTGTTGTTTTTCCATAAAACCAGTTTTTTAACGAATCCTCGAATTTTGTCATGCACTGCAAATATATCTACCTCCCATGCCTTGTATGTATAAATTTAAATTAATTGAGTTTGGTGAATATGTCTCCTAAATACGTGACCTTCAAAACAAATTTCAAGTCACACAACGATTTTTATAATTTCGTTTCTATTGCCCCAAAAGATTGTAACTTCTGTATGCAGGAGTTTTGTGGTCGCTCCCCATCTCTTCACATAGCTTTTTTTGCGATTGTAATGGTCTTGATTTTATTAAATACACTATTTTAACAACATTGTTCAAAACATTTAAAAAAATCATCTGGCATAGATTTTGATACCAATGCTTCCCTGTGAATATTGCAATGAGTCCCCCACTTTTCTTTGTTTCGGTCTCCTTGAATTTTAGCTTTGAAGGTTTGCTTTTGTCTGCAGCGTCTCTATCAACCAGTTATCCGTAATACAGATGGGATAAAATAGACTTGGAAATAAAAAAATAAACACTACAAGTAACACAAATGATAACAAACTGCTTCGAAATTAATACATGCTCAAATTGAATTGAACGTTCATAGCGAAAAGGAGTAACTGATTAGGCATAGGGGTTGAGGTACTGCATGGAAATGTAACCTTAAGCGAAGCCGCAGATTGGAGGAACAGGTGGCGCTATAGATGTATCGTGCAAAAAGCCTATTCTTTACGTCATCCACACGTTGAAAAGACAGTTGTTTTGTTTCTTTTCCTGTCATTCGACCTAAGTTGCTAGTTTGCTTATTGTGCTATTTTTTTGTTGTGTAGTTACCATGTGGCTTGATGAAGATTTTAAGCCCACATCACATTTTTGCAAATTGTAGAAAGATGCATATATACATTCAAGATCTTGTCGCGAGCCACTAAAATTTAACTCGTGACGCAGTTTGGGAAACGTTGTTCTAATACATCATTGGGAGCACAGGGCTTATAACACACCACTTTTTTGACATTTTGTCACGTTTTAAGTTTTTAAATTCTATTGGAAAAATTTTTTAGTGCACAATTAAAAAAATTCATTTTTTTTCTTCAAAAAAAGTCAAATGTCAACCTATTACATTTGAAATTTCGTTTTCCATTGGAACTTATTCAGGCTAGTTTCCTCTACGGCAGGTATGCCATTTGAGTGTCAGTCGGAAGGGGTTTGTGACAATTCCCTTCCCCCTTCTGAATGACGGCTGGGTTTCTGCCAAAATCAAATTTTTTTTTTGTTTATTTTGTTTTGTTTATTTTGAGGCAATTGTAATGTGATGCTACGGCTGGCACTGGCTGCTATAATATTGATTTCGGTTTGCGAAAGGAATTGGAGCCTCAAGTATCCCCAAATAAGATAATCTTGCCATCAAATAACCAGTAGCAACCCTCGAAATACTGAGCAGCAGAATATAGTTTCCTTCCTTCGTAATTTCCATAAAGGCGGTGGAACGCTGTTTCATAGGAATCTTCCCCAACACCCTTGGTCACAGCCTGGTGCTAAGGAATTCGATATAGGAAGAAGAGAGTCAGCTTTGAAGCTTCGAGAAGATGTGTCTGAACTAGTTTTTTCTATTCACATATTTTAATCAGTGGCCTAAGCGTTGGTCTACATGCAAACAAATTCAAGGAGACTTGAAACTTCCCACTCACTATTTCATCAAGCATTATTCAAGCAGGTGGCTATGCCTAAAGCCACATGCTGAAATGTTGCTTGAACAGTGGTTTGCAGTGTGAAAGTATTTCCTTCACTGCATTCCAATAAAGAAGCCAAACATGATACCAAGACCAGGCTACATGAAAATTGTTCATTTACTTAAAGAGAAACTATGAAGGCAGAGGTGATATTTGTCGTTTCAAGTGCAAGTATATGTAATCGTGTGACTGAATTTCTTCCTGAAAGGTACCTCTAATGCATAACCTTCCTTCGTTCTCAACTTGAATTGTTGACGAGAACAATTTTAGGTAGAATGCCATGGGAGGTCCCAACAGACATACTACTGGATGAGTGGAAATTACTCCAAAGAATGAAGCCTATTCATGTTTACTGGGACCAGTTCTTCAGACTGCAAGACAGTGGTGTGGATCCTAAATACCCAGTTGTGTCAAAGCTAGTGAAGGCAGCTGTCACTTTTTTATGGTAGTGTTGACATTGAACATGGCTTCTCAGCTTCAGAGCATCAATGTCAGAATGCACATTCAATGCATTGATGACGGTCAAACAAAGCTTGGCAAATTTTGACAATCAACCTTATTTGGTGTTGATCACATCAAAGCTAATGGATATGGGAAGGGTTGCATACAACGCCTTTTTAGAAGATATAAAACAGAAGACACAAGAAAAATTAGAGGACAGCAAAGAAAAGAAAGGTAATAGAAGAACGAAAACTTAAAATTATGCTTAAGGAAGAGGATGAGGCGGACAGTGCTTGATTCTTGGATGGTTTCCCGAGAAAGTAGGGATCAGAAAATTACAAAATGAACATGGTTTGTTCAAAATTGTCCTGGGAATACGATGAAGATTATTTTTCGATGCGGCTATTAGTTTAGGGTTTATTAAGTGTCGTAAGTTGAAAGAGTGAAATTTCTAACGTGAGTGAGTAAAATAGACTTACAAATTTTCAGTCTTCAGTCGTAATTTTTTTTAAATGCTTCAAAACGTGAATTTTTGCAGCTCATTGAGTTTTTTGGAAACTTTAATTTGGTTCCTGATATTTTTTTTGAAATTCAAGGGAAAACGGGACCTTTTCGTAACTTTTTTGTTAAAACTGTCATATCTATAGCTTATTACTATTAGTTTTTAAATTTGAAAACATCACAGCAAACCTTAAAATGTACTTTCTTTCGGTACAATCTCTGAAATCTCTTGCACAAAAGAAGTGTTGGTTTACAAGCAGGTGGCAGAGCCCCTAGTTAATAAAAAAAAGAAGATACAATTCCAAGAGTTATTGTCTGGTTTATTTCTTTGCATTGAGACATAAGCCCTCAAAGACTTATTTTCCTAACCTTGTTCTCTGCAAATTTTGAAATGACATAAATTTCTTTTGCTACTTTGTTTTCAATTGACAAGATAGCTAATGCACAGAGCCGAGCTTTACTCGTTGTGGTCCAAAGATAAATCTTGATTAATTTTAGTTTTGAAAAACTCCTCTCGCAGGATGCTACTGAACACACATAACGTTAACAAGATTCTTTTGGCTAAAGTTAGATTTGGTACAGAATCGGAAAGTTCATATTCAACAACAAACTCTAAAAATCTTGAAGAAATAAAAATCGGCGACCAACAATCTTCTTTTAAAACTTTGGCAGCTTGTAGATGTCTCCCTTATCAGTCGTGGAATCTCTCTAAGGTTATCATTTTCAGATAGTTCATCATAGTTTACGAACAAGTTTTGTATTAACTTTGGCAGTTCGTCTTGTTGAAGTTGTAATCAGATTCTTGGGCACGAGAACTGCAAACCGAACTGTTATATTTTTCATGTCTTTACGGCGAGTGTCTATGTTTAGATAAAAACCTGTCAATGCACTCTAACATTGATATTTTCAATTCTTCCTGCAATGTCAATGGTTTATCTTGAGCGTTTTCTCAAGCCATCATTCTCGTCTTTCTAATGATTCTTCTTTTCTCTAAAGGAATATCCATCTCTTCACAAGTGTTCGTTGCAAACTACAGTGTTTTCTCCACCATCTCACTTCAAAAATATCTACAGACTTCTCATTTTGATTACACTCTTCTCAAAACTTAACCCAGGAATTTTGGTATTTTGAGCGTGTATATCTTCTAAAACACTACTCTAGAAATAAAAATCAGATACTGCTGGCAAAAGCGTTTGTGCTGGTCCTCTGGGTTTCGGCAGTTTCTGTGGGATCACAAAGGTCTTCTATGGTGACAATCTTCTTAAAATTAACATATACACAGGCTTTACAGCTTCGTAGTGAGCACTCAATCTTGTATCCGAAAGTCTCTTGACTGTACCTCCAACCCCAGGTATAGAATTATATTCAGTGTTCTGCAGGCATTTTGTCCGAATTTTAAAAACTGCAGTAAAATCGAGACTGAAAACACAATTGGCGATATGTATTACAAATTTATAATAAAACATCAAAATTTTTTCACTTACTTTATTTACTTAAAACCAAGGCATACTTCAGGGGTAAAAACAGTCAAAATGTAAAAAAGAGGAAAATATATGCAGCATTATTTTGGAACTACAAAAATAGCTGAATAAGAATAGTATATTTGTGTACTAATGTGTGTACAGAGTAGTGGTACATCCAGAAAATTTTTCTGAGGGAGGGGGTTAGGCAAATTTAGTCTGATAAAGTCCACTAAAAATGTAAAATTTGTCTTTGGAAGTAGGAATGTGAACCCATAACCTCCCATGTCTGCGCTACTAGTACAGAATAGGTGTTTATGAATAACTTGTATTGTCTAAGAAACAATTTAATTTATTAAAACAATCATTAACATTGCCCTTAAAAGGAGCATCCTTTTGAAAATTACCGTTGCAAAAAATAGCTGCAGTCCATGTTCAATGCTGCACTTTTTCCTTGGTGCATTTCTAAAGTCGCCAAGGAAAGAAGTTTGAACAGATTTTGAAAGTACTTTCTAGAATATTCAAAATGAAAATTTAAACTTGCCGAGGTTACTTTAAAAGACGAAATTACCTTATCGGTTAAATAATCGAGCATCTTATTTTCTGGTTCAAAGAAAAATCACATTTAAAAGCTGATCAACTTGAAATATTTCATTTATATCTTCTGCCGCATCATCACGGCTGCTAGATAACAGCTCCGCATTATTAGGAAACCGAAGCTTTACCTACGAAATTTACAGAAACAACATACACTATAACTAGTTCAAAATTCAAATTCTCGAGGGTTGCCATTGAACTAATAAGTTTCTCACAAAGAATTCTTTTCGAAGAGAAATTTGCAAGACTTATCAGCATGGCAAAATTTAGGTGTACAATGTTGGCGATATGTCTCATTTGGTGCATTTTAGGTTTATAAAAAACAAAAAAGGGTCAAAAATCATATTTTGGGATGGTATGTAGTATCCGATACGTTACAACTTTTGAGCGATGTATTGCCAATTGTGGTAACCTTCCCGTTTTCGTGTTTTTCTTAGTTTTAAGGCAACCCTAGATATTTTCTCCTGACGATAATAAACGGGTCTCATGATTGGTTAAGGAAGAAAATACGCTTTTCCACTTTTATTTTTAATGTAGAACGGAATTAAAATTTAGACAGTCTTTGAAATTGTTGGGTGCATATGAATTTTGCTCTTGATTTATAAAATCGACTTGTTTTATTAATTTTCAAAATTTTTAGGATAAGTTTGGAAAGCAGATTGTAAGTTACAATTTTTTAAATTTGTCACTTTATTTAAATTTCAATTAAAATTTCGAAAAAAAATTTGGATTAAATTTGATTTTTTAAATTGCAGATTAGAATTTAGAATTTTTTCCCCCTTTTGGTTGCTCATTGCCCCTTAGTTGATTTGATATAGCAGTGGATAGTGTTATTGAATGTTAGAAAAAGTTTTTTTTTTTTTTTTTGCAAACATGTAGTAGCTTGATTGGGAAGAAGGTGAAATGTCTTTCATGTGAGAGTGATATGATTTTAACATTGAGAAAGGATGCTGGTGATAGGTAGGAGTGGAAATGTAGAAAGATAGGACAAAAGTTTGGCAAAAGAAAGTATAACAGGAGTAAGAAATTGGAGGGTAAATGGGTGTTTGGAGGACTTGAACGAGGGACGGATAAATGTTTATGGTTGAGGTGAAAAATAGGAACCAGAAAGTTTTGGCTGAGGTAATTCAGAGCTGAATTTTGCAAGGAACTACAAAAATTTCTGACTATTGGAAGTCATATGCTGGTATCAATACCCGAAGGACAAAGAGTTCAAGGGTTATCGATTCGAGCATATGACTGTTAACCATTGTCAGAATTTCAAGGACCCGGCTATGAGGGTAAGTTTGATTTTTGTTTAGCTTTTGGTTATATTACAAACACTGGACTATGCTTGGGTGGGCACCCAATACGGTGACTTATACGCATGGAAGCCAACGGTGAAAGGTCCTCGCCGGCCCCGGAGGGGCAGCGAGGTAGCCGGCAGGCGGGGATCGCGCGTTATACGCTGTGACTTATCTACAAACAAATTTCTCCCGGTATACTGGTTTAAACGCATTGAAACCTTAAGCGCAATACGCTTTGACTTCTCTAAAAAACAATTTCCTCTTGTAAAGTCGTTACAATAAAAATATTTGTCTTGCTTTTCCATATATGGCTCTATAACCTGGAATATCCCCATTGAGTTGCTCACATAATGCTTATTGCTAGAAAAATTGTGAAAAAATATTTTTTCACACTTTAGGATAGCAGAAGAATTTTTAGATTTTTGGTTTCTCATCAAAAACCTTTGTGTGGATTATGATCACAGAAAAGAACTACCTTATTAAAAAAAGATTTCTTGTTTTGAATTTTCTATGCATTGCAAAGTTTCTAATTCAAAATTGATGAAAATCCGGACGTTTAAAAAAAATCCCGTTTTTTTAATTATTATTGTTATTATTATTTTTTAATTTTTTTAATTTAATATTTTTTTTTTTTAAGTGACAAAACTAGGATGAAATTGACGCAAAATTGCGTACATGTTCGAAGAAAACCAGACTGAAATATTAGAAAATTTTCAAGTGAAATTTATATTGCTTTTTTCTTAATTTTTAAACAAATTATTATTTATGCACTGTATGCAAAGGTTCACGTTGTATATGGCGGCCATCTTGGAATTGCTTACATCGGCCGCCATCTTGATTTGGCGTAAACAATCGCTTTGGCGGCCTAACGTTGCGGATGCTACCACTCCACCATATTTTGTTTTTGCAAAAAATGATACAAATCGGTCATTTTTTCAAAAATTTAAGAAAATTTGGAAGATTCTAATTTCTGTTGGGATATTCACTTTCCTATTAATTGTTTTACATTTATTCTTGGGCTGTAATTCCATATTATTTAATTCTAAAGAAAAAATTGTAGAAAAAGCAAACCTTCTCAAAAGAAAAAAAAGCGTAAATCCGCGTAAACGCGGAAGATTTTCACCCCTGATACTTTCAGAATTTGGAATTTTGTCTATAACTTTTGAAGTTAAATATTTTGTTATTGAGATAGAAGATGTGTTATTTATAAAGTGTTTGTGGTAATTTGGGAAGTGTAGGTTGTTTCGTAGCTAGAAAAGGGAAAAAAGGTATGGTGAGGAGCACGCTTTGCACTGCAGAATATCGTAACTTATGATTGAAAAAAATTGGTCACAATTTTGATTAAATTAAGGAAAATTTTTTTTGCAACATACATTGCAGTTTTAAGCACTTTCTGCTCCTTGGCCTCCAACATTATCTACCAAGGTTTGTACATCTGTGTGAAAACAGAAAAAGCAGTAGACTTTCTAAGGTCCCAATAAAAGGTTACAAACTGTGAAACATGCAAAAGAATGCACTCAACACAGATTAAGAGCGATTTGTACAAGGAATAGATAGTGCTTTAAGATTAAGTTTACGAATCCTCGCTTGGACATACTCTTTTTGAGAGATGTTCTTGCAACCTTAGTTATAACCTGAATTATAAAAACCAGTTATATTCCGAGAGTTGACACCCCTAGTTCAAACTGCAGAGACTTTCCTTATCCATACACTCTCTCTATTACTGTCGAATTCAGCAGCTGCGTTTTGTGGACTGAATGTATAAGTTTTAATACGCATTATGTTGACTTATTGAAGTTAATTGTCAGATAAAGTTATTAAGCTCATTTAAAATATAATATATATATATATTTTAAGTGTTGTGAGCCAATCCCATTTTTGTAATGTAATTTTTTTTTTTGCCATTTCATCCCTGTCTGTGATAACACACAGGGTGGCCCGCACACATATTCCTTTGCCACTGAAGACTGGTATCAGCAGAGCTAGAGATGTAAAATTCTAAGTAATAATGGAGAATATTCTCCAGCAGGCGATATAATTTAAAATTTTCTTTTCTAAATGCATAACAAATAAAAATATGACATTTTCTTAATCTAAGGATAAATACATGAAAAAAAATCATTTTAAAAATGAAGCATTTGGTCACATTTGAAATAAAAGAAGATAAAAACATTTTACTTAATTTTGATAGCACAATTTGAAGTGTTTCTAAACTACATTTCAAATATGACTAACACAGGAGTAGAACAGTAGATGTATATAGAGGGTAACATGGGTACATTTTGTGATTTGGACTGGAAAATGTGCTTCATGTCAGGTTACTCAATGTTTCCAATAGTATTGCAAGGATTACAAATTGTTACTATCTAAATTTTATCTTCCTACAATATTTATGTCAGGAAAGCGAACAATTAACGAACTGTATTGCAATATTTGTGGATAGTAGCTTTGTTCTTATGGCTATAGTTGTCTACTTGCTATTTTCTGATTTAAGTTCATTTTGTTCTCAATTGTTTTTGTGTTGCAAATATTTGCACTAATAGTTTGAATTCCAGTAAACCATTTCTTGGCATTTTCCCTGATTTACTTGTCATTATCTATTTTGCTACTCTTGTATTTTGGAGCATCATATCCTAACTAGTTTCCTGGCTGCAATGCCATCTTTCATAATAACAATGTAGGGGAAGACGGGGTACAATGAAACAAAATTTACTAATTATTTTTTCCTATCCATAATTTTGCATGCACAAAAATATAATTAATGCATACTTTTAATCTTGTATTTTCCCCATTTAAATAAATTTTTATTAGGTTCTAAACAATATCTTTATGTTTGTAAAATAACAAAAAGTAAATGTCTCAAAGTGTTTCATTGTACCCCGTATGGCGGGGTACAATGAAACACATACTGGGGTACAATGAAACACTCCAAATGATGCAAGCAATTTTCACCCTATATAGTTTATTTTAGTCACATTCAACTTCATTTAAATTTATGATTTCTCCAACAGAATATATTTCCTTGTTTCAGTTCACCCTCATTGATTAAAACAATCATTTATACAGATACTGCTTGTGTCACACTGTTATGTGTGGATATCTCATTCTTAGTACTTCAGTGATCATCTGGAGCTGGAAAATAATCCGGGTCATCTTCAGAGTCTGTAGGAGGCAGAGTTTGTTTTGAAAACAATCCCTTCTTAGTTTTTTTTCTTCCCCTTTTTACTTTCTAATTGTTTAACCAGAGCATTTTTTACTTGTGTGGTTAGAACTACTCTTTTTTTTTCCTTCTGTTTCCTACTCTTACTTTTCTTGGACCAGCCTTGGGGTAAGGTTTCATCTCTTGAGGATAAATGTATTTCCTCACAGGTTTAGAGCTAGTGCATGGTGTATGAACATTTGCTGATCAACCTGCAGTCGGTGATTCTGATTTACTTATGGCAAGATCCACCACTTCTGATTCTTGGGTTTTGTCTATCTGGTCTTCAGTTTCATTACTCAGCTCATCAGTTTCATTAATCTGACCATGGGAATAATTTTCAGTAGGACAAGGCCTATCTGACACATACGAACACAAATAATCTTTTTCACAAAACATTTCTCTATTGAAAGGCATTCCAGTTGCTGAAAAACCTTTTGTAATATTTTGTGGAGTGATAAGAAAATAAGCTGTGCCAAGCAAAGAAGATATCTCATAGATAGAGATTGTACGACCTGAATTACACAGCATCCAATCATTTGCAGCTAGATTGAAGAAATTTTTAAGAGACTTGAACACAGTTTTGTCTAAAGGCAGCTGCAATTTGTTACTGGTATGGGGGTCAGGGTTACAACAACAATTCCGTTATCTTCAGTAAAATTTAGACTGGAAATTGTAATATGTGATTCATGATAGTCCATTATTAGTAGAACTGGATTTTCTTTCGTTCAGCATGTATGTACCTGGAAATCTGTTAGAACATTAACAAAAATATCTCCATTCATCCAACCCAATTTTGTTGCATCACCCACAGTCCCACAAACAGCTCCATTCAACATGCAAAACTTGAAATTTACTCTAGGAATACTAAATAATGGGGTATAGAATTTCCAGAAGCAT
This sequence comes from Metellina segmentata, assembly GCA_947359465.1. Classification (NCBI taxonomy): domain Eukaryota; kingdom Metazoa; phylum Arthropoda; class Arachnida; order Araneae; family Tetragnathidae; genus Metellina; species Metellina segmentata. Next base: position 17,583,022 of record OX375878.1, on the reverse strand, counting down.
TAATAAGTCCACACATAATAACAAGAACACCCCTAAATTAATTGACCTATTTGTTTTTGGCCCCTTTGACCAAGAACTTTAGGAGGATTGTGAACTGTAGTAAGTGCAGTTTAGGCCTATGAAATAAATAAACTATTCTTAAATGTTTTTGAATATAAAAAATCTAACTTACTATTGAAATCTGTACTTTTTTTAGAAGGAAAAAAAAACCAGTTTAATTTTGCATGCTTTCAAAATGATTACTGTTGTGATTTGGTTGTTGCCTTCTCCTATTAATGTTAGGTGTTGCCATTTTCTTAGTAAAAGTGTTTTATTTAGATTAATGACAACCAGTAATATGTTATTTTATATCAGTGATATTATATTTACCATTGATATATTACTTCAAGTAAATGCATTCACCCAGGGCACAATGAAACATGTTTCATTGTACCCCATACTGAGGTTACTGAATAAAATAAAATTTCAAGCTTCTAATATTTATTTTTTTTAATTTTGGTTTTGGAGGTATGAAGACAACAATGTATAGAAAATATAATTATTACATATAACAATGAGGAAAAAGAAACAAAATTACTTTTAGTAAAGAAACTTACTTTCAATGGTGAAAAACCAATAATCTTCTATTGCTAATGTTATAGAAGTGCGAATGTATCCAAATCACATCAGTAATTGGAACTTATAGTTGTATAACATATATATAAATTGCAACTTTCTGTGACAAATTGTACTGATTTTAGAAGTAATGTTTCATTGTACCCCGTCTTCCCCTATCTAGATGACTTTGACTAACCTGTTCACACTCCATAGATTTCCCTTTCATTGAGTTGAGTATTCTCAAGTCCCATGTGAGAAGTCAAATTTTCAATATTAACTACTTGTGCTAGTGGTAAGAATTGCTCACAGATGGGTAGTTGATTGGCCCCAGCAGGGGCTAAGCGAATTAAGTGGTTACCGCATTGCTACAATGAGCACAACGACAATTTTTTTGCGCTTTAACCTGTTCCTGCTGTTTTAAGCAGTCCATCCAATAATACTAAAATTTTGAGTGTTGGAAAAAATGCAACTTAAAAAAACTTAGGAATAAGTTAATTGTTTCACATATTATGCATGATATTTAATGGTGAAATTGATGAATAAGAACAAAACAAAAACAATGAGAAACACCTGTAAGAATTAAATTATAAATGAAACATATTACTGTGTCATGAACACTTGAATTGTATCCATTATAAGACAAAACAAAGTCCTCATGGATCCTGACAACCTAATCAGCTGACCAGGATCCATGCAGTGAGACAAATTCAACTGCCAATCATTTACTTGAAATGATACTAATGAGTTATACAGCCTTAAAAAACCTATTCATCAGTTTAATTTTAATTTCAGATTTTATAACTGCCTAGTCTCATTCCTCCAAATTGTAAACACAGGAAAACATTTAGATATTTTAAATGAACTCTAGATATGCTTAAAGATAAAATGCTCAATGGTATACCCAAGTGGAAATAGGTGTTGAGAGAAACCGAGACTAGAAAATGGTATTTGTGAAATGATTTATTTATTTATTTTCATAGTTTTGGATATTATCTACTATCTTACGAAATGAAAATTTTCTTGTATTCCAATGTTCCACCTTAAGTATAGATGTCATTAAAGTACATTCTATGTTTTAATTTCATTTATTTTCAGTCTTTTATTTAGTTTATTTCATTAGTTACCTTTTAGATGAAACAAAAGTTTTAAATTTAAAGTATTGAATATTTAGACAAACTTTTTATTTTGTTTTGTCAGTTTTACTTATTTAACTTGTGAAGTAATACCCGATTTAAAAAAGTTCATGTTACTCCCCTTATTGAATAAAGAATACAAACTTGAAATTAATAAAATGTTTTTATTTAGAAGCACGCTAAGGTTTGTTAGCATGGAAACATTGAGGCTGATGAAATTATCTAAAATAGATATCTGAAGTTAAAGGTAAGTTACTTACACGAATTAAATTTAATACATCTGACCAGCTGAATTTCTTGAGTGCGATGGTTTTACAGATATTTAATCATTCACTCTTGAAATCTTCTGCTAGTTTTGTTTCGAAAAGATGGTGTGCTATTCGAATTCGAAAAATTAAAATAGTTCTGTTCTTGCTTTTGCATAAAAGTTAACGTCCTTGGAAAAAAAATCTGGTTCTTACGGTTGTCGTTGCAGTTAAGACTTAGTGTATCAGATTGTAATTCAATTTTAGTTTTCGTGTGAAGTTTTATGGGAACATTTATTTTATCGCGAATATTTTTAAACTTGTTTGTTTATTTGTTTACCTAAGTAAAGAGCACGAAAAAATAATTAATGGACAGTGACAATTCCAAAATGTTATACATTTTATTTACCATTTATAATTTTTATGCGTAAAAACTGCAGGAAATCTGGAAAACATGTGAACCAATGAAAATCCAGAGTCGGCGTTTTGTTAAGACTAGGCATCATTCCCCATTCCCGCCATTCGTTCTTGCTGCTGTCTTTGTTCGGCATTTTGCATTTCATCGTACATTGCAGTTGTATTTTCCAATTCTTTTCAAGTCATCTTTATTTCCCAAAGGTAAGTCTTCACATACTGGATCAAACACTGTAATATCGGGTGTTAATGTTTGTTAATTTACGCTAACGGCTTGTTAGCTTGCAAACGAGGCTTGGTAGTCGTTTCTCTTTTCGATATATCCTAATGCCTGCATGTATATTTTTGTATTTCTTATTAATGACATTATTTCAGTTGTAAAAATTAATTTCACGTTTGAAAGTTTCTTTCGCTTTGCGATTTTATGTTAAAGCATGGCTTTATATTTTGTGCTTTAAGTAACCTGTACACCCGTAATATTCTTTTTTCGCCGAAATGGTAAAACCAGCAATTATATTTTGTTATTCAATCTGAACGAATTATTCCTCAAACTATTTATATCGATGTTTATTTTTATACAGCATACTTTTTTATTATACGTTTGCTTGTGATTTTTGAGTTTCTTGCTTTTGCTAGAGTTGACTAATAATTCGTAAAATTTACGAAAACGATGGGAATATTAACGACATTATGAAATAGGTTTGGAATTTCGGTTTTAATAATCCACTATTAATTATAAGGAGTCTAAAAAAAAAAACTGTACAAATGGAAATTGTTTTTCCTTTTATTACGTTATTATTAAATTTTTTCCTTTTCTTTAGTATTACTAATTAAAATTAGTATATTGTGAGTTCATATTAGTATATATTGTGAGTTTATTCGTTTTTACAATACGTTAAATCGTATTCATGCGTGTTAAGATATTTAGGGTTAACTGGCCAGTGTGAACACCTACCAGTTTTGAAGTATGAACTAGTATTTTCCTATATTTTTCATTTAACGTTTTAGATAGGCCTCAAGTAGGTTACCTAAATGTGACTGTAGAGATATATATGCATTTTGTAAATTATATGTGCATTGCCAATCTAGGGTTAAACAAGTTTAGCTTTTGGTAATACATATTGCCAAGAATACCTAAGTAGTGTGGCCAAAGTGACTGAAAACACCAAAGTGTTTGTGTGATCTTAAGTTTGACATTCTTCTACCGATTAATTAAAATGAATAAATATTGGTCTACTTAATGTAATGTCAGTATTCTGAACTTCAGAGAGAACCTATCGAATGTTATTTAAGTGAAGAGTTGTACATCCATTCAATCATCTGCTTGAATGTATTTTATCCTAGAATACTTACTATGCCGACCAACCGGTCTAATGGTTAAGGTGTTGGCCTCTGGATCGGAAGGTTCCTGGTTCGAATCCGGGGTCAGGGCATGGATGTAATTGTGCTGCTGTCCTTAGGTGGGGGGGTTCTGATGATTGCCCATTGGGTGCCCCTTCACAAATGACCATCGCTTCCCGGCCTTGCAGTGGCCTATGATTAGCAATTGAGTGCCCACCGTAATTTAAAAAAAAAAAAAATACAAACTATTTGTAAAAGTTGCCGGAATGGAAATTATGGGAAGTTAATAGTGATAATTTCAATTTTCTACTCGATATATAGGAAATTTACACCTGGAGCTCTTACTGTGTTGTTGACCATGTCCAATTTTTCAAACCTTGTGCCACTCAAAATGACTTACATGCTGAGTATTTTTCTTGTTTCATTTCCAAAAAAAAAAACCTCGACTACCTGTAAAAGCAGAGCTAAAGTAGATAATCGTCAACTTTATTCTTCACAAGATAAATAATTAAATGGTTTCTTGTACATGGTACATTATTAGACCTTTTTTAGCCTTGGTATTCTGTTTAATCGCAACACATAGTAAATTGTTGAGGATTATTAGGAAGTGCATATATGGCTATGCACCATGTTGGCCTGTATGTTACCTTCCAGGTGATCCAACTGATAAGTTGCTATGGATTTCGCAAGATTTTTTTAATCGTGAAGATTTACCTATGTGCAGTAAGCAAATCGGATGAAAGACCTTGGCTTCTTCGAATCCATTTGTGGGATGGGGAAAGTTTCCCCAGCTTTGATTTCCACTCATTCATCGAGTGAGGACTTGAGAAAGGGGGCTTTTAAAATTAGTTTCGTTGCATTTGTTACGGGAAACCATGAGTGCAAGTCGAATTTTTATTTGAACCTTCCGTTAAACTTTTCTTACTGTTTAAATTTTACCTTATCCTTTGGGGAATGACAATAGTTCTGCTTACAGGACTGTGCTGGGAAAATTTTACTTTTAACTTTTAAAAATCCTACCAAAAATTTTACCTTATCCTTTGGGGAATGACAATAGTTCTGCTTACAGGACTGTGCTGGGAAAATTTTACTTTTAACTTTCAAAAATCCTACCAAAAATTTTTCACATTGATCAAATTTCCTATTTTGATGATCTTGGCCAATGTGCTGAGATATTTGACAATTGCTGAAAATCGGGTTAATTAAAAGGTTTAAATTTTACCTTATCCTTTGGGGAATGACAATAGTTCTGCTTACAGGACTGTGCTGGGAAAATTTTACTTTTAACTTTTAAAAATCCTACCAAAAATTTTTCACATTGATCAAATTTCCTATTTTGATGATCTTGGCCAATGTGCTGAGATATTTGACAATTGCTGAAAATCGGGATGTAAAAAAAAAGAAAAAAAAATTATCAGATAATTAAAATTTCTGTAGGTCTTATTCAATGTTTTTACAATAATTATATATAAATTTGTTAAATAAAAAATTGAGTTTGTGACATGGTGAATCAATATTTACTTAACATTTGTATAACTTTAAAACACAAGTTGGCATCCTACATAGTTTTACTTGAGTAAATTGTGTCATGTTAACAAATTTTTATCAGTAAGTGTAAATCAGACAGACCTAAACTATAGTGTGAGTAGTAAAATAGAGGACAGAGAAATAATCAACTTTTGTAAATTCTAATAATAAATTAATTTTAACTTACTTTTAATTCAGATTGGATCTTTCTTCCTGCTGACATTTTAATTTCATGTAAAAATATGTATTTCTAATCTCTTGCACACCAAGACTAAGCTAACTTTACAAATGCCTCAAAAAATCAGGAATGTTTATACATTACTCTTCCTAGCATTTAGATTTATGTCATGTGTTTACATTACTGTTTCCAGTATATAGTATATTCTAATGAGTTACAACTGGCTGTTGCAATCTTTTATAATATGCATTAACTGACCCAGTTCCCTCCAAGCTTGGTGTAGCCATTAGTGCTGAAATCACCACTAGTGCAGAAAAATTATAGCATAAAAATTAAATCATGACTACCTGTGATTTTTATGTGTCGTATTTACTTAGTTTTAAAAATGTGTTATTAGTTGTGATTCAAATCAGTGATTTCAAAAAATCATGATTTTAGGCGTTGATTTAAATCTTGACACCCTGCTGAAAATAATGACCAAAATTAAAATTGTCTTGACTTTCCTTTTGGAAGGGATGATACAAGGGTGCAGAAATCAAGTGTCAACTATCACATTTCATATTTTATAGCACTAGCTATAATAACAAAATTTAGCATGCTGTGATGGTTAACAAATTCTTTTATGATATTCAAAACAATTTTAGTTAGCTTTGTCATAATACAAATTTTAATTTGTAATAGTTGGAATCGACTTAATAAAAAAATCCAATTCTGTTGCATATGATAACGTTCTGAGAATTACTGTCTGAGGATTGTCAAACATCTTTTAAACTAAAATCACAATGAGGAATATATAATGTAGAGCAAATACTTAATTATCGGAATGAGCTGAAATTTGCTGGTTTAGTTCCTCCCTGTGTGTTTTTTCTCATTCGTGTCAGTAGTATTTTCCTTGTGCTTACCTTGTATGTGCATTATTTGATATTGTCAGGTGCAACATGGCTTAATATGAGCCCTTGCACCATAAAATCCCCAAACACCTCCCTTCCCTGTGTGTTAGTGTTTGCCTAACCCAATTTAAAAAACTACAGTATCAATCGTTACGTTTCAACTTAATAAAAAAATCTTAATTTTTTTCCTTTAAAAAAATTATTTCTTCATACCCTGATTGTTGACAGTGCAGTTCTTCAAATTTTGACTCCTGTATTCATTATCATGTGAATCAAATTGTTAATAAATGGTTATTTATTTTAGTATCTAAAAATGAGGCCGACTTCAATTTTTGTTGGAGGATTAGGAAATGACATCGAGAAAGAAGATCTCGAACGCGAGTTCAGGAAGTTTGGCACCCTCAACAAAGTTTGGGTCGCACGAAACCCTCCAGGTTTTGCATTCATTGAATTTGAAGATGATCAAGATGCTAACGAAGCCATTAAAGAAATGAATGGTGCCACCATTAATGGATCAGAGATAAGAGTTGACCTTTCCCGGGGTGGTGGTAGAGGTCGAGGCGGAAGAGGTGGTGGCAGAGGACGTGGCGGTGGAGATTACGATTCAGGCTACAGGAGAGGTGGAAGAGGATCCTTCAGAGGTGGACGTGGTGGAGGCGACTATGAAAGGTCATATGGAGGAGGAGGCGGTGGTGACTACAACCGATCTTATGGAGGTGGTGGAGATGGTTATAGAAGTTCTGGATACCGCAGTAGATCTCCTATGGGTCAAAGGTATGTATTTCTATTTAAAACCTTGATTGTGTAATATATTTCAATAATAAGTAAATGTAGTATTGGATAGAGATGCAAGAAGAGAATATTCTCAACCTTGTACCTCACTGATCCACAAAATTGCAGAAATGATTCCAACAAACGGTGTAAATGAATGATTATGTCAGTGAAATCAAAACCAAATTAAACAGTAATTAACAAAATTTTAGAAATAATACAAATTCAATAGCTTGGTTAAATATTTCTTATACTTTAAAAAAGTCTTAGTGCTAAACCTCATTGATTCCGACAACCTGTAAATAATTGACAATGTCGTCAAATAAAAACCAAATGTAATAAGCTTTTACTGAATTTTTTTTTATTCTCAACAGAATGTAATTAGTTTTAACAAAGTAAAAGCTTTTAAATGGAAAGTAATTAGTTTTAACTTGAATGGGTTGAACCTGGAACCACCACATAGAAGTTCATTAAAGCTGTGCACTTTTCACACAATAATTCCGATTTAAGCAACCTGTTATCAAACTGAAGGTGCTTATCCAAATATAAACGAACACAAAATAACCGATTCGGCACTTAATCTCTTCCAAATGTTTGCCTAATAAATTGAAAAAGTAAGCTGTGAATAACTGCAAGTTATTAAGAATACCCTGAAACTTATCAATGACACTATTTCTAATAATACATAAGCCGTGTTGAAATCGAAAGAAAAAAAATCAAGAAACAATATTAAACCAATGACGTCATTGGACAACTATCGTGCACCTTGGCAGAGTGGAAAGCTGGGATAAAAAGCTAATAAAATTTTTTTTAGATGTTCTAGATTAAATTTTAATATTTAGACTTCAAGGTGCATTCAGTCACCTTTAGGACTACCTGTGTGCTAAATTTCGTGGTTGCAAGTGCTATAGATTTATCTGGGACACCTCGCATACACAAACACTTACTTTTATGATAGTAGATATGGAAACGGCAGAAAAGTTAACATTATAACACTATTTTATCATGCCTAACATAATTCTTGTTTTTATTTCACTCTTGTGTTTAATATTTCTTCCTTTTGAAAAAGTTACTGATGTTACATAAAACTTGTAGTATTAATTTTGATTATTAATGAATATATATTTAAAAACATTTTGGAGATTTTTCATCCTTAGGAAAAGTATATTCAGTAAAAGATTTGTAGTAGCGGTTTATAAAGCTATTGCAAAAGTAAAAATCTTGCAATTTTTTTTACTAAAAAATACTGTTTTTCCAGCCAAACAACAAAATGTTCAAATTTAAAAATTCTGTGAAGAAAATCACACTGTAATTTGTTTAAGATGTGTTTATTTTGGGAAGAATTTAAAGGTTTTTCAATCTTCTGAGTTGGCAATACTGCCCTAATGTCTTTTCCCACCATTAGTCCTCCATTTTCTAGATTCTTTTTACACAGAGAAATTTTTAAATGGATAGTTTATTGAAAATTTATCTTAAGATATGGTTTATGTGGTAAGAAACTTGACTAAGCCTAAAAATCTAGCTTAATGTTTTGTTTACCCCTCCCCCAAGAGAGATCGTAAAACTTGGTACTCGTGCAAATGCTGTGCAATAGAGTGTAAAAAAATGCATCAAGAATGCAGAACCACTTTAAAATAATGCTTAATCTCCAGCTGTAGTATAAAACATGTTTGATAATCTTGCAGTTAGTGATATGGAATCTCCAGCTTCTACATCACACAGTACAGCACACAGTACAGTAATAAGTAAATATAGTTTCTACTTTTTCACTATGTTTATTATTATTTAACGATAGTGTTTGACTTCTTGCCAAGAATGTCAATTTTATGCAAATGCTTACTAAAGATAATCATGTGGTTTCTTTTTATCACATTGGTTTCTTTATTTCCCCTATCATTCTAATACGGATGGACTCTGTTGAAAGAAGTAGCAAATTGACTTAAGTTGCACATAATATGAAACTTTTGAAAGAAAGGAAACGTGGAAAACCTATTCAGGATTTTGCAGTAGCCGTAAATGATGAAAGTTGTATTCAGATTTAGAAAGTGATTATTAAATGCAAGTACTGTTGAAAATAAAAGTACAAAAAAATTAAATGTATTTATCTTTATTTTTAATGTTAGACAAAAAATCTACATTTTTTATTGATTTTTTTTTCACCTTGTATTTGTTTTTAGATTAAAGAAATAATATGAAATATTAAAATAAAATTTTATGCATTTATAAATAAGAAGAGAAAAGAAAATTCTTAATTATTCTTCCACTGGAGAATATTCTCCCAAAGATTATTACCAAGAATTTTACATATCTGGTATTAAAAAAGTTTACAATAATTTAATCAGGGTTCCCATAGGTCAGGTAATTTAATTTTGTCCAAAAATGGTTGAGGGAAATAGTGCATTTTTGTCTAAAACCTGGAAAATTGCTTATGGCTTCTCGGACATAGCCGATATGATATGTACAGTTTCGTATCGGTTTATTTGATGACCACAAATTTTCAACCGATTTTAAAACAAACTGCTGTTATTTAAAGGTAAATTTTTTTTTTTCGTCTACTGGCTTCAATTGAAGAATTTCATGCTTCTGCTACATTAAATCTCGAATTGTTTTAGTCGAATATGTTGGATTATTTGATAAGTTATTTTAATGCAAAATTACTTGTGCTTTCTGTAAAAATTTTACAGTGTATTATTCTTAAATTGATTTTTTGTTATTGGCTCTTGAATGCTAAATTATTTCTTGGCTTTTTACCTTTAAAATATTGTGAATTGGTTAAGTATGACCTGGAATTTTGTAAATATTTGTCTGGAAAATTCAGAATTTTATTTCTGAAACAGTGTGGGAACCCTATTCAATGGTTTTCCTATTAAAAAGACTTAACTATAACAGATAACTACTGAAATTTACTTTACATGTGATGCAATAAAATCACTAGGTTTTTGCTGTAGTTGAAAGCAAGGCTGAAATGACATTCCATGGTGTTCATGGGGTTTAGTATGATTTGGGAAGGGTTGAATCATAGTGTTTTTTCTATAATTAGCACAAGGTAAATTTCTGCTGTAGTAGGAACACCTTTTGTTGGTGTGATCATGTTGCCAACTCTCCTTTAGTAGCAAATCATTTATGATAGCTAATATTGAATTGAATAAAAAATATTCTTTTCACAAGAGATGACAATCAAAAAAGTGTTATTTTGTTGAACTAATGTTGCTAAAACAATTTGCTACTTTTATAAGGTATCAAATTAGAGGAATATGTCACTGAACATATCCAAATTGCAAAACAAATTTGGCAGCCAACCTTTCTTGTGCTTAAGTTTATATTTTGCTGTTCTATTGTCCCTGTTCTTGAATTTCAATCTAGTGTATCTTTTGCCATGCAATGCTTTGTGGCAATGGTAGGTAGTAACAGCAACTGGAGTAAAACTATCCTAACACTGTTTTGTATACAGTGACTAGTGCACCTTCAGGGTTCCCACGGGTGCTTATTTTGACCTTCCATTTCTAAGGACTCTTAGAAGTGCTTATTTTCCTTTGAAAGCAAAATTCCGTTTTCAAATAACAATATTTTTTTACAATATTTCCTACCTCTTTTTAGTAGCTGATCAGCGATAAAACTGCTTACAAGTACGGTTTTGGTGATGTTTCAGTAACTGGCTTGCTTGAATGGCAACCCTTGATACACGATATACAAATCGTCGATCGACTCTTGATGAGCACGTATTTTGATGATCTTTCATATAATACACTTTAAAAATTTAAAAACCCATGAAAATCGGTCTGTTTTCGACCTGTGAGTAGCTCTCGCAATGCACAAAATAGTTGCCCTGATAGCGGAAACTAGAACACAATCATCAAATGTTAATTAATTTTGTGTTATTCAGTTACCCGCGAGTGCAATGTTTAAAATTTTTTTTATAACTAGGGGGCTCCGCCCCCTGCTCGCTTACGCTCGCCAACCCCCGGGGATTGCTGCGCAATCCCATTTGGTTTGCTTCGCAAACCAACACTCCTTTCACAGATGTCATTTGGTTTGCTTCGCAAACCAACATTCCTTTCACAGAGTGAAACTATCTGAATAATTCGTATTATGCTGATTTCACTTTCCGGTACATGACGTCACAGCGAGGGCTTCGCGCCCTGCTCGCTTACGCTCGCCGACCCCGGGGATTGCTACGCAATCCCGTTTGGTTTGCTTTCTCAAACCAATACTTCTTTCGCAATTGATTTCACTTTTTTTTGCTTTAACACTTAATGCACCCTAAACTAATAGTCGCATCAGTAAAAAATCTTCTGTATCTTGTTCCCTGTACAATTTTAAGTAAACAGTGTTAATATCAATACATTGTACTTTGTCGGTAAACTGTCTTGAAAACAGAGGGAAAAAAGCGAGCCTTTTTCCTCGCCAAATAAAAAGAAATCGTTTTTATGGCAATTGTTGCTACGATAAATTTGATATCTGGCAAACCCGATAGTATAAAATGCAACCCACTGCTGTTTGCCGAACCAGCTATGCGAACTGAAAAATACGAAATTTGTGTCACCAACTTTTGATTGCATCGAATTTATTTATGAACCAATTTTAAAAATAATTGTACCGTAAGAAAGAGTACATTGTGAGGTATACTGCAATATTTTTAAAATTAAAAACTAACAGTAATACTATATAGATATGACCATTTTAGTTTTGTATCGGAAGTTACGATCTGAAAGTTCCGAAAATTGTATGACCTACTTTTAATTGCATCGATTTTGTTTATTAACCAATTTGAAAAATAATTGTACCATAAGAAAGAGTGTAATGTAGTGTATTCAGTGATGTTCTCAAATTTAAAAAATAATGGTTTTTGCCGTAGACATAACGGTTTTAACAAAACGTAGCGAAAATATCCGAAGATTCCGAATTTTGTATCACGAACTTTTGATCGCATCCAATTTAATTATTAACCGATTTCAAAAATAATAGTACCGTAAGAAAAAGTACATTCTGAGGTATACTGCGATATTTTAAAAATTAAAAACTAATAGTAATAAGATATAAATACGGCAGTTTTAAAAAAAAAGTAACAAAAATGTCCCGATTTTTCCCGAATTTCAAAAAAATATTATCAAGAACCAAATTGAAATTTTTCAAAAAAAACTCGACGAGCGGCAAAAATTTACGTTGAGAGGTACTCTTTTAAAAAAACTCACGATTAAAGACTGAAATTTTGAATGTGTTTTGCTCACTCGCGGAATAAATTTCACTTCTTCAACTTTAACACTTAATAAAACCTAAACTAATAGCCGCATCGGAAAAAAATCTTAATAATTATCCAGGGAATACGATGAAGAACAAAGCATGTTAATTTCATATTTTTCCGATCAGTACTTTCTCGGGAAACCGTCTAAGAATGGAGCTAAACAACAAAAATTTCAATTCTTCGGCGGCGGCGGTAACTTTTTTTTAATATAGAGAGATTATGGGGAAGTGTATTTTTAAGTTTGTAGGTGAATCGAAAACAGTATAAAGATAATTTATTTTTATTAATACTGCTTTCTGAGTGGCAACCCGATGTGTTGCAATTTTATTTTTAATCTAGCTTTTTTCTATGCTTCTAATTCTTTGTAAAAACTATCCCTGAAAAAAAGAAAAACTTTGAAGATTTTTAGGGGTGATTCTGCTCCGAAAATTTGAAGCAATCGGTTTTCAGCTCCGAAAAAAACCCCGCTCGTTAAAAAAAACACCCGAGGAAAAGATTGCAAAAACGTAAACCCGAGTGCTGGTTAACGGAGAATAGTCAGGGAATTTCGTAAATCGGGAACAGTTTGAAAACTGAAATTTCGGACTGTCATCGTATTTGGCCGCTGACCGAAAACGAAAGTTCTTTTTCTAAGCTTTGTAAATTTTTTCTCTTTGTGTCCGGGTGACAAATATTTTCAAATTAATTTTGTTTATTAAAATGACGTATGCGGCTGGTGCACCTTAAATCTGTCGTGGCCGAAAGTCCTCGTGTTAGGTTGGTGTGGAAGTTTGGAGAGTGAGGCGCCAGCTCAGATGTCTCGTCATCTGACCATGGTTCAAAATTATGTGGCGATACACTGAATGGCTTAGGCTGGGACGGTGGTAACTAGTTGAATATCTATCAATAAAATTGCATTTTATTTGTTAACCTTTTTTTAAATTTATCAATTTTTTGCATAACTCTTGGGATTTGTTTTGGTTTACGGGAAAATATTTCTCCGATCCAGTCAAATTTGACTCTGACGTATGCAATTTGCAATGAATTAATAGTTTGCCACTAATTTTATTTTATCGAAACCTGATGGGCCAATAAATTAATTTACTTCTTATTTTCATTATGAATTTATGAAAGTGTATTATAAAATAATTACTGGTGTGAATAATTTCCATTTCATAAGCAGGCTGAAGCTGCAGACACAACAAGGTAAACACTGTAATTTCAAAAGCAAAAAAAAAAAGTTTAAACAAAAAAAATATTTGGAAAATTTTGAAAATGAAAGTGCTGGTGGATCAGGGAAAGAGCCTGATCCAGACAACACAAAATGGTGTTTCCTACTCATGAGCAGCAGTATGCTTAAAAATTGCTCAGATACTCCCCCTAAAGACCATTAAAAAGTTTAAAAAAAAACTATTAAAAGAATAAGAAAACGAAATCAAATTCGCAACAGCAGCTTTGAGACCGACAACACCAAGTCCTGTCCTCATCAAACTTAACTCTTTCTTTCCTTTTTCATAAAAGCAAATGCACTGGGATGAAATAAAAGAAAAACATCCAAAGTTGTTTTCTTGCAGCCTCCGTTCTATAATTTGTTTATGGATTTACACATATTACTAATACGTGTACACGTAAATGCCCATATATTATCAACTAAATTTTGTAAAAATCAGACGGCTTATTTTGAAAAATCTCATTTTTGTGTGGCATTATTTGTGTATAATTTTTGGAAAATAGACTTGAATATTAAATTTTTTACATACTATTGTTTTTATAAGATGGAACTAATATGCAAGAGCATTCCCGTTTGGTTGAATGTCGGGTATTACATTGTATAATGTTTCTTCAATGTTTTATTTAAGTCCTTATTTTGTCCTAGACAGTGCTTAGAAAGTCCTTATTTTTAGTTAGAAAAAAAGAGTGGGAACCCTGACCTTAAATATCAACTTTTGGGGGTCTTGGTGTTGGTTATAATTTTTATTTATTTGTGATTTAATCTTTAGCTTCATACAGCTTGGCTATAAATGAACCTTGTGTCATAAAACCCAAACCAACCATTTTAATTTTATTAAGTGTAATTAATTGTAAAAGTGAAACAAATTTTTTTACAGACGTAAACATGTAATTATCAATACCTTTTCTCACTCAATATCGAATTCTGCCATTCCCTAATATTTCTTTCTGTTTTTCTTGTATAAAATATTGTCCAAGTTAGTAAAATACATCTTTCTCTATTTAGGAGTCACTGGTAATTTTTGTCATCAGCTATATAATTCCTCATCTCCAATTTTGTGTAATGAAGACCATTGTGGATTTTGCAAGTTATAATATTTTGATGCTCATTAGAAACAAACTTTTTGTATAAACTCATTTAACAAAAATAAACACTTAATATATTAATCTTGATAGACAAACCTGTAACATGGAGGTATATTACAATGCATCAATATTCATTATTCCTTTGGCATTTTTATGACTTATATTTTATTTTGTGTTCATACTTATTCATACATAAAATGACTTCTTTAACATTCTTTGTAATTGCACTATATTTAACGAAAGGTATTAAAAGTTTGATCTCAATTTTTGATTGGATAAAAAAATATAGTGGGCAAATTTTTGTACTAATAAGAAATTTGAAGATGTTCACCTGCATTTTTTGTACATCTTTTCATGTGTACTTGTTGTACAAGTTATCATGGTTTTCATTATTTATCTGACTGAACTCACTATTTTGTATCTACTATTTGTTTGTAGTTAACATTATGAAAGCATGATACCCATTTTTCAGTTTTTCAAATTTGCTGAGTCCACAATATTTTATGCTTTGTGTAACATTTTTTATTTTGGAACCTAACATTTCTAAATGATTTAATTTTAGCTTTGTTTTTATAGTGTTTAATTTTATTTTACTTCCGGGAATATTTCTAAATACTTATTTTTAAACTTTCATTTAGTTCCTTGTTACCTTATTTTGTTAATCATGCATAAAATGGCACTTTCAAGTTTCTTTTGTGTGAATGGGGTTTTGAGGCATTAAATATGTAATTGTTAGAAATACTTATTTCAGTGTAATTCAACATTAATGTAAGCTGATTTGTACTTTGTAGTAGTTATCAAGTGACACTTTAATTTAAATTCTGTTATAACATTTCTGTAATTTGTATTGTGCTTTTCAAAGTGAATAAATTTTATTAAATTCAAGGAATTTCTAGTTATTTTTATGTCGCTAGCAATTAATTTTTCCAATTAAATGCTTTTCACAAGTATCATTGAAACAATAGTATTAAAAAAACCCTCCAAGATCTTGTCATAATTGAAAGAAAGGATTTGTATTAAATCATAACAAAACTTGTTATATACTTCATAAGATCATAAGCATTCTGTTTTCATACTTCCATTCCTTCTAAATAACGACGTTTATGGATTCGAGATAATTTTGAGTTAAAAAGATGTTCCCAAATAAATTTGAGTAAAACTGATGGAGATCATATATTTCTGAAGTTTATTGTTCATTATTAAGGGTTGTTTTAAGTGAAAAAAATCAGATTGGAATTTTCCCCACTGTTAAGAATGTTTAGTTATTTCACTGCACAGAGTTAGCCCTAACAAATTTGCTTCTGGAAATTAAGTTGAAATGATTTAATTTTTTTCTATGTTTTGAGTGGAAAGGAGTAAGCTTGATTTATTTTCTGTTGGACTCTTGAATCCAGTAAATTGATACCCACTTTATAAAATTTAATGAAATCTTATTTTAAGACTTTCGAAATAATACTAGACTAGTTAACCAAATACTAGTCATCTAAAATATGTAATTTTTAGAAAATGTGTGAAACAAACTTTTTTTTGATAATGATAAGGTGTAGATTTGACTTTCTTTTGAATGTGAATTAAATTGCAAAAGGTAATAAAAAAAATAACTATAAAAGGCCATGAAGAAATAATGTAAATCATTTAATGTGTATTGAAACTTAAGATATGCATAATAGCATGTGGGTCATTCCACGCAAAATGAGGAAATAGACTGTGGCTGATACATACAGATTTTAATGAAAATTAATTTTAAGTAGATCAAATATAGTAAGGAGGAACTACCAAATATATGTCCAAAATATAGATATTTTTTAGCACCAATAGTAGCCTGTTGGAAGCAGGGGTGAAAATCTTCCGCGTTTACGCGGTTTACGCTTTTTTTTTCTTCCGAGAATTTCCGCTTTTTTTTTTCTTTTGAGAATATCCACTTTTTCTACAATTTTTTTTAATAAAAATTAATCAGATCATAAAATTACAGCCAAAGAATAAATGTAAAAAAATAATAAGGAAAGTGTGAATATGCCCTTCAGGGATGAGATTCTTCCGACTTTTCGTAAATTTTTGAGAAAATGACCGATTTTTATCATTTTTGTTCAAAAAAATTCAGACTTTTGTACTTATTGTCTTTTATAATCGTAAAATGCGCAAATGAGACATATATCGCCAACGTTGCACTCCTAAATTTTGCAAACTGATAAGTCTTGCAAATTCCTTTTGAAAAGAATCCTTTGTGAGAAGCTTATTAGTTTCATGGCCGACCTAGAGAACTTGGATTTTGAACTAGTTAGCGTACGTTGTATCTTTCGTAGGTAAAGCTACGATTTCCTAAAAAAGCGGAGCTGTTATCTAGCGGCCGTGAAACGTCATGATGAAATATTTTAAGTTGATCAGCTTTTAATGTGATTTTACTTTCAACTAGAAAATAAGATGCTCGGTTATTTCGTATTTTATGGCAACCTCCAGCAACCGGAAAGTTTAAATTTTCATTTTGAATGTTCTAGAAAGTACTATCAAAATCCGTTAAAACTTCTCTCTTTGGCGACTTTAGAAGTGCGCCAAGGCGGTGGCCACCGTTTTAAGAATAGACTGCAGCTATGTTTTGCACGGAAATTTTCAAAATGATGCATCTTTCAAGGGCAATATTTATGATTGTTTTAATAAGTTAAATTGTTTCTTGGATAATAAGAGTTATTAATTTTAAGTTTTATTTGATTTAATTGGAAAATTAGAATTTTTACGGAAAATATAGATTTGAAAAAAACAAAAAGTTATTTTATATTTGAAAATAGGTTGTAAATTTAAACTGAATTAAGTCATATATATATTTTACCACAGGGGTACAGCTTCAGTCTACGTTTATAGCGGTGGCAACGGCCTGCCCTTGGCGCACTTAAGTCGCCAAGGAAAGGATTATTTCAAATGAATCAATGAAATCAAACGACAGTTTAACGGAATTTGAAAGAACTTCCTGGAATATTCGAAATGAAATTTTTAAACTTTCCACTTGCCCAGGTTGTATTAAAATCCGCAATAACTGTTATGCAAATGGGTTAACTTAAGCTGTCATTACTCGCTACTAGAAGTGCGCCAAGTCCGTTGCCACTGCTATAAACATAGACTTTAGCAGCACCATTTTTATTTTTGGTGTCTTTTTTTTCTTATAAAATTTATGCTATTTAATAAAATAGTGTTTATTTGATTGGTTCTTTTGTAACATTGCATTTTTATTTCCGGTTAATTTCATTTTTGTATCAAGGCTTTGGAAAAATTTCAACTCTTAAAAAAACAATCTCACCATTGGTGAGATGTTAAAAATATTCATAAATCGAAAATCCGCAACTCCGCGTAATCTTTGGTTCACTCCCGAAATCGCGTCAATGCAGGGAAAAAGGAAATTTCCTCTATGAAACGGAAATTTTTTTTCCATTTTCGGAGAAATTGTGTGTAAGAATTTTGTTTCTATAATTTAGGGATAAAACCTTTCATGTATACATGTAATTTTTTATCCTTAAAACAATTCAAAATCCGGAATCCTCAAGTACTCGGCCATTCCAAATTTCGGATTATTTGCATTTTTTGTCAAAAAAACCTTACTCTAACCTCCTCTGCGCAAATTTTGCATTTGCAACACTAAAATAGCAGATATATAAATAGGAATAAGTAGAAAGAATATATAAATAGGAATTTTTTTAAAAAACAATGCAAGAAATTTTACTTGCAAATCTTCTAATTTTTCTGTGTGGTATTTACTCTGAACATGTCCGTTATTTTGCGTTGTTAGGTACAGATTTACCTCCTTGTACTATGAAAATTGTCAAAAAGATGGAAAAAAGTGAGGAAAAAAAAAACGCGGGTTAGCAAAACGTCCAATATTTTTTTTCTTCGAAATTTTTGACAATTCCGAATATTGGACATCCGCATTTTGGACTTGAAAGAAATTATTTGTGCCAATAGAGAGATAGAGGGAATTTTATGACTGTTTTCAAAGAAAAATCTGTAGATATTTTATTTTTGTCCTTATTTTCGCGTTGCTCCGGAAGAAAAAGACAAAATTAATTTCAGACTTTTTCAACAAAAAAAATAAGACATAATTTTTTAAAGAAAAAGAAGAAATTCTTTAAGCTGTGTCAAAAATAAACGAATTAAAAAATCATAATTCCGATTTTTAAAATTTTTTTATACAAATACAAATACAAATATTGACGACCAGCTACAGGCTCATGCCCAACAAGGCTGGTCCTTTGTTTATGAATTCTCTAATTCCCACTGACTATCCAATTGTGTCTTAAATTCGTACACTCCCTTTGAATTAACTATATTTTCTGGCAACGCGTTCCAACTGTCTATTACCCTATTAAAGTAGTAGTTTTTCCTTAAATCCCGATTAAAATGTGTCTTATTCAATTTATACCCATGGCCCCTTGTTCTGTTATCCCTATTGAAATTTAAGTCCTCTGTGTCCCCTTGTTTTACAAACTTGAAAAGCTGAATCAAATCCCCCCTCCTTCTTCTTTCCAGTGTATACATGTTTAGCTTACTTAAACGTTCATTATAGTCGAAATTTGCTAGCCCCTTTATTATTTTTGTAGCTCTGTGCTGAACCCTTTCAATTGATTCTATGTCCTTTCTCATATATGGAGCCCAGAATTGTACAGCATATTCTAGATGTGGTCTTACTAAACCCTTATATAACGGCAAGATTATATTCTTATCCCTTGAAGTTACAGTCTTTTTAATATACCCCATTAACCTATTAGCCTTTTTACCCGCAGCTGAACATTGGTGACCCATTTTAAAATCCCTGTGAATTATCACCCCAAGATCCTTGACTGTTTCTCCCTCCTTTACCTTTACTCCCTGCAGACAGTACTCGGCTCCACTGTTCCTGTAACCCATATGCAGAACTTGACATTTCCCTACATTAAATGACATACCCCATTTTACAGCCCATTCGGATATCTTATCAAAATCCCCTTGTAAATTTTCTATCTGTAACTTGGTATCCACTGTCCCCCATATTTTTAAGTCATCTGCAAATATACTGATTCTATTCTTCATCCCCTGGCCTATATCATCTATGAAAATTATAAATAAAATTGGTCCCAAAACTGATCCCTGAGGCACCCCACTTATAACTTCTGTCCACTGTGAATAATTTCCTTTTACCTGCACTCTCTGCTTTCTACCCAATAACCAATTCTTTATCCATATTAATGTTTTTCCCTGAATCCCCAGCCTTTCCAATTTAAACAGTAATGCCTCATGAGGTACTTTATCAAAAGCCTTTTGAAAATCTGTACATGATATCCACACTGCTCTTATTATCCAGCTCCTCAGTAATTTTTTCGTAGAACTTCAAAAGGTTTGTAGAGCAGGATCTGCCATTCCTAAACCCATACTGATTCTCTGATAACAGTCCCCCCTCCTCCAAGTATAACATTATATGCTTTTTTAACAGAGATTCAAATATTTTGCAAATTACTGATGTTAGACTTACTGGTCTATAGTTGCCCGGATCATTTTGTATTCCCTTTTTGAAAATTGGAGTTATGTTGGCCAACTTCCAATCCATTGGTACCCAACCTGTGCTATATGTTGAATTAAATATCGTGTGAATTACTTCCCCCAGTTCTTCCGCGCATTCCACTAGTACTCTCGGATAAATATCGTCTGGCCCTGGTGCTTTAGATGGCTTAATTCTTTTCAACTGATGTACTATTTCTTCCCTGGTGAATTAGCATTCTTTAATTATACCCCCTGCAAAGGCTCCATCCTTGGGATCCTTTTTTAAATTATAGTTACCATTGAAAACCCCCAGAAAAAAGTAATTTAACACGTTTGCCATTCCCACTTCGTCTTGAATTAATTCACCTCCCTTCCTCTCCAACGGGCCCAGTGTAGTACTAAATTTATTTTTACCACTTGCATATGCAAAAAATTCTTTTGGGTTTATATTTATTTCCCTTGCTAATTTTTCCTCCAAGGACACCTTTTGCTTCCGACTAATAGTTTTAAACTCCTTTCTGGCTTTCTGATATGCCTCCTTGTCCCTGTCGTTACCAGTGCTTTTATATACCCTGTATGTTCTTTGTTTTAATTTTAAAACTTTGTGTGTTTCCCCTGAAAACCACATAGGGAGCAATTTTCTAGATTTTCCTTTTTTCCTGAACGTTACGTGTTTTTTTAACACCCTGTCTAACTTATTCTTGAATTCCTCCCATTGTTCAGAATGATGCGGTGCTAATAATCCCCCTCTGAATGTTTCCTTTAACTCTTCCCTTATCTTATGAAAATTTACCTTTCTGAAATTTGGAGTTATCCTACTATTGATTGTGTATGCTGACTGAAAATTTATACTTAATCTGATACTTCTATGATCACTTTCTCCCAGTGGCTCACCTATAACCAAATCCGGCACCCTATCCTCATCATTGCTAAAAATCAAATCCAATATTGCATTGTCCCTAGTATCCTCATACACCATCTGGTACAAAAAAACAATCCTGTATCACTTCCAAAAATTCTGCCCCTTTCCCATTTGTAGCTAGATTGTTTGTCCAGTCAATATTTGGATAGTTATAGTCCCCCATTAAAATTAATTCTCCTTTTTGACATGCTTCGTTTATCAGATTGCACATGCCCTTTTCCTGCTCTTCACTACAAACAGGAGGTCTATATATATTGCCCATAATTAGTCCTTTGCCTTTGTCTGTATTCAGTTTCACCCAGACTGATTCTATCCCCTCAGTTTTACTATTTAACTTTATTTCCGTACAGTTTAAGAATTCTTTCACATAAATCAAAATTCCACCCCCTTTCCTATTCACTCTGTCCTCCCTAAACATTGTGAATCCACTTAATTCTAAAATTTGTGCATCTTCACTGCTTGCCCAACTTTCAGTAATCCCAATGATATCTATATCCTCTGCTTGTGCAATTCCCTTGAGCTCATCCATTTTATTTCTCACACTGCGAGCATTACAATAAAATACTTTTAGCTTATTTTTTACCCTTATATTGCACTTTCCCCATTTGGCTTGGTATTGTTTTTCTCCCTTACATTACACTTTCCCTTTGTATTGTTTGTCTCCTGCAATTTAGACCCTGTTAGTTTTCCTAAGCAATTACTGTGTACTGTCAACCCTCTATGTCCTTCCCATCCCTGCTTGTATACTAGTTTTTTGACTCCAGAATATTCAAAACCCGCTTGCCAACCTCCCTATTACCTATCAAGCTTAAATGCAAATTGTCCCTGCTTATCCAATCCCTCCTACACTCCTTCCAAACATCTAAAAATTTAACCTCCTCCCTCTCACACAAATCCCTTAACAACCCGTTCATCTTATTATTATTATTGGCCCTTTGATTTAACCACCCATTACCTAACCCATACCTAGGTAGTAATCCTAATACTGTTACTTCTGCCCCATGAGACTTAATGCCTCTTAAAAGTGTTTCTGCTTCCCTCTTAAATTCAACATTAGTAGTCCTCTCTACGTCATTTGTTCCCACCCACACTACTGCCTTTTCCTCCCCTTTAACCACACCTGCCTTAACTACCTCAACTACATGTTTTACCCTGGCACCTGGCAAGCAACACCTTGCAAAATTTCGCTTTTTACGCCCTACCATTTCTCCCAAAACCCTAACCATTGAATCACCAACCACTACCCCTCTAGTTACCTTATCCCCCTGATCAACATGCCCCAAGTCTACACATTGGACACCCTTTTCCACTCCCTCTGCAGCCCTCACCTTCAAAGCCTCCAGCTCCTTCCTCAAATCTCCCACCTCTAAGCAACTCTTGCATGTAAATTCAACCTTCTCTGACATTTTAACCCCCCTCCCCCCTCCCCCTTTCCTGCCTCAACCATATTCCCACACAAGTCACATTCCACATAGAACTCCCCACTGGCTCCCTCTGTCCTCATCTTGAACATTCTAACTATACCCATACTTATCCAAAGTAACAATCAATGCACAGAAAAAGCACAAAACAAAATCAAACCTACAGAAAAAGCACTAAGTCAAATACACAGAAAAAGCACTGCACTTAAAAAAATATACAGAAAAAGCTGGAATTAAATATCCTATAACCTTATAGTAGTCTACTATCTGAATGAAAACAAACAAGACACAAAATATTTAGGCCCAACGAGACATACGTGAATTAGGCCTAGATTAGGCCTATATGTTAATATTTTAAAATTATATACTTTTTAAATGAAGAAAATAAAAATATCCTTCCAAAGAAAGAAAATATATAGGTAGCTGGACAGGATCTTTTTATTTTCTGTCTTTATACTTGAATATATTTAGCATTATTGTTATTTGTTACTTTTTTTTGCTTGATTAGTCACTTTTTGTCACCTTTTTGTACTCGATTAGTCACTTTTTGTCACCTTTTTGTACTCGATTAGTCACTTTTTGTCACCTTTTTGGTTCAATTTGTCACCTTTTTAGACCTTGAAACCTGTTAGGAGCCCAGTTATTTTAAAAATTGGTTAATAAATAAAATCGATGCAATTAAAAGTTGGTCATTACAATTTTCGGAACTTTCAGATCGTAATTTCCGATACAAAACTAAAACTGTCATTTCTATATCGTATTACTATTATTTTTTTATTTTGAAAATATCGCAGTATACCTCAGAATGTACTCTTTCTACAATTATTTTTTAAATTGGTTCATAAATAAATTTGATGCAATCAAAAGTTGGTGACACAAATTTCGTATTTTTTATTTCGCGGAGGGTTGTATTTTTGACTATCGGGTTTGCCAGATATCAAATTTATCGTAGCAACAATTGCCATAAAAACGATTTGTTTTTATTTGGCGAGGAAAAAGGCTCGCTTTTTTCCCTCTGTTCTCAGACGGTTTACCGAGAAAGTATTAAGTACAAATCGTAAAGTTTGGAGATTAACACGGTTTACTTAAAATTGTACAGGGAACAAGATGCAGACCAGTTTTTACTCATGCGGCTATTAGTTTAGGGTGCATTAAGTGTTAAAGTAAAAAAAAAAGTGAAATCACTTGCGAAAGAGGTATTGGTTTGCGAAGCAAACCAAACGGTATTGCGTAGCAATCCCCGGGGGTCGGCGAGCGGGGGGCGAAGCCCTCGGTGTGACGTCATGGACCGTAAAGTGAAATCAGGATAATACAAATTTTTCAGATAGTTTCACTCTGCGAAAGGAATGTTGGTTTGCGAAGCAAACCAAATGGCATATGTAGGAATGTTGGTTTGCGAAGCAAACCAGATGGGATTGCGTAGCAATCCTCGGGGGTTGGCGAGAAGGGGGCGGAGCCCCCTAGTGTCTTAAAATTAGTTTAGCCTATAGAAATGTTTTTACTTCTGTCAAAAATGATAATTTTCTATTTTTTTGTTGCTACAAAATTTTAGATCAAATAGGATGTTTAAAATCGTTGTTCCAAAAGTGAAAAAAGAAAGAAATTTTGCTCAGATTATAAAGAAGTAGAACATGTTTGTCTATTTTAAGTAGTTTTTGTGAAACAGAACTTCAAACATGCAACATTAAGCTATCCCACAACTGCTCTTCAAAGTTACAAGACCTTAAAATGACTATCTTCGAAAATATTTCATTTTGAACCTAAATGTTCTGGATATTATTTATGCATAAACTAAACCCCTGTACCAAATTTCATGAAAATCCATCACCATACCATCACAGGTTTTTCCTGATTTTTGCTCATTCCACATGGAATGACCCTTGTATGAAATAGTGATTGTAGGCCTGTGCCCTCTGAACTGTTGTTCTTAAGAGTTTGAATAGAGTAGTGTTCAGAAGTTACACAAGTAGTATATTGTGCACGGTGAGCTGTAAAAAATTTCTCCTTCAATCACTGCCAGGCCTACGACAACAGGAGCAATAAGAACAAGCAGTTAAGAGGATTCATCATCCACATTGGCGAAAGATTTAATAAATATAGAAGCCTGGTACTGAATTTAAAAAAAGTATCTGGATATAATAGTCTACAGTACATAGGAATTAAATGGTTTCCATTGTATGTTTCTTTGAAACCGGACACTTAGCTCCCTGAAAAATCCAGTGATAGCGTTACTAATATATTTTCGCTTCTACGTACTATTGAGACCTTACATTTGGCGTTAAATAATTTATATAAAATCAATAAAAGAAACAAATAGATGGCGATAATTTAGCAATAAAAATGTCACTAATGAAAAGAATTTGTATTTGCCTTTTGAATATAAAAAAAAAATTATAAATTTTTTTACTTTTCTAAATATTACAAAATTGGATAGTTCTAGATGTGGCACGACACTCGTGTTGAGCTAGGTTTAATTCTAGTTTTCGACACGAAGCTCGAAAGGTTCGCCATCACTATAGACGTGTAGAGTATTAAAACCTGTTTCGCGTCTGCTGCCATCTGTTGACGAAATATGCACACGAAGACTACTTTCAACCCTCTTAAAATGTACGTACACACTTGAAGTTTTTTTTTTACTTTAAAAATATTCAGTTTTTTCACATCTTAAATTCTAATTTTTATAGAAAAAATTCTATTTGGAAAGTATTTCCAATATTATTCTTCATGTTTTGACCCTCAATCAATTTACTAGAGAGAAAAGTTTTTCTGTTACAACTTTTTTCGCCAAGGATGCATAAATTCAAAAATCAAGATTTTTCTAGAAATTTAGCATTTAAAAATCCATTAAAAATTTATTTGCAACTAATAACTAAGGGTCAAAACATCCACTGTATTATTATACAGATTATAATGACACAAAAAAATAATTATAATAGATTCATTTTTTGTTGAGTTATTACTGAACAAAGCATATTACAAAAACTTGTTTCTTCAGAAATTGAGTTAAAAGTTTTGGAAAAATGTCTGTTCATGGTGGCAGTACCTACCGAAAACCCTTGTAACTAGAAAATTATTTCGAATATTTGCAAGATCTTTGCATCGTTTGAAAGCTAGAGAATAGACTGTTTTGAAGCAATAAAAAAAATTTTTACTTTTTGTTCGTTTTTCAGGATTTCTAGTGTGTACATGCACTTTAACGTCCTACATTAGAGTTGGGTAATGTAGCACAACTAACTGTTGAAAGATCAAAACAATAAAAATCATTTTGACCAGTTAACCCCGTCCCCAACAAAGTTTCAAGTTCAAAAACTAACTTGAGTCGAGCTGTTTTTAGTTGGAAGTATTT
Source organism: Metellina segmentata (assembly GCA_947359465.1). NCBI lineage: Eukaryota > Metazoa > Arthropoda > Arachnida > Araneae > Tetragnathidae > Metellina > Metellina segmentata. The sequence goes on along the minus strand of OX375878.1, from coordinate 17,557,201 downwards.
ATATTAATATAGAAGGTAAAAAAAGAGGAGATGGAATCAGTGCTGTAGTCGTAAATAAATCAGAGGGTATACCATGGGGACCCCTGCACTTGTATAGGCAGGGGCCCCATGGTTTACCCTCTGATGGTACTCTCTTTTTATGGTACACTTTCAACGGAAGGTGGGGGGGGGGAAGCGTGTACATACACGCACACACATACAAGTATATATATATATATATGAAATCCTTTCTAAGGACCGGGTAGGTATTCATTAAACTAAACCCGCTCTCGTAAATGCCGTGAAACATGGTAATATTCAATTGTTCTATTATAAGAGGATTTAATTTTTCTATAACAACTTGGGCGTTTTCATTGGTTCCTCAAACCCTGAAAAGTGCACAATTCATCTATACCAAAACGTCAACAGATCCTTTTTATCTCTTTTTCTACATGGCGAATATCCCCTGTATTTATATTTTCTGTATCAAGCTTGGATATATTCTTCACAAGTTGACAATTTTCTCATTAACATCAGAACAAAGTCTGAATTTCATTCTATGGACAATACTTTGAATGAATTGCTTTTGATTAATAGGTATATACGATTTGGAATTATGTACCAAGGTGATATCTTGAAATATAATTCTTTTCTTCTTGGATTCTTTTGCTTCTACATCTATCTGCGTTTCACGTGATGTTTTCTAGGAAAAACAAAGCAGTATTCGTAGTTTTTAATAAAAAGCAGAGGGTATACGGAATTTGCAGGAAAAACCAAGTATACGGCGTATACCGCCGTATACCCTCCACTACAGCCCTGGATGGAATAGCTTTCTCTCCAGTCTTCTACCGTGAATATTAAAATTCAAATGAGTCTCCAATTCCAAAGGAGATGTACGAGACTGGAAAAATCGCGATTCAAAAATGTTTTTAAAAACTTGTGTTATTTGATTCAAAGTAAGTATTTTGTCGGTTTTTTATGATTTTAATTAATTTTCCGTCTGACTTTTAAATTAGTTAGATATGAGACATACAAATCATTGTAGTTACTAGATAATATTTCTATTAAACCTGTCTGAGGGCTTAGGAATTCTAAAATTTCTTCATCTATGTAAATCATAACGGTGTTTGTGTACAGTGAATATTTTCGATCCATTTAAAGTTATTTGTCCGTTTTGGACCCTCCTAATGCAAAATCAGTGTCTTGCGCGTTTGGTGTCTGTCCGTGCTACCTCTAAACCGTTGAATATATTTTCATGAAGCTCCATGCTGTGTGAGTACTTGCATTCATTTAGCGACTGAACTTGGTTGCTTTACTCTGACCGTCATTCCCATGAACAGTATCACAGATTTTGTTCAGTACATTTACTACACAATTACCTTTATTTTATGCATCATATTTAAGTTTAGGGATTTCATTGTCTTAAATTGTCTTCGCATATTTAGATAAGTTGCATGCGAAAACATCAGTTTCATTTACTTAAATTCATCATAATTTGTGGTAGTTTTGGTAAGGTAATATAATTTTAACTAACGATGTACTAGAGCAACACAACAGTCTACAGCTTTGGAGAAGCTGATAACGACTACTTGGATTATTTTATTACAGTACTTCACGATATTTTCTATCGAATGTAAACTTGTGTCCGTTCTACCACATCCTTCTCGGTTTTCTTTTCCGCTCGATAGATAGATAGTTAATCAACGTCACACTGGAGCAACACAACCGACTATTGGCGACGGTACGGGATCCATCAGGAAGGGAAAGATAGAAGGACAATAACTCGTAATTCTGAACCACAGTTCGGGTGGCGAGAACCACATCTGAGCTGACACACTGTCCATACTACCACACCAACGTGCGGACATTTGAGACCACGACAGATTTAACATGCACCAGCGCACGACGGTCTTTGACTGATCCGAGTTTCCAACTCGCAACCCTCAAGTTGCTAATCATTCGTCATCTGACCATGGTTTGAAATTACGTAGTGTTGTCCTCGAATCTTTCCCTTAAAGGATTGATTCCGGACCAGGAGGCTTATATCCCCTAGACCAAAAAAAAGAAAACATAACTTATCTTTAATTCATAGGTGCACCTATGTAAGCTTAAGCCCATTGGACCCAAAAATAAACAAATATATCATTTTTAATTCATGAGTGTATTTACAGGGTGTGAGCTTAAGTCCCCTATAGTCTCGAAATAAGCAAATATATCTTTTTTTAATTCATTCGTGCATTGGCGCACAATACATGACACAGAACTAAATAGGTAGGAATCTAAGAATCCCGGGTTTATTGATCATATACAATTTTGTTTCCTGAAATTATGTAACAATGTCTGTGTACTTCAAAATAACAATTTCAACGTTTAATTATTAATTCCGACCAACCGGTCTTATGGTTAAGTTGTTGGCCTCTGGATCGGAAGGTTCCTGGTTCGAATCCGGGGTCAGGGCATAGACGTAAAATGTGATGTCCTTAGTTAAGGGGAGTGATGGCCACCCACTGGGTGCCCCTTTACAATTGGCTCATCGATTCTGGCCTTGTGACAAATGATCAGTGATCAAGTGTCCGTCGTAAAACAAAACCCAATTAACTAAAAATTGGTGTTAAATATTAGTTAATTGAGACAAATGAAGTAGAAAAAAATTAAGGCCAATAAAAAATTAAAACCTTAATGTTCCCACATTCAATATTTTTAAGAAATAAAATGGCCTCCCTGTAATGTTTTCCCTGTAATCCTTACACCTAATGACTGAAATGAAGGAATCAAAACTTTTTTCTGTCTTCATGAGGTATTCATAAATTTAAAGGGATTCACAATGCTTCCTGAGCTTTATTTTGTTTCGATTCAATTGGGTACCTTACCACTGGGATTGCATATAAATAAGAAAGCATAATGCTTATTGAAACGTCCTGGTAATCTATCGAAGTTCACAGAAAAATCTGAGCTATACATCTACAGAAACATTGAAAACTAGTCATTTCAGAGGGAAATAAAAATCCAGAGATTTAGGTTTAAAAGATTTTTTTTTTCACATGCCAGCAGAGATACGAACAAACAGCAATTTTGAGCTAACCGGTTTCATGAAAATAAATTGATTTATAAAGCATTTCACTTTTAGTTGTGCGTGCATGGCACACTCACTTTTTATGTACACGAGCAGTCACTAAATTATGGGAAGCTTCCTATGAAAAAATATACCGGAGAAGCTGTTTAATAACTGTTGCGCAGAACATTAACAGTTGATATGCTTGAAGTGCCTCTTCCCACATCTGCATTCTGGGCCCCAGTACCAGGAGATAGACGTGTACCTCATGAATAAGTATTCACGCAATTTCTGACCTGCACAAACATTAACTTCTCTTCCTTATGCAAGTGCAGAGCTTTTATTACAAATACACCACGAGAAGATGTATTTTTTATACTTAGAAAACAGACTGCACACATTAGAGTGCAAAATGTTTGTTCACATTACCACTGGTACCAGCCTCTTACGTGGGGAAGGGGCTTGCCGATAAAAGATTGGTTCTTGAAACAAGAACATTTTTACACAATGAAGGGATGGGATGACGAAAGGATACCCTTTTCAATGCACCTAACTAGTGCATGAGATTTTTCTGCTACTATTGAGCCATTTGCAAGCAGCTGCGGTTTTTTTGTTCCTCTCATATGCTTTTTAAACATCAATTTATATTCATACATTTACACATAAATAAGTTATACAGCTTCTGAATTTATTGGCGGATCAATGTTAAGAATTCTTCCCTCGTTTTCGAGTCTTCTCTGAACACTCCCAGCATTGTACTCGTAATGGTTCTGCTGTTCAGCTTCTGCACGCCCCTCATCACCATGCACATGTGCCTGTGGGAAGAAAGAGATCAATTTATTTTTCTACAGGCGAAACAAATCCAACATTTATTTTTTTGCTGCGGGTCTCGCACTAGCGCGTGATCTGAGCCCGCCACTAAAAGTCAATCACGCGACATCGCGTGTCATAGAGTGACGCACCATTAGCCGGTCACGCGTTTGCGCGGGAAACCCTGCGCCTAAACATTTTGCTCACTCTCTTCAACAACGTCACATCTCGAAAATCGGCGATTTTTAGATATGCCTCTTTTCAGAATGCCCTGAAAGAGTAGTTGGCATATCCATGCAAGATCGTCATATTTCACCGCTCAGTATTTAGCCGCTTGAGAGCAAAAGTAATATTTATTTTTAATACATTTTATTCTGCTTTTGAACTTTAAAATCACTCTCCTGAAAAATCACGTTTTTAGAGATACTGACGTTGTTTAAAGGAGTGAGCGATTTCTTCTCCCCTTCAATCGGCATTATATGTTAAGTGTGGGCTTGGAGTAAAGGTTAGATGCTAGTTGTAAAGGTATGGGGTTTCGAATTTATACCTTTATTAGTTATTAAATAAAATATTGTAATAAGAGTTGTGTGGAAACAATAGTTCTGCAGGGTCTTCCAGAAAAGAAAAATACAATTTTATAAGCCTCTAACTGATGATGAAATTGCGCAAATTTGTTGGCTGAGATTTCGCCAATCTATTCTGGTATTGGCGTGGTTCTGGTATTGGCTTCTGGGAAAAACCCATTTCTACTCTGCGGGGCATTACCTATCAACACAGTCAACGTGCTAATTTCAATAACTTGCTTGTTGGCGAACATGCTCAGTGTTATTGTTGAGGAAAGAAGTCGCTCATTAATCAACATCGGTTGTTCGAAACGCTGACACGCGTGCAAATCCTATTAATGTACGAAAAATACGGTGAACCACTGCCATCTAGAGCAGTGTTTCTCTTGCTCACCTAATTCTGTTTTTGCACGAATTTGATTTAACACGAATTTAAAATAAATATTTCATTATCTTTATACGCGAGTCATTTTGATTTTACACGAGCGGGTCAAGCCAATATCTAAGAATTTTTTTGCTAAATTCTAAGTTTTTTTTTATATTTTTGACATAGTAGTATCATTTCTATATTGCACGCACTAATCAGGAATGCGTTGGGAAGTTTTAACGTGAACTGAAGTTGTTGGCAGTCTCTTACAGATAATTATATAACGGCTAAGCCAAAACACGAACACAACGATTGATCACTGAATTTGTTCGTAAAGCCATTGAAACATCAGCAACAGAGGAGATTCGTGCTGATTTGGTTCAAGAGATCACAGAAAGAAATTCACCTATATAGGAAGAAGACTATGTCTTACAAAATTTCTAGTAATAACTGTGATATTCCAGTTATACTCAAACATATGCGCCGTTTGTTGTCAGAAAGTGAAAATGAATAAAATCTTATGTGGAAAACAGATTTTTTGTACATGAAGAATTTTTTTCATTTCAAATGCAAATTTACTTTAATGCATTTTCATTACATACCTTTATTACCTGTGAATTTTGTAATAAAATAATTGTCTTAAAACAAATATTTTCAGGTTTTTTAAAAATTACTTTTACTTATTTTTTAGATCTGGAATCAATTTTCTTTTCTTCCATAGATACAGTGTCTTTTTTTACTCTTATTCTTCAGGAACGTATCTATTGTGTAAAAACAGAACTGGGTGTTACGGTGCCTTAAACAGCCCCACCATTTTCAATGTGCTTACTGGTGAGAAATCGCGAACAGCTTTAGTTCTCCATCAATATAGTTTCACTTCTGACTTCATAAAGCGTTCCTATTGGTTACTTATAGTTTTATTTCGCATTTGTATATTACGCTTACTACTCTGTATGCTAGTAGTGTGCTTTGTGTCTCTCTCGTTGTAACGTGTATGAGCTGTGATGTTCGTAAAATAAAAACCGGATTATGTCAGGTTTGGCAAAAGCCCGTTTTATTTTTTTTTTTTTTTAAAGCCTAATCTACCCGGGTTATTTTAAATATTAAAAAAAAAAAAAAAAAAAAAAAACCTAGGTTTTTTTCAGAAAAAGTCTGTGTTCTTTTTTAAATCTTGGTTCTTTTTTAGAATTTTTTTTTGTTTTAAAGAAATCCACTAAAATGTTTTTTTTTTTTTTTTTTTAGAAGAAATATGCTTAGTACCCAAATAGAAGTTTAAAAATAAATTTTTTTGGTCAAATTTGTTTTCGAACATTTTTTTATGAAAGTGTCCTTAAACATATTGTGGAGGCAAATAAATACTTTTGCAACCACGTCTTTCATTATAAATTATTAAAGAAAAAGGGTGTATTCATGCCTCAAATTCCAAATGATACACATTGGAATTCGGAAATTGAATGCGTGAGCACTTTCATCAAAAACTTTCACAAATATGTGAAAATTATTTAAAAAAAATGAACAGCGAGTCGACTCGAATATTGGAAGAATTGTAAGTAATGTTGAGCTGTACCGCGAAAGTTCAGCGTTACAGAAGCAATTAAAAGAAGTTTCTGTAGCTTTAGATAGGTTGCAGGTAGATTCGGCAAATTTCTCAACAGCTGTGGAGGTCTGGATTGACCTCACCGTGAGTATCGAATTGTTGTCATATAAGCAACAAATACAACAAATGATGGATAAAGCAATGCGACCATTTTTTTACCTGGCTAATATAATGAACCCATCATGTATAGGCAACAGATTGTCAGCAGAGCAAGCGAAGCAGGGGGAAACTTGGTTGCAATCTGTGAAACCTAACTATATGCCCGATGTCTTGGCCTTCAAAATCAAAGACAGTGAGTTGCTTCCCCAAAACACTGTCAATGTAGATGTTTTGAACTTGAACAAAAGTAATCCTTCGAAGTAGTGATTGCTAATGGAGCATAACACACAGAAATTTGTGGAAGTTGCCCGAAGGATTCTGTAGGTTTTTCGCTCAACTCCTCAGCTGCCCACCAAGTTTGGCATCTATTGAACGTGTGTTCTCTACATATGGCAACATATGGACAAAGTTGATAAATAGACTAAGGGCAGAGAAAGCAGGAAAAATGGTCAAAGTTCTGACTATAAAAATGGCTTTAGTTGATCTAGTCGCTTGACCACCCTGATTATCATGCCTTGATTTCTTCATCTGTGGATACCTCAAAATCATCGTATACTAGACTCCCATTGACCTCGAAGCTTGACATTATCGTGGCACTCGCTGTTGCAAATGTTTGCGTAAGGCCAGTAATTTTTTAACGTAAATCCATACATCGACGCTTTCAGGCAGGAATTACTGATGGAGGAAGTGAATTTCAACACTTTCTGTTAAAGTGTAACTGTACAGCATAGTGTATCCTCCATCACATCTATCTGGAACCTTGCGCACATACATCCCTATGTGAATAGGATTACATTTTGTTCCATATCTTCACTTAACGTGTGCACAGTAAGTTTGGAAACATCCTATACTGTATTTAAAGAGATATAACTAAATTTTGGATACGTACGTTGCTTCTATGACAACACCGACTCCGGTTGGTCCAATGGCTTCTGTTATTGCCACAGCAATCTGCTTAGTAAGACGTTCTTGAACTGGAAGTAAAATTTAATTTCAAAATAAATTCAGCATTTATAGAATTTAAAAGTTCGTGACAATGGTATGGTACAAAGAGATCAAGCATTATCAGTACATTTGTGAACATAACGATTCATTTACCCGAACATCCTTTAGTTTCAATTTCAGTCTTTATATTCAAATAATTATTAGTCTGTTTGTCCCTTATAACAGAATTATTTTATTGCCATCTGTTTAAAGATTAAATTATAAACCATATATTTTCAATTTTAAACCACACGTTTTCAGTTTTTAATTATTAATGGGAATTAGTTAATTTTCAATTTCTTCAATCTGGATGGAGTATGACAGTAACTTCTCTGAAAGAGATACTAATTTTTAAGTGGAAGACCATGATTCAGTTTGGTAGCTTAAGAATCGCTGTCTTTACAAATATAATTGATGAGTGATAAATTGAGGTAAATATTTTCTTTCATTTCAATTTTTATCTGTGTAACAGAGTTTAGCCTCTAGTGTCTTTTTGAAAACAATTGCTTGATTTGTGAGCAGAGTTTGACTTGGTCTGCTTCAATTCAAAATCCCGTTCTGGTTTTATTTTGAGAGTTAATAATCCCAAAATATAAACAAATGTCACCTAATCATTTCTTTCACTCATCCTTTCAATTCGAACTCAGAGCCTATTATACCGAGGTCGGTAACCTCACAGCTTCCAGGTTGGCTTTAGAAAAATGGATTTTCATATCAATGTGCAAGATTTTCTTAATTTGCATGAGATGGATATCGCTCAAAATAAAATAAGGTATTCACTCTTCTGCATCTCTGGCTTAGAACACATCAACTGATATTTTCCCGGACCCATTAAATATTTATTTTCATGGTGATGAGAAGTACAGTCACATTGCAAGTTGTTTAAAATATATATACACCATCAAAATGCTTATAATTTTTCTTTTACGATAAAAAATATCAATAAGACAGCTGAATAGTAAACACAATTTTGTTAGTTAACGAGATTCTGCTCTAAATCGACGATAGAATTCACAAATAAGGATAAGTAATTTGTATACGTAAATTATATCGTCCGGTAATTTTCCCTTATTCAAAAGGCTATACTCACAACGCATTAATTTAAGAATAATTCAAATTTTCACCTTAAACAACGTGCCATATAAACTCTAGAGAAGGCTCTTTTCTATACCCATAACACAGGCCTCGAAATATATTTTTTAATACAGATGCACAAGGTGCACCTAAGTTTTTAAATTAGGTGCACAGGTGCGCCTAGCGGGAAAAAATTAGGTGCACAATTTTATTTTCATGTGCACAGTGCACCTGTGCACCCGGGTATTTCGAGCCCTGCCATAACATGTAGTCCTTCCCAATTGTAAATATCTGATTTCGCATGTCTGGTGAACACGAGACATCATCGATTGTCTTTGTACACGTGAATTACAAGGAGTCTTAGATCTTGGGTGAAGGGGATACAGCAGTTCCAATTTGTTTGTTTAATGAAAATGTAAACTTTCCTCTCAGGGTTAGGAATCTCTCTACATTAAAAAAAAGTTGCCGCCCCAGGATTGAAAACTGTGTTGTTTAGCTCGATTCCCGAGATCGAGACAATTTCCCGAGAAAGTACTGATCGGAAAAAAACGAAATTAACATGGTTTGTTCATCATCGTATTTCCTAGACAATTATTAAGATTTTTTTCCGATGCGGCTATTAGTTTAGGGTTTATTAAGTGTCAAAATTGAAGAAGCGAAATTTATTCCGCGAGTGAGCAAAACACATACAATTTTTCAGTTTTTAGCCGTGAGTTTTTTTAAAAGAGTACCTCTCAACGTAAATTTTTGCCGCTCGTCGAGTTTTTTTTGAAAAATTTCAATTTGGTTCTTGATAATATTTTTTTGAAATTCGGGAAAAATCGGGACATTTTTGTTACTTTTTTTTTAAAACTGCCGTATTTATATCTTATTACTATTAGTTTTTAATTTTTAAAATATCGCAGTATACCTCAGAATGTACTTTTTCTTACGGTACTATTATTATTGAAATCGGTTAATAATTTAATTGGATGCGATCAAAAGTTGGTCATACAAAATTCGGAATCTTTGGATATTTTCGCTATTTTTTGTTATAAACGGGGTTGGCGAGCGTAAGCGAGCAGGGGGCAAAGCCCTCAAGTGTTCTACAAAAATTTTAAGTTTAATAAAACGAATCAGAATGTTTATTTTTATCTATACTGGATTTTTTTACTTAGAATGTAAATCACTACCTGTATATTAACAGGGCTGTTTTTCACAATTCAGATATCATGTTATTTTGTTATTATTTATTTATTTAAGATACAGACATTAATAATTAAAAAATAATTTAGAATTCAAAGACTGATTGCTCGACCTAAGTGACCGGGTAATCGTATTTTATTGAAAGGATGTGTGAGTGTGTGTGAAAAACTAAAATAAAAAACCATCATACTTAAAACATAATATTGGTCAGCATTTGTGCATTTCGTTGCCATTAGCCCGTTAACAAATAATCACGATTTTTTTTGACTATTAAATCAGTGGATTACTGTAATTAAATTGAGAAAATCTTGCATTTCTTATTTTTCAAGTATTAACTTTATTACAAATTTAGAAATTAAATTGCGATTCAAAAATCTTGTTAATTTTAGATGTATCTGTAATTTATTTTTCCCTGCCATTTGTCCACACTATTTATTAGGATTCAGCAATGCGTTTTTTTATCGTTTGGTATTTAGTACAAAAGTGAATCTTGGAATTTTAACTAAGAATCTAATAAAATCCATTCAGTTTAATCGTTACACAGAAGGGACTTTTAATATTCTCAAATTATTCGTATATTAAGATTTTTAATATTCAAAATCAATTTTAAAGGATCAAAATTTCTAATATATCTTTCAATAACTCGTTTAATGGTAAGTATATAATTATTACAACTCTTGTTCACGTAATTAACTATTTCCTCACAAAACAATCAAACTAGTTTATTGCACAATAATTGAATTTTTATTCTTATACCTATTGGATTACAAGAATAAATGGTAACCTATCTAAAGTTTACTAGTTTGTCTTTTTAATGATAAAATATAAAACCAAAAATCAGATGTCAAATCATTGGGATCTTTGAAATTACAGTAAAGTGAATTTCTGAGGAGCATGTCTCAATCATAATTTCTCTAAATTCTATTTCGATTTAAAATTTGCCATTATGGCAAACAGATACATTTAATTCTGATATACATGGTAATTTTTCATATGCAAATAAACATTGTAGTCAATCCGCTGATTGAACAAAACTGAATGTGTTCCAGTAATTGTCCGAACTAATTACTGGATTTTTCGGCAAACTTTGATTTCAATAAAACTTGTTTCCTATTAAATTGAAACTGTATCTCTTACATGATCAGGTGGTAAACCACTGGAAGAGGTGATCAAGCACTGAGGATAAATACAGATGCTGTTCGAAAATTTTTTCGACGATTTTGGTTAGCGGTAATAAAAAATCGTTTGCTGCAAAAGAAATAATTGCAGTTGTACTATGTTTTTAAAAGTCAAAATTATCGTCTGCGGCTTGAGAGGTTTATTTTTATTCAAAATGACGTTTTTAACGAAGCAGTGGTTCGAAGGCTATATTTATGCTCTTTCCGAAGAGAAATATTCATATTCCGTTATCCAAAAACGATGTGAGAGTCATGGTTTTGTGATATCTAAAGCGTCGATAGGTAATATCGTCAACAAGAAAGGAAAAAAAACCGTCAAATTGGAGCCTCAAGTGGAACAAAAATTCCAAACAAGTATCCAAGGAAGAAACAGACATCTTCGACTATTGCAAAGGTACGTTGTTTAATGTTAAAAGAAAATCCCCCTAGTCAAAGGACAGTTGCAAAATCATTAAAATGCTCGGTGTCTACTGTAAACAAAATGATAAACGTTGATTTAAATCTTAAGAAAGCGAAAAAACGCAATGTGAATCGTCTTTCTCCAAAGCATATCGCTGAACGCAGGACACGCTGCCGAATTCTATATGAGAAACACTTATCCAAAGAAAAATGGAAAAAAATTGTCACAATAGATGAATCATGGATGTATTTAAATGATTGCAGCAAAAAAAGAGCCATTTATTATCATAAAAGGGGAGAAAAAAATTGAAGTACATTGTTCACAGAATCGAAAGAAAGAATTTCTAAGGGTTTCATGATTGTTGCTGGTTTTTCATATAATGGCAAATTAAAAATAAAAAGAGTGGAAAAAAATGTCAAGATTAACTCCAAATACTATCAGGAACATATTTTATCGCCTATTTTTCTGAATGAAATACCATCGCTTTACCCCCAGTGCCATCAATCTGTGGAACTCCATCAAAAAAAAGCTAGCAGTCACACATCAAAATCCACTGTAAATTTCCTAAAAGAAATGGAACAAAAAACCGGTATCAAGGCCATACCCTTCACTGATATCCCTACTAAATCTCCCGATGTATCGCCTATGGATTTTTGTGCTTTCGGACTTTTAAAATCTGCATTATCCAAACGTCGTCCCACAACCCTTACAGGACCCTGGAAAGCTGTTCAGGAGGAATGGGATAGAATACCTCTTCTGACACTTCAAAAGGCATTATTATCCTGGAAATTACGGTGTCGAAAGATAGAACATTTAAAACACAAGAATTTTATGTAATTTAGCTTTGTGAATACAATATACATTGTCTAAAAAATGTGTGAACAGCCTCTGTATAGCAGTAATGAAATTCCTAATAAGGAAAGAGTGTACAGTATCTTAAAAAATTTACACCAAACTTTCTATTAGTCCTACATTATGTGCTTATCTTAGTTAGTCCTACTCCAAAAGAAAGGATCAAACGGAAAAGAGTGACTGTGTCATACAGCTGCATCTAAACAGTGGTTATTGTATTGTGAAAGAAAGGATAAAAATGAAAAAAAGTTAAAAGAGGAAAAAAGAAACAAAGCAGGTTACCTCAAACTAATAGAGAAAATAATTTCAAATTGATGATGGAAAAAGAGGAAATATTTCCAAAGACTTAAGTGGTGAAGGTAATGAATTTGTGAAAATGTGGAGGTAACTGTCAAAACGAAATAAAATATTGTAGGAAAGCACGTATGGTAAAACGCGACTGTTGTTGCAAGACATATGTTAAATTACTGGATGTGTGGTGATCAATTACTGGTCTAATTACCATGCTGAACTTTGAAATAAAAATTCTAACTACTAAATTAAAAAAAAAAATTGTACTATAGCTTATTTTAATCACGTACAAAAAAACTTAAAAAGTGCAATTGGAAATTAGCTATAGCGAAACTTATGCATGAAAAATGAGCCCTAAATAGGCAATTGCTGACTTATTCACTTTGGACAAGTTCTAGCTAACACAAGCTAGGACAAGTTTTTACAAGTTCTAGCTGAATCCTAATATTTTAATTAAAAACAACAACATTTGAATAGAAAATTACAGCGAAGCGAATATAAACTGCTGTCTATCAAATACTAATTCGTTCTTGGGCATTGATGGCTATTGAGAAGTTACCAAACAACTGTTTCCGATGCAGTTCCCTTTGTCATCTGACCGTGGCTCAAAATTACGAGATGTTGTCCTCGGATCTTTCCCTTAAGGGACTGATCCTGGACCGTCGTCAATAGCCCGTTGTGTTGCTCTAGTACGACGTTAACTAATAATTATCAATGCAGTTCTTGCACTCTAACCTCAGTTTAATTCATAATAATTCATTTCGTGCAATGCCCTGCAGTTTAGTATAAAATCAGAATTAATATTAAGGCAATAAAATAGTAAAATTACGGAATTTACCTTGTAGTCGCCTGCTGTACACTTCCACGATTCTACGAGGGGAAACAGATAAAATTAATTCCGTTATTTATACATTTATATATAGGATACACATAGGATTGCTACATAACCAGAATTATGTTTGTTAGTGAAAATATATCTTACCTTGCTAGTTTACTCAAACCCAATACTTTTTTATTCGGTAGATATCCAATAGAAACCTAAAAGTATAAAAATAATTATAATCACTTCCTATATGTATCACTTGAAAAACATCAAACTATAAGCAGAAAATATCCTAAGTTGGTACAATGACGAAAGCAGTAACTGGTAAATCTCTAGTTGACGGTACGACCTTGAAAATTGTATTATTCGTCGCCATGGCGTAAAAAGTCGGTCGTCTTGTCGCTTTCTTCCCTCGCGGGTTGCCAGAATGAATAGTGTATCACTCCCGTTCAGTTGTTACACTACCTATCCCTGTGGTGACAAGGGATCACAGGGAGAATTTATACATTTTTTCGAATCCTCGATCCTAACTGATTTTGCTCTAATAAGTTTTTTAAACATACCACCCTCCATCTTTGTAGTGGGGTGGCCGATGCAAACAACTACACGTTTCACCAATAGATCTACAAAATAATTTCACCTTTACCAACCAACCTCAGAAAACAATTGAACTTATTCAAATTATGTTAATGACAAGAAGGCTTTTTGGCGGAATCCTGACTTCCCGAATCGTTTCTGCCGGAAAGGATAATCTGGTTTTAATCCTAGATTGGAGACTTCTCAGGTTGAGGCTTCTCATCAAAACTGCATATTTATCCCCTTACCGATAACCTTTTCTTATCTGAATTACTTAATGATTGTACATATATATTAAATGTATGCTTTTAAATGATGCAGTATACTTTATTTAAATATTCTTCGATTCTTCTAAAAAATTTTAAATTCACTCTTGGCATTTGACCTTGTCTATTCAATATTTGTGCTCGTTTTATTTAAAAAGTCTGTTTCTCCAGAAGCCATACAATTTTGATTATTCTAATCCCGCTTGCAACGAATGAATTCTTTTTGCCAATCTCTATATACAAACAATAGAAAATAATATACAGCCTCTCACATTTTTTTACATAAAACCTATCCGAAGTGAATGTAAATAAATACTGCTTTGCGCATGTGGAGGCACAATGGACCACCTACTGCTGACTCCATTTGACCTCATATATTCAATATTTGTGCTAATTTTATTTAAAAAGTCTGCTTTTCCAGAGGAGATACAATTTTGATTATTCGAATCCCGCTTGCAACAAATGAATTATTTTTGCCAATCTCTTTAAATAATATACAAACAATAGAAAATAATATGCAGCCTCGCACATTTTTTTATATAAAACTTATCCGAAGTGAATGTAAATAAATGCTGCTTTGAGCATGTGGAGGCACAATGGACCACCTAGTGCTGATTCCGGTGATTTAGATTAACACAATTGACATTTCTCGAACTGGTGGCTTGAATATTAGCTGTTCACACATGGAAACCTCAAACATTTATTTTTTTCCCAAAAATATTGCCCTTAAATGCTTTTTGAATATTCTATTGCAAATTAAAAGAAAAATATGCACGGATTCATATGTACTCTTTGTTACAATCGTAAAATGAACTTAACACTACATGGACGGATAAATATAAAGACTAACAATATCGGTAATTTGTTTACTGGACCTTGTTTAAAGTTAGGACCATGTATCTACCATTTTCAGATGTCCTCATTTTAAAAAAGTGGTGCGAGTGCACCATTCAGAAACGGCCTTGGTTCGCAGCTATTGAATTACTGTGTTTTACTTTTTACGAAAATGTCAAGATATTTAAATGAGCAATGAGTGACAAGGAAATATGTTCCACTTTTTAAAAAACAAAACAGCATTACTACACAAGCGGAAACAAAAAGAATAAAGAGTAGATGAAGTGAATTTAGATTTGCCAAGGAGCTAAACTGTGACCGTGGTAATATCTGCAAAAGTAAAGAGCAGTCGTAAAAATAGATTCTAAGCAAACATTTGTATTTTTAATTTTGTTTTCCCTATCATACATACGGAAAAATCTACCCAGACGAGACAGTTAATGAATGGGGAATACCTCGGCTGGTATTGTTGCAATATAAGTTCAAGAACAGTCAGTGTCAAAATTGACACTTGTATAAGCCACATTTTAATAAAATTATTGTACAGACTTAAAGTTATTAGCTATTTGCGAAATAGCCGTTGTCCCAGTTGGGGTCAGGTGTTTACAAAGCACGTACACGTAAGAAAAACACGTAGATAAAGGAGTTGGTTGTAAAGTGTGTTTAACGGGGAAAATGAAACCTTGTGTTCGTTGACCATGTGCAAGTGACATTAATTTATGACTTTTAGTTCGGTTCATTAAATTTTTTTTTTTAATTTTCAAGTTGGGACAACTGTATTACGAAATCACGAGACCTCAAAAGGTGACGAATTCTTTTATCTATGTTATCTTTAGAACACTTTTTATCCTCCACATATTTTAAATTTCTTTAATGCTTAGACAATTAATTTACAAAAACTATTTTTCAGTTACAAATATGTAATGTTTTTCTACTTAGACTAAACCATCTATTACATACGCTGTATGGAAAATGTATTTGGATACTGCATGTTTTTCAGAAAAAGTGCTTCATTATTCTATTCAGTAACGGCTAGGCACTTCTTTTGCTGGTATTACAGCTGCTCACACACTTCAACGCAGACTTTTCCCACGTTCTCTGATGTCTGTGCAAAAATTGCTAGCCATGCCTCTTACTATGCTGTTAAAAGAGATTGTTGTGAAGATTGGCGTGGATGGCGGTGTCGTATTCGTCGCTTCAGTTTGTCTCACAAGTGCTCGATCGGAGCTCTGAACCAGCCAGTCAAGTAAATTCACCTCATTTTCAGGAAACCAGCCCATCACACGTTTTGCAGTATGACATGCTCGATCCTGTTGGAAGAAACAACCATCATCGCCGTAGTATTGCTATAGTGGAGACAAGGCCGAATGATCCAGAACGTCGAGGTTCATGGTACTAGGTACATAAAGCAATAGGCTGAGTTCTAACTAGGAAAAGCTAAAAAAGTGGCTAGTGATCACATTTAATGTGATACACAATCATTTTCACGGACACGATTTTAAGGATATCTATTCGGGCTCTTCTGGCCTTGAAAAATAATCACAAATCACCACAAGTAGTTATTTTAGGAAAATACTTAAAAAAGAAAACTAATTGAATTAAAATGGAAAAAAGTGTCGAAAAAGTGGATAATAAGAACCGGATACAATGCAAAAAACTTCATAGATCTATATATATATATATATATATATATATATATATATATATATATATATATATATATATATATATATATATATATATATATATATATATATATATATTTATGCCTCAGAAAAAAAAAGTCTAAAATCCTAAAAAACCGTTATTTTAGACCGTTAAAAAATTGAATTACTTTTACTAGTAATAGAGTACAAAATAGTTGAAGGATGATAACTAGGGCAACTTTTTGCAACAAATACATTTTTTTACACGTTCTACGCTTTATGTAAAGTACTAAAAACAAAATTCCTCCGATATAGGGTGTATTATAAATAAACCGTGTATTATATATACCGGGTGTATTATATATAACTTCAACATAAATGCAACCTTCTACATAAATGCAACTTTTTACAATTTAGCTTAAAATTAATTTATATGAAATTACTATTTCATTTTTTGCCTTCTGAATCAACCCTTCAATCACGTGTGTCTTATCTTGCGAACGCCGAAGTATTGCGGATCAAACAAGAAGTTCATGGAAAGAAGGTATTCGTCCTAACAGACGAAAGCGAAATAAATAGCAAGAAGTACTTTAACACATTGGTTGGCACTCATGATAATCCGGTGCAAACTTGCTTAATCGACTGCAGAGTTTGCGAGGTGAGTTTCAATCATCAATATGTTGTTTCCTTGTAGAAGACGTTTTAAAATCTCTTAATGTTGAGCGAAAGGATGACTGCGGCTGGAATCACACTCAAGGTGCTTTATCCGCTATTGCTCCAAATTACTTGAGTGATACACTTGTTTCACAACTGCAGAAAAAGTCAAATGCAACAATGTCAGGCAACATCAGTCTCTGTTGAGCGGTTTTTCAATGTTAAAGAAATTAATGACCAATGATAGGCTATTCAACGACATCAACGATCTTCTGTATTTAATAATATACAAATAAATTTTGAATTTTTTCATTTTTTACTAATAATTTATTTTAGATTTTTGTGTATCAAAAATAAATGCAACTTTATTTTCATAAATGCAACTTTAGGGAATGATAAATGCAACTTTTCCCATTTTTACTGCAACAAAAAAGTTGCCCTAATGATAACCATATACACCACAAAAGGTTTCAGCAATTTACATCAGTGTCTAGCCGCGCCCATTAGCTTTGAACACATTAAAAATTCACATGTTTTAACATTTTTGAGTTACATTATTGATTTTACTTAAACCACAAACCTGAGAAACAAATTTGAGGTAAAACAAAAGCTGTTAAATTGTTATTTAGAAAAAAATTGTTTGGTGAAAAAGTGTTGGGTAATGTGTATCTCATTTGTTCTCAAAACAATTTTCAGTGATCTTCAATTTCATTATTGAAGTTGGTTAAATGGGTTTATATATATATTGATGAGGTAGGTAGAGGTATTTAATAAACGTCGCACTGTGGATAACACAACGGGATATTGGCGACGGTCCGAAATCAAACTCGAAGGGAAAGATACGAAGATAACACCACGTAATTTTGATCCACGATCAGATGATGATGTAACGATCTCCGGACGAACGGATCTCCGGATTACGAACACATATAGGTTATAAGAACAGTTATTCTTATGTTCTGGTTGCTACTGTTCTAGTAGACGAACATCGATGTATGACAGTGCCTGCGTTCTGATACGATTAAGAATACGAAATGTTGGGTTCTGTTCTGATAAGAACACAAATAAGGACAGATTCGCTGTAGACGATAGGGATGGGCAAATCGATTCTTTTGAATCGACTCAGTTGAAAGATTCGTTCAAAAGAGTCGTTCACCGGAAACAACTCACTTGGACTTCCGGTACAAGCAGCGCCACCTGGTGTTGAACTGTCGTACTATCTCGGCGTTTCTCCGAATTCATTTCTTGGAGGGGGTGGGGAGAGCGTTTGTAAAACTTGTTTCGTGGAGTTTTTTCTTTCTGAGAAACACCTATTACTCGACGACTTGGTGTGGTGTTTTCGTCGCGCTTTCTTTGTCAATCTTATGTATTTATAGACAAATCCTGTATTACTGTTGTCATTCTACTGATGCGTCTGTGAAATTCTCACAAATTTTAGAAAAGATTTCACGATTTATATTATAGCCGTTAGCTGTCTAACCTCTAGTTTACAGGATCCGAGTTCTATTTTTTAGTCTTGCATTAGAAATGAATCACTCATGGCTTTATTCACATATAGAAACAAAGCCTCTAATCTATGAAATATTCATTATTTCTAAAGTAAAAAATACACTCTTCTCTCTCTCATTTTATAATTAATCTCAGAAATGAAAAAATAATAATAAACTGAATTAAACACATTAAAAAAAACTTTACATCAATTATTCAAGATTTTTATCATGTTTAACTCAGTTTATTATAGTCTTCATTTCTGAGATTAATTTTAAAATGAAGAATATTTTTTTTTTTTTACATCAGAAGCTTTGTTTTCATGTGTGAATCAAGCTATAAGAAATTAATTTCTTATTCCAGAACTCGGATCCCGTAAGCTAGTTTAGAAAGCTAGTGGCTATAATATAAATCGTGCAATACTATCAAAGTAGAAAGAATAAAAAAAAATGTTAAAAAATAAATTTCACTCATAAAATACAGCAGTAGTTAATATGTTCAAACTTTTCGTGCTATAAACTGCACTTGTTCAGTCAAATTCATACAGTATAAAAAGTTCGCCAAGTACAGGAAAGACCATTCAATACGTACAAATTTTTACTGTACATGATTACGGTTGATAAAGAGCACGAAATTAGAGGGTGTATACTTAATTTAAAAAAACCGGTAAAATTTGTCTGTTTTTATTTTTAAGATGTTAGTCTCAAGATCGGAAGATTCCTGGTTCAAATCCGGGTCCGGGCATGGATGTTTGTATGCGTATGGTGTAAAGGCGGTTGGTGCACCTTAAATCTGTCGTGACCGAAAGTCCTCACGTTGGGTTGGTGTGGGAGTTTGGAGAGTGGGGAATTACCATCAATAAGTACTGGTAATTAAATGTTAATTAAATTTTATTTAACGTCGCACTAGAGCAACACAATGGGCTACTGACGACGGTCCTAGACCAATCTCCTAAGGGAAAGATCCGAGGACACCACCACGTAATTTTGAACCATGGTCAGATGACGAGGCAACACCTGAGTTGGCACATTAAGTAGAAAATAATATTAAAAGTAGTAAATAAATTATTTCAAAACAGGTAGGTAGTTGAATTAACTCTCCACTGGAGCAACACAACGAGATTTTCAACTGTTCGGGATCAATTCCGAAGAGAAAGATCCGAGGACACCTCGTCGGTTTCATCCACGGTCAGATAACACTGGTATCCCTCTTTGCAAACTTCCACACCATGCCAACGAAGGAAATTTGAGGCCACGAAAGAATTAACATGCACCAGCCCACACGTACACAACGGTATTTTGTTGAATCGAGAATCGAACTCACAACCCTACGGTTGTCAATCCGATACTCCTCCTACCGGGTTATTGAGGCCCCCATCTCAAAATACAATTGCTTTTATTCTTGTTCTTAAACATTTTTGTTTTCGAGAAGATAATAAATTCATTTCTGGAAATTAGAGAAAAGTTTTCATAATTGCAGTTCATTTAATGCATTAAAAGTATTGCTCGATTTTAAATTCGTAAAATATGAAGAAATTCCTAAAAGGAAATATAAAGAATAAAATCAAAGCAAGAAAAGTGAAATGAAAGTTCTTTAACTCGAGAGAACCGAATCAAGACATGACTCCCTAATATCCTCGAAATAGCCTATTGGGTTGCTCTACTACCGAAGCGACCTTAATTCAGCCTTTTAACATTTTAAAAGTCTTACCTAAGATTTGTTAGATTGGTCTAATTTCCTCGTCTGTCACCAACCCATTGTGTTGCTATAGTGCGACGCAAATTCAATAACATCCTTGTTCGTCCTCGATAAAATAATAATAATAAATAACGATAAAATAAAAAACAGCAGTAAGCATTTTAAATGTATGTTAAATATGTAACTTTGAAATCGGTTCTGTTTGTTTTCAAGATTGAACATTCAGGTTTCATACCTTTCAGAACTTCAATTTAGCGCACGTTATAACTTTACTCTCAAGGTTTTTCGAGATACATTTGTTGCATGCTTGATAGACCACATGATATAGCATGGAAATATATTTCTATTAAATAGTATTAGAAAATTTATATCCATCCGTATTAATTTCAAATTAAAGGTTAACATGCTGATTTAATGACTTTCTTCTTTGTCACATATTCAGTAGTATAGATATCAGTGAAGTAGATTGAAGTTGTTTTCTTATAAGTAGGACTATTAATTATCATTGCAACGAAATCTATCTAACATAATAAAATCTAACATCCTATATAAAAGCTCACAAGAATGAGAGATTTTTTGATGATTCATACGAAGGAAAACATTTTCAAACTAGTAAATAAATGTCTTCAAAATATAATTGCGCAAAATGTAATTTGATTGCTTTCAAAAATAAAACGGTGTAAAATACAGAAATGCTTACAATAAAGAAATTTTTCTAGGAAAATGAATAAAATGCTGAAAGAAAATTTTCGTCGTCAATTTTCATCAAAACTACTTCAAATAAATTCAAAATAATGAATCAATTTACTTAAAAAAATATTAAATTAGAAGATATTTGACGAACTCAAGTTTATGTTTATGAAAAACAATATTTGTTTCCGAAAAGAAAAATTCATTTATGGAAATAGTAGTGGTACCTAATTTTAAATTCCACATTTTGTGAAGAAATTGTAAAAAGAAACACAAAAGAAAAAAAATCAATGCAAAAAAAAAATTAAAAAAAAATGAAAGACTTTTATCTTATTCCAAACCAAACGAATAAGTTCTCAACGTTCCGTAACTCAAAGAGTCGAAACCCAAAAGAATCGAAACCCAGAAGAGTTGTTCAAAGAGCCGAATCCGAAAAAGAGCCGAATCCGAAAAAGAGCCGAATCCCAAAAAGAGTCGAAACCCAAAAGAGTCGTTCAAAGAGCCGAATCCCAAAAGAGTTGGTCGTTCACCGTTCATTTCGTTCACGAACCGAATCAATTGGCTCCTATTGGCGATAGGGGAGACACTCTTATGCTCAATCATATGCTTTGGCGTCCACTGTATGTGCCTCAGAACCTGTTCAACCACTTTTCAATGAAAAGATTATAGCTAAAGCTGAAAATGTAGTAGCCATACAATGGAAACTAGTAACCCTACAGACAAAAAAGAAAAAAAAACCCGCACATGAAGAAAAGTAGTGAATTGATGATTCGATTCATTTTGAAAGGAGTTGCTTGACCGATTCGTTCATTTTAAAGATTCGATTCAATTGAACGAATCACTCATTTTCGTCCCATCCCTAGTAGACGATAATAATTGTTAATTTTTTGTTTACGTCGTACTAGAGCAACACAACGGGCTATTGACGACGGTCCGGGATCAGTCCCTTAAGGGAAAGATCCGAGGACAACACCTCGTAATTTTGAACCACGGTCAGATGACGAAGCAACACCTGAGCTGGCACCCCGCTCTCCAAACTTCCACGCCAACCCAACGTGAGGACTTTAGGCCACGACAGATTTAAGGTGCACCAGCCGCCTCTACACCATACGCTTACAAACATCCATGCCCGCACCCGGATTCGAACCAGGAACCTTCCGATCTAGAGGCTAACACCTTAACCACTATACCGGTTGGTCGGCCCCTAGTAGACGAGAGGAAAGGAGACGTGTTTTTACACAGGACGGTGCGGTGTGTGTATCTGAAACTTTGTACTACATTGTAAAAATAAATGTGCATGTCCAATTTAGGTATGCAACGTCCCTCTGTTCTTGGCCACTACTACACACACTGTCTGTCAAATTAGACATCGCTCGGTCACTCTGACAGTTGAGGTCACACCTGAGCTGACACCACTCTCCACACTGTATGACACCACTCTCCACGTAAATATGACGCATGACCAAATTATTGCTGCCTGATCCTTATAGCTATGTGCTCTGCACATTTTACTGATTGTTCTGATAGCTATGAACAAGAATTTTGTTTTTGTGCTACCATCATAATATATAGGCTTCTAATTGACTTTGTAGGGATGAACTTTTCTCATTCATTCCAACCTTATTTATGGGAATTTGCCTTCTATAACGTCGGTTTTTTTCAAAACTGCATAAATTTACCAGGTTTATTAACAAATATCGAATACTTTTTCAGGGATAACATCGGTTTTAAATTTATTAACTTCGCTTTTATTAGCGGTGTATTTCATGAATTTTTACACAGATTTCTGCCATTTGTCTAAGTAACGAGATTTACGCAGAGCGTAGTTTGTAAGACCGCCTACGAAGCATTTTTTTTCATCCATATCTGTATCTTGCACTGCAGGAGTCTCTTTAAGTCCATTTCCTTTTAGCTGTAATCGATCACTTCGATAACAATCATCTCTCGGGAGTATTAAAATTTCCTCAGGATACGTCATTGCATCAGTCACGCAACGGGGATGGAATAACTTGTATCGCTTCGAGTTTTCAATCGTGATTTATGGATTTTAGAATTATTGATCAGAGTACGTTATGTATTTACATAAAAACAATGAAACTGAGACGAAAGACGTCTTCTGCGTGTAATTGGTTGGGATGGAAGGATAGATAATAATTCACAAGTTAAAACGTGATTTTTTAAAAACGTGTTTGTTATAACTTCGATGATTTCTTGGCTAGCGAGACCCACTTATGCATTATTGTAAATCTGTAATTTTTTGTATTGCATACGGATTAAAATATCTAACTATTGCTAATTCAATATCAATTTATAAAAAATTATGTCAAAGTTTGCTTTTTTCATGACTTTCCATTTTTTTTCAAGGTCAGAGGGAAAAAATAGGTATAAAATGTTGATCGATGAAATTTTTTTTATGTTACACAATGTTCCCACTTTTTATGTTTCGCACTAGTACCAACTACTTCTATTTTGACAACAATTTTTTAAAATTTTGTTTAAAGTCACTATTTTTGATTTTTTGTTGGTCAAAAGGACCCAGTTAGATATTTTTTAATCAGTGAAATTTTTTTTATCAGATCTGTAATCCACTAACCAACGTTTTCGAACTAGGTTTGGTAATTCTCCCACTCACAAAAACTGTTTTTCGGCCCGCCTTCACATGATGCGTAGAAAGCATGTGCCGCTATCATCTGCCACTCAAAACTAATGTAAAAAAAAAAAAATACTGGGGAGTTTTTTGGAAAATGTTTAATCCTAGAAATTTTTATTCACAAGTTGCAAAGCAAAGCGTAGCGTTTATTTTTACAAATACTTACGTTGAAATTAGCGCAAGATGTGTGTTCAATGTTTTTGTTTTTGGTTTCTGGGAAAGACTGAATGAATACTGAGACAATTTTACGCAATATAAGAGAATAAATTACATAGATAGGTTTATTTTGGATCGTTAGAGAAAAATTGATCAGGCCTCTTCTTGGAACTTAGTTTCCGGGAGTCTTCATTTAATTTTTTAGGTTCGGCCGTTTACCCAGATTTTTAAATTTTAGTTTTTGTGTATAAATTATAATTTAATTTATTTTCAAAGACACTTTTGTAAAGCGAAAAACGTGGAAGCATTTCAGTTTCTGTTAGCAGGTAAACGTCATTTGATGGAATTATATGTTTTTAAACGTTGTATGTCGTCGACTTGGAAAAGAAACTTATTAACTGACAAAACAAAACTTATTGTACCGCTATTAACTGTTTAAATAGTACATTTTACGACAAAAAATAAAAATTATGAACACTTTGATAGCGTTAAGTAACTTTTAAACAAATTAAAAAGTGTCAATGTATTTTTCATCCTGATAATAAGTGTATTCGAAAATATGTCCGTTTGTGAGTTTCGGCTCTAAGCCTATGATTTAAACTCAAAACAAGATACATAGGAATTTTGTGAGGAAGTGATTGTAAAAAGTATTGAGAGATAGAGAGAGAGAGATAGATAGAGAGAGAGATACATATACATATACATATATATATATATATATATATATATATATATATATATATATATATATATATATATATATATATATATATATATATATATATATAAAGTTGTATCTGGTATTCTAGATTTAATTTTCTAAAAATATTAAAAAATATTTTTGTGTGAATGTTTTTACACCCGTGGCTAAAAATTCTCGATAACTTGGGGACGCTTTTTGTTGATCTTCTACTGTTCGATATAAATTTTATAATACTTATTCGCAGAAATTGGGAAAAAGTAGTTTTTAACGAAATCGACCCCATTAATATTACTATAACACGTTTAGACAGTTCCTATTGAGAATTCTAATGCATTTTTTCGCGTTATTAGGCGCATAGAGAAGTCATACCTTGCCGATGAAAGGAACTAAGTGATGCTCACACGTGGAAAACATTTCAATGTCTTTAACAATGACCATCTCATCATGGTCTTCTTCAAAAATGGCGTCGTTGAGTACATCTGAAATAGAAAGGAGACACTTTAAAAAGGTAAATAAAATACACAGTAAGTTCAGAATCATATCTGTTACAAATTTTCCTCTATTCCATGCATGTTAAATAGAAGAAGTATCTCATTTCAATAACGTACTCGCTAGAGAGAACCATGTTATTTGTTTATTGTCGAATGGCAACAACAGATATACGTAACATAAAATAGACTGTTACGGAATTCATTCGGAAATTTCGAAGCGTTGTTTAAATGTGCTTGAATTGAGCCAAGGGGCAGAGCCTCATATTGGAAAATCTACAAGGAAGAGCTTGTCACTCTAATGAAAAATTCAGCAGTCAGATCACAGAAAGCAATGGGAGAAATTAAAATGCAGAATAACTTTTGAACAAAGGAATATGGGATGAAATTACAGTAGATGTTCTCTATTTAACTTTCGGTAACATAACCGAGATGTGCTTTTTTCCTCGTAAATTTGAGTGGAAATAAAACTTAACACCAGTAATAAAAAAAAACGAAATGCTGCTATGTTTTTGGAAAATTTTATTTCATTTGGAGGTATGTAATCCATTTGGTGTGAATATGGATGTTATATACATTAAATGGATATAAATAAAATATGAAGTGCGAGTAACGACTCATCAATACATATAGCAATCAATAAAGTTTAGCGTAGATGCTATACGCAGATCTACTAGATTTATAATTAAAATGAATTGCTCTTAATCCTCTATTTTTGCAAAAATAATAAATAATCTCGGTACAGCTTCAGTCTACGTTTATCGCGGTGGCAACGGACTTGGCGCTTTTTTTTTGGCGCATTTCTAATGTTGACAAGGAAATAATTATTTAAAAAATATTTTTCTTTTTACAACGGAGAGTAATAAATTTCAGAAACGCATTTGTAAACGTTAAAAAAATATTGCATACGTAAATAATATAAATATGTGTAAATAAAATGTATAAAATACAATCTGAGACGACAGCACTGTACCGTGACATAAATTAAAATGAAGAAAAAAAAAAAAAAAACCCTCCACAACTGGTAATGGTAATGGTAATTTTAGTTAACGTCGTACTAGAGCAACACAACGGGCTATTGACGACGGTCCAGAATCAGTCCCTTAAGGGAAAGATTCGAGGACAACACCTCGTAATTTTGAACCACGGTCAGATGACGAAGCAACACCTGAGCTGGCACCCCACTCTCCAAACTTCCACGCCAACCCAACGTGAGGACTTTGGGCCACGACAGATTTAAGATGCACCAGCCGCCTCTACACCATACGCTTACAAACATCCATGCCCGGACCCGGATTCGAACCAGGAACCTTCCGATCTAGAGGCTAACACCTTAACCACTATACCGCCTCCACAACTGGTGAAAAACCATTAAACAACCCAATGAAATCAAAGAAAAAAATTAAAAAGGACCAATAAAATCAGAGGACAGTTTAAAAAATCAAAATAATCAATGGAATAAAAGAAAAAATGTCAAACGAATCAATGAAATCAAACAACAGTTTAACGGATTTTTAAAGAAGTTTTTAGAATATTCAAAATGAAAATTTAAACATTCCATTTTACGAGGTTGCCTTAAAAAACGAAATAACTGCAATACTGTATAACTGGCTTACCTTAGCTTTAACCTGCCATAACTCTCTATTAAATGTGCGCCATAAAAAGCGTCAAGGCCATTGCCTACGCGATAAACGTAGACTGAAGCTGTACCATAATCTTTTTGCATAATACTAATAATCAAATTTAGACTTTTTCGGTTATGTATTTAATTTTAATAGTTCGAAATCATCCTGTTTTCGAGAGGAGTAAAGTTTGTAATGTTACCCAAGTCTAATTCAATTTTGAAACAACAAAAGACTGAGCTAGTATTTTAAATGGACCGATTCAATTGCAGATCTCCAGGAAACAAAGTAGGAAACGATTGTGAATCTTATTGAAGTTTCTATTGAAGAATCTTATTGAAGGGTGACTAGCGTAATATTTTAGAGTGACATTTAAGGCTCATTTAACTCGAAGTGCAAATATAATGATATTCAATACACAACTTTTTTTATACATAAAAATGGTAAGTGAGAATCTGACTGTTTCAGTTGATAAGTGAATTGTAAGTGTGATTATGAATCTGTATTTACAAGTATACAATTCTAGAAACATAATTCTCTCGATATATATGTCTTACCTACTGTTAATTTTACAACTGCCCAATAACGAAATAAAAAAAAACCCGTTTAATGAGATTCTTATCAAGCAAAGCATTTTTTGTCATTCTGTAATATGCAAATCTGGACGACTTTCTATACGAATATTTAAAAATATACACTACCCTGCAATATTAAACCGGACGCCTCCGGATTTGCATAAAATTCGACTACTTGGTTAGGTTTTTTTCGTGGTATGGCCTGGGACCTTTGCATATTGTTCCTGGCCAAATGAACGCCGACTCCTACATCAACATTTTGAACAATTCAGTTCTTCCTACGCTCTGGCAATTTTATGGAATGGACGAATGTTACTTCCAGGACGTTAACACTCCATGTCATGTTGCAGCCTCTGTCAAGCAGTGGTATCAAGAAATGGATGTAAGACGTCTTCCCTGGCCTGCTCAGAGTCCCGACCTAAACCCCATAGAACATTTGTGGGATGAGTTAGAGCGACACTTATGGACCAGGGAACCACGTCCGAAATCTACAGCTGAGCTGGTAACATTCTTGCAGCAGGAATGGACACAAATACCCATAGCTGTATATCAAAACCTTGTTGAAAGAATCTCCAGAAGGCTTGGGAGACCATCCCCCTATTAAAGCATGTATTCTTTCACTTATACCACTACGTCTTGTTGTCTGGTCCATTGTTGTAGGGTAGTGTAGTGAAACAGTTTTTTATGATTTCAATTTCAATGACCGGGGGGTAAATATTTTTGTATTAATGTCGCATTGGGGCAACACAACAAGCTATTGACGGCAGTCCTGGATCATAACAGAAAGGAGAGAACCGAGGACAACGCCACGTAATTCTGAACCACAGTCAGATGACGATCAATGACCTGAGGATTTGAATCAGTCAGTTTTTATCAATCCTTATCAGTTTTGTTGACTAAATATTTCTGCCCTTGAGTAAATCTCATCGGTGCTGCGGTTCACTGGTTCTCGTTTTTACAATCCCAATTTCCGATAAGGGCATGATTATTTGTATTTGTTCGGAATATACTTCAGTGATTATGTCCTGTCTTATTAATCCTCCTGTAGAATAAGAAAATGCAGTGGAGAACGATAAAAAGTTAACCATATGAACTCACTCTTGAAGTACGGTGAACAACTTCAGATTTTTCAAGAAATCGTGGTAAAAAATGAACGTTGTTTTACATAGAAAAGAAGCTCAAGCAGGATCGAACCAAAGATTATATGTTTGCTACTCCCATTTTCAGGCCTCCGCATTTCCACAGGATTCATTTCAACAGGTTTGATTGTAATCAATGGTGCAGTTTTTCAGGTTGCGATCAGAGACCTGTTACGCACAATGAGTTGAAGCATCACAAAAACACGAGCTCCACACGTTCACTCACGACTATTTAGAAAATTGAACATAAAATGAAAAATGCGTTGAAAAATCGATCTTATTTTTGCAGCGTAGTTTAAATCACCACAGCCTGGTGTACGTATGACAGAAAAACGCTCATTTCCTTTAATGGAAAGCTCGAATTCCCCTCACGAAATTATTCGAAGTTAACCGTTCAAATGTGTCAACAATTCCCATCGACGCAACCCTTTTCTAAATGAAAGCCTTCGAGCTAAAAAACAAAAACAAACATCTAGTAACTGCTCCCAAAAGAGGGGAAGAGGGATGCAATATACCGCATCTCAGAATCCAATAAACGGTTTCCGAAGGCAAGCTGAAACCTTTCATCCACGACCAGTATCCAATCAGGCTAAAAGATCAAAGAAATATTCGAAAGGTGATCCGGGTTACCTTGGAGACCAAGAATGTTTCTCTCCTCATCCATCGTGAAAAGGTTAGAAACGTTTCTTTGTGAGTTAATGGTTGAAATATGAGCCGTTGTTCGAACACTTCCAAGCCGTTTCAGTTTTTATAGCAACACCACAATTAAAAATTCAGACGAATTGTTTATCATCGTCGCTTAATTCAACGTCTCAAGGTATAATTATTATAAATGTACGGGTTTGAAACATTTTAGATGCAAACAATATCCTAAAAATTGATACTTTGATGTAATATTTACGTTGTTTTAAATCGGGGATGGATACACTTGCGGTCTAGAATTTATAGTTCTTAGTTATGAATCGTTTTTTTTTATAATTTAGCAAGACGGAATGAAACAGTTCAACTTTGTATAGCAAAAACTACTTCGTGGAAGAGTTGGGTTACACTGATATATATAATACTGCATTACAAGTTAATTTTTGTAGTGGTGGCTAAGCTCTCTTTTATAGATATGGTTCTTAATCAGGTTACCTTGGAAACCAAGATTGGATTCCAAGCCCTTTCAATTTTGATTGCTATACCTACCGCAATATATACACTGATATACAGGGTGGTCCCGAATTCATGGTACAAACTTTAATGGTAGGTACAGGACATTGTAACAATGATTTATTGTATAGGAATGTATAGTCGCAAGTGACGCGGTGAGGCGAAAACAGGGGAAATAACGGCCGAAAGGAAAAACAAAGATTTTATTGAAAGCGTTGTTGACAAGTGTCATGTTTACAGTAATTGTTCAAAATTGCGTCCACCAGTATCGATACATGCTTGACAGCGTCGGTGGAGCGATTGGCGTACACGTTCAAAGATGCCTGGTATTTCACGCACACCTGCAGCAGCTACAGATAAGCGAGCGACGAGATCCTCATCTGAGTCAACTGGAGTCTCATAAACAAGATGCTTTAGATGTCCCCATAAAAAGTAATCGAGGCTCGATAAATCGGGAGATCGGGGTGGCCAAGGGACTGGTCCACCACGCCCAATCCATCGAGTACCAAACGTGGCATTCAGGTAATTCCGTACATCAATGCTGAAGTGTGCTGGCGCCCCATCGTGCTGAAACCACATGCGGTTACGAATGGCGATCGGAACATCATGCAGCAGTTGTGGTAACACTTCTTTCAGAAAAATAAGATAGCTTCCGCCAGTGAGCCGCGTGGGTAGTAAGTATGGGCCAATCAAAAAGTCGTTCACAATACCAGCCCACACATTAATACTGAAACGTTGTTGAAACGCATGTCGACGCGTTGCATGTGGATTATCGGTTGCCCACACATGGGAATTGTGCGCATTAAAGACACCCTCGCGTGAAAATGTCGCTTCATCTGTAAATAGCACATAATCTACGAAATCCGGCTGCAACGCACATTGCTGCATCACCCACAGGCAGAAGTTCACGCGGCGAGGATAATCTGCCGGATTCAATGCTTGTACTTTCTGAAAATGGAAGGGGTGTAAGCGATTTTCGTTTAACACTCTGCATACAGTCTGATGACTCACACCTACGTCACGCGCAACAGTTCTTGTGCTTGACTCGGGTCTATCAGCCACAATGTTCAAGATGCTTTCTTCCAGCCTTGGAGTGCGTACAGCTCTTACTCGACCAGCGCCATGTCTGTTGACGTCGAACGCACCTGTTTCACAAAGTTGACGATGTAACCGTTGAAAAATTCTATGATCCGGCATTCGTCGATCAGGATACTCCGCGCGATACATTCGTAACGCAGCTCTGCCGTTACCATTTGCACGGCCGTACATGTAATGCATGTCTGCTTTTTCTGCATACGTAAAGTCACCCATCGTCTACGGCAGCACAATTGTGAATGGCGCTTTTCCCTACTGCGATGCATTATGTTCAACAGCGGCTAGACATCTACTGCCCTCTACCGGCAATGATACCAACCGATCACTCCATTTCTCTTTCCTTTTATTTCCCCTGTTTACGCCTCACCGCGTCACTTGCGACTATACATTCCTATACAATAAATCATTGTTACAATGTCCTGTACCTACCATTAAAGTTTGTACCATGAATTCGGGACCACCCTGTATATAATACTGCATTATAAGTTAATTTTTGTAGTGGTGGCTAAGCTCTCTTTTATAGATATGGTTCTTAATCAGGTTACCTTGGAAACCAAGATTGGATTCCAAACCCTTTCAATTTTGATTGCGATACCGCAATTAAAAATGCAGACGAATCGTTTATCAACAGCACATTTCATGTTATAATTATTAAAATAAGAGTTTGGAACACTCTAGATGGCCAGATAATTTTCTAAAGATTGATATTTTTACGTAAATTGTGCGGTTTTTTAAACGGAGTATTATCATCGTTACTATCTGAATCATGTTAACTCCGTGATAAGTGATGGTTTTGAAACACCCAAGTCTAAAGAGACTAGAATTTTTCCTGATTTCAATTGTGTTCAATTGTTTTTATACCTGTGACCACATATTTCTACTTTCCTTGTAGGGACGGCAAAGGGAAAAAATCACATTAACTTGGTATATTTAGCTAATGCAAATATTCGAAATTAAAATAAAAAGTATATGAGTTGATTTTATGGGCCATTTTCATTTTTATTGCTTTGTGCTTGCATTAATAACGTCTTGTTACGTAGTTTCCTTTACGGAAAAAAAGAAATTACAGACGAAATTCTCGTGCTGCGCAGTTTGAGAAAATTTAAATAACATTTATAATTCGGAACTGATATTATGGAATTTAATTAATGATAAATAATTTAAATATTATGCTACAATATTTATCAAGTGAAGCATTTGAATTTCAATAAACGAACTATCATAGAAAATAGCGTCCAATATGTGAAGCTGCATGTAAATTTGAAATTTGATTCTGGTCAGAGAATGAGAGTTCCTTATCGCTTCAATTGTTGTCAATGATTTAGATATCTACTAATCAAAGTTGTTCGATCATGGAACGATCCACAATCAATACTGGATTCTACTCAGGATTATTCTTTAAAAAAAGGCGTCTTGGAAAAACAAGAAATTATTTTATTTTCAAATCGTATCTCTTTCACGAGGACAGCTGATAATTCAGAAACAATAGATCCTAAGGAATCAAAACATTTCATTTTGACTTGATTTGAGTTAACTAACAACAATTTGGGAAATTTTTTGCTTCTTTAGCAATTTCCTATAGTGAAACTAGGATGATTAGCTTTCTATGAATTAAGTTTGATGAATATTGACAACATATTCGACGTTCAGAGAAAAATTGAAAATGAGCTAAAATGTATCGATTTTTATTAAATTTATATATTTCCAATATATAATTATTGGTATATAATAACATAAGTTATTTTATTACCATATATTATTACAGAAATATTGTAAGGTTATACAGTTTTTAAAGTAATTGTCATTATGGATGGGGGGGGGGTGTCAGTTGGTTAGCAAAACTATTATTATCCAGCATCTTCAAAGAACACTATGCACAAGATAATAATCACCCTATTTATTATTATGTGTTTTTTGAATGGTAAGGATACTGATTATTATTCTATGTAAAACTATCTAACTAGTATAGTGGCCATAGTGTTCATCTTCAACGCAGTAGGTTTTGGTCTGTAAGTGCATGGATATTAGTGATTTGTTAGGAGTAACGATGGCCTACTCATGGGGTACTCATTAAGTCGTCACTTTGCCCCTTTTAGTACCGAAGTATATAGCATAGAATAAAACCTAAACCAGTCCGTCTTTACATGCCGTGTTCCATTGATGCAAGCATAAGATCTGAAAGAACTGTTTTTACGCTCACAGAAGTATAAAGGACCATAATCATGTGTGCAAGATAATGCTTTTAGAGAGGGCCTTAACTTTTATTACTAAATGGCTTATTATAACAATGTTATTGAGAAAGCTGTTTAGTGTGCCTACTAGTCTAGCAGACCAGAACATCCCTTTTTTTTAACCAATCGTATACATCTTCAATTCCTCTCCAATGCAACAGATGCTGCGATGCGGAAAAAAAAGCTTTTTCTTGCTCTGCGAGAGGCGAACTTTTCCCACACCTTTCTTCAACATCGTCCCCCCTTTTATTTCTCACAAAAGAGCCGAGAATGAAGTCTCTCGTTAGAACATCTTTCTCCTTGATCGGTTCGCGACTCCTTCCGGAACGCCCCCCGTATCCTACCCCTCCCTTTTCTTTTGGGACCGACAGACCGAATTTCTGCGAACAAGAAAAGGGTTTGGATAGAGAGGGCCAAGAAAACCTCTTGATAAAAGTATGGGAATAGGACCCTTCAATAGCGCGTTGGATTTAAAGAGTGGAATTTCGCCAGTATCGTATTTCAGATGTAATGATTTCAAAGCACTGATGTTTATCAGAGATTTACAAGGTCATGGTTTTAGTTTTCAGCCCAATTTATATCGTTTATCACACATTGAAAAATCGTTGTTTCGCTTTGGACCGCAGTAGCCCAGACGGTGGTAATTGGTAAATATTTAAATACGATAATTATACGGGGGATCACGGAAGTTAAAGAAATTTAGAAGTAGCTATAAGCCTCTACAAGTATATAATATCAATTTCACAATGCCTGCTCCAGGGCTTTTCTCCCTTACAGTATTCGAGCCATTTCAACTAATTTCAGTGTTGAAATCGAAATTAAAGTCACACTGGATCAACACAGCGTGCTATTAGCGACGGTTCAATATCAATCCCCAAGGGAAAGATCCGAGGACAACAACAATTTCGAACCACGGTCCGATGACGACGTCACACCTGGGCTGGTACCTCACTTTCCAAACTTCCACGCCAACCCAACGTGAGGACATATGAGGCCGCGACAGATTTAACGTGCACCAACCCCGTTATGACGTCGGTCTTTGGCTGGATTGAATTTCGAACTCTCAACCCTCAGGTTGATAGTCCGTTGCTCTTCCAACTGGGTTGAGTCCGCAATAGCCCGATCTCCGAACTTTCACCAGATAAATTTTCGAATTCATCTCTGCGTCGTTGATACCTCTTCTTTGCCCCGTTCTTTTGATGGTTTAATGGAGATTTTTTATGTGTTTGATGAGAGTACGGCCATATAATTCGTGATTACACTACTGAACTTACTCGCTTTGAGATTTTTCCGGCTGCCCTAAGTAAGTTATTTCTTTACAACCTTTTTTCTTTTCTTTAGTTTCCAGTGGTACGAATCCAACCAAAGACCGTCTTCTACGAAAGGGGCTGGTGCATTTTAAATCTCAAATGTCTTAACGTTGGTGTGGTGTGGAAGTTTGGTGAGTGGGGTGACAGCTCAGGTGTTGACCTCGTCATCTGATCGTGGTGTAACCCTTTCAATTTTAACTTTCCAAGAGGTTTTAGCAAGATATCTCGTCCATCAATATCTGGTCAGTTTTACTAATGGCGACATAATTTCATCAAGACATGGACTAAGAGTGTTAAAGAGGCGAAATTTCATTTTTTTAATGACGACTTCCAGAAATAATTTGCCATCGTACTAATACATGGATACAGAATATTACTTAACCCGATTAGTTGTTACCACTCCATATGACACTTTTTTGTCTTCAGGGAAAATGGTCAGCTTGCTAAATGTGTGTGCTTATTTTTCTTTAGTTCAATTTTCATTTTGGTTGGAAATAAGTCATAAACAATAACTTGTAATGTGAGCTCACAACAGAATCTAATACGGCATATAAATTATATTAATAATTCAATGGACATTCGTGAAATTTATTTGGTTCTGAATTTTTGTAGTTTATGAATATTTTTGGCGATAGAAACATAATTGATCATATGAAGCAATTCATTTTTTACCATACTTTAATGATTATACGGTAGACCACGGCAGTTAGAGAAATTTAGAAGTAGCTTTAAGCCTCTACAAGTATATAATATCAATTTCACATTGCCTGCTCCAGGGCTTTTTCTCCATTACGGTATTCGAGCCATTTCTACTAATTTCAGTGTTGAAATCGAATTAGTGCTCATGGCTCCATGAAATTTCTGTTACTAAAATTTGCTTTAAAATGGCATTTGCGTTATTTTATCCCATTATGAATTGACATTACATCCCACTGATAACGAAAATTCACCTGTTATCTATTACTAATCATCGAAGATTTTGCAATGAAAGACTCTACTTGCATAATGGCAGTTTCCCTCAGTTTGTAATTTTTCTTACAAAAATTCTTTAACTACTTCTTTCTACCATCTTGATTCTCAGTAATTTCCCTCTTATTTTAAACCAATCACTTTATCGTTTCAAATGCTTTCCTCCCGTCGCTACTCTTTCTTAATTGTATGACATTCACTCTAATTGTATCAAGATAATTTCGATATTCGATTTAACATTCTACTTTTTGTTTAGACCAGTTTTCATTCACAACTACCTCGTGCAGTTGTGTTCGTTTCATAATAAAATCTGCCTTTATTTAAGTCAGAGTTTGAAAACAAGTCGCTCGTCAAATTACATTTGGTCACTCGCATAGTGTAGTGAATTTATATGAAAAAATCCATTTAGAATCTCTCTCTCTGTGTATATATATATATATATATATATATATATATATATATATATATATATATATATATATATATATATATATATATATATATATATATATATATATATATATATATATATATATATATATATACATATATATATATATATATATATATATACATATATATATATATATATATATATACATATATATATATATATATATATATATATATATACATATACATATACATATACATATACATATATATATATATACGTATACATATACATATATATATATATATATATATATACGTATATATATATATATATGTATATGTATACATATATATATATATGTATATGTATATGTATATATATATATATATATATATATATATACACACACAGAGAGAGAGATTCTAAATGGATTTTTTCATATAAATTCACTACACTATGCGAGTGAATCCATTTAGAATCTCTCTCTCTCTGTGTGTATATATATATATATATATATATATATATATATATATATATATATATATATATATATATATATATATATATATATATATATATATATATATATATATATATACATATACATATACATATACATATATATATATGTATATGTATATGTATACGTATATATATATATATATGTATATGTATACGTATATATATATATATATATATATATGTATATGTATATATATATATATAAATACGTATATATATATATATATATATATATATATATATATATATATATATATATATATATATATATATATATATATATATATATATATATATATATATATATATATATATATATATATATATATATATATATATATATATACCGTTTGACCCATCCACACCAAATTTGGTACACTTATACTATAGAACACTGTGGAAAACATAGGCTTTATCTTTCCTGTCTTCAGACCAATCTGTAGCCACGAAAATTGGCACACTATTAGTCCTCAAAATGCCCCTCGAAGCCCCAATTTTAAAATCTGAAGTTTGTTTTTCTGCAATAAATGGACATGGACCAGGAAACAAGTTCTACAGAGTTCCTGTAGTTGAGTTAACACAGGGAAATGTGGCGGTCATATTTGGAATCCGAGCAACGCCGGTTTATTCTGCTAGTTGGTAATAAATACAGTAAAAAAATGTTCACTTGTTCAACTGGAAAAATCGTTTATAAGGTTTTAAAACAGATTGTGCACAGGAGGTACATTTGACTACTTCCCCGAATTTCTTGGCTCAAATTGAAATCAGCTCAGAGGGTCTGCCACCCTTGCCCCTGCCACCCACATCTCTCAGGTTGCTGCTGTACTAGCAACCTGAGAGATGTGGGTGGTGATACAACTTCTAATTCGCACGGTTTTTAAATGAATTTCAAAAAGTTATCTTACCTGTCAGACGGGAAAGCAAACTAGGCTTTATCCTTTATTTCAGTGGTCCCCAATCCCCGGGCTATGGACCGGTAACGGTCCGTGGATCAAATGGTACCGGGCTGCCCAAGGAATATTAAATTATTTCCAATTGATTTACTTTGGTGTATTTATCTCGGGTTTGTGCGCTTCTGATCTATGAAATGTCCACTCAAATTAGGAAACGGTAAATCAAAACTTGAAATTTGTTCTGTTACTAGAGCTTCAATTATGATTTATGAATTCTGTATGCCTCTATTTTCCAATTTTGACAAATGTGACAACTGTTTTCAAGTTGACAGACAAAGTAGCTGCATTAAAATCCAAACTGAAGCTGTGGGGACGGCGCGTGAACAGAGGCATTTTGGACATGTTTCAGACGTTAGCGGGGATTTTAGGCGAGACTGAGCCTAAACATTTACTCTCCTAGTTGGTGCACGATCACCTGTCTTTGCTTAAAAAAAAAAGAGCTCGAGCGCTTCGTGGGTATTTTGTGGTTGGGAAACCACAAAATACCCACGAACTAGTAAGGAATGGATCCGCAACCCATTTGTCAACAAATCAGGAGAATCTAGCATGTCTGTTCAAGAAGAAGATCAACTGCTGGAGATTGCAAATGAAATCGGCCTTAAAACTACGTTCGAGACAACAACTTTGCCGGTGTTCTGGATTAAAGTCATGGCGGAATACCTTGAGATTGCCACAACAGCACTTAAATCACTATTGCCATTCCCGACAACCTATCTGTGTTAAGCGGGGTTTTCTGTAGTGACAGCAACCAAAGCAAAACAACGGAATAAACTGGACATAAGCAACACACTTCGGGTGTCATTGTCTCCTATTACCCCCTATGAAACCGTCTCGTTGCAAAGAAACAAGCTCAGGGTTCTCATTAATTTAGCGTTCTAGTGAGTTAGAATGTTAAATCACTTTATATTCATTTTTTGGTGTAACTGTATTTTATTTTGAATGCATGTTTAAATACAATTAAATTAAAATTTATAAATCAGAACACTCTAAAATATATAAAATATAAACAATCAACGTCCCCCCCCCTCCTCCTCAGCGGGCCGCGTTAAAATGATCAAACGTTGATCCGGTCCGCTGTGATAAAAAGGTTGGGGAGCACTGCTTTATTTGACACAAACACAACATCACAAACAACACACAGAAACATGGAATACTAATCACGGTGTCATATCGTACACACAAGCAGTACTAATTAGAGCTTCAACAGCTATCACACGTCAGAGTGTACGCAGCGCCCTCTGGTCAGCATTTGAGTTTCAACAGGTGGCACAGGTGCGATTCCACCCAGAGTGTATTTTTCTCTTCTATATCAATAAAGTTTCCTTGTGTGTATGTCATTTTCATGTCGTTTTATGGTGCAGCATAACCTAATATGCACCATAAATCCTAACCAACCAAAACTATACTGTTATCTCAGTAAAAGCATCTAGCCTTATGGGGCTTATTTTGACTTACTTTGTAAAGTTAAAGGAATATGTTTGTTGATATCAGTCGCAAACATTACATACAGATGAAAATTTACAGACTATTTATTCACAAGTAGTAGATGCGATGATTGGATTGAATAATTTCTCTTGTACAAGATTTTACCACTTAATGCAATAAAATTAAAGATTAAAAAACTGATTGCCGATCACTGAATGATATCGGCGTCGATTTTGTCATCTCTCAAGGATGATAGGATAACCAGCAGATGTTGTACTAAAAACTGAACCTGTTCCGCGGTGATCAAATTTCGCACTCACATAGAAAGATGTGGGTCAAAGTTAATCCCCATAAACCCGGGATAGGAAAGGCAAAATAAAAAGGAGTTTAGTTGTGTGAAGGTTAATTCAGACATTGAATGACGTCAGAGCTATCGTCACTATCGCTTTTTCTCTCTCTAAAAAAGTAGATCTGCATTATCAACGCTGATGCAATTCCTTTCATTAAATCACCTCATGAATACTTTTCATAAGGGTTCATCACGTGTTTTTGTTATTGTTGGTAAAGATTGAGCCTTTTTTTTTATTAGACTGTGCAGGAAAAATGAAGACATTTCTCTATTGTCATATAAAGATTTAAGAGATAAAAATCTTTTTATAAACGCGTTTCCTTTTAAATCGTTTGAATTATTAACGGTTAACGAGAAGTACTTTCTTGTGCAGAAAATTAGATTTTTGGGGTCAAATACTTTTTTTTCGTAAATAAAAATATAATATGTCAAACACTGAAAAAGAAACTAGCAATCCGTAACAACTGCTTTAACGATTTTCAGTTTTTAAGTCAATGGGGTAATAGAACGCGAACTTGTTCATAGTTTCTATATTATGGAGAGCATAGACAGATGCACGTCCTATTTTGTAATATCAGAGACTAGTGCTCAACCAGTAATTACTTAGACGTCATACCATTATTTAAATGAGATAGAGAGAGAGAGAGAGAGAGAGAAAGAGAGAGAGATGAACACTTTTTTACATTTTAACTCTCAATGGTTAAAGCCACCAAAAACTATAAAAAAGTATTATTTTATGGAATTTTAGCAGTTCAGGTTTTGAACTCGGAATTGATGTATCTCAAATTGTATTTACTACGTAATAGAAAGTTAAAATTACTTTAAACGTAATATTTTCATGATTTGGATACAAATAGCGAACTTTAAGTTGCAGAGTTTTACTCTTTTACAAACTTCAGTTCATGGATGAAACATTTTTCTATATCGAAGCTCTTCACTGATATTTGCGATATTGATCTCTAAGGAAGTGTTAGTCCATTTGCGCGCAAAATCCTGACGATTCTACGGCACATACAGCAATGAGATTTGGCACACAGGTAATAAATTTTTGCAAATTTTGGGTCGCGGCGAATTTTAAAATTCCATCTAGAACATTTTAAAATGAATTTAATGAAATTTAATCATTATTGAATGCTACAGCACAGAATAGATCACAGATCCTAAATTTATTGTTTTCGTTTCCGGCGCGCGGATGAATAATTTTTCTGTCAGACGATAAAAACAAACAATCTTTTAACTGGAGTCAATTAGTTCTTTTTTTTATCTCCTAGACTGTTAAAGCAGATTTGAAACCTTCGAAAAATTTCACTTTAGATCCATACCTAAAAATATGATTTTCTTTATATAAATAACTTTTAAATTGAATACATCTTTTATATTTTCGCACGAGATTGTGACAACACGGTAACTTTCCCTTTCCAAAAATAAGCAGATTGCATTTCGCGCCCCTTCGCGTTAAAAAAAAAATACATTTCCTGCTTTTTTTAGTGGAGAGCAAAAAATAAAAAACATTTGGCAGGCATTGTTTAGTTCTTTTTCGCGGATTCGTTAAAGATAGATTAAAAATTTCAACGGATTTGAAATCTGCGGAAAATTTTACACCAGTATATTACCTTATATCACGGGCACGGGCAACGCCGGGCTAGACATGCAGTGGCTAGTAATATAATATTAACAAATCTATTCTCTCCGGTATGTGTGGCTGAATCGGTTTGCCCACAGCTTTAGCAATTTGCGAGTTATAGTGGCGAGAGTTCGATTCCTCCAACTTATAACTTCGTTACTCGACGGTACTGTATTGGTATTTGGCGCAGTATGTTCAATATGACCCCAAAGTTCTAAGAAATTGCTAAAACTAACCCCACTGGTATGTATAAAGTAATACCAGTCCTTTTTTTTTTTTTTTTTAACCAGACCGTGGTAGCTCAGTTATTAGAGTCGCGTATTATCAACCGGAGGGTTGTAAATTCTAAACTCGACCAAACCAGATCGTCGTGTAAGTGGTTTTTAGTAAACGACTGATTCAACATACACCAGCAATGGTGTATATTAAATATGTCGTGGCTTGAAATGTCTTCAAGTTGGCGTGGTATGGAGAACGGGGTGCTAGCTGAGGTGTTGACGACGTCACATGACCCTGGTTAAAAAGTATGAGGTTTTGACTTCCATTTTTCTCATAGGGATTGATCTAGGACCGTCACCAAAAACCCGCAGCTCCAGTACGACGTAAATTTAACTTTCTTCATCATTTTGAATATGATGGAAAGTTCATGCAAGTTATTGAAGTACCGCATTTATAATTCACTAGCCATTGCGTGGCTAGCCTGGCGTTGCCCGTGCCCGTGGGCTATTTTCCAAACCCTGACAGATACTACAACTGGGGGCGGTGCTAACCATAACGGCCAATGAGACTGAAATCAACCAAATATAAAATGATGTTTTCTTTTAAAGAGCTTCTTTTCGTGAAGCATAGATGGCCTAGTCGCTAAAGTCACCTACCTTCAGTTTGGCGTCGGCAGCGTAGGATGCCTTCCCGAGTTCGAACCCAAATGGCGGAAAAAATTTTAGATCCTCCAAATTATTTAAAAAAAAAAAAAAATACCAATTTAATTCCTTTTGATTTTAAATTACTTTTCCTAATTTTTAATACCCTTTTTATATTTTTCCAAGCTTCCGTTGATTTTACTTAAATAATATAAGAACCACTCCTGAACTCACTACCAGCTGATATTTTCCCGCCCCTCTGCCGTCACCTTTGCTTTAGGATGATGGTGTCGTATCCACCCCTGGTTTAGGACCATTCTGATGTAACAAAAATCATACATAAAACACTAACATATAATTATTAACTTTTATAATAAAAAGATACAATTTTCGGCTCCCACCTCTACCCACCCAAAGCCATAGATCTGAAAAAAAAAAGAAAAAAGAAAAATTATTTAAAATGTTTCATTTATTACACTGCAAACAGGAACAGACAGGATTTCAATTGTCTTTAGCATAGTGAAGGAGATTCTTATCCAGCGCTCGCGATCATTGGCCGTTACGGTTAGCCCCGCCCCCAGTTGTAGTATCTATGAGGGTTTGGAAAATCGCTGCCCGTGGTGTTGGTTTGCGGAGCAAACCAATAGCATGGACAACGCCGTGATGAAAGTTATTAATCTGGTGTAAACGTTTCCTCAGATTTCAAATCCGTTGAAGTTTTCAATCTATCTTTAGCGATTCCGATTTTACGAAAAAGAATTAACAATCCCACTCAAAATGTTTTTTATTTTTTTGCTCTCATTCCCTGAATTGGCATAGGACAGGAAATGTAATCTGTTTCTTTTTTTTTTTAACGCGAAGGGCAGAAGATGCAATCTGTTTCACGTGACGTCACAATCTCTTGCGAAAATATAAAAGATATATTCAATTTAAAAATTATTTATTCAAAGAAAATAATATAATTAGGTATCGCTCTAAAGTGAAATTTTCCGCAGATTTCAAATCCGTTGAAATTTTTGCTCTATCTTTAACGGTCTAGGACAGGGATGGCGAATCTATGACCCGCGGGTCAGACACTGACCCACGCAGACTTTTTAAAAGACACACGCGTTGATTTTTTAACTTATCATCATATTTCATCATATACATAAATAATTTTATTTATTTTTCGAACCCCTGTTTTAATAAATATGAAAAAAAATACAAGTTTTAATAAATATTTTAAAAATGAAAAAAAAAAAATAATAAATAAATAAATAAATCATAAATGATTTTTGCAAAATGTGTTAGATTTATTGATTATAGATAATGCTGTTTTAAGATTTATATTACGATATTTGTATAACTTGACATATTTACTAGGAATTTGGAAATGAAAATCCTGAAATATTTTCCTGTTACAAAAACATTTTCAAAACACAATAACAATGGAAAATACGCTTGACGTTCAAGAAAATGCAAAAAAAAAATATTTAATGATTATACAGGAAGTAAAACAAGACTTTGAGGGGAGATTTAATCAATTTAAAAGTTTGGAAAACACATTTCACTTTATTTTATAAGCATACAAAACGAAATTCGAAACAATGGAGTTGAACGAATTTAAGTGGCTAGGGATCCATGATTTAGAAATTGAATTAGTAGAATTTCAAAGGACCATACTTAGAAAAAAATAAATTTGATAAATTAATTTTCGAAGTAGAAGGGAAAATGTTAGAAATTAGTGCAAATTATAATGATCCCACACCAAAACTTGAAAATATTATATTAAGCGTATGGGCTTCTATACCAAATAATTTTAAATCAATGAAGAAACTTGCAAATTTTTAATATATATAT
The DNA here is from genome assembly GCA_947359465.1 of Metellina segmentata. Taxonomy (NCBI): domain Eukaryota; kingdom Metazoa; phylum Arthropoda; class Arachnida; order Araneae; family Tetragnathidae; genus Metellina; species Metellina segmentata. Next base: position 17,514,036 of record OX375878.1, on the reverse strand, counting down.
ATAAGTAAAAGTTGTAAAACAAAAAGGAATCGTTAACTTTTTAAAGGATTAAAAAATTGAAGACAAAAAAAAAATAGTTTTTTGCCATGCTCTTTTCCTTATTTCCAAGTGACCCACGAGCTATAGAACTAAAAAAATAATGAACAAATTTGACTAACCTCTTAAAAAGGTTCGCTTTCACTGGTCTAGGAGATAGAAAAAAAAAGAACTAAGTGACTCCAGTTAAAGATTATTAGCTTTTATCATCTTGTTGGAAAATCTATCCTCCGCGCAAAATCAAAACGGAAACGAAAACAATAACTTTCTCCTGGTTCCTCCGCAATGAAAATAAGTTGGCATGCTTCCAAAGGCTGACGGCAAGGTCACGTGGGTAGAAAAAGTCCAGATTCGGGTATTTCTTCTTTCGCAAAAGAAAGGCGTTAAAAAACCGATGGAGAATAAAACTATTAAATTCATTTAAAAATCTTCTAGATTGAATTTTAAATTTCGCCGCGACACAAAAATTGCAAAAGATTTGGACTACCTGTGTGCCAAATCTCATTGCTGTAAGTGCCATAGAATTGTCTGGCAAGAAACAAACAAACATACAGACAAACAAACAAACACTTCCTTTTATAATAGTAGATATATAAAAATCAGGTTATATGCTTTTATGTAAAATTAGTTCTGCATAAGACTATGCAATGGCCAAATTTTAATGGTAAACGATAAAAATTTAATGGATAAAATTAAATACAAACACAACATATTTTAGCAATCAAACTGCACGTCCGAATTTCCTCCTCCGCTTATGCATCATTTTTAAGTCTTATTTTCATTACATATTACATATTGTGTATTTTAAACTTTATATATTAAACTTCAGGTATTCGACAGTGGCGCGGTTATTACATTGACTCTGATTTGGATATTCTTTTTGCATAAAGCATCAAGAAATTTAATTTCAGCATTGGAAAATAAATATTAAACTAGAAGATTGTTGGAATGAAGCTTTGACGAAATCGTCAATGTAATATCCTCAAAATTGCTTCTCAAAAATTGTTCAAAAATTGTTCTGATCAGCTCAGTTATGGAAAACCTGATTGGTGATGAATTGGCCAAGTTGTTGTTGTTATTGCACATCCCCCAAAGGCTGGAAGAGCTATAGACCAGGTCCATGACATTAAACACCCTAAAGAAATCCAATACCAACAAAGGATCGGCAGCAAGATACTGCCTGGAGAACCCCAGGCACGCAAGAAAATGTTCAGGGGAAGACTGCTCTGTGAAACACTTGGTGCAGACTTCAAAACACATAGAACAATCAGCATATTTCAGAGATCTAAGATGCCCACTGAGGAAGCGAGTGAGAGTGGCCTGGTCCCTCCTGTTACAACCAAGTGCCAAAGATCCACCCGGTCGAGTACTCTGATACCAAGGATGCACTGGTGGAAAGAGCCAAGTGGTTTTTTTTCGATTTTTGTCCTAGAAAAAAGCTCTATATAGGTCAGAGACGCAGAAGGCGCCGAGGCATCACCAGCACCCGCTTTGGCCAAGTTCATTGATCAAGCTTCTTATGAGGAGCTTGTTGTTAAAAAGGATAAATTATTGGACTTATTAATACTGTTCTCCAAAACAAATATGGATTTAACTAAAATATTGTGGATGACCACTCCCCGATCAACCAGAAAACCACGAAGGATATAGCTGCAACTACAAGGATCTTCACCAGATGTAAGGTACTGTGAAACTCTTTGGTAGTAAAATTGAGGAGATGTATATCCTCCTGGACTTTAAATTAAGGTTACCGAGCAATCTATTAAAACTTAAAATACCCCCAATAAGAAACCTTGCATACAAGTTGCTACCCCCAAAGCAGTTTATAATTCTGACTCTTTTGATTCCCTTAGCGACATGGCCGAAGTACCGGATGTTCAGAGTACTGAAAAAAATCCCCCTATCATGGTCACTTTTACTGAAGACTACAATGTTCTCCAAAAGACTTTAACCGCGATCTAAGATTTCTGATTGTTGGAAAGGTCCCTGGCGACCTTCTAAGAATCTTCGTGTGTATTTCGGAAAGCTCATCCACTTCAACCTCCTGCGAAGATATTAAAGATGAACTTAAAGAACTCGGTTATCCCATAGATAAAGTCAACCAACTCAAACGTGCAAACCTTAAAAAAACTACTCCCACTTTCTTAATTCATCTCTGACAAAAACGACAATAAAAGCTACGAGGTCACACAGTTTATGTGCTTAATCGTAGATGTCAACAAATATCTTAACAAAAATGGAATTTCTCAATGTTACAGTTGTCGACCACTCGAGTGAAAATTGTAAAATGAGACCTCGATGTGTAGTTTGCCGCTAGGGACAAAGTCTTCAGACTATCCCAATGCGAATAACAAACCGAAGTGTGTAAATTGCCACGAGCAACACCCCACTAACTATCGAGGATGTACCAAATATCCCAACCTCAGGTCTTTCGTCATAAAACCGACACAACCTTGGTTCTCTTATGCATCGAAAGTTAAAAATTTGACCACTTCTCCCGTTCGAATGATCCCCATTGAGGCATTCCTAATCCCTTCACTCTGAACCTCGACCGTTCGAACCGATGCCCCTCCCCCATAGATAACCTTTGCGATATAGTGGATTTTGTTGAAGAAATTCGAACACTATTTGTCAATGTTTCAGACATGAAGAACTTGATACGGAGCATGTAGAAGAAATGTTCGGATTAGTCAAATGTTACTTTCAATACCGTCGATTAAGCCCCCTTCTGGACCATGTTCTCCATGACTATTCAATACAGCTAACTCAAAAATAGCTGTGGTCTATCATAAGACGGAGGGCTTTTAGCTCATGTGTTTCACACAACATCCACCCCACGTGTAATATCCGCTCCCCTGTCAAATGTAGAGCGTATTTTGTAATGATCTAGGGGTGTATGAAGAAAGAGTTGGATTTATTTAGTGCACTAAGGTTCAATATGCATATATATTTATATTTTAAAAAAGAAATTTAAAAAAATTTAGCAGTTATTTGGGATTAAATAACAGATTTTGATTCAACATGACAGTAACCCAAAACGTAGTTTTTGAGATACAGTTGTCTTGGTTGATATAAATAATGCATCAAAATATCTTAAACTTTGTCTTCAGCTTAAGGATCTGTATTTTATTACAACCTTTGTGAGGAAAACTCTATAAAAAGTCCCATAGATTTTTCTGGTATAAAATAGTGAAATCCACTAAAAATCTATCTTCAGGCAGAGTAGAATAGAACCATTTCATGTTGGACAAATTGCTTGGTTCAAATAATGCTATTTAGGCATATACCTTTCACGGAATGTGGCCGAATACTTCCATGGGTCTGATTTTATAGGTTATATTACAGTTCAAAGACTTTTGTGTAAATATTTCCATAATTACTTCATTATTTTAATGGAAGACTGAAATAGAAAGTCAGACCATTCATGTGGTTAGATTCTTAATAGTACTGTTAATTACAAGTTTCAAAAACACGTAAGAATAATTCGAAACGCGAAGGGGCAGAATACTTTTGCAACCCACTACATATGGTTGGTTGTAAAAAGATAAGAATGTTAACGTCGGTTTATCCGGTGACCCTGACATTACCTGAAACGAGATTTGGAATTTAATTCTTCTATCAAGGAATTCTTGCACCGTTTAATGTACTTATGTAAAGTTACAAAGAAACAAAAACCAGGAAGCAATTTATACATAAATTTACTTTGTGGTATAATCTTGTTAATTATTCTTTTCAAGTAGCTTTCATCCGCAATGTATTATACTAAAGCATACAACTAACCAAATGACGACAAACTTTGATGAAATGTCGTCAGTGTGTAATTTTGCATTCAGGAATAGATTGTAGCTTAGGTGGAGTGTATTGTTTCATTAGTAAATGAAGTTAGAGTCCTACTCTTGGAGTTTCACGGTCTTTACTTTTTATGATCCTTGTTCTGATAGAAAGATTGTCACATAAGTTCATAATCCATATAATTGAAAAAGTGAATATTATCTTTCCTACCAGTAAGCATTTTAAAGTTTAAATGATAACAAGTTTGACTGAAATCCTAAATTTTCTTTAATAAATCAATCCTAAAGAGTTTCTGGTTTCATCAAATGTCACAAGCCCTTTGAACATATTAGGACCACAATGATTCTTTATTCTTTTAACTGTTGTAAGTTCTATTCTTAGGAAGATTAATTAACTTCATGACTAACACTACTCCAGACTATAAAATCGAATTTGATTAATGAAATAATTGAAAAACTCCGTTATACAACTCTTGATTCTAAATCTGAATTTCAAAAATTAATTTGAGAGCCACGGTTACCCAGTTAGATTAGAAACGAGAGAGATAGAAGTTCGAAACTAGGTCCAGCCAAAGACCGTCGAGTACACGGGGGCTGGTTCATGTTAAATCTGTCGTGGTCACAAATATCCTCCCGTTGGCGTGGTGTGGAAGTTTGTAGAGGTGGGATGTCAGCTCAGGTGTTGACCATGACATCTGACCGTGGTTCAAGATAACGAGGCGTTGTATTTGAATATTTCCCTTTGGGATTGAACCCGGACGATCGCCAAAAGCCCGTTGTGTTGCTCCAGTGCGACTTTAATTAAATACCTACCAAAATGAATTTCAGTGAAGCTGAAATCGAATCTAACGTTAGAATTAGTAATAAACCGGATAGAAAAAAATATATAACAAAAAATATAAAAATATATAAAAATAATATATATAATATGTTTTATAATATGATAACCGAAATCGTTCTTACAAAAGTTCTGACCCATTTCAGAACAACTGCGATTCCCAATAACGATTTGCTTTTGATTCGTTACCTTTCTGCCAAGGGTGTGTAGGTGGTTATTAAACGTTGCACTGGAGCAACAGAACGGGCTATTGGCGACGGTCCGGGATCAATCCCGAATGGAAAGATCCAAGGACAATGCCTCATAACTTTGAACCAGGGTCAGATGACGAGAGTAACACCTAAGCTGGCATCACACACTTCAAACTTCCACAGTACGTCAACATGAGGACATTTGAGATCATGGCATTTTTAACGTACGCCAGCCCCCTTGCACACGACAGTCTTTGGTTTCTAAATAGAGAGATAATCTGATCATCAAAGGCTGATGTTCACAGACAAATATTTTGAGATTAAGAATGATAAGACCTTTATTTTAGAAAGGGGATCTACCTGAAAATGTTAAGCGAAAGATCTAATATAAGGTAAAGGTAATGGTAATTTTAGCTAACGTCATACTAGAGCAACACAACGGGCTATTGACGACTCTTATATAAGGAAAGCTCTCCTACTGAATCAATGGAGTTCATAATTGCTATGCCCAACTACACTGATGCTATGATTGCTTTGCACTGATGCTATGATGCTCGCATAATTGCTATGCCCAACTACACAAATATATGCACTGAAATGTACCAATGTTAAAAGGAAACCCAATGAAATACACTATATTGACAAAAGTATTTGAGCACTGCAGAAATTCGGAGTACGATCCATATTATAATGGGGTTGTTTTTCCTGGTCAGGGCTCGGCCCATTCCTTTATGAGCCTGTTAACATGAACGCTGACGTGTACCTCGTCGTTCTGGATCATTCGGCCTATACCGCAGCATTGCCGACCTCTTGTACAACAAATTTGTGTCAGTAATATAATTTTTATTTTTACTAAACCTTGTTTGATTTACATATTATTTGATTGACGTCAATTTGAGTCATTAGAAAAATAAGTGATGTTTCATTCAACGTCTGTAATTACTATAAATACTGTTCAGCGTCCTGCATTTATTTCAGCGCACAGCACGCTGATATCAATACGAAATTTGTGCCTTCCTGGATGATTTCGAATGAAAAGGTGTTTACTGCAAGACGAGGACTTTAATAAGACGCATAGGAAATCAAACAGTGTAAATTGTTATCTGCCCTTACTTTTGCAACACTGGTATGCAATTTCTCCTACCTATTTGAATACGATGTCCCCTTATATGGACTTTAAAACCTTTTCAGAAAACCAGTTTCAAAATGAATATGATTAAAAAAAAAATCAGTTATTTTTATAATCACTAGGGGACCTGCCCCCTGCTTGCTAACGCTCGCCAACCCCCGCAGGATTGCTTCGCTGCGCGAACCTATGGTCGCTTCGCTCGCCTCAATGAAGACATGTGTCCTAGCAGAAGGGATTGTTTACAAAATATGTTACCAAAAAAATGTTTTTTAAATCTAAATTTGCTGTATTACAGAAAAAATATATACAGTATCTTTAAATCAGAATTCAAATGAAAACTTTGTGCAAATTTTGACTCGAAATGTGAGCGTTGCTTTGGAAATTGAATATCCAGCATGTTGTTTGTGTGTACATTTTCCCAGCACTCAAACGACCCACACTTTTTCATTGAGTTTGTTGCCGAAAGTTGTAGTGCTAGCGTCTTATTGAACTATAATTGTTGGTCCTGAAAAGGACCGTTTTTTTTAAATGGCCCTGAAAAGATCCTCCGCTTTCTTTGATTTCTATTATAAACTAACTGCAACAGCTCATTAAAATTTCCTTTTTTTTTCAATAAAATTTCATCCGATAACGCTATAAATTCAATCGATGCGCGAGACTTCGCAATAAACAAACAATCGTACAGTGTTGCCAAAACGCGATTACAAATAACGTCTTTTTTGCGTGCCACGTAAGAGAATTATATATATATATAGATTTGGAGAGAGAACTAACGCTTCTCCCTTTCAGGGACTTAACTTTGTATTCTGGGTGAAGATTATTTATTGGACTTTTGCTAATTTGCACTTAAGCATTTGCAGGAAGATTTCCTGGTTTTGTGAAAGAACTCTAAAAAGCACTAACGGGGGGTATTGGGGAAACGGGTCACGGCCATGAAGCTTAATGGTCGTGACAGAGGGGATTAAGGCCTTCAAAAAATAAAGAACATAAAACTCGTAAATCTGCACCGTATTTAAGCCAACTCAGCGCGAGACCTTTCATTGGCTCTTTTACGATGCTTCATTATACTGCTGGGTCCAGAAACATTAATTGTAAGATGCGTTTAGCCTGCGTTAGTTTGATAAAAAAATATCGACCTATTTTATTTCGTGAGCTAGCTTCAGCTTAGATACAAGACTTAAACGTTCACAGCCTAGGATTTGGGTTGAGGTCTATGTCACAAGAACTATATTTGGTCAAGATGCACAAAACACAGGACATCGTCAAGCAATGGATATCTCACTGGGTATCTGAGTAGAGTCTTCAGTTTCGCAGTTGGACATTTGAGTTTTTGTTGACTGGGTGCAGTTGTCTACTTTAAAGACAGGAAAATAGGAAGCCACAATCCTTGAAATGGTTACGCCCAGGAATATAAATATTCCAGGTATGCACTGCCCTACAATAATGGACCGGACGCCAGAGGATTTGCATAAAATCCGATTACTTGTGTGGGATTTGATTTTTTTCGTGGTATGGCATGGGACCTTTGCATATTGTGCATGGTCAATTGAACGCCGACGCCTACATGAACATTTTGGATAATCAGGTTCTTCCTACGCTCTGGCAATTTTATGGAATGGACGGATGCTACTTCCATGACGACAATGCTCCTTGTCATTTTGCAGCCTCTGTCAAACAGTGGTATCAAGATAAGGATGTAAAACGTCTTCTCTGGCCTGCTCAGAGTCCCGACCTAAACCCCATAGAATATTTGTGGGACGCGTTAGAGCGACGCTTACGGAATGGACACAAATACCCATAGCTGTGTATCCAAACCTTGTTGAAAGTATGCCCAGAAGGGTTGCTAGTGTATTTACAGCACGTGGGGGGACCATCTCCCTATTAAAGAATGTATTCTTTCCCTTATACCATCACATCTTGCTGTCCGGTCCATTTTTGTAAGGTAGTGTATTAAGGCTTCATATTAAATATTATCTAATTAAATATTCTCATGCCTGTGAGTGCTTCAGATGACATCTCAAAGGTTGGCAACTGGAGCATGCGGTACATGCATCACATCTTATGAAAAATGTTTAGGGAAAATACGGGGAGAGAGGGAGGTTAAAAACATATTCGGCAATCATTTTACTTCCCAGACATGGTTCCATGCGATGCTTTTTATTAATTTTTATATGGAAAATAAATTCAAAGGACAAGATTTCAGAAATCATAAAACAAATCAAGAAAATGCAATGAAGCACCTGGATGGAGGTCCTAAAATGGGATCTTGAAAAACGATTCTCAAGGACTATAAGAACCGTCGGGAGAAATGTTTCAACTCACAAATGGTCTATTTATAAAAAGGGATAAAGTTTGAACTAAGTAATGTAAAGTTGTTTAATTTTTCGGGTTAATGATAACAACGTATATAACTGATAACTAAACGTAGGTATTAACATAAACTGTTATCGCGTACAAGCAAATTAGGAATTAATACTTTTTAATCGGGCCACGTATTTTTGTAAAAAATATGTTCCGGGGAGCCTTTTAAAAGTTGGAGCAGAAAAATTGTTCGAAAACTCAGTTGGAACGCTGTAGCTTGTTTTACATTAGAGCAATGCGGATGATGGAGAGGACTGCGTCGGCCAATCAGGAACGAAAAAAAGCTATCATTATTCCTGTCAATCACTGCTGATTGACAGGAGGAATGATTGCTTTTTGCTGCAATCACAGCTGATTGACTGATTGGACGTTTTGGTCTGCTCTGCCATCAGCATTACTCTTGTGTAAAACAAGCTTATCAAGGTTTACGAAAGAAGTTTCGGAATGGCGTTCGACGAGGGCTTAGAAAAATAGCATTATCTATTTCCAATTCTGAAATGAGTTGGGTGCAATTAATAGTATAAGACGCCTTTAGTTTTAAATCAACTGAATTTTAAATTTCTCAGGGTCATACCTCATAAAATAGGAAACAAAGTTTCTGAAACTATAATTGAAGGAAAACTAGCAGTTATTGTAAGAATTTTCTTCCCGTATTCGTTATCCCATGACAGAAATTGAGGAATTCATGAATATTTCCTTTAGTTAGATGGTATAATCAGATGGTTAGATGGTGATAGCTTCGATTTTGTATAACACATAAAAAATGTATTATACTCATTATGCTACAGGATATGTAATCTAGAGATATGATACTGTAAACGACTACCATTAAATAAAATAAATCAGTGGATGGTTTATGTTTTCAAATGACTCGTGACAATACGGAAATTTAGAAAATCAATAAAATATTGGTAATCGTAGGTAATAACAATGAGATAATTTTGTTAATCTGAGCTGTAATAATCGAATGAATCAGATGATAAATAGATAATAGACTGCTCATTTTTCAGTTTTCTTCACGTACATAAAAAAATTTAATTTGAGAGGAATAATTTATTGTATGTAACTAATATTTCTCAGTTTTTTTTATGCTCAAACGCTTCGATTATTACCTGAAAATTGAATTTCCATTCTTTACAAGTAATAATTTTACTACTTAAACTATCATTATTAGATCATTTACTGAGCTCGACGTCCATGAATTTTGGATCCTTATTGAGAAAGTATTTTTTAAAACAAAATACTGAAAAAAAATTATTTTAGAATCAGATGCAATATTTGTTACACCGTGAAAGATTTTCCTGGATGAGAGTGATTAAATTAGCATTTTAACCTTTATGCAGGTAATTTCTTGCCCTTCTTGAAGCAAAATTAAGCGCAGATCAATGTACCCAATCAAATTATCACAGTCAATACGTGAAAAGGCTGTTAGCCAAATGCTAAAACGATTAGGAACAGAGGGTTTTCGCTGTGAAACTCTCACCCTTCAGAAGGAAGGAAAAACTCTCAAAAGATAAGCAATGTGTCATTTTCAATTTACACTTGCGACATTCCAGTCATCTCGAAGGAATTGGTCTGACTCTATCAGGGCTAGAAGTGAGAGGTTATTCTAATAGCAGTTTAAATAAAAGTGTTATGTCAAAATGACAGATAGCAAGTGTTATCTAAAATACTAAGTTTCCTATAAATGATATTGGTACAGCAATAAACAGCAATAGAATTGGTACAGCAATAGAATTGGCACACAGGTAACCCTAAAAGTGCCCCTCGAAGCCCCAATTTTAAAATCTAAAGTTTGTTTTCCTGCAATGAAAGGACATGAACAAGGAAACCCGTTCTACAGGGTTTGTGTATGAGTGAACACAGGGAAATGTCGTGGTCATATTTTAGCTGTCGCGGTATTAAACATGTTCTACAGGTTTTGTGTAGTTGAGTTAACACAGAGAAATGTCGTGGTCATATTTGAAACCCGAGCAACGCCGGGTTTTAACTAACAATTCAGTTTTAAACTAACAATTCAGCTAGTTTTAAATAAAAAAAGACTAATTAAAATATTTCAATTTATAAGAACATTTGATGAAAAAAAAGTCGAATTTACTAAATATTTTAAAATAATATAATGTCCAACTATAAAAAAAGTTAATAACTATTAAAAACAACCATCAATGTCATTTTCTAGCAGTCAAATAGCAACTCTGTTAAATTTAGCTACCGACTGTTAGTATGAGTTTCTAACTGATAACAAAATGTAAATATTAACAGCAACTGTTATCGCAAAACTAGCAAAATAAGAATTAATTCCGCTGTCGTGAAATAACAGCTGTCCCCCATCTCTAGCCGCGGTAATGTTTTCTCTAATGGGGCTTTCACCGCTCTGAGCATCAATATGAAGAATCAGAGAGTGGCCGCTTTAATTGAATTCGGACGTACGTATCAGGACCCATAAATGAATCTCTACATAGACGAAGCTGACATTGAGCGATGGTCTGCCAACAGAGTGATAAAACGTCACACAACATCCATCATTTAACCTCTCATTCCGACATCAAGCAGCATGGAATAGGAACACACCGCTTCAGAAGCGGAATCAACAGATGGAGGGTCACAGGTGTCGTATGGTAGTACAGATTCAGTATCTCTGGAACAGCATGATCAAACTAAATGGACAATTTTGTTTTAGGGTGATGAGATTTGTTTCTCAGACCAAATATATATATATATCTCTCTATAGTGAAAGAAAATGAATTCATTATGGTATGGTATAGACGGTTGAACAAAATATTCAAAAACCTTTTATTCACGTCTCTGGAATTGCATAACTCAAACGAAAAATGTCACTAAAGTAATGACTACTGTAAATAAATGTGCGATTTATTAACATAAGGGTTCGTCAACAAAATTCATTTTGATATTTTTACCAAAACGTACAAACTTGATTTTAATTGCTGGATATATAGGCAAACACTATTCGGGGTCAGTCTCAATGTATAGAATTATTAAATAAGATAAGGTAATGGTAAGTTAATTTTAAGTAAGGTCGTACTAGAGCAACGGGTTATGGACGTCGGTCCGGGATCAATCCCCTAAGGGAAAGATCCAAGGTCAACACATTATTTTGAACCACGGTCGGATGACGAGGCAACACCTGAGATGGCACCCCACTTTCTACTTACTCACCAACTCAACTTGAGGACTTTCGGCCACGACAAATTTAAGGTGCACCAGCCGCTTCTACACCATATGCTTTCAAATATCCATGCACTGACCCGGATTTGAACCAGGAATTATTAAATAAAGGTCACACACTGAATGTTTTAGCATATTTTTACACCAATTCTAGATTCTCCAATTTTTTAAACCTTAAATTCATACTTTTCTTAATACAGATGACATAATCAAACATATACTAAACAACATTTACATTAAAAAAAAATACCGGGATTTGGCATTAATTGTTCTAAGTTAAAGAACACAGCACAAATACTAAGCAATAAAAATATCGAAGCAATTAACTTAGATTCATACATTTTGTTTAATATTTTACAGTTAATTGACATTAATTACATACAATTAATTACACACACGGTATTGCTGGAGTGTTATATTAATTGCTAGATAGCATAAGCTGATCTCTAGAGGCTGTTCAGGCCAAATCAATATTTCATTTGATATGTACTCAAATATTTTTGATTGGGTAAAAATCTTCTGCATTTCTAAGCGATAGGAGTTATTCGCTGCAGACACCACCCTATGCGCATCTTCACCATTCACTATTCTAGGACCGCTATTACGTTGTTGACATCTAACGTTCCCTACACTTCGATGCTTTAAAGTTAAAAACTAAAACGCTTAATTCCTTAAACTGAAATGCAATAGTTGCACACACTTTGGCCTATTTAGTAATAAACCTATATTCACCTCTTCACTCACACAGAGAAATTGTTGAGATATTTACTTAGAGTGAGACAATCTGTCTGAAGTTTCTTCCGCATCCATGATGTCAGATAACTTTGCATTTCACCATATTGTCCCATTTGTGAGACATTGACAAATGACGGTTTAAAATTACAGTGGTGTAAGTCACTTTTTCAAAATAAATAAATAAATAAATAAAATAAAAAATAAATAAAAAAAATAGACTTAGACACACACATAAAAAAAAATCAGATATAATAAAATTAAATCTAACTACTTATAATAATTTGTTAGACACAGAAACAAGATAGATAAGTCAATCTGTTAACAGAAAGGGAAATAAGTCATATCTTCATTCAAAACTGCCAACTGATGGCAGTGGAAGTTATCTTTTATTTTCGAAAAAGTGACTTATAACACTGTAAATTTAACCCGTCCATATGATCACTGTCTTTTTAAGGAACACTTAACCTCGAAAAATAGCCCATTTGATATTTTGGAATAAGAGTTCGAACAGAAAAACTTTTCTTTCAAATAAAATAAAATCCCGTTTTTCAGGACTACCCCAGTTCCATTAAAAATCATGGACTAAAGAATAACGGATCTCAAAAGTTAAAGATAGGAAATAACTAAAATTTTGCCCGTAATATTTACAAACGTTCATAATTTTTAAATTAATTCATGAATAATAATTTGGAAATATCTCCTTGAAAATAAACAGTTTGTTTGGGGTATTTAATAGTTTAATCCAACGAATCATAGATGGATAGTGAAGACTAATATGAGTAACGGAAATGCTGACCTACTTTTATTGCTTCCAGATGAAGAGGAATTACAGTTACGAATCTTCTATGTATAAAAAAGGATGTGTGTGTATATTCTCTGTACAAATATACAGTTTGACCAATTTGTATCCAATTTAGAACACTAATACTTTAGAATACTGCGGAAAACATAGTCTATTTCTTCTCAAAATGTGCCCAATATGTCCATTCACTTCTGCACTGAGAAAAGCTGCACTCTTCAGTGGATTCCAGTATAGGTAGACATTGAAGAAAATGAAGCTGCAGATCAATTGGTAAAAGAAGCTAGAGAATTAAATTCCGAACAAATCTCATACGTTTGAGGCAAAAATTCAAACTCATATCATAATAAATTAAAATACAACCACAAATGTGTGAAATTAACACCGATGGAAGAAACACCCGGATCATATCCAGACTGTGGACAAAGCATTTTGATGGCATGAATATTAATAGTGATGGATCCAAAAAGTATAGACATTGCAACAACTGTCTGGGCACTTACACCTAATCATGTATTCATACGCCCTGCAATATTAGCTACTCTTCAAACCATCGATTATAATCCTGAAGAAGGCTTTACATTGAGAAAATAATCGCCATAGCCAAAGATGTGCAAAATGCACACAGGAAGACTACTTACACTCATTTCACATGAGGATTTTATGCTAAGAATATTTGAATTTCTTAAAGATTTATTGTACTTGTGTATGTATATTGATAGTAAAGATTATTCCAACTTACGACACTTCAAATTTGTTTGTGTGACACCAGGGATGGAATAACAAAAAGGTGTTTCGATATTTTTGATGTGAATACTTCTGGTTGTGTTTGAAACCAGTAGCGAACAAAAATATGGTCAAATTGCCGTCTTATATCACGCAAACTATAAAAGACAATCTAATGATTTGAATTTTGTGAATTCGTGGGTTGATATCCGTATCTCTTCTCTAGTATTATAAAAGGAAGCGTTTGTCTGTTTGTTTGTTTTCTGCACGCAAAATCGTGACCAATCTATGGCACTTACAGTAAAGGGATTCGGCACACAGGTAGTCCGATTTTTTTGCAATTTTTAACTCGCGGCGAATTTTAAAATTCAATCTAGAACATTTTAAAATGAATTTAATGAAATTTAATTATTAATGTTTTCTTTAGATTACTTTATTTTTGCTTTCTTTGGCAACAGCATAAAAGATTGCAGATTCTAAATTTAATTTGTTTTCGTTTCAATTTTCATTTTGGAATTATTTTCCAACAGACGATAGAAAACGAAAATTTTTTAAACCGGAGTTATGTAGTTTTTTCTCTCTCTCCTACACCGTTAAAGATAGAGTTAAAATTTGAACAGATTTGAAATCTGCGAAAAATTTCACAATAGGTATCGATATATATACCTAAAAATATGATTTTCTTTAAATAAGTAAAATTTTTAAATTGAATATCTTTTATATTTTCGGAAGAGATTGTGACGTCACGTAAACCTTCGTGTTGAAAAAACAAACATATTACATTTCCTGCGCTTTTATGATTTCAGCGAAGAAAAGTAATAAAAATTAAAAATAAAACATTTTGGCTGGCATTGTTTAGTTCTTTTTTTTTTTTTTGTAAAATCGGGATCATTAAAGATAGTATGCAAATTTCAACGGATTTGAAATCTGCGGACATTTTGACACCATATAGATACCTTATACATTTGAGTTTCTAATAATAAATAATTTTTGAATTAAATATTTATATTTTCGCAAGAGATTGTGGCGTCACGCCGAATTCCCATTTGGTTTGGGAAGCAAATCAACACTACGGGAAACTCCGTTATGGCTGTTATCCAACAGGCTACGACAGTGCTCGAAATACCCGGGTGCACAGGTGCACTGTGCACATGAAAATAAAATTGTAAACCTAATTTTTCCCGCTAGTTGCACACAGTGCACCTAACGTTAAAAAAAGGGGGGAACGTGTTTTATGTTATTTTAATGTTTGAACAAAATATTAGAATCGACATCTCTTGCTCTAAATGAACTTAATTAAAATTTCTAAATACACACTAATAAAACAAAATCGCTGGGCCGTAACGGGTTTGTACAGGAGGAAGGTTTACTTGTGTCACTGCCACCAGAACTTTCCGATGATAGAAGGGGCATTTCACAGTATTTGAGACATAGGTGTGTCCGTAACAAAACTTAATAAAATTAAAAATTAATTACATATATTGGGAGAGCACATTCGAAAGGACATAAATATCACATTCCTTTCTTTTTTCACTTCATATTATGCATAGAATTGCGTTTAGAACATCAAAAATGAAGTTTTTAATGTTACGGACTCTACAGTAAATTTTAATTTTTTAATGCCTTGAACAGATTTTTAAACCAAAACTTAAACTGGGGGCAAATAATGTTCTGGCATACCTCCATTATGGCTAATAATTTTAATTGATAATTGTATTCTGTAAAAATTAACAGCTTGTGAAAATGATGGCTGTAGAGTCCGTAACAAAATTAGAATGAAAAGTTTTGTTAAAATTTTTAATTATGATTTTATGTTTACCAAAATCAATATTTTCTAATTCCAACAACAGTGGAACAATATTGTTCACTGATTTCCACTATTATTTAATTCTGTTATTTTTTATGAATTTCTAAAATTTGGTTTCGGACTCTACAAAATGTTACGGACTCTACATTTGGCAAGAATGATGTTTTTTGTCTTCAGGGTTTCCATTTTACTATTTGTCTGCACACAAAATAAAACAACCAGAACTTTAACTTTAAAGGTAAAATGAAACTTTCACTTCAAAAAACTACTTCAGTTTTCCAGTACTTGCATATCTTTATTTATTTTCAACTTTGTTTGAATTTGATTGAAGACATACCAATTAGCTATTTTCAATTGGTTACCAGTGATGGTCAGGTAAGGAAGTAGCTGTTGAAACAGATTTAGTTGAAGGTATACAAGTTCTTAAAGAACAGCTGCACTCATTTGCCCGGAATTTATACAATGTAAAATGACAGCAAGAAAACATGCGATATCTAAAGGAGAAACTATCAGAAAGTCAGATTATCATTCAAGAGGATTTTGCAGAAAATAATAGCCTGAAACAACAAAATGAAATCATGAAAGCTCATGAACTGGTCACCAGAGCAAGTGACTATATTTACAGCTGTTGTATATTATAAGGTTGGGGAAGAACTGCAGCATATTTCCTATGCAATTGTTTCAGATGTCCTAACCCATTGCACAAAAAGGAAGTTTTCATCTTTAACAGAATTATTTTGGATGACGTAAAGAACAAACTGAAAATACCGATTACACATGTTCATTACTGGTCAGATGGTTGTGTTAACCAATTTAAAAATAAGTATAACCTTGTGAGCAATTTAAAAAACCCCATGGAAGACCACGGCTGCATTGCCAGTGGGAATTTTTTTCCTACTGTGAATGGAAAATGACCAGTAGATGGTATAGGGGGAGAAGTAAAAAGATGTGCCATCTAATGCCTATGATTTCTAAGCCATTGCTAAAAGAGAGGCTAAATCAATAAACATTCTTTTGGTACCTGAAGCTGAGATGTTAGCAACTGTTGATGAGTTTAAACTTGAAAATGGATGCGAGCTCAGTCACATCAATCCCTGGCACCAGAAGAGTGCACAGTTTTTATGTTGATGATGGCGAAGTATTTGCAGAAGTTAACTCCAAATATATTGAGAAAAGATGTGAGGGATACTCATAGGATGAGAATTCTTAATCATTAATCCAAAGCATTTCCAAACCTGACATTGAAGTATTCACTTGGATATATGTACTTAACAGTAATGACCGTGGTATCCAGGGCAAAGAGTGAAAATGTTACCAGAAAAAAAAATTGCTTGTTAAGTTAGAACTTAAACCCATATCAACAAACAAATTTAAAGCTATGCCAAAATCAGAGTTTGAAGAAATTAATCGGGACACTTATCTGTCAATTCTACCCATTGACCCACCACCAATTGGTTCTTCTGCACATTGTTTTGCATATTGTGAGGAAATAACCGAAAAATTTCATCAATCATAGACACTATTGAACAGTAAAACAATTTTGTTATAATAGTTTGAACACAGTTCTCAGTATTTTTATTAATATTCACAAGAGACAAATGTGTAGAGTCCGTAACAGGCTTGTAAACAAGGAGTTATGTAATAAATAATTCATTTAAAATTATTTTTGTCCTTTCCAATTTTTATTTTGTGGTGCAGATATTTAATATATGAACTAAAATGTAAAAAGAAAATTTTAATAGATAGAAATAACAGCTAGTTTCAGAGGGAATGCCATTTCCATTTACGTAAAAAAATCCATGTCCCTTTAATATGTAGAGTCTGTAACATGCAATATAAATCTCTATAGTTTATAAAAATTTGAATTTTAAAAATATTTTTCAATGTTAATGTTTTAATTACATCCTAAAATATAAAATTACTTGAAGTTCAGCTTAAACATTTTCACTGTAAGAGAATATAAGGATAAAATATGTTTCTGAAGTGTAGAGTCCGTAACAACTTAATACTGTGAAATGCCCCAGAAACATTTTTCAGATGGCTCTGTTGAAGCGACTGTCGCGACAGCCGTGCGCCGTAGAATTTCGATTTGCTTAAATATTTTTTTATTTACTATCGATTACGAACCTATATAAACATTCCCAACTAATACAGTAGTTTACATTACATTAATACTCTTATATTACGTTTTTTTCAAATGCGCACCTAACATATAACCTGTGCACCTAATTTAAAAACTTAGGTGCACAGGGTGCACCTGTATTTAAAAATCTATTTCGAGGCCTGGGCTACGAATTCCCATTTGGTTTGCTTCGCAAACCAATAACCCCACGAAAGCAACTGGCACGGGCAACGCCGGGCTAGCCACGAAGTGGCTAGTCAGAAATAATAGGTGAAGTGGGGATGTGTGGTGTGGTGGTAACTCTTGCAAGTGGACACTGAAAATGGAGACTCCTTGCTGCGTTTGGTCAGTGTATCTTTGGATTACAAGAATATAGGACATTGAAATTGGCGTCGATTTATAAAAATAACAGCGTCTACAATATTATTTGGCCTTAACAACTGATAAAAATAAAATGCGTGTAGTTATGGTAAGTATGCTGAGGTTAAAGAACTTTTCATACTGTCGAAAACATTGCAAAAAAAAATATGAAGAATAGTCAATTTAGTATTAGAAGAAACGTATATCAATGTAAAGAAAAAATCAAAATAAATCAGAAAAACCAAATTGACTAACACCGAACAACGGGGATAGCATAGAGTGAAACAAAACCGATCTCATATCAACGCCTGCGCGAGTACTTCGAGTATGCGGCCATCTCAATCAATGGATATTGACTTGGTATGTGATAACTTCGAAAGATTCTCTCACGCAGGAAAAGTGTACTTAATATTATTTCAGGTACCAATATACCCATTATGTTTACCGGTGATTTCAGTATCGATGTTACTCGAAAAAAAAAATCGCTTATAAACTATATGCAAACTGAGTTCCACTTGAAGTGCATTTCTGCATAACACGATAGTCTGGGTAACACAGATAAATTTGGCCTTTGAAAGAAACATCGGTATAAATACTATTTCAAATGTATCAAACTTCTATATACATCACCGAGTTTTAATAAATAGAATTATACTTCACCTAAACCACGACTATTCATTTGTATTTTGCCCTTCCTCTCATAACACAGATGGATTCACGCCTTAAACGAATGCGGTTGTGTCCCCGTACACAACTCACCCCATTATTTTATGTCTCGAATCCAGGGGACATAAATCACAAACCTTTCCAAATGATATTCTTAACAGCAGTCATGATGGCCACGTGAGATTGAATTATGCGTTCTTGAAAATTGATCAAATGTACAGAAATGTAGAATTTCTTTTCAAACGATTAAGGAAACAAGACAAATGAATAATGCATTAATGGCAATTCTCGAGAAAAGATTGTCACGTAAGTTAACAGAGACTGCATTCGGGAACAATAGAAATTGTTAATCTTTACGTTTATGTAAGAGAAATAAATCGCTTCAGCCAATTTCATATTTCCTTGCCGCAGTTCTCACATTTCTGGAAATAACTGTATTTCCTTTACAAAAGTGAATTGCTTTTGTTCTTGTATAGTCTACCCAGATTCAATTTGTTTCCTAATCTTTCTCAAATTCATGCTTCAATTAGTGTCATGATTACTCCAGTCATTGCGATATTTTATTTGTGTTTTTGATTGATATTAAAATGACTGTAAATTCCCATTTGTTTGCGTATGTTATTTCATCTTTTGATGGCATAGAATTATTAACTCATGCTTTATATTTAAAAAAGTGTGAATTACTAACTTCACCACAATTATAAAAAACTAGGGGGCCTGCACCCTGCTCGCTAACGCTCGCCAACCCCCGGAGGATTGCTTCGCAATCCTCATTGGTTCACTGCGTGAACATATGCTCGCTTCGCTCACCTCAATGAAGACATGTGTCCTAGCAGAAGGGATTGTTTACAAAATATGTTACCAAAAAAATGTTTTTCAAATCTAAATTACAGAAAAAATATATACAATATCTCTAAATTCAGAATTCAAATGAAAACTTTGTGCAAATTTTGACTCGAAATGTGAGCGTTGCTTTGGAAATTGAATACCCAGCATATTGTTTGTGTGTACATTTTCAAAGCACTCAAACGACCCACACTTTTTCATTGAGTTTGTTGCCGAAAGTTGTAGTGCTAGCGTCTTATTGAACTATAATTGTTGGTCCTGAAAAGGACCGTTTTTTAAATGGCCCTGAAAAGATCCTCCGCTTTTTTTGATTTCTATTATAAACTAACTGCAACAGCTCATTAAAATTTCCTTTTTTTTTCCAATAAAATTTCATCCGATAACGCTATAAATTCAATCGATGCGCGAGACTTCGCGATAAACAAACAATCGTACAGTATTGCCAAAACGCGATTACAAATAACGTCTTTTTTGCGAGCCACGTAAGAGAATTATATATATAGATACTCGACTATTATCGTGAATGAGATTTGACAAAGTCGGTTGCCAATGATTTATATTGCCCGTAAAGTTTAGTCATAAACGCTCTAAAGACAAATGTTTTAGTCCACGTAAGTGCTAATTTGTACCATTTAGAGAGCTTAACGAAGTCGTTAGTGTTATCCTGTCATCCTCTATAATCGTCTAATATATAATTTAATTTTTAAAATTTTTGTTTTGATATCTAATTAATAATTGCGTGAAAAAAAGGAGAGGAAGATTTTAACTTTAAGAAATATTTGCTAACAATCGTAGTTAAAAAATAAAACGCTTGCTTACATTGCTCATTAAAAACTCTACGTACTCAATGAAACAAAACATGAATTTTAGAGAAAAACATTAAGGTATTTAACATCTGCGCAACATATAAACAAAATACTGAATAAATAACACGATTCCGAATTTGATATTGCTGGCGTCAGCAAATACGTATTTATACGACGTTGTACAAATAGCATCCGTGTGTAGTTAAGTGTCGAAATCTCTAATCAAGTTAAAAGAAATGATAAGTAGAAGTTGTGTCACATGATATGATGTACAAGAAAATATTTCTCCTTTAGCTTTATCACCTGCTTTTACACATAAAAATTATTAATATTCATACATCTATATATATAAAATTCAAATTCCACTCACTCACTGAAAGACTGATTAATTGACTGATTGACTCATCACTGTATCTCAAGAACTACAAGTCCTAGGAAGCTGAAATTTTTCAGGGTGATTCTTCTTATACCGTAGGGGTGCACTAAGAAAGCATCTTAAAAAAATTCGAATCCTAAGAGGCCTAAAATTGACCTAAGGCCTATGCCAAAACCAATTTGAAATCGCCTTAGAAATAACATTGAGTATAAAACGATTGCTATACGCATCTCAGATTGCTTTACCAGTGTTAATCGAAAAATAATTTTCTTAAAATAAATTAAGTTATAATGTTCATGTTTGAACTCAATTTTTACTTCTTCCCATGATGAAAATAATATTTATAAATATTTTATTGATGAAGAAAGAATATTTAGAACATTTAATTTTATATTTACTTAAATTTTATAATGGAGCACGAAAAGCCCAAACGATAAATACATTGATCATAAAAGCGTAATTTTGCTACTCGCTATCTGGCAACCTCAGAATTAATGTGTAGTTTTTTAAATTTGATTTATAATTCTTTTTTTGGATATTTGAGTTGAAAACGAGATGGTTGCGGTCATATTTGGGGATTCCCAAGTATTATAAATATGTGTTCTTTTTGCTTATAAATCATTGTCTTTATCAATATTATTCAAGTTTTTTGTCGAATTGTTTTACTTTAGAATATATCCAGGAAGTCGAAATTCAACACGCTAGATTTTTTTTTCTTCAGAATTTTGCCTTTTTTAAGGATCGGAATTTTGTTTCTGTTTGCTTATGTGTTTCGGTATATTACCCATTACAGAAATATTATTTAGGAGTTGGATTTTATTTATTTATTTCCTGCAAAATATCACTAGACATGGGTACTTTCGTGGTGGTATATGTATATTTTCACCAACTTTCTTTAAGTCTTTGGTTGAATACGTAATAGTGTGTAGATAAAATAAATAAAATTTACAAAGCAAAATATTTTTTACGTGTGTAATTTATTATTTTAAAATGACATGAAAAATTTCAAAAATAATTTTAAAATAAGGTGGGTTACGTTAAGTTAAAACTGGTAGTCATACTTTGTAGTTCAAAATATACTTCAAAATTTTGATACAGCTTTTCATTGAAAGACGATTAAAATAAACTAAATTTCCTTTGTTTTTCGTGTTTCATGGGTGTTATTGAAAACTTAGGCCATAGTGAAGTAACTACATCTATCATTCTAAATAGATGTGCCAAGAAAAGAAAGATTTAGAAACCAAATTTCTGATCTTAAATGCATGTGAATCGTTCGTTGAAAATTATTTTCTTTTTGTAAAAGCGCTGTAAAGTCAACCTTCTGTTTATTAAAAAATTGTTATCGATTGGGTTTAATTTGTCTACTCTGATGACATGTATTCCTAACAAAAGCTCTGTTATTCCACATGCCACTGAATGGAATTTTCTGGACAAAAGTGCGTTTGCTTCAAATTATGTTAGTCACGAATGCCGTAAGTTTTTATCCCCCTTGGACAAATAGAACGCGTGTTAATATGTAAAATATCATATCCGCAGAGTTCTAAAATATAAATGTTCCAAATGTGTGGATTGATCAAAAGGTTGATTAGTGTAGAGAACAGACAAACGTCAACTCTGCTTTATAGATCTAACATAAGTTCCGTTATTCCACCTGCCGCTGTATGGAATTTTCAAGTAAAATTGCGTTTGCTTCAAACTACATAAATTAGTAACGAATGCTGTAACAATTTAATTTACCATAACATATTCATGATGAAATTCGAAAATATCGCATACTAGGTGAAAGAATGGCGCAATGAAAACATATTCATAGGAAAACTAAGTGCGAGACTATCCACCGAAAATTCGCCATTTTTACTGAAATTGAATGCACGGGAATATTCGTAGTCACTCGAAAACTTAAAATCAACTTCAGCAGAAGTGTGACGAATATGAAATGGATTATATGATTGGATACAACATATATATATATATATGCATATTTGCGTCCGAAGTAAATTGTAAAAGCGATGGAGAAGTCAAATTGGTATACAATTTTTTTTTTCCACACTTAAATGATGCTAACATTCTTTTATGAAAAAGAATTGATGATGACTTTTCAATCAACATATTATTAATTCAACCCGAGCAAAGCCGGGTATTTCTGCTAGTTATTGTATAGAATCGACCATCAGTTTTGATTGAAACAAATGTATTTTGAAACTAAGGCAGGACATTGAAATAATTATTGCTATCAAAATGCTACATCAGTCTTTTGATAAAATACATTTAATTGATGTTAAATTTTGAGACAGGACTAAAATCTAGTTGTTTTAAGTGTTCCGAAAAATCATTTTGCCATTTTAAGCCATTAACTTTTTATGCCTTCTGTGTTAGATTGTACAAGTGGTTCAAATTAATGTTAATCCGATCGTCTCTTTAGCGGCTTGTTGCAGAAACTTTATTATAAAAATGTTAAATCGTGCGTGAATCTTCTGCCCCCCCCCTGATATCGAAATGCTGAAGCACACAGCTTGTGGTATGAAATAGTAATTGCCAAATTAGGTTCACGAGTTGAATGCTTTTACAGAGAACGCAAGACACACAATAAAGTTGTACGCAATCTGTTTTTGTTTCTTACTCTATCCCGGAATGGATTAGTTAAATGAAATGTGAACAAAACTTAATAAGAAAGTTAATCGAAAACCATGAATCAATTTAAAAAGAGTTATATATAACTTCAAATTGCGATTGGCAACAACTGGATCAAAAATCACATTATTCGAATCAAACAGTGATCAAATATGTCGATGGTAAGAAAACATTTTCATTGTACTAAAAATAAAATAAAATCGATGAGTATATATGTAATTTCAAATTCGTGTCTTTAAAATTAATATTATTTTTTAACAATCCCAGATAAAGTCTGAAATGAATATTTATTTCATTTTGAGATTTTGGATGTAATGCTGAAAGATAATTTAAATTGACATAACATATCTGATGATGAAATGTGCTATAGTCTCGCTTAACATTACATTTAGGAAATAAAAACAATGATTTAAATGCTTTACATTAGATTATTCATATAAACTTTTGTGTAGAGTTGGAAGTCAATCTAAATTTTTCCAATTATTCTAATTGGTTTTATCCTTAAGATTAAATAAGGATGAAATAATAAACCTTTTCAGGAAAATCACACTGTCGTTTATCAAAGTTATAGCAATTTTATCTATTAGTTAAAAATGGGAAATAATTTTCTCTATTGTTATCAATAGGTGCAACTTTCCTCCCAAGACCGTTTTCTCTCTCGGTAATGATTGTGACCTTTATATTGCAAGATTCTGCAAAGCGTTTGTGCTTCTGTTCTATACTTGACAAAAGTTTTATTGTTTCGTTCTACTGTAAAGTTCTTAATTTGGTTATCAGTAACGTTGATCGTTTTAGCTTTTTCTCTTGACTAATGATTTCTTAGATTTGAACTGCAAGATTATACTTAAACATTCAAAAAGTAAGATTTGATAACGTCATGCCATTTTTTAACTTGTAATTTTTTAGTTTAAGTGCGTAAGATAAACGCACTCAAACTTAAAAATGACAAGTTTCATTCTTGTACTGGCGTAATAATTCCAATTGCAATAAACATTATAATAAATAAATAGTGCATTTACAGTTAAAACCTTTAAACATACTTTTTACTTGTAAAAAATTACGTGAAAAAATTGAGATGCGTTTTGAAAATAGTATTTTTATTTTTAAGAAGCCTTTAGAACTGATTTTCTTATGCAATGTGTTGTTCTAAAACTAAGATATCAAACTTTCAGAAAAGCTGAAAGGACAAAATATCGTCAACTTACAAGTTGAACACACTTCTGACAAAACGAATGAGTCACGGTAGCAGCCCGGTTGAAAGAGTAACGGATTACCAAACGGAGGGTTCCGAGTTCGAATCCTACCAAAGACCGTCGTATACAAAAAGGCTGGTGTCGTGACCTCAAATGTCCGCACGTTGGTATGGTATGGAAGTTTGGAGAGGTGGTATGACAGCTCAGGTGTGACCTCGTCATCTGACCGTGGTTCAAAATTACGTGATGTTGTGATTGGATCTTTCCCTTTGTGTTTGATCGTCGCCAATAGCCCGTGGTGTTGCTCCAGTGTGACGTTAATTAAAAACATATTCTTAAAAACTGATAAAACCAAAGGGAAATAATTCTTTGCCTCATGCTATACTCACTAACAGTTAGTGAACTACACCAGTTAGAGCAACAATTAGCTTCATTAGACCCCCCCCCCCACTTTGGTCTAAAAAAAGCTAATACACTCATATCTCGAAATTGTTTATTTACAAGTGTTTCACGAATAAGGCTTGAATGTCTAATATGATAGTTGAAATTTAATTTCAGGACTGATCCCCCAATAAAAAGCTGGAAAACATCGAATTAAACCATGATAAGACAATGAGTCACGCGAACAGAATCCTGGTCAATACAATAAAATCTAAATCCACAAGAAACAGACTGATATAGATTTGTGTGCATTGAATAATTCCTTTTTCATCCTCTGTTGAATATCCAAGAATTTTTTTTAGATAAACATTGAAACTCGACATTGAAATGAACTAGCTATTCAGGGTATGTAGCATTTTCAAGAACATAAAAATAATAAATATTGACTTCCGAATAGATTACTTTGATAACACACCCTGGACACTGTAACGATCTCACAACAGGTGATTACAAACACAGATAAGTTATAAGAACAGTTGTTCTTCTTGTTCTGTGTTCTGGTTGCTACTGTTCTAGTAGACGAACATTGATGTACTAGGGGGCCCGCCCTCTGCTCGCTAACGTTCGCCAACCCCCGGAGGATTGCTTTGCAATCCTCATTGGATCGCTGCGCGAACCTATGCTCGCATCAATGAAGACACATATCCTAGCAGAAGGGATTGTTAACAAAATATGATATTCCAAAAAAATATTTTTCAAATATAAATATAAATATCAAATCAAATATATTTGTTCTATTACAGAAAAGATATATTATACAGTACCTCTGGAATCAGAATTAAAATGAAAACTTTGAGCAAATTTTGACTCGAAATGTGAGCGCTGCTTTGGATATTGAATACCCAGTATGTTGTTTGTGTATCTATATCTCCAGCACTCGAGCCACACACAATTTTTCAATGAGTTTGTTGCCGAAAGTTGTAGTACAAAAGTCTTGTTGAATTATAATTGTTGGTCCTGAAAAGGACCGTTTTTTAAATGGCCCTGAAAAGATACTCCGCTTTCTTTGATCTCTATTATAAACTGCAACAGCTCGACTAAAGTTCATTTTTGAGAATAAAATTTCATCTGATAACGCTATAAATTCAATTAAGGCACGAGGATTCGGGGTGAACAAACAATCGTACAATGTTGCCAAAACGCGATAACAAATAACGTCGTTTCTGCGTGCCACGTAAGATAATTATATACATAGATGACAGTGCCTGTGTTCTGATACGACCAGGAACATGGAATCTTGGTATGATATGATCCATAACATGTAATATTGATACTGTTCGGAATAAGAACGTGAATAAGGTTAGATTTGTTGTAGACTCTTGTAAAAGATAGAAGTGTTTTTGCACCGGACGGTGCGGATTGTATATCTGAATTTTGCATTATATTGTAAAAATAAATGTACCAATTTAAGTATGCAGTGTCCCTTTGTTCTTGGCCACTATTACACACGTTGTATATCAAATTAAGACATTACTCGGTCACTCTGACAGACACAGTCAACTCTGTCACTGGCACGCACTCATACTCGCACACACACATACACATACACACGCGCACGCACACACACACACGAGCATGTAACAATATTCTTTCAATATTTGTAAGAAAGAAAACTGTTAGAATAATAAATGAATTTAAATCAGGGCAATATCTACAACTATTTGCCTAAACTATATAAATAAGGATGAAGTGTTTGTTTGTGCATAGAAAATTTTCGACCCATTTCAAGTTTCCTATCCGTCATCCGGTATACAAAATCCGTCACTTACGCATTTGATGTCTGTGTGTGTCCGTGCTACGTCCAAACGGTTGAATATATTTTCATGAAACTTTGCATACAGTGAGCACATACACATTCATTTAGTAACTGATATTGGTTGTGTAAGTCTGTCTGCTTATCTTCCCGTTCTATTCGATTTTGTGTCTGTATGTTTGTACAAGTTTCACAAAAGCTCTATTTAATTGATTTTAATTTATATATTTGATACACCATATTTTAATTTAGTGAATGCATTATTAAAATTTCTTTGCATACATATTTAAGCAAGTTTTATATTGAGTTTCATGAAAGTTTAAACATCTGAGTAACAAAATTTAAATTAACCGTAATTGGTAGTTTTAGAATAGCTGAAAAATTTATTGAGCACTTGTAAAATTACCCGACAGTACTCGGTTTTAATTGGTTAACTCTAGATTAAAGAAATATCATAGTAATCATAGATAAAATAATATTTTAATACATTTTCGGGGACATCTTTATACTTTGTATAACTTTTTAACATACGTATGTGATAAGTTAAAGAACATAGTTTTTTTCCCCAACTTGTCAAATAATCCACCTTGACCTTCTGTCATTATGACAAAGAATCTTTTAATATTTCAAAAGTTCTAGCTCAGATCTTTTTAACATTATTAATATTTCAAAAGTTCTAGCTCAGATTTTTTTAACATTATTAATATTTCAATAAAAACAAAAAAATTACGTTTAAAATTTGATTTATTCTGACCTATCTGTCATTTTAAATCGAATACTTTGTGGTCGTGTTGCGTGTGATGAAAAAAAAACGCCAATTTATTGAAATAATAAATGTTTTAAACAGAAAATAGCGAAATCAAGCAAAATAAAAGTTGTGAAAAAAAGTTGTTCTAAAGATATTAATTCGTAGTTCATTTTTATCTCTTTATCTCGCACGGTTGCCACAAAGTAAAACAAAAAAAGGCACAAAATTTTGAAAAGCGAAATTAAAAAAGAAAATATCACCAATACGAATCAATACGTGATCAACCAATACGAATTTCCAGTTCGTTGAAAAATATCGTCTGTCCAAAATATTCGGAAATCGTAGAAGTTTGCAAAGACAAATATAAGACTCTGAATAAATGAAATATCTCAGCTAAAATTCCATAAAAAAAAATAATTTTGGGAAAAATAATTGTTTTTTCAGCAGTACTGGTAGAATAATCATAATCCAAGTAATCGTAATACACAATATACATTACAGATTTTCTAAAACTACCAAATTATGGTTGATTTAAGTATACTTACTCAAATGTTTAGCATGAAACATCTAAACATGTAAATAAAGAAAACATTAATACTCCATTCACTAAAGGGAAATATTATGTATCAAATATAAAGATTATTATATTGATATATCTGAAATAAACTTATGTGATACTTGTGCAAATACACGGACGCAAAATCGGACATAGAACGGGAAGACAGACTTACGTAACCAAGTTCGGTGGAGTGGTCGTTCACGGTAAGAAGGCGATTTGTTGCCAAATATGGTAACCTTCACCTTTTGCGGATTTTCTTCACATCTGCCGTTTTTGTTATGGCAACCCTATCTGCTGTTACGGAATTCGGCCGCCATCTTGATTTGGCGACAAAAATTAGTTGGCGACAAACGTCTTACCGTGAACGACCACTCCACCCCAAGTTCAATCACTAAATGAATGTAAGCACTCACAGCATGCTAAGTTTTATGAAATATATTCAACCACTTGGACCTAACTCGGGTACACACATACAGACAGATGGAAAGACAGACACCGACGCGCCAGAGACTGATTTTGCAAAAGATGGGCCCAAAACGGATAGAAAACTTAAAATCGGTTGAAAATATTCAATGTACAAACAATCACTCCATTCTTATTTATATAGATTGTAATTACTTGGATTGCTTTACTAGTGTTGCTGAAAAAAAAAATTATTTTTCCAAAAACTATTTTTACGGAATTTTAATTCTAAGACATCATTTGCTTTGAGGCTTATTTGTTTCTTTACGAAACATAAAATAATTCGAAAAATATGGGAAAAACGATAAAGATAATTAAACGCAAATAAAATTCACAGAATAAGACCTTTTAAAATAAAATGGTAGATATATGGCAACCTTGGTATTTTTTTATCGTTTGCTTCTTTGAATTCGTGCCCGTTTTACTCGTATATTCCTTTAATCTGTTTTGTAGTGTGAAAAAAAATTCATTACTTTTCATTCGGAGCTTTTTAAAACCTGATTTAAGATGCATTTCTGGATTTTCAATTTGAAGTTTTTCGTTCAACATCTGTAATCAAGTTAAGTTATGGTTTAATTAATTTTCGAAACATTTGTATAGTCATTGTATGATTATTTTAGGAACCCTTTTGTTTTAAATGGGACACACACACAACTGTTCTATGCATTCTGGGTAACATTTGCACAGATTTCAACTACTACGGATTCTCCGTAGTTTCTACGGAAGTGAATCGGGTACTACGGATTACGGAATAGATGATTTATTCTACGGAAAAATTAAATTTTATTTATTTTTCACAACACATGAATTAGTTTATTTATTTCTGTATTTTTTCATTATTATTATATATTTTTTTTGGGTAAATGGGAGAGAAGAGTGCTTAAATTTAATTATTAAATGTTTTTTTTATACATAATTCTTTCATACACAATTTTTGGTTCTATGTGTGTTTTCATGTATGATATACCTCACTAATAAATAATAAAAAGTGTTGCATAAATGCTTCAAATTTGTAATTAAATATTTGAATTAATGATATAGGCTTGTTATTAAAGCCGATTTCTTTAATTTTTACTTAACTACTGAAAAATTCTTAAAACTACGTTTTTTTCCCTTTAGTACTACTGAAAACTTCCATCGCAGGTTGGCATCCTAGCTTTTAGAACCTTATAGATACTTTTCTTTCTTACTAAAAACTACTTACTTACTAACTTTTCTTCTACAAAAGCATCAAATTTTAAATATGACATTTATTTACATTTGTGAAATTGTATATTTTAATTTTATGTTCTATACCATTAAATGTACTAAACTAATTATTATAGTTTTTAGAATATGTATGTGTTTGTGGTAGTTGTTACTAGGGATGCGACATCGACAGCAAAACATCGATGTTCAAAATTAAAACATCGATGTTCATAATACATCGCCCCCAAAACATCGATGTTTTTAAACATTGATGTTTTTAAAATTCAGTGTATTTAAATTTTTTTCCACATTTCTTAAAAGTGGTTTAGCACCTAGTTGATGCAACATCGACAGCAAAACATCGATGTTCAAAATTAAAACATGAATGTTGATAATGCATCGCCCCCAAACCATCGATGTTTTTAAAATTCAGTGTAATTAAACTTTTTTCCCCATTTCTTAAAACTGGTTTAGCAACTAGTGATGCGACATCAGCTCCAATATATCGATGTTTTTTTTATAAAACATCAATGTTCATTTAAAAATAAAACATCGACAAATATAAACATCGACTCCAATACATCGATGTTAAATTCATCGATGTTTCTTAAAAAACATCGACTCCAATACATCGATGTTAAATTCATCGATGTTTCTTAAAAAAACATCGATGTTTTGAAAACATCGACATCGATGTCGCATCCCTAGTTGTTACATATGATGAATAGGAATTATAATTTATGAACGAAAGCGGAAGATAGTTGACCAGTTCAATACGAGTAACGCCAGGTAACTACTACTAGTTTATATAATACCAGAATCACACAGTTAGTAAAAAGTATGTATTATAGTCTACCATAATACACACATACTTTTGATTGCAATTGGGGAGTATATTTGTTAGAAAAATTCATATCAGGAAAAATTGTAATGGTCCATGACTACACGAATTATACTTTTCATCCAATAAAGTACATAACCATAAATTAAGAATAGAAGGGTTTCATTTGGAATATAGTTTTATAGAAATATAGAGGAAAATGAGGAAATATTAATTTTTTAGAACATAAATTTATGGGATCAAAATTTAAAAAATAAAAAAATGCATTAAATCTGTATAAAGCAGAGTTGACGTCCGTCTGTTCTTTATACAAATATATACACCGTTTGAACAATGCACACCAAATTTGTTACATCTATTCTTCAGAACCCTTCGGAAACGATAAATCCCGGTCGATAATCCCGGGAACGATAATCCGATTGATCCGGGTTCGATTTTAAAGGGTGTGCAGAGGGGTCAACAAACAATTCGAAATCAGCATAGAAATAACTTTGAAAAAAAAGACGATTGAATTTGAAACTCGTATTGTTTTACCAGTTTTGCTGAAAAAGTAATTCTTTTACAGAATTCAAAATTTTAATATTTTATGTATAAACTTTTTTTTAAATATAAATAATTTATGAACTATTGATTGATGATGTAAGAATACTTAAAGTATATTACATAACTTACATTTAGAAATGTAACGAATCTTATGAATTTAATTTAGAATTCTGGATTAAGGGGGTCCGGAACACAAAAATCGTCAAATTTTCGAATTAAAAAAAAATTATTTTAAGAAATTATCTGTGTTTTTCTGCTTAAAATGACGTCTAAATCATGTTTCGATCTTAATTAGAACTAGATATATGATTATTTTTGTGATTCGTTGTTTTGAAAATCTAACACTCTTGACAGTTGTTGTCATGGCAACAACATCTGCGAAAGACGTTATTTAAGTCTACGGAGACCTTTAAACTATGTAGAAAAAAGGTAGAACTTACAAAAATCGAATCAAACCAAAGATTTAAGAGGAAAGAAGGAGCTAGATACTCATCTAGATGCTTTTAAAAGGTATTTAAGCACTTTATTAATTGTAAATCGGTCTTTAAAACTTTAAATACGTTTTTCTCCATGATACATTTTTCAAGATTTCCTGTATTCAAATTGCTATAAGTCAAAAACCGATAAAGTTTAAGGGTTGAAATTTGGAATACATCTTTTTCAAACATTATACTTTAATTTTGATTCAGCAAATTTGAAACAAATATTTACTTTTAAAAATATGACTTAAAAAAAAGGACTTTAAAAATTTCAAAACTTTTCATTCAAATAATTTTTAATTTTTTATTAAATTAATATTTTTTAAATGGTTGAATCAAAATTAAAGTGAATAAATTTGTGAATAATTTGCTGCAAGAATTTTGAAAATTGATCAAGAATATTTTGAGTTTTAACAATTTAAAATGATAAATTTTTTTCAAATTTTTTTAATTTAATTAAAAAAAAAAAACTTTTGGAAAACTTTTGTGTTGTGATTTTGCTTATTAGACAAATGGGTAATCTGTACAAAAAACTTAAAAATTTTAAATTAATTATAAAAAAAAATTTTACAATATGTCCCGGACCCCCTTAAGGGTATCTGAGTTTAGACAGAGAAATGTTGCGGTCATATTTGAGAATTTGAGGGAATGAAGTTTTTAAATATTTGTTCATTTTGTAAATAAAATTGTGTCTATCAATACTGTCCAAAATTCCTTTTTCGAATTGTTCCATTCGGGATTGCATTTAAGAAGTCGAAATTCAACACGCTTGGTCATATTTCGATTTGCAGAATTCTATATTTTTCCAGTGACCGGAATTTAATTTACGTTTGCTTAGCTGCTACTTCTGTATTTATGGGTTACGGTACTTTATATTTTGTAGTAATTGTATTAGAGTTTGATTTAATAAATTATTTAATTTCTTCAAAATATCGCCATTTATACAATGGTTCATATCTTGACAATGCTTGTATATTTTGATAAATTTTCCTTAGAATTCTTTAGTTCGATACACAATAACTTGTGGAATACCATTTCATACAAATTAATAGAATATACAAAACAATATTTAAAAAAAAATAGGTGTGTAACTTCAAGATACTAAATATAGCATTCTAAATAGGTATGTGCTTTAAATTTAGAAAGAGAATCACGTGATGGGAATTTTTTTTTGTAAGGTTTCAATTTGAAACTGAGCATGCCAGTTGGAGTAATGCAGATTTTAAACAAGACATTGCTGATCTTAGAATAATATCACTGTTATAAAATATTGAAACTAAGACTTTTTGAGAAAGTAAAATTTTTTTCTTGAGTGACAGAAGAAAAGTTGTGTTTACTTTACAAATGGAAACTTTTCTTTTGTAACTTGTGAAACATTAATCAAAAACAGTGATTTTCCTTTTCAAAAACGCTGTGCCACCTTCTGTTTTCTCAAAAATTCAAATTAATTGACTTGCTTTTAAAACAAGTTACATTATTCCCACTGCCCCGCTGAATGCTATTTTAAAGAATATATGTGTAACTACAAAATAAATATCAATTTAATTTGCCATCCTCTCATAATGATAATGAAATTCGAAAACATCGCATCCCTGGTGAAAGAATGCCACAAGAAAAAAATATTGATAGAAAAACCGAGTGCAATACTGCGCTGAAAGTTCCTCATTTTTACAGAAAATGAACTTACGTGCATTCATAATAACTCCAAAACTCAAAATCGACCTCTATAGTAGTAACCTTACTATAAAGTTTATTTTTTAATTTGTCTTACAACGGAGGGTGCAATAAATGTGGAATTGATTATATGGATGAATATATCATTTATACGCATTTGCGTTAAAAGTAAATTGTAAAAGCTATGAAAAGTTAAAGTTTTGTTAAAAAATTTATTTTCGTCACTTAAACGGTGCTGCACAAATCTACATGATTTGACAAATCCATATCAGATTTGGTTCACTTACTTTAGAATCTTGCAGGTAGCATGGGTTACATATTGACCCCCGTTTAATTTCTCGTTGGTGTGTACAGGGGACTAAAAATAATTCGAAATCCTCATGGGAATGAGAATTATGACTATTACGATACTCAAATTGTCTTGCGAGTATTGCTGGAAAAACAACTAACATTTTGTAAGGAACGAGTTTATTTAATGCAAAAACCGTGAACCAAAACCCCTCTGATAGCAAAATTTTTATTTTGCTACTTGATATTTGGAGAAAAACTACTTCAAATAAAATACTTTTTTTTTGTAATTTTATAATAATTCATTTTGTGGAAAATATTCGTAGACATAGGTTGATTTCTTAGTTATTTCTAGTGGTATGTGTATATTTCGATCAATTATCTATAAAGGTTATTGATTCAATAAATAATGGTTTGTAGACCTCAGTTTCATTAAAAATAAATCAACCCAAAATCTTTTAAAATAAGATGTTAAAGTTTTACTTTAAAAAGAGGGCATTTCATTTTACTTATGCTCCTTCTTTCATAAAGTAACACATAAAATACTTCTATTTTGTCGTTTAAAACCGCACATTCTCTTAAAATTCTAAATTTCCAAACACTAAATTTTACTGGGATGTTAAGAGATTGAAAATATATAATCATATATTTTACCTATCAAATTTATTCACAGAATTAGTTCATATAAAATTTTTAACATATTTTTTTAAAATTTGATTTTAATGGTTTCTTTGAACTTGCACTAGAATGGTTTGTTAAAGGGAAAAAGAAAATTTAATCTACATTTTGAGTTGCGTCGTGTCATATACAAGGGAACGTCGTTCGTAAGAATTTCAAGAAAAATGAGCTTTCAGAAATAATAGATTCTTACCATCCAGGGTTTGTTCGTACCCCTTGGTGAAGAAAAGGAAGGCCTTCGCTGCCCTCTCGGGTGTCTTCAAGAGCCCCTGTCGCTCGGGGTCCTCCTTGATGGCGCTGAGAAGCCCCCTGTACATCCTGGTCAACTCGGCCACCTTCTCGGGTTCGGGCTGTTCCGGATCCAGGTCCCGGTCGTAGGAGACGAACTTTCTCATCTTGCGTTCATGTCCGTTGAGTCCGTTCATCTTGAAGCGGTCGCCTCCGCGTGAAACAAGTGCCTTCTCTGACATGCCGGGTTCTAGTCGAGTGCGAACACTCGCCGCGAGTTTTTAGGTTTTTACGCTCCCGCTAGAGGGCGAACGGATCTCTCGCACTTGTTGCCGCCTGCGACTCGGAGAGATTTTTGCGTTCGAAGGTTTTGTGGGGAATTTACAATTGGGGGAAAACACGACAGAAAAACGTTGTTCAACTTTTTTATTTATTTTTTGCCATTTTCTCTGCTCTGTTAAATATTATAATCTCTTTGACACGTCTGCTTTAAATGGCGACAGCGCATTCAAATAAAGAATGTGTTCCATCGAATTACCTTTTTGTTCGTTATCACCAGGTAGATAGTATTTTTTATTAAGTTTTTGATCGAATAATAAGATTATTTTGAGATATCTTTTATCAGATTTATTTTAAACTCTATATAAATACTCTCGCTTCTCAAATCATCTGCACTGAACAATTTGAATTCATTTAATATCTCGTCTGACTATTTCACTTGTATTTTATTTTAAACATTTCCGCCCCCCCCCCTATAATATACCATCGTTATATCGTTATTTAAAATTTTCTTGTTTGGTGATAGCATTAACTTATCTGGTTTGTTGTAAACCATATCTTAAAATTTAAAATGAAGTGACATGCTGTATATATGGGTTTAAGTGAATCGAAGCCCCAATATTAAAATCTAAAGTTTTTCTGCAATAAATGAACATGGACATGAAAAACGTTCTACAGGGTTTGCGCATTTGAGTTAACAACGGGAAATGTCGCAGTAGGAAACACGTTCTATAGGGTTTGTGTATTAGAGTTAACACAGGGAAATGTCTCGGTCATAATTTAAAACCGAGCACAACGCCGGGTTATTCAGCTAGTTTATTATCTATATAAATAAGAATGGAGTGTTTGTTTGTACATTCAATATTTTCGACCCATTTCAAGTTTTCTATCCGTTTTGGACCCTTCTGATGCCGAATCCGCCTTTTTCTCGTTTGGTGTCTGTCTGTCTGTCTGTCTGTATGTATGTATGTTGTGCCCTATACACGTCCACGCGGTTTAAGATATTTTCATGAAAATTTGCATACAGTGAGTACTTATCTTCATTTAGTGAGTGGCATTGGTTGCGAAAGTCTGTCTGTCCGTCTTTCTGTTCTATGCTCGATTTTGTGTTTGTGTGTTTGTGTAGACATCACATGAATTGTATTCCAGATATTTGATTGCATTGTATTTTATTTTATACATTATCTATTAGTTTAGTGAATGCAATATTAAACATTTCATTATTGTTATATTTAGTTGAGTTTCATGCTAAAACACCTGAGTAAGTATACTTAAATCAACCATAATTTGGTAGTTTTGGAAAAATTGGAATGTCTATTGAATATTACGATTACTTCGATTGCTTTACCAGTACTGCTGAAAAAGTAATTATTCTTCAAATTTTTTTTTTTTTTTATGGAATTTCATCTCTGATACTTTATTTATTTCGAGTCTTATTTTTATTCTTTGCGCAATGAAAACGATTTCCGAATATTTGGGACAGACGATATTTTTCAATGAAACGAGAATAAACAAGATCGCGCGAGCAGTGATATTTTTTCTGGTTCTTTCGCTCTGAATTAATTTCACATTACTAAATTTGTACACTTTTAGTTGTAAGTTGTGGCAACTGTGCGAGATCAAGAGATAAAATTGAATCACAAATTAATATCTTTAGAACAATTTTTTGCGACATCTTTTATTTTGTTTTACTTTGCTGTTTCCTGTTTTAAATATTTATTATTTTAATAAATGTGTTTTCCTTCTCATTACACGCAACAGCACCATAAAGTATTAGACTTACAAATGTTAGGTAAGTCAGTATAAATTTTCAATAAATTTTAAGTGTAGTTATGCCATTATTGAAAGAATAATGCCGTTATTTAAAGAATAATGCCGTTATTTAAAGAATAATGCCGTTATTGAAAGAATAATAATGTTTATTAATCCAAACTGGAACTTTTTCCAACATTAAAAAATTCGTTGTAATAATGACAGTAGAAGATTGCAAAATTTCACAATGTCGCATACCGGAGGCAAGAGTGCCACAAGTAAAAAATATTGTTTTGTTGACTATGAGTACGAGAGCACTCGCCGTAAATCGTAATTTTAATTAATTGAGTTGAACATGAAAAGAACTTAAGAAAGGGAATTCCAAATCTTCCTATAAATCGTCTTTTATAGTAGTAACCTTAGTATCACCTTTCGTCATTTTGTAGCTTTGTCATACAGCAATTGTGCGATGTATGTGAAATGTATTACATGAATGGATATGCATGTGTAGGATTTGTGTCCAAAGTAAGTTGTAGAAAATATAAAGATGGCGAAAGATGTTAAAATAAATTTTTATTCTACAAAAAACGTAAGTCATATATTTTTATTATCTCTTCAATCTAGAATAAACCAATTCAAACCGAGTAAGGTCGGGTATTTTGCTAGTATATATATATATATATATATATATATATATATATATATATATATAACGCTTGCTTGTTATGAAGAATGAAACAATACGATGTGTAAGATTTGGATAAAACGAATTCATAAGTATTTAAGATATTAAGTCAAGTGAGAGAGAGAGAACGAACCAAAGAGTATTATACAATTGAATAAAATTGGTTCAGAGACAAATTATATTAATCCAAAACCGAAATTCTACAAACAGAGAGTATCAAACATATATTAAGCTATATTAATCTGCCTCTTTGTTTTAAAACGAAATTTTTGCAGGTTTGTTATGTTCGTCTACGCATATACAGCCAGAAAATTTTAATCCATACAATACAAATCCCGAAGAGATGAATAATGAATGTGGTCTATTATACACTGTATTTCACAAGTACTCACAAACTATTTAATTTACTTCGAGTATATGTTTAACAATTTATGTAGGATAAAAACTTGAAATTAGATATAAAACCAGTCTTATCTGCTATACCGACATTGACCTGTTTGTTCAATCGACATCGCTTGAAACTATTTTAACTGGAGTTAAAATTAGTTTTATCTAAATAGTTTGATTGAAGTCCAAGGGCATGGTCCAAAAGTTCATTAGAATACTCCAGGCTGCAAAGTGTACACAATTCATATACTGTTGTTGTTTCTTATGCCTACACTGGCAGACCGGAGGAGTGCCAGGCCCGTCGAAGACGGCGAGAGGGGGTGCGCCTTCCATGTTAATGAGCCTATTGGGAGGAAGTCCGCCTTTGCTCGACATACATGACACATCCGTTTTACAGGATGGTCCCTTTCATACATTCATTCACTCACACATATCGTAATTTAGATCCCAATTAGAGGCCGATAACCCCCTGATCAGGTACCCCCAGAGGTATTGATTTGGTATGGGAACATGGGGGACTTTGTGACCACGACCTATTTAACATGCCCCAGTCACCATTAGTGAACACGACGGTCTTTAACCAGGTCGAAGCGCCGATCTCGCAATCATCAGAATGGCAGGCTCCGCCGAGGACACGATTCATATACTTCCTATCTTATGTAAAAATCACAATGAGTTGTACATGGGGTTCCTGTACTTCAATGTATCCTATGGAGTAAGGTGGGCCTAATCTCTTGAATACTTATATTAATCCAAGTAGTAAATAAAATAAATTCGGAATTCAGGTATTTTATGTTACCCTTCCGCGATCGTGGGATGTCTGGTATTCCGTCTTCTTAAAATGGTTAATACTAGGTGCTTAAATAAATATTCTAGACACATTGACGTTGCCTAGGTATATAAATATTCTAGATACATCGATGCTTTTAAGGAATATAAATATTATAGATGCATTGAGGTTGCTAAGGTACATAAATATATCATTTAGTATTTTGATGTCTAAGAGTGCTATAGATTGACAAAGAAACATAAGAGGGTCCAATTACTCCTTAAAACACTAAAACTAAATTTTGTTAGAGCTAAAATACATTCATATAAGGAGATGAATGTACAAAATTTGTTTTAGCATGGGGCGTTGCAAAGATTTAAAACTAGCAATATGCGTGTCTCAATAAAAAGCAATTATCTGAAATTAGAATTAAAAACACATGGTTTCTTAATTTAAATTTTGGATACTCAAATAATGTTTCCAGTCGATATATACATAAATAATTAGACAGCTTAGAAAAAACGTTACTATTTTATACATTTATTGCATAATTGCAAACTTAAACCAAACTAGCCGCCGAATCTAACCAAGAACGGAATAATATTTCTGAGAGCAGCTAATGAGTGTATTCACTGCTCTATTAAATTTTTTTGAACAAGTAAATTAAATCTGTTGTTTAGCTAGAAATTGTAAATGTATAGGTTATTATAAGTATACAAGATCAAAAGATTGCGATTAAATAGATGCTTGAATAATAAAAATAATAAACTGAATTACTTTCAAAATTTTTTTTTGAAACATAATTTAAGGTTAAAAGTCCCTTTGGTTGCTATATTTGCTAGTTTTATTAAGAGGTATCTTGATAAAAATAGCAACTAACTTCAGAAATGGTGACCAGCGTAGACGTGTTTTATGTACGAACAATTATGGCATAGTTGTATAGTTTGATTAAGCTTA
The DNA here is from genome assembly GCA_947359465.1 of Metellina segmentata. NCBI lineage: Eukaryota > Metazoa > Arthropoda > Arachnida > Araneae > Tetragnathidae > Metellina > Metellina segmentata. The sequence continues at coordinate 17,474,726 of OX375878.1, read as the reverse complement.
ATCTAAGCTCTGTGAATTCATTTGATTCACAAGAAACCACTCACTGACAGTTCAATAATTTAATCTTTAATAAAGCATATTATTACTCTGAGTAAAAAGTAGTTTTAAAATTCTGTCATTTGTTTTTTAAGACGTTTTTCGTTTTACTTTTTGAATGTTTTCGTAGTACGAAAAGGTACTGGTAGAAAAAATGTTTGTCATACAAGAATTCCCTTTTAAAAATTTACATTTTAGATTTGTGTTAATCATAGACTACTTTTTGAATGTTTTCGTAGTACGAAAAGGAACTGGTAGGAGGAAAATTATTTTTCACACAAGAATGCCCTTTTAAAAATTTACATTTTAGATTTGTGTTCATCATAGACTATATCAGAGACCCGAGTTTCATATTTGCATATAAAATTTTGCCAACATCAATGATGGTGATATAGAACAGGTGACTACCACCATTTCAAACTTTTCTCGAAATACAATTTATCATGATTCATTTTTCTCTCTGTTTTTTTTTGTTTCATTAAAATTTTTATGGAGCTACATTTTCAGCACTTCGCTCAGGTCATTTTTATCTTATTCACATTCCTATTTGTTATCTCTTGAGAGTAACTTTTTCTAACATGCGTTTACTAAAATTTTTAACTCTGTAGTTTCCTGTATCAGCTTGTAAGTACCCCATCTCTTTTTATTTTTAGTATTCACCTGATTAATTTTTTCAAGTCATCTCTATGTCATTTGCTTTGCACCTATTCTTTCCACTGCTCTTTTGGTTGTTCAATGCAGATTTTTCGAGTTGGATGAGTACGGCGAACTGGTTCATCAGTATACTACTTAACATTATTGCAATGATAATTTTCATGACTGCCCTATTATTATATGCCAGTTATTATTAATTAACTCTTTTCCTTTTCAATGTGTTATCTGCTTCTCTTGTACATATCGCTTATTTTGAGCACGAGCACTTAATTCATTCATTTCTCTTGTACATAGAATTTTTTTGTTGTTATTTCTACAGGTCAGATTTCTACACACTATTGCACATATGTTATATGTCGTGTAAATAGAATCTGGCAACGCGCTCCTGAAGAAGCGGAAGCCTGAGCATGCGCTGTAATCATAGCTTTAGTATGTATTCCAGAATGGGCGCTTGTAGAGATCGATTACACACTTGTATATATCGTCAACCAGATCAAACCTAATAAAGGTGTTATTTCCAAGCGGCTTCGCTCCTGTCCGAACTCTACTCGATACACAACCAAATTGGTGACGAGGATAAACATGACCGAAATTCAAGAATTAATATCGCCCTTAACGAACTTTATGGAGGAACTGACGCCTACGATCGCACAATCGAAACCAAACCAATCCGCGAAAGAGAATCTTCAGCTTCAAACTGTGAAATTCGAAATCTACGATGAAGAAACTGAATAATTTAAAAATTAATTGCTTCAACCTCAAAGGGCATTATTGGAGACAGTGCTGAAGTCAAAGAAGCGAAACTTCAAATCCTGACCAACTGTCTAGGGCCTAAACTCTACAACCTCATTAGCAGTCTTACAGCATCTTACCCTATACTCAATACACAACAACATAGTTTCACATTTTCTTCGCCTTTAGATCTCTATTCCTTTCACTATATTCTGCTCCTGTAATTGATTTCTTTATATTCTGAGGCTCAATATCAAACTTTGTTTAGTCGATCTCAATACAATAGTTTAATAGATATCATGCCAACCACTCTCGGAAAAGAAGTTGTGAGGAAAACTTGTTTAAAGTTTCAGTACAGTCAACGGAAGCATATTCAGTACTTGAAGTATTTTCATGATAATCTGCTACACCAGTACCATACAGTGCTGTAGAAAAGTGTATATATCCGGAGATAAGTATAATTTAGTTTTGATAGCCATTTTTAGACAACAAATCGCTACAGAATTTATTTCATTATGAAGTAGCGCATGCCCCCTCTAAATTCTACATGAGTGCCGAGTCTGTTAACGACGTATAACTGACCAATTTTACGAATTGTGACTTGATATTTGACCCCCATCTTCAAGGACCCTAAGAATAAAATTACGCAAAAAAAATCGATTTTTTCACCAAAAAAATCTTCTCTATTCTACAGCCTACTTAGAAAGGCAAGACTGAATTTAGTGTGTTACATTTACAATTTTTACTAGTTAAAATTAATTTCACAAATTGATGCTATGCTATAGGACATACTCCATTTCCGGGAATCACTGCAACTTTGAAATCTGAGAACAAATGCATTTTTCAGCAGAAGATCCCTAGTCACTGCAATAAAGACGGAAATGAGCAGGCAGATTTCATCGCCAAAAAGGACAAACTGCTGCTATTAACAGATTGCGAAACTTCCTTCCTGACGACGGTATTATTTTTTCGATTTTGATGCACCAATATCAACAGCAACGTAGAATAAATTGAAAACACTGAAAAGGGTACAAATATCAGATAGACAACGAAGAGAGGCAGCGGAGGATTCCGTGTAACTACAGGGCATGATAGCCTTGCTACTCATCTCTGCCGCATTGGTATTTTTACTGAGTCTCTCGGTCTACTCGGTTGAAAAAAATGAGCCTTATGACAGATTTCACCTATTTTTGTTGTGAAGCACAATGGTAATTACGCTAATTAGTCTATGTGCAAGACGGTAATTACATTGACGTCGCGCTGAAACAACGCAACGGGTTTTTGACGACGGTCCTTGGTAAATCCCGAAGGTAAGGATCCCAGAATCCACATAAAGGTACAATTCCTATAGCGTGTCTAACGCATAAGGCTGACGTAGTGCGTCTGACGCAGATCACTGCTACAACGGGATGTTACGAATACATTGGGGTCAATTACATCATTCCTCAACCGATTTTTACACACGATAAATCATATTAAAGAAAACAAACTGTTCTTTAAAATGAGCTATAAAACAAGTAAATCCGTTAAGTAATGAAAGTGCTGTAATATGTTTAAATCGGAACGATTATGGAACTGTTTCCCACAATGCGTCAGCTACGGAAGTGCTAACTATACGCCAGTCGGACTGCAATAGACCCTTCTTAGAACCGGTGCACACATCCGATTTTTCAACGTGCGGCGCCGCTGCGGCACCGAAACCCAACTATGCACACATAACCATGAAATGACGCAAGTACTTACTTCGCGCCATCTGCGATAAATATTCTATCGAAGAAAATGTGTTTATTTTGCTCACTTGGTGTAAAAAAGTATATTTTTAAATAAAATAGATGTTACTGGATACAACCATTTATTATTATTAAAATTCCATTTATTTATGAAAACAAGGTACTTCAGACCGGAGACGCGTGTGCGGCGAGCTGCGGCGCCGTGGGAAACTGCGGTACAAATCGCACGCAAGTTGTACGTACGTCGCTTGATTCTTGTGTGCATTATTCCATTGGATCTAATGTATCTCAGACCGCACTTGCGCTGCGGCGCCGCACGTTGAAAAACCGGATGTGTGCACCGGGCCTAAGAAGAGTCAGACAGGAACGTCCGAATTACAACACAAGGTCACAGAGAAGAAGCGACATTAAAATCCATAGTCGGCAGTAAATTTTCAATATTTTGTCTTCACATGCTGTAAGTCATTCTCTGTGAAAAGCGGGAAAAGCGAAAAGCATGTTCGTCAGGAACTATGCCAATAACCTTAGGAGCATTCCCTACATATAGAGATGTGAAATACTCTTATTTTCAACTAACAGTTCTTTGCTATTCTTGTTCATTTTGAAAGAACAGTTACAGTTTTAAAAGAACAGATAAGATCTGCTAACCAAACTGTTCTCAAGTATCTCACCGTACTCAAAATGAACAAGACCTGTTCTTCCTTGTTGACTATCAGTTTTCAAGATAGACCGACACGACTCGAATTTTGTTGACACGTAATCTTTTGTCAGTACTTTGTTACACATGCACATATAACCAAAATAGAAATTACTCTCTTGCTAGTTTTTTTATGGGTAGGTTTTTCTCTGATTTTTAGAGAAATAAAACGAAAGATAAAATAATTTGCTGTCTTCGAACTGTTATTGCTTGATTTATTTATTCGTAGTGCAAGGTTCAGGTCTGGGCAAGCTGCCCCAAACTATCAGTAATTAAGTAAATTATATTAGAATAGATCCGTAAATTTGAAAAAATTCTGGTTAATAGGAACTATTAAATTATCTTTGGGTCCCCTATGGCATCTAAAAATGTCCCAAATCTGAACCATTTCAAGTACGGTTTCTGAAAGTGATATGCGGTTGCTAGGACAAAACAAATTCGCTAATCGAAAGTAAGAAATGTTTTAGCTATTAATGTCATTTTTATGTCAACAAAATCCAAGACCTAATAATCTCTTGGAAGACTTCAAAATATAGCTTTTAGCAATAGAGAGTTGCCCTTTGAAAGATCACAAACACGTACTACCCATATCTAGATTGCCACTTCGAAAGTAAAATTAGTTTATTTGTCAGAAACAAACAGGTTAATTACTATACAGGTTTATTATTATTTTGTTTCAAAATGAATCTTCCTATTTTAAAATTCCACATTTTCAAATATAAACGACACAGAATGATAAGTAATACATATGAATACATTGAAAAAATATGGAAGTTTTTTTTTTGTAAAGAATAGATTGTACTCGTGTGTTCTTTGTAAAACTATTTCACGAAAGCTGTTTTAGAAGCTTTTCAGTGGCAGAAGTGATAATGGCGTTTGGATATGTTGCAAATCTGGTTTTTCCCCCAGATAAAGGAGGATCTCACCAACTACGTTTTCTAACAAGATGGGACACCACCCCACTGGGCTACAGAGGTCCGTCGTTTCCTTAACACGGAGCTACCTCTCAGTTGGATCAGTCGCAGCGAACCAGATGGCTTGATATTACGCAGCTGGCCACCTAGGTCACCTGATATGACCCCATGAGATTTCTTCCTTTGGGGGTTTGTAAAAGATAAAGTGTATGTGCCACCATTATCCACAAATTTATGTGAACATAAACAACGAATTTGTGCTGCTGTACAATCAAATACCACTGACACTGTACAACGTGTTTGGCAGGAATTTACAAACCATCATGACATTATTCGAGCAACTAAAGGAAGTTAGATCGAATACTTGTAAAAAAAACTTCCATATTTTCCTTTGTATTCATGTATTACTTATCGTTCTGTGTCGTTTATTTGTGAAAATACAGCATTTTGAAATAGGATGATTCATTTTGAATAACCCTGTATAATCTATCTAAGTGCACGTTTAAAACAGGAATAATGTAAGTCAGAAATTTTATGGTGGGATGCTTGTTTCCAAGATGTCTTTTAAAATCGTTACAGACGACTTAAATTAGGTCTATCCGACATAAACAGAGAGCATGACACGCTGTCTGAATCTCCATCTTTCATAGCGAAATATGTCCACACATTTTAAATTTTGCGTTCCATTTCTTCGTAAAATTCTGTTTTCAAATAAAATTTAAAGCATTGCAAATCTTAAGAACGAGTAGAGACAACGCCGACTAGAGAGAAAGTTAGACTCCCTAAATAAAATCTTAATAAAAAATATTAAAATTAAAAAAATATTTAAAACCAAAAATTCATTTTTATGTCATTGCCTAACACTTATAAAATGTCGCAATTATTATGCTAGTCTTCTTACAAATTCTTCAGACATTGGGGTTTTGGTTCAGTTGAGAACAGAACGAGAACAGTTCAGTGAGAGGAGTTTGGGAACAATTAAGCAAAGGGAGTTTGAAAACAGAGCGAGAGAACAGTGTGGGAATACTCGAAGAGCAGAGAACAGGAAGTAGTTACCGAACAGGAAGTGCTCTGGAGCACTTTAGGAACAGAGAACGGGTGTGTAATATTCTAACATTTCCTATCTAATCAGACGAAATACTGGTTACATTAATAAAAATATTAATTTGAAGTTAATTTGTAGTATATTTACATTAAGGGATTTATATTTATTCGAAGATAGAAGGTACAGCATTGACATGAATCTTCTAGAAGCCAGTAGGCTCGCTCAAATCTCAGAGTTTGGAAGATACGTCTGCTCCACTCGAAATTTTATACCGTATCTACACATTCGAGCGAATGGCGAGTAGAATCGCGGGGGGAGTGGCGGGGCAAATCTGTAGTCGGTTCACTCGTCATTCGCTTCGTTCCTTGCCTCGCGTCTCGTAGCGATCTCGTTTTTTATGGGACGAATCATAGGATTGTAGCGACGAGGCGCCACTCAGTCAAGCTCATTCGCGTTGGGGAAACGAACATGCGAATGCCATTCGCGAATAGAGAAGAGACACGAGGCGAAACACGAGCGCGAATGCGTAAATGCACCATTAGTTTCATCTCCCAAAAGTCTTGGTCGGAACCACTACAAAGCCTCTCGAGTTAAGAACCAGTGACCTCTAGAGTGCCTATATAATAAGAGTGGCGACAAGGGACCAAATTTGGCCCAATGCACATGCGCGGCAGCCATTTTTCTACCAGAATCGGTTGCTAGGCGAATATGTTTCGTCCATCGGTTTCCCACATTTCCTCCTCTCTCTTTCTTTTGGCGATAGTGTTTATGTCCCGTAATTTTTATGCTCACGACTTATTGAACTTGTTTTCGTGAATATTAACAAGAAAATGAATAAAGTTAAGCTTATAACTTCAGTGTTAAATAAAATAAGATCTGATGTGTTGTCTCTCTCAGGCACAAGTTTTTTCTTTAAATTCTTTCCATGCTGTGTGATAGAAGTTTACGCATTAATTTTATAACATTAAATAAAAAATAGATTTGAAATGTCCTACTATTAATGGATAGTTCCTTAAAATAAAACTTTCTATCAACCAACTGTTCAACACATGTAGTTTTTTTTTTAGTGTGATTAATCCTTTCCTTACATTAACCGAACCAGAAAAGATACTGAACATTTTTATTTGACATTTTTAATACATAACATAAAATTTTAACCCACTTAAATTTAATTTTAAGTTTCATCCATTTATACAAGTCAAAAGACATGTAATTTCAAAAATAATCAACACCATCAGTACACATTTGTTAAAAAATCTACCACATTTTCATGTGAAAAATAGTATTAACAGATTGAAACTAAATTATGAGCAAATATTGGCCTAAACATACAAGAATAATCTCAAGATAAAAAATAGTTAACATCATTTGTACGCATTTATATCCAAATTCACAGATAAATGTTGATGTGGTGGTTTTGTTCCGAGATCTAGCAGCAAAATAAAGATGAAAGTTTGCATCAGAAATAACACTTTTATATAAACATTTCTTTTATTCTTTTTATATAAAGCATTGCTACAATTTACTCTCTGCTTTTCTGATGATTCAATTTGGTATAGGTTATTGTAAACCTTTAATAAGGAAACAGCTAAAAAAAACAACGCACTATCAAAAGTTTAAAACTTGCTAACTGCCTTTGGCGCGATGTTTACATCGCCAAAGTAGCGGGAAACAGCATGTTGTTCAAAAAAAGCTATTTATTTAAAACGTCTTCAAATTTACACTGACAAAACACTAAAATAATTATAAATAGACATTCTAGAACACGAAATGGAACACGAATAAGCTATATTTTCTTTTCAATTAATTATACACACGTTTTTGTCGAACACACAAAAAGTTCCCATGTTAAGTCTACGGGAGCTGGGAAAAGACCGCTTCAGGCGGTAGAAAAGGTCTCTAAGCCAATCAGAAAGTGTTTCCCGTATGTCGCCACTCTTATTATATAGGCACTCTAGTGACCTCTACACGTGCAACAAAAAAAGGCGGGGGGGGGGTTTGAACCCAGCTGCGAGATCAAGTCCTTCCATTTCGACCCGAAAACTTATTTAACGTTCTTGTGACCCGATTTTTAACACACGTGTTCTTCAGGGGGTGGCTCGTCTACAATTTCACGGAGGGCACAAGACAATGCAGATGTTGACAACTTGTTTTCAAGTTGAGGGTGATCTGAATCCCAGTTGAAGGGGCGCGAGACTGACCGGTACAGTATATTGTAGAGCGAGGAACAAATCAAGAGCACAGGATACAGAGTGAGTCAAGAACTGTAGGATGAACAGCTGTGTTTCTAACTTAAAATAACTGATCAAAAGGCGTATTGTACAAGTTATAGCAAAGAAAAAATCAAGAAAAAAGAAACTACGATCTTTTCAAAATTGTAATTTTGTTCCGTAATATTATAATCGAAGAATAATTATAATGTTTCTTCTACAAAAGGAGTAGAGAACAGGTTTTCGGGAAAAGTGAGATCGAACAGTTCACGCTTACTTTTTGAAGAACATTTGAAGAACAGATTGTACTCTATTTCACCATCCCTCCCACATCCGAAATGACTTCAAATATTGGAGCGGTGAGACTGAACGCAGATTAAGGACTCCAAAGTAATTCTAAGGCTTCTCGACATGGGAGGCAAGAAAACTTTTGGAGCGACAATCAACTGCTGTTGTTTTTTTACAGTATCCTATTTTAACAGTTTCTGTTAATTATCTTTTTGTACAGTACTTTGTACGTGTTCGCGGTTTGTATTTTCTAATTGTTCTTATTGCGTGTTTTCTTCTCTGTATCGTGTCCATGTGCCCCCGCCATTGGAAATTTAAAAAGGCTAAAACTAATTTAAACTTGTTGTTGATTAAAAGTAGAATAGAACACCAACTATCCGAACTCCAGCTATGCGGATCACCAATTATCCGAATTGCTTTGAGTAAAAAGAAATCAGCAAAATGCTTTTAACAGTATCCTATTTTTAGAGTTTCTGTTAATTAACTTTCTGAACTGTACTTTGTATGTGTCCTCGGTTTGTATTTTCTAATTGTTCTTATTGCGTGCTTTCTTCTCTGTATCGTGTCCATGTGCCCCCGCCATTGGAAATTTAAAAAGGCTAAAACTAATTTAAACTTGTTGTTGATTAAAAGTAGAATAGAACACCAACTATCCGAATTCCAGCTATGCGGATCACCAATTATCCGAATTGCTTTGAGTAAAAAGAAATCAGCAAAATGTTTTTAACAGTATCCTATTTTTAGAGTTTCTGTTAATTATCTTTCTGAACTATACTTTGTATGTGTCCTCGGTTTGTATTTTCTAATTGTTCTTATTGCGTGCTTTCTTCTCTGTATCGTGTCCATGTGCTATGGCCATTGGAAATTTAGAAAGATTAAAACTAATTCAAACTTGTTGTTAGTTAAAAGTACAGTAGAACACCTATTATCCGAACTCCTGCTATGTGGATCGTCAATTATCCGGATCGCTTTGAGAAAAGGAAATCAGCAAATTCCGCATTTTAAAAGTTTCTTATCAGTACATGATAAAAACGAAGAGGACAATGTGTCAGTTGAGGACATAAGAAACATCATAATGAAAATTCCTGGATGTTCCGAGTGCATTGCAGAGGACGTAGACGAGTGGATGAAGTTTGATTCTTAGGACCCTGGATTCCAAATTCTCAGTGACGATGAACTCATTCGAAGTGTGAGAGAACTCCTTGGTGACCCTGAAGATGACGACGACATTGCTACTCAACCAGACATGGGACCGTCTGCTAGTAAGGCGTTTGAGTGCCTTGACACAGCGATTAAAATGGAAGGATCTCGGCATCCTACTACAGCTACTCATCGTCAAGAGCATGCGAGACTTGGCTGTAGGCGGAAACGGGATGAGGCCCGGTACACACATCTGGTTTTTCAACGTACGGCGCCGTTGCGGCATCGAAGCTCAACTACACACATATACGTGAAATGACGTCAATTCTCATTTCGCGCCATTTGGGATTAATACTCTATCCAAGAAAATTGTTTATTTCGCTTACTTGGCGTAAAAATGTATATTTTGAAACAAAATAGACGTTACTGGATACAACAATTTGTTAATTATTATTTATATTCCATTTATATATGGAGACAAGGTACTTCAGAACGGAGAACTGTCCTCAAGCTTGTCAAACACTTCCTTGGCCAGCCAGATCACCAGATCTCTCTCCCATCGAGCATGTCTGGGATATGATGGAAGGCGCCTGCATGCGGTAGGGAATGTTGATGACGTAGTCCTACAATTGGAGCAAATTTGGCAAGAAATACCGCAGGAGACCATCCGGGAGCTTTATCGGTCTATGCCACGCCGTGTGGCAGCTTGCATCCAGGCTAGAGGCGGGTCAACACCTTATTGAGCTCGTTACTGTAATCTGAAATAAATCATTCAATTGTTCTGAAATTTTAATCATTTTCTATTCTGTACATAATTTTCCTATCCACCAATTTTTGTCTCCATCGGACAACTCCTTCTTGGTGCGTCGATTTTTTTTTTTTGTTATAGAGTGTAGTTGAAACTAAGATGGCTTCAAGACCGGTATAGATATCTAACTTTTCATGAAATCCTCTATCTATTAAAGATCCCTTTCCCCCCCCCCACCTGAAAGTGGAATTTCGTGACAACGAAAAGACCAGCTTCTTACAGAAGCCAGGTGAAACGTCCCTGCAATAGCTCTTCCGAACTTCGTGACAGTGAGAGGAAGGAAATTTCGATGGTACTTCAATTGAATTGGTAGAAATTTTCTTGAAAGTTTATTACATTCATTTCTTTATTTCTCGCAGGAAAAACCTGTTGCTGACAAATGAGGAACTTTCTGCAATTCAGTGCTATTCTTTTGTTCAGTGATCGTAAATCGGAAGGAAATTAAGGTGTTTAAAGTAAAGATATTCTTAATGCTTCGTTTTAGAAACTGTTGGTTATCTCATTAGTGAATTATTAAATAGTTTTGTGAGTAAAATGACAACTCTCAGTTACTTTTTCTGACGTTGTATCCCCGATGTGTAATTTCTGAAAATGAGTTCAAGAGAAATAATAAATATTGTGAATTGTTCTTACCTTTTGTAATCAAATGTTTCGTGTAGCCAAAGAGTGAGGAACTTCTTTTAAATTCATTTTCTGCAAAAAGGACAAACTTACAGTGTATTGTTGCATCCAGTTTTTGTGTCATCTTTTGACTTGTAGCACTTTTGCACCAGGAGTGCAATAATTCCGAATTCCACCATTATTATGAAAGGTTGACAAATCATACTTACACGATATTCGTGATTATTTTTTTTTTAAGCAAACGCATTTTCATTCTTGAAAATTCTATTCCGCAGTTAAAATAACAGCTTTAAAAATTAATAGTCTGATAAAATGTGTCCAGTACAGACGAAACAAAATTAATCAATTATAATTTTAAAAAATGAAAGTTGATGTTTTCAAGGAATGTTTGAGGCAGCAAAGTTGTTTAAGGCACATCTTGTAAAGTAAACAACCTTGATCTTTTGTCACTTAAGACAAAAATTTTGAACTTCTTAAAAGCCCTAGATTAAATTTTCTTTAACCGTGGTATCAGGTTGAATTAAATTTGCAGTGAAGCAAAACAACGGACTATTGGCGACGGTCCGGGATCAATTCCGAAGAGAAACATTCGAGAACACCTCGCAATTTTAAACCACGGTCACGTGAGGACGTTAGCACCTGAACTGGAACCCCATTCTCCCAACTTCAACAACATGCCAACATGAAGATATATTTGAGGCCACGACATATTTAACGTGTACCAGCCCTCACAAATATGACGGTCTTTGGATCGAGTATAGAACTCAAAACCCTTCGATTGCTAATTTTCTAATCAGGCTATAGCAGCATCTTTTATTACCGTTGTGGTGTCATTGACCCAAAATGGTAGCGTTAAAACAGTACAAATTGTACACAAGGAGAGACAACAAATAACTAAGATATTTAAGTTCTTATTATTCCACGAACATTAAGAAAAATATACAGTATTTACATCATCACAATAAATGCAACAAATGAAAATACGAGTCTAAGACAGTAAGAAGTATTTCAGTATAGGGAACTAGAAGATATCTTCATCAGTCAATCACAAAAGGTTTGGAAAATGGAACCTGTAGAGTTAGTCATCAAAGGAAACGTGCATGGATTGAAGCAAACGCCAAGGTTCTGGAACAGATATTTGGGAGAACATATGCTGAAACTTAGAGAGGTAACGATCAAACAGGTTTCAAAGTGCCGATGTAATGACAAAGCCTTCACATAAACCTAGACTAGTGAATTTGTGCAACTGCATGGAGCTAAACTGCTACTTTAAACAACATGAAATTATTCAATGAGGGAAATAAAATATATTTCATTCTCCTAATTTTGCTTTGTGGTATTGCAACACTTTTCGTTTGTATGAAATGTGTTTCCGTATTGCCATTATTTATTATTTTCCCCTTTAGACCACTTCCTATGTTCGTAATATTTTCTCGAATAAATCATTCTTAAAACTCTGTGCACTCTAGTTACTTCAATATATACTAGGAAATATTACGAACGAATCGATCATGGTTAAAACCACGAACCGATGAGGATTTTTATCAGTCTTTGGCGGTTAGTGAGCAGGGGTGGGGTAGACCTCTAGTTTATTGAATTATTTTGAAATTAGCGAACAAGTGGTAACTATTTTATTTTTAGTCATTTTAATTTTTAAATTTCATTTAGTAAACTTGAAAACCTTAAGCACTTTAATTCAAGAAGTTCTCTGCTTATATATTACATGCACCAACAGTCATAACAATTGCGATTCACTTTTTAAAATTATTTTTTTTTAGAAACTCGTTTAAACTTTCGCAAGATTTGTCGAGAACGTCTGCTCTGCCACAACATTCCATACAAAATATGATTCTCGAGATTTTCGTAAATCGAAAACAGTAACAGTTCCTTGTAGTCTTATCTTTCGAAAGATAGGGTTGGTTGTTTAGTTTGGGTTTTATGGCGCAAGGTCCGGACAATGGAAAAGCTACGCCAAACGTAAGACCAGAAAGATAAAGTTTATGTGGTCTGTTGTAAAGTCCGATTTCTCATCACAGCAGTAACAGGACCTTTATCTCTTGTCACGTCAAATCCTACGTTCGTATTTCTGATTAAGGATTTACACCTCCTGGTATTACGTGTTTTTCGGCAAGCAATGTAGCAAGCGTTGTGACTCTACCAAGATTGTCTGAGACAGCGATTTCGTAAAACATGTGCAAGAAACAACTATGTAGTGTGTGTGTAACCATTTCGAAATTTTCCTGAACAAATAGCTTAGAATGCAATGCATTATTTCATGAAAAGGAATCAACGTCAATTTTTGTCCTTTATTAGCAATTGAAGTGTTCACGAGAAGAATCAACAGTTGTCCAAAACATCAAAATTGCGATAGTTGAATTGTACTAAGACTGTCATTTCACAAGGTCAAAACACGAGAAGGTTCAAAAAGGTGTCAATAGTGGGATGGATGCTGAAGCAACTCTGTTATCTTTGTAAAGTATTTGCTTTTTGTTAATGGGGGGGCCTCAACATCATGACGGCTACTGCAATCAGCTAGTCTACAGGTGAGTTAAACAGCGCAGAATGACCCAATTACTTGCATAATATCAACTATATATAACAAAGGATGTGTGTGTATATATTTTCTATACAAATCTACACCGTTTGACTAATCCACTTGAAATTTGGTACTTAGCACACGTACTTTAGAACACTGCGAAAAACATAGGCTATTTTTTCCTGTCTTCAGAACAATCTGTAGCTATGAAAATTGGCATAAAGGTAGTCCTAAAAGTGCCCCTCGAAGCCCCAATTTCGAAATCTAAAGTTTGTTTTCCTGCAATAAATGGACTTGGACAAGGAAACACGTTCTACAAAGTTTGTGTATTTGAGTTAGCACAGGGAAATGTGCGGGGTCATATTTGAAACCTGAGCAACGCCGGGTTATTCAGCGAGTATTCCTATAAAAAGTAGCGTAGGAAACAAGTTTTCTTTACTGTGTACATAATTAATATTAAAATACATTTCTAAACCTAATTCTTGTTGACACAAAACCAAAAAATCATTTCGTAATTTAATTCGATGGATTGTAATAATTTAACGCGTGCGATTACCTTATGTAGAAATTCCATGCGAAATCCTCTCTCACTCAAATTGTAAACACGTTTCCCTATTCAAACATCACACGATTGACGTGCGAGAATTAAATAAGTGCGACTCATGCGAGCAGGCATTTGAGTCGGTCACGGGGTTGAACCAATTGTGGTCACGGGGTTTTGAACGAGACCATTCAGATTATGAGATAGATCGAAACGCAACAAAAAGCGTTTCCACCAATTGCGTCTTCAGCGAGTATTCTGGTTTTGAATTGCTATAGCTCGGGTACCAAAAGCGATAGCAGTGATGTGATGAGTGGAAAATCCCAGCGACGGTCAGAACTAGAAATGATCACCATTCATGCTTTTACGTATGTCAGCTTTCTCCTAATGAGCTTTCACGCCTTTTCAAAAATAGATTGATTCAAGGTCGACTGTCTTCTCGTCGACCCGCATTATACGCAGCTTTTATTGAACTGGAATAGCCATCAGAACTACAATTGAACTCGTTTCATTTTCCTCGTACGTATTCCGCCTAACTCTGATTATACTACAATAAGGATCGATCAACGAAAGAAATAATATGCTTCTTGATGAGCATACCATTCATCCGCCCGAATAACGTGATACTTCGAACTAGTTATAATGAAATCTTTTATATCCTTATGGTTCTCAAAATGTCATTGTTGAGCAGTGTTCCTCAATCCTCGCTTTCGTGATTAGGTCGCAAGTATTCTACTGTAATAGTCTTTTATTCCTTTATCAGATTGCAGGATTCATTTGATTTCTTTATACAGCTGAACCTCGATTGTGCGAACTCATGGGGAGACATATGTTCATAAAACCTATTACTGGACATAGGTAAATTATTTATAAATATAAAATAAAAGTTTTCCTTGTTTAAGAGTATGTTTACATACTATATTTTACATTATGTATTCAACAAAATTGAAAAAGCATCATGTTTTCTTAGCTTTAAAACACCCATGCGTTTAGGAAGTTATGACTCTTTAGAAATATTGATAGGCAGAGCTTTAAAGCATAGCAGGGCTTTGCCTGAATACATCGGAATGAGTCGGAATATCTGGATTCAATTCATCATTTGCAGCAGACACAATCTTCAGTCAGATATACGTATTTCTTGGAGCTTATATGATAAAATTTCATCATCTGTTGCTCAGCGTATATATGATTATCGCTGTTCGGGTAACTGCCCGTTCGCTTTATTTATGTTCCGTGAATCGGCGCTCTACTATACTTCTGCTGTACTACGCAATATCAACATGTTTTGGAAATTTCCTCTCCAAGTTTTCATAGTTTATAAACTAGTACCTGGTATCACACAGGGCACTTTTTGGGTGTCAGAATGTTGACAAAATTATGAAGAGTGTATAATACCGATAAAGTTCTTAGGAACAACTGCCGGCTGATTACATCGTATATAGTTTGTCCAAATGTCTTGTTATGCAAATAATTGTTATTTAATAACAATATCTCACCCCCGCTAAAAAATTGCTAAAATTAAAAAAAAATTAGATTACAAATTTTTTTTTAATGATTATGAATATACATTTTTTTTTCTATATTCTCCTCGTTTGTCTCTTGTATATGTTTCTAGATCGGAAGACTCCTGGTTCGAATCAGGGTCAGTGCATGGATGTTTTAAACATATGGTGTAGAGGCGGTTGGTGCACCTGAAATCTGACGCGTCCTAAAGTCCTCACGTTGTGTTGGTGTGAAAGTTTGGAGAGTGGGGTGCCAGCTCAGGTGTTGCTTCGTCATCTGACCGTGGTTCAAAATTACGTGTTGTCTTCGGATCTTTTCCTTAGGAGATTGACCACGGACCGTCGTCAATAGCCCGTTGTGTTGTTCTAGAACGACGTCAATTAAAAATTTACCAAAAATTAGCTGTAAATGTTTTGTAACTAAAATTGAAAAAGTGACAAATCAATATCGACAACTCAGTGATTCATATAACTTCAAATTTGTTTAGAACGCTCTTTTTGAGTCGTGGCACTTATACAGAAGTAGTGCAATGTATAAAGATTGTGGGTCATAATACTAAAATTACATAAACCAAGCAAATTAAATGCTGATTAGAGTTAACTAATGCAATGTGTTTAGAATATTTTTTGGTTCATCTTTTTTTTTTTTTTTAATATTTGGTTTTTATTCTAAAGGTATTTAGTACATACCTTTATACATAAAGTACCCTAGATTGTTAGTAAGCAATAGATGCAATGGGGGCAGAAAGTCGTGATATTTTCCCTTAAATGATTAAGAAAATTGTAGAAAGATTTAGAGGAACTGGAAGGTGGTTCCTACTATGTACAAGAACGGATGAAGCAAGATACTTCTATTGTCTACCCTCTTCAACAAGGCCCCACTCTTCCAACTTGATGGCATTTGAGGTCACGACAGATTAAACGTGCACAAGCCTCCACGTACAAGACGGTCTAAGTTGGATCGAATCTCTCAGTCTTACGGTTCCACATCCCCGACTTTACCAACTGGGCTACCGCGGTCTTACATTTCAATTTGAAAAAACACCACGTTGCACATGACTCGCCATTTTGTTTTAAACATCAATCTTAATGAAATAGACGGATCATGTGAGAGCGGTGTCGCTGTCGCAAGATCTCATAACTGTAGGTCACGTGGGCTTGGGAATGATGGAACTTGGGTCTATTGGCTGTAGAAACTTTAAACTAGTGTTTTAAATTCTACACCAGGATTCGTGGTCCAAAACCAAGTGACCTTCGCCCGAAGATCTTCAAACCGGAGAAATAGCACATAAATGAACTGACTATTTCATTATATTGGAATTGCTTGGTTTGAAAGGCTTTGAATTTCAACATCCTGTATTATATAGAGCTTTTTAATTGTAGGCGATGCAGGTACGATCCCTGTAACTTACCATGTTACCTTTACAGAAACGTTCTTTATGTGTACGTACGTTACCTGACCTTGACTTGTGTTTAACACCGCCATAAGTCTCAACGTACGAACCTCTTGCTGTTTCGTTTGTTTCATAGCGTAATATTTTGACACAAACTTAACATATTATAAAAAAGGATGTGTGTGTATATTCCCTATACAAATCTACACCGTTTGACCCGTCCACCCGAAATTTGGTACATTTATACTTGAGAACACTGCGGAAAACATAGGCTATTTCGTTCCTCTCTTCAGACCAATCTGTAGCCATGAAAATTGCACACAGGTAGTCCTAAAATTGCCCCTCAGAGCCCCAATTTTAAAATCTAAAGTTTGTTTTACTGCAGTAGATGAACATGGACAAGGAAACACGTTCTACAGGTTTGCGTAAAAGAGTTAACAGGGAAATATCGCGGTCATATTTCAGCAGTTGCTGTAGGAAACACGTTCTACAGGGTTTGTATAGTTGAGTTAACACAGGGAAGTGTCACGGTCATATTTGAAATATATATATATATATATATGTATAAAGTTTGTTTTCCTGCAATGGAAAGATGAAAGGGCATGTACAAGGAAACCCGTTTTACAGGGTTTGTGTATGAGTGAACACAGGAAAATGTCGACGTCATATTTTAGCTGTCTTTGTAGGAAACGCGTTCGAAAGAGTTTGCGTATTTGAGTTAACACAGGGAAATGTCACGGTCATATTTCAGCTGTTGCTGTAGGAAACACGTTCTACAGGGTTTGTATAGTTGAGTTAACACAGGGAAGTGTCACGGTCATATTTGAAGTATGTATAAAGTTTGTTTTCCTGCAATGAAAGATGAAAGGACATGTACAAGGAAACCCGTTTTACAGGGTTTGTGTATGAGTTAACACAGGGAAATGTCACGGTCATATTTGAAACCCGAGAAACAGGAGCCTAGTTTAACATATAAAAAAAAACGCGTCTTTTCTTACCTATCATATATCCTTATTGTATTGCAGAGACAGTTATTTTATTTATTTCAAGGGTGCGTTTAAAATTGATTTTGCAGGAGAGATGCTGACTCTGCCATCTACACTTTCACAAATCGACGACCTGTAAAAATAGGTGGTATCTATGTAATATCTGTACCAATTTCTTCGATAGCTATGAAATCCCTCACAACTGTCGAAATATTTTTACTAGCATCCAGGCACAAGAAAGTGATCGTACTGGAAACTATCAGTCTGTTAAACTCCCTCCCTGAAAGGTTTGTCTATGTATAAAAAAAGTTCCCATGCACGCGTAGCTGCGGAAGCTCATTATTTACGGCATTTATCGGTGAAACTGTTAAAAGAACTTCGGGAAGTCGGGAGGTCCTATGTAATGGGATCTCCAAGTGATGGGAGTCCGTAGTCTCCATGGTAACGAGCCGCAGTTCCGGAAGCGGAATGGCATCTCTCAACTCACTCTCGGCTTTTGACACTCCTTAAGCGGACCCAATATGGCCGATTACCTCACCCCTCTGAAAGGAATGAGGCATAAATACCAGCCAGGTCAATTCTATTAAGCGCTGCTCTCGACGTTCGAAGCTTAATCGACGAGCTCAAGTTGTTAGCTAGCTACCTTGCGAGATCACGCGCTTTATGTATTGTAGATTACATTTACACAGAAATGGATGAGAAATATGTATTCGGATATGCTATTGTTAATCCACTGAGACCAATAAAATCTTGCTAATATATAAATACCATTATAGCTGTAGTTTGTTACTCAACAACGAAAAGATCACTTGACGAAATTTTGCACCTATGACGCAGTGGTCCTATTACGTATACGACGGAGATTGTCATATATACACTACCCTACAATAATGGAACGGGCGACAGCGGATTTTCATGAAATCCGACTAATTGTTTGGGGGTGTTTTTCGTGGTATGGCCTGGGACACCTTTGCATGTTGTTCCTGGTCAATTGAACGCCGACGCCTACATGAACATTTTGGATAATCAGGTTCTTCCTACGCTCTGACAATTTTATGGAATGGACGAATGCTTCTTCCCTGACGACAACGCTCCGTGTCATGTTGCAGCCTCTGTCAAACAGCGGTATCAAGATATGGATGTAAAATGTCTTCCCTGGCCTACTCAGAGTCCCGACCTAAATCCCATAGAACATTTGTGGGACGGGTTAGCTTACGGATCAGGGAACCACGTCCGAAATCTACAGCTGAGCTGGCGACATTCTTGCAGCAGGAATGGACACGAATACCCACAGCTGTGTATCAAAATCTTGTTGAAAGTATGCCCAGAAGGGTTGCTAGTAATTGTAGCACGTGGTGGATCACCCCCTATTAAAGAAGCATGTATTCTCTCCCTTATGCCACCACATGTTGCTGTCCGGTCCATTACTGTAGGGTAGCGTATAAATATATAAATACATATACACCTAAAACTGCGCACGTGTATACAGGTGTCCACTTCACTAGGGATTCTCAAGAAAGTGATTCGTGCGAACGCTTCAGCAGAGCTTGATCGCTTCATGAAATAGCAGTTCTTACTTGATTATCAAATTGACCATTTCAATTCAAGTGACTTTATACCCAAATACATTTGTTTTCGAGCTCAATTGGAGGTGGTTCAAACAAACTCACTCAGCCAAGGATAGTGTCATGCACATAACCTGTACCAGCATGTCCCCTAACAGTGACAAGGAGGCAGCAGGTATGTTGGAAAGATACATCTGTCGTATTGCTAATGTATAATATGTATAGGTATTATGTCGTAAATAAATATTGAGCTGAAAATATTTCTAAATTAGCATACATAAACCTTCTGAAGAGTCTCAAAATCTACGAGTTTGAAGGAACCTTATAAACTCTTTGGGAAGTATTGTATTGCGAAAGAAAACCAATTCAGCTATTAAATTGATAAATGTGTCCTAAATAAATAATAGTGCGCAGTCCTCTCACCTCCAACTAGGCCGTACAATCAGGATGAACTTGGAAAAATAAAGCCATGATTCATCTGCTATGCAAAATGGTGGCTCCTGTGGAGGCAGGAGTCCCCTCCAGGTCGTCCCTTGTACCGTCTCAAACCCTTGTTAGTAGGCTAGGTCATTAAAAACGACTACTAATACAAATTATAACTTACAAATTAAAAATATCGTCAGTGACAATTTAAGTGGAATAAGATGTCCACCTTCATCAAGAAAGAGGAATCAATCATCATCTGGACTACTTCTGTCCTGATGAAGACTTCTTTCCCCAAAATGGCCATTGACGATTTTTTTTTAAAGTTTTCAATCATTTTCAGTCTGTGTTTTAAATTTTACATTTTTTACTTCCTAACTGCGGCTCCGAAGCCCAACTATGCACACACAACCGTGAAATGACGCAAGTACTCATTTCGAACCATTTGCGATAGATATTCTATCGAAGAATACGTGTTTATTTCGCATACTTGGTGTAAAAAAAGAATATATTGAAACAAAAAGATAGACGGTTTACTAGATACAACCATTTATTAATTATTATTTATATTCCATTTATTTATGAAAACAAGGTACACTCTATAACAAAAAAATCGACGCACCAAGAAGGAATCATCCGATTGCTTTGAAATTTCGTATGCAAAAATGTTTTGACCAAATATGCAAATGATTAAAATTTGGTGTCCAATGAATGAATAGTGCGATCTCCAGCGCATCGGAACTGCGCATCCAGCAGATGTATATAAGGAGTTGTTCTTGAACTTTTGTTAAAAATTTATGCTGCATTGCGATTTAGGATACCTTTCAACGACTGAAAAAATGCCTCGCCGGATTCGGGTCCATTACGAGCAACTTTCAGAGTTTGAAAGAGGTCGCATCATTGGATTGAAAGAGGCAGGTTGGGCAAATCGGAGAATCGCTCGTCATGTGAGTCGAAGCGATGCTGTGATTAGAAGATGCTGGCAAGAGTGGGTGAACAATGGAAGATTTCAGCGTCATGATGGTAGCGGTCGACGTAGGGCCACAACAGATCGTGAGGACAGAGTGATTGTCAGATAAGCTGACACAGCGCCTGATTCATCGCTATCAACAATCAGTCGTGCGACCCACACGCGAGTGTCCACCATGACCATTCACAGACGGCTGAGAGAGCGAAATCTAAGCTCGTACCGACCGTTACGCCACTTGCCACTCACGCCTGCACACTGTTAAGCCAGATTACAGTGGTGCTTGGCTCGATCAGTCTGGAATGATGCTGACTGGGGACGTATTGTCTTTAGCGACGAATCCCGCTTCCAACTGTGTCCTGACGATCATCGAAGACGTGTCTGGAGACGCTCAGGGCAGTGTGCCGATCCTGCTTTCAATATTGCACGCCACACGGGCCCTCAACAGGGAGTTATGGTCTGGTGTGCCGTTTCCCTTGATAGCCGGACCCCTTTGGTCGTCATTAGAGGTACACTTACTGCACAGCGGTACGTTGACGACATTCTGAGACCTGTTTTGCTACCGTTCCTTTCGCAGTACCCTGGGCTTATTTTTCAGCAAGACAATGCCAGACCACATACGGCACGTGTTGCTATGAACTGTCTTCAAGCTTGTCAAGCACTTCCTTGGCCAGCCAGATCACCAGATCTCTCTCCCATCGAGCATGTCTGGGATATGTTGGGAAGGCGACTGCATCCGGTAGGGAATGTTGATGACGTAGTCCGACAATTTGAGCAAATTTGGCAAGAAATACCACAGGAGACCATCCGGGAGCTTTATCGGTCTATGCCACGCCGTTAGCAGCTTACATATAGGTTAGAGGCGGGTCAACACCTTTTTGAGCTCGTTACTGTAACTCTGAAATAAATCATTCAATTGTTCTGAAATTGTAATCATTATCTATTCTGTACATAATTTTCCTATCCACCAATTTTTGTCTCCATCGGACAACTCCTTCTTGGTGCTTCGATTTTTTTGTTATAGAGTGTACTTTAGATAGGAGACGCGCGTGCGTCGAGCTGCGGCGCCGTGGGGAACTGCGGTACAAATTGCACGCAAGTTGGACGTGAGTCGCCGCAGCGACACTACTCCATTGGATCTAACGCATCTCAGACCGCACTTGCGTTGCGGCAGCGGCGTCGCACGTTGAAAAACCGGATGTGTGCACCGGGCCTAAAAGCGACAAGATTTGACCTAAATATGCAATTTTATTTTTCTTATCGAGGTTAGAATACCTTTTGATCAAACCTCGTATACAAAAATATATTTGGTACGTTGTCTCCTATGTGTTTTTGTAATTTTTTATTTCGTCACGAGGTATGTAGATAGTTGAATTTATGTTAAATGCAGCAATACAACGGGTTTCCCGCAATCAACCCAAAAGAGAGAGGTTCTATATTTTTCATCAAGAGTTTTACTTTCATATGAAACCCTTGGAACCCACATCACAACTACATCCATGTGTATGGATATCCTTAAACTCGAAGTAATAGTCCGTTGTGTTGCTTCCGTGCGACGTTAATTCAATAACCTACCTACTTAAACTCAGCGATCCGTCTTTGTTTGCTAAATCATCTTGATCTTTACAGGTAAATACTTCCTTTTGTTCTATGCCATCTCATTTTTCCTTTTACTCATTGTTTTAATCGTACCAGCCGAATTGTTTTCAGAGGTGAACACTCTTCGACGTCTATTCATTTGTTCAAGTAGAACTATCAAAATTCTAAAAGCATTTATTACCCCCTTAAAATGTTGGTAGAGTTATAACCTTTCTTTTGAAGTAAAATTATCCAAGTTACAAGATGACGTCAACAAATTATGACGTCATATTTACGCAATCCCTTGTGACGTGTCGTAAGTGTCGTATCTCTGGAGGAGTAAAAATATAAGCTAGTATATATTTTTCTATTTAATGAATAATTCATTGTAATGTGAATTTCTTGAGAATTCAGAAAAAGGATAAAATGTTTCATACTATTGAACAGATATATTTCTTTCTTTAGGAAAAGTTATAATTGTTTCTGATGACCATGGAACATTTTTCGTCACGTACTGATTTGATTTGATTTCGTTTGTAGTTTAAGAAACTCAAAATAGAAGGAAAAAAACTTGGAATCCCTAATGATAGGAAAAATGCAGATTTTTTCTGCATTCCTTTAAGGAAGAGTTTTTTAAAAATGTCACGATTCCACAGAATAAAGTTTTTTTTTCACTTTCGTTCTAAATTCGAATACTTTTATTTGTTGAGGAAGAATTGCACCACAAAAGCACAGTAGAAACATTTTTTCTTCAAACAGAAAAACAAAACAAAAAAAATAATAAAAATCTCGCGATAGCTTTAATGAGTATTCGGTTTTATTTTTCAATCTGAGACCGTCGTTATTTGGCTTTCTTTAAATCGTCGGCCCATATTACTGTTTCACTGATAAAAATAAGTTAATTTAAAATTTTATACACACTTATAATTTAACTATCGATGTTATGGGATATTTTGGGTTTGTACACTTTTTAGAATCTAAAATACATGAACAAAACGAACTCTTAATTTGATAAATCTGGTGAAATTGCGATTTCTATTGCCCTATTTAAAGCCTAGGAGAGACCTGGATAACAGGACTATGCTTTACTTATTAACTTTTTACTTTTTTTAAAATTCCTAGTCTAAAAAGGATATTTTTGTCGAAAGAAATTAAAAGAACACCTTTCTTTTTGGACATAAAAATTAGTTAAATTTTTTTTATTTGTTTACCACAGCGAAGGGAACTTTTAATTTCGAACTTGCCCCATCACGAGTTTCCTTAGAGACCGAGCGATCGGCAGAAATAACATAATTGCATGTGATAAAATATCGAAGTGAAGTATTCCACCAAAAATAATGTAAACTAAATTTATTTTACAATTTACAAATAATTTTCAATATTTATATATTGATGACAAAGAATATTAGAAAACTCAGGTTGATTTTGTTATACAAATGGTCAATATTTATTGATAGGGATATATTATTTTAGAAACTGTCTCTTTACTGTCAGTAACAAAATTGTAGGTAATTTGAAAGTGATTGTGAAATTACCTAATAGTCTTTATCTCTACTATTATGAAAGGAAGTGTTTGTGTGTGTGTCTGTCGAATCTATACCACTACAGTCCTGAAATTTGGCGCACAGGTAGTCATAAAGATGACTGAATGCATCTTGAAGCCCAAATTTTAAAATTTAATCTAGAATATTTTTTTAATTAATTTATTGGCCCTTTTCATTCTTTGGTTTCCTAAGAATGGCAACAATGTGAAATCTAGTGATTCTTCTTTCGTAAAGTTTTTTTCCTTTCCCGATTCTTCATTTTTTTTTTAAATCAGGGTTGCTGAAATCGGAATACTCTGCCGATTCTTCTTTGATTTCACATTGGCACTTATATTTTTTTCCTTTTATAATGGATTGTTTTTTTGTCAACAGTGTTCGTTTTCAAACGCGCGCCAAATCACGAAATATGTTTGTTTCTTGCTTTTTTCTTCAGTTTTGACCTCAATGACGTCACCAGTCGAATGTTATTTGCTCCTTTCATAGCGTTGTTTGATTTGAGTAACGGAATCTATATTTGAGTCTATTAAAACCAAAGTGGTGTAAGTCCACTTTCTGAAAAATCTGAGTTAATTCCCAAAATAAGCGCACGGATGGCAGCTCAAGATTATGCAACTAAAAGTCTATTATCTCGCAACATGGACTTACACCACTTTGGCTTTAAACGGTTCATTTGTTTCTTGCTTTTTATCATTGTCACATCGGAATTTCGATTCTCCTTTGATTTTATTGGTTTAGAACATTTTAAAATTTATTTGCATATTAGCTTTTTTTCCCCTTGACTGTTCTAAGGCGTTTACTGAAATCGGAATTCTATTTTGATTTCATTGTTTCTTTAATTCCCCCCCCCCCCCTACATAACGGATTGTAAATTGGAAGAATTAGGCCCGGTGCACACTTCCGGTTTTTGAATGTGCGGCGCCACTGCGGCACCGAAGCCCAAATATGCACACATAACCGAGAAATGACGCACGAACTCATTTCGCGCCATTTGTGATACATATTCTATCGAAGAAAACGTTCTTATTTCGCTTACTTGGTGTAAAAAAGTATATTTTGAAACAAAATAGACGTTACTGGACACAACCATTTATGAATTATTATTTATATTCCATTTGTTTATGAAAACAAGGTAGTTCAGAACGGAGAATCATGTGCGGCGATCGTGCGGCGCCGTGGGGAACTGCGGTACAAATTGCACGCAAATTGGACGTGCGTCGCCCCAGAGGCGCTGTAGGCATGTGTGCATTGCTCCATTGGATCTAATGTATCTCAGACCGCACTTGCGTTGCGGCAGCGGCGTCGTACGTTGAAAAAACGGATGTGCGCACCGGGACTTACCGTTCTTTTTTATTTGAGCGGTCTAACAGTTGCTTGTGGTGTTAGACTACAAAATAGCATCGCCTTTTTCTGCAGCTAACATCGATATTTTAAATTCCGACTGATTTTCGACTATGCTTGACGTAGCTTGGGTTTGGGCACCGCAGGTGGCCCCCTCGTCCCCGCTGTGATAGCAGGTTATGAGCGGTTTTTTGTGGCCACCCACGGAAGGAGAGTATTCCCCAGAAGTGGGGTGGTGGCAGGGGCACTATCTCCTAGATTATAAAGCCTTCTGACTGATACGCAAACCTTATATGACGTCACCATCAAAAAGTATGCAATTCGTGTCTTGTTTGAATTGAATGCTAAAGCCATCCGAGCAAGCGTTTCATCAGTGGATTTGTTAAAAGTAGTTCGAATTATCGTTTGTACATTAGTTATTGTTATATTTCCGTATTATCGTTTGTACATTAATTACTGTTACATTTTCGTATTATCGTTTGAACACTAGTTACTATTATATTTTCGTGTAATTCCAAAAAAGAATACCTGATAAGGCAGCCGTGTAAATATTTCTATGTGTGGAGTCAGATAGAATAAAGTGTATTTTGTAGAGAACGATTGAAGAATTTTATTTAAGGAGAATCTCGTAACAGCAATTTCGTGATTAAATTTTACACTCGCAGTTGCTAAGAAAGGGAGAAAAAGATATGTTGATTTCGTTTTTAATACACTTTAAGAAATGAAAACCAATGAAATATTTGTTAGGTTACGAAATTCTTTTCGAATCACCAAAGGCCCAGAAACTGCGATCATCCTGTTTTATTCTCCTTTGGTTATGTTTATTATTCAGCAAGTTTAATAATATATCATATTATAATGGTATTCAGCCGACCAACCGGTCTAGTGGTCAAGGTGTTGGCCTCTGGATCGGAAGGTTCCTGGTTCGAATCCGGGGTTAGGGCATGGATGTAAATTGTGCTGTCCTTTGTTAGGGACAATGATGGTCCCCCCACTGGGTGCCCCTTCACAAGTGACCATCACTTCTGGTCTTGTATAAGACTAAAATGACCTCGGTCAACACAGTACTTTGTATTGTATCTGTATTTGTCTTCGCAATTGTACTGCCTTGTCATTGGAAATTTAAATTTAAAAAAAAAATGGTATTCAACAATTTACAAACATAACTTTATTGAACTTCGCCTAACGTGCTCTTTTGGTTAAATCAAAATCTGTACACAACAAATATCTATAGAACAGTACTTTTCAGATTTTTTGGTTAATATTATTACTCGGTTATTGTTATCAAACTCTGGGAGTCGAAGTAATTACAATATGCAAATTCTACTGTAAAATATACTGATGTATAAAGATGTTTAGATGCGTTTATGAAGCCATATTAATTCCACATATTGAGGTCACAGATAATGACATAGATTCAATTTCTGATAACATTCCTTTAATCACATATTTACCTGGTTATTATTGTCATTCAGTTGTAAAAAGGATTAAATGTGAAAATTGTAGTGGCAATTTAGTTATTGAAAAATCACTAATTATTCATTCAGGCTTTCAGCATATCCATAATTGTGACAGAGGTGGATTAAAGTATCCAGCTGTGAATGCTGCAAATATCATCTTGCATAATTTTATTGTTCTGCAAAAATTAATTGGGAGAGAATTTGAGAGTGAATTTTTTAAAGTATCAAACCAACGCCTGTTTGTTTTGCGAGCTACTCAAGAAGTACTGATATCCAAGGAAATAAGTATTACATCATTCAAGCAGCATTTATCAACTAAAATTATGAAGTTGCTTTTGCGATCAGCTACAAATACACCTTTGAAAACCTATTGTAGGTCCAAAAATGACAAGATGATAAAATTACCAAATAAAAGAAAACACGAAACATTAACACAGGATAAAAGGTAAAATTGTATTTAATCCAGGGTTGTACATTTTCAATTTTTTCTCCGGCTTTCCCTTTAAGGATGTCTAATGTAATTCACCCGAATCTCTTCCTGGTTTTTTAATCGCCTAGTCAACTTCTTCACTAAGACCTTCGGGCACATTAATTCCTATTATTTAGGCATCTTCGGTTAGTTCGTCATTTCCCTTATATAATGTACCATAAAAATGTTTTAATATAAGTTAGAATTTTGTTAGAAACCTTGTCTACAATAGCATTCGTATTTAAACTTAGGCATCATTAAAAAATGAAAGCATCTTAATTTTTCTTTCTACTGTGTACATATTTATATACGTTTTTGTATTTTATTAACCAGTAATTTGCTATTATATATATTGTTAGATTCCTCGTCTACAATAGCATTCATATTTAAACTTAGGCATCAGTAAAAAAAATGAAATCATCTTAATTTTTCTTTCTTTTGTATTTTATTAACAATAATTTGCTATTATATCTGTTCAACAACTGTAATAGGCTTCAAGAATCTAATTATAGAATTGCCTCGAATGTAAAGCATGAAAAATGTGTTGTATGCTTTGTATGTACATTTTGTGTATGTAAATTTGTGCTTATTCTATGTATCCAAATACTGAGATTGTACCTTAAGAAAGGTAATTTTCCATGGAAATGGATATTTCTTGGAGTATTTCTCTTAGTTTTAATAACCTTTAACAAGTGCTGCTTTTGTTTAGAACCCTTCAATTGTATACCCCTTTACACACTGCTTTTTTTTACCAAACAATCTCATTTTCAAAGGTTTTCTGAATTTGCGATCGGAAGACTTTTGCCCTTCTGCTGGTGACGTCATAAACTAGACAGACGGCTTTATTATCTAGGAGGTAGTGGCAGGGGGCGCCTTAAGCCGCCTCCCGGCCATTGAGGTGCTATTTGCATAGGTGTTTTCTCAGCTTGGCATTGGAGTTTTCTAAGCTTGACATTTAAGTTTGCTCAGAATTCAAAATTGATGTGATGCGATGCAATGTGGAACTTTAAAGTTGTACTTTCGTGAGTCTATGGCAGATGGTAGAGTTAAATCAGTTGTCCTGTCCTGTGAATACTGTTGAAGAAAGCCGTTATTAAATGGTGGTGTTAAGTTGGAAGTGTGGTCCTGTTATTATGTCTATATTGGTGAAAAGGAAGTGCATTATTTTCATTATTTTGACTTGGGCTTTGTTATTGATGGCAGTATTATGTTTCCACGCTATGCTTAAGTTGATGTTTGGTTCTTTTAAATGGTTGGTTGTCGTTAGAGGGCAGTTGAATATGTAGTGGTCCGGAGTTCCCGGCTAACCGCAAATGCAGTTATTGTTGATGATGAGGCAGAATCTGTGTAGATAGGACGAGAACGGGCCATGTCCCGTCAAGTAGGCTGTTAGGCAGGGTTCCGGTGGGTTTCTGTTGTGATTGACTTTGTTGAAGAAGTCGTAGGTTCTGCGGCCAGTGTCTCCCCTGTCCCATTCATTTTGCCACTCGATCATGATGAGGGTTTTTAGACGGTTTTTCAGGAATCCTTTGTTGAGTTTGAGTGGGATAGACAATGGGGCATCGCCCGCTGCTCCTTCTTTGGCCAGTTGGTCTGCTCTCTCGTTGCCCTTAACTCCTGCGTGAGCTTTGACCCACTGTATTTTTATGTCTTGGTTATGTTTTAAAACTTGTCTGATGTCTTTCGTAATTCTATCTTTGTTCTGGACTCTTTTGATTGTGTGGAGAGTTGAGAGGCTGTCAGTATGGATGGTTGTAGGTTCTTTTTGGTTGGAGCAGGGCCCGATTTAGAAAATTTGGTATAGTAGGCACAACACGCAGGAAGGGGGCCCCCATGTTATCCGTTCATCACAAAAACTAATTTTAAAACAATAATTGGTACTTACGTATTTGACTGTTGACCGTTTCAAAAATTGTTGAAAAAACATTCCAGAAAATATGAAAAGTTATTTTTGTTTAAAATTTTTAGGTACTTTTGAAACTTTGGGGCCCTTTAAATTATGGGGGCCCTAGGCCCGTGCCTCACGGGCCTAATGGTAAATCAGGGCCTGGGTTGGAGGCCCAGTTGGTTGCAAACAGAACTGCTATCTTTTCCGCCTGTGGGATGGAGACTGGTTTTCCATGTGAGGGTTTCTTGATTACCTGTGTATATGACGAAGGCCGCACCAACTCCTTCTTCTGTCTTAGAGCAGTATGTGTATATGTTGTAAGTTGCTGGTGTTGAGTTTAGTTTATCGATGTTGGAGAAGTCCATTTCCTCTGGGTGTTCTTCCCAGATGTTTAAAGTTTCGTAGTCTTGGGCCCTTATTGTTTGTCCTAGGAAATTAACGTCAGAACTGTGCCTAAAAATTTTGTTGGTGTCTGCTTCTTTAATTGCTATTAGATGAAGAGGGACAAGGCAGCAGAGTACCAGTATGGCGTTTGTTGAGGAAGTGCGTTATACTCTGCACATGCGTAGGGCAAAGTAACGTTGGATTGTTGCCAGTTTTCTAATAATTCTTGTTGTGATGTTACTTGCCCAGATACTGGCCGCATAGCATACTTGGCGATCTGCTACTGTCTTATACCAAATTTTAACCATTTTTGGGTTTGTGCCCCAATTTCTGCCTATTGTGGTTTTAATTTTATTGGAAAGGATTATTGTTCTATTTCCTATTGCCTGTAGATGTGAGAGGAAAGAGAGGTTCTAGTCAATGATGATACCCAGGAGTTTGAGATCTTTGGTGACTCTTATGTGCCATTGGCCTGCTTTGATTGTCGGTTTACGAATCATGTGCCTTTTCTTTGCTATTATAATTGCTTTTGATTTTTGGGTTGAAATTGTTAGTTTTTCCCTTTGGGACCATTTCTGTACCTCCAGGAGTGTTATCTTAGCAGTGTTCTCTATTTCCCGTCTTGTACTTCCTATTATTGTAATTGTTACGTCGTCTGCGAACGCTTGGATGTTGCAGTTTGGGCCCCAATCTTGGTTCAGAAGTGATTGGATGACTGTGAGCCAGAGAAAGGTGCCTATACATGAGCCTTGCGGGCAGCCCTTTTCAAGTGTTGTGTTTGCGGAATCCTGTCCTTGTCTAAGTTGCACTGCTCTATTTGTTAGGTAGTTTTCTATAATGTTAATGATGTCGGCCGGGTAGTTTCTGTAGCTTAGTTGATTTAAAAGTGAAGGCCACCAGAGAGAGTCAAAAGCTCCCTTGATATCTAAGGAGATCAAACATGTATGGTTTTGGTTGCTCTTGTTTTGTTCAATGTTTTGGAGTAGATTGTGTAGCGCGTTGTGCCTATTGTTTTATTATCATGGTTTAATTTGTTAGTTCGAAGGAGGAGCAGCTTTTCCAAGGCTTTTCCCAGGACCGGTAGTAGTGTTATTGGCCTGTAAGAATCTGGAACTTTAGGGTCTTTACCTTGTTTTTGGAACAATATGACTTCTCCTTTTTTCAAGCAGTCTGGGAAACATTTGAGGTTGAGGCAAGCATTAAATAAGTCTAGCAGTGTATTAGGTATTTCTTGATGTGTTCTTGATAGGATGGCACCGTCAATATTGTCTGGTCCTGGGGTTTTATTCAGTGGTGAGTTTTTGATAACAAATGTTAATTCGTGTGGCTTGAATGGTTTAACATTATTTGTGTTGTTTCAGATGAACGGCGTTCTTCTTATTTTTGTGTGGTCTTCATCATCATTAAGTTCATGATCTTTTTGGAAAAATTTTTCAAGAAGGTTTTGTAAGTTGCTTGTTGTATTGAAATTGCTGCTACCTCTATGGTGGAGTGGATAGGTGTTTGGGAGGTAATTTTTCCGCAGACTATTTTGAAAATAGTGCCGAATTGGGAGTTATTGTTGGAGCAGAGCTTTACTTTTGTTAACCATTTATTTAATTACTGATTTAGCCTTCTTTACTTTAATTTTAAAAAGATCTCTTGAATCTTGATTTTTTTTTCATGGGTGAACCCCCTTTTCAGGGCTCTGACTAATTTTTGTTGAGTTTGAAGTTAAGGTGTCCACCAGTGAATATGATATTTTTTCGAAAAGGTTTTAAGTTTGTAGCATTTCGTCATCGATGATTGAATTTTTTCTGTTAGTTATGTAGTCATAGTGTTGAGGTCTGTTTTGTTCTCTATTGTCTTTAAGTTTAGATTTTTTGTTTGTTTAGTAATGAGTTTCTTGAATTTGCCATGATTTCCAAACGCAGTTTTAAATCTTCCTTTACTCACCTCTGGGGGTTCTATTCCCAGTGTGAAATAGATTGGGTTGTGGTCACTAAAGGTTTCTCTGTCTCCAACCGTCCATTCTGATATTATGATGCTAATTTGGCCTGCCGATAGGGTGATATCTGACCAGCCCTTGGCTTCTCCTGATTGAAAGGTGGGTTCAGCTCCTGGGGTGTTGCAAATTTTCAGGGCGTTGCTAGCCATAAAATCTAAGAGTGCGTGCCCTCTTCTGTTCGCTGAGTTATAGCCCCAGATGGGACTGTGTGCATTAAAGTCTCCTCCGATGATTACATTGCCCCCCGAGGGGATGCATTTTTGGATGTCATTTAGTGTTGTGGTCAGTTCTTCACTAGGGGATGCGTATGTTGATACTATCCTGAAATCCCGTCGATTGGAGGTTAACGTTTGCTACTGCTGTGTCGTTTTTGCTGTTGATGATTGTAGTAGTTATATTTGGATTTGTGATGATAATAGCTGCTCTGCCTGATTCTGATATGATTTTTGTCCGATGGCTTGGAACTCTTGGCATTATTTTGTTGTATGTGTACGGTTCCTGGAGAAGGGCAATATCTATTTTTCTTTATTGGATGATTTTTTTTTGTAATTGTGGTGCTGACGCGTGTATGATGTAAGTTAACTTGCATGAATTTCATTTTATTTTAAAATTTAAAGACTTGGAAGGATTTTTTTTTGTCAGAAGAAGGTTGAAAGAGGTTTTTTTAATGGAGTAGTTGTATAAGAGTTATTTGTTTAGTCCTGATTAGTTGGTGGGTTTTGTTCTGTTTCTGTGGTGTTGGGTGTCACATCTTCCCTTTGTGATTGAGGTTAGGTTGCGATTTTGTTTTTTTTTGTTTCTTCTTGAAACACTGACAGCTTGTGTGCCAGACCGGGTGGTTGGTGGGCAGTTCAGTTCCGTTGTTTATATTAACCAGTGTGCAGTTGACACATTTTTGGTGTTCTGATTTGTAGGAGTTTGAGGGATGGTTGTCTCCACAGTTACCGCAAAGCGCCCTTTCTTTGCAGTTTATTGCGACGTGGCCATACCCCTGGCAATTGTAGCATCTAAGTGCCTTTGAAGTTGCGATGTATTTTTTGATGCTACATCGTTCGAAGGCGAACCAGAAGTGTCCTATTCTTATTAGTTTATCCGCTGTTTCTGGTTGTAGGTGGAGGACTGCGTGTATACTCCCGTTTTTGTCTGTGAGTTGTCTTTGGCGTGTGTTATTTGGGATAGAGGTTTGGGTTATCTCTTACAGTGTCTATAAGTAAATCGTTGTTGGTACTGTTTGGAATGCCGTGCATTATTATTGGTTTAGAGATCGAGCTGGTATTCTTGCTTGTAGCCCGTGATTGCTTCGATATCTTCGTGATTGTTTGTGTTAACTATGACATTTTTGTTTTTGCCTATGTAAAGGCCCTGGATTTTCCATTGTTGGGCATTGCCTCTCATGGTCTTTTTGAAATCCTCTCTGATTTCTTCTCCTGTTTTTTCAGGGTTGTTAGAGCGAATAATTAAAGTGTGTTTAGAAGTTGATCTGGTCTTGTAGTTATTTGCCCCTTTGTTTTATTGGGCTGCTTGAGCGTAAGTGGTTGGCTTATTGATGAGAGTTTTGAGTTCTTTTAAATTCTCTGTTATGTCGTTATTCTGTTTCTCCTGTTTTTCCATGTCGTTGATTTTCAATTGTGCCGCCATTTCTATTTTTAGTTCCTTTTTGAAGGTGTCTGTAATTTCTGATCTTTGCGTGGTGGTTAGATTGTCAAGTCTAATGGATAGAAAGTTTTTGAATTCATTTAAAATCTTCTTGTGGGTTGTCTTCATTATATTATCTATTTTTTTATTTCTTGCCTTTAGGCTTGCTTCTAGGCTTGCAATTTTATCTAGCTTCTCAAACCACATCTTTTCAAAATCGGCTATTTTTTCAAGAATTTTGATTTTTTTGGAAGTTTTTAGTGTGTTTTTATCAGTTGAAAATATCCTTTCTATATCCTTATAGAGAGTGAAAGAAATTTATTTTTCCGTTGATGAGGGAATGTTCACCCCTGTTTCAATTTTTTTAATTTTCCTTGGCGTGGAAAGCTTTGGGGACGAGGACATTTTTGGGCGATTGTTTAAAAGTTCTGTTTAAAGGTTTTCGCCTTTTTATGAAAATCTTAACTAATATTTAATAATTTGTACGATTAGTCTAACATTTGATCATGCAATGAAAGCCAACTCCGGCTATAGTCTTTCGTTGGACAGAAGTTGAATTTAGATGGGTTTAGTACGAAGTGTTGCACCTAAGAATTGGCCTGAACAATTGTGAGTGTTTCTGAAATCGTTCTATGTCGGTGAACTATGCTGAGGTGATGCTGTAGGAATTTGATAAATCATGCAATGAAAGTCGGTCCCTGCTTGCACCCCCAGCCATATTAAGAACTATTGAGCACCAATTATGGGAAGAAAAACACAATAGAAGTACTGAGGGAAAAAAATAGAACGTCTAGACACCTACAGTATCGACGTATGTAATTTATATGCGCATGTCCATCTCATGAGGAAGCCTGACTGCCAATTCTATGGCTGTCTATAGACTTCGGATTAACTTTCAGCAAGATCCCATTTGCTCTGTTAGGTTCCAAATAGGCCACTAGTTAAGGCTGTCTAAAAAAAGAACTTAAATGGAATTTTAAAATTTTTGGATTAAACCAGATGTCGGACAACGCTGGAATTGAAATAACCATTAAAGAAAAAAAACCAAGGGGGATAATAGCGATAGTAGCGATTACTGCCAACACAGACTGAGAAAAAGCATTTAATTTAAAAAAAAACTGTTTAAATATTAGCGGGAAACGAGCTATTAAAAAGGCATGATTAAAGGTAAGATATGTCTCTCGTGCCAGTTCTTTGCTCTGCCCGTCTTGACGGCTGAACATGCTTGCAGATTTGTGGACCCCGTAGGTCTGTTTAACACTGCTGTGTCCTTGTCAAATCGGGAGGGGCTCTATTTACAAAGTTGCATAAAACAAACACAAAACAAAACACGGCGAGCCAATAACGCCGTCGCCATGAAAAACCATTTTACGGTGATTAACCATTTAAATTGAGCTTTAGCCCAGTTTATTCAAAAAAAAAAAAGTATTTTTCAAATATAAATTTGTTGTACTACAGAAAAATTATACAGTTCCTCTGGAATCAGAACTATAACAATTTGGAATTAAAATGAAAACTTTGAGCAAATTTTGACTCGAAATGTGAGCGCTACTTTGGAAATCGAATACCAGCATGTCGTTTGTAAGCTGAAACAGCTCGACTAATATTCATTTTTTTACAGTAAAATTTTATCCGATAACGCTATAAATTCAATTGAGGCGCGAGGCTTCGTGGTAAACAAATGATCGTAAGTGTTGCCAAAACGCGATAACAAATAACGACTTTTTTCGTGCCACGTAAGAGAATTATCTGTCCACGCCTGTCCGTGTAAATCACTGGGTAGAGCGACAGTGACGTCACAGCGAAAATAGGGCCGTTTGCAACTTTTTAATCGCTGCGATTCTTCAGTCTCAAGTGTGTGCACTCGTATTTGAAACAATGAGTTTTATTTTTGAGACTGAAAAATCGCGCTACTAGAAATCGCAAATCCAACCGTAAACAAATAAAATATACTTCTCTTTTTGTGTTCAGTGTGAAAGTAGAGGTCAACAAAATATTGGAACATTCCGGTAAATAGGCAAATTTCTAGGAATTATCTACAGAAGTATACTTTCAAAGAGTCTTTAAATCCGAAATAAGAAATTTCAAGTGTTCACACAAATTTGGAAGTATGGTTCAGAAAAGATGAAAGACTTCTTTCAGTTCCATGTCTGCCCACGAATCTCGCGATGTTCCAATGATGTTCAGTTTACTGTCAGGCGATATATCTCTGAAACTAGTTTAATTATTATGTAGAGTGAGTCATCGCTTATGACAGCCAATGCCCTCTAATGCGAGGCAGTTTGACAGCACAGCGATGAGCCCAGCAGATCCCACAACCTTTTGTTTTGAATTTCATTCTATGTATCCGACGAGATGTTTACAAGCTCAATAACGCCGAGTTACAATATTCTTCGCTCAGGAGTAACCTCGGTGATGTGGAATAGGTTCTCTGAATGTCCTGTTTTAAACTTACCCTATTTTTTGGATAAAAATATGACGCTCTCAAAATAAGTTTAAAAAACAAAACAAAAAACAATGGAATAGGGTAACTACATTTGAATTTCGGATGGCTAAAAGTTTATGTACCAGACAAAGCAGGCAAATTTCTGGAATTGAAATTATTCTCTTGGGTCGTAAGGATACATTTCATAGGTTTTCATTCATTGTAATGAATGGCAGTTCCAATTTTAAGAAATCTGGTAAATAACACGAGGAAGGTTTTCAAGACAATAGTTATTAGACTGATTTTTTCGAAGAAATGTTTATATTCTTATTAATATTTTGAGATACAATACATAGTGTCAGATTATGAACCAGTTATTTCCGATAAAGAGAAATTTATGGCTAAAATAAAACATATTCCAGAACAATACCTAGGGATGTGTTCTTAAAGTAAGGAACATTCAAAAACATCATGTGATACTATGTTAAAATGTTCACAATAAAACAATAGCATCCTAGGTGATCTCACTTGTCTGGATTGTACTTGTACTAAATTGCTCTTGATAATATGTAGAAAACAATATTATTTTCACTTTTTATTGTCCTTGGTTTATCTTTTAATTGTTTGTTTTGAAGGGAACCAGTCTCTATGAATGCCTGGAATCATATTAAAAAAGGAAAGGTAAGGGAAAAAACAAAGGAAAAGGTATTAGAATTCAAAGGAAGTAGGTATACAAGTCGACGTAAAATGCCACATCCTGGAGGGACGAGAGAAAATAACAAATCTGATAGACAAGTGAATTGTGTGACAGTTATTTTGATTCAAAGGTTTTGGTGAACAATCTAGAAGCCAAATACACACTCCAACCAAAAACACACATCTAAGTACCTCGAAGAAATCCTTCAACGAAAAGAAAATTCGGTTCATATAAAGAAATGTTTATAAATTCAGAACAATTGGGCAATTTATTCGTATGGAAAGATCGACAACAAAGGGAACAAGTTAATATTTACCCAGTCTATGGATAAGAGATCACTTTCTCTGACATAAGTTGTTACCTGTTGTGGCACGGATGCATAAAGGTCAAGGATGGTATCTTACGGCGCATTTGTTGCCAAGAGATGTTCAATTGGTGACTTTTGACTAAGTGACGTACATCCACATTATGCAATGGACGTTGGCGATGTTCAATCACATCTTAAATAAGTTCAGTTCGGAACACATTTGGGGATTTAGCTGGCAAAGGGAGTGGGTCCACTTCTTTCTATGCCATCACAGTTGGTAGTTTCGATGTCCTGTAGCTGCCGCTATTCATTTATTGGCCACAAAAATTTAATAATTGGCAT
Source organism: Metellina segmentata (assembly GCA_947359465.1). Taxonomy (NCBI): domain Eukaryota; kingdom Metazoa; phylum Arthropoda; class Arachnida; order Araneae; family Tetragnathidae; genus Metellina; species Metellina segmentata. The sequence goes on along the minus strand of OX375878.1, from coordinate 17,437,883 downwards.
ATTTCGTCGTGATGAGATTATTTTTTGGGGAGCTACGATATTATTTTGCTAAAGAGTGTTACTCGTGTGGCTGCCACATCGAGCTTTCGTCGTCGCCATTAAGAATTTAGAAAACATATGGAATTTAGTGGGGTCCAACACTAGATCTTCACGTCGATGTTGAACACAGATGAACTACTTACTAGCTAATTATATTTGATGCGGTTCTTTGTAAGGGAAGTAAGGTAGTGCTAATCAAGGTAGTCTTACTAGACAGGTCCTTACAACTGTATTCAGGATCCAGTACTTAGAAGGGACCTCAGGCTAGTTGATGGACCCTTTTATAAAAAATTTAGACCCCAAGTATTAAATGTTTGACTGACATTTCATTACCTCACGCGCTCCAGCATTTTGAGTCCCAGTACCAGGTTAGATGAGTACTAGATTACGATGACATGAAATAACTAGATGTATCCCGCTAATACTCATTGTTTAACCTGTGTATAAATGAACAATTTTGTGCCCACTTTATTGCACAGCTTTATTAGTAACTAGCCACGGCTTAGCTAGCCCGGCGATGCCCGTGGTGTAAGTTATTAATCTGGTGTAAAATTTTCCACAGATTTCAAATTCGTTGAAATTTTCAATCTATCTTTAGCGATTGCGATTTTACGAAAAAGAATTAAAAATCCCAGAGAAAATGTTTTTTAGTTTTTGCTCTCATTCCCTAAAATAGAATAATACAAGAAATCTAATCTGTAATTTAAAAATTATTTGTTTAAAGAAAATCATATTTTTAGGGATAGATCTAAAGAGAAATTTTCCACATATTTCAAATCCGCTGAAATTTTTACTCTATCCTTAACGGTCAAGGAGATAGAAAAAAGAATTAAGTGACTCCAGTTAAAAAAATTATCGTCTGGCTGGAAAATCATTCATCCGCGCAAAATCAAAGCGGAAACGAAAAAAATATTTTTTTTTCCGAGTTTCCCGCGATGAAAAAAACTTGTCATGGTTCCAAGGCTAACGGCAAGGTTACGTGGGTAGAAAAAGTCCAGATTCGGGTGTTTCTACTTTTCTCCAGAAGAAACGCGTTGAAGAACCCGCTAGAGAATAAAACTATTGAATTCATTTAAAATGTTCGAGATCGAATTTTAAAATTCGCCGCGACCCAAAAATTGCAAAAAAATTGGACAATTTGTGTGCCAAATCTCATTGTTGTACGTGCCATAGAATCGTCATGATTTTGCGGCAAGAAGCAGACAAACAAACACTTCCTTTTATAATAGTAGAGATACAACGAGGATATTTTTTAACTAACCAAAGGGAGGACCCATTTCAAAACAAAATCTTCTCACACTTCCCGTGCCACTTCTTGCTTTTGATGAGTTTCGTTACTAACGTGCTTGTATCTCCTTAGTGTGACTAGCCTTTCTTTGCTGAACTGGATCCGTATCGGAGCCAGTTGCGTGGATGATTCTACATATTTAGGTCAGTAGATATTTTACTCGTGAAAAGTGAGTTTAAACTCATCTTTGTGTATAAAACCCGGAAGAATACCTTCTGGGTTAAAATCAAACATAGGTATTCAAACAAAAATGCGACAAAATTTCCGAAAGATTTACACTGTAGTTCAAATTCTATACACTAATTCAAAATGCTAAGCAAGAACACACTCAGTCATCTCAATTTACCGTTCTCTTCGTGACGGAAATCGAATTTCATTTCGATATCATTCATTCAATAAATCTGGTTCAAAATCATTGAAGATACGAAAATGACTACCAGACAAGTAAAGAAATAATCATGATTGACTCTGACTGTAAAAACAAGTTAAGAAAGAATCGAACTGAAAAATCGATTCACTTTTCACGAGTTTAATATCTTCCGACCTACCTATGGTCCTAAATAGAATCGTCCATGCAACTGGCTCCGACTCAGAGCCAGTTCAAAAAAGACACGATAGTCCTTTGTGTGGGGATCCGGTTTTATCTATGAGGAGGTCAAATGCCTTATGGTCGAGTTTCGCTTACGTGACTGATGATCTGGACACTAGTGAATTTCATAGATTTTAATTTACGGACTGCTGAAGATACAGGAAGGAGTTCTAGTTTATTTGTTTACAATTTACAAAACTGTTTGTAATGTAACGAGAAGGCAGTTGCCCTTGGGTCAGGCAACTTGTATGGAATCTCTGTTTTGGAGAATGCTACCATACTGAAAAGCATGAATGGAGATTGTCGTTTATGTCTTCCCCTTTTCCTCTCGTTATCATTGATGTCGCTTTCTGCACCGAACGCCATTTTAACCTAACTAATGACGTCAGCCGTGGAAGCGCTTTGTTTACGTTCCAACCTGTTATCTAATTTGAGGGAAAAGTTTGTGTTTGCATTCCACTGATGTGCAAGGTCCTACTCAAGTATCGTTAGAAGGAATAAAAAGATTGAGTTTATGGGGGGAAACAGAGGTGAGTTAGCAAGAATATTACTTCATGGATGACCAGAGTTCTAGAAATAAAATTGCCAGAGAAAAAGTGTTCAAAGCAGTACTTTTATACTGATCCAGGACCATTCCGGAAGGATCGGCTACAGCAGTTTCAAGTCTTTTCTAAAATATCATTTGATAATCTAAATAAATCATCTGCAAATATTTTTTATGTAAATTAAAAACAAAATAACGAAAAAAGATTCATAAGTATCATGTATCACCATCGAACGACAATCCTAAGATTACCGATCAGAAATATTGAACTTCAAATTGCTCTGCTGTTCATGTATTGGTACTAACGTAACAGGATTCGATTTTATCCCTTTTGATTCTTAAAGTTCGCTTTTATTTATATTCCAGTTTAGATTTTAAGTCGACCTAATCTTTTTCCTGACTTGTGCCCAGCTCACCACTCAGAAACAGTCATGATTTTAGTCATACTTAACAAAGCTACAGGTTAAGTTAACAAGTGTTTGATCATCTGCCGTCATAAAAACAATAAAAATAATTTATTCAGTCTTTTATTACTTGTGTACTGCTTTAAAGACGAGTAAAAGGAATTGATTGGACGTTTTTTTTCGATCAAACCGGAATGGATTTTCTCCCACTCTGATAAAAATATTTAAAATTGCTCAGTAATTTTGTTAAACGATTTCTTCAGAATCTGTCTAATGTTCAAAAGAGTCATATCTGGAAATTAGGTTAGAGTTTCAAGACGTTCTTGTAATAAACATGGTATAAGTCAAAATTTACTTTTAAATACAATTTCAAGGTAGTTTAGCTGATATACTCTAAAGAAAAAAAATTCAGAAATGATGCAAATAAAGAACTAATAATAGAAAGTATTCGTATGCAATTCTAAAAATGTGTTTTTTTTTTTTTTTTTTTTTTTTTTTTTTGAGCAAGTCAAGAGAAAATACAAAATATTAACAAAAAGGGTAAATGTGAAAATACTGAATAAAAAAATTCTTAGACTTTGACTTTTTGCAAAATTACATTTTTGCCACAATGTAAACTCGAACTACGAAAATTTCGAAATTTTAATTTTTCAAAACATCTTAACCCTCTGGCTGATTATCCAGCGATTTCCACGGGCAACTCAAATATAGCAAAATTTGCTCATCCCTCGATTTTCGCGGGCAGGTGTTTTTCTATCTTTATTGAGGAAAAAAACTACGAATGTATTTTACCTTTATCATAATGAACCAATAAACAATAATATATTGAAGTCTTGATAAGAAAAGCCTTCATTCTCTGCTTGTTTAACCTTGTCTTAAAAGTTTCTGAACGCAACGGAATGTTTTGTACTTTATAGATGTCACATTCAACGCATTCTCTCGGTAATCATGTTTTTTTTTTGGTCAATACTGACTGCAATGATTTTTCTATCTTGGTGCTACTTCTTTTCATATTCTGTTCTACAAAAAAAAATAATAATAAAAAAAAAAAAAAAAATAAATAAATAAAATAAAAAATAATAATAATAATAAATAAATAAATAAATAAATTCATTGTTAGAAAGAGCTTTATTTTGTTAAAATTGTCAAAAAGTTTTTCAGATCCAATCAAAATAAGATAATTTCCAATATGTCCTTCTTGAGACAGATGTTCAAAATATGTCTCGGATTATCTTGAATGTGATGCTCCGAAAAGCTACAGTACATGGTTATGACTATCATTCTGTATACCTGACATTTATGGCCCGTCAGGAAAACCCCTTTAAAATTAGTATCAAAGCGAGAGCATTATCTAATTTTAAAAAGATGACATACCCTTAGGAAGAGGAGAAGCATTGTCCTTACTGGCACAACAGAGCTATATTCGGTACATTAAATAGATATTTGATCAATCATAATCAAACTACTGCCCATTTAACTAGTTATTTTGTTATTTATTAATTATTTTATAATTTTCTATTTATTTGTTACTCAGATTAATTATTTAATAAACTAATTAATGAGTAAATAGTTTTTATAAATATGCTTATCTCTAATATTATAAAAGGAAGTGTTTGTCTGTCTGTTTGTTTGTTTCTTGAACGCAAAGTCCTGACGAATCTATGACACTTACAGTAATGAGATTTGGCACACAGGTAGTCCAAATTTTTTGCAATTTTAGGGTTGAGGCGTATTTTAGTATTTTAAAATTTAGTCTAGAACATTTTAAAATGAATTTGATAGTTTTTTTCTCCTTTGGATCTTTTTTTCGTCCCGCTCCGGCCATTGGAATTTCACCTATGACGTCACGTCACAATCGTCACTATTGACGTCAGTCTTTGAAACTATGCCAAGTTTTTCACCTTCCTCTCTCTCTCTATTAAATGGGAATGCGTAGTCTCCGCTCAAACGATTCCACAGCGAAGATTTTGATTGGCATTGTTACATTTTTTTTGTAAAATTGGGATTGTTAAAGATTGATTAAAAATTTCAGCGGATTCGAAACCTGGGGAAATTTTTAAATGCCTTAATTTTCTTTTAATAAATAATTTTTCCAAAAATATTTATGTATTTTCGCAAGAGATCGTGACGTCACGCCGATTGGATCTCTTCGCTACGTTTAATTTTGTTTTAATAAATAATTTTTCAAAAAAAAAATTATATTTTTTGATTTGCGAAGCAAACCACCACACAGGCAATGAGACCTCCACGAAAAGAACTGTTACGGGCAACGCCCTTTTGGTTTGCGAAGCAAACTAACACCACGGGCAACTCCACGCTGCTATCCAATAGGCTACGAACTCCTATTTGGTTTGCAAATCAAACCAATAACCTCACAAAAGCAACTGGCACGGGCAACGACGGGCTAGACACGCAGTGACTTCTGGAATAATAAAAGTACAATTTTGTAATGTTTTCTTATTATGTGTGAGTAGACACGCGTGGACAGCACAGCGTTGCCCGTGACAGTTCTTTTCGTGGGGTCAGGTGTGACCACTGCTCACTGACGCTCGTCAACCCCCGGTGATTGCTACTTATTCCCATTTGGTTTGCTTAGCAAACGAACTCTACAGGCACACAGTGATTGCCCTGAAGTGGCTATTATCAACAACGTAAATAAAAACACGCTTGAATCGGAAAACTTGACATGTTTCCAAAGGCATTCACAAAAAACGCTTGTCACGTCAGCTGTCGAAAATCGCAAAGCAATGCCTTTCTTCAACGACTTCACATTCTGGAGAGAAGAAAGAAAGGTGAAAAAAACTAATCTATTAATTTTAAAAGGTTCTATTAAAATTCAGGCGCGACGCAAAAATCGCAAAAAATTCGGACTACTTTGTGACCAATTTCATTATTGTAAATGCCATAGATTCGTCAGGACGCTGCATAGAATACACAGAGACACAGACAAACACTTACTTTAATAACAGTAGATTTTAATGGATAGGGCAATCCCAAAATAGAGTTTTTTCAATATTCCCACCTAGTTTTCGTGTAAAGTTTGAAGTCAAAAACTCTCCATCTAAATTAAAATTCTGGAAAAACGTAATGGAAAATAGGAATAAAAATAAGAGTCAAAAAACGATTTTGTAGATTCCCAAGAAACTTTATTATATTCTATCAAAACCATCCAAGTTATATTGTACCCATAACTATAGTATATACACAACGTGTCCAAAAAAAAGTCGAATACCTTAATATTTCGTTGGACCACCTTTAGTACGAATAACGGCTTTCATTCGTCGTGGCATTGTTGCTGTGAGCTTCCGCAGTGTCCATTCGTATTTTGGGCCACAGTTGCAACAACAGGTCTGCCAAAACCTCGATGGACGAAGGAAGTGTGGAATACGCCCTTAAATCGTTTTCGAGTATGTCCCATAGATCCTCAATGGGATTGAGGTCTGGACTTTGCGGTGGCCAAATCATGTATGTAAACGATGTATCTTGCTCACTGATCCAAGATTTGAAAGTTCCAGCTCGGTGTCCCTTGGCGTTATCATCTGTCAGGGAAGAAAAGTCCATTGCTGGCACAACCTGACCATCCAAGATGCTGAGGTACTGTGCAGACTTCATTTTGTTGATGCACAATGTTGCGGGGTCCACTCCAGCCGAACAGAAACAACCCCATATTGCCTCCTGACGAGTGCACAGTGGGAACGATACATGTAGGGTCCAATGCTTCATGTGGCTGTATTCGAAACTTGATGAGTCCGTCGTTTTGAAAAAGCGTAAATAGTAACTCATCGGATCACATGACCTTTCCCATTGCTGAGCAGACCAATTTTTGTGCTCCTTTGCAAATTGCAGTCTTTTTCTTTCGATTAATGGCACTCACAAGGGGCTTCCTTAATGCAACGCAGCTTCTTAGTCCCGCTTTTTTAAGTTCTCGTCGCATTGTGCGTCTGTAAATTGTTTTGTCTCCATTATTGAAGAGTACTGTGCGTTGTACAGTCGATTTCTTGCGATTTGCTTTCACTAATCGCTTCAGCGATCGCCTGTCACGTTCGTTTAGGATGGATTTTCGACCGTATATCTTTCGCGAACTGGATGGTTCACCAGCATCTTTCCAAGATTTAATTATGCGTTGAACAGTTCGCAATCCTATGCCACAAATTGAAACTATGTCTTTGCATTTTTTCCCACTTTGGTGCAGACCAATGATTTGCCTGCCCCTTTTTGAAATCTGCTACATCATTTTCTCGACCACAGCTATCGCTTTCAGCCATGCTTACTCCTAATTAAACAATCGTATGTCGTAACGACGAAATTTCCAGCTTGCATTGCGCAAACATTTATTCAAATACCTGCAATACTCATCGAATCATCGTCGTCCCAAAACTTAACGTTTCAACTTCAGCTGCGACTTTTTTTGGACACGTAGTGTATTATATCCAAACCATTATTGCTCATGGGATGTCACTTTTGGACTAAAATTGAATTTAATTGGATTAAAGTGAAATTGGTTTTTCTAAGCTTATAAAATCAAGTCTGAAGACAGACAATTATGTAATTGCTATCGGTTGTGATACAATATCCACTGTCTCACATTTTTGACTGGATATTTGGAATCATTATCATGTAGATCCCAAATTCCATTTCATTTGTGCTACCTTTGAGGTGATTCTAAAAATGTGTAGATATGTGGACAAAAGTATTTGGACACTGCATGTTTTTTAGAAAAAAAAAAGCTTTATTATTATATTTCTTAACAGTAGGCCCTCCTTTTGCTTATATTACAGCTGCAACACGTCAAAGCATACTTTCCACAATTTCTGCAGCGTCCAAATGCTTTTCCCCATGTAGTACAGTCTGATTCATAATTATCACGGGTGGGTAAAAACGGTTTCCCAATCTCTACAACTGCAATCTAACTCTTAGAGATGAGAAAAGAACCACAGCCATATTTCTGTCGATATTCTATTCTTGGACTCCAATTTTTAGAAGGTTCACCTTTCAACGAGTGTTCAATCAGCTTTTGTCACTAAAACTGACGGACGGCATGTAATTCTGAGATTTAGGAACATTGTTTTTAGCAAATGAAAACTAGAAACGATAGTCTTTGCTTGTAAATGTCTTGCTTGTAAAATAGCCCCAATAGTTTTGTTTCTGAAGAACTAACTCTATGAACAGTTTTAACATAAACATTTGGGTAGGCCGAAAAAAGTTTTTTTTTTTTTTTTTTGCTATCACATTCTAATAGTGCGGAAAAGTTGGCTCATGCAGTAAAACTAATATGTAAAAAATTTCATCCCGATTTATTGATGTCTTTCGCCTCCCCAAGGGGTTCAAACCCTCCAAAAAGATCAAAATTCGGGCAATTTTTATTAAAATTAAAATGTTTACAATTACGTTTTAATAGTGCTCAAAATTAAGTTAATACATTAAATATTTACGGTAAAAAAATTGTTTAGATCAGTACATATCTTCTGCCTCTCCAACGGGTCCAAATAGCAGAAAAACTGATCACCTGTTTTTACCGTAGTTGCAAAAATGTCATTTTTTCAGTTTTTCTGCTATTTGGCCCTTATTAGGGAGGCAGAAGATATGTACTGACCTAAACAATTTTTTTTACCGTTAATATTGAATGTATTAGCTTACTTTTTCGCACTATTAGAACGTAATTGTAAACATTTTTATTTTTTATAAAAAATGTTCGAATTTTGATCTTTTTAGAGGGATTGAACCCCTTGGTAAGGCAAAAGATATCGAGAAATCGGGATGAAATAATTTACACATTAGTTTTACTGCATGAGCCAACTTTTCCGCACTATTAGAATGTGATAGCAAAAAACCCTAATAAACATTGATATTTGGAAGTCATACTGCGTTTTAAAGCCCTTGTTCTCCGAGTGTTTCTTGATGGAGATAATATTCGCTATGGTGTGCATTGTGGAAGATTCGCTCGCACTCTCATCCTGTATATTCGTAATTTGTCCCGGCATTATTTTATTTTCGTTCCTAGATGATTTGGGGAGTGCAATAAAATACTCTTGCATAAACAAAGAAGCAGTCTTTTAGAAATTTGCCTTCCCTTGACAAGTTAATTACTGTATTCTGTCCTTCAGCTGAAGCTTCTCCGTTTAGTCGCTCAATTTGATATTAGTTTTAATAAATGTCAAAGATGGTGTCCAATAAATGATATGACAGTTAAGGATGAATAATAATAATTGCTAAAAATGCGAAAGAATGCAGATCAACAAGTCCCGTTTATTATAGTTCATACTCAATATTGCGACTTTTTTTTCTCCTAGATTATTTTTAACAGGGTTTCTGGAGCTTAACTTCAACATTACAATGGAGTTTTGGAAAAATTTTGTGACAACATTACACAAAAATTTGTCTTAATCAAGACAATTTTGTTTTGATGACATGAGTTTAATTTCATATTTGAGTAAAAATAGTGAATTTATACCAAAGGATCAAATCAAAAATTTTTAAAATATTTATTACGTTTAATGAAAACTACTCTAACCGGTATGATCATATTTGGCTTAATCTGAATACGATACATAAAAACACGTTGCTGCCTCCCTTGATAATTTATCAATTTGATTTCGATGAAAGGGTCACATTTTCCGTTCACGTAACTGTATAATTTTGTGACTGAAATCTGCACTAATGCAGAATTCTCTGGTTCCACCAGTAGGATAGTTTCGGATAGGACACCACAACATATAATATAGAGGACACAGATCTGGAGAAATAGCCAACTGCAAGTTATGTTGAGAAGAGATAACATTTTCAAGAGTCAGAACTGATTACACCACCTTAACCACTATACCGGATGGTAGGCCCATCACAACATAGATGCGTTATTAAAGTTAAAGTCCAATAAACTTTTTCTGTTAAGCTAAATAAAGGTATTAATACGTGTTTCCTATACGCATTCTGAACGTGAAATCACTTGGGCTTATTTTCTGAATTATGATTTAAACACTTTACCAATAAAAAAAAAGAATTCCGAAGTGATAAAGAGGATTGGTTAACATCAATTATATCAAACGCCAAACCTCGTCAGAACAACGCTGACCAACCGATCCTGTGGTTAAGGTGTTAGCCTTCAGATTGAAAGGTTCCTGGTTCGAATCCGGGTCAGTGCATGGATGTTTGTAAGCGTATGGTGTAGAGGCGGCTGGTGCACTTTAAATCCGTCGTGGCCGAAAGTCCTCACGTTGGGTTGGTGTGGAAGTTCGGAGAGTGGGGGTGCCAGCTCAGATGTTGCCTCGTCATCTGACCGAAGTTCAGAATTACATGGTGTTGTCCTCGGATCTTTCCCTTAGAGGATTGATCCCGGACCGTCGTCAAATAGCCCATCGTGTTGCTCTAGTACGACGTTAATTAAAAATCACCATTACCATTATCGCCAGAACAGCGATAAGCTATATTTTTAGGTAACCTTGATATATACCATGCGAGAGCATTTGGATCGATGTAAAATCTTGTCTGATAGCCTAATTGTTTGCACTGAAAATGGCTCTCATAGTCACCCCTAGGTACCCGAATGATCTTTTCTCCCTTTCACTTTTACTTTGGCCTCCCCTTTTGCTCTTTTTTTTTTCATCCCTCATCATATTGTGTTCGGCGCAACTTGGCCAAGTATGGTCCTTGTGCAATTAAACACGAAAACAACCAACCCTCCCACAACAGGGCCGTCCTAAGATATTTGGTTTGACGACCTATTGACGACGACCCGGGACCAATCCCCTGAAAGGAGAAATCCGAAGACAATTTCGGGTGTGTAACTGTCATATCCTTGATCCAGAAACGCCGCCAATAGCCTGTTGTGTTTCTCCAGTATAACATAAATTCAGCTACCTACCCGATATGCAACTGACACAAAGAAAATCGATAATTTAAGAAAAAATCGTTGAAGACACAAAAATTTAAAAAAATAATAATAAATTATAAACAAAAGCGTAATTTAACGTGCAAATAAATAAAAAAACGTTTTAAACATACAGCCTCTCACATGCTTTGTACTTTATTTATTGGGTTGGTTTGGAAAATAGAACATTCATTTTCACAGGAAATAGATACTACAATGAATCACAGGAATGTACTTTTCATACTCTTAGAAAGATGGGGAGGGACTCTAATCGCGAAGCACTCATTCACAATGCAATGGAATGGTTGAACACAAGTTTCAAAACATTTTATTTTTTTTGAGCCAATCATATATTTGCACAGATCTCGCAAAACAGAATCTCAGTTGTTCGTTCAGTACAGATGGATATGCATGCTCAGCACACTGTTTATTCAACACTCACTTGTCATTAAAATATATACGTTGATCTGTAATAGATTTCTTATATTTATAGATTTATTAAAATAAGTAAATCAACTAAGCACATTTTGAGATACAGAAACATAAAAGTACTATTCGCTGACTACTTATGGAATTTATTTAAAATCTGTATGTAAGAACAAAGAGAAAAAAAAAGCAAAATAATAATGTCTAATTTGCAGATGTGACAACAGGTTTAAATGAAGTTCCCTCTCTTGATAAAATTTCTATTGAATTAAGTCTGATTTTCAATTATCTTTGGTATGTAAAAAAAGGATCCATAAGACAATGAGGTTTTTAAAAATGCTTTTAAAAGTAAATGGTTATTAAAAATATCACCAACGTATTAATATATCAGTTGAAAATCGGCATTAATTTTCTTCAAAAGAAAAATTTATCGGGTGGGAAATATATTCTTGCGTGAAAAGCTATGAAATTAAAATAAATTTAATAGAATAAAGCATAGACACACAATTATAAAACCGAATCTACTAACGTATATCTATATTTTGAAAATTTAATTCAGTTCTTCATTACAAACCTAGATGCTTTTATATATATATATATACAATATACCTATTTAAAAATCTTAATATCATATACAGTTGGCTCTCACTTTAACAAATCCCACTCGATTTTACAAAAAAATTATTTCATACCAATGACCAAATCTTAAAACCTGTTAGCGAACTCTCTATTTACGATTTTCCCCCTGGTCGCATGAGGGTTTGTAAAAAGGCTGCAATGACTGTATTTGATATAAAATTTTTTTAAAATAAGCACATAATGTATTCATATCTGCATAATTTTTAAAATCTTACTGCTCTTGTGAAGAAAAGAAATTATATATTCCATTATTAAGATACACAATTTGTTTCTTTTTCGTTTAGGAGCAACTAGACATATTATAAAACTCGCTACTGAGTTCTAGAAAACTAAATTAAAAGTAACATACATGTGACTTCTAACTTCTTAGTAAAAACTGAAAATATTTAAAGGAACTATATAAATAACTGTTAGGAGAGACATAATCTAAAATACAACAAATTCACTGAATTATACTTTCTGCCATAAAATCTAATGTCTGCAATCGATTTAAACCTTGGAAAGGAAATTTTATTTGACTAACAGGTTCTGAAAGTATTAACTCTCAAGAGACTAAAGTCATGTAGATAGAATTGTACAGCTGATTATATTCAAGAGTCATTGTCACAAACACATGACGTGAGAAATGTAATTTTTTTTTCACAGTTGAAAACTGATCAAAGAAAAAAAAAATAGAGAATTTTTCTCACAAATACAAGAAATTCAGTACCTAATATATGAGTATTGATTTAAATACTATAACAAGTAACATATTACTATCATCACACAATTTTCAAATCTTTGACACCTCAAATGTATTTAATCAAATTGAAAATTAAAAAAGAATGATAGTTTAAATTTATGAAACACTGTAAAGCACGAAAATAAATTCATGAATACACTTCCATCACTAACAACAAAGTGAAAACATTCATATTTAAATGGATGATGCACAAAATCACAGTAGAAGTATTAGTATATTGCTCAGAGCTTTTTTAAAAAGGTCTTCAATCTGTGGTTAAACACACAAACTAAAACAAAAGATATTGTTCTTATGACTAAGGTAAATCTTGAGATTTTTAAGAAAATAATAAGTAATTCAGAGTTATCCATTGCACTGCATTTAAAATTTGTCTGTCCTTAATCCAAGTTATTCTAATGTTGCATACTAAGAAAGAAATAGAAAACATATTGTACAATTTTGTAACCCCTGTGTTTAATTCCCAATTTTGGATTAGAGATGTAGTGATGGTAATATGTGCATTCAAATGAACATTTCATAGGCAAATATAAAAAATTTAGCTATAAAAATATCCAGACAAATAAAATTATATACAGTTACCGGTACATTTTCAGTGCAATTTTTTTTATTATAGCAAGTGTAATTTCACTACAAGTAGCAAAAAATATTTAATAGCAGCTGTGAAATGTTATTTGCAGATTACCACAGTAGTTGAATGATTCAAGAAATTATAACTTATTATTAAACCAGATTGGAGAAGTGTTTAGGAAAAAAGATTCAGAGCCTTCTTTTCTTATAATTCAAAGCTAGAGGAACAATACACAACTAATGATCATTTCTAACAAAAGTTAAGCGCAAATAGTGAGTTAGGTAGGATTTGCTTTACTACAATAAAACTCTTAGTTGCAAATAAAGTTATAACAGTGATGAAACAGTTGGACTCATTAGTGCTTGCTTTCACTTAATGTAAAACAATATATTAAGTCTTAGTTTGTTGGCCAAAATAAATTAAGAGCCTATCAATTTATTTGTTTTATGCATTTATAAATAAATGTCCTAAATTTTATAATACATCTTGTGTTTCAGAGGAAAAGTGTCAAAGCAGATTAAGTGCAAGTTAAGAACATAGGTATTTTTTATGACACTATTACGGTTATGAACAAAATACTAATGTTGCCAGGTTTATGTAAAAATAAAATAATCACAACTGAATAATTACAAACAAAATGCTATAAAATGTGAAACAATATGCAAATTATTTTTATAACATATTGGTAAGTATTATTTCAGCAGGGCAACAACTTTTGTAAACCAATGAAAGTTTTTCGCAATTGTTATACAAACTATGCAAATGACAGTTGTAATAATTAAAATTTTTTTGACAATTATAATATATTTACACTCTATAAATATATATGTAGTAATTAAAACTATATAGCTACATATTTGTCAGCAATAAACTGTACAGTCAAACTACATAGTGCTAATTTTATATTGCAAGCATGGCTACAGACCAGGTATATATATATATTTAATAACAATAAATTAACATAATATAATACACGAGCCAACAACTAAAGTAATTGAATCAAGATGTCATTTCAATAAAATTGTAGGTAAAAACACAATAAATAGGATACAAATACTGCATCTATGTTACAGTACAGTAGTTATATACATATAAGCCATTTTGTGTTGTTCTGTTGAAATTTTAAAGAGAAAAAGTAAAATTTAACCCGCAAATAGAAAATAAAATGAGTTACGACAATAACAAACGATTCACTTTCGACTTAAAACTCAAAACAAAAAGGATTTGGATCATTGAATCATCATTAAACAATCTTGATTGTAACAATCAGAGAAAAAAAATTAAGTGATCATAAATTTAAAGCATGAAATTTTTAGAGTAAAAAAAAACAGAAACCAAAGATTCTCTTCTCTCCTTAAATTTCTTTAATGTTAAAATGAAACCTGGCAACATTAGTTAACATGCGATATGCTCATATTTTATAACCAACTTCATGAGCCTTTTTTACAATGGCAAGCTTAGAGTTATCATCTTCAACAGGTAAATCTCTATACGGAGCTTCACGGGTGCCATGAACCATTAATGTCCACTCTCTTATGTACCCAGTCTGGGGGACTGGGCTGTCGAACCGGACCTCGAGGGTCCATCGACCTCTTGGACCTTCTCCCCAAGTGTGGGTGGTCATGAACGGCCATTTAGTGAAACCGTCGTACTTGTCGTCATCATTGGGTCGCTTATTTAAAATCATTGACCTACAAAAAAGAGCGAGAAACAGTTGAAAAGCAATACAGGAAGAATTGAAAACTTGTATTGAATATAATTGCTAAGCAATTAGCAACATTTCTAAAAGCATACGTTCATTTTACTATTCCCACTATGGACCCCCATAGAAAATATAGTAAAACACCACACGATGAAAGCAATCAGTTAAATTGAATACTTGATGAATAGTTAAAATGAAAATTTTAACTTCCATAGTTTTTTGGTTGCAGTCATGTAAAGTACGAATGGAAATTACAAAGATAATATTTTAGAATAAATAATAATTATAATAATAATATTGTTATAATAATAATTATTATTAAAATTTTTTATTACATTATTTTTTATTATGCATAACATTTAAATAAAATTCATAATAATAATATTTTAGAGTATAATTAACATCAGAAAATTAAGATTGCATGCATGATCCTTAGTCATGTCATTATGAAATGGTGGTGTTATATGCATGACCACCAA
The DNA here is from genome assembly GCA_947359465.1 of Metellina segmentata. NCBI lineage: Eukaryota > Metazoa > Arthropoda > Arachnida > Araneae > Tetragnathidae > Metellina > Metellina segmentata. The sequence continues at coordinate 17,422,599 of OX375878.1, read as the reverse complement.
AGGGTCATGTCATTTTAGAAGGGTAGAACTGCATGACCATCAGAGGATCATGCATGGTAACCTACAAAATGTGCATGGAAGTTTGCAAATTAAAGTAACATTCCGCATAACTTTGCAGTTTTCTTGCATGGCTTTTGGCCAGTTTTAGACTTTCTGATTAATAGAATCTTTTCTATAAATATTTCAACCAGTAGAAGAAGCTATTTAGTCATCAAGTGTGGAGCAAAAGCATTACCCTTCTTGAAAACCATGTGGATAGAAATAGATCTATAGTGGGAAAAAAATAGATCTATTTTTCAGAAACAAAAAATAAAGTAGTATTTATACATTCAAGAAAAAGAGTAAATTGGTATTATATAAAATACTAGCTGAATAACCCGGGCATTGCTCAGGTTTCAAATATGACCATGCAGGCTAAAATATGACCGTGACATATCCCTGTGTTAACTCATACACAAGCGTTTCCTTGTCCATGTCCATTTATTGCAGAAAAACAAACTTTAGGTTTTAAAATTGGGGCTTCGAGGGGCACTATTAGGACTACCAATGTGTCAATTTTCACGGCTACAGATAGGTCTGAAGATAGTAAAGAAATAGCCTATGTTTTCCGCAGTGTTCTAAAGTATAAATGTACCACATTTTGTGTGGATTGGTCAGATGGTGTAGATTTGTATAGAGAATATATACACACCCACATCCTTTTATATATATAAATAAATTAAAATTTAAATATAGGTATAATTAAATTATACATACCAAAATATTTATTTCTTAGTATGGAACAATTTTTAAGAAACAAGAACTTTGAAATTTGTGAAGTAATTTCATAGAATAAAGAATATTTCCAGGGTGGCTTTAACCTAAAAAACTAATCTTGTGGGACATGGACCTGTACAGTAATAAATCTATGAAAGAACTCCTATTTCAGCTAGAAACCAACCTTGTGCCCATTGGGGATATTAAGAACAGTGTCACGTCTCCTCGTCGGCTTGCATTCAAAGTGATAATGGCTTGCACATGCTCCAAATAATTCACTTCTGTCTCTTTTCCAGCACAGGCATCTGTATCAATGTATATCTGAGTACTAGCATTAGTAAGAATTTGGCTGCAAAGAAACAACATAAACATTTAAATTGCTAAAACAAAAGTCAATTTTGGAAATAAAATCTGAGCAAAGAATGCTACAATGTCCATAGAATGCAAAGAAAATAATGATAAAGTGTTGCATAATTAAATTTTTAATTAATGGTTGAATTTTATGACTACACAAGATGCAATCCTTTCAAGTGAAAAATCTTTCAGGAAATTTCAGTTCATAGTGTAGTTTGATTTTGTTAGTTTGAACTTGAGAACTTAAAAGCAAATTATTTTGTAAGAAAATGCACATTTGACGAGACAAGACCAATTATGACTTACTGAGGTGTCTTTATAACTCCAGCTTCACAGTGATATCTTGCCGGGACAGATTTCCATAGTTTGGCTAGTGAAACCATGGCTCCAGCATCTAGGACTCCAAATCCAAACAAATGGTTGAATTCCAATCCAACTCCATTCATGTTCCAGTGGAAACGACCTTTGCCATCATACAAGGAGTTCCTTTTGGACGTTAACACTGTCAAGTGCTGAATATCTCTCCATGTTAAATTGGGGCTGAATAAGAAAAGAATAACATGGACTGAATTAAACTTTTAAAAATAGGTGGAAGTTAAGTACTTTGCAAACTAGAGTGGAGGAGGCAAATTAGCATGCTTGATTGATGAAATGCTGGAACTGACAAACCCATCTAAAGTCATTGCCTCATTACCTTTAAGTTATAAGAATTAGAAAAAAAATATATAGTTAAGAGTATTTTTTATACCAGTTAAAAGTTGCAATGTTTTGTTCGCAGGGTAAAAGAGCATACCAATATACTATTTTCTGATTAATACTACTACTTCATGAAATCGTTGAACAGAATGAAGGCATGAATCTGAAAACAATCAATGCATAATGTGCAATATAATGTACATTTTTCAGGTATGGTATGAGTCCTACATAGTATATACAAGAAAGATTGAATTTATAGACACACTGGACAATGAATTATAAACACATAAATATTTATGTAAATGTCAGTTAAATGCAAACCAAGTTTATGAAGTTTGTGACATGCAACCAAATTGATGGTATAAATATGCTGTTTGCATGTTCATTTGACACAAAACAAAGAATGAGGAAAATGACAGACTTTTCACCATTTTAAAAACTACTTATTATTGGGGTGTATTTAGCACGAGTCATGATTACCAAGACAAAAGAACTCACTGGGGTCACGAAAGGTGTGATTTCAAAGATTTTAAAAGTTGGAAACAAAACCCACAGCCCTAGTTCAAAAGAAGTAACTAGAACTAACTAAAACAATTTACCAAGACCATGATCGGAGTCATCTTAGATGAATTGTACAGCAGAAAAAGAGACTCCACTTTGCAGCAACCTTTAACGAAGGCTCGTCCCAACCGATCTCAACTAGAACAATGCTCAAAGAATTGCAGAGGATTTGTATAGACAGTCACATGCCAGAAAAGAAACCTTTCATTTCTGTTAGAAATGTCAGTTTGCTTACAGTGGTGTTGAGAAACACATAACAGGACATCTGAGAATGGGAAAAAGGTGATGTGGTCAGACAAATCAAGTTATGACCTGTAAAGGGGTGACTCTGAAGAGTGCCAGCACAGTGACTCATAGTCTATTGTACTGTAACCCCTGCTGATCCACTAAAGATTGATTGCCAAAATGAATTTCAGCATGTACCTGATTGGAATGTTTGACAGTTCCCGGGGTTTGATACAGTGGTATCCCAGATATTCGAATCATTGTGCAGAGTAATGGTCACATTCGCAAAGAACGTGTACAGAACTCTCCTCTACCATCCGACAACCTCTACATAATGGGTCATCTATAACAGCCATAATGTTGAGGCGTCTATTCAGGGTACAGAGGTCAATAGCTATCCTGATTTATTTCCTACCCAAATTCAGCAGCTCCCTTGATCTATCCCAAGAAGACTGCTGCTTGAGCTCTTTGGCTTGTATTTGATTATTAGATTGAAGCCATGTATGGTAGGACTTAGCAAGGAGCAAATCGCTTAGAGTCCCTCTAACCACATTGTGAGGCAGACCCAAAACAGGCTCTGGTCCAATAAATGGTGTTTCAGACCCATGTTTTGCTAATTGGTCTGCAGACTAATCATGTTAGGATCTTTTCAGGGCCATTTAAAAAAAGGTACTTTCCAGGGCCAACAATTATAGTTCAACAAGACGCTTGCACTACAACTTTCGACAACAAACTCCATGAAAAAGCGTGGGTGGCTCAAGTGCAGGGGTAAATGTACACACAAACAACATGCTGGGTATTCAATTTCCAAATCAGTGCTCACATTTTGAGTCAAAATTTGCTGAAAGTTTTCATCTGAATTCTGATTTCAGAGGTACTGTATATTTTTTTCTAAAAAACAGCAAAAAATTCAGGTTTGAAAAATATTTTTTTGAATCACATCATATTGTGTAAACAATCCCTTCTGCTAGGACACATGTCTTCATGGATGCAAGCAAAGCGAGCATAGGTTCGCGCAGCGAACCAATGAGGACTGCAAAGCAATCCTCATTGGGAGTTAGTGAGCATTAGCAAGCAGGGGGGCAGGCCTTTAGTATTCTCATATACCAGCTATAAGCAAGTATAAACATTATGTTTGTCTTCCTAGATTTTTTTTTTGGAACACCTATTCACAGCTTGTAGAAAAACAGTGAATTGAATGAGAGATTAGAAGGACTGTTGAATGATAAAATATTATGTAATACAAGAAGATATACACATGAAAAGCAATGTTACTAACTTGGCATCTAGAGCCAGAGCAAAGACTCCAGCAGCTTCAGGTGCTGCTGCAGAGGTCCCTGAATGTGTTTTTGTGCATTTTCCATACAAGTCAGTGGTAGCCTGGAAAAATAAATGCCATTATTTATGCTAAAAATAATAATTTAGCATTCCAAATTAAAAAAATTAATTTATTTCCTCAGATTATGTAAAGAAAGAAAATATTTATTCTAATTCATATATGTTTCATTGCTTTTCTTAATTTCAGAACATGAAACAAGAAAAAATAACACATTTATTTGATTTAATTAGGAACATAAAAGAGTTCAGAATATAACAATTACAAAGATAAATATTAATTAACGGATATTAATTACAAAGTCAGAGAAATTTCAAACAAATCTGTTTTCAATATGCCATCAGTGTAAACAATCAAATATGAGAAAAAATTAAATGTCTATTCTACACCAAAAAGGGATAAATCTTTATAAGGTGTATGGAAATTTGTCACAGTAAAGTGTTCCTCTGTTAAAATAGGGATCTTTTTAAAAACACATTACCACAGCTTTCAAGAGAAATTTCTAAACATATCTCTACTATTATAAAAGAAAGTGTTGGTTTGTCTGCATTCGTGTACGCATTTGTCCTGATGAATCTATGGCACTTACAGTAATAAAATTTGGCACACAGGTAGTCCAATTTTTTGCTAGTCCGAATTTTAAAACTCAATCTAGAACATTTAAAAATTAATATAATGGCATTTAATATTAGTATTATTTTCTTTAGAATGGCAACAGAATAAAGAGATGACAGATTCTAAATTTACTTTTGTTTCCCATTGATTTTGCGGAGGAACGAAAATAAAAAAATTAAGTTTTGACTGGAGTTATCTAGTTCTTTTTTCTATTGTAGATATTAGATTGATACCTAAAAATATGATTTTCTTTAAATAACTAATTTTTAAACAGCAATTTCCATATTTTCCTCCCACGAATTTGACCTTCTCTATCGAGAAATCAACAGATTACTTTTCCTGCCCTCAAACAATTCCAGCAAAGGAAAGCAAAACAAATAAAAAGTTTTTGACTGGCATTGTTTAGTTCTTTTGTAAAATCAGGATCGTTAAAGATGGATTAAAAATTTCAACGGATTTGAAATCTGTGGAAAATTTGACACCAGATAGATACCTTATACCTTTGATTTTCTTTAGTAAATAATTTTTTAATTCAATATTTACATTTTTGCAAGAGATTGTGATGTCAAGCTTATTGGATCTCTTTGTAATTCGAATTTGGCCGCATTTGACAACGCTGTGATGGCTGTTATCCAATGGGCTACAAATCCCATTTGGTTGGCAAAGCTAACCAACACCACAAGAAATGCCATGATGGCTGTTATCAAATAGGATACAAATCCCATTGGTTAGCTTTGCCAACCAAATGGGACTTCGTAGCAATCAACGGGGGTCACACCTGACACCACTAAAAGAACTGTCACTGGCAAAGCCTTGCTGGCCACACAGTGGCTAGTAAACAATATGTTAGGATTTTAATAAAAATAAGACTTATTTTATGTTTCTAACAAAACATAAACTAGGACACTTATACTCAGAGAAATCTTTTAGTTCAGTATTCAAAAGCTGCTCTCAAATATTAGTATCAAAGAAGCCATATGGTACAATTTCTCACAGGAAATAGCTATGCATAACAGTAAAAAATTCCATTGAAAAGACCCACCATACCCAATAAGGGTACAACACTTACCACTCCAGTATGAGGATCTTTCGCGCCATTGCTGAAAGTAGAGGCAAGTGTCGAAGAGCAAGATTCATCATAGTGAGCATTTTCACCATTATTAATAGCAGAGTTAATGGAGATGGTCCACATGCTTGCTGCATAACCATCACAATTACAGTCATCATCTTCACCACCATCACCAGAGGCCCACACATATATGTTGCCCAGACCTCGCCTTCCCTTGAAAGAGATGAAACAAAATTTATAACCAAACTGGTCCTCATTGGATTAATTTTCAGAGAATAGTCACTTTTAGGAAATTTATTCAAATCTGTATAAAAATAAGATACTTTAACTTCAAGAATCAAGTTTAGAGCAACATTTATATTTTTTTTGAGCATTAGTATGTATAAATAATAGTTATTGAAGTTCCTTTAAACAGAATTTCAGTGAACCCATAACTTTTAACTATTATACATTTGTTTTAATCTCTAGCTAATGCCACAATTATAGACTTTCAAATACAAAGAACAAGATACTTCTAAAGTAAGTTTAGCAAATGTAAGATTTATAGTTTTTAAAAAGAAAAATTTGTAGAAATTAAGGAAAAGCTTCATCAGAAAAATTTAAATTAAAGATGCTTTAAATTATAATATGACAGGCATTTATTCTTTGCACTAAATTTTTATTAAAGAATAAGCTTTATGATGTTGTAGTTCTTATACAGTAAATGAGATAAACATATGTAAAATTTAAACTTTTTACTTCTTAAATATATAACAAGCATGATGCCTTCCTAGTACGAGTTTGAAGCTCATTTGCTTTAAATGTTAGTTACAGTTTAACTACTAAGGGCTTGATCACTTAGAATAAACACTAAACAGTTTTTTTGGAGTGAAGTACCATGTTATAGAAAACACTATTCAATGATTTAGATTAATTTTTAATATCTGAATTAATAAGTAGGATGTGATCAGCTCTTCTGCACGTTTTTCACAATGCAGGGACTAATACAACTTTATAGTACTGGTCCCACAAATCTCTCAAAAATATTTCATGAAACTATTTGTTAATTGCAAGTGGCAGAAGAGAGATGAATTAAGTTCTGAAAATAAGATTAATTTGAACCAAAACATGCAAAGGAAATAGATCTTAGAAATTCACTACTTGATGTTAGTGTTTCAAAAAGACGAAGCAATCCTGCTAACTTAATCAAAAGCCACTAATGATAAATTTTTTCTATAATGGTGCATTAAAAACAAGAATAAGCAAAAGTTATGAAACACAAAACTATGTGTGCATGTAATGGTAATACAGAATTTCTAAAGAAATTAAAGAATATTGGTAATACAGAATTTCAAAAGAAATTAAAGAATGCAGTGTTCTGCTTTAAAGATCACTCTTCTTATATTGGTTTTATGTTGTATATTTCATTGATAAATACGTTTATGACCTTTGGAATATGAAATGGCTATTAAACATAGATGAATAGTGGTCAACCAAACACATTAGAAACATTTATTGAACTTTCATGCTAGATTTCTTTCTACAATATTCTTAGTAAAATATCTCAAAATATGTTTATTTTAATACATTTTTGAATAATTTGTGAGCAAAGATAAAACAAAAAGCTGTAGAAAGAAATATGCAGCACTCAATTTAAAAAGGAAATTAACCTAAATTAAAATTGTTATAAGTTATTACCTCATTGACCCCTTGCACAATTGCTCTCATTGTGGCATTTCGAGGTCCATCCACAGTCTTCCCATCATCTGTTGGTCCCCAACTAGCACTATAAATGTCAATCAAATTTGGTTCATGGCCCATAGAGTTTGCTTCAATCAAATCTGTCATGTAAGGTTGGTCTAACATTCGAATTCCTAGAATGGGACACAATTTAACACACTTATTCAAGTGCAGATTATTTAAATATACATATTATAAAAATTGCCCTAAGCAAAATAGCAACATAGAATCCTTTGTTTGATGATCTCAATGATTTGTCTCAGTAAATATAAAACCTCATCTTTGCAGAAATAAGATAGACTTTTGGCTTAGGATGCAAGTTTTTAAAGTGAAAATCTCATTACAATTTGGAATATGAAAGCTCAAGAACCACAGTAAATTAGGCTTATTAATAATTTACTGAGCTGATCAACCTCACAGTACTTTTTTCCTTGGTTGATAGATACTCCAATCAACAGTATCTGCAAGTTGTGCTAGACTGTTGTTTTCCATAATTTGCATCTCTAACATGACAAACCTTCAATGTAGATTTCAACTTTTGAAATAAAACAATACACACATACCAGTTAGAAGAACATAAAAGAATGCCTCAAAACAATGACACAAATGATATTGCTTTGTTTTAAGAGTATGTTTTCTCTTCATATTTTAACATACCCTGATAAAACCATTTAGGGATTGGAAGAAATACAGTGAAGAAATCAGCATGACTGACTAGATCCACACTTCTTTGATGATCCACTTTGATTTCAGACACACACAGTAGATGTAATCAAAGTAAACCTAATAGATCCAAAATTCCACATGAACTACATTTCATCTAATGCACACTATATTTGAGTGATCCGACTGTTCTTGACAAGCTTTTCTCTGCCAGTACTAAAGTTTGGGAATATTTTTTTACTATCAGACTTCTCTTGTGTAACTCAAGGTAATCTGATAGAAAACATGGAAAATGCATTTATAACTACCTATTCAAAAATACTTTAAATACTATACAATTTGCTAGATTTTGTAAGTTTGTTCCTCATTTCAAATAGTGGCTATTTCCAACTCTTGAGATTTTTGAAGTTTAAATCAGTGAAAGTATAAAATCAAGTTTGATCCATGAATGTCAGTTATAAAAAACATTTTTTGGGGGATAAGGATCTGCCAACAGGATATGTAAATATTTTAAGATAATAGAAACTTCAATTCAGATTTGTCTATAGTTGTCTAATTCTGGATACTGTCAAAATCAGAGAAAAAAATAATCATGAAAATTAGATTTATTATTTTAACTAATCCATTGCATGTACGTTTAAACTTGTTGGACATCACACACAAAAATTAAAAAAGTGTAGTTTTTGGATAGTTTTGATTAATGTTGAGCATTAATAATTTATGATGAATAACGGAAATATGGCAGCAATAAATTTTTGAAAGATTAAAATGGTATATTGGAAGGAATCATAAAAGTAAGTCTCATGATAGAGCAAATAGAACAGCACAACAAATACCAAGTATAAGCAATGTTTTCCCCATCTCATTCTCAAGTGACTTAGATTAGCTTAATTTTAACCCATAAGCAGGAGCATGAAATTTTTCGACCTAGATAAATAAGGTTGCAGAATCCCATTAACACAACACAAATTTTTGTAAAAATTAATCAAAAATCAGACAAATATCTTGGAATTTTTGTGCATTTTAGACTAAGAACGTCTTTAGTTACTTTTTCATAAGTAAATAATTGGTTAGACTCGGTGATATGATTTTTCTCAAAAACAATAGAAAATAAAATATAAGGAACTGGCAACATAACTCATGAAAAAATTCCAACTAATGATTAATATTTGGCTTGAGAAATAATGTTATTTGTAAGTAAATAGTAAAAAATGAGATTTGAAAATATATATAAATTGAAAACAAATATGCTTATTTTTCACAATTTCTGAGAGCATTGATAAGTGTTTCAAAGTTTTTTCCAAACTCACAAAAAGGGTTTATACACAATGTACAAAAAAAAAGCTTTTCTCTAAAAGTGAAATAGTATTGCCCCAGAACATGCCAATTAAGTGGAATTTTGAGCTAGCAATAAAAAAAAATTATAAACATTAAAATAGCTTACCATTTCATAATTAATATTGTTGACATACTTAATTATTAGATGAGCAAATTAAGTTTTACATTCCAAATTTCAATTCCATAAATACAGAATAGAAATGATATCAGTGTAAAGAGTTCATAGGGATCAATGCATTTAATTCCCCAATTTAATTTTAATAAAAATTAACTAGCATATTAAACAAAATAAAATGAAAATATATTAAAATTCCCATTTATAAAGAAAAATATGAAAAATTGGAATGCTTTTGTGATACTGCAAAAAAAATTTTCTTGTGACTGTATTTCAGAGACTACTTAACTATTTAATTTTGTACCAGTTATTAACTTAATACAGAAGAATGAATTTGAAATTTTCATTTAAATCAATGACTTAATAATTACGATTTAAATTGTGACCAAACCCTGGTCAAAATGTGTTCAGGTAAAATTATATTAGATACATGGAAAAGGTTTGCCAAATAAGAGTAAAATACATGACTAATAATATGTCTTGTCAACTGTAGTAACTCATTTAAAAAAAATTACATTGCAGAATCTTCCAATTCAGAAGAATCAAACATAAAAAAAATAAATAGATCTAGACACAGTGTGTACCAAGCATTAAAAATTAGTTTTTAACTGATCAATTACACTTATATAAGACAAAAACTTTCCTTAAAAATGAATTTAAGTGATAAGAAACAAAAAATTACCAGCAACTTTTGATTCATAGGCAACACCAACTCCACAAACCCCATTGTCTCGTTTGGCAGCCACTTCTCCAGCACATCTGGTTCCATGACTGGAATTTATTAAAATTAAGTTTGAGATTTGTATTTTATTAAAAGTTCATTGAAAACTTAAAAGAAAGATTCTTTGATGTTTCTGAAATGTATTTATGCAACTATTAAATAATGCGACATGTCGTATTTAGAATATTAAAAACATAAATAAGGTGAATTTTACCAATTAGATAATCCATAACTTCATTTCTAGATGCCAAATATTTTCGTTGTCTAGCATAGAGTATCAGTGTTCAAGTGCATATTAGCATTTTGTTGTGTTCTTTAACTTATATTTTTATCACAAGACAGAGTAGACTTTTAGTTTGTTTTAGGAGGCACATGTTTTCACTGAAATGTTTTTGTTCAAATATAAACTATGAATTCAAAGAGAAACACTTCTGAACAATTGTTAGCAGAGAATCCCCTAAAGATTAAAAATTGGAGAATATTTTTGGAATTTTCTATTTAAAGTCCATATTGCAGGAAATTGCAATTTTTTTTATTTCAGATATGATCCTGTAGCTTTTTTTTATGTATCATTTATAATACATATCAAAAGTTTTTTCTTTTTAAATTATTAGTTTTTATTCAAAATTAGGACATATTTTTCATGTATCACTGATAATACTGCTGTGCAACAGTGAAGTCCAAACATAATCTACAAATGCCTAAAACTTCTGCAATGTACACTAAACTACAATTCATTGGGGAATTATAAAAAATTAATTCTTTAAGTGAAATCAAAAATAACTACATTCAGTCAAAGTATTCACACTTTTCAAGTAAAATCGTTGAAAAAAGCAAGAGTATACAGAAATAACTAAAATGCTTTCTTCTTTATTTTATCAGCCTTAGAACAAGAATCTTAAACTTGATTCATTCATCAATAAAAAATATATTAAAAGCTTTTTTTGAAAAAAATCCTCAGTTCTATTGGAGAATATTCCCTGAAAAATTTAAGTATCAACTTTAAAAATTAAAATATTTGCATTGCGACTTTATCAGTTGTGCGTAAGATAACTTTAAGGGCAATAGAATGTTAACATTGTAAATAAAATCCAGTCAAATTAAATTTCAGAAAAAATATAAAGTATGTTTCATGAACTTTTTAAGTAATTAAATCTTGAAAACGTATTTGTTTCATCAATGCCTTAAATTTTAAAATTGAAACAAATCATTAAAAATTTCTTTCAAATGTTAGCTTGTTTAATTCCATACAATAACTCTTTAATTTCTATTGTTTTAATGGAAATCATATTTGGTAAAGCTGTGCCAACATTTTATTGACACAGCATGTAAAGATAACTATTTTATTTTTAAGGAGATTAATTGACAAAGATCTAAAGATAGAAAACTTTAAGCATAAAAATCTAAATCCAAAAAAAGAAGCATCAAGTTCAGAAATAAGAGATTTTATTTCACCTTTAAATAAAATATTTTCTCATTATTTAAAATATGTCATAATTGTAAAATTCACTTTCACAAACTTCTAAAACATTTATAAGGTTAACAAAAGATGCCAGAACGTCAAAAGCAACATGCAGCAAAGATGGTAAACATTTACTAAAGCTACAAACAAAATTGGTAATTATTGAATGGAACAGTCAAACTATCATTTAACTCATATTTGATCTACTAATTCTCATATAAAAGAAATACACAGAGAAAACAGAAAAAAAACTCAATCAATAACATGATAAAATAGCTAAACTTGAGGAACTGGAATTAATATTACAAGATAATTACTAAATCACAGAACATAGTTGATTCAATGAATTGTAGTTTTTAAACTAATGAATGAAAACTGCATTTTTAATACATATATATACAATTATCTTTCCATTTTGATTAATCAAATATGTCTAGGAATAAAAAACATCCGAAATCTACGAACACGAAAGCTCTCAATGTAAATAGAAAATGTCTCCCCATGTAAATACGCAATTTTATGCATAATTGCGAATTTAGTTAGATTTAAAAATGGTTTCAAAATAAAGACACATTGTCAATATTTAGTAAAGAATTCAAACACTTTTCATACATAAATATTCTTTGCTCTTAAAAGTGTAAATAAGTATCATATCAACAACCTGATTAGTCGTCATAACTTATGCAGAGAAATTGTCAATAGTCTTCATGCATGAGGGTAACTAACAATTTTTTATCACACCACTCAAAAGTTTTAGGAAGAACTATGGCATCCAATTCAGACACTTCAGTTAAATCGTCCAACATGCACTGTATGTGTTCATCAGTCAAAAGAATTTGCAGCCACGGGCCATGAGCGGCATACGGATGTTCGGTGTCGACGAATGCCCCAGAGACATTGACAGGCACGAGCGTTATGGCAACGTCACCAATGACACTCTTGAATGTGAAGTGTCTGCCATGTTTCAACCTCCCCCGCAATGCAAGAGGAAGAATGGTGCCAGCCTCCAAATTAAAATGCAGCTGCACACACTCTAAGAATTTGGTCTGCAGGAGTTCAGGCGGCTCCAGGGATGCAAGTTCACTGTTCATGTTGCTGTCGAACGATTCTTTTCTCGACGTGCCTTCGTTTGTTTCTCCGGCTGCGGACATGGCATAAAATCTATTGCCGCTGTTGGGGCGAATCTGCGGAAGAACCGGCTTTGTGCTGAGCAAGCCCTTCTTGAGGGTGGCTTTAATCTCCTCCGATTCTTGCACAGAAATTTGTGCGAACTCACGCTCCAGACTCGACTCCTCACTTTCATCAAGCTGTGATGGCTTTTTCTCTTGCCACGAGCACCTTGCACTAACACCACTGAGGTTAGATCCATCAGCTTCTATACCTCTGTCCACTGCTTCTTGGACAGTAGGGTCCAGTTCAAACATCGTCTCACCTCGCCTCATGTTGGTCACCAGCCAAGGGCCACCGATTCCTTTAACTGTTTTCATGAGCTCTATGATGCCAGGGCCATTCCAGCCCTGGGCTGCTTGCAACTCTTCGCTGCAAACTCCGACGATCTGGATGAATGCCACCGGTCCGAAAGGCGTCTGGACTACCCCGAGCTGCGGGTCTTCGAACATCAGCATGTGTTGTATCCTGGATTCACTGTTGTCCAATGGACAATGCCAGGAGACATGGTCTCCAGCACAGAGAGTATTTTCGGATTGAAACACATACTTAGCCAGAGCTTGCATTATGGCGGCAGGCCATGTCGGTGGAACCCGATCCTCTGGTTCCTTCTTGAGACGAAAAGTGAGCTCGAACCCATACCCACTGGGTGTGTCACTGCCAGAGATGTCATGCACTCGTCCATCCCCATGTAAGTCAGACAGACCAAAACTAACATAATGCCAGTGTGGTTCAATGTCTGCTGCAGGGTTTCCAATATTTGAATACATGCTAATGTAATCAAGTGGGTCAGGTCCACCAAGCCAATATTTCACTAAAGCTGCCACTTGCAATGGATTGGGCTGATCCGGATATATTTGTCTGCACATATTGTACAGAGTTTCAAGTCCAAGAGGAATGACAGGTCTCTGAACGACAGGATAACCCCTAAAAACGGGTGCTCCTCGAGGTGCAAATTTATTTTCCATGATGAACGAGCTGTAAATGGACGGGGTCAAACAAGAATCTTGAGGAATTCGTGGAAATAATTGATTTGGGTACTAGGTGAAAAAAACTGTTCCTTGCATTTTACAAACTTGAAGTAAACCTGATTGAAGAAACATAGCTGTGGTACACAATTTTGACTGCCGAGAGTAATATTTCCGAACTCACTGTTGATACTGCACAGAGGTTAGCGTAATTTGTTTTGCATAGAAACAAAAACAAGATGGATTTCACGCAATTACTCAATTCATGACAAACTACAACATCCGAGATCGGTCGGCCAAGTTATTTCACGGTTGTAGTTATGACATCGAAGGGGTTAAAAATAAGCAAGTTGAGTTGTATGCCATGAATGTGGGCAGTGGGGCAAGCCACCACCCCAATACTAAAATTGGATGTGCTGCCATCTAGCGTACTATACCTAAACTAAATGAAAAATGGTATCGGCCTTAGCCGTTTAAAGCAAAAAAATGTGGTGAAACATCGCGTTTTTAGTGCACTCACTCCATAAAAGCGGAAGAAATGAGAAATTTTTCCGCCCTGGAAGGGGTTGATACCCTTTATTCAAGTAAAAGTTTGACTTTTTAAGAGGCATTTTCTGTCAAGCTAAATGTAAATGAGATGTGCAGTTTAATTGCTTGAAAACTTTGCCATTTCGCTAAAAAATAAATATTTATGTGTTTTTTCTATGCTTTTTATATTTATCAAACAAATAATTTTAATAAGTCTTACTACAATTATAGATGACGGAAAATGTGAATATTTATTACAATGTGTTTATTTAAATAAAAATTAGTTCTATCAAATTTTACATGCATTTTACACAACGAAGCTACTACAAACACTTATTCGTGGGGTTAAAGTGGTTCCATTAGTATTCTTCTAGAAATAACTTTCTGCGGCCAAAAATTCAAAACGATTTAAAATCAAAACACAATACAATATAATAGTTTTAGTATATTAATGTAGAGGATATGTTAAACCTTTTAATGTGATAAAAATTATTATGATTACCATTTACATACCATAAGCCACATGGGTGAAGTTATTGAAATTACATCTCCATTCGACATTCGAAACGCAAAAAAATTAGTATTTGTGTAGGATTAAAATCCACACTAGAAATGAAGTAGAATCCTTCTGCATAGAACACGTTTCGGGCTACCAAAACGACAAGTAGAAAAGAACATGGTGCGAAGTGGAGAAAAATGTTGTTTTATAAATTAAAATAATTAACTTGTGAAATAAATATAGGATTAGTATTTGCCGAAACGGTAAGCGCTTACTGTTACGCCACTTAACATTTCCTACAAGCTTCACTGTAGCATCGAAGTTTAGAGAAATTCTGAGTTTCAAAATTTCGACAATATATCCCAAAGTCCTCAGAGAGAATTTCTGACTGTAAATATCACTTATCTTGTAATTATAATTAAATACTCTACCAAAACGTATTAAAAAGTAAAAGAATATCTAAGTGAATAAAAATTTAAATGTATTCCTCTCTTCTTAGCTTTTTAAAATTAACTTACCTATTGAACCAGTCATCTGTGTATCTTGGGTATGGAAATGGGTCATTACTGCTGAAATCATAGCTAGCTCTTGCGTTCTGCAATAACAAAAGCGAAAACACGTTAGCAATAATAGGATGCTCAGGGAAATGTGAAGCACATGTCCTATAAATCAAATGTCTTCTAATTATTCGTGGTCTGCGGTTTAAAAAAAAAAAACTTCCGTATTGCCAAAAATTTTCACTTCTAGACTCATAATAATAAGAATAGTATGTTCTCAGAAATTTCGTCTGTAATCAGATGCAGGGCTCTTTTATGCATATATGTATATATCGAAACGACTAATAATTTTATGATTTTTATCATTTTTTCAATTTTGTATTTATATTTGTAACAATCAGACCTCAAGACCTCGAAGAAATTTATATTTTTACGACATTCTGCCCACACCTCCCGTTTCTACATTGCAAATAGGATTTAAGTTGTTTGAAACCAATTCTTTTCCTGGCCTGTTGGATCAGTCCTAGAAATTTCAATAAATAATCCATACTCAGTCCAAGTTTCGAGTATAGGAGCCTCCCGTACACACCTCTTTTACATTGAGCAGCCCTTGAAATCTAAAGTGTGCAATGCAATAAAGATATTGAAAAGTCGAAATATTAATTGCGTAATGCCAAACGCCGGGTAATTGAAAGTCCATCAGGTTTGTTCCAATAAATTATATAACATGTCTAAATGAACTCTGCCTTCTAAAAGTTAAGCACGATATGTTAATTCTCGAATATCGAGGGCGTCCTTCGATTTTACTGGATAGAACCTACTGTTGTCCTTCAGAGGGATATGCAAACACAAAGTCAGCAGTCACATAGGAATAGGCTCCACGTTAAATACGCAAATTAGCCATGTGATTTAAACAACGTTTTCGAATCCAAAAGATGTAACAATAGGAGAAAATTTGCTGCTAAACTATAGATTATTGTTTCTTTATTACGACTGTGAGAAAATGGTTGAAAAGTTTTTAATACAATCTGGATGCTTGAGGATGATTGTAGATCAATGAAGAGATAAATTTATTTTCTGAGTATCATTCCGTCATTTATTTTCTGAGTATCATTCTGTAATTTATTTTATGGAATCAATTCCAAATAAGCGAGATAGTCCCTGGATCCGATGATCAGTAACGGATAATACAATCACCGATAGTTAGCCCACCTGGATATCCAAGTACTTGTAATTGCATCTGTGGAAAAGCCAATATCCCCCATCACTCTCTAATATAAAGTGTAAGTAAACCGAAGGCTACATGCAACAGGTCTCTGTGTCCTCTTGAGCCCCAAGGCCAAAGAGCGACTAAAGTGGCCCTTCTTTAATTTTGGACTCAGTCCTTACGACCCGGTCAGATGAGGCAACCATGGATGTGGTTAAGGTCCTTAAAACAAGTGGCTCATGGGGATCGAACCCACGACTTTAGCTGATAACGCGAAGGTCGTGAGTCGCCTTCGCATTACAGTGCTGAGGATATTGGACTTCTCACAGCTCTGATTACAAGTACTTGGAGATCTAGGACTGATACTCGGCGATTGCATTTGCCCGTAACTAGTACTGTTCATAGTACCGATTACATGAGCCAAATACCCGGGTAAAATGAGAGTTAAACCAGTTTTTTCTATTCCGCTTCCCCTACAAGAGGAAAAAGCGAGGAAATGCGCGGGTTGATTTCAATCCTAGTCAAGTCCCGTGTTTTTGAGTTTACCCTCTTTTCCATAATGCAACGTGGATAATCTTCGAAAATCCCTTTCACCCTCGAATTACAGGGTCGATAAGTTTGGTCATGTAAACGATACTACTATGTACTTACTGACCGTTGGACGCTGGTGTAACCCCAGGAAGCCCCTAAACAGGCTTCCAAGGGGTTCTGTTTCTTTAGATTTGATTTCATAAAAGAAATGATGGAATGAGCATGTGAGTTTTAACCAAGCCCAATATGTTCTCTTCCCAGATAAATCTAGATTTTCCCTAGAGTTGAACACTAAATGCATCGGGGTCTGACGTGAACACTCAATAATCACGGTAGTGTGACCATAGGGCTTGCATTTTCATTGCGATACACACCAACAATGGTCACTGGCGGTACAGTGATTGAAGAAATGTTTCGAGACTGCCACCTAAAGGAATACAGATTGTTTGTTACATTTATCTGTAATTTGCTTTGATATAAGTTTGGTTCAGTTGCGAGTTATACATTTAAAATTACTACTTTGAACTGAAGTGCTCATTGTTTAATGGAGTTAAGAGTCTACTATAACAAAAACTTTGATCTCTCAGTAAAATTGTTATATACCTAGTTACATTGCTCGCAATGTAGTGTTTGATGTTATCCATTAAGAACTGAAAAAATGTTCAGAATGATTGTTTGCAAGCTTTGCGCATTATCTATTCTACCCGCATTCCCTATTACCGAAATTTCTGGTAGCAGTGACGTCGCAATCCAGCCATATAGCATTCCTGCTCTAGGCGGCAGTGGACTATGTCCTTGAACCCCATAATGAGACTTTAAGCTGTAGTAGTCTGCGCAGATTATATTTTGTGGTAAGACTCATATACAAAGTGCAAAGCTTGTGGGAGAGTACCTTGAGCATGTTTCGATACCATTTGGATTCAATAGCCAGCATTTGTCGGATCTTATTCCGAACTAAAATCTTTGGGATGCCCTCTGTAAAGCAGCTGCTGTTTCCCTTTAACTCCATCAATTACCCTATCAGAGTTGCAAACTGCTCTTTCAGAGGAACGGCCATTATGGCCCTTTGCTGGCTTGGTCCACCAGGTTGAAGAGCCGAATCGACGATGTGAAATTTGCATGAAAATCAGAGTGGATAGTATTTAAAACAAAAACTAAATTTGTTCACCTGTACACCGTAGAAATTTATTTTCCCAAGTGATGGAAATGTGAAGTTACCAATAAAGGTTAAAATAAAACGTATTCTTTTAAATTTTCTAAGGTTAGAATGAATAAATAACTCATTATCTCTACATTCTCGTGAAATTTGAGGTCAATCGAGAAATAATGTAAAGAATTATCATTGATGAATTATCATTGATAAATTATCTTTGATAAATTATCATTAACCTCTAGACCAGGGATGGCGAACCTATGACCAGCTGGTCAGACAGGGATGGACAGGTCAGACAGGACCCATGAAGGCTTTTTAAATGACCCACGCGTTGATTTTATTAAACTTATCATCATGTCATCATATACATAAAGAATTTTAATTATTTTTCGAACCCCTCTTTTAAAAAATGTGAAGAAAATTTACAAGAGTTAATAAAGAACTTAAAAATTAAAAAAAAAATGCATAAATGATTTTTGTTAAGTGTTTTAAATTTATTGATTATACATAACGCTGTTTTAAGATTTATATGAAGGTTTTAGATAATGCAGCCAACACTAGTGTTTCCTTTTTGCTAAAAATATTGTGTTCTATTGAACAATACTGCGCAATGTACAGTATTTATGTAGTTATTTTTTTCATTTTTGTTGTTCCGTTTTTTGTTTCCAAATTTTTGTTAATAAAAGGTACAGTACAATTAAAGATCCAGTAATAGAATTAGAAAGGAATATTTTTGTTCGCAAATACATAAAGACATAAATTATTTATAAATGTATTCAATTGCTTTAGATGAGAGTAACGATGTAAATGATTATGCAAAATTAGCAGTTTTTGCTCGATATAAAGCATGTAAAATAATGAAAGAAGAGCTAATAAAACTTATAACGCTGAAAAGGAAGTGTACCGGTCTTGATATTTTTAAAGAATTCGATATTGCATTTAAAGAAATGGATATTGACCTTCAAAAAATTGTTTCTGTAACAACGGATGGTGCACCCAATATGATGGGTGAAATATTGGTTTTTACAGTACCTTAAGCAAAATATTACACGTTCTCTGATTGAATTTAATTGCTTAATACACCAGCAAGTTCTGTGTACGAAGCGAGGTTTAGAAACATTTTCCAATGTTGCCAGTTGCAATAAAAGTAATCAAATTTTTGAACGCAAGAGGTCGTAATAAACGACAATTTGCACAATTATTATAGGAAGTTAAGTGCCAGTATCAAGGGATTTTGACATACAACAATATTCGATGGCTCAGTATCGGTCAAGTTTTTAATCGATTTGTCATTTTATTTGAAGAAGTTAAGCTCTATTTGAATGAAAAAAAAAACAATAATTTTGACAAACTTTCAAATATAGAATGGTTAAATGATTTTATGTTTTTGTGCGACATCACTCTGCATTTTAATGAACTGAATAAAGAACTTCAAGGAAATGGACAAATTGTTTTTTAATGATGTTTGAGAATATTAGGATATTTATGACAAAACTTGACACCTTTACTGGGGATTTGGAAATGAAATCATGAAATATTTTCCTCAAATACAAAAACATTTTCAAAACACAATAGTAATGGAAAATACTCTTGACGTTCAAGAAAATGCAATCAAAAATTATTTAATGATTATACAGGAAATAAAACGAGCCTTTGAGGAGAGATTTAATCAATTTAAAAGTATGGAAAATACATTTCACTTTATTTTATATCCATACGAAACGAAATTCAAAACAATGGAGAAACGAATTTAAGGGGCTAGGTATCCATGATTTAGAAATGGAATTATTTGAATTTCAAGGCAGCATAGTTTGGAAAATTAATTTGATTGTTTGATTTCCGAAGAAGAAGGGAAAATGTCTGAAAATAGTAAAAATTATAACTATCCCACACAAAAATTTCAAATATTATATTAAACGTATGATTCTTTACCAAATAATTTTATATCAATGAAGAAACTTGCTAATGCTCTTTTAACGATGTTTGGATCCACATATTCATGTGAAAAATTGTTTTATTCGATGAATTTTGTAGTCTACCAATAGAAGTAAACTTGGATATGAATTGACTGCAAAATGCGTTAAACTAATGAATACTGAATAGGAACCTAATATTAAGAAATTATCTGACATAAAAACAACAACAAATTTATCATAAAAATATACTTTAACTTTATTGTACATACACATACCTGTAACTATGTTATCTATTAAAATATAATATTTCATATGTATATGTTGTTTTCTTTTCCTTGTTCATTAAAAACTCAGTGCAGGAGGGGCTGAGCATAATTTCTCCCCTTTTAAGAAGATTTTTTTGCTCTTCACTTGCAAAAGTAAAAGTTGTAAAACAAAAAGGAATTGTTCACTTTTTAATGGATTAAAAAATTGAGAACCAAAAAAAGTAGTTTTTTCCGTTCTCACTTCCCTTTTTCCAAGTGACCCACGAACTAGTACTAAAAAAATTATGAACAAAATTTGACCCACTTCTTTAAAAGGTTCGCCGTCCCTGCTCTAGACTATGGCCGGTACAACCAGTCGTATCTTGATCGCTTCAAGAAAGAAATTAAACTACGGTAGTACACCATTTGTACCTTGACATTTATAAGAATCGCTCCAAGAAACAATTTAGACTACGGTTGGTACAACAGTTGTATCTAGAAAGTGTCGCGCCTATTATATCTATAGCCACAGTCAAAAGGTTAAGAATTATCATATTTTTTTGCTCCCACTCGTGTTGATTTCCGTTTTGTGTTAATTCTTGAAAGGCAATGTAGAGTTATACTCATACGTATATTTTACAGTCAAGTTTATTTTTCTGTGAAAGCTTGGGCCACCTATTAACGCGGATTATCCGAAGTTGTGTTTGGGGTTTTCTTACAGTATAATCTATAAACTATAGATTTTTATCAAACATTATATATTGTTGTAAGATGATTATTTTAACAGGAAAATCTCATTTCTACAGAACTGCATACACTATCTAAATTATTTACTCATGTTTAAAAAACAAACTTTTACTTACATAACTTTCTCTTAAATCAGGATGCATATAATCAACACCTGAAAGATTCAAACATGGATTGTTTTATGAATTTAACGTTAAAACATAAAAAAAAAATTAAAATGCTTGAAATTAAACTTATTCTATGGTCAAATTTACGAAAACGCTACCGTACTCTTGTTAAGTAATCATTTTCAAACTGTGCCTGAATGAACAAAGCTCATTTATCAGAGGAGCATATTTAATAGAAGTCGAGTACCTAGGAATAATTTATTAATCTATCATACAGATTATGGGAAAACTGTAATTATGAAATTCAATTGAGCAAAAACTAGTTTGTAAATTGCGGCGCAAGAATATTGGGAAGAGTGAGGTTTCGGAATAATAACGATAGCCATGTCTATTTTTAATATTTTCTTTCAACACATAGTATATCAGCACTTCGAAGTATTTGTTATACAAATGCATAATTAGAATAGTTTAGGGGTATGATCTGACTTAAACTGCCACCAAATTCAATAAGAGTATCCTTGTTAATCTAAGAATGTTATTGCTTGCTTTTAGGTGTCTTGATTGAATTTTTATTTAAAATAACTTACCCATTAAGGTATCTTTAAGTAGATATGTGACCGTAATACATGTCGAGGGATAGAAAATATCTGAAAACTTCACCATTAAATTAATCATTAATTCCATTTCAATTCGTTTCAAAGCACATGGCAAACCGGAAGAAATGGATTGGTAGATAACATAATGAGTTTCAAAATAAATAACTATAGTGGTCTAAAAATACCAGTTCAAACTGTGAATGGAAATACTGGGTGTTTCTAAAAGAACTATCCATTTTAGGAAAAAAGTCGAATGACTATTTTATTTTCTATGTTTTATGAATCATGCCGACCACTGAAAGAAATAATACTAGTTGAAGCACGTTTGTGAGGTTTACACATATGAAGACGAGAGAAAAGTTTGCTGGAAAATTCCGAATATCACTTTCAATGATGACCTGCCTCTCACCTCTAGGTTTTCGGGGGAATTTATTGAAGCAGAGATGTACCAAACACAGATTAAAATATTAACATCATTAATAAACTTAAGGGATAAATTACAGTTTCAGTGGCTAAAATTACACATGATATCTTGAAAAAGGATTTACGTGCTATCCCTAATCGTTGGGATTTGTGTGTTGATATGAAAGGGGAGGGGTATGTAGAATTTTAATAGTACTTATTGCTTTCATGGGTTTTATGCATTTTTAACAGTTATTAGGCATAATTTAATCAACGTCACACATTTCAGCAACAAACGACGGTTCGGGATCAAACTCAAGGACGACACCACATAGTTTTGAACCATGGTCAGATGACGAGGTAACACCTGAAATCGCTCCCCTTTCGCATTCCTAGCAGGAGAAGAGGTTGTAAGATGCATCTTCACATAAATTGGCAGTTACTTTAGAAACGCTAAGTGTTGTAATATATGTTTAATTCTAACAACTAATCTCGAATATATTAATCGAAGATATTAATTTGTTCTTAACGGGGAAGAAATCTAAAAGTTTTGGCGTTGGATCGTGTCGATATTAAAATATGCTGTTGAACAGGTACATGCGATTCAGATAATTTTTTTTTTTGCAATTTCCTCAGTCAATTTGTAAATTGACACATATTACTCATTTTGTTAGTTGGTTTAATTGAAATATGTTAGAATTTCTCACCGTCATCCATAATAGCCGTTGTGATGTTCCTTCCAGTGTATCCTTGAGCCCAGGCTGCTTCTACATTCAAATCCAGTTTCGGTTTTCCTCCGTTTTGACCAACATTTTTCTGTCAAAGAGAAATAATTGCAATTATCATTGAATACGTGATGAAAGTTTCACTAACGAACCTGTGGATGAATGCAAGTCTAATAAAAAGTAACGAAGAAGGGTGTTTCAATGCTTTCAGTACAAACTACAAGGGAAGGTTGTGAGCACAAGAAATTATACTTACACCGGGATATATTTCGTGAGAACCGTGCGATTGTGCAACAGGTAAGGTTGCCGAGACAAATCTTTTAAAGGGAAACATGTACTCTTTTTCGGCTCGGATATTTTTACCCTCTTTTTTAAAGTCGAATGTTTTTTACCCTCTCTTTTTCTAAATTCAGATCTTTTTGGTCCTCTATTTTTTTCCGGTTGTTCACTTTGTGTTCTCTTTGTTCATCATTTCGAATTGCGTTAAAAATATACTTCACATTTCAAACGCTACGATATTCACATTGCCTACTATATCGTTATGTAAACCACAGCTAAACAGATCTAGTACATAGTACGAAAATTGTATCTCTCAGTATTAAAAAAAAAGTTACCGCCGCCGCAGGGTTGAAAACTGTGTTGTTTAGCTCGAATCTTAGACGGTTTCCCGAGAAAGTACTGATCAGAAAGAAACAAAATTAACATGGTTTGTTTTTTATCGTATTCCCTGAACAATTAATAAGATTTTTTTCTGATGCGGCTATTAGTTTAGGGTTTATTAAGTGTCAAAATTAAAAAAGCGAAATTTCGAAAAAGCGAAAAAAAAAAAAGAGTGAGCAAAACACATACAAAATTTCAGTCTTCAGCCGTGAGTTTTTTTAAGAGTTCCTCTTAACGTAAATTTTTGCAGCTCGTCGAGTTTTTTAAGAACTTCCAATTTGGTTCTTGACAATATTTTTTTTAATTCGGGAAAAATCGGGACATTTTCGTTACTTTTTTTTTAAACTGTCGTATTTATATCTCATTACTATTATTTTTAAAATATCGCAGTATACCTCAGAATGTACTCTTTCTTATGGTACAATTATTTTTGAAATTGGTTAATATTTAAATTCGATGCGATCAAAAGTTTGTCATGCAAATCTTTTTATTAGATACCTAATAATGCGTGCTTTTCGTGTCCTTTTAAAAAAAAAATAATTTTACCAATTGCTTTTTTTTTTAATATTTATCTTCTGGTAACCCTAGCTGCAGGGTACATTAGAGTGCAGAAATAACAAACGCAAGTGCATGAAAACAGTTTATTTGAATGCAATGGCCTTCTTTAATCCTTTACAAATCTGTGTACAGGTTGACGGCAATTCTTGTTTGTAATAAAATTAATAAAATACGACATTTGCTTCCACTTCTAAGACGTGTAACTTGCTTTGTATATATAGAGACTGTTCGCACATTTTTTAGACGATTTTGGTTAGCGGTAATAAAAAAACGTTTGCTGCAAAAGAAATAATTGCAGTTGAACTATGTTTTTAAAAGTCAAAAATTATCGTCTGCGGCTTGAGAGGTTTGTTTTGATTCAAAATGGCGTTTTTAACGAAGCAGTGGTTCGAAGGCTATATTTATGCTCTTTCCGAAGAGAAATATTCATATTCCGTTACCCAAAAACGATGTGAGAGTCATGGTTTTGTGATATCTAAAGCGTCGATAGGTAATATCGTCAACAAGAAAGG
The DNA here is from genome assembly GCA_947359465.1 of Metellina segmentata. Lineage (NCBI taxonomy): Eukaryota > Metazoa > Arthropoda > Arachnida > Araneae > Tetragnathidae > Metellina > Metellina segmentata. The sequence goes on along the minus strand of OX375878.1, from coordinate 17,397,951 downwards.
GAAAAAACGTCAAATTTGAGCCTCAAGTGGGACAAAAATTCCGAACAAGTATCCAAGGAAGAAACGGACATCTGCGACTATTGCAAAAGTACGTTGTTTAATGTTAAAAGAAAATCCCCCTAGTCAAAGGACAGTTGCAAAATCATTAAAATGCTCGGTGTCCACTGTAAACAAAATGATAAACATTGATTTAAATCTTAAGAAAGCGAAAAAACGCAATGTGAATCGTCTTTCTCCAAAGCATATCGCTGAACGCAGGACACACTGCCGAATTTTTTGAGAAACACTTATCCAAAGAAAAATGGAAAAAATTGTCACAATAGATGAATCATGGGTGTATTTAAATGATTGCAGCAAAAAAAAGACCCATTTATTACCATAAAAGAGGAGAAAAAAATTTAAGTACACGGTTCACAGAATCGAAAGAAATTTTTCTAAGGGATTCATGATTGTTGCTGGTTTTTCATATAATGGTAAGTTAAAGATAAAGAGAGTGGAAAAAATGTCACGATTAACTCCAAGTACTATCAGGAACATATTTTATCGCCAATTTTTCTGAATGAAATACCATTGCTCTACCCACAGTGCCATCAATCTGTGGAACTCCATCAAGACAAAGCTAGCAGTGTCACATCAAAATCCACTGTAAATTTCCTAAAAGAAACGGAACAAAAAACCGGTATCAAGGCCATACCCTTCACTGATATCCCTACTAAATCTCCCGATGTGTCGCCTATGAATTTTTGTGCTTTCGGACTTTTAAAATCTGCATTATCCAAACGTCGTCCCACAACCCTTACAGGACCCTGGAAAGCTGTTCAGGAGGAATGGGATAGAATACCTCTTCTGACACTTCAAAAGGCATTATTATCCTGGAAATTACGGTGTCGAAAGATAGTTCAAAATAAGGGCTATCAAATAGAACATTTAAAACACAAGAATTTTATGTAATTTAGTCTTGTGAATACAATATACATTGTCTAAAAAAATGTGTGAACAGCCTCTGTAGTACGTAATATTTGAAATACAGAAATTATTAAAAACAGGAAAAAGTCTACACAATGGCAGACTTTTACAGAATACAGTGCTCTTAGATTAGTCAGACAAACCTTATTTCATCAATTTAAAAAAAACGTTTAATTTTATTGACCAGTGTTATCAAGAATGCAAAAGAAGATGCAGTTTCAGTGTGAATCCCGCTAGAAAAAATTTGCTTATCGATGCAGAAGTTAATCAAATATGCCTGCATCTTTAAGGATCAGAAGAATAGTAATTAGAATAAGAATACAACACATTCTAACAAAAATATTAGTTTTGTTTCTAGGTTTAATTTTCCTTCTAGGCATCTCACGTGAGCTAAGCCCTTTTCATAACTATTCTAAACTATTTTAGTCACGCCTTAGAAAAGAACACAGAGCGAAGAGAATGAGTAAAGGAAAGACAATGAAGGAGTAAGGGAGTCTGCATTTAACATATTCATGAGAGGAACAAACGGAAATTTTCGGATTCCGTTTTATACAAACACCGAAAGCTGCTGCTTGGAGAATGAAATCCGCAAATTTCGCTGCCCTGTACAAAATGCTCAGTTCTTACAAATCAATTGGGCACGAAAAGGAATACCGCGATTTTCCGTTGCTAGGGGAGGGCGAATAGGACAGTATGATTTTAAAACTTCAAGGGTAGGTATTTCACAAAACCACAAAAGGAAATTATCCTAATTTGATTCCAACCAGATTGGATGCTCGTCTATTAACACACATTTTAACATTTTTGCATTTTAAATGTTTATGTATTAACGTGTAGCAGAAATAGGAATCACGAGAGTTTAAATACTCTGATCTATTGAACCTACAGTGTGTCTCAAATTACAAAGTACTTAATCCTACATGGACTTCGAAAGTAACTTTTTTCATCGCTTTTAATAGGGTCGAGATATAGAAGACATTTACTTTTTTTTAAAGGTATTACTAGAGTTTGGAATATTTTACAATTAGCTTTTCAGTAATGAATAGAAGGTTTCTCCTTGCGTACCACAGAATAAACACCAAGACTTTGTGCAAAGTAAAACAACCTACAAAACTAAAGTTGAACAGTAACAAAGAAAATAAAATACTGTGCATTTATGTACAATTTTTCAGAACGTGAGCTGTGCTTCTTTCGAACAAACTCCAAAGTGACAGGAGCAAAGGAAGGAAAGTTTTTTATATTATTTTTAAGGATATTCTTTGTTTAGTCAGGTTTATGCAGTCAAAAAGCAGATAGGTTGTTTCCCCTCTATTGTTTTCACACCTGTATTGGCCATTTGATGATAAGCCAAATATGTAAAGGCATCTTTCAAACACATCAAATGCAATGATTAACTGGAGTTTAAATTCTTTACAGATGCAGTGAGGTTTTCATTCGCAATTGCATAGTTGGGAACAATCTTTTGGCTATCTGGGCTCTATTCGCGATTTCTTGTACCTTTTGCTCCAGCATTCGATGGTTCTTTGCTTGTGTATAGACGTTTTTAATGCGGAGACGGCATATAGACGCTGACATAGTGACGGGGAATGTTTTTTATTAATGTGAAGTATTTTCACATCATAATTACCAATGAAGAATTAAAGGAAAAAGATCAGACATTTTTTAAAACAACTAATTAAACTCGATTGGATCATGGCTTTAAATTACAGCTCTAAAACAAGAATCGACAATTAACAGATGACCAAAATAAAAATCACTAAAAACTAGCTCCTTTAACTACTCAAATTCAAGACACTGTTTTCTGAAATCTAACTTAGGAACTAGAGAATCTCATTGTAAGGCAACGAGGATTGTCTTCAAGCATTCAAGGGCTGTCATCAAGTAAGTGACTGTCTTCAAGGTAGTACCTTGGTAATGTATGTATTTAAAAAATATGTCATTCTAGTCTATAAATTATCAAGCTCGACTTTAATTCCTTTATAATTTCGAAGATTTTTTTATCCACACTGTTGCAGGGAATTTTTTATTCAAATGTGAACATTTATTTTTATTTTTAAAGGCATAGACATTTTTAGAACATTAACATAGCAGTCTCCATTATTAAAGTTAATTTCAAATCCATAAAACTTAACAAAAATAAATGTCATAAGTGAGTTGTTAATATAGGGGAAGTATAAAGTTAACATGGTTAGTTTGTCAAGTAACAAAGTAACAAAATTAACATGTATAATATTACATGTATCTCCTATCTGGAGTCCAATCACATACATGATTGCTCAAAGTGATCCCTAAACGAAATATTGAATGATGCTTCTTCGGAGTATTAGAGCAGTGAAATATTTTAATATTGAACAACAGACTATGAATCTATCCCATATTCTTGCTTTTTAAAGCACTGTCATTCGAATTCATGTATTGTATTAATACACTTTAAGTAAGGCAATTGCACTAGAAAAATAAGCTAGAGTATTAAGTATACTATTTCACTAAAAATATTTTCACTAAAATATTTAGCCATCCAAGGAATCTATTGTTTGGTTCAGGGCATTAACGATTTCTTGATCAATAAGTAAAGTATTCTTGTACACTACTGTTTCAAGAGTATAATCCTCATTAATTATTACCTAAACTATCCTAACTTGTAACTCTTTCGAACTTCTCTTAAAGTTCGTACTTTGAGATACTAGAGAATTCTTTTTCAAATATTCTAGGAGACTTTCAGAATATCGACTGACATAAAAATTCTGAAACGGACTCCAGTCCCTTTGAACAAAAATCAAAAGAAATATTTACCTGTTCTGAGTTGGAACTTTTTAATGATCGGCATCAAAGTTTTGAAGCTGCAGAAAACTCAATGTGTCCTTTGAGTAAAACGAATATGTTTCTTATTTTAGATAGTATCAATTCGCAAGCTTTATTTCAAAAGAAACGAATGCCTTAGAATGAATGAAAAAGACTGAATTATGACTTGAGAAGGAATGCACTGTTAGGAAATGTCCATCGATAAATATAAGATGGTGCTATGAATAATATGTGTAGTTTCAGAATTGAAGACACTTTCGAAATTAATTTTTTACACATTTTATTTCTTTAAAATTAGCTTGAAGCATTTTTTTAAATGTTGCTTTATTCAGTCTAGGGTTGAAGTGAATGGCTTTAGAGTTCATTTTAATTTTTCAATGCACTGGGTTCTATTTTCCTGCCTTTGAACTGCTTAATTTGGAAACTCCTATGAAGCAATGAGTCAATTAGTTATGATTTTTATGGAATGCTTGTAAACGACCATATGCTAAATACTATCGGTTATGGATATATGTGTTTGCTTTCTCTATAAAACTCTACACCGTTTGACCAATCCACACAAAATTTAGTACACTTATACTTTAAAACACTGCGGAAAACATAAGCTATTTCTTTTCTGTCTTCAGACCAATCAGTAAGCCATGAAAATTGGCTCACAGTTGGTCCTAAAAGTGGCCTTCGTAGCCCCAATTCTAAAGTTTGTTTAACTGCAGTAGATAGACATGGACAAGGAAACACGTTCTACAGGTTTGCGTATTAGAGTTAACACTGGGAAATATCGCGGCCATATTTCAGCTGTTGCGGTAGGAAACACGTTCTACAGGGTTTGTATAGTTGAGGTAACACAGTGAAGTGTCACGGCCATATTTGGTAGGTATATAGAGTATTCTGGAATGCGCTCAGATTTGAATAGTTTAGATAAGTTTCTACCAATTTCTTTTTTAATATATGTAGTACAGAAATACTTAGAAAATTATAACTTTCGGATATTAGTACCGACAAATGAACCTGTGATGGAATAAAAGGTACAATTTGTTAGACTGTTTGAAACACGTATCGAAAAAGATGGTAATAGCGAATAAAAAAAAGTTTAAAGTATTGAATTTTAAGTGTCTTGGATTGAGCTACTAATAAATATAAAAGTTTGCTTGTTCCAGTATGTTTTGAGTTCGGAATATTTTATACATATACATAGCTTCATTTTAGGAATAACTTTTCATAAAATAACTTTTTCATGTAGTGCCTTTTTGCATCAAAGAGCCAAAGAGAACCAGAAAAGTAACCAAATGCTTCATTAGAAATCTCTGCAAAATTGGTGTTCTTGTTCAACAAATCGTTGATTAACGCTTAATGTAATAAGTTAAACTAATTTACAAATAAAAGTTATGATGAAAAGTGCTCAAACGTGCAAACTTCTATTTGTTTATTCCTGGTATTAAGATTTATCTTAAAAGCAGAAATTTTCAGATAAGAAGCTTATTGCTTTTCCATGAACTATTAGTCAAAATGGAAATTCCTTTACGTCTCCTTACGTTTTGTGAGGTAAAAGTAATTTTCATTGAAATGAAAATTAAATTATGAATTTCTTTCATTTTTTAGTCTTAAAAGTTCTTTTATAAATTGTTAACACGGACTGTTTTTTTTTTATACTGTAAAACTCAGCTGGTTACTTCACGTCGTTCTTCTTTATTCTTTCAAATTTCCAACCTTTAAGAAGAGAGAAATTCGTAAATTTAGTTAAAAGATTTTCTTTAAAACGAACATACGATTCAGATTATGCAGAACTAACTCATTTATCATCATTTCAATGTACTCCCATGCATTTCAACTAAAAGGCTCTCCAATTTTCGGAACTATCGAGTAGAAATTCCTTTTAAAAGCCCTTCAACTTTAAAAACTGTCACACCTCACTTTAGCTCACAATTTAAGTGGTTGAGTAGAAGTAGATTAGATTTGGAAGCATTGTCGTTCAGTATTTCTCGGAAATGTCATCTCCATCTTCCATTAGGATGTTTATTAAAATTTAGGAAATGGAAGGATTTTGTGCTCAAAATAAAATTGCAGATCACTTTAATCAGCGTTTTGATTTGCTAAAAGTGAGGTAATTTCGTTTGGGCATAAATGAGAGACAAGAATCCTTTTAAAATTATATTAGTTCGTTTTAAATTAGTAGAATTTATTGTTTTATTCTGAATGAAACATTTTGCTTTGTCTACTGTAATTTATTTCTGCCGCAGTATTTATAATGCATCACAGCTTGTATTACTTTAAATTTGCAGACTTGCGAATATAATTTGAGCTAACCTTTATCTCTACTATTATAAAATGAAGTTTCTGTGTTTATGCGTCTCGGGTGTGTAAGGGGTGCCCTGACGAATTTATGGCATTCACACTAATGAAATTTGGCACACATGTAGTACGAATTTTTGTGCAATTTTATAGACCAGCCCGATTTTTTAAATTAAATCTTGAAAATTTTAAAATTAATTTAATGCGATGTTTAATTATTATTCCCTTTCCTCCGAATGGCAACAGTCGTGATCGGTATTGAATGAATCCGTATTTTCTGCGCGTGTGTAGCCGCTCTATTACTGGATATCCTTTTTGAAATTTATTGCCTTTTTAAAAGCATATTAACTTTTAGTTAGCGTCAACTTTTATGTTTCAATTTTTTTACTGTGCTTACTTCATTTTTGCTACTGGATAACGGTTGTGCAATACGTTTGTTATTGTTTCTTTTTTAGACTATCGTAGTTTGGAATTTGATTTTTGAAGTATATTCACTTTTAGTATTACTAAATATACTTTATGAAATTTATTGCCTTTTTAAAAGTATATTAACTTTTAGTTAGAGTTAACTTTTAATCTTTTATAATTGTATTTTTTTATTGTGCTTATTTCATTTTTCGAACTGGATAACGGTAGTGCAATACGTTTGTTAATGTTTCTTTTTTAGAATACGACAGTTTGGATTTTGATTTTTTAAGCATATTCACTTTTACTTTGGATTATTTGGATATTTTTTCAAAGTCTAGCGATATTTTTTTTAAATCTTTTGTGCAATTTCTGGTTTGTTTCATTTATGCTATCTTTTGTTTGTTTCTGTATAGTACTTCGGTTTTTGTATAGTAAATTTTTATAATTTTTGTTTTGATGTCTTATAGAAAGAAAAGCGATATTATTTTTGTTTTCTTTGGTTTCCTAAAAATGTCCACAGAATTTAAAAGGTCTTTACTGCACTCAGTCCAATCTTGGATTTTAATCATTTATGCAAACTAAGAACATTTATTCTATGTAGTTCTACGCTCACAGGATGATGATGTGCTCTTAGAATTTCAACGTTTTACTGAGAAGCAAAGACATGTTCCATCAATTTATTGTCGCTATGTATTCCGAGATTGAATCGGAGAAGGTGTTGTACATACGACTAAATCAGATGACTCAACAGTGGAACACTATGCACATTTGACGCATCTGTTTCAGATGCGTTAATGAACGATGGAAATGTTGCTGTACGGAAACTCAAGTACACAGAAATCGCTAAACTTCCAAAAAGATATCAAAACCAAAAGTAACATGTGATGCTTTTGTTAATTTTTATATTGCACACATTATCAAAATTAAATAATGCTATTCTTTCCAAAAGACACTGAAACACAGAAACAAACACAAAATTGCATTAAATAATAACAAAATTATGGCATTTCGCTATAACGGCCTCTTTTCATGTACGCCCCACAATGTTTTGTTAAACGACTAAAACAAATGCTGTTTTTATGCTTTTGTTTAGTATGAGCTTCTCCCTTTACATTACATGTCTTTGCTTCTCAGTAAAACGTTGTAATTCTAAGAGCACATCATCATCCTGTGAGCGTGGAACTACATAGAATAAATGTTCTTAGTTTGCATAGATGATTAAAATCCAAGATTGGCCTGAGTGCAGTAAAGACCTTTTAAATTCTGTGGACATTTTTAGGAAACCAAATAAAGCAAAAATATAATAATAAATTCATTTTATAACGTTATACATTAAATTTAAAATTGGAAATAAATATCGCTTTTCTTTCCATAAGACATCGAAACAATCAATGATATTACATTGATGTCAAAGTGTCGTTTCCCACATTTCTACACTATTTCAATACAATTTAATGAATATAGCATCCATGTTCTCATAAAAATAGATTATAGTACTTCTAAATGAAATAAAACTATCAAAAAGTCTGTAACATTTCGTTTGTTAACTCCTATTAACTCTTATACTTAACTCGCTTCATCCCCTTCCCTTTTCAAAGGCAATTCGCCATTTTTTTGTCGCCAAGCCTAACTTTGTTCATATTTTATTTTGCCTTGATTTTTCGTTGCTCTCTGTAATTAGACTGTAAAAAATATTTATTAGAGTGACGAGATGACAGAGGATAATAATATAGCCGCGAATGTGGAACGAGTTTTAATTTTTCAGTAGATGTTCTTCATGTAATAAGACTTGTTTTAACGCTGAAGTTTTATTCGCCAACATCCCGCATTGGAATTTTGAGATACGATGCGTAATATAGATTGTAAGAAACCATCAAAATCATTGAGTAAAGTTAAGCATTTCAGATTTCGGGTATCATTATCCCCATTAACGAAGCTTCACGAAACAATCTTCAGTTTAGAATTTTCTGTGTGATTGCTGAATCCTACTCGAAGACATGTGCAGTTAATGCCATCCACACGTAACAAGAAAAAGTGTAGTATTTTCGCTTGCATGCGTAGAATAAGGCCATCACCACATTACGTTGCAGGAGATCCTCTTTGTTGCCATGGGAACGACATGATAGCATTATCCAGTCGTGAACGTTATCAGATTGAGAGATGTGCAGTTACTTCTTTTCCATTAACAACGGTTAGTAAAATGAAGTTCCCATTTATTGCAAATTCAATAATGTAATTAATAAAAAAGGTTTCAATAAATATATGAAACATGTTTGCGTGATGAATGCAACTTTTGAATGATTGAGCTAAAGTTCGTAAAAGCGTTCCGACTTTATATTAATTAATACAATAACAAAGGGTTGATTACTGGAATGTAATAATATTTTTATATGAATGTCCAAATCTATTTTAACTTATTTTTCTCTTTATGACTCATTTGATCAATTATAGGAGAAATATTAGACAAATAAAAGTAAATAACGTAGTGTAGTATAGCAAGCAATTATAAAAAATTTAAAATGTATTCACACTAATTTTTCTTGACAATGCCTATATATTTTAATTTATTTGATCTATTTTATTACGAAATCTATATTGTTTTTACAAATGTTTAATTTATGCAGAAAATGTCGCGACAAAATAAATTTTAGGTTTTGAGAGATTTTGTGTATTTTAGTATTCCTCATATGTTTATTATCAAAAAAACATTGGTAACTAAACTAATCATTGTAATGATAGTTAATAAAATGATAACATGAATATTTCTATCGTATTCCATTATTTTTTTTTCTCTTTATCAAATCAAAATGAAATTTATAAGTCTATAAGCTCTTTTTCGAAATTATGTTAATTCCAAACGTGACCGAATGAATTAAATTTCATTATTGAACTGATTCTTTCTTATTAAAAAATACTACCCATGAAAAGGACACTTAGAGAAAAAAGACATGAAGATAAAAAATATACTTAAGTTTATCTTTGAATGTGACTTTATATTATTTTTTTAAGTTGAAAAAAAGCACAATTTTCTCCTTAGCAGAAAAAGGTTGAAGAATAGCTTTAGAGGTTAAAATCGATATATATTTTTTTTATTATTTCTTCAATTAAAATTTTTTTTCTAAATTTGATTAAACTCATTTGATTATGTAAAAAATTTCAACATTCGCAACAAATTCTAAGGGGTTATAGTCAAAAAACATAATAATTAGTTCGGTTTCCCGTTCTACATGCACAGTATTCAACGCGAAGGCTAATATCATATTTTAAACTGTGCAGATATTAAACTTTCGAATTTGATGTCAATAGTTTAAATCAACTTAAACTCAATGGGATTTGTAAGATAATCTCAAGCCATTCTTGCATGGTTTGTCTACGTTTCTCTCTTTCCAGTTTTATCAACACATTTATTTAATTTTTACATAAATGAACATTATTTTGATTAGAATCTATTTATTAAAAAAAAGTAATTTTCTTTCCACTGCATCTTCTTAAAAAACAAGTATTTATAGAGTAAACAAAAAGTACAATGTTTTCTTTATTACGAATTCCTCGAGGTCGAGTTTTTCATGCTTATTTAGGACAGGAGCACACATCCTGTTTTTTAACGTGCGGCCTGAGATACATTAGATCCAATGGAGTGTGCACATATGCCTCCGGCGCCGCTGCGGCGACGCACGTCCTACTATCGTGCAATTTGTACCTCAGTTACAGACGGCGCCGCAGCTCGCCGCACACGCTTCTCCTGTCTGAAGTACCTTGTTTTCATACATAAATGGAATATAAGTGATAATTAATAAATGGTTGTATCCAGTAACATCTATTTTGTTTCAAAATATACTTTTCTTACACCAAGTAAGCGAAATAAACACGTATTCTTAGATAGAAAATTTATTGTAAATGGCGCGAAATGAGTCCTTGCGTCATTTCACGGTTATGTGTGCATAGTTGGGCTTCGGTGCCGCACGTTGAAAAATCAGATGTGTGCACCGAGCCTAAAATGGAATAAAAGTTTGAATTTACGATGTTTGAAAAGAAATTTGACGAAATTTCATAAAGTGAGATTTGTAAAATGGGAGACCATCAAAGCAAGCGTTGTCTTAGTAATTTTTATATAATTTCCTTTTTTTTTTACAAACTGTCCATTTTTAGTTAAAGTTGATTCTCCATTCATAATCATGAGGACGAGATAACCAGATGGTGGAATCACGGATTAGCAAACGGAGGGTTATGAGTTCGTAACTTGACTCAACCAAAGTCTGACATGTACGTGGGAACTAATGTACGTAAAATCTGTCGTGGCCTCAAATATCCTCACGTTGGTGTAGTACCTTTCGCGGTAAAACCAAATTATCAATCAATCATATTTGCAAAGCGTGAAAGTTTGGAGAGTGGGTATGTCTACTCCGATCCTGACCTTGTCATCTGACCGTGATTCAAATTATCGACAATGGTCCGGGATTGAACCCGGACCACTGTCAATAGCACGTTGTGATGCTCCCGTACGGCGTAAATTCTACCAACTTTAACTATCATGTTAATGAAACTATAATGTTTTAGTACTTTTGAGTTCTGGAAAGGGTGTATTGAATGTTGAATATTTTTAGTTGTGTGTTTAAAACAAAACTTTGTGCGAGGTTATATCTAATCTATGCAGTTACTTTCCTAAAAATATCATATTACTTATGGATAAATTTTTAAGCATTTCATTTCTTAAGAATGAAGGATTGCATTAAATTTACTCTTTTAAAAAAAATGTATTTCCAATGGCAAGGGGTTACAGTGATTTGAAAAAAAGAATTAAAAAAAAATGATAAAATGAAGATGAGAGAACTATGTGGACATTAGGTGGCATCAGCCATTAAATTCCATAAGAATACGGCTTTCTTAACAGCATATACCTAGGTTTACCGCAGGGAAAACAACTGAGGGGAGATGATATATTTTCGTCAATTCAAAAAATTTGCTAAAGGAAATATTTCCGACGAAGAAGATGAGGTACAGGGCCATATTGACCTAAGTTATGTTTTCAGAGGTAGGAGTCTAAGTAATTCAATGTAAATGCTTTTGCAAGGAAGAATGCGCAGCATTCGTGCAAGGTAAGTAAAGGACGAAAGCTAGAGAATCCTGAAAGGATTCTCTATCTCGATATATGTGTATATTCTCGATATGTGTGAGTGAATGGATGTATGAAAGGGGCCTTCCTGTAAAACGGATGTGTCATGTATGTAGAGCAAAGTCGGACTTCCTCCCAATGGGGCTCAATAACATGGAAGGCGCACCCCCTCGCCTATTGCCGTCTTCGACGGACCTGACACTCCTCTGGTCTGCCAGTGTAGGCATGAGAAACAACAATATGAAGCCCATGGACAAAATTCACGACCAAATAGCGAACACAAATTGTGAAATTTTATTACCGAATCGGAGGATTATAATAATTCTGAGCTAACAAGTATATCGTTGCCATAGTGGCGTGAAATATTCTACAAGAGGATCAATGATTAAACGTTTGATTGGTCGTTTTGAGAAACGCGTTTAGAACGCACCCTCCAGGCATACCCCGCTCTGTAAGAAAAGGGGTTCTCCAGACAACTCCTGACTGAATTTCCCTGGAGAGTCTATCACAAGGTCAAAGTTTATGTTAACAAGCCTCAGACACTCAAACAACCGAAGGGCAATTTTCGGGTTGAAATCAGATCACTGGATCCAGAAGAACTAAGAAGTGCCTATGAAAAACGTGCGAAGGAGAAAAGAAGGTCTTTTTAAAAGATTTGATTTTTCAATCGTAATCTTTTATAACCCATAGATACTGTATAAGATTCTACTGGTATTGCATTTTAAACAAAAAATAAAGGAGTTTCTAAACATTAAAACCCCTCGACTTTGGGAACAATCAGTACTTGTATTCGTGTATAGGAAAATATCTGAAATAGATATTTTCCGGAATATAAACTCTAAAATAGGAAATAGGAATCTAAACTCTTACCAGGTACCACTGATAAGGGAAATAAGGGTCAGTCGGCTGGGAGATCTTTTCGGGCATTTCTTCTCTGAGTCTTAGCTGTTTATATCCTCTCTTCACTCGCTTGAAACCAGTTTGTTGATATGCCTTGGATACCTGAAAAAAAAATTCGTATGAAATGCATATTAAATAACTACTTGAAAAACAATAACAATTCATTAGTCTCTTCAGGATCAGGTAATAATCGCTGGTATCCTAGTACTACGGTTAGAAAGCAAGAGGAGGTCCGGGAAACATGGAAAGATTTTACACTGTGTAACATGTTTTCTAAGTTTGTAAGTGTGATAAGACAATCACATCAAATATTGTTTTGCCCTAAAATCAGGGAAACACAACCTGCAAGCTATTTGTTTCAATGTCCAGTCCCTTAACGAATACGTGATGAAACAAAGTTCATCATCCCTCGATTCCGAGAAAAATGGAGCGGGTGCGCTTTCACCCTTCACGCAATGGGGTTGATATCTGAAATGGCGCAATGTCACTCGGTCAATAGAAGGATTGACCCTCTGGGTAGGTCAGGGCTTAGCACCCTGAATATTGGGGGAAGGTCAGACGGGAGAACGACAGAGAAACGCCAACGCTAAAAAAAGAGACGGAGGATTTTTCGGTTGTGGCCAGCCATTTTCCAAAAATATGGTAACTACAGTAAAACGATGTACCATCGACGAATTGAAGGAATAAATAAATACACGAAGTTACCAAACAGAATACGGCTGCCTTTACTGTGTCATCACCATTAATAGAAATCTCTAGATTCCAGAAGGAAAGAACCACCTGATTCCAAAAGAAGGAACCTGTATACCCCATGCTTTACTTCAACCTGACGGTCACCATATATAAAGGTACGTCCATATTTCTATCCGACACCGATTGAGAACTCCACTTATTTCCGATCGAATCTGAGGTCAAAACTGGATATTGGTATCCAGATCAAAATTGGGTATAATTACCAGTACAGTAAGTATTTAAGTTTTTATAAGTTTCTAAGTTTTCGAATGAAGTACCAGTACTACCATTATACCTGTATAAGCTGAAGAACCAGTATTATGATGACTGCGCAGTTATAAACCTCTGTTATCTGTCGAACTTTGAAATGAAAAGGAAATCAGTATCTACATCGACTGCGAGACTTGAAGCATCAAATCTTTTGTTTTCCTTGAGACATGTTTGTATTTGTTAGCGTCCGTGACAGTGTATGTTGTGGTGTCGTCGCCCCAAACACGGCAGCATGAAAACTGTCCGAATCGTACACAAAGAGAAGACAACCAACAGCTAAGATAATTACGATAATATTATTCCGAGAACAATAAAATATACACTTTTTTTCCATCATCTTTTCAACATGTTCCCATGCATCAAAATATGTATACCACAGGCCAGCGCGTGGGGAACAAACTTACCCGCTGCTTCTGGCTCTCTTCTCTGTAGTCTCCCCAACGGTCTCTGACGTAGTTTTTAAAATCGCCCGACGGTAAAAGTCAAAGACCAATCAGAGATCATTCCGAAAGAACACCACCTGCAGAGGACGCTTCTATTTTCGCCTGCTCCTCTCAAGTCGTAAAGAGCGCGACACAAGAACAGCAGCTGGCGTCAAAATACAACCAATCCGAATACATTCGGCATTCCGAAATTCCGATTATCGTTTTCTTTTTCCGGTCGGAGTATCTCACGATGTCACAGTGTGAATATTTTGTTTCAGTCTTAGCAAACTTCTGTAATTGGTTAGCGTGGATGCTGTTTTTTTTTTTCTTTACAAGTTTAAAAAGTTAATTGTTTCATTCATTTATAACAATAATACTTCGAAATAAGTGTGCAAAAATAGATTAACTTATTTTGTCGAAAGATACTAGGCCAAAATAAGTAATGGGTGTGCTTGAGATACCTATTGGTATTTCATAAGAGACGTCCTGTCATCTCAACTTAGTGCAGACTCGTTGTCTAATATTGGTACCGGAATCCGATATGAGGACTAAATGCTAGGACGATCTAATAACGCTTGATGGTTAGATCATGTGATGTAATCGTTCTAGGATTCATGTAGGTAATCGGGCGGCATCGTTAGTAAGCCTATTCTACACGGACTTTGCCTGAGTGACATCGTCAACTTTGTGTATACCACACAATCTCATGTAAATCAGGCTACATAGATAGCGTTGATAAATGAGTAGATACTGCACGATATGCAGGTTACTAGTAATCCACGTAAAATAAAATGCCGTGCACTATAATCCATTAGTTCGACTCGAGCACTTGTGTCATTTGGATGCATGTACAGATAGATCGCAATATCATAAAGGGCTACTACATGTAATGAACCATATCAATTGTAAATAGATCAAACTTGAAACAATGGATAAACCCACACATGTTATTAATGCTGATATTCGTTCTCTCAAGATCAAGATGACCTAAAGTAGCCGTCAGAGGATGACGTTATATAAAAGATATCTTTGAATATTTATCCTGTTAAACCAACAGTTCATTTTATCCATTTTTATGAAACTTTGATTGGACTCACTGTTGCAGAATCTACATCTTTGGCAACTCTAGTCTTCTAAACAGACGACACTATTTTTATACACCCACCCTATTCAGTTTGATGCTACTTTTTATGTCCTTCGAGAGGAAATTCGTACAAAAAGAAGCTGTCTATTACACTAATAAAATTGGTGAAATTTTAAGAAATGCCGAACATATTCATACTTAAGACTTTAATGGACACATAACCATCGAAATATAAACGCAGTGAAACTCTGTCTAGTCTATACTAGTAGAAAATTCCACTCAGTTACAGAAATGTTAAATAAATCTATCCATTTGTGCTTTAGAGTAGCACTTTGTAGTCTTTAAATAAACAACCAATACCACAGTTGATAGTAAAAACAATATTCATTCAGTATGAACCAATCCTCTTAGCTCGAAGCTTTTACAGTGTGGGAATTCATGTTATTCAATTGCATCATTCAACACACAATAAAAATTACTTCAAATGGAATATGTTTATAATCAATTCTATCAAAAGATATGTAAACACTCATATCTTTGCATGTATTTGTAGTTAATATGCATTCTAAAGGAATCCATTATTTATTACGATAAAACATACTTCGGATCATATTTTGTTTACTATCGATATATCATTAAATTTTACATTCTTATAAAATGCTTTTGTATAAATAAAACATAAAGCTACGGACTGAGTTTAGTAGATTTAAATTGAAATATTCTGTTACAATTTTTGCGAGTTTCGAAATGTCTGTGTAAATGTTATGCAAGAGAAAAATTTTATTTTATGCTATTCGAAATTCCTTAAAGACTTTAAATGAAAGCACAATTTGAAATGAAGTAACAACCGAGTTACTTATATGAAGAGGAAAAACTCAAGAAGAGACAGAGACTAAAATTTTCAATCTTTCTTATGTAGTTCAGTACTTTATTTTAGTTCAATTTTCAGTGAACACAACTTCATTTCGATGCGATTTCAAACTTATCCAAATGTATCAGCGAAAAAAGTTCTTCAAGTCGTTTAATTCCCACATTAGAATATTTTCTGAAACACATGCAGTGCAACTAAATCCTTTAAAGACCATTTGCGACGCATTATTTTTACCTTTTAGAATATCAAAGTTTCCGTACTGTTGTTTCTGAGACCCGATAAAAGAGACGCAAAGGCGACGACGAATTTTAAGTTATGGTAATAATTAGACTTTTCTTTAGATACCAGCCTAGAATTTAAAGTGAGATCAGTGTAAATATTTGGGTTTAATTTGCATATTCGAAAGAAAGGAGGAATGCAACTTTCGAGACTTCAGTCTTTTGGAGAAATTTTACTTTGAGAATAAACGGCTGTGTCTGGAATTAAAAGTTTCCAGAAAACTTAAAAAGTCGTCTAGAAGGGAAAGAGTTGTTTTGAAATGGGCCAGACGGCTTATAAAACATGAAGCTTAGAAAAATTATAAGAATAGTAAGACTAAACTCATTTTGCCAGTTAAAACTCTTCAGGGTTCAGTAATTCATTCGTAAATATTTATTTACAATTTGTTCCACGCTTTCATAAGCAGGTTTATGTATTCTTTTGTCTTAAATATTGTAGTGACAGCTGTATTAACTATTACAGTGGTAGCAGTAATAACAATTGGAGTGAGAGGGATAGATAATTCTCCAAAATATCATTTTTAAAAAGTCTACGAACATCTAAAGCAATATTTTTGTTAAAGCTATAAAACCTATTGATTTTTAAAAACCTAGAAAAGCCGAAAACAGGTTGATACTCTAATTTAATATTTCTTACACGTAAATTCCGGGGCCTAGTTATAACCAAGTCTGGCAACTATTATGGTAGCCAACTCAAATATAATACATGATTAGTTCCATCGAATTAGAAAAATAAAATTACTCTACAAGAATTAAAGAACAAGGATGTGAGTCATGTTAGTGAAAATTCTTGCTGCTTTATCAATGGAAGAGATAACAGGTTTACACCAGGAATCATAAGACTCTATTCGAGTACACGTCTGGGACTCGATCCCTTTGAGAGCATTTATGGTAGGTGTGGTCAGAAATACCTATCCCATTCTGATCGAGTCTCACAGAAGCTTTCCTGTGACGCTGGTATGGCCTTTTGACATGCCACTTACATTAAAGGAGACTTGGCTACGGATCTAACCAAGTCTTCTTTAATGGGTGGTATAAAATATTCTGTGTTAGATCAGAGGGCTGGGAAAGATGTTTTCCAAAAAAAGTTTTTCCATTTTTAGGGATATTAATGGAGTCAAAGAAATATCCATAAATGGATATGTATGAAGAAAGACAAATAGTAGAAGCATGGAAGTGTATGTTTGGTTTTCAACCGAATGAAATGGCGTGGTATATTTCAGTAGTGTAAGAAGAGTTTGCATTTTCTCAAACAAAACTAGGAAGATATTTGTTTTTTACAGTCCAGGCTTTCTCTTCGATTTTTTCTATATAAACAAGCGCCATTAGGCTGGGGAGAGGCAAGTTATTCTGTATGTTGTTAGAAAAACATTTAAAAATGATTTTTGAAGAGATCAACACAGTTAACATAATTTCTTCTCAGTCTCTAATCAATATTTCATTACAACTGTTTTCCATGTTGACATAAAACATCGCAAAATCGTCACGAAAGTGCTTGACTCATATAATAAGACTCAGTACGGTAATATCAACGAATTTTAGACAGGTGTTTTGAGTTTCTGTTAAAAATATTTTCAAAGATGTTTTAAAAGAGTATCAAATCGAAATTGTTTTAATAATTTTAATTTGGAAATTGCTACAGAAATCCAAAATCTATGAGTAATTAAGTAATTTGCCATGGAAAACGTATCAATACTTTGCATTCTGAATTCAATACTTAGCCTTTTGATCCTCTTTTTTAATTCCAATTTCCATATTCACGTTTATTATTGATCCTATACAATGATGAGCATTAGACCTTTCATTTATTCCTTCCCTTCATTCAGACCTTTTAGACATTTCATTCTTTCTTTGAACAGAATGTAGTGGAGGGTTTGAATGTTTATGCTAAAATAAATTCTCTGATTTAACAGAAAATCTAATAAGCAGAACAAGATGAATAAACATGTCTATACAAATGTAATGGTAGTTCTTCAATATCTAAATATTATTGTGTGTTTGGGAGGTGCAGAATGGAAAATGGAAATGCAATTGTAGGGTACATAAAGTAAAAGTAGTATGTGAATCCAATAAACCTCAATACTTAAATAGTCGAATCTAGTAGCGCTTACAAATGCAAATGTGTTCTTCATTCAACCGCGTCATAATGAATTAAATGTTTCAGATTCTTTTCAGCATTTGGGCACAAAAATTACATTAGTATTCAAGTGATTTCCTCGAATTTGCTCATCCAAATCTATACAGTTTTGAAATTCCTCGACTAACAATATGGGAGGCCAGAATTTATTCTATCCGGAAATTGGAATGATCAACATTAATGCTAATACAATTGCTTATCACACTAACTTCCTAAACCACTGTTAGTAAATAAAAGCTATGAGAGGTATCACAGTAAACAAACAATAATGCAAGAATTGCGCTGACCAAATGCTCTTGTAGGATACATATCTGGGTTATCTTAAAACATTGTTTTTCACCGTTTTGGCAACTTTTGGAGTTTAATTCAGTCGGCATTGACTAATCAACTATCATATACCAATTCGAAATCCATATTTGTTGGGCTTTTTATTGGCGTAGTGCTTAAATCGAATTCGGAAAGCAAACCAACATATGTCATGATCCGAATTGTACAGGAACCACGTTCTTCCTACAAACCAACATCCACCTACATTTTCCAGAAAATACCTCTCATGTGCAAAGCATTTTTCGCTTTGATACAAACATGACCATATAGGTCCAAGGTAAAATATTTCTTTTCTAAAAATGCCTCTATATTTATTGAAGCGCACAACACCCATGAGGAGAAATTCTTTATAGAACCTCTAGACCTTTTACCCGCTTCCTTGCTTCTAAATCCGAGTTAAGTTTCTCGTCCTAGGGCGCCCGTGAGAAGAGAAGATAAAAGGAGGGAAAAAAGGCAATCTGACCTGCTCTGTCAACTTCAAATGAAAAGATCTCTTCCGAAAGACAATTCCTTTGGTCCCTCCCAGACAGCTGTCTCTAGAGATGACCTTCAGGAACCATCTCCAGAGACGTCGAGAATGCGGGGAAAATAGATCAGAGTTTAAGAGTTTAAAAACATTTTCCTGTTTCTCGGAGCTTTTGGAAATGGTACGATGTTGGCTTATCACATTTCAACGTGCCAAATATTTGAAGACTGGGTTATGTTGCGGATTAAATTTCGCAATTTATTTTAAGCCCGTCATTGTTGTGAAGTGAGATGGGTTCTTCCGTTCGGCAAGCTTGCTAATATTTTCTCTTCGCAATGCTCGGTATGGAAATTCACAAAAATGTGCAGCATGACGCAAGGTTGATAATTTAGATAAATAAAGCGGAGTTTTCTTTCTCTTTTCTAACCAGCAAAAGCTATTGAAAAATAAATTCGAATTAATGTTTGGAATAATTCTAAATGAATTCATATTTACTTCAAGATACCGTTTGTATCGATACAAATTCCACTATAAAAATAAATTATTTTTCATTCATATCGCTGTTTTTGTTTAGGATTCGTGGCTTTGCAACATTCAGTGATAAATGAGGATTTTCAAATTCAGATGAAATGGAAGTGTACAATTAAATATAAGATATCTATGGGGTCATCCGGTTCTGAGGTTTTCTTATAATTAACAAAAACAAACGAAAATATTATTGAATCACAGAAGCACCATTTTTTTATGACTTTTTGCCATATTTCCGGCAGCAGGAAATTTTTTTTTTCATTAGTCTTATTTGTAAAGAATTTATCGAGGTGGTGTTTGACAGTCTCCAAAGAATTGAACTCCAGTCCGTTCAGAGAATTTTGAAGTGACCTGAAGAGGTGAGAGTCTGAGGGACAAGGTCTGTTGAATATGGAGGCTGACACAAAACATCACTGTCATACTCAATAAGTCTTTGTCTGATATTCAGGGAAATGTGGGTCCGCGCATTGTCATCCTGGAAAACAACACCTAGACGATTGGTCAATTATGGCCGCTTTGCTTCGATTTCTACTTTTAATACTGCCATTTGAGAACTGTTTTTTTATCGAATTTACTGTCTGATTTTGTGGCAACAATTCATAATGAACAATTCCTTTTTTTCTTTCATTACTTTTTAAGGATGCAGCCTTCCCTCTCGATGTTACTTGAGAAGGTTTATTTCCCTTACCCCATGATCTTTTTCTTGTAACATTATTGTATAGTACCCACTTCTTATCGCCAGTAATGAGTCGTTTCAAAGTGAGGTACTTGAGAAGGTTTATTTCCCTTACCCCATGATCTTTTTCTTGTAACATTATTGTATAGTACCCACTTCTTATCGCCAATGAGTCGTTTCAAAGTGAGGTACTTGAGAAGGTTTATTTCCCTTACCCCGTGATCTTTTTCTTGTAACATTATTGTATAGTACCCACTTCTTATCGCCAGTAATGAGTCCTTTCAAAAATGAAGCTTCTTATTGCGTTTCAGCTAAGAATCACATGCCGAAATTCGAGCAAGCATATTCTGTGTTTAAAGTATAGGGTACCCATACAGCCGTAGCGGCTTACATACCCAATCTTCTTCAGATGATCATGAACTGTACTTTTGGGAATATTTAGTCTGTATGATAGTTCCTGAACTGTGTAAAGTGGAATTTCAGCAATAACATATTTTAATAGGTCCTCGTTTACAGAGGATGGTCGTCCGGAGCGGGCATCATCTTCGTGGCTGAAATTTCCTCGCCTAAATTCATCAAACCCCCTTCGAACTGTGGCCTCAAAAACAGCACTTTGTCCATATACAGTACACGTTTTACGAGATGTCTGACTAGCATTTTTTTCTTTCTTAAAGTAAAAGAGCATAATATGACGGAGCTGAACTTTTTGGTACTTATTCTAGGCACTGCAGTGAAACAAATATTATGACACAACACGAGGTAGACCGAAAAGAAAAGACCGAATTTACATCATCTCCCCTTCAATCAAGGTCTCTCCTTATCAGCTGTAGCCAAAATAATAATAACAAAGCGCGCTTCGATTTGAAAAACCGCAGAGCTTTCCGGATGAGACCCAGTATTATGAAATGGTATTACACCAGTACCAACTCAATCGTTATTACCCAAAAGAAAAAGTTCGATGTTTGGATGCTGAGATATTCACAAAGAGTTTGCGTCAAATTTTACAGCAGATGTATTTGTCGTTTGTTACGCAAGGGAAATGTAACGAAGTGATCTGTCACATTAATCTGCCGAAATTGAAGCTATGGAAAGTCTAATGGTAATTTTAGTTAACGTCGTACTAGAGCAACACAACGGGCTATTGACGACGGTCCGGGATCAATCCCTCGTACGAGGACAACGCCTACAAAGATACGAGGACAACGCCACGTAATTTTGAACCACGGTCAGATGACGAAGCACTACCTGAGCTGGCACCCCACTCTACAAACTTTCACACCAACCCAACGTGAGGACTTTCGGCCACGACAGATTTAAGATGCCCCAGCCGCCTCTACACCATATGGAAAGTCTATACCTCTACACACTGTGAATGTGAATTAGTGACAATTTTTCTGACGTCATACGTTGGAACCACTGATTTTGCATTAGAATGACACAAAACGGATAAATAACTTGAAACGGAGCGAAAATATTCATTAAAAGAAACACTCTATTACAATTAATATTGATAATTTTATCAGGAATATTTTAATGATATTAAAAAAGAGAGTTCTTTTTGAAATTTTGGAAATAATTTCTAAATAAATATGAAGACTTATACACAAATAAAACTCATATTTATTTGTAGTAGGCATTATATTCAAAGTCTAATGACACTTTTTGAAGGACCGTGCGATTCCAGAAACGGGAATAATAAGAGGTGTTCGATACTTGTTTGACCATATGTACCAAATGTACCGCACAGAGTGATATTTTGTTCCCCATTGGAAAAGTAAGAAACTAGAGCTGAAAGCAACATTTGTAAGATTGGATAATTAACACATTTAGCGATAATACCTCAAATTTGGAAACCCCTTCAAATCAGACCACTCTCGTGGATGCTTTTGCACGGATGACGTAACAGTGAGTAATTTCACTCATAGCAGAGCGTTGCATTGATGCTCGTGAGACTTTTTCATGATTTTTAACGAATTCCTATATCCAAATTAAATTGACCTCAAATATAAGGAAAAACATTTTCTCCAAATAAATTCAAAAATTTCATCTTAAGACGTTCCAAAACAAGTTATACTGATGCGGTTTTAACAAACACGAAATCGAACATAGAACAGAAAGATGGACAGACAGACTTTCGCAACCAATTCCACTCACTAAATGAAGATAAGTACTCATTGTATGCAAATTTCCATGAAAATATACTAAACCGTGTGGACGTGTGTAGGGCACATACATACAGACAGACAGACAGACAGACAGACAGACACCAAACACGAAAAGGGCAGATTTGGCATCAGAAGGGTCCAAAACGGATAGAAAACTTGAAACGGGTCGAAAATATTGAATGTACAAACAAATACTCCATTCTTATTTATATAGATATTAGATTTGAATGTGTTTTATTTTATACATTATTTATTAGTTTAGTGAATGTAATATTAAAATTTCTTTACTGTTATATTTAGCTGAGTTTCATGGTAAAACACCTGAGTAAGTATACTTAAATCAACCATAATTTAGTACTTTTGAAAAATTGGAATGTATATTGAATATTACGATTACTTCGATTGCTTTACCAGTACTGCTAAAAAAGAAATGATTCTTCAAATAATTATTTTTTTATGGAATTTCAGCTATAATAATTCATTAATTTCGAGTCTTATTTTTGTTCTTTGCGCAATGAAAACGATTTTCGAATATTTGGGACAGACGATATTTTTCAACGAACGGGAATGAACACGATCGCGCGAGAAGTGATATTTTCTGTATATTTCGCTCTGAATTAATTTCACATTTCTAAATTTTGTGTACTTTTAGTTGTAAGTTGTGGCAACTGTGCGAGAGCAAGAGATAAAAATGAATCACAAATTAGTATCTTTAGAACAATTTTTTCCGACATCTTTTATTTTGTTTTAGTTTGCTGTTTTAAATATTTATTATTTTAATAAATGTGTTTTCCTTCTCATTGCACGCAACACCACCACAAAGTATTTGACTTAAAAATGGCAGGTAAGTCAAAATAAATTGTAAGTACATTTTAAGTGTATTTATGCCATTATTGAAAGAATAATACCGTTATTTAAAGAATAATGCCGTTATTGAAAGAATATGCCGTTATTAAAAGAATAATAATATTTAAAAAATCCGAACTGGAACTTTTCAAACATTAAAAAATTCGTTGTTATAATGACAGGATAAGAATGCAAAATTTCACAATGTCACATACCGGATGCAAGAGTGCCACAAGTAAAGAAATATTGTTTTGTTGACTTTGAGTGCGAGAGCACTCGCCGTAAATCGTGATTTTTATTAATTGAGTTGAACATGAAAATAACTTAACTAATGGAATTCCAAATCTCCCTCAAAATCGTCTTTTGTAGTAGTAACCTTTCGTCCGTTCGTTTGTAGTAATAACCTTTGTAGTGTCACCTTTCGTCATTTTGTAGCTTTGTCATACAGCAAAGGTGCGATGTATGTGAAATGTATTACATGAATGGATATGCATGTGTAAGGATTTGTGTCCAAAGTAAGTTGTAAAAATTATAAAGATGACGAAAGTTATTCAAATAAATTTTTATTCTACAAAAAACGTAAGTTATTATATATTTTGATTATCTCTTCAATTTAGAGTAAACCAATTCAAACCGAGTAAGGTCGGGTATTTTGCTAGTCCTCACTAAAAACCTAAATTATGACACAGAAGCTTTGTGCATAAATCAATGAGTTTATAAACCAATTTTTGTTTAGTAATCTTAATATATTATTTATTTACATGAAATTTAATATTGAAAACGGTTGTCTGATTGTAATGTGAGTCACATGGAATTGCCCATAAAGAGATTTGGTTTAATTCAATAATCTGCTTAACTCCAACTTTTTCAGATTACATGTTTTTTCATACTATACAAATTACTTGCATTTCAACAAAGTAATTTTCTCTTCTGGATTTGCTGATGTTGTTTCAATGTATTTTTATTTCTGGAATAAATTCGAATGCTAAAATAACTAATTAAGTTATTCGAATCTACTGTAACTTCCTTTAATATTCAATGAAATATTTATGCATACGAGTAGAAAAAAATGTGTTAAAATTTTCGAGTAAAATGCCCAACTTAATAAAACCCATAGTTAGCCATACATTACAATAACTAATTAAGTTATTGTAATCTAATATAACTTCTTCTAAATTAAGTATTTATGTATACAAGTAGAAAAATAGTTTGATAAATTTTCAAGCTAGTAAAAAGCGCACATTATTAGAACCGATAGTTAGTCTAATGAATAAGAGGAATGCGTAGTAAAAATACATAGAACAGCTATAAATTGATAAAAAATACTATTCCCTATATATGTTATGTAAAAAACATAATTTCTCTTTTCTTTATTCAAAAATCGCTTACATCGGTTACATCTTTGTGGGATTTTAATAAGACTTGATTGTGCTAACTCCTTTTAAAGAAATTAGCATGATTAGTCCGTAACCAACTTCTAAAGAAGAATAAAGTTATCGTATCGAAGAATGGTATTAAATTAATTAGTTGCGGTCTTTTAATTCTCTCTCTCTCTCTCTCTCTCTCTCTCTCTCTATTTTTTCAAAATATAATGATAACTAGACCACGATAATCATTAAAGGTTTTAGTATGAAGGAACAAAATTGAAAGCTCTTATGTAGCAATTCTTTTTGAACGGAGAATATTTTATATTAAAACCACGCAGAAATTAAAAAAATGTTCACTTTTAGGCCGTAGTATGTGTGTGATGCAGAGATATATATGTTTTTCAAAATATAATGATAGCTAGACCACGATAATCATTAAAGGTTTTAGTATGAAGGAACAAAATTGAAAGCTCTTCTGTAGCAATTATTTTTGAACGGAGAATATTTTAATATTAAAACCACGCAGAAATAAAAAAAATGTTCACTTTTAGGCCGTATATATATATATGTATATATATATATATATATATATATATATATATATATATATAATATATAAAATTTCCATGTCACAATGTTAGTTACCGTACTCCTCCGGAACGGCTTTACCGATTTTTACCAAATTTTATATGCGTATTCAGTAGGTCTGAGAATCGGCTACTATCTATTTTCCATACCCCTAAGTGATAAGGGTTGTTCACCCTTAAAATTTATTTTTTTAATTTTTTGACGAAAATTTTTGTTTTTATTTTTTTATAATGTGGCATTAAAAAATACATACAACTCTTAATTTTTACTTTTTTATCACCAACCCCTAATTTTTTATGGCCATTTTAGTAATTTAATCATTTTTCATCCCGCTCGATAACTGATCAATTATAGTGTTTTTAACTGTACTTCGATTAAAAATATAAAATTTTTTTAAAGAAAATAAACATTTATTTTTATTATTAAAGTTTAATCCTGATATATGCTTAGTGTTACCAATCTTAGATTATTATAATTTGCCGCGCGTGTATTTGGCACGATTAGTTCAGTTAATCAAGTTTTAGTTAATTAAGTGATTTACATAACCTTAAAAGCACTCAACACGTGTCACGAGCTCCAACCAACAACGGCTTTTGTGTTGTAAGTATACTTTTTTTATATAATTATTTGAATTTTTTACAACTATTGTTTCAAATTTTTTTTCACAAAACTAATATTTTCGCTATAATCCTGGCCGATGCTGATGCACGTGTGAGCATGCAGCAATTGCGTCAAGAACAATCAGAAAATACACGAGCTGAGCGCAATGAAGTTATTTCATTAATTCTATTTATATGTGTTTTGTACAGTGAGCAATGCCAAGAAAACGCAAAGGGGCTGATTTGAGCCGTAATACAAGTAGGTCCAGAAGTATGAGAGGTAAAAGATCCCAAAGAACCGAAGAACAAGTCCAGCAACAAAATGCTGATGCACGTGTGAGCATGCAGCAATTGCGTCAAGAACAATCAGAAGATACACGAGCTGAGCGCAATGAAGTTAGACGTTTAGAACAACGACAATCACGCCGTTTTACGGTTAATAGACGCAGAACAAATGACCAACAAAGCCAACAGGTACATCGTGCATTTACATCTGATTCATTTTTGCGTCTAGCATTCCAGTATGAGCCCGATATTGAATATTATGTTCATTCAAAAGTGGTAATTGGTGCTATGGATAAGGAATGTCCGCATTGTCATGCTCTCAAATTCAAAAATGAGCCACCTGGTATGTGTTGCGCGTCAGGAAAAGTGCAACTACCTGAAATTGAAACACCACCTGATCCATTGAACGGTTTACTTATCGGCACGGATCCAGATTCTAACGTATTCCTGAAGTCAATTCGAACATTCAATTCATGCTTTCAAATAACATCGTTTGGAGCAACAGAAATAGTTAGAAATACTGCTTCAAGATCCATCCGCTGAAACATTCTCAAAACAACTCTTAGATATCGGTGATGGAAAAGTTGCTACAGATGAAACTGGATACGTAAAATTACCGACCGATTTCTGCACAATCGCTGATTCGCAAGATACTCTCATTGAACAAATATTTCCCGATGTACACACACAGTACATAAATCATGAGTGGCTTGCAGAAAGAGCTATTTTAGCAGCAAAAAATGCAGACGTTGACAATTTAAATTTGAAGATACAACAGTTGTTGCCAGGGAACTTGGTATCATACAAATCTATTGATACAGTTTGCGATGAAAGCGAAGCTGTCAATTTTCCAACAGAATTTTTGAGCTCACTGGATTTGCCAGGCATGCCACCGCATAATTTACAATTGAAGGTTGGATCTCCAATTATCTTGCTTCGTAATTTCAACCCGCCACGGTTGTGCAACGGTACGCGATTAGTCATTCGAAAATTGATGAAAAACGTTATCGAAGCCAGCATTTTAAATGGCAAGTTCAAAGGTGAAAATATCTTAATACGACGGATTCCTATCATACCTACAGATGTGCCAATTCAATTCAAACGAATTCAGTTTCCCATTAGATTGGCATTTGCAATGACAATCAACAAATCCCAAGGCCAAACGATGTCTGTTTGTGGCTTAGATTTGAGTACACCATGTTTTTCACACGGGCAATTGTACGTAGCATGCTCTCGAGTCGGTAAACCATCCAGTTTGTTTGTGCTCGCTAAAGATGGGCTAACAAAAAATATTGTCCACGCTATAGCATTAAAAGATTGATATTGTTTGTTAGTGTTACTGTCGTAATTAATATGTGATATGTAATTTTAAGAAATAAACTATAATAACTTGAAAATAATATTGTTCGGCGTTTGTTATTTTTATATTCCCTTATCGTTCATAGCGCTCCATGCCCATTTCACGCATATACCACTTACTTACACACTTATAATAAGTAAGTTACTTTTTGTCTACACTAGAATTTATCTAGAAACTAGAAATAATTTATAAGGCAAAACAACGTTTGCCGGGTCAGCTAGTATATATATATTATTCAGCTTTCTTTTCTATTTTGCCGGCCGAAATCTGACAGCAGTTGCACTTTATACTCGTAACAGTATCACATAGCTCAATTCGGCAGTAGGTTTAAGAGTTTCTAAAATGGCTGAAATAGGTTAACAGATTTTCCATAATCCATGTGTTGTAAATATTGTATTTCTTAGCACGAAACTAAATGCTCAAATGGAAATTTTAAAAATAGTAATAAATAATACCTCGGATTGGGACGGAAAATTGGTCAAGCGTACATTTGGAGATCAAAAAGAGGTAACTATTGAAACATCAATTACACATTCAAGTTGAACGACTATCATTCAGATGTAGTGTAGCCCTTGCATGTACGTGAGTTTGATTCCCGCATGGGTCGATGTTCGGATAGCTGATTGAACTTTGGTTTCTTCAAATCCATACCTAAATGCAGACCAGCTTTCTCCAAAGACAATCCAAAAGACATTTTGTTGTGATTCAAAACTATCTACCAGTTTCGAATAGAAGAGTATAAAATTCTCCTACCATATTCAATCTCTTCTCACTTGGCATAAATAAATTACACAAAGTCTATTAGCGCTTGAAGCTTGACGCCCTTAAGAATCAGTTCAAGGTGGTGAACAAGCTGGTCTGAGGGACAGCCGAGGCAGAAGCTGATGTGCTCGGGCGAAGTCTGAATTGAGATGCACATTTGTAGCAAAAAACTAGCCACTGAGTGGCCAGCACGGCGTTGCCCGTGACAGTTCTTTCCGTGTGGTCAGGTGTGACCACTGCTCACTGACGCTCGCTAACCCCCGGTGATTGCTACGTATTCCCGTTTCGTTTGCTTCGCAAACGAACTCCACAAGCAATCCTCGAAGTGGCTATTATGAGCAACATAAATCAAAACACGCTTGAATCGGGAAACTTAGCATAGTTCCAAAGGCTGACATCAGTGGTCGAAAATAGCAAAATCTGCTCGCTTCTTCTTTCCGAGGTACGGGTGACGTCACATTCCGGAGCAAAAAAGACAGAAGGTGAAAAAAAAAACCTAATAAAATTAATTTAAAAATGTTCTAGGTTAAATTGTAAAATTCGGGGGCGTTACAAAAATCGCAAAAAAAATCAGATTACCTGTGTGCCAAATTTAGTTATTGTAAGTGCCATAGATTCGTCAGGACAGTACACACAGACTACAGACAAACACTTCCTTTTATAATAGAAGAGAAGGAAAAAGGCGCCACCAAATTTGATCTTCACTGGCTTCAAGAACCCACTGCAAACCCTGGAGAGATGAACGTGGCCTTCTCTGTTCCACATTTAATCCAGGAAGGTATCGGGTTGACTTCAGTCGTTTCAGTTATAAGTCGAAGGAGTCTGGTTAAACTAATCTGATTAGGTTGATGAGAAATTAGGGATAGTTATCTGAGGTAGTGGGTTTGGTTAAGAGTTTTCTATAACAGCACCTATTCCAACAAGCATAGTCAAGGCGCCAAGCGCTGCAAAAGCTGCGATAAACGACATTTTAAGATAACCCCATTTTGTGTCATGCCAAAGTATTTAGACAGAAGAAGCAAAATCTTCTTAGACAATTTCGTTTGTTCGTTGGTACTGAAAATCTTTTTCATGCATATTCTTTGTATGTAAAAATAAAGTACATAAATGTTCTGTGATTTGATATTATGATGTTAAGAAGTGCTCTAAATATGCAGTTAGATATTGGGTTTTCCCCAACTTCTTCAGTTAAAGTATTTAATTTTATTTTTTTTATGTACAAACAGCATTCATATAAGGGGATCAATATTCATGCATAAAGCTTGTTTTCGAACATTTCTTTTAGCATACTGCCCCTTTAAAGGCTCAACAGTATTTATATTTAGTCGATTAGTTAATGAAGTGTCTCTGAAGGGACTAAACTCCAAAGAGTCGTCCAATTCAGTTACACAGTATTATGATCCTAAAGAAACGTCTATAAACCATGTGAGGAAATGCGACTGCAAACCATAATTTTCTCCCAATATCTTTACGATGAAAATATAATTGGATTAATGAAATTATCCAAAATCCATATTCCTTCTTTTGGTTTTGAGTTTAAAGAAGCTTTACTGTTCTTTTTACTATGTCTTAAAATAGAGATAAATTTTTATGCCTCTACTCTATGGAAAATGTCTGGAAAAGATTTAAGGAATAAAGTGAGCAAGCTTTCCCAGAAATTGCAGTCAAAAAATTGAAATACGAGACTTTAGTTAAATGTTTATGAAGGTTTAGGCTGCGCAAAACTGAATGCGTAGAATAGTACAGTTTTATGGAGCTGTGAGAGAAGTTAATTTACAGGAACTTCAATTACGAAACAGGTCGCCATTAGTTGTAAAAGTTTAATGACTACGCTCACTTCAGTTAATTAAAACGTTTCTTCCGAACATTTCCTTCCTTCGACAGCTTGCAAAGAAAAAGAATATTAACTCCCAACATATGGCTGTGACAAGTTATAAGATCTTTTTCTGCTTTGTTTTTTCTTATGCATTAGCAAGGAATAATTACTCAATAAAATAAAGGCAAAGTCGTTTTACAGAATATATGGCACTCATCGTTTTTCGTCACTAACATTCTCACAGCTTGAATTATTATTACTGAAAACGAGATTAACTCTCTTTAATTGTGTTAAATAATAATTCTTTAATGAGACTAAAGGTAATTGCGATGAGTTGGTGTTTCGAGTGAGTTATAGTAAAGAAACTCCATTTTTTTTTTGTATTTCGATTACTTTTTCCATTGAGATTTTTGTTTCAATCGTTTTTTTTTTTTTCTAAATAAAATTTAATACACCAATAAATAAAACATGATTATGGTGAGGTTGCTTAAGGGCTAAGAGAGTTCTGAAAGTTTTTTGTTTGAACTGCCATGTCCTGTTTGTTTCCGAAGTCTATAGATTTTTTCACTCGTTCAAAATAATAAAGCTATACAACAATGCTCGGAATATAAATTTGGACGTTACTGTGTGAATGGGGCCTTCCCTGATTAATTTTCTCTGTATGCGTATACGTACCAGAATCCACAAGATCCAAGAGAAACTTTCGACTTAAATAAACTCGCCTAATCGTATTAGTGAGATAATTTACTTTCCTTAATTTCATCACCGAGTACATTTTCTCAGAAATGATCTGAATATAAAAACCGTTGAGTCTTGAAACGAAATAAAATTATTTCCCGAAATCGCTTCTGGCAGATATATTCCAAGCAGATAGTTGGATAATTTTTTCCGCTTTTTAACAAAAATATTTTCCGGTTTTTAACAAAAGTTTTTACAGTTTTTTTAACTAATAGTTTCCGGCTATCGAACAAAAAATATTTAAGCTCGAAAAAAAAAATCTTTAAATTACTGAAGTATGTTAAATTTTCTCCCCCGGGTAAGAAAAATCACGTAAATGAATAAATATGCAATAACCTATAGCTAAGCAATGAATAAAATTTTTACTCTTTCGACGACAATCTCCATACGTATATGCACAGTACTAGCTTTTGATTTCCAGCTGAAATAATAAATCCGCGATGTCCATAAACAAAATACAATAGGAATTAATTTCCAAAACAATGAATTACATAGTTTTGTTCGTATCTTAGTCACAACATAAACGCAATGTTGAGACACAATATTTCTAGTTCTCATGATTTATGCTGAGTAATGGAAGCTATATTCGCTTGAAATTAGTTTTTTCTTAGTTCTTTTTAGTTCTTAGTTCTTTTAATTAGTTCTTTTTTGATCCAGACGTCATCGGTGAATTGTTCGTTCAATAAGCTAACGGTTATGCGAACTAAGTATTATAAATATGGGGTGTGTAAGAGACTTTTGAACACAATAATTTAAATGATCTATCAAGTCATTTCCGCAGTTATTTGTCACATAAGCATACTGTAGTCCATTCGATTCCATTGTACATAGTTTGGAAAGCTGCTTATATGGGGGGAGTCAATTTACTTCAAGTGTTTGATCATGATATTAACTATGTGGACTAGAATTTTATCCATGATGAATTTCATGGAGCTTTGAATTTGAAGAAATGTATAGAGGAATTTTTATTTATTCATTTCTCGTTAAAAGACGAGTCGGCAGATTTATTCTTTCGGGCCGTAGCACATTCCATGATAAAAAGTAAATGACCGTGACACTGTATTTATCGTATCATTACTTATACATATATCCCTAAACTTTAAATTGCTGTCTTAAAATCATATTATTTAATTTTTGAAACTTTAAAAACGAGCCTGCTTTAGACTCTTCTAGTATTTAGTCAAAGCTGTCATAGTAACCGAGCGAAGACTAATTTGATAGACAATGTGTGTAGTAGTGGCCAAGAACAGAGGGACACTGCATACCTAAATTGGACACACATTTATTTTACAAAATAATACAAAGTTTCCGATATATACGCCGCACTGTCCGGTGCTAAAACACGTCACCCTCCTCTCAAGTCTACTACGAATCTGTCCTTCTTTGTGTTCTTATCCAGAATAGCACCAAGATTTAATGTTCTTGATCGTACCAGAACACATCGAAGACAGTAGAAAGCAGAACACAAGAACAACTGTTTCTAAAACTTATCTGTGTTCGTAATCAACTGACGGGAGATAGTTACAGAAGCCTCGTAAAAAAATAATATTAAAAAATTAGGAGTTTGTATACAGTTTAACAATAATTGTATTTTTACCGTCATTCATAATACTAAATTGCTCACACACATTAAACATAACACGAATTCTTGTGGCCCCGTTTCCTCCTCTCTCAGCGTATTTATAAGCAGTTGCTCGAAAACGTGTATTTTACGTTTGAATTTTTTCAAAGAAAATTTTCAGATTCACGAGAGAGGCCGGTAGTACTTCTTATTTATTCATACTTACTGTCAAACAGATAATTCCTGTTACGTAACCAAGAAAAAAAAACTGTTCAAATTTAGAAAAGAAAATGCTTCTTCTTAAAAGCTCAGAACAAAAGTTACATAGAACAATACTGACAAACAAAAGAAAAAAAAAACCCACGATCAAAACAACCGTAGGGGAAAAAAGTTGGAAACTCAATTTTCAATCCTTAATGTTATAAAATAACTAAAATGTATAAAATCCTCAAAGAAGATATCGAGTGCTGGGGTATCGAACGTTCTACAAATTGGGGCTGTTGGTAGATTTTCCAAATACGTTTTGGTGAAAGAGGGTCCATTAATGTTTATCTCATTATAAAGGATGGTGTAGTTTATTTTATTATGCTGCAAATCATAAAAAAATAATAACGCGAATGTTTTAATTTCATGGATTGGTTCAGCTGTCAAGACCGTCACTGTAAATTCTTCTTGGATATTATTATAAAGAATATACTATTTACCCATTTCTCTATTTCTTGTAATCCTACTTTGCATTTTGCTCACTAAATAGTACATTTCTCGAAGGGTACCGGATAGAAACTTGCATTGGTGCGTTACTAGTCCTGCTAGGTCGTCGTATGGATCTCGGTAAGTGGCCATTTATACGGCCATTTACCGAGAGAGAGGGCCACTTACCGATATATAGAGGGCCAAGTTTAATTTTAGTGATGACATCCTTAAGTGTTTTAGGAGTTTGTGCGAGTGTAAATCATACATTAAGGTCACTTTAAAACTGCCTGAAAACCCATTGTGTGGAAGCAAGTTCAGATGATTCTCACACGAAAAAGCCAAAATCGCCATAAAAATCGAGAACTTCCAGCACCGTCTTTTCACTAATACATTTTCTAAAAACCAAAAAATAAGCAAATTGGCATCTGATATATACAAAAAACCTTTTTGATTATTAAAATTTACTCTGTCTATATTGGATTTTTTGTGCCTACCATAGTGATCATTCTGTCATAAAAATAACAAAACTTATTTTAAAACACTCCTTTCAGAAATATAAATTTCACACATCTATCACACAAACTCATCCCCTTTTAAATTAGTATGGACTTGGCTCTGTATTCCAGTTACATAATGACTGCCAGATATTTCTATGGTGGTGATTAGCATTGTCAAAGTTTGCATCAATGCATCAGAGTTTCAGTGAAAATGAAAATAAGTTAAAAGACTCGCCTCTTGTCGATTGAGGTCTAGCCAAACCAGCACATCACATCCAGAGAAAAAAATTTTCACGTTATCATTTTAACCGGGCAACCGAGCTATTCGTTGCTTTTTGAAACCAAATAACAAGCAACGTTTTCAAAGTGCTTCATCCATCATCTCAAACCATCGTCAGAAACGTACCGCAGTCTCATAAGGATAATGTATCATACTATGATTTTTGTACAAGTATGAACTTCAAAATTTATTATGTCTGGTGAATATTTATAGACGCTTCCGTGTTTTCTGAATGGTGATGGTCGTTTAAAAATCCAGAGACAATGCTGTAATCAGAACGCGATAAGCAACGTTGTTAAAAAAAAAGCGAACTCCATTCAGCTTTTCGGTATTTGACAAACATTTGTTTTTATTTAATTTAATTTCCAATCACTGTCTGGCTGTGAAAGAGTTTCCGAATCGTCTTCATCGTGTAACAAAGCTCTATTTTCTCTATTTTTACCTTAGAATTGATAAACACTAACAAAACATGTGTCAAGATATCTATGATTAAATAAATCTCTGAGAGAGAGAGGAGGGAGAGAGTGTATGTGCAAATCTCAAATGTTCCTTTGTAATATATATGTGATATTGTAAGTATGGAATATTGAGTTTAGTATTGAATTTATCATTGAATTAATTGTAAGTATTGAATTTAGGTTGGGAAATAAGGTAAGGAATATCTATATAAATAATTCTCTTCCGTGGCACAAAAAAAAGTTATTTTTTATCGCGTTTTGGCAACATTGTACGATTGTTTATTTACCACGAAGCCTAGCGTCTCAATTGAATTTATAGCGTTATCGGATAAAATTTTATTAAAATAAAATTAATATTATTCGAGGTGTTGCAGCTTAAAAACATGCTGGATATTCGATTTCAAAAGCAGCGCTCAGTTTTAGAGTCAAAATTCGCTCAAAGTTTTCATTTGAATTTCAAAATGTTCGAGTTCCGATTCCAGAGGTACTGTATAACTTTTCTGAAGAACAACAAATTTATGATTGAAAATTTTTTTTTTTTGGAATAATATATTTTGTAAACAATCTTTTCTGCTAGGACACATGTCTTCATTGATCCGAGCGAAGCTAATAAGGTTCGCGCAGCAAACCAATAAGGTTCGCGCAGCAAACTAATAAGGATCGCAAAGCAATCCTCCGGTAATTGACGAGCGTTAGCGACTAGGG
Source organism: Metellina segmentata (assembly GCA_947359465.1). Classification (NCBI taxonomy): domain Eukaryota; kingdom Metazoa; phylum Arthropoda; class Arachnida; order Araneae; family Tetragnathidae; genus Metellina; species Metellina segmentata. Next base: position 17,362,959 of record OX375878.1, on the reverse strand, counting down.
GGTGGGCCCCCTAGTAGTGGTATAAGGAAAGGAAATATATATGTGTGAGAAAAGTTGGGTAGAATGTTCTCTACAAGCCTTATATAGCTTCCAAAAAGTCTAAACCATTTGTCTAGCCGCCTCTGACCGTATGCCAGTCAATGATTGTAATACGTCATATTGAGAAAGTAGGAGCATTTTTTAGCCAATAATAAAAATTGGGCACGGGGAGAAACACATCAGGAATTTTTAAATGAATAATTATCAACTACAGATTTGAGAACCAATATTAAGACTGATTCAGAAACTGTATTTCATGCTCCCGAATCTATGTTGGTCAACTTCTACTGGATTCAGATCTCGTTCTGCTTGTGTGAAGCAACGCTGACTATTGCTTTTAAATGTCTGCGTTTTGGTAAGTGAACTTTGTAGACTTTTTTCTAGTCCATAGGAGTGCTAGAAAAGGGGATTTACAGTATTACTTTCGTATGACCATTGAGTTACTAATAGATTTTTAGATTCCAATTTAAATGTCAGTCCTAGCCATGTACTGCATAATCTGTGCAAATCTAAATTAGAGAGTATTTGTGTGTGATAACACTTTATAGTAAATTCTTTCAGTTCGATTAATTATTTACAAAAATTGATTAACTTATCTATGCAGAAATACATTATCCAATAAAAACGTGGATTACAGAAAACGAATACCAGAAAACCTTTATGATTCTTCTGGAAGTAGTTTCACACTGGTGTAAATGTATCATTAATCCTCGCATTCCATCACACATGGTGTGCGACATCACGAACTCTATGAACAAATGAAATTTTTATGCAAAGACTATTTTCATAAATGAGATACTTGGAACAAGAAAGGATCAAGTCTACTTTCTGTTCAAACTGATAATCACACACCCGAACTCTTTTAAGTTGAATCTTTTAAGGGCATCTGTGAATCAAGTCCCTCGTTGGTTTGATTCCCGAGGGAGGGCAGAAGAAAAGCACAGTGAATAGTAAAAGTACACACGAGAAGAGAATTTAACTCGATGTATCTCAAAATGTTATAAAATGGACTTGATCCACTCTAGCTCTGAACGCCTCATATGTCTACGTTGATCAAAAAATTATACTTTAAGGTTGTTTTTTTCCGTGGCCTACTTTCCGTGGATGGGGCTCAGGGAAAGCAACATCTTTTTCACTGGTCCCGATAAAACTTCTATTTAACTAATGTTATTTCCAACACTTACAGTGTGAACTAAATTTTCCCTTCCAGAGATACACTCTATAACAAAAATTCTTCGCACCAAGAAGGAAACATCCGATTTCTTTGAAATTTCGTATGCAAAAATGTTTTGACCAAATATGCAAATGATTAAAATTTGGTGTCCAATGAATGAATAGTGCGAGCTCCAGCGCATCGGAACTGCGCATCCAGCAGATGTATATAAGGAGTTGTTCTTGAACTGTTGTTAAAAATTTCTGCTGCATTGCGATTTAGGATACCTATCAACGACTGAAAAAATACTTCGCCGCAGGGTTCGAGCTCATCACGAGCAACTTTAAGAGTTTGAAAGAGGTCGTATCATTGGATTGAAAGAGGCAGGTTTGGCAAATCGAAGAATCGCTCGTCATGTGCGGCGATTAGAATATCCTGGCAAGAGTGGGTGGACAGTGGCAGATTTCAGCGTCATGATGGTAGCAGTCGACGTAGGGCCACAACAGATCGCGAGGACAGAGTGATTGTCAGATCAGCTGTCACAGAGCCTGATTCGTCGCTATCAACCATCAGTCGTGCGACCCACACACGAGTGTCCACTATGACCATTCCAGACGACTGAGAGAGAGAAATCTACGCTCGTACCGATCGTTTCGCCACCTGCCACTCACGCCTGCATACTGTCGAGCCAGATAACAGTGATACTTCGCTCGATCAGGATGGAATGAAGCTGATTGGGGACGTATTGTCTTTAGCGACGAATCCCGCTTCCAACTGTGTCCTGACGATCATCGAAGACGTGTCTGGAGACGCTCAGGGCAGTGTGCCGATCCTGCTTTCAATATTGCACGCCACACGGGCCCTCAACAGGGAGTTATGGTCTGGGATATGATGGGAAGGCGACTGCATCCGGTAGTGAATGTTGATGACGTAGTCCGACAATTGGAGCAAATTTGGCAAGAAATACCGCAGGAGACCACCCGGGAGCTTTATCGGTCTATGCCACGCCGTGTGGCAGCTTGCATCCAGGCTAGATGCGGGTCAACACCTTATTGAGCTCGTTACTGTAACTCTGAAATAAATCATTCAATTGTTCTGAAATTTTAATAATTTTCTATTAGGTACATAATTTTCCTATCCACCAATTTTTGTCTCCATCGGACAACTCCTTCTTGGCGAGTCGATTTTTTTGTTATAGAGTGTATTTTTCCAGATTTTCAAAGGTAATTCTAAATACTTTTTTTTCTACAAAAGATGTGGACAAAAAAAACTACGGAATCTTTTGTAATCGTCGAAAAAGATTGATGAACTATATTTAAAATCGAAATATTCCCCAATACAAAGTAACAAATTTTTTCCATACGGAGTAAAAATAATAGTAAGACTACTGAATTCTTTATTTCTAATACACATGATTAAAATTGTTTATTTAAGTATTTAATAATTTATATTTTAATAAATTGTATTATATTCCATTGGTTGTTTTCAATAAAACCTCCATCAAATGCTAAGAAATTTGTATTGTGGATTGGATATAGTGAACCATCGGTTATAGTGAACGTTTTATTGGGTCCGGTGACGATTCGCTATAACGGAGTTCGACTGTATATGTATACATGGTGGTTATAAAAAAAATGTGCCTATATATGGATCTATAGCGGCTGTTCCGTTCAAAAGATCGAGATGAGATTTCAGGTATAGTTCTTCAGAGGTATGTTCAGAAGTTTTTTGTGACACACGTACCATTCCAACACTCTTTAGGGAATTCGCATGAGCTGAGCAATTTTGCGACAGGAAAAAAGTGGGCGTTGTTACTCGAAAATTTCGAGTTTCTGTACCTATAACTGTTACCGTGAGTGCCACTTTGTTGCCGTTCACAGAATTCCGAGCTCATACCTATGAAGAACTATTTCTGAAATTTAATCTCGATCTGTTGAACGGAACGGCCGTTAGAGGTATATATATCGGCAAAGGTTTTTTTTGACCACCCTGTATATATATACATACACACACTACCCTACAATAATGAACAGGACAGCAAGATGTGATGGTGTAAGGGGAAGAATACATGCTTTAATAGGGGAATGGTCCCCTAAAAGCTGCAATTACACTAGCAACCCTTCTGGGCAAAATTTCAACAAGGTTTTGATACACAGCTATGGGTATTTATGTCCATTCTTGCAACAAGAATGTCGCTAGCTCAGTTGTAGATTTCGGAAGCAGTTCCCTGGTCCGTAAGCGTCGCTCTAACTCGTCCCACAAATGTTCTATGGGCTTTAGGTCAGGACTATGAGCAGGCCAGGGAAGATGTTTTACATCCATTTCTCGATACCACTGCGTGACAGAGGCTGCAACATGACACGCAGCGTTGTCGTCCTGGAAGTAACATTCGTCCATTCCATAAAACTGCCAGAGCGTAGGAAGAACCAGATGGTCCAAAATGCTCATGTAGGCGTCGGCGTTCAATTTCCCAGGAACAACATGCAAAGGTCACAGGCCATACGACGGAAAACACCCCCAAACAAGTAGTCGGATTTAATGCAAATTATTGTAGAGTAGTGTATAAATAAATAATATATATATATATATATATATATATATATATATATATATATATATATATTGCTGATTATTTAATTATTTTTATCTGAATTAACGATATTGTTTTTACATTATCTAACAACCTAACGTGGAGTAGGAGTACCAGAAAACTTCTGTGAACAAAGCAGGTACGGCCCCTCCCCTCCTTGTCCGGGATGATATCGATTGGGAAAGGGCCGTCCGGAACCCCAGTGTAATGAATTTGGAAGTGTGGCCTTGTCCACGACCGCGAACTATTAACGATAACGGCTCCATAACTGCCAGAACTGTCGTGTCCGGGAGTCCTGACAGCGCGGAGGCACATCTGGCATTTAATCGATGCACTTCAGAACAGGGGCGTCACTGTGAATTCGAAGCGAGATAAGATAGCGCCCCTGCTACTTAGCTGCTGCAGGATGAACGGAGATGAATGGAGGAGGGAGGAATGAAGCAAAGTCAGCCAAACGAATGGATCGCTGGTGAACGTGCGGGAAATAACTGTCTGCATTCTATATATAAAAAAAAGAAGTAATCTCAATTCTTCACAGCTCTTTTCTTTAAATTAAAATACTTTCCATTCACTTAATTCAAATTGACTGCCGGGTTTTTGCGTGCAGCAGTGAATTAATGTATAAAAGTCCGGACATTTAATCAATAATTTCCTTTCCAAACTTGTTTGTCGTAAAGACCGAGAATAGATAGTTTGATTCCTATAGTGCATTCGGTAAAGACGAACCCAACAACGACGAGCAAATAAAGGCTAAGAATGGATCTGTTAATCATTTTTGTTAGTCTGCGATGAACAGTGGTGAAACATTAAATACAGGTGATTAATTTCCATCCATATAAATAACTGAAAGGGAAAACAGAAGCGTGCGAACAGACCCAAGGGAAACATTTGATTGAGAGCCAAGAACATATACAAGAAAACAAGTAATGGTGAGATGGTTTCCAAAATTCACTGGACGCTCCACATTGCATTTTCTTAGGCAGTTTTGAAACACTAGTTGGCTCCGCCCCCTGCTCGCTTACGCTCGCCAACCAACATGACCAACTTTTGATAGCATCGAATTTATTTATTAACAAATTTCAAAAATAATTGTACCGTAAGAAAGAGTACATTCTGAGGTATACTGCGATATTTTCAAAATTAAAAAAATACTGGTAATAAGATATAGATACGACAATTTAAAAAAAAAAAGTAACGAAAATGTCCCGATTTTTCCGGAATTTCAAAAATATATATTATCAAGAACCAAATTGAAATTTCTCAAAAAACTCGACGAGCTGCAAAAATTTACGTTGAGAGGTACTCTTTAAAAAAAAACTTACGGCTGAAGACTGAAAATTTGTATGTGTTTTGCTCACTCGTGGAAGAAATTTCGCTTTTTTCAATTTTGACACTTAATAAACCCTAAACTAATAGCCGCATCGGAAAAAAATCTTAACAATTGTCCAAGGAATACGATGAAGAACAAACCATATTAATTTCATTTTTTTCTGATCAGTACCTTCTCGGGAAACCGTCTAAGAATCGAGCTAAACAACACAATTTTCAATCCTGCGGTGGCGGCGGTAACTTTTTTTCAATATAGAGAGATTTGTATTTCATATAAACGTATGTAATAATAAAAATATGTAATTTTGTATTTAATTTCTAATTGAAAATCACGAGTAAAAGTAGAAACATAGCGTGCCTTTTAATGGAGATACTTCATTTTACATGCATTTATTAATGTAGTACGAGTATACCAAGGTCTTTTATGAAAATTTATTCAGTTAATGGTAATTCGTACATTCGTAATTCGTACAGTAAATTCGTGGTTTAATTACTAAAACCCCGTGTACTAAAAATTGATTGTAGAGCACCAAATCGAACTATCCAATCGCAGTACGTGTTTAGTTACATTAGTGGCTGCTGAAAAAAGCAGAAGGGCTTCCAACAAAGAAATTTGTGATACAAAAAGTGATTTATATGTGTTGCAAACTAGTATGTTTACAGCAACATTATGACGTAATATGAACCACTTATAAATTGCAACTTTTACCATGCTCAAGTGTTTTGTTACTGCCATCATCACATCCTAGTCATTTTAAGAGACCAAAAAATGTGAAGAGATAGAGGCAATGCATGCTGTTAGGAAGAAAGCGTTATGCACCTGCACAGCAGTGACGAAAAGTGCTAATACTATATAACTTGTAAACATGCAATGAATCTCTCTATATTAAAATAGCGTTGCCGTCGCAGTCCCAGTAATTGAAAACTCGTTTTTTTCGGGCAATTCTTAGACGGTTTCCCGAGAAAGTACGGATCAGAAAATTACGAAATTAACATGGTTTGTACACATTTGTACAGGGAACAAGAGGAATAAGATTTTTTCCGATGCGGCTATTAGTTTAAGGTTTAATTATTAAGTATCAAAGTCGAAAAAAGCGAAATTTCTACCGTGAGTGAGCAAAATACATACAAATTTTCAGTCATCAGACGTGAGTTTTTTCAGTCATCAGACGTGAGTTTTTTTAGAGTACCTCTAAACGTAAATTTTTGCACCTCGTTGAGTTTTTATAAAAATTTCAATTTGGTTCCTAATATTTTTTTGAATTTCGGGAATAATCAGGATATTTTCGATACTTTTTTGTTAAAACTGTCATATGTGTGTGTCATATGTATGGCTTATTACTATTATATTTTTAAATTTGAAAACATCACTGAAAACCATAGAATGTACTATTTCTTATGGTACAGTTATTTTTTTAATTCGTTAATAAATAAAGTCGATGTGATTTAAAGTTGGTCATACAAATTTCGGAACTTTTAGATCGTAATTTTCGAAACAAAACTAAAACTATCATATCTATAGCTTATTACTATTAGTTTTTAAATTTGAAAACAAACATCACGACGGGATACCTTAGAATGTACTCTTTATTACAGTACAATTATTTTTGAGATTGGTTCGTAAATAAATTTGATGCGATGAAAAGTATAATTTCGCGATAGTGTACAAATTTAGCATCGCGGAGGGGAAACGCTACATCCTTCTAACTGGCCTTGATGTGAAACTGCTGTGACGTCATGGAAAAGGAAGTCGCTTACCGGAAAGTCAAATCAGGATTATACGAATTATTAAGATAGTTTCGCTGACGCAAGGAGATTGACTCCGCTAAAGAAGTGTTGGTTTGCGCAGCAATCCCCGTAGGCTGGCGAGCTTAGTCGAGCTAGAGGTGGAGCCCCCTAGTCTTGAAAAACTTTAGAGTATCAAATATATTTTACTCTACTGTCACTTTCTGTTACACGAGTGCAAACTAGATCGGTCTTTTATTGGCACAGAATCCTTAAATTTAGATGCTTCACTAAACCATTAGTTTACCGAATGGTAAGTATTTATGTTTATGACAATCCATTGACATCTCTTCCGTTAGTCGGATTTAAAGCCTCTAGGATAATTTCTTTACTGAGCAGATGGGGGTGAAGAATATAACTACAAAGCTTAAAGAGAAAAGTTTGATTGCAGAAATGGGAGATGTTTAGCAGTTGAGCACAAGAGATGAGATATGAAATTCATGACATCAAAGGCTTTCAGTAAAAAAACAAAATTTACCAGAGGATCCGATTTTAACTTCTTCGTGTGGGGCATGCTTCTCTTGGTCCTGACATGAGGCATGGCACGGTTCACAAAGTGGAAGTATTGGTCAGATCCAAGTACCTGTAAAATGAATAGAAAGAATAAGTTAATGTGTCGGGTAAAATATTATAATGAATAAAAGCAAGTATTTTTGGTTTATTTTAAGAATCAAAAATGAAATAAACTCCAATAGTTTTGGTGTTTCTATTGCTTGAGGTTTCAAAGTAAAATGTACCTATCAAACCAAACTCTAGCTACAAACCACATATAGGCCATTCTTAAAGACTAAAGGTGTAAAAGTTACATACACTGCTTCAAAGCCCAGATTGTAACCATATAAACTCATCTTTTAGTGCGACTTAAAACACCAAAACTCTCTAAACCTTTGCTTGAAATGCCTGAAATCAAGGATCAGTATTTTTTAATGAAAGCAAACTGAAAGTTTGAATGAAAATGTACCTGGAAGAATCGTATAGCATTGGAAGCAAGGATAGTTCATCAATGTATGGATATAGTGAACTAAATGCATTTCATCCCCATTCAACCTAGTGATCTGATTACATTTGGTAATATGTGTACATAATAGTTTAATAATTTATGTTGAAACTGTACACAAGAAATGTCATTTCAGATATTTTACAAAGGATAGCTTTAAATATGAAATATTATCTTATTTCCCCCTGTTAATCCATCGAACTGCCCATTTTCATCCATTTTGAATTAATCACTTAATTTGACTCACAATCAGTTTAATCAATTGGTCTGTTTATTCGGTTTTCTGCTCTAGTGGAAGCATTGAAAATGAGTTTCAATGACTAATCTAAACGTGTTTGTGAAAGCAACAATTTAGTGACTGGAAGAATAGGTTAACAGATTTGTATAATTTGTTAATTCAAATGTGAATTCCCCGCACAGTGGGAAAATTATCTTAACTGAAGCGATCGTGAAATGCTTCCCTATTTGAAATTAATTCGTGAGAAAAACTTCAAATTATTTGAGCCAGGGTGCAAAAAAGGTACTCTCTGATATATGGTTAAAATTGGATGGCGGCTATAGTACTGGTTGTGAAACCAATAGGACTGGTTGTGAAACCAATAGTGATACCAAGTATTTTAAATGTTTAAAATTTGTCAACATAAGAATGTTAAAAAATAAAACTAATTTAATGTAACCAGCTTTTTTATAACAGATTTATATATAAAACTGTGCTAATTTATAAAAGTGACTCTTCTATGATTACCACTGTAACTCAATTAAGAAGTTTAAAACGTAAGACAGTGAAAAAAGAACCACCAATTATTATGTAATAAATTTGTTCGAAATGAATATAGTTGCTATGCAAGGTGAACTTATATCATATTATTCTAAGATTTGCTGAAGAACTGTACTACATAGTTCGAACCTCGAAATAAACAGGTTCGAAATACTTGTAAATAAAAAAAATTGAGAAAGTATTTAAAATAAGATGTGCGAAATATGTACATTATATTATTGAAACCACAATAAATATCCTGCAAATATAAATAGTCAAAATTTCAAATCAATTATTTCACAATCATTAAAAATCTACATATTCTAAATAAATATAATTTTATATATCTGAGAAAATCAACTAGATTAGTTATTTCAACTTTAATTAAAACAATGTTTGTATATTCAAATGTGCTTCATGAGAAATTCGATTTCATGTAATCTAAGTTGCTTAAAAGATTCATTTATATTTCATGAGTTATGAAGGTAATGATCAATTTGTAGTCTATGGAATTGGACATGTAGCTGTCTTTATAAAGCATTTATGAAAAGGAATGCAATTTCGTTATTTATTTCAGTTGGAGTACTTATAAAAAAGATGCACACACAGATTATGAGTATCTAATTATAGAAATATATGTTTTGGTAAAAATTAATTACTTCCCTTCTTTCAATAAAAGCTTTCTTGGAACCTACATGGAACATAAATATGTATCGTAGATGGTGACGGAATTTTTTTCGTAATTTCTCCAAAGAATAATTTGGGAGAGAGCACATCCTGACTAATTGAATTTCTTAATTAAGTGTCTGAGTTATGGCTTTTCAATTAGGTAATAAGTCCATGTTTATAATTACTTTCTGAGAAGAATTTAAAATCAATTACATCTTGGTCTACTACTTAAACGAAGCGTGTTATGAAAAATAATTAATAAAGAATCAGAGAAAAGCAGACTTGCATGTGCACCAGTAATAATTTTGAATGTCAAAAGCGTTTTTTTCCTTGTGGGAAACTTTTATAAAATTAAATAAATAACTAATTAGTGTTTAAGTAACCATTGTTACAATCAATTAATGTTTTAGGAAATGAATTTCATTTCTTCATATAGGGATTATTAGAAGTTTTAAAGCGTTTGAGAGGTTACTGAAATTTTATAACAATGTGTTCAAGTGGTATCCCCAAAGCAATGTACTCTACAAATTTATATTAATTATTATTACCAATAATATAAAAAAATAGTTGAATTTTATAAAAATAGTCACTTAATAATGTGATAAATGTTGCTAGACAAGGAATCACATCATAACTTCTGAATACCAATGTTATTATTGAAAAGTATTACTCGTTTCTCAACACATATTGCTTTAATAAGATATTAACTGTTTGCTTCTTTTTACACTTTTATTACAATCGATAGTGCAAGATGTCTAATATCTTTTTCTTTTAATACAAAACACAACAGTAGTATATCTTCATATCCGATTGTCATTTAGAGTATTGTATGAAATAACTTCTACCTGAGCATGTGTGTTTGCAACCAACCACTATGAATTTTTTAAAGAAAACTAATAAACGTAAATATGGTGTAATTGATGGAAGTGATGCGTACTATGCATTGCAGTAAACTTAGAAAAAAAATAAAGATACATAAGTAAGAAAAATTTAGATGTATTTTACAAAGTATTAGAGGCAGAAATGTTAGTAAAAAAGCATTTAAATTTGGATAAAAAATGTATTTCAAACTGCACGTATAATTTTTAATGCATACATAATTTTGTCGGTTTATAAGTAAAATAAGTTAGCTCAAAATACTCAAGATATGAGTTTTTAGCTTTTTTAGACCAGAATGCGGTGGTCTCTTATCTAGAGAAGTGTGTGTGTACACAAAACGATTTGTTTCTTTGCTTGAAGGGCAGATATCCAAAGAAACACCCTTACTGAGAAAACAAGTAAAATGTTTAACTCCGTTTTCTTGAAGCTGTTTTTTAATTTGTGTTTCACTTGTAATATGACGATTTAATAATCTATAATGTATCATAGTTGCTATATCATAATGTATATAATCTATCATAGTTGTCGTATCATAATGTATATAATGTATCATAGTTGTTGTATCATAATGTATCATAGTTGTTATATCATAATGTATTATAGCTATTGCATCATAATGTATTGGTAATGTATTATAGTTGTTGTATCATAATGTATATAATGTATCATAGTTGTTGTATCATAATGTATATAATGTATCATAGTTGTTGTATCATAATGTATACAATGTATCCTAGTTGTATCATAATGTATTGGTAATGTATCAAAGTTGTTGTATCATAAGTATATAATGTATAATAGTATTAGCTACTTAAATTAAATAGTTTGAAAGAAAGTAAACCCTATTGTATCGGAATTACTGCTCATATTATTACGTTTAGGATTATATTTTTACATTATGTATCGATAGATGTAAACTATTTAGATTAAATTTGTGCAATTAATGGTATAAGCAAATCCACAGTGTAAGAAAATTAATTAATTTATTGAGAGTGAAAAAAATGAATATAATTCTGACTTTTAAATTTTTGGTCATTCAGATAAACAATCTAAATTTACTGCTGTGTACTTTTTAAAGGTTCTGGGGTCCTTTACCTCTGTTTGAATTGCAATACGTTGCCACCGCTTACCAAGTAGTCACAAAATACATGTCTTGGAACTCGTTATGCATTTAACATTATTTATTACATGCTGGTAAGGTAGTTAAGGTAGCGCTGGAGCGAAACACAACGGGCTTCTAGCGATGGTCAGGGATCAATCCCCATGGAAAAGATCCAAGCACATCGCCTCGAAATTTTGATTCACGGTCAGATGTCGAGGACAACACCTGTGATGTCATCTCACTCTACATACTTCCATACCATTCCAACGTGAGGACATCTGAAGCCACGACAGATTTAACATGCGCAAGCTTCCTGCACAATACGGTCTTTTGTTGGACCTAGTGAAAACCCCTCAGGTTGCTAATCTCTTTCGCATTCAATTGGGCTACCGCGGTTCTACGTACTGGATATATATTTTAAAGTATTTTAATTAAAGTCGTACTAGAGCAACACAACGGGCTATTGACGTCGGTCCGGGATCAATCCCCCAAGGGAAAGATCCGAGGTAATTGGTAATGGTAATTTGGTAATTTTTAATTAACGTCGTACTAGAGCAACACAACGGGCTATTGACGACGGTCCGAGATCAGTCCCCCAAGGGAAAGATCCGAGGTAATTGGTAATGATAATTTGGTAATTTTTAATTAACGACGTACTAGAGCAACACAATGGGCTATTGACGACGGTCCGGGATCAGTCCCCTAAGAGAAAAATCCGAGGACAACACCATGTAACTTTGAACCACGGTCAGATGACGAGGCAACGCCTAAGCTGGCAACCCACTCTTCAAACATCCACACCACTCCAACGTGAGGACATTTCAGGCGACGACAGATTTAACGTGATATTTGATTGGATACACGACGGTATTTGATTGGATTCGAACTCACAACCCTCCGGTTGAGAATCCGTTACTCTTCCAACCGGGCAACCACGGGCCCACATCCTGGATAGAATGGAAGCACACTATCTAGCCATATTCTTTAGCTATCGATCCAGAAAGGACGTGAATGCCATTAACAGAGGAAAGATATTCGTCTAACGTGAGAAAAACAAAGCACGAAAGCAAACAGATGGAAAGACTCATTTCATCAACCTGTCTCCTGGGGGCAAAAGCAAAACGGCCTGATGCATAAAGATCTCATATAACCCCTTCCAGAGGTTGGTTTTTCTTTACGCGCAGTTTCCATCCGATCCCGACCAATACCACCGAAGAAAGAAACAAATCAGTTTGGACGGATATATCCGCAATCTGGAGAAAACAGGTACGCCGTGTGTTGATTTTTCTGGAGGCACACGACGCAGTTTCGTTATCATTTCCTTTGGAAAAACCAGAACTCCGAAAATATGAAAGAGCTGTCCGCTTGTTTCGTATTTTTTATTCTTATTATGAAGAGCAAGGACAATGTGGGAAAAGAGATATGGGGGTGTCTGTCGGGGGTGCTTTGAATATTTCATAAGTTATGGGAGTTTTCTTCATCGATTGCATTCGAAACGATAAAAGTTTTCCTTCCTTGCATAATTCAAACGAGCGCACATTGCTCGGTCGTTAATCAATGTCAGGGGAGGAAAAAAGTTATGCATTGGTGATTTAAAGTTCCGATCACAGGCAAAGTAGATGTGTTAGTCCGATGTAAATGACTGAAAAGACCCCTACCATTCTAACAGAAATTCGAAAATGAACATGTTTGCTGTTCGCAGAAAATGAAAAGGCTTACCAACTACTGTCTGATGAGTTTGTGTTTGAACTACATAGATTTTTAGTCCTAATTTTAAAGGATTAATCTTTTCCATGTAGAAAAAAGCCGAATAACCCAGCGTTCCTCGGATTTCAAATATTACCGCGACAGCTAAAATATGACAGTGACATTTCCCTGTGTGAAAAATACAGGAACCCGGTAGAACGTGTTTCCTACTGGGGCAGCTAAAATATGACTGTGACGTTTCCCTGTGTTAACTCCTACACAAACCCTGTAGAAAGTGTTTTCTTGTCTATGTACATTTATTGCAGGAAAGCAAACTTTAGATTTTATAATTGGATTCTTCGAGGGGCACTTTTAGGACTACCTGTGTGCTAATTTTGATGACTACAGATTGGTCTGAAGACAGGAAAGAAATAGCCTATGTTTACCGCAGTTATTGATTTTTGACTTTCAGCGTTGGATTGTTTTCAGACTGCGGCAGACGAGGGTAGAGACGACGGTTAGAGAGAGAAAGGAGCAACGGGTGAGGTTTATTCACCGCGGTGGACTGTAAGACATACTTTGATGTACTGAAGTAATGATGTTAATGTGATGATGTAAATACTGTATATTTTTCTTGATGTTCTTGGAATAATACGAACTTAAATATCTTAGCTGTTGGATGTCTTCTCCTTGTGTAAGATTTGTTCTGTTTCCACGCTACCGTTTTGAGGCGACGACACCACAATGGTAACAGATAATACTTTGAAACACAAAAATTATTCGTCATCTACCATTTTCTATCAGAAGAAAAACTATTGTTGCCTGAGATGTCATTTGCTAAACGCGATGGCGTAGCCTATCGTCATAAAAGTATTTAAACATGTAAAACATGTATAACTCTTCAAAAATTATCGAATACGGTAGAATTTCATATTACTTTTCTTTTTGTTTTGCATTTCAGGTGCGAAATGATTTCAATGAGAGTAATAAAATATTCTTGCCTTGGGTAATGTAAAGAAATATTAACTATCATCGTACTAAAGCAACACAACGATTCTTGGCTTGGGAATAAGCCTCGGTTTCAACTCAATCGATACATTTGCTTGTCTACACCGATCGATGATAAATCCCAAATCAAAATGGTAGTTACAGAAAGTGCTAAAAATTCATCGTGATTAGGACTTTCAACCAAAATATCTACCTCGAGTGCCTAAAATAATTAAAACTCTGAATATTATTTGAAAAGATTATCACAAAATTACAAAATCAAAGTAACTTCTTTTGGAAAATATACAGTTAACCAAAGATTTAGAAATTAAAACATAACTTTCTGTAGAATCTTTAAAAATCAACGTAGTGTCCCATTGAGATTTCCAGCATTTTATTTACGATTATATCCACACAAAAAGAGACTGTCAAAAAGAGCTGTTCTAATCCAGGAACTTTATCTAAAAGAACGAAATAAAAAAATGTTTCCTGATTCCTTTATATTTTTTAGTAATTATTTTACTTTTTGATACCAAACGAGGAGCAGGAAAATAATATCCCTTGTCTATGACAATATCTACGCATTTACCAGAAGATCAAATACATTTGAAGGCATTTCGAAATTCTTTAGACTATAAAAATGATTAGCTTTTTCCAGACTCTAGCGAAGGTTTATTTATTCATGCGTTTATTTATTCACCACAATAAAGGCTTAAACGCAATAGAGCGCCTTCCTTTTATTCCTCAGAAATCCTACAAGGCTGATATTCCAAAGGTAAACCCTTTCAATTTCTTGCAAGAGCCGAGCTATATCTATTTCAGACGAGAAGAAATATCTTCCTGAATGGAGACGATTTTAATATGAGAGCGTATATACCAGACCCCCAGAGCGGCGTTCTATATTTAAGTTCTGCGTTCAATTCATTCGGGTCTTTTGATTATGAAGCTATCGGAAGAAAACCTTTTAATGCAGGATCGCCTCTGTAAACAGAAGATGCGAATGGAGCCTTTGCTCCCGAGTGAAGCTTTGTATTAATGGAGTGGGTAGAGTTCGTATTTAGTCATTGCATTAAATATGTGTTTTGTTGTGAGCTAGCATACATTTCTGTGATATAAGCAATCCTATTGTCAAAGATAAGAAATGAGACTCGGTTTTTTAAATGTTATATTCCAAATAATGAGGGGTGAAACTACAAACATCCCCCATTTCTCATCCCCAGCGCCTTCTACCTCCTATAGGCTGCGCGAGGAACGGACGGACAGAGAAGTAAGTCAGACTAAAAAAAAGGAAAGAAATCAAATGAACAATACGTGTTTATGGCTTAGACATGCCAGACGGGCATTGGCTACTGTGTACTCGTCATATGAACATTCTAATCACCTGTAATTAATTCGTTATCTTCACTTTAATCATTAAAAATATTAATTTTACCGGAACTTTGTGGACTTAATTATTACAATAATTTTACTGTGCAAAATACTTGCAATGTACTTGTTCATGTATGATTCCAGTCAGTGAGATTAGAGATTGTTCAGATCTCAGTTTAGAGGCCATCGTGGATCAGTGCCTATGCCCACTGCGCTAGCAAACCTTTGAGTTGTAGGTGGTTGTAGATTCGATTCCTGACAGGTGTATTCCTTTCCGGGTGTATTTCTCTATTTTGAATCAGTAAAACTGTAATTGTGTGTGTCTATTACTTGATATTATGAGTGACGCAACTTGAACAAATATGACCCTTGCACCATAAAACCCCCAGACCAACCTATCTCAGTTAAAACGCAGTATTTCCATGAGAATTTAAAATTGCCTCATGGAACGTTGTCAAACGTTAGAAACCATTTATACTGATCAAATATTAAATTTTATGACTTAAAATGAAATATTAAAACTAAAATGAAGTTCAATAGAACTGTTGTAAACATAACAACAATAGAACCAACGAAAACGCGTAATAATAAAGAATGAAGAATAACTATATAATCAATTACTTTGGAAAATATGACCGAGGTATTACAAATAAAGTATTTGCTCGCATAGCTAAGTTAACTTTCATTAACATTTGCTAAGTTATTACTTTCGAACACGCCGACCAACCGGTCTAGTGGTCAAGGTGTTGGCCTCTGGATTGGAAGGTTCGTGGTTCGAATCCGGGTCGGGGCATGGTTGTAAATTGTGCTGTCCTTTGTTAGGGACAATGATGGTCCACCCATTGGGTGCCCCTTCACAAGTGACCATCATTTCTGGAATTGTATAAGGCTACAATGACTTCGGTCAATTCTGTACTGTATTGTATTTCTGTATTGTATCATGTATTGTATTTGTCTTTGCAATCTGTACCCAGCCTTGCCATTGGAAACAAAAAAACTTTCGAACACTCAAATAAACATCGGGTGCGAAAATTGTCAAAAGAAACGCAGATTGTGCAATCACTATTTACAATTCGCAATTCAGTTTCGGAAAATAGTAATACATTTTTATTCCATCTTAAGTATCAACTAGTTTGCATCACTAAGCAAAGAAACGTATCACTAATATATTGCTCCAAGAATGTTCAGGAAAAGAACTTCAACAATCCTGCATTCAAGTTACTCCGGAGTTAGAGAGCAGCCGCTCAGGAACTCCAGCCATTACAAAACCCCGCCTGATGGATCGAGGAATTCTTCTCTCACGCTTTGAACGAATTTATCGTCACTGAGAATTTAGAGAGAGAATCCATGGTCTCTGAAGAATCACACATCAGCCATTTTTGGCTACGTCCTTTGCACTGCACTCGGAACATCCAGGAATTTTCACTGATACTTCTTATGACCTCAACTGACATTTCGACCTCTTCATTTTTATCATTCACCTCTAAAAACTTTTAAAATGCGGATTATGTTTATTCCATTTTTCTAAGGCCGATACGGATAATTGGCGATCCGTATAACTGGATTTCGGATAATTGGAGTTATACTGTACATTGAATTGTATTTACTCTCGTGGTATTTGTATCTCGATGATGTCATTAAGCAAAACTGACCGGATCTTGAGGAACGATACATCTCATCGTTTGACGAAAACTGAGCAGATCTTGATGAACGTTATACCTCATCGGAAAACGAAAACTGATAACTCATAAAAAAATTGGCTGTATCTTGATGAAGAGATATTTAGTCATTATCAAAATTGGTTGAATCTTGATGGACGAAGTGTATCGTCGATGCCATCTGGGTAGTTAAAATGAGAGTTGGTGACATATGGTTGAAGTTGAATCAGTGTTTCAAACAATCTTTGAAGTTCCCAAACAAATGGCAGCACCACTCGGGGCACAAAGCAATAAAACCGGACGATGACACTAGTCCGCTGAGCCCAGCTTCTTTCTTGCCGTTGTCCAGTAAAAGAAGAACTGGTGTCAGAAAGAAGTGGTGTGGGAAAACTGGGTTGCATCTCCGTAACCTAGTTTTCACACAGAGTGTCTGTAGGGATCAATGGGATGTGCCAGGAGCAAACGGAAGTAGTTTCCAGTAAAACCGAAAATGGACCCCCCCCCCTCGAATTTCTTTTGTAATATGACTTTTGTAATATGTTTTTTTTGGCTTAGGGTGGCATTTAATCTTCTTTGAACAGACTGTGATCCCTCAGGAAAACGAAATAATGCTTAACTCGGAAGTCATCTGGAGGATCTCTGTTATCGGATGAAATATAATTCTTTGCTTATTAGCATCGCTAATTTATTATTTCTAGGAACCAAAAGTCGTTACTGTATATAGTACGTCTAGAATTATTGTCGTCAAAAAGAGAAATTTCTATTCATTGCATAGCGATAAATTCACGAATATTTACTCCTTTTACATGATGTTTACTTTTCTTGTGAGAAATTTTAATACCATTTTATGGATTAAAAGGATTTTTTCGAACTTAAAATAGTTGAAACAGAAATGGGAAGATTTATCTAGCTATCCACTAGAACCTGTCCCTTAGAGCCTATCCCCTTTCATTTAGCAGAAGCTATTTTGAGAGATAATCTTATTTCTTTATACGACTCAACGGTTTTCATATTCGGATCATTTCTGAGAAAGTGTATTCGGTGAAGAAGTAAAAGAAAGCAAATTATCTCAGTAATGAGATTAGACTAGGTTTATCTGTGAGCTGTAGGTTTCTTCTGGATCTTTTGAATTCGGATACGTATAATGCGTACAGAGGAGAGAATTCCAGGAAGTCCCTATTTGCACATACGGTTTCAGTACTATCATAGATGGTCCCAAAAGAAATTAATTAAATTTGTACTTCAAGTATTGTTTTTTTATTGTTTTTAATCAGCGAAAATATTTATAGACTTCGAAAGCAGGCAGTGCATTGAAGTTCAAACAAGTTTCTTGAAAAAACTCCCTTAGCCTTCAAGTATCTGTGCCGTGTATCGGTACCAACCATATTATGGGAGAGGTCTAAATCAAGGTTCACAGAAAATCCAAATTGTTAAACAAAAATTGTAAAAAGTCTGTTTACTTGAACATTATGTCAGAAAATTATTATTATTTTCAAATCTTAAAACGTTTAGTAGAGGTAGATCGTTTAGTAGGTAGGTAGTTGAATTAACGTCACACTCGAGTAACACAACGGTATACTGGTGAAAGGCCTGGATCAATATCTAAGATCCGAGGACAACACCTCGTAATTTTGAGGGAGATGACGATGTTAACATCTGAGCTGGCACCCCACAATGAGAATTCCTCACCATGCCAACGTGAGGACATATGAGGTCACGACAAAAGCAACGTGCACCAGACCCCATTACACGACGGTCATTGGTTGGAGATAAAGTTTAGAACTCGCAACCCCAATTTCCTACTCTTCCAACCGTTAAACCGCGACTATTTAAATGAAAACCTGCTCCCCTTTAACATGCGTATATGTTTATTGATACGATTATAATTTATTCTTAGATTTACTCATAGAGCAAATAATTTGAAACATAAATAAATATGCCATTGTTGATAATCCATTTTTCAAATGTCTAAGACAGCAAGATGACTCACGAGAGACCCCATAGTCACTTTGGAAATTTTTTTACTGTCATGAAAGTTCTTAAGTGAACCGGTAAAGTTAATTTGCAAGCGAAATGGAAATGAATGAAGAAATTCTTTAAGAAATGAGCGAATCTTGTTTCAGTAACTCAATTTTTAAGATTGAAAACAAAATAGATCTGGAAAAAAATGTTAATACCTGTACAACACAAACGAAATAGAAATTGAAAATATCGATCGCACTTTAGCCTTCTTAATGTTAAATCTTTTAACAAGGCAGCAGTTGGATTCAATGTAAGTAATTAGCCTTTACCTCCACTTCAATACATATAACGAAGAGGGAATTTATGTCTGTTCTGTGTACAAATCTTCACCATTTGATCAATTCTTACCAAATTTGCACTTATTCCATCGAAAGTTGAGCTCTGGTTTAGAAACTATTGATCGTTAATTAAAAATGACGTGTGTTCTCTTTCTTCGAAGAGTGTAAAGAAAAACGAGGATGCTCTGTATTTTCCTTCTAAATTTAGGTGTAAAATGTATTTTTTTGTCAAGTATATTTTGATAACAAATGTAAAATTGATGCTGAAGCAAATTTTAAAAAATTCATGTAAATTAATGTAATGTTTTACTTCAATGCAGGCGGTATATTGTAGATCGCAAGCTCAAACACGCGATTAGTTTCATTTTGATTTAATTTATTTCGTTAAAATCGTTTGCACGAATTTGATTGCTCTCAGCGAATCAGAACATCATTCGGTTTGATATTTGTGCATGGCATGTATACCTTTTTGTTTATTAAATTATTTGTTATTGTTGTTACTTGAGTTTACATTTCTCCCACACGGCCATCAATGACTTTCTAAATTGAATCGACAGTGCCCTTTTTATTTTTCTTGGTTGAACTTTCTTTTTACTTGTGTACCAGAATATTACTCGGGTTGAAATGAAGAACCCACAGCGAATAATCTTAACGTAAATCACGTACCCTATTAAAAATTTTTTTAATGCTTGATTGTTTAGTACATCTTTCAATAAAACTAAATAGTTTAATTTGAAAAATCTATGTAGTTTGAATCTGTGATGGGTTCAAAGGATTCAAGTGAATCATTGTAATTTATTAAATAATAGATGCTTAAAATCAAGACAAAACCTAAGAATCCATTTAGTTTACGAATTATTAGTGTCTCAGCATCCTTCTCTTTCTTTCTGAAAATTTATGAGAAGTATTAAACTTAAGATTCTGAGGAATAGCCATTTTGACTTAACCCATTTTTCCCTGACATGGAAGATATAAAAAGTCAGAACGACATGAAATCTGATGCAGTTTAAAGATCTGTAACCTATGAAGAGCCTAGAAGTTATTATTAATTTCTTGTTTTAAAATAGTGAAACTCATTGAAAATTCACTTTTTAGCAGGGTTGAGTATTTCATAGGGTTTGTTATATTTTTAAGTACTTTTAGGCAAGACTATTTATAATTCGATTATTTTAATAGAAGACTAAAATTAAACTATAGAGATTTTATGTGGTTTTAAATCGCAATTTTACATATATCTATATAGAATATGTAAAAGTAGTTTGAAGATTGCTATGACCAAATAATTTTATAACTAGCTATAAATTCTGCTAGATTTTGTACATCAATTCAAAAGGAAGGGACCTTTCGATCAATAAGCTGTACCTCATCGTTAATTCTACTACATCAAATAGATTATTCTTTATTTTCTGTCTATCTGATTAAGTTGGGAAAGTTAATAAAGAGTATTGACTAGACTGACGTACTCGTTAGAATTGTTTATTTAGCCTAATTAGTTTTAACTTAGTTCGCAGTTAAGAAACTTCTTCCAATTATTCTATTTTTCTGAACCTTCGCTTTCTTTTTACATTTTTTCTTAAAAGGATGTTTGTGAATAACGTATTCTTTTATTCTTTTTATTTTTGAAATTTATGTATTTCGAACTATTATATTTTGAAACATATATTTAGAATACTAAGTTCTTAATGTTGTACAGTTTCGCTTTAATTTTTCACATAAATAATTCCGTTTTCACATGCTTTAAAATGGATCGAAAACATTTATTCGTAAATAAATACTACATGTTATTGATCTCCATTTAGAATTCCCTAATTTTCTTTTGCAGTGTATAAATGTCAGGACAGTCCAATTTACTTTACATAAAAATTAATCTACTAAAAAGTTTAAAAGTCTCAAAAGATTAAAACATTAGTTTCGTCGTGAAATGGATTAAAAGAATATACTATTATGAAAATCCTTTAAAATTAAATTTAATCTAGATTTGTCTGTTACTGTTATTATGAAACAGAAACACACCAACCAGAACTTTTTCACCTTTTGTAAGGTATATTTTAAATTATTCGCAGTTTCGATAGTATAATTTTTAAATGCCACAAATAGGTAGGATCAATGCAGAATTACCAATATTTAGTGTAAGCATAATACTCCTGTCGAATAAAAATGCACAATAGAATTAGGGTTAACCATCTAGTCCCTGTCCACCAACTAGTAATTGACTAGTTCCTCATATTTTTCATTAAAACAAGAAAGTTAACAAGTTAGTTTACAGTTTTTTTAGTTAATTTATTCCAAAATAAATTAAATTATATTCTGATAGCCAATGGAATACTGAAATAATAAATACAAAATCTGGAGTTCACTTTACTTTGCTTTTATTAATAAAAAAATATGAGCAAATGCCAGCTGTCAAATCATTGAGGTGTATAAAATTTCAGAATAGTGAAATTGTTCTTAGGAAAGTGATGTCTCAATCTTAATTCATCTCAAGTCTATTTTTTTATTTCAACCAAAACTTGGCATAAAGGTAAGTAAATGTAGATAATTTTTACACACATAGTAATTTTTTATACCTAAATTAATTTTAAATCATTAACAATAATGAACAATCCATGTGATCAATCCATTGGTAGAACAAATCTGCATGTATTTCAGTAATTGACCAAACTGGTCAATTACTAGAATATTATGCAATTTTTTCATTGTGAACTAGCCACGGCATTGCCCGTGACAGTTCTTATCGTGGGGTCAAGTGTGACCAATGCTTGCTAATCCCCGGTGACCGTGGTGGCCTCGTCATTATCAAATGCGGCCAAATTCGAATTGCGGTGAGATCCAATCGGCGTGACGTCTCTCGCGAAAACCGTCGACGGGTTTGGTAAGTAGATGATGCGGGGTGAAACGTTCTTCGGGGTCCGGTAGAAAGGAGATCGTTTTACGTTCCGTTCGGCAACCTTACTTTCAATTAAATTTCATTAAATTAATTTTAAAATGTTCTAGATTGAATTTTAAAATTTGGGCTTCGTACAAAAATTGAAAAAAATTTGGACTACCAGTGTGCCAAATCCTATTACTGCAAGTGCCATAGATTCGTCAGGAACGTGCGCATAACAAACAAACACTCCCTTTTATAATAGTAGAGATATTTCTTGGTGATTAAATGTTTGGAAATTCTTTTGGATAAGTTAAATATAAAAAATGATCCTAAATCCAGTAATTGACTATGCGGTTGATTGTTGGAAGAGTTGATCAAACATTGAGAATAAATATAAAAGCTATGATTGTTTCAGTAAGGGAAGAGTGTACAGTGCTCTAATTTACACTACACCTTCTTCTTTTATACCCTAGTGAGTCCTATCCCAGCAGAAAAAAATTCAAAATGATTTGCATCTAAAAGGTGGTTACTATAGTGAGAAAAGAAATTATACTATAAGAAAAAAGAAGGGTACGATCAAGGCAGGTTACGTCAAATACACAAATGGAAATTAATTTCGCACTGAAAAAGAGAAAATACTTCCAAAGATTTAAGTGTTGAATGTCATGAATTTGTGAAAAATGTATAGGTGGCTATATATATAACAAAACGAAACTAAATTTGCTTGATGACCATGGAAATGTTGAATTTGAATTATGTTTTTTGGAGAAATTGATGGAATTTGGTCCGAGAGTAGAAAGTACTTAAAACTGCTAAATACGTCGCGGAATAAACAAAGTCTTTTCAGAACAATGTTTTCTTAATTTTATCAAAATTTGAGCCGATTCTTTTTTTAAATCATAAGTTACGATGTTCTGCAGTGTTTTTCATAGCTTCTTTAATTTACTTTACTATAACCCTGTCGGAAGAGCAACGGATTAGCAAACGGACGACTACGAATTCCAATCCAACTAAAACCGTCATGTACAAAGAGGGCTGGTGCGCGTTACATCTGTCCTGGACTCATATATCCTCACTTTGGTGTGGAAGTTTGGAGAGTGGGTTGCCAGCTCAGGTGAGTGACCTCGTTTTCTGATCGTGGTTTAAAATTATTCGATTCTTTCCCTTCGGAATTCACCCCGGATTGTCACCAATAGCCCATTGTGTTGTTCCAGTCCGACATTAATTCAACCTATCCTACCTACCTACCTATCTAGAATTTACATCGGATGCAAATATGGATACATGATTATATTTATCCATACAATCCATTTCAAATTAAGCCTAATTCTGATGTAAAACAAACTACATAAGTTTTTTCTAAGTAATCGATTAGAAATATCTTTGAATACAGCGTATGGATTCCCTTTTTGTTTAACATAACTAATTTTAAAATAAGAAGTTACACACCTCACTTAAAAAGGTTTTGTTTTGTATGGTTTATTTATTTTTATGAAACAAAATTCTACAAACCATTTACGTATTCAACCAGACTTAAGGAAAGTTGGTCGAAATATGCATATACCGCCAAGAAATTGCCCATGTCTAGTAATAATTTGCAGAAAATGGGAAAAAAAAATTAATTAAGATAAATACAAACAGAAACGAAAGTGCGATCATTGAAAATTTTTATATTTTTTAAAGCTCAATATTATTCTAATGGAAATTTCGAACTGTTTTTAACCCTCCCAGTATATCTAGGTTAAAGATAACGGGGTTAATATGGCAGCATACGTTACCCGCAGGGTTCTAATGTATAAGTGTATCAAATTTGGTATGGATTCATCAAATGTGTAGATTTGTAAAGAGAATTTGTATAGAGAACATACAGACACCAACTCTAATACTAGTACTAACCATTGCCCTATTTACGTGCTAAATATTCAATTGTTTTTTGTTCTTTTATAAAGTTTTACTTAGTATATCATGTAAAAATGTACTGCCTAGCTATATTTTATATAGTTGTACTAATGATTATATATTCTAAGTATATATATAAGTTTAAAAAATCGTGAAGTGTAATTACAAATTAACTTTAGGGAATTCGTTAGATGAAAAATGAGCACTAACTGGTCAGTCACTGACCGGTTCAACCTATAAAAATGAATAGAAAAACTTCATTTTCGTAAAGAAATTACATATTTCTAAATTCCGATTATAAATCTGCTGAAAAACCTTTTTTCTAATGCACGTCCATTAAGTTGAAAACATATTTTATGTGTAATTGGTTTTTTAAAAATAAATCTCCGTGAAATCGAGGTTATTCCACATTCGATAATCGATGCATCTCTTTCAAATTATCGTTTGCGAATATTATAAATGGTTTTTCGTGGATATTAAAGAGCGACAAAAATATTTAGAAGCTATTTCCGCTTACTGTAAAAAATAAAAATACGAATTTCATTTTCTTCTGCATGAAAAAACGTATTTATAATTTCCCATCATTTATTCCATTTAAATTTCCCTTCCTTTCCAGTTAAATTTTTCTTTACTTACATTTTTTTCCAACGAACAAAAATCACATCCTATCACATTTTATTTTTATTTTACCTGCAACTGCAATACAGGCAGGAGCCAAAACTAATGGGAATGCAGATGAAAATTCTAGATTTGGGGAAAGAGATCGGAAATTGAATTATCTTTAGAAAAGGCTTTGGGTTGATTTATTTCTTACGTCAGTGATTATTGGTGCGTTATGACATTTTCCGAGGAATAGTACATCTGAAAGATAACTGAAATTGCATTTCAGTGCAAAAACTGGAATTCTACGCTTTATATTTTCAAATTGTAAAGCTGCATTTGAAGCTTTTAATAGTACTAGGGGGCTCCACCACCTGTTCTATGTCGCTCGTCAACTCCCGAAGACTGCTACACAATCATATTTAGTTCGTTTTGCGAACTATACTTTTCAATAATGAGGGGAGGGAATTGCTTCACAATCCATCCCCATATGGATCTCTGCTGGATTGATCCCGGACTTGTAGTACTACGTTAATTGAAGGTTCCCTTCCCATTCGGTATGTCCACACTTGTGGTCTTTCATTTTCAACTTGCCTTTCAACGTTCAATTCAACATGCGTCAACGCATGCCTTATTGCATGCGCTTAGAAGCATGCACTTTACCTGTCCAATCTCATGCCTCACTTCAGTTTCAAGATGGATGAAGATGATGCTATTCTGTTAAGCTTTGGTTTCCTAAGAAAGTGGAGCCGTTATATAACAGCCGTGATACGTCATGATGCCGCGGGCATAACTAGACGGCCGTCTAAACAAAAATCCAGGGGTGTCAACTTAGACGGACAGAATACGTTGGAGAATGGGCAACACAGACGGCTGTCGTTGTTTATTTTATTCGAGAAACAAAACAAAGTGGTTTTTTATTCTCTAGTTTAAAGTTTCTAACTTCGGGATCGTTGAAGGTAGAGTAAAAATTTCAACAGATTTCAAATCAGCGTAAATTTCTACGCCAGATCGATATCAAAAACAGTTTTATTATTCAATTATTTACCATTTGATTATTTAATTATTTATTAAATAATTAATTATTTATTGAAATAAAATCACAATTAAGGTATCGATCTGGTGTCAAATTTTCCGCAGATTTCAAATCCGTTGCAATTTCCATTCTGTGTTTAACGATCCCGATTTTACAAAAACGAATTAATCAATGGCAGTCAAAGATGTTTATTTATTTCGCTCCTCTTCGTTCGAATCGTTTGGAGCAGGAAATGAAATCTGGCCGCTACAAGAGAAAAAACGTTCCCCAACTGTTTGAGACCGCTATGACGACAGTCATGAAAATGGCGGCTCCGATCATTTTCGTTACGCTCACAAACAACGCTCAAGGAAACCAACACCATGTGTTAGTATAAACGTTTTAGTGACGTCACCCACCGATACATCACGTTCGCTAGATCACGGCCACGCTTTCTTAGGAAACCGAAGCTTTAGGAGGAATCAGTTCGGCATAATTAGTGATTAGGCAAGCAAATAAACGTAGGAAATCAAGGCGAGCGATTTGGATGAAAGACTATTTCAAAACGCGTTCTGTGCATTTATTAATTCACGTTAAAATGTATTATTATTTGTTGGAGCACACATTCAAACGCGATGTTTATATTTTTATTTGATTTATTTCGCTGGAATCGTTTGCACGGGTTTCCTGTTGCTCGCAGCGAATAACAGCTGTATCTGCTAAAATCGGAACGATATTTCCCCCCGTAAATAAGCTGTTAAAAAAAAAAGAGGAAGGCGTGGTTTTGAGCCGATATTTTATTTGATCTCATCTGAGTACGAATGCCTCTCGTCTTGGATGTAGCTAACATGTATGCCTTCCTTTGCTTAGTTGAATAAATTCTTGTTTTTACTATTAGACTTGAGTTTACCTTTTTCCCACCCGCTAATCATTATTAAGGTTTAATAATAATTGGGATCTTTCCTGTTATTCTTTCGACCAATAAGATGTGGTTATTTATACCTTATGTGTGTTGGGGAACCAATAAAAATAAATTCGAAACACAATGTATAAAGTGATTACAAAACAGTTGTAAATAATCGTCTTTTCCGATTAGCTGGATTTCAAAATTTTACTTCTGAAATCAGAAGATACAACCTAATTGTGCATTTCGTTATACGTAAGTACTTATAAAATATATGAGTTAAATATGAATAATAATATTTGCATTAATCTTAGCTTATGAACTTAGATGACTTTTAGTTTACAAATAATTATATTAATAATTAAAGGATAAATAAGTGTTTAAACGAAGTACATTTATCACATTTCTCGTTGCCGGCTTAAAAATATATGTGTTTCATATTCATCCGTATATATCTTTAGAACCTTCAGCATAACTAAGAAAACTTTACTGGATCCAACACTATGTTAATATTACACTGGTATAATAAAAAGCTTAATTTGTCAGTTTTTAATTCATTACATTAAATATGTTTCATTAATGCCCATACACATAGTCAGATTTTCACTCTTCATATTCTTTCTTTAAGTCTATTTATGAAAATAAAATACATCAAAAAAAGATTAACTCATGTAGTGTTTCAACAAACAATAATTTGAACATAAATATTTTAAATGCAATCCTAATAAAGTTAAAGACTCGTGTGCTGTTATTTCGCTAGGAGAATTTAATAAATGCTCTTGACAAATTTTGAATAAATGACGTTTTTAATTATTTTTTAATTTGATTTAAAATTTATTATTACGTTATTAATTTATTTATTACTCACCTATTTAATAATTTATTTAACACTCATATGACCTGTAGTCTGCTACAAATTTAAGAGTTTGATAGTTATTCATGATAACACTAAAAAATAACCCAACAACAACTTCGGTTCACCAAAACACTGCAAATTGAAAGTTGAAGCGCACAGAGAGATAGGCTGTTGTGTGTGTGTGTGTGTGTGTGTGGAACTCCTTGCGTTACGCTGTGCGCTATGAAAGACTGCTACTTCTGACTCATCTCGGGCATGCCTTGACGCATGCATCCCTTGCGTCGAGGCGTGCGCTGAGGCATGCGGAGAGGCATACGGAGAGGCAAGCAAAAGCACACAAGTGTGGACATACCTATTGCGATATTTATCGCATGCGCAAGAGTAACGGAAAATTGCCTTCTTTTTTTGCGAGATTAGCGGATTCGTATATAAGTCGACCCCCGTTCTTTAGCTTTAGAAAACGTTCAAAAAATTATCGGCTGATACACGGAAATAAACGGTAAATAAAAAACAAAATGTTTAAAAAAAATCTCAATAACAAAACATCTCATTTTCACATAAAAAAGGAAATATTTTAGCACAACACATTGTTAAAATTCACAGAGGAAATATCATCATAATTTTAAATGTTTTAGCTAATCCGTATTGTTGTAATAGAACATCTTAATACTTTCATATTCGACTGTTGCTGTGGAAACGGCGACCGAATTTGATTGTTCTTCTGAGAACATTGCAAACTCAATAGCGCGTGCTCTCAAATTTTATGAATGAATTACTTTAAAAATATAACTGTATTTATCACGTCTGCGATTGCTCCAAATTCATTAGTCCGTTGAACCACAAGACTCACTATCACGTGATTCGCTATTACCAATCACAAAGCGAATAAACCTGAAAAAGGTTGCACAATTTTTTTTTATAATAGAAAGATAATCACGTATTCTAATATTTTGACATTGTCATTATCCACCACAAACATTGATTAAGTTTTAAAAATGCCTAAAAAAAGCTTTCACATTTTAAATTGATATAAGAGTATTTGAGCAAAGTTGTAAAAAGTTGAACTGACTTCGTAATTTACTACCTGTATCAGTAAAAAAATTTGCACTTGAAAACAAGATTTTAAAGGTTCGAATACTGTGAGAATTACGTCTAAAAATAATTTTTAACCATAATTTTGTTTATATAGAAAATAATACTTTTATGCATAGAGATAAAAAAAAATAAAATAATAAACTGATTTCCGTACTAAGGGTTTTTATAAATTTAACCTGAGATGTTTACTTATCCAAACTTTACAAGCCCACCTGTTATAGCATGTCCCCTATGCAAGACAGTGGTTTTATTTTTCTAAATAATTCCTCCTTACACGAAATACAAGAGTCCAAAGTCTTACTTTTTGCGATGGCTGCAAAACCAATCTGGCGAATGATTATTTGTACCAGGCATGCGACATCAACAACAAAACATCGATGTTCAATATTAAAACATCGTGTATTTAAACTTTTCCCTTCAAAGTAGTGTAAAGAATAGACCTAGAAGGCCTCAAAAAGGTTTTTAAGTCCGTCGTTCCAAGTATAAAAAAAACGATACTCGTAACCTTGTAGAGACAACTAGTCAAAAAGAATTGTCAATGGCCTCTGAAGTAAATTACGAAAGTCAGGTATATGATTGTCTAATTGAAATTGTCAGAAAGCTCTTTGTTGCTTTTCCGGAAGAGGAACAATTATGAAAACGACCGGTGTCTTATTAAAATGTCAGTAAAATTATCTGTTCGGGCTATTCAAGTGTTTGGGCTAATAGTTGATGCTCATTTTTCTATTTACCATTTAAAATTACATAAGCAACGTAAAGAACATTAACTATAATTTGTATACTCCATATAACAACAAAATTAAATAAGCTAAACGCTGGTTACTCTTTTGGAATTATTATCACGGAAACTTCAGTTGCAACAAAAACTTGTTACTTATCAACTGCTCTGTTATACAGTTACGTACAATTCATGAACAATCCTTCAGACTGATTTTGTCGAAAGATAGTATCATAAATACAATGATAATGAGGGGCTGCGATGGCGCTGAACAGAAAAGATACCGGCAATTTTTATTTCAGAAAAATATCAATCTGAGCAAAGTGAGTTTTGTATTTCTATGGTACCTTTTTGTACTAATAAGGGTAATAAAGTATTTGTTTAAAATCTGCTCCATCATCAACCAGACATTGTCGTTCCATCAAATTTCTTTTTGCCAAGTAATAAGTCTATTTAACTTTTAGGGAAGTTAATAACGTGCATTGTAACTTTAAAACTGATATAGATGTGACGTTTTTAAATAGACGCTGATAGATGTGACCAAACATCGAACACACATGTTATTCTAACAATAGAAACACCGCTCACAGATTTTATAGAATGCTGAAGGAATTACAGTCTGCTATTGGATTCGGATTTTCAGATAAACTGATGAATTTTCTGAGCACGAAACAAGTTTAAGATGTATGCATTTTAGAAAGTACCATAAACTATACATAAAATACTAGTCCATAGAAGTATCATTTAGCTTCTGGCATTCTTCCAATTGGCCCGCTCTTAGAAGCGCAAGAGACAAGAAATAAACGCAATAGGCGATAAGAGAACTATTTACTATAAAAGTAACGATAACTGATACGAATAGATTTAATGAATAGTCTAGATTTAATGATTCCACCTAGATTGTTAAAATGACACACTGTGAGTAGTGGGGTACTAGATTGTATCTAGACTCCTCAGAAAACACGATTAGCTAGATCAGTGCAGCAATAACCTGTGAACAGTGCTGGAAAACGTATGATGATGTGTCACCATCCTCCATTATTATGCTAACGTCTTGGACATTGCTATACGATTCGTCACCTCCATACGTAACGTGCCTATCTTCCATTTCTAAACGTAGGTGTCCAGATTATTCATTGATAACTTTTTCTGTTTTCTTATCGCAAAGTGCGTGTTATTGTACTAGCGTTTCGCCAAACTCGTTCTGCAATATCAAGATACGACAAACCACATTCACTAAACCCATTAATGTATTCTCCCTACTACTGCAATACCACTGTTGACTCATTAAGGCCCCGTTCACATGAGGCGTTTCAACGCGTGTATGGCGAGGCTAGCAAGGTCCCGCCGTTAAATTATGTTTATTTATTCCTTTGAATAAAGTATTTATCTTTGCGACCTTGAAGAGCGGGACCCTGATAGCCTCGCCAACGCGCGTTTTACTCGCCTCATGTGAACGGGGCCTAAAACCGTCAACAATTTATAATACATGCCTCGTCTAGCGAACAAGGCGTGTTTACATACTACCAGAGGAATACTAATTGATTTCACAGACGCAATGTTTAGGCCCTGTTCACACGGGGTGGTTTTTCTAACTCGCGTTTTCCAAGGTCAGCTTTTCGTATACATAAATTATATTTTTTATTCCCCTAATTCAAGTTTCTATCTTTGCGGTCGTTGAAGATCGACAGGAAATTTCAACGGATTTCAAATCAGCGTAAAATTCTACGGCAAATCGATACGAAAAACAGATTTATTATTTAATTATTTACCATTTGACTATTTAATTATTTATTAAATAATTAATCATTTATTTATGAAAATCACATTTAAACTATCGATATGGTATAAAATTTTCCGCTGATTTGAAATCCGTTTAAATTTTCACGCTATCTTCAACAATCGCAAAGATAGAAACTTGAATTAGGGGAATAAAAAACATAATTTAATGTATATGAAAAGCTGACCTTGGAAAAAGCGCGTTAGAAAAAAACGCCTCATGTGAATAGGGCCTTAGGATTTGATTTTTGATACCTTTGATATATTCCGAGTCAAGTTTCAGGCTAGCATCCTATTTGCATACTCAACTGAGATTTTAATTTGTCATGATAAACTATCCTTCAGCCAATTTGCAGGTCAATCCAAAACTCTTTCTCGGTATTGCATTTTCAATAAACTGCAATATATATATATATATATATATATATATATAAATGGATTGTTTAAGTCATTGTAAATATTGGTTCTAATTAGCTTATTTGGTTTCAGAATTCTGGGATTTCAGTATAATGAACGTAACATTTTGCTGTTGCCTCATTAAAAATGTATTTCAAACAAAAGATAACTAATAACGGCAACTATCTTCTGTATTAAATTTGTGAAATATCTATTCGATACAATATTAAAATACTATGTAATGTATTCAATAAACTTTGTATGATAAAAACTACTATTTTTATTCTGTCTGTGAGATTAGATTTCAGATAGATGATAATTTAAAAATAAACTAAACAAATGTATTCTAAATATGAATTCCCTTGTAAATGGAATAAAATACCTTGTATCAAATGAATAAAAAAAGTAACTTGTAACCCCTATAAATACTATCGAAAAGATCGTGAACTTTGCTTTGGGAGTGTGAACGAAATGCTGAAACAAACCCCAACACCCTAACCTCAGTTGTTTCTTCCGAATCTGAAAGGTTCAATCAGCGATGCCAACATACATTGGAACAATAAAAACTAACCCCTCTTAGTAATATGCACCGCACGCATCTTCATAATTTTGAATAAAAAAAA
Source organism: Metellina segmentata (assembly GCA_947359465.1). Classification (NCBI taxonomy): domain Eukaryota; kingdom Metazoa; phylum Arthropoda; class Arachnida; order Araneae; family Tetragnathidae; genus Metellina; species Metellina segmentata. The sequence goes on along the minus strand of OX375878.1, from coordinate 17,330,906 downwards.
ATCAATTGAAAGTTTTACATTCTACAAACTGCGCGGAAAAGGAATTTTTTTATATTCTTTTTATCAATAGGAAAAGAGGTTGTAGAAAGAATGTGGGATGAACAAAAACCTTATCGAAAGGACACGCGTACAGCTTCAAACTTTGTTACCGTGAATACATTTCTGGGATTCACAAGAAAGGTAATTCAGTTTTTGAAGCGTGTTGCGAATCACAAATATTTTTCTCTTAAGAACAGCGCGTAGTATCACATCCGTCCTCCAAATTCCAAACAGGATTATTTTCCTATCACGTACTGAATTTTTCTATTCACACAGAGCATGTGGAATAAAACCGAAGGGTACAGCTATGGTCAGTGCAAAAGTGAGCTTTCATTGCATAGTATGCGAGTTTAAGCGATCGAGTGCAGTAATCAGTTATGCTACAGATTATCTAGGTAATGTTCAGATTAACTAGGGTGACCCGTTAAAGTGCCGAAAATTGTTTCCATTGATTAAATTACCTGGATAATCTGCAAATTACCTATATAATCTGCACATTACCTACTAGGCACTCGTTAAAGTGACAACAAGATCTTTGTTGGAACAACAGGAAGGTACTGTCAACACATCATACCTTTGAATTATTCGATAATCTCGAGATGATTCTTTTTTCTTGGAAACTTTTATTCGCTTTACATGTTCAATTATGGAATCATACTTTCGTTTTGTCATTAAAACACTATTATATTTTAAATCTTCGCGAAAGAGGTTTGATAAGAATCTTTTCTTCATGTTACTCACCAATTCGGTGCTTACTTGCATACTAGGAGTTAAATTTATCTGCTTTTAAAAAAATCACTACACAAATTCACGCGCTAACAGGCAGAAACGAATTTGAAAGCAGAATTGGCTATGCTACGCACTGGTAGCCGACGAAAATTATGAGAAATAAAAACAACCGGCGACTACAAGACGGTTTTCGAAACCAAACTAAAACTAAAAGTGTAGGGAGAGGGGGAAGGTGTAGGGAAAGGAAATGAGGGAAACAAACATTTGAACTTTAACGATACGGAAGCCGTTAATGTGCACATTACCTAGGTTAAATGCGGGAAAACTCTTGATTCCGAACGTTAACGGAGCAAATCAGTTAATCTGTAGATCAGCTACGTTATGTGCACATTAACGGCTTTCGAGCACTTGTGGTAGCATATATACTAGCATAATTAATTAAATATTGATTGAAAGTGATCATACAAATCACTTCTCTTTCATGAAAAGAATTCAAGTGTCATTTAAATGTACGGAAAATAATTCTTCGACATCGTTTTAACTGTTTAATAGCTTCTACAATTCATTTCGGACTCAAATATCTATGCATGATTATATTCATCCATATAATCCATTGTATATTTATCGCACTTGTGCTGTATAATAAACAACTAACGGTTTTTTCTAAGGTGGCTACTACAGAAGTCACCAACCAGTAGCTGAACACTTCGGCACATTTCTCAGTAACACAAGCAAACTATTTTATTCCACAACAAATTAAATTTATGTTCTTATAGCCGATGAACTGCTGCAATAAATGGTATCAAACCTTAAAAGTTCATTAATTTGTACTTTTATTGATTAAAATAAAAACAAAAATCGGGCGTCAAAAATCATTGGGATATACGAAATCACCGTATAGTGGAATTGTTCTGTGAATTGATGTCTCAATCTTAATTCATCTCAATTTGGTTTCTTATTTCGAGCTAAAATTTGGCATAACGGTAACAAATAGCCCTAATTTTTATTTTAAAAAATGGTGATTCTTTTCATATCTAAATTAATTTTAAGTCATAAGCATTGCGGTGAATGTTTTGGTAGAACAAAACTGCATATCGTACCCCGGCAAGAAAAGTGAAACAACTCAATTATTGCAGAATATGAGAAAAAAAAATATCAACTTAAAGAATACTATAAAACTTATATTGAAATACTATAAGCTTCTTTCAAATTTTAGTTAAGTATTTATGTCTTTAAATTCTAATATATTCCATAGAATAGTAGTATAGCACTCTGGGACACCTCATACATATTTTTCAATGACATAACATCAAAATTTTTATTTTTTGAGGTGTCTTGACGGAGTGCGATATGTTCCAGTAATTTATCAAGGTGATCTACTACTGAGTTTTTAGGCAACAGTCGATTTTAAATTTGAAGTTAGATATTTGATTATGTCTAAGTGCTTGGCAATTATTTGGTGGTAAATAAAATATAAAATATGAGCCTGTATCCAGTACTTGATCAGGTTGTCCATTATTGGAAGAGAAGATCAAGCACTAATGATAAATATAGAAGCAGTGATGGTTTTAGTAAGGAAAGAGTCTGTGTAGTACCCTAATTTACATAAAACCTTCTCCAGTGAGTTCTATTATTCGATTATAATTCTAGAGCCCTAGACCCTCCTACCTCAATACCCTCGTGCAGCTTTTGGGACAAAAGGAGAAAGAAAGGATAAAATAAAAGAAGTTCAAAGAGTAAATAAGAATCAAGGCAGGTTACCTCAAACCAAAAGAGAAAGTAATATCAAGCGGATAATATAAATCCTCCCAAATATACTCAATAACAAAAAAAGAATCGATGCATCAAGAAGGTGCTGAATTACAGTGGTGCCGGGATCGATCCATTTGAAACGCCGCTGACTGGGGACGTATAGTCTTTAGAGACGAGTCCCGTTTCCAACTGTGTCCTGACGACAACCGAAGACGCGTCTAGAGACGTCCAGGGCAGCATGGGGATCCTGCACTTACTATCGCACGCCACACATGCACTCACCAGGGCGTTATGGTCTGGGGTGCCATCACCTTTTATAACCGGACTCCTTTGGTTATCATTTCTGACACATTTACAGCACAGCGGTGAGTAGACGACATTCTACGACCGGTTGTGTTACCGTTCCTTTTGCGACACCCCGGATTTACTTTTCAACAAGATAATGTCCGGCCGGCACGTGTTGCTATGAATTGTCTTCAAGCTTTCTCGACACTTCCTTGGTCAGCTAGGTTTCCTGATCTCTCTCCCATAGAGAAAATTTGGGACGTTATGGGAGGACGATTGCAACCATGTTGATCGTTTAGCCCGACAGTTAGAGACACTTTGGCAAAAATTTCCGCAGGACACCATCCAGGAACCTTTTCAGTCTATGCCACGCCGGGTGACAGCTTGCATTCAGACCAGATGTGAATCAACGCCTTATTGACTTCCTCCCTTTGAAACGGTCAAACTCTGAAATATATCATTCAATTGTTCTGAAATTTTAATCTGTCGATTTTCTATGTATGTTCTTCACATTCATCCATTCTTATCGCAATAGGACAGCTTGTTGCGTCGATTTTTTTTTGTTACTAGGGGGCTCTGCCCCCTGCTCGCTTACGCTCGCCAACCCCCGGGGATTGCTACGCAATCCCATTTGGTTTGTTTCGCAAACCAACACTCCGTTTACATATGGCATTTGGTTTGCTTCGCAAACCAACATTCCTTTCGCAGAGTGAAACTATCTGAATAATTTGTATTATCCAGATTTCTTTACGGTCCATGACGTCACAGCGAGGGCTTCGCCCCCTGCTCGCTTACGCTAGCCGACTCCCGGGGATTGCTACGCATTTTCCGTTTGGTTTGCTTCGCAAACCAATACCTCTTACGCAAGTGATTTCACTCTTTTTTACTTTAACACTTAATGCACCCTAAACTAATAGCCGCATGAGTAAAAAATCTTCTGCATCTTGTTCCCTGTACAATTTTAAGTAAACCCTGTTAAACTCCAAACTTTACGATGTGTACTTTGTACTTTATCGGTAAACCGTCTGAGAACAGAGGGAAAAAAGCGAGCCTTTTTCCTCGCCAAATAAAAAGAAATAGTTTTTATGGCAATTGTTGCTACGATAAATTTGATATCTGGCAAACCCGATAGTCAAAAATACAACCCTCCGCGAATACAATGCTCCGCGAACTGAAAAATACGAAATTTGTGTCACCAACTTTTGATTGCATCGAATTTATTTATGAACCAATTTTAAAAATAATGGTACCGTAATAAAGAGTATAGTCTGAGGTATACTGCGCTATTTTCAAAAAGAAACTAATAGTAATACGATATAGATATGACAGTTTTAGTTAACGGTTGTAACAAAAAGTAGCGAAAATATCCAAAGATTCCGAATTTTGTATGACCAACTTTTGATCGCATCCAATTCAATTATTAACCGATTTCAAAAATAATAGTACCATAAGAAAGAGTACATTCTGAGGTATACAGCGATATTTTAAAAATAAAAAACTAATAGTAATAAGATATAGATACGGCAGTTTTAAAAAAAAAGTAACAAAAATGTCCCGATTTTTCCCGAATTTCAAAAAAATATTATCAAGAACCAAATTGAAATTTAAAAAAAAAACTCGACGAGCTGCAAAAATTTACGGTGAGAGGTACTCTTAAAAAAAACTCACGACTCAAAACTGAAAATTTGTATGTGTTTTGCTCACTCGCGGAAGAAATTTCGCTTCTTCAATTTTGACACTGAATAAACCCTAAACTAATAGCCGCATCGGAAAAAAATCTTAATAAATGTCCATGGAATACGATGAAGAACAAACCATGTTAATTTGATTTTTTTTCCGATCAGTACTTTCTCGGGAAACTGTCTAAGAATCGAGCTAAACAACACAGTTTTCAATCCTGCGGCGTCGGTGGCTGCGGTAACATTTTTTAATATAGAGAGATAGAGTAGATTTAATTCTGAAGTTGATGAATTTGCTTAAAGTGTGAAAGTAGCTGGCAAAACGAAAATAAATGTAATCTAAATCATATACTGTAAATGTGATAGTTCCTACAACCATATATAAATTGAAAAAGACATGCTTTACAGTATGGATTAGATGATTTTAGTCTGATGACACTGAAGATGTCGATTTTGTGTGCATGTGTTTTCAAGTAACTGATAAAATTTGCGGCGATTGTCTTTAGTTTCTGTTGTAATTATTACCAAAGAATTATCTAATACTGCCTCCAATATTTATTTTATTTGCTTGAATAATGTTAATTATTAATATTAGTTTGTTAAAGATTTTGACTAATTTGCTTGTTTATTATTAGTACTAGTCATTATTATCAAAATTATGGGTCTGTCCCTTTAGGTTTGATCCCGGACCGTCGCCAATAGCCTGTTGTGTTGCTTCAGTGCGACTTTAATTAAAATACCTACCTGTCGATTTCGGAAGATTAAAATTTAGTGACGAAACAGAGGTTTAAAATGGATCAGGTTCTGTGAATTCGGTTTCATCGATAATAGGAGGATCATCGTTGAACGAGGGGTCAACTCGAATGGCCATTAATGTATGCTTAAATTGAGGCAACGAAGATGATATAGCTGATGTTACAAAATTAGAGTATATTTATGAACGCATGTGTAATAGCCCACAATTCTAGATACGCTAAGCCTTCGGCTTGGAGCAAAGAGAGCAAGCAAATTTATCAAATTAAGAGCGAGCTAATGGATCGAAATATGACGTTACCTGACCTCTTTCGTGCTCGTCGCAAAAGAGGTGGGACACAGCGGATTTGAAAAGATATTTCCTTTGTGTTTCATGGAAGAGGAATGAAAGGAAATGTACTGTAATCTAGGATGTAGCGCATCCTTTAATGATTATTTTCAATACATTTTAACGATGAATATCTGAAAAAACATTCTTTCACCTTCATTTTTAAATTACAATTAAATACTTGTGTGTGAAGAACTGAAATCAGTTTAAGGCCCGGTGCACACATCCGGTATTTCAACGTGCGTCGCCACTGCAGCACCGAAGCCCAACTGTGCACAAATAACCGTGAAATGACGCACGAACTCACTTCGCGCCATTTGCGATAAATATTCTATCGAATAAAACGTGTTTATTTCGCTTACTTCGAGTAAAAAAAAGGATATTTTGAAACAAAATAGACGTTTCTGGATGTAACCATTTTTTAACTATTATTTATATTCCATTTGTTTATGAAAACAAGGTACTTTAGAACGTAGACTCATGTGCGGCGCCGTGGGGAACTGCGGTACAAATTACACACAAGTTGGACGTGCGTCGCCACAGCGGCGCTGGAGGCATGTGTGCACTGCTCCATTGGATCTAATGTATCTCAAACCGCACTTGCGTTGAGCCAGCGGCGCCGTCCGTTGAAAAACCGGATATGTGCACCGGGCCTAAGTGTCTAACGATTTTATTGCGCTTTGCCAAACGATAAAGAATAGTTGTCCGAGTGGTCAAGATCGCCTCTAAGTAGAAATGAGCTGAGAATCTTCAAGGCTCCTGTCGGGCATATTGAATTTTCTTTACCCCTTGTCCTCGAAGAAACCTCCCACACGAGCTCTTTAAATAATTATTAATTTTAATAAGCAATTCAAATATTTACGAACGGAACAAGACAGTACATACTTAAACTTTTACTGGGAACATAAAACAATAATAATATTTTCTACGTTAGAATAGTCAATTTTTTGTTCAACTGTTTTATGCAGACAGATTTCCTCTTATAATGCAGTTTATAAAGACGATTTAGAAATAAGGGACATATATTAGTGCTGCGACTACTTTGGTAACAGTAATTATTGCGAGAAATTTGAATAGTTTGTAAAAAGTTATTATTTGACTATTGTTTTAAAAAATGTATGAAAGGTATCTATTCTCATTTTTAATATGAATGCATTTAATAAAGTATCATAAATGTTGTGAACATATTAATTTTTACCTGATTTTAGAAAATGAGCCGAATTTGGAAAAGCAAAATAGTTATTTAATCTTTAAACGCTATCTCAATTTGAAAAAAAAAAGGTGCTATTTTTTGAAAACCGAAAAACCGTGACTGCCAACTCGCCGTAGCCGGACTATGTTGTGGACGGAATGTTCAGTAAAAACCAGGGACAATCATATTTCCAGACAAGGACTTATTTATAGCCACTCTAGTAATGTTAGGCCTTAACATTTAATTCTAGCAACGTGCTGAAATAGCATTCTAGAAACATTACAAGTTACACCCCTCGTCATCTGACCGTGGTTCAAAATTACGACGCGTTGTCCGTGAATCTTTCCCTTCGGGATTGATCCCGGACCGTCACCAATAGCCCGTTGTGTTGCATCAATGGATGTTAATTAACTACCTACCTAGTTACACCTCAAGTTTCGAATTAGGTTCTTAAGTACTAGCATCATCTGTATTAATCTTTAGAGAAAAATTCTCCCATAGGCGAGTTATATAAATTTACCTAATTTAAAAATAAATTCCAATTTTTGTAAGAAAAGCACTCGTAAACGAAGGTGCTTGAGATAATTCTACAGTTAAGGGGTCCGGAACACAAAAATTGTCAAATTTTCGAAAAAACTTTTTATTTATTAAAACATTATCTGTGTCTTTCTGTTTAAAATGACGTCTGAATCATGTTTCTATCTTAATTAGAACAAGAGATTGAATTATTTGTGTGGTTCGTTGTTTTGAAAATCTAACAGTCAAGACAGCTGTTGTCATGGCAACAACATCTGTGAAAGACGTTAGTTAAGTTTACTGAGACCTTTAAACTATGCATAAAAAAAGGTAGAACTTGCAAAAATCAAACTAAACCGAAGATTTAAGAGTAAAGAAGGAGTTAGATACTCATCTGAATGCTATTAAAGGGTATTTAAACATTTTATTAATTGTAAATCTGTCTTTAAAACTTTAAATGCGTTTTTCTCCATGATGCCTATTTTTAAGATTTCCTGTATTCAAATTGTTATTAGTCAAGAACCGATAAAGTTTAAGGGCTGAAATTTGGAATACATCTTTTTCAAACAGCAATTTTGATTCAGCAAATTTGAAAGAAATATATACTTTAAAAATATAACTTTTTAAAAATAAAGGACCTTAAAATTTCAGTCAAATATTTTTCATTCAAATATTTTTTATTTTTTATTGAATTAATATTTTTAAATTTGCTGAATCAGAATTAAAGTTTATAAATTTGTGAATAATTTACTGCAAGAATTTTGAAAATTGACCAAGAATATTTTGAGTTTTAACAATTTGAAATGACCCTTCTTTTTTCAAAAAATTTTAATTAAAATTTTTTTTTAAACATTTTGGAAAACTTTTGTGTTGTAATTTTGTTTATTAGTTAGATGGGTAATCAGTACAAAAAAAATCGAAATTCTAAATTAATTAATAAAATTTTTTTTTCTGATGTGTCCCGGATCCCCTTAATAGAAAAAGTATTCTCCATGTTTTGCAACTACTAAGCATATAAGAATATACAAAAAAAAATTTTTTTGGTTCTCCTATTTTCCCGAAAAAGAAAACATCACTGTTCATTTTTTCCGATTCCCTTCACTGAATCAGAAAAATGTCATAACCATGACTCAAAAGTCGCATTATTTTGTATGCCTCGTTTGCAAATGGTCTCGGCAAATGCGATCTTTCTCAGAGACAGGGCTCTTTACCTAAAGTCGTTTCCATAGCAACGATAATTCGTAACGTAACGAGTGACTTTTTCCATCCGAGAGAGAGGACGTTTTTGGTATTTAAAGTGACCGTAAAACTGACGCTGTAGAATTTCGTTCGATTGAGTAGGAATTCAGTAATGACGATGAAGCAAGGGCTTAGTTGACTCTGGGAATTTTAAGAGCTCCTGTTTGGTTCACGGTTTTATTTGTTATATTTTACTGGCAGTTTTGACTTGCGAACGATCGTTAAAATAAAAACTCCGTTCTCGCTAGATCGGTTTTTTCAAAAGCAACTTAAGGAAACTATGGGAAAATTAAGTAGAATAACCTTTACGAATATTTCAGCACTTAAAAATAGTTTCGAAGTAAGTACATTTATAAAATTTATTCAACGAGTAAGGGAGAATTACCGAATTTGGTTCAGCGCCTAGTTTGACCACTGTCGTAACCTGACCTGTATAAGGCATTTGTTCCGAAAAATAGGCAATTTAGGTATTGCATGGGCGTAAGAAGCAATGGAATCATTTTTATGAGAGCAGCACGTGGCTGCAGTTTGTGAATTGGTATTGGCATTTAGACAGCATCAATTAAATATTTTTACAAAAGACCAACAGTCCTTACGCTGTTTTAAAGTAGCAAAACACGTTATGAAATATTCAGACTGCACTTGCTTGGCTACAATTTACTATGATAGTTTCGTTAATCTAATTTAAAGGTAAGGTTATAGATGATATATGTTTTAATGTTTATACAAGTTGCACAGATTGTACCATAAACAGTTGCTAGAATTGTACTAGACTAAATGAGGGTTGGTGGTTCAAATTGGGGATCCTTCCAAGGAAACCTATTTCTTTGATTGAACCGATGATACAATTTAAATGTGCAGATTTTTCACTGTTCTAAATTGTAATTTTTCAAAAATAAATTACATTGTTTTGAAGACATAAATAGTAATATTTTCCCAATTACTACCCTTATTATAAAAAATACTTCCATATCCATATATATTAAACAATCTCTCGATCTTTCTTCCTATTGACGTTTCTATAATTTTTCTGGTGTTAATTATACATATATTTGAACATTTAGAAATTTTGCTCCTCACTTCTGGCCAAAATATCCTCACTTTGAAGTCAGATATCTAAACAAGTATTAAATATTTAAATTTTATTTCTATTATAATTTATAAAGTGCAAAGATAGGAAACAAATGACACCTCAAACGTCTTGCTAACACAAAGGAGGCTGGAGCTAGACTAAATAAATGAGAGCGGCAATGCGCATTTTCGGGACTTAACTTTGCGCTGCGATTTCATCAGTCGATGACGTCAGAGCATGATAAATGAGCATTTATAACATTCTTTGTTGGATGCTCTTTTGGACACAATGTCGTTCATTTATGTATCATTTATATTTTTCAAGTCATTAAATTTTTCACACTTACGCTTTTTGTGACAGTTAAAAATTAAAAATTAAAAAATTATTTTCTGACCAAATTTGGCTCAAGGGCCATAACGTTAAGATAATCATGGTATTTAAAGAAGAAAAAGAATAGAGAAGTTCATGAAATGCGCAAAATATAAAAATTGTACAAACAATTGTCAATGGTCACTCATAAGAGATTCGAATCCAATTACTTTTACCCTCCTAGTGTTTGACTCGACGAGGAAGCTCGTAATTTTAGCAAAACTGAGCAAATCTTCATGAAAAAGGTATCTCTTCCATAAAGATCTCGTCGTCTGTTGTAGTTAAAAGAAAACTGACTAGATTTGAGGAAAGAGGTATCTTGTACATCAAGATCTTGTATCTTGTAGTTAGAAGGAATCTAGCCAGATCTTCATGAAAGGGGTATTTCATCCATCAAGATCTTGTCTCTTGTTGGAAGTAAACTGACCAGATCTTGAAGAAAGAGGTAACTCGTCCATCAAGGTCTTGTCTTCTTTGTAGTTAGAAAAAAACTGACCAGATCTTGATGAAAGAATTAATTCGTCCACTTGGAGGGTAAAATAGATTTTGTAAGGTAACTTCTCTTCTGTCATTTTCTTTCCGGTGTAACATCCCGTGTTTCTGAACAGAGCACTTAATAGAGGGCGCTTTCTCCCAATCTGGCTGTGCACATGACGTCAGGGATTACCTCAACAGGAGTCTGACTAGCCAGCTAACGTCTTGGGAAGACGGTGTAGTCTTATGTAATCGCAGACGTTTTGCGATTGCGCTAATATGGTTTGGTTCTGTAATGTATCGGTGATGGATTTCGTCTGTAAATTTTTAAACTGTAGCTTGTAGATGAATAGAAAATATTTGTTGTGCTAATATAAGAATTTTAATATAGAAATCGTCGGTATGGTACACCGGATGCTATACGCCGTCCAAAACTTAGGCTCATTTTTCCAACTTCACTTCTCATGGCCAAACATGGCTCCTGCGCCATAAAGCCGCAAAATCAACCCTACGTTCAACCCACTTTACTTCCATTCTGTATTTGAATTCCACTGAAGTGGATCGAATAAAATAGGAAAGATCAAAGAGCACGAGGGCATGTGCAAATAACAACCGGAACGAATGAGGTTCGAGCTGTTCAAATATTATCAAGTTCATGTATTTCTCTAAATACAAACACAACTTCAAAAGCTATACTAGTGTCTTCTTTAAAGTATGACTGAAAGCCAAATTGTTTGGAAGTTCATGGAAACCATGCGCGCGTAACGTCAAGTGTATAAATTGCTTTCATGAACTCAAGTGAATAGTTTTTACTTTTTACATACACTGGAAACGAATCTGAGCAAAATATTGTCGTGCAGATTTACTGTAGGTAAGTTAACCTCTTCGTGTATATTTGCAAAAGGCAAGCGAGGACAAAGATTACTGATCTCAACTCGAGACTTTATTATTCACTTGAACTCAAGTCAAGTCAAGTAGTTGAATTTCTCGGAGCCCCGTAGGGGCCTTCATCTCCAGTATTGATGGATAAGTGGCATGACAGATGGTGCTTTCAGGTTAGGGAAAGAATGGGGTGGGTGTTAGGAAGATGTCAGGAGCTCGTTCAGCGTGGTGCAGCCTTGTTTGAAATACAAGTGCCACCTACATCGAGGAGCGTGGTTTAAAAAGCTCTTGGCTTGCCGAAATCGTACGGCCAATGAGGGATTAATTGCGAATGTTGATGCTTTGGGGTGACAATCTATTGCCAATTAACATTGATGCTCTTGGGCGGGCTTTGTTTTTTGGAAGAGTTGGGTCGTAAATTTCGATTTCTTGGATGGAGGAATTTGAGTTATTGGCGATGTTTTTGAAAAAATTTTGAGCAAGGTTGCCGATGAACTGACCAAGATGGGGTATATTAGTGGCAGTTAGGATGTCAATATTTCTGTAAAACCATCTGGCCTGGACAATGGTTCTGAGGGTGGTATTTTGGAGGACAATAATTTTATTGATGTTTGTCTTGGCTTATTCACTTGAACTGAGTGATACATCTTCTTTTATACCTTTTCCGAAAATGAATCGAACATTCGAGAATTCGAAAGTTCTAGAAATTAACATAAGTATATTACTGAAGAAGTGAGAAACAAACAGAAAGGAAACTTCAAAATGAAATCTACTTTTAGGCCACTTGCCTCTTGTGGGATTGGAACTCCGTACCTTTCGATTCGCAGTAAGGTGCAATACCGACTGAGCCACGATTTTCAGACGAAGGGAATACGTTTCGCTACAATATTAACATTAAGTACACGAATTGCTTGAGATTAGTAAAACACATCATTTCATACAAACAAATCTAATCGCTTTATAGTTGGGCCCATTTTACTTCCAGGACGACAACGCCAGTTATCATGTTGCGAGGTCCACCATGGATTGGTATGGTGACAGTGGAGTTAACCGAATGAACTGGCCTGCCAAGAGCACAGACCTGAACCCTATCGAGAATCTCTGGGACGAGTTGGATCGCCGAATTATGGGGTGCAACAACTGTCCAAAATCGGTGAAGGAACTTGCATGTCTTCTCCAAGCCTAATGGAAGAAAATACCACTAGCCGTCATACAAGGAATTGTGGAAAGCATACACCGGAGGGTTGAGGCTGCAATTGCCTCTCGTGGAGGCTTTATATACTATTGGATATGAATAAATTTCGTTTTTCTTTTCTAACACGTGTACAAATACTTATTGGTTGATAGTGTATACATATTTTTTTAATTTATACATAGTGTATACACATTTGACGGTGTGTGATCACTGGCTATGTATAAACCTTTTTTCACCACTATCAGTCAACTTTTTGTTCATCTCTGGTTATGTATTAAACCTTTTACCACCCCCATCTGTCAACATGCCTTGCTTTCGCAGGGTGGTTTTTGAACAATACTGGTGAAACAATATTATTGGAAAACTTAGTTTTTGATCAACACTGGTAAAACAACATGAGCTGCGTATGTAAATCATTTTATACTCATCATACATATCATTTTTCCATGGCGATTTCGAAAGTAACGTTTTTTGATATTTGGTATCTCGTTTCGCTCGTGACATCACACAACCAATCGATACAATTAGAAACTCCGTTCACTCGTGACGTGCCACAAGCAATCGAAACTTTAATCACAGGAGAATCTAGCATTATATCCATTAGCTGATTCTATTACCAAAAATATCTCGACTCGTCTGATGAAATCTCTCAAAGTTATATTGATTTTATTTTCCGTAATGCCAAATTATTCAAAAAGAGTCTGAAAACCTACTCCTTCAGAGATAACGTATGCATCGCAAAAGTAAATAAGAAGTCTCCAGGACTTCGCATAAAACAACACGAGTTACCGTCAAAAACAAGTTTTTTTATTTCCAGCTCAAAATAAACAAACACGAAACTGAAGTTGCGCCGAATAAATAAGTAACTTTTGGATTAATTCTTTTGATCATCAATTATTGATAAGCTAGGAAGAGAGACAGTTTGGAAGTTTGTTTTGTCTAGTTGAGAAAAACATTCCTCCGATGCTTTTGTTTTGTTCCATAATAGGATTGCGCGAGAGACACTAACAGATTTTATTCCCCAGACGAAAACACAGAAGCATACCTGTCCTTATATTCCAATCCTATTTCTTTTCCCACGTCACGACTCCACAGGGTTATTCGAAATTTTCCTCTTTCGGACGATTCACTTTTAATAGAACGGTAAGGCATACTGGGGAAGGATTACAATAATCCTCCTTTTTCGTTTTTGTTCTTTCTACAACTGCTTGAGGTAACATATTTATGTGCCCCCGGTAAGCATTATATATTCTCAGAATGTAGGATACTCAACGAAGCAGAATTTGAGACGGTTATTGATTTTTTAGTTTAGAAGAGGGTGAAAAATTGAAGTGAACAAATGTGGAAACTAAATATGTGTGAAGGGTAGAACTCCACCAAAGGGGCTGGACGTAGCGCTCAAAGGTTTTCGAGAATTATGCATTTTTACCTTGTGGCGTCGTTGACACAAAACGGTAGCGTGCAAACAGTACCAATCGTAAACAAGGAGAATACAACCAACAATTATTTATTTTCTTATTATTCCAAGAACATTAAGAATACATACAGTACTAGGTACCCTGCTCGCCAACCCCCGGTGATTGATCCCATTTGATTTACTTCGCAAACCAACACTACTTTCGCAGAGTTTTCAAACCTTTGCGACAGCGAAACTATCTTAATAACTTGTATATTCCGGATTGGACTTCCCGGGCCAAGACGTCACAGCGATTTTCACCAAAACCGTTTCACTTTTGATCTCCGTACAGAACAATTTGTACACTATCGCGAAATTATACTTTTCATCGCATCGAATTTATTTATAAACAAATTCCAAAAATAATTATAAGAAAGAGTGCATTCTAAGATTTCGCGTGGTATTTTCAAATTTTAAAACTAATAGTATTAAGCTATAAATATGACAGTTTTAGTTTTGTATCGGAAATTACGATCTAAAAAATATTAAATTTGTATGACAAACTTTTAATCGCATTGAATATATTTATTAAAAAATAATTGTGTACTATAACAAAGAGTACATTCTAAGGTTTTTAGTGTTGTTTTCAAATTTAAAAACTAATAGTATTAAGCTATAGATGTGACAGTTCTAACAAAAAAAAACGAAAATTAACAAAAATGTGCCAAGTTTTCACGATTTTCAAAAAAATATTATCAGGAACCAAATTGAAATTTCTAAAAACAAACTCGGTGAGGTACAAAAATTCACGTTCAGAGGTACTCTAAAAAAACCTCACAGCTGTAGACTGAAAATTTGTACGTGTTTTGCTCACTCACGTTAGAAATTTCGCTTTTTTAGACTTTTACACTTAATGCACCCTAAACTAATAGCCGTATCGGAAAAAAATCTTCATCTTGTTCCAAGTACCATTTTGCTAATTTCGTTATTTTCTGATCCGTACTTTCTCGGGAAACCGTCTAAGAATTGAGAGAAAAAAGCGAGTTTTCAATCCTGCAGCTGCAACTGCTGTTACTTTTTTAAAAATTTGTTTAAAATACAGAGAGATTTACATCATCACCTTAACTTCATTGCACTGATACATAAAATTATGTATCTCACAGTCCAGCGCGGGAACCAAGGTCACCCACTGCTTCTGACTCTCTTCTTAACCGTAGTCTCCAACGTTTTTGCCACAGTCTAAAAAAAAACAACGGTAAAAGTCAACAACCAATCAGAGATCAACTGGACAAACACCACCTGTTCTCCTCAAGTAGTTGTAAAGCGCCCGATGGAACAACAGTAGCTGGCGCCGAAAAATAAAATATTAGAATAGATTCGGCCCTTCCTAATACACAATGGAGTGGGCACCTGTCCTGCAAGTGACCCTTCGTAAAGGTCAAGCACAACGAAGTTTGTTACGATGTCACAACCTTAAGAGTCGTTTCGATGACACATCTCATACTTTAAAATCTGATCAATTTTGAGTCATCAAGATGATTCATCAAGTTGTGTCATCAAAATATTGCCGATATTTTATGATCCCGAGTTCAAACTCTGATCAATTTTGCTTCATCAATATGATTTATCAAGTTGTGTCATCAAAATATTGCCGATATTTTATGTTCCCGAGTTCAAAATCTGATCAATTTTGCGTCATCAAGATGATTTATCAAGTTGTGTCATCAAAATATTGCCGATATTTTATGATCCCGAGTTCAAAATCGGATCAATTTTCTTTCAATGACGAGTCATCTCATCTATCAAGATATCATCAATTTTACTAATGACACGATACCTCGTCGAGATAACCTCAACGAGGTTTAAATATACAGTGTTGTTAATATACTTGCTATGATTAATATGAGTTATGAACAAGCAGAGCACAGCTCAGTAGCCATGCATCCTGTGTTTGCTTCTCACTTTTTAAAATCGGGTCACTTAAAATACGTGGCGATTATCGATGAATAAATAAAAGTTTTGCATTATATATGTATTTAATGTAACTATAAACATTTTTTTAATGGAAATTCCCGTTTGGTTTATTTGATTCACCTAAAATAAAATGAATTAAATAAATGTAGAAGATTCAGCAACACATCTATGTATACAAAAAAGGTTTTGGAAGGCTGGCAGCCTGAAAAATTTCTAGCGTTACAGAATGGTCAATGGAATAATTACAGTAGCCATTTTCATCTCCTTAGTCACAAAATTCAATTAGATAAGGTGAAATCCCTTTTTCCATTTCGAAAGGATTTGTAACGAGTTCCGGCAACCATCGAAAAATCCCGGACACACAGAACAAGTAGATCTAATAAAATCTAACGCAAAAACGAATATCGAAAGAAAAAGCAATCGAAAGCAAAAAAAACGAAATAGGAAACTAAAACACAATAGGCAGTTCTACTTCCCTGCAGTTCCAAAGTTCTTCCTCCTCTTTCTTTCGGGTTCTCCCACAGGAGCTAGTTGCATCTCTCACCGTTGTAAGAAAAGATAACAAGATTACACTTTCCTCGGAGCGTTTGATGGTTTATTACGTCAAATGCAGCTTGACGCCATTCTCTACTTTTCAATTTGCATGCAATCTCTCGAAGTTAATAATTTTTTAACCCCCCAAAGACGTCAGAGCTGAAGGACAAAATTGAGTTTCGGAACAACTAACTCTAGAAGATAATGTCTCAGTTCTTTCGTGTTTTCGGCCTACTAACCATCCCTAAGTATAGAAAAAATATCAGAACCACATTATTTTGAGGAATCTAAGACAATCTGTCTGCCACTCTAGTAATTGCTTGACCCGAAACAGACCATAACATTTGGCGTTCGATTTTGAAGAAAAGCTTAAAATGGTTTGAAGCAGCAAACTATCACCATCAAACTAAAAGTATAGAATATTTTTAAATCGATCAAATGAAATCATGGAATGCCATGATCTTATTGTATTGAAATTATACCAATATATATCTAATATTCTTTTATCTTTTGGCATACATTACATTTTATGCATTGTTTCAAAAAGAAGCACACTATTTGTATTTAGTTTATTACCCTCACAAAACAACTGGTGCACAAATTTTGTAAGCTATATCAGGAATGTGGTTTATTTTATGCTTTTAAATTCTTTTGTTAGTTGCGTTTGAATAAGGAAACGATTTTTTATTACACTTATGCTTGGGACGTGATTGGTTAGTTGCTTCAGGTTTTACGGCGTGATGATCATAACACGAAAGAGACAAGCTAACAGTTCTAATATTTTATTATTTGTAGTTGGGTATAACAGAATCATTAAGAACTAAAAAATCCGAGAGGGTAGAGTTGAAGATGACGATTTTATTTTATTCGGTTGTGCATAGAATGACCCATATTTGGTTAATCTGACCGAAAACGAAAGACCACATTAAGTAATGGACATGCATACACAAGGAAAGTTTAACTGATGCGTAAGGAGTGGAATACACAGATGAGGATTGGAGAGCGAATAGAAATGCACTCAGGGTACAGGAATTGAACCCGAGTCGTCCATAATTAACAGGTTGTTAGCTCAGTGGGCAAACCCATTGATCCACTTTACGACCCTGAAAGAAAAGTTGTCTCGTTCTGTCTTTTCATGTCTAATTCCAAGTAAAAACTAAAGAACGACCCAATAGTTTAAGAACTACTACATTATTACAGTAAACAGTTTCTAGGATTCGCGTAAATAGTTCTTTTTTAAATTTCAAGGCTGATGGTTACAAAAATGTATTGTATTTTAAATATGATAAATATTTAGAACTAGGGGGCCTGCCCCCTGCTCACTAACGCTCGCCAACCCCCGGAGGATTGCTTCGCAATCCTCATTGGTTCGCTGCGCGAACTTATGCTCGCTTCGCTCGCCTCAATGAAGACATGTGTCCTAGCAGAAGGGATTGTTTACAAAATATGCTACCAAAAAAATGTTTTTCAAATCTAAATTTGCTGTTTTACAGAAAAAATATATACAGTATCTCTAAAATCAGAATTCAAATGAAAACTTTGTGCAAATTTTGACTCGAAATGTGAGCGTTGCTTTGGAAATTGAATACCCAGCATGTTGTTTGTGTGTACATTTCCCCAGCACTCAAACGACCCACACTTTTTCATTGAGTTTGTTGCCTAAAGTTGTAGTGCAAGCGTCTTGTTGAAGTATAATTGTTGGCCCTGAAAAGGACCGTTTTTTAAATGGCCCTGAAAAGATCCTCCGCTTTCTTTGATTTCTATTATAAACTAACTGCAACAGCTCATTAAAATTTCCTTTTTTTTTCCAATAAAATTTCCATAAATTCAATCGATGCGTGAGACTTCGTGATAAACAAACCATCGTACAGTGTTGCCAAAACGCGATAACAAATAACGTCTTTTTTGCGTGCCACGTAAGAGAATTATATATATAGATAATTTTGAGTATTCTTTTTTTTTAAATCCTTTTTTCGACTTAGTATTGAAGAAACACGAACAAAAATAAAGAGGGTAAGTCAAAAATTGTCCGCACTTTCGCAACATCACAGCTTTATGTATAGCACACTGCCTTCCAGCTTCACACTGCACGTATAGAATTGATACTACTGTGGTCACGTTATCGAAATTAGATCTTGATAGCTTCATTTTACTTGCTTCATTGTAAACATGGCCACTCCGCTAGCAGTGGTGAAACAACGAACAGAGATCCGATTTCTATGGCCGGAAGTAAGGATGCGACATCGACAACAAAACATCGATGCTCAAAATTAAAAATCGATGTTGATAATACATCGCACAAAAACCATCGATGTTTTTACATCGATGCATTTAAACAATTTTTTTCCCATTTCTTAAAACTGGTTTAGTAACCTCGAATATTAATGTTTGCCCGGGGAAGATTTAATTTGTCATTAATGTGTTTATTAATTTATAACTCAGATTTTTTTAACTGTCAAAATAAGTTCAAAATAAGGTCAAAAAATTAATACGAACCATTAACAAATCTTTTATTTTCAAATTGAATAATATAAAAGAAAATAATATTCACAACAATTTGACATAGGTACTACTATATTTAAGGTACATAACAATAATTATTGTTAGTTACTATTAATTATTTATCAACTTATAGGGGAACATAACAAACTTATTTTTTTTTGCCGTAAATAAAAAATATTGTGGCCTATAATAATTTTTCCCCAATATTTGTTATTTACAGTTTGTAAAATAAGAAGTTTGTTTACTTTCTCTTACTTAAGCAAATTTCTTTTCACTAACTATCCCATCAGTTAGGGAAAGAACTCTTTCTGATGGGACGGATGTCGCCATCACTGACGAATACTTAGTTGCACAATTATTTTTATTAATTTTTACTATTGTACTTTTTCATTCAAAAACAAAACATCGACAACGTAAAAATATCTACAATGTTAAAAAACATCGATGCCAAACAAACATCGGCTACAGTGCATCGATGTTTTTATGAAACATCGATGTTCTGAAAACATAAACATCGATGAAACATCGATAGGTGTGCCATGAGTTGAAATTCATTGGAGGCTTACAAAACAATACGGGGACAGTACTCTACCGAGTAGAAGCGTATATGAGTGGATCGAGAAGCTTAGAAGATGCTTAGAAGAGAGAAGTGTGATACATGAAGAAAGAGCATGACACCCGTTAAATTACCCCACTGACTAAGAAGATTCAGTAAGCTCGAGTTATAGTACTGGCATACCGCCGATTTACCATCCACAATATGTTCTTTGCAGATTAGACGGACCAACAACTGGGGGAAGAGGTGCACAACTGGTTGGGCGACCCAACGAAACTCTTCTCGGCAAGCTTGTACACAGTTGGACCAAGTGCATCGAAAAGAAAGACTATGTAGAAAAATGAGGAACGTGTTCAAACCTTACATCTGTGTAAATAGATTCAAAAAATATAGTGCGGATAATTTTTTCGCTCGTATATCAATCTGTTTGCGCAAATTTCAAAATAGCTGTTTCCGAGATAGCGCTAGTCTTTAATTTGCTGCTTTTATTTTAACAATTTATATTTATATGAATGAATATCTTTTAAGAACCTGGTATCTGTATGTGGTCTCCGCGCAGGGAAAACCTATTCTGAAGGCGGCGGGCCAGTAAAACTATTTAGGAGAATTGTATCTGAGATGCGAGTCAGTCAAACATGTATGGATGGCAGTATCTGGCCTGCGAGTTTAACACAAACATTTCGAAGACCATATCTGGTCTGTGAACTAGGGATGCGACATCGATGTCGATGTTTTCAAAACATTGATGTTTTATAAAAAAAACATTGATGTATTGAAGCCGGTGTCGCATTACTAGTTGCTAAACCAGTTTTAAAAAATGGGGGGAAAAGTTTAAATACACTGAATTTTATAAACATCGATGGTTTGGGGGCGCTGTATTATCAACATCGATGTTTTAATTTTGAACATCGATGTTTTGCTGTCGATGTCGCATCACTACTGTGAACGTGGTTAAATGGTAGGAAGAGTCGTATCTTTTCGGCGGACAGGAAAATTGTTTGGAGGGCCGTATCTGGTCTCCGGGCTTGATATCAGTCTATTCTCACCCGCAAAAACTGATTTACCTTACACGTACTGTTTTATTTTCTGGACGACCTGGTTAAACACTATCTCCATGAGAAGAGCACAATTTCTCTCACGAATAGCTAAAATCTGAAATATTACCTTAAATTCAGCAAGAGAGATTTGTTCTTCATTCAACTTATATTTCGCCACGGAAAAAAAAAAAGAAGAGTTATTCTCCGTCTCACAAAATACACAAAACATATTTTGCCGAAAGGGAAAAAGCGAAGCATTATTATAAGATCAATAGACATAGTTACAAATTTCTTTAGGCAAGAAAAAGTTCTTTTATCAGGGAACTCTCTTTCTTTTAGCGCTATCGGCGAAATTCAGCTTTGAATTTTTTTCAATATTTTCGCTTATGTTACTGTATTTTATTAAATATTAAGAGTGATAATGAACGGGAAATGTTGAGGTATCTATTTTTTAACATTTGATAAAAGTTCTTTTTAATCCTACGGAATTTTTCCTTGAGGGTACTTATGTTACTCTAGCGAAGAAATGTAAAAATTTCCTTTCTAATTTATTTTTTGGAAGTGTTGAAATCTCATATTCTAAAAGCAGGGCAAAAACGTTGCATTTAGAATATGTACAGGTTTTTCCTCATAAACACATTTTTGGAGTAATGTAGAAGTTTGGAGAGTGGGTGCCAGCTCAGTCATATATTAGTCGTGACCTCTTCATGTGATCGTGATTCAAAAATTTTTATTACTAGGGGGTCTGCCTCCTGCTCGCTAACGCTCGCCAACCTCGGAGGATTACTTCGCAATCCTCATTGATCGCTTCGCTCGCATCAATGAAGACATGTGTCCTAGCAGAAGGGATAGTTTTCAAAATATGATAATCCAAAAATATATTTTTCAAATCCAAATCTATATTTTTTGCTGTTTTTCAGAAAAGATGTTTACAGTACCTTTGGAATCCGAATTCAAATGAAAACTTTGAGCAAATTTTGACTCGAAATGTGAGCGCTGATTTGGAAATTGAATACACAACATGTTGTTTGTGTATACATTTACTCCTGCACTCGAGCCACCCAAGCATTTTCATTGAGTTTGTTGTCAAAAGTTGTAGTGCAAGCGTCTTGTTGAACTATAATTGTTGGCCCTAAAAAGGACCTTTTTTTAAATGGCCCTGAAAAGATCCTCCGCTTTCTTTGATTTCTATTATTAACTGCAACAGCTCGACTAAATTTCATCCGATGACGCTATAAATTCAATTGAAGCGCGAGGCTTTGTGATAAACAAACAATCGTACAATGTTGCCAAAGCGCGATAACAAATAACGTCTTTTTTGCGTGCCACGTAAGAGAATTATATATATATAGATTTGTTGTCCGCGGTTCTTTCTATTCGGGTTTGATCCCGGACCGTTGACAATAGCCGGTCGTGTTGCTCCAGTGCGACGTTAATTAAATACCTACCTACCTCTATCTTCATTTAACTCCATAGAAAATTATTTTTGTACATGATATTTATTTCGTGTTTAACCATTGGCATACTCAAGAGAGGTCGACGCAGTATGTTCCAAATGTGAAAGCTTTAATCGTTCGATAGTTTAATTAGGATACAAATATCGAAGGTCGAATTAATGTTGATAAAAGCACAGCGTAATCAAATTTAGAAATCTATAGGAATAGATTAAAACCCGAATTACAGTTCTTTAATTAAAAACAGCTTTGATTCGAATGCTATCAGGAATAAAATGGATAAACTAATATCGTAAATGTACTTGAATTTATCATACTTATCGATTTCTCAAGAATGAACTAGACACAACTATTAATTTTGAGGTAAAAATGTAATTAAATTTACATCGCGAGCAAAATTTGAGGGGGATTTACTTTTTTTTTTTACTATAACATTTTAATTAGTAAGGGATTAGTCTTGCAATGTAATTAAATAATTTATTTTCTATGAATATATCTTGGTACCTTAGATTTAAACATGAAATAGAAAGTATTATCTTTTCCAAAAACTAATTCCGTAGCAGCATTTAGAAACACTAAATCCCTATCTGGTAAAAATAACATTCTAGACATACATCACCTCATAATTTCGAACTGTGAGCTAGCAATGAAAAGATACGAGCATTTCATTTCGAGAGGCGTACTGAAATGTCTTGTTTCTTGAACGTTTATTTACCAGGGCGGCATTTGTACGTCAATTATTCCTATGTTCAAAGTCGCCTCAATACATTTAAGATTGGCAGTTTCGAATTCTTGTCATGTACGAAGCGTTTCCTTTAAAAGATTTCGACATGAAGAACAAGTATTGTTTTTGCAATAATATATATATTTTTCATTGAATGGACTTTCTTGGAACTGCGAATTTTTTCAATAGGTAATTACGAACAGTTTTAAGGTATCCGGACACGTTCCAGACCCTTTTTTAAATGTGGTATAGAAACATTTTAATGATATTTTATGTTGAGTGTTATTAAACAATAGCATTGAGCTATAAATATATAAAATATGTATTACAAATTTTGTAAAAATGATGATTATGTATGAAATTTTAAAGAAATTTGTCAAAAACTTCAAAGGTGCTGCAATTCAACCAATTTACAAAATGATGCTACGAAAATAAACTACATGCATTTTTCTAGGGAATGAACTGGAGTAAAAAGGATATTAAAAAAAACTTAATAAGCTATGAAAAATGAATATAAGATTTTTGATAGTTTTACAGTCCTATATCTTAAATAAACAGCCATAATTTAAAAACTTTTCAACTCGGTATAATTTTTTTTTTCTAGTTCATTCTCTAGAAATCATTTAAAGAACAAGTTCTCTTATGAGAATCCATCAATTACTTTTGTGTTATAACATTTGAAGTGAGGAAATAATGCATAAAAATTAATTTAGAGTAAAGGTAGTTTGAAATGTATCGTTTAATCTCCTGCTCTTACTGTTTGTGTAAACAATTTTGTTCTTCACTTCCCTTTAAAAATGTTCACAATATTTCCAAAAGAGAAATCATTTAAAGTTTTCAGAAACCTTTCTGGAATAATATTTGCAAACAAAAAAGTAAGTTTGTAATTTAAATTTTGACAGGTTTTTGGTCTTTTAACGGCCATTTCCGGTGTTTTCCATACTTACTTCCGGTTTTCCCGCCTTGATTATAATCTTAATATCTGTGCAACTAATTATCTCAGAGAAAATAAATTAACTCTATTTTGGAAAATCAAATAAATACTCTATCAAATAGGATCGGAAACTTTTTTGGAACTTTTGGTCAAAAATGACATTTTTAACTTGTTCGGATACCTTAAATATGCCTTTCCGTCCAACCAAAAAGAAACCAGTAAAATTTCAACATATTTATTACATTGCATTAATCTCGTGAGAGGGATTTTCAGTGAAAACAAACAAACGAGAAGAAAAGTGAAGATTGTATGGTTGTTACCCAAATGTTTTCTCATTATACATTTCAGAGTTACCTTCAAGTGCATCGCCATTTAATAGTTTTGACGTTGAGCCAATAAACTAGCATATCAATTTGGAATTCATTCTTTTTGTGCTGAAATCGTATTCGAAAAACAAGCCAACTGACGTCACGTTCAGAATACCCACTGGAAACACTAGCGCCGCCTATATTTATCTTGACCGATTAGTTCATTGAACTACATTCTGATGAACTACTAGACATTGGTTACAATTGTTTTCATTCAAGTAACTTTAAGATTTGGTGAGAACTCGCGAGATTTTTGATCACGTGAATGGGAAATTAAATTTGAATTGAACAAGGAATTTTAGAAAATTCCTAATAAAAACGCATTACTGACATGAATTCAAACATTTGTAAAAGTGTTTTCACGTTAAATAGTATAAGATTATTTACTCTAATCATATAGAAGGCCTTACGCTTGCAATGTCTTCAAATTTACTTTCCTAGCATACTAGCAATATTATGGGGTAAAGCAGAAACTCATCAGCCGACATAAATATATTTTTACTGTAACTATAAGTTTAAAAACTAGCTATTCGTTTTGAAAAATAGAATTTTTGGCATTGTGATGGTATTGTAAAACTATTATATTTAATCTGTTTAAATGATATATTATATCATTTTAACATTTTAACTATTTTTCATCATCATGAAAATAAGGACTTAGTGTCTTTTTAGAGGAAAAACCTATTATCTGACATTTTCTTTCAGAAAGTTTAAATTAAAAAAAATAAAATTTAGCTTTATGAACATAATTAACACATTATCGGAAAATGCAATAAGTTCAATTTAAGGAATTTAAACTCTAAACTGTATTTGTCAAGTTTAAAAATTATTGCATGTATCCGCGAGGTTTTAAATATAAATACATTTTTTCAATTTATAATTCTATACAAGTCCATGTGATAGTTGGTAACATTATATTCACACAATAGATGAATATTAAGATTACTATTATAATAAGAGCATGTAATCCATATATGCTCACTCAGGTCAAAGACATTACGAACAAGGAAAAAAACACTAGCAGTAAAAGGAAAATGTAGGAGAAAGGTAATAACAGAAATCCCTCCTCCATTGAGCATCAGAAAGAAAGAATAACATAACTATACTTGTTCTCTTGAAGCATAAATAGAACATTTATACACAATTGATAGCATCCATCATAAATGTAGAAGAACGACATCACACGAAGCACAAAAACTAGTGACATGTTTGTATAGATATAAAACAAGAAATTCCATTAATATTTTGTGATTATGATGAGTTTTGAATAATAAAAATGCTACATATACTTCAACGACCATCTCGTTTCGAATTCTGGTAGCGTTAAATTATTTTTGATGATTCGAATAATATTTTTATTTTGAATACTTTAGGGTTAATCATACTTTTAATCGTTGTGACTTCTGAGAAAGGAACATGATTCCATACAAAATAAATGCATATAAATATATTAGAAATTGCAGTGTAGATATAATCCGAAAAACATGAATAATTCTTTACTTTTAAGTGAGTTCTACTTCATTGCCTTTGTTCACTGCAAGTGATTGTACCAAACATTTTGTTAGACAATTTCTTTTTCTGATTCCTATCAATCAAAATTCTAAGACGTACTATGCAAAGATTCTCTTTCTTATAAGTAACGAACAGTTGTTGCTTATTACTTGTGGTCTAGTCACCTGCTAAGTCCAATGAGACATTCGTCTACAGTGAAATTATTGTGTCATTATACAGTGAAATTATTATGTCATCATTATTCTGGAATAAGTCTGAAGAGCTCATTCCAATACAAGAAGGCTCATCTTACCCTACTTAGAATCTTGCGCCATAAAATAAAATCCAATCCAATGTAAGAAAGAATGTGATTACTACAGGCATGTCTCCCATTGCGCTTAGAAAAACTTTAAGAGATATTTTTGCTCGTCAGGAAATTCATGCTCCTTAAGTGCCCACTACGCAATCTAGGTAAAAACTTTTAAGATCCTCTTTTCCCCTTTGTAAAACAAGTCACAAAACAAACAAAATCACAAACAAAACAAAACAATAGTCACTTACATTGTCTTGGTTATTAGGCAGTATAAATCTATACTTAACATATATTTACACTTAACATATATTTATTAACAATTAGGGAACTCTTTTTTTTTAGAAAAAAGTTAATAGTTCGGTTACGCACGGCAAGGAGACAAGAAAGGATAGTGTTTATACCGTAATTAGTGTCTAGAGTTTGATCTGCAACAATACCATATTTATTATTACTACACTATAAAAATATTATTGTAATCTTTTCGTCTCGCTGTGGTAGTTTTAAAAAATGGTATAGAAATAAACGGATTTGGACTTTTATGTAACCCATATTTTTTCCACCCTGTACTTGAAGCTTCCAATATGTCTTGTTTTACAGCACCGTTGCGAGATAAGGCGGTGAAATAATATTTATAAAGGAAAAGACCGAAAGTTTATGGCCATAAATATTTCTTATCTGCGTCATTCTTATCCGATATAAAATCTGGTGCATCTTGTGGTTTTTCTACCCTTAGAAAACTTACAGTCTGGATAGTAGTTCGAAGCTTGCAATTTGCACAAATTGATTTATAGCGATTGCAGAAAAAAAAACTGCACTCTTCATATTATACTTTTGGACGAAGATTTATTCTTTAACATAAATATAAAAATATCTTTCGAATTTCTGTTTCCATTAATAAATATTATACAAAAGGGAAATGACTATCTTCCCTTCTGAATTCGAAAACTCCTTCTATTTATTTCGTTGGAATATTTCTAGTTATTTTAGCATACACTCTGACATCTCAATTGCAATTCAATCAACACTTTTTGTTACACTTTACTTTTTCTTAATGAAGCATTCAGCAAGTTCCTGCTACATCATGTAAAAATACTGTTCTATGGTGACTTTTTTTTTTGATAATAATCAATGAAACATTTTAATTTGAAAACTGCAAATTACTTCCGCTCATGAAAGGAATTTTCAAAGTGAACAAATTATCCAGACGTTCTGTGAAGATTTTGCTTCCGATAACGAATGATGCATGTCGGAATTACATTAAAATATACTTTATCACCGTTTGGGGGCAGCATTTGGTGTTAATCTATTTGGTGTCTATCAATCAAGTGTCTCATATCAATTGGATAGATATTTTTTTAAAGTTTTTATTGGCGAAATATTGAAATCTTATTGGAGAAACTAGCCAGCTGATCATCGCGTTCAATATAAGTACGTGAAACACAAATCGCCGCAGAAACACCACCTACATTAAGCTTGACAGAAGATGCCTCTCATATGCAAATTATATTTAAGTGCATGTTGTTATACAGATTACTATTACTATAGATGTACCGCGCAAAATTTACTTATTGTTTCTTGGCATGCCAAGTAGTCGATTTATTCCGTCTGGAAACCTGAGTGAAAGCTACAGGTCTTCAGAATTCTGTCTTATTCGTATAATCATAGCTATCAGAATGATTACCCATTTCATAAGGATACTGCTTTTCAAAAATTCAAAAACGAATTAAAGAATTGAGAAGAATTTAAAAAATCTGAATCATTTGCAACTTAAATGCGCCATAGCAGAGAATCTGATACGAGGGTTGCTCAATAAAGAATAATTATAACTTTTTTTGAAGGCGATTAAAAAATCAAGAAAACTAAAATTTATATTGAATGTGTAGCGGGATAAGTGGAGAATAGATAGGACATGATAGTTTCAAGGTCATGACGTCATTGCTGAGGCCTTGGCAGCCGGCCAAGAATATCTAGTTTTACTATCGCCTACGACAAAAATGGATGTGACACGCGAAGTGCAATACACTGTATTGAAATTTTGTTTTCGCTTTAAAAAATCACCAGCTGAAGTCTATGTGATGCTACAGAAAAATTATGGGGAAAGTCATGTGTGTTCCCCATCCTCCATATAGTCCTGATGTAGCCCATGTGATTTATTTCTTTTCCCGAATTTGAAGAAACACCTCCGATAAAAGCGGTTTCCATCATCACAGGCAGTGGTAAAAGTTGCGTAGGCAATTTTGAAGGACCTGTCAAAAATTGGCTTCCAGCATGTGTTTTAAGACTGGAAAAGAGGTGGGATAAGTGCATTTCACAAAAGAGGAGTATTTTGAGAAAGACCATAAAAATTTGGAGGATTAGTACAGAAAATAATTTTTTATTAATTTATGATCATTTTTTATTGAACAGCCCTCGTACGTTAAATAATGCAACATTGGTACGAGTTACGCAAAGCAAGATTTGTACTCATAAGCAATTGTAAAAATAAATTTCTTCTCGATGCGTGTGACGTGAGTACTACAAGTGCAAATATTATAGAAATAATTGTGACTGATGAAAATTTTATTAAAATGATTTAAAGTCATCATTTACCAGTAGAATTACACTGCAGAGCAGAATGTAATTCCCAAATAGACAAAGTCAGTACGAACATACACTATATGGACAAATGTATGTGGACACTGCAGAAATATGGAGGAGGATCCATCTTAGTGTGGGGTTATTCTTCCTGGTGAGGACACCGCCCATTGCTTTATGTACCTAGTACCATAAACACTAACGTGAACGTCGACGTTCTGGATAATTCGGCCTTGACTACACTATGGCAATGATGGTTGCTTCTTCCATCAGGATCGATTCCTGGTGTGTTGCTCTAGTACGACGTTAATTAAAATTTACCATTACCATTTACCATCAGGATCGAACTCCATGTCATACTGTGCTAGACTGGTTTCCTGAAAATGAAGTGAATTTGCTTGACTGGCCTGCTCAGAGGCCCGATCTTAATCCGATCGAGCACTTGTGGAAAGTATACTTCGACGTGTTACAGCTGTAATACAAACAAAAGGAGAGCATACACGTAACTAAATAGAATAAAGAACTTTTTCTGAAAAGCATGCATTGTCCAAATAGTACTTTTGTTCATAAAGTGTACTATGATCGCCGATTGTCGTTTTGTGATCGAAACACTTTTCGAGAGCCGCTATAGCTCAGTCAGTAGAGCGTCGGGCTCGCATCAGAAGGGTTGTGGGTTGGGTTCTGTCCTCGGCGGAGCCTGCAATTCTGATGATTGCGAGATCGGCGCTTCGACCTGGCTAAAGCCGTGTTCACTAATGGTGACTGGGGCACGTTAAATAGGTCGTGGTCACAAAGTCCCCCGTATTCCCATATCAAATCAATACCTCTGGGGGTACCTGATCAGGGGGTTATCGGCCTCTGATTGGGATCTCAATTACGATATGTGTGAGTGAATGGATGTATGAAAGGGACCTTCCTGTAAAACGGATGTGTCATGTATGTCGAGCAAAGTCGGACTTTCTCCCAATAGGGCTCAATAACATGGAAGGCTCACCCCCCCATCTCGCCTCTTGCGGCACTCCTCTGGTCTTCCAGTGTAGGCATGAGAAACAACAACAAGACTTTTCGATCATAGATAGAGCTCTCTGATGCAGCCAAGATACGCTTTGTGTACAGACTTCTCCACCAAACGACCAATATTGGTTTTAAATTCATTTTTATGGATCCTGATAAAACACTGCAGTTATTGTCTAAATAAGATACATTATATGGACGATGGCCCTTTCGTGATGCAAATACCATTTAAGATCACAAAACCAATACAACCTAGGTACATTTAGTTTACATACTTTATCACCAGATGCTCAACGTTGAAGTTTCTATTCACTTTTACGGAACAGCGGAATTTTGTGAGAGGGTGTATATATGGAATTTAAAAAATATTCTGGTTTGTTTCAAATTTTAAGTAACTTGGGGCTGTTTAGTTTTTAAAAACTTTTAAGTTAGATCCATGATCCTAAGTTACGTATTCATTTGTGTTTAAAAGGTAACGAAATACATTGTATACTTATAATAACAAACAAATTATTCGAAAATAACAATTTTCTTTTAATCAGAACTTAAATTATTGATGCATATGCATTATATCTTTACAAGAACAAAGGCTCAAAATTACCCCCGAAGCAAAGACTTCGAGTTAACTTTTTAGCATTCAAAGAATTCATTCTAGATTTTTACACTCATTTCCCTCGCTTCCATTGTTTTCTCCCGTTCAATAACGTTCACATTCAGAGTCAATAGTTTGTAATTAATTTCGGCAAATTAACAAAAGCATTATGATACAAGCTATAGCTTTCCTTTCTATGTTAGTATTTCAACTGCTATCAAGCAAAAACAGTTGATTTCAAAGAATAAATATTTTCGTGATCGAAATTCAATTAAGTGATTCAGTGAATTCTCTTTCTTTTGTTTCCCTTTTACAAAACTGAGTTTTCTATTGCTTTGGAGGATACTTCGAATTCAATTTAGAACGCTTCATTTTTATTAGTTCCCTCTAGCGAATAAGTTCTAAGGCAATTACAAAAGTGTGAGTTCTTTCGAATTCCTTCGCTGGTTTTTTTGTACACTCCATTCTTTTCTAAGTAAAAAAATGTAATAGGAAATACTTGAAATTTTTTAGTGAGACGGAGAAAGCTTTTCTTCTATAGGACATTTTAGGAATTTAATTTAAAAGAAACGACTATTGCAGCAATGTGATTTGTGATTCATTAATGGAATTTTTGTATAAAATTAAGTCTTTCGAGCATTGTTCATAGCATAAGAGTAAAAAGACTTTTGACGTTGAACTCGAGTAGAGAAAATGTTATTCACAAAACTGCTCACACATTTTAAACTACGTCGATTTAAAAAAGAGTAAGCATTTACGACAAATACGTAGTGTAATCTTGCATCAAGACGTTTTAATAAAAAGCCATACCGGGGTTGGACAAAAATATGGAAACCCCTCGTGAAATGCATGCTTGAAAAGAAATGTTTATTCTTGTGAAATGTGTAGGTGGAGCGGATGTTGTCGCCTACTAACGCCACCTATACAACGTCGTAAATACGCTGCGCAGGTCAATTGTCGAGGCACTGTTCTGTGAAGTTGTAATTGCATCATGTCAGAGTTAACAGACTTCGAATGTGGGCAAATTGTTGGAGCTTGTCTTGTGGGTGCTTCCGTAAGCAAGGTAGCCGAAGTGTTTAGTGTTTCAAGAGGTACTGTATCTAAGATTTATTCCGCATATTTGAAAAGTTTAAAAACATCCTCCGCTAAATCAAAGCGCGGAGTGTTGAGTGATCGTGACAGACGATCATTAAGGAGGATTGTGACTAATAATAAGAAGACACACAAAAGTTACTGCTGAAATGAATGTCATGCTCACAAACCCTGTGAGTACCAAAACAATAAGAAGGGACCTCCATAAGCAGGGTGTTTCTGGCCGAGCTGCAATTCAAAAACCACTCATCACAGTGATGCTAATGCTTATAACAGGAAAAAGTGGTGTTTAAGTCATAAAGTCTGGAATATGGAGCAACGGAAGACAGTAATTCTCATGGCCCCATGATTACTCTGTAAGGTCACATTAAGTTCAAGGATTATGTGAACATTTTGGCCGATCAAATCCATGCCATTGTACAAACTTTGTTCCCCAATGGTGATGGTGTCTTCTAAGACTACAAAACCCCTGTTCACACAGCTCACACAGTCCAGGACTGGTTTTATGATCACGAAGAGGATTTGTCATATCTCCCTGGCCACCACAGTCACCAGACCACAATATTATTGAATCTTTGTGGTCTACATTGAAAAGGAAAGTTCGTGATCGCTATCCACTGCCATCATCGTTATCTGAACTTGCCACCAATTTGCAGGAAGATTGGTAAAAGATTCCCTTGGCAAGCATACAGGAACTGTATTTATCCATTCCGAGAAGACTGCAAGCTGTTTTGAATGCCAATGGTTTTCCCCTTCACAAAGCACTTTTACCTGTCCTATTGGACCCGGGGGGGGGGACACCTGCGGTGTCCAAGTCCAAGGGTACATGTGTTTTTAGGTGTTTCCATATTTTTGTCCAACCCCTGTATATGCCATTATATATACGCTATACAGTCATTGATTTTAATTTTGCCTTGAATTAAGATGCTATGACAATTAAAATTATTCCAGAGTTGTCTTTAAATCTACGGCCTCAAATTAAAATGCTGTAAAAAAAATACAAATAGTGGTTTTAAAATAAAATCCTTTAGAGCAAGCTTTTGAATAAGAAATAAAGTGCTAAGCATGAAATTAAAGCACAAAATAATGCTATTGCTTATAAAATATTATCACAAAAAATATAAATTATCACAAAAAATATAAATTATAATTCTCACTTTCTAAACATGGAATTTTTATTTCACCTTCAGAACACCCATGTATGTTTGCACAAGTTACCCTCAATTAAGACTGTGCCTGAAATTTATGTGAAGTCTGCATAACATGCTAAAATACTTTTAGCCCTACGTTATTTGAATTTAAAAACATCGGCCTAAAGAATAATGACAACTCTTAAACAATACCAATCACTTTCTAGAAATATGTCAAATAGACTTAGGACCATCTTTAAGTCAAACGACTAAATTTATACGAATCTGAAATCTTGAATCATTCGTTTGTGAATGGTGTTTCAATCACTCGTGTCATTGATTCTAAGGCACGGACGAGAAAACCTGCTTGCCAAATGTGGCATGCCAACAAATCTTTTCTGGCACGGAAAACCGAAGAAAATCCTTAACAATTAAATAAATAAATATTCAAATTTTACTCTGGGTAGTAAGTTATAGCTCAGTTGATATAAATTAGAAAAATAGATAAAAATTTTCCTTGCCCTTTCTTTTATTTTAAAAATTTCGTCTTTAAATTGTGTATCTGCAGATAGCCACTAGAATTACAAATAAAATCATATGACGGTATCAACAGAATATATTCGGTAGAACGCTCGTTAAAAAAAATTAAATCATTTAACTTTACATTCGTTCAATCTCATGACTTTCACTGATCTCAATAACTGCAATTTCTCGTACACTGGCTTTGTATTTATCGCTCTAATGTGATTTTTGATTATTTGGAGAGGTCCTCCCAAAACTTAAAAGACTCCAAATATGTCCCTTGTAATTAGTGTAAAATTTTTCCCCAAAGATATGGCACTTTTGGAAAGCACATTAAAAAAATGTGTTACGAAATTCATACACACACCTGTCCTAAAGTTCAAAGAAATGTCTGATGCTCAACCACCTGTAACCGAATACTACTTTTTCTCCCATTTGAATGTCTTTCATATAGTACTTTCAATGATATGATTATTCCTTTGAATTACACCCTTTGAACGAGACCGTTTTCAGCTTTGGACACGCAGCCTTCATTTCACATGTTAATATCAAACATTTGGCTGGAGCCTTGTGGAGAAAAAGCTTTCCATAAAGTATTATGACTTCAAAAGACAAAGCAAGGATATAATCGGTGGACGTATAATGATAATTATTTCGTCTAATGATATAGCCGGTGGGCGGAGCCTCTGTTGTAAGATCTCAGAAGTGTATGGCACGTTTCTTGGGACTCGAAGTAGGCTGATTGACTATTGAAGAGAAAATGAAAGAAACTCTCTCATCACGTTCGTCAATCAGTCCTACATTGGTATTCGTATTTCTTTCAGAACCACGTGACTTTCACCTGGAGAACTCTACAAACCGAACGATCGGAAGAAATGGCATGAAGCTGCGCCCACATGCTTCAAATATTTCACCAGCAGAATTTCCCGGCGTTGTTCGTGTTGAATTGTCCAAAAGTTGAATGAAAGTTATTCGAAAATACAATTTTCTTTTTTGTCGCATTAAAAAATACAAAAATCATTGGATACGCAAATACAAAAAAAAAATAAGCATAAGTTTTTTAACTCTATTTTTTCTCATTTTTACAACTTCTATAATTTATTTTGGACGAAATACGTTAGTTTGCTTTATCCATCCAAAAATCCATCGCACAATAGTGTAAGATAAAACTAAAAAAGGTGATAGTGACATGACTACTATAGAAATCGATTGTGAGTTGGGGAGCGATTGTCAATGCCTTTGAAGTTTATTTCCTGCAAAAATGAAAACTTACAGCGTATTATTGCAGCTGTAGCACTCTTCGAACCTTACATCACTCCTAACACCATCTATCGGAGTTATGGAGATTCATGAGTATTTGAAATACATCAGTTTAATCCTAGCATGATGTCACTTGTTTTGCTTTTCCTACGAGATTTCAACATTCGAGAATAAATTTGTCAATAGCCTTACCTCTGGGTGATCAGGGTCTTAAGATAGACAAAAAAATGTTTTTCAAATGTATGATAAAAATGATAGACCAATAGGATTAAACACCATTTTAGATAAACTCCAATCATACGAGATCATTTAGTTAGCGGAAGTAAAATCGTTGCATCCATCTGGTTTTATTGTTTTTACACTGAAAATCCATCTGATACAAAGTGATTATTTTTCAGAAAGTAAGCAATTTAATTAAATCCATTCTTTGGAAATATTCTAAACTCTCTTTAAAAAAAATGTTACATGAATTTCGAAACGTTGATTCTAATTTTTGAAAACTGAAATTTTGAAAACGATCTCATCCACGTATTAATAAGTGGTAAAAAATGTATTCTTCTAATTGGGAATTATAACGATCTAAAAGAGGAGATAGTAGAAACATCAAAAAAGGGTTGTGAATAAAAATTGGTAAAAAGTGATGTTGGACATTTCAGGAAAATGCTCATTCGATTTTCGCGAACGTATCTAAATTACCGGAACTACCATACCAGATTCTACGGTATTGTATCTTGAAGCAATTTTTCCTTCTTTCCAATTATTTCGATAATAACGATAATAACCTATTATGTTCACAATTTGGATTATAATAGAGCCTATTACTCTTCAATGTATTCATGCATATCTTAATTATCTTATAGAACAAAAGACATTTCGGACAAATTGACTGTTGTTATTTATGTTGTTACTTTTGGCATTTATCTTCAGATGTCTTTGAAAGTAAAACCATTTATTTCTCCTCTTTTATCTTTATATTTCAAGCGTTATTCTTGCAGCGTCGAAAGAAAAGTCTCATTTATTTCCATCAGTAACACAGTTGTAACAAACTTCATCAATTCTACCCACATGCAAAGTTACTTTTGTTTTTTAAAACATTTTTTCGCCACTTATAGTATACTCCTTTCAATTTAAAAACATGTTTTGGCTCTTTCCTATGTGAAATCGTAGATACAACTATCGGCCTAAGGAATCCTAGGAAAGATCCTATTGCTCAAGGTCAAAAAGAGTTAGAAATTATGCAGGAAAGACTATGTTGTTGAACGGATAGATGAGTGTGAACTCAGAAGATTTATCCTCGCAGTGATTGAATCGACGAGGTACCACACGTCACTATAAACAAAGCCGTTCACATCTTGATGGACATCGATGTTGATAATACATTGCCCCCAAAACATCGATGTATTTAAACATCGATGTTTTTAAAATTCAGTGTATTTAAACTTTTACCCCATTTCTTAAAACTGGTTTAGCATCTAGTGATGCTACATCGACAGCAAAACATCGATGTTTTGAAACTTTGATGTTCAAAATTAAAACATCGATGTTTTGAAATTTTGATGTTCAAAATTAAAACATCGATGTTTTGAAACTTTGATGTTCAAAATTAAAACATCGATGTTTTGAAACTTTGATGTTGAAAATTAAAACATCGATGTTTTGAAACTTCGATGTTCAAAATTAAAACATCGATGTTTTGAAACTTTGATGTTCAAAATTAAAACATCGATGTTGATAATACATCGCCCGCGAACCATCGATGTTTTTAAAATTCAGTGCATTTAAACTTTTTTCCCCATTTCTTAAAACTGGTTTAGCAACTAGTGATGGGACATCGGCTCCAATACATCGATGTTTTTTATAAAACATCAATGTTATGAAAACATCGACATCGATGTCGCATCCCTACTTTTAAAACCCTTCACCCTTGGCCACTTTGGTCTAAAAGTATGTTCGATTTGCTGATTATAAAAATAATGCTACTTGGTTATTTTTTAAATTTTTATAACGGTATTGTTTTTTTATTTTAAAATAAAACATCGACAACGTAAAAACATCGACAAGTATAAACATCGATGTTACAAAAACATCGACTAAAATACATCGATGTTTTGAAAACATCGACATCGATGTCGCATCCCTAATTAGGACTCAGCCTATTGCCTTATGTACCTGGTACCAAGAACGCTGGCATGTACCTCGACGTTCAGAATAATTCGGTCTTGCCTACACTATGGAAATACTACGACGATGATGCTTGTTTCTTCCAAAAGGATCGAGCTCCCTGTCACACTTAATGCAAAACGTATGTTGGAATGGTTTCCTGAAAATGAGGTGAATTTGCTTGACTGGCCAACTCAGAGCTCCGATCTAGCACTTGGTACAAACTGCAGCGAAGCGTACGACACCGCAACCATCTTCACAACACTATCTTCTAACAGCCTTGCAAGAATCATATCGAGATATTACTGCCCAGACTTACCGAGCACTTGTGAAAAGAATGCCTCAACGTGTTGCAGCTTAATACAAGCAAAAGGAGGGTCTACCCCGTTACTAAATTGAATAAAGAACTTTTTCTGAAAAACATGCAGTGTCCAAATACTTCTGTCCATGAAGTGTATATAAGGATATAATTAGAAGAAAAAAAATAACTGCAAAAAAGTACTAGTTAAATTAATGAATAATATATTTTTACAGTTATTCATTTCGTTGCGTCATATCACCATGATTCTGTCAAGAGGGTAAAGTGGAGAAACGGAGTGTTGATGATAAACCAATCTGAAGTTTATTTATTAATGGATGCCTCGTTCATGGAATAATAACTATCGTGGATCACATCGTGTCTCGAGTATCAGCTTTTTAAAGAATTCCTGTCTTCATATACGGATATCTGATGCTTCGAAATCTTTGAAACAAAATCCTATCATCGTTTTATGGAACTCTGGAACTATTCTTTGAAACAATCCACTCAATACGTTCTTTAGATGGACATGGCTGACAATTAAATGTTAGAGAAAGAATCATTGTTCTTTTAAGCTGTCCTCCGTTCGTTTTGAAATGTCTCGTCTTTCACTGAAATTTGTAGATTAACAAAAAAGAGAGACACCGAGAACTAGTTTTCTTACGTAAAAAGTTTTTTTCCTTTCTTCTCCAGATGTCATTCTTGTAAAAGTTAAAGTTTGAAAGAAGATGTAAACTCATTATGATCGTATATTTTGTTACACATAGAATTTTAGTTCTGTTTTTATACTGATTTGTTAGGTTTTGCAGAAGGCTTTTGTAGTTGAGAGAGATATGAAAGTGTTGGATCTAAAGTCAAGGCTGCAAAGCTATACCAAATAACAGAAAAAAGTGATTAGCTTTTTATCAATACTAGGGGGAACCGGGGAAAAAACTTTCTATTCATTTGAATTACAATATTGCACTGGTACTGACGGTATTTAAATTAAACGAGAGCTAAATTTCTGAGTGTGTTTACCCGTAGCTTTAAACTTTTTTTTCTTGAAAATGAGCTCTCGTTGCTTCTTCATTTATTATTAGAAAAGCTCTGCAGGAAATGACCGAAGAAACGATGGGATGACAACTAGATCGCTTTTCGCAATTAAAGTCGCCTTTCAAATAATTTCCGATATTGTGCGCTTGGAATTCTAAATCTGAAAGCTCTTTATTTAAGTTTTGATAGCAACTAACTTCATGTTAGAAAGATACTCAACGTCATTTTATAATCCCAGAGCTAGACTCGCCTTAGACATTTATTTAAAACCTTAATTAGGTTTTCCTGACATATATCTTATTGTAAGAGAACATGCAATTGCTGTAGAAAACTCGATTGATGTGACCACATGCAAAGAAATGTTAATATGAATACATGACCTCAGAAAGGTAGGTAAATATTCAAATACGCTCTACCGGAGCAACACAGTGGGCTATTGGCGACGAACCTGGATCAAACAAGAATGAGAAAGATACGAAGGCAACACCACGTAGTTTGGAACCACGCTCAGATTACGAGGTCCTGCGCTGGAACCCCACTCCCCAAACTTCCACATTACGCTAATGTGAGTACATTCAATGCCACATCAGATTTAACGTACACCAGTCCCTCTTTGTAGACAACGGTTTTTGGTTGGATTTTAACTCGCAACCTTCTTCTATTTGTTACTCTTCCAAGTGGAATACCGTGGATCTCCCAGAAAGAATAATTACATACTATTCATATACTTTTTCATACTATTCATATAATTTTACATATTATTCATTTTATATTGCCACCTGACTCATTTCATTTTATTATTATATTGTATATTTGAACTCTTATACCCGGACATGATGACATAATGGGATAATGGACATAATGACAAGACATACCATACAATAATGGTCCGGACAGCAAGATGTGACGATATAAGGGAAATAATACATGCTGTAATAGGGGGTTGGTCCCCAACGTGCTGCAATTACACTAGCAACCCTTCTGGGCACACTTTCAACAATATTTTCATACACAGCTATGGATATTTGCGTACATTTCTTCTGCAAGAATGTCGCCAGCTAAGTTGCAGATTTCGGACGTGGTTCCCTGGTCCGTAAACGTCGCTCTAACTCGTCCCACAAATGTTCTATGGGGTGGTCGGGACTTTGAGCAAGCCAGGGAAGACGTTTTACATCCATATCTCGATACCACTGCTTGACAGAGGCTGCAACATGACACGGAATGTTGTCGTCTTGGAAGTAACATTCGTCCATTCCATAAAATGGCCAGAGCGTAGGAAAAAATTGATTGGCCAAAATATTCATGTAGTGGTCGGCGTTCCATTGACGAGGAACAACAGGCATAGGTTCCAGGCCATACCACGAAAAACACCCCCCAAACAAGTAGTCGGAATTTATGCAAATCCGTTGGCGTCCTGTCCATTATTGTAGGGTAGTGTATATTTACGTGTAATGAAGTTGTTTTAAAGTCATATAATAATGTATTTGATCTCGATTTTTTGTCTTCAGTTTGGCACAATATGTCCCAAGAGGACACAATGCCACAAAATTATATCCAATCCAATCCTCAGAAAGGAAATCCAATTAATATCTGGTGGGTCGTATGGATAAAAATAAGTAGAATAATACAACTTTCTATACATACTCCACAGTTCTATTTGTTAAATTTTAAAGGGGTTTATTCCCTAAACATAACTTTTAATTTTGTATAATGTACGACAGCTGTTCAATAAAGAATAATCCATTTTTTTAAACAAAAGTGATTAAAAAAATCAAGAAAAATAAAATTTATATTGAATGTGTAGCGGGATAAGTGGAGAATATATAGCGCTAATTTCACGGTCATGACGTCATTGCTGAGGCCTTGGCAGCCGGCCCAAGAACGCCTAGTTTTACTTTCGCCTACGGCAAAAATGGATGTGACACGAAAAGTACAATACACTGCATTGACATTTTCTTTTCGCCTTAAAAAATCGCCAGCTGAAGTCTATGTGATGCTACAGGAAGATTATGGGGGAGTCATGTGTGTTCCCCATCCTCCATATTGTTCTGATTTCCATGCGATTATTTTCTTTTCCCGAATTTGAAGAAACACCTCAGGTAAAAGCGGTTTTCATCATCACAGGCAGTGGTAAAAGTTGCATAGGCGATTTTGGAGGACCTGTCAAAAAATGACTTCCAGCATGTGTTTGAAGACTGGAAAAGAGGTGGGATACGTGCATTGCATAGTACAGAAAATTATTTTTTATTAATTTATGATCATTCTGCATTGAACAGCCCTCGTACTTAATTTTGCATCAGGGTCTTACACTGCCATTTTTTTAAAAGGGGATTTTGTTTGCAAAATCAAAATATTTTTTTAATCTATCTTTTATGTGTTCTATACAATCTCAAAGTTGATTTTAACCCTTCAAATGCTTTCGATGGGATACCTCGTTAAGAGGGTCCGGGACACAAAAATCGTCACATTTTAGATTTTTTTTTTATTATTTTAAGAAATTTTCTGTGTTTTTCTGCTTAAAATGACGTTTAAATCATGTTTCTATCTTAATTAGAACTAGAGATATAATAATTTTTGTAGTGCGTTGTTTTGAAAATCTAACACTCTGGACAGTTGTCATGGCAACAACATCTGTCTTTAAAACTTTAAATGCGTTTTTCTCCATGATACTTTTTTTCAAGATTTCCTGCATTCAAATTGCTATAAGTCGAAAACCGATAAAGTTTAAGGGTTGAAATTTGGAATACATCTTTTTCAAACATTATTCTTTAATTTTGATTCAGCAAATTTGAAACAAATATTTACTTTTAAAAATATGACTTTTAAAAAAAAAGTACCTTAAAATATTCAAAAATTTTCATTCAAATATTTTTTATTAAATTAATATATTTTTTTTAAATTGCTGAATCAAAATTAAAGTTAATAAATTTTTGAATAATTTACTGCAAGAATTTTGAAAATTGATCCAGAACATTTTGAGTTTTAGCAATTTAAAATGACCCCTCTTTTTTTCAAAAAATTTAATTAAAAATTTTTAAAAAACTTTTGGAAAAATTTTGTGTTGTGATTTTGCTTATTAGTTAAATGGGTAATCAGTGCAAAAAAATTCAAAATTCTAAATGAATCAATAAAAAAAAATTTTTAATTTGTTCCGGACCCCCTTAAACAAGATCTGACAAGTTTTACTGAATACAAAGTATATCTTTACAAAAATTTTGTCGATTTTTTTGTGACTAAATAAAAATCTGATCAGTTTTCTTCTAACGACGAGGTATTTCGTTCATCAAGAAGTGCTCATTTTTGATAATGATGAGACGCGTCTTCAATACAAGCACCATGAGAGCCAAGATATACATTACCCTACAATAATGCACCAGACGCGTAAACTCCGACTACTTGTTTGGAGGTGTTTCTCGTGGCATGGATGGGACCTTTGCATGTTGTTCCTGGTCAATTGAACGCCGACGCCTACATGAACATTTTGGACAATCATGTCCTTCCTACGC
Source organism: Metellina segmentata (assembly GCA_947359465.1). Classification (NCBI taxonomy): domain Eukaryota; kingdom Metazoa; phylum Arthropoda; class Arachnida; order Araneae; family Tetragnathidae; genus Metellina; species Metellina segmentata. The sequence goes on along the minus strand of OX375878.1, from coordinate 17,289,939 downwards.
TCTGGCAATTGTATGGAATGGCTGAATGTTACTTCCACGACGACAACGCTCCATGTCATGTTGCAGACTCGGTCAAGCAGTGGTATCAAGATATGGATGTAAAACGCCTATCCTGGCCCGCTCAGAGTCCCGACCTAAACCCCATAGAACATCTGTGGGACAAGTTAGAGCGACGCTTATGGACCAGCAGGGAACCACGTCCGAAATCTACAGCTCAGCTGACGACATTGTTGCAGCAGGATCATTCCACGTCAGTTCAACCAGGGTCCGACACCCATGGTCTCAGATTTTGATGAAACTTGGCATGTTTGTTCCTTTTATGGATTTAAGAACACGTATAAATTTTTTTTGCTCTATCTCAAATGGCTTATGTTTTATAGCCTGTTAAAGTTTTTGGAATTTTCCCGGTTTTTATCGATCAGACTGAGGAAACGAAATTTTTTTTTATAGAAAATAAATTATATCTCCCTTGTTTATCAACCAATAATAATGAAATTTTTTAAGAGTTTATATCAATATGTAAGGAGTCCAGAAAAAAATTAATTATATCTGCAAGTATCTTATACATAGTCAGAAAAAAATTCCAAAGTTCTATTTAAAGATTTAAAAAATAAAATGGCGAGTTCTACGCTAAGTGGAATATCTTCAAAAGGGTTAAGAGCAATCAAAAATTTTTTTTTGTATTCTTGTTCTAAAAGATATGCTCTACTAGATGGAAAAATAAAATGAATGGTTTTTTCACTCCTTTATTATTTTTTCTCATTTTAAGATAGAAATCACTTAACTCACTAATTTTCTTAAAAACGTTCAATTAAAGTTACAATTTTAGTAAAATTTTAACTAAAAATGTCACATATCAACCAATTGCAAATAAAATTAGACAAAGCTAACACAAATTTAAAATTATTAAAGTAATATAGTGTAATTAATATTGTTAATCAGGCCTGTGTGTTTGTGTACAAAAAAATGTTTTAAAATAGGCTATCCACAATTATATCTTGACATTATTTAGAAATAAGATAATCAATTTCTTTATTTTCAACAATTAGGTCTAATTAAAGTAAATAAAATTACATTACAATTTAAATTTAGTTTTAAAAACTAGTTCTAAACTAGTCAACTCACTAACACAGTAACTTATTTCAAGAAATATTATAAACAATAAATACACTCAAGCTGTGACAAAAAAGATGTGTCTTCAATTTTGATTAGTACCTGATATGGTGTGTTTTGGCTGGTGCCACTAGAACAGACTTAGTGTATGTTTGCACAATACATCAAAATGTGATTTTATTGATTCACTGAGCAGGTATTGAAGAGGATTACAAAGACCTTTTTCGTATATTGTTTGTGAAGGAACAGTAAGAGAATATATGCTAAGGCATTGCGACAAGTGTCCATCAAAATATAGCCTTGTCCAGTTTTTTACAGTCAAAATTTGAGAACTATGATGATGAAGACCCTGTCGAGTACAATCAGTGGGTTTTGACTGATCGAACTGAAATGATAGGGTGCTCGAGCTCAGTTGATGAGGTTAGTGATAACTTAGTAGAAAAACTGAACAGGTCAATACCTCATTCATACATTGCTAAATCACAAGATTCATTTATTAAAAGTTTAAAGGAAACAGTTTCTTTAAATACAGCTGTTATCTCTGGATTTTAGTGAAAATTAATGCTTTCACAATACAAAAAGAGGCGCAAGGTTACCACTGGACCTCAGATTCATGCACTATTCATCCTGTCATGATTCACTGCACTGATGCAAGCAATAAAAAACTGAATTTACCTTTGTATCAAATCTGATGACCTTAAACATGACGCGAGTACGGTATATGAGATCCAAAAAACTGTAACTACCTTTCTGAAAGAACTACCCACATAGCAAACATTCACTACTACTTCAGTGACTGATATTCTCTCTCTCTCTCTCTCTCTCTCTCTGGGCAATATAAAAATAAATACAACTTCATTAATCTGTGTCTGCAAGAAAAAGACTTTCAACTAAAAGCCCAGTGGTCATTTTTTGCAACCAGTCACGGTAAAACAGAATGTGAAGGAATATGGGTTTAACGTAAGACACTTAGTCCGCCCCCCCCCCAGGAAGGAAAGTCTTCAATGACACCTGGAAAAACAAATTAAAACAACAAATGAACTTCGAGTTTTGCAAATCCAACATTACAAATATTAACTTCTTATTTTTAAGACATCCTGGATGTTTTATTGCTTGTGTTTATGACAGCTTATGGTATTTTGGTATGGTGAGTGAGGTGAATGCAGAAGAAGATTCCAATGTAAAGTTTTACATCCTCACACGGACTACCACCATCATTTTTCTGACCTAAAAGGAAAGATGAATATGTTGTACCGATTAGGGATGCGACATCGATAGCAAAACATCGATGTTTTGAAACATCGATGTTCAAAATTAAAACATTGATGTTGATAATACATCGACCCAAAAACATCGATGTTTTTAAAATTCAGTGCATTTAAACTTTTTTCCCCATTTTTTAAAACTGTACCAACTATTGATGCGACATCGACAGCAAAACATCTATGTTCAAAATTAAAACATCGATGTTGATAATACAACGCCCCCAAACTATCGATGTTTTTAAAATTCAGTGTATTTATACTTGTTTCTCCATTTCTTAAAACTGGTTTACCAACTAGTGATGCGACATCGGCTCCAATACATCGATGTTTTTTTAAACATCAATGTTTAGAAAACATTGACATCGATGTCGCATCCCTACTTTTCAGACCCTCCATCCTTGGTCACTTTGGTCTAAAAGTATGTTCAATTTGCTGATTATAAAAATTATGCTACTTGGTTATTTTTAAAATTTTTATAACGGTACTTTTTTCATTTAAAAATAAAACATCGACAGCGTAAAAACATCGCAAAGTATAAACATCGATGTTACCAAAACATCGACCCCAATACATCGATGTTAAATACATCGTTGTTTTTTAAAAACATCGATGTTTTGAAAACATCGACATCGATGTCGCATCCCTAGTACCGATCCCTCACGTCATTGCAATTGTGGAACCCCTAAAACAATGACTGGAAGAACTTACAAATTCTCTCAAGTATGCATGATGCATGTTCAATCAACCTTATGAGAGAGCACTGTAGAAAATTAAAGAATTACTACCTAGAATTTGAAATATTTCAATGGTAAGTGTTGTAATACATTTTCCATTCCAAAAGCATTATAAATATTCAAATTTTATTATAATTTCACTAAAATTGTTATTCTAATTTAACGATTTCAAGAAAATGAGTGAGTCAAGTGATTTCTATCTTTAAAGTGAGTAAAAATAATAAAGGAGTGAAAAAACCATTAATTTTATTTTTTTATGTGGTAGAGCATATCTTTTAGAACAAGAATACGAAAAAAAATTTGTGATTGTCCTTAACCCTTTTAAAGATATTCCACTTAGCGTAAAACTCGCCATTTTATTTTCAAAATCTATAAATAGAACTTTGGAATTTTTTCTAGCCGTGTATAAGATACTTGCAGGTATAATTAATTTTTTTCTGGACTCCTTACATATTGATATAAACTCTTAAAAAATTTCATCAACATTGGTCAATAAACAAGGGAGATATAATTTATTTTCTAAAATAAAGAAATTCTGTTTACTCCATCTGATCGATAAAAACCGCAAAATTCCAAAAACTTTAACAGGCTATAAAACATAAGCCGCTTGAGATAGAGCAAAAAAAATTTATATGTTTTCTTAAATCCATAAAGGGAACAAACATGCCAAGTTTCATTAAAATCTGTGATCATGGATGTCAAATCCTTTTTTTTCTGGATGATTTGACATGGATTGGACCCAGCAGGAATGGACACAAATACCCATAACTGTGTATCAAAACCTAGTTGACAGTATGCCCAGAAGGGTTGCTAGTGTAATTGTAGTACGTCGGGGACCATCCCCTATTAAAGCATCTTTCACTTATACTATCACATCTTGCTGTCCGGTACATTATTGAAGGGTATTATATATTTTTATACATCAGTTAATTAATGTGATGTAAATTGTTTGTCTATTGTTTTAAAATGTATCACAGGATACTGTTCTCATTTTCAATATGAACCCATTTAATAGAATATTATAAACATTAGATAAATATACATTTTTACCGCATTTTCTTAAAGAAACCGGTAAAAAACTGGGAAAACAATATTTATCAACCTTAAAACGCCTTCTCAGTTCGTAAAAGTAAAAGGATTATTATTTTATTTTGGGGAAGTCTTGAAGAATTTTATTAGAACAAACATAAAACACTATCATTCTATCAGAACTAATAGCTTTTACTGAAATGTAAGCATAAAACTATAGTTTAGTATAGCACGGTATTTATAATGAACATCGCACTGGAGCAACGCAATGTTCTATTGGTGTCGGTCTGGGATTAAACCCGAAGGGAAAGATAAGAGTAAAACACCAGGTAATTTTCAACCACGGACAGATGACGAGGCAACACCTCAGCTGGCACCCCACTCTCCAAATTGTCACACCACCAATGTGAGGAAATAAATACCTACCCCCTTTGTAAACGGTGGATTTTGGTTGAATTCGAACTAGCCAACCTCCGGAAATTGTAGTTCAGCTTTTCGTAATAGAATTCTATAAGCATCCTATACCCGCTTCAAAATACTTGATCCAAAGCGTTTAGAAGCCATCTGTCCTGCCTGCCGCCAGTCGAAAATCATTAATAACCTCCATTTCCTAGCCAGGTCATTTGCTCATTCGCTCCGCAGTTAATCCAGTGTTTTTGAAGTCTTAACTCACGTATATGCATAGGAAATTCATTAATAATACCGTGCAATGTGTAAAGCTCTCGACATAGTTCTAATCGATTGCAGTAGGGTTTCATTTTAGGGAGGGCTTAACGGATAGATGAAACCGGAGCTTCAGCCAGGAACAGGATAGTACGAAAGCTCAAATTATATTACAAAATAAACAAGTCTACCACCCACTGTTGTGAAACAGGTAGTAGTTTATTCGTAAACAAAATAACAAGTATAAAAATAATCAAAATAACCAGGGCCGTGGTATCCTGGTTGGAAGAGTAACGGATTTAACGGATTCACCGGAAGGTAGAGTGTTCGAAACTTCGTCCAACCTAAAACCGCGGTGTTTATGGGGGCTTGTGCATGTTAAATTTGCCGTGGTTTCAAATGTCTTCACGTTGACATGGTGTGGAAGTATGTAGAATAAGGTTCCAGCTCAGGTATTGTCCTCGTCATCTGACCGTAATTTAAAATTATTTGGTGTCGTCCTCGGACATTTCCCTTCGGGATTGTTCCAGGACAATTGTCAATGGCTTATTGTGTTGTTCCAGTGTGATGTGATGTTCATTAACTATGTAAGGTAGTATATTTCGGAATGCTTTCAGTGGACTAAATATGCATATATATATATATATATATATATATATATATATATATACATTTTTTTTTAGATTAAGTATGGTCATAAAAATAAAAAGAATTCTCTGTAACCAGGTTTTTTTTTAATGTAAAAACTATTTATGAAATTGGCTCTAATAATATAATCACCCACTGAAGTTGCGCAGCCTATATTTTCTTTAATGTTTCCGTTCTGTTGTAAGTGCTTGATCTAGAGCATGCATGTATGTGTTCCTCCTCTATACAATCCATTGGAACTTTTTCTCAAATAATTTTCATCAACATGAGATCATATTAATTTTTAATAAGGACTTCACTTGTGCCTTATATAGAGTACCGTCATACTAATTTAATTTGTTTAATATTATGATTTATTTTAATTTACCTTATCATGAATGAATGAGCCTTGAGGAACAGAAAAGTTAAAAACAACAAAGTTGCTTGCAAATATTTTTCATTAAGAAATCAAGGTATCAAAGCCTTGTTTTTTTAAAGGAGATTTTTTGACAATTATATTCAATAAAATCTTTCTTATAATGAAAACTAAATATTTGATACTCCACCAGATTTGTTAAGATGAAAGACAGACTTGTTAAAATGGAAGGCATACTTGTTACTGGCAGACATGATACTAGACGGAATTAATTGCTTTCTATTTTTATCCCAAAGTAAACGCTAGCCTTATGACTAAAAGCTATTTCAATTTTTCTTTTGTAAATACACACGAACTACAACATGAACTTCTTCAGAAATTAGTTTTGATTCTCTAGTGTAACAGATTTGTTTGAAAAACTTATATGTGCTCTTGGAACATTGTTTTTCTGAATTATAATATACGATTATTTTAATATCAAAATGGTTTACTTTAAAAATGTACTTGTAATGTTTCATCTATTGTCAACATAATGTTTAATAATTAAATAATGTTTAATTTGTTTTTTATCTATCACACAAAAAGTGACATAAATATTAAAGTGAACGAGACCCAAATAAGAAATAAAATATAAATGATTATGAATGTTTGCATTACATTTCATTCCGACTTTTAAAAAACGATATTAGTTTCCTTAAATTTATAGAACATCAATATGATATCGTTCCTTTAAGTGTGTGCCATTGAAATGGTTGGAAATAGACAATCGAAATTTTATATATTTCTTCAAACAAAAATAATAAGTATTCCAAGATGAATAGTCGTCTTTCTCAAGCTTCACTGTTCTCACTGAAAATGAACGAATTTATAGAACATCAATATGATATCGTTCCTTTAAGTGTGTGCCATTGAAATGGTTGGAAATAGACAATCGAAATTTTATATATTTCTTCAAACAAAAATAATAAGTATTCCAAGATGAATAGTCGTCTTTCTCAAGCTTCTCTGTTCTCACTGAAAATGAACGAATTTATAGAACATCAATATGATATCGTTCCTTTAAGTGTGTGCCATTGAAATGGTTGGAAATAGACAATCGAAATTTTATATATTTCTTCAAACAAAAATAATAAGTATTCCAAGATGAATAGTCGTCTTTCTCAAGCTTCACTGTTCTCACTGAAAATGAACGAATTTATAGAACATCAATATGATATCGTTCCTTTAAGTGTGTGCCATTGAAATGGTTGGAAATAGACAATCGAAATTTTATATATTTCTTCAAACAAAAATAATAAGTATTCCAAGATGAATAGTCGTCTTTCTCAAGCTTCACTGTTCTCACTGAAAATGAACGAATTTATAGAACATCAATATGATATCGTTCCTTTAAGTGTGTGCCATTGAAATGGTTGGAAAGAGACAATCGAAATTTTATATATTTCTTCAAACAAAAATAATAAGTATTCCAAGATGAATAGTCGTCTTTCTCAAGCTTCTCTGTTCTCACTGAAAATGAACGAATTTATAGAACATCAATATGATATCGTTCCTTTAAGTGTGTGCCATTGAAATGGTTGGAAATAGACAATCGAAATTTTATATATTTCTTCAAACAAAAATAATAAGTATTCCAAGATGAATAGTCGTCTTTCTCAAGCTTCTCTGTTCTCACTGAAAATGAACGAATTTATAGAACATCAATATGATATCGTTCCTTTAAGTGTGTGCCATTGAAATGGTTGGAAATAGACAATCGAAATTTTATATATTTCTTCAAACAAAAATAGTAAGTATTCCAAGATGAATAGTCGTCTTTCTCAAGCTTCACTGTTCTCACTGAAAATGAACGAATTTATAGAACATCAATATGATATCGTTCCTTTAAGTGTGTGCCATTGAAATGGTTGGAAAGAGACAATCGAAATTTTATATATTTCTTCAAACAAAAATAATAAGTATTCCAAGATGAATAGTCGTCTTTCTCAAGCTTCTCTGTTCTCACTGAAAATGAACGAATTTATAGAACATCAATATGATATCGTTCCTTTAAGTGTGTGCCATTGAAATGGTTGGAAATAGACAATCGAAATTTTATATATTTCTTCAAACAAAAATAATAAGTATTCCAAGATGAATAGTCGTCTTTCTCAAGCTTCACTGTTCTCACTGAAAATGAACGAATTTATAGAACATCAATATGATATCGTTCCTTTAAGTGTGTGCCATTGAAATGGTTGGAAATAGACAATCGAAATTTTATATATTTCTTCAAACAAAAATAATAAGTATTCCAAGATGAATAGTCGTCTTTCTCAAGCTTCACTGTTCTCACTGAAAATGAAGGAATTTATAGAACATCAATATGATATCGTTCCTTTAAGTGTGTGCCATTGAAATGGTTGGAAAGAGACAATCGAAATTTTATATATTTCTTCAAACAAAAATAATAAGTATTCCAAGATGAATAGTCGTCTTTCTCAAGCTTCACTGTTCTCACTGAAAATGAACGAATTTATAGAACATCAATATGATATCGTTCCTTTAAGTGTGTGCCATTGAAATGGTTGGAAAGAGACAATCGAAATTTTATATATTTCTTCAAACAAAAATAATAAGTATTCCAAGATGAATAGTCGTCTTTCTCAAGCTTCACTGTTCTCACTGAAAATGAACGAATTTATAGAACATCAATATGATATCGTTCCTTTAAGTGTGTGCCATTGAAATGGTTGGAAATAGACAATCGAAATTTTATATATTTCTTCAAACAAAAATAATAAGTATTCCAAGATGAATAGTCGTCTTTCTCAAGCTTCACTGTTCTCACTGAAAATGAACGAATTTATAGAACATCAATATGATATCGTTCGTTTAAGTGTGTGCCATTGAAATGGTTGGAAATAGACAATCAAAATTTTATATATTTCTTCAAACAAAAATAATAAGTATTCCAAGATGAATAGTCGTCTTTCTCAAGCTTCACTGTTCTCACTGAAAACGAATTGCGAAAAAAATGTAAAATTTGAAAGAAGATAAGCGACCTTCTTTGAAAATGCTTATATTTATGTTAATAGGTACGAAACGTTATTCATAATGGAAAAATTAATGCTTGTTTATGGCAGCCGGAGTAATCATAGACCATTATATTGAGATTATAAAGAAGCGTAAGAGAAATTTTTCTTGGTAAATAAGAACTGAAAGTGACTGTTTCATAAATATAAAACATTAAATAGTGATAACGAAAATTAAGTAACGCAAGAAGAAAATCTAGCAAGCTAGCTAATCTAAAAACTAGCTTTTTTTTAAACTTAATAAAGGACAATTTAAGTGTCATTCACAGGCATAGCTAATGTTAAGTCGTTGCAGTAATATCCTCCTTTAAAGGAGGAATAGAATGAGACCGTACATAAAGCTTGATAGGATGAGATGATGGAATGTCTTGAACCACAAACACCCTTCCCCTGATGTGGCCACATCTGTGGACTTACAGATAGTGTCCGACAGCCATAATAGGGCCATAAAATTAATCCTAATAGCTCAATAAGAGAGCTGTTAAGGCAGCGCTAGCTCTTGAAAGTACAGTGATATCGAAGCAAATGCGGGAACAAAAAATTTCCTTTTATGTTTCTAAAAACTTACGATGAATTTGGTCTCAGAGAATATTTTTTGAATAGTGAAGTAATTCGAGATCATTAACTGAACTTTGTAGTTTTACAGTGTTTTCGCTGGTATAACGTAAGTTTGGAAGTGAAAATATTGATAGACACGTTTCCAATTAGTTCTATTAAACTATGAAATGGTATATAGTATTAAATTAAAGTAAAGGCATTAAGTAAAGATACCATCAAATTGAATCTTAGACAGTAGTGTAACAAAGCTTCGAGGATTGACTTAGGTTAATCTAAATGGACATCGATTCAGGTCCTTAGACAGGTGAACTGTCAGTTGCCTGTTTTGAATAAGACACAACTATTTTCCACTGCATTTTCTTTCCCCGTCTGTTTCTCCAAACCAGTTGTCTCAATCAAATACATGGAAGGCAACGTCTTAGTGAAGCTCGTGAGCTGTTTAGTGCTTTGAATATAGCTTGCCAAAATATTGTTGGAGACACCCTCAACTTATCCATCCATCCCAGAAAACATCCAATTTCATATCTCATATCTTTCATTTCGAAAAACAACATTACAAGCAGAAATCGAGTCTTTATATCAAGAATATATAAATATAAAGCAGATTTAGCATCTTTCTATCTGTACATATGCTCTCTATACAAATCTACACCGTTTGACGCATCTACACCTAATTTGGTACGCTTATACCTTGGAATCCTGCGGTCGTAGGCTAACTCTTAATTCCGTCCTATTTGTCCTAGGGTCCATGAAAGGCCAAAACAAATTCGAAATCGCCATAGAATTCGAAAGATAAAACGATAGCAATACGCAACTCAGATTGTTTTACCTGTATTGATCGAATATCAAGTCTTCCAATAATATTCCTTTACCAGAATTGCTCGAAAAACAATTTTTTTGAAACAAATTATATTATTAGTATAATGTTTCAACTGACTTTTTATTTCTTCTCATGATGCAAATCAATTATAAATATTTGATTGATTTAAAAAAATACTTAAAATATTTAATTTTACCTGACTTACATTTTGTAATGAAACACGAAAAACTCATTGATCATAAACGCGTAATTTTGCAACTTGGTATCTGGCAATTCCATAATTAATTATTTTTTTTAATTGATTTAGAATACTGTGTTTGCATGTTTCAGTTGACAGCTCAATGGTCCGGTCATGTTTGAGCATTTCCAAGTTTTATAAATATGTATTCTTTTTGTACATAAATCATTATTGTGTTTATCAATACTGTTCAAAGGTCTTATGTCGAATTCTTCTATTTCAGAATACATTCACTTAGTCGAAATTCGACACGTTTGCACAGATTTATTTTTCAGAATGCTGCATTTTTTCAAGTATTCCTCGTGCCGCTAAATGAAAACTTCAAGTTAAAATTTTGTTTCCTTCAGAGTAAAAAAATCACAAATGCCGAAACAATTTAATTTTCCATCCTCTCATATTGATGATTAAATTCGAAACCATCGCATACCAGGAGCAAGTGTACCAGAAGTAAAAGATGTATACGCCAAAAATTCGCTATTTTAATCAAAATGAGTGTACGGGGATATTCTTAATCACTCCAAAACTCAAAATTGATTTTTGCAGTAGTCATCTCAGAAAAAACCTTTTGTGGTTTTTCTTACAGCAGAAATGCCATAAATTTGAATTTGATGTAACATATATGCATATTTGTGTCCGAAGTAAATTGTAGAAGCCATGAAAATGCTGAATCGATGTTCGAAATTTATTTTACGTACACTTAAATGAAGTCTGCATTCTTTTATGATAGAGAAGTGATTAGTCATTTCACCTTCAATCAACATTTAATTAATTTAACCCGAGCAACGTCGTGTAGTTCAGCTAGTCCATTAATAATTTGAACAAGACTGGACCATTGTAAGCACATTAGCCTCAACGAACCATGTACGGTAAGGGAGATTTCTCTTTTGGGATCTCCAAGCCATTTGGGCATTGTACAGAATGAGATGGCTGATCAACTGGGAACATCTTCTGCAATACAGTGAGTGTTATGAATGTTATAAATGGGTTTCCCAGAGAAACTTGATCAAACAAGTTCATAATCAATTCCTTTCATCAGCCACGTATAATTAGCTTCAAATACTTATCTGAGTTTAAACATATCAAGAATATTCTTAATTTCATTTCGTTCCTAATAGAAAATTGGTTTCTCTTTGTGCTACTTGTGATCTAGAAGACATTACAGAACATTTACTGATGTTTTGTAAAAGGTTTTACTTTTTAGGAGAACGCTTGCAAAAAAATAGGTTACAATAACATCGATTAAATTCTGTTTTCTGTGAAAAAATAAAAGGAGAACGCGTTTGGAAGATTTTAATTGTCCTTGTACCCCAGTTTTAATTTTTCCTTTTTTCTTCTATGTCAGTGGAGTTTTATTTTTCACAGTTAGTTCATTGGTTTTTTCTTTGTTTCTGAAGCATAAGTTAGGTTTTCAGATAACATATTTATAACACTAGGGGAATCCGCCCCATGTTCGTTTACGCTCGCAAACCCCGGTGATTGCTACGCAATCCCAATTGGTTTACTTCGAAAACCAACACTCCTTTCGCAAGTGTCTTTCCGGGTCATGACATCACAGCGAGTTTCGCCCCAAGACCTTTTCATCACATCGAGTTTAATTATGAACTAATTTTTAAAATAATTATACCACAAGAAAGAGTGCACTCTAACCTTTCATGTTGTATTTTCATATTTTAAAACTAATCGTATTAAGCCATACATATGACAATTTTAGTTTTGTATCGGAAATTATGATCTAAAAATTCCGAAATTTGTATGACCGAATTTTACTTGCATCGGCTTTATTTATTCACCAATTTTTAAAATAGTTATATTATAAAAAAAAGAGTGCATTCTAAGGATTGTAAATTCTGAAACAAGAAAAGTAAAACTAGCGCCTCTGCTGTAGCATAAACTTCAAATGGGCATATTAAATAATTATAAATATCTTTAGAACAACTTTTCTTCCGTCGAGTTTTGTTTAGTTCTGCTATCTGCGCTTGTGAGTTTAATTAATACTTATTTTTATTAAACTGTTATTCCTATTCATCATACGTAACAACAATTCCACAAAGGATTTTATTTAAAACTCCGCGCTTGTTAGATTTCCTGACACTTAAATGATATTGGTAATTTTCTACGAAAGATGAAATGATTATTCTGGTCACTTTTTTCAATCTACAGTTAACTAATTCATCTTGAGTAAGGTAGTATAATTAAACAAATAAATGCGGTTTACTAAAAAAATGTGTTATGGAATCAATTATTTCGCTCTCTAAAAGGGATGATTATATGCTTATTCAAAAATTCTTCATTTTTATCCCCTTTCTAGATTAATTCCATAAAATTTCTGTTTACACATTTCATATTTAAATTCCATCCTCAAATTTTTCCCTTTCAAATCTCAAAACAAAAAATCTGCCCTTTCAATTCCCAAGATCTTTTATTATTTATGTTTTAATTTCAAAACAATCTTTACTTGAGGTTTTTAAAAATACATTTTCGGTCCTACTTAGTGTATCAAAAGATTTATATTTTATAAAATTCTTAAAAATGATTTTTTAAATCATTACAAGAGACAATTTTTACATCCGACAGACTAAATATTTTCTTGGGCTTTTATTTTAATGTCCTTCACATTTTCCTCAGTCTTGATAAACCTTTTAATTAGTCAAAGGGAAAGTGTTTTTTTTTCTTTCCTTAATTGCGATAAGACTTTCCGATTTAATGAAAACATGGTGGTTTCATAAGTTCCTGTAGTTAAGAAGCTTCCTTCTTCGATAAACAAAATATATTTACCCCTGAGGTAAAATTGGACTTCATGTATTTCTTCCAAACTGCAAAATCTCAAAAGTTTTTTAAATCCCCGAATTGAACGGCGCCCCCAAAAGTTCCTAATTGCGATCAATTTAATTAGATGATCCCTTCATTTTGTTTATCCTCTTATTCCGGAATATTCAATTAACGACGGAGAACAAAATGGTTCAAAAAATGTTTTAAATTCATTCTTTTTCGGTACCAGGATTCCCCACCTTGGTACCGGTACCTCTAGGGGGTACACGTGCCGGGGAGATCAAGGGTACGCGAAAAAAATAAAAGGAGGAAACAGAGAAGCATAGTAAAGAATTTCTTACAATTAGAGTAGAATTAGTTCGGTCGTGATCTTGGATTAATTGAATTTCAGCTAACTTTCAATTTAAAACTAAACGCAGAAAACCAAAGTCTACCAAGATACTAATTTAATATCCTTTGGTGGGCTTTTTAAAGGCTTTCGATGAATTTTCCTGTAATATTAGACTCCTATTCATAGATTAAGTTACAAGAATATATCATTTCAACAGAAAAGTGTTTCGATTTTAGACTGGTCAATGCGCAGTCCCTATCTCAATCCTATTGAGAACGTATGGGGAACAGAAACGCTTTAGCTAATACATAACGGCAAGCAGTATTTCACTGTGGAAAATTTTAAAGTATTCGTAGAATTGTACTAAATATTGCCAGATATACTGTAAAATTGAAAACAATTTGTAAGGTGAACGGAATTTATACATTTTTAATTTTTGTAATCAAAACTCATTATCCGTCAATAATTTTCAGACATTTTGTATTTATTTGTTTACAATATGTATTGCACTATTTTCTAGCTGTTACAATTTGTGAGGCAATATGCAAGTTTTGCACACTAAAATTCATATCTTCATACCCTTGTTTTAATTTTTGTGCTCATAATGTATAATGAATGTTCATAATCGTTTTAGTGATCTAAATCCTTAACGAAATACTAAAATAGAACAAAATGGGGTGGTTTTTGTACGGGAATGCAACAGCAAACGCTACAGGTGTGAAATCATCTTTTGGTTCTTAGAGGAAGGGTATGAATAAAGATTTGGTGGCTATTAGTAAAGCACAGTTTTAGTTATTAAAGGCCGTTGATATAGGTGAAATATGATTCATATGGCATTGTGTTTACATCGATGTTTCTTACAAAGGTTAAATATATATATACAAACATTGCCCAGAGTAGAGGACAATGTAGAAATGAACATAAAAGTTAAACTCATATTGCAAATAGTCTATAACGAATTTGTTCTGAGTAAAATCGACATAGAAATCACCGGTAAGCATTATGGTTACATTGGTATCTGGAATCATTTTGGGTACTAACATTGTATTACTTGGTCGACTCAATGCCAAAGTTTCCTTCATAACCCAAGCGCCTATTTGCATACATGGCCATCTCGGCAAAATTAATCTTTACTTGTAGGCTCCAGTGGTGACAATCCATAGGGCTTTGGAAGATAAGCAAATACATTTGAATTGGACAAAGCGGGCATCTGATAGACATTTGATGATAGCCGATAAGTGTTACAGTTGAAACGATCTGATATATTCATTTTGAAATTCTTCTTTCAATAAATTGAAATATTTTAAACAATTAGTTGAAAATAATTTGATTGACTATTGATTTAAAATAGTTCGATTCACAGATTTGAAGCCAATTAGGCTTCAAATCTGTCATAAACCATAAGCAAAGACAAACGTAGTCGAATTCATTCTTGACAAATGACAATTTATAATGGACATTGGCCCCCACCTGTCATCTATTTGCAAACTCTTCTGAAAAGTTACGACAGCAATAATGTCATTTATCCTCAATTCATCATTTAATATTTCAAAGTTATGCTATCCATGTCAATATCCATCGGTTCAGGTTCCTTACAAAGATTAAATCCATACAAGTGTTAACCAGAGTAATGGGCGATGTTGAAATGTACTTCAAGTTGAATTCGTGTTGCATATAGTTTACAAGCAATTTGTTTTGAGTAACATTCATATTTAAATAACCGGAAAGCATAATGGGTACATTGGTATTGTGTTGTCGTCACCCAAAAACGGTAGCGTGAAAACAGTACGAATTGTACACCAAAACAACCAACAGCTAAGATATTTAAGTTCTTATTATTCGAAGATCGTTAAGAAAAATATACAGTATTTACATCATCACATTAACCTCATTACACCTGTTCATGAAAGTATGTATATCACAGTTCAGCGCGGTGAACAAGCCTCGCCCGCTGCTTCTGTCACTCTCTCTCTCTCTCTCTCTTCCTCTCTAACCATCGTCTCCAACGTGCTTCCCGAAAATAAAATATAACCCAACAGTAAAAGTAAAACCAATCAGAGATCGTCTGGACGAACACCACCTGCAGAGGACACTCTGTTTCACCTGTTTTTCTCAAGAAGAACAGCAGCTGACGTCAAATAATAAAAAAACATAATATATTCGGCATTCCGATGACACAATGGAGTTGGCACCTGCCCTGCAAATGACTCTTCTCACGATGTCACAGATCGGGTCCTGTTTTCCTGATAGAATCTATCAAAGTCATCATATTCCAAGTATACTCCCCCTACCCACCGTCTTAGATACAGACATAAGCCTTCTATTCACCAAAAATTTAAAACATTGGATTAATATTTATAATTTACAAGATCAGTGCGAAGTATCCTGCCATTTTTAGGGGTGTCGCTGGAGTTTTAGTAGTGAATCCCGAATTTCAAGACATATTAGCGTCGAAAGTCAGTACACGAAAAAGATTAATACTAACAGGCATTTCTTTTATTCAGATTCCTACTTCACCGAAACGTTAATCGTACGTTTTTCCTGAAATTAGAGATGACGTATTTCAGTAATTCCTACATGACGAATACTAAGCAACATAGAAATTGGGAATGCAGCTCTGAATTATCTATCCCGTTTTTCTTTAATAACAGCATACATGTGTCTTTTTTGGTTTGCGATACAGATATATTATTCCGTGAAATAATTGCTTTAGTGAGCTCTCTGATTCTTGTTAGCGAGGTTGAATTTTTTTATATCATCAATGACACTGTAGTCAAAAGTGAATAGTTAAGAGCAAACAACACGAGAACAGAAAACGCGATTCGATTTTTACAATCCGATTTGGTCTTTGGACTAATAACAATAAGCACTCTTGCTGAAAGCATTATGTCTTTCATTCTTCACCTAAAAAAATGTGATAAATTAGAGATCTAGGTTCACGTTTGAGACTTCTTCAAAGTATTTCTCTTCCTGAACATTCTGTCGGGCAAATTAATCGACGATCCTCAAATTTACTGTCAGAAACTCGAGAACTTGGTAAACGCATGTCCAAAAATTAAGGATAATGCAATTCCAGATGAATCCCATACCAAGTCCCTGCATCGAAGAATCTCAAATGACAAATAAATAAATATTCTACAAGCTAAGTGGAATAAAATAAAACCATATAGCATTTTTCTCGTCGTGCTACTGAGAGCTAAAAAATAAAAACAATGCTTAGATGAACTCATTGTAGGCTGTAGTTAGTGCTAAAAACATGTTTTTCTCTGTTAAAAGCAACCTATTGCTGGACTCTAAACTTATTGTAAGCCTACCAAATTGCAGACATTCTTTCCAAAAATCTGTACAAAATGTTATTTTCGTGCGTTAGAGAACGTATCTGCTCTCATGCGTTCCTTTTTGTAAATTAATAGGTTATAATGCAAAGTTAAAGAATATCAAGAACAGGCTCTATTGGATTGATATCAAGTAACCTTGCTTCATACATATTCAGTATTAGGCTTAAGTTTTAGACATGTGTGTAAATAGGATGATTATCTCGGAAGATCAATATTTTGGTGCGAATCAAAGACCACAATACACTCAATGCACAAGAACGAACTCAAAAATGGATAGCAGTAATTAACATTATTTACATATTTGTATTTACACTATGTATAAATCCAGAATATGCAGCCACCGCTTATAAAAGCATATGCATTCAATGCTAAGATTTACAATATGAGATACACACGACGCAATAGGAATATGAGATGAGAAAAGATGTATATTTTTCGGATTCTTCTCTCCACAAACATCCCAAAGTAAACAATTCGTCCCAAATGATATATTTTCAACATACATCCGTTCACCCTTTGTTATTTTTCGTCTCAATTCGTGCTTCTACATCTTTCTACGGAGGCCTATGTGAAGAGGGAGACGTATTTCTACGAAATTTATGTAGATTTCCAAGGAATATTTCAGAGCTCAATTTACACCACAACAGCATAGAGAATGCTATCATTGTAGACTTGCATCGACCTTCTAATGAGTGATTTATTTCTTTATGGGATTTTAATGTAATTTGGAATGCAGAATTTGAAAATGTAAGACATTTTCTTCTCAACTTCAAGATTTTTCACTAAAAGGAAAATATTACTTAAAATTATACTCTTCGTTTAAATTCTTACATAAATGTATCAAATATTTCAAAAGCCTTTCAGAGCATTTTTTTCCCATCTGTATGAAATAACCATACTTTATTTTTTTTAAATATTAATTTCCATTTTTGAAGATACGTACAACTAGCTAAAAAAAGAAAGTTTTTTGAAGGTAGCCAATACAATACCTCTGATAGTAATCGAATTTTTTTTGTCTATTCAAAGCCACTTTTTCTTTAACGCTTCATAATCCCTTCAAGGTTTTTAATTAATTTCCGCTTCGAGTAAATTTTGATCAGCCTTAAAAAAGTTCAATTTAGCATGTTTTACCTTTCTAAACAGAGCATTTAACGCTTGAAAGATGAGTTTAAATTAAGAAATTAATAACACACGCATTAAAATAGTTTTTCATTGCATCTGAAGGATACCCAAATCTTCAATCAAATCCTTCTTTTAAAGTATGTTTACGAAGGTTTGGCTAAAAGCAGTAAATAATTTAATACGTGTAGCTATAGTAACAGTTCAAAGAATGAACAGCAGTAGCTTTTAACAGTTTTGAGCAACAAATAATGCAATAAGAAAAACAAATACCTGCCACTCTATAGCAGATTATTGTTGTAGGATGTTTCCATGCGCTGTAACATTGGTGACTGGCAGACGTGATTATGAACTTGGCCGCTTTCAAACCAGCCAGATGGCGCTCGCCACAATCTGCACGCATTTCGATGCCTGAGTCATGATGAATACTTCAATTGCCCCATTGCGATGCACACCACTTCAAACTAAACTGTCTGAATCTCTGTCATAACAGACCCTGCTTCTACTTCTAACACAGTTTCACTCATCGTTTCTGCTCAGCCTCATTTCAAAACTGTCAGCTCGCATTTATACACGGATGTTGAAGGTAGATATCACACAGTCGCAATAATTCATTACATGACTACACATAAGGAAGTACATCCGTGACATAATCACAGATCTAACGGTCTCACGCAATTGGCAATCAGTCAACTAATAATAATATCTATGAAATTCAGACATTGCTAAATTCTAGAACGGGAGTACTAGGGAATACATATCCCCACTCAACAGTAAACTAATTACTGAAATCAAATATAAAAAGAAGTCGAAGGCAGTGTAAGACACTCGCCTCTGATAACAAAGCTGACGTGACTAAAGTATATTTCATAATCTTCAACTAAATATAAGCTAAGTACTTAACAATTCGCGAATGTTATTTTTGTATCTTACCAAATCAAATAAAATGCCGCGACAAAATAAAGTGAACCGAAATAAAACTTAAATATCGATAAATGCAATAAGAAGTATAATAACAGATCATCAATCATGAGAGATCCATACAGTGCAGAATCGGGAAAATGTAAATCAACCTTAAGCAGTTCTTATTTTTGAATGTATCTATGTTTTCACCTTAGCACAATCACGGATGGAAAAATATTAATGAGGAAAAAAGTTATATTTTGGAGCAAGCTGTTAATTAACAGCGATTTTCGCAAGCCTGTGAAGTAAAATTTTGCCACGATTTGAATTTTACTTTTAACATGAATTAAGAAAGTTTATGATGAAAACAATCGTAAGGTGAAGTTTAGCACATATTGAAGATCTAAAGATTAGAAATCTTTAAGAAAATCAAGCATGTCACTAATAAATAAATACGCAGTACTTAACATTTAAAATTAAAAGAGAATGAATTAAATGCATTTCATAAAAATCTTTGTTTTATTTTTTTAAACTATTTTTATATGTGGTCAATGAGAATATAATTTTTTTTATCAAATTGGGTCCCCTCAGAGAGATAGTAATTGACCCAGCTTAACTAACCCAAAAGAATATTTTTAAGTAACTATTAAGAAATAGACTCGTATGTTGTTTTACATATCCTCTCACGTTCAAGAATCTCTCTCATGTTGGGTCAAGTATTTAATACACAGTAAAAAAATTACCACTGAGAGAAAAAAAATATCAAAAACTTTAAGAAATATTAATACATTATATTACATAGCAAGGCATGAACAATAAAAATTTTAATTCCACAATTATCTGGAGATCGATGAACACTTTAGTACTTCACGATTGAGCAACAAAGACATACAGCTCTGAAAGGTGCTGATTGGAATGAAAATCTAGTAATTGAAATCCACGTGTTAAATTCAGACATAAAGAATTGGAACTACTGTAAATGGAATAACATTCTCATTTGCAATTCCCTCTTCTTCTACATTATGCTCTTCATACTCAAAATCCTAAGTCCACGATTTTGTTCCCCTTTTTTGTTGTTATTGTTTGGTAAAAATAATGATAGTGAATTTAATTAAAGTTCAGTGCCACAGTAAATTTGATAAAATCTTACACAACAGTCAGTTCCTATTGAATTATTTATGTTTCGATTATTAGCGCATCCTTTCAAACGGATATATAGATCCATTTTCATTTTCCTCTAATTGCGAAGCATTTTTTTGCAAACTGCATTCTTTTCTTAATGAGCAGTCAATTTATAGATTGGAAAAAATTAAAGTAAACACACAAATGAATGAAGAACCGAAGTTAATGGGAAATTTTAAGCTCCCCGCTCGACTATATATAGTTGAGGGCTAGTAGGATTAAAAAGATGTGTGCTAAAATATGAAATTCATTTTTTATGTAAAAGGATAATTATAAGCCATAATAATTGAAAAGCATCAGATAGATATATTTTTGTTCATGCAGTCAGGATCTATTGGAAGGATCAATTTGGGAGATTGTTTTCAGAAATGCTTAAGTAGGGTGCCTTAAAACATTTTCTGTCTAGTGTGGATAATTGCCATACAATATAAATGCGATTGTAACGTCATAAAAGATGTCGCCTCCTGTTAAAAAATTTGTCACATTATGTTATTGGGTTGATTTTTAAGGAAATTAGGTTGTATATTGCAATATTTGTTGAGAGAATATAGTCAAAAATTGCATCAAAAAAGTGTTGGAAAACATTCGAAACTTTATAAGACAAGGATTTTCATTGCAAATATACAAATCACAGACGGAAAGTGAAGATTTTACTTCCGCTACCCAAATGTATCTTTTGATATATAATAATGATTTTGTTATGTAAATAAAATATTCGGGAAACCTTAAATGTTGTTTATCACCATTTTTTCGTCTAATCTAATTGACCATTCAACTACCATATATCATTTCGTAATTCATTGATTGGAACTTTTATTGGCAAAATTAGCGGAATAACCCGGTGTTGCTCGGGTTTCAAATATGACCACGACTTTTCCCTGTGTTAACTCATACACAAACCCTGTAGAACGTGTTTCCTTATCCATTTCCATTTATTGCAGGAAAACAAACTTTAGATTTTAAAATTGGGACTTAGAGGGTAGTACTAGTTTTAGTACTACCTGTGTGCCAATTTTCTTGGCTACAGATTAGTCTGAAGACAGTAAAAAATAGCCTATGTTTTCCGCAGTGTTCTAAAGTATAAGTGTACCAAATTTCGTGTGGATTGGTCAAACGGTGTATAGATCTGTATAGAGAATACACACACACATATACACAGTCCGGTCACATTAATGTGATAACCAGCTACTTACGACGTCAACGTGAAATAAACAATCACAAAAGGCAGGTGGCAGCACATTGCAGTGGAGTGTATATAAAGGATGTCCTAGGGCAACAGAAAGCATTTCAATCGTTGGCGTAATGCAGAAACGTAGCGATTTATCCGACGTTCAAAAGGGCATGATTGTTGGCTTTCGGGCCAAGGGTGGAAGCATTTCGGAAACGGCTAATTTTGTGAACTGTTCGCGTGCCGCCGTGGTAAATGTATATCGCGCATGGCAAAATGGCACTATCCAAAATCAGCGGCGTAGGACATGTGATGCACCATGGGCTATAGATGACAGAGGCGAACGAAAGCTAAGGAGATGCGTTCGGGTGAATAGACGTGCAACTGTTGAGCAACTGACCGCCCAGATGAACCAAGGGGCTACCAAGAGTGTATCCTCAACAACGGTTCAGCGAACGCTGCTGCGCATGGGCCTCCGCAGCAGAGGCCTGGCTAATGCACCTATGCTGACTGCTGTTCATCGGCGACGAAGGCTGGAATTTGCACGCCAGTACCACAACTGGACGTCCTCAGAGTGGCGACAGGTGGCTTTTTCCGATGAATCACGTTTTATGCTCCATCGGACAGATGGCGTATACGGCGTGAAACGTCTGAAAGTAAACACCCTGCAACAATTGCCGGAAGGATCCAGGCTGGAGGAGGGAGCATTCTGGTTTGGGGAATGTTTTCCTGGCATTCACTGGGTGCACTCGTCATTTTGGAAGGCACGAAGGATCAGCACAAGTACTCATCTGTCCGTGCGAACCATGTCCACCCCTACATGCGAATTATTTTTCCTCATAATGATGGCATCTACCAGCAGGACAATGCGACGTGTCATACAGCTCGCAGTGTATGTGCGTGGTTCAAAGAGCACCAGGATGATTTTACCGTACTCCCCTGGCCAGCAAACTCACCGGATTTAAACCCAATCGAGAAGCTGTGGGACCACTTCGATCGGGCTGTTCGCGCCATAGATCCTCAACCGCGTAATCTAGCGCAGCTGGCCACGGCACTGGAGTCGGCATGGCTCAACATCCCAGTGAACACCTTCAGAAGCCTAATTGACTCTCTTCCTGCACGTCTGCCAAAGGTGGTTATTCTGACCTTTGACAAGTCGTCACATTAATGTGACTATATATATATATTCTAACATCACGTGCAGAATACGTTCATGAAACGCGCTTCGCAGCATTAACACTACCGCCATCTATATACAGGATGACAGAAAAACCTTTCATAGAACATTAGTCAGATCCAAGACTAATAAAAAAGAATAGTCAAAACTGAAACACAAACAGGAAAAAAAACCTTACATTCGCTTTAAATGGGCCATTTTCTTTTTGACGCTTCCATCATTTCCCATAATTGGTCCTCAATTACGAGTTCCTTTTCGCTAATGCGAAGTCACACAATCCGACCAATTCTTTTGCGTCTAATCTAATTGACCAAACAACTTCCATATATCATTTCGGAATTCATCGGTTGGAATTTTTACTGGCGAAATGCTTAATTCGTATTCAAAAAATAAACCATTTAAAGTCATGTTCATAAGACGTTCATGAAACGCGTTTCGTGGCATAAAAACGGTACCGCCATCTATATATAGCATGGCAGATAAACCTTTCATAGAACCTTAGTCAGATCCAGGACTAGTAAAAAAGAATATCCAGAACTGAAACACCCAACAGCAAAGAAACCCTACATTCGCTTCAAATGGGACATTTTCTTTTTAACACTTCCATCATTTCCCATAATTGGTCCTCAATTATGAGTTCCCTGTCGCTAATGCGAAGCCGCACAATACGACCCATTTTTAAACGAAAATAATTGCCACCCTCTGAAAAATTTGCTCCTAAGAATTTTCGAACCGAGAACTCCTTAAGAGGTGGAAAAAAAGACGAAAATTGCCTTTTCAGATATCCATATGCAAGAAAATGATAAAGTGGCAGCGCTATAATCACCAAACGAGAGCTGTCAACCGGTGCATTTATCAAGGCCGGATAACTGCCTCCTTCTGTGGCTGCTCTGAGAAATATGTCGATATTTTACACCATCTGGTCCCTCCCAAACTTTAATATCTCAGAGCGGCTCCGAAAGATCAATAAGGCACAGACGGCGCGGAGATGAAAATTTCAAAATTTTGACAAAATATGCTTCCAAGAAAAGGGGAGCAGCATAAGTTGGAGAGGCACCAGGAATGATTACGTTGGTTTTTTGGAGTAGGGGAAAATTGAACCAGGAATAGAATTATGTGTCTGTTATGGAATAGCAAGCGGTTCTGGATAATTTGACGCCTGTGGTAGAATGCACACGAGAGACGATTCTCATGTATACAAATTGATTCGAACAAGTTCAAGAACTATTCCTAAAGTTTGAAAGTGCAGAGGTTGCAGCGGATTTGAAAAAAAATAGAATAACAACTTTCCGTTGTTTTTTGTATGTGATTTATAAGTTTTATGAAACCCGAAAGGGCTATGCTCTTGTAATAAGTTTGATGGCTGTAATCCAAAAAGGATTTTGTTTTCAACATACCGTCGTTGAGATTTTAAATATTATAAGAGACTACCTGTTAAACTAAATGTAGGTGGATGAATATTTTAAGTTTGAAAATGCCACAGTGATTGAATCGGCTCGCTCTGAAAAGTGGTATGGTAACAAGATATTGAATATATTACGTTCCGTTGTTTCTTGTATGCGATTTGTAAATTTTATAAAACTCGTATGGCTATGCTCTTGTAATAAGCTGGATGACCGTATTGGAAAAGGAATTTGTTTCCAACATACCGTCCTACGATATTCTAAGTATTATAAAAGGTTTTATCTGTCAAACTAAATGTAGGCGTAGGCATTTTTTATGTGGTGGAACTTCCTGAACATAATCCGAACATGATATCATTTTATTTGTTTTTCGAATAATTTCATCATATAGACAATAGAATCTATCATTTATTCTTGATATTTATACCTTTCTTTATTGAACTTCATGGTTTTCAGTATTAATATCGGTGATTAATTTAATGAGGTAATTGTACGACATAAGTAGGTAGGTACTTAATTAACGTTACACTGGACAACACAAGGGTCTATTGGTGACGGTCCGGGATCAAACCCAAAAGTACGAACTAATATACAGTAAAACAATCGAAAATCATGGCTCCAACAATGATCGGAAGTACTATTTTTACTCTCCTTTTACAAGGTAAAAAATATTTACCTTCATCTATCATAAACGCTTTTATACTTTGAAAAATACATTAATTTTTAAAGTAATTCAAATTTGATAGAAAATTAATGATTAGGATACAAAAGTAGTTTCAAAATTCCAATATTTGATGGATCAGAAGTTTCCAAAACGACGAAACGAAATTACATTTTTAGGGAACCCCAATATGTATCATGCAAAAGCATTTTGATAACAATCAAGTAAAATTCTCATCCTCGGTCATGTTTGTGTGTTTGATTACACTGAAAAGTACACAAGTAGGACACACTCCAAATATTGCCTCTTTAAAGTGATTCATACTTTACTTCCCTTGAAAAAGTAAATTGGCTCATTTACTTTTCATTTCTATTCTCTTTTTGGTTATTTTCTTACAGTTTTCCTATTCGTCAAAGCCCATTTCCTTTAATCGATGTATTTATATAATGTATTATACATTAATTGAAGCATTTATGTATTATAACATACATTAAACTAACGTTACAATGCATTTCATAAAAATTGCTCGAGGGGAAAAAATGAAATAAAGTTGAAAATATTGATAAATGAAGAGTTGTAAGTTTTAATGCTACTAAATGCTATGTCCTTTACAAATATGGGTAGATATGACATTTACACTCTGTCGTGTTTTGGTCTCCTCCACAGATAAGATTATTTTGAAACCTCACCACTGAACACTTTTCATTCAGAGTTGTTTACATTTCTTTTGTGGATGGAGTTTCCTCTCTCCAAAGACTAAAAATTGTGACCAAATCCGGCAACCCTTTCTGACCAGTGATCACACAGGGATGAACTTCTCGAAAGAAGCATAAGATAGTTTGACGTAGCCGATGGCGAGTTCGTAGATTAGATTGGAGTTCAGTCTGTCGGGAGTAAGCGAGAAGCTGAGGCTCACGGATTGTAGATTGCTTTCTGCAAGTATGCTTGTTCGCGTGACACTAGGTTCAGTGTTCCGATTCTAGTTGCTTTGCTGAACTGTATCAGACATTCGTTTGGAGGGAATCTAAATATTTATGTTACTTTCTGCGCCACTGGAGAAAGACAGCGGCTGCGTCTAGAATCTGCTTTAACGTCGAAGCTTAACACTGTGCAATACAAAACAGCCAAGTCAAGTTGGGTGCATTGTTCTTTACTCTAGAAACTAATGGAACTGTTACATGCGAAGAGTTCGTATATTGTATATTTCAAGCGTGTTAGTCCATCCTGATAAAATCTAATGTAAACAAGCAATTTTCTGAGTGTATGAGAGAGATTATAAATATGTACAAATAAACATTGTGCTGTCTTAATGGTTGTACGATTGTTCACAATCTTTGAGAAATGTTTGGTCAGCAGCTTGTATACAGTTCATACTCAAAAGTTGGTTGAAGTGAGCGAAGCATCTTAAGAACACAAAATGATGGTGAACCGATGATCATTTCAGAAGGATGTGCTTTACCATAAGATAATTTAAGTTTAGTGTGTTTACAAATTTAACGAATGATGACGACGTTGAACACTCTTTTCAAGCTATGTTAATATGAAAAACATGAAATTCTATAACAGCTTTTGCCACTTTTGTAGAGAATCGACAAGCATGATGACATTATGTTAAAAAGTGTAAGAATATGACTTTGTATAAATAACGTATTTAGTTTTTAGGAATACAATTTTATGTGTGTTTGCGTTAGTAGCAGAACGCATAAAACTTATTTTTATAAAACTTTTCTAAAAGTAAAATATTCAAAGGCATTGGAAATCCCAAAGGTTAATGTAATGCTTATTGTATACCTTTGAAATTGTATGCATTTGAACAACTATTTATTGATTATCATACCGTCTTATTGGTAGCACCACCTACGAACATTCAGATGTTCAGCATAGATGCAGCTAGTTAAGGCCATAAACTGCTACATTTATGAACTTTGTATTGAAACTTTCTAAACTAACTTACAGGACACCAAAGTGTGCAAATCATTCTATTCCATTTTTTCTTTGACTCCTTTTTATCACAAACATTTAGATGATCAGTATCGATAAAGTTTGTTAAAACAAATACTTTTTATAGATTCTGTATTTGTGACCTTGTATCAATAAACAAAGTCCCAGGCAGCAAACTGCCTATTTCCTACGCTCTAATTTCTTCTTTGACTCCTCCTACTCATCACACCTGAATTTCCTCTCCTTTGAGAACAACCTGTCACTACTAAGTACCCACTTCCCCAGGGAATAGCTCCATTTTAGGGACACGTCTAGGTCAGCAATGACGTCAAGACCCGTTAGCAGAACAATGGTATTTCACACTTTTCGTTACCGGCAAAGAGAGGCTGGCTCTATTGATCCCAGGCCCTCCCCAGATCGGTCCCACCAGCTCACTCGGCCACCCTTTGATAACGGTATCGACCAAGAAAGTGTTGTTGCCAAGTTTCAGAGCGGAATGGATTCGCCTCCACGCTATTTTTCATGCCCTGCCTGCCGAATCAGGAAGTCCCTGCGTAATATGCAAAAGACCGTGGGGTGTTCTTTATAGCGGAGAAAGGGAGGAGTTCTGAAAGAAACATTCGATGATCTGAAATGGAATGGTGAGCAATTTTCTCAGACGGGGAAGTCTTTTGTGTGTTTTCTGCTCCCCTTTCGTTTATTTGTTTTTTACGCTCCATCATTTCTGTGGAATCGAATTTACCTCCTTTAGGCAGGATCTGAAAGATGTTTCGGGAATTGAACTCGGTGGGTTTATTTGCTTATTTTTCATCCAGTCGAAGAAATATGAATAAGGATATAGAGATATTTTCTTATCTTACTCGGAAATATATAGGTGCTTAAAGTAATAGTCCTTTGTTTGAAAGCAATACCGTTACTAACGCTTCAAGGTTTAGGATATTTCAAGTTTAAAGTCGTATCATTTTTGTATAACGTGAGTTATCAATTCTTTTACTTTCAATTACATACATTTTCTAAAGTGAGTTATGTTTAGGGAATGCTGTGAAATTAATTTAAAATCCCTTTCGAAGATTTTACCTCCAAACCTTCTAGAATCTAGATAAAAATAAAATTAACAAAGCTTCATGTAAACTTTTTTGTAAAGGATTTTATTCACATAACAGTGATTTTATTTGTTTCATTCATTAGTCTCGCAAAACTTCGTGGTACTTATGTGCGCGAAGCGTGACGTCATGGAGAGCCAATCATGAAGGATCTCTTCACGATGATCCCGGGGAAGGCGAATGTAAAATGAGTATACAGAGAGGGTGTAGGATATGGTTAAGCACTTGGAAGAACCACAAGACCAGTGACACCCAAACAAAGTGACTAATAAGTTAGAGTATGAGTTTATTACTATTTTCCCCCTCTACAGTGCAAAATCAATTTCAGAGGCAAAATGTGAAAAGGAGGAATCTAGGATGAGGCACGTGTATATTAACAATTGTTTAATATTGACAAAATCAATTATTGTTAATCAATTATTTCAATTATTGTCCCCAAAATTATCTCACTCAATTATTGCAAAAGAAAATTATTTAATATTATTCTAATTATTATTATTTTTTTTTACAATTTTTTTACTTATTCAATAGTAATATTTATAAGAATAGTAATTCTTTGGTTCCTTTTATCAATTATACCTTGCAATTATGTTTTAAATACGTTAATGGTCGAGATTTACTGTTTATTTCACGTGAAGTATATTACTGGAGGTATTTATGTTTGTTATATAAATGTCAATTATTCAAATTATTATTATCTATATAAGAATTCGAAAGAATGGAAACATGCTTGTTTTCTGGTGCCAGTAGTGTGATGAGACATTATGCGAAGCTGTAGTCAAAACTGTCAGATTTTAACAAAAACGCTGTTGCGTTGATCGTAATTTTTAAAGCATTAAGAAACATTGTCAGGATAAAAGAAATTTGGGGGAAGCACACCGTTTGTAGACAATTATAATCTGAATTTTTGCTTTTTAAACCAAAGTGCGTATTTTTAAGTTTTTTATCTTCGTATTTTTTTGGAAGTGCCAGAATATCTCTATATATAATTCTCTTACGTGGCACGCAAAAAAGACGTTATTTGTAATCGCGTTTTGGCAACACTGTACGGTTTGTTTGTTTATCGCGAAGTCTCGCGCATCGATTGAATTTATAGCGTTATCGGATGAAATTTTATTGAAAAAAAAAAGGAAATTTTAATGAGCTGTTGCTGTTAGTTTTTAATAGAAATCAAAGAAAGCGGAGGATATTTTCAGGGCCATTTAAAAAACGGTCCTTTTCAGGGCCAACAATTATAGTTCAACAAGACGCTTGCACTACAACTTTCGGCAACAAACTCAATGAAAAAGTGTGGGTCGTTTGAGTGCTGGGAAAATGTACACACAAACAACATGCTGGGTATTCAATTTCCAAAGCAACGTTCACATTTCGAGTTAAAATTTGCACAAAGTTTTCATTTGAATTCTGATTTTAGAGATACTGTATATATTTTTTCTGTAATACAGCAAATTTAGATTTGAAAAACATATTTTTTTGGTAACATATTTTGTAAACAATCCCTTCTGCTAGGACACATGTCTTCATTGAGGCGAGCGAAGCGAGCATAGGTTCGCGCAGCGAACCAATGAGGATTGCGAAGCAATCCTCTGGGGGTTGGCGAGCGTTAGCGAGCAGGGGGTAGGCCCCCTAGTTTATAAAAAATATTACTCTAAATTTATCACTAAAATGCTAGGAAGAATAATTTGTTTTCTTGTGTCAATAATAGTTTACTATTAAAAAAGATTCCTTTAATAATTTTACCATCTGTTAAAATTTTATTTAAAATATATTTATTAATAAATGTAAAATTCCCTCGATTCAATTTTTTAAAAATTGACTCCTACCTTTTTTTATAAAGTTTTCGAAGGAAAGACTTTCTTTATTTGAACTCGGACGCTTGTTAGATTTTTCGTAACAAATTAACATGTTTGGTATTGTCTAATGTAACTTAATCAGCGCTTGATTACTGCTTACGAATTCACGGTGAGTTGCAATTTCAATAATTAAAGTTACACAATAGTTAGAAATGTGTTTTGTGTGTTAGTTGAAGGTGGTAAATTCGGTTACTCAAACGTATTACGATTCAAGGCAGTTTATTGAATTGTATACAAAATTTGGGACGCCTCAGAAGCTGAAATGCAAATTTATTTTACAGGAGCCGAAATTCACAAATGCAAGAAGAAATTCAATTCTAAAACCCGAATGCCAAAGTGGATTTAGGAAGTTCGTCGGAGGTAGAGATAAGAAACTTAAACAAAGATGTGCGCTGCAGTCTCTCCCGGACAGATCCGGAAGCAGCTTTGCAAACACTTCCGTGTGTTTTTTCATGTCATATAGACCTGGATTTTGATTTAACCCTCTTTTTTCAGCTCTTTCTTTGGTTTTATCTGCTTTCTCGTCGGCACAAAGGGAGAAAATGCCCGGAAGCGAAGTAAACATCTCTTCTTCAAACAAAACTTTTTATTTTCCTCCCAAACCCTGGTTGCTTCGAATCCTCAGTGCGAAACAGAATGTAGGTCTCCGTAGCCGGCGGCTATTTAATGAATAAAACTCTCATATCGACGCTCTGTGTTTCGCTTTGTACATACTCTTCGGGCTTCCTAACTAGACAGGAGTGAAAAAGATGTTCTGTTGCAAGCAGTCAATACACGTTGCTACCGAGAAATCTGGAATGCGAGGGCTAAACCAAACAGTTCTGGAGAAATTTCGTTCATATCGTTATTTCTGCCTGCAGGGGAACTTGCGATTGGACTAGGATACAATGCAACAGCTGTAAATTATGTTGAGACACTTAGTAAAAGAGGAATTTGCTTCGGATATTAATTAGACTTTCCAAACCAAATTCAAAAACTAAATGGAGTTGTCTTTTGGTACAGCTTCAGTCTATGTTTATAGCGGTGGTAACGGCCTTGGCGCTTTTTTTTGTTTTGGCGCACTTCTAAAATTGTCAAGGAAAGAATTAATTCAAAGGAACCAATGCAATCAAACGACATGTCAAAGTACTGGCAAGAACAGACACTGCTACCACAAAATACTTAAAGTGAAGGAATTTCTCAGCTTGATTACATCTGTGAGACCTGAAAAGTTGAAAGTTCTCAAAATATCTTTGCTTTTCTTTCGAAACTAGCATATGTCATTTTGGCTGTCTTTTAAACGTTATAACTTTTGGATTTAATATTTTAAAAATATGATTTCATGTTTCTATGTTTTAAATTTTTTTTTTGTTTATATATATATATATATATTTTTTTTTTGTTTTGTTCTGGGTCAACCTTTCAAATTTTGTCATCCTTTTCTTTTGTCATTATGTATTTTTGCCCTTCACTTACCTTTCCTCTTTCTGTGTACTTAAAAGCTTTATGTATGTACTGTGGTTTTCTCAGCTCTTCCTTATCCCCAAATCTCCATCGTAAGGCGGACTACACAGCTGAAAGCTCCACAGGTGAAACAGTGTCCGCCTACGGCGTCCAATCCAACCCAGTTTAACGGATTTCGAAAGAACATTCCAAAATATTCAAAATCAAAATTTAAACTTTCCGCTTGCCGGGGTTGTCATAAAAACGGAATAACCGTAATACAGATGGATTGCTATTACAAGTCATACCTCAATACTAGAATTGCGCCAGAAAAAAACAAAACGTCAAGGCCGTTGCGACCGCTGTATACGTAGACTAAAGCTGTATCTGTCCTTTTAAGGTGAGAGAGAGAGTGCTTAAACATCTTTTTCAGAATATTCCTTTGTTTACCTCAAAGCATACAAGTGTTGAACACTTGTCTTGAAAAGTAAGAAAATTTTCTACTGACCACCAAGGATGCATCCTATTATATTTTTCCTATTAACATTCTGAGTCACGATAAAACCGAGTAAAGTAGTACTGCTTTTGCCCAACAGCACACATAACTAAATAACCGCATCTATTGCTTAAATATTTGGTTTTTTTTAATTAACGTCGCACTAGAGCGACACAACTGGCTATCGACGACGGTCCGGGATCAATCCCAAAGGCAAAGATCCGAGAACAGCACCACGTAATTTTGAACCACGGTTGGATGACGAGGCAACACCTGAGCTGGCACCCCACTATCCAAACTTCCACACCTCGCCAACGTGAGGGCATTTGAGCCCGCGGCGGATTTAACGTGCACCAGTCCCCTTTGCACACGACTGTCTTTGGCTGGACTCTAACTCTCAACTCTCCGGTTGCTAATCCAATGCTATTCCAACCGGGCGGGTTACCAGGGTCTCTATTGGTTGAAAGAATGCTAGGAAAAATTCCATTGGTTCAGACTTATTGAACTTATTGTAAGCCAAAACTTATTGGAAGTCATGCAGGTAAGTCCAGTTGTAGACCGTTTTTGGAGTGTCGACCGCCTTATAGGGTTATACCATATTATGTTATGAAAAGATTTTCGAATAAAACTGGTGTAGGGGTAATGGAGATGAACGCTAGACAAGCAAGAGATTGGTCAGAATTGTGAAAAGAGCATTCGACGTATACAGTCTCGGAAGAAAAACCGAACCTCTTCATTCGAGCAATTTTAACAGCAGAAAATAATTAAAGATGGCGTTTGACAGGCGCTAACATCTTCTATAAATTCAAATGCATTAAATTTGCATAGGTAGGCGTCTTCATATTAAATTGATCACCAACTTCCATAATTTCCAATAGAAATCCCGTATTTCTACTCGAAATTTCGAATCCAGAACAAAATATTTTAACTTCAGATAACTAAATTCCATCGAATTGTGTCGTACCGTTTAGAAGTTATGAGTACAGAAGGATTTGAGCTCCTAATATTAAATAGGTTTCTTAGACTTTCATATATACCTATCTTCCTAAATAATAGTTCCTTAGCGCAGATATTCTGTACTATGTTACTGTTACATAATCCAATCAAAATCCATTTAATACTTTATTTAAATATAATTTTTAGTATGCAATAATAATTATTAAAGTAATGTTTGAAAAAATTATGAATCGGAACCTTATTATATTCACTTTATAACAAAAAAAATCGACGCACCAAGAAAGTGCAGAATTACAGTGGTACCGGGCTCGATCCACTTAGAACGGCGTTTACTGGGGACATATGGTCTTTAGTGACGAGTTTCCAACTGTGTCCGGACGACAACCGCAAACGTATATGGAGACGTCCAGGGCCAGCCTGGAGATCCTGCCCCTATTATCGCATATCACACATGCCCACAACAGGGCGTTATGGTCTGGGGTACCATCTCCTTTGACAGCCGGGTCCATTTGGAAGTCATTTCTGAAACACTTACAGCACAACGTTGCTCAGACGACATTCTATGACCGGTTGCGTTACCCGTTCCTTTTGCGACACCCCGGACTTACTTTTGAACAAGATAATGCCCGACAGCACATGGCACGTGTTGCCATGAATTGTCTTCAATATTTCCCAGCACTTACTTGGCCAGGTAGGTCTAATGATCTCTCTCCCATAGAGCACATTCGAGGCGTTATGTGAAGGCGATTGCAACCATCCCGGTATTTTGACCATTTAGCCCCACAGTTGGAGACAATTTGACAAGAAATTCCGCAGGACATCATCAGGGAACTTTTTCAGTCTATATCACGCCGGGTGACAGCTTGCATCCAGGCCAGAGATGGACCAACGCCTTATTGACTTCCTCCCTTTGTAACGGTCAAACTCTGAAATAAATCATTCAATTGTTCTGAAATTTGAATCGTTTGTTTTTCTACGTACTATGATCTTCCCATCCACCCATTTTTATCGCAATCGGATAATTCCTTCTTGATGCGACTATTTTATTGTCATCGAGTGTATTTTGATGGGAATCGATTTAAAAGGACTTTTAATAAGGACATGTCAAATTTCAGCTCATTCCGATAATTAGTTTTTCGCTACATTGAATTTTCTACAGCATTGCAACTTTAGGGGGCACCCAAAAATTAAAAAAAAAAGCGTCTGACATACGTTGAATGATTAATTATGGATCGTTTGCACTTGCACAATAAATATAATAAGATCGCTGAAAAACACTTTTGAAAATGTGTTCAAATTTTAACGACGGGAAGCGACAGCTTCAATTAATCTTTATCTACGAATAGCTACTTTCTATGGGGAGATTATCCCTGAAATTAACATCAACTTTAGAATTGAATACCTTCCGATACAAAGATAGTAAAGTCGTGAAATTTCATATTTAGACTAATTCAACTGGGCAGATTCGGATTAGGGCATGAAGACGTCCACGTAAATATATTTTTGATTGTATTCCATAAAATATTGTTTGGATTTGAATTCGTAAAGGACGTTATTCACTATTGAAAGATACCTTTGAATTTGCTCTAAATATTTTCGCCACATTTCAAGTTTTGTATACGTTTTGGACCCTTCTGATGCCAAATCCGTCTCTTATGCGTTTGGAGTCTGTTTGTGCCTATTCTACGTCCAAACGGTTGTATATATTTCATGAAACTCTGCATACTGGTGAGTATTTGCACTCATTTAGTGACTGAACTTGGTTTCGTAAGTCTGTTTGTACGTCTTTCCGTTCTATGTTCAATTTTGTGCCTGTGTTTGAACAAGTATCGGAATTTAAAGGCTCATATTTTTGTATTTTAAGTCATATTTATTTTCTTTGAGAATTTTTTTTTCCGAATATTTGGGACCAACGATATTTTGCTACGAAATGTAAACTCGTGTTATTTTCAAACGTAAACAGATATATTTTCCCCCCTCGGATTAATTTTGTGTTTTTAAATTCTATCTAATTTTTCTTTGTAAGATGTAGCAACTGTACGAGATCAAGAGTTCAAAAAGAATCATGAATTTATATCTTTAGAACAACTTTTTATCCCCAACAACTTTCATTTTTTTTTTTTTGCTAAGGTGTTTTGTTTTAAATATTTATTATTTTAATAAATTGTTTTTCTTTTTCATCACACGCAACACCACCGCAGAATATCTGTTTTAGGAGTAGTACACCTCATGAGGCCATGTAGTGAAGGAGAGTGAAAGAAATTAATTCAACAATTTTAATTTCACACATCAAATGTTGATTGCACCGCACATGTATCACAATTGGTACATTCGCAGTTGATGTTGAAGGTTGTGGTTCATTACCGACCTCCGTGGGTTCAACTCTCATCATTCGATTGTAAAACGTTTATGTTGCCAGATATGCTACTTGCCTCGAATTCAACGGTGTAAGTACTAGGCGCACTTGTTTCAGGCATTTTTTCACCTTGAAGGCGTGACGCCTATATTTTCAAGAACAACCTCCGAACACGTTGACACTCAGCATATGATATAGCTAAACACGTATCAAATATTTAGGTTTCATTTCTATTCTTATTTATTAATCGCAAAGAGACGAAATATATGTGTGTGTGACACCTCAAAAGTCTTGCTCACACAAAGGAGGCCTGAGCTAGATTTAATTAATGTGAGCGGCAGTGTGCATTTTCGTGACTCAATTTTTGCGCTGCGATTGCATCAGACAATGACGTCAGTGCGACATCCAATGAGAACTTACAACATTCTTTATTTAATGCTCTTTTGAAAGCGATATTGCGTAACATTTATATTTCCCAAGTTTTTAAATGTTTTGCACTTAATCTTTTCTGTGACACTCAAGGCGTGGTACGCCGGTTATGAAATGTAAGACGTATTCTACGTCAAAATAATAATAGGCTACCTTTGCTTCGTCTTTAATCAAGACATACAATTTTAAAACAAGTTATTTTATTATTTTACTCCCTCAAAATCCTCTTTTGTAATAGTTACCTTAGTGTCAAAGAAATATACCTTACGTCAATTTGTACCCTTACTAGGCTGTGATATATATGAAATGTATAACATAGAAGGGAATGCGTATGCAGGATGTGTGTCCAAAGTAGGTTGTAGAAGTTATAAAAATGTCGAAAAAGTGTTTAGAATTATTTTATATTTAAGGGGATCCGGTACACAAAATTCTAAAATTTTCAATTTTAAAGTTTTTGTTCTGAAATTTTTTCTGTAGGAATACATTGTATTTTGCAATTATAATAAATATTTTTTATTTTTAAAACTTTAAAGTCTTTTTTTTTTATTAAAATTAAAAAATGTCAAAGTTGATATATCTTAAAATATTTTATAACAAATCACTTCCTTTTTGCGTTAATTAACGTCTAAAAGTTCTTACAATAAATTGTCTTCGTGATTTTAGGTTAAAACAATTTATTTTTTTTTATTTTTTAATATTTTGTACAAAAACTATATAAAGTTCGAGGAAAAGGAAACAAAGTTCAAAAAATTATAGAAAAAAAATATGTATATATACACAATTGATGAAGACAAATTAAAGAAATATATTTGAAAAATAAATGTAGAAAATTTCGTTCATTTATGACAAGTATTTTTTAAGTTATATCGATTTTCACTAATTGAAATCCCATTTAACACAAAAGAAAAAGACCGTTTAAAATTATGAAGGCTCGTTTCATTTGCATCTGTCATGTTTATAAAAAGTTGAATGTTTCCGGTTCTACTGATGGTAGAAAAAAATTTAGGTGTCATTTTATTCAGAAATATTTTTATTATTATTATTTTTAAATAATAAAAAAATTGGACATTTTTTCATTTTTTGAATCGCAGAACCCCTTAAAAGATTTGACATTTTTAAACTAAAGTTTATTTTCTCTTCACTTTCAATCTAGTTACCCAATCCAATTCGAGTGAGGTCGGGTCATTTGCTAGTATACAATGACGGCGAGAAAGCGTGATTTAATACTTAATAGTATATCTCTCCCTTTCTGAACAGGGGGCGTTACTGGGGCACATGATTTACATATACACTGCAGTGCTAATCATTGGCATGTTCTTCCACGATTTACGTACGCACCATGCAATTTTCAAGGCTGTTGTATACATCTGTCATGCTGGATTTTCGTTAGCCAGAAGTGTGTTACTTTTCCAGCATACACTATCAGTTTGTGTAAAATATATTTGATGAGTATAATTCAGTATGAAATTATACGTATTAAGTTGTAGAAAACTCTTTAGTCGTTCATTTAAATGAAAACTAATTTAGCGATGAACTTCTGAACTGAAATCTGGCAACGTTAACATTAACCTTCTTAATCATACAGTATTGATTACCAAATGTTCGGATGTTGTCGAAGGTAGTCAAATGTAAAGTCGCCTTCTCACAAATCAAGTTTAATGGACCAGTTATTGTTGATTGATAAAGATTCAATATGACTTGAATCAGTTTTTGTACACACATTTCAATAGAAACGGATCAACAGTTTCAGTTTTAAAATGGCGTCGAAAGCAGCTGTGCGTGAAGTTGTTCAGATAGTAAGAGATTTGTTAAAAGAACTAAATACAATTTTATTTAGTACTAGCAAAATACCCGACCTTACTCGGTTTGAATTAGTTTACTTAAATTGAAGAGATAATCAAAATATATAATGACTTACATTTTTGTAGAGTAAAAATTTATTTGAATACCTTTCGCCATCTTTCTAATTTCTACAACTGACTTTGGACACAAATCCTACACATGCGTATCCATTCATGTATTACATTTCACATACATCGCACAATTGCTGTATGACAATGCTACAAAATGACGAAAGGTGATACTAAGGTTACTACTATAAAAGACGATTTTGAGGAAGATTTGGAATTCTCTTTCTTAAGTTCTTTTCATGTTCAACTCAATTAATTAAAATTACGATTTACGGCGAGTGCTCTCGCACTCAAAGTCAACAAAACAATACTTTTAATTGTGATACACTTGCATCCGGTATGTGACATTGTAAAATTTTGCAATCTTATCCTGTCATTATGACAACGAATTTTTTAACGGTTGAAAAGTTCTAGTTCGGATTTTTTAAACATTATTATTCTTTCAATAACGGCATTATTCTTTAAATAATGGCATAACTACACTTAAAAATTCACTGCAAATTTATTCTGACTTACCTGCCATTTTTAAGTCGAATACTTTGTGGTGGTGTTTCGTGTGATGAGAAGGAAACACATTTATTAAAATAATAAATATTTAAAACAGAAAACTGCAAAATAAAACAAAATAAAATATGTCAAAAAATTGTTCTAAAGATATTAATTTGTGATTCATTTTTATCTCTTGATCTCTCGCAGTTGCCACAACTTACAACTAAAAGTGCACATAATTTAGAAATGTGAAATTAATTCAAAGCGAAAGAAACAGAAAATATCACTGCTCGCGTGATCGTGTTCATTCCCGTTCGTTGAAAAATATCGTCTGTCCCAAATATTCGGAAATGGTTTTCATTGCGCAAAGAACAAAAATAAGACTCGAAATAATTGAAATATCATAGCTGAAATTCCATAAAAATATAATTTTTTGAAGACTAATTACTTTTTTAGCAGTACTGATAAAGCAATCGAAGTAATCGTAATATTCAATATACATTCCAAATTTTCCAAAACTACCAAATTATGGTTCATTTAAGTATACTTACTCTAGTGTTTTAGCATGAAACTTAACTAAATATAACAATTATCAAATGTTTAATATTGCATTCACTAAACTAATAGATAATGTATAACATAAAATACATTTCAATCCAATGTCTGGAATAAAATTCATGTGATGCCTGAAAAAACACGCAAACACAAAGTCGAACATAGAACAGAAAGACGGACAGACAGACTTTTGCAACCAATTCCACTCACTAAATGAAGATAAGTACTCACTGTATGCAAATTTCCATGGAAATATATTAAACCGTGTGGACGTGTGTAGGGCACATACATACATACAGACACAGACAGACAGATGAACAGACAGACAGACACCAAACGCGAAAAGGGCAGATTTGGCATCAGAAGGGTCCAAAACGGATAGAAAACCTGAAATGGGTCGAAAATATTAAATGTACAAACAAACACTCCATTCTTATTTATATAGATGAGAAGAAATCGTTAGAAACGTCGTTTTTGGATGAACCAGTGGATTTTAAGAAATTAATTGGAAGCTTCAGAAACCTTGCTGAAGAAACTAGCATTACAGGATAAAGAGGGGATATAGAAATTATTTAAGAATATCTGAAGAAAGTTGTATTATGAGAAGGTGAAAACGCAGGTGATGTTTTTTAAGAGTTCCAATCGCTTTTGTCTTATTGCAGTTTGAATTTGTTCCTGGCAGATTACATCGTGTAAAGAGCCATCTGTTTTAGCAGGACAGCGACATTTTTATCAAATGTGTCAAATTCATCATCAGTCTGATTTTTATTACTTTGCACTAATTTATCAAGCTTACCAATTGCAACTCTTGGGGAGCATTTCAACAAGAATTTAATTGAAACCCACGACAAAGCGTGAGAATTATGCTAAACTGAAAAAAAAATCTAATACTGTACAAAAAACAGTTTATGTCAAAAACCGGAAGATCACGAAAAGCCATTTCTGTCTATATAATATAAAAATTTCGATAAAAATAGTAATAACACTAACTTCAAGATTGAAATATAAATTCTACGAAAATAAGCTCACAGTAAATTAAGTTCAGTAAGTCAGGCTAATAATTCATTTTCAAAAGCCATATCGAGTTCAATTTAACACAAAGATGTGAAAAATGAATGAAATTTTAAAAATTTTATCTTTCACATTTATTAGATTATTATCCCCTTTTAGAGATTAAAAAGATAACTTCTAAGTTCAGCTTTCAAATTGAATGTTTAAATTTAGCTTTATTTTAAAGACATTTGCCACGCATGAAAACTTAAGCGGACCATTGACGGTATACGATATCTCATAAATATAATTTATTCCCTTTGTTGTAAACTCTTCAAAACATCGAATACGATTAAATATTCATCCTATTTTTTAGTTTAGTTGCTATTTATATAAAGCAGTAAATAAAGGCAATTAATCACTCCATTCAAGTTATACAGGGTGGTCCCGAATTCATGGTACAAACTTTAATGGTAGGTACAGGACATTGTAACAATGATTTATTGTATAGGAATGTATAGTCGCAAGTGACGCGGTGAGGCGAAAACAGGGGAAATAACGGCCGAAAGGAAAAACAAAGATTTTATTGAAAGCGTTGTTGACAAGTGTCATGTTTACAGTAATTGTTCAAAATTGCGTCCACCAGTATCGATACATGCTTGACAGCGTCGGTGGAGCGATTGGCGTACACGTTCAAAGATGCCTGGTATTTCACGCACACCTGCAGCAGCTACAGATAAGCGAGCGACGAGATCCTCATCTGAGTCAACTGGAG
This sequence comes from Metellina segmentata, assembly GCA_947359465.1. Lineage (NCBI taxonomy): Eukaryota > Metazoa > Arthropoda > Arachnida > Araneae > Tetragnathidae > Metellina > Metellina segmentata. Next base: position 17,250,115 of record OX375878.1, on the reverse strand, counting down.
TCTCATAAACAAGATGCTTTAGATGTCCCCATAAAAAGTAATCGAGGCTCGATAAATCGGGAGATCGGGGTGGCCAAGGGACTGGTCCACCACGCCCAATCCATCGAGTACCAAACGTGGCATTCAGGTAATTCCGTACATCAATGCTGAAGTGTGCTGGCGCCCCATCGTGCTGAAACCACATGCGGTTACGAATGGCGATCGGAACATCATGCAGCAGTTGTGGTAACACTTCTTTCAGAAAAATAAGATAGCTTCCGCCAGTGAGCCGCGTGGGTAGTAAGTATGGGCCAATCAAAAAGTCGATGTTCAACAGCGGCTAGACATCTACTGCCCTCTACCGGCAATGATACCAACCGATCACTCCATTTCTCTTTCCTTTTATTTCCCCTGTTTACGCCTCACCGCGTCACTTGCGACTATACATTCCTATACAATAAATCATTGTTACAATGTCCTGTACCTAAAATTAAAGTTTGTACCATGAATTCGGGACCACCCTGTATATAAAATGTTTTACTAGTACGATATGTTATAGAATGAATATATAGAGCTATGATATTTTTATTCCAGTTCAAGTGTTCTGTTATAAACTGTAGAAGGTTGCCATGACAACATTTTACTTTCTTACACTAGTTTCTTGTGAATAATTCGAATGAAGACTTATGGACTCCCTAAACGATCAATATTACTGCAATGTGATTGATGATTTCGATTGATAGGTGTTTCAATATGCTTCAATCAACCCGTCAATCTTATTCGGTCATTGTTTTTCGAAGGAGCGTGGCGTGTTTCATTTTTGAGTTTTAAAATGGTTTCAAATTCAGATTTGGGCCTTCTTGCTTTGATTTTGGTTGTCTGCAATCGAAAAGAAAGAAAACAGGAAAAAGCCGCTGGTCCAAAGAGTGGCGATTGACAATCGCGTCAATCGCTTCCTACACGGTCAATTGGTAGCTTCAATGAGCCTCACTGACAATCATATTGACAGTAATACTGATCGTCTAGGGACCCGCTTAGGAACAAGAAATCCGGCAGTATTATGTGAGTTCGTATGTTTCCGAAACAAGCTGGCGAACACAGGAAGCAAAACTTCCTTTCCTTTCAGTTCAAAAATAAATATACCCACACTCGCAGACGTATCTGACTACTAGTGGTTGAATGTAGATGTTCGCCATCAAAATGCATCGTATATTTTCATTAGTTTACATCTTTGAAATGACCTTAATATCTTATAAAACCGATGCGGCTGTGTGATGTTTTCCGACGAGTCCAGGTTTAGCTTGCAGTCTGATTCACAGCAGACGTTCATATGGAGAACGTCAGGTACCCGCTACCACCAAGACAGCATCATTGAACGACACCGTTCTTTTGTGCAGGATTGCTCGTTTGGGCCGGAAATATACTGGACTACAGAATAGATCTACATGTTCAAATCAGAACCATGAGAGGCCAAATTTATCGGGCATCATTCTGGAACAACATGTACGTTTGTTTAGGAGTGCCATGGGCGCAGAATTTGTGTTTATGGATGACAACGCCCGTCCTCACGAAAACATTGTAAACTAAAGCCGTGAATCTGAGTATATTACCCATAAAGAATGGCCAGCATTCTCACCTGACTTGAATCCGATAGAACATGTGTGGGACATGCTTGGCCGACAAGTTGCAGCCAATCAACCATCTCCTACATGTGTACCGGAACTTCGGAGAGCATTGCTTGCTGAGTGGAGTGATCTTCCCCATTTGCAACACTCCAAATGCACCCCCAACGTTCTCCAAAGGAGACTCCAGGGGTTGGCCCGATTTAACATTCATAAAGGGCAACATTGCCGGTAAAATTGAAAACTGGCAAGTTGAAGACTTCGAAATCCAGACGGATCACCGCCCTATAACTTTTACACTCACAACTAACATGATTATACCCATACGCAATAGATTCAAAACCAAGCATGGTAATCATTCTAAATTTATCAAGCAGCTTAAACAAGGTCTGCACCACATTAAATTCACCAACATAGCTTCAACACAAGAACTTGAAACCAAAACCAAGGATATAACGGACACCACTATAAAAACCATGCAAAATAATTTTAAAAGGAAAAACAATATTTCTAAACTTAACTTAACCTGGTGGAATCAACATCTTCAAATTCTTCAAAAACAGGTTAAAGCCACTCGCAGAAGAACGCAACGGGAACAGGATGCAACCACAAGAGATCAACTAAAAATAAAGCTTCGTAAAATAAAAGCAAGCTTCAAAAAGGAAATTAATAAGGCCAAAAGCACCGCCTGGAAATCCTTCTGCACAAAGGCAAACAACGCCTTTGGTACAACCTTTAAAATGGTCACCAACCGGATCCAACCCATTAACATTATCCATTCTACAACCGAAGCTGCCTCATTTACAACAGAAGCTAACATCAAAAACATCCTCAACAACATCTACAGACCGGATCTACCATCACTAGACACCCAAGAAGAATCCCATACAAGAAACAAGATCTTCCCCCCAAGCAACACATCCATCACACCACCTTTCACGAGTAGAGAACTTAAGCACATCATACAAAACACACCTAAAGACAAAGCCCCAGGACCAGATGGCATCGACGCTACAGTACTACGACTCTTCCTAGAAGCGGACGCCGACAAACTCCTGGAATGCATGAACACATGTAAAAACCTCCGCCACTTCCCGACGGCCTTTAAGACAGGAGAAGTGGTCCTGTTCCCAAAACCAGGAAAAGATCCATCACTCCCGGAATCATACCGCCCAATCAACCTCCTACCCATCATGGGCAAAACACTAGAAAAACTTCTCATCCTTAGATTCAATAAATTCGTGTCAAGCAACAACACCCTCAGTAAGAAACAATACGGATTCAGAACCGGTCGCTCCACTGAGCACGCCCTTCATGAAATACTTGCCAAAATTGACAGCAACAAAAAAAACAAGAGCCATACCTGCATCATTTCGCTAGATATTAAAGGCGCGTTTGATTCAATGTGGTGGCCTTCACTCTTCGATAAACTGCACAAACATAACTTCCCACCAGACTTAATTGAAATCACTAGAAGCTACCTCCACAACCGCAATGTCGTTCTACACCAAGGCAACACTACAATAACACATAAGCTACAAAGAGGGTGTCCGCAGGGCTCATGCCTAGGACCATTCCTGTGGCTACTTGTGGTTAACGAACTGCTACTGGAAACATGGCCACCTAATTGTGAAGTCCAAGCTTACGCAGACGACATCGCAATACTTATCTCGGGTAACAATAGAAGAGTTATTGAAACAACAGCCAGCGAAGCCCTCCAAAAAGTACAAACCTGGTGCCGTCGAGAACAGCTAACAATATCAGAAAGCAAATCAACGGCAATGATAATCGGAGCATTTAAACCTCTCGCAAGAAATCCTATACTCAAAAGTGGATCAATGAAAATTAAAATAGTTAAACATATAAAACTACTGGGAGTCATAATCGACAGTAAGCTCTCATTCCTACAACATATTGCACACTTAAAAACAAAATGTCTGCGCCTTAGTAACAGTATGGCTCACACGGTGGGTAGATTGTGGGGCACAAAACCACGGTACCTCAAGATATGGTACAAAGCAGTAGCGGAGAGAATAATTTGTTATGCAGCCAGCGCATGGGCCCAACAGCTTACACAGCGAAAGACTCAAAAACTGCTGAGTCTCCAGCGCCTGTTTACAGTACGCATCCTTAGAGCATACCGCACATCACCAACAAACGCTCTACAAATATTGGCCGGTATCGAACCACTGCACCTTGTGGCTCACAGAGAGGCGGCTTTCACAAAACTCACCAGACTGCAACAAAATGTACACTTTCTAGGAACAATTTACAAAACAAGCGACTATGAAAAAGAAGCAGACATTCAAATTGAAAACACCTGGACCACGGACTTCGACACAATAGGCACACAAGGCGAAATAGAAACGGATCTAACAATTTACACGGACGGGTCAAAGACGCCACATGGCGTAGGAGCGGCTTTCGTGGCATACAAAAATAACATGGAAATTTACACACAAAAAATAGCACTTCATAACAACAACACAGTGGCGCAGGCCGAAAAACTGGCTATCCTCTTCGCACTTGTATGGACACAAACACAAACTTACATAACGTGCAATATCCGCGAACAGATAGCCTTTCAACTATAAAAACCTTACAACAGTTCCAGACTAAAGACTCAATAGCGCAACAAATTAGAACATTACTTAACTATAACTTTAATAACACGTTCATCAACTGGGTTAAAGCCCATATTGGCGTGACCGGAAACGAAAGGGCCGACCAACTAGCCAAGGAAGCAGCGATGGGAGAAACTAATTTCACTGTCATCGCCAAACTACCCAAGAGTCACGCTAAAAACCTTATGAAGAAGGCAGCCCTACAAAAATGGCAGGAGGACTGGGAAACCGGAGAAACAGGAAGAAGAACCTTCGCATTTCTTCCAAAGATCAACCCCAGGAAAGAACCATGTGGACCCTACCTCACGTCTTTTTACACAGGCCACGGACCCTTCCCCAGCTACCTAAGCAGATTTAAAGTAGTAACATCAAGCAACTGCCTCTGCGGACAAACAGGAACGCCAAACCACTACGTTTTCAACTGCCCCCTCACGTGTCACCATCATCTACCACAACCAACAGACGAAAATTACAGGGCATGGGCGACAAACACGGCAAGCAACAACCAAGCACAAGCAAAGATAATGCAAATTATGAAGTTCCTATCGGAAAACATCAACATCATCATTCAATAAGACTGCTTACAATTAATTTCAACTGTTCAATTCTTATTATAGGGTTTGATCCTTTTCTTAGAGCTCTATTTTAAGAAGCTCTTTTTTGTTAACCTTTAACTTTAGCTCTCAACTAACATAACGTTGATGTTTCTTCCATTTGCTTTTTTTTTTATTACTATATTTTTTATTTTCTTCTTATTTCTATATTGCATAACGGGAACCCTCACACGAGAAGTTCCCATCATGTAAACAAAGTAAGTTTATTGCCCCGTAGCTAAAACACACAGCCAAAGGTTAGCCTGAAGCTGTCACACTCAGTCTTGGTGGGCTCCAACCACTTTTCCGCAGTGTGTCCGCGAAAAACCACTTTTACCTGTCCCATGGACGGGGGGTAAGGGGGACACCTGCGGTGTCTAATACTCTAAGATCAGCTCGATAATTTGAACCTCAGCAAGCCTAGGCACTGTACGGACTGTATTTCATCGTCTGGGAGATATACAATGTATTAACCATCATACCAACCATGTCATGTTAAGTTTTTGTAAGGTCGATATTTTTTGTAATTGCTCCAGTGAGCAAATATCGTAATTTTTATGAATGGTATCATACATGCACCATCTTTTTTGTTCTTTATCTTTTGTTTAGTAAATGGGCTTTATGAATAAGGCACGTTTGTTTTGTTTCTGAACCTTTATTTGCCGGAGCTGGCATTATTCTTAATTTATGGACATGAGTGTAAAATATCTTCCTGTTTAGGCATGATAGAGATCGGGGTTACCTTAAAATACAGTTTATAGTCGTTTTGATGATTTGGCTATGACTAATCGACTGTCACAAATCAATTCCCAAATTTGTTCTCTGGAGTTTTACTGGCTAAGTGCTGCAATCGTATTCGAAAAACAAGCCGACTTCGTGTTCAGAATACGTACAGGAAACAAGTATAGCTGCATACACACAACCTCCATCTATACTTAGTTTGATCAAAAATGCTTCTCATAGAAGAATGCGGTATGAGCGCTAACGAATTAAAATATATTATTTCCTTTATCATTTATTATAAAACGCTCTCATTCTAATTTTATAAGATATTCAAGACGTTTTGTGAGAATCATTTAACAATACTGTTACTAATCTTGTAATGTTGTTTTAAAATTCTACGTTAAAGCAGTACTGCTATTCGCGAAAATATTGTTGCAGGTTACTGCAGAACAATAAGTATGGAGATATTCCTATTGGTGAGACCTGTTATGATGATGACGCCTGTATGAGCATTACCTGCGATCACGGAATTTATCATCTTATGAGGTAAGTGAAATTATCCTTTGATTTTATTTTATTGAGGACAAAAACAACCAATACAATTTTAAAAGGTTGATATCAGAATATTCCACTTTTCTATATATTTCCCAAAGCATCTTTTGAGGATACAAAATTAAATTACTTTGCTTTAAAATCCTGCAACGAGCAAATGTGATTACAAAAGCTCTTCATCGTTTTGGATTCTTTGAATTTGGAAACCCTTTCCATTAATACATGAATGCAAATTGTGAGAAACGTTGAAACAAATCCCCCACCAGCATTTCGCTAATAAAAATTTCCACAGAATGGATTCCGAATTGATTTTATTAGCTGATTGTGAAAACGCGAATTGAATTAACAAATAAACGTCCCAAACACGGTCTATAAATAACATTTTAATTAAGAGGGACTAGATATGCAGGATAAAAGATTCAAATTAAAATCAATTCAGAATTAAAATATTCGTTTTACGTCTGGTTGCGTTTGCTTACCCTAAAAATCCCTTTCATTGACGAGAACACAGAAATGTCTACCAAGTTTCTTGAGGGATCCTTTTACAAGGTATCTCTTTAGTTCGGCAATACTGTCGTAGTAATGGAATAATCAATGCAACAGTGTAATCTGAAGGAATTACCACTCCAATATGCCCTACTAAAGCTAAATAGAGGCTCTAAGTCTTTAAAACACAAAAGCACTTCAATGCACTCGTCAAATGAAGCCCAAAAGTTGTGTCTATTTTTCTTCTACCTGGTATACTTTTCTGGACTAGTAAAGCTGGTTATTAGCGAAATCCAGAAGTATTATTTGACTTACCGAATCAGCACGTAAAGCCATTCTATCATTTATAGGAAATCTGTGTGTGTGTCCCAAAATCAAATCAAAATAATAAAGAAACGAGATAACAGCGAAGCAAAATAACAGCCCTACAGCCTTTCTGGTTGTTTCTACTTTATGTATAAACTAAAATGCCAGAAAAACTGGTACACCCACCTAATATTGTCCTGTATGTCCATCCCGAGCATACAGAACTGCCGCAACCCGACGTGACATGGTATCACTAATGTGTGACTGTATCCTGAAGACAAAGCATACCATGAGTCTTGCAGGGAAGTCCGCATTTGCGAAGGGGTGCGAGGTGATGAAGATCTGTATTGTAAGGCCCACTGTAAGGCATTCCCAGATCTGCTTAACAATCTTCATGTCAGGGAATTTTGGTAGCCAACAGAGGACTTTGGAACTCAGAAGAGTGTTTCTGAAGGCCACTTGGTGGCAACGTTCGGCGTGTGTCGCGTTGTCCTTCAGAGATCGCCCTAGCCCGTCGGAATGCAAACATGACATGAATAGGTGTAAGTGATCGAAAAGGATGCTGAAGTACCGGTCACCTGTCAAGATCGTCTCTAGACGTACCAGGAGTTCCAAATCATGCCAACTACACACTCCCCATACCATCACAGACCCTCCACCAGCTTGAACAATCACCTGTTGGCATGCGGGGTCCATGACTTCATGGGGTTTTCTTCATACCCGTACACGGCCATCAGGTCGATACAAATGGAAATGAGACTCGTCAGACCAGTCAACGTTTTTCACGTCTTCAACAGTCCAATGGTGGTACTGGAGAGCCCAGGCGAGGTGCATAGCTTTGTGATTTGCAGTCATCAAGTTTTCTTTGTGCTTTGCAGTCATCCATTCGGCTCCGAATACCCATATCATGGTGGGAACGTTACACAGTTCACACACTGACACTTGTCGATGCCCCGACATTGAAATCTGTAGCAGTTTGTGGCAGTGTTGCACGACTATTTCGTGAAAAGATTCTGATGAGACGTCGATGGTCCCATTTCTTCAGGGTCTTTCCACCCGCACATCTGTCGGAGATTTGATGGGTTTTTCCGGATTCTTTATATTCACGGTAGACTCTTACAATAGTCGGACGTGAAAATCCAAATTTCATCTCTACCTCGGAAATACTGTACCCCATCTCACGAACGCCGACTACTTGGCCACTTAAATCGTGTCAATCATCAAAAATAAAAGTCACTTAAATCGTGATAACCTGCCATTGTATCAACATAAACCGATCTAACAGCTTCCCTAGCTGTTAGATCTGTTAGCAGCACATATAGACTATTGTCTTATATGTGCTGCTGACCGTATCGACTTACGTTGACTGGCCGCATTTCACCCTTATTTGCATACGCTAACCAGTACTAGTTTTTCTGGTTCACCTAATTTTCATGACACAGATGGATGAAATCAGAATGTAAATGCAGGGGTGAAGTTCTACGTATACCTTCAGTCTGTTAGTTTGTCACTACTCATTAATGGTGTAAGTTTACTTTATCACCGCAGGATGAGCATTCACACATTCTAAATCATCCATAAAATCTGTCAGCCAACTTTTATCTCCAGTCCATGAGTCTTTAGTCTACACAGTACTCTACTTTCGCTATTACTTTTTACTATTGAAAGAAAAATCTCCGTGTTTTAATTAATCCATCGAATAGGATGTTAAATTTATGAGAAAAATTTAAATACTTGAAGGTTTAATGAAATTGAATTGTGGGTGTGTAAATTTTACCTAGTTGAGAAAATGTAAGAATGAATAAAAAATGTTTAATTATATTACTAGTAAGACTAGTTCTGCAACATTTCATATATTCTCTATGTTGTAGTGCAGATAATTTATGGCTTCTATCATTTGGGTCTGTGCGTTTCTTGTTTTCTATTATGTTTGCACACCAAGCATTGACATTAACATCAGATTCCAATCACTTAATATTTGAGAAGTGAAAAGACCAGTTATGTTGTGAATTTCTCAGTCAATTTTACCACAATCACAGTTATGGCTTGATTTGAAATTAAATCTGCTAAGAAAATTTATGAATGGAACAATGGTTGACGTTTAACAAACTATGTCACAACAGTGTCGAATAGATTGTATCATAAATATGAAGGCTACCGGTCAAGATATATTAAACTGAATTTCTCAAATAGATTGCAAGGTAATTTTTTATTTCCTTGTGTCACCCATTTATCTTGTTTTTAGTTCTAATATAATAGGTAGAGGAATAGTATTGCATTTCAGTTTATCATATGCAGTTCATGCACACATTTACAATACCTTACATACAATTAAGAACAGGCTTTCGTTCACATCATACATGCATATTCTTTTTAATTTATTCTTCACATAAAAGTGCAGATAAATTCAATGCGTACTTTACCAATAAACATGAAATAATTTTTTTTTTACATATGAAGTTAAGCAATAGTGATTATATATAGAGAGCGAGAATACAAGTGACTTGACATAAATCTAACAATAACGATTAAAGTTGATTCCAGTAATATTTACTGTTTAAACTGTATATAGACGACTAGTACTTAATTAATTAACGAATTAGTTCAAATAACAGTTAAAAACATTTATACCTCCTTTTATTATTCAAGTAAGTTTGAATCCCCTTACTAAACTTTTAAACTATATTTCCTTTTATAATTTATGGTAGTTACTGCTGATTGGCAATTGTCGTTTTTATTTGTCTAAGCAAATTCTATAAGCTAATTCAAATTTATTAAAACTTGACTAACCAGTTATTTTATACATACTTGTCTATTATGTAGGCAGTCATGTGTTTGTTTTAGAAAATGTACTCTAACTCTAGCAACATCTCTGAAAATCATATGAATTCTTTTTCAATGTTAACATTATTATAGCAAAAGATGTAACCACAGTTTCAATCTAAATTAACGTATTTCTCAGTTCTATCATTTCACAGTATCCTCCTAATGAATCCTCTAAGATTTCATCTGCTAATTTATTTCACCTTTCTTTGTTATAAATGTAATAAGAGTTCGCACAATTAACTTAGAAATGAATCCGGCAATTGTATTATTTAAATTTTAAATTAATATAAACAGATGAATGTGCAATGCATCTCACGACCGTGTTACATCAGCATTTCAGAAGCGTAACTGCAAAGTCCACAAAGGATAAATAACATTGGTTAATTTGCCATCATATATTACTAGAAATAATCTTAGGAAGAAAAACGTAAATGTAAAGGTTTGGCTTAGAAATCATTCAATTATCATCAAGCTGAAAGCATGGAATGAATAATCGACAAACTTAGATAATTAGTAAGATTCTAATGAACCTAATAGTATATATACATTAACATATCGAGAAGAAAACAGAACTGAAACATGAAACCAAAAGATTATGTTTATATTCAGATAAAACAAATAACTAAGTATTTGCAGCTCTAAAAATAAAAGGGTGAAACAGAATAAGAAAACAGAAAATCTTAAAGAGAAAAGGAAATACTGAATTCATGTTCAAACAAAAATGTAGATCACGATACTATTGATGGGCTCTTGATTTCAGCATAGGTAATATTTGCAATTAAAACAAAAACTATGTAACATTGGATAAGCAAAGAAATTTCCACATTAAAGAGCTTAGTATGACGTTGAAGTATTGTATAGCGTCTAAGTTAGTAAATAAGATTTTTCAAATTCTCAGAGAATTGTCAAAGTTGCAAAAGTTACGATACACTAATTAGACCAATCGGCAACGGAACATAAAAATATTCTTGTAATTATATCTATGTTTAAAATCATGTCTTGATTATAAACACAAATTTGCATTTAATCATGTGTTGATAACACCATTAAAGCATCCTATATATAATTACAAAAAAAACCTTATACATAAAGAAAGAAAATTTAGCGACAAATAGGAAAGTATTCGGTTTTACCGTTCTAATGAATTAAGTAAGGCAACAATGAAAAGACCTTTTAAAACAAATTGTAATTTAGAATTTTAGTAAATGTATTTAATTTATTACCCAATTAATTTTTTCGTTCAGCATATTTCAATACAAAAAAGTAATAAATACCCAGAGTATGTGATGAAGTTGTTGCACATATTAATTTAATCTTAGATAAAAGTATTTAACTATTTAGCGAAATATAGCATATATACTTAGACTTCGAAGTCTTTTTTTTGTAAAAATTCAAATACATATTTTATTTCAGAAGTGCTAGAAAAATTGAGATAGTTATAAATTCTATTATATTTTTAAAGAGATCATAGTTCATGAAATGAATTACTAAATATTTACAATTCATAAAATAACAGCTTTAAGCAATTATCTCATTTCTAAAACCTCTCAATAAGTAAAATATACATATATTAACACATGCTATATGCATAAATCAATAACTATTAAACGTTCATATAGTCCGTTTTATATTTTTTAATTCTTTTTTGTCTTTTACAATTGATTCTACATTGCTTATACTTGATTCAAATTCTGCAGACTAGTTCTGTCAATACGTTTTATAATATGCTATATTGTATTCCGTGATTTAGGATATTAAAATATACAAAACTACTTAGTTTCCTATGCATAGCAAAACTGTTCTGAAACATGTTAATAAAAATTCTATATGATGGTCATTTTAAAAGGATTAATACTCAAAGGTATCAGTATAGGTATTAGTTCTTGAGATAATTTTTCAAAATTATTAATAACTAAACGTTAACAGTTTCAACTGATCACCTCCTTGGCTTAGTTTGCACTTTTGTAGCAGTCTGAGCTCTGTATGAGGTGTGTTCAATTTCTACAAGTTTCTTTTAATATCACTTATTTTGTCAGTATAATTAAAAACTTTCATTTCATTATTCTTGTTAATTGGAGATGATAAGTGGATCTTTGGAACCATGCACACAAATGGTATATGTATAATGTCAGCTTAGAGCAGAAACTCATTTACCTGACCGTGTTTCACCGTACAGCTGATTAAGTACTAACTTTGTGTTGATGGTCAAATATAAAAAAATCATAATGATTTTGGTAATGATATATTTTCCATGTCCGGACAAAAGGGGTACAGTTTGACTTTTGAGGGATTCAAAGGAGACAATTTCGTCAGTAATTTAAAACGTAATATAATGCGGTTAAAATCAAAAGGAATTTTTTCGTCTTCCTGAAAATTTGGAAGAAAGTGAAATATTCAACTTATTGAAAGTAACTGAACTAATTCTGAAAGTAACCTTTTTGACTTAACTCCTTTTGCTCTGACATGTTTTAAAGATATGAATCTTTAGAACTCTGGAAGGTATATTTTACAGTAGAATAAATGTACTTTTCACTATAAAGGTTGGTTGGGTTTCAAAGCAAATTTGCCCTATTTGGACAAGAATAAGACAAACAACATCAAGGAATTGACATACAATGAGCTTTTACCGACACAAGGAAGAGAGAAATACACCCATCTGATCAACTGTTTGGTATATCCCAAAAATGTCAGTCACTGTTCGGTGATATTTCTTCAATCCAAATACTTATTATGTTATGTTATTTATGCGACTGACAATTTTACAATGACGAATCCGCCCATGTACTACAATAATCAATAATGTGCAACTGACCAGGCATAAGAAAAATAAACATCTAAAAGTTGCATGCTCAGCTTTTTGTCGATAAAAGTAAATGTAGAAGCGTTCAAAAAATTTTAAACGCGGACGAATCTCACTCCGCTATACATTTTTCTTTCTCTATATCTTTAAAGTTTTATTTAAATTTCGCTTACAAAATAACAACACGGAACAAAATATTCATTCACTGTAAACATTTCATGCCTTCCGTCATGTAACCACATTTTTAACTATTTTAGAACCATAAAAACAAACTAGAATGTATTCTCTCGTTCCTTCGTTCAGAAAATTCCTCTAGAAAAACTACATCCTTGGTTATGACGCAATTCGCAAAATATTTCCCGCGCTCAAGCCTATCAAAATGAAAACATTCCATCTAAAAATGTTCCACTGCAAACTTCCGAGCTCTCTCTGCTCTACTTTCTCCAAATATTACTTAGTGTTCTTTTCTTTCTGCCGACGCTCTCTTTTCGTATTTCCTTTTTCTAGGAAACATAACCCCTTGAATGCTTCGGCAACCGAGAAAAATGAGGAGAGAAAGTAATCTTTCCATCGATGAAAGATTAAATCCCTTTTCGACAAAAGCTTTTCCAGTTTCCTCCTCAGCGAGCTCATGCGACCGAGAATTATTATCTTGCTCCTTCTTTGCTGCTTGAGCTCTCTTATTGTTCATATCCAACGAACACCAAACACGCCTCTGGTCTCGATAATAACAGTTTCACAAAAATTTCTTCTCGGAAATATAAAACTCTTTGTATCCCAGAAAAGGTTTTTCCATAAATTTCATAATTACGCTGTCTTTTGGATACTTTCTGGAACGATGACAATCTGCTCTTTTGTATTTAAAACCAAATTATTCTACTACTTGGCAATTAAGTCTATTTAAGAGTATTACGTTTCTTTATTGGAATAATGACATGATAGAAAGAAAAATTGCTGCTGAAGATTTTGCTTAAATATTTTGAGAATCGAGTGTAAGAACGTTTAATAAAATCTTTGGAAATTATTTGAGGGTTGAAACTATATTGGAAACACTTGAAGAATAGCGTATATTATATTATATACTATGAACATAAAGCTAGTGAATATACTATGAACAAGCGATGGAACATCGAATAATAATATAATAACGAACATAAAAAATTTGAAAGATTATTCTAATACTATTTGCTTGCATACCTTAATTTTTATAAAATACTAAAGAAGAAAATTAGTAGAAATTATTAACAATCACTTTCCATGATCTAAGTGATATTTGTAGATCTAGACAGTGTACAACCGTTTATATGCTTTCTGAGTTGTTTTATTTTACATGCAAAATCATTGAGTAACGAAATCTATAAATCTATAAACGGATACTGGTGGATAGTCGTAGTGCTATACAGTACCTGGAAAATTGGAGGAATATTGTGGACCAGCGGGGCCCCATCTGTGTTTTTGAAAAACTTAAAATGTTATCTAAGTCCTGCATTATACATTTTCAATGGATTCCTTCTCATGTAGACCTTAAATATAACGACATTGCCGATGAACTGGCTAAGAAGGGATCATCACTGTCCCTGTGTCTTGCTGAGCCTCTGACTTTCCATGAAACATACTCCAGAAGTAAGGCTCTTGTCAACTCGTCTTGGAAACTTCCGCCGCCCCATCCTTGGTACTATAGCCCTGGCCCTGGTGGTGCTTTGAGCTTTGGTGGTGAAAGGTGGGACTAGCCTTTCTCGACAAGGCATAAATAATCTTCCTTTACACAATATCAGCGGGAAAACATGATTTGATAGTCATGAATAGTCTCTCTGTCCTTCCTCTTTGTACTGCTTACAAAGAGGCATTACTGGGGCACAAGATTTGCATATATGCTGCAGTTCTAATCATTGTCATGTTCTTAAATGATCTACGTACGCTGTCGAAAACGGCCTCCCGAATTTGCATGTTAATTCTAAGCGGCGCTGTCGTCGCTCTTTTTGACTGCATACACTTGTTAAGTTGGTGCTTTTAGCACACTACTCATGCTTCAACTCATGCCGCACGCAATCGGCTCAGATGTATCAGTTCATGTATTAGTTCAATTATTATTAAACTCATTTTAACTTAAAGGCAGTCTCCTCGATCATTTGAATTCTATTTTATTTATTTTCGATTTATTAGAACACTAGATAGGCAAGCTCAGCCCTATATTTCGACTTTGGAACGAATTCGGAGAAGGGTAAGTGAAACCTTACCTGCTTTTCATCGAAAGTTTGTGGATTCATCTTTGAAAATTCAACATACGCAGCATGCAACTTTCAAAGCTACTGTACACTTCCTTCATGGTGTTGCATTAAGGTTGTTTTTGATGTTGCATTTTCAATAGCCAGCAGTTAGTTACTTTTCAAGCATACGTTATCAGTACGTGTAACACACACTACCCTACAATAATGGACCGGACAGCAAGTTGTGATGGTATAAGGAAAATAATACATGCTGTAATAGGAAGATGGTTCACCCATGTGCTGCAATTACACTAGCAACCCTTCTGACCATACTTTCAACAAGGTTTTTATACACAGCTATGGGCATTTGTGTCCATTCCAGCTGCAAGAATGTCGCCAGCTCAGCTGTAGATTTCGGACGTGGTTCCTTGGTTCGTACGCATCGCTCAAACTCGTCCCACAAATGATCTATGGGGTTTAGGTCGGGACTCTTAGTAGGCCAGTGAAGACGTTTTACATCCATATCATGATACCGCTGCTTAACAGAGGCTGCAACATGACATGGAGCGTTGTCGTCTTGGAAGTAACATTCGTCCATTCCATAAAATTTCCAGAGCGTAGGAAGAACCTGATGGTCCAAAATGTTCATGTAAGCGTAGGTGTTCAATTTAACAGGAACAACATGCATAGGTCCCAGGCTATACCACGAAATACACCCCCAAACAAGTAGTCGGATTTTATGCAAATCCGTTGGCGTCTGGTCCAGTATTGTAAGATAGTGTGTGTATATATTTGAAGTAACATAATTCCTGATAAAAACTATACATATTAAGTTCGTAAAATACTCTTGTCTTTCATTTAAATGAAACTAATTTAGCGATCAACTTCTGAACTGAAATCTAGTAACATTAACATTAAACTCTCTCTCTTCTTAATCTTACAGTATGGATTACGAAATTTTCTGATGTCGAAGGAAGTCGAATGTACAGGAAAATCAAGCAATTGCCCCAGTTTATGATTGGCATACCTTTTATCGTTGTTCGCAGAGAATTCTAATAATCCAATCTTTTGAAAGATCCATCACATCACATTCCATAATGGTTCAAAGCTCTTCTGAAACTTACTGCTTACCAGTATTCCCACATATTTGCAATGGATGTTTCCTGCTATGGAGATGTATATAATCTTGCCATTAATAAAGCATCCCGGGAGTTGTTTCAAATCCACGTATTAACCAAAGGGATGGAATTATTATGGGATATTTTCAAAGATGTGCTCATTTGCAACAATTCGGCCTTAAAATAATCTCGTTTGCAGTGCAATACATTCATTCACATAGTTCTCGAAATATGTTTACTCATACTGAAAATTGTGTACCGTTAATTTTCAAATTTTACTACTGCAAATGTTAACGCTTGTGCATGTTATTAGTATTATCCGATTAAGTTACAGAATGAATGAGTATTCGTGAATTAATATTAAAATATCAATGACTACAAGTCTTCACTTAGGTTAAAAAGGTATTTATCATTCGGAGACACATTTGAAAACAAACATTTAGTGAAAAAAAAATATTTAATTAGTATTAATTAAGACGATTATTTTTAAAATTCTAATCGCCAAGTTATAATTTGTAATCACTAAATTTTAAAAGAAGTCATCAGAAGCATTAGGATCATAAAGAGACTTCCTAATCTGTTCATTTACGGTATATATTTCATTTAGTTAGTAATTGAGCATTTATTACAGTAAATAACACAAAATAGTAATCCATAAAATAAAATGCGTATTTTCGATAGTTGGAAGAGGTGTTTTAAAATGTCTACTTTTTTAGACCCTGTTCCAAATTTTGTAGTGAAAGTTCAAGTTTATTCATAAACAATTCTCATACAGATTACAGAAAGCCTTAAAAATTTCAATTGAATGTAACTTAGAATTTTCAATGGAAACAAACCAGGTGAAATGCGAATACTTTAATTCCTCAAATCGAATGCTCTCTCATGATACGTATCGGAATTAAATTAAAGGACTTTTACCGCCCCTTTAGGGAATTTTTATTAAAATGCTGAAATTGTTTTCAAAATACAAGCAAGGTGAAGTCATTTTCGGAAGACGTACAGGAAACACGTTCCAATGCAGAAATACTTTGGCCACTAATATTTAACTGAACAGGAAATACCTCTCCTATGCCCTTAAGTTTTGCGTGTTTGTTCCATAATGTGGTTTAAATAACTTTCTATTCACTTTAAAAAATGTAAAATAAGTTTGAGATGCTTTATCTGAACACTAGATAATCTGTGTTTAAGTAAAAGTAATTAAGCCATGATGTACGTCGGATTGAATTATGTCGTTAATAGTAAACTTGGATTCAATTCAAAAACAGATTTTATTTCAGCTGTGATTGAAAAGAGTAAGAGATTTAAATTGATGGTTTCCTGTATTAGAAAGAACATCTACTTGAATATTATATATAATCCTGTTGGAATATACTTAGGTAATATTCTCACAGGATTTTTATTCATCTGTATGAAAGAAAAGAGCTGGAATTTTCGAACATCTATGGCGTAATGTACCTATTTACAGATGACGTCACGAACGTACAAATATGTGTGTATCAACTATTCGGGCTTATAAAGTACAAACAGTACCCAAACGGTGTTGCCCGTGACAGCATTCTTGTCATTTCCTTACTGATACTAAAAACAATAAAAAGAAAAACAATAATTTTACAAATGAGTCCCACCTCTACATGACACGACATGGGAATGTCACCTCATTCCTTGCACCTTACGGATCCACAAAAATGCAGAAATGATACTAATTCAAAAGCAAGTTATGTTTTTAAAAAGTGTTAACGCTAAACCTCACTCATTCCGACAATGTCAGCGATATCACAACCAAATGTAATAAGCTTTAATGGATCAAAAAATTTTCAACTGAAAGTAATTAGTTTTAATAAAGTAATTAATTTCAACAAAGTAATTAGTTTTAATAAAGTAATTAAATTTCAACAAAGTAATTAGTTTTAATAAAGTAATTAGTTTCAACAAAGTAATTGGTTTTAACAAAGTAATAAACTTTAATGGAAAGTAATTAGTTTTAATAAATTAATTAATTAAAACAAAGTAATTAGTTTTAACGAAGTAATTAGTTTTAACAAAGTAATTAGTTATAACAAGTTAATTAGTTTTAACAGGGTAATTAGTTTTAACAAATTAGTTTTAACAAATTAGTTTTAACAAAGTAATTAGTTTTAACAAAGTAATAAACTTTAATGGAAAGTAATTAGTTTTAATGTAATGGGTGGAGCCTGGAACCACTACACAGAAGTTCATCGGAGGGGTGCACTTTTCGCACAATAATTCTGATTTAAACAACCCTGATTCCTTTAGGAAATCCAACAGAAGTTGCTTATCCAGACATAAACGAACACAAACTAAACGATTATTCCCTCCCTCACTTGCAAAAGTCTACCAGCAGAAAAACTAAGCTCCGAATTACTGAGAGTAATTTAGAATAACCTGAAACTTATCAACAACACTAAATACTGAAGGCATGTTGAACTAGAGAGAGAGAAACAATATTGGACTTGGGAAAATAAGAACCGCGCGGGGGAAAAGAAACCCCAATGGAAGAAATTAATAAATCAATTTAAAATGTTCTAGATTACATTTTAAAATTCGTGCTTCGAATTGTTTCCTGTCACCTTTAGGACTATCTGTGTGCCAAATTACATGCCTGCAAATGCTATAGATTCGTCTGGACACCTCACACCTACACAAACACTTCCTTTTATTATAGTAGAGATTGATCTTATTAGACTTCTGTTGTCTCTTCTGAGAAACAGCTTCTACTCAGTATACATTTGTAGTATAAGATATTCATCCAAAAGATTTTCTGAGAAGCATAAAACCAAATCAGGGAAATAGAAATTTTAAGAATAACAGCAGAAAAACTTTAACAGATGGTTTGGCTTAGTGATAACAAATTTAGTTGCTTTTCTAAAGACTAATTAATTATTTTTATTTCAAAGTTTATCGTAGTATCGAAGGCATTGCGAATACAAATTTCACAGAATTTCTCAAATCCTGATTTGAAGAGAGAAAACTTGAGGTAATTACAAAAATAATCAAAATTGAAGCAGCCAATCTTGTTTTACTTGACCTATTTTACTTTTTTTTTGGCTAAAAATTAAAAGTATTTTAAAGGGTCAACGCATACATAGGTTCAAATCTGAGATGTTTCAAGGTCTTATATCATTAGAAATTGTTTATGAAAAATGAAATAACGTGAGGACATTTGAGGCCACGACAGATTTAAAGTGCACCAGCCACCTTTTACACAACGGTCTTTATGGGTTGGAACTCGCAACCCTCCAGTTGCTAATCTGTTGCTCTTCCTACCAGGTTACCATGACACTGCCCTGGACAACTTTTATTCAATGGAGCAATAATATTTTATTACAGTTCGTGTGTTATGGAAAATGCTATTAAATGGAAAATGTTATTAGGAGCAATGACATTTTTATTACAGTCGTGTGTTCTGTTACAAATTGTAGAAGGTTACCAAGACAACATTTCACTTAAATCCACTAGTTTCTTGTAAATAATTCGAATGAAAACTAAGGAACAAGAATTCCGACAGTATTCTGTGAATAAGGAAATTTACGAAACAAGCTGGCGAAACACAGGAAACAAAACTTTTTTCTTTCAGTCCAAGAATAAATATACCCTTGAATCTTAACATCCTACTAATTAACTCAGTTCCTGTTCCGAAGGAAGTTGATAGAATAACTTCCGACACGTTGGTTTTTGGAAGTGAATTACCATAAAAGCCGTGTTATTCACACTCGTAGACATATCTGACTACTAGTGGTTGAATGTGGATGTTCGCTATCAAAATGCATCGTCTATTTGCATTCGTTTTCATCTTTGGAATTTCCTTACTATTTTATGAAACCGATGCAGCTGTATCCTTTGGTAATGTTGACACTTCCAGTGGTAAGTGAAATCTCACTTCATTTTACTAGTAATGAGTATCTAGTTCGTACTTATACTAGTTAAAAGGGTCCTCAATTGGAAGAGCAACGGTTTAGTAACAGGAAGGTTACGAGTTCTAAACTTGAACCAGCCATTGTCCGCCGTGTACTTGGGAGTTGGTTCACTTTAAATCTGTCGTGGCCGCAAACGTTTTCGTGTTCGCTTGATGTGGTAGTTTGAAGAGGAGAGTGCCTCCTCAGGTGTTAACCTCGTCATCTGAGCGTGGTTCAAAGTTAAGAGGTGTCTTTTCTTTCAGGATTGATCCCTGATCCTTGACAATAGCGCTTTGTGTAGCTCCAGTGTAACATTAATTAACTACTTAACCTCAATGTTGTTAAACTCACTGGAGTCTTCAAATACTTAACCAAATAGAAGATGAATCTGTTTCAGTCAGTTAAATTTTCATACCAATAGAATGCGGGTCAATTCGAATCCAGAAGAAACTGGTTTCGAATCAATTTCTACTCAGTAGTCAGTTTCTACAAGATGGAATGGTATTTTCCACAAACGTCGTACTAAAGCAACACAACGGGTTATTGACGACCCGTTTTTAGCATAATAACACTCCTGATCTAAACAGTGTAAAATGATTTTTCCCTTTTCTGACAAACAAGCTATTTAATATGAAAGGGCCTTTACAAAATCTTCGTTAGTCAATTTCTCCCGGATTGACACGATGAACTGCTTCTATAGGTAATGATTGCTCAGTTGAAGATGATTCTAAGAAATTTATAATTCCAGGATATTTACATGAGCAAACATCGCTAATTCCATCTTTTGGAATCAGACAAGTAAGCAGAACAACATTCTTTCTGTTTACAAGAATTTATTTTCATTTTCTAATTCGTGTTGCCAGGTTTTGATGTCGAGCTTTTTTAAAAAAGGAAGATTATACTCATCATTCATAAATGTTACACACGTTGAACCCCAGCATACACAGATGCTTCTAAGATACATATATGCTACACTTCCGATGATTAAGATACTCTGTCTTCTTATTTCAGTTACTGCCATTAGGATTTCCAGCGTAAACAAACCAGACTGAAAACAGATTTAGCTTCCTGTTTAAACAAGAGCTTAGCTTAAAATCTACTTTATCACCGTTTAGGCAACGTTTAGAGTTACAAATATTTTGTTAGTGTTTTAAAATTTTACGTTTAAGAAGTACTGCAATTCTTGAAAATACTGTTGCAGGTTACTGCAGAACAGATAAGTATGGAGATATTCCTGTTGGTCAGACCATTTATGATGATGAAACTTGTCAAAAAATTACCTGCAGCCATGGAATTTATAATACTGTAGGGTAAGTAAATTAACCTTTCTAATTTTTTTATTGAAGACAAAAACATTAAATCAAATTTTAAAAGGTTGATATAATATTCCTTTTTTCTATATATTTTTCAATGCATCTTTTGAGGCTACAAAATTAAATTAATTTGCTTTAACATCTTGCAATGAGCAAAATGTGATTATAAAAGACTTTCATGTTTTTGTCTTCGTTGGTTTTTGAAACCATTTCCATTAATATATCAATGCAAATTGTGACAAATGTTGAAAAGAATCATGAGTAAAACCAAACATTTCACTGGTTTCGAGCAACATAAATAAAATGGCAAGCATTTATTTCCAGAAGACCATTGTCAATCACACAGTTGGCAACATAATTGTAGTTGCATTTAATTTAAAGTTACCATAGGCAAATTAGGCTGTGATTAGGACTCCTTATCCTTTATAATAACAAAATTTATTCATTCTGATTTCAATTTCCTTTCTATGCATCTCGTTAATCCACAAAAAAAATCACACAATCAATTATTACAGCTTTATTTTAATCTATTTCTATTAAAGCAATCTATTTAGAAAGTGAAAGGGAGAAATTAAAGGTGTTGACGAAGGAGAAAGTTCGATTTTGTTTAGATTAGTATTCCGAATATTACGTCACTTAGCTTATTTTTTAATATGATTTCAGCATATCAGTAATACAAAATTCCAAAGAACGAATTGATTTTAATAGTTGATTGTGAAAACGTAAATTGAATTAAATGATAAACGTCCTAAACATGGTCTATAAACAACATTTCAAGATAAATCCGATATGTATCAAGAGAATAAAATGTCGGTAGTATAATCATCGTTTTTCGTCTGATTTGTTTCCTTACACTAAAAATCCCTCTAATTGACGAGAACACAGCAACGCCTACCGCATTTCTTGATCGATCCTCTTACAAGGTATCTAATTAGTTCCTTAATGCTGCTTTAGTGTGGTAATGGAATCATCAATGCAACAGTGGTGAAGCCTAGCACTCTAGAGTCTAAAAGCATGAAGACCACTCCAATATGCACTTCTAAAGCTGACAAGAGACTCTCAGTGTTCGAAACACGAAAGCACTTCGATGCACTCGCGTCAAATGAAGCACACAAATTATGTCTATTTCTCTTTTACCTGATTTACTTTTCTTGACAAGTAAAGTTACTTGTTGGCGAAATCAAGAGGCATGGCTTGGATTAATATAGTCTAACAAATCAGCAATGAAAACTTGCATTCTACCATTTAGGAAATCTTTAACTAAGTATAACAAATTGGTGAATGAATGACAAACTTTTTATTTTGAATATCATTTCTCTTTTTTCAAAGATACTCTATAAAAAAATTAGCATTTCAATAGTTCATAAATACAGTGATTTTAAAAGTCTTAAATCAAAGCTATTCTACAAGTTTGAAACACTTTTTTTATCTTATTCAAATAATGTACTAACAAAAATATATTTTACATTTTATAATTTTAACGATTTTTTTTTGCATAGAATGTAATGATCTGAGTTTTTTTGAAAATGTTAGAAGGCCATTTATCGTTAGAGTAAAAATCACTTTATTTTTATATAAAAGTGGATGAAATCAGAATGTACATACAATTATGAAGTAACTACGTGTTTATGTTTATATATATATATATATATATATATATATATATATATATATATATATATATATATATATATATATATATATATAATAACATCCGGACACAGTTGGATATCAGATGTAAATTGGGACTCAGAAAGCAGGCGAAGTTAAACAAAAGGTCTTTATTGAAACATCATCGTGGCAGTTTCCCCAGCAGGAAGGGAACTAGGTCATGTTACATAGTTATTGAATGGTACTGATCAGAAAGAGAGGGATTACAGGCGTGCAACGATATTTAAATGGGGATTTACAGAAGAGATGATAAAAGGGTTTTTCCCTATAACGGCATATTACGTCACATATTAGGGTGTGACAAATGACTCTTATTGGCTCAATGCTTCTAGACAGAGGACGTTCAAAGTCTGACAGGGAATTCGACCTGTCTACAGGGGACAGAAGGGATTAAGCATTACTAGAACTTTAGAAATATTACATCATCTTTGAAAATAGAATAAACCTTGTTTTACAGAAACATTAAGAATTCAGAGATTATTAATATAAAATTATTTTTATATTACATCCCCCCTTCAAAAAAAAGAAGGTCCCACTGCCAAATTAAGCAAAACAAACAAAAACCTAATTAATTTACCTAATCGGAAATTTAAGAAATTAAACCTATCCACCAGCTCTTCTGTTTACAAAACTAACATTCAGAACTTTTTGAATGCTCACTTACATGTAAAAAATTTTAACAACAAACTTTCCATACATATTATACAGTATCAATATTATATACAAGGTAAACATCATATGCAAGGTAAACAAGAAAAACGAGAAGCACAGTAAATATAAGACGTCTTGAAGGAACAACCATGGTTGTTCTGTTTGTGGCATAAATACAGTTTTTGGAAGAAAAAAAAAGTCTTTTCTTGTCACTGTTGGGCCAAATAAAAATGAACACAAATGCACAAAAATAATACTCAAAATAAACAATTGTTATAATATATACAACAGCAATATTCAAAAATAAACACTTGCAATACAACAGTAAGACTCAAAAATGATTACATTATTCATGACTCAGTTTTAATTTTTCTGGTACATGGTATTTTCGCAATTTTGAAACATGTACAATTTCTGAGTGTGCTTTAGTGTGAGTATTTTTCTTATTTATTTCATAGTTAACGTGAGAAAGTTTTTTAATAACTTTATAAGGACCACTATAAAGGTTGGAGATAGTTTACTAGTATTTGGATACTTGAATTCTTCATAAATAACTGACTCATCAGGTGTAAATTGTACATCAACAAACCTAGCATCATAATGTACTTTATTCCTTTCATGATATTGTTTTGTTTTCTCAACTGCTATTTTCCTAGCCTCTTCAACTGGAGGGTAAATATTTTCCTTTATGGGATTTGTATATGGAACTGTGCCATACATTAAATATGCAGGTGGAAATGTAGTAACTGAATGTGGAGTTAAGTTGTATTCCTGAGCTACTTCTTTTAATAACTTAGGCCATGGAACGTTTATAGAAGATTCATTAATTTTACATTTTAAACGTGTGATTATGGTCTGGCCTAATCTCTCCACTTTACCATTAGTTTCTGGTCTATGAGCTGTAGTCAATAGTTGTTTCACTTTATAATGCTTGGGAAACTTTTTAAAATGAGAAGATGTGAAAGCTGCATTTCTATCACTTAGAATACTTTTAGGTACTTGAGTTTGATAAATTTGGTTTAAAAAGTTAGTGTACGTCTCTGTTGTAATGGATTTTGAAGCAAAAGCCCATATAAACCTAGTATGATGGTCAACAATTAACGTCAGGTATTTTTTAGTTGAATTATAGTGGTTGAGACCACCTACACTGTCAATTGCAATCAAGTCAAATGATTTGTCAACAGGAGGCATTGATTGTAAAAGGCCAAATCTTTTTTGTCTGGGCTTCTTATTTACTTGGCATGTATGACAATGTTTATTGAAATTATTTATATCAGAAGTTATATTTTGCCAATAGTAAACAGGGGTGAGCAAATTAATTGTTTTTTGAATACCAGGATGGCCAAATTTCTCATGTGCAATTTTGAGTAGCTTAAGCCTTAAAGAAAAAGGGACTACAATTTTGGTAAATCCTTTTTTACGAAGGCATAAAACATTATTAATTTCGACAAACTTTCCAGTTAAATTGTCATTGCTTTGAGCCTCTCTAATTTCACTTAACTGCAAGAGATGTGATACCTGATTTTCAATATTGTTTACATTTTCATTTTGCACATTTTCATCTGGTATATCTCTAGAGAGCATATCTGCTTCAATGTTTGTGGTGCCCTTTGTATACTTGATATCGTATTCATACATACTTAATTGTAAGGACCATCGGAACAATCTTCCTTTTAAGTTTTTTACATTTTTAAGCCAAACTAACGCCGCATGGTCCGTATGTATGGTAAATTTTTGTCCGAAAAGATAATGATGAAATTTATTTAAAGAATCCACGATAGCGAGACATTCCAGCTCAGTTATACCATAATTTCTTTCATAATCCTTTAATGAGCGGGAGTGAAATGCTACAGGGTATAAGACACCAGAAACATCTTCTTGCTTTAAAACCGCTCCTACACCAGTTTGACTGGCGTCAACAAAAATATGACATTCATGTTTTGGATTAAAAATTTTCAACACAGGCTTACAAATTAAAGTTTTTTTCAACATTTCAAAAGCCTCTTGGCATTTCTCAGTCCATTGCCAAGATGCATCTTTTTTTAACAATTTATTCAGTGGGTGTCTAATTGTTGCATATTTATCTATAAATTTGTGGTAAACATTAATTGAACCCAGAAATCTTTGTAAAGATTTCACATTAGTTGGGGGTTTTAAATTTTTAATAACCTCAATGTTGCTATTATCTGGAGAGACAATCCCATTTGAAATTTCATATCCTAAAAATTGAATTTGCTTTTGTGAAAAGGAACATTTTGAAGATTTTAATTTTAAGTTTTCCTGCCTGCAAATATCAAAAATTTGTTTAATGTGGTCGATATGATTCGAATAGCTATCAGAAAAAATTAAAATGTCATCAAAATAATTTGCAGCAAATTTTATTTTATATTTTGTTAGGATTCGACGAATAGTTCTCTGAAAAATGCTGGGTGCATTGCGCCAGCCGAAAGGTAAACGTAGCCATTCATACAGACCATTATGTGTTGCAAAGGCTAGTTTTTCTGTATCATCTTTGTGGATAGGGGGGGATATGCCAATATCCCGAGGCCATGTCCAATTTTGAAAAATACGTACTTTGTGCTAATTTATCAATTAATGTCTCGACCAGGGGTAATGGTTCAGCATCCGACCTAGTCACTTGATTTAACTTCCTGAAATCAATGCATAACCTATTCTTTTTGTTTTCATCCTTTTTGTATACGAGTGTTACCGGCGCAGAATATGGAGATGAACTCTCTTTTATAATATTAGCTTTTAATAATTCTTTAATTTGACTATCGATTTCATCTTGTTGTTTTGGCGAAGTTTTATATGCGCGTAACGACACTGGCAAATCTGATGTTAATCTCACTCTTTGGGGCTCTATTTTCACTGTCCCGACATCATATTTATTTTTCGCAAATATGTCCTCATATTCTTCTAAAATTTCCATTATTTCGGAATTTCCTACAGTTTCACTTACTTTCGTTTTTTCTTCGACTTCAATCTGACAATGTGTGCACCCATTATCAGAATCCGTCTCAGAAACATTTTTATTCTCTTTCTTTACTTCAGTTTTTTCTTTAAAGTCACTAACACTTTTATTTTTATTATTTTTCTTTACTTCATTTTTCATTTTAACGTCACTAACGCTTTTATTTTTATTCTCTTTCTTTACTTCATTTTTCTTTTTAAGGTCACTAACACTTTTATTAGTTACTTTCTTTTTCTCTTTAACGTTACTAACACTTTTATTAGTTACTTCATTTTTCTCTTTAACGTTACTAACACTTTGCTTAACAGGATTTTCAGGTATGATATGCAAAGACAAATCGCTGCATTCAGAACCAGAGAAAGTGATCAGTTTTCTCCCATACTGCACAACAACTTGGTTCGCACAATTAATTACCAAACGAAAATCAATACAACTCTTTAAACCTAAGAGAGCATACGGTAAATCGGTGTCAAGCACGAAAAACTCAGCCGATTTAACTATGTTACCAACTTTGAGGTTGAGATTGCAAGTTTTGTCAAGCTGTATTAGTCCTTTTGTTTGTCTCACGTTTACTACTTTATTTCTTCTGATAGGAACGTTTAGTTTATAAACAATTCCACTTGGAATTATATTCACTGTTGACCCCGTATCTATATTTAACATTAACTTTTTATTTAAACTTTTACTAGAGCTTTCATTTTTTATATTTCTCTTATTATGTACGTACGCTTTGTTTACTATATATCCAGAAACTATTAATTGCCCTTTTTCGGGTTGAGGCTTAGACGCTGTTTCAGACCTAGATGGTCTGTTGATACAAGAGAATCCCGAATGAAACGAGTTCATAATCCCTATTTGCTCGCAAAATTTACATGGGTCGGGGGGCAAATCTTGTACTGCATGCGTCGTTGGAGTCTTTGTTGATTTTGTGTTACCATAAAACTTTGGTTTAAGTTTTACATTTTTGTCTTTACAACACTCGAAAGATTTGTGGCCTATTTGATTGCAACTATAGCAACGGATTTCAGGTTTCGGTTTATCCATCTTACTATTTGCATAGGGTACCCTATTAAATGGAGCTTTAGATTTATTTATGTCTTTACTAATTTGTTCGTAAATTCTCAATTTATTTTTAAATTCTACTAAATTTTGACAACCATACAAAATTGCTTTATTTTGCGCTGTGTCATTTATTCCCTTGATAACATACGTCATCAAAGCGCCCTCGTCAATGTTACTTTGAGCAGAGATTTGTTTGATAGTTAAAAAATATTCTTGTAGTGACTCGTTACCTTTCATTGTACGTTTTTGAAGGATTTCATGTATTTCCGCAGCATTATAATTCATTTGAAACTCTTCAATCAATAATTCTTTTAATTTGTCATACGAGTTGATTGAAGTTTCACTGCGAATGAGCAGTAATGCTTTTCCTCTGAGGCAACGTTTGGCGAACAAAAATCTGTGAAACGGAGATAGGCCAAATAATTCCGCATGAGTCTCAAACGTTTCAATCCAGTGTGATATATTTTCATGTCTTTCCCCTCTAAAGAGTGGCGTGACTGCTTCAATGTCAGAGAAATTTACAAGTATTTTCGTTTCTCCTACGTCGAATGTCGATTGTATATCAACATTTTCTAGTTTGGAACCAATCTCCCTATCGTTCTCACAGCTTTTGGTTTCATGTTCGCTTTGTGTTAAGTTTCCTTTATCAATCAACTCGCATTTTGTTTTTAAATTAACCTTTTCATTTTTAGAATTATCTTTCTTGTCAGTGTGTTTGTCCTGCTCTAAAGAACTATCTTTATTAATTATATTACTTGTCATTTGTACCCTATCCGTTTCGGTTTGAGTACCACTTTCGTTATTACTTAACAGTTGTACACTATCCGTTTCAGTCTGAGTACCACTTTCGTTATTACTAACTTTGTTTGTGGATCCAGATAGAACTACAGACCGTTCTGCCTCGTCATTAATTTCGTCTTCTGTAATTAACGAATTCTTAAGAAATTCGAAATTAGATAGAAACGAAACAATCTGATTAGTAATTTCCGCTAATGTACTGTTCCCATTTTGAAAGATTAATTTATCCAGTAATTTAACTGTTGAGGACTTTTGTTCCCTCACAGTTTTACTAATTACTTCAATATCTTTAAGTAACATAGTTACAATATTAATAAACAATCTCCAAAAAAAATTTTCACCTAGTCTACAGATATAACAACTTTGTTAACACTTTCAAATTATTACAAATTACTTTGAACAGGTTCCGCATTAACAAAATATCAATAAAGAATTCCTTAAAACAAATTTAAAACTACTCACATGAACAATTCTATCCTTGCTAAAGAAGAACGAAGAAAGAAACAGAATAATACGCATCCATTATCCAGTTTCACTTTTCCTCTCGTAGGCAGACAGAGGACGAGGGGCAAAATTGTTTTTGTTTTTCCAGACGAAGCTTTATTACGCTGCCACACCCAGCTGAGCAACAAGATGACGGAATTTGGTATCGTATTTCACAACCGGAACACGGCATGGATTCCACAGTCGCTTCACACATGCAAAACCTGGAAGATGGCAAGAAACGGCAGCCCTCCCATCGCACTCCAAAGTTTGCACACAAAACGAAAGCATCAGGAATCGGAGGAACACGATAGCAATTGCACAATTACTTTATGGTGAAACGAAGAGCGGGAAACGCTGCTTTCTTTTCTTATCCAAAGATCGCAGACCAACAGGAATCGTCCCACGCTTTTGTTGATTGGACTTGAAAAGAGTTGGTTGCGAACGGAACATCAAGACACAACAAGTACCGTTGCGGATCTATCATAGATGTGGCGCGAAAAATGCTGACTCCGACACTTGGCGGGCAACAGCGGCGGAGGAAATCCTTTGTCCATCCAGGAAGCTCGGCATTTTCTACAGCTTTCGCCAGCGTCCCAAAAAAAAATTTTGCACTTGTTTAGACCTAGCCCCTTTTACCATCCTGGCGGCTTATAATAACATCCGGACACAGTTGGATATCAGATGTAAATTGGGACTCAGAAAGCAGGCGAAGTTAAACAAAAGGTCTTTATTGAAACATCATCGTGGCAGTTTCCCCAGCAGGAAGGGAACTAGGTCATGTTACATAGTTATTGAATGGTACTGATCAGAAAGAGAGGGATTACAGGCGTGCAACGATATTTAAATGGGGATTTACAGAAGAGATGATAAAAGGGTTTTTCCCTATAACGGCATATTACGTCACATATTAGGGTGTGACAAATGACTCTTATTGGCTCAATGCTTCTAGACAGAGGACGTTCAAAGTCTGACAGGGAATTCGACCTGTCTACAGGGGACAGAAGGGATTAAGCATTACTAGAACTTTAGAAATATTACATCATCTTTGAAAATAGAATAAACCTTGTTTTACAGAAACATTAAGAATTCAGAGATTATTAATATAAAATTATTTTTATATTACATATATATATATTATACTAACTTTCAAATAAAAGTCATCTTATTTTTATGATACAAATGCATGAAATCAGAATGTAAATGTAGTTATGAAGTACTGCGTACACCATCAGATTGCTAGTTCCTCAAAACTCAATACTGAAGTATGTTGACGTTATCACCACAAGATGTACGAGTACTTTAACACATTCTAAAGTGTTCATAAAGTATGTCAGTGAGCCTATATATATCTCTAGCCTAATTCTTTAATATGCACAGTACTCGATTTTGGTTATTACTTTTCACTTTTAGAAGAAATATGGCCATGTTTTAATAATCCATCGAATGGAATACTGAGATGTAAGAGTAAATTTAAATAGTTGAATGTTTTCAGATTGAATTGGGAGTGTAGTAATATTACGTAGGCGAGAAGGTTTAAGAATGTATCTGTAAAAATTTTTAGTTACATTACGAGGAAGACAAGTTCTACTACATTTCAAATATTCTCTATGTCGTAGCGCAGATAACTTATGGTTTTTATCATTTGGGTCTGGGTTTTGTTTGTTTTCTTTTATATTTGCACACCAAGCATCGAAATTAACATCACATTCCAATACTTAACCTTTGAAAAGTGATTGAACCACCAAATGTGTAAAGAATTTCTGTCAATTTTACTATAATCGCAGTTATAGCTTGATTAAAAAATTAAATGTTCTAAGTAAATATATGAATGGAACAATGTTAAATGGCAGCAACTTTTAATAATGTTATTTGTGCTTTAAAGAATTGGAAAACGTGTCTCCCTGAGTCCTCCCCTTCGACATTCTTTGCAATTTTCCCATTGAGGGTTTTATCGAAGTGGCACTTTAAATATTTGAAGAATACTTTTTTGCGATTAATACGGTACACTTACAATGGAACGGAACTAACAATTATTTTTTATACGGACTAGGGGGATCCGCCCCCTGCTCACTATCGCTCGTCAACCCCCGATGATTGCTACGCAATCATATTTAGTTCGCTTTACGAACTATGCTTTTCAACAATGAGGGGGAGGCTTCACAATCCATCCCCATATGGATCGTTGCTGGATTGATCCCGGAACTCTAGTACGACGTTAATTGAAGGTTCCCTTCCCATTGTGATAGTTATCGCATGCGCCCGAGTAGCGGAAAATTGCCTACATTTTTTTGTGAGATTAGCGGATCCGTATATAAGTCGACCCCAGTACTTTAGCTTTAGAAAACGTTCCAAAAATTATCGGCTCATACACGGAAATATAGCGTAAATAAAAACAAAATGTTTTTTAAAATGTCAAGAACAAAACATCTCATTTCCACATAAAAAAGGAAATATTTTAACACAACATATCGTTAAAATTCAGAGGAAATCTCATTATAATTTTAAATGTTTTAGCTAGTCCGTGTTTGTTGTAATAGTACTTCTTAATATTTTCATATTCGACTGTTGCTATGGAAACGGGCCGACCAACCGGTATAGTGGTTAAGGTGTTAGCCTCTAGATCGGAAGGTTCCTGGTTCGAATCCGGGTTAAGGCATGAATGTTTGTAAACGTATGGTGTAGAGGCGGCTGGTGCACCTTAAATCTGTCGTGGCCGAAAGTCCTCACGTTGGGTTGGCGTGGAAGTTTGGAGAGTGGGGTGCCAACTCAGGTGTTGCTTCGTCATCTGACCGTGGTTCAAAATTACGAGTTGTTGTCCTCATATCTTTCCCTTAAGGGACTGATTCCGGACCGTCGTCAATAGCCCGTTGTGTTGCTCTAGTACGACGTTAACTAAAATTACCATTACCATTTACTATGGAAACGGCGACCGAATTTGCCGGTTCTTCTAAGAACATTGCAAACTTACAAGTGCGTGTTCTCAAATTTTATGAATGAATTCATTTAAAAAATATAACTCTGTTTATCGTCTGTGCGTGCTCCAAATTCATTAGCCTGTTGAACCACAAGACTCGCTATCTCGTGACTCGCTATTACCAATCACAAAACGAATAAACCTGAAAAAGATTGCAAAAATATTTTTATAATAGAAAAAAATAAATAAATATTCTAGCTGAAGTCCCGCTTGAATTCCCTAAATCCTGATTAACGTGTACTAAACACAAATTGATTAATTATAGTTTACAATATTTCTGTTGTTAATTTTTCTGTATTTTTTCTCTCTTGTTCATAGTTGTGGCCTTGTGATACCTCCACCTGACCCTAACTGTAAACTTGTAAGAGGAGAAGGGCATCATCCAGACTGCTGCCAAAACGTCCAATGCGAAAAACCAACTTCCAATAATTAGCTTTTTCTTCATTAAGAATATTAAGTAATGTAATGCTTGCAAAATCTAAATTTATGTTTCAAATAAACATACATTTATATATATAAATATGTATAGGGTGTGTTGTATTGCATCAATTTGACTCTTATACATCCTTCTACTGTGTTTGAAATTTGGAAACAATGGAATCTGACGTTTGCCGCTTAACGAACTATATCACACAGAGACGAATAGATTGTATCCTAATTATAAAGACTGTCAAGATGTATTAAACTGAATTTTGCATATAGATTGTAATTTACTTTTTTATTTCCTTGGATCATCCAATTATCATGTTTTTAGTTCCAAAGCAATAAGTAAAGGAATTCAGATAAATTTAGTATTGCATTGCAGTTCATCATATGCAGTACAATACCTTACATACAATTAAGAACAGGCTTTCGTTCACATCATACATGCATATTCTTTTTAATTTATTCTTCACTTAAAAGTACAGATGAATTCAATGTACACTCTGCCAATAAACATAAAAGAAATTTTTTTTTACATATGAAATCAAGCAATAGAGTGATTATATAGAGAGAGAGTGAACACAAGTGACTTGACTTAAATATAACAATAACGCGATTACAGTTGATTCCAGTAATATTTACTGTTCAAACTGTATATAGACGAGTAGCACTTTAAATTGTCAAAATAACTGTTAAAAGCAATTATACATTCTTTTATTATACAAGTAAGTGTAAATTAATTTACTAAACTCGTAGACTGCATTTCCTTTAATAATTTTTGTGCTCTCAATAAATAAATGAGAGGTGTCATTTTACTCTTAGATAGTGTTCAATAATTCTACCTGTATATGAAGTAGAAAATATTCCTATATAAAAAAATAATAAAATGATTTATCTGTAACCACAAAAACAGATTGTGTAGGTCTTAATTAGCAATGTCATTTAAACAATAGTGTGGTCTAATAGTCTGGTACTGCTGGAAGTAGCCTGCTGGCCTGACAGCATTGCGAGTCGAATCATTGTACTGACTTTAATTTCAACCGCTGTTTATAAACTAGAGACTAAAAGTCAATTAAATTGTCCTGCAATGACGAAAATCTTTTGGATATTTCTGAACACGCTATTATGTATTTCTCTGAGCCTTCTACAAAAAGTTATTCAATTGTTCATAAAATGTTTATACATAGCGATTTATGATTTCTTTTTCGATTACACTTGATCAAGATTTAAGTATAGACGCAATAAATTATATTCTGGGTTTTTTATATCAAAAGGTAATAGCCCGTTCTGATACTCTAGTGTGATGTAAGTTAATTACCATTTCCACACAAAATAGTCTAAAAGAGGCAGTAGTTAAATGAATAATAGACTTGGAGAAATATTGATGCATTTAATCATTGAGTACCGTAGAAGTTAACCTAGATCTTTGTAAATAGCTATAATACATCACAGGTAAAGTATTCAGTGATATAAATATCATTTTTTATTAAATGATGCAAGAAAAGATGAATCGATATTTGAAGTACTTCCACTGAATAAGAGCTATTTCAGATATTTTTAGTAACCTAACATACGGAGTGGTTAGAGGAGTAGCTCTTAAGAAACTTGTAGACTGAAGTGCTTGGTTACTAGTCGTATCTCGTATGTGCTAAAGTCTGATAGCTGTCAGAAGGTCAGGTAACTTATATCTTGGCTTTATCAAGGTGACAGGGTGATGACCAAGATACAAGCCAGCATCTCCGAAAGTCCTCCAGAAAGACACACCCTCCCCCTCATAATTCACAGTGAGTACTGCCCTCCCATTGTATAATACTTCTGTACATCTTATAGACTGCTACGTTCTCGACAAGTAATACTTGAAAGATAATTAAATCCATAAGCTAACATTGGAGAAACAACTTTGGGCACATAAAACTAATATTTTCAAGATTTTCACAAGCCATTTTCTGAATATTTTAACCTTCACCTTTCGGTGTTTGAATCCCATGTGGGTTTCATAGGTATGTATCTGCAGTCTTCTGCCCAATTTTTACCTTGACCAATAATTCCTGATTCTTTCAATCATTAAATGTGGTTATTTAGTCATTATGTGTATTTTGGGGTAACAACAATACCTCAGTCTTTGAAGTCTTGTGACGTTCAGAGAGTTGAAATAGTTGTTGGAAACATTTTGTAATCTATTGTTTTACTATAAAGGTAGTTCAACGATGTAAAATAGCGTAAACTTAAATTTTTTTAAACAGTCTATCTATGAATTTTTTATGTTTGAAATACTTATTTCTTTTTCTATAACTCAGGCCACCCCCGGACTGCAAACACATGCCTTAAGGCAGGTCAAAGAGGGACTGAGATGCATATATTTAAAATGAAAACGAAGAGTAAGACATAAATACGAGGTGCATGTATCATTCAGTAACGGAAACAAAAAAAAGATAGGATTCAAATGCAGATATTTAAATACAGACAGGATAAAAAAAAAGGACATTTATCGAAATATAGCAGATATAGTTACAGACTCCGAAGGTTTTTCTGTAAAACTACGAGTACATATTTTAATTTCGCAAGTGCTAAAAATAATAAGCAAATTAAAAATTATATTCCTATTTTAAGAAAATCTTAGTTCATGAAATGAATTACCATATATTTATAATACATAAATTAACAGCTTTAAAGCAATTATCTCATTTCTAAAACATCTCAATAAGTAAAATATACATATATTAACACATGCTATATGCATAAATCAATAACTATTACACGTTCATGTAGTCCGTTTTATATTTTTTAATTCTTTTTTGTCTTTTACAGTTGATTCTACATTGCTTATACTTGATTTAAATTCTGCAGACTAATTCTGTCAATACGTTTGATAATATGGTATATTGCGTTCCGTGATTCAGGATATTAAAAGGGACAAAAAGCATTTAGTTTTCTATTCATAACAAAAACTGTTCTGAAACATGTCAATAGAAATTCTATATGATGGTCATTTTAAAAGGACGAATACTCAAAGGTATCAATATAGATTGAGATAATTTTTCAAGGTTATTTATAACTAATCGTTAACAGTTTCAACTTATCACCTCCTTGACTTAGTATAAATTTTTTTAGCAGTCTGAGCTCAGTATGAAATGTGTTCAATTTGTACTAATTCTTCTTTAATGCACTTATTTCGTCAATATTAATCAAATTTTTCATTGTATTATTCTTGCCGATGGTTTAAAATTGGATCTTTGGAACCATGTCCACAAATGACATACGTCAGCTTAGAGCAGAAACTCATCAAATGACCAAAAAATCATTTTACTTTACAGCTGTTTTAATACTAACTGTATGCTGTAGGTCAAAAAATAACAAATCATACCCATTTTGATAGGGATATATCTTCCGCGTCCGGAAAAAGGGGTTAAGTTTGACTTTTGATGTGTTCAAAGGAGTCAATTACATCATTAATTTTAAAACTAATATAATATGCTTAACAATTATATATATAATGGCATGGTTTTTTTTGTCTTCCTGTATATTTGGAAGAAAGAATGCAATATTCAACGTGAGATTCTGAAAGTAAGCTTTTTGACTTAACGCTTTTTTTCTCTGATATTTTTCAAAGATATGGACCTGGAGACCTGTAAGATATATTTTAAATAGTACAATATACCAAACATCATATTTGTTGGTCGGGTGTCATGGCTCAAGGGTCATATTGAGCCAAGAACAAGACTAAAATCAAGTAATGGACGTACAATGAAAGTTTTTACCAACACAAGGAAGAGAGAAAAATGCATCCATCTCATAATCATAGATATGACAATTTGGTTATATCTATGATTACGTTATGTCATTTACGCGATTGCTAATTTTACAATGGCTTTTCTTCTCTCAACTAGCCTATAAAATTCTATTACAACTTAAATGCTGTATATTTTGTACAGTCTTTTTTCGTCCCCCGGCTTGAAGTTTGGAATATAAATAATTTTAATCCCTCGATATATCTATGAATCCCCTTATCTCTAATACGTCAAGTTTTTTTGGGGAGGGGGACATCACAACTGTCTATTTCGATACCTAAACTTTTTCAAAATATTCCTAAGTTTTCCTAGCATTTACATCAACAACACCCCGAGCTCCCCTAATCCTAAATGATTGATCAGAAGAGAAAAAAAGTCTAGAGGCGCAGTTGGTTTTGATGGGGAAGCGGAGAAGCCAACGAAAAGGGACTGGTTCGAGAAGGTCAAAGTTCCCCATTTCTTAACAAATTTCCCTGAGTGCTGCGTTTATTTCCTTTTTACTTCCTCCTTTCACCAGAAGCCTTTATTTAAAGAAGAGCTTAGAAATACATTTAGAGGGAGTTTCGGCTATTGGATATAATTTCTTTTTGTTGCACAAGTGCTTATGTTTTTCAAAATAGCTATTGGATGTTCTTACGCCTACTTGTGTCATTTTAAAGGATTTATTATTAAAAATTTATAACAGAGGCTGGGCTTGTAAAATTAGAGTGAAGTAAGGCAAATATAAATCCAATACTCTGTCCCGGTATTTGTTTTTAATTTTTATGTATTTACCATACACTTCCAGACTTGACTAAAATGTTTGCTCTCTGATTTGTTTCAATTTACCATTAATAAATTTTTTTAAATAACTTGCAATGCTGTTTCATGTGTCGCACTTGCACCATGTGATGGCGCAAGAGCATATAATTTTATTCCTTTTCTTTGATCTGAGCGAATTCCCCTTCCGAAATTCGAAGCTCTACAATGGGAAAACTTATTTACGGGGTTCTTTCCAGCATTTCCAGCGGGTGGCAGCTCTACTTTATTCACATATTCGTTTTATGTTCAGAGGACGCACTTTCCCCACCTCACTCTAATTGATTTTAACTAAGCTAAAGTAAATAATAATAACCCAGGTTATTAGTAAACAAATATAGACAATTTTAAACGAAGAAATTACCTACTGACTACAATTAATGAGTCATACTTAACTGATGTATCAAACAGAGTACCAATTTCACCAATGATAACTTTTAAGTAAATTGCAGTTGAGTCTTCACTGTGGATGTTTCCATTCAACAATATTTATGAAGCAGCTTCAATTCCATCGAACTAAACTGAAATTTCCCAATTAATGTTTCGAAATTTTGATGGTTGTATAGCCAATCCATGCTGCGAGCTAAATATACCTTTTATCATCAGCAGTTTTTGCCTTTAATAATTTGGAGTATATGAACAATAAAAGAAGTTAAATAACAGATTTTTAATTTTAAATATCTGGTTTTGTAATTGCATAATAAAATCAATTTTCTACATAGTTAATTTCTCGATCAATTAAATAACTTTTTTAACGAATTTTTTACATTTCCACTGATTACGTATTTTATTCCAATATTAATAAACCTTTGCCATTTAATTCCAAGTTTTCAATTCGCATGTATAAGTAATTATTTAAAGGCAGAATCGATTCCTCCTTTCATACAGCCTAACTTCCGGCAGAAATACTTACTTCCATAGTTGAAGTATGACGCCAATTTCATTGACCAACATAATTTCACAAGAAATCTCGCTACTTTAAATAGAATAATTCCTTTTGGTTTAAACAAATTTCAAAATAAATTGCGAGCGACTGACGACTTGATAATCAGTTAAGCCCTAACCATTAGTTTCCTTAGCAATAGTTGTCAGTGAATTTAAAAAGTGTTTTGAAGATTAAATAATGAGCAAAGAAATTAACGACATTACTACAATTATTTCCGAGAATCCGTCGCATTTATCCAGATGTTTATTGCTCTAAAAAAAAGAATTTCTTCGAAAGCGTTTAACAGCGAACAGAAGACACAAAAAAAGTTTAATTAAGCATCGCAACAGCAAAATTTTCTCGAAATCACTTCTTATTTTTTGAAGAAATATAAAAAAAATTAGTTTATGTAAATGTGTAAAAACATTTTAAAGGTTTGTTGTTATACAGTTCGAAATTTCACACTGATTTAGACTGATTAGACATTTGAAAAACAATTACCTTTCTAGATTAATCTTTACATTCAGGTGATGGACAAAATAATAGGAACACCCATTTCTAAATGCGCAGCCGACCAACCGGTCTAGTGGTTAAGGTGTTGGCCTCTGTATCGGATGGTTCCCGGTTCGAATCCGGGTTCAGGGCATGGATGTAAAATTGTGATGTCCTTTGTTAGGGGCAATGATGGTCCTCCCACTGGGGGCCCCTTCACAAGTGATCATCACTTCCGGCCTTGTAGTGGCTAAGGACGTCCTTAGTGCCCGCCATTGGAAAATGTCGACCATCACTTCCGGCTTTGTAGTGGGAAAGGATAAAGTCCAGTGACCGCCATTGGGGGAAAAAAATTCTAAAATGCATAGTAATTCGACCTTCCACTACAGCGTATCGAAGTAGTTTTCCGTCTAATGGCGGCGAAAGCGAAAATATCAGTCTAGCATTGGCTGGTATTAAAGTTGTGTGGAACATGTATGTTTCTAGCAAAGCGCCCCGTTATGGCCGATCACTCCGACGTGCAAAGGTGCTTTATCATTGGAGCTCGCCTCGCTGGAGCGTCCGTGACGCGAATCTTGTGGGTGTTGCAAGGAACACTGTGTCAATTGTTATGACAGCCTGCACAAAACTTGGAAAGATTTCATATGTGAAGCAGAACAGTGGGCCGAAGTTGACCAACAGGGATAGACAAGTGTTGAAAAAGATAGTCGGCCGAAAACGCAAGACTTCTCTGCCGCGGATAGCCTGCGAGATGAACACCCATCTCCAGAACCCCTTATCAACCAAAACTATTCAACGGAAGCTGCATGCTGCGAACATTCATGGCAAAATGGCTATTCCAAAGACGTTAGTGTCACCGCGTAATGCTATTAAGCGCTGACAGTGGTGCCGAGACCACCAAAACCGGACACAACAGCAATGGGAAAAGGTAATCTGGTCTGGTGAATCATCATTTACAAAATTTCAGACCATCGTACGTGTGTGCGTCTGGCGAACACTGTCAGAAGCATTTAAGGTTGACTATCTGGTTCCTATCGTTAAACAATGAGGTGGCTCTTTGATAGTGTGGGCGCGATACCTAGGCGTGTCTTGTGGCCACTCGCAGTCCTGAGGGGGAAGATTAAAGCCGAGTATTACAGCAGTATTCTCACAGATCTTTTTCACCCTGTGCTTCATACTCTGTTTTCTGGAGAACGACCTGTGCTCCAAGCTGACAACGCCCCTGTTCACACTTCTTGCTGTGTTCAAACACTGATTGATGAGCATGATGAAGAAGTGGAACATATCACGTGGTGTCTTCAGTCCCCTGATCTCAACATCATTGAGCTTCTTTGCGGTGTTTTAGAGAACAAAGTCATTACTAGGTTTCCCCTTCCGCGAACAATATCTGAACTCGAGACCACTCTGCACGTGGAAGGGGTGCAAATTCCCCTGGACATTGTGCAAAACCTTTATTTGTCAATCCCACGTTGGATGCAAGCTTTTATTCAGGCAAAGGGTTGTCCAACTTCCTAGTAATAAAAGTTTTGTGTTCTTTCACAGGTGTTCCTATTATTTTGTCCACCACCTGTACGTATCTTCATATAATTTTAATTGACTACAAAGTTATTCATGAATCTCTTTCCTATAATGATTAGAAAATTATTTTCAAAGGGGAAAAAATTAAAACCTATCTGTTTTATCTATAACGAATATCTATAAAAATCTGCAATGAAAACTTGTAAAAGGCGATTTGCTTCTTTCTGTCTATTAAAATACAAATGGATTTTAAAAGAAAAATGTAAAAACCAATGGGTAATCTAAACGAGTAAGTGAGGATAGAATGTTGCTCTTTGGAACTACGGAAGTTGCTCCAAAGCTCCATGGGCTTCAATTCCTCAATTCGTCTTCCATGCTCCCATTTGTTTTTTCTATTTTGAAATTCGTATTTACGTTACGTATTATTATTTTTTTAGCTATTTTTGGTTTTGTTATTTGTGGTGATTGTTCTAACATGTAAAAATCTTCTCGAAGGGAACAAGGACTATTTACACCGACATCGTTGAGTTTTGCAGATATTAGCTAGACTAAGAACCATCGTTTAAGGGGAACCAGAACAACTAAAAACAGCCATGGATTCAGAATTTAAACCCAAAGCCTGCTGAAGCATGGTCAGAGAACCCACTATTTGGAAACTAGACCGGCTGAAAAAGATATTTTAGAGCCTATGATAGTCACGAGATTTTCAAGTATAGGAGTATTGCTTTTACCTCACACATAATGGCTAAAAGACCACACAAAGCGGATGAAAAAATCCCAGGAATTCTATTGGTTAAGAAGATCGAAACTGGTTAGAAGTTATGCATGGACTATTGCAAGGTGACGAACGGATATGGGCGTGCAAACCCCTCAGATCGTTAAAATCCTAATTATCACAATACCAAGTAAGTTGTAAAACGCTGTCCCACTTCGAAATATTATTATCAAGATGCAATTTTCTCGCTCACCCACTTTCATTCGATCCTCGTTTTCAAAAAGTGTTAACATATTTAAATTTAATAAGCATCAACAAGCCTGCGTTTCTGAAAGTTAATAACTCCGTAATCACTTTCCACGCAATAACGTCTTCGGGCAGTTGGCATCAACGTTCGGGATTAAACATAAAAAGTATTACGTCAAGAAAATTAATATTCCAGCGGTTTTCATCCGTGGCAAGTGCCAGATCCCGTGGTGCTTCGATATTAAATTTCAGATGAGCTCGGAGCTCATTTTATCTCGACTCATATGAAGGCTTCTTTCTGACAGGATGGGATAAAAGAAAATGTGACTGCATACTAAAATAGGGTAATGAAATAAGCCTGTGGACCTTGACTACACTCTTATTACCCTTCCGATACCAGAGAGTAATAGTCTGCGCCCTAGAGAGAACAGAATATAAAAGGTTGGCTGCAGTCCGTAGGGCTACCATACGTCTACGAGCATTGGCTGAGGAAATCTTGTTTTTTTCCTTCCTTATCTGATTTATGATTTTTGCCCACAGTTGCATCCTATTCAGACTAAACGCTTGTGGTTGTGTGTTTGTTTTTTGTTCCTATAGGCCAATTCAGGAATCTGATATATAGGAAGGATAGTGTGTTTATGTTTGTGGTATGGCGTCTTATGTCGATTGCCCACAATAATGCTTAGACTTTTCTTAAGAGATAAGAATAAAGAGATAATATTTTCTAAGATTTTTCTTAAAGATCGAGGAATTTTCAGTGTAAACAAACAAATAGAACAAAAAACAGATGTTTACTTCCTGTCAGTGGAATGCTCTCACATTATACATATCTAGATTACATTAAAATATAGTTGGATTCCGTTTACACTAGGTTTGGAATTTAATTGATTCGACCAATCAATTGTGTCGTATATCAATCCGCAATTCTTTTTTTTTTTTTTTTTTTTTAGAATTTCTATTGGCGATGTTCTGAAATCGTATGGCAGAAATCTTATTTAAAAAAAACCCAACTCGCGTCACTTCTGGAATACTTACATGAAGCCGCCGCACCACCGCAAAAACATTACCACCAGTTACATTTTTTCTGACGTTTTCAAACAACGGAGTTATGTAAAGTTCAATTTAATGCGAGGAATATCTTCGGATGCTAATTCATCCATATTTAGCATACACACATTCAAATATCATATCAATAACTTCTTTAAGCTTAAGAGTTTCGAAAAATGTAATTCGTCTTTCGTTTAGGTTGTATTCCTTTCTAAGTTAGTTATTTTGACATTGTTTTCTGCGTTGAATATTCTCTTTCGTATAGTTATCACTTATAATCACTTATTTCCTAACTGAAACTATACGGTAGTCGTGCGAGCATTATTGTGTGTATAATTACCACATTTCATTATTAGAACAAATCTATTTAATATTAAAATTGCATTACTTACAAAAAAGAAGTCTGTTTGTTCTCTATGAAAATCTACACTGTTTGACCAATCCACACCAAATTTGGTACACTTATACTTTAGAACCTTGCAGCTACATATCAACTCCCTTTCTATTTGTCCTAGGTGTGCAGAGGGGGCTAAAAGTAATTCGAAATCCCTGTAGGAAATAATATTGAGTGAAAAGCGATTGCGGTATACAAATAATTTTGTTTTACCATTATTGATAGAAAAAGAACTTTTTCAATAAAATTGTTTATCAGTATTGTTCGGGGAAAAAATATTCTTTCCAAAAACAAATTAAAGTCTAATATTTATGTTTGAACCAATTTTATATTTCTTCCCATAACATAAATAATTTATAAATATTTGATTGAGAAAAGGATATTTAAAATATTTAACTTTACCTTATTAATCTGATTAAAATTAAACACTAAAAGCCAAAACTAAGATCTTGAAGCATGTATCTTGAACTAATCTGTGTATGCTGGGTTCAACGTGTAGTATCTATGAATGCTGAATATGATCTTTCTTTATTAAAACCCTATTTCAAAATCTGGCAGCACCAAAAAAATAATAATAATATCTTGCAAACGAAAAGAATGTTGATCTGCTGATTTGTCTGATTCCAAAAGATCAAATTAGCGATGTTTCCCAATATAAATAAGCTTAAAATATAAAATTTCCTTTTATTCTATTAATCTTTAACCTAGCTATCAGCACCAAAAACTCATTGATCATAAAAGCGTAATTTTTCTATTTGGAATCTGGCAGCGTCAGATTTGATGTTCTATTTTACACATTTGATTTAGAATAACGTGTTTGTGTATTTGAATTAAGACAGCGAAATGTTGCGGTCATATTTGAGCATTTTTAAGTTTTATAAATTGGTATTCTTTTTCGTAAATATAAATCACTGGCCACTGAGTGGCTAGCACGGCGTTGTCCGTGCCTGTGGTGTAAGGAATAATTCTGATATAAAATTTTCCGCAGATTTCAAATCTGGGGAAATTTTTAATCTATCTTTAACAATTCCAATTTTACGGAAAAAAACTCAACAATCCCAGTCAAAATGTTTTTTTTATCTCCTTCGCTGAAATGGAATAGGACATGAAATGTAATCTGTTTTTATTTTTATTTTAACGCGGAGGGCATAAAATGCAATGTGTTTAGTTTTGGAAAGCGAAAGTTCACGTGAAGTCACAATATCTTGCGAAAATATAAAAGATTAAAAGAAAATCAAAAGTATATCTATCGGATGTAAAATTTTCCGCAGATTTCAAATCCCTTAAAATTTTTACTCTACCTTTAACGATCGCTGAGATAGAAAAAAGCACTGAAGAACGCCAATGATAACTTTAGAAATATCTTTTGCTTCACTGGAATCCGTTTCGCAGGAAATCAAATTGATTGACTCTTGAAACAAACGAAGGTCATTCGAATGTGTTCTTTCCCATTCTAGAGAAAACTTTGCATGATTCCAAAGGCTGACGTCAAGGTGATGTGAGGGCGCAAAGTCCAAATTTTGATGTTTCTTCATTCCTCGGAAGAACGCGGAAGAAGGAAGAATGGTGAAAAAACTATTAAATTCATTTTTAAATGTTCTAGATTGAATTTTAAAATTCGCCTCGACCCTAAAATTCCAAAAAATTTGGACTACCTGTGTGTCAAATCTCATTACTGTAAGTGCCATAGATTCGTCATGACAACAAACAAACAAACCCTTCCTTTTATAATATTAGAGATTATTATCTTTATCGATATTTTTAAACGTCTTTTGCGAATTGCTAAATTTCAGAATGTGTTCAGGAATGCAAAATTCGAGACGCTTGCTCATATCTTTGGTTTTTCAATTTTACATATTGCAGATATATTATTTAAGAGTTACATTCAAAAAAAATTATTTTCATTTTCTGCAAAATATCACTAGACATGGGTAATTTCTGTTTCATAAATCTAAATATAATATAAGTAAGGTGTGTAACTTCTTATTTTAAAATGATCTATAAAGTTAGAATAAAATTATTTTAAAACGATATAGGTTTCGTTAGATTAAAA
The DNA here is from genome assembly GCA_947359465.1 of Metellina segmentata. Lineage (NCBI taxonomy): Eukaryota > Metazoa > Arthropoda > Arachnida > Araneae > Tetragnathidae > Metellina > Metellina segmentata. The sequence goes on along the minus strand of OX375878.1, from coordinate 17,206,037 downwards.
CGGGTAGCCGTACTTTGTATTTCAAAGACGTTTCTAAATCGACTTCTGAAGTAGTTGCCCCGCATAAAAAAACTATTGTAGTGTTTTTCAGTAGCGTAGTGCAGTGAAAATAAAATGGATTATATTATTTGGACGTATGTATCATGTAATATATATATATATATTTATTTATTTATTTATATTTGCGTCCGAAGTAAATGGTGAAATTGTGGAAACTATGTAAGAGTTAAAAAAACGTTGAAGAAGTATTTTCCGAGCTCATAAATTATGTTTCAATTTTTCTATAGAAGCAAAGTGATTAGTCTGATAATTTTTAATCAAAATTATTATATTTCCAAGGGAGAATTCTATGATGAAAGCGAATTGTAATTACAAAAAAGCTAAAGTTTCCCATTTACACAGAACACTAACCGTAAAATTTGAAAATGAAAGTCAGGTTTATCTAATCTAATAAAAAATATTAAATGTTCTCTATCACGATTGGTTGACGGACTCTATGTCTATCTGATCAAAATCATCTTAATGTTATCAATGAAATTCTAGATTTTATGCGCATTAATTTTCAACACTTTTTCAAATTTCTGGAGGTGTTTTCTGTAACTTCTATGCGTAAGCGTTTTGGGTAACCTCTTCCATAACGTGTAGCGTAACTTGGCATGTTACTCGAATGCAACGTCAGCTCTAATCCCTAATATTAAAAATTAACGTCAAAACCGTGAAAATATAATTAGTTCTCAAATGGAATTATATTTTCTTATCCGTCAGTTGTTTGCGTTTACACTGATAACCTCTCATAGATTCGAAGTTTTATCTATTCAAACGAAAACGTAATTGATGTCGGAAACTAGGTTTTAGATTTAAAGAGTGAGATTATGCAAAATAAAAAAAAGTACCGGGAACCATAAGAATCATTACCTGACACCACAGAAGTCTGGGGAATTCGAGGAGTCTAATTAGGCTGTTGAAAACTAATCATCGTAACATTTCTTACGGTTGCATTTGTTCTCATTAACATCCATTTTAGGAGCAATTAAATAGCGAATTAAAGTATTATTTCCTTGGTAGTTATTTGTTTAAAATCCACGCTTACTTTAGTGCCTAATTCCACGGTAATGATTTATTATAAATGAGTAAAGGTCTGCAGGTCTTGTTGAAGTTTTGTTTTTTAAATGTTGAAGAAAATTTCCGTAAAAATTCAAGAATATTTGTATTCCAAATAATTCTTTTTGGTCTAAATAATTGTCTCTACATAGCAGAAACTTTCTTTTTATCCTTAAATATATAATTATAAAAAGGTCAAATTATAAAAACTATGAGAAATTAGAATGTGTGCATGTTATTTGCTTTATAAGTGCATTTCGGAAGTATTTCGGTAGAGTATTTCAAAATTCTGCATTATTTTCTGCATTAAGGAGTAGAAAAGTTGATTTACAATTATTTTATTATTTTTATTATTATCATTATTATTATTTTAATTATTATTATTATTATCATTATTATTATTTCAATTATTATGATTATCATCATTATTATGATTTTAATTATTATTATTATTATTGTTATTATCATTATTATTGTTATTATTATTTTTGTTGTCGTTGTCGTTGTTATTATTATTATTATTGTTGTTGTTGTTGTTATTATTATTATTATTTTTATTATTATTATTATTATTATTATTATTATTATTATTATTATTATTATTATTATTATTATTATTATTATTATTATTATTATTATTATTATTATTATTATTATTATTTTACAATACTTAACATAACTTTTAAATTGGAATAGGGTTGTTCTTGCATTTCTCTAGCTGTTTAATGAATCACCACATCGAATGTTACATTTCTATCTTCTGATGTTATTATCTAGCCTCAAGCGTTGCATAATTTTGTAGAAGTCGCTATTAGAATCCCTAAAAATCTAACTAAGTACTGCGAACAATTTTTTCGAAAAGGTCATCATTGCCTTTTTTATTCTTTTTAAATTCGACACAAGTTGGAACACGAAGAAATGCAACAGTATCATAATTGTAATTTCGCGGCTGTTTATAAACTTATTAAGAAAATGTTAATAGCAGTAGAATTCTTAACACGACATTACATAATTCTAAACTTTTACAGACCATTTTTCGGATAATTCCATACATAATCACAGAAAACAAGTTGATACATAAAAAAATGCACTAGGTTGGAATTCGATTTGCTTTCATCCACTTTTCATTTTAGCAATTCTTTCTCAAATACAAATAAAGTTTTACTCTCAAACATAACCGCTTTCGACAAGTTTTATCGGAATTCGATTTTCTTCTCGTTTGCAAAAGCGTGCGAAACATCATTAAAATTCCACGAGGGAATCTAAGTACACGCCATTTTGCCATTAATAAATTCATTCCAACAAATTGGCGATGGAGAACGAGAATCACTGCTTTGATGGGGTTTTACTACTGCCTGTTAAAGAGGTCTTTTAATTGAATTTACAAAATTGGACGAATTTGTTTTTAATTCCATGAGAATCAAATGATCAGTGACGTGCGATATTTTGCTTAACTTAATTCATGTAATTTTGTCCGCTTAGGTTTTCTAATTTTATGATAAGAAATGGTTTTGTGATGAAATTTTCCAGGTGTCAAAACTATGTATAGTTTGAATTAATTTCTTTCCGAAATCCTGACAAAGGTTAAAGAATTATGATTAAAGAATCTTGTAAAGAACACATATAAATGAAGGACAGTCACAAAATTTGCAGTGATAGTCATTTATACGTAACTAGCTAAATAACCCGGCGTTGTGATCGGGTTTTTCAAATATGACCGCGACATTTCCCTGCTTTAACTCAAATACACAAATCCTGTAGAGCGTGTATCCTTATCAATGTCCATTTAATGCAGAAAAACAAACTTTTGATTTTAAAATTGGAGCTTCGAGGGGCACTTTTAGGACTACCTGTGCGCCAATTTTCATGACTACAGATTGGTCTGAAGATAGGAAAGAAATAGCCAATGTTTTCCGCAGTGTTCTAATATAGAAGTGTACCAAATTTGGTGTGGATTGGTCAAACGGTGTAGATTTGTATAGAGAATACTCAAGCACATACATACACACATTCTTTTATATGTATTTATGACTCATATATAATCAATACTTCGAATGCATCATTGAACAGATTAAAATAAGTAAAGAACTAATTGTCCTTTTCAATCGTTACATTGTTTGACATTTTTATTTTTGAAAATTTAGGCAGTTTAAATAACATATTAATATATTATTAGTTTTTAAGATTTTTGTATAAATAATGAAGCTTTTTTTCTAAGAATAAAAGGATATAAAAATTTAAGTAAGTATGGAAAAATGAAAAGTGTTACGATACAACTATATTAATGTATTTCAATTCCCTAATGTAAAGCATCCACTCAATTGCGTCAATTGTATTTGACTGAAATCGTTTACTTAATTGTTTTATTTTGGTGACATAATCGGAGGCATTTCACTCGAAACAGTAATCTATCTCGAACTGCCCAAAGGTTGCAATATAAGTTTTTTATATCGATAAAAACAACTAACCAACTTCAGAGATCTTCAAGCACTGAGAAATAAGTGCACGTACACAATGCTGTCGTGAGTTACGATTATAATAAATGTTGCTTATGTAATTATCTGATGTTTCATAGACTTAAGTTAGCTGAGTATGCTTTAACTGTTTTCTACAGTGTTTTGAAGCACCAAATACTTCATTGTCAACATTTAACAACTAATCCTAGAGACCAAAAATGGTGAAACTGCCTTCTGGAAGATCACTTACTCTTCAGAGTAACAGTCGTCCTGAATCATTTACTATGAAAGGGTTTTTATGTGTAAACACAAAAGCAAACTACTACATGCTTTAAAATACTTCAGTTCAGGAACTAGTCTGAATTATTTTGACTTTTTCAATGTTTGTTGCAAACTTTTAAAGCAATCGGTATGCAAAAATTGTATTGAGTACCACTCCAAATTACTAAAGAATACAATAAAACTACTAGCACCCTCTATACTCTGCTTTACAGAAAAATCTTAACTTCCAAATTCAAACAATCCTTACAATCATGCAGATACTAACCCAATTCAAGGTCGGTTGTCTGCATACATTCGACTTATGAATAACACTCATCAAATGAGTCATGCAAGTCTCCAGGCATTCGCTACATATTCTTGCGTTCACTTATTATTATTAATTTTAATATATGTGCATAATTAATTGAAACAACTCCCTTCTAATGTAAAATACGCGCATCGATTATTAATATTCCACTCATAATTTTCAGCTCGCTGGGCTCTGGACACACCACACGAAATCGGCTTTCGGGAGACTTTTAATTAAGACAGCGAGAAGCATTAATTCCCGGTCTTTGCATTAATTACAAAATAGTGCACGCTTCTATCTGCTTCGATAATTCGATGGTTGACGCCATGGAATTATACGCTTCAACCGTCTTGAGTAAACGTTAGAGGTAATTAATTTCTTCTTTTGTGTTTGCCTGCAACCTCCAAGGTGGATTCATAATTATCATGTGTCGGCTTAAAACCACTCCCAGCGATTTTAAGGCTGCGTTTTATGCGAGTTATTATAAAGTTAAGCACCTTAGCAATTTTCTCTCTTTGATGCACTAACACCAACAATAATGTTTCCCTTGTGAATTTAGAGTTGTTGCATAACTCTAGGGACCCTTTAGTTTAGCCACTGTTAAACCACCGCATAAACCGTGTGATCTACAGTGGCTCCCAAAAGTGTTCGTACACTTTCCAAATTTGTAGAAAAGTCGCTGTAGCCTGGAATTGAATTCGAATACAAAGTCCAAATAAAATCAAGCAAAATCAATCCAAGTCAATAAAGTCCAAGCAAAATCAATGATAAATAAGCCCGAAATAAATTGGAATCGTGTCTTATTTGCAGATGAAAGCAAATTTAACATTTTTGATCAATCAGCGTTTATTTGTATGGAAAAGAGAAAGGAGGAATTTAATCCTAAAATTTTAGAACAGTAAAGCATGACAACGGAGCTGTCCCTTTCATCACCTTACAACAAGGCCAACACCTTAACCACTGGACCGGTTGACCGGCATTGATGGTGTAATGAATCAAGTTATTTATTTAAATATTTTAATAGAGTTAAAATAATCAGCCCAAAATTGTGGTATTGGAAACAATTTTGTTTTTTATCAAGATAACGATCAAAGCACACGTTCGCCACTGGTGTCTCTATAACTGTCCACAAGTTCTGAAAACACCACCTCAGTCGCCAGATTTAAACCCAACAGAACACATTTGGAAAGAACTGGATGTTAGAGTACGAAGACACGACGACATTAAAACGAAAAGCGAACTAAAACAGTACTGATTGAAGAATAGAGTAACATTGATACAGAAATTACAAAAAAACTAATGAACTCTATTCCCATTTGTTTAAAAGGTGTTGTGGATATAAGCTAGAAGACATCTTACTAAGTACTAATTTACCGAAATATTACAATATTTACTAATATGTAGAGATTTTTTATAGTGTACGAAAACTTTTGGTGAGGTAACTTTTTTGTTGTTTTTTGATTATTGATTTTCCAAAAAAAAATGGTTTGCTATATTTAAAAATATTTTATGTAGTTTTGTTAAGAACAAGTTATAGATATTATTGAAAAATTCCCATTCCGAAATGTTAATTTTTATTAACGGATAGAGCAGTATTTCATTGAAATTCGGAAGTGTACAAACACTTTTGAAAGGCACTGTATATTCCGTTTCAAGTTTCAAATTAACCTTTTGACTACGGCTATAGATAAAACAAACGCGATTCTATCTTGGCGGGTTTCTTATAACTTTCAAGGTACAACAGATTTAATGGCCGTTGTCTAGGTTCTATCTTGGTGCGATCGTGGTACAACTGCTGTACCAGCCGTGGTCTAACTGTTAAGGTCTGCAAGTCTACACCTCTATACTGTAGTCAGTGTAGTAACTGGTCATTTCTATTGCTCAGTAGAAACTATTGAGGGTTACAACCCTCGTGTATGCAACGAAAATGCCAAGCTAAACGCAAAGGATGGCGAATAGGATGGATCGAAAACTATAGTCGAAATGCTTTCTATTCTATTACTTTTTTTAGCCTGAGTACGAAAGTTGCCGTTGTTGTGCAAAATCCTGTAAATTCTTAGCCACCTCAGTTAATATCTTGAGCTGTCCATGTGAGATAGTTTATGTCAAGAAAAATAGTATAAATGTAGTAAAATTCCTGCGGCGGTACGGTGTTCTCTGTGCATATTCCTAACGTGAAGTCACTTAGCTAGTTTTCAAATACGATGTCAGCACCTTCGTCAAAAAAAATTCTAAACAATGAATTCCGAATTGACACCTCGTCATCTGGAAATTTTTAATTAACGTCATACTAGAGCAATAAAACGGGCTATTGACGACGATCCGGACACCTGAGCTGGCACCCCACTCTCCACACTTCCATACCAACCCAAAGTGAGAACTTTCGGCCACGACATATTTAAGGTGCACCAGTAGCCTCAACACCATAAGATTACAAACATTGATGCACTGACCCGGATTCGAAACAGGAACCTTTCTCGTTACCTGACCATGGTTCAAAATTACGAGTTGTTCCCGAATATTTCCCTTCGGTATTGATTCCGTACTGTCTCCTATAGCCCACTGTGTTGCTCCAGTTCAACTAGCCCAAACCCCTTATCATTATTGACTTGAATATTCGAAACACAAATGTGACGCAGTGAAGCAGTTACCTTGTTGGGTGTTTTAAAGTTTACAGAATAAAGCCATGCATGTAAAGAAATGTGATAAAGGGCCATGCCAATGATGCAGCCTCTAAACAGCCAAACCGACTTAGCAAACTCACAGTTAATCCTCAAACCTCGAGCTTGGTTGGAATTTACGCCACACAAGGGTAATATTTCTTCAAGATACAACAGAAATGTCAAGTAAGGCACATACAAACACAAGAACATTTTTATTGATGCAGAGGAGATAAATACACCCAAGTTAAGTTACAGAAGTCGAGCTGGGTCGCTTACAACTCGCAGGCTTCCAGAGTAGTGGTAGAACCCACTCATCGACGCCGGCTCTTTCAGGTCTTGGGTGACTTTTACTTGCTAAACCCTTAAAGTGTGGCCACTGGCTGACACAAATAAAACCCACTAAATAATACCAGTAATACTTGCGTTACTTTAAAATTACCAGATCTGCCCGAACGGATTGCAATCCATAACTGGCACCTCTCTCTCCAAACTACCACACCAACCCAACGTGAAGACTTTTAGCCACGACATATTTAAGCTGCACCAGCTGCCTCTACACCATACGCTTTCAAACATCCATGCACTGACCCGAATTCGGACCAGGAACCTTCCAATCTAGAAGATAATAAACTTAACCTCCAGACAGGTTGATCGGCACACCTGCTATGGTATTTTTATGTATTCCAATTTCATCTTATTGCTATAGTACAGTTTTACTTTTCAATATCAAAAGAATAATTAAATTTGTACGTTTTTTTAAGCATACAAGCATCCTCGTCCTGACCCGGATTCGAACCAGAAACCTACCGATCAAGAGGCTAACACCTTAACTACTAGACCGTTTGATCGACAGTTTACATTGTGATAAAACCCAAATCTTTGTTTTTCTGATGATAAATATACTGTCAAATTGCAATCTGAAATTATATAACTATTGCGTGCGTGTGCAAACACTCCCTGAATTTAATTTGCTCGTGTTACAGTTGATAGCCTACTTGTGTCTTGATATTATATTTATTAAGCACATGTAAACTTTTATATCAAGTGAATGCATTTTTAACTATACAAGTACAAACTGTAGCCATGATATAAAATGCGATAAAATATTAATTTGAATGAATTCGATAAGAAATGTAAAAGAGTCTGCGTTCTTTGTAGTTTTGTATCAAATCTTTATAGTTTATTAATAAATGTCTAACATTTTCTGACAAGAGTTAATCTTCATGTGTGTCTACAAAAGCTAATCTACAGTTATTTAGTGCAATTTTACTGATACTGTGATCACCCGTAAAGAGAAAGGAGAGTCTTCATCTCCAGGTGTATTAGGAATCGACTCAGATTACCACGCCATCAACCGACATTTATCAAAATGCCTGTAATTTGTTTACCTAAGAACCAATAGGTAGTTTTCAAACAGCTGTACAGTAAAATTTGTTTTTGTTTTTTCAATTAACGAGTTTTTGCTCTGGCGATATCTTTGTATTTTTTAATCTTAAATATTTCATTATCCATTTTAGTTTAACCACCTGTGACAAAGCATATTGTATTTGATCATATTAAGTTCCAGTAAATGTTAAATACAACCTTTTTTATACATTTAAAATACAAAACAACCTTTTTTATACATTTAAAATACAATACATACACATACAAATAGTCGTCAAGGGAAAGTTAAAAACTAATGTATAAAGACCCAGTAAAGGAGTCATTTACTATAAACGTTCAAGTTCAACCTTCAACATTTACAACTGCCCTTTTGTCTTGGCATCTAACAATTTTCTAATCGGAAAAAAAGGGATTCTTAAAATGCATCAATATCTCATAGTATATCATAGTGGAATATGCGAAAAAAATATGCAACGTGATGGATTGTTGAACAAGTTCGGAACTTCAAATTCGGAAAAACAAAATTTTAAGAAAACAGTGTTGTGAAACAATACAGCACTATACCTTATAAACTGAAAAATGTGCGTATATTATAAGGTCTTACAAATAGTTTGCAAGTTTCGAGACAGAAGCAAAATCCATTATTCACTGAAATTTCGGAAAAGTTGACGCACCATATTTCATTCCATTTTTGCAAAAACGAAAACGTTTTGTGCTTTCTTTGAAATGATGGAATAAACTTGAATGCGTAAGTAATGCAGAATGGAATTTGATATTTTAAGAGAATTAAAACTGCAAAAATCACTCAAAGAGTCACATTTCTAAATTAAATTAGTTTGCGAGTCATTTAATATATTCTGCCCCAAAACAAGTCCTATTGATGATTTAGAATGGCATTCTTTGTTCTCATTGTTTGTTCATCAAAGTTAACTGGGAAACGTATTCTTTCCAATTGTCATTAAAATGCTTCTGTTGGAGCAAATAAATTCTAATTGGATTTAGGAATGGTGCAGTTCCTTCTAGCGTAAATAAGTTTTGACAAAGAATATTCTAACTCAATTTAGAATGCGAGGAAGGTTATATACAGAGCTGACAGTAGTGCAGAGGAGACTTCGTCGTCTCGCTTTCTATACAACCGCTTCCGAAGGTAATTCGAAACTTTTTCGAACACATGAATGCGTTACATTTTTCCAATCAGCGAAATGATTGTTGATTAACTCGATAGAAGGGTTAACCAAGCTCCCAATAAAGTAGTGCACATATTTCGTAATTCTTTTCTGGGTGACAAGAGTTAGTGTTTTATGAAATTATATAACTGATGGAAAGTTCCACTCTCTTTTAATGTGCACAAAACTGTCCCCTCTTAGTTTGCTAACTCTAACGTGTCTACTCTGTTCTCAGCGAAATTTTAACATTGTTCGGTACAGCTACACTCTACGTTTATGAGTGATGGCAACGTCTTGGCGCACTTTTAGTAGCGAGTTACGATAAATTAAGTCAACCCATCTTTCGTTGCTGTTGTTGTGGTTTTCATGGCAACCTCGGCAAACAGAAACTTTCAATTTTCATTTAGAATATTGTAGAAAGTTCTTCCAAAATCCGTTTAAATCGTTTGATTTCATTGATTCGTTTGAAATTTTTTCTTTCCTCCCATTGGTTATTTTGTTTTTTAAATATCCTTTTATTGCATTGGTCCTTTTAAATCGTTTTCTGTGATACCATTCGTCCATTTATTTGTATTTTGACAGTTGTGGAATTTTTATTTTGTTATAATAGTTTTCACGACAGGATTAAGAGTTTTGATTTTTTGACCATTTTCGTTTTCATTATTTTTCTACGAGAGAATTCTGGCGTTATCAGGTATTATTTCTTGCTTTTTTTTCTTTTGTAAATCTTTTTCTTTTTCAACATGCTCACTGTATTCAGTTTAATTGATAAGTTTCAGGGTATTCTTACCATTCGTAGCTCTGCTGGTTCACAAATGTGTTTTGATATGTGCTTAAGCTTACTACTTTTTGTGAAAGTTTTTTTAAAGTATACTTTTTACAACGTTCTGCAATGTGATTAAAAACTGTGTTGTAAAAAGAAAAAAAAATTGTGACAAGAAAAGATTTAGGAAATAATTTTTTCCTTGGCGACTTTAGAAGTGCGCCAAAAAAATCGCCAAGGCCGTTGCCATCGCTCATAAACGTAGAGTGTAGCTGTTCCCATTGTTCTCTAAACATTAATACAAATAATACTGTAATTAAAGTCGCTTCTTAGATTTTGCTTCAAATTTGAGCTCGTATCTTTTCGTCTAGAACAGTTTCAGAATATCTGGTTAACGAAATCACCATTTCTTATCACCAAGGCAATTAAACAGTATAACCTCATTTCAAGTTCATAGTAATAAAAATAATAATTATTTAAATTCGAAGTATAAAGTGAAATAACTACATTTTATGGTGCTGTAGATGGTTTTAAAGTCAAGAAATATATGTTAGTTTAAAGTCGTGCTGTTTCTGTGAGGACGACAAGCGTGAGATTCCCAGATAGGACCTTATTCTCAGAGTTATCATTTCTATCCACTGCTTTACTGTCTATAGAAATTTAACTATTCAAAAATTATACTATTATGTTGAATGGGATACACACTCTTTGTATTTTCTAAGCAGTTTTAAAAACAAGCTATATTGTAGAATACAAGAATCGATAATACGTTTTAATTTAACTGATGGCTTTAAACAAATTTTAAAAGTATACTCATATAGTAGACAGATGCTTATGTTTTCATAATGAAGACAAATACTCACGTAATCATAAAATCGACAAATATTTATAAGTCTAAATACGATATGGACTCCGCTTAAGTGCTGAGTTTAATTTTTGGTAATATTTTTGTGGAAAGCAACGTGGTTTCTACTCGTCTAGAATAAGGAATATTATATGCAATATTTATAAAAAATACCTTAATCCTTAAAATATAACAACTTTGGCAATTCTAAATGCATAATTAAATTCCATGTGTGTTGACTTTCTCATAGCTCATTTTTAAGGGGGTTGTATGGAATAATTTAAAATTACGAGTGTATAGCACAAAAAAGTTACAAACTCAATTAAACGGCTGTTGCTCTGGTGAATGATAAAAATGAATTTATAGTTAACATTTCAATAGTTTTGTAATATAAAACTGTAATAAACAGAAACTAACCTAATCAGTAGACCAAATCAAAGAATTGGTCTCTAACATATCGTGTAGTTTGACTATGTTCAGTTTTCAAAAATATTTATTTTCATGAGGGTTTTTCTATTAGGCTATACTACGGTTTTTTCAAATACGTTCAATTACTGTGGGTGATTATAATTTTCCAACAGTCATGTTTAGAAAAATTACCTATCTTAATCAGATCCTAAAATGAAGTGCTAAATTAATTTTGTGCTTTCGAATATTCAGTTTATGAGTTGCGTTTTATGGCTCAACGGTCAATTCGAATTATTCAAAATTCTATTACTTATTGTTTGTATTGTGTATTGGCTAAGCTGCGCCAAACACAAGACAGAGACCAAGTAATGGATACAAATACACGAGGAATGTTTTAGTGATACAGAATAGAGAAATACATTCAGGGCAGGAATCGAATCGGGTCTGTGTTCCAGATCGGGTCTGTCTTCTTCGAATGACGAAATATCTCGCCCTGAACCCGCTGAATTACGGTAATGAATTGGAAGTATAGGTAAAGGCATATTTCTCTGAAATACGTTTGGTGCTACCTGCATAAATGTCTTCTTCCACTAAGCTCAAATCCTTCCGTATTAAATGCACTAACTTTTGTCTTCACTTTATTTCCCACATTCTGCTGACTTTTTTTCATTTGAATAAAAGAAATCTCATCAGGTTCACATACCCAAATAGAATCTCTCATTGACAACAAACATTCCGTTTAAATTAACTGTATTACTTAGTCTCTACTATTACGGTTTAAGGCCCTCTTGAATGAGTATCTGCTCTCGTGGGTAAAGAAGCTCATTGTATTCTTTAATACCGTGACGTTAGCGTAGACAAGATTCATTTTGTAAGGGACCCAAAGTTTGAAATAGTTTTTACACGTGTGGTGAATATAGACACCATTACAGAAACTGCTATACATTAGTATATACAAGTGTTACCTACCTGTACTACTTTTGAGTTGAGGAAGTTGAACTGTCTTTCACATGTATCGCTAAATTTGTTACTAGCATACATGATTATGAATACTCGCATTTTAAATAATAACTAGTTTGGTGGCGCTTCTGAGAGATATCGGATGGTTATCACAATAATCAACGCGCATTCGATGGATAGGCCACGGAGAATAATTGAATTTTCAATGTTGTGCCAATCACTTGCAACATCTGTGTAAAGCTCTGTGATAACGCACCCTGCTTCTGTTTTGATCACGACTTGATTCTTCGTTTGACACTCAGATTCAATTGAAAACTACCGTCCTGATCTCACCTTCGGCTGATAAAGGCAACACAGGACAGTTAAACTGTAGCAATCTAATGCGCGACTACACGTACAGAAGTACACTCGTACTCTTAATGCAGCACGCACGATCTCCTGCCAAATTCTGGTGTATTGTCGTAAACCTAATCACCACTACGAAAATTACAAGACATTAGCATGGTATATAGTGTAACACCACGATGAAGTACTTTCTAGTTGATAGTCTTGTCCAATAAAGATATGAAATTTTATGTCTTGCTAAAAACTTTGTTGAAAGCAAGAGGTTAAATGTAGGAATTAAATGTAAGCCATCTTGGTTGTTCCGAATGCAGGAATCACTTTACAGTGATTTTATTTTTCCAAATATTTAGGGACAGTTAAATTACACTGAACAAATATTCAAATTTTGTTTCGCGAAATTCCCTTTTTATTTTTCTGTTGTTTGTTAAAAGTAGATTCAAATATATAGGTAGGATAGTTATGTCAGTCACGTTAATTTAATAGACTGTTAGCAGTTCTTTTAAAATTGTAATTTATTAATTCTAGTAAATCGTACTCTTAAAAATTGTCATTTTACTTATTCCACTAAGCTAAATCCATTACAACTTTACATATCGTCACTCAAAGTGCAAAAGGTCTCGTATGTCTAATATTCCATTTTCTTAATTATTGCTATATGTAGTATTTTGTGATTTCCATCGGGTGACCAAAACGAATAAAAGTTACAACCAAATACATAAAATAATAATAATAATAGAATCAAATCATAAGGAAAATTATTAGTTTTTTTGCTCTCTTGAGAAATGCATATTTTAGACATATGACCTTTGGACCTTAAAGTGACGATATATGTTGTACATTTTGAAGAACTTTAAAAATTAAATATCTGTACTTCATAAAAGCAACTAAGACTTCATTTTATATTCTAAGAAACTCTGATAAGTTACTTTTAAAGTTTTGATTGAAAATAGTTCTTTCTAGAAATCTATGATTTATAATTCTTTATATAGAATGACGATGATTTTTAAACCCACTTTCCATTACCCGATAAGAGCAGATAGAAACTTTTGTTAAACCCTAAAACTTTTTCTATGAGATTCTTTGAATAATTTACATGAATTCCACGACAAGATCAATTTACCCGAGCCTTCAGACCAATTGCTTAGAATTCAGAGTGCCGATTCGTATAATTCAAGCAAGGAAATTGAACCAGCCTTACTTTCTGAGTCGTCTGTTGAATTATTCAAAGCTGGCTCCCATTCGCCAGTTCAATAAGCAGCTGTAAGTCCTTATTTCGGAGGGGGTCATAATATTTTAACTTGATTGCGTATTCACGGCTTGAACCTCCAGCGAAAAACACCCTTGTTCGAATCAAGTGGTGGACGGATTTTGCTTTTGAGTTACTTTTTGACAGACAGTGGAGATTTCTTTGGCTTCCATTTTTCTCAAATCAGAAGTTTCATTTTCCAGAAAATGGAGGTGGCATGAGGAGCATAAAGGTTTGATTTGAATACACTGTGAAATAAAAGCAGCTGTGAAGAACGAAATGCTTTCAATCTAGCTTGCAGCAAAATTTGCATTTTAAATGCAAAATAGAACTATAAATTCAACTAGTCGTCAATCCGGCTAGTATCCAGGGCCTTGTAAGAGTTCGCGATGTTTCTAATCTCCCTTCGTTCTTTTGAAAGTTCAAAAGTTTCATTAGAAGGATTCTCTCTATTTCTCAAGCGTTTCTAAGGTACAGCTACACCTTACGTTTATGAGTGATGGCAACGGCTTGGCGATATTTATTTTTTTGGCTCACTTCTAGTAGCGAGTTACGATAAAGCAACTCATTTTTCGTTACGGTTGTTGTGGTTTTCATGGAAAACTCGGCAAATGGAAACTTTCAGTTTTCATTTTGAATATTCTAGAAAGTTCTTCCAAAATCCGTTAAAATCGTTTGATTTCATTGATTTGTTTGAAATTTTTTCTTTCCTCCCATTGGTTATTTTGTTTTTAAAATATCCTTTGATTGCATTGGTCCTTTTAAATCGTTTTCTGTGATACCATTGGTCCATTTATTTGTATTTTGACAGTTGTGGAATTTTTATTTTACTATTATAGTTTTCGCGAAAGGATTAAGAATTTTTTTTTTACCATTTTCGTTTTTATTAATTTTTTTATGAAAGAATTCTGACGTTATCAGGTTGTATTATTTCTTGCTTTTTTTTCTTTTGTAAATCTTTTTCTTTTTCAACATGCCCACTGTATTTAGTGTAATTGATAAGTTTCAGGGTATTCTTACCCAACATTCGTAGCTTAGTTTCTCTGCTGGTTCACAAATGTGTTTTGATATGTTCTTAAGTTTACAACTTTTTGTGAAAGTTTTTAAAATATATACTTTTTAAGACGTTCGGAAATGTGTTTAAACAATGTGTTGATAAAAGAAAAAAATTTGTGACAGATAAAGAGTAAAGAAATAATTTTTTCCTTGGCAACTTTAAAAGTAAGCCAAAAAAGTCGCCAAGGCCGTTGCCATCGCTCATAAATGTAGAGTGTAGCTGTTCCGTTTTCAATAAGACTCTGTAGCTCCATAATTGAAATCAAAATTTTCAAAACACACTCGAGCATGGTTTCAGGATCGTTGATTGTTTTCGCTACTTTCATTGCCATTCGGTGATTGACAAATAACCGTGATTTCTGTGCCACGTACGTTAGTGAAATATATAATTACAAGCTGGAGCGGGATTTGATGCAACATCCATCATACAACTCAGACATGACCCCCTTCGGATTTTTATCAGTTGTCACATCTGCAGCTGCCTCTTGACGGCGGAATATTCAATTTATATGAGGAGGTCATAAATTAGGTCGATCTTTTTCTGAACTCGCGCACGCCACAGTTCTTCGCAGAAGGGATTGAAAAATTGCAAAACCTTGGCAGATTGTAGATTTGAACGGAGATGACTATCCTCATTAGCTTTGCTGTTTTCGTATGTATTTATCATTTTAAAATAAAAATGGGGGGTGGGGGGCTGAAAACGTTTTACTCAACCTGATATAACAACCCCATATCCAGATTTATTTCTCTCAGTTGTATATAGAGGTGGAACCATGTGATATATCTGACCATGAATGCGGAAGCAATATGGCCCATTCCCTTCAGGTGAGCTGATTTTAGCTCTCATTGAAGCAAAAGCTAAAGCTGCATTATATTCAAGTATATGCTGCCTATAATTTTTACCTTCAGATGAATTGTCACAAAGCAAATCTTTCAATAATTCTGGAGTTTCCTACAAGGATGGTAGGGAAACTTTCCCATCGTGACAACATTTCGTAAATTTTTTACTTGTATTGAGTTTATATTTTCAATAAAGAGCATGACAACAAGTGCACGATTCTGTCAAATTCCCGCAGTTGTGTTCTTGAACGTCAGAAAGATTTTCGCTTGAAGCTTGTTGATAACTAAACCTTCGTCGAGCTCTCCATTCATAACATTGCTCAGCCGTTTCATTCGCGCGGCGATCTCTATCTGCAGCACTTCTTTTAGCTCTCCGTTCAAACGACTGTTTAACTGTTTCATTCGCTCAGTAAGTTCTTTTTCGTGCATTTCTACACTAACCGAAACTCCATTTTGCATAGAAATTGACCTCGGCTATTTGAAAGCAGCAAGAATTCTAAAAATCTGGGTTATTTTATTTACGCTGATTGTTGCCATTCGACTATACACAAATAACATCGATTTCGGGTCCGAGTACGTAAGTTGGTGTGTTATATGTATAGATTTGCGCAATATTTGCAAAAAGCAATCAAGCGTAGATTCGAGATCATTGACTGTTTTTTTTATTTTCGATGCCATTAGGTGATTGACAAATAACCGTGATTTCTGTGCCATGTAAGTTAGTGAAATATATATAGAGAGAGTTGTCAAACAAGTTTGTTGAAAACTCGCATGTCCGGTAAGCTTTTTCTTGCGGACTATTGATAAAGAAAGAGTGGAATGAACATTTTGCACGTAAGAAGTATCCAAGTAACGGACATATGAAACAAGTCGACATGTTTTATGAAACGATAACGTATTCTTGTCAAATAAGACCGCATAAAATAAATCAATTCTTGCTGCAATTTAAAATTTGTCAAATGATAAACAACTGCATCAGATATTGTAGAACAATAGCTCTCAATATTTGTGAGACCCCCTGTAAAATGGTAAAATTTATATTTATATGACGAAGGACCAGTCCAGACATATTTACTTGTAAATACCTTCCCAATTATTTAAGTACATACATTAAAATAGCAGAAGTATTGTAGCATAATCATAAAAATATTAATATACTTATGTATACGGTGCGGTATATTGACAAATATATAAAATTATATTTAAATTATTTATCAATCACTGGATTTATAACATATCGTCGTGTGCTATAGTTTCCTAAGTTCAACATTATTGAACTCATTTCTGCTTATTTTTACTTACAGATCCCATTTTTATGACCAAAAGTTTATACTCGATGCGGAACAGCAACCTGTTATTCGATATTTCTAAATTTTTCTTTATATCTTCCCGTGTCTCTTATTCATACAATTTTTTTATAAAACTAGGGGGCTCCGCCCCCTGCTCGCTTACGCTCGCCAACCCCCGGGGATTGCTGCGCAATCCCATTTGGTTTGCTTCGCAAACCAACACTCCTTTCACAGAGTGAAACTATCTGAATAATTCATATTATGCTGATTTCACTTTCCGGTACATGACGTCACAGCGAGGGCTTCGCGCCCTGCTCGCTTACGCTCGCCGACCCCGGGGATTGCTACGCAATCCCGTTTGGTTTGCTTTCTCAAACCAATACTTCTTTCGCAATTGATTTCACTTTTTTTTGCTTTAACACTTAATGCACCCTAAACTAATAGCCGCATCAGTAAAAAATCTTCTGTATCTTGTTCCCTGTACAATTTTAAGTAAACAGTGGTAATATCAATACATTGTACTTTGTCGGTAAACTGTCTTGAGAACAGAGGGAAAAAAGCGAGCCTTTTTCCTCGCCAAATAAAAAGAAATCGTTTTTATGGCAATTGTTGCTACGATAAATTTGATATCTGGCAAACCCGATAGTAGAAAATGCAACCCACTGCTGTTTGCCGAACCAGCTATGCGAACTGAAAAATACGAAATTTGTGTCACCAACTTTTGATTGCATCGAATTTATTTATGAACCAATTTTAAAAATAATTGTACCGTAAGAAAGAGTACATTGTGAGGTATACTGCAATATTTTTAAAATTAAAAACTAACAGTAATACTATATAGATATGACCATTTTAGTTTTGTATCGGAAGTTACGATCTGAAAGTTCCGAAAATTGTATGACCTACTTTTAATTGCATCGATTTTGTTTATTAACCAATTTGAAAAATAATTGTACCATAAGAAAGAGTGTAATGTAGTGTATTAAGTGATGTTCTCAAATTTAAAAAATAATGGTTTTTGCCGTAGACATAACGGTTTTAACAAAACGTAGCGAAAATATCCGAAGATTCCGAATTTTGTATCACGAACTTTTGATCGCATCCAATTTAATTATTAACCGATTTCAAAAATAATAGTACCGTAAGAAAGAGTATATTCTGAGGTATACTGCGATATTTTAAAAATTAAAAACTAATAGTAATTAGATATAGATACGGCAGTTTTAAAAAAAAGTAACAAAAATGTCCCGATTTTTCCCGAATTTCAAAAAAATATTATCAAGAACCACATTTAAATTTCAAAAAAAACTCGATGAGCTGCAAAAATTTACGTTGAGAGGTACTCTTAAAAAAAACTCACGACTAAAGACTGAAATTTTGAATGTGTTTTGCTCACTCGCGGAAGAAATTTCACTTCTTCAACTTTAACACTTAATAAAACCTAAACTAATAGCCGCATCGGAAAAAAATCTTAATAATTATCCAGGGAATACGATGAAGAACAAAGCATGTTAATTTCATATTTTTCCGATCAGTACTTTCTCGGGAAACCGTCTAAGAATGGAGCTAAACAACAAAAATTTCAATTCTTCGGCGGCGGCGGCGGTAACTTTTTTTTAATATAGAGAGATATATGGATCTATTACTTTTTAAAACATCCCATCTCTCCGATTTCGAAACAAGCAGTTACACACAGCAGAGCGAACCTGAGAATAAAAAGCACTCAGTATTATTAGAATCGAGTACCGAATAGACTACCTGGACTTCAACTTCAGTGGAAGTATTTTCTTTATACTGCCTTGCTGATTAATCACTAGCATTTGCTACAGAGGTGTGATCTTGGCGTTCTGGGGTCTGAGTTTATCGACACATTTACCTATAAAATTCTCCTCGGAATATTTTTACGATGAAATATTTATTCACAAAAAATGTTCAGAAAGCAAAAGTGGGAAATTCCAGTAATATCTGATCCAGGTAAGGTGGTTGACAAATGTGTCGTAGGGAGTACAGTAATAGAACGAAGTAGACACTTAATACGTAGAATATATTTTTATTAAGTCTATAAAAAAACTCATTAATTTCCATTAATAGAAAATATCTGCATTAAAATGTTCGACATCATTTTATTTTAAAATAAAATTTTAAATAAATATTCTGTACTGCTCGACTTGAAAAAAAAATTCTTTTTTGAACCGTGATACTAAAACAATTTTTATTTACTTTTCTACAGTATACCGTTATAAGGATATCTGGATTCAAGAATAATGTGTAACGATATAGTAAGAATAAACGAATTTCCATTTCAATCATATGTGCTTATCGATAAATATAATGCCATATGCATCTCTGGTCATTTTATTACAGAGATGCATCTATAAAATGTAATTAATTATAAAACAGTGAAAGGGAAATAGTATGAGTAGTAATAATAGTATACAAAACCACTGACCAAATATTCCATTTAGGTGAGGGGCGTGGTAGCCGATGAAAGAGCAACGGATTATCAATTGGAGGGTTTCGAAATCGAATTCAACCAAAGACCGTCGTTTACAAAGGGGTCTGGGGCACGTTAAATCTGTCGTGGCCTCAAATGTCATCAGGTTGGCGTGGTGTGGAAGTTTCAAAAGCGGGGTTCAGCTCAAGTGTTGACATCGTCATCTGACCGTGACTCAAAATTACGAATCTTCCCCTTTGGGATTGATCCGGGACCGCCGTTGTGTTGCTCCATTGCGGCATTAATAACCTACCCAATTGGGTGAAAATACTCTTTTTCTGTTTTTTCTGTCTTTTGTAGCCATATACCAACAAGTTAGTCTAACCATTCTATACAAATTATTTCAGAGCATACTTGTGCTAAACTGCAAGTGAAAGATACGGGTGTTAAAAATAAGGCGTATTAGTTTGTGAAATGCGTTCCTATTTATGTTGTTAATTGGTAATTTTTTAATTAACGTCGTACTAGAGCAACACAACGGGCTATTGACGACGGTCCGGGATCAATTCCCTAAGGGAAAGATCCATTGACAACCCCAGGTAATTCTGAACCACGGTCAGATGATGTGGAAACACCTGAGCTGGCACCCCAATCTATTTATGTTGATATTACATAATGGATTAGAAAATTACATATAGTTCATGCAATTAAGTGTTCATAATATAGGCTTTTAAAGCTAAATGTGGAAGGGTAGTCGTTTATGTATATACCCAGATGCAGAATTATGTTGAGTGTTCTGCAACACAACTCCAAGCAATTGCAATTGTTCTCCAGACATTTTGTCCGAATTTTGAAAACTGCAGTAAAATCAAAAACAGACGTCAAACATAACTATCGGTTAAATATGTATTGTATATTTTTAATAAAACATACATCAAAATTAATTAACTTACTTTGTTTAAAACTAAGGCATACTTTCAGAATTCGCAATTTTGTCGATAACTTTTGAAGTTAAATGTTTTGTCATTGACATAGAAGATGTGTTATTTATAAAGTGTTTGTGGTCATTTGGGCGGTGTAGGTAGGTTGTTCCGTAGCTAGAAAAGAAACAAAAGTGTGACAAGGAGCGAGCTTTGCACTGCAGAACATCGTAACTTATAATTTTAAAAAATCGGCCAAACTTTTGATAAAATTAAGGACAAGTTGTTCTGCAAAAACTTTGTTCTGCGCAGTTATAAGCACTGAAAATCCCTCTTTGGCACTTTCGGTTAAACTAGATGTAGGTGGTAGTAAATCTTTCATGATGAAACATTTATTCACAAAAAACTACTGTGTTTCTACGGTGATACGTGTTTCCTTCAATTATTCTCAACGTGACATAAGTTGGTTTGTTTTTCGAATACTATTTTAATGCTTCGCCATAAACATTTCAAAGAATAAACTCTAAATACCCATGATATAGTTGATTGGTCATAGCAAATCAACAAAACGCCTATAAAGTATGTTTTAAAGCAACCACGATCTGTATAATGTCGGAGCTTTAAGACACCAAAAGGAATACCAGATCTTACGATATGTTTGTTTATACTGAAAATCTCTCTCCTAAAGGTTAAAATCTGACACTGTTAAACTGGATGTTTGCGAGTTTAACGCTTGGTTTTACAGTTATACCTTGTTCTCATTTGATGATTCTGAAAACCTTTATTGATTCATGAATCATTGATACGACAAATATATTACTATAGAGGGTGGTGACTTCCAAATGAAACGTTTTAAGTTTCCTGGTTAACTAAGAGGACTTCTCTGTCAAGATTAATGTAGGTAGAATTTGTTCGGCAGAATGTTCACCAGCCTCTACATACTTGACGGTCTTTATTTGGATCAAGTATCGAATTCGTAACCCTCTGGTAGCCAATCCGTGACTACCAAATGGTCTAACCTGGAAATGCCACTTTTATGGACGTATCTTTCAAAATAACAAATCTTCGATACCCAGCCAAAAACACGAGTCTGCAAAATATTTGTTTCCCGTAAAATGATTAAGGTTTGACACACGAGGAAAAATGAATCATTTATTGAAATGACGTATCAAAAATTACAGTTCCTATTTAGTTGCGAATTAGAATTCATGTCTTTGCAACTAAACATCGAACAGTCTAGAAAACGCATTTAAGTTAAAATAACCAAAAGCAGACTTGTGGTTTCATGATGCAGACGACAGTTTAATTGCACGAAGCGATAATGGAATTCGAAAACCGTTGTGTTTCTGGAAGAAACAACTATTTAAAAATCATTTAGACTCAAATCAACTGATTTATTACGACTTTCACGTTTAAACCAAGAGGGAAGGATAACACATTCGACAGTGCTACTGAAACAGAAGTGTGCTAAAATCCTTACCGCCGGCTCCGATAACGATGCGAACATATTCATTAATTTATTTCAGCGGAAACATCGATAGCCTTGCTCCATTTCGTTCCCGCATTCTCTCTTCATTATTCTAAAGCCCTCATAGATGGGTTCGAAGTAAATGGAAACTACGAGCAGTCATTAACGGTTACAGCTTTTGTACTTTTGCTATTCTCGAGGGAATCTGCTTTGTTCTTTGAAATCGGATATCGTTAAGGAATTGTTCGAAACCTGTACTCTCATGACCTAGAATGTTCTTTTTCCCCTGTTTTATCGGAGGGCTTCCTCTTAAGGATAGCTCCGGTATTTATTCGCCGCTTTCGAAACTTTGAAGTAGGAATTTCTGACAGAACTTCTATATGTTACTATAAATTTTAGAACTTACAGGTATATCTCTATATTTTCTGTTATGATGTAGAGAAATCCGAGATATCTTATTTATATATTTCACCAAAAGAATCGGTGAACTTCGAGATTCATCAATAAGTCGTAGTAAAAGTAATGCTATGTTTTCTAATTAAATGCGTTTAGCATGCCCTCGCATAATATTTGCGATAAGGGTTCTTAGTTGTATACATTGATGAGACATTGTCGTTGCTTACGTTTGGTAGCTTAGTTAAATCCATCTATAACGAATATTAGTATCGCCGTGCACATTTCATATCCCCAAATGAAATCAAATTTATCCAAAAATATAAAGCAGCATCTCATATTTTCGTTTTAATACTCATTTCCATTAAAATGTAAAGCAAAAATTTCTTACTCGTGTTGCCCCATTAAACTTCTAAACATCTGCTAACTATCCACTTGTTAAAGACTGTTCGATATTTTTGACGTCTAAACCTATTTTTGCTTTCGTTTACATTTTCCTTTCCCCGATGATTTCTGTGTTCCAAATTTCTTTTAGCCTTTCCATTAGACTGTTAAAAAATTTCATCAGAGCGGCGTGCTCGTCCATGTAGTATTAGAAATATTATGCTACTTCATAGTTCGAATCAAACATATTTAATTGATCGGCGAAATTAACGACAAAATTCCGTAGTATTAAGTTTTAATTGCTTGTTCCATTTTGTTTCCATTTACCAATATACAAATAAAGCCGATTTCTGTGAGACGTATTTTCGTTAAATATATAGAGATATATTTGTCCATATTCGTTTTACTTTCTTATATAAGACACGAAACTGTAAATGAAAAAGTCTGTTTTCAAGAGTTTCGTTCTGAATGAGAACAGCCATCTCATACCCGTTCAGCGATTTTCTTGGAATTTATCCCAAATATATTCATTTGCAATAGAATAGTTTTAACAAAAGAAATCCATGCAACAGAAATTATCATCAAAGGTTAACAAAAAGATTCAATTGAAAGAACTGTGTCTTGGTAATATGTACAAGCTTACTTTTGAAGAACTTGCTTCTAGTTCTTATCAGATCTAATCGATATAAATTACGCGTATTAAGCCCGGTGTACAGATCCGGTTTTTCAACGTGCGGGCGCCGCTGAGGCGCCGAATCACAACAATGCACACATAACCGTGAAATGACGCAAGCACTCTTTTCGTGCCATTTGCGATCAATATTCTATGGAAGAAAACGTGTTTATTTCGCTTACTTGGCATAAAAAAAGTATATTTTGTAACAAAATAGACGTTACTGGATACAACCATTTATTAATTATTATTTATAATCTATTTATTTATGAAAACAAGGTATTTGAGACAGGAGAAGCGTGTGCGACGAGCTGCGGGGCCGCGGGGAACTACGGTACAAATTGAAAGCAAGTTGGACGTGCGTCGCCGCAGCGGCGAGCCATGTGTGCACTACTCCAGTGGATCTAATGTATCTCAGACCGCACTTGCGTTGCCACAGCGGCGGCGCACGTTGAAAAACCTGATGTGTGCACCGTTCCTTAGTGTTTTCTTGGTAAAAAATCGAAATTTAAATAAATGTAAATAAAAATCAAATGTTTGCACTATGAATATTTTCGCCAATTTCTATTTATTCTTCGCTATTTTACAACGAATTCAATAGTTTCTGCATGTTTTGTCTGTCTGCCCTGTTTGTTCAAGTTCAAGTTCCCTCCCATTACAAATGAACCCATTTTCAAGAAATTTTCAAATTTCAATTCATGATTTAATGAATAGATTGCTCAGTGTCTACACTTTAAAGCAGAAAATGTGGAATTATGATACGACTCATATCTTAGTTGATATTTCAAAAAAAAAAAAAACTGAAAAAAAATTGTAAACCCTTAACCGGCATATCCGCCAATGAGATATCAGTAAAATGTTTTCGTCATACCACACTTCAAACGGAACTGAAGAGCCATTTCTCTTCTAAATAATTGGGTATGTTTGCTTCAGTCGAAAAAGTGCACTTCAAAACAATAGCACTCGATGCTTAATAAGCTATCCATGTCTGGATTTCCGAAACGGAGGTTTCAACTAGTATTATGTAATATATTTCGAACGCTTACAACTTCATAACAGAAAAAGATTCTACGATCCACTCCAGTGTCTAGTCTGTATTTGCTCTCTACTTTCAAAAGTGATCATTAAAAAGAGCACCCTGTAAAATAACATTGTGGTAATGAGTTTTCGCATCTATGTCACTCCTAAAAACCTGTCTAATGTCAACGCCAGTAATCGTACACTGGCGTGCAAAACGTAAGGAACATAATTATTTTTAAAGATTACAATCCCAAAAATAAACCAAAGAGTGTGGGGATTTCAATAACCGACGTATTTAATAGGGGGGAAAGCGCTGGTGCATATTCCTGTTTGGGAATCGTGATGTTAGATGCAAGCGATTATTCTATGTATGCAAACTTGGCTTAAAGCCTTCATTAGTATTCGAGGTGGCCAAACAGCTAACAAAAGATCGCATACTCATTTTATTTCAGTTTTCAGTTACCCTTCTGTCTCATTGCAACCAATACAGTGTCACCAAATGAATATGCACACACAAGGAAAGCTTTTACTGACGCAGAAGTGGGAAAATACATCCAGGGAAGAAACGAACCCGTGCCTCCTTCAACTTATAGATTGCCAGATCAGTGGTCAAACCCACTGAGCGACGGTGAGCCAAGGCAATTAATGTAAGCACTTTCATTCATCTTGGAAAACACATGAATTGAAAATGTGATCAAATTTCGTTCTACGTCCACAAAATACTACAGAAAGCATTCTCTTGCAGCTAAATCCGACAGATAGTGGGTAGGAAGTATTAAAGGCAATAAAGGGTGATTTACGCCCATACAATTACTATTATAGCTCTCGTCTTTCACTTCTTAAAGGATCACCAAAAGCCTCCACCAATATTAAAATCGTCTCATCCCGACGACAAAAGATTCCACTAGTTTTGCTGACTGTGTGTGAGTGTGTGTTTAATCACTCGTGAGTTTTCTGCAGAGAAATTGGCCTCCGTCTCCAAGCGTTCTCTCTTGATCCATTATTCATCGCATGCATTGGGCTGCTTCAGGATCAGATCATTATTTATAGGATGTTCTTGAGGAAATGGGACAAAGCAAGTACAGTGAAGAATTAAGGATTAAGGACTTAATCATGCTTAGTTTGCCAGTGAAGTCCCGAAAGTTATTTTCCTCTTCGGTTATTCCTAAAAATAAATCAATAAGTATACGCACTTCAATTCCTAATCACAGTGATTTCATACACCCAGCTTGTGCATAATTTTTTATAATTATTTCTGTACTCTCAGTAGATCGGGTTGTGTACCAATATCGTAACATATGGAATTTGTTTTTGTCTTGTGCCACGTCATTCCTTTTGCCCCTATGAGTTTAATAACTACTCCAGGAGTCCAAACATGTGAGTTCTCTTGGAAGCTCTCACACTTTTGTTCTCCGTTAACGAAGAATAAATTTTAACTTTCCACGGTCTATTCGCTTCGAGTTTCAATTACAAGTGCCGTGTGTACAGCTATTCACTGTAGTATATTCATTATTCACAGTATTGAAACTGCTGAATTGTGTGTTCGTTCAATTTATGAACGAACAATTTTCAAACTTGCTTAAAAATGCATAAGTTCTTGAGTGCCTTTGGATAGTACGTTAACGGTACTACCCAATTTAATTGACGTAATTGAACTTCTTTGGATCTCTAGGTCTTCAGTATCTTTATCTTTGGATTATTAATAAACTTTTGAACAGTTTACTAAATTACAGCAGAATGAATTGAACAGTTTACTAAAAATTTCAACAGTTTTCACAGTATTGGGTACTTAAATATTAACATAACTATAGATTCAAGTTTTGTAATTTTGAGTTATTCAAAAAGTGAGATAGGTACCACTTTTGTATTTGAATGCTTTTTTTTTTAAACTAATTGATAACGGAGAAATCATAAGCAGCAAGAAAGGAAAATATGCAAAGTCCCTCAGACTAATCCGTTTTTTTTTTCAAATCTGCACTAACACACATGCATTACAAATTGTTATCAGAGTGAAACAGGTATTACCTATGCAAACACGTCCGTATTATTATTCGCTCTCAAATAATTTGACAGTTCAATCCTGTTGTTCTGCGTGTCCAAGAGGATCTTCGTTCATGTTGAGTCGGTCTATTGAAAATGACCGTGCATCGGTTGTAGTAGGCAAATATTATACATTTGCAATCAATAATCATAAATGCTTACCATTTGACTGCGATATTTGTCGCACAAACATCCCGATCTATTGTACTAGTAGAGTGTTTCGCTTCTCTGTTTATTTGCAGCAATATTTGATCAACAAAGTAAACGCTATTCTTACACTCGAACATGTGGAATCTTGAGATGAATACGAGTTTATATCCCTGTTGTTGGCAAAAGCTTTTTAAAGTTTACTCAACAAGAATCGTTGTCACGCATTAAAAAAAGTGGTGGAAAATTTTACCATATGTTGTTATACCGCAAATGTCATGTAAGAAAAGGTCACTGTAACTAACCTTTCAATTTCCCCTAATCACAAAGTATTTCATGATAATTGCTACTTATCCGTGCTTGTAACTATTCCAATAAGGTTTTAACGATCTGGCTTATAAATGATGCAACGAGTCAAGTACCTTTCAATGTGCCATTTGAGGCATTTATGAAATTAGCTATCCCTCTTAACAATGTATGTATAGTTGAGTTGTTACTCATGTTCACTTATAATGCGGAAGCATGTTTTAGATTATAAACATCTAAGAATTAAGCTCATCTATCTATATAAATAAGAATGGAGTGTTTGTTTGTACATTCAATATTTTCGACCCATTTCAAGTTTTCTATCCGTTTTGGACCCTTCTGATGCCGAATCCGCCTTTTTTTCTTTTGGTGTCTGTCTGTCTGTCTGTCCGTCTGTCTGTATGTATGTATGTTGTGCCCTATACACGTCCACACGGTTTAAGATATTTTCATGAAAATTTGCATACAGTGAGTACTTATCTTCATTTAGTGAGTGGCATTGGTTGCGAAAGTCTGTCTGTCCGTCTTTCTGTTCTATGCTCGATTTTGTGTTTGTGTGTTTGTGTAGACATCATATGAATTGTATTCCAGATATTTGATTGCATTGTATTTTATTTTATACATTATCTATTAGTTTAGTGAATGCAATATGTCTTTATTTTTTGTTATATTTACATTACATTACAAACATTTCTTTATTGTTATATTTAGTTGAGTTTCATGCTAAACACCTGAGTAAGTATACTTAAATCAACCATAATTTGGTAGTTTTGGAAAAATTGGAATGTCTATTGAATATTACGATTACTTCGATTGCTTTACCAGTACTGCTGAAAAAGTAATTATTCTTCAAAAAATTATTTCTTTTGTATGGAATTTCATCTCTGATACTTCATTTATTTCGAGTCTTATTTTTATTCTTTGCGCAATGAAAACGATTTCCGAATATTTGGGACAGACGATATTTTTCAATGAAACGAGAATGAACAAGATCGCGCGAGCAGTGATATTTTTTCTGGTTCTTTCGCTCTGAATTAATTTCACATTTCTAAATTTTGTGCACCTTTAGTTGTAAGTTGTGGCAACTGTGCGAGATCAAGAGATAAAATTGAATCACAAATTAATATCTGTAGAACAATTTTTTGCGACATCTTTTATTTTGTTTTACTTTGCTGTTTCCTGTTTTAAATATTTATTATTTTTAAAAATGTGTTTTCCTTCTCATCACACGCAACAGCACCACAAAGTATTAGACTGAAAAATGTTAGGTAAGTCAGTATAAATTTTCAGTAAATTTTAAGTGTAGTTATGCCGTTATTGAAAGAATAATGCCGTTATTTAAAGAATAATGCCGTTATTGAAAGAATAGTAATGTTTATTAATCCAAACTGGAACTTTTTCCAACATTAAAAAATTCGTTGTAATAATGACAGGAGAAGATTGCAAAATTTCACAATGTCGCATACCGGAGGCAAGAGTGCCACAAGTAAAAAAATATTGTTTTGTTGACTATGAGTGCGAGAGCACTCGCCGTAAATCGTAATTTTAATTAATTGAGTTGAACATGAAAAGAACTTAAGAAAGGGAATTCCAAATCTTCCTATAAATCGTCTTTTATAGTAGTAACCTTAGTATCACCTTTCGTCATTTTGTAGCTTTGTCATACAGCAATTGTGCGATGTATGTGAAAAGTATTACATGAATGGATATGCATGTGTAGGATTTGTGTCCAAAGTAAGTTGTAGAAAATATAAAGATGGCGAAAGATGTTAAAATAAATTTTTATTCTACAAAAAATGTAAGTCATTATATATTTTGATTATCTTTTCAATCTAGAGTAAACCAATTCAAACCGAGTAAGGTCGGGTATTTTGCTAGTTAGAAATATTATTACACACAATATTCGTTTGTATTACAATAACTTCCTTTTAGTGGATGTATAATTGGTTTTAAATTAACTATGAGATTTCATATTTCCTTGTATTAATACCACTTACAATTTGCAAAATTTGAAGAGAAATTTTAAACTGTTTTTACGAACTTTTTAAAACAAAGAGATGCTTGTTTTCTGTCACTTATAAATTTTTAGTGATGCGATTTCTGGCTTCAGAAATCAAATTTAATACGCTGACCACTAAAAGAACGTAGTAAACTTTTAAATATTCTAAATCTCATTAGTTTAAAACATCTTGAGTTGAAATTTATTATTTACACTGCCATCACATTACTTTATATTTACTTTTAATAGTTTCAATTTAAACAAAATACACGTATGCCAAACGGCCCTGGACTTCAAATTGATGGTGACCTTCTCAAATCTTTGAACAGATACATCGAAACAAACCTTATCTATGCTTTGTCATCTAGTCTATTTACAGAGCTCTACGACTTTTAAGTAATTTTTACTGAAACATTCACATTTATTAAAATTTTCTGTTCATGATTCACTTTGATGAAATAGCCATTGTCGACATACAACTGGATGACTCTATTCTAATTTGTATGTATTTTACAACACACATGCTTATTAAACATAAAACAGCACTCTCCAAAGGCATATTTTCATAGTTATAAAACTATCTACAGAATAGATTTAAAAAAAGCTAAGCTCATGTTTAGAATGCATGTAATATACTTTAAAATTTACCTCTAAACTGAGAATTATTTTTCAAAGAATGTGGTATTTGCAAATATATAAATGCATGCGATTAAAAAAAAAACATTAAAACAAAAAGCTGATAAAACTAAATGGAGTCTTACAAGTCAATAATGTGTTAATATAAAAATATTTAAGCAAAAAATGTTACGCTTTATAATATCAACTTTCAGTTTGTTCTGTATTAAACTAGTGAACTTTTTTACACACACACACACACTATAGAACTTTAAAATATAACCTTCTTGATTGATTTGCATTTACCATTCATTTTGTATCATTTATTTTGTAACACTATTTTGATTAAGATATGATTCGTTTAATATTGTTTCGAACATTCCAAACTCTTATAATCAGTCATATAAAATGTATAAACCTGCAATTACACTTGACTGTCAGCATTTTATTCAAAATTCATTATTTAAATAAACGATTTGATGACTTCTTAATTTCTATTTTTCATTTATATTAAATTTGAGTAACGTTTATAGATAAAATAATTATATTGTTATGAAATATTATTTTGTTCAGAATTTATCACTTACCATGCATTATCAAATATAATAATACGCAAATTATGAAGCGCGTTCTATTCTTCGTATGGATGGTCAAAAATATAATAGATCATATTTTCATTAATCTTTTCACTATTAAATAACCAGAAAAACTATACTAACTAGTAATACTTTTAATAAGGCAAGCTTGTTAGGGCAAAACAGTACAGGTCAAAAAGTCAAATTTTTCAGGGGACAGTTTTTATTTAATGTAATTTTTTACAGATCTATTAAAATCAATTAAATCATCTCAGCCAGTTCTTGTATATTTGATTTTGTTTTGTAGTTGACTTATACAAATTTTACAAAATGAAAGATAATTTTTTTTCTTGTTTACTTATCACAGTTTGAACAATTTTTTACTTACACTGTTTTGCTAAAACACGCTAGAAATCACAAATACAATTATAGGAGTTAACCAGTAACTTGGTAATGCTAACTAAAAGTAATCACATTTTTTTTTAATTTGTAAATGAGCTCACATACTTTTCAAACAGGTTTTCTAACATTAGAAGCAATGTTAACAACACTCAAGAAATTGCATAGCAGTATGAAATGAATTATAGAAAACATTTAAAAACATTACATTCTACATTTAAACACTTCAAATAATTAAACATAATAAAAACATACTTGAAAGTGCAGTATCAAAATTTTGAATCTAGTCCAAATATTATATAATCTGAACCTTCTACTACCTTAATTACCTGTTTTGTGTTAACTTGCTGCATTACTTTTATGACAATAAATTCAGATAACACAGGGTTTTATGTAATACAGAGAATGGTCAGAATACCATCTGTGTAACAAAACATTTATTTGTACCCAATTCAAACTGTTCTTTTACTAAATAAGTAAAATTCATGTTTTCTTCAATCAGATTTTATCACTCCTTGGACATAATGAGAAACATATAAACTAGCATTGTTTTCAAAATAATTATTTTTTACAGAATTTAAATTTGCTATGAATTAAATTTAAACTAGCATACTATACATTTTAAGGTTTCCTTTTCTATTAAATACTACTTAACAATATTTGAATAGAATTATAGTTCTTAAAAGTGTGTTAAGATTGCAAACGACATAAGCTATGTTTTTATAATTCGGGCATAAAACTTCAAATTTACTTTTTGCAAACATGTTTAAATATCATCTGACCAGTGACAATTACTCCAAAATAAAACATTGAAACTAACAGGAACTGAATCAAGGAAGAAATAATATTTTCTTGCAGATTACGTGACAAAATGACTACACAATTATTTCAGCTCACTTGGAATATTCGGTAAATTACCTGAAATAATATTTCTGACTCGTTAAGATGCATAAAAATGGATTCACCTGGCTCAACGTGGAAACTGCTATTCACGTGCGTTCCATATTGAGGAATTCGAGAAAACTTTTTTTCGTGAGTGAAAAACTTAATTTGAACTGTTCTTAGAGAATAACATGTTTATAAAGAAAAAAAATGGCTTTACGCACGAAACACCTATTTGTGTTTAAGTGATACGGAATCGACAAGAGTGGATTTTCCCGACTGTTTACAAAGTCGCCAATCTAAACACGCTTTTCAATACATGAAAAAGCAAAAGCCACTTACTGGTCCCATATTGGAAAATCCATTCCTCTTGGCGACTTCGTTGGCGACCTCATTTCCATGTCGGTCGGTCAACTCGACGAGGAATGCGTTGGTAAATACCTCTTTGGCCAAGGCAACTTTTCCAGTGGTCATCAGGTTGACCATGGCAATGACCAAGAGCCATGACGCCAGCACTAATATGTGCATAAGGACCGCTCCTTTCTGGAAACTGCGGTTCTCTCACCCTTACAGATGGTCTGTCGGTGCGAGGTGTTTGGATTTCCTCAGTCTGTCGTAAATCAGCTGCGGTTTGTGGCTCCGTTCGGTGCTAGCTCTGCTCGGTAAAGGACTTGGTCACCAACAAGGTAGTTACAGTCTGTGGATGGCATTCTGGGAGGGGGGTCGGCACGGAGCGTACGGGTGATGACGTCATGCGCGGGCGCAGGCAGAGTCCGCCCCAATCGATCAGCTATGTTCATTTACTTGCGGTGATTCTTTTCTTTTCTTGTTGCCTTCTCGGGATGTGGAAAAGAAAAGTTCTTTTTCTTGCATGTTTTGACTACGTCATGAAAATTTTGTGAGTTTGGGTCTGACGGGGGTGGTAACTTTGTTCCTGTAAATCGATTGCATTTTTTTGTTTTTAGAAAGAGCACCAGAGAGAAGATTGAAAAACAACTTGATTGGATCGGAATCCCTTCGCATATTCGAAGTTATATGTATGCAATACTCTTCATAACTCAAAAACAGTTGTTTTGCTTAGTACATGCTTTTGATATTCATGCAACAATTGAAATGTTATCTACTTGTCAATTATGCATTCGGGAAATGTGATAGGCTGAATACATTATAATATTATTATATTTGAATGATAGATTGCTCTCGAACTGCTGATTTTTGGCACAAACTCAGCAGTTTAAAACAAAAGAGCTTATGGACAGTTAACAGAAAAATATGGACAATAACTTAATACTAGTTGTTTTGCTAAGTACGGTTTTTTTTTATATATTCAAGCAGAAATTGAAATGTTATGTACTTGTGAATTATGCATTCGGGAAATGTGATAGGCTGAATACATTATAATATTATTATATTTGAATGATAGATTGCTCTCGAACTGCTTATTTTTGGCACAAATTCAGCAGTTTAAAACAAAAAAGCTTATGGACAGTTAACAGAAAAATATGGATGGACAATAACTTAATACTAGTTGTTTTGCTAAGTACGTTTTTTTTTTTTTTTATATTCAAGCAGAAATTGAAATGTTATGTACTTGTGAATTATGCATTCGGGAAATGTGGTAGGCTGAATACATAATAATAATATTATATTTGAATGAAAGATTGCTCTCGAACTGCTTATTTTAGACACAAACTCACCAGTGTTCAAGAGTTTATGGAAGATAGAAAATGCGATATTATTATAAATATGGATAAAATTTTATTTTGAAAGAAGCTATTCTAACCTTTATCTTTACTTTCATTGTAAATTCATATCACTATTCACATAAAACATTTTCTCATTTGCTTACTTTTCTCTTTCCATGTTAAATCTCTATATTTCGTACTTCTCATATCTCAACTCTGATTCTTAAAAGCTTCTAAACAAATACGACTGTTATACTGTTTGGATTATAATCTAAAGCATATCGTCATTCTTGTGACTAGATCATGTAGTGCTTAATTCATATTCCTTAATTCCTATAATTCTTATGTTGTGCTTATTTTCATAGTTTGTTGAAAATTGTGTAGTAAGATAACATCATTGAAAACTTGACATTTTGCATATTTGTTTTACTTTAAAAATTTGTAAAACTTTTAACTAACATTCCTATTTGGCAATTACACTCAATTGTTTTATTCGTAACATTGTATTAACAAAATAATCAAGGTTAAACAAAATATTCAAAAATTACTTTTTTATGAGAAATATTACTTGGAGGTTTTACAGAAAGATTTAGAAAGTCGAACAATACAAAAGCACTCAATCTCTTATTGTGAAGAAAAAAGTAGAAAAATACAAAAATATTTTTTAAATACGTCATTAATAGTAAACACAGTGAAAATAAAAATTTTTATTTAAACCTATAATTCTGTCAAAAAAAATCTATACTAAAATATCTACGCCGAATTGTAACTGCCATGGTGCAGCTTATAATCACAAAATTCACTGAATCCATCGTTTTTATCCCAAAAAAAAATTATCGTTTTAAAAATAGGTATAGCAAGCAATAAAGCAAGTTATAAATTTATCTTGCGAGAGATCTTCAAATTCGAACATTTGTTTAGAGACATAAAAATGTTTTGGTACGTATGTTTGAATAATTTCTATTTTTCTTATACGTATTTTTTTAAGTTGTTTTATTAGTAGTAGCATAAAAGTATTATACGATAAAAGAGATGAAACAACCGTGAAAAAGGAGTTTTCTTTCAAAACCAGACGAATTTACTTTTAGTAGAATCGCCGAAACCTTTAATCAAGAGTTCCTGTTTCCTTTGATTAAAACTGCCATTTCATCAGTGCTTCTGTTGAGATGAGCGGATTTTATTAAATTCATAATTACACATTTCTGAGATATGGAACATTGTTTTCTTTATTGGATGGTGACGATATCTGCATTTTTTATGTGTGGATTTGTCTGCGTTTTGAATGAAAGTCTCAGAAAAGTTAAACAATTTCTTATGTACATATTTGTGTCTGTAATCGCAGAGAGAGAGGTATCTAATTAAAATAAATATATTTAGTACCTGTATATTTATATTATTCTAAAGCAATCCTGAGGGGTTGCTACCACACAATAACATTTGTATTACATAATTTGTATTTGTATTGTTCTATGTAATTGTTGCAAAGACAAAATTTGTTGAATGAATAAATACTAGGAAAAGAGAACAATCGATAGCATATTCATAAATTACCATTCTGGCATGTAAACTATTCAAAAACAGAATACATTAAAATGCGCAACACTGAAGAATTTCAAATTATTGCTGTCAAAGAATTGACAGATATCATACGTCATAGAATGAAGAAATACCGCAGTACATGTGGTTATTATAAACGCTATGCAATTAATATCGATTCCGTTGTTATCTATCTTAGTAGTAAGTAATCGAAATATAGAAACTGAATATATATATTTAAACTCATTTGGGGGTAGGTTTCGTTCAACGTTTATGTAACTATACCTATTTTATCGTTTAACATCAAAACTATTTCTCTCAACTGTACCCTTTATTTATTGATTTGACGACTTAAGGAACGTAAAAAAAGTAGTGTATCAAAAATGTGAATTTTATAAACAGCAATATTTAAAATTATTTCAGTTACTTATTTCCACTCCTTTTAAGAGTCCGTCTTGGCTTGTGTTTCTGAATCTATTCTTGTTTAAAGGATATCAAGTTTTTTTCACTTAATAAAATATAAGATGTAGTAAAGTATAAGGTATTAATTAAGAGGTAGATCATAGTAAGTTTCATAAGGTGTATTTAAATTGTATTTGTTTTAAAAAAATATTTCAATTGAAGCATGGGGTAACAGTTTTCCTTTATATCTTTGCAAGGAAACTGTTTTATGTGTAGAACTTGTGTCGTTTATTCATAAACTTCAGGTATTTGTGAGTCCATTTTACGTACCTTTTACATGCTGTTTTCTTTATTTCTGTAAAATATGTCATTTTCAATCATCATGAGCATATGTTTTTGTTTACATCAAGCAATCATATTTTGCTCGATTCCGTGGTAATATATTTCATTTGTGTGTGCTTCCTTTATTATATGCTACATCCATACCTAACCTATTATATGCTATATCCATTTCTAACCTATTATATCCTATATCCATTTCTAACCTCTCCACTTATTTCCCTATTTAACCATTTAAATCTGGGAATATTGTATTGTACCTGAGACATACATTTGTAAAGGCTTTCATTTTAGACAGTTAGAAGCTAAAGCCTTTGATAGAACACTCTAGTTATGGGTTATCGTATAATTCCACTGTTATTATATAACATAAAATCTCAATCCGTGATATGTTAAGTGTTCATGAAGAATCTGATGTAGCAAATTTAATAGTACTCAAAACGCATTAAGATGCGCTTGTTAAACTAATACTTTCTTTCTGTCACTTATGAATTAACCTAAATAGAAGCATTAATTGTAATAGTAATGAAACAGCTGAACCAAATTTGCTGGTTGTTCTAAAAACATAGCAAACTTTCTAGCGAGTACTCTCAAATTTTATGAATGAATAATTAAAAAATATAAATGTTCATCGCATGCTCGTGCTCCAAATTCATTAGCCCGTTGAACCACAAGACTCGCTATCTACCAATCACAAAGCGAATAAAACTGAAAAATACCTCAAAAAAATTTTTATAATAGAAAGAAAGATATATTTTAAGAGAACCCTAGCTATACTTTAACTAGGGGGCCCGCCCCCTGATCGCTAACGCTCGCCAACCCCCGGAGGATTGCTTTCCGATTCTCATTGGTTCGCTGCGCGAAGCTTGCTCGCTTCGCTCGCATCAATGAAGACATTGTTTACAAAATATGATAATCCAAAAATTTATTTTTTAAATATTAATTTGTTGTACTACAGAAAAAATTACAGTTCCTCTGGAATTAGATCTCCAACAATTAGGAATTCAAATGAAAACTTTGAGCAAATTTTGACTCGAAATGTGAACGATGCTTTGGAAATTGAATACCCATCATGTCGATAGTAAGCTGTAACAGCTCTACAATATTCGTTTCTTTTTCAACAAAATTTTATCCGATAATGCTATAAATTCAATTGAGGCGTGAGGCTCCGTGGTAAACAAATAATCGTATAGTGTTGCCAAAACGCGATAACAAATAACGTCTTTTTTGCGTGCCATGTAAGAGAATTATATACATAGATTAATTTCAGGTAACGATTTTAAATATAGATTTCTTTTGCTAATAAAAGTATTGCATTTCCGCCCATTTCTACACCCACACATACTGAAAAAGGAAATGAAATTTTTAATGAATGTTTTAGGTGCATTAATACGTTATTAAATGTTAAATGCTATGATAATATATTTTTGTTTTTAAAAATATTATTAAATATTGTAAAATCTAATCATAAACATAATTTAGCTTTTTCTTACTTAAGAAAATATTAAATTCATTAAATTCGTTTACATTTAAAGTCAAAGTGAACTAACAATGTAAAGAGTTCTTTAAGCTAAAGTTTAAGAACATATACCAAAATCACATGGAAATTTGTCAACAAAATACTAAAACTAGTAAACATCAGAAATAATTTTAATGCCTATAAGGGGTTTATGAATAATTTTAATAAAATTAATCCAATTATTAAATAAATTAAAACAGCCAAAAATAATTTTTTACTAAAACACCATTAATTACAAAGGGGAAAAAATTATTCCTCACTGAGTTGAAGAACCTCTGATCACATTATTATGCAATCTTACATTTTTCCAGAAACAAAAAGAAATCAAAATTTCGTGATAAATATTTTTTGCCTCGAAATATTTTTCATGGAAGAAAGAACGCTTCGGAAAAAATTTTATGACAGGAAATTGAGGAGGCATCTGATAGATTTCGGAGTATAAAAAAGCTCTTTCTTCTTTTCGTACTAGTTTGTTCATTACAGCTCTCGCACATAAAAATATTTAAATGAGCGAATTCGCTTTCATTCATCCTCACTTTCACACTACATTAAATGAAAGCGGAAATATAAGGTAGAAAATTTGCATTCCATTTCCGAATATTTACTTAGAAGCGTGTGGAAGGAAATTATTTTTTTATTCCGATATAAATTTTCGAACATATTCTTTTATCGTTATGAATCCATACATTTAAAAATAATTCAATTCCTCCTCTAGTTCTCTGGCTACATTTCGCAGTAGAAAAATATATTTTGGCGATAGGTGAGAATTTATTTTAGTTCAAGGTCTTATGGAACATTTAAAAACTATTCTTCTGGGTCCGTTTTGCACATTGGTAAACCGAAGTATTCAGTAGACTGACTTGCAATCATTGGTAAGTCTCTAAACTTAGAATTTGTGAGAGGATTTTGAATGTTATTTTTTTTAACACATCCATTGAACAACAATAATTAAAAACGTCAAATGGTGGTTACTGATCAAATTTAGACACAAAAGAAGTGACCTAGGATTGTTTCGGTAGAGCTGACATTTTTCAGTTTCGTTTTCTAGATAAGTCTTTCCAAGAATCGAGTAAGGTTTGAAAATCATTCATACTGTTAACTAGTGTGAGTAACGTGAAAGTTAATATAGCTTTCCCGATTTCATTTCGGGGATATATTTCGACGATTGGATTATGAGAAAGATTTCCAGTGCAAACAAACCAGGCGAAATTGGAAGACTTCACTTCCGTTACCCAAATGCTCTCGTGATATCTATCAGGCTTACCTTAAAATGTAGTCAATAACTTTTAGATATCAAATCGTAATTCATTCTTTGAAATTTTTACTGGAGGAGTGATGAAATAGTATTCGAAAAACAAAACAAGTGACGTCTCGTTCGGAATAAGTACAGAAAACACGTTCGTCCTAGAAACCACTACCGTCAACACATTTAACGACAGAAAATTCTTTTTGGATAAGAAAAGCAGATGTTGTCAATAACCTCGAGGGAATAAAATTATTAAAAAATATCATTAATAATATATTAATAATTAAAAAAAGAATTAATAAAAAATTATTAAAAAATATCATTAATAATATATTAATAATTAAAAAAAGAATTAATAAAAAAATTTCTACTCACATTAATTTTGGTCCTGATTTATAATTTGATGTGAAATAAAACTAAAATTGGTCTGTAGTTTTCTCTTTTTACAGTTAGTCTTAGTCAAATCGTTATTTGATGTCTTTTATTTGACCACCATTTTTCCTGAGTAAACTTTACCAATGTTTCACACCCTACGGTGTTTTGCGATAGGTGATGTTTCGAGAAGCACGCTGGATCCAAATCTTGGAATCTTCTCATTAGATCTTGCACTTAAAAATTAAAGCGTCTACAATTCTCCTACTAAAACAGTCAAAATTAAAAAAAAAACAGGAAATTACTAAATTAACCATTTTTACTTTACTCCTATTGTAAAATAGTTTTGAAGAAATAATGATTCAAGAGGTTTTCTGCAAGTTCCATCTAAAATCCAATTCTCTGCTTTTATCTTTTCCCTATGCATTTCCAATGTCATATAGTCTGTAATGAATAAAGCTAATGCTGCAATCACTCGAATCCCTATCTCAATAGCGTAATTACTTCTGCAAGTCCATTAGAAACGTATTCATTCGCAATTAGTTTGTGCTTGGAATAAACTCCAATTTAAAGATAGTAATGCATTGTTCAAAATGAAAGATAAAATATTTAAAAAAATCGGATAAAAAAGTTTTAAAACATTAGGCACGTGTGTCACAGACAATTTTTAGAAAATATTGATGCACCTAGCTTTAACGGCAGGTATTGAATAATAAGACTTATCCGAGTTACTTTAAGTATTTTTACATTCTACTTTATTAAATCGAAATAACGTATTTATTGATTTTGATACCCTGGTATTATTCATAGTTTTCTCCCATCCAATTCTTTTCTCAACTATGAGTAATGTTTCTTGTTAAAATGATGTTCTATTAGATATCGATTCATACTTCATTCGATTGTTTCGGATATACTATTGATGCTTTGAAAGTAAACACACAAGAAACAGCCGTTTTGATGTACTTAAAGCTTTAGGAACTTTTTATATTATGCAGTGTGATTCATAAGTAAGTATACAAATTCAACATACTATATAACAGTGACAATGTAAGATATTTTATGTTACATATAACAGAGATATAGGTAAATGTTTCAAGTTTTTTTAGAGGCAGTCACAGATGTTCTATGTGTTCACCATTAGTCACACTACACACAACGAACCGGTAACCCATTCTGCCCAGACGCGTGTTAAGGTATCTGAAGCAAGTGCAGTGATAGTGGTTGCGATACGCTATTTCAACTCCGCAAGATCAACAGGAAGAGGAGGAGTAAATATGTTATCCTTTATGTAGTCCCCCCAAAAAAACTGACATGGTGTTAAATCAGGACATCTGGGTGACCATTGGGTTAGTGGCACGCTGTAGTAGACGCTTCGTCTAATCCATCGGTGAAGAAGATATTAATAGAAGTAATTTCTCATGTCACCTGAACAGTGTGATGGTGCAGCATACAATTGGAGAATAAAATTTGTCGACTTTGTTATTCAATAGGATAAATAATGTTTTTGACGACATGTGCCGATGCACTCTGTCGTCCTGTCTTTGAAACTTTGCACAAACAGCCCGTAGTTTCAAATTTTTTAAACCGACTGTGAATGAATTTTTTGGTTGGAGGTTATTTTCCAAATCGTGAACAAAAATGCCGTTGCACAACAGTGATAGATTCCGTTTTGCTCAATTCAAGAACACAAAACGCCTTCTCCATTTCAGATTGAGTCATTTTCACGGACTAGTCACGTGACACGCTTGCTATCGCCTTGTCACTTCGCTCTGGAGGGGACACAAACTTTAAGAGTATACCTAGCTAACAGTTCATTTTGGGGGCCGTGTCTTAAACTGTTCCTGTTTTACAGCATCTGGAAACTGTATACGTACTTATGAATCACCCTGTACATTTTCGACCTCAAAGTTATTTATGACCGTAAAACTATTTATAAGCAGTTATATTAACAAATACGTTATAGAAATACCTTTAATAACCATATTATTACAATATATACATACTTTCATCATTAGGAACGGAGTAATAGTAACGAAGTAATAATAGAACGAAGTAATAGTAACGAAGTAATAATGGAACGGAGTAATAGTAACGAAGTAATAATAGAACGGAGTAATAGTAACGAAGTAATAATAGAACGGAGTAATAGTAACATCCGAGTAATAGGACTACCTGACACAGAAATGTCATACTTCCAGTTGAGGAGTATGAATAAATAATAGCTTTTCAATCTCAAATCTCTTAACTCTCTAAAATCACCACATATATACTTATTGAGACAGCGTTTATAACAATTGAATAAACGCAACCTGTTTAAGGAATTATATGTGGCTTGGTTACAGTTACAGATTATGGTTACAGTTCAAAGCAAACAGCAAATTACCTGTGTGATTATGACCTGGTGTTTCCGGATTGAAAATTTTCTATTGGTACAGTCTGTCCAAGTATCTGAACGCTTCTGGTCATTCACGTCCGTGGAATCGCACAGTAAAACAAAAAGTGTAATCAGGCTTAGAATATTATGGCTACTACAAATAGATGTGCATTTATTTTGAATACTGGTCCGTTTTTATATTTATTTAGAAATTATTTCCAAAATTTCAAAAAACACCTGTTTTTAATGTGATTTAAAGATTTCTCGCATCAAACTCACGATAAATATAAATTTTTGTGCAGATAATACCATAACCTGGAAATATAAGATAAAATCTTTCAGGTCTAACGCAATGTTTAGAATTTTAAAATACAGGTCTCAAATAGCATTTTAGTATATTTTTCCAATTTTCACTCGATTCTTCAGTTGTTTCTTTACTTTTATTGTTCTTCATTAAATCAGGTGCCTATGTCAATGAAACATTAATCATTATTTGGAAATATGTACAGATTGAAGCTATTTTAAATTATTAGGTATATTCCACAATAATTAAATAATCGCCAAGTAACAAAAAGCTAAAATACTTTATTTTATTCGCGCTTATGACTTATCAATGAGTGATTTCACTTGTAATAGATCAGAACATCGAATTTATGCTCGTGGGATTTTTACCGATCAATAGAGTAGTGTGTAAAACCAAGTTAAATTCACATCAAGTAGAGAAAACATAATTCAAAATAAAATTTCTCCAAATTTGGGACAGCCCCCAAACAAGCCAAAATGGCGAAGTTCGAATAATGGAATATATCTCAAACACTGTTGTTTGGAATTAACTAAAATTTTGCTCAACTAGGTTTGAGACATCGTTGAGTAGATTACACTTAAAATCTATACGTAACTTTCAATTCATTATTTTTCAATTATGAATCAATTAAGTGATATTTATGGGGAAAGATGCTTCGAAAACAAATTAAGGAATATATTTTGTTTTGGTTATGTAACAATTTAATATAACATAATAATTACTTTTAAGAGCTGATAAATTTGGAAAGTGTAAGAAAAGGACAGAAATATATATTTATCCTTATAAACTCTGAATTGTAACCACTATTAACTCATATATTTGACCAAAATAAATATATTTCATTTGAATTCTGTCTATTTTGATTTAGAAAATGATAATCTGTAATCGAAAGTTTAGTTGATACAAAATTTAATAGGAAGACGTTATACAAATAAAATGGGCATTTATTTATAATCAACAATACTTCAAGTCAAATTACACACTTTGTTTGATTGTAGGACTTCAGGGATGTGAATAACAAGAGATGTTGAGCGATTGTACATTGATTACGAGAGATACAGCATTGAATATGATTTAACTCGCTGATTTTTTTCTTTCTAATATGCTTGGTTCTCTTAAATGAAATATTCCATAGTATCCTAAACTATCTATAATCTTGCTATTTTAGAAGTATTGTTGCAAAAATTAAAATTTTCAATGGTTTTGAGAAACATAGATAGGTATTTAATTAACGACACACTGGAGCAACACAAAGGGCCATTGGCGACTGTCCGATATCAATCCCGATGAAAAGTTTCAAGGGTAACGCAACGATGGTCAGATGATGAGCTTTTAAGAAATAAAATAGAATAAATTCAAATCATTTTTATACCACTTGCATAACAAAGCTTAGATTAAATCTTTAATCACTTGCAACAAAAAAGTTACGCTTTTCATTGTATTTGTTAAGAGCTTTTAAAAGCTATCATTTAAAAAGGGAAAATATAGTATAGATTCGCTAAATAAGAATCGCATTTTTATTAAAATTCTAAACATAGAACTAAAGAGTCTGAAGTTCCTAGTACCGTATTCATTTGTGGATATCAAAATTAATTTTTGAATAAATTTATTTTTATTTTATAGAACTATATGCTATTAAATCACGAATATTTAATAAAAAGAAGAATATTTAAATATTCATACTTGAGAGTAACATTAAATGACAAACCCATTAGAAAGGAGATTTCAAGATTAAATTTCTCTGACTATATCTGTATTGCATAACTGTCTTAAACGAACTTCAAGCAATTTCATTTATACGAGCGTCCACTTTCATTTGATCCACATTCTTCTAAAATTGCTAGAAGAAGCAATTATCTTCTAAGAGCTCGGCAATTTGAGGAGAATGATTTAGTTTTATAAATGTGAAAGCATATATTTTAAAGTTCACTAAACTTGGATATAAAACCTTTTATAATAACTTCCTTGCGTTTTAAATTAAGCGTCGTTTTCTGGGGATTTCTTTCCTTTAGGTTGAAGTTAGTTGCCTACTTATGGACCAAAGAGTGTTTGTGCACTTTGCATAGTGCGTTAAACTTTCGAAAACAATTACGAATTAATCCCTTAGGAGCTTATCATGAGTTTTGGTCGTACTTACAGAACCGTTTAGTAATTACTAAATTAATTAAAACTAAGCCATATTACACAAAGTTAGGTCTGAACTGTTTTAGGAACATTGGCTCTACATATGGGCAAAGCAACATTAATTTAAGCTCCATCCATAAACCTTTAAGCAACCTTCGTTCAGAGTTTTTAAACAATAATAACTTTAAAATACCCCAAAAGCGGCCAACCGTCTAAAGGCGTCACTCTAGAGAAACTGGTTGACAGAAGTGCTTGGTTACTTGTTCGAATCTTGTATGTACCGAAATCGGGTTTGCGGCTTGTTATTCCTTAACTTGAAGCATAAATACAAGTCAGATTCCCGAAATCCCACAAGAAGACACGTCTCCACCCCCATTTCAAAGTGGGCGCGATGTGGCAGCACCTCTCATGGTCTTTTGTTAACACAAAAGCTGCCACTTTGTTCTATCCAAAGGAATGCATGAAACGTCCATAATCTGGTAGTTGAGGGCAAAAAATAATTTTATAATGTTCCAGAATCAAGTGGTCTTACATATTACGTAATAATTAATGATGTATGGAACTCTGTAATTGCGTATCCTCTTCGCTACCTAGGTCCATATACGTGGACCTCTACTCTTTATCGTAAAAAAATAATCTTTCTGAAAAAAAAATGGTAGTTAAGAACTCGGGTACACGTGCGTGGACGTTTAAGCTTCCGATTGACATCAATAAATGGTGGCATAAATCAGTAGTTTCTGTGGAATGTTAATTATTGAAAAGCTATTTGTAAGAAATGGCATCAACTCAACAAGCAAGTAAATTCCATTTGTTTTTAATGATTTTTAAAACATTTAGTTAGTGTGTTTTAGTTGATAATTTCTTAAATATGTGATAATATTGTTTTTCTGATTAGATAAATGTATTATCATTCGAAAACTATTTGGCTTTCAGCATAATTGAGACCCGAGGTACACATATGTGTACATAAAATGTTTAGCTCCCTATGATGCCACCATCGAATATTAGAGTTTACTTGAGAACTTTGAAG
This sequence comes from Metellina segmentata, assembly GCA_947359465.1. Taxonomy (NCBI): domain Eukaryota; kingdom Metazoa; phylum Arthropoda; class Arachnida; order Araneae; family Tetragnathidae; genus Metellina; species Metellina segmentata. The sequence continues at coordinate 17,161,757 of OX375878.1, read as the reverse complement.
TATTTCATAATATTTATCAGAAAAAAACTGATTTTTAAATCATTTTTATAGGTTGGTAGTGAAGAGGTTACAGAGATTTCTTTGACTGTGTACTCAGAAAACTCAAAAACTTAAGGTTATTCCGGGTGAGACGCCCTACCGGTAGAGATGCCCCACATGATGTAATTAGGAAACTTTATGCTAGGTGGTTCTACTAGTTCCATGAATCTTTCAGTTAGATGTTGTTTGGTGTACTGTGAAAGTTTAGTTATATCACCTTTTGTTTTCTGCTATCACAACAACATTTTAAGTAATTACCGTGTTTTTTTCCGTTATAAGATTGATGTTGTAGTTAAAGCTAGCACTAGATAATTTAAATGGATTTTTTTATGAAAGCATAAAAACCTGTAGTCAGGAGTTCATCAGTCGACTTTAGGCAGTTTACTGCCATCTTTGCTGTCTTGTAATTTGGACAATTGCCGAGGCATCTTTCCCATACCAAAAGAATAGACGCACCACATATATTTGGGAGAGATGCCCCACATACAATTTCAGGGAGATGCCATGCATCGCACGTAAATTGTTATATTTTACTGGACTTTGCTGACAAGAAGCAGATTATAATTGTACTAGGGGGCCTGCCCCCTGCTCGCTAACGCTCGCCAACCCCCGGAGGATTGCTTCGCTATCCTCATTGGTTATCTGCGCGAACCTATGCTCGCTTTGCTCGCCTCAATGAAGACATGTGTCCTAGCAGAAGGGATTGTTTACAAAATATGTTACCAAAAAAATGTTTTTCAAATCTAAATTTGCTGTATTACAGAAAAAATATATACAGTATTTCTAAAATCAGAATTCAAATGAAAACTTTGTGCAAATTTTGACTCGAAATGTGAGCGTTGCTTTGGAAATTGAATACCCAGCATGTTGTTTGTGTGTACATTTTCCCAGCACTCAAACGACCCACACTTTTTCATTGAGTTTGTTTCCGAAAGTTGTAGTGCAAGCGTCTTGTTGAACTATAATTGTTGGCCCTGAACAGGATCGTTTTTTAAATGGCCCTGAAAAGATCCTCCGCTTTCTTTGATTTCTATTATAAACTAACTGCAACAGCTCATTAAAATTTCCTTCGTTTTTTTCAATAAAATTTCATCCGATAACGCTATAAATTCAATCGATGCGCGAGACTTCGCGATAAACAAACAATAATACAGTGTTGCCAAAACGCGATTACAAATAACGTCTTTTTTGCGTGCCGCGTAAGAGAATTATATATATAGATGCCTGCCAAACCATACAATACAAACTCTTCAACCTCTTGACAGGTATTTTTTAAGCCATTAAAACATTTCTTTAAAGCTGAAGCATGAACATGGATTATTCATCAACCAGAAAAAACAATTGGAAGAATCTAAGCTTCAGAAATGATTGGTTGAGCGTGGAAAAGGGCAGCTTCTGTCGCAACTGCTATTAATGGTTTTCGGGAGGCGGAATATTCACTCTAAACCAAGCAGCGATTCTGAACCACTTCTTTGTCATCAATGAAGAAATGAACAAGACGGATGTAAAGTCCCTAAATTGTTCGCAATCATCAGGTTTTTGGGCTCAACAGACAACCCCGACATAATTATTGCATCGGTTTTCACCTGTGCCCAGGCTAGAAGAAAGACCCAGAAAGAAAGAATCGACAAAGATACTTACATCCCTTGAATACATCCAAGAAAAACAGTTAAAATCCGCCAGCAAATCATAAGATATCTTCAACGTGTTGTAAATTCGAACCCATCGTATGCACGTAGACGTCCATAGTGGTTCGTGATCCACTTTAAGCCATTATTGAACCATTGACCATGTCCAATTAGCCCTCGTGTATCAAAATGTGATGGTAAAGGTACAAAACAAAGCCATAAAGAATCTGCCTTTAATGTGTTCGTTTTGTGATATTGATAAATATCTTAAAAATACCAGAGATTTTAGCCTTACAAAATTTACGAAAAGAAACAATCTATCTAAATAAGACTGACATTCTAATGGTCGAATACCAGAGTGAGATAGCAACAAAGTGATAGATGCAATCAATATTTTATTTACGGATATGTTTACTTAATCTGTCTAGACGCGGAATATTATTGTCCTTTCCATGGCGTTATCTTATATAAAAGTAATAGGGGGCCGTCCCCCAGCTCGCTAACGCTCGTCAACCCCCAGAGGATTGCTTTGCAATCCTCTTTGGTTCACTGCGCGAACCTTATTTGCATCAATAAGGACATGTGTACTACCAGAATAGATTGTTTACAAAATATGATGTTCCAAGAATATATTTTTCAAACATAAATGTGTTGTGCTTATAGATAAGTCATACTATACCTCTGGAATCAGAACTCGAACAATTTGGAATTCAATTGAAAACTTTGAGCAAATTTTTACTCGAAATGGTGAGCGCCGCTTTGGAAATTGAATACCCAGCATGTTGTTTGTAAGCTGCAACAGCTCGACTAATATTTTTTTTTTCAATAAAATTTCATCCGATAACTCTATAAATTCAATTGAGGCGCGACGTTTCGTGGTAAACAAACAATCGTGCAGTGTTTCCAAAACGCGATAAAAAAAATAACGTCTTTTAGTGTGCCACTTAAAATAATTATGTATATAGATTGAGGCTTCCAATCTTTAGTGAATCATCGGTACTCATGTAACTGTTCGATAGTTGAAAATGCATAAGACTATTTTTAAAATTTCGTTACATTTCAAGCATTTATCATCTTTAGAACACAAATATGTAAAATATAATTAAAAGTAATTTGTATCACACGCTTCGCTGCTTACTGAGAATTAATTCATAACATTCCATACACCTGGTAAAACTACGCTCTAGCAAATGATAAATCTTATTGAATCAACACTACAATCTCTGCATTAATATTGGAACTCCTGAAGGTATATTAAAGTCGTTGTATTTCGATCCGTTCTACCAAATCAATTGCATAACTGAAATTTGTATCATAAATCTAAGCTTTCAGTCCAAGCCACGTTGTGTTACTATAAAATATTCCATATTCTATTAATATTTACCATTTATCACGATATATATTGGCACGTACGTTGTGAAACTCGACATAACTCATGTGCCAAATTATAACGTGGAAACGCTGTCTATTAATATAACATAATGTTATTAAAATGCTTACATGAATAACGTTTACGCCCTCGTAGACTTAAGGTATGATAGAATGAAAATTTGTACTTCAACGGTATGCGACTAGGAAGAGCAACTTTTTACATATGTGAATATCCTATCAAAAAGCAGAAGTTATGTTCCAAATTAAATTTAACAAGATTTTTACACTGTTCTAATGTATAAATTGAATTCGTTAAGTTGTGATAGTTAATTTTTAAACCAATTACTTTAGTATAAATTGTAATGAAAATATAGATTCAAAATTCACTTATATCCATTTACCTAATTTAGGTTTGGTGCTGATCGAAGATTTTTTTTTAAGTTTAAATATATGTGATTATTGCGGATTTTTTCGCTCCACCATTTTCAGATTTTAAACGAACTTTTAATTTATATTATCTGCTTGGCAGGGCCCTTATGAAAATCATATCGCCGTTTAGGGTCTTTAGGTTTTTAATATAACTCCCATTGACGAATCAACTATTATTATCATGAATCAATCAACTGTCATATGGGTAATTCTCAAAAGGTGGGAACAAGGCACTTTTCATAACTTTGACAGCAAGTAAATTTAATTCTTAAAATTAATTTGTTTTTTTCTCAATGGGTTTTTAGTTCTGTTCAGAGACAAAAATTAGCATGATTTATTACAACAGTTTGGTGTAAATATCCTGAAAATTAAATTCTTGATTTAAAAATGTCGAATTTTTGACATCTATAAAATGTTAACTTATCAGTACATTACCCAGAAAATAAATTATAATGTGTTTTACAGAATTACAGATAAAAAAAATAAACGAATAGAGTATAACGATAGTTTGTTTAGTATTTTGATCAGTAAATGGCATCGTTACTTTAAAATTTTGAAGAATTAACAAACAAACAAAATTCTAGCCATTCTAGCATTTCGCGATGTCAAAGGGTAACGATCGATATAGCTCTAAATCTGAAGCTAAATATGCATTGTAAGTACTTTAAACTGCATTTATTTGTCTTTCAGATAACTTTTTAAACGTTTTCATGCATTTTTATGTGTTTTCGTTCATTTTCTTTGCCGTAAACATACTTTTCTTATTTTTAAAACTGCGATGTCAAAATTACGTAACGATCGATATGCCGGTTTTGTTTTTTTTTTGCCGATTTAATTTATGTTACGAAGGTGCCAATGCCCCTAAACATAAAAAAAAAACATTAATTATAATCTCTTTTCATCCGATTAATAGTTTTTTATCGAAAAATAAAGTGAATTTAGCAGATACAATATCAATAGCATTACTATGCAAGTTTCCGGGAACGCGTAACGATCGATATCAAATGGCAACGGCTTCGATCATTACTTAATTTTGCACGTGATGTAGCAACAATCTCAATAAGACTTATAGAATTTCGTTTTTTTTTTTTTTTTAATAACATTTTTTTTTAATTATATATTCTGCTGTATGGTTGTAATGGTCCTATGAGTAAATTTTTTGAGATAAAACTTAGATTTTTAGAACGTTTTTTTTTTTTTCCTGTTTTATTTCTATAGGAATTATAACTTTTCCAGTAGATTTCAAGGATAAAGTTATTTTTATTTTATGATCATGCTTTCCTTTTTGTTTGATGTGTAAATATATATTATTTAAAAAATCACAAAAATCAACCGTTCCCAAAATTTTTGGAATTAGTAATAAAACTTTACAGAATTAAACAAATCCATGACTTGAAAATCTGGAAAAACTAAATTCTAATTTTAAAATATTCTAATCTACTCTAATTTTAAAGCATTGACAATTTATAACTAATGACTGATGTCATATTTCTATTCCTATTAGTAGACATTAATATACAGTTTGTCCCAAAAAAGATCAGTAAAACGAATGAAATTTATTTAAAAAATAGAATAGGCTTAAAGCAAAACTAGTTACAACAATAGATGGAATAACTCAAAAAGTTTTTCTACTACCTTAGTAAATTTGCCCATGAGATCCTTTCGTAGCACGAAAAATATCAAGACGATATTCCAATTCAATCCACGAACATTTCAGCATGCTAAGATCAACAGTAGCTACCAGCTGTTTGGATCTTCTTTTGTTTCAATTCCACGACACTATTAACTTTTTTTCGGTACACAACATCTTTTACCTTACCCCAAAAGAAAAAGTCGAGTGGCGTAATGTCACCAAACCGGGGCGGCCATACTATGTGGCCGTCCCCTCGACACATTGAGCTTTCTTCACGGTATCCGAAATTTTGAATAACTGAATTATTTAATAATCGTTTGCGTGTTGTGCAGCGCTATCTATAATCAGTCTGCAGCTCTCAGCGCGCTTGCATGGTTAGCTTTAATTTTCGTTTTCTGGTTGAATACCCCTGCTTTTTATAAAGCTCTTTCGTTAATTTGTGTATTTGAATTATATAAATAAATAAATATATATATTTATTTACATAATTCAAATAAGCAAATTAACGATTTTTTTTAACGTGCAAATTGACTTTCGTTTTCTGACACAATTTAATGTAACAACAATAATAATAATAATGTAATAAAAATGTAATAACACAATGTCCGAAAGTCATTAGAGTTTGGGAAATGCCAAAGTTGTATAACATACAGGCCAGCAATGTCCGAAATCTGTCACCTACAGGAAAGCAATGTCAAAAATCTGTATCCTATGGATCTTGAAATTAAATAATTTTTTTAGTAATTTTGGAGAACAGCTCATGTTTTTGAATGATTGTATATTGTATTCTAGGCCTATAAACAATACACTAAAAAAGTATTAATGTTAAATTTCAAAATTTTAAAAATTACTCATAGTTAACATTTAGTGTTCCCACATTTTGAGAATCACCCATATATCGTCAATTTCAAAATTTGTTCTGAGCGTGCTGAATTAGTGTTTTGAATCGTGCGTTCGAAAAACAAGCCAACTGGTGTCATTTTGGAATACGAACAGGAACATACCCCCTTCCCGTTCCACCTCAAAAACACTACCAACATTAAGCTCGACAGAAAATGCACCTCATATAATAGGTTATATTCTACCGTTTTCATAATTTTTTTTGTGCATTTTTTTTTGGTGGATTTGTTTAACAAGTAGGTAGGTTGTTGAATTAACGTCGCACTGGAGGAATTTTACGGGCTTTGGCTAATGGAATCAATCCTGCAGGGACACCGCTTCATAATTTTGAAAAACGCATTGTTTATAAAAAGTAACAAATTAAGATTGTTTTAAGCGAACCCTTTATAAAATTTTATTTAAATGCCTGATTTTGAACAGGCTTTCAAATCTTAAAACTTGTAAAAGTACTGTAAGATAATTTTTAGTGGGGCTATATAACAGGTATCTCTAAACCCAATACATTCCTTTTAATAATCAATTCGATGATAATATTCCCTTAAAGGATAATTTCATCTTATTAAACATTTTTATGAGACCAATAAGTGTCACTTTACCTGATTCAATTTGTCTTGTGTTTAAGATACATTCTATAGTAGCATTATAACTTCACAAAAATGCATTATAATTAGTTATTCTGTGAGCTGAAATGTTAGAACTTCGGAATTAGTTTACTTTTCAGTTACCTTATTAAATAAATTTTAAAATGAAATCTTTTTATTGAAAATACGTGTTTCACTAATTAATTAATCATTAAAAAGCAAATTACTATCCTTGAATATTCAAGGAAGCGTTGAATCATGAAATTTAAGAACACAGCTAAGAAACTCATGCCTTGAAACAGATAAAAAATTTCCTATAGCAAACGCTATGAGCTTAACAAGTCGAAATACGATTATATTAATGTCCATTCTTATTATGAAAATCGTTAAGTTTTAGACTTGCGTTATATTTCTATGTTGATAGTAAATTTGCTTTTCATACTTTCGATTTCATACGAGCATTATTTTCATCTACCATTCAGTTTCTGATTACTTTTTGGAAAAAGAATTAGACTGTTACTTCTGTTAGGGGTTTTTCATTCAACCGATTTAACGAATTCGTATTCAAACGCAATTGCTCTTTTTGTTCCTAGCCCTGATCGCTATGAATGCAGGACTGTCCAAATTTAATTCATTCCATCCGACTTGCGAATAATTTCATTAGTCTTCCGAAGCGAAATAATGACAAAAGAGAAATTTTTGCACAGAACGCGCCAAATAGGAAACAAGCTCATAAGAATATGACCTTATTAGGAAAAAACATTGGAAAAAGTTGAGTTGTTTAACATTCCGAGTCGTTTAATTTAATTATCGCTTGAGTGCTTCTGTTGGAATTCTCTCTCCTCAGTCCAATTTCTATGCCTTATTTTCATAAAGAATTACCTTTAAGCATTTGGCAACACTCGCAAACAAAGAGTATGGATAAGAAATGAAAATATCAAGAAGTAATTAGAAAGTAGTTCAGTACCTTTTTTAATTTAAAGTGAATAGTACCTTTACCCACGGTATGGATTCTTAGCTCAAATTAATGGTGTTTTCCCCGCTATTTAAATCTATATCTGTACTTTGGTAGAAAAGGGACCAATATCCATTGTTAATGATTTTAGTCAGTCAATTTACTAATTCTTTCAAATCTTTAATACAGCGAAGAAAGATAATTCCCAAATAGTTTTATTCTTTCAATATACTCCTATATACATTTACTAATACCACCGTTATTTTCAATTTTTTCGCTTTCCTCGAAATTTTCCTGGAAATTACCACTCTCAAGAGATCTTAATAAATTTTTTTCACAACGAAATCATACATTTTATTGAAATTTTTTTATGTATTTTTTCAGAATAAACTCAAGAAAAACTTGATCGATGTAAATTATAGAAACAGGGCAATGCAAAACCTAAATTAATAACACACAAAAATATTGATCTTTAGAACACTTTTCTGACCCGTTAAGAATGGTATAGACTTCTTCAGTTGATTAAATCGAATCACTCATGTATTGCATGATTCGTGACACACACACTGTCACTGGTGTATTGTAGACTTTAATATCTTGTTTTTCAGTTGAACTAGGAACAAGAGCTATTGAGGGGATGCAGTTGAAAGAATAATGTAGTAGAACACCTATTCATAACAGGCCCATCGTCTTGAATCATTTCACTGGTTTTTGATATTTTTGACCAAACTACTTAATCTCTCTCTCTCTCTCTCTCTCTCTCTCTCTAGTGCAATTGAAAAATCACGTTGAAGCATTGTCACCACAAACGACTCGAGCTTTCTTGATATTCATTTGAAGCTACAACAGTCATGAGGTTCTTCATGTTTTCTATGGACACTGTGATTGATTGTATCTGCTACCATATGAGTGTGTTAAGGTTCCAAGATGAGATGTATAAGTCTTCACTGTTTATTTTCTGTTTTTAATTCGTACATCACTTTACAAAATATCACTGTTTTGTGTTTCTTTTTGTTTTTTACATGGCATGAATACCTGTACCTTTTTGATGGTGAAGACAAAACAGAAGTTTCGTTTCATTTGCATTTCTCCACCTATAGCCGATACATTTGTACCACAGATTAATCAGAACTTACATAGTTCTTTTTTTTTGCGACCTTTTCTCTTGAGTAATCAATGTATATAAAATTCAAATACCACTCACTCATCACTGTATCTCAAGAACTACAAGTCCTAGGAAGCTGAAATTTTGCAGGGGGATTCTTCTTTTACCGTAGAAGTGCACTAAGAAAAGATTTTGAAAAATTCGACTCCTAAGTTGCCTAAAATTGACCTGACTTAGCCAAAAGCAATTCGAAATAGCCATAGAAATAACATTGAGTACAAAACGATTGCTATACGCAGCTCAAATTGCTTTAGCACAATGTTGAACGAAAAACAATTTTTTTTTTGAGTAAACTATAATATTCATGTATGAACTGACTTTTACTTCTCCCCATGATGAAGAGAATATTTATAAATATTTGATTGATGAAGAAAGAATATTTAAAACTTTTAATTTCACATAACTACATTTTGTAATGGAACACGAAAAGTCCAAACGATAAACTCAAGCATCATTGAGTATAAAACGATTGTTGTAACGCAGCTCAGATTGTTTTACCAGCGTTGATTAAAAAAAACACCAATTTTTTTAAACAAACTAAATTTTAAAATTTATGTATGAACTGACTTTTTACTACTTCCTATGATGTAAATAATTTATAAATATTTTATAGGTGAATAATGAATATTTAGACCATTTAATTTTACGTTTATTTAAATTTTATAATGGAACACCAAAAGCCCAAACGATAAACTCATTGATCATAAAAGCGTAATTTTGGTACTCGGTATCTGGCAACCTCAGAATGAACGTTTAATTTTTTAATTTGATTTAGAATTCTATGTTTGCGTATTTGAGTTGACATATTTGAGTATTTTCCAAGTGTACAAAATGTTAAGTAATGCAAAATTAAATGTTTTATAAAATCTTTCTTCATCAATCAAATATTTATAAATATTTACAGGGCTTGGAGAAAGTAATGTGAACTTCTGTGCAAATAGAATTTTTTTTATTAATAGGCCGTTGGTCCTTTAGAATGAATTACAGCTTGTATCCGACGTGGAATTGACAAATACAAGTCACGTACAACATTCAGATGGATACGTTCCCACTCAAATTGCAAAAAAGTCTCTAATTCAGAAAGTGTCCTGGGGGGGGGGGGATCGACTGCTTAGCTTGTTTTCCAAAATACCCCACAAAGGTTCAATTATATTGAGATCAGGGGACTGAGGGGGCCAGATGAGGTGCTCTATTTCATCGTCGTGTTCATAAAACCAGTCTCAGACAATTCCACAGGTGTGAATGGGGGGCATTATCATCTTGGAAGACTGGTCGTTTATCAGGAAACACAGTTTGCATTCATTGGGTGAAGATGGTTGGCCAGAAGACTGACATAATCCTCTCCTGTAACACGGCCATTCAGAACAACAAGTGGGCCAAGACCACGATATGATATCGCACCCCAGATCATTACTGAACAGCCGCCATGCCTAATGGTAGGCCGAAGACAGTCAACTTTAAAGGCTTCTGGTGGCGTTCTCCAAACGTAAACACGTCCATTTGTCGGGAATAACGTAAACGACGATTCGTCTGACCATATTACATTCTCTCATTGTTGTTGTGTCCAATTTTTATGCTCGTGACACCATATTCGTAGCTTCAAGGCATTGCATGGTGTAATCAATTGTTTTGAAATAGACGATCTACTATGAATATTTGCCATATGCAGTTCACGCCGGATAGTTTTTGATGAAACTGCTTCTTGTATATGTGTGTTCTACTCAGATATTATCTTGGTTGTTGTTGTATTGTGTTTTTTTGCCACAATCCGCTTCAAAACACTTCTCTCTCTGTCATTCAGCTTCAATTTTCGACCACTGTTGTGCTTTTTAGATTGTTAGTTTTTACCCGTTTAAAATATGCTGACATTACAGTCAACACTGTACTTCTCCCAACGCCTATAAGGGTGACCTTTATCGTTACTGAGGCTACAGCAAGACGGGCCCAAACAATCATGCCTCTTTCGAAATCAAAGAGGTCAGCCATAACGCAATTTTAACACAGAAATATATTTCACATCCGACTTCTATCACTTCTAGTAACAGACTGATGTACGTACTTTCTCATCCGCTAGGTGGCACCCTTCACCGTTAGAGGGCAGGAGTATACGAGAGGTTTCTTTCGAGTGCTATTTTTTCACAGGGGTTCATATTATTTTACCAACCCCTGTACATCTCTATTGTTAAAAAGTCTTTTGTCAAATTATTCTATTTCAGTATACTATATTCTGGAAGTCGAAATTCAACACGTTTGAACAGTAAATTTTTTTTCCGAATTCTGCATTTTTTCAAGGATTGGAATTTTGTTTCAGTTTGCATTTATGTGTTTAGGTATATTTCCTATTACAGAAATATTGTTTAGGAGTTAGATTTTAATGATTTATTTATTTCCTGCAAAATATCACAAGACATAGGTAATTTCTTGGCGGTGTATGCATATTTCGACCAACTTTCTTTAAATATTTGGCGTATTTTTAGTAGCGAGTTGTGGCGTTATAAGGCAACCCATCGGTATTTACGGATATTAGGTTTTTATGTCAAGCTCGGCAAGCGAAAACTGTCAATTTTCATTTTGAATATTCTAAAAAGTTATTTTAATATCCGTTATACTGTCTTTTGATTTCATTGGGTTTTTTTTCGTTGATTTCATATGTTCTTTCAATTTTAAATTGTCCTTTGATTTCATTGGGGTTTTTTTGTTTTAAATTGTCCTTTGATTTCATTGTGTTTTTTAATTGTTTTCTTTGATTTCATTGGTACGTTTAATATTTTTTCCCCAGTTGAGGAATTTTCTTTCATTTTTATTTAAGTATCGGTACACTGCAGTCGAGGTTCTATAACTGTTTTGCTATTTGCTATTACATTTTGTCGCTGAGTTGGATACTTTCCTTACTAATTCTTACTTCCTTTATTTTCTTTTTCTTATGTATAGAAGAGCTAATTGATATTGGCGACGTGGTAGCCTGTTCCAGCAAGGCCCATACTACGTTTTACGTGTTCTGGATCCATGATGCCTCCACAACAACCGCCCGAGGTCACTCGCCCTATCCTTACATCACAAGATATAACCAGCTCTGTAAGAATTGTTGTCCAGCATTCTGTCAATGACGAAACCGATAACGAATTTCCTGTAACTGATGTATCTTACATTGCTCTTCCTAAAAACCAGTGCCTTTCTGTTGTGACTGATGTTGATCTGAATTCTCCTTCTGTCTCGGACAATAGTTCCAAAGTTACTTCATCCAATGAAGTAAAAATAGGGGAAAAGCGTCGTACTAGATTCATCGATAGAATAAAAAGAAAAAATAATAACGAGTCTGTGTGAAAATATATACTGAAAAAATTCCCGATGTGAATAGAGCAGCAGGTAAAAGATACAATGAGGCAAATCTCGATGTGAATAGAGCAGCATTTAAGAGATACAACGGTGAAAATCCCAATGTAAATATAGCAGCAGTTAAGAAATACAACGAGGAAAATCTCAATGTAAATAGAGCAGCAGTTAAGAAATACAACAGGGAAAATCCCGATGTAAACAGAGCTTCCGTATCCAGATACACAAACAAACATCCTGAAATCAATCAAGAAGCTGTTAGAAGATACAATGAAAATAAACGATTGGTCCCGTAGAAAATAAAATCTTTATCAGGATTCAAGTACTACAGCAATACAGACTACTATAATGACAAGGTTGTTTCCATTGGACAGAAAGTCGAATGCAAGTGGTGTCACGCAAAAACGTGGAAAGAAGAAAGCCCCGGTCTGTGTTGTAGCAACGGCAATGTACATCTTCCTCCGATTGAACAGTTTCCTGATCCTCTCCACAGTCTCCTTACTAATGATCATCCCAAGTCTCAGCATTTTTTGACAAACATTAGGGAGTATAATAGATGTTTTCAAATGACGTCCTTTGGAGCTAGGTACGTGAGGGAAATTTTATGCCAAGATTTAAGGCTCATGCGCAAGTTTACCACAGGATAGGAAGTTTGCTACCCTCATCAGAACAAAATCCCTCATTTTTACAAATATATTTTGTTGGAAATGATTAAAAAAGGCGGAAATTCGGTCCAATATCTTCCTTGTTGTGAAGCCCTGGTTAGTTGGACAGCTTCAAAAAGTTCTGCACTATCACAATAAATACATACGAGATTTTAAAACAGCAATGGAGAATTCCCCTAAAGTTCAAGAGTTTAAAGTTGTGATTCATGCTGACAGAAAACCTTAAGGTGAACATAGAGGTCGATATAACGCGCCTACAACGAGTGAGGTGGCTTTGGGTAATAGTGGGGCAGGAATTTGAAAAGCGTGATATCGTTCTTCATAGCAGATACACTAAGTTAGTGCGGATCAGTGAAACTCAACATGCTTATGATGCTCTTCAGTACCCTCTTATGTTCTGCCGTGGAGAAGATGGATACTCCATTAACATACCCCAGCTGGATCCAAATTCCAAAGCCCCTCTTAAGAAAACAGTTTCTGCTTCAGACTTCTATTCTTACAGAATCATGGAAAGAGAAGGTAAAGAAAACTACATCTTACTCTATCGCAGTCTTCTTAATCAGTTTTCGGTTGACATATACGCCAAGATAGAAACAGAAAGACTGAATATCATCAGACACAACCAAAGTAAATTGCGAACGGAAAACTACGTACACCTGCAAGGAGACGCCATGTGCAAGGGAGATGGGTAAGTTACCTTCCAGTTTTACTTTTGGACCCCGTTACATGCATGAGAGGACTCAGGACGCTATGACATATGTATTTCAGTATGGTCGTCCTGATCGGTCCCAAGACAGACATGACATTATTGCTCGGGTGTTTCATATAAAAGTAAAAACAAACTATCCATCTCTTGACAAAGGTTCTATTTTCGGACAAAGTAGGTGTCCCATGTGTACGCTGCGGAATGGCAGAAGCGTGGTTTGACTCACGCCCACATTTTTCTATGGCTTCAAGACAGAATCACGCCTGCCCAAATCGACAGTGTCACTAGGTTCGGTGTAGGTGCGGTGATGATTATGAATGTAACGTTTTCAATTAACGTTACAACAAGCATAGAGATTCTCGACGCAGAGCTTGATCCAGTCCTTCATGAAATCGTTAAGTCTAAGATGATTTATGGACCGTATGGAAATAGGAACAGAAATACACCATGTATGATCGGCGGCGCATGTAGCAAGAGATACCCACGTCCACTGATCAAGGATATTCAGGCTTCAGATGATGGCTATCCCCAATACCTCAGACAGACGATCTCATTCTGATGGTGGTTTTACAGTCAATATAAAAGGAGTAGATCTTGATAATAAGAGAGTGGTGCCGTACAACCTTATCTTGTCCCAAACATTCATGGTCCACGTTAACGTGGAATTGTGCAATTCTTTGAAATCCATTAAGTATATCTGCAAATATGTTAATAAGGGTTGTGATCAGGCAGCGTTTGGCTTAGAGAACGAATGGGATGAAGTTACCAAGTATGAGATAGGACGCTATATTAGTAGTTCTGAAGCTGCTTGGAGAATCTTATGCATCCCCATTCATGAAAGATATCCACCCGTCATGCATCTCTCTGTCCATCTCGAGAACGGTCAACGATTTTATTTTACAACTGAGAATGCCGCAGGTAAAGTACAGAACCCTTCCAAAACCACTCTCCATTTTTCGAACTTTGCAAAGTAGATGCTTTTGCAAGAGGGCTTCTCTACAGTGAAGTTCCAGCGTACTATGTTTGGAAGAACAATAAATTGAGCAGGAGGAAGCAGGAAAAGCTGTTTTTGGACATGAAGGGGTCAAACAAGATCAAGTGTTTGTTCGAGTGTACATTGTACATCCGAGTAATGCTGAATGTTATTATTTGCGACTCCTACACGAAGTTCGAGGGCCCACTTGCTTTAATGACCTTAAGACAGTGTCAGGGTGTGGTTCATCCTACTTATCAGTCTTCTTGCCGAGCGTTGGGGTTGTTGGAGGATGACACTCACTGGGACCACACTCTGGAGGAAGCTGCCATTTCAGGCTCACCGTATAAGCTCCGGGAACTATTTTCTGTCATGTTGGTGTTTTGTCAACTGGCATATCCTGTAAAACTTTGGGATAATCACAGAGACAGTCTTTCTGAAGATATAAAAATAGCAGATGGAGACTGCATTTCGAGAGGTTAGCATTGAACACTGTATAGACATTATTTGCAACAAATGCTTATTGCTAATTAGAAAACGTAGTATTTTCAATGTCTAACCAAACACTTCCGCAATTTGACCTTCCTTCACCGTCTAATTATCGAAATGAAGTTAGTGTCAATCGAGAATACCTGAGAGAAATGTCTTTAGTCCAACTTTCTGAATTTGTTGCTCAAAACGTAAGGAAACTCAACACCGATCAAAGTCAAGTCTACCAAGAGATCATTAATAGCGTTGATTCAGATTCTGAGCGGCTTTTCTTTCTTGACGCTCCAGGCGGAACAGCGGAACGTTCTTAATTAATATGTTGCTTGTCAGTGTATGGAAAGACATAAAAATAGTGATATCTGTAGTTTGATCAGGTATAGCTGCGACTCTGTTAAACAGTGGGAAGACAGCACATTCTTCCTTCAAATTGCCTCTCAACTTGAATTACTCTGAAACTCCTTTTGTAACATTTCAAAACAGAGCGATACTGCCCAGGTACTTAAAGAGTACAAGTTGATTGTTTGGGATGAGGGTACTATATGGCTCACAAAGGAGGAATAGAAGCGTTGGACAGGACTCTCCAGGACATTCGGAGTAGTAAACATATGATGGGTGGGATGACTGTACTACTAGCCGGGGACTTCAGGCAGACACTACCTGTCGGGCCTCGAGGCACACGTGCTGATGAGATAAAAGCCTGCCTCAAGTCATCCTACCTGTGGCCTAAGGTCCGAGTCCTATCCTTAAAAATCAATGTGAGTGTTCACCAAAGGCGATTTGAAGGCAGAAGAGTTTTCAAACTTACTTCTACAAATTAGCGATGGAAGATTAAAGGAAGAAGACAACAAAGTCCACATTCCGGAAAATCTGTCAAGTTTTGTTAAATATTTGAAGACTCTTAGTGACAAGATTTGCCCTGATTTGAGCAATTTCAACATTCAAGATCCGAATTGGCTTAAGGAGAGAGCTATTCTCACTTCTAAGAACGACTCCGCAGCAAGCATTAATGATTCGTTGTTGGAGAAACTTTCTACTGAGATGGTGAGATATCAGTCTGTGGACTCAGTTGTGGAGAGAGAGGACGTGGTCCATTACCCTGTGGAATTCCTATACACTTTGAATCCATCAAGAATTCCACCTCACAATCACTGTCTGAAAATTGGAGCACCAATAATGCTGCTACGGAATCTGATACCTCCTAAGCTTTGTAATGGCACCAGGCTGCAGATTAACTCTTTACAGAGTAACGTGATTGAAGCAACAATCTTTACAGGATGTGGTTCGGGAGAAACATTTTTCTTACCTCGCATTCCTTTGATTCCCTCTGACTACCACTTTCAATTCAAACGACTGCAATTTCCGGTCAAAGCATGCTTTGCAATGTCGATAA
The DNA here is from genome assembly GCA_947359465.1 of Metellina segmentata. Lineage (NCBI taxonomy): Eukaryota > Metazoa > Arthropoda > Arachnida > Araneae > Tetragnathidae > Metellina > Metellina segmentata. Next base: position 17,145,500 of record OX375878.1, on the reverse strand, counting down.
ACAAAGCTCAGGGGCGATCGTTGAAAGTGGCTGGTATTGTGGATTTAAGAAACGATTGTTTCTCACATCGCCAGTTATATGTAGCCTGTTCACGGGTAAGCTCTCCTGACAGCCTCGTGTTTATGGTGCCAGACGGGCAAACGAAAATTGTAGTTTACAAGGAAGTTTTATGAATTTACTTTTATTTTTTATGAATTAAATTACTTAAAATTTATTTTAAATATATGTTGCTACTTATTTTCCTTTCCCTTATAATTATCGAAGTTCATTACTATTTCTTAGCAAAGCAATTTCCTCTAATGATCTTCAAGATTACTCCGTTAGAAGCACGGGTATTTAGCTAGTGACATATGTCGGAAAGCTGCTTATGTGCTGTCTGGGATACTTTTTTGTTTCGTCGTAAGTAAGCTAGTATATAGTTAGGTAGACTCTCCCTCTTCTTTCCCTCTCTCTCTCTCTCTTCTTTCCCTCTCTCTCTCTCTCTCTCTCTCTCTCTCAATAGGTGTTTCTATTAATTTACAAGATAGTCAAAACAAGATTGAAAATCTTGAAGTATATTTTACTTTCACAGTTCAAAATTTGTAGGATTCAAAATTTTAAATTTTAGGAATTTAAAAAATAATAATTTTTATTATAAATTTGATGAATACGCTTCATATTTCCTTGTTAATTTCCATGCTTATTTTGAACTCAATATTTATTTTGAGTTTTTTTTTTTCTCAAGAACGATTTGGCAAATAAATCTTAACACAGTCGGGTATACATTAAAATTGGTGTGAAAACACTTTTTTTGTGGAAATTTATTGCGAGGTAATAACACCCTCTCTCACTTACCTTGATGGGTAAAAAACCATCTCATAGTTCCTATAGATAACATTTTTAGTTTCTGCATCGATTTCGTGATATTTTTCGTTACTCAAATTACATAATTCAAATTTTAAAAAATTTTATCAAAACTTATTTTTATGGTAATGCAATAATTGAAAAGAAATAGTTATAGCAAGTAAAATAGAATTATTTTCGGTTTCCAAAACCAATCATTTGATTACATACTTACGTGCTATCTGTCGACCAGAAATTGAAAATCAAAACTAACCATGCAAGTGCGCTGAAACTACAGACATAATATGATAAGCATTGAGCAATATTATTTAAAAAACAAACGGAAATTTTAAAAAGTAGTACCAAACTTTTTAAGATAATTTCCTGATCCATCAACACTTTCGTTTTTGAAAATATCTTAAAACAATTTTTTGATACTTTTTAAAAATGTTTTCTTTTTAAAATATTTATATTTAAATTTCATTTTATTCTTGATTATATATATATATATATATATATATATATATATATATATATATAATAACTCGTCAATTTTTATATTGTTTTAAAGATCTAATAGTACTATCGTTATTATTTTATATTGTTACTAGGGGGCCCGCCCCCTGCTCGCTGACGCTCGCCAACCCCCGGAGGATTGCTTTGCAATCCTCATTATTTCGCTGCGCTAACCTATGGTCGCTTCGCTCGCATCAATGAAGACATGTGTCCTAGCAGAAGAAATTGTTTACAAAATATGATATTTCAAAAAAATATTTTTCAAATCTAAAATTGCTGTATTACAGAAAACATATATACAGTACCTCTAAAATCAGAATTCAAATGAAAACTTTGAGCAAATTTGGACTCGAATTGTGAGCACTGCTTTGGAAATTGAATACCCAGCATGTTGTTTGTGTGTACATTTCCCCAGCTCTCGAACCACCCACACTTTTCATTGCGTTTGTTGTTGAAAGTTGTAGTGCAAGCGTCTTGTTGAACTATAATTGCTGGCCCTGAAAAGGACCGTTTTAAAATGGCCCTGAAAAGATCATCCGTTTTCTTTGATTTCTATGAAAAACTGCAACAGCTCAACTAAAATTCACTTTTTTTCAATAAAATTTCATCCGATAACGCTTATAAATTCAATTGATGCGCGAGGCCATGAGGTAAACAAACAATCGTACAATGTTGCCAAAACGCGTTAACTAATAACGTCTTTTTTGCGTGCCACGTAAGAGAATTATATATATAGATGTCTGTGACTAAAAATCTTTTGAAAACTGATTCTGAGCTCAGCCTTAAGAAACTTTTACGATCTTATGGTTATAATTCTGTAGATCTTATTAAATAGACTAGATTAGATTATATGGAGTTAATAAGAAAACTACTATAAAAAAGTTTCTTTTTATACGTCGTATGATATTGACGCACAGAGTAAATGTTTTCTTTGATATTTGATTTTTTTTTTTGTGTCTGAGAATGAAACTTATCTCAAACACTACAGTAAAATTCGCTAACAATACTAAAAGTGTAGCTGATGAATTAATTCCCATTTCTAGTTTCATTTTTGTGTTATTACAGAGAGGCATTTTCTTTCAAGCTAAATAAAGATGGCGGCAACGTTTCTGCTGTGATACGTGTTTTATGTATGCCGCTTTTTTTTTTTCGAATATGAATTCAGCATTTTGCCAATAAAAATCTTAAAAAATGTATTCCGATTTGATAATGATAGCTGAATAGTCAGTTCCAATTAGATTAAAAGTCAAACGTTGCCAAAATGCAATAAACAACATTTTAATGTAACGTTGATGTGTATCATTTAGACAGCAGAAGTAAAATCTTCTCAGACCTTCCTAGGTTTGTTTATTTACTGGTTTATTTATTTATACTAAAAACGTAAAATAAATAAATGATAATGGTAAAATTATTTAAATTTTTTTGGAAAAACAACTATTTTTCATACGTTGTCATAAATTCCAATTTTTCAAAATTTATTTTTTTTATTTAATTTATTTAATTATTTTTGTAAAAAATATTTTTGAAGACCGATTGCTTTTAGAAATATCTTCTGTAATCTTTTGCTCCAACTTGAATAGCCAGTGATGTAAACAAGAGGGATATATTCTGAGGACCAAACTCCTCTCTAAGCAAGAGAATCGATTTTTTATATGGATATACCAATTCTTCTAAACAAAATTAGCTTTTGTTTTACATTTTTTGTGAAAGAAGAATGTATTTTCACATTTCCATTTACAGCTTCTAAGGTCTTGTGATTGAATTTAGATTAGATGCTCAGAATTATCCAACAGGTTAGTAAAAACTTTTTTTTTCACTTTTTCAAAATCACTTTTTCGAAAATATTAATAGCATTTTGTTCTTCTCGGTTATCAAAAGCAGTGCTGTTTTTTTATGACTTAACAAATAGGAATTCACAACATTAAGTATGTGTTCTAAACGATCTTTTAAATACGCATTTCGCATCCTTCAAAATTACAGGAAAAACCAAGCTATAATGACAGGAGACATTTACACTCTATAATGACAGGAGAGGTTTTTTTTTTGATTGACCAAATATTCAACTGCATAGGAAATTTAACCCCTCATTCAAACTAGGACAAAATTAAACAGGTACATTCTTGTTCATGGCAACAGTGATTGGTGTTTTACGAGACTCTCCTTGAATCAAATTATTCAATCCTTCTCTACAAAGTACACATTATTTAATCTGACTCTCCATACATAGAAATATTTACACTGCTGCGTTATCAGACATTCTTTTTCGAAATGAACGCGGAGATCAGAAGCTGTGCGATCTCTCTCATACTATTGCCATTCTTATAAAAGGAAATCATACTAAAATATAACAGTAATTAGTGTACAGACGATAATACGAAAATACAGTAACTAATGTGCAAACGATAATCCGAACTACTTTTTTTTTCAAATAAATCTGTACCCAAGAAGTTAACCCTCCCTTTATTACACATGGTTCATTGTAGGCAAATTCAAATATCAGCATTTCCAGTTGTAGATGGTTTTATATTACTTTTATAATTCGTAAGCCATTCAGCTTCCTAACAAAAACGTATATTTCCAATACTTTTGTTACATTAATTTTAAATTGGCGGCGATTCTTCTAATAAATGCCATTGTAAAACGCGACACATTTTAGTGTTGGTTTTTCTGACACGAAAAGAGATAAGAAAGTAGAACCATATAGAAAACTGTCTGCCAATAAAGCTCGGGATTCTGTCAAGATAATCGCGAGGGATCGACCAAGTTACAAAACTAAAGTTCGTACAGCCATTATTAAACCTAAACTTTCGATTTACGTTCCTATCGACCCGATTTGCTTCACGGCCAATAGGGTATACATGCTAAGAAACGGGTTTTAACATCGTCGAAAAGCGCCAGTTTCGCTATTTCCGGACAGAGTCCCACAAGTTCGTGAAATCCTATAGCAAATATAAAACGTTATTCTAAGGAAACTAGAAGATTTGAAAATGAGATCGAAAATAGTTAAAGCGGGATTTATTATTCTGGAAAGGAAGCGACGTTGATTACTTTATGATGCAAAATTGGAAAATAATTTTAGTAGTTTCTGTAACCATTCTCGTGATGTTTATTCGCATGAATTTAGGCATGTTCTAAACGAGAAAAAGTCTCAGGAAACTCATTTTAGTTACGTTTTAATAACCTTAATTAAGATTAGATTGCAGTTGATTTTTAAGTCATAATTAAGTTTTTTTAATGGCATATATGTAGATTTTTCCAACCCAATTTATTTTACATGAACATTTAAATTGTTTTTTGTGTTTCGTCAACTCATATTTTATTGCTTGCTAATCCTGTGTTTGATGAATAATTCATATTCATTATGTATTAATTGCAACTTCTTCAAGCGGCCTAAACTGGCAACAGAAGAATGTTTTGATTCCGTTTGCCCCGGATTTTGGTAATACTCCACTGGAGATGAACTGCCCAAGCCGATTTAATTTAGTTAAGAGAATTTGAGTCGAACGAATCGTTCGTAATGGATTACTTTCCATAGAAATCCTTCGTAGGCGAATAGCACTCGTGATGAACTGAGTCGAAGCGGTAGTTTGTAATGAGTTCCCTGCTTTACTCGATTAAAGATGTATTGATTTGAAGATTGACGCAGACATCACAAATAACACATTCAGAAGGCTCAATAGAAATCAGGGATTTACATAAAATATGATTCAACTCTGCTTTAAGAACACAAACTAACGGAACAAACAATGTGGATGCAGAAAAGGCATTTTTCCTGTTAGCTCATTGAAAGAGTCAGTTAATAAGGGATGTACTCAGAAATGTACGGAGGTTGTAAATTTCATACTCCGTTGAAACTAAAATTAAATATTCATAATTTGCAAAAACCAATTTTCATACATTTTTATAATTAGGAGCTGCATAAATTTAAGTAAACAAAACCCATTCTCTCATAACTAATTAATAGATCTAGCCAGTAAAAAATAATTATTCGATCGTGCTTACTATTTAGCTAATATTTTCAACTTTATTGGGGTACCCATAAATAATGTCGTTTTGCTGGCATATACTTTTGGAGGGTTTCTTAGGGTTGGTATAGAATTGAGCTCATTCCAGTTTAGGTTGTTAAGGTGTATCATTGCGTTTTTAGTTGAGATCTGGAGAGTGTTAAATGTCCTTTACGAAATTAATAACGGTAAACATGAAGAAGCTCATATTATGTAAGCATTGTGTGCTCTTTCAGTTTAATGACTGTTATATAGTATACTGTCATATTGTACGGTTATATTGTATATTTTATATTGTACTGTTATATTGTATACTGTTATATTGTACTGTTATATGGTACTGTTATATTGCACTGTTATATTGCACTGTTATATTGTACTGTTATAATGTACTGTTATATTGTATTGTTATATTGTACTGTTATATTATACTGTTATATTATACTGTTATATTACACTGTTATATTGTACTGTTATATTTATACTGTTATATTGTACTGCTACGACTATCAATTCAATTTATGCAAAATGTTTAGTCGTTTGCAAGTGTCAATGATGGTTCAGCAAATTCCGTAGTGGCAATTGTGACCTTGAAGATGCTCCAAGAAGTGGACATTCCGTTGAATTTGATGAAGATTCTTTCCGGATTATTGTGGAAGAAGATCCTCGTCGAAGAATCACGGCAATTTTAGAAAGGATGAATGCTTCTTTATCAGTAATTCAAATCCACTGGAAAATTTCAGCATGCTGGTGTATGCGTACCCCATGTGCTCAGTAATGAGAACAAACTGCAAAGTTCCTCCGTATCGTTTTTTGACCGTATCATAACGGAAGACGCGTAATGGGTTCTCTATTGTGACCAAGAATGTTGAAGAAAATAGCAGCAGAACTCTGCACGTTATCTTCAGGTTCAGATTATGTTCAGGCGATCAAAAGGGTCAAAGTCATAAAACTAAAGACTTAGATAGCTTTGTCGAATTTCTAGATGGAAATCTTTTATAAACTGAGTTGCTTGCTTTTTTCTCCTTGGAATTGAAATTGTTTTCTCTCCACTCACTCAAACACACAGTTGTGTCAGTAGTTTTTCAACTATCCAGTTTATGAGATAGATCTCCATGCAAAAATGGTACCAATGACTTAAACCTTTCTTCAAGCAAGCCATAATACTGAAATTGTCAGCTACTATCCCTTTTAAGAAATGGCCTGCAAAAGTTTATTGTGTGGTCAACATAACCGATTGAAAGTAGAAATTGCAGAAAAACATCCTGTTTTGATCATCAGGAAAGGTGCTATCCTCTAACATGAAAACGCGAGACCACATGTTGAAAGGATCGCTTAACAAAAAATTAGGAAGTTCGAATGGGAAGTCCTTCTCCATCGTCCATACTCACCAGACCTTTCCCCATCTTTACAGATCTTACAGCACTTTCTTATTGGAAAAAAAAAACTAAATTCTTAGGAAGAGGTCGAAAGCGCATTGTTGATTGTTTTGACTCCAAAGCCCCAAAAATTTTTAAAACTTGGAGAAAAACTTAATAATTAGATGGAGGAAGATCAGAGAAAACTATGATGACTTGATAGTTGATAAACTGCCGTTTTTTAAAATTATACCAAATATCCATCTTGCGTAAAAACTGTTTAAATACCATAATACATGATAAAAGTTGTGTACAACTGTAAATATTCAATATGAAAATTGTTGCAGCCTAGAAAACATATTTAAACACATTTCTATAGAGCAAGAATGGCCAACACTCGGCACTCGTGCCACAGTGTGGCATTGCGGAGTTTTAACAGTGGCACGCGAACTTATTAAAAAATTAATAATTATTTAGAATTAAATGTTTCAAGTTATATTCATTTTTATTTTATACAGAACCTAACTAAATGAACCTTTAAAAATGTTTATTAGCAACGAAATCTAAGTTTGTACTTGTGTTTTATTTATTATATTATTTTTTTTATCTATACTACTCAGACTTACATGAAAAAAATGTGCTATTTGCATAAAAATGTAATAATAATCTTATAAATAACATTTTTTCATCTTTTTATATTTTTTTAGTATGTTGGAAGTGGCACGCATAACTTTTTTTACCCAGATTGTGGCACTCTAACCAAAAAGGTTGGCCACCCCTGCTGTAGAGCTTTAACATCTCATGAAAGATAACATTCAAATTTTAATCCTAAGATAGTTTGAATTTATTTTTTAGTTGCAATAAGATATAACTTTAAATCTCCAAGTGATTTTGACGAGATATCTCGTCCATCAAGATTGTCCTAATTTCACTAATGACAAGATATCTCGTCATTATTAAGGTATTGAAGTTGTTATAGATTTTATGACGAGATCAAGGTTTTTTTTCTAAAGGCCAGTTATCTTGTCCATCAAGATGTGGTAGGTTTTTTGCTAATGACGAGATACCTCATACATTTAACCTCCAGGAGGGTTAAGTAAAAGCATGTTTTATTTTAATTGAATTTATTACTTTAACTAGAAAAATACCCGACCTTACTCGGCTTGAATCGGTTAAGTCTAGATTGAAGACAATGTCTTTCTCGTAGAATAAAATAATATTTCAACACCGCCATAATTTGTACAACTTACTTTGGACACAAATCCTACACCTGCATATCCATTCATGTAATACATTTCGCACAACGCACCCATGCTGTATGACAAAGCTACAGAATGATGAAAGGTGACACTAAGGTTACTACTACAAAAAACAATTTTGAGGGAGATTTGGAATTCCCTTTCTGAAGGTATTTTCGTGTTCAACTTTTTTTTTCACTGACAGGACTTGGCTACTACAAGGCCGAAAGTGATGGTCACTTGTGAAGGGGCACCCAGTGGATTGACCAGCATTGCCCTTAACAAAGGACAGCACAATTTAACATCCATGCCCTAAGCCCGGATTCGAACCAGTGACCTTCCGACCCAGAGTCCAACACCTTGACCACTAGACCAGTTGGTCGATATTCGTATTCAACTCAATTAATAAAAATGATGATTTACGGTGAGTTCTCTAGCACTCATAATAAAAAAAAAATATATATATATATATATATATATATACATTTTTTTTTTTTTTTTTTTTTACTTGTGGCACTCTTGAATCAAGCATGCGACATTGTCGAATTTCGCCATCTTCTTCTGTCATTATCACAAAGAATTTTTAATGTTTGAAAAGTTATAGTTCGGATTTTTAAACATTATTATATTTTCTTTCAATAATTGCATAATTACACTGAAGATTTGCTTTATTCTGGCTTACCTACCACTTTAAGTCGAATCCTTTGTGGTGGTGTTGCGTGTGATGAAAAGAAAATGCAATTTATAAAAAGAATATTTAAAACAGAAAACAGCGAAATAAAACAAAATAAAAGTTGTCGGTAAAAACGTTGTTCTTAAGATATTAATTCGTGATTCTTTTTTTTTTCTCTTGATCTCGCACAGTTGCGACAACTTACAACTAAAAAAGTGCACGCAATTTGAAATAAGAAATTAATTGAAGAAACAGAAAATATCACTGCACGCGATCAATCAACACGAGTTTCCGTTGCTTTCCGTTCGTTGAAAAATATCGTCTGAAATCGCTTACATTGAGCAAAGAACAAAATAAGACTCGAAATAAAGTATCAGAAATGCAATTCCATACAAAAAAAAATATTTTTTGAAAATAAAATTGCTTTTTCAGCAGTACCGGTAATGCAATCCAATTAGTCGTAATTATCGAAATACGTTCCAGTTTTTTGAAAACTACGAAATTATGGTTGATTTAAGACCCAGTGCACACATCCGGTTTTTCAACGTGCGGCACTGAAGCCCAACTATGCACACATAACCGTGAAATGACGCACGAACTCATTTCACGCCATTTGCGATAAATATTCTATCGAAGAACGTGTTTATTTCGCTTACTTGGTGTAAAAAAACTATACTTTGAAACACACAAAATAGACGTTACTGGTTACAACCATTTATTCATTATTATTTACATTTCATTTGTTTATGAAAACAAGGTACTTCAGAACGGAGACTAATGTACGGCTACCGTGCGGCGCCATGGGGTACTGCGGTACAAATTGCACGCAAGTTGGACGTGCGGCACTGGAGGCATGTGTGCACTGCTCCATTGGATCTAATGTATCTCACACCGCACTTGCATTGCGGCAGAGGCTCTGCACGTTAAAAAACCGGATGTGTGCACCGGGCCTAAGTATACTTATTCAGGTACTTTAGAATGAAACTTATCTAAATATGAAAATGAAGAAAATTTTAATATGCATTCACTAAACAAATATATGATGCATAAAATAAAGCACATTGTAATCCAATATCTATATAAATAAGAATGGAGTGTTTGTTTGTACATTCAATAATTTCGACCCATTTCAAGTTTTCTATCCGTTTTGGACCCTTCTGATGCCAAATCCGCCATTTTCGCGTTTCGTGTCTGTCTGTCTTTCTGTATGTTTGTATGTATGTGCCCTATACACGTCCACGCGGTTTAATATATTTTCATGGAAATTTACATACAGTGAGTACTTATCTTCATTTAGTGAGTGACATTGGATGATAAAGTCTTTCTGTTCTATATTCGATTTTGTGTTTGTACAGGCATCACATGAATTTTATTAGAGATATTTGATTGCAATGTGTGTGTGTGTGTGTGTGTGTGTGTGTGTGTGTGTGTGTGTGTGTGTGTGTGTGTGCGTGCGTGCGTGCGTGCGTGCGTGCGTGCGTGCGTGCGTGCGTGCGTGCGTGCGTGCGTGCGTGCGTGCGTGCGTGTGTGTGTGTGTGTGTGTGTGTGTGTGTGTGTGTGTGTGTGTGTGTGTGTGTGTGTGTGTGTGTTTTATTTTATACCTTATGTATTAGTTTAGAGAATGCAATATTAAACATTAATTTATTGTTGTAGTTAGATGAGTTTTATGCTAAAACACCTGAGTAAGTATACTTAAATCAACCATAATTTGGTAGTTTTGGAAAAATTGGAATGTACATTGAGTATTACGATTACTTTGATTGCTTTACCAGTACTGCTGAAAAGCATTTATTTTTCAAAAAATTATCTTTTCTATGGAATTTCAGCTCTGATACTTCATTAATTTCGAGTCTTTTTTTTTTTTTTAAGCAATGTAAACGAATTCCGAACAGACGATATTTTCCAACAAACGAGAATGCAGCGAAAACTCGTGCTGGTTGATCACGTGCAGTAATATTTTCTGTTTGGCTTGCTCTGAATTAATTTAGCATTTCTAAATTTTGTGCACTTTTTAGTTGTAAGTTGGGCAACTGCGAGATCAAAAGACAAAAAGGAATCACAAATTAATATCTATAGAACAACTTTAACCCGACATCTTTTATTTTGTTTTATTTCGCTGTTTCCTGTTTTAAATTTTTATTGTTTTAAAAAATGCATTTTCCTTCTCATCACACGCAACACCACCACAAAGTATACGACTCAAAGTGGCAGAAAGTCAGAATAAAGTAAATTTTTAGATAAATTATACCATTATTGAAAGAATAATGCTGTTATTGAAAAAATAATTCGCGAAATTCGACGATGTCGCATGTCTGATGCACGAGTGCCACAAGTAAAAAAAATATTGTTTTGTTGACTGTGAATGCGAGAGCACTCGCCGTAAATTTGACATATTTATTGATTGAGTTGAACGTGAAAAGAACTTAAGAAAGGGAATTCCAAATATACCTCAAAATTGTATTTTGTAGTAGTAACCTTAGTGTCACCTTTCATAATTTTGTAGCTTTGTCATACAACAAGGGTGCGATGTTCGTGAAATGTATTAGATGAATGGATATACATGTGTAAGTTTTGTATTCTAAGTAAATCGTAGAAATAATACAAATTGCGAAAGATGCCTGTACAAACACACACACATAAAATCGAACATAGAACAGAAAGACGGACAGACAGACTAACGCTACCAAGTTCACTCACTAAATGAAGATAAGTACTCACAGTATGCAAAGATTAATAAAAATATATTAAACCGTGTGGACGTGTATAGGGCACATACATACAAACATACAGAAAGACAGACAGACACGAAACGCGAAAATGGCGGATTTGGCATCAGAAGGGTCCAAAACGGATAGAAAACTTGAAATGGGTCGAAAATATTCCATGTACAAACAAACACTCCATTCTTATTTATATAGATTCGTTATTTTATAGTTCACAGAAATTATTTACAAATTCCTGATCTTATGTAATCACCCGCATTTTGGTTATCACCTGCTACGGTAATGGCAATTTTTAATTAATGTCGTACAAGAGCAACACAACGGGCTATTGCTGACGGTCCGGGATCAATCTACTAAGGGAAAGATTCGAGGACAACACCAAGTAATTTTGAACCACGGGCAGATGACGAGGGAACACCTCAGCTGGCACCTCACTCTCCAAACTTCCACGCCAACCCAACGTGAAGACTTTTAGCCACGACAGATTTAAGCTGCACTGCTGCCTCTACACCATACGCTTTCAAACATCCATGCACTGACCCGAATTCAAACCAGGAACCTTCCAATCTAGAAGATAATAAACTTAACCTCCAGACAGGTTGATCGGCACACCTGCTATGGTATTTTTATGTATTACAATTTCATCTTATTGCTATAGTACAGTTTTACTTTTCAATATCAAAAGAATAATTAAATTTGTACATTTTTTTAATTATATATAGGTTTTCAATATTTTTAAGCACTAAGGTAGTGGAGAAATATTCCAATTTATACTATTAACTATCATACTTTATTGCGTAGTTTAACTATCATAATATTTAGTGTGTAGTTGTTCGATGCTTAAACAACATAAAACAGAAACAAAAATGCTTTCAGTGAGAATTAAATTAATCTTGTTGGAGAACACAAGCAATGTTGAATGCAAAATTAATTTACTATTCCCAGGAATAATGAATAAATATACTATTATAAACTTGTGGGGTTTTTTAATTTGTGATTAAATTCTATGAGGTATGGGGATTTAGAAAAGATTTCATTTTATGTGTTTAAATTTAAATGCATTTCTCCCCGCATATCACATTTTAGTAAAAAAAAAAGGCAAAACCAAAAATGAATGATTTACTAAAGGAATCCAGATTTGAATTAAGCAGACGTTAATAGAACTTTTGTGAGCACTTCAATTTTCATTCCAGGCAAGATTTCATTTTTGCAAGAAAATTCGGTGCAGCAGAGAAAATATTAGAAAAAGGCTAGTTGATAAGGTGCTTCAAAATGCAACGAATCTCCGGTTTTGAGAGAACTCCGTATAATCATTAAGAAGTAGAAGATAAAACAACTTAACTCAATTATTTTTGAAACGGTACAAATTATCCACTGTAAATTTCTTTCGAATCCATTTATTCCATTTTTCAATCTTTACTGAGGAAAAAAGATTCTCGATAATTTGCTTACCCTCAATGAAGGGACAAGACTAGGAGAATAAAGAAAGATTGTTCGATACTTTTATAGTTGATAGTTTGCGAAGAGTCACTTCAAGACTATGTGAGTAACCTCTTCTGAGATGACCATGTAAATTGTCACGACTCTTATCTTTTTATACTGAAAGGATCTATATCTGGCATCGTTATTTTCCAACCGGAATTTTTTACACCTTTTCACCGGTTTACTATCGGATCACAATTATTGTTAAACTAGCAAAATACCCGACCTTACTCGGTTTGAATTGGTTTACTTAAATTGAAGAGATAATCAAAATATATAATGACTTACGTTTTTTGTAGAGTAAAAAAATTATTTGAATACCATTCGCAATCTTTATAATTTCTACAACTGACTTTGGACACAAATCCTACACATGCATATCCATTCATGTAATACATTTCACATACATCGCACTCTTACTGTATGACAAAGCTACAAAATGACTACTACAAAAGACGATTTTGAGGGAGATTTGGAATTCTATTAGTTAAGTTCTTTTCATGTTCAACTCAATTAATAAAAATTACGATTTACGGAGAGTGCTCTCGCACTCAAAGTCAACAAAACAATATTTTTTTAGTTGCGGCACTCTTGCATCCGGTATGTGACATTGTGAAATTTTGCATTCTTATCCTGTCATTATAACAAGGAATTTTTTAATGTTTGAAAAGTTCTAGCTCGGATTTTTTAAACATTGTTATTCTTTCAATAACGGCATTATTCATTCAATAACGGCATTATTCGTTAAATAATGGAATAACTACACTTAAAAATGTACTGAAAATTTATTATGACTTACCTGCCATTTTTAAGTCGAATACTTTGTGGTATTGTTGCGTGTGATGAAAAGGAAAACACATTTATTAAAATAATAAATATTTAAAACAGAAAGCTGCGAAATAAAACAAAATAAAAGATATCGGAAAAAATTGTTCTAAAGATATTAATTTGTGATTCATTTTTATCTCTTGATCTCGCGCAGTTGCCACAACTTACAACTAAAAGTGCACATAATTTAGAAATGTGAAATGAATTCAAAGCGAAAGAAACAGAAAATATCACTGCTCGCGTGATCGTGTTCATTCCCGTTAGTTGAAAAATATCGTCTGTCCCAAATATTCGGAAATCGTTTTCATTGCACAAAGAACAAAGATAAGACTCGAAATAATTAAAATATCAGAACTGAAATTCCATAAAAAAAATTTGAAGAATAATAACTTTTTTAGCAGTACTGATAAAGCAATCGAAGTAATCGTAATATTCAATATATATTCCAATTTTTCCAAAACTACCAAATTATGGTTCATGGGACCGGGAAGGCAAAATTCGACTAAAAAATCAATTTCTATTTTATTGCTCCTGAATATAGTTCAAAATCTCCTCTTTCCAATGATATATCACACTAGGTAATAGAATAAGAGTAAGTTTGAAAATTATGCACGTTTCCAATAAGCACTTCACATCTGACACGGCCTTTCAAATGTAAACAAACCGTTTGTGGACATTTCTAATCTTTGTTGCTCAACAATGCATATTATATTTTTTACTTTACTTTACTCAAATTATTTTCGATAATCTGGTAACAGTACAGTTAACTGTAACATTTTGTTTTTTTCTAACTATTTTTATTAATTTTACCATGCGATATAAGTGTTATGTACTCAGTAGTATCATAAGCATAATATGTATAGGTTTTGAGTACGAGTGTGCTAAATTTAAATATGCGCGTGAAAACTTGGTAAATCTATTCTTTTCTCATCCATTCACTTCGATTCAAGTATCGGGAAAAACGAGTGCTTTTCAGGGCTACTTTTGCGTTACCTTCTCTTTAGGATATCGTATTACGCTAGCGGAATGTGGAAATGCTTTTTCCCCAAGCAAGTTCGAAGGGACGCTCTGACGTCAACTTCCTCCCTGGACTTTAAGCTAATCGGGAGCAAGCAGGTCATCTTCGATTAACGAATGGGAAGAAACTATGTTCCCTCAACTAAACCCTGATCGGAGGTGATAAAGCTCCTGGACAAAAGGGGAAAGCACACACTTCCTCCTAAATGCAGAGCCGAACGGGTACGGACCCCGGCCAACTGGTGCTCTGTGAAAAAATGGCTAATTTCCTTGTTAAGCCATGCTTTTGTTGATTCTTGCATCTTGTTCGCGGTGAGCTCACCTTCATTTTATTTTTTATTCCATCGACTAGTTCGAGTCTATTCCCCTGATCGAATTTTGCTTTATTACATTTCTTTTGAGTAAAATGTGCTGTTGTGTTTAATGTGCTTTAATTAGTATTCGCGTTGTAACTAAATCCATCGATTCTATTGTATCGGTATTGCTGAATGTTAGGATTGTATTTTTTTCATTGACGTACGTATAACCTAGATGTTTTTATAATTGTTTAATAAATATAAAATGTATTTATTTGTTAAAATTAGGCTTTCTTCATTTTCCCTTAAATACACTTTCAGTGCTTAATGTATCCCTTGTATGTCTGAGTCATCACCCCTTGCTTTGAGCAGGGATAGCGTAGGCCTTGGTCACCAAATTTAAACATCTTTTTATTCAATTCAAGATAAATATAACCACTATAAATAATCGATCACGTTTTGCAAAAATGTTGAGGTATTGCCCTACTGTTAACGCTGGCTATTAATAAGGATAATAATCCTTAACTAATGAACTAAAAAGGGACCCAACATGTTAGCACTTTCCGAGACATGACATTTGATCCATTATGGACTAGCAATAAGGATAAATGTTGGTTTTCTGCATAATATGCAACAATCTGTCTGGGCAGAATATTTTTATTTACTGTCAAGTAACTTAAATCCAAATCACGGTCTTTGCCCAGTTGGGAATGAAAGCTGGTGGAAATTTCAACGTGCTGTAGCTAAAAGTGATGTGTATTACCATGATAAACACACACATATTGCCTTGCCTTATACTGCCTACATTTTGAAGACAATTAAATCAAATTTCAGAGACTTGGCGAATCCAGAATTGTTGAAAAAATGTGTTCACGGAAAGACTCAAAACCCAAATGAATCGGTGAACAATGTGATTTGGACTCGCGTTCCAAAAAATGTGTTTGTAACCATCCAAACTTTAAAACTGGGAGTGTTTGATGCTGTTTCCTGCTGCAACAGTGGAAATATTATAAAGTGTTATACATTATCTAGAGTTAAAATCAGTCCAGGCTGCCATTTTATACAAATTTTTGAGAAAACTGGACTAAGACCGTGTTATCGATGGAGAACGAAAACTCTCCGAATACAGTAAAAAGGCCCGCCATAGAAAGAAAAGCATAAAAAAAATTGAAGATACATGTATTAAAAATGAAAGAGATCACCCTTTATATAAATCAGGATTTCATTGAGGTTAGACGTAAAATTATTTATAAAAATTCATTTGAAATGTTTAAATCCATTTTTCTCAAAACTTAGATTTTTAAGATTCATGCCCCATTTTCTCAGAATCTACTGAACATAATGACTTAATATTTTTATGACATATTTGTGTTATATCTCTAAAGATTTTAACACGGGCATTTTTTGATTTTTTGAAAATTGGATTTTTTAGAAATTTAAATGTGTTAAAAAATGCTATCTAAAAAGTGATATTCAGTTAAAAATTTCTATAAAATTAAAATTTTTAAATAAAAAAAAGTGAGCTGTTAAAGTTTGTATAACATATCAGTCTAACCACCATAAAAATTTTGTGTTGATTACTATTATAGTTATTGAGAAAAAAGGTCTTGAATTTCGTGAATTTAACATGGAGGAGATAGGGCCTTCCCGGTCCCCTTAAGTATACTTACTCAGGTGTTTTAGCATGAAACTCAACTAAATATACCAATAAAGAAATGTTTAATACTGTATTCACTGAACTAATAGATAATGTATAAAATAAAATACATTGCAATCAAATATCTCAATACAATTCATGGGATGTCTACACAAACACACAAATACAAAATCGAACATAGAACAGAAAGACGGACAGACTTTTGCAACCAATTCCACTCACTAAATAAAGATAAGTACTCACTGTATGCAAATTTCCATGAAAATATATTAAACCGTGTGGACGTGTATAGGGCACATATTTACAGACAGACAGACAGACACCAAACGCGAAAAGAGCAGATTTGGCATCAGAAGGGTCCAAAACGGATAGAAAACTTGAAATGGGTCGAAAATATTGAATGTACAAACCAACACTCCATTCTTATTTATGTAGATTTGTTTTCAGTCCCGATGACAAAGGCTATTTACTTCATGTGTATGAAAAGTTTTTATTCTACAACTATAGTAGTTAAAGATGGCACTAGTGTTTCTACATTGGAACGTGTTTACATATTAAGAACAAGGGGTCACTTGGTTGTTTTTCAAACACGATTTCAGCACTTCGCAAATTAAAAATTCCAAAGAAAATAAATTCCAAACGGATATGATACTAGTTAATTGGTCAACGCGGATTAGATTGAGCACCAAACATCACCAAAACGAGGAAAAACAATTTAATTTAATTTAATCCTGATATGATATCATGCCAGATCATAAGTAGCGGATGTAAAATCTTCACTCTGTGCCTGGTTTGTTTGTTTACACTAAAAATCCCTCTCATTGAGTCGTCAACTCAACAGTTAAAATTATTTTTAAGTTATCTATATAAATAAGAATGGAGTGTTTGTTTGTACATTCAATATTTTCGACCCATTTCAAGTTTTCTATCCGTTTTGGACCCTTTTGATGCTAAATCTGCCCTTTTAGCGTTTGGTGTCTGTCTGTCTGTATGTCTGTCTGTATGTCTGTCTGTATGTCTGTATGTCTGTCTGTATGTATGTATGTATGTATGTATGTATGTATGTATGTATGTGGCCTATACACGTCCACACGGTTTAATATATTTTCATGGAAATTTACATACAGTGAGTACTTATCTTCATTTAGTGAGTGACATTGGATGATAAAGTCTTTCTGTTCTATATTCGATTTTGTGTTTGTGCACGCATCACATGACTTTTATTGCAGATATTTGATTGCAATGTATTTTATTTTATGCATTATGTATTAGTTTAGTGAATGCAATATTAAACATTTTATAATTGTTATATTTAGTTGAGTTTCATGCTAAAATACCTGAGTAAGTATACTTAAATCAACCATAATTTGGTAGTTTTGGAAAAATTGGAATGTATATTGAATATTACGATTACTTCGATTGCTTTACCAGTACCGCTAAAAAAGTAATTATTCTTCAAAAAATTAATTTTTTATGGAATTTTAGCTCGGATATTTCAATTATTTCGAGTCTTATCTTTGTTCTTTGCGCAATGAAAACGATTTCCGAATATTTGGGACAGGCGATATTTTTCAACGAACGGAAATGAACACGATCGCGCGAGCAGTGATATTTTCTGTTTCTTTCGCTCTGAATTAATTTCACATTTCTAAATTTTGTGCACTTTTAGTTGTAAGATGTGGCAACTGTGCGAGATCAAGAGATAAAAATGAATCACAAACTAATATCTTTAGAACAATTTTTTCCGACATCTTTTATTTTGTTTTATTTCGCAGTTTTCTGTTTTAAATATTTATTATTTTAATAAATGTGTTTTCCTTCTCATCACACGCAACACCACCACAAAGTATTCGACTTAAAAATGGCAGGTTAGTCAGAATAAATTTTCAGTGAATTTTTAAGTGTAGTTATGCCATTATTTAAAGAATAATGCCGTTATTGAAAGAATAATAATGTTTAAAAAATCCGAACTAGAACTTTTCAACCGTTAAAAAATTCGTTGTCATAATGACAGGATAAGATTGCAAAATTTCACAATGTCACATACCGGATGCAAGTGTATCACAATTAAAAATTATTGTTTTGTTGACTTTGAGTGCGAGAGCACTCGCCGTAAATCGTAATTTTTATTAATTCAGTTGAACATGAAAAGAACTTAACTAATGGAATTCCAAATCTCCCTCAAAATCGTCTTTTGTAGTAGTCATTTTGTAGCTTTGTCATACAGTAAGAGTGCGATGTATGTGAAATGTATTACATGAATGGATATGCATGTGTAGGATTTGTGTCCAAAGTCAGTTATAGAAATTATAAAGATGGCGAAAGGTATTCAAATAAATTTTTATTCTACAAAAATCGTAAGTCATTATATATTTTGATTTTCTCTTCAATTTAAGTAAACCAATTCAAACCGAGTAATGTCGTGTATTTTGCTAGTAAAACATAAATTTACCTAACTTAAATTGATCTAACTTACCTTTAAATATTCAGTTTAAAAGTATGTAATTTTTTATTTTACACCGTTAGCATAGAAAAGTATGTTCGTAGTTTGAGTTGTTTTTGTTAAGGGGTATTACAAAAAGCTAGATCTTTCATATTATTCTCAACAGCGAGTAAAGAAATTGATCTATCCAATATTTTGAATACGTGAACACATTTTAATTGAAAGGTATGGATGTTATGGTTACAAAAAATACTAACTGTAGAATCTATTTTTGTCGCCCTGTTGAACTCAACACATTACATAGCAATGGAACAGCTAAAAAATGTTTAGTTTGCAATTTAATATCTAGAGACTGGAATAAAAGTTTTAAAAGTGATATTTAATAAGAACAGTATTAGGTTCAGTGACTTTGCAAAGCGACCGGGATCTTGAAACATAAAAGATAAATAATCGCATTTAGCATCTAAAGATCCCTCTCAGGAGGTAAGTACTTCAAAACAAAAACAAAAAATAGATAGAAAAGGGGAAGGGGACATCCAGTAACGGAGTGTAAAAACAGTGTTTCTCATAGGAGCTTCCGGGATTTGATTAATTAGTCGGAAAACCTGACGAGTCAGTAACTTAGAGAAAAGTGGTGCGTCGCACAAACTGCAGTGTTTCCAATTACCCAGCAAAATTGCCAGATTGCCTCTGCAATGACAGCAGCAGGATTTACCGACAGCCAGAGAGGTTGCTGGAGCAGAACCGCGCTTGATTTTAATGATCTGAAGGCTGCCATCAGATAGGAAATTTCGCGTCTGATTGACTCGACGATCGATGAGTTTATAAAGCTATTTCGAGGCTCCTTTTGGCTCACAGTTCTTCAGCCCCAAATCTATTTACTAGAAGTAATTTGGTGAACATGTGGTTGCATTTAAAACCACCAAGAGAAAGCACAGTTCCAATTCATCCAAAGAATAACTTTTCGAATAACCATTTATTTAAACATAAACTTGAGTTTGTTTACTATTAAGTAAACTATTAAAACTATTAAATTATTATTTAAACTATTATTTTACTATTAAGTAAACAGTCCCAAGGTTCTTCTTCTCTGTGGGTGAAAAGTGCCTTTTGCAAGTCATAAAATCGGGAATAAAAACATTTACGTGATTCGCAAAATATCTAGTAATATTATTTTTTTAAGTCTTGGATATGAGAGATTTTTATTAGTGCAAACAAACCAATCAGACATTAAGATATTTTACTTCCGCTACTCAAATGCTCTTCCATGATACGTATCGGGTCTTTCCATTGGGGATTGATCCCGCACCGTTATCAATAGCCCATTGCGTTGCTCCAGTACGAAGTTAATTCAAATACTCACCTACCTACCTATGATACGTATCGGGAGCTAAATCTATTAATATATAGCTTATCGCCATTTTGGTGATGTTTGGTGTTTAACATAACTGCCGTTGACAGTTCAACTATCATGTATCAATTCGGAATTCATTCCTCGGAATATTTATTGTCGAAGTGCTGGAACCGTATTCGAAAATCAAGTGACGTCAGTTTCGGAATACAAACAGGAAATATGAATTCTGCCGCAGAAACACTCCAACCTCCTGTCAACTTGCATTTAGTTTGACAGAAAATGCCTCTCATACACTGAAGAATATCTTAATCCATGTCCTTATGTAAGAGTTAGTTCTTAGCAAGTGGAAATTGGAATCTGATTATAGAGTCCAATGTTCTGATACATTTAAATTTTTATAAACACCTCTTAATGGGCACTTTTTCTCATGTTAACATAGTAGCATACTGCATAACAGATAAAGACACACAAAATAGGAGAATCACCTTCAGAAATAAAGCCATGCGTTATTTTTTCATTTCAGCACTTGCCTTTAAATCAGCTACCACCTCATTTCAGCTCTGCATAGTATGGTAAGTAAAATACAAACGAATTAAATAAACAGAAAACACAACTAGTATTGGAAACGCGGCTATATTACCTGTCAGCAAAAATCAGAACAGTTAAGTTTCAATATGGCATTTATTTGAGTAATCGCTATTTTCCATAACGGCGGTGTAGGAAATCCTCTACAGCAATATGAAATTAAAATATAGTTTACATTACATTGCAACCTGCAGTTTTCATGTATAACTTCTAATCAGTGGCCAGCTTGAACAACAGAATATGCATATGTTAGCGTACCTAAAATTATTTTTTCTAATGGCGGGCACATTTGACCGAAGTCATTGGCCACTACAAGGCCGGAAGTGATGGCCACTTGTGAAGGAGCACCCAGTGGGAGGACCATCATTGCTCCTAACAATTACTTCGTAATTTTGCACCATGTTCAGATGACGAAGCAATACCTGAGCTGGTATACGCTTACAAACATCCATGCCCGAACCCAGATTCGAACCGGGGACCTTCCGATCTAGAGGCTAACACCTTAACCACTATACCGGTTGGTCGGCAGTGTACCTAAAATGACATTACATATTTGTATTACTGGTTTTTACATGTTTTGTTTGAAGACAATAGCATACTTCTTGGAAATCTTGTGAAGTTCAGAGTTTTTATGTTTACGTCTGTTCCATCTGAAGTTAAGACTATTACGGTATGAGAAGGATTTCCTACGTAACAAATAAACCCGACGTAAAAAGTATATTTCCTCTACCTGAATACTATCACGTGATACATATTGGGGTTACCTTAAAATGTAGTTCATCGCCGTTTTGGCAGAGTTTGATGTTTGATCTAATTGAGTTTACCGATCAACTATCATAATCGATTCGGAATTTTTTCTTCGGAATATTTTTGACATGGTGAAATCGTATTCAGAAAACAAGGCAAGCACGAAAACATACTTTTTGACGCTATTTTAATGAGGTAGCGTGCCCTACATGATGAGGCCGAGCAATGAACTCTTTTCTTGTTTGCAATGCGATAGTTTTGTGAGTGAGGCAAGAGCCTATGTCATACATACACTTTTGTGTGCGAAACTTTTCCGCATCACCCTATAATCAGACGTTTTACTGTTTATTGGACGTACGAACGCCATTTACACCACCACAACCTATTTAAATTTTATGCAGATAGTACACTCACTGCCAAAAGTTAAACACGGAGAGGAAAATGTTAATTTCCAGAAGCCAATCTGAATTTCAGAGGTTTCAATTTGCTGCAGAGGTAGATGGAAGTATGCAAATGTGTTATGTATTATAATACAACAGCCAATCACCGTTTCGTGTCAAGAAATATGCAAAAATGGCAGTCGTATAAGAAGCCAGCATTGTGCAGGGTTAGAGGAGTTGCATGTTAGTGCTGATAAAAAGTGTTTAGAACTTTCGTACTGTAGGATTGGTCTCCGCCATAACCCCTTTCGCCCAATAGGAGTTCCTTCCTAAAGCGCCCTCTATATAGCAGTTACTTCCTCATAGATAGCTGCTAAGATGTCACGCTGACAAGATGTGTTAGGTTTTTCTAGCTAAGATGTAACTCTCAGATGTTATTTAATGTTTTCCTTGACGTTAAGGGAGATCCAAACCCAATTTTCGAAAAAAAAATTAAAAAAGTGTTCTTTGGTTTATTGGATAAAACGATGCATCAGAAATTCAAGAACAAACGGACAAAATTTCAGAGTCAAAGGAAATTGCTACGAGATGCTTTTTAACTTTTATTTGACCTTCCAACTACATAATCGATTACCAACCATTGGCTTCGGTTGAACATTTGTACAGTACGATTAGTTTTCAAGACAGGCGTGTTTCTATGGCTTCCAGGAGACGAATGGCAGATAGTGAGCGCTGGCGTTTTGTGGAACGCCTTGAAGCAGTACACTCAATCACTGATGTTGCTCTTTAGTTTGACGTTCATCATTCCGTCATTTTACGACTATGGAAACAATTCCAAACAAGACAAACAGTTATCCAAAGACCTGTGACCGGCCACCCGAGGGTTACAACCCCCGCGGAAGATCGATATATTGCTGTTGTAGCGAAGCGGAATCGAAGAGTGACCTCCACGCGTGTGACATCTATGGTTGCAGCTTCCATTGGTAAGACGACATCTGCCGCTACTGTACGCCGAAGTCTATACATTAATGGACAATATACCAGGGTACCACGAGTCTGTGTTCCTCTATCCGTCCAATCCAGAGGGGTACGATTAAAGTGGTGTCGGCAACATGTTAATTGGACTGTGTCTGATTAGGCTAACGTTATGTTCACGGATTAGTCGAGATTTGCCTTGGAGCCAGATGACAAACGTATAAGGGTCTGGAGAGAACAAGGCACATGCAATCGGTCCCAGAACATCATCGAGCATCGCGCATTCCGAAGTGGAAGCGTCATGGTGTCGGCCGGGATTTCGTTTGGATATCGCACCGACATGTACATCTATAAACGAGGTTCTGTGACGTCTGTCCGGTATCGGATGAAATCCTAGACCCCACTGTGAGATTGTGCGCTGCAGCAGTTGGTCCTTCTTTCGTTTTAATGGATGATAATGCGCGTCCTTTAAGGCAAGCCGCACACCGGAGAGACCGCAAAGCGACGCGCGATAAGTAGTCGACAGAACGTCTGAACCCACAGGCTTCCACTCGCTATGTCCGCACACCAAAAAGACAGGCGACAGAGAGTCTCTTTCCGGTCGCTTTCCTCTAGTATCGCTTGTTGCCTGTCTTTTGTTGCGTGCAGCATTTTTCGGCGAGTCGCTTACGCGTCGCGCGATAATTGAAGTCAAGAACATGGGCAGTGTAATGATCAGGTTAATGTCATTTTAATATTCCAACTAACCACATTGAATTTCTTCATTAATATTAATTAGATTTCAAATTTGCTTGTTTTTCTGTTGAATTTCTCTCGCATTAAACCTATTATATATTTTCAATTTCATAATGTAAAGATGATTTATATGGTTTTTGAGTAAATACTCCTTTTTTAATATGAAATATAAATTTACTTGATTCAAGTAACCCTATTAAATAATCCTGTCTCCTATGTTAATTAAAAATTTTCTTATTAGTTATACTAGATTAAATACCCGGAATAGCACAGGGTTTTAAAGAAAATTATCTGACTCAAAGAACAATTTTTATCTCCCATAATCTTTTCTCAACATACTCCATTATCAGATGAGTGAATTCACTTTTACATTCCAAATAAAAATTCCATAAATACTCCTTTTTTAATATGAAATATTAATTTACTGGATTCAAGTAACCCTATTAAATTATTCTTTCTCCTGTGTAAATTAATAATTTCCTTATTTGTTATACTAGCTAAAATACTCTAAGCACAGGGTTTTTTAAAGAAAATTATCTGGCTCAAAGAACAATTTATTTTTATTACCTCCCATAATCTTTTCTCAACATACTCAATTATCAGATGAGTGAATTCACTTTTACATTCCAAATATAAATTTCATAAATATTGAATATTTATTCCAGATAATGTAAAGAATTCTGAGGGATCAATGTATAAAATTTCTCCATATGAATTGAACCAATGTAACAAAATGAAAAAATTAAAATGGGCAATTAATTATAAAGATTTATGTGTAAAATTTAAATGCTTCGTGATAATAAAGAAAAATTTTCATCGGGGGGGGGGGTCTCTTTAAATTTTTTATGAACAGACTACAATACTAAATAAGCATCTTGGAACAAAGCACGCTTTCATAATTGTAATAATTTGAGTGAATATATTTCGAGCATCTTCACTCAACACATGGCGAATGGTTTAAATTGGCCATGTGCGATTTGTAGCCACTCAGAATGTTTAAAACAAAATTACCGCTGATGCACGTCTAATGGTCAGTGGTCCAAGATGAAAATATTTGTCTGGTAATTATGATCCCAATCAGTAAGTATTGATATTTATTCAAAGGGAGGATGATTTTCAATATAATTCTGGGGTGAACTCAGTATGAGCAAAGTTTTAAACGTATTTGAATAAAATAACATACATCTTGTTCGGTATTTAATTTTAAATGTTAAACATAACAGAAAGAAAAATGCAATGTAAAATTTTGATTTAAATCAAAGTTATTTTTTAAAGAAAAATCACTTGGATTTAAATCGATATACTCTGATTAGTAATTACATAAAAAGGTATGATTGTGAAAGTCTCCCATTAAACTTTCTTGCATATTTTTTTCCAGTTGAACAGAGTTGTTCCATCATATCGTCATCCGAGGAATCCGCCATAATGTATGAATAAACAACAAACTTTGGCGGGTTTTTTTTGTAAACACATGAAATGCGCATGCGTCGAAACTGGTCGCCTGTTTCTGCGGTGTACGTATAATTTGTCGTCGCGTAGAGACATCCTCAGGGGACTAGAAACCTGAAATCGACTTCGTATCGCGTGTCTCTTTTCGGTCTCTCCGGTGTGCGGCTTGCCATAGAGCTGACATCGTCGACGACTACCTGGAGAATGAGGGGATTGCGCGTATGGCTTGGCCTGCGTACTCGCCCGACCTTAATCCCATTGAAAATCTTTGGGATGCCCTCAGTCCTGCTGTGTCTGCACGTTTTCCACCTCCAGATATTCTCACAGAGTTGCAAACTGCTCTACAGGAGGAATGACAATTACTTGACTCTGGGGTGGTTGATCACCTCATGGAAATTATGGTCATAAACTTTGTATGAGGATAAGGGGTGGTCACGTACCCTATTAATGTCGGTTTTGTTTATTTGTTTTGAATTTAAACATCATTTTGTTAATGACTCCAATACGACTTCATCTAATAATTAATGAAAATTCAATCTTGTTTTCATCTTTGTATTTAATTCTTTGTTTTGTTTCATGCATAAACCTATTTGCTCTTTCCTGATGCATTTCGTGTCAATCAAAGCTGTATTTGTCGTTTTTATCGCATTTTACCTTTCATGCTTAACTTTTGGCAGTAAGTGTACATTAAATACATTTGAGAATTCCGTTTTCAGACCAAATTTTACTTTTACTTTCATTTTCATTTAAAGAACCCTTTAGACCTATAGAAACTGAAGCCACGCACACAAAGCATTACGATTTAAGAGATTAAAGTCTTCAGCCAACTGCTAATCAACGTCATTGCAACACTACCTACTCGCAAATTCTTTGGAGTAGACTTAATTTGAAAATTCGCTTAGTGCTGAATAATTGATATTTTGTTAAACTAATCACTTTAATACATCTGAGCGTTTCCAAACGATACATCGAAGTAGGATTTGTATAATTAAATTATAAAGTTTGCCATTTCACAGAATACGTTCGATTGCAGGATATTTTGATAAGATTTGAAAATGGGAGAATGCGAAAATTGAATTCGAAATACAATCACTAAATGGAGAAATTAATTGAAGTATTAAATCAACCACCTTCTTGAGAATGGATATTTAAATTGATTTAATAGTGATCAAATGACGGTCTAAATTATGATTGGAAATTATCTATACATTTCCAGTTATACAGTTACCTTTTCAGTTATTGAGTAATTCCAGTTAATATTTCTATTGATTAGATACATACAAGCATACTTGTATATGGCAAATAATATTTATTCAAAATTATATAAGAGTAGAGTTTAGATTACTTCCAATTCATCTGTGATTTAAAAAAAATAAGTAACACTAACACTAAAATTTAAAATTTTAAATAATAAACAAATATTTACATTCTTTGTGTTGAAATTGAAAAGATTGGTGGGATTTTATTACTGCAGAAGGGTCCTATTTGGCCAAAATGCGCCAAGCGTCACTCGCAGCGAAAGTAGTGGTAAAAAAGCATTGATGGCTGTCTTTATAAGACTGTCAATTTATTGTACGTTTTCTAGATACAATAAATTGACATTTTTCTAGTAACTATCTTTTAAACTATTGTTTAAGAGATTTTAAATCAAAAATTGATAATTTCAATTTTTCACAAAAAGTTTGGAAGTATGCTCCTATAAAAATCAAAGCTTTCTTTCGATATTTGAAAACGTCATTTTCACTTGGAATGTTAGAAAATCTGAGAAATGAGTGAAATGTTCGTTTGAAGAGTCTATTCGTAACAAAATTTCAAATATCACGAGACAAAATTTAATTGGAAACAACTCACAAACTAGACATACTTGTATCGGTGAACTTAAAAATAGTGAACCGTGAAGAATGTTCGTCATAATAGTAGAGAGAAATAAAGGATATGAGAACAGGCGGAGCTAGTTGAGTTGTTTACCTCCTGCTGGTGACGTCACATGGAGTCAAGTTGTTTATATACTATTGATAATGTCATGTGCAGTTGAGTTGTTTTCCTCCTGCTTTGAGTTGAGTTGAGTTGTTAGTTTTGATTTCTCAGATTCCGACGACCAAAAGCATCATTGAGTTTTTAGTCTCGGTTTCTTGGATTTCGTTGTCCAAGAGCTACACTGAGTTGAGTTGTTTCACTCCTGCTTCGAGTTGAGTCGAATTGTTAGTTTTTGGTTTCTTGGATCCCGTTGCTTGAAAGCAACAATGAGTTGAGTTGTTTTAATGAAAAAGTTTCTTTACTGCTGATTGGCAACACCCTAATTTCCAAAACACAGGTTTTAGGCTTGTTTACATTTTTGGACTTTGATTCTTTCCTACCATTGATGTGAGAGTCAAGTTGAGATGTTTAATGACTGCTTCTGATGGAATACATTTAATCAGGAATTGAGCTATTTTTATTAATTATATCAAATATTTACTTTGAAAAGAAAGTTTCTTTACTGCTGAGTGGCAACACCCTAAACCACGTGGAGCTTGGACTTTGACTTTTTCACATCATTATTACTCGTTGTACCATCTGCTGGCACTTTTTTGAATGAAAATATTTAAAATAAAAAGTAGCTATTTCTTTGTCGGATTTGAACTGGAGATCTCTCTCTCTCTCTCTCTCTCTCTCTCTCTCTCTCTCTCTCTCTCTCTCTCTCTCTCTCTCGGATAAAAGGTACTCGTAGCTGAGGGTTAATCAGATGCTATAATCGTTCAGCTACGAATACATGGATTATAGAGAATTAAATATGAAGATGAACCTCTCCTCTAGGAAGAAGTGACGTTAGATTTACAAGTTCTAACTTGAAACTGTCTAATCACAGTGAATTTCTTACGCCTGTAAGAGCGGAGGAATACAAGTCGTCGTCGGTAACGTCACAATCATGTCCGAAAATGACTTAGCCGAAGTAAAGTTAATTTTTTCCGCAACTAAGAGCGGAAGAATACAAGTTGCAACTTGTTTAGGAGGTTCTCTTACTAAGGGGCTGTAGGGGGCAGTCTTGGTATTGATTGAAGACAAGGTTGGAGGTATTTTTCTTAGTGTCACGTGATTTTTGAAAGCTTCCCTGATGCGATGTTTCACCTTAGAGACAACATGTTCCTGCTTGTAAATAGGTTCATCGGTCTCACCACAGTGCATATTCGGAAATACACAACGGATGAGAATGAAATCTTGCAACCCACGAAAGAATGGATTTCGCTGTCTCCAAAGTGTGGGATTCTTTCATTAGCAAAGTGAGTAAATGTTTCACCTTTGCTACTTTATAATCTGTAACGACTGTTCAAAGAGACCTGTGTATGTCCAAAGAAGTTGTTGGAGATATTACATTCCTCATTCTTCAAAGGTTGTTTCGCAAAAGTGACATGTCCTTTCAATTTTCATCCGATTGCGTCCTGTTGTGCTGGGAGCATATCTTCAAAATTTGTGAAAACTATGAGCGTGTTGATGAACTTATAAATAGATCTCTATTTACAAATTCTCTGTATTATTAAGTGTGCCACGAACTTAAAAAATGTTCGGCGTTCAATTCTGAAGAGGATTACAACGGTGACCCTAATAATCCAGAAGGGATAGGTGAAATGAAATCAGCTTTGTGTTCCCAGCTTATGGAAATAATTTCAAACAGTATATCAAAAACTGTGAACTGTTTTGGATGTAAGAATCACCTTGTGAACGACGTTGCACATACCTATTTTGACACGAGTAAGGAAGATTTATTTTCCAACTATTTTACACTTGTGCTTTACAGTATCGATTGGCATGATTTTGTTGTGACATTTGTACGAAAAAATAACATGTTGTTAAATTTTAAGTATTTGATTACGACTGGTGACATTTTTGAATGCTTAAATGTAAAAGAACTCATAGAATCTGTACGGGAAATGTATGTAAAAACTAATTATTTCTCTCCATATTTTACATCAATTTAATGTCTGTTTTACGTTTAGTGCTTATAAATAAAATATTTAGTTCATTCCCTTTGTGCTTTTTATTTTAAAATAATCTTTTTACTAACTTGTTACTATACATGTATTATATTTACCAACGTTTAATGTATTTAGTTTTTGAATTGCATTCAGTGTCTGCTATCACAGAGCCGCAGGTGGTTGTTGAAAGTGATTAGCATCTCATTGGCGATTCAACAATCCGTCGTGGACTATTGAATTGACAACTATCCGTATTCTTTGGCATTAATAATTACAAACTAAAATATTCCATCTAGTGGCATACTTGCCAACTTTTACGGATTTCCACATAATTTTACTAATTTCCGAATGGGTCTGCCTTTTTTACGGGTTTTCAATATTTCGATCGAGCAATCGAAATATTTCCTTCTATGCAGCATCTACTAAATCCACAAAAACGCAAAACCTTGTTTTGAGCAGAAATTCAGTGCAGAATTATTAAAAGAACAAAAATGCTACTACAACTTTATTACATTTTTCTGCAACCCCCACTTCTGGATAAAACACTAAATGAAACAACATTGTAAATAGGATATCTACTTGTAAATAAGCTTTATGAACACCAATGATGTGTAAACCTGACACAAGTTTAAATGGTTTGTAACATACAGTTTTGGATGCAAGTGTAGGTACTCATAAAGTGGATGTGTTCAGTTTGATATTAAAATCAAACCATTTTTATATTTATTTTAAGGAGTTTGTAATGTGATGCTACTGTGTTTGCGCCTGATGCTATAATATTGGTTTCAATTTGCAAAACGAATTGGAGCCTCAAGTATCAACCTAAGCTATCTTATCACAAAATAAGATAATCTTGTCAGCAATTAACCTGTGGGAGATATTTGTCAGATCGATTCACTAAAATCGTTTGTGAATATTTAAAGACATTTTATATAGGATCGGGAATGGCAGATATTTTATGCAACAAGATTTTGCAAGCTCTAAGAGAGTTATCCCTTCCGCAATCTCAACATATCAGATGGGCCCAATGTCAACGAGTCATATTTTATTTTAAAAAGATTGCAGACTCATTACTTTCTACCCGAAAAAAAAGGCCTAATTAACATTGGGGCATGTAATATTCCCACTATACATAATGCTTTTCTTAAAGGTTTAAAAGAGCTTGGGTAAGATGTCTGAACTAGTTTTTTTTTCTTTTCACAGATCTTTTAATCAGTTGTCTAAACGTTAGTCAACATACAAACAAATTCAAGGAGACTTGAAACTTCCCACTCTCTATTTCATCAAAGATTGTTCAAGCAGGTGGTTACGCCTAAAGCTAGCTGCTGAAAGGTTGCTTGAATAGCGGATTTCAGTGCAAAAGTATTTCCTTGACTACATTCCAATAAAGAAGCCAAACATGATACAAAGAGCAGGCTTTATAAAAATTGTTCATTTGTTTAGAAGAGAAACTATGAAGGCTGAGGGGATATTTGTCGTATCAAGTGCAAGTAAATTTAATCGTGTGACCAAATTTCTTCAGAAAAAGGAACCTCTTATAAGTAATCTTCAATCTCAACTAGAATTGTTGATAAGAACAATTTTGTGTAGGATCTACAAAGAGGAATTCATTCAATATTTGAAGATGGATGAAAAGGTGAAGATATATGTCCTCAGAAATTGTTGCCCCTGGCTCATATTGTGATTGGAGATCAAATTTTTAAAGAAATGTGTCGTCGAAGGTTGTTTGTGGACGTCAGCGGAAGAATGTCCGCGCTCTTCTGTCGCAGAAGGGACACTTTCAAGACCCTGGTTCCCAAGGCTGACTTGGACACCTCCGACGGTTCCCCAGTTTCTATTTCATCCTAGACATTCTTCCGCTTACGTCCGCGAACACCCTTCGACGAAACTTCTCCGGGTTCAGTGTCCACTTTGGAACCGACTGTTTCCGGCATGTCTGCAGAAGATTCTTTGCATTTTTGGTTTTTATGGTTGCACTTTTATTTTCGGTGAGACGACCCCTCGTCTTTTTCGGAACACTGCCTTTGTCTTTCACCGACTCGATATCCGCCAACAGTTGCTTGTCATTTTGGCTATCTTTGGTTTCCTGTGAAGAAATTTCTTTGGTTTCATGAGTGATTTCTTTGGTCTCTTGTTCATCAGACTCGAGTTTCTCTTAGGAAACAAGATTTTCTCAGGCAGCTTCCGAGGAGAGCTGCCGAGCCTTTCTCCCTCTGGCGTTCTTGGCTGCTTTTTCTTTGGTCTCGGGAAAAGATCATTTTTGAGTTGTAGGTTGGCCCTCTTTTCGACCAGCTCTGATTTTGGTCTTCACTTCTTGTTCTGTATTGGTCATTGCATCACTTTCTGAAGCAATGTGTACAGCCTTCCTTTGCGTACCTCCATTCTTGGAGCTATGTGACGCATCCTCCTTCATACTATCTCCATGGTGTCCATTTTTCAAATGTCCCGTCTCGGGATCGATGGCTTTTCCGTTAGCATTCATCCCCAGACATGACGGTTTGGGGTTTTTTTTGGATTTGGGCAAACCTCTCCTTCCGACTCCCTCGGGCACCATGACAATCTCTTCGTTTTCAACCTCAGCATTTGACGTAAGTTCAAGAGCTTCATTCTCATGGACTCCGCCATTTTTACGCGATGATACATCATCAGCGATTTGGACGCTCTTCACCGATTCTGCTTTCTTCCTACCCTTGCCAGATCTCTTCAAAAATGAGACAAATTATCAGGGTTCATAGTTTTTGAAAATCAAATAAGGTTAAGAAAATCATATTTAAAAAAATTGAAACAGTAAAGATTGAATTGAAAATAGTTTGTTGCTTGCTATAAGTTACCTTGTCACACATTAAATATGCAAATCACTGTGGTTTCCAAAATCAATCATTAAATAGGGAAGTTATACATTGGATCACATTTGAATTAAATCTATCTGCCATCCAGGAGAAATTTTATATTAAATGTTATTTCCACCTGGTGTTATATAGTGCATTGATGACCATTTCAGCTTTTCAAACCTTGTGCAAATGATTAATTTTCTTTTGTTACATGTAGAGTAACTTTCTGGAATGAGTTCATCTAAACAAAAAAACTTTGAACAACAACTTTGAAAAAATGTAACTACACTACTGTGCATAGTTAATTTCCGCGTCATTCCAACAGTCTACGAATTTCCATTTGGTTTGCAAAGTAGGCCAACGCCACAGGCAAAGACGTGATGGCTGTTATCTAATGGGCTATGAATTCGTAGCAATCCCTGGAGTCAACGAACAGTGGTCACACGTGACCCCATGAAAAGAACTGTCACGGGCAACGCCTTGCTGGCCACGCAGTGGCTAGTTAGTAACTATCCATGGATTGCAATCTTTTACTTTTTTTAACTTAAAATTTATTTGTTATTTTTTGAATAAATTGTAGATTTGATTTTTAAAACTTCCGTCATGTGTACTTCTATTAACTTAAGTTCGTATCGGCCTAATAGAAGGTGATGGTTTATTTTAACTCGCTCTGAGTGGACACTCAAATTGATCTTAAAAGTCAATTTATGGTAATGGGTCAGTTGCTCACGTAATAAATAAACAATCACAGGCTAATTTAAAATAATTTGAGACGTCGGGCCAGTCCATCAACAAGTGGAAAGTTAACGAATTATCCCTTCCTACTTTCTCAACATGGAGGCGTCTGTTGAGACTAGGGATTGCAATCCGGCAGATTTTCAATCCGGTCGTATTGGAATTTTATTAATACGTATATCTAACCAGTATGTATTTTTTCAAAATCGGCTAAGTGAAAGTAGGTAAAAAGGATATTATTCCAAATTGACTAACAAAACGTTTATTTTAGCATTAGAGAATCAACTTTATTAATAATCATCCATAGGTAGGAAATCAGTCATCAACAATTAATTATAGTAACTATTAGTACTGCTAGTAGTAAGTATTAAACGATTGATTATGATCAGTCTTACTAGTTTCCACCCCAAGAAACATCAGCTTGTATTATACGTAGTACTTTTCTATTTATCTAAAATTAAGTAGTCTCTATCTCTAATGTTGTTGAGCAAATGACATATAAATTGTACCTAACCTTGCCTCATACTAATACAAAAATCTAATGTTTGGCAGTATTTAGTCAACATAACAAACAAGAGAACTCTTAATTCTTCTTAATTGCTTAAATCGAAGTTATATAGTAATGAAAATCAATTTTGAGTTTGTAAGAACGATCTAAGAAAACAAATCGTATTAATTGTGTCATCCCCCAACCTATTTCTCAATGAACTTAATAAACTAATAACGCAAATATAACCAGCGGCCAAGGTAATGGTAATGGTAATTTTTAGTTAACGTCGTCCTCGAGCAACACAACGGGCTATTGACGACGGTCCGGGATCAGTCCCTTAAGGGAAAGATCCGAGGACAACACCTCGTAATTTTGAACCACGGTCAGATGACGAAGCAACACCTGAACTGGCACCCCACTCTCCAAACTTCCACGCCAACCCAACGTGAGGACTTTCGGCCACGACAGATTTAAGGTGCACCAGCCGCCTCTACACCATACGCTTACAAACATCCATGCCCGTACCCGGATTCGAACCAGGAACCTTCCTATCTAGAGGCTAACACCTTAACCACTATGCCGGCCAGCGGCCAAGGAAAGGCGCCCTCTCAGCTTCATCACTAGTTGGTTTAACCATCTTTAAGTAGTCGTACATAAGAGACAAATATTTTCTTTCTACTCTATTTAATATATATGAAGTCATTTCTTTCTTCATTATTTTCTCAAAATCTGTTTCTTTTCTAAAGTTTGTCTTTTTGCAATAGTCTTCCTTTTCTTGCAGAATTTGCTTTTCAAATTCCTCTTTATTAAAAAAAATATTATTGATAGTTTAATTTATTATTTTTGCTAGAATTCTCCAAACTGATGATTGAAAAATATAAAATCGATTCATTCACAATCGAAAATATAAACGATTTTGCGACTTTTAAAGTAGGGTTTGAACAATCGATTATTTAATTTTAAAAAAAACTCGGGTTTATCGGATCCGCACCGGATTCGATAGATGTTGCCGGATCCGGTAGGTAGCTAAATGATGTCGGATCCGCCGGATCGGATTGCAATCCCTAGTTGAGACTCAATGCCATCAATTATAGCAACTGGAAAAAAGACATCAAGGTCTTGATGATGGAAAAAAGACGTTGGAGGATTATTACTAGAGAAGATCCCTATCTAAAGCACCAGGTAGTGATAGTAACGACGAGTGTACATATAAGAAGCTCTTAAAGGATTATAACCTCCGGAAAGATAGGGTCCCTACAGTTCAATTTATTTATCTTCAGAGAAGTAATATCGTTTATTGATGGATGAACCTCCTGCAGTCGGCGAGCTGGGCTCAAATCTGTTTGAATCGTGCTGCATATGTTTCAATAGCCTCGTCCAGACGTACATGGCAGGAGAAGAATTTGTCAGTAAGGTGGATCGCACTAACTCTTGAATCGGGTCTAAAATGTTCCTTCAGGATCGTCCATGCAGCTACAGGGTCTTCATTTCAATTGATTTTTGAAGCCCAAAGGATTAATATCTAATGCTAAAATTGTTTCAGAGAAAAGATTATTCGCTAAGGTGTACCTGCATCAATCAACTTCAAAAGTATATTGATAAATGAATCTAAATTTATTATTTTTGAAGTGATGAAAAACATATTTAGTGATAGGAGTTCAAAATAAACCATGAACTGAAAACTTACTCACACAAATAAGACATGATGGAAGCAGACACAGTATATACAATAGACATATTTTTGTACATAATATTCTGGAAGAAAAATTGACAGATTGTCAACTTTGAAAAGCTTATCAGGACATATTAGTGGATTATAAGACATTTTCCACTGCAATGTCATCAAAACTCCTATATAGTCCAGACTTTTATCCTATTGAGAACATTTGGAATTATTTGTAAAATAGAATTTACACATTGAAAATTTCTTTTAAAAATTATCTTTGAGAATAATCCCCTTGCAAAATGGACATAGAACCAATAATTTGTGAAAATCATTCAAAGCCAACGTTATACAAATTGAGAAGTCATCAAATATGAATAAGATACAAATATATTAATTTTATCGTTAACTCTGCTTAAAAAACATTTAATCCAAGGGCTTCAATACTGTTACCCCCGTTTCAAATTGTCATTTCATTTTCATATTTGCAACAATAAGTGCATATCTGCATACACCTCCAAGTACATATACTAAATCAATAATTAGCCTCACCATTCAAGCAAAAATAATGCATTTAAAAAATGAAAATGGGATTTGATGCATGAAATGTTATTACTGCTTTAAATATCATATTTATTAAAATTCAAATTCTCTTATTCTCACTTTAAACTTATAAATTAAGTTTCAGTAAGATCAAATGAAACATTTTAAGAAGAAAAATTGTAAAATTCAACATCCTTAGTTATGAGGGTAACTAATTGAAAGTAAGATATGGAGAATAAATATCAGAATTTATAGTCATTTTAATTAGTATTATCAATAATGCCAAAAAGGTTAATTTCATATTCATTATGCAAGATTTTAACACAAGTTTCTAGTACAATTTCAGCTTTTGTGAGATAAGTAAATATGAAGTTAAATACAAATGTACACCAGTCAAAAAACAAAACGACTCACCCGATCGCAATTACACAATATATATCGCATAAGAACCGACCAACCGGTATAGTGGTTAAGGTGTTAGCCTCTAGATCGGAAGATCCCCGGTTCGAATCCGGGTTCGGGCATGGATGTTTGTAAGCGTATACCAGCTCAGGTGTTGCTTCGTCATCTGAACATGGTTCAAAATTACGAAGTATAAATTGTTAGGGGCAATGATGGTCCTCCCACTGGGTGCTCCTTCACAAGTGGCCATCACTTCCGCCCTTGTAGTGGCCAATAACTTAGGTCAAAATGTGCCCGCAATTAGAAAAAATATGTATCGCATAAGAAAAAGGAAGGTAGCAATCGATAGAGATTAATGTTTTTAATATGTTCACAAATCAATATATAAATATCAATATTTAAAATTTTTCTAAGGGGCCGTCTTTATATTAATTTGGGTGCTTGTTACGATATTTTCAATACGAACCCCCATCTTTTATCACAGATTTGGATTCTACACGCAATTTCAGGCGGATTTGATGAAAAAATAATGAAAAACAACGTAAAATTGACCGAGGAAATCCAATAAAAACTATTGGGGGTGCATGTTAAAATTGAACTCCGCAGTAGAAAGAGTGGATTCTGATCAGATAGTCGGATTCCGTGAGTATATGTCGCTTTCATCGACTGTTTGAGGAAGGTTTGTTAGAGTGTGACACATAGATAGCGTCGTTGTGTCCAACAGGTGGATTGTTATAATCCTAATCAACAGTACAAGTAGGTTGTTAATTATGTTTCAGAAATATCTGAATTATGTAGTTAAATTATGCCTAGCAAAGCGTGATAAAATACTCTTTACGACCATACCCATACCCCACTGCAATCACATGATAAATATTAATATGATGTGTAGTGACCGTCGCAGTCAATGATTTTACTATTTCTTACAGGAGGCTGATAGTTTGTAGACATTTCCACACTGTCAACAATATGCAAATATGCAGTGGATTCACATTTCCGAGAAATTTCTGTTTTCACTTTGTGAATAATCCCTAATAACGATAATAACCATCGAATTTCGCAAACTGTCTCACTGCGCTACTAATCACGCACGTAATAGGCTGAAAAATTTGGAATTCCGATGTTTCAGTAACAGTTGAATCGCATGGAGTCAAAATTTTCCCATGTTTCTATTCATAATTTATATGAATATTAATTTCATAATTAATAAAACACAGTAAAATTTATTTTGATAGTTCAAATGTTTATAGATTGTGTTTGGGTTTTTGGGTAGCATAGGACAAAAAAACTATTTCCAAGAAAAATTAATGTTTTTTAGCAAAAATAACAGAAAACGTGAAACACCAATTTAACATTAGGAGATCTAATTTTCACACACTTACAAATCGGTAATTCCAATAAAATTGATAAACTTTTTTTATTTCCGTCTGAAATTGTGTGCAGAATCCAAATTTGTGATAAAAGATGGGGGCTCGTATTGAAGTTATCGGAACAAGCATCCAAATTAATATGAAGACAGCCCCTTAGACAAATTTTAAATATTGACATTTGTAGAAAACATTAATCCCTAACGATTGCTACCTTCCGTTTTGTTCTGCGATGTAAATTGTGCAATTGCGATCGGATGAATCGTTCTATTTTTTGACGGAGGTAGGAAAAGTTATAAAATTCAACATTCCCTGTGATGAGAGGATAATGAACTAATTGAAAATAAAAGATGTAGAATAAATATTTATTAGGAGAATTTTTAAAGTAATTTGAATTGGGTGTTGCGAGTAATACAAAAATGGTTATTAATTTCATATAGTATATTCATTCATTATGCATTCTGTAAAAATTTTAACACCGATTCTTTTACAATCTTAGCAGTCGATATATTTTTTTTAGCTCCCAACCCCCAGAAAACTTAGTCCGATTTTACTTCCGTTGGGTTGGCGTGGAAGTTTGGAGAGTGGGGTGCCAGCTCAGGTGTTGCTTCGTCATCTGACCGTGGTTCAAAATTACGAAGTGTTGTCCTCGGATCTTTCCCTCAAGGGACTGATCCCGGACCGTCGTCAATAGCCCGTTGTGTTGCTCTAGTACGACGTTAACTAAAATTACCATTACCATTACCGATTTTACTTCAAGAAAAATATTCCCACTTAAAATTATCGAAATAGGTTGCGCCCAAATACCTTTCGCCGACCAACCAATCTAGTGGTTAAGGTGATACCCTCTAGATCGGAAGGTTCCTGGTTCGAATCCGATTCCGTGCATGGATGTTTGCAAGCGTATGATGTAGAGGAGGATAGTGCATCTTAAATCTGTCGTGGCCGAAAATCCCCACGTTGGGTTGGTGTGGAAGTTTGGAGATTGGAGTGCCAGCACAGGTGTTGCCTCATCATCTGACTGTGGTTCAAAATTACGTAGTGTTGTCCTCGGTTCTTTCCCTTTAGGGGATCGATCCCGGGCAGTCGTCAATTACCCATTGTGTTACTCTAGTAGGACGTTAATTAAAAGCTGCCATTACCCAAATACCTTTCTGACTCGCTGTATTTAACATTTCTTTGCAGTTTTGTACAAGACTCCACACAAACCATGCTCAATAAATAGTTGTCCTTGGTGTTATTAGCGTCTTTTCTACATTTACGATGGTAATGGTAATTTTAATAAAAGTCGGACTAGAGCAACACAACGGGCTATTGACTACGGTCCGGGATCAATCTCTTAAGGGAAGGATTCGAGGACAGCACCACCTAATTTTGAACCACGGTCAGATGACGAGGCAACACCTGAGCTGTCACCCCACTCTCCAAACTTCCACACCAACCCACTTTCGACCACAATAGATTTAAGGTGCACCAGCCGCCTCTACGCCATACGCTCACAAACATCCATGCTCTGACCCGGATTCGAACCAGGAACCTTCCTATCTAGAGGCTAACACCTTAACCACCTGTCCGGCACGTTTACGATGGAGTGAAACTTTGGTGATTTGACTTTTAAAATAAGGTTGCCCAAATTTTGAAATTAATAGCTTTTGAGAAGATTTGAACCCTAGTCGACAAGATTGAAAAATAGTTGCAAAAAGTCGCTTTTAGTACACCTGCCGACGAGAAACTGTACTTTAAAAATAGCTACCAAACTCAAAGTCATGAGTAATATTGGTATTAAATTTAAGGATATATCCGTTAAAAAACAAGATTGCACATATTGTGTCACATTTTTTTCAAAAAACATCAGATCAAAATGCTGAAGAAATATGAAGTAAATTTAAAAGATTTTATTTGACAGAAAGCGTTCTCCCTCAAGAGCACATTATCAATTCATTACTAAAATGCTTTTTAAAAATTTATGTGTGTGGCTTAAAAGTTTCTAAAGCCCCATCTAATAAAAAAAATTTAATCTTTCTGCTGGAGAATTTTTTTTTTTTATCTAACAGTGCCCCTAAAACAAAATCCAAATCTCAAGCACATCAGGTAGGAAGCAAATGTAATCATAACTACACAAGCTAGGGAAGATATATGAATATTAAAATTACTATATAAAAAAATGCATTGAGCTATTTTTATAAATGGTAAGTTGTTAGTTAATTTGGAAATAACATGTCAATTCGTATAATTTTCAAAAATCAAACAGCTAATAAAATATGTTACTTTTTAAGGTGTTTGAAAATATTAAGGAAACGTCTTGAAAAAGAAGTAGACCACATATGTACGAGGGCTGTCTAAAAAGTATCCGACCTTGAATTTTCAAGCGCATAGTAATGACGCTAAGGCACTATGCACAGTGGAAGGAGGCAACTTAATGAGCATGCTTGAAATTTTTTTCCCTCGTTCCAGTCGTTGACTGCTGTCCGCCGAATGTGGTGCAGTTATAAGTGTTCGTCGATTTTGATTTCTCTCAAAATGACTGAAAGAGTTGAGCAAAGGTACTGCATCCAATTTTGTTAAAAGCTTGGTGATTCTCAAAGCGAAACAGTTTGTAAGATTCAGCAAGTGTTGGTATACAATGCTATGGGGGTAACACAGATTACGGCAGAGCTCGAAATACCCGGGTGCACATGAAAATAAAATTGTGCACCTAATTTTTTCCCGATAGGTGCACGCAGTGAACCTAACGTTAAAAAAAAAAAAAAAGGGGGGGGGGTTTGGAAACGTGTTTTATGTGGTTTTTTTTATGGTTAAACAAAAAGTATATATATTAGTATCAACCTCTCTCCCTCTGAAAGAACGTAATTAAAATTACTAAATGCACACTATGCGAAAACAAAATCGCTGGGCCGTAACGGGTTTATACAGTATGGAGATTTACTTGTGTCACTGCCACCAAAACTTTCCAATGATCGAACATTTTCCAGATGGCTCTGTTGAAGCGACTGTCCCGACAGCCGTGCGCCGGAGAAGGGAGAATTTAGATGTTTAAATATTTTTATTTACTACACTATCCCATAAAAACATACCCAACTAATAAAGTAGTTTATCTAACATTAAAACTCTTATATTAACGTTTTTTTTTAATGTGCACCTAAAATATAACCTGTGCACCTAATTTAAAAACTTAGGTGCACAAGGTGGACCTGTATTAAAAAATCTATTTCGAGGCCTGGATTACGGAGTGGTTCAACCAATTCAAAAGTGGCCGCACATCGGTGGAGTGACCAGCGTTCTGGGAGGGTTTTTTGATATCCATGGAATTTTGCATCACGAATACGCACCGGAAGGACAAACAGTGACTAAAAAGTACTATCAAGAAATTCTCCGCCGGCTCCGTGATGCAGTTCGGCGCAACAGACGCGACTTCTGGACGGCGAAAAACTGGCAGTTGCATCATGACAACGCTCCATCTCATTCATCGCACCCGATTCAGACTGTCTTGGCGAAACATGGAATTCCAGTCGTTCGCCAACCTCCCTACTCTCCAGACATGGCGCCTTGCGACTTCCGGTTATTTTCTAAATTGAAGGCGCCATTGAAAGGATCCCGTTTAGAGAGAAGAGAAGAGAAGAGATTATGCAGAACGCGAAGACGGAGTTGAACATCATTCTAAAAGAAGCCTTCCAGAAGTGTTTTCAGCAAAGAAAGGAACGGTGGGCTAAGTGTGTGGAGCCGCAAGTGGCTTACTTTGAAGGGGATTAGAGTCCCAATCCCGTCATGTACGAACTATATTTTTCCAAGCCGAAGGTCGGATACTTTTTAGACAGACCTTGTACAGTTCAGCAGATCAGTAATATTCATGATTTATCTAACTGCAGGATTTAAAATAAATGAAATTTTTTTTGTCAATTTCGAAAAACATCAAATCGATTGCTGTGACTCACAAAAGCCTAGTCAAAAGAAATTAAACATGGAAAAATATATTTCAAATGCTATTCAAAAGTTCCAGAAGAAATTTCTCTAACCGAAAATACCAAAATTACTCAACAATGTTAGGATACACAAAATATTTTGACAACATTGTTCAAAAGTTGTGTAATAAATATTTTATTTTATCAACAATAAACAAATACTCAAAGTACAAAACACAAGCTTAATATTTACAATGTACAAAATCGCTTGTGCTGAACAATACTTATACAGTTTCTTAATGCATTGTAATATCTATACAATATTGAAAATTCTTCTTGTATAATGGCACATTTATACATCATAGTTCATGAATATGTTGAATAAAAGAGGTTTAAATCTGTTCTTAAATTTTAATACTTGAGGACTAAAAGTAGTAGACGTAGATAGTGCCTAAAACGAAAATGTTGGGAAATTGCAAAACTGTTTTTGAAGCCGGCAGGGACGTTTACACTAGCGACCTTTTTACACGCTCTTTCGAACTACTTTGAGGACTACCAGGCACTTTTCACATTTACCACACATTGTAAAGCATTGCTCATCTGACACAAACATGAAAAACGGAGTTTGAAAATTTTTTTGGCACTTACATCGTTTTACCACTTTTAGTCTTCACTTCATTTCTATGATAGTTCGTATTTCAAAATTTTGTTCATAAACTTAAAACTTGCAAAAAATTTTCAAATCCTAAGTTTTTAAACTTAAATTTAGGTTCTAATGCAAAGTTGTATTTGAACATAAACTTAATTGGGAAATGTACATTAATTTAGAATATATATTATAGAGAAAAACATCCTTACAACCCTCAACAAAAAATATAAACTAAATCCAAGATATAAAACAGCTATAACCAAAAAATACTTAGTTCATTGTATACATAAAAGTGGGAATAAACTGCAACAGACTTAACTAAAACAAAAAACACTTGTGCTCATTTACATAGTTCACACAAAATTGTGCTCAGTTGCTAGAAATTCTGAAATAAGTGTTTCAGTGTATATAAATTATGGAAATTTTATAATTTTAACAAATTAGATAAATATTTGAATATGATAAATAAAATAAATTTTAATAATTTATGACTATATACTTTAAAAAATGACTACATAATCATTTGACTAGATTCAGTTTAATTTTCCAAACAAAAGCCGTACTTAATTTGCAGAAATTAAAATTTCTGTCATAACATTTTTGCAAGTTGCACAGGAAAACAAGAGAATTTGGTGATGAAACAAAATAATGTTTGGTGATGAAAATAATATGAGAAAAATACATTTATTTAGTAAAATGAAAAATTAAGTGAAATGAAAAATATGTTAAATAACAAACTTTTAGCAGAAATGTTTCCATAACTACTGTTTAGATGAACCAAAAAGTAATCTTTAATTAATTATTGAACACTTAGTCATGAAATTATTTTACTGAATGATAATTTTCAGAACTTCACAGTAACACATTACACACATAAAAAGTCACAGGTTTTAAGTCTAGTTATTAAATTTTTGTCCTTAATTTAGTTAAGATATTTCATCTGAATTTTTATTCTTATGTACATTCAGGAAACAAACACAAATATATAACATCCTGATATAAGCTAGAAAAGTATATTTTTCTACCAAGATGTAACGAATCCAAGATCTTTAATATATATATAATGAATGGAATGAAATTAATGAGCATTACTCATAAATTCATTCATTCTTCCATTTTTGCACCCATTTCGTTAGAGTAGAAGCATATATGCATACCCCCACAAATACATGTCTAAATCATGTATTACTTAATTAGCCTCAACATTCAAGCAAAAAAAAATATATATATTTTTAATAAAAATGAGATTTGATGCATGAAATGTTATAAGTGCTTTAAATATTATATTTATTAAAATTCAAACTTTATTACTCACACTTCAAACTTTCAATTAAGTTTCAATAGGATCAAATGAAACATTTAAAAAAGAAAAATTATAAAATTTTAACATCTCTTAGTAATGAGGATAATAAACTATTTAAAAATAAGATATGTAGAATAAATATCTATTATAGAATTTGTAGTCATTTTAATAAGTGTTACGAATAATACCAAAAAGTTAAATTTCATATTCATAAGGCAAGACTTTAACACTAGATTCTGATACAATTTCAGCAGTTGAGATAACTTAATATGAAATTAAATACAAATGTACATAGAGGTGCTTGGTATATGGACACAAGCAAATAAAATTAGAAACATGAAAACCTTTTTTCAGTTAATTAGTGAGAAAAATTAATCACAGCTATTCAGAACAAATCAAAGCCACAATTTAGGAGGGATTAACAAATTACATATTATTTCAGTCAAAAAATTGCACACAGCATTTTTGAGTGAATTATGAATTTAAAAAGACCAATGACTCAATTCCGAATTAACTGAAGTAATTTAATATGCAACTATAAATTATTACATAGAAACCAAGAAATTAAAAAACAAATGAAATTTCTCACCACATGCAATGTAGTCTAGTAAATTAAATTATCTTAAATGATAAAATGAATTATCGAAAATAATTTTGCACTATTCATTATATAGTGGGTTAAATAAATTTGGAATACCAATTGACATAAATAATTTTCTATTGCAGTCACATTTTGTATGGAAAAATTTATAACTTTTATAGCCCACAGAAAATTTGTGTTAAAAACTACTGACAAGGTAGTTAAAATTTGTTGTCAAAACTTCCATCAAATTTAGAATACACCAGAAAGTTTTTTTTGTGCAAATGCTTCATCTTTGTGATAGGTCCTGAAATAAAATACTTCAAAAAATACTACAGTATAAAGTAACAAAGTAATAGTATTTTACATCGAAAATTTGCACAAATTATTCACACAATGTGACAGCAAGGAACAATTTTTAAAATGCATAGATAAAGCATTTTTTTATTCTTAAATCAACTTGCTATTCATTAGAATGAAAATTTGATTGCTTGTTCAAGATTGTGTTATTCAACACAAGAGGAATAAATATTTTGAATAAATCACAAAGAAAAAAGGACAATATCTTTATCAATAAATAGGTAAAAATAACAAAATAAGATAATTAACATGTAATGTGATAATGAAAATAACTGCTTTATAATAAATATTGCACTAGTTAAGTACTAAAAAATGTGATGAAATCTGAAACTTCGGACATTACTCCGGCCTTTTTTAAACACAGATTGCATTTTTAAAATTTACTTAGCAGAAAGGTTCGGTTAAATTT
The DNA here is from genome assembly GCA_947359465.1 of Metellina segmentata. Taxonomy (NCBI): domain Eukaryota; kingdom Metazoa; phylum Arthropoda; class Arachnida; order Araneae; family Tetragnathidae; genus Metellina; species Metellina segmentata. The sequence goes on along the minus strand of OX375878.1, from coordinate 17,101,034 downwards.
TTAAGGCAAGCTTATAATTTTTACTTTTAGATACATATTTCATATTCAAAATTGCGAACTTAAAAGCATGAAACCAATTGCATATTTTAGTGCTTATGAAGATAAAGATTTAATTTAGCAATTTTTTGGTAACTTTAAAGTTCAAATACACATCTTAACAAACTTTCAGGATAGTTATTATGAGAAATTACAAAACTTATGTATGATTAAAAGAAGCTGCAAAATTGAGGCTATTAAATTTGGGGTGTGGCTGACGAAGTATTTTCGAGTGAGCTAGACAAACTGTTATATTTTGTAATTATTACAGATTTCATAGAATTGATCAGTATAGAAATTAAGAAAACATAATATTGTAGTGACAATGTAAAATAAATAACTTAATGCTAATAAAAATACCAAAGAACTATCAAGACAATTACACATAATTATACTCTATTCAATAGGATTGAAATACCATTTAATTTCATTAAAGCACACAATAACTCAAAGTATACTGATATGAGAATAAGAATGTAAAATTCTTCATCATTACAGGAGACTCGAATATATTTAGATTACTTAAAGGGTTTTCAAAATGATGTAAAGTTTATGGTAAGGTAGATAGTTGAATTACCGTTGCATTGTAGCAACACAGTAGGTTATTGGAGATCATCCAGGATCATTCCCGAAGGGAAAGATTTAAGAATACTTTATGTCCGAACCACGGTTAAATGACGAAAAAAATGTATGGTTAAGAATCTATAATACCACTGGATTGTATCATGAGAAAATTAGAATTAAATGCGGTAAGAAATGAAGTACTATATGAATTACTTCATATATGATTGTGATTTTTCTTTGTCAAAAATATAGTACAAATACCAACAAACCTCACCCAAATCTAGTCACTATGAATACTTAAAAGAATGTCAAGCTTTAATTCTAATGTCAATGAGATCAAGAAGTATTTTATATACAGTGAAACATCGATTAACTGTCACTCTTTTACCCGTCGTTTCGGTTATTCGTCAGTCTGTTATCAAAAGTGAATTAAATAAATATTAAAAGTTATTAGAAAATAACACACTCACATACTGTACTCTAAGTACAGAAAATGTATAGCCATGAAAAATATATCTTATATATAAATTGAATATGTAAGTACGTCTAGAGCGAAGTTCATATAACAATATGTACTATACTGTACTTAATATAAATTGTATATAGTTTGTTTCTGTAAAATAAAAATACATGCATGTACAGTGTATATCCAGTTTGTAAACATGGATTTTTTTTTATCAGGATAGGGTGGGTTGTTAATTAAGGTTTTGTTGTTATCCGTCTATTAGATTAACTCAACACTGACGGCTAATAGAAGTTTCACTGTACTTCTTTACTGAAAAATGATTTTTTTTAATTAAAAAAAGAAAGACATGAAAAATGAAAAATACCAAACACAATAGAATGAACTCCTACACCCAAGTCTTTTAATCTTATATAAAAAAAACTATCTTGAGTGAATAAAAATAAAATTATAAATTGATGCAGTAGAAGTTTTTTAAGTCAGCTTGTCACTGAGGTCATCAATTGTTGAATGACTTTGCATGTGGAGTCACAAAAGCCAAATATACATATTTTGAACAGTGTAAATATCTACTCAGATGAACAGAATTTAAATCAGAGTTGGGTAATATTACCAAGGTTCAAATATTTTTCAAACTGCTAGATATTCCGGCAGCACTCGCACATTTAAAATAGTTAAAGAAACAAATAAATAGAAACAAAACAAAATTATGCACTAAACATTAAAATTTTGCAACTCCAAGTAAATTTACCAATCTAATAAAGCTCAAAAAATAATAAGCTTTGAGCAATAAAAATCAGTCATTTCTAAATCTCTCATTGCTTTTCTTTAAAGAAAAAAAATTACATCAATTGAAAATGTACCATTCAATTAGCCCACAACCTCTAATATTGCTACATTATAAATGCTCTATATTTTCCAACCATTTTATGTGGCTCGCCTTGATTTTGAATCTCTTCAAAGCACAAATCAATAAAGCTACACAGACGAATCTTCGCTCAGTAACTTCTCGGAGTCTTCTGATTTGGAGGCAGATGTAGTCTCCAGGCGACCTTTATTGACAACAGGGTTTTGAGAATACAAATACGTAGCATACAAAACAATTGCAATAGCTAGGACAGTGTACCTATCAATAGGTATGCCAAACACAATCCAACACATGGTAGCAGTAAAAATTAAATCTAAAGCACCAGCAAAAGTTTTCAAGATAGAGTTTAAACTCTTCAAAAAGACAGATGTCACTATACCACAGGCAGAACCATTTATCATCACTGCAATAACAAGAGGTTTGAATACCGACTGTAGAGAGTCAGTAGAGAAAGCCGTTTGAGCCTCGCCGTTAAGTAGCAAAACTATGAAGTTACATACAATGGAATCCAGGTACATGAAGATATTTTGTAGCATTAAATGAACATCAGCACCTACATCTTTCAATAAATACTCATTATACACACCAGCAAAGCAGGAGCAGAACACCTGTAAAGACACGTCCATAGTAAATAGTAATCAAAAATAGAACAAAATATATATATAAATCACTATAAAATAAAAAGATTGCAATAATTTAAGTCTGTTAAATAGTTACTAGGGGCCCGCGTCCTGCTCGCTAACACTCGCCAACCCCTGGAGGATTGCTTAACAATCCTCATTGGTTCGCTTTGCTCACATCAATGAAGACATTGCTTACAAAATATGGTATTCCAAAACAATATTTTTCAAATATAAATTGGTTGTTCTACAGAAAAATTATACAGTACCACTGGAATCTGAACTCGAATAATTTGTTATTCATATCAAAACTTAGAACAAATTTTGAATCGAAATTTGAGCGCTGCTTTGGAAATCAAATACCCAGCATGTCATTTGTAAACTGCAACAGCTCAAGTAATATATATTTTTTTTGTTTCAATAAAATTTTATCCGAAAACGCTATAAATTCAATCGAGGCACGTAGTTAACAATCGTACAGTGTTGCCAAAATACAATAACAAATAACGTCTTTTTTGCAGGCCATGCAAGAGAATTATAAATATAAATTGTATACTAAAAATCAATCGTTTTCTATTAAACACATCTCAGTGTCCAATATTCTCTAATAACATGACTTAGAACATTCGATTCCAATCTATTTTCAAAACCTGTGAAGAGATACCAGCATAAACAACCTTACTTGACTCAACACGAGTCTGTTTAGGTAATAAAGTACACTTTGAAACTAAGCAGTCATGTGCCAAAGAGTTAATTCATGGGGTTTAAGATTACAAGTTTGATTTTATTATTTAAATTTGATTAAAAATTGGATTATTAACCAATAAAATAACATATCAGACAGCAGAACCATAGGTGAAACATCCGAGCTGCGTGGAAGTTAATCACAAAGTGGAAAGAATGTCATCACGCCCTGTTTAACTATCAAGTAGGAAAAAAGAAAGGAGAGCCAAAAGTTAGTTTTAATAAGGGATTAGATATCAGTGCAATTTTTTTAAATGTATCAATGCTTCCGTGTGCTCTTTTGGAATCTAGTTATTGAGATTTATCAATCAGTTATTGGACTAAAACAAGAATCAGGCTATTGTAAATAGTTTTGCTATTTTATTATTTTCCCATGCTCTTAGAGTTGAGAGTATGAATGTACCATTCAACGCTCTTTTGTATACAAATTCAATTTATTAGAAATGATTGCTAAATATGTGGCACATTCAAATCTGCAGTGAATGCATTTAGTAATCATATGGATAATGGCCTGACTTAAAGAATTAATATTCCTAATTCATCACATAAAACATTCAGAGATTAGTAAACACTACTAGTAAAGCAACAAAAAAAATTATTTAACAAAAATATCTGGAAAGTGGCTAAATGTGAAACTTTGTCAGACATTTTCTGACTTCTGAGACGGCTACAAAATCAACAATTTGCCACTAGACTCCAATAAGTAAGGTAACAAGTATAAAAAAAGCCTAGTTTCTCATTTGATTTACCATGGTATTGATGAGTTAAATGACAAACGGGATAAGGTGCACAATCATTTAACTTAGAGATTATGTCACAGGTCTCTCTCAGACAGGAAAGCAATGATGTTGAATACATGACAGTATAAATAAAGTATATTGAAGTGTTTCAGGCTTTGGTTCCATAGATATAGAAATACTTTAATTCATCAAGAATACAAACAAAACTAGTAGACTTCTTGATTTTCAAACAGTTAGTAGCAGGGAAATAATTATAAGTGTCATTTACAAGGTTATTGAGGATTGTTTCAAATAAGGTGTAAATAATTGTTAATACCTGTATAACAATTTAAATGTGATACTATACATTGTGAGTATTTTAATGATTGTTTCATGTAAAAATCTTAACATTAACCCAAGTTGTCCTATTCAAGAGTGGTGATAAATTTGGCTACTATCCTAGTGAAAAACTAAGTTTCAAAAACTGAATAGCAATATTACTTACAAATGAAGACCTTATAAATGTATTATGTACTTAGCATATTCCAAATAAATGTAGTACAAATCTAAATAGCTACTTAATAAAAAATCTACTCAGTAAAAATTTAATAACAAAATGATAATTCTGCTTTTAAATGTTATGAGTAGATTTCTCAAACTTACTTAAATAATATTTAGTTAGCTACTCCCAGATGTATAAAATAATATATCATATTATGTTTTTATCTCTTAATGCTCACTATTCCCTGCTTTGTGAATGCTTCATTTTTACAAAACATACTCATGAAATTTTCTTAAAGGAAAATAAATAGGCACGTCATAAGGAAAAGTGTTGCAATATACCTGAACTAAAATAAGAAAAAAGTAAATGTATGGATAAGATGGTGTCCCATTTGTTGGTGTATCTTCAACGTGTACTGATGGTGTTGTATGCATCTGCTTCACAATACAACCAACAGTCAGAAGTAACAAAGAAACCCATTGTTTTCTGCTTAGCTGCTTCTTAAAAAGGACCTAAAATTAAATATAAATGTGAGAGTTGATTACAGAAAATAAAGTTGGATTATACAAAAATCCGAAATAAATGTCAGTGACTACACATCACCTGCAGTTAAACTCACACACAATCTACAAATGAAATGAACTGGAACACATTCTAAACACAAAATACTAATTTTTAAAAGTGATTATAATACTAATAAAAAAGAGCATGTGTTTTTTCCTAGAAAATAGTTTGTGGAAGTGAAATTATAAAAATAATAATAAGTAAAAAAATAATAAACCCAATATAAAAATGACATAAAATATGGCAATACACTTTCACTCGAGATCTATACAAATTTTCAAGAATGTAAATATTTCCTTCACTAGACATCATTATAGTTTGTGTAAAAACTCATCAACTAATACAAAAAATTTTACTGAGAAGCTGTTTAGGTTAGCTATACGTTTTTAGGTCAAAAAATAAAATGTATGATAATGTTGACAGCATTGTACTGATGGTGTAATCCTACCGCTTCATTTTCAAACAATTCTAACACTAGAGCAAATTCAAAGATGGCATTTGAAAGGGAATAATGTCTTTTATAAATTCAAATCCATGAAATTTGCTTAAGGGACCGTCTTCATATTAAATTGAGCATCAACTTCATAATTTCCAATAGTAATCCCTATTTGGATACAAAATTTCGAATTAACATCATAATTTTCCTTCTGATACCAAGTTTCATGTCATTCATGAATACAGAAAGTTTAGAGCTCCTAATGTTTGAATCAGTTTCAGACTTGTATGGGCAGCTTTCTAAATAATATTCCAATAGAGCTGAAAGCAGGGTATGGGAGCAACGTGATTTTTTAATCATAAAAATCATATTTCTTTTATTTAAATCAGACTTTAATCATTTTTATACATGTGTTGCCTCTACATGTCTAAACTTGTTAGATATTAGACATGCAAATCACAAATTCTAGTTTTCTCTTCCAGAAAATATAAGGATTCTTCTAGAAAGAGGAGGATATTTTAATTTTAATATATTTTTATAAATCATAATAAAAGTTAAACAAAATTATAATTTCCTGGCCTGTTTGTTACCCAACTTGTTTCTCATGAACATATTTCTTCTTGTCTGTTAGACATGAAAATTTAAATTTAAAGTCATTTATTAAAGTCATCAGAACCAAATTGTTTCCTGTTCAAAAAGAAATTCTATATTATGGAATTCAATGCTTTCACAAAGAGGAAATCAAGAAACTTATCTACATTCTCTTTTTTAATAAAGGAATCAAAACATGGTGTTGCCATTGGAAATTTTGTTGTTTATGCAAAATTTGATATGAAGATTAAGACAGAACTCTATTCAATGTTTTTACATTTGAATATGTTGGTTAGCTGATCTTGGGGTTTTTATGGTGCAAAGGCCATACTTCGGCATGGTGAGAAGTCGTTTGAAATTTTAATTTGATCTGTACTCTTTCATGACTAATTTGCTATGCCAAATACTCTTTATGAATCTTGAACACAATAGTTAGTTAATATTTAATTAAAAATAACTTTTTACCTGGAACACAATACCAGTCACCACAACACGGATCTGCATCAACAGGTAGTAAGTTGTAGGGTCAAATACAGACAAGTTTATGAATGTGAGGTTATTATACAGGCTGTACAGAAAAGCAGGAACAAAGTAAAGTAGGAGAACTAAATGCAAAGAAAAGTACATTAGAATAATTTGACATTTTGCAATCAACATAACCTATAACAATTCATATATAATTTAAGAACATTATGAAAACGTTTACAAAAGAACGGTTTTAATTCTTTAAAATTTTTAATTTGCTTGTTTCTGCCAGCCTTTAGTTTACTGTTTGAAAGTACTTTACTAACTCTAACATAGTAATTTTATATTGAATACATTTTATTACCAAATTAAGTAAAACTACATTTATACAAAAAACTTGAAGTTAAAATATTCTGTCAAAACTTAAGTAAATAACTTAAGTTTTAACTATCAAAATAAAGATTAAAAATTTAAAAATATGGTACATCAAATTTATACTTTCAATAGAAATAAAAGCTAATTAATATGAAAAACACTTCGATTTCAAATAAAAAATTTAAACTGTTTGTAGGGTTCACATATTCAAGTATTAACATGTCACTTTTAAAGGACAACATAATCCTTTGTAAGATAACCCATTTCAGTTATTCTAAATGTTTCAGTTTCTTGTAAGAGTCAGACTCTTCTTTTCTATTCACGATTTGAATAGTTAGATAAAACAATACATTTCTTAGTTATACCAAATAGAGGGATGTTATGCATCACATTTTAATTAAAAATCAATAATACATTCACTTATAATGGAGAATTTTATTTTCAAGTTTCTAAAGTCATTTACAGTATGTAAAAAGTGGTGTCTGTAGTACAGAGGGGGTCAATTTTTCTTTTTCAAATTGGAAAATTTGACACAAATTGTTAAAATGAAGATTTCCAAGCTAGTTAAGATCTTATTTTTGTGTATTTTTTTTTTCTTCTACAAAATGCTCCACATCCCCAAAGGAAAATACTGAACAAATGTAATACAAATTTAAAACAAAATATTTTTTCAATCTGTTTAGAAAAGTCACCAAAGGGAAATTCATCTGAAAGAGGTTTAAAGTTGATAGGAAAGAAGCAATGTCAGAACTATAAAAATTATGTGTACCAAAGATTTTGTATGAGTATGCAAGAGTTTAATGGGTCCACGACCATATCCATAGAATTAAAAATGGCTAAACTAAGTGTGTGAAAGTGCATTAAGCAGAAAAATCAATGCTTTTATCCCATTTTTAATCTGGCCTGTTTAGTTATAAATTTTTAATGTAATTTGGCTAATAAATTTACAAATGGAAAGAGCACAAAAATCAGATTGAATGCTTTTTCATGAAACGTTTGTATTTAATTTGTTTTAATTTGTAGTTGCTGAAAGCAATAGGCATCTTCAAAATTGTAGATATTATAATGAATACACAAGACTTTGTGTTTTCTAATGGATGTTTGATGATTATTTCTTTCAAAGAGGAATGAGGTATAATGAATTTTTAAATGTTGGAAGTAATCAAGCTTATAGCCGATTCATGTGCAGATAGTAGGGGTTAGTTGTCAAGTATGGCACAAGAGCCAAAAAAGGACCTTTGCCTTTATTACTAGAGCTCCTAATTCTTACATAATACTGTTAAGAACAATATATAAAACTTGGAACTCAAACAGTCTCTTTAATTCTAAATCCATTGCTACTCTTTTGAGCGTGTGATGCCTTGCAATCGAGTATAACCGAAAAGACACATCAAAAATGGATAGACGCGGTACACTCTATGTAACCAACATAAGGGCAAACCAAAAGGTGGTCATTGTTCATATTTACTTGTCCACAAAGTGGATAAGCAAGTATGATAGCAATATTTAGACATGTCCCTAAAGAGAACAAGTCAAAGTATCACACAGTTCAATGTGATGCAAATGGGTCTAAAGGTACTTTGTCCAGTCAAAATTCAGAAGCAGCAGTACCAATCTCACTCTTGTGAGGTTGCAAGGAATTGTTTTACATTTATCAACTAGGCAGGACCATTTCATTACTGTAGAAACACTGCTAAAAAAAGTGTCCTATCCCAAAACTTTTTCTTTGAGTTATTTAGCATTTCAAAAAGAGATGGATACAACATGTTGAGTTGTCTGTCCTATTTGATTTGCTTTGATCTTTGTGATGTCCAGTTTACAACTGTCTATTTTTAAGTGGAATAGTTTAGTTCATAAGTTACACTGGACTGCAAAGCACCACACGGTTGAATGAGTAGCAATGGGCATAGGATTGAAAAAACTTTTTCAGGTTTCACATTTTATGTAGTTCACAACAGAATCGGATTGTTTGGAGTTTACAATTGCTTGTTAGATTAAAAATCATTAGTTTTTATTACAGTAGTTTTCCTTATAAATACTTGAATCAAATAGATAGGATGAAAATCTACACAGCTAGTTCATGTAAAGTAGTTAAAAGTATCTTTCTATCCACTCTTTCCAGAGTGGTAGATAGATGTTAATTTAAAAGATAACATAAAATGTGTTAAGACATATGTATGCTTGCAGAACTTAAGGATCGAGTTTGATGCTTTGAGAAAAATCTTAGATGATCAAAGAAAAATATGAGATATTCTTACTTGAGAAGCATTTAACATATTTATATGAATAAGCAGTGGATAGAATAGAAGTTAAGTCAGAGAAGAAAATATATATATATATATATATATATATATTTCCCCCCCCCCTCTTAAACAAGAGGAAATTCACAAAATAAAAAACAAACGGAATTTATTGAAAACGAAAGTGTTGGTGGATCAGGGCGTCATCAGGGAGGAGCCGGATCCATACAACACAAAATGGTCTTTTCTACGAATATGAGCCGCGAAATGCTAAGAAATTGCTCATATACTCCCCCAAACACCATTAAACACAAAAATACGAAAAAATTAGAATAATAAAATTTAAAACAAACCTGCAGCAGCAGTCGGGAGACCGGCAACACAAAGCCAGATTTATTATTATCAACAATTACGCCACCGATGACTATTTCTATTTCGTCATTTCCTTTGAGTCATTGGTGTTGGCGGTTTGTTGAACTAAGTGAGTTGCAGCATTTGATGCGATCTTCTGGCTTTGTGTTGCCGGTCTCCCGACTGCTGCTGCAGGTTTGATTTAAATTTTATTATTCTAATTTTTTCTTATTTTTGTGTTTAATGGTGTTTGGGGGAGTATATGAGCAATTTCTTAGCATTTCGCGGCTCATATTCGTAGAAAACACCATTTTGTGTTGTATGGATCAGGTTCCTCCCTGATGACGCCCTGATCCACCAACACTTTCGTTTTCAATAAATTCTGTTTGGTTTTTATTTTGTGAATTTCCTCTTGTTTAAGAAAAGTATATTCCTTGCCATGCTTTGTCTGCAGCTTTCAGCGCACTTGCATGGTTAGTTTTAACTTTTCTTCTAACTTTCGTTTTCACTTTCGTTTTCTGGTTTAATACATATGATTTTTATTTTTATTTTGATCTTTCATTAAATTACGTATTTGAATGATATAAGTATATACATATATATATAAGAATGTGTGTATGTATATTCTCAAAATAAAATCTACCCCATTTGACCAATCCCCACCGAATTTGGTACTTTTTTGCTTTAGAACACTGCAGAAAACATAGGCTAACTCTTTAAGTGATTGCTGTACGCTGCTCAGATTGTTTTACCAGTTTTGTTCCCAAAACAATTTGTTCCAAAACAAATAAAATTTTGTATTTATGTTTGAATTGACTTTTTACTTCTTGTTCTTCCCATGATGTAAATGAATTCTAGATATTTGATTGATGAAAAAAGAATATTTAGATTATCTAATTTAGCATAAGGGTCATTCCACGTCAGTTCAACCAGGGTCCGACACCCATGGTCTCAGATTTTGATGAAACTTGGCATGTTTGTTCCTTTTATGGATTTAAGAACACGTATAAATTTTTTTTGCTCTATCTCAAACGGCTTATGTTTTATAGCCTGTTAAAGTTTTTGGAATTTTGGGGGTTTTATCGATCAGACGGAGGAAACCCAATTTGTTTTTTATAGAAAATAAATTATATCTCCCTTGTTTATCAACCAATGTTCATGAAATTTTTTAAGAGTATACATCAATATGTAAGGAGTCCAGAAAAAAAAATTATACCTGCAAGTATCTTATACATAGTCAGAAAAAAATTCCAAAGTTCTATTTATAGATTTTTAAAATAAAAAGGCGAGTTCTACGCTAAGTGGAATATTTTCAAAAGGGTTAAGGACATCAAATGGGGTTTTTTTCGTATTCTTGTTATAAAAGATATGCTCTACCACATGAAAAAATTAAATCAATGGTTTTTTCACTCCTTTATTATTTTTTCTCACTTTAAGATAGAAATCACTTGACTCACTAACTTTCTTAAAAACCTTAAATTAAAGTTACAATTTTAGTAAAACTTTAACTACAAATGTCACATATATCAACCAATTTCAAATAAAATTAGACAAGGCTAACACAAATTTAAAATGATTAAAGTAATAGAGTATAATTAATATTGTTAATCAGGCCTGTGTGTGTGTGTCCAATAAAATGTTTTAAAATAGTTTATCCACAATTAAATCTTGAGATTATTTAGAAATAAGATAATTAATTTCCTCATTTTTAACAATTAGGTCTAATTAAAGTAAACACAATAAGATTACAATTTAAATTTAGTTTTAAAAACTAGTCAACTCACTAACACAGTAACTTATTTCAAGAAATATTATAAGCAATAAAAACACTCAAGCTGTGACAAAAAAGACGTGTCTTCAATTTTGATTACCTGATATGGTGTTTTGTCTGGTGCCAGTAGCACACAGTGTATGTTTGCACTATACATCAAAATGTGATTTTATTGATTCACTGAGCAGGTATTGAAGAGGATTACAAAGACATTTTTCGTATATTGTTTGTGAAGGAGCAGTAAGAGAATGTATGCTAAGGCATTGCGACAAGTATCCATCAAAATATAACCTTGTCCAGTTTTTACAGTCAAAATTTGAGAACTATGATGATGAAGACAGTGTCGAGTACAATCAGTGGGTTTTGACTGATCGAACTGAAATGATAGGGTGCTCGAGCTCAGTTGATGAGGTTAGTGATAACTTAGTAGAAAAACTGAACAGGTCAATACCTCAATCATACATTGGTAAATCACAAGATTCATTTATTAAAAGTTTAAAGAAACAGTTTCCTTAAATACAGCTGTTATCTCCATGGATTTTAGTCAAAATTATGCTTTCACAATACAAGAAGAGGCTTAAGGTTACAACTGGACCTCAGATTAATGCAATTCATCCTGTCATGATTCACTGCAAAGATACAAGCTATAAAAACTGAATTTACCTCCTTGTATCATATCTGATGACCTTAAACATATGAGAGCCAAAATATATGGTATATGATATTCAAAAAACTGTAACTGCCTTTCTGAAAGAACTACCCACATCTAGCAAACATTCACTACTTCAGCGACGGATGTGCTCTCTCTCTCCTCTCTCTCTCTCTGGGCAATATAAAAATAAATACAACTTCATTATCTGTGTCTGCATGAAAAGGACTTTCAACTAAAAGCCCAGTGGTCATTTTTTTTGCAACCAGTCACGGTATAAAACAGAATGTGATGGAATATGGATTTAACGTAAAACGCTTAGCTAGGAAGGAAAGTCTTTAACGACATCTAGACAGACAAATTAAAACAAATGAACTTCTCGAGTTTTTCAAATCCAACATTACAAATATTAACTTCCAACTTATTTCTAAGACATATCCTGGATGTTTTATTGCTTGTGTTTATGACAGCTTATGGTATTTTGGTAAGTTGAGTGAGGTGAATGCGGAAGAAGATTCCACTGTAAAGTTTTTACATCCTCATGGACCATCACCATCATTTTTCTGACCCAAAAGGGAAGATGAATGTGTTGTACCGATCCCTCATGTCATAGCAATTGTGGAACCCCTAAAACAATGACTGGAAAAACTTACAAATTCTCTCAAGGATGCATGTTTAATCGACTTTATGAAAACACTGGAGAAAATTAAAGAATTATTACCTACAATTTGAAATAATTCAATGGTAAGTTTTGTAATACAATTTCCATTCCAGAAGCATTATAAATATTCAACTTTTATTATAATTTCACTAAAATTGTAATTTTAATTTAACGATTTCAAGAAAATGAGTGAGTCAAGTGATTTCTATCTTTAAAGTGAGAAAAAATAATAAAGGAGTGAAAAAACTATTAATTTTATTATTTCATGTGGTAGAGCATATCTTTTAGAACAAGAATACAAAAAAAAATTTTTGATTGTCCTTAACCCTTTTGAAGATATTCCACTTAGCGTAGAACTCGTCATTTTATTTTTGAAATCTATAAATAGAACTTTGGAATTTTTTCTGACAATGTATAAGATACTTGCAGGTATAATTTATTTTTTTCTGGACTCCTTACATATTGATGTATACTCTTAAAAATTTTCATCAACATTGGTTGATAAACAAGGGAGATATAATTTATTTTCTATAAAAAACAAATTGGGTTTCCTCCGTCTGATCGATAAAACCCCCAAAATTCCCAAAACTTTAACAGGCTATAAAACATAAACCGTTTGATACAGAGCAAAAAAAATTTATACGTGTTTTAAATCCATTAAAGGAAAAAGCATGCCAAGTTTCATGAAAATCTGTGATCATGGGTGTCAAATCCTTTTTTTTCTGGATGATTTGACATGGATTGACCCATAACTTACATTTTGTAATGGAACACGAAAAGCCCATATGAAAAACTCATTGATCATAAAAGCATAATTTTGCTATTCAGTATCTGGCAACGCCAGAGTTAATGTTTTTTTTTGTTTTTTTAGTTTGATTTAGAATTATGTGTTTATGTGGTTTAGGTTGACAGCTAGATGTGTTGCGGTCTTTTTTCAAGGATCGGAATTTCGTTTCTGTTTGTATGTTTCATTACATTACCTATTGCAGATATATTATTTAGAAGTCAGATTTTAATGATTTATTTATATCCTGCAAAATATCAGTCATGGGTAATTTCTTGGCTGTATGTGTACATTTTGATTAACTTTCCTTAATATTGATTCCTTAATATTTAATTAAATACGTAATGCTTTGAAGGACTGTTTCGTAAAATAAATTACAAAACAAGCTTTTTAAATAAGGTGTGTAACTTCTTATTTTAAAATGACTCGAATTTTATTTCTGTTAATGTATGTTATCCAGTATTTTAAATATTGCAGATATGTAATTTAGAAGTTGAATTTTAATGAATATTTATTTTCTGCATAATATATCTGTAGGTATGTTTTCTAGGTCTCTAGGCTGATTGGTGACAATCCCAATGACATTTAAGCCCAAGTTTAGTCAAAGAGAACTCTGTAGAACACTGCTTTAATGAATAGAACTCAGTGTCAGTTGAACCTTCTGGAAATTTGTAGAAACAAAAAGTTCTCAGTAGAACCTTCTAGAAGGTTGTGGAAATTAATAGAATGTAAAACCTTCTAGAAATTTTAAGGAACTCTATAGAACCTTTTAACAGATTGTGAAAACAAATCGAACTCAGTATCGGTAGAACCTTCTGGAAATTTGTAGAAATAAAAATTACTCTATAACTTTCTACGTTCCACCCTATTCTAATAATCATAATGCCCTAATCTTGGACTCGTGATGCTCGAGAAATTCCAACACCTCCTTGAATCTTAGATAGTCGTTTTAAAGGGAAACTAACTCTGCAAGTCTTCCAGTTTGTCATCTTTCAGTAAATGTGACAGTTTCATTTCTCTCTTTTAGCTCATTGTGTGTTTCCTACTTTATTTGACAGTGATAATGTGCATTTTAGTTAAAAGTTCATTAATATATTTATAATTTTCATGATGAGTTTTATTTTCTTACATTTTTTTTTATGAATATTTGATTGATGATAAAAGGATATTTAAAATACTTAAGTTTATATTATAACTTACATTTTGTAGTGGAACACGAAAAGCCCAAACAAAAAACTCATTGATCCTAAAAGCGTAATTTTGCTATTTGAAATCTGGCAAACCAGAATTTATGTTTTATTTTATAAATTTCATATACAATCCCGTGTTTGTGTATTTGAGGTAACACATGAAATGTTGTGGTCATATTTGAGCATTTCTAAATTTCATAAATCCTTATAGTCTTCATCAATATTTTTCAAATGTCTGTTTTTGAATTGCTCTATTTCAGAATATACTAAGGAAGTCGAGATTCCATATTTAGCACATCTTTCGTTTTTCAGAATTCTGCATTTTTACATCAGAATTTCATTTTTGTTTGTATTTATATGTCCCAGTCTTTTACATATTGCAATATATAATTCAGGAATTAAATGTATAAATATTTGCGTCTGAAGTAAATGGTAGAAGCTATGAAAAAGTTAAAACGAAATTAAAAAGTTATTTTCCATACAGCTAGTCACTTATTTAAATTAAGCAATCATACCTTTCACATTTTTTCCAATCTCTGAAAACAGCTTCAGAATGGAATTCCTAGAATAGAGAATGCTACCTTTATATTGAGCAAAGAAACAAAAATACAAAGTTTACATATTTTATTCTGCACACTGCATGTAAGGCTTTTAATTATAACACAATATATGTGCCTTAATTGAAAAGGGCCTGTTCATTCTACAAGTGTTCAATAACAGCTAATTTGGTCCTTTTTATAACTTTTATTTTTAGTAGAGTACAAATTTCTCTCCAATGCTTTGATACTTTCATAATGTATTCACAGGACATTGGCACTTAATTCTATTAAAACTGTCATTACTTTGGTGATTTATGGAAGAAACAAAAAAAAAATTTGGATATATGCCCTTTTCTTACCATGGTATAAATCTATAGTCATGAAAAGGTCTGAAATTTTAATAACTTTTATAAATTTTTCTGCAGATATTTAACAAAGATCTTGGGGTAATAATGGAAAATTCAAGACCCAAAATTCTCTAGCCACTCATTTCATCTTTGAACTCAAGTCATTTCATTTCTTTGATGGACCATGGACTTTTTTCCTTTCAAATTGCTTATGTAAGCTTATATATATGGTATGTAAAGTTCACAAGACATAGTAGTTAATATACATTTCCTTTGAAATTGAAATTATATTGCTTACCATGTTAAATCTGCAACTTCAGGTTACATGTATGGTTAGTTTTAACTTTTGCTTTCACATGATCTTCTTCTTCTTTTTTTTTCTCTCTCTCTCTTTAGTTGTTTTACAATGTATGAATGTTATAATTGTATATATATTACTGCATTTATCAGTCAATTTTTCATGTACAGTTGAACTTGCTAATCAGGTGCACACAAAACAAGTTTTCCAAAAATGGATATAAAACTGCTCATGATATTTTTTCTATTTGGTACTAACTAATAAAGGTTGTTCAATTCGCTTTAAAAATTCTATCATTAACCCTTTTGTTATTAAGCAAATTGTAGGAACATTGTTTGAAGTTAAACTTGGTAATTTTTCACATATTCCAAGACCATTGCACAAGGGGGGAGGCATATGTGTTTGAAATTCCTTAGACTCCTCAATCTTAGCTTTCTTATTTTGGTGGAGTGGTAGCATCCGATACGTTAGGCCGCCAAAGCGATTGTTTACGCCAAATCAAGATGGCGGCCAATGTAAGCAATTCCAAGATGGTCGCCATATACAAAGTGAACCTTTGCATACAGTGCATAAATAATAATAATAATTTGTTTAAAAATTAAGAAAAAAGCAATATAAATTTCACTTGAAAATTTTCTAATATTTCAGTCTGGTTTTCTCCGAACATGTACGCAATTTTGCGTCAATTTCATCCTAGTTTTGTCACTTAAAAAAAAATAAATAAATAAAAAAATATTATTTATAATTGTTAAAAAAATAATAATAATAATAATAATAAAAAACCCGTGATTTTTTTAAAACGTACGGATTTTCATCAATTTTGAATTAGAAACTTTGCAATGCATAGAAAATTCAAAACAAGAAATCTTTTTTTAATAAGGTAGTTCTTTTCTGTGATCATAATCCACACAAAGGTTTTTGATGAGAAAAAAAAATCTAAAAATTCTTCTGCTATCTATAAGTGTGAAAAAATATTTTTTCACAATTTTTCTAGCAATTAGCATTATGTGAGCAACTCAATGGGGATATTCCAGGTTATAGAGCCATATATGGAAAAGCAAGACAAATATTTTTATTGTAACGACTTTACAAGAGGAAATTGTTTTTTAGAGAAGTCAAAGCGCATTGCGCTTAAGGTTTCAATGCGTTTAAACCAGTATACCGGGAGAAATTTGTTTGTAGATAAGTCACAGCGTGTAACGCGCGATCCTCGCCTGCCGGCGAGGACCTTTCACCGTTGGCTTCCATGCGTATAAGTCACCGTATTGGGTGCCCACCCAAGCATAGTCCAGTGTTTGTAATATAACCAAAAGCTAAACAAAAATCAAACTTACCCTCATAGCCGGGTCCTTGAAATTCTGACAATGGTTAACAGTCATATGCTCGAATCGATAACCCTTGAACTCTTTGTCCTTCGGGTATTGATACCAGCATATGACTTCCAATAGTCAGAAATTTTTGTAGTTCCTTGCAAAATTCAGCTCTGAATTACCTCAGCCAAAACTTTCTGGTTCCTATTTTTCACCTCAACCATAAAATATTTATCCGTCCCTCGTTCAAGTCCTCCAAACATCCATTTTACCTCCAATTTCTTACTCCTGTTATACTTTCTTTTGCCAAACTTTTGTCCTATCTTTCTACATTTCCACTCCTACCTATCACCAGCATCCTTTCTCAATGTTAAAATCATTCTCATTCTCACATGAAAGACATTTCACCTTCTTCCCAATCAAGCTACTACATGTTTGCAAAAAAAAAAAAAAAAACATTTTCTAACGTTCAATAACACTATCCACTGCTATATCAAATCAACTAAGGGGAAATGAGCAACCAAAAGGGGAAAAAAATTCTAAATTCCAATCTGCAATTTCAAAAATCAAATTTAATCCAAATTTGTTTTCGAAATTTTAATTGAAATTTAAATAAAGTGACAAATTTAAAAAATTGTAACTTACAATCTGCTTTCCAAACTTATCCTAAAAATTTTGAAAATTAATAAAACAAGTCGATTTTATAAATCAAGAGCAAAATTCATATGCACCCAACAATTTCAAAGACTGTCTAAATTTTAATTCCGTTCTACATTAAAAATAAAAGTAGAAAAGCGTATTTTCTTCCTTAACCAATCATGAGACCCGTTTATTATCATCAGGAGAAAATATCTAGGGTTGCCTTAAAACTAAGAAAAGCACGAAAACAGGAAGGTTACCACAATTGGCAATACATCGCTCGAAAGTTGTAACGTATCGGATACTACATACCATCCCTTATTTTGTTCACTTCATTGAACTTATACATTAGAAACAGTATGTTCTCAAGTCAGTACATCAGAACTCAAAATGACTCAGCCAGTTAGAAACTAATCAATTTTGATGGGTAGAATAAAATTTCAAAAAAAAATTAATTGATGGAAAGTGATAGAATCTTATTCGTTATAAAAATCTTATTCATTAATACAAGCTCATACTGATAGCAAGCACTTGCAAAGTGAAATGATGAAACATGGATTGGTATTGTTCCATTGCTAATCTGATACCATGTAGTAGAATTCAACCTATATATTCTAAGATATACAATTGGCTTAAATTGATTTCATAATTTTGAACTTTTAAATAATGACGATACCTGATAGAAGAAATAATGAATTATTGCTGAACAATGCTCTAATTCTCGAAGTACACAAATTAGACGAATAAGTACTTTCCCAGTACAGATAGATTGAAGATAATTAACTTACTCTTTTATGTACACAAATGAGCACACAAAAAGTTTTATGCATTCAATGAGCATAACAACAGTCACCGTGCTGTACGAGTACTTGGCATTAGATTCTTTAGTAGCTGTGACAAGTATACCTGAAAATAAATGTTCAGATATTAGATTGCAATATATGACAGTGGATTACATATAGATGGTACATATTCAGTTATAGATGTTATTTTGATTTGTTCGTAAGAATGAGTGTAGTTAAATGTACAGTGCATACATCCATCACTCATTCTGCATTTGGCTGTATTGTCCATACTTATTTCTGGTACAAATAATTGTTTTCAATAATATTCAGTAAACAATTTTGGAGTTGGCCTAGTCTTCTCTCACTGCACATTTCACTTGTTCAATTAAACTAAATTCAATAATTCATGTGAACTCATAAGTAAAAGATACAAATTATTACTGTTTCATTCAGTGATCCCAGAAGATATTTGAATCCAAATTTAAGTGAAGTTAAAATTTTTATAATGTAGAGCCTCATAAAAAAATGTTGCTGTTGTGGAGCTGAAAACATTTTTGGAACACGCACTTAACAGAAACTTGGCAAACATACATTTTCAGACATAGTAACATTACAAAGAATATAAAAATAAATAATAAAAATGAAAAATTTCTTTGAAGATTTCGCCAAGACATTCCCATGTTTGATAAAAATGTATGCCCATTTCAGAACTTCTTCCTACCAAGAATTATACCATGCATCCTACCATCAATGAACTCTTATGTTCAATGATGGCAGGATTTGTGGTTTTATTTAACAGGGCATAAATTTTGTAAAAACAAATTATTTTACTAATGCACTTGCTATGATTCATGTGGAAATATTTTTGTCACTTTTCAGTTAATGAGGCACCAATACTAACTGTGCACTAAATGTTGGCATGAAATTTAATTAGGGAAAGGAAGGTACTTTCTGATTATTGGGGCGGCAGTCATAATTGTGAACCAAATGTGATAACTTGCTTATTTGAAGAGACGTTTAGCAATGTAATGACAATATTTTAAGAAGCCTCCAAAATAAACATTAACCCAGACATCTGTAAGTCACTTTTTTTGAAAAGACGAGGTTTTTCGACAAAGGAATCAACATACACGAACAACATTATACAATTTGGCAATTTCCAAATGACAAATAAACAGCAGTATAGCACTGCCTGCCACTACCTATTTTCCTACTTAATTTAATTCATGTGGCATCATTTTCAAGAGAAGACACAAATGGTAAAGGACCTGCCTTTTACGTAATCAGAAATGTGAAAAATCTATTCTGAATAGTTGTCATTTGTAAATTTTTTGTACAGTATTAAGTCCCAAAACCAGATGTTTTGCTAACCTTTTTTTTTTCTCACGTTTTGTCTATCTTTCTAAATTGTCACCCATCTGGCAATTTTTAAAAAGCTAGATGTTTAATCTGGGCCAAATTGATGAAACAGCACAAAATAACAGACATATTCAGAGTAAATACCACACAGAAAAATTAGAAGATTGAAAGTAAAATTTGCTGCATTGAATTTTTATTTTTTTAATTATTCTAATTTATGTATTTGCTATTTTAGTATTGCAAAGGTGTTCTGGACGTAAATACTGCAGACCCCTATCATTCTTTTAACATTTGGTTCACAATTACTACAGGCGTCCATACCAAAGCCACATATTTTCTTAAAACCGAAACATTTGTTTTATTCATCAATAAAAAATTTAATAACTAATCTAATTACAATATTCTATGCAGTTTGCTGCCCATAAAATTTAGAAACTATTTTGTGTGTGTGTGACCCATTAAATAGATAGATTTTTCAAAAAGTTCAAACTAGTGTCTGCTCAAATCTTCGAATTCCATCTGCAAAAAGGAATCTATTATTTCTCTTTAAACTTATTACTTGATTTCTTCAAAAACACTAGTTTTATAACTTCTGGTAATTTCTTGGATGACATTTTAAAGTTCTGAAATTAATTCCTTTGGGCCATAAATTTACAATTCAAAAGTTAATAACCTAAGTTTGCCGAAGGTTTACTAGCATGACAGGAAATGCTTTTTTACAAAATCATTATAAATTAAAAACTACATTTCTCAGAACCCCTGGTATTCCTTAGCTTGAATATGTTTAATATTAACTTAGATAGATTTTTAAAAAGGGCATTTGAATTTCTTAAATCATTAATCGCATCTGCTAATCGCTCTCCTACATACACAGAAAGCGATAAGCGCTACCTCAAGAGTTACAGGTCGAGTTGCATGGGAGAATGATTAATACAATCCTTCAATCAAGTCCCCTATCTTCCTATCATTTGAGATGAGGTATTTCATGCCCATGTCTCTGTCACATAAAAAAGGTATGGTGAAACTCAAATGGGTTCAAACTGTTTAACTAGGCTGCTTGGGGTTGTAAACCTATTGAGCCACGACCTATTTACAACACAGTAAAATGGGTCGTAGAACAATTTCACTCCATTCTAAATAAAAGAATGGTTATTGAAGCAACCAAGATTTCCCCAGGAATACATTTCAGAAAAACAGGACCACAAATTTTTCTAGAAGAATTTTATAAATGCTTTGGGTTACCAGTTCAAATAGTTCATACCAGAACTATTATCAGCTTCATTATTTCTTTCCAAAAAGAATTTCCATTTCAGCCAAACAATATCATTTGTTAATTCAAACCATTACAAGAGAATACGTATCCTTATGGCAAGAGCTTATGAAGTTGAGATGGAAAAAAAAGATTTTCTTAAAAACAGGAACAAAATGACAAACTGGCCAAGAACCTGAACAGAATCTTTCAAATTAGGTAGGTAGGTTTTTAAAACATTGTACTGGAGCGACACAACTAGCTTTTGACGACAGTCCAGGATCAATCCCAAAAGGGAAAAATCCGAGGACAACACCACATGATTTTGAACCACGGTCAGATAACAAGGCAACACTCTCCAAACTTCCACGCCATGCCACCATGAGGACATTTGGGGCAACAATGGATTTAACATGCACCAGCACCCTATGTACACAACGGTTGGGCTGGATTGGAACTCGAAACCCTCCGGTTTCTAATCCGATGCTCTTCCAACCAGGCTATTGCAGTCCTTTTCAAATCAGGACATTCTCAGTCAAATGGGACACACGGTAAATCAATGTATACACATTTTGTCTCCCAATTGTACATCAAGGAGCTTCTGTACAAAATGGTAAAATCCTAGTTAAAAGAATGGCCTGGAGTAATTAGTTCTTGTCACCATGTTAGTGTCAAACGGTTATGGCTGAAAAGAAACCAACTGGACAAACAAACTGTACTGATTTGTCAACAAAACTAGTATCAATAGAGTATTTATGATTCAGCATGTTTAATTATTTTCATGGTTTGGTTTTTCACTCTTGTCATTCTTTGCTTCTCAAAGGAATTGTTTCATAACATTAGGACCAAGTATCGGAAAGATTGTAAAATTATTTTTAAATCTGAAAGGAAAGTTTTGAGCATTTCTTGAAATCACACATTTTAACGGTGCTGTGATCATATAAATCTACTCTTTAATGTACTTAATTATCCATCTCACATCAAGTCGGTAAAATTTTTTCATTTTCGCCACGAACATCATTCGTCATTCCTGAAAAGTTATAACTTTCGGCTATCGTTCAGATCTTCGGAGCACCTGCTCGGTAATTCCGCGCTCAGTCCTGATAAAATCAGCAAACAAAACACGACTGTACATTACACGTCAAAAGTAGATTTCTGAGGCATATACGATAAAAAAAAACTGCCATACACAACAGGTAAAATAGAGACGTAAATAAATTTTCTGCGTACAAACCTTGATTGACAAACAACGCAATGTATGCAAAGAAAACAAAACCACTTAATTTAGTGGGAAATAGTTCAATCACATTTGAAAATCTTGACATGATCACGCAAAGTATAATGATCAAAACAAAACAAAGTCAACGAAGAGTAGAAGATTGAATTGCTGATTTTAAATAGAATTCCAATAGAGTATTTCAAAAGCGGCAAGTGATAAGCATTACGTTTCGCTTTAACTCAGAAATTTCTGTAAAGAAAAAGAA
Source organism: Metellina segmentata (assembly GCA_947359465.1). Taxonomy (NCBI): domain Eukaryota; kingdom Metazoa; phylum Arthropoda; class Arachnida; order Araneae; family Tetragnathidae; genus Metellina; species Metellina segmentata. Next base: position 17,078,431 of record OX375878.1, on the reverse strand, counting down.
AATACAACGGCAGACGACATATGTATTTCACTTCAAATCCTTAAAAACAAAGAGCCTTGGTGGCCTAGTTGGAAGTGTAACAGATTAATAACCGGAGGTTTGCGAGCTCAAATCCAATCAAACATCGTTGTGTGCAGAGGAGGCTGGTGCTCGTTAAATCTGTCATGGCCTCAACTGTCCTCACGTTGGCATGGTGTGCAAGTTTGGAGACTGGGGTGTCAGCTTGGGTGTTGTCTATTTATTTTACAGTGGTTCAAAATAACGTGATGCTGTCCTCGGTTCTTTCCCTTGGGAAATTAATCCCGGATTGTCGCAATAGCCCCTTTCATAACTCCAGTTTGACGTTAATTAAAATACCTACCAACCTTTCTTGTTATTTTCCTAACTGTAGCCCTTCACTTTATATTATTTTTATTTACGTTTTACAACTTCTAGGGAAAAGTAAAGGGTGTGAGGTCGGTTGCTTGTCTGCTCCGACTTATTTTGCTTTCCAAGATTTTTGGATTCGACTTCAAGGCTTTAGGCTGCTTAGTTCTTTTGTCTTTTGATATTATTATTTCCCTAGGGCTTTGATTTTTCTTTTTCTGCTACTTGGGTAAGTAGTATTTTCTCTTATCTAACCTCTGAAACGAAAAGAATTCTACAAATGGGTGACGACCATACGTCATACCCAACGAGTACATTTGAACTTATATTGGATACAGACCTTATTAACTATTGTAGTGATGAAGGTAAAAATACATTCACCTTCATTATTCGCCCTACTCAACCAATCCTACAAAAAAACCCATATACAATTAAAAAAGATATCTATAAGCATTTTTCATCTCACCAAAACATCCTAGAATGCAGACGAACGCGTAATAACCTTTTTATAATAACAGTAGATGGTAAACTAGCTGCCCACGAAACTTCTAAAATAAAAAACATCTTAGATGTACCAGTACACACAACACTAACGAAAGACAACCTAATTACCCAATATATAATTAACGGAATAGATACAGAAATAGCTTTAGAAGACATCATTGAAGACCTGGAAGAGCAAGACATAAAGATAGCAAGTATTACCCGATTTGAAAAAACTGTTAACCAAACTAAAATCCCGCTAAAAACTATAAAATTTGGCACCCCTACCCCTCGAATAAAAATCCGAAACAAATTGCATATAGGCATGATGATCCATCAATTAAATCTCTACTTAGAAAAACCTAGACAGTGCAAAAACTGCTGGGTATTTGGTCATGGAATCAAAGGTTGTAGATCCAACCAAAAATGTAGAATCTGCTCTGAAGACCACCCAGAAACTATATGTACTAATCAAAATAAAAAATCCTGCAAAAACTGCAAACAACCACATACTGCGGATGACGAAAACTGCAGAACCAGAAAAGAAGAAACCGAAATATTGAAATATAAAAATGAAAACTTGGTATCCTACATTGAAGCAAAAAACAAACTAAAGACCTCATACGCAAAGACAGTGACCCAACCAATAAACAATCAATTAATGGAACAAAAAGAAACATTAAAAAATAGCGACATAAAAGAAATAATACTCGAAACTTTGAAACCAATCCTAACCATTATCGAACAAATTCAAATCAACCAAGTGTACATTCTGTCACAAATGGTTGAAAACAATATTATTCCAAAAGAAAACATCATTTATGAAACCAAAGAAAATACTACCATTAATAATGCAACAACTATACCAGAAAATAATAAAATACAACAAACTACTCAAGATCAAACTAAAGAACAACAAAAACTAGAGTGGGAAAGAAAAAATCTATTACCAAACACTACAAATACAAATCCTAACAAAATTACCTCTACTATAAAACGTTTCAGAGAAGATATAAAAACTTTGCAGTCCCAAAATAAACAAACAAAAACTTCTCATTCACAATCACAACTCGACCTATCAATCACAGACGGCAAAATGGAATACCAATAGTTCCAGCCACAACCTTCTTTCTTGAATTTCATTTCTTTATTTTTCTTACAACCATGTTTGATCTCAACTGTATTCAATGGAACTGCCAGGGTGCCAGAGCACGCCGATTTGACCTCAATCATAATAAATATTTCAGCCAAGCTAACATTTTAATCCTACAAGAAACCTTTTTAAAACCGGACATCCGATTCACCCTCTTCAAAAAAAACATTTTTCGTTTTGACAGACCTGGTCCTTTTAGAGGAGGAGGACTACTAATAGCCATCGATCAAAATATAAGTGCACAACTCGTAAAGGAAGAACAAAATCGGGATTTTGAATCCCAGGAAGTGAAAGTCCACCTCAACAATATTACTTTCCACATCATTAACATATACTGTCCCAAAGGAATAAAAAACATAGGGATGCTTGACAACCTTAGATTGGATCCCAACAACCTTTATATTATTGCAGGTGACTTTAATTCAACACATCATAATTGGGGTTTCAAGAATAATAGCAGTGGCAGGAATCTGATAAAATGGATTAATAACCAAAATCTCATGATCCTCAACCACCAAACTGCAACTCATATCAGCAACAGTGGCACCATATCTGCTATCGACCTTACTTTAACTTCCAATAACTGTCCCCCAATAACATCTTGGAAAGCTCACCAAGATAATTTTGGGAGCGACCATTTCCCTATAAATTTTTCCTATCATAAACCAAACAACCATAGACCAAATTTTTCGATCCATTTTGATTGGAACTACTTCATCAAAACTCTAAACGACAACCAAAGAAATATAACTGATCCATATTTTCTCAATGACCTTTTCCAAAAAGCCATTGCAAATTCTCAATCTCTAAAAAAACTTCCCCCACCCAGAGCCCCTTGGTGGAACTCCAGATGCAGCCATCTAAGAGCCAAAGCCAGACAACACCTTACCAAAACTAAAATAAATTTAAGCACATCTGACTGGGACCAATATAAAAAATATAAAAACAAATTAAAAGTTTTAATTCAGAAACTTAAAAAAAAATTTTGGTTTACTACATGCAAAACAGTTGCCCAAGACAAAAATATTTACAAAATCTTACAAAGATTAAAAGATCCTTCCAACCAACAAAACAATTCTTATAATATCATTCAAATAAACAACACAAAAATACATTGCCCACAAGAACAGGCTAACCTTTTCAATAAACTTTACACTTCTGATGAACACCTAGATCCCCTTCCCCTTAGTTTTGTTGACTACCACAATAATTCAATCAACAACATATTTACCTGGAACGATTTCGCTAAAGCCATCACCCAAATAAGAAATTCTACCCCTGGAATGGACAAAGTCACCATTGCAATGATCAAAATATCTCCTGATAATATCCAGAAAAATATTTTAAAAATTCTGAACACCAGTTTTAACACTGGCTCTATCCCCATATCTTGGACCCACTCCCTTATCATTCCTATCCTAAAACCACACAAAAATCCACTAAACTTAACCTCTTACAGGCCTATATCCCTAACTTCCACCTTTGCAAAAATTTTAGAAAGAATGATCCTCAATAGACTTGTAGAAGACATTTACTACAATAAAAAATACATAAATAGAAACAATCACGGTTTTCTTCAACATAGAAGTTGTATTACTTTATTGACCCAAATCCACACTGACATCTTAACTGCTAGAAAACAAAAAAATCATATAGTTTTCGCCTCCATCGACTTAAAGGGAGCATATGATTCAGTGTGGATAGATGGGCTCATGTCCAAACTACAAAAAAAAGGTATCACAGGAAAAATAGCCCTTTGGATTTTCAATTTTCTTAATCATAGAACTTGCCAGGTAAGATGGCGTAACACCTTTTCAAATACTAGACAAACCTCTCGAGGCCTACCTCAAGGTTGCATTCTCAGCCCTTTTCTCTTCCTTATTTTCCTTGATGATTTATTTGCACACATCCCTACACATGTCAAATGCCTAATATATGCTGACGATATTTTTATATACACCAAAAATAAATCTCTAACTGAATCTACAGAAGCAATCCAAACAACTATAAAAATCATTAATAATTGGTGTAACAAATGGAAACTAACCATCAGCTTAAACAAATGCAACATTATCAATTTTTCCCAGAATAAAAATTCCCAAAAATGCAACATAAAAATAAATAACACTATCATTCCAGAAGTAAACAAACTAAAAATCTTGGGCCTAATCTTTGACAAGAACCTGACCTGGAACAACCACTTTCAATACCTACAATCCAAATCTTCTCGTACCCTAAATGCTTTCAAATTCATTGCGTCTAAGAGATGGGGTGCTTGCACCAAACATCTTTTGCAAATAGGCAATACTACTATCCGCAGCCAATTAGATTTTGGAGCTCCCATTCTCAGTACTGCTTCAACATCACATTACAAAAAAATCAACCCCATTTTCAACTCCATGCTCAGAATCGCAACTGGCTTACCAAAATACACTCCTATCGAAATTCTACACTCCGAGACTCAAGCTTCATCTCTCCAACAACGACACAACTTACTAAAAACTACCTTCTACATTAAACATATCAGCCTGAGAGAATGGTCTCCAATTTACGATCTCTTTTACAACCCACCCTCTATTACTTACGCTTCTTGGACCAATAAAAAAAAACCAATATCTGCAAGCATGATTAATTGCTTCGAAGATCTCTGCATCACAAAAAGTGACATTATTCCTTGGTGCCCAATTATTCCTTCAAAACTTCCTCTTCCAAAATAAAAATCTTCCTGATAAAATACTGCAAACCTCTTTTGAAAACTTTTTAAAAACTTTACCAAACCACATTATAATAGGGACAGATGGGTCAAAAACCAACTCTAATAGCTCACTTGGAATTGTCATTCCTAAATTATTTGTAGAACGAAGCTACACCGTAAATAACCTAAACTCAATTTTCACAATAGAAGCTATGGCAATTTTCAAAGCAATACAAGACTGGGTTGAAAAAAACCAAAATATCATTATAATAAGCGACAGTTACAGCGTTCTATCCAGCCTAAAAAACATTAACAAAAACTCAAACTGCATTATACTGCAACTTCATAAAATTCTAAGTAAAAAAAGCCAATACAACAACATCATACTAGTGTGGACCCCTGGACATAAGGGTATTCTAATTAACGAAAAAGCCGATCAGGCAGCAAAGAAGGCTGAACTTTTCAACATTGCAGAAGGTGTTTCACCTGAAGACATCATAAAACATTATAAAAAAGACAACCATAATAAAATATGTAACCTATGGAAAAGCTACCATAGAAACAATAACTTTCCACATATCAATCCTACAAATCTATGGTACGAAAAAATCTCTAAACAGAAACGATGAAACCCTCATTCAGAACTTTCGAACAAATACCCTGATGACAAATTCCATTAAATACAAAATCAACCTTACAGATACTCCTAATTGCCTCAGATGTCACACCTATGAAGATTTGGAACATATTCTCTTCCAATGTCCAACTTTCCAAAAAGGTCGAAATAACCTAATTCAAACTCTCTCCGCTTTGAAAATTCCACACTCTTTATATGATATTTTTTCAAATTTCTCACTTAGTATTTGTAATGCCATATGCTTATTTTTAAACTCTAATCCTCGTTTCTAAATCTTTTTCATTCTTGAAGTATCATTTTTTCTTCTAGAGGCACAAGGCAAAGCAGCCAAGCCTCAAAAACCTGCTTTTTCTCCAAAGAAAGAGCATCATCATCATCTTTTACAACTTCGCTGCTTTGTTTTGGTTTGTCTTCATTTGACGCATGTACTAAAACAATTTTATCACTGATGTCTACTTCTATGAATAATATTTTATTCCGATTCAGCCAGCCAGGCAAAACAGATGTCATTTTGAAACGAAAAGTTACTGTGGCAAAAACTGAAAACTATTATGTGGCTCTCAAGAGAAGTCTCCAGCAAACACAAATCGAAATCAATGCCATTTTGACAGAAGCTGTCAACGATAAAGAGAAACATAACACATGAAATATGTGAAGTGAATGCATTTTCAACTATGTTTCGTTGTGTATATTCATATTTTTCTTGTAAAACTTCATATGCTGGTTTCTACATGTAGTTAAGATAAATTATGTTCACTAATTTCTGGATTGCTGCACTTTCATGGGCGTCATTGAAATTGTTCAAAATTTACATTTTTTTTAAAGAAAGAGTCGGTTTTACCAAATGTGGAAAGATCAATTCATTTGGAGGCAATCAAGAATCCTTCTCTTGGTTGTGGAATGGAACAATAAAATCCTCATTGAGCTAAAATTTTAGACTTGAATTTTTCTTTTGCTTAAAAATTTTTGGTATTCCAAGTTTGATTGTTTCATTAAAAAGATTATTAAAGTGAATGTTCAATCTTTCAAATGTGTATTCATCATCTATAATAGTATAGTTTAACTTAAGGATCTTCATTGAGCTAAAAGTTTAATGTATGATATGATCTACAGAGCTTTTGTGTACTATAATTCATGTTCTTATCTTGATTGTACAAACTTATGTGTCGGAAACCATTTAATTAGTTGTAAAACACATATTATGTAGTTTGAGTAATGTTCTTAATTATTTACAATTTAATAATGATTCAGTAAAATATCCCTGGACACTTGTTCTGAAACAATATGTTTCAGACCTCTCAGCACTGGACACTATAGGCATGTTCGTAAACATGAATAATTTGCACACGCGTTCCAAAGGTCTGTTTTTCTAGTGTGAAAAATAGTCGTTTCTTTAGTCACTGGAAACCAGGGATAAAAAAAATTGGATTTTTATGATTTTAATTAATTTCTTGCTCATACAGGTTCAAACTTGTAGGATATGAGACACGCCAATCAAAACAGTTTTGATTTATGTTAAATATTAAAATTTATGATGAATAACAACAATAAAGCTGGGTAAATTTTTGAAAGATTAAAACGCAATACAGGAATTTGGAAAGTTTATCATATGAGTAAGTAAACAGAACAGCACAACAAATGTCATGCACAAGCAATGTTTTCTCAAGCAGTTTAAATTAGTTTGATTATAACCAGTGGCATGAATTTTTTTGGTCGTGATAAATAAGGTTGCAGGATCCCACTAACACACCATATAAATTTTTTGTAAAAAATGAATCACAAATCAGACAAGTTTCAAAATCCTTTTGCATTATATGATTATCCTATATAAATCAAATGTATAGAATTTCTTTTGTCATTTTAGGAATTTATTGGTTTGAGACTTGTTTTTTAGGGAAAATGTCATTAATGGAAAAGAACTTGTAAGAAAATTCCTACTTCTCATTCACTGACCAACCGGTATAGTGGTTAAGGTGTTATCCTCTAGATCGGAAGGTTCCTGGTTCAAATCCGCATCCAGGCATGGATGTTTGTAAGCATATGGTGCATGTTAAATATGTCGTGGCCGAAAGTCCTCACATTATGTTGGTGTGGAAGTTTGGAGAGTGGGGTGCTAGCTCAGGTGTTGCTCGTCATCTGACCGTGGTTCAAAATTACCAGGTGTTGTCCTCGGATCTTTGCCTTAGGGAATGGATCCCAGATCGTCGTCAATAGCGACAATAGTCTAGTACGACGTTAAGTAAAAATTACCTACTTCTCATTCATACTTAGCTCTAAAAAAATTTTATTTATGCCTATTAAGCAAAAATTAGACTTGAAAATATACATAGATTGATATCAAATATGCCTATTTTTCACATTTGTTGATAAGTATTCCAAAGTAATGCAAGCACACAAAAAGGGCTTATCTGTAACATACAAGGAAATTAACACCATAAAATAAGTGTAATAGCATTTCCTCATAACATGCCAATTGAGTAAAATTTTGAGAGTGCAATAAAAAAAAAAAACAATCATTTAAATAGCTTTCTGCTTTATGCCATAATATATTTTGTTTCCATGCTCAATTATCAGATGGGTGAATTAACTTTTACATTCCAAATTTTAATTCCATAATAAGTAAAGAATAGTTAGCTATGCTAGCAGTGTAAAGAAATCCTTGGGATCAATGAATAAAAATTTCCATTTAAATATAAATTATCCTACATATTACAAAACAAAATGAATCACAATGTTGCTAATTTTTTATTCAATGGTAAAAATCATTTTTTTCTTACTGTAGCTCAATGTTTTTACGTGGGAAGAAAACACTTCTCAGTAAAATGGTTATATTCTAATTAAGATAGTAAAAGAATAATCGAAAGTGGCTGCTAATTATTCCTTTTTAATTGTATAAAATCAAACTTGATGTGTTTGATTTTATTGCTTAAGATTCAGTAAATGCTATTATTCGTGAAATTTTCATTAAAAATTTCAGTTTTTTGAGAACCAAGAGTCTGAACCCAACATTGAATGCAAAACTTTTCACCAATGATCTATGTTTTGTTAATTTTTGAAATTATATTTTTGTGAAAATAGATTACTCAATCGAGAATACAATTTTCAAAATTTGTAACTCTTCATTCAGCATTATACATTTCCCATCCGTTTGATGATTTTTCAGCGAATCTTTTTTATTTCAAATCATGGACCTACACCTGATTTCATTATAATGTGAAACAACAGGTTTCAGTACCTCATGAAATAAAAGTTTGTATCTAACATTTAATTTGGAAAATTTGTAATTTTTCTCTCCCATTATACATTTTGTGTTCAAAGGTGCACATATATATTACATTCAAAGGTAGAAATCCTTTGAAAACAATGTAAAGATACGTATTTTTTGAACAAACTGCATATTATTTTAGAAATTGACATACATTTCCCACTATCTCCTTAGGCTGGAGTACCATAGTACTGGCAATGATGATTCATGGAAAAGTGTGCTTTTTATTTTGCCTTCAATTTATGCAGAACTTATTACTTAAATATAAGTACTAGTTCCATTTGGTGTACTTTTCATTGCTCTTTAGGATTAGACTAAACAATGGAATAGAATAATTAATATTGCTCTGTGCAGTACAGTGTAATATTAATTATTCCTTTAATGTGGATGAGATCTCACCAGGGGTGCACCTCCTGCTCTAGAAAGTAAAAAGAATAAATTTTATTAATTGATCTTAAATATTGTGTGAAAGGTTTTTTGACATTTTCTACCCGTTTCAGTCACCAAACATTCATCCATATTTTATTCAATAAATATTTATCTTTTGGTGTTCCATATCTTATTTACATCCAGGAGTTGGAGAAAGTAATATGAACACGTAATATTTTATATTTGTTTTTTTTTACTTAGTCCACTTTTTCATTTCAATACACAACTTCTAATCGTCATAAACTCCCCATGGGAAAACTTGTCAAGTAAATACAATCTGAAACAAACGTTTATCTTCAAAAATAGAAAAACAAATTTCAAAATCATAATCACCCTATTAAAGGTTCAGGTTTTACACTTGAATCGTGAAATTACAGGCCTCCCACAAAATATAGTTTGCCATAAACTAATTTCTTTCATAAAGATCTTTTCTAATAGAATCATCCGGATGGATACTCAGGGTCCTACTAAATTTTAAATTAAACTTATGTGGGTGTACACATATAGTGTTGTTGTTTCTTATGCCTACACTGGCAGACCAGAGGAGTGCCAGGCCCGTCGAAGACGGCGAGGGGGTGTGCCTTCCATGTTATTGAGCCCCATTGGGAAGAAGTCCGACTTTGCTCGACATACATGACACATCCGTTTTACAGGAAGGTCCCTTTCATACATCCATTCACTCACACATATCGTAATTTAGAATCCAATCAGAGGCCTAGAACCCCCTGATCAGGTACCCCCAGAGGTATTGATTTGGTATGGGAACATGGGGGAATTTGTGGCCACAACCTATTTAACGTGCCCCAGCCACCATTAGTGAACACGACGGTCTTTATCCAGGTCGAAGCGCCGAACTCGCAACCATCAAGATTTGCAGGCTCCGCCGAGGACAGAACCCACAACCCTTCTGATGCGAGCCCGACGCTCTACTGACTGAGCTACCGCTGCTCACACATATAGTGTTTGATATTACCAACAGTTACAGAGCACTTTTGTGTTGGAAAGTTAATTTTAATGATAAATTAAAATCCTGCTAACAGGAATAGAAAATTCATTTAATTTTCAACCAGCAAGGCACCAGTGACTGCAGTAAATAAAAATGTATTCCACAGATAACATGGGGATCTCGTGGCTTAGTGGGTATGTCCACTGTTCTAGAAACGTTCAAGTTGTAGGCAGCGCATGTTTAATTCTTGCAAGGTGCATTCCTTACTTGGTGTATCTCATATTGTCAGTAGAAAGTTTAACTGTGTATGTGTCATTCACTTGATATTGTATGTCTTGTGTCTGGAGCAGCAATGCTAAATACGGCCCTTGTGCAATAAAATCCAACCGCAGAAAATACTAAAAGTTATCCACTGCTTATCAAAATTTTGAAAAAAAAGATTTTTATTAAACGTGAAATTGATGTGGAATAAGTCAGAAATACTGAAAATGAGTCGTAAATTAAGGCAGTTTGGAGACATCAAAATATAGTTTGAACTAATATTTTTATTTGTACGAGTAACAGTTCAATTTAGCAGCCATGAAGTGAAATTTCTGGTTTTTCAAGTATATAACATCTTTTAAAACTCAACTATGCTCTATTGCAAAAAAATCGACGCACTGAGTTGTTCCGGGCTTGATCAACTTGGAACTGCACTGACTGGGGTCGTATAGCCTTTACTGACGACAACCACAAACGTGGATCCTTCTCTTACTATCGCACGCAACACGCCGTTATGGTCTGGATTGCCATCTCCTTTGATTGTCATTTCTGGCACACTTGCAGCACAGCTGTACGTAGACTATATTCTACGACCAGTTGTGTTACCGTTCCTTATGCGACACCCCGGACTTACTTTTCAACAAGATAATGCCTGGCCGCACACAGCACGTGTTGCTATGAATTGTCTTCAAGCTTTCCCAACACTTCCTTGGCCAGCTAGGTCTCCTGATCTATCTCCCATAGAGCAAATTTGGGGCGTTATGGGAAGGCGATTGCAACCATCGCCTTCCGTCGGAATGTTGACCATTTGGCCCGACAGTTGAAGACAATTTGGCAAGAAATTCCGCAGGACATCATCAGGGAACTTTTTCAGTATATGACACACCGGGTGACTGCTTGCATCCAGGCCAGAGGTGTGGACTAACGCCTTATTGACTTCCTTGAACAATTGAATAAATCATTCAATTGTTCCAAAATTTGAATCGTTTGTTTTTCTATGCATGTTTTTCACATCCACCCATTTTTATCGCAATCGGACAACTTCTAGGCACATCTATTTTTTTGTTGTTGTTGTTATAGTGTATTATTTTCAAAAAAGCATGAGCTTTATAATAAAATCAGAAAAAAAAGTTTTAAAACTATTCATAAGATTCAACATGATTACTTGCAAGCCCATCTATTTAAGATTGGACTTGCCGAATCTCCACTCTGCACATGACTGAGGGGCACCTTTTCAGTTGCCCTTTCTTGCTTGACATTAGGCTCTTGTGATGACTTAGGAGCTCTTGACCTTCCTTGGGCCACCTCTCTGCTATACTGGACTGCAAGACGCCTCATGTCTGAGATGACGATGGCGGGTGTAATTTTTAAAATAAATAAGATTTTCAAATTAAAAAATATTTATTCATTATTTTTATGAAAAAAATCACTACTTGAATTTTAAAAATAAATATAACTTAAATTGTTTATAAATATTGAATATGAAATATCTGGTGGACAAGATACATGTTAGTTTATTCCAATAAGTTTAAAGCTAAATCAAAATAAGTCTAAGAAAAAAATAAAGCACTTAGTGAAAGTTTTCTTCTGTATTACAAAAGCATTCCAATTTTGCACATTAATCTTAAGTTAGAATTTTAATTTTGTCTTGTGAAAAATGTTGGTTAATTTTTATTTAAATTTTATTGGGAAATTTTGTGCATTGATCCCTTGGAATTCTTTACATCTAAAAAAATCAGACTGCTTATTTTGAAAAATCTAATTTTTGTGTGGCATTGTGTATAATTTTTAGAAAATTGACTTGAATATTAAATTTTTTATATACTACTATTCTTATAAAATTAACTAATATGTAAGAGCTTCCCCATTTGGTCGAAATTCAGGAATTGCATTGTATAATACGGTTTCTTCAATGTTTTATTTTGTCCTAGAAAGTCCTTATTTTTAGTTAGAAAAAAAGAGTGGGTACAGCTACACTCTACGTTTATGAGTGTTGGCAACGGCTTGGCGATTTTTTTGGCGCGATTCTAGTAGCGAGTTACGATAAATTAAGGCAACCCATCTTTCGTTACGTTTGTTGTGGTTTTCATGGCAACCTCGGCAAACGGAAACTTTCAATTTTCATTTTGAATATTCTAGAAAGTTCTTCCAAAATCCGTTAAAGTCGTTTGATTTCATTGATTCGTTTTAAATTTTTTCTTTCCTCCCATTGGTTATTATTTTTTTTTAATTTACTTTGATTGCATTGGTCCTTTTAAATCGTTTTCGGTGATACCATTGGTCCATTTATTTGTATTTTGACAGTTGTGGAATTTTTATTTTATTATAACAGTTTTTTTTTTTCATGAAAGGATTAAGAGTTTTTTTATTTTTTTACGAAAGAATTCTGACGTTATCAGGTTGTATTATTTCTTGCTTTTGTTTTCTTTTGTAAATCTTTTTCTTTTTCAACATGCCTAATGTATTTAGTGTAATTGATAATTTTCACGGTATTCATACCCAACATTTGTAGCTTAGTTTCTCTGCTGGTTCACAAATATGTTTTGATGTGCTTAAACTTACTACTTTTTGTGAAAGTTTTTAAAAAATATACTTTTTAAAACGTTCTGAAATGTATTAAAAAAGTGTGTTGTAAAAAGAAAAAAATTTGCGACAGAAAAAGAGTTAAGAAATAATTCTTTCTTGGCAACTTTAGAAATGCGCCAAAAAAAATCGCCAAGGCCGTTGCCATCACTCATAAACGTAGAGTGTAGCTGTACCAAAGAGTGGGAACCCTGTTTCATGTTTTACCTATTATATATATATAAAACTCGCCAATAATAATATTTTAACACAAATAAGTACTTTTTGCAAGATTATATTAATAAAAGTAGGAATTTTTCCTGAATTTTGTTAGCTACTTTTATTTTCTACTAGCCACTGTGTGGTTAGCTCGTGGAGCAAACCAACACCACGGGCAACGCCGTTATGTAAGGTTAATCTGGTGTAAAAGTTTTCCGCAGATTTCAAATTTTCAATCTATCTTAACGATTTCGATTTTACGAAAAAAGAACTTGACATTCCCAGTCAAAATGTTTTTTATTGTTTTGCTCTTTGCTGAAATGGAATAGGGCAAGAAAATGCAATCTGTTTATTTTTGGAAAGCGAAAGTACATGTGACGTCACAATCTCTTGCGAAAATATAAAAGATTAAAAGAAAATCAAACGTAATAGAAATGCATCTATCTAGTGTAAAATTTTCAGCAGATTTCAGATACGTTAAAAACTTTTTCCCATCTTCAACGATCGTTGATAGAAAAAGCACTGAAGAACGGCAGTGATAAATTTAAAAATATCTTATGCTTCCTTAATTCTAATTAAATTGTTAAAAAAAAGCAGATTATTTCAGTTGTGACATTTTTCTGTGTAGTTTGAGCTTTTTACACGAACTATTACTATTAGTGGTATCAAGTTATGCCAGGCCTCGAAATAGATTTTTTAATACAGGTGCACCTAGTGGGAAAAAATTATGTGCACAATTATATTTTCATGTGCACCCGTGTATTTCGAGCCCTGAGTTATGCAAAATATATTTTAATCATTTAGCTGATTGATAATTAAAAAATTGGTAGCTTCAAATTTTGTATAAGTATTAGTCTACAATCCCAAGAGCTATATACTAGAAAATCTTAATAGCTATTGCAAAGGCATTACCAAAAGGTTAATGGGTCAATTCGCAGCATGACCTCGATAAACGTTTAAAAAAATATTTTTATAAAGTATAATTTTCATCTTAAGAATGTTACTTTAAAAGGATGCTTTTATTTATATCTAAACTGCAAATTCTAATGCCGAGTACACAAAATGTCTTTCCAAATTCAATCTTTTGTTCAGATATCTACTTTCACAAAAATGAAGCTTGCAATTAGATAATCCAATCGCGTAATTGACTTTATGTAGAACGAAATGACCAGATCTGCAAACCAAATATATGGTCACATATGGCTAGGATTCTATCTATATAAAAAGGAAATGTAGGTTATTTTGACAATTCACAGAAAATTTTCGGACACTATTCATATATATATTATTCAGAAAAAACTTGAATAAATTTATGTGATACTGATTGTTGTGGATGCATTGATTGTAGAACTGCTTTGCAAGTGGTTAATGGACAAATATTTTCTAAAGCTCTTACAATAGAATTCTGCTGAGAACGTTTTTTTTTACAAATAAAAATATACAATACAAAATCCTTTGGACCTCCACCATTCCGGATTATATGCATTATTTTTTTTTGGTCAAAAAACCCTAATTTAACGCTGACCTCCCCGAGCGAATTTATCAGTGCGTTATTTACGTCCAGAACACGTTTCCAATACTAAAATAGCAGATATATAAATAGGAATATTTTTTAAAGGAAAAAACGTTTTAATATAGTGTAACAAATTTTTTACTTCAAATCTGTGTGGTATTTTCTCTGAACATGTCCGTTTTTTGCGTTGTTTCATCAATTTGGTTCAGGTTGAATGTCTTGTTTTTTAAAATCGAAGAGATGGAAAGGTAGGAAAAAAATGCTGGTTAGCAAAACATACGAATTTGGGACTTTGTACTGTATAATTAGATTAATCCTTTAAAATGTGGCATTTTTAAAAGATGATAATGAAAATTGCCATACTTATATTTTATGTCATCGATGAAGATTAAAATGCTTTAATTACTGTTTCTGCTTTACTTTGAACGAGTTAGTATTCTTAGTTTTGCTAACTAGAGCTTCTGTTTATTATATTCTCTTGGATATTTGATTGATGAATTCACAAGAAATTATTACCGCAATACTGTAGCTAAATAATTCAACAAAATAACCAATAGCAACAAAAAGTATAGCATATGCAGATGAAACTACATAAAAGAGTTCATTTGGCTTGTATAATGGCATTTTGATAACATGCTCATAAAACAGTTCTAAAAGCAAATTAGTATTATAGGGACATACCATATATACTAGATACCACATGTATAACCTGAACAGAACTCCATGTAGCTGGTATAATTTAAAGAGAAAACTTTATATATTTCAGTTTTTATGTATGGAATTTAAAATAAACTTTTCTGTATTGAGGCTGAATTGTAAATTATAAGATATGATCTCAAACCTAAGTCTGTCTCAAATCATAGATATTCATCTGAAGAATCTTTTTTACTTTATATGTAGTTATGTGTTTCACATATGATACAGATGCAACAAGATTGAAAGGCTTTTAATGTGGTTGGTACAGTGGAAAGTGTAAAAGGACTTCAAATGGTGTTGCAAGGTTATGTGAGTAAATTGTTGTGTACTATGTGTATTTATTTCATTTCCTAAATGGTACAATTTTCCTCAACACAAATATTTTATGGTTCAAGAGCAAAAGGTACATGAATCATTTTCACTCAAAATTTAAAATACGAAGGTTATGAAAAGAGATTTATTACGACAAATAACTTCCATAATATTTAGTTTTAAACCAACAGAATTGCATTGATACAACCATCATTTTCTGGATTATTTGTCACCTGGGCGTATTTGCCCCACACAACTTTTCCACCCTGAGTAACAAGACCAAGTTCACTTATATTTACTTCAATGACAGTACCTTTGGTGATAACACCAAGGTTTGTGTACATGGCAGAGTTTGGATTTTTCTTGACTCCGATAATCGGTAGGTAAAAAGTGGCTTTGAGCTCTGGGTGAGTAACATGAGCTTTGTTGAATCTCAAACCCATTGGGCGAATAAACCTCTCAAATTTAGGAGGTTTGCGAGTGAAGCCTTCACCAACATAACAAACTTTGGTAACCATTCTTTTCCAGGCTTTCTTTCTCCTTTTGCCTGTTTTGATCACCTTGAAGGTTTCTGCATCACTGACACCTCTCACTTTTGGTAAAGGTACTGCCCATTTTCCAGCCTTTTCCTTTCGCTTCTGCTTGATTGAATTAGATAAAATTTTGGCTCTCAATTGGTTTTCTCGATCCAATAGGTAGGCAGGCACTGCACCTTCGGGTACCTTTTCAGGATCTCGTTTCTTTGTGTTTTTCTCTTCATGCATTCTAAGTGTTTTCTTCATCTGTACCTTTTCAGAAAATCGTTGCTTATTGTATATTTTAGCTTTCAAGCCACGTAACTTCTTGGCCTTCTTCGCCATTTCATGAGGAAGACGACCTTCCTTCTTCCTCTTCTTCTCATGGTAATCAAAGCGATAGCCATAACGCTTCCTAAAAAGTTCAATATGTTCGTTCTGTGGCATTTTCAGTCAACTGAAAGAGAATATGCTACTTAGAAACACAAGGCATATAATTTTTAAATGCAAAATTAATCTGTACATCACCAAACTATAAGACCAGAGATCTGAACATTCCAAATAAAAAGGATTGATTTCTTTATCGTTCAGGAAAAAAACCTTATGCAAAAAATATTGAAAAGGGCAGATGGTTAATGCGAACAAAAATATTGCATTTGAGCCACACAAACTATGATTTGCCACACAAAAATAAAACATTAAAATTTATTTACCAAATTCCTAAACGATGGAAACTACCTTAGATAAATTAGGTGTAATAAGAGGGTTAGATGATGGTTAATTCGAATCAAAATATTGCATTCGAGCCATTCAAATTATGATTTGTCACAAAAAAAACATAAAATTTATTTACCAAATTCCTAAACGATGGAAACTACATTAGATAAATTGGGTGTAACAAGAGGGTTGGCCCTGATCGGAAATCTATAAACCTATATTTACAAGAACTTATTTATGTTATAACCCAGTTTTTCATTTCTATTCAACAAATAAAATTATTTGTTTCAATGAGCATAGTATTTAGATAATAGAACATACTCATTTACAAAAATATACAAAATTAATACAATTACTTGTATTTCTTACTTATCTCATTCTTTTAGCCCATGAGACTTGGGGCTCTCAAGCATACATTGCAATCAATGCCTTGAGAGGAGAAATTTGAACATCTCTATGTTCCATTTTACCCATGGATGCACAGGGCTGATTGCAGTTATACCAATCATGAGTTGAAGGAATCCCCCAAATCTTGTTCAAACTCAATTTTAATTTTGGAAGAGATTTCATAAAAAGGCAAGTCTACTGAAAGATGGCAAAGCTTCTATACTACCCTCCTTAAGAGTTTTCAAATATTGTAAAAATAAAAAGCTTGCAAAACTTTATCAATTCCTTTTTCTGAAGCAAGTAGCTTTAAAGTTTGATTGATATTTTTGAACGCCTATCGTCAGATGACAAATTAAAAATAAGCATTGTTTAATTGAATTTTTAATAAGTTACATACTTAATAATTAATAAAATAAGATGGATGGAATTGAATTTTTTAAATGTATAGAACCACAGGACTTTCTACAAAATATTGATCTACAACACCCATCATACACTCAAGAAATACATTGTCTGCAAAATTGTGAAACCATGTATGTTAAAAAAAATTTGATTTCGGATTGTTGGGTAAACATGCGCAGTAAAATCTTCTGCCTCTGTCTAGTCAAGTTTTAGTTTTATCAACTACACCTATAGTATATTTAATATACTATCTAGTTGAAAACTAAAAATTCACTTGGCAGTTGCCGATGATTTCATTGCACATGTTTACGGAACAACCTGAAATAAAATTTGTTTGACTTGCGTGGTTTCACACTTTTGCTGATAATGTCACATATCTCGTTCTTTAGATGTTTAAAACGACTAAAGACGTTTTGAGAGTATAAATTTTTATAAGCACTTGTATTTTAGACTCCTATACATCATGTTGGGTTTGGGTTTTACCAACAAGATCAATTTTCCATTGTGACTTTAAAATTTTAAGTTGATACTCTTGGTTAAGTTGACTGAAGTCATCCAGCATAATGGACATGAATGAGACAAATAAACAACAAAAATGTACATAAAGTGATGGTCATCAATTAACATTGCACTGGAGCAACACAATAGGTTAATGGCAATGATCATTCCCCAAGGGATTACAATCCAAGGACTATACCACATAATTTTGAACCAGTCTGTTGACAAAGTCAACACCTGATCCCCACTTTCCAACACCACACAAACGTGAGGACATTTGGGGCACTGAAAGGTTTAACTTACACCAGGCATCATGCACTTGTTGTAAATTAGTGAAGTTAAATGGTTAAAAGGCTCAATGAACAACAACTGTTTTCATTTCTATACTAATATGTTAATAAGGATATTCACCCTTTAATGATTTTATAACTTGCTTCTATGAATTAATCACTTTACTCCACCTGCTACCCACTACAATATACAATGGGGAAAAGAGGGTGTAAAAACAAGGTGAAAATGGCAACAACTAAAAATAGATTTAAATATGAAAAAGTATAATAAAATATACATCAATACAATAAAAAGATGCAACAAACACCACTTTTTCAAAACTTTGAAATTGAAAACGCTTGTTTAGTGTATCCACTTTGCATCACGAGACACATCCTGCATATATTTTGAGTACTAGCACACGTGCATAGGTTTTTCATTATAAATTATAAACAATATAACGCTTTGTCCAACAACAATGTGTATTGCAAAAAGATTTAGCGTGCCTGAACACACTATACCTATCCCACATTTGAAATAGGGTTCACTATATTAACACATACGTTGCAAGCATGTTGGTCAATGAGTCAGAAACACGTTCTCTCTGAACTGTTAATAGAGCGAACTTTTCATTTTTTCAAACAGTCAAATTAACTATTTTAACAAATAAAATACCTGACTTACTTAAGAAGAAATTGTTCAGGATAATATATATTTAAAAGAAATGCATGGACACATTCAAAACAAACTCTCGAGAAGTCCAAACATCCAAAAGAGTTGAGATGCGTACACTACTGCGTTGAGATGCGTACACGCGATGAAATACACTACTGCTGAAGCGCTGATTGATAGCACATTGAGCACCTTCTGGCACTCTACTTCTGGCCAATTCTGCACTGTAAATGCTAATTGTCATTAACTTTGCTTTAAATTTAAGTATTGCTAAATTTTCTTCCCCTATTTACGCTATTATCTAAATAGACGATACTCTTTGAAAAAACACTATGTAAAATGTCTAGCATACTTTATAAACTTATATCTGTAACGAAAACGACCCAATGATCCCAACATAAGTAACTGATTCTAATGGTAATTGGAATTTTTTTATTTAATTAACGTTGTACTAGAGCAACAGAATGGGATATTGACGACTTCCGGGATCAATCCCCTAATGGAAAGATCCTAGGACAACAACACGTAATTTTGAACCACGGTCAGATGACGAGTACCGATTCTAATGAAACTGTGGAGAGTACGAATTGAAATTCGTTGTTCTTGTTAGAAGCAGACGATTCGCGTAATATCGCTCTCTTTCTCTCTCGGCGCACGTTTGTAATGCGCATGCGCGAAGCATTGCGAACGGAGCGCGTATCAATCAGGGGTGCCAGATCAGAGGTTTTACCTTCAGATATAGAGGTTTCAATTCGCTTCAGAGGTAAAAACAGAGGTACAAAATACTCAGAGGTAGAAACAGAAGTTTGAAAAAAAGAACAGAGGTTTATTTAGAGGTCTGAAGTATAATTGCCGTTAATACGTCGTTAGTAAACTAGCCCAGCTGATTTTTGATATTTTAAGTTGGCAACACTGGCTTGTTGCTTTTTCAGAAGAAATGAAATAATGGGTGAGCCGGAGAACTTAGGCCGAAGACTTTCATCTGCCGCCAGTAATGAACCCTGATGATCTGATTGGTCCACGTGACATGGCAGTAGATTTTTGGCGATATCACTAATTTTTTTGATATTCAAGTTCTGTCGCCAATTAAATAAGCAACCCTTGTAGTAGAGGCGCGTACCGCATTTTTATTTTCGCAAAATGGCTTTCATTTTTCTCGCAGAATGTGTTCGTTCGTATTCGATCTATTGATTCAACTTCGCTATCCAGATGGAGATAAATTGTAAGCAAGGATTAGATTCAGGTAAGTAACCATGTTTGCATCTGCTTTCTTTACTATTTTCATGTATTTCTATTTCCTACTAGTTTTCCAAATGGTACTAAATCATTTGCTTCTATTTATATGCATTATTCTTTTGATGATAGTTCATATTGCTTTTTGAAATGCATAAAGATCAATTCACTTTAGCTATTTTTCCTACTTCCATCTTAAAACAGAACAACCTTATGATGAACGCTCTCTTCTTGTCAAATGCTTATTCTATTGCTATTTTGGTCTGGATTGTTGATTAGATTGGTTTATGTGGCAAATATATGAGCTAACGACCGTAAGGCTTAAGAGACACATTTAAGGAATATCTAGGTAAGTGACAGCATTTGTAACATTTTTTCTGGTAATTCATATTGTTATACTAAATGCAAATGGCATGCAGTGCTGTTATTATAACTGTTTTATCTGCTCTTGCATATTGTGTTTATCGTTGGTAATGCATATTTTCTACACGCTCAGCTTCAGAACACTACCCTTTGGCCCTGTTTGTTAATGTGGATGTACCTGGAAAATATGAACTAAAATTTAGGTAAGTATCTATTTTTGTATCTGCTTTCATTTATAACTATTGATACACTTGAATTTATACCTTGACTGTTCTTATTTCTTAACTGTCCTAACTAACCTATTTAGGTACAATACTGATGATTTTTCTCTTTACACACGCATATTAGTATATGATTGCTTTCTTATTGTATGGTCAAGACTAACTCACTTAATACAATCTAAATTCTAATCCTCATCCAAAAGTGTATTCTAATATTTACTCAGAAAGCTGGTTGTTCTAATCAATGAATAAATTTTCAAAACTTAAGTGTGTGTGCACATGCAAATGGATTCTTTTCAATTATCAGAAGCATTGAGTGACTCCAAATTGTAGATTTATTTGTGAAAGAAAGAATACAACTAAAGATTCTATAGATAAGAAATAAGCTTGCCAAAAAAGAAGCTACTGCTGGCTTAGAAATAGCTCTGCTTTTGTTTTAAAAGTTAAAATTCATCTGCTCAATTGTGTAATCAATAATCGACATTCACTTCTATAATGTTTGTGATAAATACAATTTAATCTGTGAGCCAAGAATTGTACAGTACCTAAGTAATGTAAATACACTAACTACGGCTAATACAAATTATTTTTACTGTCCCATGAAGTTTGTCTTAACAAAGTTTGACTACCTATATTTATGCTCTTGTATATCACATTTATGATTCATAATCCATGTTTTCTGCACGAGTGTATTTTCAGCATAACATTTCCCTTGAGCCAGTTTTACAATGATGAATTTCTATTTATATTGATGCTTGTATTGCAGAAAAACCTCAACATAAATTACCAAGAGTGGGATCACCTTTTATCATAAGTTTTATCCCAACAATCTTCAGGATTTTCAACTAGTTACCACCGTCCCAGTCTAAGCCATTCAGTGTATCGCCACATAATTTTGAACCATGATCAGATGACAAAGCAACATCTGGAATGATACCCCACTCTCCAAACTTCCACACCAACCCAACGTATGGACTTTCGACCACGACAGATTTAATGTGCACCAGCCGCCTCTACACCATATGCTTACAAACATCCAGATTCGAACCAGGAACCTTTCGATCTAGAGGCTAACATACACCTTAACCACTATACCGGTTGGTCGGCTAAACAATCTTCATAATATAAAAATCTGTGAGAACAAAATGTGCATCCACTTTTATTAAAATGCTAAATTTTCTATTTTGATCTTTAAACATGTTTTTTTTTGCACTTAAATCAAATGGTAGATTTTGTTGAGTGAGCATTTTATTGCATGCTATTCAATAGAATTTACTTTTTGGTTGTTAAACAAAAATTTTAAATAACATGGCTTTTTTTAAATTTATGAACTGTTACGTATTCTTTTGAGCAAATTTTTTTACCTGTTGAATCTCAACAATAGCAGGTGATAACAGTATAGCTCAGGATATAAACCTAGGTAGATAACAATATTTTTACCCATTTACTCGTATTGTATTTATATTGTTTCGATTCTGATTCATAGTGCATATTTTATGTTATCGAGAGTCAGATTCAGCTAGGGTTTTTCCTGTTGCTCAATAGAATATGCTCTCTCCTCTGGTTGGTAAAAAAGAGATTTTTGGTAATTTGCCTCCATTTACCATTTAAAGTATTAATGATCTTTTATATTGTGTGTAATGCGTGTTCTCTTGTGTTTACGTCTGTAAATAGTGGATTTGTTTGTGTTATCTAAAGAAATAACTTTTTGCTGTGAAATAAAAATAAATTTGTGCTTTATAAATTTTGTTTCTGGATATTGCTCTTTTTATTTTGAATGCTTACTGATTTTATCCATTAAAATGGTGGATTTTGTTATGTTCAGCCACATGATAGAGGTAACTTACCTTTAACTTAATAAAATAATCAAATATTCTGTACAAAACATTCATGTATATGAATTTTGCAAGGATAGTTAAATGAAAACTGCAGTGTATATAACTATCAAATGCAGGCTCTAGTAATGTATGAAAAAGAAACTTCTATAATGAAATGCTTCATCCAAGATGTATGCATCATTTATTTTATATCTGATTTAAAATTTATCTTCAACTTTGAAGAAATTTCACCAATGTTGCTGTTAAGCCTATTGGCTCTACCCACTTTATATAAAAACATTTAACAATAAAAATAATGTAGAAGTTCTTTGTATTTCAGCAGAACAAATAATATATAATAGCTTTGGAAAGGCATACATAAACAGGAAACTTTCTAAATAGCCTCATGACTATCAAAATAAACAAGAGGGCTTCTATGATCAACTAAATATTGACACTAAATTTTTTACATTGCAAAACATTTTGAAGAAATAAAATAAATTTGTGTTATATTTTCCATCTTAACAAGATTTGTAATTAATGAGGCTGCTTTTGCACACTACTTTCCTGCCCTGATCCTAGTTTGTTAATTGTAAAACCTAAATTACCATTAACTTAAAATTTCAAGTTGTGTAACTGTAAGGACTTTGTCATGCATTTTTTGTAACTTGTTTAAATATTGTATTCGATATAAAATACTTTTTTAAATATTTGGGTAAATTTAAAAAGCAGAAACCTAATGATGAAAACTTTAGAGTTTGAAAGATAACAAAACAATTTTAAAATTTGGACTTTTTTTAAATTTTGTGCAAAATTGTCCAAATTTTAAATCTATTATAAAAGGAAGTGTTTGTTTCACGGCTGCCTTACATCACCTTAATACCTTACATCACGCAGTGGCTAGTTTGTTATAAATTACACGTTTTTATTAGAAAATAACTTTATCGTTAATGAATTCACAAAACAGAAGACAATACCTATAGTTTTATGTGTACAAAAGATTAGTTCTGAAAAAAAATCTGAGAGTACCAAGTACGAGTAAGTGTAACAATAAATAGAACGAACTTTACAGACACCTGTTGAAATTTCAAAGTTTTATGTCTTATTGCAAATTTATCATTCCATATTGGTATGAAAAAAGCATGATTTTTTAAAATTAAAATAATCGAATTTTATGGTTTTAAAATTAATTCTTTGCCTGTACAAGTCTAAATTTCTTGGACCTTAGGTAATGAAATCAGTTTAGTTTCTAGGTAGTTTTGTGATTTTTATGTTAAACATTAATAGTATATATTATCTATAACATTATTGTAATAAGAAATATAATTAGACACATTTTTTAAAGATTAAAATGCAACAGAATTTAGCATAGTAAATCACGTAATGGAACCGCGTAAATTGTTTCATCTGGTTCTAAGCCAGTTACTTTGATTGTAACCCATGACGTGAAAATTTTGAACTTAGATAAATAAGTTTGTTGGATCACAGACACCACTCATAATTTTTATTCTTCTGTATATTAAAAAGAAGTTTCTGCCGCAGGAATGAAAACTCGCTTTTTATGCTCAATTCTCAGATGGTTTCCCCAGAAAGTACGCATCAGAAAATTGCTAAATTGATAAGGTTTGTTCAAAATTGTACAGGGAACTAGATGGAGAATAATTTTTTTTCTTATGCGGCTATTACGTAGTTTAGGGTGGATTAATTTTCAAAGTCGAAAAAAAGCAAAATTCTTGCGAGTGAGCGAAACACGGTACAAATGTTCAGTCTTCAGCCATGAATTTATTTTAGAATACCTCTAAACGCGAACTTTTACACATCACCGAGTTTTTTTTGAAATTTTAATTTGGTTCCTGTTAATACTTTCTTGAAAATCAGGACACTTTCGTTAAAACTGCCATATCTATAGCTTATTACTATCAGTTTTTAAATTTGAAAACATCACTGGAAACCTTAGAATTTACTCTTTCTTGTGGTACAGTTATTTTTTAAATTATTTAATAAATAAATTCGATGCAATTAAAAGTTGGTCATACAAATTTCGGAATTTTTAGATAGTAATTTCCGATACAAATTAAAACTGTCATATCTATAGCTTAATACTATTAGTTTTAAAATTTCAAAATACCACATGAAAGTTTAGAATACGCTCTTTCCTATGGCATAATTATTTTTACAGTTGGTTCAGAAATAAATTCGATGCGATGAAAAGTATAATTTCGCGATCGTGTACACATTTTTTATCGCGGAGATGAAACGTTAGATCGTTTTATCTGGTTTTGTGACGTCATGGCCCGGAAAGACGCTTGCAAAAGGGGCGTTGGTTTGCGAGGCAAATCAAATGGGATTGCGTAGCAATCACCGGAGATTGGCGAGCCGGGGGCGGAGCCCCCTATTGTGTAAAATATTTCAAATCATACACATTTCAGAATTGTTCATGCATGTATTGATACATGAATATAACATGTATGACATCTCTTTAGTTCTTTTCACACAAAATAATTAATTTGATCAAATTTACTAATTCAGAAAAAATCAAGTCAGTAATAAAAAATAAAATTAAAGGAATCATAAAAAAAATTCTTACTTTTCATAAATATTTAGCTTGTAAAAATAACGCTATTTGAAAATATTGTTATTTGTGATCAAAAATATGACGAAATATAAAATGAGACGAAACACAAAAACTTTCAATCAAAAATGCTTAGTTTTGAAATTCTCTGAGCATTGACAAGTATTTCGTATACTCCTTGCACACCAAAAAGGGCTTATACATAACATAAGAAAGTGAAGTTTTCTCTATGAACAGCATAGAACAAGTGTTATAGCATCCCCAGAACATGCCAGTCCAGTAGAATTTTGAACTTGCAATAAAAAATTCATCATTGCAGTTTTTCATCACAATTAATCCAATAAATGTTCACTTCAATACATGCTCTATTTTCTCAACATACTCAATCATCAGATGAGTGAATTGGCTTTTGACGTTGAATATGTCTTCCTTTCGTAACCGGTATACCACGCTTTATTTTTTAAATTCACATAAAAGCGTAACTGCGAAAAATTTGATAACTTGAAAGGAGAAGAAAAAAATGAAAGAGATCACGTTCAAAAGAGCATTAAACAAAGAATGTTGTAAATGTTCATTAATCTTGCGCTGACGTCATCCGATTATGCACTGCGCGAAGTTCACGAAAATGCGCACTGCCGCTCACATTAATTTAGTCTAATTCTGGCCTACTTTGTTTGTTTGAGGTGTCATTTGCTACGTCTCTTTGCATTTTATAAATAATAATAGAAACAAAATTTTAATATTTAATACTTGTTTAGATTTTAGACTTCAAAGTGTGGAAAATTTCGAAAATTTTTCAAAATGTCCCCCCCCCTTCCCCTAAATTAAACACAACAAAAATTATAGAAGCGTCTATAGAAAGAGAGATGAAGAGATAGAGAATCCAAGATAAAAGTTCTGGAATCCGATGCTGAGCGTCAACGGGCTCGGAAGGAACGCCTTAAAGTTGAGGCTTCGTGCCGCTCACATTATTTAGTTTAGCTCCGTCCTCTTTTGTGCGAGCACGACGTTTGAGGTGTTCGTTCTTTCGTCTATTTGCTTTATACATGGTAATAGAAATAAAACCTAAATATATTTAATACTTGTTAAATATTTTACCAAAGTGTATATATATATATATATATATATATATATATATATATATATATATATATATATATATATATATATATATATATATATATTTATATTTTTTAAATATCCAAGTATATAATAACCCCTTGAAGAATTAGAGGGAACGCGCGTCAACAGGAAGAGGGATAAAAATCCAAGAAGTTCATTCAATCCAATCCATTCCATGAATGCAGAATGATTAAGCTAGTAGTGCAATGGAATTCCAAAGGATCCGTGCATAAAATTAAAATTAAAATTACCAGAATATATTCAAAACATAATGAAAACATTAACATTGTCGAAAAAAAAATGTTGTGCAAAATTGGAATGGCTTTTGTAATACTGCCAGAAAACATTTTCGTTGTGACTAAGTGTCTTTATTTTTTCATGAACAGATTACAATACCAAATAACATTAAATGAATGCAAGTTACAATTTGAGTGAGTATATATTGAGCTTCTTCACCTATTCGTCGATTTTCAGTATAATTTTTTATGTGACGAGCAAATTCTTAACATTTGAAAAAATAACATGCATTTTGATCATGGTTATTTCATTTTCAATATTATCAAACACAATATAGGAAGGAAACTTGATCACTTATCACTTGATTGAAATCAGCTGATTTAAATTCACGTGCCTGTTTAATGTGGTCAAATGAAGTTTAATGGACAAGAAGAACAAACTGGTAGCCAAGCTCTGGCCTTCAGTTCAACAGGCTGTGTTCAGATCAGGTCCCGTAATAGGCATGGATGTTCATAGTAGTTGACAATCCATTTTAGCCTATTATGGTCCAATTAGCTGCAGTGCCGTATTTCTAAATAGGCTAAGTAGGCTGCAGCCTAGAGCGGCAAAATTTTCAGGGGCGGCAGTTTGGCAATTTATTCAAACGTTAAAATGAAGTATTTCAGACGTTAAAAATATGATTTAGTCCTTCTACATAGCCTACTTTCTAAAACTATAACAAAATATAAATTCACAGCACGTAATCTTGTATTATAACTTTCTTGTAGTGCAATCTAATTTGGTTTGATAATATTGGCACAAGCGCAGCGATTCGATCGGACAACACTGTTGGTGGAAGGCCCAGTGGCTCCGCTGTCAGTAGTGTAGTGTCAGTCTAGTCTGTCTGAGTCTGACGCTGTCAGTAGTGTAGTGTCAGTCTAGTCTGTCTGAGTCTGACGCTGTCATTCGTCTATCGGTGTGCACAACGGGATCGTTGATGATTGTGTTGAGCAAGGCGTGTTCGTGTTGTTTGTTACGATTTTGCTTTATAGTTAAGAGTATTCCAATACATAACGTAAAGTTTTTAACAAGTAGGCTACTCCCTACTAGCTACTATGAATGAAGGTAGGTAGAGACTCAGTGGTGCTGAATACAAAAAACGAACAAAACTGAAACTTCAAGAACAAGAACGTGTTCTGAAACAAACAAAAAAACTATATACGTTTTTTAAAACTAATAGTTTACCAGTGGAAGAAAAGAACGATAAAGAAGATAAAGGGGAACATGAAAGTGCTCGAGCTGTTTGTGATGGTTCTGTTGGGGACGACAATGCTTTCTTTGGAACGAGTTGTTCCAAAACAGCCATGTTGTTATCAGAACCTACTGAAATACAAGTAAGTTCTCACAGTCAGATTGTACCCGATAGATTTGATGTTAAAAGTCAATCTTTAACAGAAAATAACGAGCCAACATTAGCAATTTCCTTAAATAAGGATCCAGCTTTGTGGATCTTAAATGATGCTACTAGAGATCTAATAGCAAAAAAATGGCTTTGACCAAAACAAGAGATGACGCGTGCCAAAGTTTACGAGAGTCTTGGGAAGAAGTGTACATTGATGTGACAGGAATTTCAAATGACACAACAGAAAAAGCAACGACTAGATGTGAATCCCGAGGAATACTTCGAAGATTAGAACGTTTTGGGACTGCGTTTATGGTGTGTTTCTGGAGCACAGTACTTCACAGAATCGATTAAGTTAGCAAAGCCATGCAAAGTGGAACTGTGGATGTTTTGTTGGTCAGAGATTTGGCTCTCTTGAAGAATATTTTACGGAACAGAGAAACAACTTTGATTACTTTGAGGAATTGGCCATGTATATAACCAAAACTACATTTTATGAAAAAGATAATAAAAGACAGCCAAAAAGAAAAGTTTGGCCTGACGAAGACCGAAGTGGAGAAGTTAACTTTACTAGCAGGGATGACCTTAAAACAAATACGTTTTTACCAATTGTAGACTCTTTTGTTTGTGAATTCAAGAAAAGAAAAAAATGGCCTATGACGAGTTTCAAGACCGATTCTACTTCTTAACTCAGTTGTGTGATAACAATACAGATATGGAAGAGGAACTGAGAAAAAAGGCCACCAACCTTTACCACGTCTACACAAATGACTTGGATTCGGATTTCACTGAAGAGTGCATCCACTTTAAAAATCACTGTGCTGTGGGTAATAATCACCCATCTGATAAATCGTTGGAAGGAATTTCGAAATTTCTGAGGTGTAATTCCTTACAAGATGTTTACCCCAATTTGGACATTGCTGCAAGGATAAGTTTGTGCATACCTGCTACAATCTGCGAACTAGTATTTCTGAAATACGGTTAAACTCACTTTCATTACTTTGTATTGAGGCAAATACAACAAAAACACTTTCATATGAGGACATTATTAACGAGTTTGCCATTAAGGAATCTCGTAAGAAAGATATGTAAATTTGAACATGAAGATTAATCTTCAATTATAAGATATGTAATTACGTAGGAAGAGTTGTTTTAGAGAAGTTTGTATATTTTTCAACAAATAAACCATTAATTAACTACATTTTGTGTAATTACATTTCCGTGTAGGATAACTTAATTCAAATTGAATACAGCTCTTCAATTACGCAAAAGATAGTCATTAGTATTAAAATATAAAAATATGTTTAAAATAGTGATCTCTGATCTCCAAGAACAAATGAATTAATTAAGTTCGAAACCCATTTCATTTTTTAACGAATCTTAAAAGAAGCAAGTAAAAAACCGAAGTAGATAACTAATTTGATTATATAATTTATTATGTAAACCATTAAAATTGTAGTTTTATCTAAGATAAATGAACATTATGTTTAAAAAAGATGAAAACATGAATGAACTCTATCCTTTTATAGTATAAAACAAATGTATTTAAGCAAATATGAACTATAGAGGGGGCGGCAAATGGATTTTAGCCTATAGGCGGCATACTCTTAAATCCGGCCCTGATTAGCTGTTGTGATGCAAAAGATTATACAGACGATCTTTCTTACGAGACGACGACGAACAGAGATTGTAAAAAGTTTGTGTTTCTCAAACATTAAGATTTTAAAAACAGCATTTTATTAAAAAAACACGGCATTGCCCGTGACAGTTGTTTTCGTGAGGTCATGTGTAACTACTGCTCGCTAACCCCCGGTGATTGCTACGAATTCCCATTTGATTTGCGAAGCAAACCAAATGAGAATTCGTAGCATATTCGATAACAGCCATCATGGCGTTGCTCGTGGTGTTGGTTTGCTTCGCAAACCAAATAAAAATTCATAGCCTATTGTAATGAATTCCCATTTGATTTGCTTCGCAAACCAAACTATGAATATAATAGTTTGTTGCGCGGAATATATTGGTTTGGTTTTCTAAGCAAACCAACACAATGGGCAATACCGTGATGGCCACGTCATTTTCAAATGCGACCAAATTCGATAACGGCCATCATGACGTTGCTCGTGGTGGTTTGCTTCGCAAACCAAATTATGAATTATGCCTCGTCATTGTCAAATTCGGCCAAATTCCAATTGCGAAGAGATGCAATCGGCGTGACGTCAGAATCTCTTGCGAAAATAGAAATATATTTTGAAAAATTATCTATTAAAAGAAAATGAAATACAAGGTAAATTTTCTAGTGTAAAATTATCAGCAGATTTCGAATCCGTTGGAATTTTCAAACTATCTTCAACGATCCCGATTTTACAAAAATAAACAAAACATTTCCAGCCAAAATGAATTTTTTTTTTTAATTTTTTGCTGAAATTGTAAGAGGGTAGGAAATGTTATCTGTTTATTACTTGAACGCGAAGTTTGACGTGCCGTCACAATCTCTTGCGAAAATATAAGAGATATTCAGTTAAAACAATTTTTATTTATTTAAAGAAAATCATATTTTTAGGTATTGATCTAATGTGAAATTTTCCGCAGATGTTAAATCCGTTGAAATTTTTACTATATATTTAACGGTCTAGGGGATAGAAAAAAGGAACTAAATAACTCCAATTAAAAGTTTTTGTTTTTTATCGTCTGCTGGAAAATCATTCCTCCGAGCAAAATGATTTCATTCATGCTGCATTCAATAATGATTAATTTTTACATTTTATTCATTTTAAAATGTTCTAGATTAAATTTTAAAATTCACCGGGACTCAAAAATTGCAAAAAAAATTGGACTACCTGTGCGCCAAATTACATTACTGTAAGTGGCATAGATTCGTCAGGAATTTGCGGGCAGAAAACAAACAAACACTTCCTTTAATAATATTAAAGATATTCAACTAGTTACCACCGTCTCAGCCTAAGCCATTCGTTATTTTGAACCACTGTCAGATGACAAGGCAATATCTGAGCTGACACCCACTCTCCAAACTTCCACACCAACCCAACGGGAGGACTTTCGGCCACAACAGATTTAAGGTACACCAGCCGCCTCTACACCATACGCTTACAAACATCCATGACCCGGATTCGAACCAGGAACCTTCCGATCTAGAGGCTAACACCGTGACCTACTTCCTTGTATAATATAGTAGAGATAATTATAATAGAAGTTAAGTTCGTTCCAACTATCCTTAAATATTCCTACACTTAAACATTGTGTACACAAGAAATGCAATGTTATAATGGAGTTCCAAGATTGTTGGTTGCTATGAGATTATTAAAAAATTTAGTGATTTTTTCACAAATGTTCCTCATAAATTTAAAGAACTCTTGAATAATCAGAGTTAATTGGCGAGTTTTTGTAGGAAAAGAAAAAAGAAGTTGTCTAAACGTTCTATAGTTAAGAATTTTCAACAAAAATTAATTTTTTAAACAAATTTTGTGCAGTTTTAATTTTTTGTTTTAAATTTCACAACGTGACTATTGAAGCAGATCGATTATGAAATTTTTGACATGAAATTATTCTCTAGAAATGAATTTATTAGTATTTTGATGATCAATTTGTCAACACTCCTAAAGAAAATATCCGAGCGTATTCATTTTCGTTTGCAAAAATTCAAATATCGAATCAAGTTAAAAACTTTCGAAGTTCCTATTCTTTCCGTGAAAAAAAAAAGGGGGATATATCGAGACCCCTTCTCTTACCACAAACAAAACTACTTTTAACGGTGGAATACATTTTCCTCTTTAGTTTAATTTTCAATTCGTTTGTTGTTTTATGCGTTTGCATCTCAAACCACAATTGAGTCGCGATCGCGAGTACGAAATGAAAACAAGATTTTGAAAAGGCGGGAAACGGAGGAAAAGTTTTATCTCTCTTATACCTCCCATACCCCCTATCACAAACTTAAACTCTTCTTCCTAACAGAAAAGACTACTATTTTTGGCAATTTATGGCAGATTCAAATCACAAAACAGTCGCCATTGGAGTTCATTTCCAAGTGTGCGCTTGCGCAGTTTGCTAGCTCTTAAGAGCCAGACTAGGCATATACCCAAATGGACGGTTCATTACTGGCGGAAGACGCAAGTGGCCGAAGGCCTTCTATCTCCCTCGGAAAGTAGTTGGGAACAGAGCAGGTTTTCAAGTTCACTGAAATATGTAAGGTAGAGTGAGTGCAGTTGGTTGACCAATGAAAAACAGGTGGCTTAGAAATTGGGCAGATCAAGGACGAGTCCAATTGGTACAGTACAAAAGATGCAAGATGACAAGGAAGGCTTAAGACTAATTAAATTAAATAAAGAAAAAAGTAAAGCAGGAGATTTAAAAAGTAAAACATTAAGGATTAAGAATGACTCTGGGTCTTTTATTATATTCCGGTTGACGAGGGTCATATCTGGGGATACACTGGATGGCAGGGTTATCAATTAATTCAAGTTTAGCATAAAAATTAGTAGCAAGTTTACTGAAGTAAATTTTAAGTTCGGTAATTTCAAGATCTTCGCGAATTTTAGCGTTTCGGTAGTACCAGGGGTAACCACTGATAATACGTAGAGTAGAATTTTGAAGAGATTCAAGTTTTTGGAGGGTAGTTTTCGCTGCGTATCCCCAGACAAGACTGGCGTAGCTGATTTTTGGTCTAATCATGGTTTTGTAAAGGAGCAATTTGTTGTCGATTGAAAGAATAGAATTTCGACCTATTAAGGGGTAAAGGGTGGACCTAGCGGCGATGACTTTGTTCCTTAAAGAAGTGATATGGGGTTTCCACGTTAGGCGAGAGTCTAAAGTGGCTCCAAGATAAGTACATTTAGGGGACCAAGGTAATTCATTGCCGTAAAAAATAGGGGGGTCAGGAGTATTCCGTTTCTTAGTAAAGTAAACAGCTTGGCATTTGTCAACATTGATTTTTATTTTCCAAGCAGTAAGCCAGGATTCAAGTGAGTGTAAGTAGTTGTTGAGTGTATTCATGACATCTGTAGGATCATGGTGTCTGGCTAACACAGCTGTATCATCTGCAAACATGCAAAGCATTGATGATTGATCTTGTGGTATGTCGTTCACATACAGATTGAATAGTTTGGGTCCTAGGATTGAACCCTGTGGAGTGCCAGCCTGAATGGCATGAGTGTTTGAAAGGGTCTTGTTTACTCGAACGACGAAGTGCCTACCTGTTAAGTAGGAAAAAAGGAGTCTGATGAGTGAGGCAGGGATGCCAAATGTAATTAATTTGTGGATGAGTCCGTAAATCCAGACCCTATCAAAGGCTTTGGCTATATCTAGGAAGATCGCACCAGTACTTTCTTTGTTTTGGAAACCTTCCAAAATATGCTCAGAAACTCTTAGGAGTTGATGGGTGGTAGAAAGCTGTTTTCTGAAACCAAATTGGTCAGGTATAAGGGTATTGGCTTCATTGCAGTAAGCTTCTAGCCGTTTATTAATAATAAATTCGGCAACTTTACTGAGGACTGGGAGCAAGCTAATTGGCCTGTAACTCTCAGGTGATCTATTGCTTTTGTTTGGTTTCAGTATAGGGACAATAACAGCTGTTTTCCAAGACTGGGGGAAATGTCGTAATGACAAA
This sequence comes from Metellina segmentata, assembly GCA_947359465.1. Lineage (NCBI taxonomy): Eukaryota > Metazoa > Arthropoda > Arachnida > Araneae > Tetragnathidae > Metellina > Metellina segmentata. The sequence continues at coordinate 17,044,867 of OX375878.1, read as the reverse complement.
ATGAAGTTGATCAAGTGGGTGATTTGAAAAACGGTTTTTAGAGGGAGTTTTTTGAGCATAGTGTTTGAAAGCCCATCTATTCCAGGGCTTTTCTTGGTTTTGATCTTCCCAATGTATTCAATAACCTCAGACGGGCTGGCAGGCTGAATAGAGTCAGTAGGTGTGGTGCTAAGAAATTCAGTAAGTGAGTCATTAACCAAATTAATTGTTTCTGGGTCATTATTGTCATTTTCCTTGAACTGTTGTTCATAGCTGGAAGCAAGTAATTCAGCTTTGTCAGGGTCTGTGTATGCAATGTTAGCCTGGCCCCTAAGGGGCGGAATGCGGTTTGAAGTCTTTTTGTATCTCCTCACTGCCTTCCAGAGGGATCCATCCTCTGTTGACAGTGAAGTGATGTAATCAGTCCAAGACTTTTGTGTGTATTGTTGGATTGAATCCCTGAACTTCTGTTGGGCTCGGTTCATGTTTTGTTTGTCCGTAGGGTCTCGCGTTCTCTGCCAAGTCTTTCTGGCTCGGTTTTTTATTTTGATTAATTCCCTAATATGGGGGGGTAGGGGACTGCCTTGTTCCTTGTGCACGACTCGACCAGTCTCTTGATAAGCACTAGTGATAGTATTAGTGACCTGCGAAGCGAAAGAGTTAAGCTCTTCCTTCGTTTTAATAATAGGTACAATGTATGGAATGTCATTTAGCGATTGGGAAAACTTCTTCCAATTTGGTCGAAAGTATCCCTCCGCCTGGGTGGATTGCGCTTGTGTGTCAACAAACAACATAACTGGATTGTGATCACTTGATAGCTCTTGGAGCGATTCAATGTTACATTGGAATGGTACATTCCTGATCAAAGCCAGATCTATTGTTGTTGCACTAGCGGTTCCATAACGAGTGGGTGTGTCGGGTGCAGTAATTTCTAGTCCTGCGTCTTGCGCAAAGGAGTAGAGTAGTCTTCCTTGGAAATTGGTATTACTGCAGTTCCAGTGAGTGTGGTGTGCATTCATGTCTCCAGCTAGGATAATTGAGGAGTTTAACCCTAGAAGGGTTTCAATGTCCCAGGTGAATTTGGCTGTGGCATTACATTTAATATAGGTGGAGACAAGTGTTAAGGGGGGGAGGTTGTGAATTCTAATAGTGATTGCAGTGGCTTCAATTACATGTAATCTAGGTGTTGTTTCTCTATAATGTGAGATAGAGTGTTTGATGTAGATTCCAGTGCCGCCTCCACGGCCAATGGTTCTTGATGTTCCATGAAAGGTATAATTTGGCAGTAAGGCGTTTTCGCCTGATTTAAGGAAAGTTTCCTGTACTAACAGGGCGTCAGGAGAATGCTCATTTACAAAGGCTCGTAGTTCATGGATTTTACTACGAAGCCCCCATGCATTCCAAAAACACAGTTTCAGGCCGGTGTAGGGTGTTTTCATCATTAGATAATATTTAGATATTTAGCAAGCGTGAATAGCTTGTCAGAAGGATTGCTTTGGCTTTTCAGCTCATGAAGCATTTGCGGTAAGTTGTTAAAACAGCTGAGCACTGTCTTGATTTCTTTAAGTAGCTCAAGTAGCTGTGGCAGATCACCATTAGGAGGGATAAAAGCACCGGCCTGTGTCCGGGGTGCCTCAGGTCTCTTCATGTTAGCGTCAGCTGTCGAATGCATGGGAGGGTTGTTCATAGTAGATGTTTGTTTGGGCTTTAATGCCTCAGCAAAAGAAAAGGATGGTCGAATGGGTTGGCTGGTGAATGATCTTTGTTTAGGGCGTTTAAAACAGCCGCGATAATTAGCAGTGTGCTGTTCCTGACAATTAGCACATATTGGTTTTTTCTCTTTATTTGTGCATTCATTTGACCTGTGAGGGCCACTGCACACTACACATTTAGTAGGCATTCGACAGTTGGCGCTAGAATGGTTATACATCTGACAGTTATAGCATTGTGGTATACCCTGTCGATTTATGAATTTTTCCACTTTGATCATAATACTACACAATTCATTTAGTTCATAGATATTAGTAGAATTTTCATTATTTATTAAGTGGATTTGATAGATGGGTAACATTTTATTTTTAATTTTAAAACTTTTGAGCTGGTTTACCTGCTCAACTTGAAATCCTAGATTTAGAAGTTCTAGTCTAATTTCTTCAGTAGGGGTGAATGCAGGTAGACCCTTTATGACCACTTTAAGAGGTCTTTCGTTCTTTTTAGAGCGAAAATAGTAAGGAGTATTTTTCTTATCAAGGTAATTTGTTATGGTTCTGTGATCATCACTGGAGCTAGGGTAAATGTTAAGCATATCCCCGCTTAATTTCCCTGGTACTTTCGTACCAACAACATCTTTCAGTTCACTAAGGAACACTTTATAGTTATCTGTCAAGTTAACAATAATCGGTGGAATTTTTGAAGAGACCTGATGCACCTCAGCTGCGTCATCAACAGTATTATCAATATCTACACTATTTACGTCATTAGCAACAATATTTACATTACATACATTATTGTCAGTTTGAGTAGGGTTAACTTTGCTAGTATAATCATGGTCAATTTTAGGGTTAGGGTTAGCTATAGTTTTAGTTGACTTGGTCAACTTGCTAGGAGACACAGGGTGTTGTCTCTTATTGGATAATCGTTTAGTAACTAATGTCATCTTAGCATCTAACAGTAGAGTAACCAATTTGGACTCACCCCGTAAGTGCTCCAACTTCTTGTTAAAATTGTCCAAGTTTAGGCGGTTGATTGTGAGTTCGTCAGTCGATTTGCTCAACTTGACAATATCCTGGAGCATGTCCACGTAATTGGAAGTTTGTTGTAGTTCACTTTCAATCAGGTCACAATGACTTTTAAGTGATTCGTAGGGTAGGTCGTTTTGAAGGTATTTGTATTCCGGCGGGATGCACACTCCTAGGATAGTAGCACCAGGGCTGGTTACTTCCATATCATCACTTGGAGGGGTTGACATGTTGACACAACACTAACACACTTGTAGTGGTAATCCAAGGTAAATCAAATCCAGGCGGTTAGGCACAGTCTTACCAGAGCAGCAGGGGAACACGACTTTCACGTGTAAAGCCCTGGTTATCTGGCTTTGTGGGAAAATCCAGGAAAATTCCCGTCGAATTTATCCAACTAATCGATAATTAACGTGGATAACTGATTGCTGAACTAACATAACGTAAGCGTATTTGCGCGTAAGTAATCCAACCCCATGATAGTAACTCAATCCCATGATAGTACTTTACGCAAGTCCAACTTCATTGGCTAATCGGATCACATGACCTAGATACGTGTGTCATCAAGGCTTATAGTTGTTGGCGATTTATCTCTTCCTTTCTGCTTTCTTCTTTTCTTTTCAGATCCATGGCTATGGGTGGGTAGAGGTGGAAGCCGAAAATTGTATCCTTTTATTATATAAGTTAATAATTATATAAGTTAGTGTTTTATGTATGCTTTTTGTTACATCAGAATGGTCCTAAGCCAGCTGTGGATACGACACCATCATCCTAAAGCAAAGGGGACGGCAGAGGGGCGGAAAAATATCAGCTGGTAGTGAGTTCAGGAGTGGTTCTTAGATTATTTATGTAAAATCAACGGAAGCTTGGAAAAATATGAAAAGGGTATTAAAAATTAGGAAAAGTAAATTAGAATGAAAAGGAATTATTTTAAAATAATTTGGAGGATCTAAAAATTTTTCCGCCAGCTGGGTTCGAACTCGGGAAGTCATCCTCCGCTAATCTGAAGGTGGGTGGCTTTAGCCATTAGGCCATCGTTGCTTCACGAAAAGAAGCTCTTTAAAGTATAAGTACCCTTAATATAAGTTGGCAAGAAATACTACTAACAACAACCATACAACATATATATGAGGAGCAAATCAGAGTCAACTTTTCGGACACTTACGCTGTACGCTGAGGCGCTAGTGTATGTATTGTATTTCCACGAAACAACGCGCATATTCAAAATCAAATGGTTACTGTAACAATCAGATTGGCGAGATATCCAAGTGAAGCCAAGCCCGTGAAACTAGGCAATCAAGTTGGACTTGCGTAAAGTACTATCATGGGATTGAGCCGCTTCTGATTCACAGGTTTCACACAAGAGGATGGGGACAGGAGGAATCCTAATGTTAAAACTTACACAAATTGCCGCTAGATGGCGTATATGTTTATACGTTTTTTAGATCTTCAGCGGTAGGGGAAAAATACTTTATGGGTAAATTTAACATTAGGATTCCTCCTGTCAAAAGGGATATTCGTGCAAATGGGGAAAATCTCGGCATGGATAAATTTAAGAAGCGGCTCAATCCCATGATAGTACTTTACGCTAGAGTGCCTATATAGTAAGAGTGGCGACAAGGTACCAAATTTGTCCCAATGCACATGCGCGGCAGCCATTTTTCTACCAGAAACGGTTGCTGGGCGAATATGTTTCTTCCATCGGTTTCCCACATTTCCTCCTCTCTCTTTCTTTTGGCGATAGTATTTATGTCCCGTAATTTTTTTGCTCACGACTTATTGAACTTGTTTTCATGAATATTAACAAGAAAATGAATAAAGTTAAGCTTATATAACTTCAGTGTTAAATAAAATAAGATCTGATGTGTTGTCTCTCTCAGGCACAAGTTTTTTCTTTAAATTCTTTCCATGCTGTGTGATAGAAGTTTACGCATTAATTTTATAACATTAAATAAAAAATAGATTTGAAATGTCCTACTATTAATGGATAGTTCCTTAAAATAAAACTTTCTTTCAACCAACTGTTCAACACATGTAGTTTTTTTTTAGTGTGATTAATCCTTTCCTTACATTAACCGAACCAGAAAAGATACTGAACATTTTTATTTGACCTTTTTAATACATAACATAAAATTTTAACCCACTTAAATTTAATTTTAAGTTTCATCCATTTATACAAGTCAAAAGACATGTAATTTCAAAAATAATCAACACCATCAGTACACATTTGTTAAAAAATCTACCACATTTTCATATGAAAAATAGTATTAACAGATTGAAACTAAATTATGAGCAAATATTGGCCTAAACATACAAGAATAATCTCACGATAAAAAATAGTTAACATCATTTGTACGCATTTATATCCAAATTCACAGATAAATGTTGATGTGGTGGTTTTGTTCCGAGATCTAGCAGCAAAATAAAGATGAAAGTTTGCATCAAAAATAACACTTTTATGAAAACATTTCTTTTATTCTTTTTATATAAAGCATTGCTACAATTTACTCTCTGCTTTTCTGATGATTCAATTCGACATAGGTTATTGTGTGTAAACCTTTAATAAGGAAATAGCTAAAAAAACAACGCATTATCAAAAGTTTAAAACTTGCTAACTTCCTTTGGCGCGATGCTTACATCGCCAAAGTAGCGGGAAACAGCATGTTGTTAAAAAAAAGCTATTTACTTAAAAAGTCTTCAAATTTACACTGACAAAACACTAAAATAATTATAAATAGACATTCTAGAACACGAAATGGAACACGAATAAGCTATATTTTCTTTTAAATTTAATATACACACGTTTTTCTCGAACACACAAATAGTTCCCATGTTAAGTCTACGGGAGCTGGGAAAAGACCGCTTCGGGCGGTAGAAAAGGTCTCTAAGCCAATCAGAAAGTGTTTCCCGTATGTCGCCACTCTTACTATATAGGCACTCTACTTTACGCAAGTCCAACTTGATTGGCTAGTTTCACGGGCTTGGCTTCACTTGGATATCTCGCCAATCTGATTGTTGCAGTAACCATTTGATTTTGAATATGCGCGTTGTTTCGTAGAATTACAAATACAATACATACACTAGCGCCTCAGCGTAAGTGTCCGACAAGTTGATTCTGATTTGCTCCTTATATATATGTTGTATGGTTGTTGTTAGTAGTATTTCTTGCCAACTTATATTAAGGGTACTTATACTTTAAAGAGCTTCTTTTCGTGAAGCAACGATGGCCTAATGGCTAAAGTCCCCCACCAGATTAGCGTCGGCAGCGGAGGATGACTTCCCGAGTTCGAACCCAGCTGGCAGAAAAAATTTTAGATCCTCCAAATTATTTTTAAAAAATTCCAATTTAATTCCTTTTTATTCTAATTTACTTTTCCTAAGTTTTAATACCCTTTTCATATTTTTCCTAGCTTCCGTTGATTTTACATAATAATCTAAGAACCACTCCTGAACTCACTACCAGCTGATATTTTTCCACCCCTCTGCCGTCCCCTTTGCTTTAGGATGATGGTGTCGTATCCACCGCTGGCTTAGGACCATTCTGATGTAACAAAAAGCATACATAAAACACTAACTTATATAATAAAAGGATACAATTTTCGGCTCCCACCTCTACCCACCCATAGCCATGGATCTGAAAAGAAAAAAAGAAAGCAGAAAGGAAGAGATTCATCGCCAACAACTATAAACCTTGATGACATACGTATCTAGGTCATGTGATCCGATTAGCCAATCAAGTTGGACTTGCGTAAAGTACTATCATGGGATTGAGGCGCCTGTATAAATTTAACGTTAGGATTCTTCCTGTCCGGAATCTTGGATCCGTTTTTCATAACTTGAATTTTTCTGCATTACTTTACTAGGCTCTATGCAATATTCTTACATATTTCCCGAAAATTTTACTTTGATGCATGATCCGTTTTAGATTATCTTCATCTGTGTTTTCTGCCTTGTTTCATTACAAGTAGTTTTGCTACTTAAAGGATTCCAGTTAATCTCGCGGCATTTAGTTTATTTTTCCATCACCTTCATTCGAATATTTTGCATTCTTTGGTTTATAATTTTGCAACATTTTACACGTCCTTTCTTTTGTATTTTGGTGCAAACTTGATTTTTATAACATTGCGTTCTGCCATATATTTTATTCGCCAACCCCCTTAACCAATGTTTAAAATTAATTTTTATCTTCATGCAAGATTTAAAATTTCGCTCATTGTATTTGATATTTTAGTTGTGTTCTTCAAATTCAATTGAGGTAATTCATATTTCGATCTAATTTCGTAAAACTTGTACAAATTAAAAATATTTTGAGTTAATTTTTCGCTGAATTAACAATCTGATAATTAATTGAGTTAATTAATATATTTTTGAAATAAGCTTTGATTTTTTAGTTTTGCTTGATATAAATTAAGGGAGTATTGTTTGTTTATTAAGGGAGTATGGAGTCATTAGTTTGGATTTGCTCTTTTTGTTGATATGCAAGCAGCATGATTGAAATAAAGCTCCTAGAAGTTGAGAATGATAAAGCATTTTCGACCATACCAATCATCAGAAAGCTTAATGGCAGATTTGTAAATCAGTAGTAGAATGTAAAATGTGTTTTTTCCCCAATTGCATTTCATTCCAATCAAAATTATTAATGGCTTGGAAAAGTGACTGAAAATGATATTTTTCAAGTTTATAAAGAGTAGAGGAACAACCAAAGTAAATGGAATCTGAACCACTAATTTTTAGTGTTATTACAGTGGTTGATTTTCTAGAGTAAGGGAAAGAGAAGTATTGGGATGATAAATAGGTCTATGATGAAATTCCTAAATTGATGGTGTTTGTATGTGAAGATCAATGTTTGTCATGACTTGGGTAGAATGAAAATTGGGAAGTAGGAATTGCTTTTAGCTAGCAAATGGTTACTCATCCCAATTCATGATATTAGTGCTAGTTTAGAACCCATTCATCTCTTGTAATTTTTTCTTTAAAGTACCAAAACTGCATTGGTTTCCAACTGTCTCACTACTTTCACAAAAACAAAATAGTTATTTATCTTATGTTTGCCATGAGATGAGGAAATTTGAGATTTTATTAATGGTACAAAATGAAGTATTTTTTCAAGTTATATCAGGTGCCAGTTCTGTATGCCAAAAAATACACAATGATTAAATACATCATTTTTCACTGCTATGAGGTAAGATATCTCTCTGATGTAATTTTTCTTATTATGAAAAGAAGAAAAGTAATAGTTTTATGACAATATTAATCTTTTATAAGTGTGCAATAATTTATTCACAAGACTTTAACGAGTCATACCATGCTACTGATTAGTCTAGGACCTCCAAGATTTTAATTAAATGTGGTACATCTAATATTATCTTTAATTAACGTCCCACTAGAGCAACAGGCTATTGGTGATGGTATTTTTAATTAATGTTGTACTGGAGCAACACAATGGGCTATTTGTGACGGTCCAGGATCAACCCCAAAGGTAAAGATTTAAGACACCACACAATTTTGAATCATGGTCAAATAACAAAGCAACACTTGAGCTGGCACTCCTCTCCAACGTAAGGACAACAGATTCAACATTCACGAGCCGTCTTACTACACAATGGTCTTGGGCTGGATTCGAACTCCCAACCCTCTGGGTGCAAGTCAGTTGCTCTTCGAACCGGGCTACCGCGGCACCTGTTATATCAATGACCTTAGTAGTTATGAATGGAAAAAGAATGAGGAAAACTGTCGCATTCTGTTCCGAGTTATTAAGCTTTGATTTTAATGAAAATTACTCCATCTTAAAATTGTAAGTTATTTTCTAAGAAAACAGATGGGATACATATCTGGGCAATGTTTCACTTACAAGTACTTTAAATGGATTTTAATTAACTTGGAAGAATGATGCAGGCTTAATTTATTTTTCAAGAAAGCTACTTAAAATTATTTTGTCACTAAAATTTTCATGTTCTGATCAGGACAGATATTATGAGTGAGTTACATGTATGGAGATTTCACAGAAGTCTACTTTAAACAAGTCTAGCTGACTCATAGTTTAGAAAATTATGATAGTACAAATTTAATTAACATTACCCGATAGTGTAATAATTATTCAGAATAGCGAAAAAATAACTAAATTTTCAACTAAAGCTTTTCCTCTTCATTAATTTAATTAAGAATATACATCTTAATAAGATTAAAAGTTATTTTTTCTAAAATAGGGCTGAAGTTGCAAAGAATCAGATTGTATAGCTACAGAAAATGTTTTGACTTAAGAAATTTTCCAAATTAAAAAATGGTTTACAATTTCTTCAGTTGTTGTGCAAGATGTTTACATAGGACATCCATTTTGTTTTGGAATAACTTTTAAATAAAACACTTCTAATTTCATTGCATACTCAATGACATTCATGAAATATGATATTGGTCAAATGACTGCCAGCACTGCAAATTTAGTCTTTCGACCACATAATTTCTTCAGACCATTTTCCTCTAAAGCTTTTGCTAGATTTTATTGTCATTTATTTAGAAAGACGAGTGTGAAGCTTCAGCACAGCAAAATATTTAATAAAAATGCATTATCTATGGTGGAGACTTCAAAAAAATTTTAAAAATACTTTGATTTGCATCATGTTTCTTCAAAACAAATACGTATAAAAAATATTTTTGAAACACTGTACTCAGCAAGATATGAAAACTCTGACTGACTTTTTTAGAAAGTCCCCCCCCCCAAAAAAAAAAAAAAAACAGATAGTGTTATTGAAAATTGAGGGACCTCTGTTGACATTATGCACAAGTAGGCTTTTTCCAAACACAATATGGGAAAAATTTGGATTTTCATGCAAGCTCTAAATGATTTCTTTATGCATGCAGTCACTTGATCTGTTATATTCCATAAATAAGTACAATAAGTTCAGTTCTAAAGTTCAATTTAAATTACATTCCAAAACAGTTCAATCCAGAAAAATTACAAAGTTACCAATACTTGCGTGTATCATAGACAGCATTGGTAATCTTGAAAAATTATGAAAATCAGAACTAAATATGTAAATATAAACCTTTTAATGCAAATTGTAAGCAATATTTAATATTTTCAGAATGATTTGACCTTGAAAGTTATTTTTGTATACTAACACACAAAGGTAAACAAAAATGAGTGTTACAGTTACAGTTTATATGCACCTCAATTCATTATATATAGTATTTTTTAATTAATGTCCTACGGAATAACAACAGGCTATCATCATACAAGAAAACAAAGAAACAAATAGTACATAAAAACTTTTATTTGTAATTAAATTTCAATATACAATGAACTTTAAATATCAAGTAATTTAGTCATGCAGTACCAAACTTTATTTTTTTTGTATATATAATTAACTATAAAAGACTGAAAAAGAAACAAATTTATGTATTTCCAATCTTAAATATGTTACCTTAAAACTTTATTATTTTTTTTTAATTAAAGGAGCTATTTATTTTTGTAAAAAAAAAGGTTGTTTTATAAAACAACTTAACTTTTTGGCAATAACTCATTTACTATTAATTTTTCGAAAGTCTAACTGATTTGCAGTAACTGTGATCGCAATAACATGTGCCTCAAGAAATAAAAACAAAACCACACAGAAACACATTTTGATAATATAAATTACAAAAACATATATTCCAAATGGCCAGGTAGAAATCTGATAGATGAGGAACCTGAAAATATAAAGAGAGCACATCAGTACAATACAAATGAGATCACAAACTCGCCTTTTCGTGTCAACTTAATGTACACCTAATTCTGTTTGGATGAGCACAAGTCTCATCTTGTGCGAATGTTTCACCAGTTTTACGAATAAATTTTCAGTTATTATTATTCATTGTGTTCAGCTTTTGGTTAGACCGTTATACAGGGTGTTTCGAAACTCATGGGTAAAAATGTAAGGGGCGATAGAAAACATTTAAACAAGCAATTTTCACAATGCAATGCATGGGCAGAGAGCAAGCAGTGAACTGCTAGACGTCACTGTAATGGAAGGCATAAAGCGCAAGTTTTCTTACACATCGTCATTTCTACTGTGGATTTCAGAAGGCATGGCGACATAGAGTAATCAGGAAAAGGCGGACATGCATTTATGTACGGTCTTTGCTCTGGAAGCCGAAAGACACGTGCCAAACCGAAAAATGTTCGAGCGATTGCATTGGTGCCTGCGTGAAATGGGATACATTGTCACCGGCATGCATGATACAGGGTGTGGCAGGAGTGTACGGACGCCACAAGTTGTAGGTAGAACCATGGTAGAAATGACGATGTGTAAGAAAACTTGGGCTTTATACTTTCCATTACAACGCCGTCTAACGGTTCACCGCTTGCTCTCCGCCCATGCATTGTATGACGAAAATTGCTTGTTTAAATGTTTTCTATCACCCCTTAAATATTTGCCCATGAGTTTCGAAAAACTCTGTAGCTATAATTCTTTGTAAGAGGCTGCCAACAACTTCAGTTCCAATGAAATTTCCCAGCGCGTTACACATTAGGGTCATCATGTTTGACAAAATGATTACCCAATTTTATGGTCAGCTCCAGACATTCTTTTATTAAATCTGCATTTAAAACAGGATCATTTTGTTCATTATCACTGTGGGATTAGGAGGCTCGAGGACATCCCTTTGCTTAGGGCTTTGCCGACTGATACATCAATATCTTCAAATGATAGATCATCACATACTTCTCTACCAATTGTGTGTCATTGCAATGATGTTGAGAAATTCAGTCGTATTAGGAATCAAATACAATAAAAACATTGATGATACATCGATGTACGCACTGGTAAATGAAAAAACGCGTTCCAAAACGCATACACTATCTGTTATGCAGCCTCTTTGTGTGTGTAATATAACTGATAATACTACTATGCCAATAATAATAATAAAAAATTCTTAAAATTTGGGCAAATAAATTCTTAAAAATTGGCTTGGCCCACTCGTGTTTAATCAAAATTGACTCGCGTAAAAAGAGAATATTTTGAATTTGAGTAAAAAAAGGTTGTGTAAAAACAGAATTAGGTAAGGAAATAGGAAACAGGTATGCATACACAAACAGGAAATGTTTGACACATAAATAAATACACTCAGGGTAGAGTTATATGAATTGAATATATGTTATCTACAGCTTGCAAGCCACTAATGCAGTGAGAAACCCACTGCTGCCGTGGCTACCGTCAACTTGCCAACCCACTCCTTGCCATCAGCAATGATATTCCCTCTACACCTCACCTCCCTTTTACACTTTCTTCACATAGGTGTATCAATAGCACAAAATCATTAGTACCACCCTAATTTTGTTCAACAGTGGTTTGGTATAACCAGAACCAGATCGACAAAAACATTGTTTATTTTAACATATACGAGAATTTGGAATAAAATTTTATATAAACAATCAGCAAAACAACTCTTACCAATATTTCAATAACAAATATTGAGAAAATACTGTTTACTTGAATATAAGGAACTGAAGTTAAAATAAAAACTTAGTTCTCAAACGAGTCTATACTCAGTTATGGGGGAGTTAGGTACTCCCCTCCCCTCCTGTAGGCTTTCGAGTATTTCTAGTAATTTCATACAGTGACATTCAAAATTCAAACATGTTATTTTTATTTTTAAATTATTTAACATTTTTATTGCTGTTGTGCATTTGGTATTTTTCCAAAACGTTTTGCTACCCTGGGCTAGAATTCACCCCTAAATCTGTCACTGCCCTCCATTAAGTTAAATTGAACTTGCTGGTACATACTGAAAAAAATGGGTAGAATTATACAGGAAAGCATCATTCATAAATTTTATAAAAAATTTGGTACGTGTCCTAAGTAATTTGTTTTCTAGGATAAAGATAATTATACTAAACATGGCATTTCTTTCAACACAAGAAAGACATATAGGGCCTTCATGCAGTGTGCCAGCCTAAAACTCCCCGACCAGTGAATTTAATTTGCAATTTTATGACTGAATTATTCGGTTTATACCAATTATTATGGTCTGACTGCAATGGAACCAGGAGAACAGAGCAGTTTACCAAGAAAGACAGAATTGGCCAGAGAGGAACCTTGCAATAAGATTCAGGGTAGTTTCACTTTGTTTTACTGCTTTACATTTTGTTTACAAACATTATGTTCCTCTCACTAGTTTGATCACTTGATTAAAATCATGATTTTAAATCAGCATACCCTGTAATATTTTAATAAATCATTAAAATGAGTAAGATTTTATGAAACAAAATTGTAAGAAATGGTCTATTTCAATAGAATCAGATATTTTCAATTTGTGAACGTTTATGTAATATAATCTCAAAAACTAGAATATGTGTAATTATGCATCAAAAAACAAACTGCTGATCAAACAATCACACTACCTCCAAACAAAAAACTAAGATTACACTTCAAAAACATAATAAACGCAATAGCGTAACAATTCAAGATCAGAGCTGAAACAAATTTTTCTTAGATCTGTCTAACCAACGGTCTAACGTGTAAAAATTTTTCCACAATGTTATGCAGTTAAATATCAACGATATCAAAAAACATTTTCAAAATTGAAGGAGATGGTACTTACTTTTCAGTTTCATCCAATCTTTCAAAAGAATACGTCTTAAGACAAATGAATTATTCCTAATTTTTCCACTTACATTAGAAGTCCGTTATATAATCCACTATACAGCTCCTCTCCTCGACTGTACAGGGATTTTTTCAAATCGGCAAAAATTTTTCCCTACCGCTGCAGAACTAAAAAAAAGCATAAAACGTATACGCCATCTAGTGGCAATGCGTCTAAGTTTTAACATTAGGATTCCTCCTGTACCCATCCGCTTTTGTCTCAGATCCCCCACATGTGCGAAAAAAACCGACAACCGGCGGTTCTTCAAAAAGCCCCGCTGTCCGGTGGAAATCGGGGTGAACAAGAAACAGAGGCCGACCCTGAGTTGTTTCCACACATGTGGCTGTCGGCTCCCTTGTGGACTACGATCTCACAATATGAAGAATATTCCTTCTCCTCCTCCTCCTCCAGTTCCTTTTCGTGGAAATCCGGGAATTACTGTTCATATAGCTAACAATAACTTCTGACAGTTTAGTTTCTCATGATAAAAATCTATATAAAAAGTCTTTCCTAGAAAGAAAAAAAATGCATATTTCAATTCTCCAATATATATAGATTTTTAATATGCAAAAAAAAAAATACACGATTTTTGTAGTTATTTCGGTCTACAAATCGAGCAGTCAGAGGGTTAATAGTTCTAATTATCTCCTCAACCACTTTTTTTCTTAATACCACCACTTTCGTTAACCTGAATATTCGGATTCGCATTTCCATTACGATTTTGACTTTCTCACCTAAGCTTTTCTAATTCAAATTTATCTATTTCTACTTCTAATTTAAACTTATATTCCCGTGCCTCCCTTTCTCTTTCTTTTTCCTCAGTTTCCAATCGTAGTTTTTCTTGCCTTTCCACACTTTTCAAACGTAGTTTTTCATGCCTTTCCTCACTTTCCATCCTATTATATACTATTGAACCGAGTGAATCCTTTATTATTTCCTCGTCATAATCATTAATTCCCAAAATCAACTTTCTAATCCAATATTTTTAATTCTGGAGTGACTGCCAATCCCAACTCTCCGGCCAGACTTATTGAATCTGCCTTACGGGATTTAGTTAGATAAGACATTTTGAAGCGAAGAATTTTGAATTTACCCTGAACTAAAATGTTACTAGATAATTACATATTTAAAAAATGGCAATACTTTTCTTTCACCGTTAATTTGTGTTACAATCATGTAGACCATAGAAGAATAACATTTTTTTAGGTATCGATCTGAAGTGAAATTTTCCGCAGATTTCAAATCCATTGAAATTTTTACTCTATCTTTAACGGTCTAGGAAATAGAAAAAAGAACTAAATGACTTCAGTTAAAAGATTTATCGTCTGGCTGGAAAATCATTCCTCCACGCAAAATCAAAACGGAAAGGAAAAAAAGTAATTTTCTCCGAGTCCCAGCGACGAAAAATCTGGCATGGTTCCAAATGTTGATTGCAAGGTCACGTGGGTAGAAAAAGGCCAGATTCGGGTGTTTTTTCTTCCGGAAGAAACACGTTGAAAAACTGATGGTGAATAAAACTATAAAATTCATTCAAAAATCTTCTGGAATTAATTTTTAAAATTCGCCACCACACGAAAATTGCAATAAATTTGGACTACCTGTGTGCCAAATCTCATGGCTGTAAGTGCCATAGAATCGTCAGGATTTTGCGGCAAAACACAGACAAACACTTCCTTTTATAATAGTAGAGACTAATGTGTACATAATAATACCATTGTTACTCCAATCATTCTTGAAATAAATTCCTATAATACAACACAATAAATGACAAGTTTTTCTTTCCTTTTATCAAATACTCCAAAAAAAACTATTCATAAGCTTCCATTTCGAAAATAAAAATCGTATTGATCAAACATAAAATATATCTTCAATCGACAATAAACAAGAAAATTTTTTTCCTGTCTACGAAACCAAACAAATGATGCTTTCAAGGTTAGACTCATTTCCTGTCCGATAAGAACGAATACTTCAAATCGAAATCAGAATATCTTATTTCAACAGGAAATGGCATTGCTTCTCCTGGGATTCTATTTCTTCTCCCGGAATTTATACATCACGAGTCTAAACTCAAAATTTCCATTCTTAATGCTGACTTAATCAACACCCACCGCTGAGCACCAATGTAAGATGGGTTCTTTCTGTTGCTTCCAAAATCAAAAAAAGTCAATCAAGCAGTTTTTAGTCCCAAGATAATTTATTACATGAAAAGGGACACGATAGATAACATAACCAGAAATCATTGTCTGGTAAAGACGGTAGCGTAGATTATCTTAATCCGGAAGAAAAACCAATCGGTCTCCTCCCGCTCGTCTTTTTTTCAAGACTCTCCTGTCATCTTGGCAACCCTTCCCTGGGTGCTATTTTCCAAACCCTCACAGATACTGCACCGCCAGGTGACAGGCCGGTCGCGCTGGATGACGATTTGTTGCTGAGCCAATTAAATTGACCGGTTATCGGGTTGCACTAGGACGACTAGGCACTGAAAAAATCTCGCTGCACATTCTTCATGTTGTTAGTGTTATCTTGATTGTGTTACATGTGTGGAGCGCATAATGGAAATATAATTAATATTAAAAGAAATCCCAAAAGATTTCAATGTAGTTTTACATATGGAAAAGGAAAATATCATTATTACAGTTATTAAAACATGGATTCTTATTTAAACTAAATGAGAATAAAATTATTAAACTAAACCAGATGTTTTTTTATAAACTGATGAAAACCAGTTTTTTTATAGATAAGAGATTTTATAGATTTTTAATAATTTCAAATGAAAAATCCCAATTTAAATATATTAGCATTTAAAGTTACTGCTTATTTAAAGATCCCTTTGACTTATTAAAGAAAATCTAAAAACGATCACCCCGTATTATTAATTATTTAATAAGAACTAATCCTATAATTAATTGATCATAAATAATAATTAATTAAAATAATCCATTAGACTAATCAATTTGAGCAGATATTACAGTTAATTACTACTTTGCATTTAATGTTCATTGCTTTGTGTGTGTTAAACTAAGTTTCTAAAAAAAACCTGGTTTAAACCAATAAAACCCGTTTAAAAAAATCAAATCGCCCAAACTGTTATCCATTGAAACTTCTTGCTAAAAGCGCGACGACGGAACGATAAATCGCCAAGAAGTTGGATCAATCTTCCCACAATTCCTTAAAGCTACTACCAGCGACCGGCCTGTCACCTGGCGGTGCAGTATCTGTGAGGGTTTGGAAAATCGCTCCCTGGGTTGTCGCACTCGCCAACCGCTCCAGTTGGCGACAGCTTCCTGACTTGTGTTCAATACATATTTGAACTTTATCGGTATCTAATTTTGTGTCAGCGGCCTTTTACATGTTTAGGTAAGAATATAATACATTTATGTATATCCTAATAAAATAATACATTTTAAGATAATGATGCCATATGTGAGATAAGAATCTGTGGAATTCGTTAATTGGTAATTAATTAAGTCGCATTGGAGCTACACTACCGTACAATAATGGACCGGACAGCCAGATGTGATTGTTTAAGGGAAAGAATGCATGCTTTAATAGGGAACCGGCCAACCACGTGCTTTACTTTTCGTGGTTTGGCCTGGAACATTTGGATGTTGTTCCGTACCAACCGCAAGCGCTGTTGCAGCATATACTAGCAACCCTTCTGGGCACACTTTCAACAAGGTTGTGAGGCACAACTATGGGTATTTGTGTTCATTCCTGCAGCAAGAATGTCGCCAGCTTAGCTGCAGATTTCGGACGTGGCTCCCTGGTCCGTAAGCGTCGCTCTAACGCGTTCCACCTATGTTCTATGGGGTTTTAGGTCGGGACTCTGAGTAGGCCAGGGAAGACGTTTTACATCTATATCTGATACCACTGCTTGACAGAGGCTGCAACATGCCTTGAACCGTTGGAAGTAACATTCGTTCATTTCATAAAATTTCTAGAGCGTATGAAGAACCTGTTTGTCCCAAATGTTCTTTCTTGTAGGCGTCGGCGTTCAATTTACAAGGAAAAACATCTGTTTAACTCAGGATAACACACACGATGGAAATACTCGTGGACTGTATAACATGTAACGTAGTGGGCCGAGTGGTGTGCCTTTCTACAAAATCAAACAGCCTAGTTTAAAAATAACTTGCATTTTATTTTGCAATTAATTATTTACACTTTTGTACACTATAGATTTGCATCCCTATGACATGAGTGGTGCGAAAACAGGCGTAAGACAGCCGCGGCCTCATCAACGAGTACCGCAAAACCAAAAACATCCGCTTCCCTCGAGTTCTCCAATGTATCTCTTTTGTCGGCAGACCCCTCATTCCGCAAGCCACAAATCACTGGCACCCCAAAACAAACGATACAGCTGTTCGTCAGCAGGGCTCGGGCATATGTTTTAGGAATTTGGAATCAAAGGTCAGTGGCGGTGGCGGCGACGTCACAAACAACACAATTGATTTCATATCTCAATAAATGACCATTGCTCATCTGTTAATGCGGCCACATTCCCCGCATGACCCGTCACTCCTCATGGGATCTTACTCGCACACTGACTCAGTTCACACCTTTTCCAAAAGGTGGCGCTGCTGCAACAGCGCTTGCGGTCGGTACGGAACAACATCCAAATGCTCCAGGCCAAACCACGAAAAACACCCCCAAACTAAGGATGCGGCATCGATGTCGATGTTTTCAAAACATCGATGTTGTGACTGTCGATGAAAGACGCGTCGTCCCAGAGGTCACTTCAACGCATGACCCCAGCGCCGGACGAAAGTTGAAGCCGCGATCAGGAGATTGAATTTCTGTGAGGGGGAAAGCGAAATGTTCTTTGTCGCTATGCCAACCTGCAAGACGCAGGGCGGAAATTCATTTCCGCCGCTTCCACAGAGGAGACCGCAGAGACTTTTGTTCATGCAGACGTTTCACTAATGAAGCTACCGGCGAAAGGGAAAAATTAACCTCCAATGAACAGCCCGATTTGAAACCATCCAACGGCGAGAGGACAAGTGTGTGGAATGAAACGAGAGGGGGCCCCCAACAATCCCCGTAGATTTTCGGAGTAGAGAGAGACGGGAGAAAATTTCAGAAGGGAGAGAACAGACCCGAGGGATCAAACTGATCCGGTTAAGTTAACACCCGTTTAAGTGAATACCGTTTCCCGTTCTCTGGAGACTTGGCGAGTAGGGACAGCTGTTCGTGGACTCAGAGAAATTGCCAAAACTGGGATTCCGTCTATGAGACGTGAGGAGAACTCAAACCTGAGCTGCTGCTGATTTGGAGCGGACGCAGAACCTGTTGCTAGGCTTACAGGAGCTGAGAATCACTCAACCGAGTGCCGTTTAGCGAGTTCACGCGAACTGCAAATCTCATACACGCGTGTGAGAACCTTGGGAGAAGCTCACCCGAGCTAGGAATATTTACTCGCTCGAGTAAGGACTGGAGAAGGTCTCACCCGAGCCGGATAGCCAACCTGGAGTCCCGAGGCCAAGGACAATTCACCGTATTCAGCAAAGTCACCTGGATACTGCCAACTTATAAGCGCTACCTGTAAACACGTCAAGGTTATATATATACTTGTACAAAATTTAAAAAAAGCTCAGACCACTGCGAACGATCTACTAGACTACATCTAGTAGACTACGCTACCATCCCCAAGACGTTACAGACTTATATTATTTTAAAATGGTGCCATCGGAAGGGATCGACATCCAGTCGGGAAGTGCAGTGGAGAAGATCGACATATCGTGAAGGAAAGCCAGTCAGGAAAAGAACGCGAGACGCCGAATCCCAAAACGTTACGATGAGAAGATCAAGTTTTGTGTGGAAAAGAGTTTTAGAAGACCAAGTTTTGTGTAGAAAAGAGTTTTAGAAGATCAAGTTTTGTGCGGAAAAGAGTGAGCGATTACTTATGCATCTGAAATGAATCATAGGCGACTGTCGCGAACAACTGCGAACTAGACTAATTATTTTGCTGACTGTAGGTGGCGGCACTGCTGCGAAAACTAACCTTTGTTTTTTGAACTCTCTTTTGGCGGCAGATTGGGTTATGTCACGAGAGCTGACGCTTGCCAACATGATAATGCTTAAACATGTACATATTCTTGTGTAAATATTTAATGATAGCAATAAATGTTTTAAGTTTGTAAATATAAAAAGGCCTTTTGCTTTCATTGCTAATTTGTGAGTATAGATTGCTGTAAAGTATAAAACAGAAGTTATTCTCATTCAACGACCCGGGTTAAAGTAGAAGTTGAAGCAAGACAAGTGAAAAAGAAGGTAAGGTAGATTAATTGCCTTTCCTAATAAGTATTGTTTTCAACAGCGACCATATCCTTTGCAGCACGATGAGAAAGTCTTGATTTACTTTAGAGGCAGAATTTTTGAAAATTATTTGATAAATTCTGAGTTAGGTTTCAAGTAAATGGATAGTTAACAAGTTAACAGTTAAAATTTTTTGCTTGATGTGTTTAAATTTTTGAAGTTTCTGAGAAAGGAAAAGTTGTTAAGTAAATATTGATGGTAAAATTTTTTGCAAAGATTGTTTGTATGTATAATTGAGAGGTTGCAAAAAGTTAGGAAAATACCTTGGTTGAAATGTTCAGAAAAATATAGTTACTGTCAAAATTTTTCCTTTGAAATTTTAAGATAAACGTCAGTGTTTGAATTTAAACACTGTTACCATTTAGAATTTTATCAGATTAGTATGGAAGCTATACTTTGTATCTGTTTTAAAACATGCGTTAGAATTATTTTGGGCTTTAGTGCATATTGTGTTATTATAATGTTTTATTGTGTCAGTATTGGGTACCCTTTGTAGTAGTATTGCGTGTAGAATTTTTTTTAAGAGCAGTAAAAGTTTAAAATGGCATTTTTAGCAAGATATCGTAACGCAGATTTGCAAAACCTTGCGTATGAATTAGGTATCGACCTAGGTCCGAATGATAGGGTGGTAGAAATAACCACAAAGATAACCAAGAGCCCGCAGTATGATGAAGAACGGGTCAACTACATGTTATAATGGATGGAATATAAGGCTATAGTGGCAGAAGAACAGGCTAGGGACATAGAGGCAGAAGAGCGAGAACGCGTTAGAATGTTCGAATTAGAAAAACTTAGAATTGGGCTGGACCGGTTTGGGGTCAGATATACCTGAAAATCCTAGACCTACAAAAAAACATAAAAACGGTGATGCAAAAATTTGACTCAGAAAAATCAGACAAGGACTTATATTTCACCCTTTTTGAAAGACAGGCTAGGAAATTTGCATAGAAGAGGTCTATTGTGGGTTACACACCTTCTACACTTACATCACGGGCACGGGCAACGCCGGGCTAGCCCAACACCTCGTATAGAAGAGAATCCTCTTCTATAGGAGGTGTCGGTTAGCCCGCAGTTGCTAGTATATGATAAAACCCGGCTTTTTACTCTAGATATTTAAAAAATATCCTTTGCACCATTATTGAAGATTACAATAATATCCAAACCCCTATGATTTTAAAGACCTTTTTCCCAGCATACCACTTAGCAAATTGAGAGATGTTTTAAACTATTATTATTGTGATTTTAAAACTTAATTGATATTGTTTTTGAGGAATGGGAGTTTTTTGGTTAATTATTGCATTTTTAATAATTTAATTTTTAATGGTGAGCTTATATGTACTCAAATTAAAGGTACACTCCAATGCTCTAATTTTTCTTCCATTCTGCCTAATTTATTTTTGCATTATTTTGAAAAACATTTGCCTACAATTAAAATCCGGATTTAAATAATATTGATGATTTAATTATTTTTAATAGCAGTAACTTTTCTAACATTTTGAAATCAATGTATCGAGATTACTTATATTTAGTTAAAACAAATTTAATTAATGATAAAACTAACTTTATATTTATAATAATTATTTTAAATTAACTCGTATATTTCTGTTTCGTACAACAAAACTTATATTAATGTCTACGTCAAACGTAATAATTTTAAATTTCCGGTTATAAAATTATTCTTTTGAAACTGCTATTTCTAAAAAAATCTATATACATAAAACACTAACGTACGTACGTGGACCCAAAATCGAGGTTATTTGTGTATTGTCGAATGACAAGAAACAGCGTTAATAAAATAACCCAGATTTTTCTTAAATTCTTGCTGTTTTCAAATAGCCGAGGTCAATTTCTATGCAAAATGGAGTTTCAGTTTAAAAATTCAAGAAAAAGAACTCAGCGCGCGAATGAAACAGTTTAGCAGTCGTTTGAAAGGAGAGCTCGACGAAAACTTATTTATCAACATGCTTCAAGAGAAAATATTTCTGTCGATCAACACATTTTCGGGAATTTGACACAATTGTACACTTTTTGCCATGTCCTTTATTGGAAATATGAACTCAATACGGTACAGCTACACTCTATGTTTATGACTGATGGCAACTGCCTTGGCGATTTCTTTTGGCGCACTTCTAGTAGCGAGTTACGGTAGATTAAGGCAACCCATCTGTCTTTAAGTTTATTGTGGTTTTCATGCCAACCTCGGCAAACGGTAACTTTTGATTTTCACTTTGAATATTCTAGAAAGTTCTTCCAAAATCTGTTAAAGTCGTTTGATTTCATTGGTTCGTTTGAAATTTTTTCTTTGCTTCCATTGGTTATTTTGATTTTAAAATATCCTTTGATTGCATTGGTCCTTTTAAATTTTTTTCTGTGACACCATTGGTTCATTTATTTGTATTTATACAGTTGTGGAATTTTTACTTTACTGATAAAATTTTCAAGAAACTTAGAAGAGTTTTGTTTATTTGCAATTTGTGGAATTTTTGTTTTTTATTATTTTTTCCTGGAACAGTTCTGAGGTATCAGGTTGTATTATTTCTTGCTTTTTGTCTTTTAAAAATCTTTTTCTTTTCAAACAGCCTACTGTATTTAGTATAATTGATAAGTTTCAGGGTATTCTTACCCAACATTCACAGCTTAGTTTTTCTGTCGGTTCACAAATGTGTTTAAGCTTATTACTTTTTGCGAAAGTTTTTTAAAAATATACTTTTCAAAACGTTCTCAAATGTGTTTTCAAGCATTTTTTTCCCCGTTGCAAATAGAAAAAAAAATTTTTAAGAAAAAAAGAGCTTTAAATTTTTTTTTTATTGGCAAATTATTCTTTTTTTCAAACAGCCGAGCACTAACCGGCGCAGCCTTCTAGTTTTATTATAATACAATTGCTGGTCAACTGGTACGTTTCAGAAAGATTTGTAAATCTGAATCTAACTTATGTTTCACAATTTAATAATCTCAAACACAGATTTCTCAATAATAAATACCCTTTTCCTTTTATTTCTTTTATGATACTATTCCTGAAGGATTTAATAATATGAACAATTATACAAACGATGATAAATTCTAATTGGTTAATACGTCTGGAGCTTATTAGTTGCCTTTCGGTTCTATTAAACTGCACTTGAATTTTATTTCAAAGTTGGGAGGAGGGGGGGGGGGGAATAAACACAATTTTTTTAATCACATAAAAAAATCACCATTTTATCACATAAAAAATTCAATCTTTCTATTTCGGCTTCCCATAAAAATACTGAATAATAAAAAAGTTTAAGATTGCAAATTGTTTTGAATTTTTAAATACCAACCAGACCTTCCCATGCACACTACATGTTGGATTTCTGTAATAGTGGACCAAAGTCTACTTTAATTCAAATTTACCGCTAAATTTATTAACATTTCTTTTTTAAATATTAGTGTATGCATACTGAACCTTAGTACCAGCTAACTTTGAATACATCCTTACAAAATTCATAAATAGTTGTAATGTAAGGTG
Source organism: Metellina segmentata (assembly GCA_947359465.1). Lineage (NCBI taxonomy): Eukaryota > Metazoa > Arthropoda > Arachnida > Araneae > Tetragnathidae > Metellina > Metellina segmentata. The sequence goes on along the minus strand of OX375878.1, from coordinate 17,021,725 downwards.
GGCAAATATTTTATGAGACACTGGGTCCATGACGTTACAGCGAGAGTTTCACCCCCTGCTCGCTAACGCTTTTTTTTAATGCTATTCAGAAGCAATTTAATATTATTTTTATAATTATTTGTGTTCAAAACTAATTTTGCACTATCAATAATTAAAATTAAAAAAATATATTTAACAAAAAGTGAAATTTTTGTGTAAATTTGTAGGTAGTTTTCGAAATTTTGAAAAAGGATACAGAGCATACAATTTAAATTAGCAGCAAAATACCATGATCAGAATAAATTTCATGATGTTATCTAGTGCTTCCGTTAGAAGTAGAAAGACATTAAAAAAAATAAAGGTTTTATGACTCATTGAAATATGGTTAAAGGATTTTTGACCATTTTGCAACATCGAAATTCAAATGCAAGCTCATAAATAAGAAAAAAATAAAGATATAAATTTGATTCTAGTGCATGCACTAGCAAACCCTATTTCGAATGTGCATAAAAAATGTTATAGCTATAAATCAATAACTTTTTTACTTATCATTTCTGGAATTCAATGTTTATGCCTAAAATGTAATTCTGAGAAAAATGCTTGTAAACAAAATCTAAGTAAAGATAATGCGAAATTCTTTTAACAAATAAGTGAATTTTATTAAAAAATTGCAGTGACCCAATTTATAGAAACATAATTATTATATGTTTTAACTTACTTTTACAGATAAAAAGTAGAAATTAAGGTGAAAATAAAGTATTCTTATCATTAGTTCCGGTTTTCTTATGCTACTTCCGGTATAATTAACGATTTCGTTCAAATTTTAAATTGACCTAACTTTGTTTCTATTAATCGCACATTGAAAGTTTAAACTGTTTTAGAAGCACAAAAGTACAGGGAATTTGTTAGTTGAATAAAAAAATTGCACAATTTCGTCAAAATTGACTTTTTTTAATGTATGCAGATGATACCTTAATAGACAATTTATTCATTTCCCCATTCTCGAAAAAACGGAATTTTCAATATAATTTTTCGCAAGTTTATTATTTTATCTATCACATTTATATTAATATTGCCCTTAGAATTTTATTAACTTTGTCTATGTAAGTATCAAGTGGTGAAAACAGCTTTTCCGAATTAAAAATCATCAAAAATTATTTCAGATCCACAATAACTCAACATAGACTAAGTAGATTGGCTATGATAACTATCGAACATGAGTTATGTGATAAATTGTGTTTTAAAGAACTCATAAAAAGTCAGAAAAAAATTTTTCAATTAAAAAAGGAATTTTTTATTATTGTCAATTGTGCTTTTCTAAAACCAAATTTTGAAATACATATTTATATTTTTTTATATTATTATTAGCTTTTAACTTTTTAAAGTTAATGTTTATCTTATTTCATTGGTTTTTAAAAATATTGCCTACTGTGCTTCTATGAAACCGAATTTTTAAATATAGATACTGTTTTAAAAAATTATGTGCACTCATAGGCGGCAGAGTCAGAATCGAGATAATTTTAACCAATGTGCTTCAAGCAAATAAAATATATAAATCTAAGAAGAAAAATTGAAACGTTTACGAAACAATCGACGTTTTAATTTCTGATTTAAATGTATTGTAAGTTTTAAAATTCACCATAATCATTTAATATTGTATAAAGAAAAAAATTTGATTAAAAAAATGAAGTCTTAATTAAGGAATATTTATTATGTAATTAATTAATGATTTATATCTAGTAATCATATTAATATAATTTATTATTAATAATATATCTATAAAATAATTAATATATATTAATTACTATATATCAATATAATTTATTATTAATAATTAATATATATTAATTACTATATATCAATATAATTTATTATTAATAATTAATATATCTTAATTACTGTATATCAATATAATTAATTTTCATAATTAATATATATTAATATAATTTATTATTAATAATTAATACATATTAATATAATTTATTACTAATAATTAACATTTGTTAATATATATTTATTTTTATTTATTGATATATATATATATATATATATATATATATATATATATATATATATATATATATATATATATATATATATATATATATATATATATATATATATATATATATATATATATATATATATATATATATATATATATATATATATTAATAATTAACATTTATTCATATTAATATAATTTATTATTAATAATTAACATTTATTCATATAATTTATTATTATTAATTAACATTTATTAATATATTTTATTATTAATAATTAATATATATATATATTAATTACTGTTTTTAACATAATATATTTATTCTTCTCACTTTTTCAGGGGGTACAGTCCATACTTTTCGGGAGTACCAAACACCCCGCCACCCATTCAACAATCCTAGTTACGCCTATGCTCGCCCCGTAATTCCCCCCCCCCCATCTATTCAAAACTTTAACACGTCCCTGGACACTGCAGTTCTTAAATTTTACAGTCTTTCTGCTTCATACAATTTGGGTGCCATGCAGAACCATTGGCCGAACATTAAAACCACGTTCCAGGGCCTAAGTGCATTATTCAATACGCGCCGCATTTGTAGTGGCGGAATAAGTGGTAAGCGGCCGCGTAGGGCCCCGGAATACCGAAGGGACCCCGAGGTCTTAAAATATATTTTCATTAGGGTTCGAGGAAAGTTGTGACAGCGTCTTTAAGGGCAGTGAAAAGAGTTTCTAGTAGAAGATGATGAGCAAGAGCATATGCTGTATCTATATAAATAAGAATGGAGTGTTTGTTTGTACATTCAATATTTTCGACCCATTTCAAGTTTTCTATCCGTTTTGGACCCTTCTGATGCCGAATCCGTCTTTTTCTCGTTTGGTGTCTGTCTGTCCGTCTGTCTGTCTGTATGTATGTTGTGCCCTAAACACGTCCACGCGGTTTAAGATATTTTCATGGAAATTTGCATACAGTGAGTACTTATCTTGATTTAGAGAGTGGAATTAGTTGCGAAAGTCTGTCTGTCCGTCTTTCTGTTCTATGCTCGATTTTGTGTTTGTGTGTTTGTGTAGGCATCACATGAATTGTATTCCAGATATTTGATTGCAGTGTATTTTATTTTATACATTATCTATTAATTTAGTGAATGTAATATTAAACATTTCCTTATTGTTATATTTAGAAGAGTTTCATGCTAAACCACCTGAGTAAGTATACTTAAATCAACCATAATTTGGTAGTTTTGGAAAAATTGGAATGTCTATTGAATATTACGATTACTTCGATTGTTTTGTTTTACCAGTACTGCTAAAAAAGTAATTATTCTTCAAAAAATTATATTTTTTAATGAAATTTCAGCTCTGATACTTCATTTATTTCGAGTCTTATTTTTGTTCTTAGCGCAATGAAAACGATTTCGGAATATTTGAGACAGACGATATTTTTCAACGAAACGAGAATGAACAAGATCGCGTGAGCAGTGATATTTTCTGTTTCTTTCGCTCTGAATTAATTTCACATTTCTAAATTTTGTGCACTTTTAGTTGTAAATTGTGGCAACTGTGCGAGATCAAGAGATAAAAATGAATCACAAATTAATATCTTTAGAACAATTTTTCCGACATCTTTTATTTTGTTCTATTTTACTGTTTTCTGTTTTAAATATTTATTATTTTAATAAATGCGTTTTCCTTCTCATCACACCCAACAGCACCACAAAGTATTAGACTTGAAAATGTTAGGTAAGTCAGTATACATTTTCAGTAAATTTTAAGTGTAGTTATGCCATTATTGAAAGAATAATGCCGTTATTTAAAGAATAATGCCGTTATTTAAAGAATAATGCCGTTATTTAAAGAATGATGCCGTTATTTAAAGAATAATGCCGTTATTTAAAGAATAATGCCGTTATTTAAAGAATAATGCCGTTATTTAAAGAATAATGCCGTTATTTAAAGAATAATGTCGTTATTGAAAGAATAATAATGTTTCAAAATCCAAACTAGAACTTTTTCCAACATTAAAAAATTCGTTGTAGTAATGACAGGAGAAGATTGCAAAATTTCACAATGTCGCATACCGGAGGCAAGAGTGCCACAAGTAAAAAAATATTGTTTTGTTGACTATGAGTGCGAGAGCACTCGCCGTAAATCGTAATTTTAATTAATTGAGTTGCACATGAAAAGAACTTAAGAAAGGGAATTCCAAATCTTCCTATTCATCGTCTTTTATAGTAGTAACCTTAGTATCACCTTTCGTCATTTTGTAGCTTTGTCATACAGCAATTGTGCGATGTATGTGAAATGTATTACATGAATGGATATGCATGTGTAGGATTTGTGTCCAAAGTAAGTTGTAGAAAATATAAAGATGGCGAAAGGTGTTAAAATAAATTTTTATTCTACAAAAAACGTGTCATTATATATTTTGATTATCTCTTCAATCTAGAGTAAACGAATTCAAACCGAGTAAGGTCGGGTATTTTGCTAGTTAGCTATAAAACTTGGTTTCAAAAGAGGCTTTAACTGAAATTTGTAATTCAGAAGAAAAGAAGTTACCATAGTGGAGACAACTTCACTTTTGAAGAAAATAGACAAATATGAAACCGCCCTAATGACAGTTATTTGGAATAGGGGAAGACGGGGTACAATGAAACAAGGGGTACAATGAAACATTACTTCTAAAATCAGTAAAATTTGTCACAGAAAGTTGTAATTTATACATATGTTATGTAACTATATGTTCCAATTACTGATGTGATTTGGATACATTCGCACTTTTACAACATTAGCAATAGAAGATTATTGGTTTTTCACCATTGAAAGTAAGTTTCTTTACTAAAAGTAATTTTGTTTCTTTTTCCTCGTTGTAATATATAATAATTATTTTTTCTATACATTGTTATCTTTGTGTTGTTGTCTTCATTCCTCCAAAACCAAAATTAAAAATAATAAATATTTGAAGTTTAAAAATGTTTTTTATTTAGTAACCTCAGTACGGGGTACAATGAAACACTTGCAGACGGGGTACAATGAAACATGTTTCATTGTGCCCCGGGTGAATGCATTTACTTGAAGTAATGTATCACTGGTAAATATAATATCATTGATATAAAATAACATATTACTGGTTGTCACTAATATAAATAAAACACTTTTACTAAGGAAATGGCAACACTTAACATTAAAAAAAAAAAAAGGCAACACCAATTCAAAACGGTAATTTTGAAAGCATGCAAAATTAAACTGCTTTTTTTTCCTTAAAAAAAGTACAGATTTCAATAGTAAGTTAGTTTTTATGGATTCAAAAACATTTAAGAATACTTTATTTATTTCATAGATCTAAACTGCACTTGCTTCAGTACACAATCCTCCTAAAGTTCTCAGTCAAAGGGGCCAAAAACTAATAGGTCAATCAACTTCTGTTGAAAGGGATGTTCTTGTTACTATGTGTGGATTTATTAAAGCTTCTGGAAATTCTATACTCCATTATTTAGTATTTCCTAGAGTAAATTTCAAGTTTTGCATGTTGAATGGAGCTCCACCTGGGACTACGGGTGATGCAACAAAATCGGTATGGATCAATGGAGATATTTTTGTTGATGTTCTAACACATTTCCAGGCACATACACGCTGTTCGAAAGAAAATCCAGCTGTACAAATAATGGACAATCTTTAATCACATATTACGATTTCCAGTCTAAATTTTACGAAATATAACGGAATTGTTGTTGTAACCCTGCCCCCACATACCAGTAACAAATTGCAGCCTTTAGACAAAGCTGTTCAAGTCACTTAAAAATGTCTTCAATCTAGCTGCAAATGATTGGATGCTGTGTAATCCAGGTAGTACAATCTCTATCTATGATATATCTTCTTTGCTTGGCAATGCTTATTGCAAGTCTTTCACTCCACAAAATATTACAAAAGGTTTTACAGTGACTGGAATATGACCTTTCAATAGAAAAAAGTTTTTTGAAGAAGATTATTATTTGTGTTCTTACGTGTCAAATAGGCCTTGTCCTACTGAAAATTATTTCCATGGTCAGATCAATGAAACTGAAGACCAGACAGACCAAACACAAGAATCCCAGAAGTGGTGGATCTTGCCATTAATAGATCATAATCACCGACTGCAGGTTGTTCAGCAACTGTTTATACACTATGCACTAGCTCCAAACCTGTGAGGAAATACATTTCTCCCCAAGAGGTAAAACATTACCCCAAGGCTGGTCCAAAAAAAGTAGTAAAAGTAGGAAAACGTTAAAAAAAATTGTTCTAACCATGCTAGTAAAAAATGCTCGTGTTAAGCAATTAGAAAGTAAAAGGATGAAAAACTAAGAAGATATTGTTTTCAAAACAAACTACCTCCTACAGACACTGAAGACGACGATGATCCAGATTATTTTCCAGCTCCAGCTGATAACTGAAGTACTAAGAATGAGACATCCACACATAACATGTGTGACACAAGCAATATCTGTATAAATGATTGTTTTTTTATATAATTAAGGAGGGTGAACTGAAACATAAGGAAAGATATTCTGTTGGAGAAATCATAAATTTAAATGAAGTCGAATGTGACTAAAATAAACTATATAGGGTGAAAGTTGCTTGCATCATTTGGAGTGTTTCATTGTACCCCAATATGTGTTTCATTGTACCCCGGCATATGGGGTACAATGAAACACTGTGAGACATTTACTTTTTGTTATTTTTCAAGCATAAAGATATTGTTTAGAATCTAATAAAAATTTATTTAGATGGGGAAAATACAAGATTAAAAGTATGCATTAATTAAATTTTTGTGCATGCAAAATTGTGGATGGGAAAAAATAATTAGTAAATTTTGTTTCATTGTACCCCGTCTTCCCCTACTGTTTTACAAAAAATAAATGTCACTAGAAAACTACTGTAATGAGTGGAATGCGAATTACTGAAAGGGTTTATTCTCCAAGTCTATAGAAAACTTTATCAATAATTTCATAGAAAAATTCGCTAAAGAGGCAACTGATTTATCAGGGTTATAATTTACTGTAGAAGATAGACAAACTCGCAGACAACAAAAGATAAAAATATTTTTGATGAAAACAAAGAAGTCGGTCATGTGAATTTACAGTAAGAGAAAATTTCATAGTCAATTCATTTATGTCATACGTGATAACACCAAGGCAGAATTATCTCAAAGTGCTCAGACGTATGAAGTTGTTGTGGAGCCTTTTCAAATATTTTTTTTATTGGGATTCATCAATAGAAGAAAAAAAAACACGATAAAAAAGTTGAAGGATAATTTTTAAAAACGACATTGATGTTTGTACTTTTGAAGATGAATTTGACCATTTTTAAATATTTCTAAAAGAAAACGAGGACACCATAAAAACCACACAAGACATCTTTCGAGCCGCCAAAGAAATGTCCTGCACATTTCCGAATGTTGAAATATTATTAAACATTTTTTTAAAACAATTCCCTTATGCGCAGGATACCTATAGTTTTCTCTTTCAAAGCGTGTAAAAATTATTTAAGGAGTCCTATGGGATAAGAAAGATTAATTAATCTGGCCATTCTGTATATCGAGCAAGAAATTTTAAATCGAATTGACGCTGACAAAATAATTGACGAATTTGCTAGAAATAAAACAAGACGGAAATTCTTGTAAAAAATATGAATTTTAATAAATTTACTATGTTTACGGCATGAAATTTTTGATTACTTTTCTTTTTTGTTGTTTCAAGGAGAGTTTTTATAAACATTTTTCTCACTTGATTTTGAGGGCCCCGAAAATTTTACCGCTTGAGGCCCCCACTCGACATGATCCGCCACTGCGCATTTGAGAAGGTTTGCTGATATAGAAACACAAAAATGCAAAGAACAACACAAAAGAGATTTATTTGCCTTTGATCTTGTTTGTACGTATAAAATGAAGTAAAATGTTTTTTAACGCGCGACATATTCCAGGCGTGACGTAATCCAGCCATTCCACAGTTTACATATTCATTTTTAAATTCTATTCTAGAATTGTTTTACTTTTAGTCCACGCTTCTTGTAAACAAAGACATTTTAAACAATTTAATCAAATGTTTTTTAACACGCTACATATTCCAGACATTACGTAATCCGGCCATTTCTCAGTTTACATATTTATTTTTAAATTCCATTACAGAGTTGTTTTACTTTTAGTCCACGCTTCTTTTAAACAAAGACATTTTAAACAATTCAATCGAGTTGCTCCAAAGCACCGCGTCGAGAGATGAACAACGTGGATGGAATTAACGTCTCAAGGACGATGCCGAATCTCTCTGCGAAAACTACAAAACGCGACGAAGGACGCGCGACGTTTAATTCTATTGATAGTGCGTATTTACCGTTTGGTGTTTCCTCGATATTTCTCTATTGGTCAAGATAGGCTTTCGAGATATGAAGTATCGCAACAAATATTTGTCATACACAGAGAAATATTTCTCTTTACAAAAGATTTGGTTTCTGTCGAACGTTAGTTTTCACGAGAATTTTTTCCATTCGCTCAGTGAATAAATTTGCGTAGTTGTTTTGGTGTAAACATCGCGTCCGAAATGAAGACCTTGGATAAGAAGTGCATCGGCGGTAGCTTCGACTCAGATGGCATGTTCGACGAAGGTAAGCGATGAAAAAAAAATTATCTTCCTTTGTCTGCATTGCCTCTGTTAGTTTAAAATGGTCGGTTGTTTTTAGAGATTCGGAATTGTTTCGGTTTCGGTTTCGAATTGATGTAGAGCAGTGTCGAATGGTGGGAGGAAAACTGGGTCCCATGCCCCTTTTTTCTTTTAATTAAAAGTGACTTTTTAGAATAATGTTTTGACTGAATTTGATGAAAAATGCATGGTTGAAAATATCCAGAAAACACTTTTGTTTATTAGCTTTGAATATCTACCAGAGATTTCGCTTGCTGGGTTCAGCGAAAACTGGGTTCCCATGCCCCTTTTCTCTTTTAATTAAAAGTGACTTTTTAGAATAATGTTTTGACTGAATTTGATGAAAAATGCATGATTGTTGATATCCAGATAATACTTTTGTTTATTAGCTTTGATTATATACTAGAGCAGTGTTTCCCAACCTTTTTTATGCCATGCCCCACCTAAGCCTTTCTAAAATTCGTATGCCCCCCCCCCTATGTAACATATACATAATTTTTAGTATTAAAAAATTTCACTCGAGAAACTTAAATGATTGGTTTTAGGAAGAAATCACAAGGAAATTGTTAACGAAACACAGTACATAAATTTTCAAAACGTATAATGAAAAACTGAAATTCAAATTCGAAATATTTTTAATAAAGATTTTTCTATAATAATTTAATATTTTAATTTAGTGATATCCTTGCGCTTGATGCTTGCTGCACAGAGATTTTATGTTAGGTTCCAATTTGGTTAGCTTCAGTCTCAAGTCTCCCCGTTGTGTTATATCCAGACGATTTTTTTTTACCAGTAAATCATTTACAGCAGTAAATCCATATTCGGCTAATTATGAAGATGGAAACGAAACAATAGTTTTCTTGCACATTTGGTTGAATTTGGGTACTAGATTTCTGTTTCCTCACAAAGCCATGCCATCGCTCCTTTTATATTAAATAAAGTTTTAACTGACTCATCATTTTGCATTTCTGCGAGTTCTTCTTGATACTGCATATTTGATATATCAGACAAATCCATTAACATTGGCTGCATCATCCATGTTGGAAAATCAATTTGTTTTAAATCAGAAAATCTTTCTTTTAAACAAGTAAGGCGGTATCATTTACTTCACATTTTTGGAGCCAATGAAACTGTTCAAAGTTTTTGTTGTTAATATGTTTCTGACATAACTCAATAAGGGTAGTAATGAAACCAGATATCTTCATTTTTGCATCAACAAGAGTTTTATTTGTTCCTTGAAGTTGCGCTTTTTTAATATACTAGGGGGCTCCGCCCCCTGCTCGCTTACGCTCGCCAACCCCCGGGGATTGCTGCGCAATCCCATTTGGTTTGCTTCGCAAACCAACACTCCTGTCACAGAGTGAAACTATCTGAATAATTCGTATTATGCTGATTTCACTTTCCGGTTCATGACGTCACAGCGAGGGCTTCGCTGCGTCTCGCTTACGCTCGCCGACACCGGGGATTGCTACGCAATCCGTTTGGTTTGCTTACTCAAACCAATACTTCTTTCGCAAGTGATTTAACTTTTTTTTGCTTTAACACTTAATGCACCCTAAACTAATAGCCGTATCAGTAAAAAATCTTCTGCATCTTGTTCCCTGATCAACTTTAAGTAAACATTGTTAATATCCAAACTTTACTCTGTACTTTGTCGGTAAACTGTCTTGAGAACAGAGGGGAAAAAGCGAGCCTTTTTCCTCGCCAAATAAAAAGAAATCGTTTTTATGGCAATTGTTGCTACGATAAATTTGATATCTGGCAAACCCGATAGTCAAAAGTGTAACCCACTACTGCTTTCGGAAGCAGCTATGCGAACTGAAAAATACGAAATTTGTGTCACCAACTTTTGATTGCATCGAATTTATTTATGAACCAATTTTAAAAATAATTGTACCGTAAGAAAGAGTATATTCTGAGGTATACTGCAATATTTTTAAAATTAAAAACTAACAGTAATACTATACAGATATGACCATTTTAGTTTTGTATCGGAAGTTACGATCTGAAAGTTCCGAAAATTGTATGACCAACTTTTAATTGCATCGATTTTATTTATTAACCAATTTGAAAAATAACTGTACCATAAGAAAGAGTGTAATGTAATGTATTCAGTGATGTTTTCAAATTTAAAAAATAATGGCTTTTGCCGTAGACAAAACGGTTTTAACAATAAGTAGCGAAAATATCCAAAGATTCCGAATTTTGTATGACGAACTTTTGATCGCATCCAATTTAATTATTAACCGATTTCAAAAATAATAGTACGGTAAGAAAGAGTATATTCTGAGGTATACTGCTATATTTTAAAAATTAAAAACTAATAGTAATGAGATATAGATATGGCAGTTTAAAAAAAAAGTAACAAAAATGTCCCGATTTTTCCTGAATTTCAAAAAAATATTATCAAGAACCAAATTTAAATTTCCAAAAAAACTCGACGAGCTGCAAAAATTTACGTTGAGAGGTACTCTTAAAAAAAAACTCACGACTGAAGACTGAAATTTTGAATGTGTTTTGCTCACTCGCGGAAGAAATTTCACTTCTTCAACTTTAACACTTAATAAAACCTAAACTAATAGCCGCATCGGAAAAAAATCTTAATAATTATCCAGGGAATACGATGAAGAACAAAGCATGTTAATTTCATATTTTTCCGATCAGTACTTTCTCGGGAAACCGTCTAAGAATGGAGCTAAACAACAAAAATTTCAATTCTTCGGCGGCGGCGGCGGCGGTAACTTTTTTTTAATATAGAGAGATTTAGTTTTTCAAAGATATCAGCTAAATAACTCACAAATGCTTTATCATCGACTGTTAACAGATACTTCATTTCAGGTTTGTCGCTTAAAAAATCACTAAGAGTATCAAACAGTTCCATAAATCTTTTCAAGCAGTTCCCCTTAGAGAGCCATCTTACTTCAGTGTGAAGTAAAAGTCTCACATGGTCTGCATTTTGTTCTTAACAAAATAGCTTGAAGAGACGCTCACATTTGGCATTAGCTTTAATAGCATTGATACACTTTATTACTGAATGTAGTACTTCATTTAGAACAGGCGAGATGTTTTTAGCTATTAAGTTTTCACTATGAATAACACAATGCACAAGAATCATTTCTGGATTCTCATCTTTCATCAATTTTAAGCAGCTATTTTTCTTGCCCATCATATTAGGAGCACCATTTGCAGCACAATATGTTATTTTTTTCATTGGTATATTATTGACATCTAAGTAGTTTTTTAGCTTATTATATATATCTTTGGAGGTAGTGGTGCTTTCTAATCTTTTACAGAACAACATTTCTTCAGCAAAATGCCCTTTATCAATATATCTTACGTAAGATATCAACACTGCCTCACTGTCTCTCAAAGTTGATTCATCCATTTGCACTGAGAATTTTCTTGTTTTCAGCTTTTCAACAAGTTGTTTTTCAATATCTTCACTCATTTCGTCTATTCTTCTGCTAACAGTATTGTTATTGAGTGGCATAGCTTTTATATCTTTGTCATCTTTTTCAAGAACCGTTTTAAGAAATGTTGATATTGAAGGTTTTACTAAATTCTCTCCTGTAGTATTATTTTTTTCCAGATTTAGCGAGTAATAAAGACATTTGATAACTAGCCTCAAGAATACGATTATGAGTTGAAGTGTGAGCAGTAAATAAAGACTTTACTCTTGTCCTCTTTTCAAAAATTTTCTTTAAAGTTTGAAAGTAATTCAAATCTGAATTAATATGAGCATTATGTTTCGCCTTCAAATGCGCCTCAAGACGACCTCGTTTCATTGATTCGTTGGTCACGCATTGCTGTCATAAAAAAACAAAAAGGAAACCGCTCACCGTGGACAGCAGGTATGAACCCAAATTTTAAATATTCCTCCGAATATTGGCGAACTTTTTTCTTGCTTGCACCACTCATTTTACTATGGGCTGAAAGAAATATATATAAGATCAATTAAAAACTAAAACTAAAGTATGGGTTAAAATTAATTTAATGTGACATAGAGTAAACGTATGCTAAAAAATGCATATTTATTTAAATGTATATAACACATTTACCACACCGCCACCGCAAAATAACATATTCTTTCCATTTGACAAAATTTTCAGGAAATTTATGCTTCCAAGATTAAAATAAATAAAAATAAAATAAAATACACTTACCAATTATATCTATACAATGTATATATTTTTTAAATCAACGAGACTTTTACAACAGTTTTTACGGATGCCTATTTCAAATTAACATCAACTGAAAGCTGCGAAACACTACAGAAATTGCGACGGGTCATTCAGATGCGAACAACTGCGTTGTTTAGTGAGATTTTAAAGCGTACTGGGGTCCACGCGGAGCCTGCCGTCTGCCGCAGGGAGGTTAACTTGACGACGCCAAAAACCCAGTTGATATTTTGGTCTCGTCAAACGAATTTATAATATTTATTGGCAGCAACTATTTAAGAATTTGCTTTTTTCTTTCAATTTTGGCACCGAAATCTAGTATTGTATTTAAATGGCCCGGAGCAAAAGGGTTAAACTCGTGTCGAGTCCATTTTCGAATTGCCCCCCCTTAACAAACAAATTGCCCCCCTGTGTGGCGTGGGCCCCACGTTGGGAAACATTGTACTAGAGAGTTCGCTTGCTCATAACCTTATAGAAGAGAGCTCTTTGTATGTTGAACATTGTTTCATAACGCTATGATTCATTTGTCTTTTAAAAAACGACTAATGAATTTTTTCTTTCCTTTATTAAATTTGACCTTGGTTGACATGATATATCATCGCTTAGGGATATTCTACTACCCAACCTCATACTCTGCCCGCTTTTACAGGGTACTTTTAAAAGAAATTGCTTCTATTAACGGAAAGACTGTTCCATGAGCGGTATACAATAGAGAGCGTATTTTTCCTTCTTAAACATTACAATCAGCACTAGGTGCACACAAGCCATTCGCGACATTTCGTTCCACAGATTCATCATGGGAAACAATTTGTGAGGATAAATTGGAGACACTTTGAGGGCTTATTCATCACACCAGGAAAAAATTTCCCAGTCGAGTTAAACAATTCGTGACTTTTAATCAACTCATTGTACTCGCCCTTTCCTTTGCCCTTCATCAAAAAGGAATAAACACATGCACCGTTATAATCAAAACTCTCTTAAGTCTTTAGCTAAGGAATTGATCGTCCAGAGTTTCGCAAACAGACAGGCAAATATACTCAGTTCGGTTTTATGCCCTTATCTGTTTTATAACAAAATCAAGTTGTGAAAGGGTTACATCCTCGTGCATACCGTCGGCTGGTGAACCCTGAGCGTAAGTCCGAGACAAATTGTTTCTCTTGGGGAATGCTTATCGTTCAAGACCTGAGATAAGTGACGAAGGCTTAAAGAGTGATTCGCGGTCAAACTAATGATCTTGACCGACAGCGTTCGAATTGAGTGAAGTGACAGGAGACGTGAGGACTGTTCCCTGAGGAAACTGAAAATGACAAAACTAACAGGTATCTGTTCTTATAACATTTTGTTTCTTTTTATGATCATCATATTTAAATGAAGTCAGACCCAAATGATTTCAGGGTCTGTACTTGATTCATATATCCTAAGAACTTTCATTCCAAAATATACAATAAATTTTTGAAAGAAATTGAATTTGTCGATTCACATATGGTATTTATTTACAAAAATACACGAGCTTCTCAAACGTGTCTAACGACCTGTCGATTTAGGTTTTTTAATGTGTGGAGGTACATAAACTTACACCTCACAATCTCTTTTCATTTTTCTAAAATGTTCGGTTGTTTGAAGAGCCTTGTTATTGAGTGATATGTATGCAGTGAGATTTCCATGACGTCAGAAGGTCTGAAAGAAAAATATATTTCTCTGAATAAAATTAGATATTGAATAAAAAAAGAAGCCTTTCATAAATTAATGGTTTTTCGGTAAAATATTTTTGTGAAAGGTCATAACTGTGAGATTATTCTTGTTTGTTGAAAGTAACCAGTATGATTTCGTTGCAAAGTATTTTGCCATGTTAAGTGAACCTTAGAGCATATAAACGTTGTAACAAATTGTAATTTTATTGCCGTATCACAAATTTTCTGTGTCAAAATTGCCCTTTTCTGTAAAATTGTTTAGTCTGTTAAGATTTCTTGGTCAATAAATGGTTCCCGTCCCTCCCATCTTATCCAGCCATACTTATAAATATATTTTTTGTTATTTTTGGAAGTCTATAGCAAACTCAAAACTGTACCCAGAACTGATTTAAAAAAAAGGGTAGTCCGCAGAGATTTGTTTTAGAAACGAAACAAAATCGAACAATCAATGAAAACATTGAGGTTTTTTTTTAATGTTTAATAGATTCTTCCTTACAAAACAGTAAATTTGACTACTGTGCTGTCATAAAATGTTTGTTTCCTCGGGATTATGAATAAAAGGTCTGAAAGTAAACTATCTAAAAATTAGATAAATAGATGAAAACCTTAATCACATTGGAGGAAAACGCACTTCAGTCTTGATGATGGGGGATGTTTCGCTTTCCAAAATGGCCATTTACTATTTTTTCATAGGTAAATAATACAGTAAACTGTCAATAAACTGAGCTCAAGTACTATCTCGTCGTCTAACCGTCTTTCAAAATTGCGTGGTGTTGTCTTCGGATCTTTCCGTAGGATTGATCCCGGACCGTCGCCAATAGCCCGTTGTGTTGCTACAGTGCGATGTTAATTCAAGTACCTATTACCTTACCCATGAATGAGCTGAACTCGGGTTAAAAACTAACAAACTTGTTTTCAACAAACAGTTGTTGTTCGCGTGTCCATGGACAAGCAATATTGTAGTAGGGAAGCTGTCTAGATTCCATCAAAAGCATTGGCCACAGCCTCTGCCAATGTTGGTGTATCCCAGCTGTAGAGGATCTCCCGTAATGGGTCCCTGAGTGGAACCATTCCAATATTCAAAAGATTCACCGCAACAGTTGGGCATTCCCAGATGTGGTTGGGCGTGAGTTGGACTTTGGGGCAGTTTTTACAATGGACATAGGTTCTTGTTTTGTCCGGATGGATCTTCATGCCCTTATAATGATCAGTTCTAAGCCTGGCAATAGTGGATGTGATATTTCTGGGACAGTCGAATTCTGTTAAAAGGGGTTTCTTATATGTGTGAGTCATAATTCTATATCTGGCCTCTACGTTAGCATCAACAAGTGTGATGGTGGTGCACCTCTGATCAAGTTCTCCAGCTTCTTTTCAACAAATAGTGAATCCACAAAAAAGAAACACTGACGAAAATCACTTAAAAAACCCAGCAGTAGAATCAGTAACGCGACGATTAGCCCGAAGTAACGACAGCTTTTGTGCGCGAAGGAACTGGACAGCCACCCCTAGTCACCTACGATCTGTTCTTAATGCAACAAAATGCCGTCTGATAGCATAGTCTAAGGTACTCAGAAGGATGAATGGAGGACTTTACGCTAGGCAACATGTAGAATGCGTGCCCCTTTCCTCATGACACGACTATCTTAAATAAGGTATTAATTCTTGTCAACTGAAGTGAAGAACCACGGTGTTCCGTTATATTTACGGAGGAATTTCTATTTCTTTCGCAGTTATTCTCGAAGTATTTTAACACAAGACTAGCCACTGCGTGGCGAGCCCAAAGTTCCCGTGCCCGTGATGTAAGGTATTAATCTGGTGTAAAAATTTTCCGCCGATTTCAAATCCGTTGAAATTTTTAATCTATCTTTAACGATTCCGAATTTACGAAAAATAACTTAACAATCCCAGTCAAAATGTTTTTTATATTTTTGCTGTCATTCCCTGAAATGGAATAGAGCAGGAGATGTGTTCTGTTTTTTTTTTTTTTTTTTTTTTTAACACGAAGGACAGAAGATGCAATCTGTTTATTTTTGGAAAGCGAAGTTTACGTGACGTCACAATCTCTTGCGAAAATATTCAAGATATATTCAATTTAAAATTTATTTATTTAAAGAAAATCATATTTTTAGGTATCGATGTAAAGTGAAATTTCCGCAGATTTCAAATCCGTTGAAATTTTTACTCCATATTTAATGATCTAGGAGATAGAAAAAGAAGTGACTCCCGTTAAAAGATTATTTGTTTTTAACGTCTGGCTGGAAAATCATTCCTCCGCACAAAATCAAAATCAAAACGGAAACAAAAACAACAAATTTAGAAACTGTGATCTCTTCTATGATGTTGCATTCAATTATAATTAAATTTCATTAAATTCATTTGAAAATGTTCTAGATTGAATTTTAAAATTTGCCGCGACCTTAAAATTGCAAAAAAATGTGGACTACCTGTGTGCCAAATCCCATTACTGCAAGTGCTGTAGATTCGTCAGGACTTGGCGTGCAAGAAACAAACAGACAAACACTTCCTTTTATAATATTAGAGATATGGGACTCGTAGTCATTCCTCTCATGTCTACGACAGCGACCGGTATGGTAATAGCAGCATACCTGTTTGTGTAGGCATATCTTTAGCTAAACGAAGGGACCTCTATGAACCATGAATGCTCTCCGCTATAGAGATGAGTTTCTGGACATTATTGTTCGTCCATATGCAGGTTCAATAGGCTATGCATTTACTCTATTAGTCGATACTGTCCGTCCCACACTATTCATATCGAAAGTTACACTGTTGTTTTATAGGCCGTACATGTAGGCCGTCGTACTCTCTCGACTTGCATCCCAAGGATGCAT
Source organism: Metellina segmentata (assembly GCA_947359465.1). Classification (NCBI taxonomy): domain Eukaryota; kingdom Metazoa; phylum Arthropoda; class Arachnida; order Araneae; family Tetragnathidae; genus Metellina; species Metellina segmentata. Next base: position 17,004,359 of record OX375878.1, on the reverse strand, counting down.
GTATGGGACGCTCTTGGAAGACGTGTTGATGCCCTCAATCCACCTTCTCGATTCCTTCAGGGGCTTCGATGCTTTACGGGTACAGTGGCATTGCTGGCTGTAAAACTCATTACGAACATGGAATATCGATATGGGTCGTATATTGCTGTGCAGGGAAACCACAACCCTAAGGCCCGGTTCACACATCCGATTTTTCAACGGGCGGCGACGTAGCAGCACCGAAGCCCAATTATGCACACATAACCGTGAAATGACGCAAGTACTCATTTCGCGCCATTTGCGACAAATATTCTATCGAAGAAAGCGTGTTTATTTCGTTTACTTGGTGTAAAAAAAGCATATTTTGAAACAAAATAGACATTTTACTGGATACAACAATTTATTATTTATCTTCATTTATTTATGAAAACAAGGTACTTCAGACCGGAGAAGCGTGTGTGCGGCGAGCTGCGGCGCCGTAGGGAACTGCGGTACAAATTGCACGCAAGTTGGACGTGCGGCGCCGGAGGCATGTGTGCACTACTCAATTGGATCTAATGCATCTCAGACCGCACTTGTGTTGCTGCTGCGGCACCGGGCCGTATAGGGTATTTTCTCCTTTTTAACTTCCACGCTGAGTCGCTTAGATTTTTTCAATCGCCTCCAGGAACGGATCTTTCGCCTGTATGTCCGACCCCCTCCCCCTTACCTAATTACCAAACTTAAACGATAGAGCCTTGAGTGGCATTTACGACTGACGCTTTCCTTTCATAGTACTGTGTGACCAGGGCCCGATTTAGAAAATTTGGTATAGTAGGCACAACACGCAGGAAGGCCCCCCCCCCCATGTTATTTGTTCATCACAAAAACTAATTTTATAACAATAATTGGTACTTACGTACTTGTCTGTTGACCGTTTCACAGATGTCACCAAAAAGTTTGAGAAAATCGTGGCATCACTTATAACTCTTGGCAAAACAAAATAAAGCAGATGAAAATCAAAAACATAATAATTAGATAATTAATGTAATTACAAGAATGTGATAGTGGGGGAAACGGTCGACGGACATTTACGTAAATACCCAATAATTTATGTAACTACTTAAAAACTTTTTAAAATTTTTAGATACTTTTGAAATTTAGGGGCCCTCTAAATTATGGGGGCCCTAGGCCCGTGCCTCACGGGCCTAATGGTAAATCAGGGCCTGTGTGTGACGCATATCACCAGAGCGACCTTTTACCTTTTCCCCAAAACGTTCACACCTCACTGTAGACGCGGTAGAGTACCGAACAAAAGGAGGGATCCACTAGAAGGTCAGTCGCTGACAGCTCGTAAACGGTGATCGATGTCAGCGGTTATTTAATAGATTGATAACATCCACCGTACACAGATCTATACCACACCGCTGGTGAAAGCTAAATTGCAGCGGTGACAATTGTCTATCTGCTGCAACTCAAAGGTTAATATGTATTATTTCGATTTTTCCATTTGTTTCTTAATTTATGGAAACCAATGTTTTTATACGATAGTATAATGTTTTGGAACTGAATAAACTAAAAAAAAGTGTAAGTTATAAATGCCGAAAATACACAGTCCAGTCACATTAATGTGACCACCTGTCAAAAGCCAGAATAACCACCTTTGGCAGAGCGGACCGCTGCGAGATGTGCAGGAAGAGAGTCAATTAGGTTTCTGAAGGTGTTCACTGGGATGTTGAGCCATGCCGACAACAGTGCCGTGGCCAGCTGCGCTAGATTACGCGGTTGAGAATCCATGGCGCGAACAACCCGATCGAGGTGGTCCCACAGATTCTCGATTGGGTTTAAATCCGGTGAATTTGCTGGCCAGGGGAATACGATAAACTCATCCTGGTGCTCTTCGTACCACGCACATACACTGCGAGCTGTATGACATCTCGCATTGTCCTGCTGGTAGAAGCCATCATTCTGAGGAAAATTAATTCCCATGTAGGGGTGGACATGGTCCTTAAGGACAGGTGCGTACTTGTGCTGATCCATCGTGCCTTCCACAATGATGAATGCACCCAGTGAATGCCAGGAAAACATTACCCAAACCATAATGCTAAATTTATTCCGCAGTTTTATATTTCAATCATTTAAGGAATTTTAGAATTTGTAATTTATTTATACGAACGAAATCAGTTGAGTAATTTGAAAGTAAAAAATGCTCCATTGGGCAGTTTTCTATTAATTTAAATCACCGTTGGTTTAGTTGCATGAAACATTTTTATCTCAGGATTCAACCTTCCAGACAATTTCTTAAACTTTAAGGTCAGTGCTTATTGACAATCGTCAATAGTCATCATTTTGTCAACAACACAAACAGTGCGACCTACAATTCAACCTCTGATAACGGGGGTCACGAAAGCTATCTCGTAGACATTGTTTAGTTGTGATTACGCAAAAATAAAGCTAACTTTCTCTTTCTCTCTTGTTAGCAAGATTAGGAGAGTTAAAAAGTGACTATCAATGAGGAAAAATCTTCTCAAAACGTTTCAGTGCTGTTATGTGCAAATTCCTCTACTCTCAGACATTTTAGTAGTTTATTTTTTGCGCCTATTCAGTATATTATGTTTTTAAAGGTACGAAATTGCACGCGTTGAAAGTAAAAGGTTTTTCAGTTTAATTCCGTACGTTTCCTTTCATTATAGTGTATATAAATGTCTTAATTTGGAATGTACTCGATTCAATTCATTTGATTTCGGAATAAATTGTTGGTATTTTGTAATTTTTTCGTCTGTATACTCAATTGGAGCACGCATTCAGAATAAAAATACGAGGTATCCCAATCTACTTTCCTGGATTTTATATGAATTGGCTGTGTCAGAGATATCTATTACTGATTTCTTTCGATCGACTTTCAGACATGTCTGTATTTATTTACACGTGAGCCTTGCAAACTCTTCTCTTTGCTTCTATTAAACTAACTTAAACATTAAAAAAAAATTTTGAAACACAAATATTTTGGTATTACACGGACCCAATGAACGCTGAATATGGCCCTTCCATATAAAGGGGCTGTTACCGGTACCATGGTGCTGGTGCTTAAGGGTGAAGGGACTGGGATATGTGAGAAGCTTTTCTTGTTTGAACTGCAATATGCTGCCTGTTTTTAAGACGAAAATTCTATAACTATTTTAATTGTTTTTACAGTAATAAAACTAGTTAAAAAAAATTGTACATTTGTAAAGAAATGTTTGGAACATATATTTTGTCTATTTCGTGAGAGGTTCGTTTTCTAATCTATTGCTGAGAGTTCTTGCATTTTTGTCTTAGAAACCAGACTGCGCATCCCAAACACAATCTATCTACATTTTAACTATCAAACTAAATTTTACTATTTTTTATTTTTTATGAAATTAATATTCATAAAATTTATGAATAGAAACCTGGGCAAATTTTGACCACGCAATTCAACTGTTACTGAACCATCGGAATTCCAAATTTCAGCTCATCAAGTGCATAATTAGTAGCACAGCGAGACTGAAAAATTCGATGATTATATTATCACTAGGGGGCCCGCCCACTGCTCGCTAACGCTCGCAAACCCCCGGAGGATTGCTTCGCAGTCCTCATTGGTTCGCTGCGCGAAACCTATGCTCGCTTCGCTCGGCTCAATGAAGACACGTGTCCTAGCAGAAGGGATTGTTTACAAAATATGATGTTCCAAAAAAATGTTTTTCAAATCTTAATTTGCTGTTTTACAGAAAATATATACAATACCTCTGAAATCAGAATTCAAATGAAAACTTTGAGTAAATTTGACTCGAAATGTGAGCGTTGCTTTGGAAATTGAAAACCCAGCATGTTGTTTGTGTGTACATTTCCCCAGCACTCGAACGACCGACACTTTTCCATTGCGTTTGTTGCCGAAAGTTGTAGTGCAAGCGTCTTGTTTAACTATAATTGTTGGCCCTGAAAAGGACCGTTTTTTAAATGGCCCTGAAAAGATCCTCCGCTTTCTTTGATTTCTTTTAAAAACTAACTGCAAAAGCCGGTACAGTTACACTAGTTAGCAACGGCTTGGCGATTTTTTGGCGCACTTCTAGTAGCGAGTTACGAAAAATTAAGGCAACCCATCTTTCGTTACTGTTGTTGTGGTTTTCATAGCAACCTCGGCAAACGGAAACTTTCAATTTTCATTTTGAATATTCTAGAAAGTTCTTTCAAAATCCATTGAAGTGGTTTGATTTCATTGATTCGTTTGAAATTTTTTCTTTCCTCCCATTGGTTATTTTGTTTCAAAAATATCCTTTGATTGCATTGAACCTTTTAAATCGTTTTCTATAATACCATTGGTCTATTTATTTGTATTTTGACAGTTGTGGAATTTTTATTTTACTATAATAGTTTTCACAAAAGGATTAAGAGTTTTGTGTTTTTGAACATTTTTGTTTTCATTAATTTTTTTACGAAAGAATTCTGACGTAATCAGGTGGGATTATTTCTTGCTTTTTTTCTTTTGTAAATATTTTTCAACATGCCCACTGTATTTGGTGTAATTGATAAGTTTCAGGGTATTGTTACCCAACATTCGTAGCTTAGTTTCTCTGCTGGTTCACAAATGTGTTTTGATATGTGCTTAAGCTTACTACTATTTGTGAAAGTTTTTAGAAAATATACTTTTCAAAAGGTTCTGAAATTTGCTTAAAAAGTGTGTTTAAAAAAGAAAAAAAAATTGCGACAGAAAAAGAGTTAGGAAATAATTATTTCCTTGGCAACTTTAGAAGTGCGCCAAAAAAAATCGCCAAAGCCGTTGCCATTGCTCATAAACGTAGAGTGTAGCTGTTCCCAAAAGTCTAACTAAATTCCTTTTTTTTTTTCAATAAAATTTCATCCGATAACGCTATAAATTCAATTGATGCACGAGACTTTTGGTAAACAAACAATCGTACAGTGTTGCCAAAACGCGATAACAAATAACGTCTTTTTTGCGTGCCACGTAAGAGAATTATATATATAGATTATTGGGGATTGTTCACAAAGAGAGAGTGAAAACAGAAATTTCTGCCGACAGATCCTGGGATTTAATCAGAATGGATTCTGACTTGGTCACCATTTTAATGGACTCCATACCAAGGCGCCTGCAACAGGTCATTGACTGCGACGGCCACTACATGTCTTCATTAAGATTTATAATGTGATTGAACTCCTAACATTTACACGCTCCCTCAATGGTTTTTATGGATTTTCTCGGTCAGTTTTACGCCGTTTTTCATTACTTTTTCCTCAAGTCCGCCTGAAGTTGTGTGTAGAATCCAAGTTTATGATAAAAGATGGGGGTTCGTATTGAAAATATCGGAGCAAGCACCCAATTTAATATGAAGACTACCCCTTAGACAAATTTTAAATATTGGTATTTGTAGAAAACATTCATCCCTATCGATTGCTACCTTCCATTTTGTTCTGTGATATAAATTGTGCAATTCCTATCGGGTGAGTCGGGTTTTTTTTTTTTTTTTTTTGACGGGTGTACACCATGAAGAGGTAAAGAAATTAACACATCTATTTATTATTGTAGAATTTTATCAGAAAAAACATAACTTGTAAGTTGTTAACTTTTAGACTACGGGCAGTACAGTAGTTGTACCTTGATAGCGCCAAAAAAGAATTTAGACTACGGCTAGTACAGCAGTTGTACCTTGAAAGTTATCAGAATCACACCAGTTATATCTATAGCCGAATTCAAAACGTTGTTCCTTCTGGCAGCGCTATATTCCAATATACAAAGGGACATTGAGTCTAAGCTATCCTGTGGCAAATTGTGCCACGCATTCTGCAGATGCTGCTCCTAATCCTTATATTCCGTTGGATGGTGTCGATTAGGATGGCGTCTTTTGAGATGACCCCATCCCATTTGAAGCCTGTGTCATGACATCCAGCTACCCTTTCCACCAATGAGGGTTTCCCCTTTTCTCACGCGAAACTTCAGACCCAAAGGAGTGAGGAAGATGGTATGTGACTATTCGTGTGTAAAAATAAGAATCCCCATTAACCCCCCCCCACCGGCCTATTAAGATTTTGAAAAAAATTATAAATGTACAGAATACCCTCGTATAGCACGGTTAATTGGTACCGTACAATTTTAGTAGGAACAATTTTAGTAGGGAAACTGTGTTATAAGAGTACCGTGTTATAAGAGGGTCACCTGTATTTGTTTTGTATCTCTATATTAAAAAAAAATTGCCGCCGCAGTATTGAAAACTGTGTTATTTAGCTTGAATCTTAAACGGTTTACCGAGAAAGTACGAATCAGAAAATTACGAAATTAACATGGTTTGTTCTTCATCGTGTTCCCTGGAAATTTTTTTATCCGATGCGGCGAATAGTTCACTGTTTATTAAGTGTCAAAGTTGAAGAAGCGAAATTTTTACCGCGAGTGAGCGAAAGGCTTACAAATTTTCAGTCTTCAGTCGTGATTTTTTTAAGAGTACCGTTAAACGTAAATTTTTGCAGCTCGGCGAGTTTTTTTTAGTAATTTCAATTTGGTTCCTGATAATATTTTTTTGAAATTCGGGAAAAATCACGACATTTTCGTATTTTTTTTTAAACTGTCACATCTATATCTTATTACTATTAGTTTTTAAATTTGGAAACATCGCAGTATACCTCAGAATGTACTCTTTCTTACAGTACAATTCTTTTTAAAATTGGTTTATAAATAAAGTCGATGCAATTAAAAGTTGGTCATACAATATTTTCTGAACTGTTAGATCGTAATTTCCGATACAAAACTAAAACCGTCATATCTATGGCTTAATACTATTATTTTGCGTACGTTAGTGTGACGTCATGGACGTCATCGCTGTGACGTTATGGACCGAATAATTAAGATAGTTTCGCCGTCACAGGAGATTGACTCTGCGAAAGGAATGTTGGTTTGCCAAGCAAACCAAATGGGATCTGTGAAAAAAGAGTTAGTTTGCAAAGCGTAAGCGAATAGGGGGTGGATCCCCCTAGTTATTTAAATATATATTTGATCCAATGCGGATGGTGGTGACAATGTATGGGCCAGATGTACTCAATGGAGGATAGATCTATGCTTGATCTTTAGGGTCACTTGCACAGCAGGTGCCTACTCCACTGTCTCATCGGAATGCGGAATAAGTTCTGATTTTTTTATTGTTTGGCGCCAGCTGTGTGATGTTCGTCCGCCACGCGCTTTACAACGACTTGATAAGAGCAGGTGAAAAGAAATCCTCTGCAGGTGGTGTTCGTTTTTAAAATTAATTTAATACATTCATTCCATGGAAATTCAAATTTAATTTAATTAATATGGTTACGTATTCTACGCAAGTCTTAAGTGCTATGTAAAGTACACGTATAAGAAATTATAATCAAAAGTTAGAAAATACAAAATAATTATTTCAAAATTTAAATAATAAAAATAAAATTTAATATAAAATGTATTTATAAAAATATAACATTTAACGACCTTTGGTCAAATCTTCGCTTAGTCAATTTAACAAGATTCATGAAAAAAGTTCTGCAATAACAAAAAAAAAAAAAAAACGGATTTAAATTTCTAATGGAAGTCTCACTGAACGAAAATTTGCCCACCCCTAATATACTTTACCAACTGGCTACGTTGGCTTCCATTAAAAAGAGGAATAATGCCTATTTGGTGATATTAGCTCACATGCGTACATGTAGTGCGAACGAAAGATTTACTGCTTTCAAAAATGCTAGTCAAATACATATATGGAAGGAAAAGAGTATTCAAGCAAGACTCAGACTATCAACAAGATAAAAGTCAGAGGGTTTTGCTTATAATTTTAAAAGCATAACATTCTAATAGGTCTCATAATTTATATTGAGCAACGGAAATTTCTGTCGCTGGAATTTAATCTCTTCTCTTTTCACTGACCCTGAGATCATGCTTAAATTTTATTTAAAAAAAATTGAAGTTTCAATGAAACTGAATACTTTAACAGATAAAAGTTAAATACATTTTATAAAAGGTCTGTGTAAAATTGGCAGCACTAACGTCTTAATAACATTAAGAATCATTCAATGAAGATCTTAATAATCTTTGTTTGCGTTTATATACGTTGCACTTGACCTATTCTTAGGCGGTCTGTCTACAATACCTTTCGTTGTATGACTATTATTCGGAGCCACCTCCTTCAAAAGCATGCATCGGTAACTACCGACTTCAATTCCGCCTGCCACGCAAACATTAATACAGAAGATGAACAATCATTTGCGCGGAAGACAAGTGCCATCTGGCACAGCTTCTCACTTTTGAACAGTCAACAAATTACTTTTCGCAATTATTTATCATGGTAAAAGTTGTTCGTGCAACACATTTTGGGAAAATGTTCCGTTCAGAGTCATGTCGCCTATATTTGATGCTTCATGACATTAACGAAACAGTCTTGTCTTTTCCAACACGCTACATTTCATGGTGCATTCATAGCTTTGAAGAAATGCAAGTTAAAATTGTTCTTCCTACTTTTTTTCGTTTGATACCGACTTCAATTCCGCCTGCCACGCAAACATTAATACAGAAGATGAACAATCATTTGCGCGGAAGACAAGTGCCATCTGGCACAGCTTCTCACTTTTGAACAGTCAACAAATTACTTTTCGCAATTATTTATCATGGTAAAAGTTGTTCGTGCAACACATTTTGGGAAAATGTTCCGTTCAGAGTCATGTCGCCTATATTTGATGCTTCATGACATTAACGAAACAGTCTTGTCTTTTCCAACACGCTACATTTCATGGTGCATTCATAGCTTTGAAGAAATGCAAGTTAAAATTGTTCTTCCTACTTTTTTTCGTTTGATGGCCAACAAAAATTTGGAATATTTCTTATCAAATCGCTAGAGTGCGAAAAACTTGTGTTTAGTACATCTGAAGCTAGAATCTTTTCAAAGCAGACAATATTTTCCGTTCGTGCATCGTAATCAGCTGTAGAAATTTCCAAAATGTGCAAACATAACCAAATAAACTTGTTTAATCGTAATAATTTGAAAAGTAATTCGGAAGCCTTGATCCCATCCTCTTCGCCTTTTGTAGTCTGTTTATTTTTCACATGATTCAATTTTGCATGGAATGTTCTGGAGGGAATATTCTAGATGGAATGTTATAGATGGATCACACCGATTTTTTAGGCGCCAACTTCGTTCTTTTGCAACTTTCTGAGTGTGTGGGAAGACAGCAGCGTGCTCCGCAATCCATGCGGGATTTTGCCTTGGGTTACAATTCTCTTTTGTGTTATATTCTTCACAGGGAAGAATTGTCCATTGGTGATTGAATTCATGATTCAACAGTAAAATTTATACAGTCCACTATCAATGGTCGTGTGTGTGAATTAACTTACTACCAAATGAGCTTCGACCAGAATTCTACAAAACTAGTCGAATCGTAACATGGCTGAAATACTGACTCTAGTATAGCTAAATATAATGTAAAAATCTTACCGAAATCAGTTTAGTAGATAAAATAGTTTTTATTTCAGATCCGCAAATCCAGATAAACATAGACTAAGTAGACTAAGCTATGATAACTATCGAACTCGAGTTATGTGATAAACTGTGTTTTAAAGAACTCATACGAGACTATGCAAAGTAAAAGTCAAAGGAAAACTTTTCGATTAAAAATAGTTTTTTATTATTGTCAATTTGGATTTTTAAACCATATTTTCAAACACATATTATATTTTAATTATTGTTATTAGATTTTAACTTTTTAAAATTAAAGTTTATCTTATTTTATTGGTTTTTAAAAATATTACCTATTGTGCTTCTTTGTAACCGAATTTTCAAATATACAAATAGATACTGTTTAAAAAAAATTATGAGCACTCATAGGTGGCAGAGTCAGAATCGAAATAATTTTTACTGATGTGCTTCAAAAAAATAAAAAAATGTAAGAAGTTCAGAAAAATCGAAACGTTTACGAAAAAAACGACGTTTTAATTTCTAATTTAAATGTATTGTAAATTTTAAAATTAAGTGTTAATTAATGAATATTTATTAATATAATTAATTAATCATTTATGTATTATACTATCATATTAATTATATATATATATATATATATATATTATGTATATTATAATAATATATATTATAATCATATTAATGTAATACATAAAAAAAATTATTTAGTCTTCCCACTTTTTACTGAGGTACAGTCCATACTTTGGGGGTCCAAACTTTAATTTCTTAATTTTGTCCAATTTTTAATTTTAAATTCTGGTTAGATCACGAGAAACAAAAGAATCTTGCGATCAGCTTTTTTTTTCTTCAGTTTTTATTTTATTTCGCTGTTTTCTGTAGCAAATTCATTAAAATGTTTATATTTTAATATATTGTAATTCCTTTTCACCACGCGCAACACCACCACAAAGTATTCGATTCAAAGCGGCATGTACATTAATTACAATAAAGCAATTTTTAAGTGAAATTTTGCCGTTATTGAAAGAATGTTAATGTTAAAAAAATCTCAACTAGCACATCTGAAATATACTGTCATAGTGGCAGAAGGTCAAGGCTTTTAGAAAAGAAAGGTATGGTCATGATACAAATAACTGTAATTAAGATTCGTAGGTTCATTTAGTTTCGATTTTATCATTTGTTATTGAAATTATAATGATGCGCTCGAATCTTTTAAAGACGTTAAAAGTCAGACTCACCTTGTTTGCCCTGACACGGAAAATCTGTGTTAAAAGTTTGTTGAAAACAGTAATTTTCTTTAATCTAACAAATGGGTTCGTAGATAAAAACAATTTCAAAGTAAATTTTATTATGTTATCCAATGCCCATAAACACATGAGTCTGTTGACCTGTTTCTCCAATCGAGATAACAGAGGGCTTATCTTGTAGAAAAAAGTACAATCTTTCTGACGATATCTTAAATACTATGACTGACCGTTATGATTTTAAGGTCACTCAATTTGGGTTTCGTCCTTGACTATAAAAAGAAGTGTATCCTTTTTTTCCTAAACAAAAATTTGTTTAAGATACTCTATTTAACTACGTTTCTGAAATTTTCAAGTTGGGACACAGAGAAACAATTTAGTATTGTACATGAAACGAATTTAGGAAAGGGCATTCCTAATTCCCCACAAGAAAACAACTCAAAATCGTCTTTTGTACGTGCGATATATCTGAAATGTATTTTCGTGGATGAATATGTATGTTGATAATGCGATTGTACCATGTGGGTGTTGTTGAGGGTGGAACTTCTTGGTGTCGTTCGGCGAGACCACGTGATCGTTCGAAAAGGAATGCGATTAAATATAATTTTTTTAAGACTTCCGAATGGGGCCCGGCTTTGGGGAGTGAGCTTTCTTGATATGCTCCTTCCTTACTCTGGAAACTCGAACTTACGTATTTCAGTCTAATATTACTAGTTTTACCGTTTGTACTGTTTGTTTCTTGTGTCAAAATAAATCACAAAAATACATTATTGGACTCTATGATTCTTTTCAATGCATGTATAAGATTTGTGTCCAAAGTAAGCTAAACAAATTATAGAAAATGTCGAAAAGGTGTTAAAAAATTATTTTTCTCACACATAAAGGATTTGGCATTTTTCTACGAAAGACAAAAGTGATTGAACATTCTGGTCACTTTTTCAATCGACAGTTAACCAATTCAATCCGAGTAAAATCGGGAAATTCTGCTAGTATAATATAACAATCAGTCTCATCCACTCATGAGAAATCAGGAAAAATTCTTCAGACTCTTTTATTTCCAAAGACAGCATGAGATACGGAGAATGCAATCAATACGTAGACAAGACACCCGAAAAAATTGTTAATAGTAAAGAAAAGAGGCGCGGAACTTTTTCTTTAATTCAGGAACAATATCATCCTTTCCAACTTAAACGTAATCGTATAAAACACATTTGTATCGAGAAAAGAGTTATGAGCGTCGTAAAAATAGTATAATTTTTTATCAAAATATATTCTTATTTTATGTCACAGCACTATGGTTTCTGAAATCCGATTTCTTGACCAAAATCCATTTGACGAAAAGACGATAGACTATTAAAAATGACTTGAAATGAAGCTTGTTTTGTGGAAGCAAAATTTAATGAAGGAAGTATTACATAAAGAAGTTTTTTTAATTAGTGCTAAATTATCTTCTCGTTCAGTGATAGCGAACCTGTGACACGAGTGTCAGAGGTGACAGGTGGTGATACGACATCGACAGCAAAACATCGATGTTCAAAATTAAAACATCGATATTGATAATACATCGCCCTAAAACATCGATGTTTTTAAAATTCAGTGTATTTAAACTTTTTTTCCCCATTTCTTAAAACTGGTTTAGCAACTAGTGATGCTACATCGACAGCAGTACATCGATGTTCAAAATTAAAACATCGAGGTTGATAATGCATCGCTACAAAACCATCGATGTTTTTAAAATTCAGTGTATTTAAACTTTTTTCCCCCATTTCTTAAAACTGGTTTAACAACTATTGATGCGACATCGACAACAAAACATCGATGTTTTGAAACATCGATGTTCAAAATTAGAACATCGACGTTGATAATGCATCGCCCCCAAAGCATCGATGTTTTTAAAATTCAGTGTATTTAAACTTTTTTCACATTTCTTAAAATTGGTTTAGCAACTAGTGATCGGCTCCAATACATCGATGTTTTTTTAATAAAACATCAATGTTTTGAAAACATCCACATCGATGTCGCATCCCTACTTTTCAGACCCTTCACCCTTGGCCACTTCGGTCTAAAAGTATGTTCAATTTGCTGAATGTAAAAATTATGCTACTTAGTTATTTTTTAAATTTTTATAACGGTACTTTTTTCATTTAAAAATAAAACATCGACAAACATAAACATCGATGTTACATCACATCGACTCCAATAATACATCGATGTTAAAAACATCGATGTTTTTTTTAAATCGATGTTTTGAAAACATTGACATCGATGTCGCATCCCTAGTGACAAGTCAAGACATTTTAGGCGACACGCATCGTTTACGGACGGCAAACTTAAATTTTTTATTAAACGAGATTTAGAGAACCAAAACTTTCAGTTGCTTTCCTCGAGTAAAAAAGTTTCCCGAGAAGGTCAGCACAACTGTACAAAATGGAATGTAGTTCATGCATATAAAGTACTACCAGACTATTGTAGACTCGTTCTTAAACAATTAGGCTAAAGATTTTATCAATTTAGAAGGCTGGAACAGATAATTAAAATTATTAAGTATTCGGATGTGATAGTAGTCTACAGTACTTTGAAATTAAATGGTTTCCAATGGATACCACTTGATGCTTTGGAGGTGGCAACTTGCATAGTTTCAAGACAACATCTGGTCTCAAGTGTTTGTCGAAAATTGTCTCAAGTGTTGGAAAGAAATCGTCTAGAGAATGAAGAAGAGTACCACTACGAACAGGAAATTTGGAGTGCTTGGAATCGATTACCGGACACTTTTAGCACTCTGAAAAATCTAGCGATGGCTTTACTCACTATATTTCCCTCCGAGTACTTCGTTGAGACCTCATTCTCGCGGCTTTAAATAATATTAAACTAATAAAAGAAACCGACTGACAAAGGTAGGATCTAACAGTTCGAAGCACTTGCTTGGGCTTGAAATGCACGAAATACCAACCTTGAATTGAAGATTTAGCAAATGAAATTCAGTAACAAAAAAGTCACTAATGTAAGGAATTATTTGTTTTTGCTTATTTAAGAAACAAATCAAAAATATAACTCTTTTTTTACTAGGGCTACAAATATCATAAAATTATGAATATTTATAGATGTGACACGGCACCCGACTAAAACTAGTTTTGTTTCGGTTTTTGACACACCGAGCTCAAAACTTTCGTCATCTCTATTCTAGTTTCTTTTCTACATAGGAAATAAAGAAATCATTTGGAACGTTCTTGTGAATACAATTTTTTTTATTTTGTTGTAGTGTTATAAATTCCTTCTCGTTAAATATCACCATCATCAGATCTCAAAATTATCATCGTTTATTACCAGACGCCATAAATAGATCATGATTTTTTTAAACTATATTATGGAATCTCTTTGCAGGACAAATGAATAAACCTAGTGCGGAGGAACAAGATGAAAAATCAAAAGCTGTCCTTCAAGACATGGCGCCTTACACAGCTGATGTACTGGACCCCTTTGCTCTCTATCGAAAAATACCATTTCACCAGTTGCTCAAAGTAATCACATATGCTTTCTGTAATTCCTTCTGATTTTAAAACTAATTTCTGATTAGTTCATTTTTTGAGTGCAAAATACTTAACTTGAAATTCTCATCTCTCATGATTCGATGTGTGTCATCAATTGCATTAAAGAATAGGCAAATACGAGGTCTGATTAAAAAGTATCTGGCGTTGTATTTTATAGTCCTAACTAGCTGCAGCCTGGAGACAGGATCTTCCGACACATCGTAGAACTTCACTACACATGCGTTATCCTTTTTCTAGATCATGTAGTCTCCCAATTGTTTCTAGGAAACCGTGTGTTTTTACACGTATTCTGTGTTTGTCGCATTTTTGTTTCAAGCTAAAATGACCGTTGCATTAAACATGCTGCAATGCACCAATGTTGATCAAGATTGCAAAAAAAAAAAAAAAAAAAAATAGGGGAAATTTGTCCCGGATCTCCACACATCTCACAGGAAAACAGGGATTTCAAGGGCCAAGAAGACACGACACAGTCACGAAAAAAACCTAAAGATCGCATTAATAATTTTTTTAATGAAAGGGGCCACAACTCAAGAGATGCCACCGGAAGGTCCCTCACCGCAATTCCTAGGCGTACGCATAGCATCTCCTTCAGAACATTTCCAGTCGAATGCAGCTTTACAAAGATTCTGTATTCCTATTTCCCAGACAATGCTCCATGGAACTTTTGGAAAGTTTCCAGCCTGAAGATAACACTCAAAAGGCAAGATTCAGAAGAAAAAAAAACATTCTACGACGCACTAGTAGAGATCCTAAAAAGTGATATTGAAACAGTATATATTATTTTCTTGACCAAAAAGGTTGGATAGACTTTTTTTTATCACACTAAGAGTATGCTGCTGGCTTCAGTAAAAAGTGAAAACTGCCTATTTTGGTGAAAACCACTGACATTTCCGGGCAGACCTCCGACTGGATATCTTCGATCTTCAAATATAACACTCGTAAAGCGGAGAATAACCTTAAGCCTATTAGGTTGCTGTAACCATGTAGGGACAGTCCTTATCCATCAAGCTGGGAGAAACTCTTTGTCCAGCTGATCCGCAGCTGCACACCAGTGACACCTCCACACAGCAAACGTTGACCTGAAGACTAACATGATAGCGAAACCTGCATGCAGGGGTGGCTCCTCGGCTGGGGTTTGGCGCAAGTTACGCCGAAAAAACCCGAGCAATGAGTCCGCCGGTATGGACAGCCTGCCTTGGGGACGCTAGCCTTGGGGTCCAATGGAAAAATACTGAAAACATGACGCGGGCTGGAGAGTGCCGAGGGTTACAAGTCCAATCGGTGAGATATGTCGACAAGAGTGTCATGTGATGAGAAAAATAACTTTTTTGGGGAAGTTGACTCTGAGCGTCTGGAAGTAAACGGATGAGATTTTTTGGTACTCACCACCGAAGTGCCGGTAAGTACAAAAATATGTCGATACACATGCGTATTTCAGTAAATTTAGTGTTGCAGGACTGATGTTTGACCAATTTGACGTGCCTTTGTGCCCTCTTGTAACTCACTGCATTATTTAAACAGGACTTGAAAGGTAGTTATTACCCCTCGGATTTTACGTATGACTCATCAGATGGTTGATACATACGCGTATACAAATATTTACTACTCAATATTTATTTAAGACACAATATCTATACATACAACACATTAACATTTGCTGTTGATACATCTTACCTGCTTGCTCCTTATCCTTTTAAAGGGAAGATATGCTTACTTATGCAGGTCCTATGTTTGACAATATCCAGGGTTCCCACGGTCCTTGAAAAGTCCTTGAATTTTTTTTCTCTAACTAGGGGCCCTTGAAAGTCCTTGAAAATTACAGAACTTAGTGAAAAGTCCTTGAAAGTACTTGATTTTTTTAAAAACGTACATAGTTGTGTAATTTCGTCTTGCATTAGAACTTGTCCAGACTAGTTTTCCTCCACAGTAGGTGCGTCATTCTGAATGAAACTGGTGTTTTGCGCTTTGACACTATGTGATATTATGTGATATACTAATAATGCTACGTCTAGATCGTCCATTTTCCACAGTATTCTGTACGTCTAAGTTGGCACCTCTGGTCTCCGTTAAGACGGTCGCCTTGTTATGCCTGCCGCATCATGACGTATCTTTGGCCGCTAGGTTACTGCACCGCTTTCTTAGGAAACCTTAACTTTTGTAGTCAGGACGTCATTGGTAACCTGGCACGCATCCAAAGAAATGAAGCCAAATTCTCATTGCAAAAATATAAAAGTTACAATTAAAAAATAAATTTTTTAAGATATCCTTCTGTTGTAAAATTTTCTGCAGTTTTCATATCCTTTGAAATGTTTACTCTGTCTTTAACAATCACAAAGATGGAAACTTAGACTGGAGAATGAAAAAGCCCTAATACTAGTCAAAACTTTTGTTTTGCTTCTCAAACAAAATAAACCATGACAGCCGTCTGTTGTAGGCAGTGGACGACAGCAAAATAGAGATTGTGTTGTGTAGATTGAACCATGTGCAAGCTCCTCTACTCTTCTTCGTGCCAACAAAAGAATTTATTGTACGATATTTTATCGCATGACCTAAACCAGTATGTGTGCAAGTAACCTGGTAGTTAGCATTGAGACAAAAAGTCCACTTTGCAACAACAACAAAAAAACACTGGTTTTGTGAGGAAAGAAAATCCAAATTATAACAAAAATTGATTGTTCAATTGATTGAATCAATTGACCTTCCTTTTTTTGAGTGTCAGTAGTTTAAAAAAAATTATGTTTTTTTTTATAATTTTCACATTTTTTTTTAAATTGACAATTGTTGTGTATGCCTTGTTTTAGGACGTTATAAAAATTTTTAGGTCCTTGAAAAATATTTTTTTGGTTTTGAAAAGTCCTTAAAAGTCCTTGAATTTTTTTTTGGATAAAGGTGTGGGAACCATGATATCTGTAGGCCGAGTGAATTTATTCTAACCACTTGCAACTGAGCTCAGAAAGAAATTAATTTCGTGTTACAACCACATGAATTCGATTGGTTTATGTGATAATAACAAAGCACCTTGTTTAGAGGCACCTAAGTATTTTGAAGTTGACACTAGGGATGCTACATCGATGTTTTTTAAAAAACATGTCTCGAAAACGATCTTAAAACATCGATGTTTTGCTGTCGATGTAGCATCACTAGTTGCTAAACCAGTTTTAAGAAATGGGGGGAAAAGTTTAAATACATTTAATTTTAAAAACATCGATGTTTTGGGGGCGATGTATTATCAACATCGATGTTTTAAATTTGAGCATCGATGTTTTACTGTCGATGTCTCATCCTAGGACACCTGTAAACAATTGCATGTATTCTTTGCGTGTTCCTTGGCTAACAATGTCTGCTACACGACAATGTCCACCACAACATCCTCAACATTTATCCACACCTCACACGCCGTATAGGCTGTTCCAACATAACAGACACCAAACGGTCGACCGACCCCAGATCGTAAAGCCCAATGGTGGGTTGTAATAAAAAGCCGTTGACTCTGACACCAGAATCATTTGTCGTTGTTTGGATAGAGAATGGTACTGCTCATCCATACTAAATACAAAATTTATTTGAACTAATACATTTGTCATTTATTCTGCTGTTCTTCGACAAAGGCATGCATATCCTATCGAAAAACATGTCGTTACTCTTGCTTATATCAGGCTGTCGCGCGTTATTTGTCACCTAATGAGCAACCTACTTTGTAGTGAAAAATATTCTATAGGACAATATTATAGGATTGGTATTCTCTACCTGAGCTAAAAATCACGAATTCCCATATCAACTGTGAAATTAACAAACGACTTTGAAATGATGAAAACACTGTTGACCCACATATTTTGTTTCTGAAATTCATTCTTCTTGCGTTTAATCATTGTTACTTAAATGTTGTTTCAGTCAATTCTTCTATCTGTGACTCTACTGCCTGTGAGATTGGTTTCCATGATGATTGTTCTGATATTCGCCTGGGCGTTAGGCGTCATTACCTTATGGGGTATACCAGTAGAACAAGCACAAAATGTAGAGCCCCTATCGGGATGGAGGAGGTAAATTTAGTGCTTTTTTAAATAATAGAACGAGATATAATTTATATCTATATCTCTATATAGACTATATGGACAAAAGTACTTGGACACTGCATGTTTTTAGGCATTCTTTCCATAAGTTCTCTGTAAGTCTGGAAAAGAATAACTCGTCATGCCTCTTTCAGCGTTGTGAGAAGAGATTGTTCTGAAGAAGATGGACGTGCGTACAGGTGTTGTACACGTCGCTCCAGTTCGTCCCACAAATGCTCGATCAGATTGAAAACGGGTCTCTGAACAGGCTAATCAAGCGAATTCACCTCATTTTCAGGAAACCAGTCCAGCACACGTTTTTAGCATGATATGGAGCTTTTGATCCTGTTGCAAAAACAACCATCATCGCCGTAGTATTGACATAGTGTAGGTAAGGTCGAGTTATCCAAAACGTCGAAATACACGTCAGTGTTCCATTCAAGGTACCAGGTACATAAAGCAATCAGCAGAGTCCTAACCAGGAAAAACAACCCCACACTAGGATGGATCCTCCTCCGAATTTCTACAGTGTCCAAAAACTTCTGTCCATAAATTTTATATATATATATATATATATTATAAGTAAAATTAAAATGCAAACCATTATCTTACACAGATACAGACAAAATCTAAAATATTATCTATCTATATATATAATTCTCTTACGTGGCACGCAAAAAAGACGTCATTTGTAATCGCGTTTGGGCAACACTGTACGATTGTTTGTTTATCGCGAGGTCTCGCGCATCGATTGAATTTATAGCGTTATCGAATCAAATTTTATTGAAAAAAAAAAGGAAATTTTAATGAGCTGTTGCAGTTAGTTTATAATAGAAATCAAAGAAAGCGGATGATCTTTCAGGGCCATTTAAAAAACGGTCCTTTTCAGGGCCAACAATTATAGTTCAACAAGACGCTTGCACTACAACTTTCGGCAACAAACTCAATGAAAAAGTGTGGGTCGTTTGAGTGCTGGGAAAATGTACACACAAACAACATGCTGGGTATTCAATTTCCAAAGCAACGCTCACATTTCGAGTCAAAATTTGCACAAAGTTTTCATTTGAATTCTGATTTTAGAGATACTGTATATATTTTTTCTGTAATACAGCAAATTTAGATTTGAAAAAAAAAATTTTGGTAACATATTTTGTAAACAATCCCTTCTGCTAGGACACATGTCTTCATTGAAGCTAGCGAAGCGAGCATAGGTTCGCGCAGCGAACCAATGAGGATTGCGAAGCCATCCTCCGGGGTTTGGCGAAAGTTAGCGAACAGGGGGCAGGCCCACTAGTTATAATTAATGCATTACTTTCGAAAATTAAAATGTGAACCCTTATAATTACTAAAGGAATTCAAAGTAATATTCACAGTGCAAAATGAAAAGAATTACATTACCCTACAATAATGGACCGAACAACAACCCTTCTGGGCATATTTTCAACAAGGTTTTGATTCACAGCTATGGATACTTGTGTCCATTCCTGCTACAAGAATGTCGGCAGCTCAGCTTGTACATCTCGGACGTGGTTTCCTGGTCCGGTCCGTAAGCGTCGCTCTAACTCGTCCCACAAATGTTTTGTGGAGTTTAGGTCGGGACGGCGATTTACATCCATACCTTGATACCACTGCTTGACAGAGGCTGCAACATGACATGGAGCGTTGTCTGTCCTGGAAGTAACATTCGTCGATTCCATAAAATTGACAGAGCGTAGGAAGGACAGCCTGATTGTCCAAAATGTTCATGTAGGCGTCGGCGTTCAATTGACCAGGAACAACATGCAAAGGTCCCAGGCCATACCACGAAAAAAAAGGTCTGGAAAGGTCCCCATCAAACAAGTAGTCGGATTTTATGTAAATCCACTGGTGTCCGGTCCATTATTGTAGGGTAGTGTATATTGCCAAATATTTGTTTTATAGCTCTATGGTCATTTTTCGCTACACGAGGGCTAATTACACCTGATGAAAACTACAATACTGTGGTAAATTGTAGTTCCTTACTTCGTCATCAGAATTTAAAGTTAGACCTTTTAGCTTTTAACAAATAAAAATCTGTGTTGGTAAAAGCGACCATAATATGCTTTAACCGGGAAAAATCGCTTTTTTTGTTAATTTTTGAAATGAAAGTTATTTAAAGTATTACTCGTTCGTGCAAAATTTGTAAATGACATGATTTCTTTAATCTCTCTATGAGTGAATGCAATCTATAGACAGTGAGTTTTTAATATGTATCAGAGAAATACAATTTATTAAAAAACATAAACTAAATTTAAATTGATATATAAAATGCTATTAACTAGTTGGTGAAAAACAAAATTGAGAGAACAATAATACAGTCCGCATCGTAGTTGTGCCTTGGAAAGGTGCAAAACTATTGTTTCAGAAGGCGATGATAGCTCTTACATCGATTTTTTAATATTTGTGTAGTAAAGTGGAATGGTTTGCAAATTTTTACTGGGCTCCTGAGATAGTTTTTAAAAGAATGATTGAATGCGCCAAAAATGTACAGCGACACACATGAATGTAATTTTACTATACAAAATAAATGTAAAAAACTGGATACAAGAGTAGTTTGTTTTCTAATTCAATTGATTAATGATGCAGAAGGCAAACACAGAGACTGCTTCACTTTTAAAGGACCAGTACATGAATGAAGTACAGTCACGGATAAAAAATCGAGCCATCCCTCTTCATTCGAGCAATTTTAACAGTAGAGCAAATTCAAAAATGGCGTTTGACAGGAACTAACGCCCTTCTATTGATTCAAATTCATATAATTTGAATAAGGGGCAGTCTTTTTGTATTGAATTGAGCACAAACTTCATAATTTTCAATAATAACCCCCTATTTTGACACACAATTTCGAATCTAACTCATAGTTTAACTTCAGATACCAAATTTCATGTCATTATGACTTGCAGTTTCGAAGTTATGAGAACAGAAAGATTGGAGCTCCTACTGTTAAATCAGTTTACTTATTTTTTATGGATATCTTCCTAAATAATATTCCTATAGCGCTGTTATTTTGTACCATATTATTGTTAAACAACCCAAACATAATTCACCTAGTATAATTTTTTATTTTAAAAATAGTTTTTAGTATGCAATAATAATTATTAAATTAATGTATGAAAAAATTATAAATTGTAACCTTATTATATTTTTATGGGAATCGATTAAAAAAGACTTCTAGTATGGCCAAGCAAAATTTTAGCTCTTTCCGGTTATTAGTTTTTGAGCTACATTAAATTTTCCCAATTACTGCGATGTTAGGGGACGAACCGAAAGTTTATAAAAGCCTTGACAAAACTCCGATAATAGTCTCGAATCATTTGCACTTGCATAAGTAAATATAATAACGTAATTCTCAAATCGTTTTCACACACTTGCATAGTAAAAATAATTCTTGGATTGAAGAAAAATATGTTTAAAATCGTGTTCAAATTTGAAATTCGGGTAGCGATAACTACAATTAATCTCGATCTACGAGCAGTGTGTTTCTATGTGGAGATGATCCCTGAAATTGAAACTAAATTTAACAATGAATAACTCGGGATATATTGATAGTAAAGTCATTAAATTTTATATTTAGACTAATTTAACTATGCAGAATAAAACACGGTGTTTCCATTTGAAAATTTGTTATTTGTAGAAAATTTTATATGATGACGTCCCCTTATGCAACGTTTTTGGATTTGAATTTGTACAGGACGTTATTCCCTATGGAATGATAGTACGTTTGAATTTGCTCTAGTATGAATAGTACTCGAAATAAAGGAGGTGGGTCGGTTGTTTTTTTCCGAGACTGTACATCACCGTGTGCTCTTTTAGACCTAACTTTCACAAAGACTTGAGAAAATTCAAGTTATAATTTTCTTCTACTTTAGCGTAAAAATCATATTTTTGCCAGACGTAAAGCATTCAGATTGCATTTCTGTAAAATGATCAGATGGATGCATGTTTCAAATTTAAACATTCCTGACTTTTCTCTCTGCAGGAAATGGGCAAAGCCTGTTATCGTCAGTCTAGCTCGTTTTGTGTTCGTCCTCGGTGGCTGGTATTGGATGCCACAGAAAGGTCGAAGGGCGACTGCTAAAGAAGCTCCCATTCTCCTAGTGATGCCCCACTCTTCTTTTCTGGACACGGTAGTGGTCATAGCTCTAGGATGTCCCGGCATGGTGGTCATAGAAGCCACAGGAAGAGCCCCGTTTTTCGGCAGTATGTATTGAAAAATGAACTGGACATTATTAACTTACAGAACTTCGAATTCCAACGCGGTAAAGAATAACCTAGTCAGCCTCGGTCTGGACTCCTTTCAATAATAGACCCAGAACCTTTCCAAGCTCTATTGCGATGCCAGAGACCAAATGATGAGTCGAGACTCTACATTTTCCATGGGAGGAACAACAGTATTGGGAAATTATTTTGCAACATCGATTGCTTCACAGGGGCACCAATTCCGGGGCCCCTAATATGTTTTATAACTTCCCCCTTCCAATCATAAACGTTAGAAATATGCATATACTATTAATAGGGAAATGTATAAGTATAATATAGTGCTCCAGATTCACATACATATATAAAGGAAGCAACTGATGTTATATATTGAGTTTTCCCCAACAGTTTCCCAAGATGACTTATGTGGTTGTTCGGCTTATTATCCTCTTAAAATTTTGAATTTCCCATTTATTTACATTTCTCTCTTAAAATTTAAGAATATTTACTGTGCATAATTCGTGATGTTCAGCATTAATTGAAGACATCGGGGGTAAAAAATGGTAACCCACATTTTATAAAAATTTCACTTTACTGTAAATAATTATATTCAACAAGAGCTTTTATTCTGCTCAAGTAGTACGAGTTTCTGTCGACAGATGGCGGCGTAATACTGGTACACTTTTATAATAAGCCATACATCATCAGTATTTTATGAAAATATAAATTTGTTTATCTCTAAACTACAACAATGTGGGTTATCTCTTTTCACCCCCGAGGTCTTCAATTTTCTCCGAATTTCACAGGGTAATACTTTGAGTTAGACACGCTCTTTAATGAAAACAAAACACAAAATTAAACCAAAATTGCTAAGGACGCATTTCCACGAGCGCCACCCGGATGTGCCGAGGTTATAACCTCTAAAGTGCAGAAATGAAAGGAAGCAAGCATGTGACCAACATTTTTATTAGCCCTATTTTCAGTTTGATAATAATTGTACAGCCGTCAAAAAAAACGACTCACCCGATCGCATTAGCACAATTTACATCACAGAACAAAACGGAAGGTAGCAATTGAAAAGGGATTAATGTTTTTTACAAATATCAATACTTAATATCTATGTCTTCATATTAAATTGGATGCTTGCTCCGATAATTTCAATACGAACCCATGTCTTTCAATCATAAATTTGGGTCCTACACAAAATTTCAGGCGGATTTTATGAAAAAATAATGTGAAACGACGTAAAATTGACCGAGAAAATCCATAAAAACCATTGAGGGAGCGTATAAATGTTCGGAGTTCAATCACATTATAAATCTTAATAAAGACATGTAGTGGCCGTCGCAGTCAATCACATACAAATATTGACGACCAGCTACAGGCTCGAGCCCAACAAGGCTGGTCCTTTGTTTATGAATTCCCCAATTCCCACTGACTATCCAATTGTATCTTAAATTCGTGCACTCCCTTTGAATTAACTATATTTTCTGGCAACGCGTTCCAACTGTCTATTACCCTATTAAAGTAGTAGTTTTTGCTTAAATCCCGATTAAAATGTGTCTTATTCAATTTATACCCATGGCCCCTTGTTCTGTTGCAGGCGCCTTGGTATGGCGTCCATTAAGATGGTGCCACGGTCAGAATCCATTCTGATTGAATCCCAGGATCTGTTGGCAGAAATTTATGTTTTCACTTTGTGAAGAATCCCCAATAACGGTAATAATAATCGAATTTTGCAGTCTCACTGCGCAGATTATTATCTTCTAAAAGCATCACCTTGCGAATCGTTTACACCTATTCTTTAGACTATCAATATTTACGTTTGCTAAAGAAGAATGCATTTTATGCTTAAAATTTTGAAGTTCAGTAAATGTTCATTTCTGGAATAGGATCGTCTCTTAACAAAGAACGACGAACGGCTTATCCAAAGTTTCATAGCTAGTTTAGAAATTTTTTTAATTTAATGAATTTAACAGATTAGATTTTTTTTTCCCATGACACACACAGGCAGGCAACAAAATAAGCACTATACAAGCCATCCGTCCTGGTATCGGCCGATGAGGTTCCGACTAGAGAGCTCAGTACAAATATGCAGGTGACGTGTGTCCATTTCTGAGGATTTAATACAAAGTGCTGCAGGGCCCTTCAAAATTTTCATTTGGTAGATATTTTTAGCTAAATAATATTGATGAGTCAGAAGTGGTTATTGCAGCAGCTTTTTCCTTTGAGATATCTGGAATATATTTACGGATGATAAATCAATCGTAAACTTAAAAAAGCAAACGTAAAAATGCATTAATATTTTCGATGTTCTTCGTTTAATGTGTTTATTTTCGTACGGACTTCTGCACTTTTTAGTGTAACGCAATGTATTTTACATGAAGTTCTCAACGAATGTTTTTCAGGTTTAGTGCGGTACCAGCAGCCCTTCTTCGTTAAGACAGATGACCCGAATTCCAGGCATCAGGTAGCGGAAGGCATCCAGAAGCGGGTGACATCCGGAAAGGATTGGGAACAGTTGCTTCTGTTTCCAGAGGGAGGATGTGGAAACAGAAAGGCTCTGCTGCAGTTTAAACATGGTGAGTTCCTGAGTCATTCTTAAAAAGTACCCAGGAGTCCCTATGTATTTAATGCTCAAAAATATCAAATTGTTTTTCCTATTTATTTAGAAAACTTAACAAAGATGCTCCAATGAGCTGGTACAATTAGCTCCAATGAGCTGGTTCAATTAAAAAGAATGAAAATTCGTTATGGACCAGACCATGGGATGGTAAACTAGTAATAGACATACACACATGGAAAGTTACTAACACAGAAGAGAGAAATTCACCCAGAAGGTATTGATAATGACAGGAATCGAACATACGCTGCCCTCACAGGTTGTTTACTGAGCTTTACGGGGGCTAGCGCAAGTTAATCTGTCGTGGCCTGAACTGTCCTCACGCTGGCATGGTGTGGAGGTTTGGAGAGGGGGTGCCAGCTCAGGTGTTACCTCGTCGTCTTGGCGTCGTGGTTCAAAATTACATGTTGTCCCTGAATCTTTCCCTTGGGTATAATCCCGGAAGTTATTGTTTTTGTTACTTAGTTCTTAAGGTCTAGGTAAACAGATAAACCAAGTCATTTGATTCGAAACCCACTCAAACAGTTCAACACTAGATCAGAACTTCCATAAAGATCATCTCTTGTCAAGACAACGCGGGGCAAATGACTTGGGAGGCTTGCTCAGTGTTGCATTTTATACAAATTGAAAAGACTTATATAGAGATCTTGTGCACCCACTAACAATTCTAGAAAGAGCAATCTGACATTTTCTGACCGCTATATGTGCATGTAAAAGTTATATTCATGAAAGAAGAAGGGAGTAAATACACCATGTGAATAAACCTTCCACAAAGCACTAACAATCTCTTTTTCTAACTTTATATCCTTACAATTGCTGGAAAACGATCGATGTTATTCTAGAAGAAATGGCTATGAAAATATCATTCACTTTCATAAAAGCAAAATCTCTCATTCAAAATATGCTAAACATCTGTGGTGTGATTCTTCAGTTTTTATTCCTTTCACTTTGGCAGAAAAATCTTCATTATGACGGTAGAACAATACCTTCAAAACATAGCGATATATATATCCCTTTGTCAAGAGTTCTTCATGATAAAAAGGGGCTATTTTAATACACACAATGGTTTGCTTTCTTTGTTCTCTTTCTCATTTAAGTGTTGGCTGTAAGGAGGATTATATTCAGAACGTACTTAATGTCATTCCTCTAACAACAAATCACGCTTGCCTGTTCTTGCGCTCTTTCAGGAGCTATCTTTGTGACTGGCCTTCGAACCAAGTCAACAGCCACCTTAAAAAAACTCCTATTGAAAATGAAAAATTCTAAATTTCCGTATTTGGGGTCCCGTGAACATTTTTAATTTGCAATCCATTTTTCCTTCTTCGCAGTTTGGCCTTTGAGCCCCAAAATAAAGCATCCAACCGATTCATCAAAAATAAGATCTTGATTATATTATGACTTGGTGTATAATTCTTATTTATACGATCGTTCAAAAACTTTAAGTGAAGTAATATGGTATAATTTCTATGTTTCGGTCATCCAATATCAAGTCTGAAATATAAGTGATTGCTTTCAATATTTCTGTTTAGTCTTCAAATCATTTTACGCCTTCGTAACTACGCATTAATATCTTAGTGTCTCTTCTGATACAAGGCACGAGTAATCGTAGGGCTAGTGTGAATTTAACTACTTTATTACGAAAAGAATTGAAGAAAGATTTTAGAATGTTAAAGAGTGTGTCTTATTGCTACTTAAGTGATGCTAACGTACCACATGAAATAGACACGAATGAATTTTAAATATATTAATTTATTAACGAAATTAGTTTTAAAGACTTCAATCGAACATTGTAATTGTGATTCCACGCCCATTTACAACAGACAGCTCATATATGATTGTGATCATCTTATGGTGGTCATGGTCTTAAAGTTGCTATTTTAACCCGATATGGTCTACGGGGTTTATTACGAAAAGAATTGAATGAAAGATTATAAAATGTTAAAAAGTGTGTCTTATTGCTACTTAAGTGATGCTAACGTACCACATGAAGTAGACACGAATGAATTTTAAATATATTAATTTATTAACGAAATTAGTTTTAAAGACTTCAATCGAACATTGCAATTGTGATTCCACGCCCATTTACAACAGACAGCTCATATATGATAGTGATCATCTTATGGTGGTCATGTTCTTAAAGTTGATATTTTAATCCGATATGGTCTACGGGGTTTATTACGAAAAGAATTGAATGAAAGATTATAAAATGTTAAAAAGTGTGTCTTATTGCTACTTAAGTGATGCTAACGTACCACGTGAAATAAAAAAGACACGAATACATTTTTATCATATCCTTTTATTAACGAAATTAGTTTTAGACTTCAATCGAACATTGTAATTGTGAGTCCACGGCCGTTTTCAACAGACAGCTCATATATGATAGTGATCTTCATATTATGGTGGTCATGGTCAGAAAGTAGATATTTTAACCCGATATGTCTACGGGGGTTGATGATAGAGAGTCTGTATGGTGTTTGTAGAATAGATGTGATTTCGCGATTGAGCCTCTTTTCGCAATGAAGTGACAACTAACGTTGAGATAGCAATGCTCGAATGAAAGGAGTCAAACGGAGTGTGAGGAAGAGGAAATGAAAATCTAAAACAAATGAAATATTAAGAGATTTAGGTTGAAAGAAAAGAGCAAGGATCTTGGGCATCTTGTCACCCGCATCTCCTCTCTGAGCCCCGGTAACAGATTAGACGACTGACCCCTCATGAAATGCTATTCCAATTAATCAACCGACTTGGAACGCGTTAGTGTAATAGATGCAATGAAACGATTTGGAACTTTTCAACTTGAGAAAGAAACTGTACATAGAAGTACAATCAACTTTTCATGTTTGAGGGAGGTTAGCCTCGAGTTCCGGTACTTTAGTACAAGAAATCTCTTTTATGAAAAGAGCTTCTTAGCTAGGTTAGCAATTTATCATAAGATATGTGACCAACTGACCTGTTATTGAAATCATTCTTTTCATAGAACCGCTCTATTCAATTCCACACGTTTACCAGTCATTTATAGAAACCATATGAAATACATTTTCTAGAAGCCAGTCTACAATGTTTAGAGGTAGGATTGACAAACTAAAGAAACCTAATGCTCTGTATCAGAGTGATTGAAATTACGACTAGTAGACCCACTCCACCTGTTTGAAAGTCTTATGCATAGTTACACATTTCGGAAATTCCTTTGGAAAAAAACCTGCAGCAAGTATAAAGTACCCATGATTCTTTATTTTTAGGTAGCTTCACTCCCGGAGTTCCAGTCCAACCTGTCTTCATCCGGTACAAAAACTCATTGGTAAGCATTCCATGTCATCTGAAAAGTATTGATTCGTTGTTTGAGTTTTCAATTTCTTGACAGTCCATTCATTATTTTTTGCAGGACAGTATCACATGGACATGGAATGGCCCTGGAGGGTAGGTGTAAAATATGTTTTATAAGAACATTTTTATATTAAGATGTACTTTTGTGAATTGCTGAAGTTTGTTATAACGGCAGGTAAGTCCCTACTAGAGTGTTGCCGGAACCATAGTATCGAAGCACGAGGGAAAGGCGAAAAGCTTGTACTGTAATGTTTAATTCAATCTCTGAGTTCCGAATATTAAATTTTCATTGTATCATAAAGGGCGCAGGTTATAGAGGAAAATATGTGCCCCAAGTACTCATTGTTGAACGCGTGCAATGAGTATTTGGGGAACGTATTGGCATACTGGCAGGAAACAAAGAAATTATTGAACTGTCATACGAGGAAATTTTTAATTTAGTTTTCAATAAAACATTTTGGAATAATTTTGGTTGTAGCAACTGAATAAATGTTCTCATGCCGCTGACCATGCTTTTAAATTTATTCCTTTTCAACCACGTATCTGCACTGAAGTGCCAGAAAAACTGGTATAGACGAGCATATGTAAAATAAGTTGCAAATCCACCTATGCACTAGGGTGGGTCAAAAAAAGTTTAAAAAAAAAAATTCTGAACGCTCTAGTGCGGAAAAGTTTCCTATTGTAATAAGAAGAAAAACGGTGCACAAAAATTTAAATCGGTTAACATCTTCCGTTCGCACATCGTACTTAAAATTTATGAATTTTTTTGTAATTTTTTTTCTGTTAGTTAAAGCTTTTTAAATAAACACGTTTTTGTTTTTTATGCTTGTTTATGGTTTATATAACCTAAATAAATAAATTTCTGATCAATAATCTAATTTTTTTCCGTTCGCTCAACGTCTTAGAAAAAACTTACATTTCGCAATTTTCACTGTGCAACTCTTCGTTTGTTTTGCAAGAACAAAACGAACAAGAACATACTTGAAATAGATTTAACTGGTTTGAGCCTTCTGAGAAATGTTGGGGTCTTGACGGACGAAAAGATGATACTTTGTTCGTCGAAAAATTGAATGCCCAGCAATTTCGCAGTAATGTGAAAGAAGACTATTCTCTTATCCTGGAACCTGTATCAACTTATACTGGACATGTATCTCCTTCCTCGAGTTCATCAAATGATATGACTCAAAGCATTATTTCTCGCGTTTGTTTGAACTATCAATATCACTAAAAACCTAGAGGTAGTAGGGTGTGATGGCACTCTAACCAACACTGAATGGAAGAAGGGTGTCATCCACTGACTATAAAATCATGTAGGACGCCCTCTACAGTGGAGCATACGCATCCTGCATTTTAATGAGCTTCCTTTTCGCCACATTTTCCAACATATTGACCGTCAAACTGCAGGGCCTATATCTTTTAGTGGGCCAATCGGGTAACAGCTAATTTAGTGTGAAAAACTCCCTGTAGTCGATTATGAACCCATGGATTGTTCGATTCCTGATATAGACAGGAATTTGTTGAGCAAAGACCAACAGTATATGTCGGACATTTCAAATGCAATCACCTAGGGACATTGACCAGAAGACTTGGCAAATCGGGACCCTTGTCCTTTGTCCCATTCCAGATGGCTAACTGCGGCCAACCGAGTCCTTTGGTTGTATAAGTTCATCAGATCCATCCGGAAACTTAAGAGAAATAGTTAGCTTCCATCTTAAAATCATACATGACTGTGTGGTTTGCCATAAAAAAAACAGCAAATATTTTACTGACTGACCAAAACATGTCTTTCAAGCAATCCGAACATCACGGTATTTATCCGACGATTTACTTCAAGTTGTCGATCCAGTAATACAACAAAATGCGTTCTTTGCGTACCCAGAGAATGTTCTTTTGGCAATGCTTGGTGATAAAAGAGAACATATTCGTGAGCTCGGATACAGAAGGATCTTAAAAGCAAGACAAACCTTGCCAAAGAAAAAGACAGAAATTTCGTACCACCGAGAGAAGATAAACTTTCAAGCTTCCGATTACATTGAAATTATTAACAGGAATTCTTGTGTGGTGTATCCTTCCCCAATGCTGCGGAACCTAAGTGAAGATGATATTAAATTACTCATGAATTCTGACACTACGCCCATCAGAGAAATACAAAAGTTTCCCTGTCACACCCAGGTTGTGGAGAGGTGCGTCAAATTTGTGACAGAGGCCTCGAATAAAGTATGTGGACAAGAAGCTAGAGATAGCTATATCCGAGCAACACTGAAGTCTAGATAGGTTATGCCTCATTTCTCCTGAAAATCAGACTTTAAATGTGTAGTAGATATAAAAAAGAAAATGTAAAAAACACAGTAAGCCAAAGAATCCTACTCTATGGGAAATCTTTGTAAATATACTGTAAATACCACACCCAACAATTAGATGGTTGTGGGTGAAGTTACACGTGATGAGTTCTGGGTCGTTTTGTTCAAGCAAAACAAGCGAAGAGTTGCACAGTGAAAAATATAAAAAAAATAGTTAATTTCTGTTTTTTCTAAGACGTTGGGCGAGGGAAAAAATTAGATTATTGATCAGAATTTAATTTATTTAGGTTATTTAAACCATAAAACAAGTAGAAAAAACTAAAGCGTGTTTATTTCAAAAGTTTTAATTAACTTAAAAAATTTACATAAAAGGCGCAATTTTTGCAATTTTGTATTAAATGTAAGTACGATGCGCGAACGGAAGATGCTAACCTATTTTATCTTTTATGCCGTTTTTCTTCTTATTACAATAGGAAAATTTTCCGCACGAAAGCGTTCCTTTGGTCTAAAAACAAACAATGTACATAGTAGGATGGGTCGAAAAAAAAATTTTTTTTTTCGACCCATCCTACTATGTACATTGTTTGTTTTGTCTGATAGTACATATATAAAGCGATAGACATCTGTAGAAGCATCTAAAGTTATATCCTTTGTGAGAATGGCAAGTTATCACGATTTAAATTATTTTAAAAGCCGTTTTATAGTGGAGCTTTGGAGATGGATATTTTAGATGTAAGGAGAAGTTTGAATTTTCATGTACTGCCATTTCAAGGTATTGCCATTCACACGACAACAAGAATTCTGGTAAAAACCTTTGATTTACGTCAGTAGTGTGTCCCTAAAATAACCGAGTGGGTATGACCAGCCTTGGCTGGCAAGAAGGCGTGGCGTGTGACACTATCACAATCAGAATTTAATGCTGGGCCCTCAGTAAACATCAGCGTGAGGACTGCGTAACGTTCCCTCAAAGATATGGTTTTTAAGATCCTACACTCAACTCGAGTACCCTTGATGAATATTCGACACATAGCGATGCACCTTACCTGGGCTTGGGAACTGTGAAGAATCAATTGATTCTTCCAATTAAACAGTTACATGACACCTGGCTATCTGGACTTAGGCCTAACTGGCGCCTACGTAAGCTTGCAAACGGAGACCTGTTCCCCCTTTCGGAAGGGGTACAGAGGGAGCGTCGCCGACTGTCCAGCGAATGACCGTACTGCTGATACGTCACGAAGGCTCTCAGCCAATTCGGACGAGGCGCCGACCCGAGAACTTGAACTTGGAGGAGAAAAGAAAAGACGATTTGACTTTTGGACGTTGGACTGACGGTTGACCAGAGACGGAACAGCGGTTCCTGGTTTTTTGCGTACTTGTGGAGTCCTGAAAAGAGCGAGCGCTCACTCCAACATTTTCGTGAGGATATCTATCCTATTAAGAGGATTCAGGAACACCCAGTTCCAAACTGATTGAACTTTGGGAACATCCTGTTCCAAAACTGCCGCGTAATTCAGGAACATTCGGTTCCAAACTGGTTCAAATTCGGGAACATCCTGTTCCGAACGTCCGTCGTACTCCATCCGAATCCTGTCCCTGAACTCTCAACAATTTGTAAATAACTTTATTAATCTAGAATAAAGAAAACTATCTGTAAGAAATCTAGTGATTGATGCGCTACCCTGTTAGATTCAGTTCCTTACAGATAAAGTATAATAAAAAAATGGTGGCAGCCGGTGTTGGATTGCCAGAATAAGTTAAAAATTCTAGCGACCCAAAAATTAATAGACTTAGTGTGAACCATCGAGGATCGACACTGAAGTGGACACCCCGTCCAAAGATTGAACAAGCGGATCTGGACCAGTAGGACTGAGCTGACGCTGGACACCCCGTACAGAGATTGAACTAGCGGACCAGAAGGACCGAGCTGAAGGTGGACGCCCCGTCCAGAAATTGAACTAGCGGACCAGAAGGACCGAGCTGAAGGTGGACGCCACGTCCGGAAATCGAATAAGAAAGTGGACGCCCCGTCCGGAAATCAAACGAGAAAGTGGACACCCCGTCCCGAATTAAAGTGAGAGACAACCATTCCCAAGTGAACGGAAGCCTGTGGAAGCAGTTGATGGTAAAGGAGACTTGCAACAGACAAGGTAAGCCTGATTCTTCATTAGAGGCTAATTTAAATTGTTATGCAAAAGTAAATATTAAATGAAAAAATACCAAGTGGTGAAATAATAAGTGAAGTAGAATATATATAAAGGAATGATGTGTATAATATTTTACTAGTAATAGAAAATTTAAGTATTGTGTTAAATTCCTGAGTTCAAAAAATTACGTACTAGAATCAATTTCAGTGCTGTGTGGGAATGAAAAATTATATTAAATTGATGAATTGAATATACTGTGTTCTTAGAGGATATAGAAAAGAGTATTTTTGTGTATTGCATGTGTTAAAGTAACAACTTAAATCTTGGTAGAACTGTATGCATTGTGTTTAATTACTAAGCCTAAGATAAGTGAAGTGGATCATGAATGTGTATAATTGTGTTGTACTGTAGAAAAAAGTTGTTAAATCGGTTAGGGAATATACCATTTAGCTGTTGAAAGTATTCAGGGTTAGTGGTGAAAGAAAAAAAATAACTTTTTCCCTTCCCCGAGAAAAACCATTCCCCTTCCCCGAGAAAAACCACGCAGGCGAACCAGTTTTGTGCGACCTTGTGTCCCAGAGGTCAAAGAAGTTAGCCGTTTGTTGATTCCTGTAGGGAAAAGTTAGGTATTGTAATCCGTGGTTGTAAGCGTTCTAAGGAATTCTAAAACTTACTGGTTAAAATGGCGTTTCTGAACAAGCACAGAAAAATAGATCTTAAAAATCTCGCATATGAATTAGGGATTGAGGTCGATAATGATGATAGGATTTTCGATCTGATAAAGAAAATTCGAGAGAACGAAAATTTTGAAGAAACAGCCGTTAAAGAGGTTTTGCAAAGTTTAATAGAGGATAGGATGTTAGAGGACGCTGAGGATAAGGAAAGACGGTTAACTGAGGAAAAAAGGTTGGTCATGGAAAAAGACACCCAGGATAGGTTAGCGGAAGAAAGGAGATTGGAAAAAGAATTCGAGTTGCAAAGACTGCGAATTTTGCAGTCTGCGGAAACAAATAGTGTAGCATCGTCTAATTCCGAAAGCAGAAAATCAAATAAAAATATAAAATCCGTGATGCAGCAATACGAACCAGACAAAGTAGATATAGCAATATTTTTAACCCTTTTCGAGCGACAGGCTAAGAAAATTAATTTAGAGGAAGATGAGTGGGTTCATCAATTGTATAGTTTAATGCCCGGAGAAATAATTCAACTTATGGTTAGGGAACCTGAAGAACAAAGTAATGATTATAGGTATATGAAATCTATGCTTCTAAATAGATTCAAACTAGATCCAGAGGCCTTTAGAATCAAATTCCAAACATATCAACGTCAAAATGGGGCGTTATGGAAGGATTTGATTTTCGAATTAAGGAGTTATTTGGAGGGATGGATTGACGGGATAAAAGTGGAGGATTTTGAGACGTTAAAAGATCTAATGATAGCAGATCAGATTAAAAGACGCGTTCCCGCCGATATGAAAGACCATTTTATTGATCAATGGGGAAAATTAATCGACCCATATCAATTAGCGGAGAAATTAGATGCGTATGAAGCCACCCGTAGGCTTATAAAAAAACCACCTCTTTCCAGACCTCCCGAAAAGAAATTTGGTGATAGACAAAAACCAACCGGAAAACCGGAAATCGCACAGAAACCAGCAGATGATAGGAATGGGGCTAAGGACTGGCGGAAAACAAATAATGTAAATACGGATTGGAGGACGAAAGAATTCGAAAGGAGAAAGGTCCCCACTTGTTACAATTGTTTGAAACCAGGTCACATTCGTCCCCAATGTACTGAACCCAGAAGAAGTGCAGAAATTGTAAACAATATCACTTCGGACTCGAAATTTTCTCCGTCGTTTAACCCTTACCTGAGTAGGGCTAAAATAAATCAGATAGAAGTAGAAGTATTAAGGGATAGTGGCAGCTGCATAGACTTGTGTCCTATACATTTAGTGCAGTCCGAAGATTTTACCGGGGAGCAAGTCTGGGTAAAACAACCCTTGGAGAATTCGTTCAGGTGTTTGCCACTGGCTCATATCGAAATTGAGAGTTCCGAGTTTGGTAGGGTCGAAACAAAAGCTGCGATAGTAGGGAAATCAGTCGAAATGGACCATTACCTATTAGGAAATTTCACCCAGGAATTGATCGATCTGCAGAAAAAGAATCCCGCGATAATTAACGCAGTAGTAACGCGAAGTCACAGTAAATCAAAAGTTAACGGGAGTCTCGATGACTCTAAGGGAAAATCGGAAACGGGAAAGCAAGACGAAATAGTATGCCAAACCGTTGTACCGGATTTAGATGTGGTAGAGTATGCGGAAGAGGTAGAAATAATTTTACCTCCCGTAGATAAAAAATCCGAGTTAACGTTACTCGATGTTGATGCTAAAACGTTCGCGAGAGAACAAGAAAGCTGCCCTGAGCTTAAACCAATTTGGGAGAGGGTAAGGCAGAATAAGACATCCGAATTCAAAATAGATAATGATATACTCTTCCGGATCTCTAAAGATCACAGGGGCGAAGAACGAAATCAATTAGTGATCCCCACTAAGTATAGAAGTCGAATTTTGAGTCTTTGTCATGATGGTGTTGGTTCACATTTAGGAGTTACAAAAACAAAAGACAAGCTTTTTAGGTATTACTTTTGGCCAGGTTGCGTTAAGGAGAGTGACGAATTTGTCAAAACTTGTGATAGTTGTCAAAGAGTAGGAAAGCCATCCGAACAGAAAAAAGCGCCTCTCAAAATCGTGCCAGTAATCACCGAAGTATTCGCTGATATAAATATTGACACTGTTGGGCCTTTACCCGAATCTACGAAGGGAAATAGGTACCTTTTGACGGCTATCTGTCTAGCGTCCAAATACCCGGAGGCAATTCCCTTAGAAACTGTAAATTCGGAAAATGTGACTGATGCGTTGCTAACCATATTTAGTAGAATAGGATATCCAAAGCATGTGAGCTGTGACAATGGGTCTTATTTTACTAGCCACATCACAACAACCTTCTTTGAAAAGTTTGGCATCAAAGTTAGGCATAGTTCAATCTATCACCCTCAGACGAACCCAGTGGAACGGTTTCATAGAACCATCAAACGTCTTTTAAAAGTAATGTGTGTAGAATCTGGGGAGGATTGGGAGAGATGCTTGCCTTCAGCACTGCTTGCCCTCAGAAATGTAACGCATGTATCAACGGGTTTCAGCCCAGCCGAATTAATCTACGGCAAAAATTTACGAGTACCAGAGACGCTCATTTATGAAAGATGGAGTAAAATTCCACCAGACGAAAATATTGTAACTGAACATGTGTTCAGTCTTATTAACCGATTAAGGCGGTGTCAACTTTTGGCCTCTGAGGTAGAAAAAGATTCGAAGGAAAAACGAAAGACGTATTATGACAGAGGATCTGTAAAACGTGAATTCAAAATAGGTGATAGGGTATTAGTGTTATCCGCTTGCCCTCCTAATAAGTTAGCCGTTCGCTGGATCGGTCCAGGAACGATAGAGAGGAAGCTATCAGAAACAAATTACGTTGTTAAAATGCCTGGGAGATTAGAGAAGGTACAGGTGTATCACATTAATTTACTGAAACCTTACCATCAACGCGTTGAGAGCGTAAATATAGTAATGAGCGAGACAGTCTCAAGGGAAACGATTGACTCAGATTTAGAGATTCCGTACCCTAACGCGAGTCCTAATATTTTTGATTTTAGTGAAATCGTGAAAGATAGTCGCCTTGAAGAACGGTGTACGCCCGAACAGCTCGGGGAATTAGAGACCTTATTGGTATCGCACCGGAAATTGTTCTCAAATGATCCGGGCCGGACACACCTGATAGAACATGACATTAACTTAATCAGTGATCAACCTGTACGATCTAAACCCTATAGAACCTCCCCCAGACAGAACGAGATATTAAAAACCGAAATTAAGCGCATGTTGGACCTAAACATCATTGAAATCGGAGAGTCCGATTATACCTCTCCAATGATACTGGTCGAAAGCCCTGGACGCGACCCCCGTCCGTGTGTAGATTATAGACGGTTAAATTCGATCATTAGAATGGAATACTATCCATTGCCCAACATGGACGATAGAATTGAGAAGGTCTCCGCAGCCAAATACATCACAGTGATCGATCTGACCAAAGGATACTGGCAGATTCCTTTGAGTCCTAGAGCGCAAAGGATAGCTGCGTTTGTAACCACTTTCGGAACATACAGGCCCCTAGTTCTTCCTTTTGGTCTGGTAAATGCCCCTTTTTGTTTTTCGAAATTTATGGCACAACTACTACAAGGTTACGAAGAATTTTGCGTTCCTTACCTTGATGATGTAGCGATATTCTCCGAAACGTGGGAAGACCACTTTAAGCATCTCAATCTTGTGCTGCTAAAAATCGCATCAGCCCGTCTTATGATTAAACCCGCTAAATGTAGGTTCGCGCAGGATTGCGTGAAATACCTAGGACATATGGTAGGAGGGGGGAAAAGGACACCGACTGAAGCAAAAATCAAAGCGGTGGTTGACTTTCAAACACCTAAAAACAAAACCCAAATCAGACAATTCTTGGGAAAATTCTTGAGTGGCTATTATGCCAAATATATAAAAAATTATGCAATTATTGCCGAACCCTTGACCCGCGCGTTAAAAGGGAAAATTAAGAAGGAAGATGTGGATTGGTCAGCGGAGTGTGATGCGGCTTTTAATGAGTTGAAGAAACGTCTCACAGAGAAGCCTGTGTTATACGCCCCTGACTTCTCGAAAGAATTTATTTTGCAAACAGACGCATCTGATAAGGGAATAGGGATAATCATGGCTCAAAAAGGTTCGGATAATACCGACCATCCCATTTTATATCTAAGTCGGAAGTTTACCGGAGCTGAGTGTAAATTTGGAACTACAGAAAAAGAATGTTCTGGCATTATCTATGCCATAAAAAAACTACGCCATTACCTGGATGGTCAGAATTTCACAATCGAAACAGATCATAATCCCCTTGTATTTCTTAAAACGAATGCTGGACGTAACCCAAGGCTCATGAGATGGGCGTTAGCATTGCAGCCCTTTAATTACAAAATCATTCACAGGGCTGGAAAAGACATTGGCCATGCAGACTGTCTGAGCAGAATGCTACCTGATAATTAAGAAAGCATTGTATTTGAATATTTGATTTTGATTTATTATTTTTGTATTTGTGTACTTTCATTTAGTAAAGTGTAGTATATTATATTTAAGTAGCATGTAGTAAGGTGTTGGAATTGTACACAAGAATTAGTGTTTTAAATAATTTTGTGCCTCTAATGTTGTTGTCAGGTGAACCAGGTCTAACAATTGCCTTGCAGATTTTGCCATTACGTCAAAATCTCCCTAAGGGGGGAGGGATTGTGAAGAATCAATTGATTCTTCCAATTAAACAGTTACATGACACCTGGCTATCTGGACTTAGGCCTAACTGGCGCCTACGTAAGCTTGCAAACGGAGACCTGTTCCCCCTTTCGGAAGGGGTACAGAGGGAGCGTCGCCGACTGTCCAGCGAATGACCGTACTGCTGATACGTCACGAAGGCTCTCAGCCAATTCGGACGAGGCGCCGACCCGAGAACTTGAACTTGGAGGAGAAAAGAAAAGACGATTTGACTTTTGGACGTTGGACTGACGGTTGACCAGAGACGGAACAGCGGTTCCTGGTTTTTTGCGTACTTGTGGAGTCCTGAAAAGAGCGAGCGCTCACTCCAACATTTTCGTGAGGATATCTATCCTATTAAGAGGATTCAGGAACACCCAGTTCCAAACTGATTGAACTTTGGGAACATCCTGTTCCAAAACTGCCGCGTAATTCAGGAACATTCGGTTCCAAACTGGTTCAAATTCGGGAACATCCTGTTCCGAACGTCCGTCGTACTCCATCCGAATCCTGTCCCTGAACTCTAAACAATTTGTAAATAACTTTATTAATCTAGAATAAAGAAAACTATCTGTAAGAAATCTAGTGATTGATGCGCTACCCTGTTAGATTCAGTTCCTTACAGAACACACCCACTGGACAATTTCTAACTGGAAACGAGTAGCTGATCTGACAAGCCACGTTTTCAATTGTTTTGGACAGATGGAAAGATCCGTGTGTGAAGAATACCCCATGAAGCCATTGATCCCACATGTCAACAGGGGTGGTGGTGGCTCCGTAATGGTATTGGGTTTGTTTAGCTAGCATTTAATTGGACCTCTACAAACGTCTTTGTCCTGTGAATGCAATGTGCGCATCCTTTCTAACGAGTTACGTCTGTTTGTCGTGCATTTGGCCTCTTCCAACAGGACAATGGGTGCAGCCACATAAATCTAGACACCCAAATTTTGGTTGGAGGAACATTAATCTAGTTTGGAGTCTTGTAATTCCCAACGTTATGGAAAGCGCTGTGTAACACAGATATGTTACACCTCGGAATTCAGGCCATACAGCACACTACCCCTGCTAAAATTTTCAAGTGTTTGTCCTCCATCAAATGCAGAGGTAATATGAACAACTGCGGTTATAAAATTGACATTCGGGTTTTCTTTTTATTTCGTATGCATTCCTTGAGGAAATGCATGAACTCATCAGTAGCCTTTTGAGCATAATTAGGGGCCACAGTATTCCAGTTGGTAGAGCATCGGTTTAGCAACCGGATCGCTGCGAGTTCAAAACCTGATCCATCCAAAGACCGTTGTATACACGGGGGCTGGTGCACGTTAAATCTGCCGTGGCCTCAAACGTCCTCGTGTTGGCTTGGTGTGGAAGTTTGAAAAGTAAGTGTCAACGTAGGGGGTGCTATCGTCGTCACCTGACCGTGGTTCAAAAATTGCCTTTCCCTTCGGGATTGATTCCGTACTGTCACCAATAACACGTTCTGTTGTTCCAGTGCGACGTTAAATAACTACCTACACGCAATGAAGTTATGCTTTTTATTGATAATTATTCTCATTTTTACTCTATTTATAACGTTCAAGTAGTCGTTCAAATAAGATTTTTTAAATAGCATTGCCACACTTGAAATAATTTTAAATACTTATGTTTTTTTTTAGTACAAAAGAATTTAAAACTGTTTCAGTGAAATCAATATTTAAAAAAAACTAGAATTTATGTAGGATATTGGATGCAATGTAGTTCAAACTTACAGCGTGATTGTTTTTGAGGTGTATTGTTCAGAATAGTTTTGAAAATAACCTATTTTGGACTTATGAACACTATCTTTAGGCGTGTATGTTAGTTCGGTGTTCCGATCTTAAATGAGATGGTGCGTAATCACGCCCAAAAACTAACTTTTGCAATATGACAATTCCTCAGAATTCCCATGATTCCGATAATAAATAAATATGTATAAATTACGAATTCCAAAATCATTTTTTGCAAATTATATTCAAGATCATAAAACTTTTTAGAAATCCGGTGATACTGTAAATAATGCTTAAGATTTTTAAAATGTAGATTTTTTTTATTTACCCTTTGTTAAAAAAAGTACAGCTACATTCTACGTTTATGAGTGATGGCAACGGCTTGGCGATTTTTTTTGGCGCACTTCTAGTAGCGAGTTACGGTAAATTAAGGCAACCCAACTGTCTTTACGGTTTTCATGGCAACATCGGCAAACGGTAACTTTCAATTTTCATTTTGAATATTCTAGAAATTTCTTCCAAACTCCGTTAAAGTCGTTTGATTTCATTGGTTCGTTTCAAATTTTTTCTTTGCTTCCATTGGTTATATTGATTTTAAAATATCCTTATTTTGTTCTGTGATACCCCCCATTGGTTCATTCATTTGTATTTCTACTGTTATGGAATTTTTATAGTATTATAACATTTTTCACAAAACGTTTAAGAGTTTTGTTTTTTTGCCATTTGTGGAATTTTCGTTTATTATTTTTTCCCGGAACATTTCTGACTTATCAGGTTGTACTATTTCTTGCTTTTTTTTCTTTTCAAAAAGCCTACTGTATTTAGTGTAATTGATAAGTTTCAGGGTATTCTTACCCAACATTCGCAGCTTAGTTTTTCTGCTGGTTTAAATGTGTTTTGAAATGTGTTTAAGCTTACTACTTTTTGTGAAAGTTTTTTAAAAAATATAGTTTTCAAAACGTTCTTAAATGTGCTTTCAAGCTTAATTTTCCGTTGTAAAAAGAAAAATAGTTTTGAAATAATTCTTTTCTTGGCAACTTTAGAATTTCGCCAAAGAAATCGCCAAGGCCGTTGCCACCGCTCATAAACGTAGAGTGTAGCTGTACCTTAAAAAGATATCGATGTTAAATCACTTGATTTTTCTTTTGATTTTCAACGAATATCAAATTATAGTTTTTGATGATTTCCATTCTAGATTGGAGCAATTGTGGCTGACACTCACGCAATTTCGCATCTATTGCGAGTTGGAAGTATGTTACGATTTTCTTTATTCGTGTGTATATACACTACGTGGACAAAAGTATTTGGACACTGCAGAAATTCGGAGGAGGATCCATCTTCGTGTAGGGTTGTTTTTCCTGGTCATAATTCGACCCATTCCTTTATGTACCTGGTACCATGAACGCTGACGTGTACCTCGACGTTCTGGATAATTCGACCGT
This sequence comes from Metellina segmentata, assembly GCA_947359465.1. Lineage (NCBI taxonomy): Eukaryota > Metazoa > Arthropoda > Arachnida > Araneae > Tetragnathidae > Metellina > Metellina segmentata. The sequence continues at coordinate 16,962,917 of OX375878.1, read as the reverse complement.
GCCTACAGTATGGTAATACTACGGTGATGATGGTTGTTTCTTCCAACAGGATCGAACTCCATGTCCTGCTTACCGTGTGCTGGACTGGTTTCCTGAAAATGAGGTGAATTTACTTGACTGGACTGCTCAGAGCCCCGATCTCAATCCGATTGAGCACTTGTGGGACGAATTGGAGCAATGAGTACGCCTCTACGCACGCCCACCTTCCCAACAATCTCTTCTCACAGCCTTGTAAGAGTCAAGGCGATATATTCCAGACTTACAGAGAATGTGTTGAAAGTAACTGTAATACAGGGTGTTCTAAAAGTTCCCGTACTGACGATTCGTGAATTTATTACACAAAAACAACACATTTTAAAACAATTATTTTTATGCCAGTGGTATAAAGCACTTTTAACCCAACGTAGGGAAAAATTTGAACTTACACTTATAATAAATGTTCCAAATTTCCGCCTTTTTCTTTGAGGCAAGGCTGAAGTCCTTTTGCGCATATTTTTAGAAACGCGTTTCAAGATGCTGGGAGTGACTTCTTGTATCCTTTGAGTAATGGCAATTTTCAGATCACCTATTGTTTGTTAATTATCTTCATAAACTTTTTTCTTTAAATATTCCCACAGAAAAAAAAAGTAAGGGATGCGCAAATCAGGGAACAGGTGGCCAAACATTTCTTGAGATGAGTCGATCGTCAAAACATTCTTGAAGCATACCCATGGTTTCATAACTTGTATGGCAGGTTGCAACGTCTTGTTGGAACCAAGAGTCTCGTTCATTCATTTCTAATAATGTAACAAATTGTTGAATAAGTTGATATAGCGTATCTTTACTCGGTACTGCATCATTTGGATATTTATGTCGCCAAAATTCTTTACATCTTTCATATGATTTATATTCAAAATAAGCCTCAAACAGCGCAATTCTCTGAATGCGTGATAAATTCATCTTACAATGAAGAACAAAATGACGTGAAACTTTATTATCGTACGACTTGAGTGCGAAGAAAATCAAACGATAAGAATTAAAGAGTCGATAAAACTATAAGCAGACGATAAAATTTAATAATTAAAAAAAAAACACGGGCAATAAATTTTTTTAAATTTGGATTACGGGAACTTTTAGGACACCCTGTACAAGCAAAAGGAAAGCCTACCCGTTACTAAATAGAATAATCAAGTACTTTTTCTGAAAAACATGCAGTGTCCAAATACATTTGTCCAAATAGTATACTACGTATCACTATTGTGTGTGTGCATTCTTAAAAAAACTAAAAAATTCAATTTGTGAAGTTGAGAATCACAAATATCTTTCAGTTCCTACCAGTGTATAATCCTTCGAAAGAGGAGCGTGAGCATCCGACACTCTTTGCTGACAATGTCCAGCACTACGTTGCGAAGTAAATCATTTCCTATTGTTTCTCATTCTTCGAGTTCTTTTTTTTTTTTTTTTTTTCACGTGTATTTGTGAATCTAGTATCTTGAATTAAGCTTATATTAAGGTATGGGAATGTAAAATTGAAATCGTTTGCATGTTTAGTACTTTGCATGTTTCGTTAGCATGAGTACTCAACTATTATAAATGACTTCTTTGTGATTTAGTGAGTGAATGAGTAATCTTTTCGGTCAGAGTTTCGCCCTTTGTCACGGGACCAGACTTGAAACCAATTAAAGCCGGGATTTTCTCGTCACAATTCTCGACAGAGATGTCTAACGAGTCTCTGAGAGTTGAAGTTCGTAATATACGAGTAGATACTCTATAACAAAAAAAAAAACGACGTACCAAGATGAAGTTGTCCGAGTGCGATAAAAATGGGTGGGTGTGAAGAACATACATAGAAAAACAAACGATTCAAATTTCAGAACAATTGAATGATTTATTTCAGAGTTTGACCGTTACAAAGGGAGGAAATCAATAAGGCGTTAGTCCACACCTCTGGCCTGGATGGAAGCAGTCACCCGGCGTGGCATAGACTGAAAAAGTTCCCGGACGATGTCCTCCGGAATTTCTTGTCAAATTGTCTCCAACTGTCGGGCTAAAGGGTCAACATTCCGGGATGTTTGCAATCGCCTTCCCATAACGTCTCAAATGTGTTCTATGGGAGATAGATCAGGAGACCTAGCTGGCCAAGTAAATGTTGGGATACCTTGAAGACAATTGATAGCAACACGTTCCGTGGGCGGCCGGGCATTATCTTGTTGACAACTAAATCAGGGGTGTCGCAAAAGGAAGGGTAACACAACCGATCCGCTGTGCTGTAAGTGTGCCAGAAATGACTACTAAAAGAGTCCGGCTATCAAAGGAGATGGCATCCCAGACTAGAACGCCTTGGTGAGGGCGTGTGATAGTAAGGGCAGGATCCTCACGCTGCCTTGGACGTCTCCAGAAACGTCTGTGGTTGTCATCAGGACACAGTTGGAAACGAGACTCGTCACTAAAGACTATACGTCCCCAGTCAGCGCCGTTCCAAGTGGATCGAACCCGGCACCACTGTAATTCAACACCTTCTTGGTGCGTCGATTTTTTGTTGTTGTTGTAGAGTGTATTATTCGATGCTAGTGCTTTTTTGTTCATAATGACATTGGCACAACTTATGGAAGTCTAAGAAGAGCTATCTCGAGAAGTTCTGTTATAGCTCAGAATTTTACATTGTGTTATGCCTGAGAAGTAATTAATTTCATGTATTGCTCTCTCTTAAGTGCTTCCATGAATAGCTAATTATTTCTCTCTTCATCCAGATTGACCAATACTCCGACATCTCTCTTCAGTTTGGCCGACGCACGATTTGTACAAATAGCTCGGGATCATCAACTGCCACCCACCGCACCTCTAGTCAAGCTACTTCGCTTACGAAAATCTATAGGGTAAATTGCAAACCATTTATCATTTTCATGAGTTTTGTTTGATACTACTGTGATCAAAAATTATCCGGAATGCTACCTTTAAAATACATATACCGTAGATATCGTCTGCAAATTTGCATCACATATTTTTACGACCTATATAAACATGTGGCAACAATCAGGGATTTATTTAATTTTATCGTTTAAAAATAAATTTTATTTTAATAAGATAAGAATTTTCACTTCTTTGATTTTCTAAAATGTCAAATGTAACTAAGCCAAGAACATGCTTTAAATTTTTATTTCCGCATTAGAATTTCTGCAACAAACACATTTGAATTGTAGCAAAAAGCTTTCACAGACGAATTTTAATCACCGTTTTGAGTCCATTGATGCTATAAAAGAAAATTCGATACGAACCCTGAAGGGCTTTTACCAAAACGACTTTCAAGCATGTTTTGAGGATTGGATAAAATGTTGGCTGAAGTGCCTTGAAGTCGGAGGAGATTACTTTGATGGAGATGTCATAAATTTTGACCAATAAATTGGTACTTTTTGTTTTATGACAGCATTCCGGGTACTTTTGATTACTGTAGTACTTCATTTTTATATTATTTGTTAATGCTTAATATAATTCTTATTTATTTGAATAATTTCAGTCGCCAAGACATGGACCCAGAATCAGAATTGGAATTCCTGAAGGAAAGACGAAATTCTTCAGACCAAACGCATGGGAATGTGGAATGTATGGCATCATACCTGGGGTTAGATAGATGTCCAGAAGCATTGAAGGATTTCTTTCGAATCATGGACCAGGTAACTTCACAAACCTCTCTGACATCCATGTAATCAGAAATAAGTTCAATTGTAATTAGAGATATTTCTAATGAATTTCAGTTTTTCTTTCCTGTCTCAATAAATTACACCGATTTGTACAGTTAATGAAATTAAAATTCTAAGATATTTTTTTGCTAAATTTTTTTAAATAAACATTTGTTTTTTTCAGCAAGGGAAAAATTCTATAGAATTTCGTGTGTATGATGCTGGCTTATGTTTATTGAGAACTGACTTGAAAATTAAAGACAAACTGAAGTCTGCTTTTGAGGTAATATTTGCAAAATGTTTGCCTAAAATTATGTTACTATTCATTAATCTAAATATTATTTCATAAGCTTGAAAATCTAAAGCCGAATAGTTGTGTGGATTGAGTTCAAGAAAAGCGCACATCTGTGCAACAGACACGTGCACATGCCTATCCCTTGGATATATGGAAAACAAAGCAGTGTTATCGACATAGCTTTAAAAGAATGAAACGCTATTTTTCGATTATCTAGCATGAGATAACAAAAATATTTAAATCGATCTATCTAAAAACGAAGTTTCTCAGAGTTCAGAAAGTGTTTCTTTTGGACATATTGCACCCCGGCAAGAAAAGTAACACAGGTCAAAAAATAAAAATTTCGATGTTATGCCATTGAAAAATACGTATGAGGTGCCCCAGCGTGTTATATTACTATTCTATAGAATATAATAGAAGTTACTACCATAAAAATACTTACCTAAAATTTAAAAGAAGCTTATACTATTTCAATATAAGTTTTATAGTATCCTTTAAATTGATGTTTCTCAAATTCTGCAATTTTGAGTTGTGTCACTTTTTCTTGCCGGGGTGCAATATGTACAGAGCATGCAGAATATATATATATATATTTGTACAAAATCTGAATAAAACAAAGTTATCCTTTCAACAAAAAAAAACATTATTTTCAAGGTATATATGAAGTTATGTCATCACTGACTTCTGAAGTTACATGCACTTTCACATACTATTTGTGTCAACTGTTTAGATGTAAAATGTACCTAGAACTAAACAGTGTAATAATTTTGTAAACATTTGTATTCTTTAGTTTTAGGAAGCATTGATTCCTAAAAAGTTTTGTCATCCAAACTTTTTATTTACTCTATTTTTATCCTAACCCCTCATATATAAATTTCCAAATTTGAAAATTTTCTTGATTTAAAAAAATTTAATTTGAGATTCTCAGGTCTACATAAGATAAATCCATAAAAATAATCACTCTTGCTAGACAAATTTAAAAAATTCTATGAATGAATTTAACTTAATTTCCCAGCAAATATATCACAGCAGAAAAAAGAAAACAATTTAAAAATAAATTTTGATTCCATAAACTTTATTGTAAATTTACTTTTTAGTCATTCGGAGCGGAAACAGAAGCAGATCATTTAGCCGCAATTCTCCTTCTGTGGAAAGGAGTTCCTATTTCAGTATCGAAGTTAAAATCCATCAGATCACTAGGTAAGTTACGGATGGACACCAAGAGTGCTAATTCAGTCTCTTATCCACTCAAACATGTACCGAGCATTCTCAATGTGCTTATTTATAATTCTCTGACATAATTGCTTATTCTGATTACCTTCCACTAAAAATTCTACTTCTTATGGCTTACATTAGTGAGAGCACTCGATAATTCTAAATTGAGTAATATTAAACTTCCACATTTCTGGGGGAGGGGAATTTTCACTTATATTTTCTTTGCCTTGCCTTATTTATTTGCCTAATCTAATCCATTTCTATGAAATAAAAATGTAGGTAGAGGTAATGATAATGTAACACCATGGTTTTGGTACAGTTTAGCAGGGCCGTGGTAAGCAGGGATTGGAAGAGCAACGTACAAAGGGGGCTGATGCACGTTAAATCTGTAGTGGCCTCAAATGTCCTCACGTTGACGAGTGTAGAAGTTTGGAGAGTGATGTGCCAGCTCAGGAATGGCCTCTTCATCTGACCGTGATTCTAAATTACGTGTTGTCCTCGGACCCTTCCCTTAGGGATTGATCCCGGACGCGATATTCCACTTTGACTAACTCCCGGGCACTCGCGTCGCCAAGCTTGCCAAACCAGTCGAATTTTTAAGCTGTCTGTCGTTCCGCGGTAATCCCTCCCCCGTAAGTTGGCAACCCACGTCCTCATGCAACGCGCCCGTCTCGTACCGTCGACACTAGCGCGTCTATTGTTTGTTTGTTATCCAGAGGCTTGATTATCAATTATCATCGAAGATGGACACGTTTAAAGACAAATATTTAGGCGAGTTGAAGAAGGAATTCTTACTTGCATTAGACGAGTATAGTTGAAACGACGAAAAAAATCGTTTTTGATGTGCAATCCAAACCGAGAAGGAAATGAGATGTTTGGAAAGCTTCAGCTCACTAACCAACACGATGTCATATATATGTTTCAATGATATAACAACAAAATTTTTATTATTTGACTACTGTCACTTTTCTTGCCGGGGTGAGATTCGTAAATTAGTCTCCATAAAAACTTAATTAATTTCAGGCATTACGCCAGAAAAGATGTGACTGTTTATGGAATTCAAAACAAATATTGAGTTGAAGTGGTGTTGCACAAAAACGGGTTTAAAATACACATCGGATGAGCTCTTGACAAAATGTTACAGCAAAACATTAAATTCTCCGTAAACAAACAGCGCGCGATCACTGCGGTTCGCGAATAATCTCGTGAAACGCGAGGTTGGCATCAGGGATTGGCGTAGTTGCTAAATCCTTGGCGACGCGAGTGCCCGGGAGTTAGTCAATGTGGAATATCGCATCCCGGACAGTCACCAATGGGCTGTTGTGTTCCAGTTTGACGAAAAATAAAAAATATACAAAATACAGTTTGGCTAAAAGTTACCCTTGAGCATAACCTGACCATAAGATCTACCCATTGGAAAAGAGCATATTTACAAAAATATGGTGTTCAATTACGACTTCAGAATGACCATATATGCAAGTGAGCACATATTGAGGTGCTTTTTGAAGTTTTGATTAAGTCAAAAACTGAAAATAAAAATAATATAATTGGCTTCTTTCTTTGACTTATTTACTATTAACAAACAGGTTGAAGTGCATTAAGAAAGGGCTCTACAACGACAGAAACTTTTTCGTTTATCACTTCCTAGATTGTCTGCAGTCAGTAAGTCATCACCCGCGTAACAATTGGGATTAAGAGACTAAAAAAAAGCTTTCAACTCCCTTTTCAGCAATAACTAATCTGGCTGCTCTGTTGCAAGCCTTATTAAATAGATCAGATTAGTTACCTTCTAACACTCAGATTATCATGAAAATATCACTTATAGCTTACGATGCTCTTGAACTATCTGAAAAGGTCAGGTCGAGGGGCTGAAGTCAGTGGGAGGTATGAAGAAGAATGGTTGCTTCGTTCTCTGCATAACAAATATGACTGAACAGGTGTATGACTTCCGTGATTGTCCATCACCAACAGTTCCTGAATTTCATGGTGAGGGACTCGAGTGTTTAGTAAAATGTTCGAGCCAGATTGGGAACAGTTCTCTGTCCATCCACGCGCTCTTTGAAACGTTGCAAGACTTGAGGAGAAATTAGATGTTGGGGGAAATTGAACATTAATGTGGTATAGTGTCTCAGTACAATAGACTATTAGTCGCAGTGCTGGCACTCTTCGGAGTCACCCCTTTACAAGTCATAAGTGGTATAGTGACCGAATGCACTCGAGGCACACTGTTGCTTTTTTTGGCTCTGCCAGTTTGACCAAAAATATGGCCCTTGCTCCATAATACCCAAAAAACCAACCCAGCTTGTTAGGGCTCCTACTTGTTAATACTTAATTCAACTGATGATAATCTGATGCCACTCTTGTTCAAAATTCAGAAATCGCAACTAAAGACCTTTATTTGACAAGCTTAAGTAAACTCTCAAAGTAAGAATTTTCAATGAATTTATAGTAAACTAACCATTGCGTTGCCCGTCTGATAATCTGATGCCACTCTTGTTCAAAATTCAGAAATCGCAACTAAAGACCTTTATTTGACAAGCTTAAGTAAACTCTCAAAGTAAGAATTTTCAATGAATTTATAGTAAACTAACCATTGCGTTGCCCGTACCCTTCGCAAACCAACACCACGGGCAACACTGTGATGTAAGGTATTAAATCTGGCGTAAAATTTTCCGCAGATTTCAAATCCGTTGACATTTTCAATCTGTCTTTAACGATTCCAATCTTTCGAAAAAAAAATTAAACAATGCCAACAAAATTGGTTTTTTTGTTCTCCTTCGTTGAAATCGAAGAGGGAAGGAAATGTAATCTGTTTTGTTTTATTAGCGAAATGAAGGAAATGCAATCTGTTTATTTTTGGAAAGTAAAAGTTGATGTAACGTCACAATCTCTTGCGAAAATATAAGATATATTCAAATTAAAAATTATTTATTTAAAGAAAATCATATTTTCAGGCAACGTTCTAATGTGAAATTTTCAGCAGATTTCAAATCCGTTGAAATTTTTACTCTATCTTTAATGGCATAGGAGATAGAATAAAGAACTAAGTAACTCCAGTTAAAAGATTATTTATTTTTTATCGTCTGCTGGAAAATTATTCATCCCGGCAAAATCAAAAAGGAAAAAATAAATTTAGAATCTGTGATATTTATTCTATGTTGTTGCATTCAATGATTCAATATCATTAAATTCATTTTAAAATGTTCTAGATTGAATTTTTAAATTCGCCATGACCCAAAAATTGCAAAAAAATCAGACTACCTGTGTGCCAAATCCCATTACTGTAAATGCCATAGATTCGTCAGGACTTTGAGTGCAATATGAATAGGACTTGTTACATAACACAATATTTAGTTTACATTTTGAAAATTTTAAACTAGGCATAATATGTAATGGTAATCCGTGTGTAAAATTATTTGAAGTATTTTTGTGATAGATTTTTTTTTTTGCAGATAAAATGGAAAAAGAATTATGCATCTCTTGAAAACTATTTTATTTTGTAAGTCATCTGTATTTTTGTTCATTCATCAGAGAACTTTCTGTGTATTAATAAATATTAAAATTTCATCCTTATTTTATTGACTTTTTTATACATAAAAATGTTTTAAATAGTATGCATACATTCTATACAACATAAAAGTGAATAACAGAGCTCGATAGCAATGCAAGGCGAGCTAAACAGAGATTTCGTAGTTCATTTCGTACAGGCTCTTTCGATCATCTTGTTCGAGGTTAGAAGACAGGGGTTTGTTTTGGGATACGCATTGTCTCGCATGGGGATCGGCCTTTGCGCCACTTTTATCGTACATCTCTGTGAGTTCGAGGGCTTTTACGATGGACACTGGTCTCTTGGGGTAAGGCTTAACGGGAGACGCTTCCAGAGGCGGAGTTTTGGGTCCCGAGGCTCGCCTACTCTGAGGTGAAGCAGTAGTTCGACGTGAGGACGTGGGAGCACCACTGGAGCGCATGACATGCACCACCTGGACATCGGAACTGTGTTGCAACCGACGAGCCCTTTCGTCCCAAGGTCTTCCGCAGTCTGCCAACTCTTGAATATTGTCAGCAGTGTGATTGGCCCTTGCTTCATAATTGCCATTCACTCTGTCAGCAGCAGCACGAGCGAGCTCGCTCTCTGAGGCAAATTTTCTATTTGGGCTTATGCTCCGAGCGCTCGATCGAGCAGTCCGACTCGTTCCATGATAGCCGTAGTAATGAGGAGTGGGCGGTCCTCTACGAGATCCTCCTAGATGCCGCTTGACAGCTGCAGGTGATTGGCCGGGTGTCAGTGAGGCGGGCGAACCTGGGCTCGACCTACGCGAAGGCGACTGCTGCCGATTACGGCTGCCCTCTGCACCCACGACTGGGCTAGTCAGGCTTCGAGGAGGTGTCCGTGTCGAGCGTGGACTGTTCACGACAGCCCAGGGTAAACCTTCTGGCGATCGTGGCATGGACTGCATGCAGCGATCATCCATCGGTATAGAGGCTCTAGGAGCTCGAGGAGTAGGTGGTCCTGCACTGCCATAAGGGGACCAGGGCTTGTTCTGGGGAACAATGAATACAGGGCGGCTGCATTCCGAAGGAGAAAAGAAATTAGTCTTTGATCCGTGACGAGGTATCGGAGGCGAAGGTTCACAATCTCGAGACTGGCTTTGGTTGTGATCATTGGAGTCTATTATTGCATCCATATCAGACAAATCACCTGCTCCCTGAGACATCTAAAAGGCACAGAAATTTATCAGTAAATAGTTCTGAATTTAGTAATATACATAAAATAGTTCATTAAGTACTGTTACTACAGTAATTACAAACCCTCAAAATTTTACACTACAGCTCACATAGCTATAGTGAGGATTCATTTAACAAATGTAATCTGATTTCTTTTTAAATAAAAAGTAATGCTTTGCTAAATTGTATGTACAAATGACAACAAATTGTTAGGTTTGGGTTTTATAGCACTAGATGTATATTTTATCGTCTAGCAGGAAAATCATTCCTCCACGCAAAATCGAAGCGGAAACGAAAAAATAATTTTCTCTGCGTTCTGTCGGATGAAAAAAACTTGGCATGATTCCAAAGGCTGACAGCAAGGTCATGTGGGTAGAAAAAGTGCAGATTCAAGTGTTTCTTCTTTTCTCCGGAAGAAATGCGTTTGAAGAACCAGGTAGAGAATAAAACTATTAAATTCATTTTAAAATCTTTTAGATTGAATTTTAAAATTCGCTGTGTTTAAAAAATTGCACAAAATTTGGACTACCTGTTTGCCAAATCTCCTTGCTGTAAGTACCATAGAATCATCAGGATTTTGCAGCCACGAAAAAACAGACAAGACAAACACTTCCTTTTATAATATTAGAGATAAATATAAAAATTAATATATAAGACACACAAATCTGGAGCACCATAAGTCTTTGTCAAGTCAAGCAATTGTATTTCAAAGTTCGCAGTGTCGATATGAAACAGAGAAACATTCAATTCCTTCACATTGGCATTAAGAGGATTTGTGATAAAAGCTAGTTGCTTTATCATTTCTGAAATCCTGAAACTTTTGAAGAAAAGAGTCTCACCCTGTTTAAAACTGCCATCTTGAAATAATCTTTGTTTTCTCGGCGATATCAAGCCAAGTTTGGGATAAGAACTAAAAGTTTCCTTCTAAGTATTCAGCAAACAGAATCAATGTCTTTTGAAACATTGTAAAAGCAGTATTTCCCTTGCACTGTAATCTATGGTTGAGTTGTGATGTAACGTCAACCATCAACTACAATTCTTTCAACCACTGATCTGTAAATTCTGAATATTGAACACCCTTGTTGTCGAGGGATAGTTTGATTTTATTTAAGAATGCAAAGCGCTTTAACAAATATCTTCTGGAAAGCTATCGAACCCTGTAGTACTGGAGACAATCTCAATTACTCGCTTTCAATTTCAATTAACTCTTTAAATTGTAAATGGTACTATAGTAAAGTTGGGATATCTTAATTACCAATTCCATAATATTAGTGATATAGTCGGGAAAATGCTTGTGCATATACTGTAATAACTACACAATTAATATATCTTTGAAAATTGAAACAAAACCCTTTTTTGTTTGAGTCATATCGACATTTTATTGAGTAGGATATTTTTTTCCATGCAATGACGGCAACAAATGTAAACACCATGTGAATAAAATCCTCTAAAAATTTTAGAAATGGAGCAATAATAGTTTTATTTTCAATTTCATTTCAGAGCCACATCCACAAAAAGCCAAAGAAAAAAAAATGGTTTGTTTTCTGTTACTTGACCATCCCTAAAATTACAAAAACAATTCAGACCCTAAAGTTTTTTTTTAGACTTTTTTCAAATTTAATTTAATTTTTTAAAAAGCTACATTTGTTAAAACGATTTATTGATTATGATGTCACAGCAATCGTAATCGATTAATAATTGTTAAGAGCTGGTTGAACTGGTTTCCTTAAGGCTCGAACACACGACGCCAGTAATTTAGTCGAGTAGCGAGTGAATAAGCAGTTAAACCTGAAGAAAAATTACAAAAACCCAATTTGGGTAAATACCCGAGTATATACCCAGGATATTGACCTGCAAAAAAAAATATACCTAGGTATTTTACAACACTGATCACACATCTCATCAATTTTAAATTTAACATTTATACTCGAGATATTATTTCCTTTTGCGTATTTGTTAAAAATATTTAGGGGGGGAAAAAAAAAAACTATTTCCTACCTACCTTAATGGCACAGAAAACAAACCTTTTTTTTTATTTGGCCTAACCAAAGAGCCACACGTGGCTTGCAACCTGCAGTTCTCCGACCTTTCCAATTTAATGCGGTTCTTAAAAGTAGTCTAGACATGTCTTACGTCAAGTTTACTGCACAATACTATAAATAGGCGAAAAGACTAAGTCCCTATTAGATTGCTATCGAATTGTGGAAAGAGCACTCGTCAGTTTGATTCACTGCATGCAAAATGCTTAACAATTTTAGTTCTTATTCAGAGCTTATTGGTTATGTACAAAGGATATTATTTTTATTCTAATAAGTGTGGTTTTCAAGAGAGTATTTTTTCCCCAAAAAATTCTTGTTTCTTTAAATTTTGCACTAATAAAAAATTGTAAACAGTTTTGGCTTAATGCTAATTGCATGTAAGCGGTATGTTAAGATAATTTTTCAGAGGGTGTGCCAAACAAAAATGTCTTTAAAAAGATGGTTTTAAGTAAAAAAAGTTCAGGAAACTGGCATACACACAATAATACATCATTTAAAAAATAGATTTTGAATGACAGTTGCGATTAGCTTAAATAGAATAAAGAGCATACAACATGAAAATCAAATAGCGCTTTTGACTGAAGTTTGTTTTATTATATTTCAAGAAACTTAACAGAACTTAAAAGTCCGTAGAGGCTTCAAAAATAAAGTTTACTTACCAATGACCTACAAAAGATGAAGACTTACTTTCTCAAACTAATCACACAATATTCACTACCAAAACAGCTATATTATTACTAGAACAATTGTACCAAAAAACTTAATTTGTTAAAAGCAGGGATGTTTAAAGAAGCTATTCAACATTTCATGAGTTGCTCAGATATTGCAGGATTGCAATTCATCAGCATATTTAGAGTAATTTAACAAACAATAGCATTAATGCAGCAGTTTTACATAGAATGAACTTTTAATATCTATACACATTTATATTATAATGAAAAAGATTCAGCTATTCAGCAATGCTATGCACATATAACTTGAGATAATGAAAACTTACTAACCAGTAATTCAATTTTCTTGAAATATTAATTGAGTAAGTTACTGTGTATCTGCACCTATTTCTACATGCAATACTACTCTTGCTCATGCAACAGCAAGTTAAATCGTGCAGTATAACCATATAATCAATCCAATTCTACTGAATATGTAAATTTTGCATAGGACAAATTCCAATTGTTAATAAAACTCTTTGGATCTTATTCTAAAAACTTGCAGGGTACTGATGTGTAGGCGAATTTTGTGATTACATTTGTTGTTTTTAATCTCAAATCGTTTTTGTTCTCAATATTTTTAATGTCCTAAATGTCCTTATTTGGTAAATTTTTAGAATTGATAACTAATTTTTATTCTAAATATTTTTATTTATGGAAGCCTTTGTCACCTTTAAAATTTTGACTTACATGGGTAGCCCGGGAAAATGCAAGTTTAATAATATTGCTTTTCAATTGGAAAAGTATTGTACATAAAATACTTTAAATGAATTGCGTTAAAAAATAACTCAAAACGTAGTAAACCAATATATCTAGAAAAATATTCATAATCTAGCCTTATCAATGGTTTCCGTGCTATTCTATGTTGCTTAATGAAGGTATGTAAAAAAATTCAGAATGTCACAAATAGAATTACAAGCAGGTTTTCACAGTTGGTAGCAAATACATTCTGTAGCAAATTAAAAATTATTACTGTTTCATATTGCATTATAATTTTATATTAAGAAAGGTAGAATAAAAAGAGAAAATGTATTTTTATTGTTAGTTGCATTGATAATATGTAATTTAAGAAATCAATTAATGTATCTTATTTGAACTGTTTGAAGTTGTTTCTGCGCGTGGGTTTGGGATCTCTAAAGAAGGAAAATATGCAGAATATGGCAAATGACACTTCATATCGTTTTAACTATAATACACCGACTGGTAAATTAAAAAACTAAATTTTGGTCAAAAAATAAATAAGCAATGAAATTATTTTTAAAAATACAACTGCGTAAAACTAAAAGCTGAAAACAGTTCTATTAAAAATTGCTTGTGTTTACCTTTTCAATTTAGATGAATTTAAATAATTTCTGAAAATCAGAAAGGGTGCATTAGAAAGTAAAATTTTTCAACACAAATAACTAATACATAAAAAGTTACGATTTTTAAGTTAAAATGTGCAACAAAGAGTAGTAAATTCATTCACTATTTCATATGTAACACTTTTGAAATTGGTTTACTCTGAAATAAATTATAGAAGAATGAACAAGTGCTAGGTGTAGTTGATGTCCAAGGTTAATGGAACATTAACAGGTTGTCCATTCCCCTATAACTCCCATGATCAGGATTCTGCGAGCTGCAACGAGTTTGCAAGTTTAAAGTCTAACACATATTTTAAAGTACTACCAGTTATTTTACTGTAAGATGCTTAGTAAAGGTTTTTATGAAGCTCCTTCTGCCTTCATAACTTGGGATCAAGTGGTCTGCTTTTGCAAATGTCTATGGTTATAAATATTAATGGCAAATTGAAAACAGTTTGTTTTCAAATGATTTATAAATGATGAAATTTATCAACCAGTCTAAAAATCAGAAAGGGTGCACATAACAACTTTATTATTAAGTCTGATATAGGAGGTAAGGTACCAACAGAGATTTGCAGAAGTAATTCCAGGTGAACAAAAATTAAACTTTGTTTAACCACCTGTTTGACGAAAGCCCCAATACTTATTTTATCTTGATGCTCCACGTTTATTTTAACCTTTGCACTCCCAGTAAATTGATAAAAGTTTAAAGAAATCAGAAGAAAAAAAACTTCAGTGGTTCTAATTCAATCTAGCTGAAATGACTGCATTGATTATCATTTTATAAAGGTACAGTACTAGGTACCTAGTTTATTCGTTGTTATTGGTGCTATTTGTTGTAAAAATACAGAATGGACCTGCAATAACTGAGATGTAAAATGGAAATCACTTAATTTCCTAAGTATATAACGAAGGTGTCAGCAAACTAACCTCTTGTAAATTTCAAAACCTCTTGTAAATTTCAAACGGTACGTCACAAATCTTAAGTTCTTTAACTCCAACCAATAAGGTTAAGATTAGAATTGTTTTGCATATGTTAGCATATGTTTTGGAATCCTCTTATATATTCTTTTTAAAGGATTGCTAATTGTAAACTTATTACTGAATACATAAATGATTTTGAGTTTTCAAAGTTTAAGCTCCATGGATTAAAAAAAAATTCTATCTTTTCAACTTAGCAATATATGACTAAATCTCATATTAGCTATGTATTGGAAATTATTGCTCTAGAAACTAAATTTTCCAATGAGCAATATTGTAGCTCACTTTTCCTGCATCTACTTTTTATAGTTTTGGAAATATTTAAAGTGAGGCTGAAGAATGTAGAGAAAGCTCACTCAGGAAAACTTTTTAGGTTTTTAAAAATTAGTTTAAAATATTACGATTGAAACATTTGAACGAAGTCGTACTTATATTTCTGAAAACAAGTAACATTTTGTCACTTTTGCCTGTTTGGATATAGAAAACTGTTTACATTTTTTTCTTTACTCTCCTATAATTCCCTTAATCACGGTTTACGGAGAACAAGAATTGGCATTCAAATGTATAGTAAAAAAAGGAAATAATTTTCAAGCGTAAAAATTTTGATGACAGCAGAAACAAAGACAATAAATGAAAATAAATATTTAAGACTGGATATTCAGAATATTTTATGAAGTACTTCACTTAGTTAATACAAATACAAATATTGACGACCAGCTACAGGCTCAAGCCCAACAAGGCTGGTCCTTTGTTTATGAATTCTCCAATTCCCACTGACTATCCAATTGTGTCTTAAATTCGTACACTCCCTTTGAATTAACTATATTTTCTGGCAACGCGTTCCAACTGTCTATTACCCTATTAAAGTAGTAGTTTTTCCTTAAATCCCGATTAAAATGTGTCTTATTCCAATTTATACCCATGACCCCTTGTTCTGTTATCCCTATTGAAATTTAAGCCCTCTGTGTCCCCTTGTTTTACAAACTTGAAAAGCTGAATCAAATCCCCCCTTCTTCTTATTCTTTCCAGTGTATACATGTTTAGCTTACTTAAACGTTCATTATAGTCGAAATTTGCTAGCCCCTTTATTATTTTTGTAGCTCTGTGCTGAACCCTTTCAATTGATTCTATGTCCTTTCTCATATATGGAGCCCAGAATTGTACAGCATATTCTAGATGTGGTCTTACTAAACCCTTATATAACGGCAAGATTATATTCTTATCCCTTGAAGTTAGTCTTTTTAATATACCCCAGTAACCTAATAGCCTTTTTACCTGCAGCTGAACATTGATGACCCATTTTAAAATCCCTGTGAATTATCACCCCAAGATCCTTGACTGTTTCTCCCTCCTTTACCTTTACTCCCTGCAGACAGTACTCGGATCCACTGTTCCTGTAACCCATATGCAGAACTTGACATTTCCCTACATTAAATGACATACCCCATGTTACAGCCCATTCGGATATCTTATCAAAATCCCCTTGTAAATTTTCTATCTGTAACTTGGTATCCACTGTCCCCCATATTTTTAAGTCATCTGCAAATATACTGATTCTATTCTTGATCCCCTGACCTATATCATCTATGAAAATTATAAATAAAATTGGTCCCAAAACTGATCCCAGAGGCACCCCACTTATAACTTCTGTCCACTGTGAATAATTTCCTTTTACCTGCACTCTCTGCTTTCTACCCAATAACCAATTCTTTATCCATATTAATGCTTTTCCCTGAATCCCCAGCCTTTCCAATTTAAACAGTAATGCCTCATGAGGTACTTTATCAAAAGCCTTTTGAAAATCTATGTACATGATATCCACACTGCTCTTATTATCCAGCTCCTCAGTAATTTTTTCGTAGAACTTCAAAAGGTTTGTAGAGCACGACCTGCCCTTCCTGAACCCATACTGATTCTCTGATGATTAAGAAATTAATGGTCCATGGAAATGTTTTAAAGGTTCGTGAAGTGCAAAAAAGTGTTTCAATTGACCTAGTAAAACTCAAAACATTATGTACTTTACATGGTACTGTAGTT
The DNA here is from genome assembly GCA_947359465.1 of Metellina segmentata. Taxonomy (NCBI): domain Eukaryota; kingdom Metazoa; phylum Arthropoda; class Arachnida; order Araneae; family Tetragnathidae; genus Metellina; species Metellina segmentata. Next base: position 16,945,916 of record OX375878.1, on the reverse strand, counting down.
TTGCCTGTGATCAGTATTGGGTCATCCAGTGACACCACATAGCTAAGAAAACAGCAACCACTTTTACACCGGAATGCCCAACCTTCTCCCTATACTTTTACTCTATAAACTTTGGTTAGGGTCAAGCATTGCAGTGGAATAAGGGTTAAAAGCTTTGTGTGTAATCAACCAATACTCTCCACAATCCTAAACATAGAACAACTTTATATCAAAACCAGTAGTCAAAATAAGCTTTATAAAAAACTACACACTTTCTAGAATATTGGAATACGTACATTAAACGGGTATTCTATAGTAACATTTGTTACGCAACTGTATTTGAAATCCACAATGTTCCAGCTTTGTGCGAAATTAATTCAAAACTAATAAATATTTTCAACTCAATCATTTGATTACCACACATGCTACATAAAGAATTAGAAATAGAAATCATAAAAACAAAAAACTACTTCTGAACTATTCACCCTTTTAGAATTGATTGTATCAGTAGCCAATTTTTAATTCCTCACCTTATTATAGGCAGAGCTTGTAGAGCGTGCAGAATTACTGTTATCCATGTAAATCTTGACATGATTATCACCCATTTGAGCAGACACCAAAGGAGCTGCAACTGAAAGTTGCTTCTTCTGTTTCTTTGGTGGTTTAGGCCTGCATTAGTAAAAACAGTGTTTAAATATCTTTCTTAAGTATACTGAAATAGATATGACACTCCTAAAGAACATTAAATAGAATTTAAAAAAAGCCAAAATGTGGAATGACAAATTAATATATATACAAGCAATTCTGTTTTTACACAATAAATATGTTTTCGATGAAAAGACATTGTATCTATTGGAAAATTACGTTAAGACTGGTTCCGGATTTAAAAAATCAGTAAAAATAATTTTAAAAAACATGAAAATATTTATTTTAAGTTTATTATTTTATTTCAACAAAATACCCAATAAAAATGTATTAAGTAAATTTGCATTTGAAATGAAAAAAATTCTTCACAAACAAAAAATGTTTTACTTATAACACGATTTTATTCATTTTCACTTTCTGACAATAAACAGCACATGCATACGACTGGAATATCGCTGCTTTCACTAGAAATGCTGTGTGGACATAGTCTCCTTCCTCTATTACTGAATTTATTTCCATGATCTCTTGAGTAAAATTAGCACGAATCTCCTCAGTTGGTGATATTTTACCGGTTTTACGAACGAATTCAGTTATTAATCGTTGTGTTCGTGTTTTGTAGGCAGTTATATAATTCTCTGTAAGAGACTGTCAAAACTTCAGTTCACGTTGAAACTTCCCAGTATATTCCTCATAAGGTATGTCCACACTTGTGCGCTTTTACTTGCGCTTAAGTGCATGCCTTGACGCAAGGGACGCATGCAACAAGGCATGCCCGAGATGAGTCAGAAGTAGCAGTTTTTCATGGTGCACAGCGTAGCGTAAGGAGTTCCAACACAGCCTTAAATCTTTGTGCGCTTCAACTTTCAATTTGCAGTGTTCGGGGGAACCGAAGTTGTTGTGTTTGGGGGTTTTTTTAGTGTTATCATGAATAACGAACAAACTCTTGAATTTATAGATTACAGGTCTTATGAGCATTTGTGGAACATTCACTGTAAATCTTAAACGAAAAAAAATTAAACACGTCATGATTAATAAATAAATTAATAATGTAATAATAAATTTTAAATCAAATTAAAAACGTCATTTATTTAAAACTTGTAAAGAGCATTTATTAAATTTCCTTAGCGAAATAACAACACAAGAGCCTTTAACTTTATTATGAATGCATCTATATATATATAAATCTCTTATGTGGCACGCAAAAAAGACGTTATTTGTAATCGCGTTTTGGCAACACTGTACAATTGTTTGTTTATCGCGAAGTCTCGCGCATCGATTGAATTTATAGCGTTATCGGATGAAATTTTATTGAAAAAAAAAATAAAGGAAATTTTAATGAGCTGTTTCAGTTAGTTTATAATAGAAAACGGAGGATCTTTTCAGGTCCATTAAAAAAACTGTCCTTTTCAGGGCCAACAATTATAGTTCAACAAGACGCTTGCACTACAACTTTCGGCAACAAACTCAATGAAAAAGTGTGGGTCGTTTGAGTGCTGGGAAAATGTACACACAAACAACATGCTGGGTATTCAATTTCCAAATCAGCGCTCACATTTCAAGTCAAAATTTGCTCAACGTTTTCATTTGAATTCTGATTCTAGAGGTACTATCTTTTCTGAAAAACAGCAACATATTTAGATTTGAAAAATATGTTTTTGGTACATCATATTTTGTAAACAATTCCTTCTGCTAGGACACATGTCTTCATTGAGGCGAGCGAAGCGAGCATAGGTTCGCACAGCGAAACAATGAGGATTGCGAAGCAATCCTTCAGGGGTTGGGGAGCGTTAGCGAGCAGGGGGCAGGCCCCCCTAGTTTAGAATATTTCTGTTCAAATAATTGTCTGTTGAAACACCACATGAGTTAATCTTTTTTTGATTGTGTATAGGTGTTCATTAAACATATTTTATGAAATGAATTAAAAACTGACAAATTAAGCTTTTTTGTATACCAGTGTAATATTAACATAGTGTTGAATCCATTAAAGTTTTCTTAGTTATGGTGCAGTTTCTTAAGATGTATAAGGATGAATAAGAAACAAATTTATTTTTAAGCCGGCAAGGATAAATATGATAAATGTACTTCGTTTAAACACTTACTTATCATTTAATTATTAAAATAATTATTTGTAAACTAAAAGTCATCTAAGTTCATAAGCATAGATTATATGCAAATATTATTATTCATATTTAACTCAAATATTTATAAGTACTTACATGTAACGAAATGCACAGCTAGGTTTTATCTTCTGATTTCAGCAGTAAAATTTTGAAATCCAGCGGAAAATTTTTTAATTGGTAACGACGATTATTTACAACTGTTTTGTAACCACTTTATACATTGTGTTTCGAATTTATTTTTATTGGTTCCACAACACACATAAGGTCTAAATAACCATATCTATTGGTCGAATAAATAACAGGAAAGATATAAATTATTATTAAATTTTAATAATGATCAGCAGGTAGGAAAAAGGTAAAATCAAATTGAACAGTAAAAACAAGAATTTAATCAACTAGCAAAGGAAGGCATACATGTTAGCTGCATCCAAGGAGAGACATAAATACTCTGACCAGAGATCGAATAAAACAACGGCGCAAATTCATGCCTTCCTCCTTTTTTCTAACAACTCATTAACGGGGGAAATATCGTTCCAATTTTAAGCAGATTCAGCTAGTATTTGCTGTGAGCAACAGGAAACGTGCAAACGATTCCAGCGAAATAAATCAAAGAAAATATAAACATCGCGTTTGAACGTTTGCTCTAACAAAAAAATAATAATAAATTTTAACGTAAATAAATCCCCATTATGCGTTTTTAAATATTCTTTCATCTAAATCGCTCGCCTTGATTTTCTATGTTTATTTACTTGCCTGATCACAAATTATGCCGCACTGATTTAACGTCCAGAAACAGTCTAACAGAATAGCATAATCGTCATCCATCTTGAAACTGAAGTGAGGCACAAGTGTGAACAGGTGAAGGGCATGCAATAAGGCATGAGTTGACGCATGTTGAATTGAAGGATGAATTGAACGTTGAAAGACAAGTTGAAAATGAAAGCACACAAGTGTGGACATACCTATTAGTGTGTTTAATATAGAAATGATACTACTATGCCACAAATATTTTTTTTTTTCTTCTTAGAATTAAGGCAAAAAATTTTTAGAAATTGGCTTGGCTCGGTTGTGTTGAATAAAAATGACTCGGGTAAAAAGATAATTAAATGTTCATTTTGAATTTGTGTAAAAACACAATTAGGTATATATATATATATTGATGTTCAGCAGATTTTTGGGGAACTGAAATTATTCTTTATACTGCTGAGGTATTTAACGACTACCAAATCAGAGTAGAAGCATATAATTCTCAATATACTGGAAAATATAAAAATAAATATTTTGCAGTCAAAACATATCAAAAGAGTAATATTAAAAATAATTTCAAAATAGCCTCAATTAGCCTTGTCTTTGTTGGTTGAATTATTATTATTTTTTTAATACTTTTTATGACCATTGCTTTGATAGTATTAGATTGTAGCTTAAAAAGTCATCAAAAGCATTTTTCCTTTAATTTATTTTTAATATTTAGCAGGACAGAAGAAGCTACCAACCTACAAGCAATTTTCCCCCACACTTAAATTTAATCATGATACTGATTTAGGTATATCATACAAAACTTGAAAAACAAAGAATCTGAGAAATATGTAAACAATTTTTAATGTTTGGAAATATCATTTATTTAAAACAACAGGCATTGCCTTCTACCAGTTACATGTGGTGTAATTGATGAACTTGGTAGTCAAACTTTTTATAGAGATAGGCAAAAATGTGTTTTTTTTTTTTTAAACATTAGGTCTTAATGGTTATAGCTCCAACTTGTAAGATTGCTAAAAACTGTGTTAACAGTTAATAACTAAAAGTTAGTAAATAAGTAAGTTATTATAAATGATTAAAAATTGATGTTAAGGGTATATTTAAAGATTTAATTGCTTATATTATTCTTTTAAAATTGTTAACTAATTTTAATTAACATTTATCAGTCAAGAACAAACCTTCCTTTCAGAAAGGTTCTTTTCTGGCATCAAACATGAAATGATAGGTCCTGATTAATTACAAATTATCTTGATCTACAAATAGCAGCTTTGAAATGGCATTGATCCCTGAAATGGACAACAAATTTAGCATTGAATACCTCTGGATATAACGACAGTACATGCACAAATTCTCAGACTAATTTGGCAATGGAGAATCAGTTTAAAGTATCACAACTTGATGTCGTCATAAAAAAATCTTGTTGTCTGAAATTTGATATGAAGATGTCCCCTATTGTGCATATGAATTTGTAGAAGATACAATTCTATATTAAATGGTACATCTGAATATGCTCTATGAAAAATGCCCAAAAGGGTGGGTTTGTTTTATTTTTCTCCCTCTAAAGGTATTCTGAATGGTGGGAGAAACTTTTTAATGAAACAAAGTAACCCTGTGTAGATTTTAAACACTGCAATAACTTAATAAACAGTAAACAATCAGTATAGGAACATAACCATTGATCCTGAAATCTTTAATTATTAGTGGATAAAAGTATTCACCTGGGATAATGTGGTCCACAAAGAGTGAAGCAGATGTTCTTCCGACATCCTCTCGAGAAAGGGTTATAACCACCTTGAAATTTTCCAGTCACCTAGTGAAAAAAAAATCTCACTTAAGTTTAAAATATTCCAAAAATAAACAATTTGCTTTCATGAATCACAAAATCAATAATCAGAAGTATTACATTTAAAGAGGAAAAGTAATTATCTTTATTTAAAAATATCCAACTGTAAATTTTTTTTTAAACGTGACAGCAAATATTAATTACCTGCTGAAATATTTATTTATATTTATTATTTTATCATTTTAATTTTTATTTTACCAAGAACAGTATTTTCCAAACTACACAGGTTTTATTGTCTAACAAATTTAAAAATTATATTTTAAAAAATCTGGAACAAATTTGAATGATAAAAGTTTTACAGCAGGTTTCACAAAACATAAAAAAATTTATACTTTTTGCTATAGTAAATCAACGAATCATAAAGTGTCATGATACAGCTAATACAACACCATGAAGAAAGCATACAATAGCCTTGAAATTTGCAGAATATGTAGATTGTGGAAGGCAGCATATATGCAAATCATGTGCACCAGTAAAATCAGGGCTATTTTGGATTGTACTCTCAACATCTAAGAATTAAGAGTGTTACATAACAAACTGTGTCAGTACAAACAATTCAATATTGTCTGCAGCATATGTAGTTTGTAATTATTTATTGAAAAAATGGGTGTCAAATGCAATCAAACAGCAGCATGGGTGATTTTATAGGGAAAAAAATCACCAAAACTGCTTAAGTCATGAAAATTCACAAAACAGTTTTATTGGGAGATGTTCTTATGAAAAGTTGTCAGCATTCAAGGTTGAAAACTTGTAGCAAAAGGTCGGTTTTAGGTGTTTGCAGCAAACCTGTAGCAAAAATTACACTAAATATACACCTAATATAGCTCTAAGAAAAAGCAATCCTGACTTTTGCAATTCTTTTCTGAGTGGCTTCAATCTTCCTCTGCAAATATTTGAGATCGTACAAGTACCAATTTAAATCTTATTGCAATAATTAAGATTAAAATTTAGTATAACTGAACAAACCAAAATGGTTGTGTATATGCTATTAGAACCTATATGCACACCTATATGGTTGTGTAAAAATGCTATATTAGAAACTCATATTCTTTAAAAAATTATTTAATCATATAGCATAAAAGTTGACAGTTGCTCAAAGGCCTTACTTTCTGAATCCATGAAAGATTATCCACAAGTGATTCCCCTCCTGTTATTAACAGTAAACATAACCATTTCATATTTTGTTCTTGGTTACTTAATCAGAACTATTTAACATAAATCAGATATGATTAAAAGCAATTACCTGTTCATTAGTTGTTCTGCCTCTTGATACAAGGATAACATGAAAACCATAAAGTCCTAAAATGGGGATGAACAGCAATGTGACAATGACTATAATTACTAGACTGGATGGGAGTTAAGGATATAAAACAGAGAAATGATAGAAATTCATAAAATTACCTTATCTTATTTAATTTTTTTAACACATGCATAGAATGTAATGAAAATCTGGCCTTTTTGAATTTTTATATTTTACAATCATAAGCTGAAAAGGATACGTAACAATAGTGTCTCTATGCTGAAGGTCCTCGCGATGTTTGAGAATGTATAAAATGCAAAAGCTGAATATAGTTATCATATGTACACAAAGAAATGACAAAAACATGAAAAAATAACGATAATTTCTACGTCCGACGCAGTTATTAATCCATGGACAGTGGTGATCAAATGTCTAGAAAAGAAAGAACAAATTAGAAATTTAATTGCATTACTATTCCTAAAAAGATAAAATATTGTGAATGAAATTTTTAGACTCTCTTCAGAGCATACAAGTCAAAAGTATAAGGCCGGGATATTAGACTGAAATACACAAGTAGAAAGCAGTTCCAATAATAAATCATGATTCAAGTTATTAGTACTTTTATGATATTGTAACAAAAAGCAGTGTTTTCAACTTTTTCAGGTAATACACATCAAACCCTTATATTTACTGCTTTACATTAATTTGTTTACAAAAATTAATTTTAAATTAAAAATTAAAATCTTAAAAACAATTCTTTAGAACAGCCCAGAAAACTGATTCAGTAGACACATTTGTCATTTCAAATTGAAGAAGCTTTTCATAATGCAACAAAATAGAATTAAAAATTTACTTTACAAGAAAAAAATTTATAAACTTGCATTCTTTCTTTAAATTTTTATAATTATAGGGCATGATACAAAATGAATATTTTGCTTTCGAAAGATGTTTGCAAGTAGGTTCGTTTTACTTGAGCTGTCTTCTGCAGAGTTTGGAAACTAAGCTAGGAAGTGAGGGGCATCTAGTATTAGTCTCTAACATACTGAAAATAAATTATTTGGGTTTTATGGCACAAGGTTGAAATAGAAAGGCAGAATTAACCACAAACACAGTACTGATTGGCCACATATGTATAAAACTCAGCCTCTGCTAATAAACTAACTTGCAAGTGACCAAGGGCCCTCAATCACTGAAGTCTCCCTCAAAATGCAAGTTAAATATTTCCAATAAGAAACCAAATAAGTCTTTCTATATTAAAAAAAGTTACCATTGCTTCTGCCTTCACCCCAGGATTGAATTCTAGCTTTTTTCGCTCCATTCTTAGACGGTTTCACGAGAAAATAGATCAGAAAATTACAAAATGGACATGGTTTGTTCAAAATTGTACAGGGAACAAGACGAAGATTTATTTTGAGATGCAGCTATTAGTTTAGGTTTTATTAAGTGTAAAAAATGAAAAAGCGAAATTTCTTATGCAAGTGAGCTAAAGATGTAAAAATTTTCAGTATTCAGCCATGATTTTTTTAGAGTACTACTAAATGTGAATTTTTACATGACGCTAGTTTTTTTTCTTAGAAATTTCAATTTCGTTCCTGATAATATCTTTTTAATTTGGGAAAAATCAGCACATTTATTGACTTTTTTTTTTTAACATTGTCATATCTATATCTTATTACCATTAGTTTTTAAATTTGAAACGTTAGAATGTACTCTTTTTTACAGTACAATTATTTTTGAAATTGGGTAATAAAAAAAATTGGATGCAATCAAAAGTTAATCATACAAATTTCTGAATATTGGGAAATTTTCGTTACTTTTTGTTAAAACTGTCATATCTATAGCTTAATACTATTATTTTTTTAAATCTGAAAACATTAATGAAAACTTTAGAATGTACTCTTTCTTATGGTATTATTTTTTAAATTGGTTTATAAATAAAGTCGATGCAATTAAAAGTTGGTCATACAAATTTCTAAACTTTTAGATAGTAATTTCCGACAAAAAAAAAAAAAAAAACGAAAACTATACAAAACTATTATTTTTTAAATTGATCTATAAACATATTCGATGGGATGACAAGTATAATTTAGCAAAGGTGCAAAAATTGTCGATTGCACAGACTTGGTCGCTGGGACATCATATGGCACTGAGAGTGCAATACTGAATACGTGAATTATTAAAAGTTTCATCACGCAGGACAAAGGACTATTTTTTTTTCGTATTTTTGTTTGTTACTGCTTAATTTGGTGTAGTTAATCATAACTTTCTTGCTTTCTTGTCTTGCTGAAGACTTAATAGGGAACATGATGGAGAAGGTTTTTTACTGATGCGACTATTAATTTAGGGTGCATTAAGTGTTCAAGTAAAAAAAAAGCGAAAGGAGTGTTGGTTTGCAAGCGTTAGCGAGCAGGGGGCGAAGTCCTCGCTGTGACGTCATGTACCAGAACGCCAAATCAGGATTATACTAATTATTAAGATAGTTCTTCCGCTGCTCTGTGAAAGAAGTGTTGGTTTCTGAAGCAAACCAAATGGGATTGCGTAGCAATCCCCTGGGGTTGATGAGTAAGGGGTGGAGCCCCCTAGTTGTTTAAAAAGCACTTACACAAAGCATGATTTAGGTTCGTTGGTTTTGGATTATGTGGTACAAGGGCCATATTTGGCTAAGTTGCACCAAACGCAATACTACAGACCACAAGGGTACATCAGGGCAAGCATTCCCTAAGAGCTCGACAACCTAGGAATCATTTAAATTTTTTATGGTAAAAAACAGGATTCAGTTAAGAATAAACCTATGGCAAAAATGTACAATAAGAGTAACCAAATATGCAGAGCGATTCACTCTCTTATTAGGTCGCTTTATCAGATGGGGTGCAAAGATTAAGCAACTGCAATTTTTTGGGTCTTAATATTTTTATGGTATCGTATTTCTATGCAAAAACAAGGCAAATTGCAGTATCAGAGTGATATACAGGTAAGGAGTTGGGATTGCCTGCTGAGTAATAAGGGAAGAATCTCTACTGATCTACCAAGAAGGGTGGGAGGAGGATTGGTGTGGCTACCTCCCCGAACTGTCCGCTTTGTTGCGATGGTCTTATTAACAGACAACACCTTGCGGAGTGCTCTAATTTAAAGGACATTGACATCAGGGATACTTCTCCCCAAGGACTTTCTTCGCTATACTGGACGGCAAGACAGTGTATGGTCGAAAGGCCTTGAGCTAGGCGTAGGATAAAAAAATATTTCTACGCAAAGAGCTCCAAAGTACACTTCATACGAAAAGCAACTGGTGTTTTACTTAAGCCCCTCAATAATATTTCCAAGTTGGTTTCACTGCATCCCAATCAGTAAATACTATTATCTCAAGCATCCTCAAAAGAGTGGAGCTAGTTATTTTCATTTGGAAAAATACGATTCATCTGGTATGATTTTTTGAAGGAAATTTATAAACCCTTCTGATGACTGTTATCCAATAAGTTACGAATTCCCATTTGGTTTGCAAAGTAAATTTACACCACGGGCAACACCATTATGGCTGTTATCTAATAGGCTATGAATTCGTAGCAATCACCAGGGGTTAACAAGCAGTGGTCACACCTGGCCCCATGAAAAGAACTGTCACGAGCAACGCTGTGCTGGCCACAGTGGCTAGTCTCTACTATTATAAAAGAAAGTGTTTGTTTGTTTGTTTTCTTGGACTCAAAAGTCCTGACGAATCTATGGCACTTACAGTATAGTGATTTGGCACTGGTAATCCAAATTTTTTGCGATTTTAGGCAAATTTTAAAATTCAATCTAGAACATTTTAAAATGAATTTAATGATATTTAATCTACTAAATTTAATAACATTTAGTAGTTTTTTTCTCTTTTGGATCTTCTTTTCGTCCCGCTCTGGCAATTGGAAAATAGAACTAAACTCTGATATTTTCCCCTATGGTATCACATCACAATTGTCACTATTGATGTCAGCCTTTGAAAGCAGCCTTTGTGCATTAAGTGTTAAAGTAAAAAGAAAAATCACTTACAAAAGGAGTGTTGGTTTACGAAGCAAATCAAATGGAATTGCATAGGAATCACTAGGAGTTGACAAGCGTTAGCGAGCTGGGGCAGAGCCCTCGCTGTGACATCATAGCAGGAGATTTGAAACTGTGAAAGGAGTGTTGGTATGCAAAGGAAACCAAATGGGATTGCGTGGCAACACCTGGGGGCGAGCATAAGCGAGAAGGGGGCGGTTCCCCCTAGTCGGGTTACATATTTTTACCTTTAAACTGCAATAATGCTTTCGCAATGTTAGTTTAAATACTCAAATATTTGCTAAAGCAAGAGTACAGAAGATGTACTGATGACTCCTCTTTGTAACAAAATGAATCAAAAATTCTTGAGCTGACACAAAGAAAGAAATAACCAAGGAATACCATACAACTTTTCTAACACGTTTAACAAAGCTGAATGATTGCAAAATTAAATGGCTTGTCTGATTGCACTGTAATCTATCAAACCACTTTAAAGAGCCCCTTAAGGAATTTAGACTTCCAATAATATGTAGGCGGTTAAGAAATCGTGATTAAAAAGTGAAACTAGTAGAACTTAATATCTACTATTATAAAAGGAAGTGTTAGTTTTTCGTTATCACAGTCCTGACAAATCTACGTCATTTACAATGATGGGATTTGGCTCAGTGTAAATTTTTTGGTCATGCGAATTTCAGGGGTAAAAACAGTCAAAATGTAAAAAAGAGGAAAATATACGCAGCATTATTTTGAACTACAAAAATAGCTGAATAAGGTTACTATATTTGTGTACTTATGTATTTACAGAACAGTGGTGCAGTCAGAAATTTTTTCTTTGGGGGTAGGCAAATTTTTAGTCTGATAAAACCCTATAAAGTCCACTAAAAACAATAAAATTTGTCTGGAAGTAGAGAAACCCATAAAATTCCAATGCTGTGCCACTAGTACCGAATACGTGTTAATGATAAGAATGTATTTGGGTCTATTATTTAGCTTAAAAGCTCTACAAAGTCCATTATAAACAATGAAATTTGTCCTTGGAAAAGGGGCACCTTATGCGTAAACTCAAATTTTGTAAAAGAGAAAAAATATCTTGCCAACTATGTAAACAGTATAAATAAGTTGAAAATGTTATTTTTATGAATATTTTTGAACATCTCACCAATTTTTTTTTAAGAGTTGCAATTTTTCCAAAACTTTGATACAAAAATGAAATTAACAGGAAATAAAAATGCTGTTACAAAAGAATAAATCAAATAAATACTATTTTTATCAAAATAGCATAAATTTTATATGAAAAAAAAAAAAAGTAGACACCAAAAATAAAATGGTACAGTTTCAGTCTACGTTTATAGCAGTGGCAACGGACTTGGCGCTTTTTGGGCGCACTTCTAGTAGCAAGTAATGACAGGTTAAGGTAACTCATCTGCATAAGGGTTTTATTGCGGATTTCAATACAACCTGGACAAGTGAAAAGTTTCATTTCAAATATACCAGAAAGTTCTTTCAAATTCCGTTAACCTGTCGTTTGATTTCATTGGTTCATTTGAAACAATTCTTTCCTTGGCAATTTAAGTGATCCAAGTGCATGCCTTTGCCACTGCGATAAACGTAGACTGAAGCTGTACCCCTGTGGTAAAAAAAATATAACTTCAGCTTAAATTTACAACTTTTTTTCGAAAATCAACAACTTTTTTTTTCAAAATCTCCAATATCTCTATACTTTTTTGTAAATATTCTTATTTTCTAATTAAATCAACTTTAAATTAAATAAAACTTAAAATTAATAACTCGTATTAACCAAGAAACAAAATTTAACTTATTAAAACAATCATAAATATTGCCCTTAAATGAAGCATCATTTTGAAAATTTCTGTTGCAAAATATGTTTAGTCTATGCTGCAGTCTATGTTTAAAACGGTGGCCACTGCCTTGGCGCATTTCCAAAGTAGCCAAAGAAGAAGTTTTAATGGATTTTGAAAGTACTTTCTAGAATACTAGGGGGCTCCGCCCGCTGCTTTATTACGCTCGCCAACCCCCGTTTCTTTGGAATGGCAACAGCGTAAAAGATTGCAAATAGAAAAAAAAAAAACATTTCCGTTTCCGTTTTCATTTTGCGCGGAGGAATGATTTTCCAGCAGATGATAAAAATAAAATAAGCTTTTAACTGGAGTTATTTCTTCTATCTCTTAGACTGTTAAAGATAGAGTAAAAATTTCAATGGATTTGAAATCTGCAGAAAATTTGACATAAGATCGATAATTAGATAATTTTAAAATTGAATAAGTCTTTTATATTTTTGCAAGAGATTGTGACCTTTATGTTCCAAGAATAAACAGATTACATTTCCTGGACTCTTACGATTTCAGCGAAGGAAGGCATAACAAATAAAAAACATTTTGACTGGCATTATTTAGTTCTTTTTTGTAAAATCGGGATCGTTAAAAGATAGATTGAAAATTTCAATGGATTTGAAATCTGCGGAAAACTTTATACCTTATACATTTGATTTTCTTTTAATAAATAATTTTGCAAGAGATTGTGACATCACACAGATTGGATATCTTTTTAATTCGAAATTGGCAGCATTTGGCAATACCATGATGGCTGTTATTCAGTAGGCTACAAATTCGTTTTTAATAGAAAGATATTTTAGTTTTTTTCTTCCTTGAACCAACATTTTCGACCTGTTTGGAACTGTCACAGGCAACGCTGCCATGTGGTGGCTAGTGAGAAAAAAATAAATGTATGTCAAAAAGAAAATTAACCACTCTCCCTATTCATCGACCAGTAAATATTGAGAATTTGTTTGTGGAGACCCTTATAGTACAGAGGCATAGGCGTGACTATGGAGGTCAGTCTTGAAAAGTAAGAACTGTACACCAATAATAAGGTGAAGCATCTGGAGACTTCTCAGGAAAATTTTTGTATTTTTATGTTAAAATCACTTGATATATTAATAAATTTTTTCGTAGTAGCTACATTGATAAAATTATTAAATATTTTGCGGCTAGCATATGTAAGTCATTTTCATTTCAAATACAGTCATCCAAAACAATGTTGTTTTATTGTATCATTACATGAGAAACACATTGTTTCGTTTACAAATACAAATATTGACGACCAGCTACAGGCTCAAGCCCAACAAGGCTGGTCCTTTGTTTATGAATTCCCCAATTCCCACTGACTATCCAATTGTGTCTTAAATTCGTACACCCCCTTTGAATTAACTCTATTTTCTGGCAACACGTTCCAACTGTCTATTACCCTATTAAAGTAGTAGTTTTTCCTTAAATCCCGATTAAAATGTGTCTTATTCAATTTATACTCATGGCCCCTTGTTCTGTCTTCCCTATTGAAATTTAAGCCCTCTGTGTCCCCTTGTTTTACAAACTTGAAAAGCTGAATCAGATCCCCCCCTCCTTCTTTCCAGTGTATACATGTTTAGCTTACTTAAACGTTCATTATAGTCGAAATTTGTTAGCCCCTTTATTATTTTTGTAGCTCTGTGCTGAACCCTTTCAATTGATTCTATGTCCTTTCTCATATATGGAGCCCAGAATTGTACAGCATATTCTAGATGTGGTCTTACTAAACCCTTATATAACGGCAAGATTATATTCTTATCCCATGAAGTTACAGTCTTTTTAATATACCCCAATAACCTATTAGCCTTTTTACCCGCAGCTGAACATTGATGACCCATTTTAAAATCCCTGTTAATTATCACCCCAAGATCCTTGACTGTTTCTCCCTCCTTTACCTTTACTCCCTGCAGCCTGTACTCGGCTCCACTGTTCCTGTAACCCATATGCAGAACTTGACTTGACTAACAAATGACTTGAGGACAGTCTTGAATTACACTAAAACCCTGCTAATTCGAACCCCCTGTTAATCCAAACATTCTGTTTCTAAAAATTGTAAAACATAATACAGTAAATCAGTAACAACATAATATTAACATCATTGAAACAAAAAACATCATTGGTATGCACATACTTTTAGATATTTAGATTATCGTTAAATTAAAAAGAATAGAAAATAGTCACTAGAACTTCATGAACTATTACATTTGGACAAAATTAATCACTTTTGCTGTGGTAAATATAAGCATTTTCCTAGTTGGTTCTTCAAAAAACATATTCTAAGGTAAACTTAAAAATCAAATGAATAAAAATTTCACTTATATGCCATGTAATTATTTATATTACGAGGGTAAAAACAATTTTTATTTAATATAATCAACTTTAAATAGCCGTGAAGCTTAAAAGCCCTGCTTGCTCATCATTAACAAATTTGACTACCGTGTTTGACGAACTGAATGGGGTTACATCCAACTCCCCCTGATTACGCCTATGAACTAATATACCATTGTTTCATTGAATACATTTATTTATTACACAAACAAAACATTACTTAAAATTAAGTAAAATGAAATTAAACTTTTATGGCTTCACATTAAGTTAATGAATAGTTTGAGTAGTTATTAATAAAGGATTAATTTGTGAATACATATATACACTACAATAATGGACCGGACAGCAAGATGTGATGGTATAAGGGAAGGGATACCAGAGGTGCAGAAAATGTTTCAGGGCCCAATATTTCCCCAGAACACAATTTGTTTTTCCGAAATTTCCCCAAAAACGTCCCCGTATTTTAATTTCAGTTTAAGCGACTATTAGAGTACAATATTAATGATTAAGAACTCTCCTTAAGGCCACGTTCACATGAGACGTTTCAACGCGCATATGGCGAGGCTAGCAAGGTCCTGCCATTAACATAATTATTTATTCCTTTAATTCAGGTATCTGTCATTGCGACCTTGAAGAGCGGGACCCTGATAGCCTCGTCCTCGTCAAATGCATGTTTTACGTGCTTCATGTGAATGGGGCATAAGACTGTTACTTAAATTTAAAAAAAAAACTAATATTTATTCCAATCAAAATACAGTTTTACATTGATGGATTACATAAGTTGTCACCAAGAAATGGCTGTCTCTGTGTGAAGGTTGTCCAATTACCTTTGACATCATATATGTTGACTTCAGTAAAATAAAATGAAACCTGTTAAAAATGAGCTTCACTGCAAAGAAAAAAAGGGAGGAGCACGTAAATAGTCGCTAGCCAAAATGGTGGAGTGGTAGCATCCGTTACGTTAGTGGCCAAAGCGATGTTTTCGCCAAACAAGATGGCCGCCATATAGCAAAATCCACACAGTGAACCTTTGCATACATTACGTAAATAGGTACATATTTACTATTTTCTGTGTAATTATTACTAACGTTACAGGTTAAACTTATTTTTTTTAAAACTGTCGGAAAGATGTAAAAAAGTGAAAAGAAAGTCTGGATTTTCAACAATTCTGGATTTGGGATTTTGTACTGTATATAGAATTAAAAATGAATTTTTGTAGATAAGTCAGTTCTTTTCTGGGATCCTGATAATCCACCAAATATGTTTCAATGTGAGAAAAATCAATGGAGGTTTATTCTATCTATAATTGAGATGGAATTTCATTTTAGAATTCTTCTAGCAATTTACTTAGCATTATGTGGGCAACTTGATTGGGACATTCTTGGTCAGATGAAGACATGGAATTGAAAATGAGGAATTTTTTGTAACCACGGGACCAGGATGAATATTTTTGTACATAAGTCACAGTGTACAATGAACAAGGTTTCAATGCGTATAAACCACTATACTGGGAGGAATTTTTTTGTAGCTAAGTCACAGCGTATAACGTGCGACCCCCGCCTGCAGGAGAGCACCTTTCACTGTTGGCTTCCACGCGTATAAACCATTGTACCGTGAGGAATTTTTTTGCAGCTAAGTCAAAGCATATAACATGCGACCTCTGCCTGCCATCTACCTCATCGGCCCTCCAAGACGACGAGAACCTTTTATTGTTGGCTAACTATGCATATAAACCACTGTACCAGGAGGAATTTTTTGTAGATAAGTAACAGTGTATAACGCAAGACCAACGCATGCCAGCGAGACCCAATCACCATTGGCTACCATGCGTATAACCACTTTTTGGTACCTCCGTATTGTACATTTTTGAGAATTTCCTACAAAGACCATCCAGTGTTTTTAATATGAATTACTGAAATACATCTTTACAGGTTCCAAATGTATACTATCATGAAACCTTTTTGCAAAAAAATAAGAATTAATATGATTAGTTATACAGCAAGAAGTCCGAAATCTGGAATTTTTTATAATCCGGACGTTTTACTAACTGGTGGTTTTTTTCCCTCAATTTTTTAGTTTTCGGACAATTTTTAAAAATTAGGAGTTGGACCAAATTGATGAAACAACGCAAAAAAAAAAAGAAAAAAAACGTACATGTCCAGAGTAAATACCACACAGAAAAATTAGAAAATTTGCAATTAAAATTTGTTCCATTGCATTAAAAATAAAAATTTCGCTTTTAAAAAATTAATTCTATTTATATATCTCATATTCGCGAGGGGTAAACCCTATTAAAGCAAAATAAAAGTGCAACTTACTTAAAAGAATCAACAAAGAAATTCGAGAGCAATGGATGGAGCAACCAGACACAACTAATTAGTAATATATCGGATACTACATACCACCAGCCAAAATATTTGTTCGTCAATTGAATTTGTAGTTTTCTTTTATAAACTTGGGGCAAAACTTTCCCCCGAACCTCGTTAGCCCGTTCAGACATATTCTGCACCCCTGGGGGATACAATATGTTCTACAATTGCACTAGCAACTCTTCTGGGCATACTTTCAACAAGGTTTTAATACACAGCTATGGGTATTTGTGTCCATTCCTGCTGTAAGAATGTCGCCAACTCAGCCGTAGATTTCAGACGTGGTTAACCAGTTTCATAAGCATCGCTCTAACTCATCCCACAAATGTTCTATGGGGTTTAGGTCGGGACTCTGAGCAGGCCAAGGAAGATGTTTTACATTAATATCTTGATACCACTGTTCGACAGAGGCTGAAACGTGACATAGAGCTTTGTCATCATGGAAGTAACATTCGTCCATTCCATAAAATTGCCAGAGCGTAGGAAGAACCAGACTGTCCAAAATGTTCATGCAGGCGTTGGCATTCAATTGACAAGGAACATGGAAAGGTCCTAGGCCATACCATGAAAAACACCCCCAAACAAGTAGTCGGAATTGTATGCAAATCTGCTGGTGTCCAGTCCATTATTGTAAGGTAGTGTATGTTTGCAAAATTTTTCTCAACTGAATGAGCATAAAATATTCGCTAGCATTGTAAAAAGTAATGAATTTCAGTTTGCAACATAATTTAGCTGGGACAGTAACCAAAGAATTGAATAATACTTGTATTTTGAAATATGTTAGTATAAATCATGGAAGAGGAGAAAATCCTAAAGGTAATCAAAAGTGTTTCAGAAAGTAAAACAAAAATGTTAATCAAAGTCTTGTAATGATTCAAGTTCAAAACCTACACACAGAAATGACGTTTCCACTTTCTTTGACATAAAACTACTCTTTACTTAGGTCATAAATAAGGCAATGAAAAAAATTATCTAGATATAGTAGTTAGAAAGCAGGAAATATATGTATGAAATATAAATAATTACCTCAATACAACCATTACATACACTGCAATGTGAACATCTTGGTGGTCGATAGAACTGGCAGGTTACGCACCATTTCATTCTAACGGTAATACCATTGATTTCAACATTTTGATACAAAGGGGATCGGGTATCATCATCTTTGTCATCATCGTTTGCTGCAACTAAAACAGAAACTTAGAACATGACAAAACTGGACAGGAAATACCGTACCATTTTAATGTGACCATAACAAACCAAGAAGCAATTATGGTAAATTCCTTCAGTAATGATATTAGATACACTGTTAATAATCATAGTATAGTTTTACCTTTGGGTATAACACCAGGATCCAGGAATGTAGCCAATGAGAAATTGACAACCACAAAAAAAGTGATAAGTCCCTGGCATATTGGAATTGCTATATGGTACTCTCGTGTTAAATCAGGACACCTGCAAGAAAAGACATAGATATAAAGCTAGTCACGCTACGTATACAAGTGAATGAAGAGAAATATACACATGCTAAAAAAGGTAGAGAGGACTCGGGGCCAAGAAAATATTGTGAATGTTTTATTAGTGATGTAATATTTATTTGTCTCTAATATCAATCAAATGATCTGTCTGGTAAGATCAAATAAGTTTTCAGTCAACTTAATTAAACATCTGCACAAAGACAAGCTGTTTAAGAAAATCCTATGAAAACCACTATTTTGGACATCGAATTCCATATTTTAAAGTAAAACTTGAATGTTAAGTGGCAAGATTTATAGAAAGACGGTGCGGAAATGGTTTAATTAAATTACCCATACAGGATCAACAGAAAACTGCTTTTATAATTAATCTTACCTCACCACAAAACCAGCAGCAAATCTTAAAATAAATGTTTGCCATTCTTTAAGCAGTAAAATTAGAAAAACAATTAAAATCTTCATAGCTCACGATTGTTTCATAGCACCAATTACAATTATATCATTTTTTTATGCTAATACCAAAACATTCAATAAGAAATAAAATATACACTTAAACTGTGGCAAAAACTTGTGTAAACTCAAGCAATAAGTTATTTACAAATGTCAAAATGCAGGACAGGTGGCATACCATGACGAGACATCAAAGGCATGAAACAACTACTTTCACAAAATCATTTGTAGAAAGATTCTCAAAGGTGTTGGAAGATTATCCAGACGTCAAACCAAGGTTATAAATTAGCAGAAAGACAGAAGTCAGTGGCATACCTAGACTCTTACAACCAGTTGCCAAAATGTAAGCTTGGGTTGTTTTATGGTATTGATATATATATATATATATATAATTCTCTTACATGGCACACAAAAAAGAAGTTATTTGCTATCACGTTTTGGCAACACTGTACAATTCTTTGTTTACCACACAACCTCGCGCCTCGATTGAATTTAGCATTATTGGATGAAATTGTATTGAAGAAAAATGAATATTAGTCGAGCTGTAGCAGACAAACTACATGCTGGGTATTCGATTTCCAAAGCAGCACTCGCATTTAGAGTCAAAATTTGCTCGTAGTTTTAATTTGAATTCCAAATTGTTCGCCTTAATGAGGATTGCTAAGCAATCCTCCGAGGGTTGGCGAGCAAGGGGCCGTGCCCCCTAGTTAAGACCACACTTAGCCAATCACAAAACAATTTTTTGTAAAAAAAATTTAAGAGAAAGAGGGATTGAGGAATAGAATATTGGGATGGTAATTGGTAATTTTGAGTTAACGTCGTACTAGAGCAACACAACGGGCTATTGACGACGGTCCGGGATCAGTCCCTTAAGGGAAAGATCTGATTACAACACCTCGTAATTTTGAACCACGGTCAGATGACGAAGCAACACCTGAGCTGGCACCCCTTTCTCCAAACTTCCACGCCAACCCAACGTGAGGACTTTCTGCCATGACAGATTTAAGGTGCACCAGCTGCCTCTACACCATACGCTTACAAACATCCATGCCCGGACCCGAACCATCCGATCTAGAGGCCAACACCTTAACCACTATGCCGGTTAGTCTGCAATATTGGGATGGAAATAGAAAAGATTCCTTGAGTAACCTAGGGGTACGACACCCATGTTTACTAGACAATAAACACCATGGGGAAGGAACAGAACACTAAAGTACCTTGGGTCCATAAAGCTCATATTCACCTAAGATATGCCCTTAAGGGTATGTATACTTGGAAGCAATATAAAATTTATATGGTTTTCACGGAAGTGTATAAACAGTATAATGAGGGTCTGGACTAAGTCAATTAAAAGGGTATAGAAGGAAGAAAAGTCAGTAAAAAACAAAATAAATGAAAACTTAACCGTCAACATGAAACTTAAAAGGTACTAAATTTGAATAACGATCGCCAATTCCGAATCCAACCATAAAAATAATATTCAACATTGAAAAATAACTTTTATTTGATAGTATCAAAACAAAACTTTCCAACAAAAGACCAAAAAAAGTCATAATTTTCTTAAAACTTTTCAAACAAATAGTGAAGATAGTTATGTAAACAAAAATAATATTTCGACTAAAAAATTACTTCGTCTATTAAATCGAAGAAATAACGTTCCATAAAAAGGAAGCGAAAAATAATTTTCGGTATACAATACTACATCTTAAGATAAAATATTTCATAACCTACTTACGGAAATACAAAAAATAGGGTGGTAGTGGATATTAGCAACGTCCAAGCACAAGTGACTGGAAAATATCTCGCAATCGATTTGCATTTGGACATTCTTTTAAGGTAGAAAACCTGTCCGTCGATGCTGAATAAAGTGGAGTTCTTTAAAAATTTTAATAACCATCATCTACAAAATAAAATGTTTCGACACAGTTCATAATTAAGACTCTTGCATATATTTGACATCTTGTAGAGCTTCGTTGCGAAAATTTTTCATTTAAACTTTACTTTTGGAGTCTGCAGACTAAATAGGAATAATACACTCATAATGACGCATAGGATTTAGGTTTCAATAAAGAAAACACATAAATATACACGCTAAAACTGCTTCTGCCTTACACTTATACTTTCCGATAAAGATTCGGTTCGGACAATGGTATTGATGTTGCCAATTCTAAATAACTAATTTGATAATTGACAGTTAAGGCTTGCCACCTGTCGAATTTATACCAGGTAGATTGTTAATTAACGGACCGCGATGTCAAAAGACTCCCAAGTGGAAAGTAGGTAGGTATTTTAGTTAACGTTGTTCTGGAGCAATACAAAGGGCAGATGACGACGGTTCGGGATCTCTCTATGGGATCTATCATAGACTTGCCCTCTGGGGCATCTATTCCCAAAGGGAAAGAATCGAGGACAACACCGCGGTCAGATGACGAGGCAGCATCTGAACTAGATCCAAACATCCACGTCAACGTGAGGACATTTGGGGCCACGACAGTAATGGTAATTTAAGTTAACGTCGTACTAGAGCAACACAACGGGCTATTGACGACGGTCCGTGATCAGTCCCTTAAGGCAAAGAGCCGAGGACAACACCTCGTAATTTTGAACAACGGTCAGATGACGAAGCAACACCCGAGCTGGCCCCCCACTCTCCAAACTTCCATGTCAATCCAATGTGAGGACTTTCGGCCACGACAGATTTAAGGTGCACCAGCCGCCTCTACACCATACGCTTACGAACATCCATGCCCTGACCCGGATTCGAACCAGGAACCTTCTGATCAAGAGGCTAACACCTTAACCACTATACCGGTTGGTCGGCCAGAATTAATATAAGGACCCCGATTGAAAGACTAATGGACTGGCAACAAGTTACAAGTTCAAATCCATCCAAAGACTGTCGTGTACAAAGTGGCCTCAAATGTCCTTGCTTAGCTTCCACCCCAAAAGTTAGCATACGATTGGTAGTATATATATCAATCTATCCCAACTCTAATATGAAGTACTTTTTGGCAGACACTAAGTTACGATGATTCTTTCCGGTTTGCTATAGTCCTCATGTTGGGATGGAAGTTTAGAGACTGGGGACCCAGCTCAGATGTTTTCTCGTCACCATGTTTCAAAATTTCGTGATGATTTTTGCCTGAGGGCAATTTCTAAATTCGTATATGTATTTTTAAGACAATATTTACATATACACTTTAACAAATCAGTGTTGGGTAGCTGATTATATCCTTAATGAGTTTCCACAGCTCGAGTTTAGAAACAATGAATTTCATTATGCGAGTTTTCAACATTAATATCTTTCGAATACTCAAGCCCAAAATCTCCCTCCATTCCGACTAGAGTATGTAATTCTTTTGTCATTGTCATTACATCTTCGTTCGAAAAAAAGAAATTACGCGGCGAAATTTTTCAGAGCAGTCACGTGACTAACTAGTCCACACGTTGGCCCTTCTGAAGCAGTTAACAACATTGCTCTCATATTTATGTCCATGGATCAGATGACACCTCGTTATTGACTTATTGTCAACACCTCTTCTCAAAATTTCTACACCGCGCCCAGTTTAACGTGCACCAGATCCAGCATACATGTTCTTTGGATGGATTGTTTCGAACTCCCAACCCTGTACTTCTTGATATTCTATTAACTGGACCCCATATCATTTTATAGTCGATGGGAATTGTATTACAAAATTTAATGGATTTTCAAACTCAATCAATCCAACCTAGCAAGCGGAAAATTAAAGTTCGAGTGATGTGCTATTACCTATAATTTGCTTCATTCACGAACGAAAAAACATCATACTAAAATAATTCAAAAATAGAGATTTAAAAGCTTTGAAGAATGGATAAAAAAAAGATCACGCTGCTTATGAAGGCGGGTCATCAGCATGTGGAATAAAATTAAAGAATCTCTAAGTCATGTTCAAAGCTTGTGAATAACTGTTCAAGGAACTGATGCAGAAACAAATAAGATACCAATTACTTTTAGTTATTGTAACGTTTAATATTGTAGCGTTTACAATCAAGAGCCATGCATTTAGTATGGATAAAAATCGGAAAATGGCGAATTTACAAACATACAAAATTCAAATGTTTTTATCAAAAATAAGTAGCCTTTTAATATGTTTTGCTCTTTAAGATATTTCATAAAGTACTAACTCACTTTAAATTTAACTTATTTCAGAATTTGAGCTTTCGAAACTTATTCAACCATAGTAATCTTTAAATGAGTTAATTATAAACAAGCTTCCTTCACATTTCAAACCTTTAAAAACATTAAACCATACCCCTTAAGCATTTCAATATGAGCATAGAATAGATATTACCTAAAAAATGAAATATATATACATATTTCTTTACTTTAATTAGAAATGAGAAAATGAAGCAGTTCCCGTTTAGTTTATTTTTTCCTAGTCTTGAGACACAAGGTTTTTGACAATGTAAAAACAGTCAAACAAATTTAAAATTTCTTAAAAGAGAATATCAAAACAAAAAAACACTTTTATACACATATTTTAATAAATAACTGTCCACTTTTCACTACAAAACAGGCAAACAAAAGTAACTTCTAACAGCATTAATTTACAAACAAACCCGCACAGTATTTTTAAGACTATTCTTCCAAAAAAGTATACACTGTCAAAGAGAAAAGGATGTCAAATCCTTTCTATGAATTGCATAAGATTTTTAAAAAATTAGATAAAAAATTCTATTAAGTAATCCTTCTGATCACTGCTTAGTTCATATTAATTCATTCAGACTTAATATTTTTGGATTTTTTAGCAACTTTTCTGAAAGGAAAACAGCTATTCAGAAGGCAGGCACATATTTCTAACATCTACAAATTGACATACAAACGTTAACAAAATTCTTATTCAATCCTTTCAGCCTTACACTTTGTTTTTAAATACACACATATAGCTTTTTGGCACTTTAATTTTAGATGATTTAGAGACACCCCATAAAAATACTAAATCTGATTCACACAATATTTGTATATTTTCTAAAACATTGGAAACCATATTTGATTTTAATTAAATTTGCAGTTTACACAAAAACGCAATACAATTGGTAAATAACAAGAAAAAAAAATTACACCTCGCTGCAACAATGTAGAAGAGTTACTGCATTACTCTTATCTCAGGTTAGGCAAACCCAGTATTATTAAGTGTCCATTTGAATATACTACTGGTATTATGTTTAAATCTAAATCCAAATTCAAAACACAAATTTTGTTTTGGCTTTACTGAAGGTTATTTTACTCATCTGAAAAGAATTACTTTAAGATTATGATAAATAAAAATTTAGATAAACATGGATTAGTTTGTGGGGTTTTGTTGTACAAGGGTTATATTTAGCCCATCTGTGCCAAATACAAAACAGACAATGTCAAGTAATGCAGATACACACAAGTTTTACTGAAACAGAAGGGAGAGAATAAATCTGAAGGTTTCAGTTAGTGAACCTGAGACACCTAAAACTCATTGAGCCACAGCAGTACCTAAATATGCTGTAGAAAATCGTATTTATCTAATCTTATTATCTTTATCTCAGAAAAGATTGCAGAAATAAAGTTCAGAGATAAAAATTAAAAACATAAAATTAATCCATGAGCTTTTAACAATATCTAATGCATTTTAATTAATATAAATATGAGAAAGTAATCTATAAGAAGATTGATATTTTAGTAAATGTTAGAAGAAAATTAAAAATACTTTCAGTAACCTTTTGCAAATGTGCTTAAGACACTATGCTTAAGATTAAGCGAACATGAACAAAATATCGAAGTTATGATATTTTATATCAGTACTACGCTACCAGTATTGAATGGTATGTTCCACTGCCTTAAAGGTATCCAAGAAAAAGAAATTCCAGCAAATTTTTATTAAAATGAAAACTTGAAATATAACCATGAAAGAAATTTTAGTGTATTTGGTTTTCCAGAAGATGGAAAAGGTCATAGCATTGGCTGCTATTTCTGAGCTGAAACAAAGTAAACTTGGTAAGTCTTCAAGCAATGAAATAACAATATCGAACAGTCATTTAACAGAGCTTAAAAATTTAATACCTCAAAATTTTTCTGATGATCAATATTTTTTTTTTTAAGTCTGGTTAAAGGCTGATGTTTGATTTGTTTTTTACAATAGTAGTAGCATAAACAAGTATACTTCATACAAGGAATGAAGCAAATCGCAATTTTATCACCATTACGGAGACTCAATGCAGCTTAGCTGACATGGTCAAGAAACTAAAATCGGTATTTATGACATGCCTACACAGCATTTAAGAACTACATATATCTCAAATTGGCAATGTAAACATGGTACATATCACCTATTTTCTATAGTTGAGTTCTGTTACATTCTTGTTTTGAAATCTATAAAAACAATACTTTAAAGGAATAAATAAAACACTGACAGTTAACAAAAAAGCACATACATAGCACTGTATCAAGTAATGCTGGCACAGCAAGCACATTTAATAAAACTGATTGTATAAATTGACACTGATGTACAATGAGGGCTTTAGTACAATAGAGACAGTATAAATTTACGACACAATAACAAATCAGGATTTAAAAAAATAAAAATTACTCTCCTCCCCAAGAAAAAAAAAAGGTTTTTCAATTAATTTCTAAACAATTATTTGCAAATGATTTCTAACTATGAAAAATATGACACAAGCACACAACCATAATTGTAGAGGTTGGTATTAGGTTACCATTATAGTTAACAAAACAAAAATTACATGGATGCGCCTGTTATATGGGATCATTTGACTAATGTTGTGCATTCATGGTATTTACTTCACATATTACAAATATATGTATAACTTATATATCAAACATTTACATTTATCTTATATAATCAATTGCATATATGCATTGAATATCATTTTAAATGAAACCCAAAAACGTGGAGCATTTTTAAAAAAGGATTTAAAAATTGCTTTCAGAAAATGTTTTGCAGTTTAACAAAAATGAAGAACATAAAAAAAAACTGTAAAAATGAATTAAAAGAAATAGAAAAGATAAATTAAATATTCTTCAAAAAATAAACTGATAAAAACAATACTCAGTTTTCCTCAGTTAAAATTTTAAATTATTTTAAAACTCGAGAAGTTAAAATGCAAGTGCTAATTTTTTAAATACGAATACCACCAAGTTTTATTGCATAATCAAATTTTTCAAAATAAGAATATTACAATATTTTGGTAATACAAGATAAAATTATCTTAAACATTGAAAAACTTAAAACATTTATGGTAAAAGAAAAGCTTAGTAATAAAGTGCAAGACACATGGAAAAGATCCTATTTGGTCCTCAAATGATGTACAATCAACTCTGTGTATAGAATATATGCACATAAAATCAGTCCTGATGTTATATTACCTGTTTTTTAGGCTGAGAAGTATAAAATTTGCATGGGATACATCTTAACAGGCATTTAGTAGCTTATTCAACTTGCTGAGGTACCTTCAAGTTAGTTTATGTTTTTAGCTACTTTAACGCTCACGGTGGATGAACATTGAGTAAAATTTATTTGAAGTATTGTAGAAGTATAGAATATAAACAAGTGACTAGGAGAATGAAATCTTTTGCATGTTTAAGAGGTAGGGGAAAAATTAACACCATCTTTTTAAATTAAATACATACCATCATATGTAGTTTTGAGATTTTTTGACACTTGTTTGCTTCAATTCAAAAGCAATAGTAAAAAGGATCCAAGATATTCATTTCCTACAAATACAGTTTTGTTGAAGAGTCAAATACTCTGAATCATGTAGCTCATGTAGGATTTTAATAACTCAGTCAGGGTTAAGGAGGTTGATATGGTATTGTAGCTGTGAATGAAATGTTAGCATAATCCCAGTTTGTCACTCCTTCTGGCTATTTAACAATACAATTATTCCTGAAGCTCACTATATCTTTTCAATACAAGGATAAAACAGTTGCATGTACACATATTGCACAAAGTGAAGCTCAAGAAATACAAATTACAAACAAAATTCCAAACATTTAAAAATGCATTTTAAAAACCAAATAAAGTGAAAAATGGGGTGTCCCGATCAATAGTCTACAACAGATTTGGTGCTCACAGTAAAAATAAACACTAAATTAGAAATCATGCATCAATAAACAGAGAGAAAATAACTACAAATTTGGTCGTCATTCGATCTTTAACCAGTATTAATACAAATAACTTGTTAAAATTATCCACACATCACTTTAGTTTCAAAAGCAATAAATAACAGTTCATTTTGAGCTTCTTCAAAATACTTTTACTGGATTTATAATAGATGCTATATTTACAAGATAAATTCAATGAGACTCTCACAGAAGACTCCATTCAACAGAGACAGAGAGTAAACTCTTAAAAAGTCAATTTCACAAGAGTATCTACATAACAAGATAAATCTTTGTTAACAGAGCATGCAACACTTGGAAGCTAACTTCATATCAACAACAGCCTGTTGACTTCCCCTATTCTTACTGCTACCCGACAGATCTTTCTTCCTTTCATTCTTTTTCCAACCGTTCTGATTGATGTCGAGTCTTTGCCTGTTTGTCGATCGACTCCCAGAGTGAACGAGACGCCCGAGTGTGGAAACACGTCCGTTCCTGTCTGATATTTTGTCGGGTTGTGAGCAGTGGAGATCACCTCTGAGATTCAATTTGTGCCTTTGTAGTGAACTGAGTCCACTATTCAGACTGAGGCTATTCCCAATAGAGGATGTATATCTATTGAACGTGCTGTCCACGAGAGGCTTGTGTCGCCTCTCTTCCGGTACTTCATCCGTCGAAAGTTGCGGAATTTCAGTGAGAGAAATACTGTCAGATCTTACTATAGTGGATCGGTCTGGGGGGACAAAGCTGCCAGTCTCAGCAGAGAGATCACCACAGCTCATGGAGTTCGTCAATCGAGGTTGATTGTCAGACAGGAAATCTAAACTGTCTGTACTTTCGGTAGAAAATACTGAATGAGCAAAGGAAGCTTTCTTTGTTTGCTGCGTTCTGCAATCACTTGTAGAACTTTTCCATGGATTTATACTTTCCAATTCTTTTGATTCAATTTTAAAACCTTTCTCCCTCTGATGAGTTATTTTAAAACATTTATCTGATGTGTTTTCTCTGCAGCCATCTTCATAACCAGGGTCTAGATCTTTATTGCAGGAGCCATCACTTGATTTCTGCTGCTCCATTCTCTTCATCATGGCATGCGATATAGCCGAATTACGAGACTGCAACTTTCCTACATACTTTTTCCGCACTGCAGCTAAGCGTAGAGAAGTTCTTTCGGCATCTCTTTCCTCGCTGACTTCGGCCAGAGGCAGCTGAGGAGAGCTCTGCACAGAATGAAGCCTGCGATTCTGTGCAAGGCCCTTATGCCGAGGACTGGATTCTGGGGCAGCGGAGAGCTTGGTTCCTTTTCCATCGAAATGGGGAGGGAAATTCGAGCAGTTTGGGACAGGCAGAGAGAGCGCTGGTCTCGACAGCTGCGAGGCTGTATCTTCCGTTTCCAAACACTGGCCAGACATTTCATTTTTGTCCTCCTCCAGCTTGGCGAGTTGTTCTCTTAAGGTTTTAGTTTCGGTGGATGGTGACTTGGCAGGAGAAGAAGCACCACTGGCTGTGCTGCAAGCATCCTCCTCTTCTCTGACAATGCTGCACTTGCGTTGAAAAGGAACATTAGGAGCATTTGATTCTGCACTGAAACGGGATGGAACGTCAACAAGGCCAAAGTGAGGGCTGAAGTCATGGATTTGCAGAGACTTGGACGGGAGGCAGGGAGAGAGCAATCCTTCAACTGAAGCATTTGGCTTTTCTTGAGCGGGTGAAGGAACAGCAGATGATATACTACAATTGAAGGAGGAAATTAAGAACACTTATAAAAAAACTTTACATTTGGAATTGAATAATGATAGGTGAAAAACAATAAATATAAACCTCGGTGTAAGTGCTACTGGTGACAGATCAGCTCTGGAGATACGGTTGTTGATCATCTGCGCTCTTTCTTGACGCTGAGCGCGAAGTTTCCTCTCAGCAAGTAGAAAATATGTAGCAGTGATGTGGTTGTATTCATTCTTATCTAAGGCTCTATTTGGGAGAGAAATGCCTGCATTACACAAAACACATAAAATATTGGCAAAGAAAAATCTATATACACACAAGTAACAGCCAACAGCCTGACTACATCCCTCAGAAAACTGAAGTAGTCTACAGGTTTTAATTTATTTTAATAAAAAGAAACTGCAATTCTGTAAGTGTTTGGGTATTGTGTTTCACTTTCAGTAAAACATTAGTAACAATCTTTAAGTCCAAGATAGGATTACATCTTATGATTTCAGAACTTTCTAAATATTTATAACAAAATAATTTTTCAACCTTGAGAAGACATTTTTTATTGCTTACAACATATAAATTTCTATCCACTAAACACTAGAAAGACAGAAGGGTTGTTTTTGGCCCCTTGTGTTGTTTCTTGCCCTGTAACTCCCATGCTCATGGATTGATTAAGTACCTATTTTATGACTTTTAATTATTTAACTCACACATAATGCATATTTTACTTTAACCTAGCTGTCATAGAAGCGGAGATAATGAACCACATACTTAGAAAGACGGAAAGGGGCCAAAATGGCCCATATAGCATTTCTCAGGGATAGCACGAAATATCTCCAAATGGCTATAATTACCTTGTTTTATTTTGTCCTCCCTCTCTTAAATCTTGTTTACAAGCATTAAAAGCACTACCCTGCTGTGAGCAAAGATTTTTAACACAATGAATTGGATTTAGTAGTGTTTAGCAACATTCTGTCAACAAAGCCACAATACTTAGACTAAACTGCAATGCCTAATACTTTGCTTGATGGCATATTCAATAGGAACATACAATCAGTTACACTTTTGATTGAGAAAGATGATGGCATGCAGAAGTGTGATTACACATGAAGAGATTTTGTGAGAATTGCAAAGATTAGATGAAAAATATTCCGGAAATTGTGAAACTAGCAGTCCTATTAATGAAGCAAAAGCTAGTTCTCAGTATTGATGAAGCAAAAGCTAGTCTCAATTCCAAAAACGAAAAATCTACAAAAGAGTGGTTGTGGGCGCAGCAGAGAAGTAACCAGCATACAAGTGGTTAGAAAGACTCAAAGATTTACTCCTGGCTGAGTCTTACCATACATGACCTCAATCCTAATGATCAAAGACAAGCCAAAGAGCTCAATCAACTATATCCCTGGAACAGATTGAGGGGACTGCTGAAATGGAGCAGAAGAGAAATCAGGGTAGTTATTGGCCTTCTAACTGGCCACTGTGCCCTAAATAGACATCTTAACCTTATAGGTGTTATAGATGACTCATTATGTAGAGGTTGTCGGATGGTAGAGGAGAGTCCTATACACGTTTTGTGTGATTGTGATTAAAACTCTGCCCAACAATTTTGGTACCTGGGATATCATTGTATCGAACCCTGGGAATGGACAAACATTTAAATCGGGAACATGCTGAAATTTATTTCAGCAATCAGTCTTTAATAGATCAGTAGAGGGTTTCAGTACAATAGATTACTGGTCGCGGTGCCAGAACTCTTTAGAATCACCCACACACAAAGTCATAACCTGCATACAATAGCGTAAACAAATTCGCAAATCAAATTAGAATGAATTTATAGTCAAATGGAAAACAAACATGTAGTGAAAGTAAGTCTGATAATTCCTAACCAAATCCAGTCTCCTACATCTAGAACTAATCTGCAAGGGCAAGGAGATGGAAGTACCAGCAATAGGTTTAGTATATGGCATCTAAATTTAACAGCAAATACTCAGATTTTGTTGCAGGTAGTCATAAAAAACATTCCCAATTAAAGATTGAAATGCAGAATGTAGAGATATTGGATGGTAAACCACACAGAAAAGAGTTGCGCGAATTGCAAAAAGGCAGCATGGGGAAAATGCTAATAGAAGCAAAATGGCTTCAACGAATGAACAGAAAAAAAGGATATAAAGAGGTCAGTGTGATAAATTTTCAATTTGAATATTAGTATATATACTTATTACCTGGGTCATTCCATGTGAAATGAGCAAAAATCAGGAAAAACCCGTGGCCGTATGGTAATGGATTTTCATGAAATTTCGTACAGGGGTTTAGTTTATGCATAAATAACGATATCCAAAAGAATTAGGTTCAAAATTAAATATTTTCGAAATTGGAGGCATTTTTAGGACTTCCAACTTTGAAGAACAGTTGCGAGATCGCTTAATGTTGCATGTTTGAAGTTCTGTTTCTCAAAAACTACTTAACGTAGACAAACATGTTTTACATTTTTATAATCTGTACAAAATGTTCTTTTTTTCACTGTGGCAGCAACCTTTTTAAGCATCATATTTAATCCAAAATTTAGTTGCAAAAAATGGAAAATTGTCATTTTTGACGGAATTAAAAACATTTCTATGGGCTGAAGAAATTTTACGACATACTTTAAATTCATTCCAGTTACAATGCTAGATATGACAATATTACTGTTAGAGTTTGGAAGTCGTATTTTAATTCTTTCATCTTCAAAACAGCTAACGAAAAGTACAAAATGATACTTTTCTACTCTAAATAGGCATAAGAAATCAAATGAAGGACAGCTTTTACAAAACCGACATTTCACAGGAATACAGTTTAATATGTATATTACTTGTAAAAAAAATCAGGATTGTAATCTGAGTCCTAAAGCAACAATAATAAAAACAAAATCACAACATTTGCTTCCCACTCTATGCATGTTACGAGAACTTCAATGATAACAGTGAAATAAAATAGATAATGAAACCCTAATTCAACAAAGAAATATCAAATCATGTTTAACTTTGAGGGTGAATTATAAAAGCAGAAAAAATGAGCGTCAAAACAAACTTAAAAATTTCAACGTAGTATCATAGAAATTGTGAATTTTAACTAATTACCTTTTCATATTCACGATGTGGTAAAACTCACAAGTTAAACTTTGCTTCTTCTATTATTGAAACGTGATTTTTTTTGTGCTGCTGAATTCTTTTTAAACTCTTCACTTCTTTTCCTGGCGATTGCGATAAATATGACACTCGAATTAGTGTCGTACAGTTTGGAATAGGAATGTAGCAATGACAGTTACGAGTTCCCGTAATGGTTGCGGTCACTTCATTAAAACTTTGTTGAAGATAAGACTCAATTTGAATAACATCAGTTGAAGGCACATAAAAGAATTTGATGTTTGAAATGGTTGAAGTACAGAAGGAAAATAGTTGTTTTGCATTTAAAATCCGATTGTTGTATGGTCTCTGTAAACTTGTTCTTGCGGCTAACCGTTTGATAGTTCCACCGATTCCATCGCATGGTCTTTTGCCATGACTTGTAGCGAAAAAGTGCCATTCTGCCTTCAATTCAAAATCGGATTCATGATGGCAAATGTTGGAAAAGTTTTTCCGGTTTTTATACTGTGCTGAACATCTATCGCTGAAATAGATAAGTTTTTTCACAGAAAGAAACCTTTCTTTTATAAAAGGGATTACGGCAGTCTGAAATGCAAATACACTCAATGTATCATGTCTAGTATGGTCACTAATAACACACATTGAAAGGATTTGAAACCTGTTTTCGTTATCCTTCCCATAAAGTACAAATGGGTGCAGTGTAGCTTGAGTAGTTTCCCAATGGAATCCTTGAATTGCATCCTGAACAATAAATGAATAATTTTCTGAAAAATCGAGGAGTACAATACACTCCTCCTGGGAAACAGTCAATTTCTTTTCCTCCAAAAATTTGGACTGCGATTTAGCAATGAAATGATGTTTTGTCAATCCAAACATACTCTCAACAAGTGAGTCAAGAAATTTTTCTGTTGACTGGACTTGTGTGATTAGAGTAGATCTGTCGGTCGAAATCCAACGCTTGTAAATAATTTCTTCTAAATTTTGGAAAACCTCAAACTTTTCTATTTGAGCACGAAATTGATCTTTTGGACACTTATCACATTCTCCGAACATACATTTTTCCTTTTCAAAGGTTACAAATATATAATTACATTAGCTCTAGCAAAGAATAATGAGGTTTAATAGCGTGTAACATCAGTTTCATATTTTGATGCATGGTGCACACACACGGAATGTGTACCATTACTACCAGCTAGTACACAATGTTTCCGTCTTAATTCAGCGAATTTACTGAAACCAATCTTTGCACTCCCATGCTGTTCCTTAAACTGCTGGTATCCTTCTTTTAAGTTACAAAGAATCAACCTTTTTTGTTTTGGGACTTTACCTTCATCTGTGTTTACATTAACATAGTCTTTTTTTCCTGGACATAGCCGACTTATGTCATCAGACTCGTAAAAGTTTATAACTATTGCAATAATATTGTCATTAATATTTTTGCCTCGTCTCTTAGCAGGTTTTCCTTGCTAAATACAATGTGGTAGAAAATTCTGTCCTTATTTTTTCCAGACTCCAGCTCTTTGGAACAAGAGTTAGAATTTGAATTTTTTCTGCATGGGATGTTGTTTCAGTAAATTTTGCTTTCAGCTGTTCTATTAAACAATAAAAAATCTTCATTACTTTCAGTCACATGTGTACTATTAATTTTATTGAGGTTTACTTGCAAAACAGTTCCCAAATTTATTTTAGCAGTTGAAACAAATTTCTGTAATTTTCTTCTGCCATAATGTTTTCTTTGAGTCATGCTGAGTTTACGAACCTTTTTAACAGGCGAATTTCCCATGTTCTGTAGGCTGTTATTGAGTTTCTCGTACTGTTTCTCTAAAGCTTCCGTTTCAAAATCAAAATCTGTTGCACCCTCTTCTGTAATAAAATTTTTAACACCATTTTCACATGTGAGACAGATCTTTTTACCTGGCGAGAGCAATCCAGCTGATTTCTTGGCAATATCTAGTGTTATTATTCGCAGGGACTTTTTCACGGCACGTTTGTGACTTTTAAAAGGATTACAACAAGTTCGTCGGAATAAGTAAGTATACTTCAGTAAATACACTTTCTCATGGTGAAGACAAATGTTTTCAAACTTCCTACTTAATTTCAAATACAACAATTCTCTGGCTTTATCTGTAAGTTCGGAAAATTCTTTTAATCCGGTTTCTTTTACATAATGGATTTTATGGCAGTTTTCTTGCAACATTTCTCCCACGTCACATTTCGAAAGTTCAGGAATTTTAAAATCTCTTTTACTATCAAAATCAAACATAGTAATATTTCCTAAAAACTACAAGAAAATTCAAAAGACTTCTCTAACCGACTAATGATCATTTCAATGGATGGAACACTTGTGGATTGCCACTTGAACATTTGCCGGTGTTCGAAAGCTTTCGGTTCAGCAAAAAATTATCAGTTTATAGCAACCCAAGCACATTTATAACCATAATTCATTTAGTAGTGTTTATTTATTCTATTATCTGTCATTGAATGTAATAGCATCTCTTTCAATGAGGAAATGGATGGCTTAATGGCGTGTTTCCGCCTGTTTTGTTTCATCATGCGATAAAATAAAACTATAGTTTTCATCTAGTTAAAAATGCTCCTGGGACGAAAATAAGCAAATTACAATGATGAAAATTTCAGGACAGATAATATACATCTGGACACATAATACTGAAAATTTGTGAGTTTTTCGGAGCTGTCCTTCACAATAAAATTTGTATTTAAAAATACAGAAAAATCGCCTTTTTCAATCATTTTCCTTTACTATTATTTTTTTTTTCTTTAATAAGGAATAGGACTACAATCACTAAATTATACCTACCTTTTATATAGAAGAAGGGCTTTGTTAAGAATTATTTTTGATATTGTCTTTCCATTTTTAGAGGTACTAGAGCAATTTGAAATTGGTATCATATTGGACAAATCTCTATTTTCGCCGATCCTTCAGAACGAGAAGTGCCGGATATTAAAAAAAATTCTGACATTTCCTGAAAGAACTTTTACTAAAGAATGTAACAATATAAAAATTTATAATTTGTGTCAATAACTTTTTGAAATATTGGGTCTCAAACAGGCTACTATTAGTGCTACAAAAATCTACATTTGTGTGACCTTGAATTTTAAAATTCAATAAAAAATAAAATATCCATTTATGACATTTAATATTTGGCAGTTCCTCCTTACTATATGCGATCTATTTAGAAACTAATTTTCATTGAAATCGGTGATGTGTCAGCCACAACCTATTTGCTCATTTTGCGTGGAATGACCCACCTATCATTTGAAATCTAAAATACATGTAACATTCAATAAGAGGCAGAGACAAAATTGTCCCCTTCCATCTTTCTAGGTATAAGGCCCCGCTCTAGTGTTAACATTCAACATTGTAAAACCTTTTAAAATTAAACAGTTTCCATATCAAGACTAATGAGGTTAGTCTTAGATTACATATTTTAATACATTGCCAGCTGACTTTTCAAATATATTTAGGAATTAGCCTTTTAGTAAAGGTTTTAATTTCTCAGAAATAATCTTAAAGAGTCCAACAAGAAAAAGTCCCTGTTTATCATTTTCCTTGTTGGTGCCAAAAAGTGTTCAACTAAACTTAATGGTGATCTACATTAGCTTTTGCTAAGCATGAGAATGAACTACAGGGAAATGGTTTGGCCAGTTGAGCTTTTATGGCACAACCACAGGGAGAAAGCAGCAATCCCTTTTAAAATTGTTTTATCTTTTACAAGTTAACAGCAAGGAAGAATCAAGATAACCCTGAACATATTTTAGCAATCATTTTGGCTGAGATTGGAAAGCATGAACGCTTAATTTGCGGGTAATTCTAACATGCATCTGCCGAAGGATATATTGTGGTGCATAACAAAGGGATTTTCCAAATTTAAAGGTCAGAATTGAATTTAGAGGGCAAACTATTAATTTTCTACACAAAACACAAAATAGAACAAATCTAGATAAAATTAGTTAATTACAGAAATTGTTAAAATTTTTATAATTTCAACATTCTTTTACATTTACTTTATAAAACAACCATTTCTTAAGATATTAAAAAAGTTTTATACAACTTTTAATTTTTATTTGAAAAATTCAACTCACTCTGCAATTTCTTCCTTGGCAGCTATGTTCCCATTAACCATTTTTTGTACAATGTGTGTATGGTCCTCCTCAGAGAGATGTTCCCGAGATATTAAAGGTAAATGATCAGCTGGCTGAATAGCATCGTCGCTATTCAGCCACCCATCGTTAGCGATTTGCTCTAGGGTAGCTCGCTTCTCTGGATCCCGAATTAACATTTCCCCAATAAGTCTAAAAGAAAATTACAAAAAATAGAGTTACAATACTTCAACACATAAAAGTTCATTGAACTCACTTCAAAAACAATCCACTCGTAACAGAAATAATAAATTTCATACCTAAAAACACTAAATTTTTACCAAGACTCAATCCTTTATTGTACATGAGTTCCCTTATATTGAACTGTTTCAATACTCTAATAAATTATGAAAACGAAGTTGAACTTATTATATAACATATTTTACTAAAACCTTTTCTAATGAATTGCAAATAACTACTTTTGTAAGTAAACACTCCAGTCTGGAAATTTTGTTCCTATTGTTTACCTTTTAAAAATGCGATTTTTATTACAAGCGATTTTAATTACAAAATCATGCTTTAAATCAAACTTTTTCTAAATTAAAGTTCAATAATAATATTGAAAATGAAATAAATAGATAAAATAACCTAGGGATGAACAGTGTTATCTGGCACACATAAGTTAAAAATTTGCTTTCATCATACAAACATTAGAATCCCAACCCCTAGGATTTTGTGCCTCTTCTGATAAAGCAGCTTGAAAAGTGAGATTAAATCTCTTCTCATATTATTTCTATACCAATTTATCAATTATGTTTGGGCATCCTGGGCCCAAGCCATGAATATATTACACGATTCTAAGGGGTAGGCTTTTAGGCATGCCCAGTGTTCTTTTAAACTTGTCTGGTTACTCATTGGAAATATTTGTATTCCTCTCATTTAAAGGACCTAAGGAGTTTAGGCTCCTAGGAATTGGAACTCATGTTGGGATAACCCTGACAATTGGGGACAAATATTTCTTTCTGCTCACTAAAAACAAGTCCCTCACGAATCTTTATAAGCAGGGGCTAAGTTTTATACATATCAGATCAATCCATACACTGCACTAAGTGTTTTGGGTTAATTTTGACTCTCCCTCATGGAAAGTTTGGATATACTTGGACTTCTTTTAAGGATGGATTTGCTATTTCAGATAAAAGCGGCATTATTTAACATTTGTTTTTGGTTTGATACAAACAAGTTGGTTGCCCCTCACTTCCTAGCTTATTTAATTTAAACCCTTCTGAAGAAAATAAATGGTTTAAACAGAAAGAACCTCTTAATATTCGTCAAAGCAAAATGCATCTAGTATCATGCCTGTAATGAAAACTCAAATGAAAGCAGATACATATATATTTCCATATAAGATTTTCTTTTAGCAAAAACATTGTATCCCAGATGTCTTTGAAATCGAGAAAACCCATTTGATTTTAGTATACGTAGAAGACTAAAAAGCAATTCATACAGCCATGTTACCACCACAACTACTTTT
This sequence comes from Metellina segmentata, assembly GCA_947359465.1. NCBI lineage: Eukaryota > Metazoa > Arthropoda > Arachnida > Araneae > Tetragnathidae > Metellina > Metellina segmentata. The sequence goes on along the minus strand of OX375878.1, from coordinate 16,908,237 downwards.
GTATAAATAGAAAGACCATGGTTTCCTGCATCTTTATTCAAAAAAAAAATTCAAGCACTTTTCAAAACCAAAAAAATATTTTTCAAGGACCTAAAATTTTTTATAATGACATAAAACAAGGCATATGCAAAAGTTGTCAAAAAGAAAATGTGAAAAATATTTTTAAAAAAAGGCAATTTTTTTACTCTATTTTTAAAACTACTCATAGTCAAAAAAAGAAAGGTTATCATCAATTTTGTGGTTATAATTTGGATTTTCTTTCTCACAGAACCTGTGACTTTTTTTATTGCAAAGTGGGCTTTCTCGTCTCATATTAACTATCAGGCTACTTGCACACCTATCAATTTTAGTCATGCGATAAAAAATATTGTACGACAAATTCTTTTGGTGGCACGAAGAAGAGTATGGGAGCTTGTAACCCGTGTCCTTGCACCATCTCCATTTTGCTGTCGTCCACTGCCACTACAACAGACAATTGTGGTGGTTTATTTTATAAACAAATCAAAAGTTTTGACTGGTAAAAGAAATTTACACCAGAGAATAAAAAAGCCCCATCTTTGCGATCATTGAACCTAAAGTGAAAATTTCAACCGATTAAAAATCTGTAGAAAATTTTACACCTGTAGAATATCTTAAATTTTTTTTTTCAAATTGTAACTTTTATATTTTTGCAATAAGAATTTGGCTTTATTTCTCTAACGATCTCCTGGCAGGTGTTACGAACACAGATAAGAACAGTTGTGTTCTGGTTGCTACTGTTCTAGTATACGAACATTGATGTATGACAGTGCCTGTGTTCTGGTTGCTACTGTTCTAGTATAAGAACATTGATGTATGACAGTGCCTGTGTTCTGATACGATCAATACGAAAAAGAACACGAATAAGGCAGATTTGTTGTAGACTCTCAGAAGAGAGACGTGAAGACGGACGGTGCACTGTGTATATCTGAAACTTTGTATTAATAAATGTGTGTGTCCAATTTAGGTATGCAGTGTCCCTCAGCTCTTGGCCACTACTACACACATCGTCTATCAAATTAGACATTGCTTGGTCCCTCTGACAATTTCATTGGGCATGCGCCAGGTTTCCAATGACGTCCTGACTGCTAAAGCTACGGTTTCCTAAGAAAGCAGTGCTGTTATCTAGCAAACGTGTTACGTCATGATGTGGCGGGGCATTACAAGGCGGCTGTCTTAACAGAGAGGTGTCATCTTAGACGGACAGAATACGGTGGAGAATAAATGATCTAGACGTAGCATTATTACATTATCACATAGTGTAAAAGCACTAAACACAGGTTTCATTCAGTATGACGCTCAAATGGCAAACATAGAACTAGTCTGGACAAAGGAGGAAACTAGTCTGGACAAGTTCCACTGCAAGACGAATTACACAATTATGTACTAGTTAAAAAATCAAGTACTTTCAAGGACTTTTCACCAAGTTCCGTAATTTTCAAGTGCCACTAGTTGGGGGGGGGGGGGGGGAATTCAAGGACTTTTCAAGGACCGTGGGAACCTTTAAGACTATTTTTAACATCACAGTTTATATTAAATATTAATAAAGTTAGGTAATAAAAAGGCAGAAAATTTAAAATGTATTTGAATTTAATTTAAAATTAAATATCGTCAATTATTAAAATGCTTCTATCAATCATCAAGAATTTCTGTATTGTAGATTGTATCACAAAATTGAATTCAGATGAAAAAATAAAGCAACAAGGCCTAAGAATACATTTTGTTTCAATCGTTAAAAAATGTGCCTTGCTATATTCCTAAAACCTCAAAAATATTAATGCTTAGCATAAATCAATACAATCTAGAAACCACTGATTTTCATGTCAAACAAGTTCAAACTTCAATAAATTTGAATCTAAAAAATCTAATTACATTTTTTTTTTATCCAATTTAAATTAAATAATTATTTTTTCACACCCTGTTTGATAAAAATCACAAGATAATTTAAAAACAGAACAGATTTTTCTTCATGAAAAGATTTTGTTCTTCATTAGAAACAAAATAAAAATACGAATATTCTGAAGTTCACTCAATTGTTTAAAAAAGCAAATTTGTCTGCATGGATATACAATATTTTTCATGTGCTTTTTTAGAATGAGTTCTAAATAGGTCAGCCAACTTTTATGTATTACCTGACACATTCTTGTGATATATGCTGAGGAACAGTGTATTTACAGTCCATTATCATTGTCAATGTTTCGCTATCATTTGCTTCTTGAAAGGGAGCTCTTCCACATACCAGCATGTACAGAATAACTCCAAGGCTCCAAACATCTGTAAAACAAGTATCTCCAAATTGTAGGTATCTTTGCAAATGTTTATGAAAATTTAATAAAATCGTTATATAAATATCTTGAGGTGCATGTTCATTAAATTTTTAAAAATTTAAGCAGATACAGAATGTTACCTGCACGACAGTCAATAAATTACTTCAAGATATTGCAAACATCTGAAACAGTCAACTATTGATCAGTAATGCAAGCACATATAAAGTAATGCTAGAGTGAAAAAATTTCAATAAGAATAATTGCTAAGCAAATAACAGAAATTTCGAAGTCAGATGAATATTGTGGACCCCTTGGATTCCTACTGGTCTGTAAATCACTTGTTCTAAACACGAAGACCAAAAAGAATTGAAGCTAACACCAGGAAGATATACAGTAGGTTCACAGAATGTGATAAAAAAAGTATTTTGTGAAAATTTTTAGAAAATACGATTGATTGGATACCATTTCCCACGCATGTTTACAAATACTATACTGCTGTTTATAAGCTTATTTAGAATTCTCAGCTATATAAAAAATACTGAGGATTGCATTTAAAAAACAATGCTTCCAATTTCAATATGCACCTCACTGATAAACTACCAAAATAATAATTAAATATGTAATGAAACGCACAAATTAATATAAGATTTAGTTCTATTCATTTGTGCAAACATGCATGGCAAAATAGCACCGACTGTTTTGAATGATTTTGTTAACATTAAAATTAATTATACCTAAAAGAAACAGATTCTTTCCCTACAGAAAATAAAGGTCTTTAAATTGCGGATATATTCAATCGGTCATTTGTTAGCAGGATATGTAGAGACTTGAAACAACTGCTTAGTATTTATAGTAAACAATCGAAGACAACAGGATGTGTGTCAGTGCTACTTACCAACTTTAGGAGCATCATAGGAATCACCAAGTAAAATTTCTGGGGCCGAGTATGCAAGAGAACCACACGAAGTTTCTAGCTTCTGTCCAGGACAAAATTTATTGCTGAATCCAAAGTCAGTCAGTTTGACCATGCCCAGTTTCTCGAAGAAAACCACATTTTCGGGTTTGAGATCCCTGTGCACGACATGAAGTTTGTGGCAGTATGATATAGCGTGCACAATTTGACGAAAATATTTTTTCGCCGTTTCCTCGTCCACACCGTTTTCATGTTTGAGGATATAATCGTACATGTCCCCTCCATCTCCGAGCTCTAGAATCAGATACAACTTAGTTTGCGTATCAATTACATCGTACAGGCGTACGACGTTGGGATGCTGCACCAGTTTCATACATCGTACCTCTTGAAATAGATGAGCTCTGGATACATCGTCCAGCCTTGTTTTGTCGATCACTTTCACAGCAACCTGCTCCCCCGTAAAAACATGCTTTGCTAATTTGACAACGGCAAAATGGCCGCGACCTAAAGTATCTCCTAAATCGTACAAACCAGCAATTTTTCCGTCATAATGAGCATTGCCTCTGCTTCGGCTCATCATACGGATGATCGCAAAATCAAATTCCCCAAAGACACTTTTTAAGAGCCACCAAAATAGACATTACACTTCCATCTTTGACTTCTCACGGATATCGCCGCAATTGAGAAAACAGAAAAAAGTATAAAAAAAGACGATCGTACGCGCATGCGCCGAAGCTCTTTTTAAAGCGGAAAAATTTTAACCTTTTCTTTCGTTTTTTTTCCAAAGGCGAATAAATAATACGACCATAAAGAACTCTGTTTTCGTCGAAAGATAATAGAAGAATATAAACAAGAACCAAAAATCTTCTACCCTTTGTTTTGTCGGGAATTCAAACATTTGTATCCAAAGTACAATTCTTCACGTGGATTGAACGAAAGAATTTTAAAACTTAAAATTTCTCTCGCTGATTAAAAAAATTTTTTTATCTGATACTTGAGATTCCTGTGGTATTTCAAGCTAATGCTTTTGACGTGAACAATCTTCGTCCCTGTTCATAAAATCCCGAATTCGATCGTGATCAAAATTTGGTGATTGAGGTTTAAATTGTCTCATAAAAAAGAAACAGAGGCAATTGCATCTTTATATTTTAGAAACTAACATGTTATTCAGATTCGTAAAAAACTGTAACGGATTGTCCAACCAAAGACCGTCGTCTACAAAGGGAGCTGGTGCACGTTAAATTTATTGTGGCCTCAAATGTCATCACGTTAGCGTGGTGTTGAAGTTTGGAGACGGATGCTGTGGCATTTTTGGCACCACAGTAATGCAATGGAGTTGGACTAAGCTGAATACCTTTATCAGCTATTTATTTCACTTAAAAGGTTTCAATTAACAATTTAAATAATATCTACAAAATATGTACATTGGACAATCGATGAACGAATGTTCATGAAGAAACAACAAGTTTCTCTTCTCAGTCAGCTAGTTTTTTGTTCCCTGTGTTTACTTCACCGTATAGCTGTCTCGAGATGCTCTTACTTTCACCACTTTTCCCAGTGGCTTCTATCTCTCGACTCCCTATTCCTTTTCTCCGGGGGAATCCGTCTCCCTCTTGGAACGTTGATTCTCATGTTTTTCACTGACACCTGCAACATTAAGGGGTGTCAAGACTCTACAGCTGTGCTTAGAATCGTTAGAAAATGACGTGTGTGACCTGCAAGTGCAAGAAGTCGGATCAATATGTCGACTCCGAGAAATATTTAATGTCTTTCTGGCCCGATACACGTGTTCTTTTTTAGGGACCTATCCATCCTCCACTCGTGGAAGGTCAGACGTCACAGTGCCAATTTAGGTGCTATCTTGTCATCCGATAGTGGTTTAAAATTACGTGGTGTTGTGCCACTACCTCCTAAAGGAGATCTAAATCTAGGAGGCAGTAGTTGTGCTCGGATCTTTCCCTTAAAGATTGATCCTGGACCATCAATAGCCCGTTGTGTTCATCCAGTGCGTGAATGAAATAAAAATATGTAGCCCTGCTACTCAATGTTTAATTTGAACAAATGTACAAAATTTTTATCTTTTCCTTTTTACTTGTATACCTTTATTATCATAAATACAGTGAAAAGATTGATTTTCCTTGTTCTGGAGAACAGTAGACATTACAAGACAAAAACTCCACGTTTCCCGAGTCCCATGCATAAGTTCACGAGCCCAGTACTATAGTACTGGGCTCGTGGATGTCGTCTTGTTTTCATTTAAAAATCTTAACCCATCTCAGCCACACATACTACATATAGTTTTGTTGATTTATGCTGAGCCATAAAAGTCAACAACCGAAGTCATGCAACCATGATCATGAAAATTAAACTAGACTCAAGCGAAGAGAACTTTTATGGCTTAGCATAAATCAACAAAACTAGAGATATTATGTGTGGCCGAGATGTGTTACGATTTTTCAATAAAAACAGAATCTCTATTCAAGTTTTGAAAAATAAACATATTGCAAGTATTAGCTTCGCGGGTAACAACTGGGAATTAAAAGAAACTGCATTTGCCCCGGGAATGTCCTGAAAAGTAATACTCGTTCATGGCAAAGCTATAAATACACTCTAAGACAACAACAAAAAATTGCACCTTGTAGGATTAGACCGGTATAAATGAAATTTGAAGAAGTGGTGCAACTGCGTTGGAGATGCCGATGATCAAATTTTCAGAATCGTCTTGAGCATGCGCCACGCGCATGGCAGCTTTAAAACACGCTGTATACCGGGGCATAAAAGGACATCCAGTAGCGCAGCAAATTCATTTCGACTCTTACTGTTGTGTTGGATACATCGTTTCTCATTGAGTTGTCTCAGAAAAAAGTTCACAAGCAATTTAGGCAGCTGGATGGGGGGTTTGACATGGATCGAGTAATTGGCCTCCGAGAAGGTGGATGGTCTAATCGACGGATTGCGCACATATTGGTTGTAGTGATGTTTCTGTTGCACGCTGTTGGCGGCGGTGGATACAATAAGGCACATGCCAGCGTCAATCAGGCTCAGGAAGGCTTAGAGAAACTGGAACGGATCGACCTGTTGTAAGACATGCGCGTACTGTAACATCGTGATAAAAGAAATAACCTTTTTTTAAAGAATTAAAAAAAATTTATTTACACATTGGTAGCGATATCACAGTCACAACTACATCTCATCATACGTAGAAAACATAACGGCTGAAACATGCCACTCTGACACAGCACCGTGTCCATTCTTCAAAGAAACATCGACTAAAAAGCAGTTTTCAAAAATAACATTTCACCAACGTTATACACAAAAGAAATAATAAACTTCTAGGAAAACCATTTAAGCTCACATAAATATGTCAAAAGAAAAAGATATCCGTTCCAAGAGTAATAAGAAGTATAAATAAACACAGGAAGTATCGCAATGTCTTGGAATAAGGAAAAAGAAATTCTATCATTACATTTAAAAGATATTCCGTAAGTATACTTTACAACTCTCCACCCCTTAGAATAACTTTTTACCCAATAAAAAGTTACCATAACTTTAAAAAAATGTAAATTCTACAAAATTTCATACAAATATTTACAAACATACATACAACTCTCTACCACACACACACACACACACAAGTTACCTAAAAAACTATAAAACTAAACTTAAAGGACATTTTGGCAACTTAGAAGAGTCGGCTAAGGCTGTCAGCATTCTGGTGTTTTCTGCCCTGACAATGGATTACCTCATAGTTCCAGGGCTGCAGTGCAAGGGCCCATCTCATGAGACGCGGATTTACCCCAGAGCTCTCTTTTACCCATACTAAAGGATTGTGATCAGTTTGGATAAAGAACTTGGTAGGTCCAACTAGGTAGCATCGTAGCTTCTTGACAGCAAACACAATAGCGGCTCATTCTTTTTCGGTTGTTCCGTATTTTCGCTCTGCGGTTGAGAACTTCTTGCTGAGGAACAGAATATGCTCCTCCCCCTTTTCTGTCTTCTGGGATAACACTATACCCATGACTAAATCCGAGGCATCACATTGAACGTAAAACGGGGCATTAAAGTTAGGAGCATACAGAATAGGGTTCTGGGTTAGCCTCCTCTTTAGTTCTTGAAATGACCGTTGACGTTCTTTGGTCCACTTAATTTCGGACTTCTTGACTTTTCCCTTTAGGAGTTCGGTCAAAGGAGCAACAATAACACAAAAGTTTGGGATGTATTGGCGGTAATACCCGGCTAATCCAAGGAATGCTCGAATGTCTGTCTTGGTGGTTGGAATAGAAATTTTTTGGATTGCCTGAATTTTCAACTCACTAGGGGACCTCTCCCCCTGTCCCACATAATGTCCCAAGTACATCACCTTCTCTTGGACAAATTTGCATTTGCTACTTTTCAGACGAAGGTCAGCTTTAGTTATTATCTCCAAGACACAATTCAGATGTTTAAGGTGAGAACTCCAATCCAAGGAGAATATGGCCACGTCATCCAGATAGGGTACTGCGAACATGTCATACCCTCTCAAGAGCTCAGACATCATTTTGCTGAAGTAATGAGGAGCATTTTTTAGTCCAAATGGCATCCTTAATGGTCGAAACGACTCAAAACTTGTCAGGAAAGTGGCATACCGTTGAGAACTTTTAGTCATGGGAATTTGCCAGTAACCTTTTGACCAATCAAGAACGGTGATGAATTTGGCATTGGAGGCGGCTTCCACTCTTTCTTCGATGTTAGGGATAGGAAAATACTGAGTTTTCGTGATTTCATTCAGCTTCTGATAGTCAATTCAGGGCCTTGGATCTTTCTCTGGTACCTCAACTAAAATCATAGGCGAAGTGAAATCACTCTCACCCACTTCAATAATTTTAATTTGGAGCATCTTTTCAATTTCGGCTTTCAAGATCTGCGATTGTCGGACCGACATTCGATATGGCTTCGCACAGATGGGCTTTATTTCAGAAAGTTCGATATCAAACTGGATACGATCTGTGAGGCCAGGCACGTTTGAGAAACACTTGGAATATTTACATATAACACAACTGAGCAGGTCAATCTGGTCGTCATCCAGTCTTCCTTCCACTTTACTGTTTCTCAATATCTCCTCGAGATAAAAAATATTTGGGTTGTTTTCCACAGGCGGGAATTCTTCTTCCAACTCTGATTCTTCATCATCGCAAGTAGTGACCAGATTTATGAATTCCGGCCTCTGGTAGTAAGGCTTCGATAGATTTACATGATAGATTTGTGACGAATTTTTATGGTTAGGCAGGGCAACAAAGTAGTTCGTCTCCGAAATCTTCCTTTCAATGGTCCCAGGACCATGCCATTGAACCGCTAACTTATTTACAGGTGAGGGTGCCAGTACCAGTACTTTATCTCCAATATTGAATTCACGTTTCACGGTATTTTTGTCATACCATTTTTTTCTTTTCTTGGCAGCTTCCTCCATATTATCAATGGCTAGGCTGTGACATTTTTCAAATCTTCTCAGAAGATTGAGGATATATTCAACAACTGAAGCATTTCCTTCTTCCAGCTGTAACCAGTTTTCATACAGAAGAGTGACGGGAGTCCGTAAGTTTTTTCCATGGACCAATTCAGCTGGACTGAATCCGGTAGATTCATGAGTAACTGTCCTTAAGGCGAACAAGACTGCATGGACATGCTTCTCCCCATCTGGTGCTTCTTCGGTACACAAAACTCTCAAAATCCGTTTCAGGGTACGATGAAACCTTTCCACAGGATTGCTCTGGGCATGATACACAGAGTTAAGTACCACCTAGATGCCGAAACGTTAAAAAAAAATTCCAATGTGAGTTAGCCCATAAACGAGGTTCCCTGGTCGTGCTGAATCTCCTTAGGAAAACCCATTCGACTAAAAATCTGAAGGAGAGCATTAATCACGGATAAAGATGTTATGTTTGGAACTGACACAGTATCTGGGTACTTCGACGACATACACACTGCCGTAATCAGGTATCTTTGGCCTGAGTCCGTCTCGGGCAAAGGTCCTACAGCGTCAATATCAATTCGGGAAAAAACTTCAGTAATCACTGGAACAAGAGTCATGAGCGCTTTTTTCTTGTCCCTTGCCTTTCCAGCTCTCTGGCAGGAATTGCAAGCCTTCACGAAGTCCTCTGCTTCTTTGTAACAGTTTTTCCAGAAAAAGTACTTGGTCATTCTGTCTTTGGTTTTGGTGGTCCCAAGATGACCTAAAGTGCCTTCATGACACAATTTTAGTATCTTCTCTCGATACTCTATGGGCACGACGATGAGCTTCCTTTCGATACTACTCTTGTCCTTCTTGATCTTTACCGAAAGTCGGCCTTTCACCAGTTCAAAACCTTTAGGAGGGTTTCCATTTTGGATTTGTTCTACTTGAGAGCTCATCTCTTCATCTGCACCTTGAGCCTTGATTAGCTGCTCCGTATCCACTTTTAGCAATTCAGTGATATCTTGATCTTCTGCCACCCTAGTGAACTCGTCACTTACTTCCCCTGATTCCACTCCATTTTTTTCCAAGGTAATGAATTCTTCGGCTGGGATAGGATTTTTGGATTCTTTAATTAGAGATTGAGATTCTTCCCTTTCTTTCACTTTTTTCTGATGCCTTGTAAGTACTGCATTTATTTGATCCACAGACTGACAATCTTCCCTTTTTAACAAGGCAGCAGTCCAGTTCCCTAAAAGATATTGTCCGCGGTCTAGTTCATCTGGAGTCACAGCAGCTTTAGTCAGCGTTTTTCCCAATTCACACTCTACCAAAACTTCGGCAAGAGGTAAACAAGTTGAGCTGGAGTCCAAAGGTTGCTGTACCCAAACTTGTTCACCCGTCATGTCAGCTGAATTCACCAATTTCCAACACACAATGTTAATAGTCGCTCCGGTGTCTCTTAGTAGATTTATATCCTGACCGTTTATTTGTCCTTTCATGATATACGGTTCCAGGTATTTCTCAGGTTCTTTGTCCGAAATATAATTTACAGTTTCTGAAGGTTTCTTCAACTTTGGACAATTTGGTCGGATATGACCAGGCTGATTGCAATGAAAACACCGCATCTGTCTCCTGCGGTCGAATTCCGTATTTGGGTCTTGTTCGGAAAATCTTCGTTCTATCTTAACCCCTTTACCATTTATGGTATCACATCTCCTTGGTGGATTATCGGTCTTTTCAAACTTGCTTTGAACTCGGCCCTCGAATTTGTCTTTCGCAAAGACAGGGTTTCGTTTCACAGTTCGTCTAACGTCTTCAAACTTCTCCAACAGTTCCACCAAATCTGTAGGAGAGTTTATTTCTGTTCATTCTCTTAGATACATATCTTTAAATTAGGATGGTGTTTTTTTCTTCATCTGATCTGTGATGACCAAATCTCTCAGTTTTTCAAAAGTAAGGACCTGACAACCTGCAATCAATCCATCGAAATAAGTAGACAATTCATGATAGAAATCCCTCCAGTTCCGATCAACTGCATTATGGTGTGAACTAAATAACTGTCGAAATCTTTCTGGTGTTAGTTTGAACTTTTTTAACAGAATATTTTTGATGTGATCATAATTTGTAGCTAGGTCAGCTGGTTCACGGGCTATTATATGAGCAATCTCTTGGGGGATCAAACTTAATAGGTGAGATACCCACATTTCTTTTCCCAGGGACAGCAAAGTTGCCTGTCGTTCGAACAAGATTATATAAAGACTCATATCATCTTTCATGTCGTATTTCGGAAGGATCTTGGTCAAGTCTCGATTCGACGGTCTAGGATTATCAACTGCACCTTGCTGGGTTTGACTAGTTGCTTCTATTCTCAATTTTTCCGACTCATACTCTCGTTCTTTCTGCTTTTCTTCAAGGGCTTCATTTCTCCGGTTTTCTTCAAGGGCTTCATTTGTCTTTCGAGTTTCTATAATTCTACCAAAAAGTTCTTTGGTGAATTCCTCATCACATCAAACACTTGAAGTAATAAGATCCACTAATTCTTTTACGGATTTTTATACGGTGATTTCTAAATCTATCTCCTCCACCAATTTGATCAAGTCCTCTTTCTTTCCCTTAACTAAATAAGTCATGATTAAATTCTAAACAGTTTCCCCCTTTTTTTCCCTTTGGACTCAAATATAACGTAAGGTACAAAAAGAAAACTTTTTTAAACCGAAACTGTCCAGAATTCTGACTTACCTTATAGCAAAGCCACAAAAGATATAACTCAAAGACAACAGAACAATAGAAAAGAAATAAATGTACAAAAACCTATTTTGTAAGCCAAACGACCTTCAAAATTTTAAGAAAAAAACAACATTACAAATCTTGGATAAACGTACAAAATAAACATTTATGAATGAAAGGAAAAGCGCGTCGTCGACGATTATAAAAAGGGAAGGTAAAAGAAGCCGAGTAAATGGGGAATGGACAAAAATAAAAAAGAAAGAAAAAAAAGGATTAGATTAATTTAAATTAGTACACAGCATGCATATTATAGTCGAAGAAATGCTGTGTACAGTCTAGAGACTAAAAAAAAAAAAAAAAAAAAAGGATATTTATTGGCGGGACTGAAGGTATATCTGGACTGCCTCCGAGGGGAATTTAGGTACACCAAACTGTCACCCCGCTGAGGAAAAAGCTAAAAAAAAAAAAGACAACTTTTTTTTCTGTATACCAGCGTTTTATAGCTTCCCAACATTGTGGAGATAGCTGTACGCTGATTGGTCGTTTTGACCACGTGGGCTTTTTTTCGCCAGAGTAACTGTACGCTGAATGGTTGTCTTGGCCACGTGGGCTTTTGCTGCCAGAGTTTGTCCAGAAAGTTCTGGAAGGAAATGATATCACGTGGAGACGCGATGGTCATGTGGGTGACGCTTAGCTTCAGCGATCAGGTTCAGGTGGAGATAACAACTATCGGTGTTTGGTAACCATTAAAAAAAAGAATAGGAGGTTGTGGGAAAATATGAGCGCTCGTCTTTTCTTTCTCTCTCTCTCTGGTTTCCGAGGCTGTTGCGTTTATGAAGACGCAACATCCCATTCGAACCCGGGAGAAAAAAAAATTATTGGTTGTCTTGGCCACGTGGGCTTTGACCGCCAGAGTTTGTCCAGAAAGTTCTAGAAGGACATAATATCACGTGGGGACGCGATGGTCACGAGGGTGACGCTTAGCTTCAGCGATCAGGTTCAGGTGGGGAAAACCACTATCGGTGTTTGGTAACCATTAAAAAAAAAGAACAGGAGGTTGTGGGAAAATGAGCGCTCGTCTTTTCTTTCTCTCTCTCTCTCTCTGGTTTCGGAGGCTGTTGCGTTTATAGAGACGCATCATCCCATTCGAACCCGGGAGAAAAAAAAATTATAGGTTGTCTTGGCCACGTGGGCTTTGGCCGCCAGAGTTTGTCCAGAAAGTTCTAGAAGGAAATGATATCACGTGGGGACGGGATGGTCACGTGGGTGACGCTTTACTTCTGTGATCAGGTTCAGGTGGGGAAAACAACTATCGGTGTTTGGTAAGCATTAAAAAAAAAGAATAGGAGGTTGTGGGAAAATGAGCGCTCGTCTTTTCTTTCTCTCTCTCTCTGGTTTCGGAGGCTGTTGCGTTTATGAAGACGCAAAATCCCATTCGAACCCGGGAGAAAAAAAAATTATAGGTTGTCTTGGCCACGTGGGCTTTGGCCACCAGAGTTTGTCCAGAAAGTTCTAGAAGGAAATGTTATCACGTGAGGACGGGATGGTCACGTGGGTGACGCTTAACTTCGGCGATCAGGTTCAGGTGGGGAAAACAACTATCGGTGTTTGGTAACCATTAAAAAAAAAAAAGAATAGGAGGTTGTGGGAAAATGAGCGCTCGTCTTTTCTTTCTCTCTCTCTCTGGTTTCGGAGGCTGTTGCGTTTATGAAGACGCAACATCCCATTCGAACCTGGGAGAAAAAAAAATTATTGGTTGTCTTGGCCACGTTGGCTTTGACCGCCAGAGTTTGTCCAGAAAGTTCTAGAAGTACATAATATCACGTGGGGACGCGATGGTCACGAGGGTGACGCTTAGCTTCAGAGATCAGGTTCAGGTGGGGAAAACAACAATCGGAGTTTGGTAACAATTAAAAAAAAGAATAGGAGGTTGTGGGAAAATGAGCGCTCGTCTTTTCTTTCTCTCTCTCTCTCTCTTGTTTCGGAGGCTGTTGCGTTTATAGAGACGCAACATCCCATTCGAACACGGGAGAAAAAAAAATTATAGGTTGTCTTGGCCACGCGGGCTTTGGCCGCCAAAGTTTGTCCAGAAAGTTCTAGAAGGAAATGATATCACGTGGGGACGCGATGGTCACGTGGGTGACGCTTAACTTCGGCGATCAGGTTCAGGTGGGGAAAACAACTATCGGTGTTTGGTAACCATTAAAAAAAGAATAAGAGGTTGTGGGAAAATGAGCGCTCGTCTTTTCTTTCTCTCTCTCTCTCTCTGGTTTCGGAGGCTGTTGCGTTTATGAAGACGCAACATCCCATTCGAACCTGGGAGAAAAAAAAATATTGGTTGTCTTCGCCACGTGGGCTTTGGCCGCCAGAGTTTGTCCAGAAAGTTCTAGAAGGAAATGATATCCCGTGGGGACGCGATGGTCACGTGGGTGACGATTAACTTCGGCGATCAGGTTCAGGTGGGGAAAACAACTATCGGTGTTTGGTAACCATTAAAAAAAAGAATAGGAGGTTGGGGGAAAATGGGCACTCATCTTTTCTTTCTCTCTCTCTCTGGTTTCGGAGGCTGTTGCGTTTATGGAGACGCAACATCCCATTCAAACCCGGGAGAAGAAAAAAAATTATTTCATAATTTTTTTTCTTTCAAAAAAAAACTGGACAGACATCTTAGCAAAAGGGGTATTTACACGAAAAAAAATGTCGAACACAACATAAGGAGTAATTGTACACCATAGACTAAGGATATTCACACGACTGGAGTTTCCAACTGGATGAGAGAGAACCAAGTCCACACTGTTCGCAACGGCTGGTCGCCGAGCAAACAAACATTCCCCGAGTGATCAGAAAAATTGAGATATTTGAGGTCACCACGCACACTTGAAGCAGCACTGTTGGCTGTAGGCACATCTTCGGGCTAGTGGTATCTCCTCTGACTGGTGGCGGTACATCTTCTGCCCCGTGGCATCTTCGTTGAGCTGATGACGGCATATCTGGCTGGTGGTATATTCTCTGAACTTATAGCGGTAGTATCATCTCTGGAAATGGCGTCACGCATCCGGGTATGTGGTATCCTCCCTGTCACAGATGATGGCACGCTTTTGGTTAGATGGTACTGATGGTGGCACGCCTTTGGGTAGATGGCATTCTCTCTGGCACTGATGTTGGTACACCTTTGGGTAGATGGTACTGATGGTGGCACGCCTTTAGGTAGATGGCATTCTCTCTGGCACAGATGTTGGCACACCTTTGGGCAGATGGTACTGATGGTGGCACGCCTTTAGGTAGGTGGCATTCTCTCTGGCACTGATGTTGGCACACCTTTGGGTAGATGGTACTTATGTATCCTCCCTGGAAATGATGGTGGTATCTTCTCTGCAGGCATTAAGTACTGGCATGAGAGCAAAGATGAGGCAGAACAGCGTCTGAAATGGTCGGTAGAGGTGTCATGTTGATAGTCGGTTTACTAGAGGAGGTCGATGGGATCTTGTAGAAGACAGTCGGTGCGTGTACAGATCACTATGGGGAATGCCCGTTAGCTCACGACAGCAAAGTTACTGAATGTTCGTGACTGCAGTGGGTGTCTTGAAGAATAACCATTTTCAAAGACAAAAATCTGTAATTGCACAAGGTCTAGAAAAAGAAAACACGACATAGCAGATATTGCACCAAATGAGAACACTACAAGAAACAATTGAAATGAACAGAAGACTAAGCTACAAAACGTAACTCACATGGAATGAAAGCAATAGGAACAAAAATTCTTAAGATAATATCGTTGAATTTTAACACCTTTTTGTTCGATGAAAGTGGATTTTGCCATGCCTGGTTTTTGTAAGAAAGGGAATTATTAGGTGATTTTGTAATTGGTATCTCTGTGTGTACACCACACTTAAACTAAGCAGACAAACTACTCCAACTGTATCCAGTCCCATGAGAGAAGACGTCTCTCCCATCACAGAACGGGGTAAAGAGGGAGCAGTGAAGTTATTTTTACGTGTATGCAAACCCATGGTAGATGGACGTCTCCACCCACATGGCGATGCATGACACGAAGAATGAGGGTGACCAACATTTGTTGATTACTGGGGTAGGGGTATAACAGGAATCCACAAATTTAATCTCCTTAGAGACCTAATTGACACAATCAAAGTAAAACCAACAGGCAATTTGGGGTAATGACCAAAACGTACAAAATGGCACCACATGGTGAGGCTTCATAAAGGCAAATAGTATGGCTACTAAATGGAAATTTTACAAAAACGCATAGCCTTTGACGCATAGACAAAACTGGAGTATTAAAAATACGACTCAATAAACAAGCAATAATCACTAATTGTTAAAACCCATGCAGATATTTGGCTGTAACAGAATTGCACACAAGTATACACATAAGAAACAGAAATATCTGGTACAATATTTTGTATAACTCAATTTGACTATGTGTATATATAAACACACCAAAATACGAAAACAACCATTTTATCGTCTGGGGCGTAAGTCATAAGAGTGGTTTGGAGGAGGAAATAGACGGATGCGAGTTGTAATTTTTACAGCATTTGGTTTTCGCATTAAGGGTAATCTGTATATCTGATTAGAGTTATCGATCCCGTCCTTCTCCTCATTGGATCCGTCAGGTGAAGAAGTTTGATTTTCCATGTCTGGGGATATTAACCGACTTTGGATCTTTGATATCCTATCAATATGCACAACCCGAGTGTCACTGACATTCTGTAGCAATTGAATCGTAAATGTGTTGGGTACAAAATTTTCGAAACCATCCGTTCAACCTTTTGTCGTTAAATTATAAGCATGGATACTTGATAAACATGTACGCTTTTGCTCCGGGACGTTTCACTGGAAATTTTACCTAAGTTCTTCCCCTATCAATGTGTGCTAAGTCCCTCACTTTTCAACGGTACATTTGTACTCAATCCACGAGTTTTTTTAAATTTGAATGCCCAACCAATCACGGCACCCCAGCGAGATGACGAAGCGTTTTTGAAAAGGCTGGGAAATAGTTCACCCTTTGTTTTCTCGTGCCGATTTAGGCGAAAAATAGTTTTCCCACGAGTTCACGGGAGAAGAACTTAAGAGAGGCGGGAGAATCGGACTCGTCCTATTTAGAGTGCCTATATAATAAGAGTGACGACATACGGGAAACACTTTCTGATTGGCTTAGAGACCTTTTCTACCGCCCGAAGCGGTATTTTCCCAGCTCCCGTAGACTTAACATGGGAACTTTTTGTGTGTTCGAGAAAAACGTGTGTATATTAAATTAAAAAGAAAATATAGCTTATTCGTGTTCCATTTCGTGTTCTAGAATGTTTATTTATCATTATTTTAGTGTTTTGTCAGTGTAAATTTGAAGACTTTTTAAGTAAATAGCGTTTTTTGAACAACTTGCTGTTTGCCGCTATTTTGGCGATGTAAACATCGCGCCAAAGGCAGTTAGCAAGTTTTAAACTTATGATAATGCATTGGTTTTTTTTAGCTGTTTCCTTATAAAAGGTTTACAATAACCTATGCCGAATTGAATCATCAGAAAAGCAGAGAGTGAATTGTAGCAATGCTTTATATAAAAAAGAATAAAACAAAATGTTTATATAAAAGTGTTTTTTGATGCAAACTTTCATCTTTATTTTGCTGCTACATCTCGGAAGAAAACCACCACATCAATATTTATCTGTGAATTTTTTATATAAATGCGTACAAATGCTGTTAACTATTTTTTATCTTGAGATTATTCTTGTATGTTTAGGCCAATATTTGCTCATAATTTAGTTTCAATCTGTTAATTCTATTTTTCATATGAAAATGTGGTAGATTTTTTAACAAATGTGTACTGATGGTGTTGACTATTTTTGAAATTACATGTCTTTTAACTGGGTTAGTTACAATTTAAGTGGGTTAAAATTTTGTGTCATGCATTAAAAAGGTCAAATAAAAATGTTCAGTTCTTTTCTGGTTCGGTTAATGTAAGGAAAGGATTAATCACACTAAAAAAAACTACATGTGTTGAACAGTTGGTTGAAAGAAAGTTTTATTTTAAGCAACTATCCATTTATCGTAGAACATTTCAAATCTATTTTTTATTTAATGTTATAAAATTAATGCGTAAACTTCTATCACACAGCATGGAAAGAATTTAAAGAAAAAACTTGTGCCTGAGAGAGACAACACGTCAGATCTTATTTTATTTAACACTGAAGTTATAAGCTTAACTTTATTCATTTTCTTGTTAATATTCACGAAAACAAGTTCAATAAGTCGTGAGCATAAAAATTACGGGACATAAACACTATCGCCAAAAGAAAGAGAGAGGAGGAAATGTGGGAAACCGATGGAAGAAACATATTCGCCCAGCAACCGATTCTGGTAGAAAAATGGCTGCCGCGCATGTGCATTGGGCCAAATTTGATCCCTTGTCGCCACTCTTATTATATAGGCACTCTAGTCCTATTCGCTCTCCGATTTTTTTTAGTGACTGGGGTCACCGTGCGGTGACCCCAGTCGCGGTTGGTTTTTTTGGAGCGGATGAAGGCGTCGGTTGATCTGGCTTTAAAGCAATTACGAGGGTCTTTTCGCCTTTTTTCCGGGAACGCGTGGTGAATATTTTTGCTGATGGAAAAACACCACCCAGAAATAAGAAAAGAATTGCCGGCCTCCCTGTGACTCTGGAAGAAAAAAACACCGTCCTGCTCCAGCGTCCTTCTCCGGAATCCGGAGAAAATATAGCGAAAAATAATTGACTACAGTTTATTTCTTATCACTTGTTAATTCTTTATACTTAAATATGGTTTTCCTAAATAATATATTCCTCAATCTTTGATTAGACTAACACATTTTTAAAGAAAAAAATAATTAATTAATATATTTTCTAATACGTGACTGCTACTTCATTCATAACGTATATCTTAAAATTCTCTTGTATCTCCGACTGTCTAATATATAAGCAAGTATGTGATTAAAAAGCGTTTTCAAGTCTGTTAAGTCCTATGTATATTAAAAATGTTTTTCGGTAGAACATTTAGCGTTATAATTATAATTTTGCTATTCGTATAAAAATCAAATTAATTTTATTAAAAATTCTCCTATCCAGTGTAGTCATATTAATTATTATATATTTGTGTGTAAAATTTTATTTGAAAGCACTCATCTCTACGATTATAAAAGTGAACGTTTGTCTGCGTGCGTGGACTATCCTGACGAATCTATGGCACTTATAAGAATGACATTTGGCACACAGGGAAGCCCGAATGTTTTGCGAATTTTGTACGAAGCCGAATTTTAAAATTTAATCTAGAACATTTTAAAATTAATTTAATAGAATTGAATTATTCTTGTTTAGATTTGAATTATTGTTGTTGATTTTTTTAATAAATATTTTTTCAATTAAATATTAATATTTTTGGAACAGATATGCGTCATCACGAAAATAACTCACGGGCAACCTCGTGATGGCCAAACCCCACTAAAAGAAAAGTCGTGCTGGCCACGCAGTGGCCGTGGTATTGGTTTGCGAAGCAAACCAAATTGGAACTCGTAGTAAGAACTTTTCATAAGGGGCGAAAATGATTATTTTATGTTTCATAAATATACTCATTTTATAAGATATTCTCAGTTCATAAAGAGGAATTATTAATTTGACCGAGAAACCTATGCTAAAAGAATAGCATTAACATAATTATGTTCCTAAAATGCTTCATTTTTTAAGTAAAATAATTAACATGCTATACAAGAAAATTACCATTTCCAAATTGTAGGTTTGAAAATAACTCTGTGATATTAATTACCGTGAAAATATGTGATTTCTCGCGTCCGTCAGAAAGAGTTTCATATTGTCTAATGGTGAAGACCCAGGCGGCAAGTCATGAACAGGACTAGCATGCGAATTAAAGTTTGGAATGGATATATCATCGTTCCGTATATTGTTCGATTCCTATTCAAATAATATCATCGTTTCTTTCAATTTCCGGACTTCATCTACGTCACTGTCATTATCGGAAACACTATCCTCTTGGATTGAATTCTCCAAATCATATTTTGTTATATCGTCTTCGTCGCTTGAATTTAAATCCGACTCATCTGTATCATTGAAAAGAATTCTTTCTATTTCTTCTTTCGACAATGTTTTCCTATAACGAGCCAGTTCGATAGTGAAGAAACCAAATTCTCTATTCAATAGCCGCACAAAACTGTCCGATCCGAAGCCTAGCTTGGAAGAAGTATGTGAAAGGGCGCAGTTAAAAGCCGATCCCTAACTTGTTGTTTGTCATTAAAGGAAACTACCCTACTGCTTCAGGCGAAAGGAGGGAGCATTGTAGTGAGGAAATGACGGATTGCCCTTCTCTGGGTTAGGGGGATAGCCAGACTAGCGCGTCTTTTTAGTAATGGCTCTTCGTTACGTGGACGATTCTATTTAGAACCGTAGGGAGGTCGGTAGATATTAAACTCGTGATAAGTGAATCGATTCTTCAGTTTTATTATTTCGTAACTTGTTTTGATCATTTGATCTACAGTGAGCTATGATTATTTACTTGTCTGGTAGTCTTTTTTTTGTGTGTCTTCTATGATTTTTTGAAGCAGATTGATGGAATGTATGATTGATGGAAGGGTACTTATACTTTAAAGAGCTTCTTTTCGTGAAGCAACGATGGCCTAATGGCTTAAAGTCACCTACATTAGCGTCGGCAGCGGAGGATGACTTCCCGAGTTCGAACCCAGCTGGCGGAAAAATTTTTAGATCCTCCAAACTATTTTTAAAAAATTCCAATTTAATTCCTTTTCATTCAAATTTACTTTTCCTAATTTTTAATACCCTTTTCATATTTTTCCAAGCTTCCGTTGATTTTACATAAATAATCTAAGAACCACTCCTGAACTCACTACCAGCTGATATTTTTCCGCCCCTCTGCCGTCCCCTTTGCTTGAGGATGATGATGTCGTATCCACCGCTGGCTTAGGACCATTCTGATGTAACAAAAAGCATACATAAAACACTAACTTATATAATTATTAACTTATCTAATAAAAGGATACAATTTTCGGCTCCCACCTCTACCCACCCATAGCCATGGATCTGAAAAAAAGAAGAAAGCAGAAAGGAAGAGATAAATCGCCAACAACTATAAACCTTGATGACATACGTATCTAGGTCATGTGATCCGATTAGCCGATCAAGTTGGACTTGCGTAAAGTACTATCATGGGATTGAGGCGCCTGTCCTCCCCATGGTCCTAAATAGAATCGTCCACGTAACGAAGAGCCATTACTAGAAAGACGCGCGTGGATAGTCAGTAGCTTTAATGACTTCGGCCGGTTCGGGCGGGTGCTGGGCTTTTGCATGTGAAGCCGTTTCGGGCGTCTTGGACGTTAGAGGGTTAATTAAGTCCTTGCTCCTGAATTGATTTTTTGATTTATAGTTATTTTCCCCTTTTTTGTCCCGTGAAACGTCTTTTAAGCCCTCAGTTGGGGTTATCCCAATATTTTAAGAAGATTGGAGTAACCCAATTGAATGCTTGGTCGTTTTGGACCTATTTTGAGAATTTTGATTGTTGCTTTAGTTTTACTATTTTGGGACCAAAATTCACAGTGTGATTTTACGTTAATCTAGAGTGTATTGTCTTTACCATGTTTAGTTTAAATAAATGTTTTTTTATCTTTAAAGATTTGTTTTCTTTTTCCCTCTTTTAGTGAAACCTAATTTCTCTGTTTCGCTTTACTTAGTTCCATCATCAATTACAGTCGGTAAGAGCCTTCTACACCATAGAGGAGATATAATAGTAGAGTGAGCTATGACATGTCCGCATGATCATATGACCAAAATCAGCAGTCACGTGACTCCTTCTCTCTTCGCGCATATTGTTTGCGCATTCCTTCTTCCCTAGCAAGTAGCAAATGCATTGAATACTCAAGTTAAAATGGATCTACAGTGCTGCTATATGGATGTAATTCCAAATTATTAAAGGTGAAAACATTACATTTCACAGGTGAGCGAAAAACATTTCTTTCACATTTGTATTTTTCAATACTTTCTACAGGTCGACCTAAAACTTCCCGTACTCCAACTTAAAAAAAAAAAAATTATTGCCCGTGTTTTTTTTTAATTATTGAATTTTATCGTCTGCTTATGTTTTTATCGACGCTTTAATTTTTGTCGTTCGATTTTCTTCGCACTCAAGTTGTGCGATAATAAAGTTCCACGTCATTTTGTTTTTCATTGCAAAATGAATTTATCACGCATTCAGAGAATTTCGCTGTTTGAGGCTTATTCATCAACGCCATCTTAAATTTGGCGATTTTGTTTGAAAAGTCGCCAAGGGGTACAGTCAACGATAACCAAATGTAAGTTCATATTTTTTCCCTTAGTTATGTTAAAAGTGCTTTTCACCATTAGCATAAAACTAATTGTTTTAAAGTCTTTTGATTTTGTATAATAAATTCACGAATCGTCAGTATAGGAACTTTTAGGACATCCTGTAGTATGATAAAAATGGATATTCTAACTTAGAAATTAATAAATACAATCTGCGGACATTTCCCGTTATATGAAAAGATTTCATACATTTACAATCAGTAGGTATCTAAAATAATGTTTGAAACAAACTAACGTGTGGAGTGTGTTTCTAATTGTAAATTGAAATTTATACTGTCTTAAAATATTAAAAATAGTTAACCGAAATGTAAAAACTTGTGCGAAATCGTTCTCTGTCTTGGCGATTATATTTTGGCAACTAAGAGTACTATATTCTTTCGTGTCTCACGATAAAAATGTTATGAATTTGGTAACATCAATTTAAGTTCATCACATAAATTATTTTTCTTGCTGAGAAAAATTGTTTTGTATCCACCCATCTGTGCAAACTGTAATTACATAAGAATAATATTTAAAATAAAAGATAACGTTTGAAACTTCAAATTATATATTAAATAAAATCAATTTGTTAGAAATAGGATTGAAGCATTTTCTAAGCCGTATTATAATTGTGAATTTGTATTTATGATTTGTTTAGAACTATAAGTAAAACAATTTATATTTACTTGTAATAAGAACTTGTAAAGATGTGCACCTGCTGAAAATTCATTTATTCAGTTCTTATGTATTTAAAATTTTTATTTATTTCCATTTATTTATTTGTTCCATATTAGTTTTCCCAAAGATGAAGAAAGAAGAAAATCGTTTAAATTAATTAATCGAAGAATTTTGTTTCTGTCTTTTAGTTCATTTAAAATGTGATGAGTGTGTCAATAAGTTTCATTCGTTTACTGTTTCTTATTTATCTTTCGTATTTATCAAATATTGATTTCACACACAATAAATAATAAAAATTCAATATAAAAATCTTTACCAAACTTTCGTACATGCTTAAAAGCATAAAAATTGTCTAGAGTTATTTACATCATCACTTTGATGAATTCAAAATTCATATATGAACACAAAGTTGCAACTTAATTAGTTTTTGAACCAGAAATCTAAAATTGCAAAATAGCTAACATCAAGGGTATGGTTTAAAATAGTTTCTTTCAATCTTAAAGACTATATGTATAACTTTTCTTGTTAATATTTTTATGCGAAACTCATTGAATAAATTTGTGTTTATGGAAACGTAAGCAATTAAGAATCCATAATATCAATGAAAGCTTTAGTGGTTACCCAAACGTCATTTGAACAGGAAATCTTATAATCTGTTTTCAGTATTTTTATTTTATGCATCGGTAAAATATTTATTCATGCAGTCATATCCAAACATGGACATTTATTTTTCAATTTATTCCAAATCATGCTAACCTCATTACATTAAAAGAAGTTTAAATTATTTTCTGAAATGAAATCTTTGAGATAATTTCTTCACACCTAATACAGTTTTTGAAGAAATATATATAAAATATTGTATTAATTAAAGAATGTCGGGTTTAGAACAACTATCTTATACCAAATTTTAATCTGAACTCCTGACCTGAGAGCAATCTATTGACTACAATTTATTTATCTCAAGCGTACTGTTTTGTTCGTATATGTGTTGGTTAACCTTAATCCCAATAAAAATTCAATTAATTATAAAAAAACTCAAATAACTAAAACCATTAAAAATTAATATGAATTCAAAACATATTCAGCAGTGTTATTGTTAATATTCATTTGCATTGCCCAACAATAGTAAAATATAACTCAAATTCAAGGAGCATTCAGTATTATGTATATTCAATATCATGCACATTAATTGAAGTTATTTCCAAATGTGGGTATTTATTTTTCAATTAATTCTAACTCATGCTGATCTCAATAATTCCAAAAGTTTGAAATATTTTCTGAAATTAAATCAGATAATTCCTCCACATCTAATACAGTTGAAGAACTATATATAAGACATGGAATTAAACTATTGACGGCAATTTATTTATCTTAAGTGTACCGGTTAACCTTAATCCCAATGAGAACTTAATTCTATAATAAAACGAATTACGAATTCAAATATATTCAGAAGTGAAAAAGTAAATATTCATTTGCATTGCCCAAAAATGTTAAAATGTAACTCAAATTCCAGAAATAATCAGTATTATACTCATCGAATCGCTAACTTTTTATAAGAAAATGTATGTCGCCAAGAGAGGCGATAAAAGGCCAAATCAAGCAACCAAGCTGAATTTTCGTGGATCAGTCACGTGACTACTGACGACATGTTGCTGACGCTTTGCGAAGCTCTTCTCAATAGGGATGCTCAGTCTACTTATATTAGAAGTCTATGTTCTACACAGGGTTTTGCTCACACCGTAATGTAGAATTGTTTAATTTTCCAAGCTCGTTAAGAGTATCTCAGATTTAATTAGAAAAACTCAACATGTAAAATGGTGCCGGGACGTTCTACCGACTGAGTTTTTGATGGTGCTATATTCAGGAGCAAGCTTAATTTTTTTTTCTTTTTGGACTTTCTTTTAGATTAAGTTTTGTATGTGTTATGAGGGTATTGTGATTTTGTGAAGGGAAACTTTATGTGAAATCGCCTCTTTTGATAACAAAAATGACCACAAACCAGGTCAGACAAAACGGCCAGGTCATGGACGAGGAACGAGTGGTTGGGACTTTTGTCGTAGAGGGAGGATTATCTGCGGATAAAATTAATCTCTTGCCACTTTTCAATGATGGCAGTTCCTCGGGAAATGTTACAGAGTTTTTAGCAGAGTGCAAAGAGTTGGCTGGGCATTTCAAATGGTCAGACCAAGACCTATTTTTGGCAACGAAGCTCCGATTACGAGGAGAGGCCAAGGCCCTTGTTCAGGGACAAAAACATTCAGTGACAGATTTCAAATCCCTCGAAAAAACCCTGTTGGACCGGTACACCAATAGACCTGACTTGTCATTGGCTGTACATGAGTTTTTCTCGTTCAAGCAACCCAACACCATGCCTGTGGCAGTATTCTTAGCAAAGGCCGATTCCCTGTCTTTCAATGCGTTCTCTACGGGTGATGGTGACCACCAAATTGAGGAGCAATACCGCAACAGAATGCTCAGAAGCATGTTGCTGTCAAATTTTTGTCCTGAAATAAGGCGAGGCGTGTTATCTGCTAACCCCCAGTCAATTGACCAAGTGAAAGAGATAGCCCTGAGGGAAGAACGTGCTTGGATGTCCTGCAAAGCAGAGACTGCACATGCGGAAACTTACCCATTCCATCAAAGCACACCACTTTTTACTGCACAGGCTCAGCCTTCGGAGCAGAGCAAGATGTTAGAATTGGTGTAGTCGCTGTCGAACCAGGTCAGCAGACTGAGAGAGGAAAGACCCGGGCACCACAACAGAGGGGTGAAACCAGGAAATGCTACAATTGTGGCATAATGGGTCATTTAAGTAGAGACTGCAGGGAAGAGAGAAACACTGGCTTCTCACCCCGACAACAGCCAAACAGGCAGAGACCTTTTTAATATAGGGAGAACGTAAACAACTACCCGCAGGTTCCCCCACAACAGAGGTATCAGGGACCACCCAGCCAGCAGCATAGGAATTTAAACTAAATTCGGGCCAACAGGCTGTACCACTGTTGGAAGAGTCCCCTCCTTTGATACAACAGATATTTACGTGTAAAGGATCCAATGACACACTGCCTATGATCATAACACACATTTTTGGAAAACCACAAAAGACACTCCTTGACTCAGGAGCTGGTCTTAATCTGATTGACGCCCAACTTTTGGTTAACAAAAACATTGTCACAGAACACCCTGTCATGTTAGAGTCAACACAATTGATGGCAGTGGCTTCGAAGTTGACCAGTGTGTTTGTTTACAAACAAGGATAGGCACAGATGTCTTCACGATTCAATACTTGGTCATGCCTCACAACATGTCAAGTTTTTTTTCAGTCATTCTGGGAAAACCCTTTTTGCAGGAACAAAAATGTCAACTCGATTTCGCCCAAAATTGTTTAAGACTAAATTCCCAAATTCTAACTTTTGAAGCACAGAAACAACAAGGCGAGAAACCAAAAATTCAAGATAAGGGAGTTCCAGCTTCTGTTTATGCTATGTGTAAAACCATTATCCCCCCCCCCTTCTCAAAAAATAGTTTTTGGAAAAATTAAAGGCAACATTAATGGAGATATTTTTTTCACTGAACCAGCTTGGAATACTGGTGATAAGCAGATCTCGGTAGCTAGATCAATAAGCGTAACTAAACAAACTCAAATTCCCATTTTAATAACTAACCCTTCTGAAACCAGCTACCACTTAAACAAACTAACTAAACTTGCTCAATGCCACCCCTTAATTTCCTCACATAACATACCAGGGTTGGACCTCAATTATTTTGCTCAAGATCCAAATTTTGGCAGCTGCGAAGAGGCAGATTTCGAGTGGAGCAAAACCTTTGACCTAAACCATCTTGACACCACTGATAAACAGAAGATTGAGACCCTTTTGGACAAGTACAAGGCAGTTTTTGCTGGTTCTGTGCATGATCTACCAGGCTGTGACACCCTGTTACACCAGATAAACCTGACAGATTCAGCCCCAGTTAAGAGAAAATCATATAGAGTCCCTTACAACTTGAGAGAGGAAATAGAAAACCAAATTACTATACTTCTTGAGGCAGATATCCTAGAACCCTCGACTTCCCCCTATGCTTCCCCTGTCTTATTGGTTAAGAAACCTAATGGCGAATTTAGATTTGTAGTGGATTTTAGAGAATTGAACAAAAAAGTAGTTGCAGACTCGTACCCCCTACCCCTTATTTCGGAAGCAATTGACAACCTCCAGGGAAGTAGATATTTTTCAACCCTTGACTTAACAAGTGGGTTCTTTCAGCAGATGCTTGACCCGGAAGATAGGCACAAAACAGCCATTACCACCAACCAGGGTCTGTTACAGTTCAAAAGAACACCTTTTGGTCTAAAGACCAGTGCCAATTCATTCCAACGGTTGATGGAAATTGTACTTTCTGGTTTAAAACCAGCTCAGATTTTTGTTTATGTCGATGACATAGTCATTGCTTCCAGCACTATTGATTCCCATATGGATAAGTTGGAACTAGTCTTTGACAGACTCCTCCAACATAATTTGAAACTCAAACCCTCCAAATGTAATTTTTTGAGACAATCCATCATCTACCTTGGTTTTGTAGTGGCCAACGGAAATATTTACCCCGACCAAAAGAATATCCAAGTAGTGGAAAAGTTTAAAATCCCGACTTACAGAAAGCATGTGAGATCTTTTTTAGGATGCATAAACTATTATAGAAAATTCATACCTGACTTTAGCCGTTGCTCAATCCACCTTACTAATTTAACCAAGGAATCCAAACATTTTAACTGGACTCAAGAGGCTGAGAAAACATTTTATGATCTCAAAGTTGCTTTAATCCAAACCCCATGCCTAACTCTCCCAGATATGAC
Organism: Metellina segmentata; assembly: GCA_947359465.1. Taxonomy (NCBI): domain Eukaryota; kingdom Metazoa; phylum Arthropoda; class Arachnida; order Araneae; family Tetragnathidae; genus Metellina; species Metellina segmentata. The sequence continues at coordinate 16,881,000 of OX375878.1, read as the reverse complement.
CAGGGATTTTATATTGTACACTGACGCGTCAAATTCAGCTGTAGGAGGAGTGATTGCTCAACTTGACACATCAGGATTCCCCAAACCAGTGGCTTTTGCCAGCAGAAAACTCAGCTTAGCTGAGCGAGTCTATAGCACCACTGAAAAAGAAATTTTCGCCATAATTTTTACTGTTGGTTACTTTAGACCCTATCTTTATGGACGTAAATTCACGATTTTCACTGATCATGCAGCTTTGACACATATTTTGAAGTTGAAAGATTCAACTGGTAGAATTGCTCGATGGGCCCTGACTCTATCTGAATTTAATTATGAGATTAAGTTCATAAGCGGCAAGTGCAACAAGGTTGCTGATTTCCTTTCACGTGGACTTAACCACGACACACCACCGACTCATGAATCACAGACCAACAATAACAATTCTGATGAAGTCACCCTAGTTAAACAATTATGTACCCTTCAGACCCAAAGTAACGACCCTCACAATTTCCAGGACAAGATTTTGAAAGATATAGCACATAAACAAACTTTAGATGCTAAATGCCAATCTATAATCAAAAGCTTAAACGACTCAAAACCAATCCAACCAACTAAGCTTAGATTTTTCGTACAAGATGGGATTCTTAAATGTAAAGAACTTAAATTTTCCTATGTTAAAACACAACACACCAGAATTGTCCTTCCTAAGACAATGATTCATGATATTTTATCCCAGTTTCATGATTCCCCATCTGTTTGTCATCAGGGTTTGAGGAAGACTCTTTCAACGGTCAAGAAATTTTATTATTGGCCAGGGATGCACGAACACATTGTCAATTGGATTAAATCTTGTAATAGCTGTATGCAACGTCGTGCTCACAAACCTCGAAAATTGGCACCCTTGCAACGTCCCGAAATTCCTCAAGGTCCCTTTCATAAAGTTGCCAACGATGTTGTCGGACCACTTCCTATAACTGAAAATGGCAACAGGTACATTATTACCTATATCGACCATTTCACCCGTTGGTGTGAGGCTTACCCTGTTCCCCAAACAAAAAGTGTTGATGTAGCAAAAACGCTACTGAATTTTATTTCACGATTTGGCTGCCCTTCCACAATTCTCACAGACAGAGGTTCAAATTTTATGGGCCAAGCAATGCAAGAAGTTTATGCATCCCTGGGGATAAAGAAGGTGAATACCACCGCATACCACCCCCAAGGGAATGGAATTTTATAGGTCTATCACAGAGGATTAGGCAACGCACTGAGTCACTTGGTAAACTAAAATCACAACGACTGGGACAACAAATTGGAGTATGCCCTGTTAGCATACAGATCTACATGGCACTCTGCCACGAAACACCCCCCAGCATTTTTGGTTTATGGTAAGGAGCTCAAGTTTCCCTACCACATGTTCGAAACCGAACCGCCCTTTTCATACAGGGAGACAGAGGATTTTTCAACGGCACTACTTAAGAGACTACGCACTGCCTATAAGGAGGTGAAAGATAACCTGGTTCAAGCGGCGGAAACACAAGAGCAGTACAGGAATCGTATTGTCAAAGACAAAGGAATTAAAGTGGGAGACGAGGTTTATCTATACTTCCCTAATGTTAAGCCCGGGTTAACTAGGAAGTTCAACAAACCGAACATAGGAAATTTTGTCGTCACAGGAAAACTATCTGAGGTACTCTTTGAAATTGCGGATAAGAGCTACCCTAACCGCAAGCAGCGGGTAAATGTCGACCGACTCACAAAAGCAACCCCACGATTAAATTCAGGGTAATAAAGAAACCCACTCCAAAGCTCGATTCCCGTTTGCAGCGACAAACCAAACCCCAACACAGGACGGTATATCAACAGAATATAACCATGATCTAAGTGGTAGTAGAAGCTGGGTTTATCTTCACCCACATGGGTACCCAACACGTAATGCCAATGTAATACAACAACCCACACATCCAGGAAACGTTACACAGGCGAACCGGGACAATGCAGTTGCAGCGCCTAACACACACACGTACAACCTGCGTACCAGAACAAATGGTAGAGTGGATAACTAGAAAAAGGGAACACGGGAAAATCCCTTTATGTCAATGAAATTCAAGATATTTGTAAAAAAAATTTGTAAATAAGTGTTGTATATTTTTTCGTTGCGGTCATTTACTTGACATTGTCGAGTAAACATCCTAACAGGTTTTTATTTCAATTTTTACAGTGTTTTTTTCATGATTATTGTTACTATGGCATAGGAGTTCACAACCTATACACATTGAGGTTCTTTCTCTTTTTTTTTTTTTTTTTTTTTGGCTATAACATCCAAATTTGGCGTTTTTTTAGCGATTTCATATTCTGTTTTTCTTTACACATCCCACTTTACACTTCACTTGTATCTGTATTTACATTTGTGTACATGCCCTTTTGTTTACATTTTTTAAGTTCTGTGCATATTGGTATCCACTTTAGTTAACTTGACTCAACGGTGTTTTGTGTTTTTACTCGTATCAGTTTACCAAAACACACTATTCCTTTTTCCGTCCACAATTTTGTTTGTCAACAACCCACGTTTTTTTGTTTACTGTACACGTTTTGTTGACATTCCACTATTTGGTTACATCGTACTAATTGTTTACTTTGCACTATTTGTTTATGGTACTCATTTATTTTGGTGTGGTACACAATGTATTCGTATTATACAGTTTGTTCTATGGGCTTACATACATGTGCAATTTTTGCTTGCATTGGTCCCAATTTACATTTGTGTTTTAAGTGATTTGAAACTATAGGTGAACGGATGTTTTTTTATATTTTTTTTCTAATGCAGGTGTCTAGTTATCTCTCAAAAATATTTTCTTAAGTTAAATTTTTTAAAGTTTTTGCAATGTTTAATCAAAAGTTTCTACTTAACTCTGTTTTGGTTTTTTTAATGTGTTCCTGTGGTACCTGCATCATGTAGTTTTTCGGGGTTAACGAGTACTAAAGTACACGGTGCTCGTTTACCTCATTCACGCTATATTCAATAGTGTTCTTCGTTCTTGGCTTTAAGTACAATACTTGTTATTGTGGTGGAGCTTTTATGCTAAGAATTTTGTTTCCTAGTTGAGTAGTTTTTTACCTTTAATTAATAGAAAAAAAATTGTTACAATTTTTTTTAAGGAAGACGTAGGGCATTTGTTGGGTACAAAATTTTTGAAACCATCCGTTCAACCTTTTGTCGTTAAATTATAAGCATGGATACTTGATAAACATGTACGCTTTTGCTCCGGGACGTTTCACTGGAAATTTTACCTAAGTTCTTCCCCTATCAATGTGTGCTAAGTCCCTCGCTTTTCAACGGTACATTTGTACTCAATCCCCGAGTTTTTTTAAATTTGAATGCCCAACCAATCACGGCATCCCAGCGAGATGACGAAGCGTTTTTGAAAAGGCTGGGAAATAGTTCACCCTTCGTTTTCTCGTGCCGATTTAGGCGAAAAATAGTATTCCCACGAGTTCACGGGAGAAGAACTTAAACCACTCAACATCCCAGTTAGCGAAGCTATAAGAGAGGCGGGAGAATCGGACTCGTCCTATTCGCTCTCCGATTTTTTTTAGTGGCTGGGGTCACCGTGCGGTGACCCCAGTCGCGGTTGGTTTTTTTGGAGCGGATGAAGGCGTCGGTTGATCTGGCTGGAAAGCAATTACGAGGGTCTTTTCGCCTTTTTTCCGGGAACGCGTGGTGAATATTTTTGCTGATGGAAAAACACCGCCCAGAAATAAGAAAAGAATTGCCGGCTCCCTGTGACTCTGGAAGAAAAAACACCGTCCTGCTCCAGCGTCCTTCTCCGGAATCCAGAAGTTCCCTTCATGATGAGCTCCCACATCCACCGCCCAGAAATAAGAGAAGAATTGCCGGCCTCCCTGTGACTCTGGAATGTGTACCATCATTCCGATCCAGCGTCCCTCTCCGGAATCCAGTAGCATCCACCGTTTATCTAGGAAAATAACTATAAATCAAAAAATCAATTCAGGAGCACTGATTTAATTAAAGGAAAGTAAGAAAAAACGAAAAACTATAATTGCCCATTGTAGATAAACGGTGGATGCTACTGGATTCCGGAGAGGGACGCTGGATCGGAATGATGGTACACATTCCAGAGTCACAGGGAGGCCGGCAATTCTTCTCTTATTTCTGGTCGGTGGATGTGGGAACTCATCATTAAGGGAACTTCTGGATTCCGGAGAAAGACGCTGGAGCAGGACGGTGTTTTTTTCTTCCAGAGTCACAGGGATGCCGGCAATTCTTTTCTTATTTCTGGGCGGTGGATGTGGGAACTCATCATGAAGGGAACTTCTGGATTCCGGAGAAGGACGCTGGAGCAGGACGGTGTTTTTTTCTTCCAGAGTCACAGGGAGGCCGGCAATTCTTTTCTTATTTCTGGGCGGTGGATGTGGGAACTCATCATGAAGGGAACTTCTGGATTCCGGAGAAGGACGCTGGAGCAGGACGGTGTTTTTTTCTTCCAGAGTCACAGGGAGGCCGGCAATTCTTCTCTGATTTCTGGGCGGTGGATGTGGGAACTCATCATGAAGGGAACTTCTGGATTCAGGAGAAGGACGCTGGAGCAGGACGGTGTTTTTTCTTCCAGAGTCACAGGGAGGCCGGCAATTCTTTTCTTATTTCTGGGCGGTGTTTTTCCATCAGCAAAAATATTCACCACGCGTTCCCGGAGAAAAGGCGAAAAAACCCTCGTAATTGCTTTCCAGCCAGATCAACCGACGCCTTCATCCGCTCCAAAAAAACCAACCGCGACTGGGGTCACCGCCTTAGCATACACCTGAGTAATTAATTTGGATAGAAAATTTGACCCTCTATCAGAAATAAGATTGGTTGGTACACCATGTTGTGAAATAAATTTGTTTAAAACCTGTCTAGAATTTGTCTAATAAGAGCAACTGTATCGGATTTAATATCTGGTACATCGAAAGCTTCTGGGCAACGGGTGAAATAATCCGAAATGACCAGTGTGTGTTTATTGCCTGAATATGTCATGGGTAACGGGCCGAGAGCGTCAATCGCAATGGTCTCCATGGGTCTACTGGTTAGAGGAACTCTTTGTAAGGGTATTAGTTTACGTGGTTTATGAGCTCTCTTTTCGTTGCAGGACTGGCATGATCTTATATATCGGTCCACATGATCTTGTATGGGAGGGGAAAAAATGAGGATTTCACACGTCTGACAGTTTTGTGATAACCCTGGTGGGTAACTACAGGAGAATCATGGCACAAAGATAATATTTCCGGAATTAAAACAGTAGGCACTACAACTCTATCTGATATATTGGACTTAGCCAACTTCTTTGTAGGTGTGCCATATAAGACATCATCGTTGACAAAAAAAATCATAGTACCTTTATTGGCAACAGTTGAAGAAGTTAACCCACTCAATATTTTAACGCAAAAGGGATCATCTTTTTGGTGAATTTTAATCCTTTCAAGGAGTTGAGGAGTGAAACGAGTGACAGAGAGGGAGGTATTAAAGCAATTAACTTGACGAGATAAGTAATCTGCAGTGACATTTAGCTTTCCAGGTTTATGTATGATTTTATAGTCGTATTGTTGATGTGTCATAACCCAATGTGTTATTCTAGATGTGGGGTCTTTAAGTTTGAGGGCATATGAAAGGCTTGCTTGGTCACAATATATTGAGAAATGTCCACCATACAAATACTGTTTGAAATATGATACTCCAAAAACTACTCCTAACATTTCCTTCTCTACAGTGGAGTAATTGATTTCAGCATTCTTTAACTTTCTACTGGCATAGGCCACGGGGTGTAAGAATCCGGATTCGTCTGCCTGACATAACACAGCAACAAGGGCATATTTACAGGCGTCAATACAAATGGAAAAAGGCTTTTGAAAATCTGGGATAGAAAGGCAAGGATAAGTCAATCAAGCTGCTTTGAGTTTATTGAATGATTCCTGTGCTTCCTGATTCCATTGAAAATTTGAAATTTCTTTTGTTAAATTAGTCAGGGGTAAAGCAATGTTAATAATAATCAGAAATGAACCTTCTATAGAAGCCAGTTAAACAGAGCAAAGCTCTGACTTGTTTTCGGGATGTGGGGATTTTAAAATTATCGACTGTGTTAAAGTTTGAAGAATCGGGGAATACTTTCCCATTAGAGACCTGGAAACCTAAGTATTTAACATTTGACTGAAGGAAGTTGCATTTAGCAGGTTTCAATTTTAGACCATATTTTCTCAAACGATCAAAAACTAGGCCAAATATTAGAACCAGAGGCAATGATTATGTCGTCTAAATAGACAGCGATTTGAAGATGCTTAAGACCTGAAAGAACAACCTCCATTAGTCGCTGAAAACTATTCGGAGAGTTCTTCAACACAAAAGGTACTCGATTCCACTCGTATAAACCGTGCTCTGTAGCAAAAGCGGTTTTATGTCTATCCTCAGGATGAATTTACATCTGAAACAATCCACTACAAAGATCTAATGTAGAGAAAAGGGTAGCACCTGAAAGATTATCCACCAATTCAGTAATGTTTGGAATAGGAAAAGAGGCGGGATGGGTTTTTAAATTCAATTTACGAAAATCTGTGCACAGTCTGCATAAATCATCCTTCTTTTTAACAAGAATGACTGGCGCAGCATAGGGAGATTGACTATGACTTATGATGCCAATGTCTAATAGTTCATGATCTGGGAGTCTAGCTCCTCTTTCAGGTTGTGTGGTGTCTTATAATGACGCTGCCTCACGGGATTGTCATCGGTTAAAGTTACTATGTGGAGTAAAGTGTCACATCCGGATAAATCCGCTACTGAATGAGCAAATAAAGCAGGATAGTTTGACAGAAAGTCATGAAGTCTAGATTTCTGTTGTGGTTCAAGGTGATCGGTTTTGATTTTTCTATCCCAATACTCGAAATCATCACCTAGAGGTAATTGTTCTACAGTATTATACACTGCTGTTCAGGTGGTAGGACAGAAATACATTCAAGAGTGGCTAGCTTTGTATTTTTGTTAATGTGTAGAGGTTCATGGAGTGTGTTAAGAACCTGTACCCAATATGACTTAGGATTTGATATTGTTACTGCCCTTGCTACACAAATGCCATTTGGCTTTGAAATTTGAACAGGCTGTATAAGCACCTCTGGGGTGTGGCAAGACATATTGGTCCTGTTCCTGACCTGGATCATGGTCTGAGATCGAGGAGGAATTGTAAATTTACGAGAAGCGTATAACGAAAAAGACGAATTTGTATTACAAACATTACATGATAAGCCAGTATGGTCAGTTTTCATCCACCTGATAGACAAAGATTTTCCCTCCAAGGAACGTGTTTGAAAATTTAAAGACAATTTAATGTCTGAAAGAAATGGACAGCCCAATATCATGTCGTACAAATGTGAAAAGTTGAAAGGAACGATTGCAAATGTTGTTTTGAAGGTATTTTTTTTCCATGTGAAAGAAAATATCAACCATTTCCCTAATGGTTGTGGCTTGGCCGTTGAAATTATTTACAATAATGTTAACTTGCTGGATTTTATGTTGGATTTTCAACCTATCCAAGTTTTGTCTCGAGATGAGATTGATGGATGCCCCTGAATCTATCAATGAAGAAAAAAATTTCTGGTTGATATTAATTTCAATTCGGAGAAGATCAGAAATCTGGCTTGAAGTATTGTTTAAAGATATCATGTTTGGGGTGTCGATTGGACACTTGGGTACAGTAATTTTTTCATCTGGTTTTGGATAAACATTCCTTTGACTGTTACGATTGCCCAGGGAGCCAGATGGTTGCCTGTTTGACTGATATTTTTGTACAGGAGCACGTGCTCTGGCAAAACAATCCTCAATCACATGGCCCTGCCGCTTGCAATAATTGCAAATTTTGGCTAAACATTTAGAAACTGTGTGGCCTTTTCGGTTGCAACGAGTGCAATGTTTGGTCATATGTTTATTGTTATTTTGGAACGGATATCTGGAGTTTGTTCCTGTGAACCTATTGTTAATTGACTGGCCATTTGAAGGAGAGTTACTTTGGGTTTTGAATGGAGGCTGGTAGACTAGCCATAGATGTGGTCAACGAGTCTATTTGTGCCTGTAATCTAATAAGGTTTAGGTTTATCCCACTACTAGTACTTACACAACATGCAGCCATCGCAGTTTGTTGAGGGGGGAAATTCAATGCCTCTTCAAAATTCTGGGCATTACTCTTAAAAACTGCATAAGATTTAATTTCTGAGTTAATGATGCCCCTTAAGATGTCTGGTTTTATCCCCTGTTGGGCTGCAGAGAGAAGGAGTTCCAAACCTGTAACCTTCAGACACTGTCGATTCATCATCGTCCTTGATGCATGTGCATGAAAGACCTTCTAATCGACTAAGAAATTGTCTTGTCGACTCGATTGGCAATTGGTAGGCAGAAGTGAGTCGAGATACATTTGTTGCTAAAGAGGGTGGCTTGGAGAATCTCTCTTTAAAGGTACTGACCATCTCATTATATGTCCCATTTGCTCTTAATTTTCTCTGGCTGTGGAGGAATTCAAGAGCTTCGCCTGATAATTTGAGCTTAAAGGCTATGGTCTTAACTCTATTATCCCATTTACAGTAGTTTGCGATTTCCTCAAATGATGATAAGAATCTCCAAAAACAAGACGATCCATCAAAAGAAGAAGGGATCATAGGGAGAAAAGCAACCAAAGTATTTGCAATGAAAGCATTCATACTCGTTTCCTCTGTCATAATTAAAGTAAAGTCAGAACGAAATCAAACTATGTACGAGTCTACAATTTCAAATGTAAAAGCGAAAGAATTAATAAGTAAAATGTACTCGACATTTTGTTTAACGAGCAGTGGGAGTGTGTATATATAAAAAAAATAACAATATTGTCACTTCAATATATAAAACAAGCACGCATAAAAACCACAATATATCACAGAAATAACATGAGAAAGAAAGAAAATTCGAAGATATCGACAACCTTCATCAATACGTGGCAGTTTCTCAGTCAGTGATTTTGAAAAATAATAAAAACTGGTTCACGGCACCAATTCTGTTGAGTCCTCTGTCGGGTGTCGATGTCTAATATTTCAGTTTAGAACAATCACATAATACAAAATGAAATAATCTGTGGTTTCTCTGGGAGTGAAGGATAATCAAAAGGTTAAAGTTTAACAATCAACATTTTATTCAGGCATTAGACAAAAATTTCTGATAGTAATGTTACAAAAAATAATATATTTTAAGAAAAAAAAACATTACAAATCTTGGATAAACGTACAAAATAAAAACTTATGAATGAAAGAAAAAGCGCGTCGTCGACGATTATAAAAAGGGAAGGTAAAAGGGGCCGAGTAAATGGGGAATGAACAAAAAGAAAAGAAACAAAAAAAGGATTGGATTTATTTAAATTAGTACACAGCATGGATATTATAGTAGAAGAAATGCTGTGTACCGTATCGAGACTTGAAATAATTAAAAAAAATGATACCTATCGGCAGGACTGAAGGTACATCTCTGGACGGCCTCCGAGGGGAATTCAGGGACACCGAACTGTCACCCCGCTGAGGAAAAAGCTAAAAAAAAAAAAAAAAGGAAGACTTTTTTTCTGGATACCAGCGTTTGTATAGCTTCCCAACATTGTGGAGATAGCTGTACGCTGATTGGTCATTTTGGCCACGTGGGTTTTTCCGCCAGAGTAACTGTACGCTGATTGGTCGTTTTGGCCCTGTGGGTTTCTCCGCCAGAGTAACTGTACACTGATTGGTCGTTTTGGCACCGTGGGCTTTTGCGCCAGAGTTTGTCCAGAAAGTTCTGGAAGGAAATGATATCACGTGGGTGACGCTTAACTTCGGCGATCAGGTTCAGGTGGGGAAAACAACTATCGGTGTTTGGCGGCCATTAAAACAAAGAATAGGAGGTTGGGGGAAAATGGGCCCTCATATTTTCTTACTCTCTCTCTCTCTCTGGTTTCGGAGGCTGTTGCGTTTGTGGAGATGCAACAGTCCCATGCGTTCAAAACCGCTGTTTTCCTCCCTGGATGGTTCTCGGAGGGGGGTTGCGAGTTGCAATTGCCCTCCCAAGAGCGTCCCAGACATGCTCTATAGGGTTAAGGTCTGGAGATCTGGCTGGTAAATCCATCCCGCGACTATCCTCACTCTCTAGAAATTCGCCGACCAGAAGAGCTCTATGAGGCCTCGAGTTATCGTCCATTAAAATGAACTCAGGGCCAACTGCACCCCTGAAAAGGCGAACATAGGGCTCCAAGACCTCATCCCTATACCTCACACCAGTCACACTGCCTCTTTCAAAGACATGGAGAGGTGTGCGGCCACCCAACATGATGCCTGCCCAGACCATTAAACCTCCTCCGCCATAATGGTCGATTTCGCTAACATTGGAGGGTAGGTAGCGGGTCCCTGGTTCTCTCCATATGAACGAACGGCGAGACCCGGTGTTTAGGCTGAACAGGGACTCATCAGTGAAGAGAACGGTTGCCCATTGATCCATACTGCAATCTCTATGCTCTCTGCACCATGATAAACGGATTCTCCTGTTCATAGAAGTGAGCGAGAGGCAAACAGCAGGTCTTCTTGCAAACAACCCTCTCTCATGAAGTCTTTTGGAAACAGTCAACCTTGATACACGGGTTCCTGTGGCTGCATACAAGTCACGAGAGAGCTGAGAAGCTGTAGCACTCCTGTTACGCCCTTGCTATAATCGACAAATGGCGATCTTCTCTGGCCGTCGTGGCTCTTGCACGACCTTGCCCAGGCTTTCTCTCGATGGATCCGGTATCCTGGAACTGTTTCCATAGGTTAAAAACGACGCTGGGCGTTAAACTGAACTCTCTACAAATTTGGACCTGAGATTGGCCTGCTTCTAGCCTTCCCACAATTCGCCACCTCATTCCATTATCTAAACGTTGGTGGTTACTCATTTTTACTGTTACAATTTGAAATTAACCGATTGCTGCAAAATAACACCAAGAAATTCGCCGAGGTGTGCTAGCGAACGAAATGCGTCTTAACTTACGCGCGCTTATCAAGCCTGTTTCTCTACTGGCTCCGTCTACATACACGTGTACGCTTACGTATTTGACGAACAAGATTTGCATTTTTGTCTAGAAGCAGTGGTTTTACATTCAATTCAGTTCTTTTCATGACATTCGATAAAATATGCAAATTTTCTTAATTTATTTCACCAGTGTATGTCAAAAGAAAAAGATATCCTTTCCAAGAGTAATAAGAAGTATAAATAAACACAAGAAGTATCGCAATGTCTTGGAATAAGGAAAAAGAAATACTATCATTATATTTAAAAGATATTCCGGAAGTATACGTCACACGTAGCACACTTCTTTCACAACTGTGCAGAAAAAGTCCGCGGATTTTACGCAAATGTGGACAATCTCATCGCTTGTGTTAAGGCAGCCACAGTAAAAAACAAGCTCCGAAAAGCCGCATTTCAGACCATCGGTCAACCACCTGAGCCAGTACTCACACGCTGGGCTACGTGGCTTCGGGCAGCATTGTACTACGCCGACCACCTTCCCACTGTAAAAGGCCGACCAACCGGTATAGTGGTTAAGGTGTTAGCCTCTAGATCGGAAGGTTCCTGGTTCGAATTCGGGTCCGGGCATGGATGTTTGTAAACGTATGGTGTAGAGGTGGCTAGTGCACCTTAAATCTGTCGTGGCCGAAAGTCCTCACGTTGGGTTGGCGTGGAAGTTTGGAGAGTGGGGTGAAAGCTCAGGTGTTGCTTCTTGATCTGACCGTGGTTCAAAATTACGAGGTGTTGTCCTCGAATCTTTCCTTAAGGGACTGATTCCGGACCGTCGTCAATAGCCCGTTGCGTTGCTCTAGTACGACGTTAACTAAAATTACCATTACCATCCCACTGTAAAGGACATTGTGAACGGTTTCGGATGAGACGGCATTCTAGTGCGTCGCGTTAAAGAAGCAGTGTGTTACCCAGAGCTGACAAAACGTTTGCTAAAGATCAAAAGCAGCTACGAATGTTTAATTCGTCTCGTAGAAAAATCGAGATCGAAAGAGTACAACATCGAGACAGCGTATGAAGATATCAGATTGATAGATTTTAAAGAAGATCCTTGCAACCTTAAAGCTTATCTTAAAAAACGATTGGAAAAGAATAAAAAACTGACTGTTATTGCTACACTTTCCCGAGACGATTTTTCTCCAAGTCATTACTTGCTACTGCAACAATGTCAGGCAACATCAGTCTCTGTTGAGCGCAGTTTTTCGATGTTAAAGAAATTAATGGCCAAGAATCGTCCATTCAACGACGTCAACGTTCTTCTGTATTTAATGATGTATTACAATAATGTTGTTCACGATTAAAATTGTCAATACATTTTGATTTTTTTTCATTTTTATGAATAATTTATTATAGATTTTAGTGTATCAAAAATAAATGAAACTTTATTTCCATAAATGCAACTTTAGAGAATGATAAATGCAACTTTTCCCATTTTTACTGCAACAAAAATGTTGCCCTAGTTCAGAGGTCGGCAACCTGTGGCTCGCGAGCCGCATGCGGCTCTTTTGATGTAAAGTTGCGGCTCTCCAGTTCCATACGAAAAAATTAATAATTTATCATCAAAACCCTTAAAAAATAAGAAAATATATTTTTAAATACCTAAATTTTCAATAACTTCTATTTTCATTTTCGTTAATTACAAATCTCTACGCTTAACATGACCGTAATGAGATAAATTTGAACTATTGTTTTGTTCTTAGAGATGAGACTCCGTGACCATGTTTATCTTTCAGCCAATTGCATTCCATTTCCGTCTCAAACAGCCACCGTCTAGAGGATGAGATGGTGAAATCTCAGATGGTGAGTACGTCAAAGATTGTTTTATACGTGCATCTGAAGAACTGTTTCGTAATTTTAAAAACAAAGCAGAAATCATGAAAAAAATCAAAGATTTGCCATTATCTGCTAAAACAGTACAAGATAGAACTGCTAAAATGTCTTCAAATGTAACACATATGCAAGTGGAAGACAGTCAACTGGTTTCTGCCTTATCACTTGTTATAGATGAGTCTTGCGACATAAAAGACACGGCACAAGTTACCCTTTTCGTCAGGTATATGTCGTCCCAAGTTCCAAAAGAACTGCTAGGATTGCTACCGCTCTCAGGGCAAACTCGTGGAGAAGATATAGCAAACGCTGTGCAAAAATGCCTGGAAGACAATGGAATCGATATAAATAAAATCGTTTCTATAGCAACTGATGGAGCCAGAAGTATGAAAGGAATACATAGAGGGGTAACATCAATTATAAAAAAACAACCACGAAATTCTAACGTTTCTCTGCATAATTCATCATGAAGCGCTTTGTGCCCAAATATTTCCGGCCGAAATAGTTGAGGTCATGAACTTGGTAATTAAGATTATTAACAGCATCTTGGCAAAAGCACTCTACCATCGCCAGTTTAAAGATTCCTTGAAGAAATAGATAACCAGTTTTCTGATCTACTTCTGCACAATAAAGTGCGATGGCTTTCCAGAGGTAACGTATTGCAACGTTTTGCTTTGTGCTTGAGTGAAATAAAAACATTCTTCAATGAAAAAAGCATTGACTATCCCGAACTGGAAGAAGACAAATGGCTGCAAAATTTCAACTTCATTGTAGATACCACAATGAAACTAAATGAACTAATCTAAAACTGCAAGGAAAGGGAAACCCAGCCTACGCCTTGCTTGAAGAAGTAGTTTGTTTCGAAAAAAAAATACTTCTTTTTGTTGAAGACATGGAGAGCGGTAAATTACTTCATTTTAAAAATCTAAAGCAATATCGCGATGAGACCAATGCAACTATTGACACGAATGACTTTAGCATAACTTTAAAAAACATGAGGGATGGATTCGCTGAGAGATTCGAGCAATTCAAAACAAACAAAAGTACTTTCGCGTTCATAGTAAATCCTCTCAACACAAATACAAATGAGATCAACATTGAGCTATTTGGAATTGATGCTGGATCGCTTCAAATGCAATTGCTAGATTTGAAAACCAAAGACTTGTGGAGTGGCAAGTTCACAGAACTCAAGAGCAAGTTGGAAGAGTTGGAGGTCCAGAAATGCATACACATCGCGCAACACAAGTGGACAGCTCTAAAAGAAATTCCGCAAGTTGAGGCCTTCATATTCGGCGCATGGAATAATCTTCCAGAATACTACAGTGAGGTGAAGAAGTTGGCATATGGAGTGCTGAAGATCTTCAGGTCGACATATTCGTGCGAGCAAGCGTTCTCTTGCATGAATATAATAAAAACTCAAGTTAGAAGTCAACTAACAAATAAAAATCTAGAGTCGTACTTGAAACTTAAAACAACAAGTTATAAGCCAGATTTAATCAAACTTTCAAAAGGCATGCTAAGACAATGCTCCCATTGATGTAACTATCTGTATTTGTGTTTTTAAATGAATAGATATTATTCCGTATTTAAAGCCGTTTATTTTAAATCAAAAATCGAATATATATAAGCAAATACTATAATATTGAAACGAAAATTTTTAGTGGCTGTTTAAAAACTGGGAAATTTTGTAAATTGTGTCTTTTGGCTCTTTCGTAACAATAGGTTGCCGACCCCCTGCCCTAGTTATATCGTATATTCTGAAAAACGATTAAAAACTTGTTCGAAATCCCTACGTTCTTGAGTATGGTTCTCGCTTATGATCTAAAAAACACGAAATTCAAGTCATATTCAAGCCATATATCACCTCATTAATGAAGCTGGAAGGTCTCACCGGCCCCACGATCCAAAATTTTGAATAAAAATTCGTATAAAGTGTGTGTTATTGTAGTGGTCGTTGGAAAAATTTCAATTTACTCACACGAGATCAATTTTAGAAAATATAACTTTACCGTTCAGTATGTGTGAAAAGTAATGCAGATGGGGAGCAAGATGTTTATCTTGTGTTTAGATATCTCTCTTATTGAGAGCTCTGTAATCACCCGTAGGGGCCTCAATCTGAGGAGCCTTTGGATACAATACGCAAGGGGTTTGCCCAATTGCTTCTGCTATGCCTATACATCCCTTTTACTACCTGTTTCGTCCAACCGGGATTCCGTGGCCCGGATATATAATAGACAACTTGATCTATATACACCCTTTAAAAGTTTTGAAGTTTTTCTTCACTGTTGAATATTTATTAAAAATTATACGGTTGCGTTGTTACAGTGTAACGGTAATTAAAAATATCAAAATACCGTCCTCCTTTTTTTATATCTGGAAAATATATCTGATTTGCTGCCTTATTCACAATATTTAAGATAATTTGTAATTTTTACAAATGTTGAATTTACATTCGAATAGAAATTAACTTGTGGCACAAGTTACGAAACAGGTTACTAAAATATTAGTATCTTCTATATTTAACTTTACAGAAATACCGAAAGGCATTTTCTGGCTGCTGTTATTCGTATTTTCTCTTCGTGTTTGAGCGTGACATTAGTTGGCTTGGTTTTCCAATACGATTTCAGTATTGTCTCAAAAGCTGCTCGGTTCTTTCACTTCGGGGCTTAATCCAGGACAGTCACCAGAAGCCCGTCGTGTTGGTCTAGTGTGACGTTAATTAAATGTACCAGCCCATTTGGAAAATTAACGGACTAGCAACCGGAGGTGTGCTAGTTCTAATCAATCCAAAGACCATCGTGTACAGAGGGGCTGGCGTACATTAAATCTGTCGTGGTTTCACGTTGGTGTGGTGTGGAAGTTTGGAGAGTGGCCGTATCAGCTCAAGTATAACCTCGTCATCTGACCTTGGTTCAAAATTACGTGGCCTTGTCCTCAGATCTTTCTCTTCGAGGGTTGATCCTAACAGTCGCCAAATGCCCGCCTTGTTGCACTTATGTGACGTTGATTAAAATTACTGTACCCGTACTTTATCAATAAAATTGAAAAGAATAAATTCCGAATTGAATGTGGTTCTTGATTAGACAACAATTAAATTTTAAGCTAAACCTATTTCGTATTTGTCGATATTTTTTTAATTAACGTCAATAATAATAATTAGTATAATCCTAATTTGACTTTCTGGTACATGACGTCACAGCGAGAACTTCGCCCCTGCTCGCAAACCAGCACTCCTTTCGCAAGTGATTTTGCTTTTTTTTTTTTTACTTTAACACTTAATGCACCCTAAATTAATAGCCGCATCAGTAAAAAAAAAAAAAAACCTTCTCCATCTTGTTCTCTGTACAATTTTAAATAAACCGTGTTAATATCGTAATTTTTGTCCGACCAACCGGTCTAGTGGTCAAGGTGTTGGCCTCTAGATCGGAAGGTTCCTGGTTCGAATCCGGGTCAGGGCATGGATGTAAATTGTGCTGTCCTTTGTCAGGGACAATGATGGTCCACCCACTGGGTGCCCCATCACAAGTGACCATCACTTCTGGCCTTGTATAAGGCTACAATGACTTCGGTCAATTCTGTACTGTATTGTATTTCAGTATTATGTATTGTATTTGTCTTTGCAATCTGTTCCCAGCCTTGCCATTGAAAAAAAAAATATCGTAATTTTTTGACATGTACTTTCTTGCTAAGCCGAGTGAAAAAAGCGAACGTATTTCCTTGCCAAATAAAACAAATCTTTCTGTGGTAATTGTTGCTACGATAAATGTGTTAACTGGCAAACCCGTTAGTCAGAAAATGTAACCTTCATTTCCGTGAAGAACAATAAATGCTCCGCGATCTAAAAAATATGAAATTTGTCTAGACCAACTTTTGATTGCATCGAATTTATTTATGAACCAATTTGAAAAATAGTTGTACCATAAGAGTGTATTCTATGCTTTAACGTGGTATTTTCAAATTTTAAAATAAATAGTATTAAGCTAGATATATGACAGTTTTAGTTTTGCATCGGAAATTACGATCTAAAAGTTACGAAATTTGTATGAACAACTTTTGATAGCATCGAATTTATTTATTGACCAATTTCAAAAATAATTTTACCGTAAGAAAGAGTACATTCTAAGCTATTCTGCGATGTTTTCAAATTTAAAAACTAGTAATAATAAGATATAGAAATGACAGTTTTAAAAAACAGCAACGAAAATGTTCCGATTTTTACAGAATTAAAAAAAAAATGTTACTGAAAAAAAACTGATCCCTGAGAGTGGGGTGCCTCAGCGATCAGTTTTGGGACCAATTTCATTTGTAATTTTCATAGATGATATAGGTCAGGGGATTAAGAATAGAATCAGTATATTTGCAGATGATTTAAAAATATGGGGGACAGTAGATACCAAGTTACAGATGGAGTATTTACAAGGGGATTTTGATAAGATATCCGAATGGGCTGTAAAATGGGGTATGTCATTTAATGTAGAGAAATGTCAAGTTCTGCATATGGGTTACAGGGACAGTGGAGCCGAGTACTGTCTGCAGGGAGTAAAGGTAAAGGAGGGAGAAACAGTCAAGGATCTTGGGGTGATAATTCACAGGGATTTTAAAATGGGTCACCAATGTTCAGCAGTGGGTAAAAAGGCTAATAGGTTATTGGGGTATATTAAAAAGACTGTAACTTCAAGGGATAAGAATATAATCTTGCCATTATATAAGGGTTTAGTAAGACCACATCTAGAATATGCTGTACAATTCTGGGCTCCATATATGAGAAAGGACATAGAATCAATTGAAAGGGTTCAGCACAGAGCTACAAAAATAATAAAGGGTCTAGCAAATTTCGACTATAATGAACGTTTAAGTAAGCTAAACATGTATACACTGGAAAAAGAAGAAGGAGGGGGATTTGATTCAGCTTTTCAAGTTGGTAAAACAAGGGTACACAGAGGGCTTAAATTTCAATAGGGATAACAGAACAAGGGGCCATGGGTATAAACTGAATTAGACATATTTTAATCGGGATTTAAGGAAAAACTACTACTTTAATAGGGTAATAGACAAATGGAACACGTTGCCAGAATCTGTAGTTAATTCAAAGGGAGTGTACGAATTTAAGATACAATTGGATAGTCAGTGGGAATTGGGGAATTCCTAAACAAAGGACCAGCCTTGTTGGGCTTGAGCCTGTAGCTGGTCGTCAATATTTGTATTTGTTATCAGGAACCAAATTGAAACTTCTAAACAAACTCGGCGTCCTGCGAAAATTCATATTTAGAGGTATTCTCAAAACAAGACTGATAAAGACCGTCTGGAGACTAAAAATTTGTACGTCTTTTGCTCACTCGCATTAAAAATTTCGCTCTTTCAACTTTGACATTTAATAAACCCCAAACAAATAGCCGAATAGGAACAAATTTTTACTCTTCTTGTTCTCTGTACAATTTGAACAAACCATGTCAATTTTGTAATTTTCTGGTACGTACTTTCTCGGGAAACAGTCCAAGAATCAAACAAAAAAAGCGAGTTTGCAATCCTTCTGCAGCGGCTGCAGTAACTTTTCTTTAATATAGAGAGATTCTTTTATGGGAATGCTTCTTTCTAAAAATACGAAAATATTCCAAAACAAGCCCCTTTTAGATTTTTCATTTGGAAAATTGTTAATCTCTGTGTTAGTCTGAAAATTATTTGAACGAAGAAGTACATTGTAAATTTTTTTTTATTCACATAATCAGGTATTTAGTCTGAGATCAGGTACATCATTCTTTTTTTAAAAAAATATACAATTTGAAAAAGGAACATAAATACAAATATTGACAACCAGTTACAAGCTCAAGCCTAACAAGACTGGTCCTTTGTTTATGAATTCCCCCAATTCCAACTGACTATCCAATTGTATCTTAAATTCGTACACTCCCTTTCAATTAACTATATTTTCTGGCAACGCGTTCCATTTGTCTATTACCCTATTAAAGTAGTAGTTTTTCCTTAAATCCCGATTAAAATGTGTCTTATTCAATTTATACCCATGGCCCCTTGTTCTGTTATCCCTATTGAAATTTAAGCCATCTGTGTCCCCTTACTTTACCAACTTGAAAATCTGAATCAAATCCCCCCTCCTTCTTCTTCTTTCCAGTGTATACATGTTTAGCTTACTTAAACGTTCATTATAGTCTAGATTTGCTATCCCCTTTATTATTTTTGTAGCTCTGTGCTGAAGCCTTTCAATTAATTCTATATCCTTTCTCATATATGGAGCCCAGAATTGTACAGCATATTCTAGATTTGGTCTTACTAAGCCCTTATATAACGGCAATATTATATTCCTATACCTTGAAGTTACAGTCTTTTTAACATACCCTAATAACCTATTAGCCTTTTTACCCGCAGCTGAACATTGGTGACCCATTTTAAAATCCCTGTGAATTATCACCCCAAGATCCTTGACAATATCCCTGATAGTTTCTCCCTCCTTTACCTTTACTCCCTGCAGACAGTACTCGGCTCCACTGTTCCTGTAACCCATATGCAGAACTTGACATTTCCCTAAATTAAATGACATACCCCATTTTACAGTCCATTCGGATATCTTATCAAAATCCACTTGTAAATTCTCTATCTGTAACTTGGTATCCACTGTTCTCCATATTTTTAAGTCATCTGCAAATATACTGATTCTATTCTGAATCCCCTTACCGAAATCATCAAGTTATCATCAACGAAAATTATAAATAAGATTGGTCCCAAAACTGATCCCTGAGGCACCCCGCTTATAACTTCTGTCCACTGTGAATAATTTCCTTTTACCTGCACTCTCTGCTTTCTACCCAATAACCAATTCTTTATCCATATCATTGTTTTCCCCAGAATCCCCAGCCTTTCCAATTTAAACAGTAATGCATCATAAGGTACTTTATCAAAAGCCTTTTGATAATCTATGTACATGATATCTACACTGCTCTTATTATCCAGCTCCTAAGTAATTTTTTCGTAGAATTTCAAAAGGTTTGTAGAGCAGGATCTGCCCTTCCTAAACCCATACTGATCACCTGATAACAGTCCCCCCCTCCTCCAAGTATAACACTATATGCTTTTTTTTTTTTAAACAGATATTCAAATATTTTGCAAATTGCTGATGTTAGACTTACTGGTCTCCCAAAAGTGTTAATACACTTACGAATTTCAATGAAATACTGCTATATTAATATAAATTATTTAGGAATGGGAATTGGAACAAAGTTGGACATTATATTCGAATTAAATTCTACGTTACAGCGACTTTTCTACAAATTTTTAAAGTGTACGAACATTTTTAGGAGCCACAGTATTTATCTGAGACTTGGGAAGAAAATAATCATTGTATTGCTCATAAAAGCTTTTTGAATCAAACTTAAATTTCTTTTTTCTGTATTAAGTTCACAGTGAAAACATTTTCTGCAGTACCACACAAAATCATTCCAATTGTGCACAAAAATATTTATAAATGTTGACATAAAACTGGTTATAATTCAGAAAAAGGTGAATTTTAATCACAGAAAAAGAATAATAAAATCAACAAATACAGAAAATACAATATAATAAATAGAGCACAATTGTACAGAATTCTGAATACCACATTTTTCGTAAATTTAAGAACGATTGAGTTTGATTAAGTAAAAAATGCACAAACTAACACTGAAAGATTGTTAAAAATAAATTATCCTGGGCGAATAGTCATAATCTCTGGGAGTCTTAACATTAAATAGAACGATTTCATTTTTTCTTCTTTCAATTGGAATTTAAAATAAAAGTATAATTAATTTGACTTGATTGTAAAATGATTTTTAAATGGCACATAATTCACATTACTGGTTAGAATATATTGCGTTATGAATATGTTTTATGATGGATAGTGAAGCGTCAGGGCACAAAATTAATACTCGTTTCACTTTTCAGGTTCTTTTACCCACATCAACCTTGCATAATGAGACATCTGTCTTCCATTCACAGCAAAACTATTTCAGTTTTCTACTAATTTTATTCCATACACATCACATACACCAAGACAGCAACAGAAGACACATAACTATAGACAAGGAAGTAAGCGACGCTCGCATTCTCGTAAGTGCGAACTGAAACCAACTGGGGGTGGGGGCGAGTAGAGTGCCTATATAATAAGAGTGGCGACAAGGAACCAAATTTGGCCCAATGCACATGCGCGGCAGCCATTTTTCTACCAGAATCGGTTGCTGGGCGAATATGTTTCTTCCATCGGTTTCCCACATTTCCTCCTCTCTCTTTCTTTTGGCGATAGTGTTTATGTCCCGTAATTTTTATGCTCACGACTTATTCAACTTGTTTTCGTGAATATTAACAAGAAAATGAATAAAGTTAAGTTTATAACTTCAGTGTTAAATAAAATAAGATCTGATGTGTTGTCTCTCTCAGGCACAAGTTTTTTCTTTAAATTCTTTCCATGCTGTGTGATAGAAGTTTACGCATTAATTTTATAACATTAAATAAAAAATAGATTTGAAATGTCCTACTATTAATGGATAGTTCCTTAAAATAAAACTTTCTTTCAACCAACTGTTCAACACATGTAGTTTTTTTTTAGTGTGATTAATCCTTTCCTTACATTAACCGAACCAGAAAAGATACTGAACATTTTTATTTGACCTTTTTAATACATAACACAAAATTTTAACCCACTTAAATTTAATTTTAAGTTTTATCCATTAACACAAGTCAAAAGACATGTAATTTCAAAAATAATCAACACCATCAGTACACATTTGTTAAAAAATCTATCACATTTTCATATGAAAAATAAAATTAACAGATTGAAACTAAATTATGAGCAAATATAGGCCTAAACATACAAGAATAATCTCAAGATAAAAAATAGTTAACAGCATTTGTACGCATTTATATCCAAATTCGCAGATAAATGTTGATGTGGTGGTTTTGTTCCGAGATCTAGCAGCAAAATAAAGATGAAAGTTTGCATAAAAAATAACACTTTTATATAAACATTTCTTTTATTCTTTTTATATAAAGCATTGCTACAATTTACTCTCTGCTTTTCTGATGATTCAATTCGGCATAGGTTATTGTAAACCATTAATAAGGAAACAGCTAAAAAAACAACGCATTATCAAAAGTTTAAAACTTGCTAACTGCCTTTGGCGCGATGTTTACATCGCCAAAGTAGCGAAAAACAGCATGTTGTTCACACAAGAAGCTATTTACTTAAAAAGTCTTCAAATTTACACTGACAAAACACTAAAATAATTATAAATAGACATTCTAGAACACGAAATGGAACACGAATAAGCTATATTTTCTTTTTAATTTAATATACACACGTTTTTCTCGAACACACAAAAAGTTCCCATGTTAAGTCTACGGTAGAGTGCCTATATAATAAGAGTGGCGACAAGGGACCAAATTTGGCCCAATGCACATGCGCGGCAGCCATTTTTCTACCAAAATCGGTTGCTGGGCGAATATGTTTCTTCCATCGGTTTCCCACATTTCCTCCTCTCTCTTTCTTTTGGCGATAGTGTTTATGTCCCGTAATTTTTATGCTCCCGACTTATTGAACTTGTTTTCGTAAATATTAACAAGAAAATGAATAAAGTTAAGCTTATAACTTCAGTGTTAATAAAATAAGATCTGATGTGTTGTCTCTCTCAGGCACAAGTTTTTCTTTAAATTCTTTCCATGCTGTGTGATAGAAGTTTACGCATTAGTTTTATAACATTAAATAAAAAATAGATTCGAAATGTCCTACTATTAATGGATAGTTCCTTAAAATAAAACTTTCTTTCAATCAACTGTTCAACACATGTAGTTTTTTTTAGTGTGATTAATCCTTTCCTTACATTAACCGAACCAGAAAATACACTGAACATTTTTATTTGACCTTTTTAATGCATGACACAAAATTTTAACCCACTTAAATTTAATTTTAAGTTTCATCCATTTATACAAGTCAAAAGACATGTAATTTCAAAAATAGTCAACACCATCAGTACACATTTGTTAAAAAATCTACCACATTTTCTTATGAAAAATAGAATTAACATTGAAACTAAATTATGAGCAAATATTGGCCTCAACATACAAGAATAATCTCAAGATAAAAAATAGTTAACAGCATTTATATTCAAATTCACAGATAAATGTTGATGTGGTGGTTTTGTTCCGAGATCTAGCAGCAAAATTAAGATGAAAGTTTGCATTAAAAATAACACTTTTATATAAACATTTCTATTATTTTTTTTTATATAAAGTATTGCTACAATTTACTCTCTGCTTTTCTGATTATTCAATTCGGCATAGGTTATTGTAAACCTTTTTAAAGGAAACAGCTAAAAAACAATGCATTATCAAAAGTTTAAAACTTGCTAACTGCCTTTGGCGCGATGTTTACATCGCCAAAGTAGCGGGATACAGCATGTTGTTCAAAAAAAGCTATTTACTTAAAAAGTCTTCAAATTTACACTGACAAAACACTAAAATAATAATAAATAAACATTCTAGAACACGAAATGGAACACGAATAAGCTATATTTTCTTTTTAATTTAATACACACACGTTTTTCTCGAACACACAAAAAGTTCCCATGTTAAGTCTATGGGAGCTGGGAAAATACCGCTTCGGGCGGTAGAAAAGGTCTCTAAGCCAATCAGAAAGTGTTTCCCGTATGTCGCCACTCTTATAATATAGGCACTCTAGTCTACGGGAGCTGGGAAAAGACCGCTTCGGGCGGTAGAAAAGGTCTCTAAGCCAATCAGAAAGTGTTTCCCGTATGTCGCCACTCTTATTATATAGGCACTCTAGGGGCGAGAAATGAGAACAGGAACTGAATAAAACAAGTCAAATTCCGCCCAGAATTTGGGACACTAATTCCCCACTGTGGGCACTATAAATCATGTATTCAGTGAATTCTCTGTCTTTTATTTCTCTCTGACTACGTTTTTCATTGCAAAAAGCAACAGAGGTTTCCAAAAAATTTTATTTGTAAAACAAATTAAAATTAAACTGAAGCAAAAACTGAAAGAGAAATTTGATTGGGTTCCCTGTGATACCAAAGATTTACTTCAAATTCAACAATCTTCATCAAAAGTCGGATGAAATTTTATTTCCTTCGTCTTTCGAGATTGTTCATTTGTTTCTG
Organism: Metellina segmentata; assembly: GCA_947359465.1. NCBI lineage: Eukaryota > Metazoa > Arthropoda > Arachnida > Araneae > Tetragnathidae > Metellina > Metellina segmentata. The sequence goes on along the minus strand of OX375878.1, from coordinate 16,856,970 downwards.
TCAAAAGTTTTGCTTTTAATTTTTTCTTTATTTTTATCTACCGAAAATGCATACACATTAAATTTAAAATTACCTGTTTTCACCTGGCAATACTGTAAATTATCTTGCGATTGTGATGTGAGATTTTTTTTGAGGTTTTAGGCTGAGAGGGTTAAAGTGACATTAAAATATCGTATAAATCATCCATCCTTTTTTTTTATCATTGTATAATTTGCATTGTACTGAACTTTAGAGGAAAAACTGCGCGTCTGAAGTTTTTTTTAAATTTTTTCTGCGAATGAGTTGTATTTGACGGGGAAATTCCCAAATAAGAATTTTGATTAAAGTCACTAAACCGATTTTTCATTTGTACTATGAATGGACATGCAAACATTGATACAGTGGAAGCTACAGAACATTTAAAAAATATTTTGAATGTTGGAAAAAGCGAAAGTGAAACTGGTAATTATCTCATCTTTTTCATTGTGTTTTGTGTCTTTCATTGTTCTCAAAAGATTCAAGAAAAATGTTTCCATGTGTTTGTTTAATAGTTTATGCGATAAAAATCAGCTTTGTTGGAAACATGATTTGTATATATTTTTTATAATTTCTGTGTTAATTCATCAAATTTTTTTGAGTTTTTAAAAACCTGCAAATGACTGGCAAATTTAATTTTTTTTTTTAATTTTTCATTTCTTCATTAAGCTTTGTGACAGATCATATGATAGCTTAGGACCAGTTTAGTAGTAGAGTCAGGAATTGTATTAAAATGTAAAATGATATTTGGTGCAAGAGGGATATCACTTCATATCAAAACATTAGGTTAGAGTTATAACTCTCTTGGACCATATCACTTTGAATTGAAAAAAATATCTGATATTTATTGTAGAAATTTATATTACGTTTGCAATTGACATTTGTGACACCTATTGTTCCCTGCTACTTTTGAGAATTTTAGTTTTCTATCTTGTTTGTGTTAATGACTAGACTTATTTTTGTTTTTCTGCATGCTAAATATTTTTCATTAAAAAAAAAACCTGCAGTACAAACCTGCACACACACCTTTGAAAGCAGAAAAATTAACACACAGTTGAACCACAATTTCATTCTTATAAGATAAAATATTTGTTGTTTTAAACAAATTAAATTTTGGTCATCCCATATCAATTCAACACGATACTTAATCTTCTTTTGTCTACTTTTGACAAAAATTGGCGAGAAAATACTCTACGGGAAAACAAAAAATGCAAGTTTTTGAAATAGTTTCATTTTTATAAAATAACAAAAATTGAATTTAAAAAAATTATTTGCAACAACTGATCTTAATCTCTTGTAATATTGTTATAAGGCTATTTTCGGTGTCATTTGAAAGCTTATTAAACATAGCTGAATATTTTGCTTAAAGAATTTTATTCTTCAAAACTACCACTTAAATTTTTTTTAAATATCAGTTTATATCAGTCCAGCACAAAGTTTCAAAGTGGAACACAGTATTTTAAGATATGAATTATTTAGTTTTCATAAACAGGATTCAAAGATGTTTCATTATTTGGTTAGAGGGCAGCATACCCAAATCTTTGTCTAGTCAGTCTAATTTTGATATAGTTCTTATCAATTCAGGCAGGGGGATTACCTTCATTGTCTCAGATGTTTTTGAATTTAATGCATGTTAAAATTCAGGAAAAGTAAGAAACCTGTATTTTTTTGTTTCCTTCAAAAGAATTCCAGGCCTCAAGTGCTATCTTTCACTTACGATTTTTGGCAAAATTTTAAAATGCAAATGCTCAATTTTTGAAATGGTTCCAAGATACTTTGTAGCGTTTTTTTTTTTTTTTTAAATTTGAAAGGTAATATTTTCTTATTGAAACGATATCCTCTGTTTGGAAATATGGGTTTAAACAATTGAAAATTTTGTCGTGCATTAAACCAGTTTCCGTTACCACAAACTCTCATATTGATCTCATGAAATTGAAATCTAGTCTTATTTGACATGGCATTTTAATTCTTAATAAAGATAAGTAACAAACAGCTTTTAAAACATTAAAGCTTCCAAAAATATATGCAGGTTCCACAGCATACCACTGTGTGTACTTAGAACTGAAATAAGCAATTCAATGAACTAAAAATTTGTTCAATTGCATCATTATCTTCCTTTGATATTGAGTGATGCCTTCCTATTGAACCAATAGGAACTGTGCCACCCACAATCTTTAAAACATCATGAATTGGTAGTGAGCACTGGTGATGCTGTCCTGCAGCTGGAAATCTATCCAGCAGATGGTCCATGTGGTAGCATAAAGTTCACGATAATTTCATTTAACTTACAACTGATATCTATTATGTCCGCTATCCACCAGTCACAGTCATATAAACATCCCACGTCCATTTCTGAGATCTTGGTTGGACAAATGAAATTTCTTCTTTCTTGCTCTTTAAAGTTTGCAATATGGGTTCCCCCATCGCTAAGTCCACACATGTATCTTTTGAATTCCTTTCACAGGGCAGTTTGGTTTAACCATTATTTTCCCATTCTGCTGGTGAAATTCTTCAACTTCCTCTGAGGGCAACAAGATGAGATAAGATGATTGATGTATGACTTCATCACTCTTGTAAAATCCTCGGCATTCTGAATTGCAGCTGTACTTGGGTTGAAAAGATTATGTTTTGTAGCATGGTGCTTCAGCAGGCCTACACCATCGCAAGTCCCTGTTGCATGATCAGTAGCGCCATATACCCACTACATTGGCACAAGCGACTTAGTTACTTCAAACAGTTGGTAACGATTTTTGAATTGACTAGGAGCACCATCAGAAATAATTATGATCTTTTCTGGCTGTGATTGCAGCTGTTTTTTTTTTAATTTTTAATTTTGTGCCAACAATGCATATGCTGAGTCGTGTTCTCTGTTATCACTTATAACTTCAACACTTGTCTTGTTTCAAAAATGTGACTCCTGTAAAAATTAAAGCGTGGTTATAACTCCAGTGATACCCTTGTACTTCTTGTGGCAGAATCAGACCAGTTCTCAGCAAAATCATATTGAAGCACTAAACATAATTGTTCAGCCTCTATACATCTCTTCACTTCTGCAATGTGTTGTAGCAATTTCTTCACATGTTGGTGTGTTTCTGCTTTTGATGTCCATTTCCTCCGTTTGTCAATGAAGGTATCAATGACTTCTGTTTTTTTAAGGAGTTGATTTTCCTCCCACGTTGCATATATGTAACTTCAGAAGAGTCATCTGCTATGTTTTCCAGACCAAGTGTCTGCAAGGAGAGTCCTCCCTTTCCAGGGCAGTCACCACATTCCTGAAACAAACAGATCTCTTGCTCTACATCATTCTACTAACCACTTCCCATGTCCAACCAAGAATGAAACACTTCTTCACTCTGAAATAGTCTTGAAATGAGCACTCTTATTCGCAACCTAAAGAAAGTCTTCTTTTTTTTGCTAGTCTTGTATATCACTCTTTTATGGATATGCAAATAGTCCGCACACTTCACTCTCCTTTGCCCTAGTCCGAAGACATTTCAAACTCGGTCCTTTCCGTAAAACACCACACCCTCAATCAGCAGAATCCTCGGAAAATCTTACTTAGATGCTGTTGGACCACAAATTTTGTGAACTGCTCTCCTTGTTTATCTGTTGACCTAAACTGAATTAATGTGTCCTCCCTTTTAAATGCTAGGCCAAACACAGAATTATTTGGATGGTTCTGGATTGTTCTAGAAGGTCCTGTTACATTCTGGAAGCTTCCACATTGTTCCAGAAGACATTTAATGATTTGGAAGGTTTTATGTTAAGAAATTCCAGAAGAATAAAAACATTTCACCAGTTTCGACTTTGTTTAATTTTATCATTTTTATTTTACCAAATTGAACACATTGGTCCAAAAATGGATTTCTTAAAAAAAAAAACATGAAAAATTCGAGAACCAAAGTGGCATGTTTTCCTTTTAAGGATGTGTAGTGACACCTTTAGATATACAACTCCTGTAAAATTCCCAAAAATTTTTAAATTGCTGTTTTTGCAATAAATAAATTAAAAAAAAAAACGCATATAGAAACTAGCCACAGAAGCTAAAACATAGACCTTGTTTATAGTACCTAGTATACTCAAAAGTGGTAGTTCACCTTTTTGGGGAATGTATTACTCTGATACTAATCAGGAATAGTGGAGCCGAGTACTGTCTGCAGGGAGTAAAGGTAAAGGAGGGAGAAACAGTCAAGGATCTTGGGGTGATAATTCACAGGGATTTTAAAATGGGTCGCCAATGTTCAGCTGCGGGTAAAAAGGCTAATAGGTTATTGGGGTATATTAAAAAGACTGTAACTTCAAGGGATAAGAATATAATCTTGCCATTATATAAGGGTTTAGTAAGACCACATCTAGAATATGCTGTACAATTCTGGGCTCCATATATGAGAAAGGACATAGAATCAATTGAAAGGGTTCAGCACAGAGCTACAAAAATAATAAAGGGGCTAGCAAATTTCGACTATAATGAACGTTTAAGTAAGCTAAACATGTATACACTGGAAAGAAGAAGAAGGAGGGGGGATTTGATTCAGCTTTTCAAGTTTGTAAAACAAGGGGACACAGAGGGCTTAAATTTCAATAGGGATAACAGAACAAGGGGCCATGGGTATAAATTGAATAAGACACATTTTAATCGGGATTTAAGGAAAAACTACTACTTTAATAGGGTAATAGACAGTTGGAACGCGTTGCCAGAAAATATAGTTAATTCAAAGGGAGTGTACGAATTTAAGACACAATTGGATAGTCAGTGGGAATTGGAGAATTCATAAACAAAGGACCAGCCTTGTTGGGCTTGAGCCTGTAGCTGGTCGTCAATATTTGTATAACTGTCAAAAAATCAAAATTTTTAAAATTGGCACTTTTCAAAAAAAAAATTGGGTTTTTCAAAAAAAAAATTCAGAAAAATATTGTCTTTCAAATAAAAAAAGCCTACAAAACATATCAAACTGTTCCGGAGATAGTGTTAAAAGTTTGCCAAAATTAATTCACAACTCATAAATGGTACCTGAGCCTATAAATTGGCAGCCTGTATCTTGTGGGCCAGGAATTTTTTTGAACAAAACAAATTTTTTTTTTCTATCCTGACTTTTAACATGCTATATTCAAAATTATCCTAGACTATTTAGATACCCCCCCCCTCCTGCTTGAATTGATATGTACTATACCTCTTATTTAGTTACAAATCTAGTTTCAATTACATCTGCAATCTTCAACTTTATAGCACATGTTAAGCATTCATATGTCTAAATTTTTATAAAATATTTATTAAGTAGTTTTTTAAAATTAAAAATGTAAGTTTTTTTTATGGTCAAAAACTTTATTTTTCAGTTTTATTTTTATATGATGCTGCCTATATGTACAGTAGCTAACCTTGTTACAACAGTTAGCGAAGTGAAAGACCATTTGAAGTTTGTTTAATGTTAAACAATCGGGAAATTAAAATGTTTTGGCATATTATAAACACTTACGGCACCTTTGTTAGTGATTAACTGAAGAAAAAAGCAGCAAAACAAACCCAGCAGGAAAAAAACAATGAATGTAATGAATCTACAAGATCAGCAATCAGTAATCAACAACAGCAATGAAGAACCTTGTTCTAAAGATTGATGCAGTGTATCATACACATCTTTTTCAATTCAACTTATGTTGAAGGCTATTTTTTATATGATACACAATAAACACTTTATAGTTAACTATTGTACTTCCATTGATGCACACACCCTGTTGCATTACACCCCTATAAAAATGATTGGTAAAACCTAGAGTTTCATTAAAACAGACAACCTTCAGCCCTTAGTCCGTAAAACAAGGTTCTACTGTAAACAATTTCATTAAGAAAAAAATGACTAGGTTTAAAATGATTTGATGCATTGATTTGACATGGAATGACTCTTTAGTTAAATTTAGCAAAATCACAAAAATGTTTAGTTGCTGCAACTTTGACCAGTTTCAGTGTTACACCTTGGACTGGTCCAAGTTTTTGACATTTAAATGGCCCTTTATCTTGCATTCAGATTTCATTTATTTAATAATATCATATAACTTGATTCTTACAACAAACACTGTTAAATAGTGAATGATTAGGTTTACAATTGATATACAAATTTGCGAACTAAGCTTAATTTATATTGAGTTAATGACATTTGGAATCTATAAGTTAGACCCTTCACTTGATCAACAAATAAACAATATTGCTGATATAAGAAAAGCCTACAGGGCATTTCACACACAGTATTTTTCCAAAACAGTGAATGCGCAACAAAAGTCTTAAATGAGTATTATAAATTTTGGTATTAAAAGCTTATAATATTCAAGTTATCAAAGTTTTTTTTTTTTAATTGTGGTTATTTTAAAAATTTGTTTAATATTTTTTGGAAAGTGACAGATTTAGGGTGTTGCAGACTCTACGTTGAAAAACTGATAATAAATTATTAAATTGACATTTGTTGTTTGTGGCACATCTCTACCATTATGTGTGGCACATCTCTATCTTTACCAAAAGGAAGTGATTTCGTTTGTCTGTCTGTGTGTGTGTGTCTGTTTGATTCGTGGCCGCAAAATCCTGACGATCTATGGCACTTACAGCAATGAGATTTTGCACACAGGTAATCTAAATTATTTGCAATTTTTGGGTCACTGCAAATTTTAAAATTCAATCTATAAGATTTTTAAATGAATTTAATAGTTTTATTCTCCATTGGGTTTTTCAAATGTGGAGAACTTTTTCTACCCATGTGACCTTGCAGTCAAGGTTTGGAATCATGCCACGTTTTTTTCATCCGCAGAACAAGGAGAAAATTATTTTTTCAATTCCGCTTTGATTCTGATTTTTTAACTGAAGTCAGTTCTTTTTTCTATCTCCTAGACCGTTAAAGATAGAGTAAAAATTTCAATGGATTTGCAATCTGCGGAAAATTTCTGCTTAGATTGATACCTAAAAATATTATTTTCTTTAAATAATAATTTTTTAATTGAATATATCTTAAATGGATTTGAAATCTGCAGAAAATTTTACTCCAGATTAATACCTTACCTGCAGTGGCTAGTATATTATAACCGTATGTATGTATTTTTTACATTGTTTTTCATATTTATTTCACGATAATGCAATGATATTCTTGTAGAGTCCGCTACAAAATAACATGACTATGTTTTGATTACTTTTTCAAATTAGCTGACCAACCAGTCTAGTGGTTAAGGTTTTGGCCTCTGGATCGGAAGGTTCCTGGTTTGAATCGGGGGTCAGGGCATGGTAATTGTGCATGGATGTAAATTGTGCTGTCCATTGAATGAATGGTCCTCCCACTGGGTGCTCCTTTACAAGTGCCTGGCCATCACTTCCGGCCTTGTAGTGGCCAATGGCCAAGTGAATATGAAGTTGGTCAATGGCCAAGTGAATATGTGCCCGCCATTGGAAATAAAGAAATAAAAAAACCTTTTCAAATTATCAAAGAACAATAAAAATGAGAAATTTCGAAATTTGTACTTAGTTCCTTGTTAGGGTCAGGTGGGGTAAAACAGTTATAAAAAGAGGTGCTTTTTCATTTATACCTTATTTGCAAAAAATATATTGGTTATTTTTCCAAAAAAATTGTATCAAATATGCAACTTAATATTCATCTCTACATTTTATAAACAATTTTAGCAAAAAAAATTACAAATTAGTAATTATAATGCTGTTTTAAAACATGTTGGCAATTGCCTATTTTACCCCATATTGTGGGGTAAAATAAGTATAGTCATTTAAATTTTGCTTTATTCTTTATTGAGATCTAATATTGCACACTAAGTTTAAAGAAAGTTAATTTTAAGTTTTTAAATAATGTACACACATATTTAAGAGAAAATATAGTGCCCTCTGTGGTCCATCAGTGGATCACACAGGACTCGCACAATTTGGGACACATCAACCCCAGATATGTCTTCATTTTCTGGGAAAATAAAGTAAGAATTTCCATTTTTTTTTGGAAAATTTGACAGTATAGTCCTGGCTACTTTTAGAAATTATTACTCCAACAAATGTCTGTCATTGTTTTTCCAGGAAAATTCACTTCAACCCACTTTCCCATTTTTAAGGTTGGGTTATCACTATTGCTCTTTGATGAAGTAAAGCATTCCTCTTCTAAAGAAATTTTGGGGTTTAGAATCCTTTTCTTCGCTAGGCTTTTCAATTTAATGTCTCGATTAATTTATTCTCCTAAAAGTCTCTTCACTGATTTATTACTCGTGAGGCATTTCGAGATTTCTTATCCACATAACTTTATTTGCAACTGGATTAGTAGTTAGCCCTGTCTCATCAGCATTAAAAATTCTATGAGGTTGATCCCACAGTTTATGCTCATTAAGGATGCTTTCATACTTTTCAAAAAACTCCTCAATAATTTCTTTTGTGAGACTCTTAGCTTGTGACTTAGATAATATTTCAGGCTTGCGCTTTCCCAATTCTTTTTCACAACGTCTCTCAAAATTTCTTTTCCAATCAGGGCCAGGATAGTTATTTGGGAAAAGATTCACTTTCTCTGATGAACCCTCCTAGAATGTTAAACATTAGAACATATTTGGAATATAAGTAAAAAAATCACTAATTTTGTTAAGTAATTAAGAGTTATTAATATTTTATAATTAATTTAATTATAAATTAATAGATGTTGAAAAAATAATTTGAATTTGATATTACTTTGAGAAAAAAGTATCTCAAAATAATAAAAAGTTAGGAAATTAAATGTGTTTCTTATGGTTTGCTAAGCCTAAAAGTATAACTATTTTACCTCATGAGGGTTATTTTGTTCTAAAACATTTATTTTTCAGAATTTTGCCACAAAATTAAAGAAAGCCAATCATGAATAAGAGTTTTATAAAATAAAATGCATAAATATTCAGAAACTTACCTTTTATATACTTTAAATCCAAAGTTTTTTTCACTTTCACTATCAAACAACAATAACAACTTATTAATACAGTTTAATAAACTCCTTCAAACAGGAAGTCTAATGTGATAACAAATACGTCAACACAGATAAGAGAGAAAATATCTTACTAATTTTTTATATACTTGTATACCGACATTGTCTGATGATTAGAAAATTAAACCTTTACAATTCTTGCATGAAAAAGGATTAACTTAAAATGTAACTTGTAAATCACACACACAACTAATTTGTATCAAGCATCTACTAAGTATTGCATGCTTAATTGAAGTATGAAAGTTTTTTAAATTTTTACTAATTATCCACTGTATTTCTATTTTTTCATTTTGCTTATTGTGTTGAATTCTAAACCACTGGAGATGTGTATTATATATGCATTTTTTAATTTCATTATTTTTTTAAAAATATAATTTTATATTGTGTGTTAATTTTATTCTAATTATTTTCTTTGAATGAATGGTGTCTATGAAGCCTAATTTTCCATGCAAATACAAGCAACAAAAGTTTTTATTTTTGTTTCATAATATATAAATGGGATCTAAATTTTTAAGGAATCACAATGAATGTCAAATCACACAATCAAAAAATCACACAAACATGCATTAAAGTCTTTTGTGAAATCCCTTCAGGGGGTTTGCATCGAATTTTCATTTATTGCATCAATGGACTCAAAATGGTGACCACATAGTGAGTTTCACCCGTTGAAATAAGAAAAGATTACACAGTGCCACATCAGGTGAATATGGAGCTTGTGGAGCCGTATTTGTTGAATGCTTTGTCAAAAAATCACTAATAATAATGCCATTGTAGACGCAGGGCATTATTGTGATACAAATCCAATGAGTTATCTTGCCACAATTCTGGTTGTTTTCGACTAATTGCTTCACACAAACGGCGCGAAACACTCAAATAATAATCTTTATTGACCGTCTGGCTAGTTGGTAGAAATTCATTATGAACAACACCATGACAATCAAAGAAAACAGTCAACATTGCCTTGATATTTGAGCGACTTTGATGTGGTCTTTTGGGTTGCTTCACCTTTCAAATGCCATTCACTTGATTATTGAGCTATATCTGTATCAAAAGCATAGATCAAAGTTTCGTCACCAGTAATAAGCGTTTGAAAAAGGAATCGTCTTGAGAAAGCGTCTCATGGGACTATAACTTGTTGTTTTTGGAACAACTCGAGAAACTAAGCGTCGTAAACCTAAATGGTCTTTCAAAATTGCTTGACTGGAACCAAATGCTATAGGAACTTGCTCAAGCACCAATTCTCTGACCTGAATGACATGTTGATCAGTAGTCGAAGTGGAGTCTACCAGATTGCGAGAATCAAATATAACAGATTCTCTTTTTTTTAAACTTTTAATACCAATCAAATACTGTTGTTTTTGATAAACTGTCATCTGTAAAATCTTTTTGCAACATTTCAAATGTGTTTGTAGCAGAAATTTCATTGCAGAAACAAAATTTAATGCATGATCCTTGTTTAATTACATTTGAAAAATCAACAGAAATGAAAATTCTTGTTAAAGGCAAATTTATTTTCAGACAATAAATTTAAATAAAATGCTTGAATGTTCCCACATGTTTATATAAGTCGTAAAAATATTTGATAAAAGTTTGCAGATGATATCTTCTATATGATTTTTAAAGAAAGCATTCTCTGGATACTTTTTGATTACAGTGTGACCATTACTATACATTGTCCATCTTGTATTTGAAGCAGCTTAGCCAAATATGGTTCTTGTGCGATAAAACCCAACCAAATAGACAGTTGAAATATTGGTATCCTATTTCATGTACAAAATCAGGAATATATGTAAGAAATATGTGTCTTGGTACTGTTTCTCTCTATATTAAAAGAAAGTTACCACAGCCGCTACCGCAGGATTGAAAACTGAGCTGTTCAGTTCGTAATTTCCGATACAAAATTAAAATTGTCATATATATATTATTACCAGGGTGTAAAAAAATCATGATTAAAAAAAAAAAATCAACTCATCGGATTATTTTGATTTAAATCAGATTTTATTATTTAAATCTGATTTTTTTATTTAAATTTCTGCAGGCCCTATACTACACTATTTTTATAATAATTATATATAAATTTGTTAAATAAAAAATTGAGTTTGTGACATGACATGTAAACCAATATTTATTTTAAGTAAACAATCAGAATTTGTGGCATGGTAAATCAATATTTACTTAACATCTGTTTAACTTTAAAGCACAAGTTGCCATCCTACATAGTTTTTCTTGAGAAAATTGCATCACCATGTTAACAAATTTATCAGTAAGTGTAAGTGACAGACTTAAACTATAGTCTGAGATGTAGAATAGAGGACAGAAATAATCAGACTATAGTAATTTCTGATAGTAAAACTGCCAAGCAGCAATAATAAATGGATTTTCACTTAGTTTTAATTCATATTGGATCTTTCTTTTTTCTTGTTGACATTTTAATGTCTGTGTGTGAAAATGTATATTTTTCTACTCTTTAATCTCTATTGCACACCACAAGAATAAGCTAACACAGGGGTTCCCAAACTTATCCAAGTAGTATCACCCTTAAGAGAATTATAATTTTGTCACTGCACCTTCGTCATCATGTAATACTTATCTGTGATATATTATTACATATATATACATATTTCATATTAGTACCACTTTGAAAAGAAATTAGAGAAGTAAGAACATAAACATAATTAATACAACTAGTATTTAAAATTCACACACAAACACTTTCATTTTACTTTATCAGAAAACATAGATTGGGGAAAATATTAAAAAAAAAACAAAAAAAACCTTTATTATGCTTTTGGTTGGGGAGTGAACCGATTTTTGATGAGTGACTGTAACCCTTTTTTCTGTTGCTTAGATTGGAGATTACAGGTGCTTTGCAGCACCCCTCATCTCTCTATGCGGTACACACATTGGGAACCTCTGAGCTAACTGACAAATGCCTCAAAAACTTTACTTCCGACTTTCTTTTTTTTTAGCTAATAAAATCAGTCACCCCTTTAGTTTATAATTTTGAACAAAAATTTTTTTGATTTTCTTGATATTTCATTTTCTAGATATTTTATTTGCAGCAGAATATGATTTTTGAACTGAATTTTTACTGAATGTGCCATGTTTGATTTGAAAGTTTTTTGAACTACTAACGTAAACACATTTTTGACACTAGTTGTAATTTTTTCTCATTTCAGTCAAGTTGAAATCCATATCTAATGGAAATATGGAAGGTTCTGGGGATGCAAGTAACATTTCACATGATGAATCTTATCAAAAAATGTAAGCTGATATTTCATTTTAAAATATGATTTCACTTTGTTATAATCAGTTACAATTACTGCAATCACACATTGTTGTAAAATAGTATTGAAGCTAGAGTGGAACAAGCAAAAAGTATTATTGAATCGGCACTTATGAGTTTTTGCTGGCAAATTTCCAACATGCCAGGGTCAGCCCATAAAGAACCTGAATTTCTTCAACCGGGCACTCATGGTCATGAGTCAACTCAGCAGACTAATTAGGATGTTCAGCTTTCCTTACAGTTTTGTCTTGTGTGATAGCTTCCACTTTAATACATATTGGTGAAAATGAATGTCTTATGCAGCCAAATTTAATGTACTGACTGTAAGTAAATTATGAAAGCCCTCTTGAAGAGCAATGACTTCAGCTTTTGCAACAAGCTTATGAAAAGGATTGTTTTGTTTAACTAGCTTACAATGTCATGAATAAAACTAATGTTTTAAATAGGACAGAACATTGTTTCAAAAGCAATCCCCCAAACTAGATGACCTACCATGATTGGACGCAGATGACATTTAAGGAGTTTTGGCTTGGCAAATTGGTTTTATGTCCTTAGTATTATTATCCAGCAAATTGTTTTTGTGAAGGAAGCATTAGTAAAAGTATTTGTCCCAATTTTTAACTGAAAAACTGGAGATGCATTTTTTTGCTGTACAATTGGGTGTTTTTCACCGGTGAGCAATAAGGGAACCTTATGACAATTCAGCTGTTGGATTGCTCAAATACTGATAGTAACGTTTTTTATAAATTGTCTTAACAGGTGATGAAAAATGTATGTGATATAAAAGATAACAAATTTTTATGTAAATTCTGAGATAAAGTTTATTTTAACTTGCCATACTAAGGTTTCAGGCATAAAACAGAAGCATTTTAATCTTTCACCTCTTTTAAGTTGTATTAAAAAAAAAAATTTGTTGCAATTGTGTGTCATACTAGCAAGATTGTTATTTTCCTCTTTTCAGTGATTTGTGTGCCAACAAAGATAGTTCTCATATAGCTATTTATGGAACTGATGTCGACATTTACTCTAGTCCTTTGGAATATGGAGCTACTTGCAGCCAGGTATTTATCAGGATTGTATCTTTATTTGTCAAAAATGTTTTTATAATGGTGCAATATTTTTGTTTAGTGCTTTAAATGTACACTCATGACCAAAGTTAAGCATAATTGCTGTTTATGTGAATATTTCATAAAATCTATGTCTGAATGGTAGGAAACATAGTAATAGGGTTATAGAAGAAAATATTGCAAAACAAAGATAATAACTTTTATTATACCAAGAAAAGGTTTGAAAGAAAAAGGTTCATGATATAAGTGTTAGCTTTAGTGAAACAGAATTATTAAGTCTCTAGACCACATCCCACACATGCTCTGTAGGATTTAGATAAGGAGAGTTGGCAGTCCACTGCATGTGCTGGATATCTTCACTTTGAAGAAACACATCGACCAGGACTGCATGGTGAGGAGGCGCATTATCAGCTGTGAATATGAAACCATGACACACAGCACCTTGAAACAGGTGAATGGTATATAGGCTCAAGGACTTGGTCTCTGTATCTTTGACACTGGGTCTGCTACTAGATAAAGATGTGGAGGTCTGTGACCATCCAGTATGCCTGTCCAGACCATGACTCCCACTGAAGGAAAACAAAGTCTTTTCATGATCTTACCTGGGCGAAAACTAGTTCCACGTTCTCTGCAGATCGTGATACGACAAGAATCGGTTTTCAGGCTAAATCTGGATTCATCACTGAACATGACATTGCCCCATTGTTGTCGATGTTCCAACCTCAGACTATAAATGTATCTGCAGATGTCAGGGGGATGCAAGCTGCTTATCATCTGGCATAGAGACCAACATATCTGAGTAACAGTTTGTCTCGAAACTGACTCCTGTGGCGGCTGTCAGGGCTGAACCCATTTGTCTGGCCGAATGGTTCCTCTGACATCGTGCAGTTATCGCCAATTATCGGTCATACCGGGTAGTTGTTATCCTTTGCTGACCTGGTACTAATTGTTGGGTAACATCTCCAGTGGTTTGAAACCTCTGCCACAGTCTGGAGGTCACCCACTGATGCATATTCAGAATTTGAGATGCTTGGGTTTGGAATCAACCAAATTCCAGCAACCAATAATTTGTCTCTTCACAAACATGTCCAGTCAGCATCGTTGCAACATCTTTCATCCTTATTGATTGTTAACACTGCTCCGTACCACAGCAATAAGAAACTTGCACATTTTTTGTTTACATTTTTATAATATAGAAAATTTAAAAAAATATGATGGGAAGTATCTTTCTTTTTTACTTTTACAGCCCAGAAAGGTAAAATGAAAAAATTTTAATTTCGCACGATTTACTTCATCTTAAAAACGCTAGTTTTCTTACGCCGCTTCTTGTGATGTCATAGTTCCCCACGACGGTTTGTTTACTTTAATAGCAACGTTGAAATTGCAAGCGGTATTTCTTGTTGAGCTGAAAAGGATTTGTATTAAACCGAATAAGATTTCAAAATGTCTAAGATTAATGCAAGTTAAAATTAAGAGATAGTTGATATGTAATTATAAAATAAACAGAATAAACTACAAAAACAAACAGCAATACAAAATAGCAAAAAAAAATTTTTTAATTGGTTGCTTAAAAATTATAAGAGCAATTAATATGAAATTTCAACGCGCTAGACAGACGTAAACATTACATCACGGAGCACAATGACGTCACACCAATCACATAGCGTTTTGAGGTTACATGCTTTTGCCGCACTTTTCGGAAATTTAAACTTAAAATTTTAATAATTTTTTTTATTAAGTCCATTTTATGGGTTTTAATCATTGTTTTCGAACATTTTGACGATCAATCTATTGATAAAACACTGAAATGAGCATTTCCCTCACCTGTGCAAGCTCCTCATTGTGAAATTTCGGTGTAAACTGGTCATTCCTCTCGTGGTCATTTCATAATTGTTGTGACATACGTTGGTGCTTTGCCAATGTCGATGTAGACTGAACTATTTTGCATTTGCTCAATGTTTACCTTTGTCCACGATTCTTCTCAAGTGATTTTGAAACAATGTACCCATATTTAGTCCTCTTTTTCGCATTTTACAAATTATGCTTTACTTTTGGAAATGAGTACTTCATAACTCAAGTATTAGTAGATCATATATTTAAAGTAACCTTTATTTTTCTTTAAAGTAGAATGTGCTAAAATTCTTTACTTGCAGGTTATTGTTGAGGATATGGTGGATTATGGATGGGAAGATAAATATTATGCTGGAAAGTTAATAAGCATACATCTTAGTGGATTGTACATTGCATATGTTTTAAAGCGTAAGTTCAATTTATTAATTTGCTTGTTTGTTATTTGCTATTTAGAAACCTTTATTTTTCTGTGCTCTGCTTTCTGATTTTAAACTTTGATCATATAATGTACTGTGACTCATTCAATATTTACAACCAGGATCTGAATTTAAAGCTTTCGGATCTTAGTTATTCTCATTTATGTTTACTTGTTGAATTTTTCTTATCAGGCATTGCCAAGAAAAATTATAAATTTTTTTGTAGAATTACAATTATGCATTTTGTTTTACAAATACAAATACAAATATTGACGACCAGCTACAGGCTCAAGCCCAACAAGGCTTGTCCTTTGTTTATGAATTCTCCAATTCCCACTGACTATCCAATTGTGTCTTAAATTCGTACACTCCCTTTGAATTAACTATATTTTCAGGCAACACGTTCCAACTGTCTATTACCCTATTAAAGTAGTAGTTTTTCCTTAAATCCCGATTAAAATGTGTCTTATTCAATTTATACCCATGGCCCCTTGTTCTGTTATCCCTATTGAAATTTAAGCCCTCTGTGTCCCCTTGTTTTACCAACTTGAAAAGCTGAATCAAATCCCCCCTCCTTCTTCTTCTTTCCAGTGTATACATGTTTAGCTTACTTAAACGTTCATTATAGTCGAAATTTGCTAGCCCCTTTATTATTTTTGTAGCTCTGTGCTGAACCCTTTCAATTGATTCTATGTCCTTTCTCATATATGGAGCCCAGAATTGTACAGCATATTCTAGATGTGGTCTTACTAAACCCTTATACAACGGCAAGATAATATTCTTATCCCTTGAAGTTAGTCTTTTTAATATACCCCAATAACCTATTAGCCTTTTTACCTGCAGCTGAACATGGGTGACCCATTTTAAAATCCCTGTGAATTATCACCCCAAGATCCTTGACTGTTTCTCCCTCCTTTACCTTTACTCCCTGCAGACAGTACTCTGCTCCACTGTTCCTGTAACCCATATGCAGAACTTGACATTTCCCTACATTAAATAACATGTTTTAAACAGCAATAAGTTTGAAAATATTATACACTGTATAGTGGTTACTTCTACAGTGGATTTCCAAAACATTTCAATTCAAGGACTCCCTTTGAAAACTAAACATTTTTCACAGACCCCTTTAGATAAAATTAAATACATGCATGTGTAGACCTGCCATACCATGGTGATCCTTATTTTTCACCTTAACCCTCTGAGCGACACAAGTTTTCCAAGTACTTTCGTATTGCTTTTTTTTCCAATGCATACATAATGACAGGCCTCCCAGAGGCGACTAAAAAAGCAACTAAAGCGACTATTTTCAAGGCAAGGCGACTTTTTTCAGAAAATTAACACTGAAAAACGTCAAAAGCAACTATTTTGGAGGGGAAAGGCAACTATTTTCATTGCAAGGCGACTTTTTCTTAGAAATTCGATATTTGCGCTACATTTATCGATTTATCAATTCATGATCATTCAGTATCATCGAGGCATAATAATCGATTATAGCCGTGCATGAATATTAGAGCAAATCGATATAGTACGGACAATCGATTTTTACTATTATTTTCTGCGGTATTTTGTGGGGTCAGGTGTGACCACTGCTCGCTAACCCCCGGTAATTGCTACGAATTCCTTCCCAAACCAAATGGGAATTCGAACCTATTGGATAACAGCCATCATGGCGTTGCACGTGGTGTTGGTTTGCTTCGCAAACCAAATTCCAATTTGAAAGAGATTCAATCGGCATGACGTCACAATCACTTGCAAAAATATAAATATTTGATTGAAAAAATTATTAATAAAAAGAAAATCAAATGCAAGTTATCGATATGTTGTAAAATGTTTTTTATTTGTTTTGCTGAGCGTAGAAATGAAATCTTATTCATGTAATCTCGAATTAAACGAAGGTCATTCTGCGCAGCGGTGTTCGTATTGGAAAAAGTATAAAATTAAAATTTGAAAATTATTTATTTAGAGAAAATCATAGTTTTAGATATTGATGTATTGTGAAATTTTCCGCAGATTTCAAATCAGTTGAAATTTTTACTATGTCTTTAACGGTCTAGGAGATAGAAAAAAGAACTACATAACTAAAGTTAAAACTTATTTGTGTGTCTACCTGTTAAAATCGTTCCTCCGTAAAACCAAACGGAAGCGGGAAAAAAACAAATTTAGACTATGTAATCTTTCATGCTGTTGCCATTCCAAAAAAAAATTAAATTTCCATTGAGATCAAGTGATGAGTCATGCGGCATCTGCTTTCGAGTTTCCACGCAATCTGTCGTGGTTTATTTTATTTCAGAAACAAAACAAAATTGCTTTTTTATTCTCCAGGCCAAGTTTGTATGTTCGCGATCGTTAAAGTTTATGTAAAAATTACAACGGATTTGAAATCTGCGGAAAATTTAACAACAGTTCGATACCTCAAATGTGATTTTCTATAAATAAATAATTTTTCAACTGTAACTTTTATATTTTCACTTATTATACTGTTCATCTGTTTCTATTGAAATGTGTGAACAAAAACGGATTCAACATTTTTGGATCAACTACACAGTCTAGTTACATTAATGTGACCACCTGTCAAAAGCCAGAATAACCACCTTTGACAGAGCGGACCTCTGCAAGACGTGCAGGAAGAGAGTCAATTAGGTTGAAGGTGTTCACTGGGATGTTGAGCCATGCCGACTCCAGTGCCTTGGCCAGCTGCGTAAGATTACGCGGTTGAGGATCCATGGCGCGAACAACCCGATCGAGGTGGTCCCACAGATTCTCGATTGGGTTTAAATCCGGTGAGTTTGCTGGCCAGGGGAGTACGGTAAACTCATCCTGGTGCTCTTCGAACTACGCACATATACTGCGAGCTGTATGACACCTCGTATTGTCCTGCTGGTAGGTGCCAGCATTCTGAGGAAAAATAATTCGCATGTAGGGATGGAAATGGTCCGGAAGGACAGATGCGTACTTGTGCTGATTCATCGTGCCTTCCACAATGATGAGTGCACCCATTGAATGCCAGGAAAACATTCCCCAAACCATAATGCTCCCTCCTCCAGCCTGGATTCTTCCGGCAATTGTTGCAGGGTGTTTGCTTTCAGACGTTTCACGCAGTATACGCCAACGTCCATCTGTCCGATGGAGCATAAAACGTGATTCATCGGGAAAAGCCACCTGTCTTCACTCTGTGGACGTCCAGTTGAGGTACTGGTGTGCAAATTCCAGCCTTCGTTGCCGATGAACAGCAGTCAGCATAGGTGCATTAACCAGGCGTCTGCTGTGGAGGCCCATGGGCAGCAACGTTCGCTGAACCATTGTTGAGGATACACTCTTGGAAGCCCCTTGGTTCATCTGGGCGGTCAGTTGCACGTCTATTCACCCGAACGCATCTCCGTAGCCTTCGTTCACCTCTTTCATCTATAGCCCGTGGTGCACCACATGTGCCACGCCGCTGATTTTGGATAGTGCCATTTTGCCATGCACAGTATACTTTTACCATGGTGGCACGCGAACAGTTCACAAAATCAGGGGTGAAAATCTTCCGCGTTTACGCGGATTTCCGCTTTTTTTTTTCTTTCAAGAATTTCCGCTTTTTTTTCTTTTGAGAATTTCCACTTTTTCTACAATTTTTTCATTAGAATTAAATTATATCGTAGAATTACAGCCAAAGAATAAATGGAAAAAAATAATAAGGAAAGTGTGAATATGTTCTTACTTCAGGGATGAGATTCTTCCGACTTCTGTAGGTATTGCCGACTTTTCGTAAATTTTTGAGAAAATGACCGATTTTTATCATTTTTATACGAAAAAATTCCGACATTAGCCTTTTTTTGTCTTCTATAAACTTAAAATGCGCCAAATGAGACATATTGCCAACGTTGCACTCATAAATTTGCAAGCTGATAAGTCTTGTAAATTCCTTTTTGAAAAAGAATCCTTTGTGAGAAGCTTTTTATCAAACCTTGGATGGATTAACCTTAATGGTAAACCTTGGATTGGATTTTGAACTAGTTTGCATACGTTATTGTATATTTTGTAGCTAAAGCTACGGTTTCCTAAAAAAGCGGAGCTGTTATCTAGCGGCCGTGAAACGTCATGATACGGCTGAAAAGGTATAATTGAAATATTTTAAGTTGATCAGCTTTTAATGTGATTTTTCTTTCAACTAGAAAATAAGATTATCAGTTATTTCGTCTTTTATGGCAACCTCGGTAAGCGGAAAGTTTAAATTTTCATTTTGAAAATTCTAGAAAGTACTTTCAAAATCCGTTATAACTTCTTTCTTTGGCGACTTTGAAGTGCGCCAAGGCGGTGGGCCCTGTTTTAAACAAACTGAGACTGCAGCTATTTTTTGCAACGGAAATTTTCAAAATGATGCTTCTTTTAAGGGCAATATTTGATTGTTTTAATAAGTTAAACTGTTTCTTGGATTGTACGAATTATTAATATTAAGTTTTATTTGATTTAAGGTTGATTTAATTAAAAAATAAGATTATTTACGAAAAAATATAGATATTAGAAATTAAAAAAAAAAAGTTATTTTATATTCGAAAATAAGTTGTAAATTTCAACTGAATTAAGTTTTTTTTTTAACTTCAGTATGTGTTTATAGCGGTGGCAACGGCCTGCCCTTGGCGCACTTAAGTCGCCAAGGAAAGAAATATTGCTGATGAACCAATGAAATCAAACGACAGTTTAACGGAATCTGAAAGAACTTTCTGGAATATTCTAAATTAAATTTCTAAACTTTCCACTTGCCCTGGTTGTATTAAAATCCGCAATAACCGTGATGCATATGGGTTACCTTAACCTGTCATTACTCACTACCAGAAGTGCAGCAAAAAAGCGCAAAGTCCGTTGCCACTGCTATAAACGTAGACTGAAGCTGTACCATTTTTATTTTTGGTGTCTACTTGTTTTTTTCATATAAAATTTATGCTATTCAATAAAAATAGTATTTGATTTATTCTTTTGTAACGGCATTTTTATTTCCTGTTAATTTCATTTTTGTATCAAGGTTTTGGAAAAATTGTCAACTCTCAACTTTAAAATATTCATAAAAATAACATTTTCAACTTCATGCAATTTATTTATACTGTTTACAGAGTTGGCAAGATATTTTTTCTCATTTACAAAATTTGAGTTTATTCGTAAGGTGCCCCCCCCCCCCCTTCCGAAGACAAATTTCATTGTTTATAGTGGACTTTGTAGTAGAGCTTTTAAGCTAACTAATAGGCAAAAATACATGCTTTTCATAAACACATATTCTGTACTAGTGGCGCAGCCATGGGAGGGGTTAACCTCCTTACCATGGTCTTAACATGGGTTAACCTCCCTATTTCCAAAGACAATTTTTATTGTGTTTAGTGGACTTTGTAGGGTTTATCAGACTAAAGTTTTGCCTACCCCCCTCAGAAAACATTTCTGGCTGCACCACTTTTCTGTACACACATGAGTACACAAATATAGTATTCTTATTCAGCAATTTTTGTAGTTCAAAATAACGCTGCGTATATTTTCCTCTTTTTTACGTTTTGACTGTTTTCACCCCTGCAAAATTAGCCGTTTCTGAAATGCTTCCACCCTTGGCCCGAAAGCCAATAATCGTGCTCTTTTGGACGTTGGACAAATTGCTACGTTTCTGCATTACGCCAACGATTGAAATACTTTCCGATGCCCTAGGACATCCTTTATATACACTCCACTGCAATGTGCTGCCACCTGCCTTTTGTGATTGGTTATTTTACGTTGATGTCGAAATTAGGTGGTGGTCACATTAATGTGACTGGACTGTGTATAATCGGTCAATTAAACTTGATTCGTGAGAACGCGCCTAAAAAAAAACTTGCGTCGTAATTTTCGAATTTTTTTTAATGAAACATTAATATTTTATTTTAATCGTTTGTAAAGGTTCCATTTGTTGTTGCCCTACAGCAGCTTTCTGTGTCTAATATAGTGCTAAATTTTACAAAATTGAGACTATTTTGGCTACTATTTTTCACATATGGGGCAACTAAAGCGACTATTTTCAAAGGTAAGAACCACTGGGAGGCCTGTAATGACTAAATAATGACATCTATCAGTTGGAAAAATCCTAGGGAGATTAGTTGGTCAATAATTGCAAAACTGGTCATAGGTCGTACAGGGAAAGATTACAGGTTGTAGAATGGATATCTGTGTAAACCCATCAGAAGGTTAATATACAGATAATTATTTTTAGGATGTAAACAAATCAGAGAAATGGAATATTTTTAAAAATCTTGGCTAGCAAAATATATCAAATGTTTTCTGCATACCCCCTGAAACCTTGTTTTAGATCTTGTTGGATAAACCTTGTTGGATAACAGCCATCATGGCGTTGCACGTGGTGTTGGTTTGCTTCGCAAACCAAATTCCAATTTGAAAGAGATTCAATCGGCATGACGTCACAATCACTTGCAAAAATATAAATATTTGATTGAAAAAATTATTAATAAAAAGAAAATCAAATGCAAGTTATCGATATGTTGTAAAATGTTTTTTATTTGTTTTGCTGAGCGTAGAAATGAAATCTTATTCATGTAATCTCGAATTAAACGAAGGTCATTCTGCGCAGCGGTGTTCGTATTGGAAAAAGTATAAAATTAAAATTTGAAAATTATTTATTTAGAGAAAATCATAGTTTTAGATATTGATGTATTGTGAAATTTTCCGCAGATTTCAAATCAGTTGAAATTTTTACTATGTCTTTAACGGTCTAGGAGATAGAAAAAAGAACTACATAACTAAAGTTAAAACTTATTTGTGTGTCTACCTGTTAAAATCGTTCCTCCGTAAAACCAAACGGAAGCGGGAAAAAAACAAATTTAGACTATGTAATCTTTCATGCTGTTGCCATTCCAAAAAAAAATTAAATTTCCATTGAGATCAAGTGATGAGTCATGCGGCATCTGCTTTCGAGTTTCCACGCAATCTGTCGTGGTTTATTTTATTTCAGAAACAAAACAAAATTGCTTTTTTATTCTCCAGGCCAAGTTTGTATGTTCGCGATCGTTAAAGTTTATGTAAAAATTACAACGGATTTGAAATCTGCGGAAAATTTAACAACAGTTCGATACCTCAAATGTGATTTTCTATAAATAAATAATTTTTCAACTGTAACTTTTATATTTTCACTTATTATACTGTTCATCTGTTTCTATTGAAATGTGTGAACAAAAACGGATTCAACATTTTTGGATCAACTACACAGTCTAGTTACATTAATGTGACCACCTGTCAAAAGCCAGAATAACCACCTTTGACAGAGCGGACCTCTGCAAGACGTGCAGGAAGAGAGTCAATTAGGTTGAAGGTGTTCACTGGGATGTTGAGCCATGCCGACTCCAGTGCCTTGGCCAGCTGCGTAAGATTACGCGGTTGAGGATCCATGGCGCGAACAACCCGATCGAGGTGGTCCCACAGATTCTCGATTGGGTTTAAATCCGGTGAGTTTGCTGGCCAGGGGAGTACGGTAAACTCATCCTGGTGCTCTTCGAACTACGCACATATACTGCGAGCTGTATGACACCTCGTATTGTCCTGCTGGTAGGTGCCAGCATTCTGAGGAAAAATAATTCGCATGTAGGGATGGAAATGGTCCGGAAGGACAGATGCGTACTTGTGCTGATTCATCGTGCCTTCCACAATGATGAGTGCACCCATTGAATGCCAGGAAAACATTCCCCAAACCATAATGCTCCCTCCTCCAGCCTGGATTCTTCCGGCAATTGTTGCAGAGTGTTTGCTTTCAGACGTTTCACGCAGTATACGCCAACGTCCATCTGTCCGATGGAGCATAAAACGTGATTCATCGGGAAAAGCCACCTGTCTTCACTCTGTGGACGTCCAGTTGAGGTACTGGTGTGCAAATTCCAGCCTTCGTTGCCGATGAACAGCAGTCAGCATAGGTGCATTAACCAGGCGTCTGCTGTGGAGGCCCATGGGCAGCAACGTTCGCTGAACCATTGTTGAGGATACACTCTTGGAAGCCCCTTGGTTCATCTGGGCGGTCAGTTGCACGTCTATTCACCCGAACGCATCTCCGTAGCCTTCGTTCACCTCTTTCATCTATAGCCCGTGGTGCACCACATGTGCCACGCCGCTGATTTTGGATAGTGCCATTTTGCCATGCACAGTATACTTTTACCATGGTGGCACGCGAACAGTTCACAAAATCAGGGGTGAAAATCTTCCGCGTTTACGCGGATTTCCGCTTTTTTTTTTCTTTCAAGAATTTCCGCTTTTTTTTCTTTTGAGAATTTCCACTTTTTCTACAATTTTTTCATTAGAATTAAATTATATCGTAGAATTACAGCCAAAGAATAAATGGAAAAAAATAATAAGGAAAGTGTGAATATGTTCTTACTTCAGGGATGAGATTCTTCCGACTTCTGTAGGTATTGCCGACTTTTCGTAAATTTTTGAGAAAATGACCGATTTTTATCATTTTTATACGAAAAAATTCCGACATTAGCCTTTTTTTGTCTTCTATAAACTTAAAATGCGCCAAATGAGACATATTGCCAACGTTGCACTCATAAATTTGCAAGCTGATAAGTCTTGTAAATTCCTTTTTGAAAAAGAATCCTTTGTGAGAAGCTTTTTATCAAACCTTGGATGGATTAACCTTAATGGTAAACCTTGGATTGGATTTTGAACTAGTTTGCATACGTTGTTGTATATTTTGTAGCTAAAGCTACGGTTTCCTAAAAATGCGGAGCTGTTATCTAGCAGCCGTGAAACGTCATGATACGGCTGAAAAGGTATAATTGAAATATTTTAAGTTGATCAGCTTTTAATGTGATTTTTCTTTCAACTAGAAAATAAGATTATCAGTTATTTCGTCTTTTATGGCAACCTCGGTAAGCGGAAAGTTTAAATTTTCATTTTGAAAATTCTAGAAAGTACTTTCAAAATCCGTTATAACTTCTTTCTTTGGCGACTTTGAAGTGCGCCAAGGCGGTGGGCCCTGTTTTAAACAAACTGAGACTGCAGCTATTTTTTGCAACGGAAATTTTCAAAATGATGCTTCTTTTAAGGGCAATATTTGATTGTTTTAATAAGTTAAACTGTTTCTTGGATTGTACGAATTATTAATATTAAGTTTTATTTGATTTAAGGTTGATTTAATTAAAAAATAAGATTATTTACGAAAAAATATAGATATTAGAAATTTAAAAAAAAAAAGTTATTTTATATTCGAAAATAAGTTGTAAATTTCAACTGAATTAAGTTTTTTTTTAACTTCAGTATGTGTTTATAGCGGTGGCAACGGCCTGCCCTTGGCGCACTTAAGTCGCCAAGGAAAGAAATATTGCTGATGAACCAATGAAATCAAACGACAGTTTAACGGAATCTGAAAGAACTTTCTGGAATATTCTAAATTAAATTTCTAAACTTTCCACTTGCCCTGGTTGTATTAAAATCCGCAATAACCGTGATGCATATGGGTTACCTTAACCTGTCATTACTCACTACCAGAAGTGCAGCAAAAAATTGAAAGTCCGTTGCCACTGCTATAAACGTAGACTGAAGCTGTACCATTTTTATTTTTGGTGTCTACTTGTTTTTTTCATATAAAATTTATGCTATTCAATAAAAATAGTATTTGATTTATTCTTTTGTAACGGCATTTTTATTTCCTGTTAATTTCATTTTTGTATCAAGGTTTTGGAAAAATTGTCAACTCTCAACTTTAAAATATTCATAAAAATAACATTTTCAACTTCATGCAATTTATTTATACTGTTTACAGAGTTGGCAAGATATTTTTTCTCATTTACAAAATTTGAGTTTATTCGTAAGGTGCCCCCCCCCCTTCCGAAGACAAATTTCATTGTTTATAGTGGACTTTGTAGTAGAGCTTTTAAGCTAACTAATAGGCAAAAATACATGCTTTTCATAAACACATATTCTGTACTAGTGGCGCAGCCATGGGAGGGGTTAACCTCCTTACCATGGTCTTAACATGGGTTAACCTCCCTATTTCCAAAGACAATTTTTATTGTGTTTAGTGGACTTTGTAGGGTTTATCAGACTAAAGTTTTGCCTACCCCCCTCAGAAAACATTTCTGGCTGCGCCACTTTTCTGTACACACATGAGTACACAAATATAGTATTCTTATTCAGCAATTTTTGTAGTTCAAAATAACGCTGTGTATATTTTCCTCTTTTTTACGTTTTGACTGTTTTCACCCCTGCAAAATTAGCCGTTTCTGAAATGCTTCCACCCTTGGCCCGAAAGCCAATAATCGTGCTCTTTTGGACGTTGGACAAATTGCTACGTTTCTGCATTACGCCAACGATTGAAATACTTTCCGATGCCCTAGGACATCCTTTATATACACTCCACTGCAATGTGCTGCCACCTGCCTTTTGTGATTGGTTATTTTACGTTGATGTCGAAATTAGGTGGTGGTCACATTAACGTGACTGGACTGTGTATAATCGGTCAATTAAACTTGATTCGTGAGAACGCGCCTAAAAAAAAACTTGCGTCGTAATTTTCGAATTTTTTTAATGAAACATTAATATTTTATTTTAATCGTTTGTAAAGGTTCCATTTGTTGTTGCCCTACAGCAGCTTTCTGTGTCTAATATAGTGCTAAATTTTACAAAATTGAGACTATTTTGGCTACTATTTTTCACATATGGGGCAACTAAAGCGACTATTTTCAAAGGTAAGAACCACTGGGAGGCCTGTAATGACTAAATAATGACATCTTTCAGTTGGAAAAATCCTAGGGAGATTAGTTGGTCAATAATTGCAAAACTGGTCATAGGTCGTACAGGGAAAGATTACAGGTTGTAGAATGGATATCTGTGTAAACCCATCAGAAGGTTAATATACAGATAATTATTTTTAGGATGTAAACAAATCAGAGAAATGGAATATTTTTAAAAATCTTGGCTAGCAAAATATATCAAATGTTTTCTGCATACCCCCTGAAACCTTGTTTTAGACCCTGTGAACCACTGCTCTAAAATGTTTAGTCATTAGTTGTAGAAATAGATTGTCATGTATTATATTTCTTTAAATAGAAACCCTTTCTGACAAATAAAGGTTTCCCGTAAGACTCTTTGCAATTGCAAAATGTATGATGTTTTCAAATAGGTTTTTGTTTATTCTATGTTTAAGGTTATATTCATAGATTCAAATTATTTATTCAGTTATTATTAGAATGTATGAATTGCACCAATGGTAATGCCTTTTTCACAAGTAAGGTATTACGTATTTAAAATTTTTTATAATTGCCTATTTATCTTGTTTGTGGAAAGGTTTTCATTTTTTTCAAAATTACCTTTCTTTCCTAAAACACTATTTCTTTTCTCCTTTTGGTAGCGGCTAGTAACAAACCTGGATATGTTAGAATTTGGCGCACACAATTACAGTTGAAACTGAGACATCTTATTAAAGATTATAAAAATGAAGTTAAAGATCTAGCATTTGCACACACAACATCTCAAGTACTTCTAGGGTCAGTTGATGCTTGTGGGGAACTTCTGGTACACAAGATTAGTGATGATGGATCCACAATATTGTATCCTTTTAATTAGAGATTAAGTTTTTAAACAATATGCAGAATTATTTAGCTTTAATTTTTGAACTTCTAATAATAAGTTAATTTCCTGATTTATTTTTCTCTGAATATGTGTGCATAATGTTATTGTAATGATAAACCATTTGAAGGTATGCGTTTCCGTTGGGTTCTAGTTACTTGCAAATTTGGTGTAAAATGTCTTTAATTTTGAATGCTAACAATACTAGTTTTGTTTATATTTTAGTTCCTTTATGCTAATGGGTGCTAACTCATGCTCATGGGTTACTTATCGAACTAATTTCACTGAACCCTGTAGATTGTCAGATTATCAAAGCATAAAATATTTTCATGGACATGTTGGCATATAAATATTACTAATTCTAAAAATATTTGGTCTCAATTTTCCAGAGTTAAAAAAAATAAAATAAGTTAAAGATAAAATGTAACTTTCATAGATTCTAATTATTTATTCAGTTATGATTGAAATGTATGCATTGCACCAATGGTAATGCCTTTTAATTAAAGTAATTTAAGTACTTAAATTTGATCTAATTGTTCATTTATCTTGTTTGTGGAAAAGTTTTTATTTTTCAAAAGTATTAGTCTTTTCTCCCCTAAAATGCCATGTCTTTTCTCCTTTTGATAGCGGTTTGTATCAAACCTGGATGTATTAGAATTCGGCGCACATAATTTATTTTTTTATTTTTTGAATTATAAAATTTTTTGTCTGAATCTTTAACATCCATTTCATACTTAATTAGCTCATTTTGTGTTTTAATTGATTCAATTTGAATTTGAGAAACTAAAATTGCTACTGAAATTGGATTTAAGATACTTTTTTTTCCTTGTATTTAAAAAAATTATGCTAATGCTATTATCTCCATGCTTTAGATCTATGCTTCTTTGGGCTCATCTTGGTATGGGCTTACCCACTGCACTAACAGCTTGTGAACTAGATAACACATGTTTGATTTCTATAACTACCCTGGGTGTATTTCTCTTCTGTGTCAGTAAAAGCTCTCCTTGTGTCCTCCATTTGACAGAAAAATATTGGTGAAGCTTGACCAGATCTGGCCCTTTCTCCAACCTACTTAGCTGCATTTCATGTAATCAGAATTTGTCAGATATTACTTACTCTAAAATCATAGACAGTAATTCTAATGTTTAATCTTTTACTTTGCATGATTCTATTTCTGAAGGTTGAGGATTTCTGCTTGAGTTGAAATAATCCAGTTAAGTTGTGCAGTAAAATGCAAGTCTTAAGATTCTTAGTTTGTATAATGTTTGTAAAATATATACAGGGCGGCCCAGCGGGTAATGTTTGAAAAAAAGTTGAATAGATGGCGCTACCTGCGAGCAAGTGAGGCCAAACTTGGTGCGCATGATCATTAGAGTGGGCAATTTCTTGTGGTATGCAATATCTTACCATGATGTGTATGGCCCAGTTTTCATCGACGGCACATTAAACGCTGTGATATACAGTTTCCAGATGGTAATGACTTCTATGTTTGTCACTGTAATGACTTGGTCCATGGTCATAGGTTTATGCAGGATAATGCAAGACCACATCATACAGTGAAAGTTTTCGAAGTGCTCAATGAGCATTTTCACGATCGAATAATTGGGTCGGATTACCCTACCCATCGCACTTTCAAGGTGGTGTTGAATGGCCACCCTATTCCCCGTACTTAAACCCTTGCGATTTCTTCTTGTTGGATTATTTGAAGAGCAAAGATTGACAGACAAGTCTTTAGACACTTCCTGAACTGAACACTGCCGTTATATCTGCTGTCAACACGTTTGACATTGAAGTCTGCTGATGGATGGATTCCTGAACAGCCTCACTGCTATCCTTGTTGAGACAGGCAGACACTTCAAACTTCTTTTTCATCAATTGCCTACTTTTTAATTTCAATCTATATCATTAAAAGTGTCTTTTGTTGTGATCCGTCATTCCGACACAACTTTGATATGCCATAGAGCTGTTATATATTGTATGTACATATCAATTGAATCAATCCACCAGCAAAATCAATTTTTTTTTGTTGGACTGGCTGTGAATTTTTTCAAAGAGGTTCAGTTATTGAGGGGCCAACCAACCGGTATAGTGGTTAAGGTGTTAGCCTCTAGATAGGAAGGTTCCTGGTTCGAATCCGGGTCAGGGCATGGATGTTTGTAAGCATATGGTGTAGAGGCGGCTGGTGCACCTTAAATCTGTCGTGGCCGAAAGTCCTCACGTTGGGTTAGTGTGAAAGTTTGGAGAGTGGGGTGCCAGCTCAGGTGTTGCTTCGTCATCTGACCGTGGTTCAAAATTACGAGGTGTTGTCCTCGGATCTTTCTCTTAAGGGACTGATCCCGGACCGTCGTCAATAGCCCGTTGTGTTGCTCTAGTACGACGTTAACTAATAATTACCAATTATTGAGGTTTTAAAATAATTTAATGCATCTAGGATTTCAATTTTATTTATTTTTATTTTGAGGAACTAGAACTGTGTAATGTGTTAGTTTTTTTTTAGAAATATTCGTTAACATTTTTATAAGTTTTGTTGTAAACAGTTTTGTTTACTTTCAGAGTATCAGATTTTTACACATTTTTAAATACCTGTATTATGAAAGATATTATTGCTATAAAATACCCATAGAAACTAAATCTGTTGCATCCTTTTTTGTAATTTCCTCCTTAACGTTTGAGATGCGACCTTCTTCTTCGCATTATTCGTCCAGGGGATTGGAGTCCCAGTGATCACAATCGCATCATTTGGTGTCTGTACATTCCAGATGACATCGAGAGTGAAGAGGATGAGAATTTTGATGCCATTACGACTTTAGTTGTTACTCATAATGAAAGGGTAAGAACTTGTAATTGAATAGTTTTTCTGAAACAGTAAAAAATTCCAGAGACCAAAAAGTTTATTTTTATTTTCTCAGGCTGAAATTTGGAACATTGAGACAATAACAAAGGAACATGGCAATGGTAGTTTAACTATGGATGAAGTGAAAGTTGGAGTACAAGTGATTTCTGATCACAGAGCAGTAAGTATTTGATACTTAATTCAATGCTACATGCATGCATTACCACAAAATATCCTCATGTTGAAGTCATGGATCCACATTATTCATTGTTATCTAAGGCTTACAAGCCGTTTAAATATCTTACAATTTTTTTTCTTCTGGCAAGAATAGTGTACTGGTACTTTTCACCTATTAACCTACCTGTTTAACTGCCGCTCAGACAAGATCGTTACTGGGAATCCCATTTCTCATGCCTCTTTCTCTCACCAGGGAGTAAAAAATCATAACAATCTGATTTATTTGATTTAAATCAGATTTTGTATTTGAACAATTGGAGTGACTGATTTTAATTATGAATTTATGGTTTTAATTAATTCCTTGCTTTTGTTAAGCATTAATATTTGTGTTATAATTAATATGATTGAGAAATATAGCAGCAGCAATTAAAATGTGACACAGATCAAAGTTAATCACACAATAATTTAAATAGAGCAGCACAACTTATGCCATGCATAAGAGCAATGTTTTCCCGCCTGGTTCTCGAATGGTTTACATTAGTTTGATTTTAACCCATAACCCGGTGCCATAAAATTTTTTGGACCTTTTAAATGAGGTTACAGGATCCCACCAACACCATGTTATCAATTTTTGAATAAAATTATTCAAACAAATTTCAGAATATTTATCTTACTAGCCATTGCATGGCTAGCCCGTGGTGTAAGTTATTGATCTGGTGTAAAATTTTCTGCAGATTTCAAATCTTTTTAAAATTTTTAATCTATCCAAATTTCTATAAAATTTTTAATCTATCCTAGCACTTCCAAAAAAAATTTAACAATCTCAGTCAAAAAAAAAATTGCTCTCATTCCCTGAAATAGAATAGGACAGGAAATGTAATGTCTCATTTGAAGATGCAATATGTTTAACGTGATGTCACAATCTTATGCGAAAATATAAAAGATATATTCAATTTAAAATTTATTTATTTAAAGAAAATCATATTTTTAGGTATTGATCTAACTAAAGTGAAATTTTCTGCTGATTTCAAATCCTTTGAAATTTTTACTCTTATCTTTAATAGTTTAGGAGATAGAAAAAAGAACAAAGCGACCCCAGCAGTTGTAAAATTTATCGTTTGGCTGGGAAATCATTCTTCCACGCAAAATCAAAGCGGAAACGAAAAAAATAATTTTTTTAGACTTGGAACTTGGAAAATATGGCATGGTTCCAAGGCTGACAGCAAGGTCATGTGGGTAGAAAATGTCCAGATTTGGGTGTTTCTTTTCTCCCGAAGAAATGCGTTGAAGAACCCGCCAAAGAATAAAACTATTAAATTAATTTTAAAATGTTCTAGATTGAATTTTAAAATTTGCCGAGACCCAAAATTTGCAAAAAATTTGGACTACCTGTGTGCCAAATTTCATTGCTGTAATGTAAGTGCCATAGATTCGTCAGGATTTTGCGGCAAGAAACAGACAGACACGTCCTTTTATAACAGTTGAGATGAGTAAAATGTATTGAATTTCTTTAGTTATTTTTATGAATAGTAATTAATTGGTTAGACTTGATTTTGAGAAAACATCATCACCAATAGCAAATGAAATAATTGCAACATACTTCCTGAAAAACTTTCGACTTCTCATTAATATTTAACTTGCAGAAAGAATTTGTGAAAAGGTGTTATTTGTAAGTAAATAGTAAAAAATCAGACTTGAAAATATACATAAATTAAAATCAAATATGCCTATTTTTCAAATTTTATTTGAGCATTGATAAGTATATCATAGATATTTCAAACACAAAAGCTTTTCTCTTTGAACAGCACATAGAACAAGCCAATTAAGTGAACTTTTGAGTTTGTAATAAAAAAAAAATCTTAAACAGCTTTTCGTTTCAATTGCATAAACTATGGTTCAGTGGATTTGCCCACTGTGCTAGCAACCTGCAATTTGTATATAGTACAGGTTTGATTCGTGGGCTCTTTCTTCTGTGTTAAACTCTTTGTATGTATCTATTACTTGTGTTTGCTTCAGCATGGCCAAATATGGCCCTTGCACCCAACCTTTAGACCGTTTCTTTATTCAGAATAAATAAAAATGATTTAGCTTTTTGCTTAATGATCTTCTCACAAGAATGGAACTTGGTTGTTAAGTAAAAAAGCCCTGTAAACTAAAATCTGGTTTGCAAAATTTATATTAAAAGTCAAGATTTTTATACTTTTACAAGTATTTGCTAGTTCTACATAATGCCTGTAACTTACAAACTAAGACTTGCACATTTTTTCAGCCTATATCTGCAGCTACTTTTTCACCTGATGGCACTGCCCTTGCTATTGGTAGCACAGAAGGTGTAGTCAAATTTTTTCAAGTAAACATCTTGGAGAAAGACATTTTGCCTAGGTATGATTAATATTGTTATTTTCTTTACAGTACCTGTTATGTAACCTTTAATCCTTTTTCATAAAAGTTACAACTAGACTTTTTTTACTGAAGAGACAGACTTATGAAGTCAAAGTTTGACATTTAGTCTTAAAGGACAAATTTTTTTTTGCTATTTCATCTTTTTCATAGTTTTTCATTTTAGTATGGTAATTAGATATTTTCTCATTTTCACATCTCTTCTTCATATCTTATGTTATTAGTCTTTTTCAACAACTTTGTTAATCAGTGTATGCATACACTAGAAATAGCAAAAATCGACCAGGATATCGATTTTATAAAATTATTTCAAAATATTCTCCCATTTTTAAAGGATACCAAGATTTTGTAAGTATTCAGAATATTTTTCTAATTACAGGGTTTTTCGTTAGGTACTGTCGCCGAAAATTCGAGTTTCGATTTTTAAACCTGAAGTAAACAATAACAATTATCAAGATTTTTGTTTTATTTTATGTTTGGTAAAAGAATTATTGATTTTAAATATTTTATTATTTAATTTATGTTGTTTGGCAATGTTATTTAACTGTAACTGTATCTTTTAAGCATGTTTGTTTAAGTTATTTCTACTCTTGCATACTGTTTACTAGATTTTTATGTGCCATTTTTAATTAAAATGGGACCTAAAACTCGAAAAACACGTTCAAGAAGAGAAGGTTTGTCACTAACCAACATCCGAAAGAAAAATTTGCTGAAAAAAACCCAGATATTGATCAGAATAACTTGTCTGCTTCATAGATAAAGCTGAGTAACATTGCCAATAATGGAGCTGCTACGATTCCCTGGGACAAAGCTTTTTTGTGGAACTGAACTGCATCAATGCCTTGTTTTACATGCAGTGCTTATAACACGTCACTTTTTTGACATTTTGTCACTTTTTCAGGTGTTTAACTTCTTAAATTCTACTTGGAGAAAACAAATTTTAGTGCACAATTAAAAAAATTCATTTTTTCATCTAAAAAGAAAGTCAAATGTCAACCTAGTACATATTGTGTAATTTCGTCTTGTGTGCTTTGTGTCCAGACTAGTTTCCTATACGCCAGGTACGCCATTTGAGCATCATTCAGAAGAGGAAACAATTCCCCTCCACCTTCTGAATGATGCCTGTGTTTCTGCCAAAATCAAACCTTTTTTATATTTATTTTGAGGCAATCTTAATGTGATACTACGGCTGGCGCCAGCTGCTATAAATATTGATTTTGGTTCGCAAAAAGAATTGGAATCTTAAGTATCACCAAATAAGATAATCTTGCCATCAAATACCAATAGCAACCCTCTAAATACGGAGCAGCAGAATATAGTTTCCTTCCTTTGTAATTTCCACAAAGGCAGTGAAATGCTGTTCCATCGAATTCCCCCACAACACCCTTGGTCACATAGCCTGGTGCTAAGGAATTCGATATAGGAAGAATGGGAGAGTCTGCTTTGAAGGTTGGGGAAGATGTGCCCCAAACAAACAAACGCTTCCTTTTATAATATTCGAGATTTGGTGCTTATCACATCAAAGCTAATGAATATGGTAATATATAAAGTCTACACTGCCTATTTAGAAGATATAAAACAGAAGGCGCAAGAAAAATTAGAGAAGGTCAGAAAAGAAAGAGAAACGACTAGAAGCAGAGAAATTTTTTTTTAAAGCAGCTTTCAAAGAAAAGAAAGGTGATAGAAGAAAAACAAAAACTAAAAATTATGTGTAAGAAAGAGGATGATTTGTTAAACAGTGCTTCAAAACTGTTGAAGGAAGCCAATGATAGCTCAAGAAGGCAATAAAAAAAAAACATTTTAATGAAGTAGCACTTGGCTCGGGCAATGATTGAAGGTGCAGAACATATTTGGCATTATTGTTATTTGTTACTTTTTTTGTTTGATTAGTCACTTTTTTACACCTTAAAACCTGTTATAAGCCCTGATATTCTAATAAATCCAGCTGTTGTGTTCTGATAGTTAAATTGTATTTATAATTTTAATTAAAAATTTATGATTGCTTCTGTGATTTATGCCCTGATTTAGAAACTTCATTATAAGCACACAGTGGGAATTGTTAATAGAGTGATAATTTCTCTTGTGACTTGGATTTCAAATTCGGTTCTAAAAGAAAGTGATTGTATGGTTTATTATAAGGGGGACATTACACTGATATTCTGAAAATAAATTGTTATTTGAAGTATTTTGATGGTCTTATGATTTTAGATGTCTTCATCAGTGGATTCCTCATCCAAATAAATCTTTATCGTCTCTTTACTTTTTGGACAATCATAAGAATCACAGACCTGAGTAAGTCTTTTACTAGCAATAAAGACAAATTTTTGTTCGAAAAATTCTACTTTAAAATTTGCTTTTCGTTCTTAATTTTAGTGTTCAGTTTTGGAAGATTGCAGTGACAGGAGCAGATAATAATACAGAATTAAAAGTTTGGAGTTGCGAATCATGGACTTGTTTGCAAACTATAAGGTGAGATATGTTATACATACCTCTTTTATGTCATGACCATTGAAATTATTTGTAATAATGATTGAATTTGCCACAAAGTATCTACATCAGTGCATCTTTGACCACAAGTGACCTGTTAGTTTAAACAATTTTGCCTATTCTCATTTGACTTTGGCAAATAATGAAAGCTGATATTCAATGCAACTCTAGCTACTCAATTTTCTGTCCTATTAATTCATCTGCATCATTTACATTTCTTTCATGAGTTTGAATAAAATTAAAACCTTTGTTTTCAATTCTGTATAATTTCTTCAAAATAGTGTTTTTAATTTTTGTTCAAGAGATTTAAATTACTTAACGAATTTTTTTGCAAATTTTGATTGATTCAAATCTTTGTCTACCAATAGTAGATTTAATTGAGATCTTAATTTTTGTGCAAAATTTATTGCTTACCTAATTAAGCGCTTAATAATGTATTGATACTGAAAATCAATAATATAAAAATATGTTTATATTTAATCTGTTTAATTTCTTAACAATTTCTTTCATGATTTAAATCTCCAATTCTTCTGGTTAGCAATCTCTTGGATAACACTCGACATAAGAAATATATCATCAGTTAATATGCAATACCTCGTAACCCCCGATTTCTCAAAAAAATAGTTTTTGAACTCATGAGTTTCGCAAAGAATAGGCGCATTGGTGAAGTGAGACATCCTATATTCGTTGGATCAACAAAATAGAAAAATGTTCGTTAGTGACACCTAGTATTCGATTTTATGCACAGTTTTTTGCTTCTGTAAAATTGATGTTTCGCATCTTAGCCAACAATATGTATGTCTGTAACTATCAACAATTTACTTCTGTTATGTGTTATAATCAACAGTGTGGTTGTTTGCATGATGAATCATATACCAAGGTTTCGTTCCTTGCAAAACTTGGAGATTTCTGCTGAAATTGTGATAGTCAAGGCATAAAGAGGAAGGGGGATCTTCTGTCTTGCCCTAATGAAGACAGAGGAGAGATAACTAGTGGAGGAGGAGAGCTCTGACCTGTTATAAGAAAGCGAGTAGTATAGGGATAAGGTCATTCAGAGACCCCTCCTCTAACCAAACGACTGGTATCAGCATGGATGCTGGCTAGCTCTGGACCTGTCATTGGGGTGGCTAAATTTCTCTTCAACAATTCAATGCAGTTCTGCCTTCAAGGCAGATCTTGTCACCTCAAGTCTTGCCAATGTAATGGAAATCCCACATCACACATAAGAAATCTAACCATGACATAATTCACCAAGCCTGGTACCACCGTTGTTCAGCAATTCATGAAGACGCTATGATATTGAAGGAACAACTGACTAGCTCACTTTCGCCATTTATTGATTAAAATGAACTAAAAATCTTGATACTTAGAACTTTTAAAGAATTATTTGCCGGGTGAATAATTAATGGGGTCTAGAGAGAACATGTATGAAATCTATTATATTGGAGCTTAAAGCAAACAAAGCTTTAAAGCTCTTTGGTATGATGAGGATTAACCCTCTAACGCCCAAGACGGCCGAAACGGCTTCACATGCAAAAGCCCAGCACCCGCCCGAACCGGCTTAAGTCATTAAAGCTACTGGCTATCCCCCTAACCCAGAGAAGGGCAATCCGTCATTCCCTCACTACAATGCTCCCTCCTTTCGCCTGAAGCAGTAGGGTAGTTTCCCTTAATGACAAACAACAAGTTAGGGGTCGGCTTTTAACTGCGCCCTTTCACATACTTCTTCCAAGCTTGGTTTCGGACCGGACAGTTTTGTGTGGCTATTGAATAGAGAATTT
The DNA here is from genome assembly GCA_947359465.1 of Metellina segmentata. Classification (NCBI taxonomy): domain Eukaryota; kingdom Metazoa; phylum Arthropoda; class Arachnida; order Araneae; family Tetragnathidae; genus Metellina; species Metellina segmentata. The sequence goes on along the minus strand of OX375878.1, from coordinate 16,820,123 downwards.
GGTTTCTTCACAATCGAACAGGCTCGTTATAGGAAAACATTGTCGAAAGAAGAAATAGAAAGAATTCTTTTAAATGATACGGATGAGTGGGATTTAAATTCAAGCGACGAAGACGATCTAACAAAATATGATTTGGAGAATTCAATCCAAGAGGATAGTGTCTCCGATAGTGACAGTGACGTAGATAAAGTCCCGGAAATTGAAAGAAACGATGATATTTTTTGAATGGGAATCGAACAATATACGGAACGATGATATATCCATTCCAAACTTTAATTCGCATGCTAGTCCTGTTCATGACTTGCCGCCTGGGTCTTCACCATTAAACTATTTGAAACTCTTTCTGACGGACGCGAGAAATCACATATTTTCACGGTAATTAATATCACAGAGTTATTTTCAAACCTACAATTTGGAAATGTAATTTTCTTGTATAGCATGTTAATAATTTTACTTAAAAAATGAAGCATTTTAGGAACATAATTATGTCAATGCTATTCTTTTAGCATAGGTTTCTCGGTCAAATTAATAATTCCTCTTTATGAACTGAGAATATCTTATAAAATGAGTATATTTATGTGAAACATAAAATAATCATTTTTCGCCCCTTATGAAAAGTTCTTACTACGAATTCCAATTTGGTTTGCTTCGCAAACCAACACTACGGCCACTGCATGGCAAGCACATGACAGTTCTTTTAGTGGGGTTTGTTCATCACGAGGTTGCCCGTGAGTTCTTTTCGTGGTGACGCATATCTCTTGCAAAAATGTTAAGATTTAATTGAAAAAATATTTATTAAAAAAAATCAACAACAATAATTCAAAACAATAATTCAATTCTAAACAACAATAATTCAATTCTAAACAACAATAATTCAATTCTATTAAATTAATTTGAAAATGTTCTAGATTAAATTTTAAAATTCGGGCTTCGTACAAAAATCGCAAAACATTCGGGCTTCCCTGTGTGCCAAATTTCATTCTAATAACTGCCATAGATTCATCAGGACAGTCCACGCACGCAGACAAACGCTTACTTTTATAATCGTAGAGATGAGTACTTTCAAATAAAATTTTACACACAAATATATAATAATTAATATGACTACACTGGATAGGAGAATTTTTAATAAAATTAATTTGATTTTTATACGAATAGCAAAATTATAACTATAACGCTAAATGTTCTACCGCAAAACATTTTTAATATACATAGGACTTAACAGACTTGAAAACGCTTTTTAATCGCATGCTTGCTTATGTATTAGACAGTCGGAGATACAAGAGAATTTTAAGATATACGTTATGATGAAGTAGCAGTCAAGTATTAGAAAATATATTAATTAATTTTTGTTCTTTAAAAATGTGTTAGTCTAATCAAAGATTGAGGAATGTATTATTTAGGAAAACCATATTTAAGTATAAAGAATTAACAAGTGATAAGATATAAATTGTAGTCAATTATTTTTTGCTATATTTTCTTCACAACTAATAAAATGCGTGATAGATACATATAAGTAACTAATGTCCAATACCCAATGCGACTTACAAGTTGAAACAAGCACTTCATATACACTCCCTTACAAAGCACGGGACGTCCCGTGCATTAAGAAAGTACCTAGATGACCATAGATGATGTGTAAAGGGGGAAGAAATTATTCGATTTTCCTAATGGTTTCTCGGCCGTTCTGGGTTTTTGAAGACATCGTCTTGAGACCCGTGTGGCCGCTAGAGGGTTAAACATGGTAAGAAAAATGTTTTCATGACTAAAAATTTAATATCTTAAATTTGTTTCACTTGTAGAATTCATCCAAATCCTGATGATTCTATAGTACCTTGTTTGAAAGCTGAGATAGACCTGTCTTCTAAATATTTGTTTCTATCTGACATTAAAAGAAAAGTGAGTAAATTTAACTAAATTAGCTTGTTCTTGTGTGTGGATATTTATAGCTATATTACTTTTCTGAACAATACATTTGGTCTCGTCAGGTGCTCTTGATATTACATATGCAGCATGACCCAGTGCCCAGTAATGTCGTGATATGCTCTGTTTCCGAGTACAGGGTGCCACTTCCGGTCCTCAGTTTAGCTATTTCAAGTATTAGTTTTGTGAAGATGCATTCAGAAGGCGGTTTTAACAATTCTGATGATGAAGGTAGGAATATTTTCAATCTAATACGCTTAATTTGAAAAAAATTTGTTCGTATAATGGTAATTGGCATTATTTTACGTCCTTTGAAGTGTTTACTCAAAAAGCTATTTCCTTATGAATGCAAGTTTTTAAGAAATTTACTTCTATTTAGGTGACAAAGATCAAGCAAGTGATGCATTAAATGATGGGGATGAGACAGTTAACAAATACATGATCAAATTGTTTTGGATACAGTCCAAGTAAGATAGTTGTTTTTGTAAAACTTGCTGTTTCTTTTAATTATCAATTTCTCATGAATAATTATTTCGTTTTGTAGAACGTTGCAGTCCTGCCGCATCTTATACAAACCAAAAATATTATCTCCCATGCAGTCGATTGGATCCGTCAGCTCTTTGTCTCACGATTCTTATGGTAATTTGCAAGAATGCATTCGAGTGTCGTATGATCTTGATGCAATAATTCATCTTCTATATTTATTGTTCCTATCTTTTAGTTTTCAAGGACGGGTTGTCCGACATCAGCATGGACAGTCGAGACGTATCCAACCGCAGTGTGAAGGACTTGGACTTATCTCTAACGAAGGGTTTGTGTGGTGTGGAAGAGCATTCGCTCATCTCTCAGTCCACTCCCACATCCCTCACTGCACTGCCACCTCACATTTCCAACTATCCGAAGTGTGCGGAAGTTCTCCTCACGCCGGATGATTTCACGTCTCCTTCTCATTCCAATCTGTCTGCTCAAAACTCCTTTTCGCTCCATGAAGACCTGGGAAGCTCCACGTCCAAAAGCGAACCTCCCGCTCGCCTCTCGGATGGAATAGAATCTCTGCCCGTTGAGCCAAACACTCTGCAAAGAAGGAAGTCCTCTCAGCACAGTGCCACCAGCTCACCCAGCAGAGAAGTTGCTGAAATTTTAGCACCCATCAAGGTTTTGCATCTTGGTGAGTTCAGGCTTTTTCAGTGTTTAGGAATAGCATGGGTACTGGGAGAGCGGGAAGAGTTTTAATTTTACCGAGACCTTATGCGCACTGTAACATTAACCCTTCTTTGCATGATTTCTTCTTTATTGGTGAAATAAATCAAGGTGATATAATTCATGTTCAAAATTAAAGGAAAAATGGTTAAAAAAATCTTAGTATATATTTATAGTATAAATTTAGCAAAAAACAATAGGATGGTATCAAGTGGTATTTTTTAAATTAAACGCAAACTTTTTTCAGAAATTGCTCTAAAAATAACAGAAACACATGTTACAAACCTTTCTTCCACTCATTTTCACTTTTTTAGCAATAGAAACTCAAATATAATAAAACAAAATTAAAAACGAAATCATACGTTTATTGCAACTACAACAAACAGCGGAATGACAACTTCAAGCTCGTTTTACTGATAGTGACACTTGCTTATTTTTGACAGCTATGTTTTTTTTTTTTTTTTGCAATGGACATTAAAAAGGTATCCAGACACGATCAACTTAAAGTGAACTTGTTCTTTTATATAATTTTTGGGCATTCAATGTTATGATGGAGATTTCCACCATTATGCAAAGAAGGGTTATATAAACAACGATTGTTTTCGAAATCAGGTTACTCTGAGAGAACTGTAACGTTTGATTATAAGGTACAAAGTTGCAAATCCCGACGTCCCAAATCCGGAATTGACAGAAATCTGGATGTTTTGCTAACTGGCATTTTTTGTTTTTCTCACTTTTTCCATATATATTTCCCGACTATTTTTAAAGAACAAGGAGGTAAACCTGGACCTAATCAAATAATGCAAAATAAGGGACATATTCAGAGTAAATACCACACAGAAAAGTTAGAAGATTTGCAAGTAAAATTTCTTGCATTTTGTATTAAAATTTTTTTCTTTTTGTTTTAAAACTTATTTCTATTTATATATATCTGCTATTTTACTATTGAATAAGCAAAATTCGCATAGGGTTGTGGTTAGATTAAGGTTTTTTTTTACAAAAAATGCAAATAATTGAAAATCTGCAAAAGTCCAAAATCCAGAAGGGTCGAGGTCCCGAGGATTCCAGATTTTGTACTGTATATTTTAAAATATTTTTTTATGGGAGTCATAATAACTTGCAAGGAAATTGGCTATTCAGTCCATAGTCAGTAAACCATAGATTTATCACATGGTAAACCCTAGGAATAATGCACTTAAATAAATTTGCATGTATGATTTCAAGATGTGCAATAAGTATAACATTCATATGGTGATACTTCATGCTATCTGGTATGCAATGTTAGTTTTAAAGAAGATTGATGTGTAGCTACATAATAGATCTTTCTGTCTACAAAGAACAGTTGGGTAACAAATTTTTAATTACAAAAATGATATTTTGAGATTATGAGAAATTTCATATTTATCTTTGATAATGTAATGAGTACTAAAATCGAATATAATGAAACCCATCATGGTATAGCTTTCATATTTTTTGGAAAGCAAACTTTCAATCAAATTTAATTTACTTTTAAGATCAATTTGAGTGTCCATGCAGTGAGTTAACGTAAACTATCACTTTCTATTAGGATGATATACACTTAAATTAATAAAAGTACTCATGACAAAGTCTTTAAAAATCCAAACTAGAATTAATTCAAAAGATAACAAATGTATTTAGTTAAAATAAAAATATTACAATCGAAGAATGTTACTTATAAAGTATATCTAATAACTTGATCGAGAGATCAAACAAGCAAGAGCGGGAATATTGATACAACAGATTGCAACTGCTTTTATAATAGTATGAAAGATCACATGATACGTTTTGCACAAAATTTACAAAACCATGACAAGATTTACGTACGATCTATCAAGTATGGCGGCTCAGTAAAAAAAAGAAAAGTAAATTTTCTAACAATGGCTTGCCTTTTACTGGCCAAAAACTTAAAAATACCAGAATTCAAAGTTCTGAATAAATCGTACTAACCTTTTAACAAAATAACTTAAAGAGATTAATAATATTTATGACTTGGGAGTCAATTCTTATAATCACAAATACACAGTATCAACAAGGTGTGACCACTGCTCACTAACCCCCGGTGATTGCTACAAATTCCCATTTGGTTAGCCTTGTAAACCAAATGGACCTATTCATAGTTTATTGGATAACAGCCGTCATGTTGTTGCATCAAATTTTCTGCAGATTCGAAATTTGTTTATATTTTTACTCCGTCTTTAACGATTTAGGACAGCGGTTCCCAACCTTTTAGTAACTGCATACCACCAGTCCTATATTTTTTAGGAACATATATCTAATGTCAGAAAAGTGCCCAATGACTTGTTCTATTATAATTAAAAGACTAAGAAAGCTTCAAATTTTATGATTAATGCACTTGTATTTCGTATTAATGATGTTTTAATAAAGGAAAAAACAAAACGACTATTGAAAATTACAGTTTTAATTTTTACTCACAGGTCTAAAAACAAATAATTTTAAATACTTAGTACAAACTAAGCAAACAAAGATTAACATAATCAAAAGTCAATTTTTAGTGCGAAACTTGTTGTTTGTCTTTTATTAAAATATCAATATCAGGAGCAAAGGAGCTCTTAAGTCCTTTTCAACATTTACTCTGTTTCTATATTTATTTTTTGTAAACAAAGGTTCAAAAAACCACTCTTACACAAGTAACTAGTAACAAATGGTATAAGACAGGGAGAGATATCAACTTAATTTCGCCTAGGTAGCCATTGAATAGAAATAGATAATGAGCAACAAAGTTTCTCTTTAAATAATGTGCTACTGTTAGCGTTATTTATTACAAATTGATTTCATATGATCCCATTTTTCCTATAACGTGGTTGTACATAACTAAAAAATCGAACAAACTTCGTAGAATATTTGGGTCGCTCGTATCATCCTTGCGTACCACCTGAAACGTTGCCGCGTACCACCGGTTGGGAATCCCTGATCTAGGAGATAGAAAGAAGTGCATAACTCCCGTTGAAACTTTATTTGTTTTTTTAATCTGCTGACAAATTGTTCATCCTCAAAATCAAACAGGAAAAAAATAAATTTAGAATCTGCCACATCTTTATAAATTCATTAAAAAATGTTCTAAATTGAATTTTAAAATTCAGCATGACCCAAAAATTGCAAAAAAATCAGACTATTTCTGTGCCAAATCCCATTACTGTAAGTGCCATAGATTCGTCAGGACTTTGATAACAGAAAACTGATTAGACAAACACTTCCTTTTATAATAGTAGAAATTAAAGATTGATTTATCACTATCATCCAAAGTATAAATACAGTTTGCTCATTAATTTTCATAAAATTTAAGATTTTTTAATTCATTACATTCTTAATATTTTCAAAAGTTATATGGAAAAAATACTTCACAAAATTATACGGAATTACAAATGCAGACCATCCTCTAAAACTGTTGTATCAAATCAAATCAAATTTAATTTAATCAGTTGAAGTTAAAGAGATAAAATTAATTTCTGTTTATATTTATAAAACTCAAATTGAAAAGTTCTTGTATGAGTAATTTGCCACTCAATCTTAAGCTATAATCCACTTGGTAAACTAAGTTCGAAAATTCTTTCAGCTACAGCTTACCCCTGTCCATCTCAAATAATTGGGAGCTTTTTTAATGACTGACTATATCATGAAGTAAGGTGACTGTTTTGCTTAATATTACAATTGACTTGTTCACTCTTCAGATGAGATGGTTAGTGAAACTTCCACAGATGTTACTAAAGATGAAAAAACTGTAACAAATAACCTAGGATCTTTTAATGTCACTGGAGCATCAGGGACAAGTCGAAATAAACCAGACTACATGAAAGAATGGCCTCAAGCTCCCGATCCCACCAAAGATTACAGATTATCTTCCAGAAAAGAGAAGTACGTATAACAGATGTTATATGAAAATTATTATTTTTGCTTCACAACATTGAAAAATACATTACAAATTTTTTAATATGGTATAATATGGTTTGACATTTTCTGTGGTTGTAGTAACACAGAATTCTTTTATCACTTGTTATTGATTGAGAAAGTTCTTTGATATTAAAAAAGTGTTTTACACCAACATGATTTTTAAAAGAGGTGAATTTTATTTTTATTTGTTTTATGCCCGAAACACTCGATTCTATAAATTTGAAAATTGTTTTGTATTTTAGTCATTTATTTCTATGCACTGTTTTTGTGGAATATTTGAAGCTTTTTGTTAAACAGTGAAATTTTTTCATAGTGAACTGCAAGGTCATACTCAACTTTTCCATTCTGATAGTGGAGTACCAGCTAACTTTCCACATGCCATGAATAATAAATTATCTGAGTAAGTATTTTTAATCTCATGTCTGTATTTAGTTCACATAATAGGCTACCCAAACTAACAATATTCTTTATTGACACTCGGCTTACAATTAAAAAATACTTTAGAATAAGTAAAATTGTATTCTTGACATTTTCATACCACTTTATCTCCCATAACTTTTAAATAAACAAGTAAAAGATCAAACTAATATGAAAAAAGAAGATTAAAATGAGGAATGATTTTAAAAAGTTCAAAGTTTTATTATTTTCTGCTATTTTTGCTGTGACCTGTTAGTTTTACATCAGTTATTGGAAATTGTATGTACTACAAGTGCACTAGTAGTTGGCTGGTATGCATGAGGTGTACATTCAGATATGCACAGTAGTTATTCAAGAAGTTTATTTGAAGTTTCAAATAAAACCCTGAATTCTATTTAATTTTTACATTATTCTGCTCTCTGAATGTTGTGTAGTAATTTGTATTGAAATCTTGAATTTTGTACGAATCTTGATTGTACTTTGAATGTATCTATAATTTAATTTCTGATTGAAGCATTTTCTCTTAGACTGAATGGCAATTTTGTTGAGGTAATACGAAAACTAGACACCTTCACTGATGCCCTCCGTGATCAAAGATGTGATATTCAAAGCTTACAGAATGAAATAAAAATATTGCGCCAAGATCAAAAGATTAATCAGCCAAATCTAAAAGACAATATGTTACTGAACAAAGTGGAACATATCGCTGCTCAGAACTGTATCCTTTCAATGTAGTTAAAAACTCTTATTAAAAAAAATATCCTTTTTATGCTATAAAATAATTTTGATCATCATTGGTAAAAGTACTGAATACAAAGCTATATTAAATAAGTACTATTTGTTGTCAAATAGTATTAAAAGTGCTATAGTTTGTTGTTAAATAGTATTAAAAGAAGAATTAAAAGTGCTCTGAAATGATGCAATGCAGGATAAAGTTGTGAACAGGTTCTGTACCTTTTTTTCATGATTTGCAACAGGGTGTCTACTGGTCCCAAAAGTCTGCCGAAAACAGAAGACTGCCACGAAAAAATCCCTAAATCATAAATTTTGTCCCGAAAATGTATCAAATTTTTTTAAGGCAAAAACAAAAGGTGGCTGCAGCTAAACTTAAACAAATGGGGGGAAAAAAGAAAATTGCAAATGATGAAATTAAACAATAAGGACTCGGAAATTATGCAAACTGAAAAGAAAATGAAAATGGTGCAACTCCCCCAATCCAACCACATTTGGAGACAGTTTTTTTAAATACACAAATTGATGTATAATTTGTTTACCAACTTCATTTGATGTGCATAAAAATAAAAAATTTACAACAAATGTTTTTTAAAGTAATTATTGGTTTTTTCTTCAATTTTTATTAAAATTTCAAGTATTTAGAAAACAAAAATAATTACAGTTAATTGCATTTAACTGATTCACATAATCATGTAAAATCAGATCATGCATTTATTTTAGAAAATCCCTAAAAAGGCCCAAAATGTCCAGAAAAAGTCCCCAAGTGGACCAGCAGAAATTTAGTAGACATCCTGTGCATTGAACAGATTATTTACTTTAATATAAGAAGTGGGATGTTTTGAAATTCCTGTTTTTCTAAGTTTTGAAAGTATATCTCAATATTAACTTTGTTAAAAATGTTTCTAAAATGTATTTGTTGTACTGCTTACTATTGGAGTACCGTCCTAACAAATCATTGTATACCGAAAACAGTCTTAATACATTGCTCCAGATTCAAGATTGGAGAATTTAGTTTTGAAAAAGGCTGAAGATGAGCGACGCAGAGCTGAACGAGACCTTGCTTTGCTCTCGGAAGAAGTTTCAGAAACATTTGGTGGAAAACTGGAAAATACCCTGAAGCAGGAACTAGCTGGCAGCATTGTACCACGTAAATAGTTGATTTGGTGTTAAGTTATATGAATGAGAATATCTATTTCTTCAATTTAGCAGATTTATTCATTACAATAATTGATTTTTTTTAGAGATAAACAGAGTCTTGGATGCAATTGCTCAAAAGATGCAACTAGACTTCAATCAAAAGCTATCTGCTACCGATACTAGCTTACGAGATAGCTTTATAAAACATCTTAAAGGAAAGGTATTGTTATGTAAAGAATATATTCTTCAAACTATTTAGAAAAGCATTTTCATTTCAGCTTTAATGCAAATCATTCAATGCCACATGCTTTTTAAAATGTAGGTAAAATATTAGGCAATCTGAGAGAAGCTTTCTTTAAGATATCTTGTCACATTCTTTTTTAATTTTAACTGCAGTAATGTCCTGGAATAGAAAAAGAGATATTGTTTTATGTTTCTAATTCTTACACAAAATTTCGTGTATTTTTTAGTAATAAAATATTATGAATTTACTTTTATAAATATTTATTATAAAATTACTTTTAGTAATAGGGATATCAACTTTTGTACTTTACTGCAATATTCGTTGGGAACATTTAATATTCAATAGAAAGTTTTACAAGTATTTTAATCAGATCAAGCTCTCTTAAGAGCAAAACATCAAGTCTTTTTTAAAACTGCAAGGTCTCGTATATGATTAGTAACATGTTATAAATGCAATTTACTTATATTTTTCCTAAGCAAACTAATAAAATGTGATTTTAATCATGAACAACATGAATAACTAACTGTTAATCATGAATAACTTAATTAATTTTATGATAATTTTATTTTTTTCAAAAGGAATATGTAAGTTTAGTCACTAGAGCTTAGCTTACTCAAGCTTAGTTTATAGAGAAGGATCCTAACGAAGAATGTTCCTCCCTGGGTTTATTTCTCTCTTGTGTCAGTAAAACTTTCAAAGTGTGTCTATTAATGATAAACATTGTTAGTTTTATAAAAAGTAGTTCTCATTCAAAACTGTTAGCTTGTCACTAAACTTTCTATATTAATTATAGAAAAAGTTTATTCACACACACTAGTAAAAAATTGAAATGGTAACATAATTTTCTGAGCATGGTGTATAAAATTTGGAAAATTAAATTTTTTGGCAAATAATATATCCAGTTTAGAGTTGTCAAACAGTTTCTTCAATTTAGAGAAACATTGTAATTAAATTTCAGCTGAATTTCAAGTTTCACAATTTGCATTTGAAAAAACTGCTGCAATGGAAAAAACAGACAAGATATTTATGGTTTCATTTTATTTTATAGCAAGTAGAATATTATTTCTTATTTTTGAATATTATTTCTTATTCTTTTGAAAATGACGTCAAAATTGTCATGTGTAATGCAGTATAAAAAACATGAGGTTTCACTGGAAGAAGGTCCATGTCCTCGAAGGATTATTATATGGCAAACTTTCATATCTTTTACTTCAATTCATAAAGCATTACATGTGTATGTCTCGAATGCACACTTAATTATTTATGATAACTCTCCGAAATATAATCATTTGATTTAAAGCATGATTTCTAGAGCCTGTTTTATTATCTGGACTCTTGATTTATTATCATTTCATTATTATCAAAATGCATTTAATGTTCCTATCATAAAAAGACCACTGTTTTTGTTGAATTGTCACTCTTTACTTCCAATTGTTGAGAAAATTCGCCTCCAACACATCAAATGCCAGAGATGTAGATAATTTTGATTATCTTGGATCACTTTTAGTTAAACGTATTTAGTATGACAGCTGAATGTTATTTTTTCAGTGATTCTCTTGAAAAGTTAGTTAAGGCTATATTTAATGTAAACCATTTTTATATATTTAAATTCACAAATCAGTTGCATACTCCCATGTTTTCATTGTGTTATGCATTGTTTATTTCTATGCAAGGTTCCAGAATTTTATTCTGCAATTCCATATATATGTACAATAATTTAATTTGAGAAAACTTGTAGAAAATCCATTCCTTAAATATAAAATTTATAATTTATTTAAATGAGCAATTTGTGAAACCATGTTTCTATGAAACTGATTTTGCACAGATGAAGGCATTCTAATATTTTGTTATTGTTACCAGGCATTTACGGACTGTCTTACTCAAGCACTGACTGCATCTCTTCAGGGGACTGTGCAATCTGCATGCAAAGATGTCTTCCAATCTAGTGTCATTCCATCATTTGATAAATCGTGTCAACAATTATTCCAGCAAATGAATGACCAATTTAGCAGAGGAACACATGAATGTTAGTTTCAAGGGAAAATATTTGCTTTACTTATTATTACCAAGACTCATATTTTTAGGTCTTAAAATCTCAAATTAAGTTTTTAATTTGTTTCAGGTTTTTAAATGAAGTTTGGTTTTATAGGTTTTAACAAAAACATGTTAGATTGTAACACGATTAACACTCTTTTTCATTGGTGTGAGTGTACTCTTTTTTCTGTAAATGAGATTCTAAAATGTAACTTATCACAGATTTCTATTGGAAAGACAACTGACAGAGATAAATAAAAAATGACTAAACATACTTAAAAATAAGCCCAGACCTTAGGTTGTTAATTTTTTTTAAATGGAGCTAGGCTATACAAATGCAATTATTGACGTTATAACAGAATCAACATTTGACTGTCGTTAGTAAAGCTCAGTAATGTTTTATTTCCTTAAATTGAGCTTCTTAGCACTGCTTTTAAAATTTTGAACTTTTGGTGTTTCAAGGTGTTTATGTTGTGCAATATTTAAATTGGAATATTTTAGTTTTGCTCCTGTATAAAAATGTATGAAATTTCCATGATTAAAAAAATTTCTAGAACTTATATGCAAATCAATGCATTGGAAGATTTTGAAACTAAATATGTCTTGAAATTTGTTTACATCATATGAATGAGAGCGGAGGAGTAGATGGATTGCGCCGCCTGAATCGCATTGGTCATATCTAGAAATGTAGACTAAATGTAAATTTTATGTTTTCAATTGTCCTTAATCTTTGATGACCAATATGACTGATCTCATGGAAGGGATATAATTCTTTTATGCTTATGAGCAGCTGTGTCCAGTAAGCTAGATGTTGTCTGGGTAAAAAGGTTGGATGCTTTAAGGTCTTTTTTTTTTTTGTTGCTACACAAGGGCTGATTAGAGCAGGCAAGAATTCAGGACCTGAGACCATATTTGCATTTAATTGCATTCAAATGTGTAAAATTAAATTCTGTTCCCTTAAAGGTAAACAATGTGAAAATAAGTTTTCACTTACCGAGGGGAAACAGTACCGGAAAAACCTAGATGTATTGTTAAACAGTAGAAAATTCTAACTCTGTCTTCTATCTAGATGTAGAACCCAAATTTTTACTCTATTGAAAAATGACTTATACAAATACAAATATTGACGACCAGCTACAGGCTCAAGCCCAACAAGGCTGGTCCTTTGTTTATGAATTCTCCAATTCCCACTGACTATCCAATTGTGTCTTAAATTCGTACACTCCCTTTGAATTAACTATATTTTCTGGCAACGCGTTCCAACTGTCTATTACCCTATTAAAGTAGTAGTTTTTCCTTAAATCCCGATTAAAATGTGTCTTATTCCAATTTATACCCATGACCCCTTGTTCTGTTATCCCTATTGAAATTTAAGCCCTCTGTGTCCCCTTGTTTTACCAACTTGAAAAGCTGAATCAAATCCCCCCCCCTCCTTCTTCTTCTTTCCAGTGTATACATGTTTAGCTTACTTAAACGTTCATTATAGTCGAAATTTGTTAGCCCCTTTATTATTTTTGTAGCTCTGTGCTGAACCCTTTCAATTGATTCTATGTCCTTTCTCATATATGGAGCCCAGAATTGTACAGCATATTCTAGATGTGGTCTTACTAAACCCTTATATAACGGCAAGATTATATTCTTATCCCATGAAGTTACAGTCTTTTTAATATACCCCAATAACCTATTAGCCTTTTTACCCGCAGCTGAACATTGATGACCCATTTTAAAATCCCTGTTAATTATCACCCCAAGATCCTTGACTGTTTCTCCCTCCTTTACCTTTACTCCCTGCAGCCTGTACTCGGCTCCACTGTTCCTGTAACCCATATGCAGAACTTGACATTTCCCTACATTAAATGTCATACCCCATTTTACAGCCCATTCGGATATCTTATCAAAATCCCCTTGTAAATTTTCTATCTGTAACTTGGTATCCACTGTCCCCCATATTTTTAAGTCATCTGCAAATATACTGATTCTATTCTTGATCCCCTGACCTATATCATCTATGAAAATTATAAATAAAATTGGTCCCAAAACTGATCCCTGAGGCGCCCCACTTATAACTTCTGTCCACTGTGAATAATTTCCTTTTACCTGCACTCTGCTTTCTACCCAATAACCAATTCTTTATCCATATTAATGTTTTTCCTGGACTTGGTACTGGTCAAAGCTTGTTTGTTGCAAAAAAAAAAAAAAATCTATCTTAAGATATGGACCTGATTTTTAGAACAACCTTTAGTCATGTTTCATTTTCAACATTCTTATTTTTTTAATCTAATTGGTTAGTTAACAAGACAAAATACATCTGCTTTGTTATTAAACTAAAATGCAATTTTTTAAATATTAAAACCAGAGTTTTAGCCTGGAAAAATGCATTTGTACTGATAGTACTGAAACATTGTCTTTAACCTAATTAGAATGCCATCTGGTGTAATTGTCAGAAGTTACTTAGCATTGTAGACAGGCAGTTCAAACCGACTCCATCGATTTCCAATTAAGGTGGATGGTTTTATTTTGTTACTCAGTGGTTAATTATTACTTCAGAAAGGCTAATTATATGTAATGCATAAAATGATAGAACTGCAATCCAAGAGAATAATTTATTAATGGATGCCATGGCTGTGGTAGATATTTCTCCAAAATATTAAAAATTTCTATAAATTTATTTCATTCTCCAAAGTTATATTTTTGTTAAAAACCTATTCTGACCTGAAACAGAATCTTATAAGTTTGAAAATCTAATTTAAGATATTTAGCTCCTAAAAATCAGGGTCCTACTTATTACATTGTTCTACATAACATACCTGCCAATTTCTATAGATGTTTGCTCTTAAATTGAAAGGAAATATAGAAATCTTACATTTGATTTTATTACTATAAAATGGTTTTTTACTGTTATTGGTATTTGAATTTGCACATTTCTTGTTTCGTTAGTTTATATATAATATATTAGATCTTATAGGGATCGTTTTTCATCATTGAGTAAATGTATTGCTTTGTTTTGATATGAACTAAATAAGTAGTTTTTATTTATTACTCCTTCCTGCCTTTTAAGCTTTGGAAATGAGCTAATTGTTTTATTATTTTTTAAGGTAAAATCCGAGTAATCTTATTTTAATGTTTATAATGTAGTCAGGGACACTAGTAATTCATTAAGGCATACAATTATGGAATGCCTTACATTGTTTACAGCCTTAAAAAATCCCCCCAACTCACCCGATTGCAATTGCACAATTTACAACCCAGAACTGAACTGAAGGTAGCAATCGATAACAGGGTGGTAACAGAACCAGGAAATCAGGGAACCTTTTATTTCAGGAAAAATTTCCAAATTTTACAAAAAAAAACAGGGAAATTTTGACAGCTTAAACGTCTACCATTATCGTTTGTCCTATTTAGAAATGCGCGATTATGAGTGCTTTTGAGAATAGAATAAATCTTATTCGCCGAAATTGTAATTCTAATAAAGATCCATAGCGTCGTAATTTTTAAACTGAAAACCGCTGCCGCCATTTTTTTTGTGTCTGCAGTGTCTTGTCGGCTAGCGATGCCATTTGAAATTTGTAACAAATGATGTTTATTGTGTATTAAATTAATTATTTTTGTTTGCAATTGCATTTTTGTGGAATTTTTTGTATATTTGCATTTGGTTTCGATGAATCGTATGACAATATAGTGTCAATGTGTAAAAAGTTCATAATCAAAATATTTTACATTTTTTCTCCAGTTTTTTCAATTGCATTTATAAGTGTTCCATTAAGGTTTCCAACCCTTAACAATAACAATTAAAATATCTGTAGAGAAAAAATACAAAATATTTGTGGAGAATGATCTTTTTACACCCTCTGACCCTAAATATTTAAAAATAGTGTTGTGTGGATGCTGTATATCGATGCCAATCACAGATCACAACAATTCTTAAAGAAATTGTTAAATTAGGGAAATTTTTGTGAGACTTCATGGAAATATCAAGGAACTTTTTTTCAAGGATTTTGTTGCCACCCTGGATAAGGATGAATGTTTTGTACAAATATCAATATTTAAAATTTGTCTAAATGGCCATCTTCATATTGAATTAGGTGCTTGCTCTGATAATTTCAATAGGAACCCTCCCACCTCCTTTTTTTGACAACTGTACATATACACCAGGATATATTTTTTTTAAATTTGACTTTATAAATCCATTTTTTTTAACAATAGGTAATTTTTTTGTATTAAAGCTCATTTCAGTCAGTGTGAAAAACAGATTAAATTAATTATCTAATATAGATATAATTATAATATTTTTTGTAGTGATATCTCAAATTCAGATTTGTTCAGAAAGACAGTTCCTATTGGAAATTATTCACTCTATTATTCTTCATGTTTTAAACCTCTGTCAAGTTCCTTGAAATAATTTTTTTTTTTTTGATAATTTTGTTTTCATCAAGGAAGTCTTAAAAAATTTTTTTCAAGATATTTCAACATTTAAAAATTGACCCCAAATTCATTTCTTAACCCATAAATTTTGAGGTAAAATCCCCTGTATTATATGGACTAATGATACAAAATAATTATAATAATTCAATTCATTGTTGAGTTATCACTGCTTGAACAAATCCTCCTTTTGCAAAAACAGTTCTTCAGAAATCAAGTTCAAAGTTTTGGAAACATGCCTGTACATGGAACACTATCTAATAAAAAATCCCTTAACTTGAAAACTGTTTTGAATATTTACAAGATCTTGCCATCGTTTGAAAGCTAAAAAGTTGGTAAATATTTTAAATTAATAAAAAAATTATTGGTATGTGATCGACTTTTGTGATTTCTAGTGTACATACACCTTAATGAATTACCAGTGCCTTAGACCTACTGTAGTCAAAGGGCAACCTGTACACACAGAAACACTTTTGAGTTAAAATTGGTATGGCTAATATTGAGAGTAAAAATTGGCCTTGCCACTGTCTGATAAAATAAAAACACATTTTTCATATAGAATGTAAATACCCTTTTCTCGTAACAACTGGTTAGTTCTTCTAAGCTGATAGAATTTTTGACTTCAGGTATTCCCACACCAGAATAAGAATGAATGCCGTTATGAACAATTTTGCTAGTGATAATACTTTTCAATAGTTTTTACAAAAATTTGTTTTTTTTTTCTTTTTTTAAATTAATAGGTTTGTTTATTCAATTGAAAACGATAAAGAAAAGGTAACAGTTTAATTTTATACCCTGGTCATTGTTAATGTTTGCAAGTATATCATTTTCGTCATTTTGCCAGATTTTTCATTTTGTTGGTGTTTGTTTCCAGATATACAATTCCTTGAGAAACACAGTCAAAAGTCGGCTGCTGCCATCGATGGTTCTGTCACATTTTTGAAAGATGAAGTTAATAAGCTTATTACTGGAGCTCAGCAAGCTATCAACACTCAAGCAATCAAGACAGAAAATCAGAACCATGATATTATAAAGTAAGAGAAGCTTCTATTCTCTTATTGCTTGGTTTTCAAGTGAATATTCTCTTAAAACTTACCTGAGTATTTGAGCTTAGATTCTGAATTTCCTTTTGTAATTATATTTTGTTTAGTATGAATGTTTGAACTCTTGTTTTCTTGGTATATTTATAGTCAAAACCTAAAATCAATCAGCAAACTAATTGAAACAGTTGAAAGTAATTTAATCTACTCCCTGAAAGTAGTGTTTTTACACACCTAGTTTAAGATCAATATAGTCACTCATTTTAAATTATTTTTTCCAAAAGAACTATGGGTTTGAAAGTGATTAAAAATTTACTATCACTAGAAATAAGTATAAAAATATTTTATTGGAAGTTTGTATTGAAAAATGAATTTTTTTGGATTTGTGCTTTTCAAGTCCTGAAAATTCTGTTACAGATTAGCGTCAGATATAGCTTTTAATAAAAACTTTTTTCTCAAGGCAACATGATGCATTACTATCGGATATTCGACAAGTAGTGCAAGCTGAAGTAAAAAAGGCACTGAGAGAGCAGACAAATGCCGTTCTGAATTCTAGATCTACAACACCTGTTCCTTATTCAGACCCTCAGGTTCAGAAACAACACCTTATGCAGCTTGTCAAACAAGGAAATATCAACGAAGCTTTTCAGCAGGTATGTCATTTCTCAGTCTATAAAGAAATTACATACAATAAACAAAACTTTGTATTGGTACTGTATAAAGTTGAATTTACTAATTAAAACTTGCTGCTTAAATAATTATGAATTATTTTTAGTGCAATGATAATTTTTCTGATTATGACTATTTAGTTTTATAATATCAAAATTTAAATTTCTCTGCGAGTTATTCAATGTCTGTAAATTACCCATGTGCTTTGTCTGGCAGCTTTGTTTTGGTTGATCAACCGAAGGTCACCAGAAAATTAGAAATTTATAGCTTTTCTACTCGATGACAAAATTAGGCTCTTCTAGGATCAGATTTTTTGCAATTATATTAGCATACTTCAATTTCATTGGTTTACAAGTGAGACACTAAACCAAAAAAAAAAGTCATGATAACAGAGTTTCCACAGGCCAGGGAAAACCTAAAACTGTCAGAAAATTTAATTTTGTCCAAAAAATTGGGGGAATTTACGCATTTTCGTCCAAAACTCGGAATATTGCGTCAATGACCTGGAAAATGATTGATCATGGCTTCTCTGATTCTTTGGAGAAAAATAGCCAATAAGATTCGTACACAGTTTTGTATCACTTTAAGTTTATGAATTGAGTTTTTCAATTGATTTTAAAAGAAACAGCTAATATATAACAGGTAAAGAATTTTGTTTTCTCCACTGGTTTAAATTGAAGAACTTCATATGCTTATGATGCATTAAATCACAAATTTAGTCAGATATGTTGGATTATTTGAATAAGTTATTTTAATACAAAATTACTTGCATTTTGTTAATTAATTTTTACAGTGTATAATTCTTAAATTGGTTTTCAGTATTGGCTATTGAATGCTAAACTGTTCCCTGGTTTTTCACCTTTTTAAATGTTGTGAATTGCTTGAGTATTTTCTGGAATTTTGTAAAAATTTGTCTGAAAAAGTCTGGGAATTTTATTTCTGAAAGAGAGAACCCTGTAATAAAACAAGAGAAAATTATTACTTCCTAAGTGTTTCTTAAGAAATCTAACTTTCATGCAATGAAGAAATAGCTTAATGGATTTTTAGTCTTAAGATTACATTCTGGGGTACAGCTACACTCTATGTTTATGAGTGATGGCAACGGCCTGGCGATTCTTTTTGGCGCACTTCTAGTAGCGAGTTACGATAAATTAAGGCAACCCATCTTTCGTTGCTGTTGTGGTTTTCACGGCAACCTCGGCAAACGGAAATTTTCATTTTGAATATTCTAGAAAGTTCTTCCAAAATCCGTTAAAATCGTTTGATTCGTTTGAAATTTTTTCTTTCCTTCCATTGGTTATTTTGTTTTTAAAATATCCTTTTATTGCATTGGTCCTTTTAAATCGTTTTCTGTGGTACCATTGGTCCATTTATTTGTATTTTGACAGTTGTGGAATTTTTATTTTGTTATAATAGTTTTCACGACAGGATTAGGAGTTTTGTTTTTTTGACCATTTTCTTTTTCATTATTTTTTTAAGAGAGAATTCTGACGTTATCGGGTATTATTTCTTGCTTTTTTTCTTTTGTAAATCTTTTTCTTTTTCAACATGCTCACTGTATTTAGTGTAGTTGATAAGTTTCAGGGTATTCTTACCATTCGTAGCTTAGTTTCTCTGCTGGTTCACAAATGTGTTTTGATATGTGATTAAGCTTAATACTTTTTGTGAAAGTTTTTTTTAAATATACTTTTTAAAACGTTCTGAAATGTGCTTAAAAAGTGTGTTGTAAAAAGAAAAAAAATTGTGACAGGAAAAGAGTTGAGAAATAATTATTTCCTTGGCGACTTTAGAAGTGCGCCAAAAAAAATCGCCAAGCCGTTGCCATCAGTCATAAACGTAGAGTGTAGCTGTCCATTCTGGTATAGACAAGGTAAAAAAAAAAGTTCAACTAAAGCTGTGCTAAAACACTTAACCTTGAAAATTGTGTCTGTTTTTCACTTATAAAGCCTGTTGACCTACTGGTCTGGTGGTTAAGGTGTTAGCCTCTAGATCGGAAAATACCTGGTTCGAATGTGCATGGATGTTTGTAAGCATATGGTGTAGAGGCGGTTGGTGCACCTTAAATCTATCAGGGCCGAAAGTCCTTGCATTGGGTTGGTGTGAAAGTTGGGAGATTGGGGTGCCACCTCGGGTGTTACCCCGTCATCTGACCGTGGTTCAAAATTATGTGGTGGTTTCTCAGAATTTTCCCTTTGGGGATTAATTTACAATAGCCGTTGTGTTGCTCCAATATGATGTTATATTAAAAAATTACCACTTATAAAGCCTACTATTTGATCTCAGTATTAACATTGCATATGATCATTTGAGTATTTTACTTATGGGTGAACAAAAGAGTGTATGAATTATTTTTCCTATAGGCACTTTCTGCAATAGATGTTCAATTGGTTATGTTCCTATGTGAATCTGTGAATCTTGACCTTGTATTTGGACCCACTCCTTGCCCACTTCAGCAGCATGTGCTTTTGTCTCTATTACATCAATTATCATCTGATTTATTTTCTAAAACTGAGCTAAAAGTTAGGTAAGTAATAATTTATTGTTTATTCAATCAGTTAATATTTTACAGTATATAAAAAATGCACGATTAACACTAAATATCCATTCTTAACTTGGAATATTTTTTTTTCTAAATGTGGCCGTAGTGGTGGGTTATAATCAAGATTTGTAGGAAACGGTACAATTTTCTTAAGCAATAACTGTACGTGAAGACAATAACTTGTTTTTGCCTTTCAGAGAAACTAGGTAGCTTCAAGAATTTCATATTAATATCTCATGCAAAGGGCAAACTAACTAAGAAACACATGATCTCACAGTAGAAAAAGACATCTTAATCATGGATCCCAATCATGATAAAATTGCTATAATGCTAAATAAACTCTACAGTCTTGACTATTTTTCAGACTTGCTTTATTTATAAAACAAGGGGGCTCCACCTAGTCTCAACCCCAGATGATTGCTACACAATCCAATATGGTTTGCTTTGCAAACCAACACTCCTTTCGCAAGAGTCTTGGTGAGGTTCAGGTATAAATTTGTTTTAGCTTCGCAAACCAACTCGTGAAATAAAGGCTTGCCTAGTTGCAAGTTCAAATTCTAAGGAATCAGTCCCACCACCACCCGACATGACATGACACAAGCATGTCACCTTATTCCTTCCCTGAAGAACAAACAAAAGGAAAGCTTTATTTAAATCACTACTAAAGCAGTTAACCAGCTTCACTGTTCATTATTTACCAACCTCATTTTAAAATGGCAAAGGCAACACTGCACACTTGGCCGCTAAAGTCAACACAGTGAAGGCAAATGAGCAGAAACATCCATCACAAAAGCATGTATATGGAAGTATAACCATAATCTTAATATAGCTCCCATGGTTTCGCACAATTGGCAACTAGTGATAGCTGTCAAATTCAAACACTGTTAAGTACTAGTTTGTGCAGTACTGTGGGAAATTTAGTCACCACACTACAAAAAATAACAGTACAGTAGAATGTTTGCTTTGCAACCATGATGTGCTTTTTGCTCGACTGATGTTACATTGCTTTTCCTTACATTTCTTAATGCCCTCAGGACTTTCAATGATTTTACATCTCCAACGGCCAGTTTCATGGAATCTTATTGAATTTAACATTTATTGCATATAGTTATTGTTTCCTGTTATGCAAGTGTTTTAATTGAAACATGTTATTATTTTGTTTGACAGATACATCGAAGATGTTATAGCTAGCTTAGATAGAGATGATCCTATAATAAAAGAACATATCCAAGTTGTATTAAATGATCTGCTTCAGCGTATCAGCCAATTTCATCAGCAGTATCCTACCCATAGACTGTCAAGAAATTTAAAGAGGATATCATTGGCTGCTAATTCTTTAATCAAACGTTGATTCAACATTTAAAAGTTTAGTTTACATCTTAATATGTGTTTAGTACGTTGTTGAAGCATAATGTTTCCATTTTGTCCGAAACTACTTTAAATGCTAACAGTGCACATCTTATCTGTTGTCTTCATTGATCTCGTGTACTTGAGTTTTATGTTAATGCTTTTACGAACATTGTATCATATAGTAAAAAATAAAATATTTTTTATTTGTTCTGATTTTAATTTCCTGTGGATTTTTTTTTTACAAAGTTCCATCTGTTGGTGCAATTCAAATTGATAATTCATTGAAACTGTTAAATCATTAGAAAGTCGATATGTTACTAATGAATCGGTCAAAATATTTTAAAATACTTCAAACTCAATCATTAAGTTTTAAAAATAATTAGATCATTTTTCTTTAGCAATTGTCTCGCTAACTTGGTTTGTCAGCAACTGGTTTTCCTCCATCATAAACTTGGGACATTTCTCCCGAGGTGTAAGCTCCAAGTTGCAAAAATACGTACTTATTATAAAATAAACTTTAGAAAAATTAAAGATGAAAACGGGATATATTTTTGAAAACACTGCATATTTACATAAAATGCTCCTCTAAAATTAATCTTATTTCTCTTAAATTTAATTGTTATGTAAATGCAATAAAAAGGATTCAAAATTAAATTGAACAGATTAATTTAAATTGATAATGTTTAAAATGGTCCCTAAAAGGATGGGAATTTGTTTCTAAAGGATAACAAAGTTTCAACGAAAATTAATATAGGTAGAAGAGACCCTAAAGTTAAGTGTTTTGGCATTACATGACACAGAAATAAGTCAAATGTTATTTGATTAAAATTAACTAATAGAACTGGAAAATTAGCATAACATAAGTCTTAAAATAAATGTTAAAACATTAATAGTGATAGAGGATATACCTGTGCATGTTGAATTTTGTTTGCAATTTGGATAAGCTCCTCGGACACCTACATTGAAAATCGGCTGAAATCTAGTTACTTGAGTTTTTAGTCAATTGAGTTTTTAATGATTTCCTTTCAGTTTGGTCATCAACTACTGTAATAGTTAATAAACAATTTCTAATGCTTCATGTTAATCTTCCTGATCATACCACATTTTTAGGTTGACTAATAAAAACCCATTTAGGATAGGTATTTTTGTTACAAACTCAGTGTAGTGGGGTACTAGGTCAAAACGCTAAGAGCAACAAGATTTGACAACTACTAAGGATGATTTACAAGCTGCTTTTGATGCAAATTTTGATCTTGTAATTCATATTTGAACGAACCAGTAATGTATTTTGCAGTAAAAAAGCTGTCATTCAAGCGTTGAGATGCGTGAGAAATTAAGCAGATTGCTTGGCTGTTTTCTTCCTTATTTTGTAGTTAGAATTCAAACCCTTGTACTGTCTTGCAAGAATTGGACGGACTGCTGTTTTAAATTAAACTATTTAGATAATTAAAATATTTACAAGTTAAAAGTTTGGGCACAGCCATCGACAATCGAAAACCTGCCTGGAGCCAAAGCACCAATGGCTTTCCACAAAACAGAGACGTCTGTCTCTTGTCAAATTCAGAATCAGTCTCCTCAAATCCCCGTTCTCTTGCAAACCGCAGCTGCGAACGGGAGGGGGGTGAATTCCGAGCCCTTGCAAGAGATGTTTTTGTCCTCAACAGAACTGAAGACACCCCCACACAGATGCAAAAACCATCTGTAATGCCCACTTGAGTTCCCAAAAGCTAATCTCCATTCCAGACATGGGATTAGGGAACCGACGGAACTCCAGCTGTGTCAATGGAAAAATCGTTCCTGAAAACGCACAGAACGGTTTATCGAATCTCTGAACTCAATTGCCAGACACAAGAGGAAGGAAAAAGGGGCGGACCAATGGAACGCCAGGCCGCTGATGAGAAAAACTCTTTCGGTATTTTGTCAAAAACGCTTGCAAACATTGAAGTTGTCACCATCTGGATGTTGATGCACATTCCAGCGTCCACGTGTTAGAGAAAAAGGGTCGGCTAGTACCATATGATACACCCTCAAGTATGTGTCTTACTGAAGGACTTGACATCTGATGGTGTATCTTGTACAGAACTAGGTCCTGGCCAGATAAGTCCTATAAAAATACGATCCTAATGAACTTTTAAGCTCCTCAAAGTAATGAAACCAGTGCATCATTTGTTTTTCAAGGAATGCAATTCTATTTATATCAGGGTCACTACGTTGTCTTAAACTAATTGCTCTTTCTGACCTTCTAACTGACATGCATTGCATCTGAACCAGAGTATTCATTTTTAAGAGCTTTATTAACAAGGTATTTAAGAAATATAAACATTAGGAACTGTGGAATAAAAACACATTACAATATCAAGAGTTGTAGCAGGTTTTAAGGTGTAAAAAAGTAACCTAATCAAAAAGGGACTAATAAAAAAAGTGACAAATAACAATAATGGCAAACATATTCGAGTGCAAAGATAGAAAAAAAAAGATCCTACCCAGCCACCCCTATTTTTTTCTTTTCTTTATTTGGAAGCATATTTGTTTTCGTTTAAAAAGCATATTATTTTGATCTTGAGTCTCATTGGCTTCTTTTAACAATTTTAAAGCACTGTCCAACGCCTCATCCTCTTCCTTACACATAATTTTAAGCTTTCGTTCTATTACCTTTCTTTTCTTTTGCTGCTTTAAATTTTTTTTTCTCTGCTTCCAGTTTTCTTTTCTGTCCTTTAATTTTTCTTTTGCCTTCAGTTTTATACCTTCTAAATAGGGATTGTAGGCTTTATATGCAACCCTTCACATATCCATAAGCTTTGACGTGATCAGCACCAAATAAAGTTGATTGTCAAAATTTGCCAAGCTACTTTTGACCATCATCAATGCATTGAGTGTGCGTTCGGACATTGATGCTGTCTCTTGTCAAAGCTCTTCCTGAGGCTGAGAAGCCAAGTTCAATGTCAGCACTACCATGAGAAAGTGACAGTGTAGCCTTCACTAGCTTTGATACAAGTGGATGTTTAGGATCCACACCACTAATGTCTCAGTCTGAAGAAATGGTTCCAGTTAACATCAATAGTACAAGTGCAATGCCCTCACAGAGTCTAGAAATGCTTCTAGGACTCTTACCACTACATAAACAAGTGGAATTATAGGCAATTTCGTGTTCACAACGCCTCAAACTCATGGGTCCATGGAAATTGTCTTTTGAAATGCCCATGTTCAAAAACGTTGATAGGCAGGTATAAAAGAACATCCCTATCTACTAATGAGATCTGATTGAATGTTAAAGCAGTTTTGCTTTCAAGCCAAATACATTATCTTTCCAACTAGAGGGGGCTGGAGATTTGTGTCCAGTCTGGTCAGGGAAGGTGATGAAATTTGGTACAAAAATGGTTCAAATACATCACAGGTTGTCATCTCAAGCTATCTTTCTCTGGGTTAGATGGCCACCGATCTCTGCTTGTATTTACAACTGCCTCCATAGGGGTTAAGAGGGTCCTAGAGGTCTCTGACAACCAAGCAGCCCTAAAGACCCTTCAGTCACTGCTTTTCTTCAAAAGCAGTGTGGGAATGTCACAATACACTTGTGGGTCTGGCTGAGAGAAACAAAGTGTCTCTTATCTGGGTCCTCAAGGGTAATAAAATTGCAGACCAATTAGCAGAACGTGGATATGAAATGCCATTTATTGGAGCAGGGCCTATTTTAGGTCTACCTCACAATGTGGTTAGAAAGACTATCAAAGGTTTACTCCTGGCCGAGTCTTACCATACATGGCTTCAATATAATGATCAAAGACAAGCCAAAGAGCTCAATCAATAATCTCCCTGGAACTGATGAAGTGGAGCAGAAGAGAAATCAGGGTAGCTATTGGCTATATTACTGGCCACTGTACCCTAAATAGACATCTTAACCTTATAGGTGTTATAGATGACCCATTATGTAGAGGCTGTCGAATGGTAGAGGAGAGGAATGGGTCGTATTGACCATTTCCTTTCGTGCAGCCCAATAAACATGTTATGTGTGGTTGTGATTATTACTCTGCTGATTTGAATACCATTATATCGAACCCTGGGAACTGTCAAACATTCCAATCAGGTTCATGCCTGGATTTATTTCGTTAAGCGGTCTTTAATAGATCAGTAGGGAGTTTCAGTACAATAGACTACTGTCGCGGTGCTGGCACTCTCTAGAGTCACCCTCACACCAAATCAACCATCAGTAGGCTTCATTCTAGATCTTTCTTCCTCATATTCTTTTTGGAGTAATTTCCACTCATCAGTAGATGTCTGTTCGGGCCTCCCATGACATTGCTCTTGCGACTTCTAATACTTGTACACTCAAAACACTTGAGTCTCTCAAGAGGACCAAGTCAGGATAAACTTTTAAGTAGATGAACTGAAGGACTTCTTCAAAAGAAATGTAACACTAGCAATGTAATGCTTCGGAGCCCTTAAAAAAAAAAGAAATTCCTTTCCTTCTCTTTCACATTCTGTAGTGCCTTAAAAATTTGATCTCCAATCACAATATCAGCCAGAGGCAAGTTTCTGAGGACATATATCTTCCATCTTCAAATCTCGAATGAATTTCTCTTTGTAGATCCTACCCAAAATTGTTCGTATCAACAATTCAAATTGAGAATGAAGGTTGTGTGTTAGGGGGTTCTTTTTCTGAAGAAATTCGTTCGCACAATTAAATATACTTGCACTATGTGAAAATATTAAACGTCGTCCGAATGATAATTAGTTATTTCTTTCGGGTAGAAAGCAATAATTCATTAATCTTTTTAAAAACAGACTTGTTGACATTGGGCTCATACGAGCAAATCATGAGCAATTGAGATTGTGGAAGGGATAACTCACTCAGAGCTTGCAAATTCTTACCACATAAAATATCTGCCGTTCTAGATGCTATATAAAATGTCTTTTAAGTGTTCGCAAACGATTTTACCTTGTCGATATGATTAATATCTCGCACTAGTTAATAATTCATTCTTTCACGCCAAGTTCCGTAATTTTCAAAAAAAATTCAGAAAAGATTATTTATCCAATTTTTAACCTTGAAATACTGAGATATGAAATTTTCGTAAAGCCAGAGAGGATCCTCTCTACTATTATAAAAGGAAGTGTTTGTTTGTCTGTTTCGCGGCCGCAAAATCCTGACGATCTATGGCACTTACAGCAATGAGATTTGGCACACAGGTAGTCCAAATTGTTTGCAATTTTTGTGTCGATGCGAAATTTTAAAATTCAATCTAGAATATTTTTAAACGAATTTAATAGTTTTATTCTCTTTCTGAACTTACACTTCCCAAGTTAACTAGCCACTGTTCTTGTAGCCACTCCATGTAGCCACTGTTCTTGTGGATCAGGAATTGCATCTTCTGCAGCCAAACAATTTGTCCGAAAGAATGCCCAGCCCATGATACATTGTTCTTTAAGGTAGTTATGTAAGGGAACCCACCAAGAGAGACCTTGGACTATTCCTGAGGTATGAGCTGCCCATACACTTCACCTGTCTAGAGAGCTAAAACCATTCGAAATAGCATTGAGTATTGTTACAATTGTGGTTGAATTATTATGTGTGTAACATGCTGAACCTTGAATGCTTTTATACGCATTTGCACTGAAAGATGCCATTTTACGTAAGTCGATATCTAAAGTTCCGAGGCTTTTGTTAGGTTGATTGGTGTCCTAACTATGGCAGCAAATGAGTTCCTCCAGAGGCCCCATAATCTCAATTATAACAGAATTCCAGAGGTGTAAAGCTAACATGGTAAAACTTGGTTCATATGTTGAACATAGGACATTACTGGCAAAAACAGTACCACAAAAATTAAAAATCTTTAAAAAAATGCAGTTTCATTTCAAAATGTACTAAAAAGTAGGAAACAAATGTTTCGTTGTCATCCCGAAAATATTGACACTTATGACTAAAAATAAGTGGTGCTTTACACCCATTCCATAAACAACTAACATAATGAAAGATCATCCTGGGCTTCCTAGAAATTCTGAGATTTACTATGAATTCTCACAGCAATGTGAATTCCACTGTTTACTAATAACAAAATTTAAAGTACATTTACTTTTAGTCACCTGTGTAAGAAAATATTTTGGATACTCAAGAACAATTTATTTTCTACTTTTTAGCAATTTTCGAAAAAAAAAGCGTTTTTTTAAAGATATTTTTATCTTAAAAATTGTACTTTTTAGTTAAAATATTTACTAGATTCATTAACCAAATTTTAAAAATTTAGACTTAGCTTGCCAACTGCACTTACCCATTATCAAATCTGAAATGTTTATGTTAGATGTTTGTTTTCATATTAGTAAAATGTTTTACTTGATTTAAGATATTGTTTTAACCATTAGAAAATAACATTAAGGTTAACACAACAGATTTCGTAACTGGATTGTACTCCACTTGCAAGCTGTTCCAATTTTTTTTATATCCCAATCTCATTACCTAGCATGTCTACAAAAATATTTTCTGCAACTTTATCATGATTATACAGACGCCTTTTATTCATACAAAGATGGGACGAATAGGTGTTTTTAATAGGTATGGATGTAAGCTGAAAAATGCGGCAACAGAACAAAAACGAATTTCATGTACTGTAAAATGTTTTCCCAAGATGAAAGAAACGACTTCAATAAAATGCATTTTAATAAAATCATCAAGAATTCAACAAATAATTCTAAAAGTGGTAAAATTGAATCAACGGCTTATGTACAGTTATAAAACTATTTTAATCATGTATGATTTGTGGTAGCACCAGATGAAGATCTACTTCTGCGAGCACATTTTGGGCAAGAACCTTCCCACATCAAGTGACAGTCTCTGAAAGATGAATTTTCCAAATGATAGCGATTGTCAGGATTCAATGTGAAACAGCTTCATAACAAAACTAATACTTAATTTTTAAGTAAAAGCTTGAATATTTTAATAAACAAAAGTGAGAGCTGGTTGATTCTCAACTGTTTCACAGTAAAAAAAATAATAATATAATATTACACATACATATAATTTAAAAAACAAAAGCAAATTTAAAATAAAAATTTATAAGGAAAGTTTCGAAAATTAGCGTTGGTGGATCAAAACACCTGATCCACCGACACTTTCATCTTCGAAAATTTCCCTTTGCTTTGAAATTATATTGCTTAACTTGTTATGTCTGCAGCTTTAGCATGCTTAGTTTTGAATTTTGTTTTCTGGTTAATTGCTCCCCAGCTGTTTAGTTCATTGATTTTATATATATATATATATATATATATATATATATATATATATATATATATATATATATATATATGCATCTGAACATTGTACATTTCATTGCAATTTTGAAGCAAACTATTTAAAAGTCTGGTAATTATTCAAAGTCATAAATAGAAATTTTAATCAGAAAATAATCCAGTTGGGTAGATACTTACTGATGAAAAACTGAGGAACATGAACAGCACAACTCAGTACGGGGTTCAAAAGGAAATATCACATCTTCTGATTTGCAAAGTTCACATATAAAACCTTTGCCTCGACAACCCTGCATGGAAAAAAAAATCTTATATTGATGGATGAATGTATTTTTCATCATCATTTCCAG
This sequence comes from Metellina segmentata, assembly GCA_947359465.1. Taxonomy (NCBI): domain Eukaryota; kingdom Metazoa; phylum Arthropoda; class Arachnida; order Araneae; family Tetragnathidae; genus Metellina; species Metellina segmentata. Next base: position 16,790,900 of record OX375878.1, on the reverse strand, counting down.
CACTTCGTAATAGCAAATCCGAAGTTTCTGTCACGTGCAAAAAGTGGGTCTTCTACTTCATAACTTCAAACCCCATTTGGAATAAGGTTGTACAGTAAAGTAAATCTACAATAACTTTAATTTAACAAATTGGTTGGTCGTTTTGGGGAGTTTAATTCACAAGGGCCATATTTGGCCAAGTTGCACCAAACACAAGACAGACAACACAATGATGGAAGAAAATGCAGCATAGGCGAGGGTAAAAATGAAAGGGAGGAAAGATCACTCTCAGGTACCTTGGGTTTTAATAAATTGGCAGATTAATTTTAAAATGTGTATGGCATCTAAAATCAATTGAAATTCATAATTACCATCCTTACTCAAATTTAGCTTGTTTGGATGAATAAACAACAATAAATATGCCATAAATACTTACTTCTAGACATCTTTGTTTCATTCAGTTAGTTATAGAAGTTTATTGAATTTTAAATGACTGAAAAGCTTAGGAATAAACGTTTTTATTCATTTTGAAAAAAGTATGTTTTTAATATGAAATATGCTCTGTAAAAAGTATTTAAATGGTAAAACTGGCAGAAATACTTGGTGAAAGTGGTACAGCATAGCTCTGAGTATTATTGAAAGAACTTTAAAATTTAAGCCAGAAGCAAGCCAATGAATGCACAAGCAAATTTGCTTACAACAATCAAATTTAAAAAAAGTGAAATTACTTTTGACTCTAAATTTGAATTTAGTTTATCACTCTATTCTAATTTGAAATTTACAAGGAAAACTAACTTTTAAATTGATAAGTACATGTTAAACCCATTATATTGAAGCTTGGTAGCATTTTCCTGTTTATGGAACACAAAATTTGATCCAGACACCATCTATTTCTAGTATAATTTTCAACTTTTAAGATACTATTAAAATCTCAGTTGGTGCTCAATATTCATTTCTTTATATAAACTCCAAATTTCAATTACAAAATGGATTTTAAAATATTTATTACTGTTTGGATCTCCAGAATCTTTCTGTTTTACAGCTGTTTTTTTTTAAATTTAATTCAAAACATTTTTAATCAAGAAAATTGGCCTTGGCGTTAGAACATAACATTATTGGAATAATGGACAAGTGTGTCAATATAGGAACAAATATGCATTACAAAGACAAGAAATTCATGTTAAGTATCAAGATAGATTATTGATGATCTTGCAATGAGATAATTTCATTGCAAGGGCAAGACTGTTCTCATTATTATTGCTTTAAGTTGAGAGGTTTTTACACTAGGATAGAGTGATCACATCCTAACATGAGTTAATTTTAGTACAAATGTCACATTACAAAATTTTACCTTTAATAATGAAATTTTATAATAGCTGTGATAAAAAAATTGAAAACTAAATGTTTGTAGCATATCTGAATTAAAAAAAGGTCATGCATTTTCTAAAACATTTAAATGAAAAAAAAATTTTTTTAATGTCAAAAGATGGTTAGGTCTATATTTGAATATTTTAAGGAAACTGGGCAATTTGATACCAACTTTGTGAAGTTGTCATGCCTACTACAACATTTAAATTGTAAAAATTAATGATAGCAAGCATACTGCAGTAAATGTTTGGTTTATAAATTTCCAAAACCATCACATTTTCTGTCGCCAGACTTTAATTCAATATAAAATATTTCACTGTGGGATTTCGAAACAAAATGGCTGTTAAAACCTATTGTGAAGTTGAATAAAAAACTTCCGATGTAACAAAAATTCTAATGGCAAGTTACAAGAGATTACAGCATAGTTATAAAGCAAAAAGCCTCAGTTCAAAGCGAAATGATAAAAAGAATTTTGTCTAGCTCACTAATATCGGAAATTTTCAATGACACCAGTTTATTATTACCATATATGATTATATGTGATACAACCATAAAAAGTGAGACATTTTTCTCACGAATTACAAAAATAACAACAAAGAAAGACTTCAAATTAAATGGGAATTCACAAGTGACAAAAAGAAAATGAGAAAGTTGTAAATTTATCTTTAACTAGCCACTGAGTGGCTAGTAGGGCTGGACGATATAGAAATTTCTTAAATCGATTTATCATCCATCTAATATTGCGATTTAGTGATAAATCGATTTAACCTTCAGAATATGGAACCTATTTTTTAATAGAGTGACAAAAATGGTCGTTATGCAGCCCCCTGTATTATATTGTATATACTTAGTTTTTCTCAAAAATATTTTGAAAGGTATGTTATCTATAAAAAAAATGCCCCTCCACCTACACGCATTTTCTTATATCAATATTAATCATATTTTATGTCAATAAATCCATTTTTATTCTGATTTAAGTCTTGGAGTACATAATTTCAATTTTAAACAATAGATTAAAATAATAATTATCCTGCCTCAAATGAAAAATTCATTGAAGTAATTTTAGTACATTTATTTGTTGTACAATACTATGCAACTAAATGTTCCAATTGCACTTCTTATTTATTTCAGTTTTGATTTTTTTTTTTTTAAATTTCTCCTTTTGCATTCTAAAAATTATTTAACCGTTTTAATAAATTTGATGAACTTGTTCTTTATGAAATAATATAAAAACAGCTTATTGCTATTCTAAGCAACAATAGATGTCCATCTGCATGAAATTATTATCAGATTTTTAACTTTTTGTTTCAATTGAAAACATTTCTCATGAATAAAATTCAACAAATAAAAAATATAGCTTATATTGTATACAAAACTGCATGTGAAAAAGAAAGGCAACACATAATAGGTTCTAGATCTAAAGAATATAAAGTTGTAAAAAAAAAAAAATTAAAACTGAGACTAAATAGATCTTTTCTTTTGGGCCAGAAAAACCTGCATTTTTAGGCAATAAAGAAATTTGATTTTTGCAAATCACAAATCACATCTCCACCAAGTCAATGAATCTTCATTTAAATCAACTTTTGGCATTGATAAATAGTTTTGAAGTTCACTTTCAACTTTTCTAGCTGGAATATCAATCGCATTCACTGCTTCCTTGTCATTGTCATAATCAGTTTTTTCACTTGTTGTATTGTTGGACGTATTTACATTACATTGTGATAGCATGTGTGATTTTTTTTTTACCCCTTCTTTATCTTCCATGTAATTCAAACGAAATCTTGGATCACATACGTCTACAAATTTTAAAATGTGCATCAAGTCAATGCATTCATAACTTTCCTCTAATGCAGAATTTTTTTTTATATCTTATACGAATTATTTGTCTGTATCCTTAGCTTGCAGATCTTTTAAAATTTTCCTTAATGCAGGCAAAACAGCATGCTGTTGCATATTTGTCCCCTGACAGATTTTTTGTTACATCTTCCATTAACCTTGTTGACTACAAAATCTTCTAATGCAGATACTTCATGTTTATTCATTTCAAGATGTTTTTTGTGGGATAATCCTGCATCACCTTGCAGAAGGGCAATTGATTATGTAGAAATCTTTTGCACAATTTTAATGTGCTGCCCCAACGGGTGGGACAATATGAGCATATTTAGGACATTCTAGACCTCGATACATTGGATGAGTCATGTTGGGAGAAAATGTGCTGAAGTATAAAAAAAATTAAACTTGAGTTATTTTTGTTAACCTGTACTTTCATTAGACAATAATCATACAAATAAAATATTTAATGAACTTAAAGTATTTTAGTGAATTTTTAAGTATTTCAATTAATTCCAAAACAATAGTAATTAAAACTAAGTTACTGAAACATTGCACAAAATATATGCAAAGCTTATTTTTTTTTAGAAAGATTCGATGAATTTGGATTTAAAAAATTGAACTTTGTGATTTAAAATAATTAAAATACCACGAGAAAAAGGAATTAATCATTTTTTGTTGGAGGGACAGAGCCCAATGGAAGACCCCTTTTAGTCTAAGTTACACATTCATGCATTTAAAAACTATCTTAAACAGGGGGTTTACCCCTCTGGTGGAAAAAAAAAAGTTTCAATCTGAAAAACGCCAGAACTTTATTTTTCGATTTTTAACTTTTCTTATTTGTTACATATCTATATTGTTTTAGCGTTACTTTAAAAATTTCTTAGTAATTAATTAAGTAAAATAAAAAATGAAAACTTCATTAAAAAAGCAAAATCAACAAAACCCAAAATGCACTAAAAATAGTGCATTATTTTTAGTGTAAATAAAATGCACTTTTTCGTCATGCTGATTAGCTAAGTTCGAAACTCCAGTGTTAAAGTTTTATCAAAAGTATTTAAAGTAACTCCACTGTTAAAGTAAGCAGTTACGAGTTTTGCTAATTAGCATGACGATATATCACCTCGTCCCGCGGCAAAATCGGGTTCCCGATGTATGACTCTAATTTGAAGTATTTTTAATTAATTACAAAATAATAATAAACTAAAACTAATATATTCAAATATTACTCAAACATATGAAAATTAATTTTTCATCAAAAGGCTGCATAAAAATATTCACTGAAATTCGATAAATTTGGATTTTAAATATAAAAGTTTTTTTTTTTTTCCAACCAGAAATACTGTATTAATTTTAGGAAAATATTCCATATGGCTCAAAGGACAAAATAATAAAAGCACGTGTCCTGCGGCAAAATCGGAGAACCAGACCCAATGCATGACTACTTTGAAGTTTTTTTTATAAATTAATTAAAGAATAAAAAAAAAAAAATTTAAATATTACCTAAACATGTGATTAATTAATATTTCATCAAAGGAATACATTAGCAAAAAAACGAAATTCGATTTTAAACTTTACTCTTTCTTTTCAACCATAATTGCTAGGAAATTTCCGAAAAATATTCTTATTTACAAAGAACAAAATAAAAAAATTGACTAACCAAACTAATTATATTCTTAGTTTGCAGAATTAGCTGAAACGAAACTGTTAATATTTTAAATTCCAAATATGAAAACTGACAAAGGATAACAGATGCGTCGAGTTGAAAGCAATATGTCTTGGAAGATCCTAGAGCCAAAGTTCGGAGCACGAAATTTAAATAATGAATGAATTACATGGGGCTGTCTGGTTTGTTTGGCGCGAAAAATCGGATTCGCCGGTCGACTCTTAAATCGAGTTTGGCTGGAAAGCATTCGAAGGGGTCTTCGGTACTAAACCGGTTTCTGCGTGTAAATCGCTGCACGCTAAAATCGGATCGTAGCGTTGGCGCTAAATCGGCTGCTATATCGGATCACTACGATGGCGCTAAATCGGCTGCTATATCGGAACACTACGTTGGCGCTAAATCGGCTGCTATATCGGAACACTACGTTGGCGCTAAATCGGCTGCTATATCGGATCGCGACGTTGGCGCTAAATCGGCTGCTAAATCGGATCGCGGCGTTTGCGCTAAATCGGAATTCCGGAATTTCACGGAAGATTAAATAGATAAATCGGATCGCCGATGTTAGCTTTAAATCGATATTTCGTCTAACATCGATTTAAGGACCAGTCCTAGTGGCTAGCCCAGAGTTTCTTTTGTGGGGTTATTGGCTTGCTTTGCAAACAAAATGGGAATTCGTAGCCTATTGGATTACAGCCATAACGGATTTGCCCATGGTGTTGTTTGGCTTTGCAAACCAAATGGGCAAAGCAAACCAAAGAATATAAATATTTAAGATATCTGTATGGTGTAAGTCTTTCCGCAGATTTCAAATGCGTTAAAATTTTTATTACATCTTTAACAATTGCTGAGATAGAAAAAAATTAAATAATTTCTTTTGCTTCACTCGAATCCGTTTCTCAGGATATCAAAATGAATTAATCTCGAATCAAATGAAGGTCATTCAAATCTATTTGCTACACAAATTATTACGAATACAAGAAAGGTAAAGAAAACTTGGCACAGTTCCAAAGGCTGACGTCAATAGTAACGTCACAGTGGGAGAAAAAGTCAATATTCAAGTGATTCTTCATTTCCGAAAGAAAGAACGATTAAAAAAACTTATTCAATTTATTTAAAAATGTTCTAGATTGAATTTTAAAATTCGCCGCAACCCAAAAATCGCAACAAATTTGGACTACTGTAAGTACCATAGATTCGTCAGGACTTTGCATGCAGAAAACCATCACCACCTTTTATAATAATAGAGATTACAAATTCTCTATCTGCTTGAAAGCACATGAGATTTTGAGATGAGAGGAATCATTGACATAACTGAAATATGCAGCATTTTCTGAATATAGAAAATTTCATATATATATATATATATGAAATTTTATATATATATATATATATATATATATATATATATATATATATATATATATAATATATATATATATATATAATATATATATATATATAATATATATATATATAATATATATATATATAATATACATATATATAATATACATATATATAATATATATTTCAAACTCTTGTTTGGTGGTCTCTCAAGTTTGACAATGTTTTTTGAGATTCCTTTTGAATGAGTGTGATTTGACACATTTTTTTTACTTACTCCAAAAATGCATTTGAATGAGGTGAGGAACGCATGGCCGTGGAAATGCACGACATTGAGTCACATTTCTTTCAGCCAAATGATTTACAAATAGTGTATATATGAAAATTATAAACAATTCCATGTATGACTTGTTTCAGATGACTTGAACACAAAAGATGTTTTTTCACACAATCAACATAATGTAAATGAGAGATTAAATGTAAAATTTCAGCTCCTTGTTAAATTTTCATTTTTTTTTTCTTTAAATTCTCATTTAATTTGAAAGTGCTCGTATTAGTCATTTTCCTATTTTCTATTTTTTAATCACTTTTCAGTTTTTTCATATGTTAATAAAAAATTAGAAAAATAAAATGGATGTTTGCAAAATTTATGAACTGTAAATGCCTGTTTGAGTACTTTCATCTACATACATGTTGAGTGCATATCTTTTGATGGTTAAATCTGAAATTCCATCTCAATTCATTGAAAATTACAGTTGGGTCTCACAAACAGGCAAAGTTATTTCAAGACCACCCTGTATTTTTATATCTTAAATTTTTTTAAATTGTTACACAGCCATTCCGTAACTAATTTTTAACTGTCATAAAACAAAGTCATAAATATACAAATACTGTTATAGTTCATTTTTAAATATAGTGTCTTTTGAGTAATTCCCTAACTACACCCATGCAGTATGCAAGTCACTTAACAGAAAACCTTTGAAAATTAACCCATCTACATCAGATGCAGCAAACAACATATGAGACGTTATTTTTTAAAGTGGTATAAGTTCACTTAAAAAAATGAGTTTATTTTCTTTAACGATTTTAATAATTATTATTCCATAATAAAATTTAACAGGTTTATAGTGTTGAAAACATAATCCGAATTGAGTAACGTTTGCTAATATTTTGAAATTAAATCAAATGCAAACTCTTAAATATCTCGATGTATGAAAAAATGTGGACTTGTACCACTTTCAAAAATAACGTCACATAATTGACAAATGAATGATCTATTCTCACTAATGAAAAATAAAATCAGCTTGTTTTAAAAGCCCAAAAACTATTAGTTATTGGAATTTATGACTTGGGAAGATATATGTATTCCACACTTGTATATAAATGTCCTATATTCACCTGGCATTGCTGTTTTATGTGAGAAATGAAAGAGAAATGTATTTTTTCCAAGTAGGTGAGTAGAATGCCAGAAGATGCATCTATCAGGTCCTGTAAGCTGTAGATATCTGCACTCTCCACAAAATGCTGTCGGTCTTTTAATTGCAACAGCAATTTCTCTTTTAAAGCTGCATGGCATGTGAGGAAATACATCTTCATCACCAAAATATCATTTCTTAGTTTCTGCAAAGGAATGACACATTTTACTTATTGAGAATAGTTTCATGAAATGATCACTTTGGCTGACTGCCAAGTATTCCTTAAGACTCATTCTAAACATGGTTTCACTGTTTTATAACCCATCTAATTGCTTAAACAAGGTAAACATAGCCTATATAGCAGTATGGTTCTTTTTCTTTAAAACTATTTTGTTTCAAGTCTTTTATAGTGAACTGAAACTTATGTTTAATAGATTAGCTAGCTCATATATATCACACACACAAATTTTATATTTACACAGAAAATAAAACAAAGGAATCTATTATATATATGACAAATAAAATTTTGCTAAAAAAAACCTGCCAAACTGGAAATGGATAACAATGGATCATGTAAGGTTCAGATGATGATCCAACAGGGTGAAGTGTATACTGACCAGTCAATTTGTTGTGGGACAGTTTCTCTCCTAAGAGCAAAAGGCGGTAAAAGGAAGGGTAGAAGCGGTTGTTCGCTGTCATTACTCTTAAGCAATATGATGTTGTTTTTCATTAAGGCATGTACATAGATGTATAACTAATTTTGATCCTAAAATAAAAGGTTAAAACCTTATAAAGTAGTTCTTTACTTTTAATTGAGATGAAAGGACTTCACTGATCACATGTGTCAGTGAAGATTAAAGCAGCACTCACTAGAGCTTCAGTTTAATGTTCCATACAGGTTATATTATTGAGAAAATGTTCCACACCGAGGGCTTCGCCCCCTGCTCGCTGATCCCCAGAGATTGCTATGGAATTCAAGACTCCTTTTGCAAGTGATTTCACTTTTTTTTTACTTTAACACTTAATGCACCCTAAACAAATAGCTGCATCAGTAAAAAACCTTCTGCATCTTGTTCCCTGTACAATTTTAAATAAACCCTGTTAATCTACTAACTTTATGATATGTAATTTCTCAGTAAACTGTCTGTGAACAGTGAAAAAAGCGAGCCTTTTTCCTCGCCAAACAAAAAGAAATAGTTTTTATGGCAATTGTTGCTACGATAAATTTGATATCTGGCAAACCCAATAGTCAAAAATACAACCCTCATTTTCGTGACAAACATGATTTGCTATCTAAAAAAATACGAAATTTGTGTGACCAACTTTTGATTGCATCAAATTTATTTAAGAACCAATTGAAAAAAAATTTTTACCGTAAGAAATTGTGCATTCTAAGCCTTCATGTGGTATTTTCAAATTTTAGAACTAATTGTATTAAGCTATAGATATGACAGTTTTAGTTTTATAGATATGACAGTTTCAACAAAAAGTAGCGAAAATATCCAAATAATCCGAATTTTGTATGAACAACTTTTGATTGCATCAAATTTATTTATTAACCATTTTTAAAAATAATTGTACCGTAAGAAAGAATACTGCAGGTATTCTAAGGTATACTGCAATATTTTTAAATTTAAAAACTAATAGTAATAAGACACGGATATGACAGTTAAAAAAAAGTGACGAATATGTCCTGATATTTTCCGAATTTCAAAAAAGTATTATCAGGAACCAAATTAAATTTCTAAAAAACTCGACAAACTGCAAAAATTTATGTTGAGAGGTAGTTTTTAAAAAAAACTCACGGCTGAAGACTGAAAATGTGTATGTGTTTTGCTCACTCGCGGAAGAAATTTCGCTTTTCAACTTTGACACTTAATAAATCCTAAACTAATAGCCGCATCGGAAAAAGATCTTCACAATTGTCCAGGGAACACGTTGAAGAACAAACCAAGTTAATTTCGTATTTTTCTGATCCATATTTTCTCAGGAAACCGTCTAAGAATTGAGCTAAACAACACAGTTTTCAATCCTGCGACAGCGGCAACGGTAACTTTTTTTTAATATAGAGACTTAGCTAATTTGTTGCCCAGCCATTCTGGAAATATTTAGCTTCCAACTTGCAATAGTCTTTTATGTATATTAATTTTAATTTTGAAAAGTTAGACAATTTTTCATGATTTTAGACATTAAATCTCTTGTACCTCTGGACTTAATTTGTCCAATCTAACTAAATAAGAGCTTATTTTGTAGAAAAATGTATAAAATTTCCAATGACTTATCATGCTCCTTTAAAGTGGCCTTTTCAATTACAAGGTAGTACAATCGTCAAGGTACTTTTCTGATGATATATTACATGATACTATGAGTGACCTTAAAATCAGGAAGGTCACTCATAGTTTTATATAATACATCACAAGAAAGGTCATACTTTTTTCTCTAAAATAAGGCCTCTTTCATATCGATTGGACAAAAAGGTAAAAAGATACAGATGTTTATGGTGTGGCTGCGCAGTGGTAGGAGATGACTTCAGCGTGGAGCATTCATTTAGTATGATTAGATAATTAGGTACAGAAGATTTCGCGAGTTTAAAGTCATGAAAAATTACCCAAATTTTTAAACTGAAAATTACTATGCATTAAAACTACTGCAAGTAGGAAGCTAAACATTTCCAGAATTTTTTATATATGACTGGGAAACAAATTAGCTGAGTTTTAAAAAAAATCACAAGAGGTTGAGTTGAAAATTACCCTTTACTGTGCAGTTTGACATGAAATGACCCATATACATTTTATACAAAATAAAAAGTATGAATTAGTTTATCAGTAGACTTTTTACCTACCCATCGGCATTTTATTTTTATTATTACTCCTGAAAAAATATTGTATTGTTTCTTAAATAAATTTATTTTTAATTTCATGTAATTCTGGAAAATTTACTAAATTCAAGCAATTTTATTAGTAAATATGGATTTTATTATTAATAATATCCTACACATTTTCTCAAGCATAGGGATATAAACTTCATGCAAATGCGATAGTACATACAATCTGATTGTTTATGATACATTATAAATGCAAATTATTTCAAAAGCATTGATCTTACAAAAAGGGGTAAAATTATTCATCAAATGAAAAGAAATGCAATTACAGAGAAAAAATTAATACTCATCTTCTCAAATATACTAATCTTCATTAAAGAAATCACTATTTCATTATTTGTTGTACAATGGAACACTACTTTTCTTGTACAATGCTTCTTAATAAAACTGCAGCTTATAATATATGTATGCTTTTGTTCAAGATTGAGATAAATATATATTTTTATTCTCAACTGATTTACTATAAAAGGAATTGTGCGGCAAAAAATAAACAAAAGCTAACGTGATGATTAAACAGCAAACAGATTTTGAAATTAGCGTTAAGATAAGTTCTTACTTTTATATGCCCCAAATCAGTCACAAGGGCAAAAAGTGTTGGATTAAGAGATTCTAGATTCAGAATAGGTTTTTGTACCATAAGCCTTAAGAACTGGATTGAAGCTCTGCATACCTAAAATACCATAAGAGTGATTATGCTTGTTTTCATAAAAGTATAATGTTTACATCAAAAACAATTTCAATAACTTTATATATTCTGTTATTAAAGACCATCAAATTGAACCTCACAGAAAATTGATATTGTGGCCAGAATTGCAAATTATTGTCCTGTATTCCTTACATAGGAATATGTTTTACCATGTCTGAATTTTAAGCATTTCATTATATGTCCCAACTACAGAAAGCAACATTAAATTTTTACATAAATATAAAAGGTTTACAAATGCAATAATAACACAATTATTTAAAATTTTCAAGATATGGGTTCTTAAGCATTTCTAGTTATAAAAATCTTTTCTGACAGCCAAGCAGCACTAAAGGCCTTACAGAGTCACTGCTTTTCTTCCAAAACAGTGTGGGAATGTCACAATGCACTTGTGGATCTGGCTAAAAGAAACGAAGTGTCTCTTATCTAGGTACCTGGTCATTGTAGCATTGAGGGTAATAAAATGGCCGACCATTTAGCAAAACATAGTTCTAAAGCGCCATTTATTGGACCAAAGCCTGTTTTGGGTCTACCTCACAATGAGGTTAGAGGGACTAAGGGTTTACTTCTTGCTGAGTCCTGCCATACATGGCTTCAATTTAATGATCAAAGACAAGCCAAAGAGTTCAATCAACAATCTTCCTGGGAAAGATCGATGGAACTGCTGAAATTGAGCAGGAAAGAAATTAGGGTAGCTATTGGCTTCTTTCTTCTGTCTTTTCTCTTTTTTCTGTACACTAAATAAACACCTAAACCTTATGTGTATTATTGATGACCCATTGTATGGAGGCTGTTGGTTGATGGAAGAGAGTACTGTGCATGTCTTATTTGACTGATTACTACTCTGCCCAACGATTTGAATATCTGGGATACCATTGTATCGAACCCTGTAAACTATCAAACATTTTGATCAGGCATATGCTGAAATTTATTTCAGCAATTGGTCTTTAATGGATGAGCAGGGGTCTCAGTACAATAAACTCTCAGTAGCAGTGCTGGCACTCATCGGAGTCACACCCACAATAAGTCATTAGGATTTCTAGGCTAGAGGATGGTCTAGAAAAATTTTGTAGTCCACTGAATTACCTTTTTCTTACATGAAAGTTAGATTTTTTCTTGAAAAACACATTTACTGAGTAAAACAGCAAGGAGAATGTTTTCCTATTTGTTTTTTTAGAGCTATGTTTCTTGACTTAAGTGTGTTTCACTTATAAGCTGAAAATATTATTTTTTCTTGAGTAAAAAACCTATTGTTTTAGGCACAATAACCTTAAAATTAGTTACCTATTTAGTTAACATGAAATAATCACAAGCTTAAATATTATATATAAATGGCATTTTAAATGGATCGGATTAGATTTTACGGTGCAAGGTGGCATTTGACAGTGATCAGATAGAACCAGCGTTAGAAAATAAAAATAAAAGTGACTGGTCCCAAGGACCAGTGTATACGAAAATATACTGGTCTGCTACCTTCATATAGCTGATACGTTCCTCAAATAATGAATGAATTTATTTAATAGCTTGTTAATTCAGGGCACAAAATTTCCACTCCCCATTAACGATCAAAATTTTTAATTTGCCAAATAAAAATTCTGTCAAATTGTAGATATATTTTTTACTAGCTTCAAGTCTCTAAGGAATTCTAATTGCCCCACTCTAAGAAATTGGACGATCAGGCCATCACAAGAGAACACTGTGATAAACCATGCGGTCAAGTAAGCGTGCCCCCCCCCCCCCACACCTTTCTTTTAGGACCTGAAAATGATTCAACAGGCACCGATTATTGTGTTTGCAATTTGGAAGCAGATACCAGAAACGACTCCAATATACGCTGGTACAAACTCTCAATCGTGTGACCTAAATAAATTTTGACAGCTTGCCAAAAATAAGCTTTGGGAGTTTGAAACTTATTTTAAAAGAAAATACATGTACGCTTGCTTTTTCATAATAGCTACTGGTCCATTGGACCACCTATCTCCCAGTCCGATTGTACTTTTAATGGTCTTGGACCGGCAGACAACCAATGATTTCGAACGCTGTATAGAACAGAGGAGCATGTGGATGGATTAATATGATTGGATTAAAGGTTGTTTGGGATTGTATGGTACAAGTATGTCTGCGCCAAACACAAAACAGATATTAAGTAAATGGGCACAAATGCTTAAGAAAAGTTAACTGACAGAAAAAAATACAATCGGGGAAAGTGAAAGGAATTGAGTCTATATCTATAAATCTCAGGTTGCTAGTGCAGTGGGCAAATCCACTTTGAACCCATTTTTTAAGTTATGAAACAAGAGTTAAAAATGAGAAAAGAAAATACCTAATTACAGTTGCACAATTTTATAATGTTTCAACTCTTATGCCTAGGAAAGTAAAAATATTTGTATTTTACATTTAACAATGCTTTGCAAAATAGACTATACCTTACGAGGTGTAAAATCCCAGTTGTGAACTACCCTTGCAGGTATAACAATCAGGCTGTTCCAGTGGCAATGAGAACAATAAAACAGACCATTATACTCACATTGTCTTGGGAGACAAGAGTCATTCTCTGAAACAAATATAAGTTACTCAAAAGAATCACACTTAAAAAACTAAAACGGCATTACAGATAAATAATGCCGTTTCCACAAAGATATGTATTTCACTACCTTTATGTAAAAAAATGATTTAAAATAAAAGATGGACATCAAATTTTAAACATACTGATGCAACAAATACACAGTCCAGTCACATTAATGTGACCACCACCTATTTTCGACGTCAACGTGAAATAACCAATCACAAAAGGCAGGTGGCAGCACATTGCAGTGGAGTGTATATAAAGGATGTCCTAGGGCATCGGAAAGCATTTCAATCGTTGGCGTAATGCAGAAATGTAGCGATTTATCCGACGTCGAAAAGGGCATGATTATTGTCTTTCGGGCCAAGGGTGGAAGCATTTCGGAAACGGTTAATTTTGTGAACTGTCCGCGTGCCGCTGTGTTAAAAGTATACTGTCATGGCAAAATGGCACTATCCGAAATCAGCGGCGTGGCACATGTGGTGCACCACGGGCTATAGATGACAGAGGCGAACAAAGGCTACGGAGATGCGTTCGGGCGAATAGACGTGCAACTGTTGGGCAACTGACCGCCCAGATGAACCAAGGGGCTACCAAGAGTGTATCCTCAACAATGGTTCAGCGAATGTTGCTGCGCATGGGCCTCCGCAGCAGACGCCTGATTAATGCACCTATGCTGACTGCTGTTCATCGGCGACGAAGGCTGGAATTTACACGCCAGTACCGCAACTGGACGTCCACAGAGTGGCGACAGGTGGCTTTTCCCAATGAATTAGTTTTATGCTCCATCGGACAGATGGACGTTGGTGTATACGGCGTGAAACGTCTGAAAGCAAACACCCTGCAAGAATTGCCGGAAGGATCCAGGCTGGAGGAGGGAGCACTATGGTTCTATGGTTTGGGGAATGTTTTCATGGCATTCACTGGGTGCAGAAACCTAATTGACTCTCTTCCTGCACGTCTAGCAGCGGTCCGCTCTGCCAAAGGTGGTTATTCTGGCTTTTGACAGGTGGTCACATTAATGTGACTGGACTGTGTATATAAATCATTGAATCTAGTCTAACTGCAAGTATAAATTAAACATAAAATAAATTACAACAAAATATAAGAATAATCTAATAAGACATGTTTTGTACACTATGTTCCATTGATCAGAAAATCTTATGAAACATGTAATTAGTATTCATATTTCTCAAAACATATGCAAAAAAGAATATATTTGAACTGCATAGTTTTAATGAATACTTAAAAATTGAATACCTTTTAATTATGATTATGCTTTATTTCTTTTAGTTATTAGTCTGTATTACTTACGCAATGTTACTGGGGAAGATAAATCCAGCAGGATTATATTTGAAACTAAAAAAAAAAAAACACTTACTGAAGACAAATTTTTTCTTGCACTCTGCACATCTGAATTTTTGCTGAGACAATCCTATTTCTGGACAAATAGACAACTCATATGAACAGTTTTCTAACATCTATAAAAAGGATTAATTGTTTCTAATATTTTATTGGATACTCATATAAATAAATACTCAGAAAATAAAAATAAGCTATAATACAAATTAATGATAGTACAAACTAAAATACAATCCACATCAAGCTGCCATGACTATATCATGTTAACTCATTCATTTAAGAATTCGGGTTAAACTAATATCCAGTTAAAATGAACAAATTTTCGAAACTTAAGGGTAAATTGAATTCTTTTCAATCATATCCTCTCCAATCAATCCCCTCTTCAACAGAATTTTTTCATGCTAAGAATTTATTCCCAATCCTTCTGTTGTTAAGTTAAGGGAAGATTGTAAACGACTTTTTACCTATTTTTGTTCTCTAATGAACAGAGCTTGATAGTTAGACTACTGCTGGCTTAGAAATCATACACTGCTTTTTGTAAGACAGCAAAAAGTGATTTGCTCAATTAAACAGCATTAACCACATGAAAAATTGCATAATCAAGAAATATCTGTGTCATCAAGAATCTGTACAGTTTTTGTAAACAATACCATTTATCTCTGAACAAAGAATTCTGCAGTAAGTAAATGCATTAAGATTTTTTTTTCTGTTGAAATAATGCTTTTTCTCCGATTTTCAGATAACACAAACTATTGTAAATAAAATTTTTTTTAGTCTTGTCAATTCATCTAATGAGGTTTGACTGTATATGAATTTGAAATTTTATACATGAAAACATATGTTTATTTGTATTTTTATTCATAAGTTGTGATATAGCATTTGTAATAAAAATATCTAGTTATAAATGTTACACCTATGTTAATAAAAACGTGTTTCCATTGCCTGAAAATTTTCATAGTTTATAATCCCAAGTTATGTAAGTCATTCATCGTAACAGATAAAGTAATAGTTATTTATTTTGCAAGATTTAGTATTTTTCTTACTTGTAAAATGGAGATTTTCGGTATTTTTTGTTAGAAATGTTTTGTTTTTAAATGGGTGGATTTGAATTTTGATATATTTTCCAATTTATGGTATCCTGCTTAAGTTTGTTGCTGATGAAACACAGAACATGCCATTTAAACTTGAAGTTTGTATAAATAACATTAACGGATAATTATATAGCTAATATTAATGTTATAGCAGCTACACGACCTGCATTTATCAACAAAATATTAACAGAGATAGGGAAAAATACAAAAGTAATCCTAGAAAAAAAAATGTAAGTATATTTAAGAAAACAAAAGAATTATCAAAAGTCTGCTTTTAAAAAGAGCAATCATCGATACTATGACTTATCCATGTTGGCCAATATATATATAGATGGAGATTAATGAGCTATTTTTGGAAGTAAACTTACAAAAATTAATCTTTCATGACATTATTGCTAAAAATTGATTATTTTTATCAGCTGTATGAAAGACCTTTGTTTTTTTTTTAATGAGTTAAAACTTCATTTTGACTAAAGGATTCTTTAATGTTCCTCTAAATAAGGAAAGCAATTTTATCTTAATAAAATGTTATTTTGCTAAATCTTATATTTAGAAATAATTGAATTCTTTAACAAAAGAAATTAACTCTAAAACAGTAATTTTAGAAATGAATAATGAAAAATTCAGTACTTATAAATGATAGAAATTACTAACTTTGCTATTGGCACATATTCTTGTTATGAGATTCAGGCACTTACTATGACATTTAAAACCACAATCTGTAAAAATGATTCAAATAAAATTGTAATAAAAATACACCAGACAAGTAGATTTTAAGCTACATCAGAGAAAAATATTTACATGTAAAATATTTATTTAAACAATCTTTTAAAGTTTTAAATTGGCATAATTTTAGTTTGAACTGCTTAGTTTTTGGTTAGACTAGCATTTAGATACTGTTCAATGGGTACTTTTAAAAAGATAGAACCGAATGTATTAATTGAATTTATTATTATAATTATCCAGAGAAAGCTTCCTGTTTTAAATTCTGTACTGTAACATAACAAGTGGCTGTATGCTGATAAGAAAAGCTTTCTATTTTAGTATAGTTTTTCTATTCTAATAATACAATTATTGATTTGCCTTGCTTTATTGTGTCTTTGTTAAAGGACAAAAATTTGAATATTTTTACTTTCAAAGTTTTTATGACATCAACTAATTTGTTCATATTGATGATTTTCCAGTGTTTTTTAGAAATATAAGGGATGAGTAAATTGGTAAGCAAAATAGTAAGTGTTATTTTTTATAAAAATTCATCATATATCAGACCAAAATCGAAATAGACGATAGCTCTTACAAAATTTCATATTACTACCACATATCATGTTGTGCCAATTGTGTTAGTAATATTCGATGCTAAATGTATGTGATGTTTTAAAGGAATTCACCCGTTACAATAGAAGTTTGTTTTTAAAACACAAAATGCTTTGCATATTCTTTACTTTAAAAAACAATTCAGTTCAGGAAAAACTAGTTAAAATTTCAGTTCATTTTTTAAATTATGATCAATAATAGATTAAAAAATAACAGTTATACAATAAGAAAGTATTTTTTAATTATAAAATTTTTTTATTTACGCTCATGTTTTAGGTACTTTAAATATAACAAAATCTTTAACAATGGATTTTAAAACATAGTTAACCTAGTACATAGTTTTTAACATAATTTCTGGGTTTAGAAATCTTGAATTAATTTATTAACTAGCGTATAACAGAACTATGCAGTCTTACCAACACAGCGGTACCAATTTGTCATTACTCCCCAAATGATACCGCAACATTTTTCACAATATTGCTGAGGCCTTTCTAAGCTACGCACTTCAAAGTTGTGGCCTAAAACTACTTTGAGATCCGAAGCTTCTTCAGGGGCATCCTTTAGAGTAAAAGCAAACATATCCAAAAAAATCAAATAAGATATACATACATAATATGCTTATTTGGTAATAAAACCCAACTCTCATAAAAAAATATCATTTTAAGTTGCATTAATTAATAATGGATAAAATATTTTACACTTTAAAACACATACTTCTATAGCTTGAAGTTTTAGCTTCAGCTTTACCAGCTTGGCAATAAGATGCTTCTTTCTGTCATAATCTGCCTCAGAAGACTGTATCATTTCTTTGCATCGTTCAATGGCCATTTCGATTTCTTCAGAGGATGAAAAGCAAAAGTATCCCTATAATGGCAATAAGCATTAAATAGCAACAGAACTTAATTTAAAGTGTGCAGAGAATAAATGCACAAGTATTCACTTAAACAAAGTGTGACAATTAATTTGGTGATAGTGTACAAATAGAGATGTCAACCTTTGGCTGTTCCTATAAGTAATGAGATAGTTGATTTTCAGTAATGATACACAGAATTCCAGTAGTGCTTTCTGAATTTGATTATGTGATTACATTTTTAAAATGTATCATTTAAACATAATAGTTAATTTAATAGCCTTAATGGACACATTTTGATAGACAAATGGATGATGAAAATATTGTACTCATCGAAGAAAATCTAGTCTTTTTGACATATTTATGTTACAAAAGATTCAATAAATACAGGGCTGGTCTGAGAGAAATTTATTGCAGATGCAAGAAGATAATTTGGCGCATTCCATTTCAAAGATTTGCTGTATTGTCTTCCTCCCACTTAGAATAGAAGACTTAGAATAGCCTACTGTGAAATTACTTTATTTCATTGTATATAATATGTATTTTATATTGCCACGTTTTTTTAAGCTAGGCTTTCATAAGCTAATGGATTTTGTGATATTAAACACATCCGTTGCACTTAAAAATAGTCATTCCATGATAATTTGTTTACAAAAAAAGTCAATGGTACTTCTTCATCTCAAAACCATTAAATACAGTAAAGTCACATTATATTTATATTAAAGCATAACATGTACAATATGTATTTGGTATTTCAGCAACTGAATAATAAATTATTCATTTATATTTGAAAATAAAATAAGCTGAAAAATATTCTTGTTATCATGATTTATGAAACACTTGTTCAACACTATTGTTTGAAGAAAAAATCACAAAAATAGAAACATCAAAAGTTTATTTTTCTGTTCTTCTGCTTTGCAAAATCTTTTACGACTGTGTCTGTATAGATGGCATTGAGTACCTCATTTTCTATAGCCAAGGTTGCTAATCAGCTCAAACTCTCTTGGAAAATGGTGGAGCTCAGGTAGTTTTTAATTTCAATTTGGAAAAACTCCTCTCCCCACTAGCAATTGACGCAAGAATGGTAGGTATAAGATTCTTGAGCTCACAAAAAAATCTCCTAAAATAAACTACAAGGAAAATTGTAAAACCTAAAACTTAAACTTCTTTTGCTTTTCACAAGACCAATTCAGTGATTAAGTTGTATAAAAGTCCATATTTTCTGCCACCTTTTATATAACGGATGAAATAGCAAGGTTTGTCAAATTTTCTTGTCCCATGTTGGACTATAGGTAGTTTTTAATGTTCCAACTTACTAAAACTATGCTCGCAGGATGCCACTGTAACTGGTAGGGTAAAATAATCATGAGGGCAATTTCTATATTTGGATATGGATATTTAAGAGAATATTTGCATATACATTTAAGCAAGTTGTAAGTGCAATCTAAATGTTCCGTGTTTAATCGTAACCATATTGCTTTAAAGAACTGATGCATCTGGAAATGGCAGCTTGACTGTCAGTTAATGTTTAGTTTCTATTTCGAATGTGTGTACGTTTTGCTTTCTTGTTAGTCTTAAAATAAACTATGTTGTGTTTATCTAAAACCTGCTGGTAGTTATTATTCAAATAATAAAACCACACTCAGCACTTTGTTAGAGGTTATGGGCCCAGACCCTTCCTGTTTATTTAGATGACTATTCTCATTTTGGGCAAGTTTATTTCTTAGAAAATAAATACCAAGTGCCTGATAAACTGGCAGAGTTCATATTGATGTGTGAAAAACAGATGAATAAAAATATAAGAATTTTGAGAAGTGACAATAGTAAAGAATTTGTGAATGATAAAGTTAAAGGACTTTGATTCGTCATGGCATAGAACATCAAACTTCTGTTGCATATAATCCTCAGCAAAATGGAAGAGCAGAACGAGAGATGAGAACTATTATGGAAGCTGCAAGTTGGGTAGCGGACTTTATGTCCTCAGTGAGTTCCACAACTTGAGTTTTGAAGCATTGAATTTCATTATGCGAGTTTTCAACATTAATATCCTTCAAATACAGAAGCCCAAAATTCCATCTTTCCGACTAGAGTATTTAATTATCTTGTCACTGTCATTATTATAACTTTGTTTTAAGGAAAAGGGAAGAAATTCTGCATCATTTGTGTGGACGGCATTTTTTACTGAGGTTTTACTGCACCAACTGTCGCCTCTTTATTAGACACACTTGGCAGGGGCTAAGCCCAAGATATGGCACTGGTCAGCGCCGTGCCCCCCCCCCCCATCTTGGCCCATGATGTGACTGCATTTGTCGCATGGGCCTCTGACGGGCCATAGTAAAAACATTGATATAAACATACAAGTTTCAATTATACAAGCTAGTGATTTTAACCTTTGTCACCTCATGGCATACATAATAAATTACTAAAACTCTGTAGCACATTAAAAAAAATATTGTATTTTGTGCCGATCAGACAAAAAGGTATAATCTTGCTCAATTTACAAAATAATATTCTTAATTAATTACCTTGTTACTTCAAAGTGACTTTTAAAACTTATTTATAACACAAAACAATTACACTCAAAATGATATATCAGGATAGGTAAGGATAAGAAAATTTACTATAGCTTGCTGAAATATAAGAAATTACTCTACAATATCAGAAATGTATGTTCAAAATATACCAATAACCTATGTTCACACAATCACAGGTATCAAACTCTTTAAATAATCTATCTCCTAGTGTTTGATACAGTTTTCTTTACAATGACGTGGACTGTTTGATTTGTAATAATTTGCCCTACAAGACCAGAAGTGATGGCCACTTCTGAAGTAGCACCCAATGTGGGCGACTATCATTACCCCCTAACAAAGGACAATTTACTTCCATACCATGACCCCAGATTAGAACCAGGAACCTTCCGATCCAGAGGCCAACACCTTAACCACTAGCAGGATTCCCACTCTTTTTTTCCTAACTAAAAATAAGGACTTTCTAGGACAAAAGAATTTCCTGCGACAGCAACTTTTATTAATACAGAGAGATTGTTTTGTATTTGCTTTTTAATGGTCTTTGGGGGAGTGAATAAGCAATTTTTTAACATACTACTGCTCATACAAAGGAAACAATTTTGTGTTATCTGGGTCACTTCCATTTTCAAAAAATTCCTATTATTATTATTATTATTATTATTTTTTAATTATATTGCTTACCTTGTTATGTCTGCAACTTCAGCCTGCTTATGGAATGCAAATTACCCCAGTTTTTTATTTTATAATACACTTTCATACATTCATAATGAAAATTTATTTATTGGCACATTGGAGGTTTCAATAAAATAAAATTAGTGGCAAATGATTCTTTTAATGGATGCAAAAGGATTGCAAGTTGCATAAATCAGTCAAATTTGATAGGACCGGAGACTGAATGAGTTTTGAAGAAAACATTTTCCCGTGAACCAAAACAAATCATAAGAACTATGCAAAAACTATGATAAATTTATAAAATTTATGAAATGGTTAAAAAAATAAAATGGAATTTTATTGAACAGATATATAGTGCATTTTAAATAAAACAAAATTAATATGAAAATAATCATTTAGGCTGACGATAGAAAGGGATTGCACATGGCATAACAAAAGCAAAGTGAAATTTCAGCACAATCAGCCATTGAGTATTTGTGACCCGAATACAAAGAAAAAAAATTTATAAAGCACAGAAAAATTACTTTCATTTTCAGACAGAGGCAAAATACGATGAGAGTCCAAAATTTTGAGTTTTCAAACGACTTTCCCGGTTGTCTAGCACTCTGGTTTACGCTTTTGTTATCTTTTCCTCCAAGGTTTTTTCAATTGCTTGTTGTTGTTTTTTCCGGAACTGATAACCGATTGCTTAAACTTTTAAGAGCAGAATCACCCTTGAAAATCTTCAACATTTTTCTTTATTCAACTTTACTGAGATAGTTCTTACAAAGAGTTAGAATTATAAAAAGCTAGATTTAAAAAAAATTGCAACACATCGAGTTGCCACTCAGGTAGCAGTATTAATTGCAATAAATTATCTTTATACTGTTTTCGAATCACCAACCAACTTAAAAATTCCCTTCTCAATAAAAATAACTTTTTTAAGTATTGCATTCACAGGTAACTGAATGAAACAAAATTAATTAATATTTGAGGATCGTATTCTAGTTTGTCTAGCAGGGCCACATGCATGGCAAGTCGAAAACAGAATGATTTTCATGAGTTTTCAAGTCTTTAAAGTGTATTACGTGCTTATCAAGAGATTTGTATATTGTGTATGAAGGGTTGCCATTCAAGCAGGCCAGTTCCCGAATCATCGCAAATGCCGAACTTGTAAGTAGTTTTATCACCGATCGGCCGCTAAAAATAGGTCAGAAATACTGTGAAAAAATATCGTCATTTGAAAACTTAATTTTGTTTTCAAAGGAAAATAAGAACTTTCTAAGGACAAGAGACGAAAAATAAGTACTTCTAAGGGCTCTTAGAAATGGAAGGTGAAAATAAGCACTTTCTAAGCACCCGTGGGAACCCTGACTAGATTGGTCGGTCGACAACTGATACAGTTAGAATGTGTTATAGTCAAAAACAATGATTAAATTAATTAAAAACTTTACAGATAATTTAGATTCCTAGGACTCAGTCATGATTGGAGTTAGTTACAATTTGCATTATGATTCAAGCAATTCAATTCCATTCAATTGATGATAAAAAGACAGATTCAAAGATATCAAAAATATTACAAACCTCTGGACGAGAGAAATGGTCTTCAGTTAAACCAAGCTCAGTATCAATCTGTTGAGATATTTCTGGAGGTTTTCTTTCAACTATATGGTTAACATTTTGAAAATAAATAACATTTAAAAAAACATACTGATATATAACAATGTTCTGGAAATGTTTTAAAACCTAAATTGTATCAGAAATAATTAGATACCATACATAACAGGACAGTTTAGAGACTCTACCTGTTCTGTAAAAGTCTGGACCATTTAATTCTTCTAGATCTTCAGTAAAGCTACAATTACCTCCCATCAGTGTTTCCCTTTTTATGTTCGATCTGGGAGAGTCAAGACTAGCGACATCTTCAAGTTCACAGTGAGAATTTTGTTGTTCCATTTTTCAATCAAGCATTTCTCAGGCATTTTATACATAACTGAAAGAGAAACAAAGAACCTCCTGTTTCACAATTGCATTAATTTTAAAATCATTATAATATTTTTTTAAATGTGGTCGACTAAATAATCTTGGAAAACAATCCTTACGAGATGTATATTTAATCTATCTTAAGCATTTCTAATCACGCTGCAAATATTTTGACAAAAACTGTTATCTACAAAAAGTCATAATGAATATCTTCTCAATGTTTGTGAACAAGGTTCAGTTTCTCCAACCATCGAAAGAAATCTAGAAATTGGAAAGGAAACTATTTCTTCGCTCTGCAATCCGATGTTTATCTGGATTGAATGCAAAACAAAAACAAACTGCTACTTCCAACGTCCTTGTTTAATTGAACAGTCATTTCACTTTAAAATTTACCTAACTTTGTGCAATTCCTATAAAATATTTTTGAAAATTGTTTTCGTTCTAATCAACGGATTCTTGTTCTTTAATAAATTTCTACGAAACATTTATCTCTTAAGTGTTCCTTAATTGTTTTCCTTCAACAACTCAACTTACTTCAACAGAAGTTACGGTATCCCCAATCCATTCTCTAACTAAAATACTTTCTAATTATTTTTGAATTGTTAAAAGAGTACATTTGTAAAACTGATCATAATGACTTATTGGAGGCAAGCTGGCATATCGTAAGTTATTACCGGCACATTTGCTTTATATATTCATAATTTGGTATCTACCGCATCGGTAAAAGGGTCACCCTGATTTATCCATTATGAATTGCTGCTATCTAAATATTTGTTTATAACACGACTTTTTAACTACTCGGGCTCTGAAATTTTTCCAGGTTAGCTCCCATATCTACAAACAATTTTGTTGAATAATTTTGGGAGATCCTTTTGTTGTAGGAACCTTTCACAACAAATACTTGTACATTTAAGTAAACCAAAACGCAACGTTTTGCTCTTCATTCTGTATCTTTGGGATTGAATGGACTAAATTTCAAAGTTAATTAATATTGTAAACAAATAAAATGTTTTTCGGTTTTGTGTTCACAGTGAAAGCAGAGAGTATTCTCCAAACGGTACAATAAGTAGACAAATTTCTAGGAACTGTTTCTTTAAGAGATTTTTGCTCCGAAATTGGTAATTTCAAGTATTCGCAGCAAATTCCAATAATATTGGATTTTTTTACATCCAAAATGTGACTGAACATAAAGCGAGTGAAATATATGGGGCTGTTGGAAAAATAATGTACTAGCAACTAAAGTGTTACAATTTTGAATGCAACAAAAGACAATCACTACATGGAGCACTAGTCATCTGACCATAATTCAAAAATATGTGGTGTCGTCTGATCTTTCACTTTGGGTTTGAACTCGGTCCGTTGGCAATAGCCAGTTGTGTTGCTTCAGTGCGATATTCATTAAAATACCTACTTACCATGAAAAATAAGTGGTCAAGGGGTATAACTGGATAAGTCTGAGAACTACTTTTCAGGAACATGTTTTCAAATTTGCCCCTTTCTTGTAAATTAAGCTTTTGTAATAATTTATTTTTACTGCATTCTTTGGTACTCTGTACTCTTGCATATTACTTCTCCACAATGTCTCAAGACCACGATGCCTCCAGTAGACGCACTCATCTCATTTTGCCAAATTTCGACTTATGCAGTTATTCTCCTTGTCCACAGAAATATTCTCGCTATCCAAAAAAAACAGGCAAGTTGTCTTTTAAAGCCTTTAATGATGACTTCTGATGCTAAAATTATGAAAAATAGACTTTCATGGTTGAGTATGAAGAAAAAGCTGTGCACGTTGAATGAAACGGCTTTCACCGAGAAAATAATTTGGGTAGGGGGTCTACTTTATCAGCTTTGAAAATTATTTTCCTCCATAACGAATCTAGATTTAATATTTTTTGAAGAGATAGAAAGCAAATTGCATGATGGAAGCCCAACTATTGGTACATACTTTCTTGTAATAAACTGATATTTGATTAATTGGTGTTCAGATATGGGTTTAAGTACTGTAAAATAAACTTTAAAAAGTGCTAAAAACTGTACATATTTTTTAGTTTTAAACTTTATCTTGATTATTGATACCACACCGAATGTCCATATTCATTGATTATTAGACCATTTTCTATTGGAACAGTCCCTTATACTCCTGCAAAGTTCAGACTCCAATCCTATTGAAAATATTTGGAATTTGCTTTCTTGAAGTAAGACATTTAAAATTTCTTACAAAAATTAACCTGTGGAGAGTAGGGAAAATTGATCCAATAATTTGAAAACCTTTTAAAGCCATTGTCAAATAGATGGGGTTTGTAAAGTAGGTGAAAAAGGTATTTATTTTATCATTAACTGTTTTACAAATTTGTTAAATCCAAGTGCCCCAATACTTTTTTACTGTATTTTCACTATGAACTCAAGAAATACAAAATTTAGTTATTTTCATTTAATTCCAATTTAGTGAAAGTTTGTACTTTAAATACTTTTTTAACTCACTGAATACATACATCTCTTCCTTGTAATTCAAGTATCATGGTATTTTTACTAAAGTGTTTATAAAATCAGTAGGGAATTTCTAAATATTGTGTAGTCCAAAAAATGTTTTCCCACTGGTCACCACTCTTGACAATCATTCCGCGTCAAATTATCATGGTTTTGAATCGCTTTAGTCCATGACCTCTCATATTTTGATGAAACTTGGTGTATCAAGTAACCTTACCTAGTTGTTAAAGGGAACAAATTTTGTATTTTGCCCTAGTCAAAAGTTATTAAGCTTAATTGTTTAAATTTGTAATAAAAATTGCTACATCTTGAAATAGGTGATGGAACTGAGTAATATCTCATTTTAAAGCTCTTTTAATAGGCTATAATTGTGAAATATGATGCAGGTTTAATTTCTTAAAGATTAAAGTAAGTGATAACATTTATACATTTTGAAAATGGCAATTTAAAAATAATTACTGGTTTTATTCTTACACTACCCAAAGATTCTCGATAGGTTCAGGTCATACAGAAGTTATAAATTTCACATGCATGGAGACAGCCCATGACAATATGTTGCTTTCTACTCAAGTCAAGCTGTAAACGAGACTAGCTGACTGATAATTTAGAAAATCGTGATAGTTTAATAAAAATTTAATTCTACATTTTTTAAGCACTGCAACTAAAAAATATGCTCAGACAATAGTTTTAACCACTTACCCTAAAAAATTAATATGTTATTAGTCAATATGCTTGATATGGTGGCTTCTGCTTAACTCAAACTTATCAGTCCTTTCTGCATTCCAAGTGCTTAGTGACCTATGGAATTTCTTTTCATCTTCTGGTAGTGTCGACTGATGTTCAAAATTACAAGGTATTGTTCTTGTATCCCCCTTCTAATCCCAGACTGTTGCCTATAACCTGTTGTGTTGCTCCAGTATGACTAATTAAATATCTAATAACTGGTAGTGTCTCAAGGTGTAGCTATTTTTGTTTAAAGTTTAACTAATTAGAAGCTTGATGACTTTTGAACGGAGAGCAAGATAATTTTACATATACCATTCATAACTAGGTAAGGTCACTTTGTACACCAAGTTTCATAAAAATCTTAGGAAATGGACTGACCAGTGTGGTGATTTAACATGGAATGACCTGCTGGGTTCCCAACTAAACATTTTGAGGATTTTATTTTGCTCCCCAAGTTTTACGGGCTTTATATGAGGTATATATACTTTTTCAGCTGATTGTTAAAGTTTTGAGTGAGTTGTCTAAGAATATTGATGTATAAAAAGTATTTTGCAGTTCAATACTGGTGTTTTTTACTTGGGCTTAATAATACATTTTAATTGTAAAAGGCCTGTAACTACAATTAAACTTATGCTACAAGTACTACATAAATTAATGTAAAAAGTAATTTGAACTCTTATATTAACCAGTTTTGTGGGCAATTTTAGTTCATGTACTTAACTCTAGATCGGAAGGTTCCTGGTTCGAATCCGGGTCCGGGCATGGATGTTTGTAAACGTATGGTGTAGAGGCGGCTGGTGCACCTTAAATCTGTCGTGGCCGAAAGTCCTCACGTTGGGTTGGCGTGGAAGTTTGGAGAGTGGGGTGCCAGCTCAGGTGTTGCTTCGTCATCTGACCGTGGTTCAAAATTGCGAGGGGTTGTCCTCGAATCTTTCCCTTAAGGGACTGATTCCGGACCGTCGTCAATAACCCGTTGTGTTGCTCTAGTACGACGTTAACTAAAATTACCATTACCATGTACTTAAAAGAAAGCATGGATAACAGCGCATCCTAAAGAAACATTTACATTGAAATAAAAAGTACTGAGAAACCATGCATTATAAAATTTACCCAGTACCTCTAAAATTTATAGCTTGATCTTTTCTATGAAAGTAAAATTTTACAAATATTTCCTTACAGATATTTGAGGTTCTCTGCCATCTGTGCTAAGCATGTTAGAGGAGCTCTGAAAAAAGAGTTTAAAGCTGAACTTCCTCGGGATAGTGCAATAAAACAAACCTTATGGAAAGACGGAAAGCCAATAAGTATGCCTTTTTTCTTTTAACATTCTGCTCTTGAATTATTTGCTCAAAAAATTTACTGTCATAGCACAAAGTCTTATTTCTATACATTAAAAATTTCATATTTGCTTCAGATTTTTTAAATAATTCTCATTGTCCAGTGATGTACCCATGTGATCTGTCTTCCCTTTGTTTTACCCTCTCCAAACCTGCTTTTTGCTCTCGTCTTGTGTTTAGCACAGCTTGGCCAACTATATCCCTCTCTTACACTATAAAATTAAACCAACCAACTCATCCAATTCCAAATATGCTATTTTTCCTCCTCAAAATTATGGAGTTATTTTGTTTAAAACTGGTAGAATAGAAAAACACTGAAAATATGTGTCCCCCCCCTCCTTCTCCAGTCCTCAGTGTTTTAATTTCTTTGAGAAGCCAAGGCAGGAAATATTTAGATATGTTCTGTTCTACATCTACATGTCTACAAGTTCACACATCTACATGTACGACATGCTTGAGCAGCACATGGACTGGTACTGCTGTGGATTTGATCTGAAAAATAATGTATGGTTATAACACTGAAAGATTGTATCAGATTAGTATAAATTACTTCATATCTGTATAAATTTAAATTTCAAAACTGATTTTGTTTAAAAATGCTTATAATGGACCAAATTTTGTTCGAGACCTGTTTCTGCAAAATGTATAATTAATTATAAGATTCTTTGGAGGATTATGGTTGCTCCTTTAAAATATGCATACCAATAAAAAGTTGTCTGATTAGCACACTGTGCTTCCATTTCGGATACTAAGTAGCTGTATTGTACTTCATAGTACATACTACCTTTGTTGATCCATCAAATTTGCATGTCTAAGCAAGTTATTTCTTAATTTTAAAGAATCAGTACACATGTAGCACTAATGGGATAGGCATTTATTTCTCAAGAATATTAAATTTAGGTTTTTAATATACTCTTGTTAAAACTATTTAAAATTACCATATCTTTAGTTTTTCATATTGTAGAATTTGAAAAATTTTCAAGTAACCTTTTTACAACTTTTGTCTACTTTTTTACAGGGGCTGATGTATGAATTGTAATTTGAAGAAAGCTATGAAATAAGGAATTGGAGCAAAAGCATTTAGCTTTGTAAGATGATTGTGAAATAAAATGTTATAGGCAGTCTTTCTATATTGGAATTGAAATCTATGTATTTACTTGGTTTTAATCTACCTAAACAGCTAGACCAGTTGCTACACATTAAAACTACCAAGACAGACAGGGCCTAGGTGGCCTTCGAACCGATTGAATTTAATATGTTTATGTTTCACAACTTTTAATTTCGTTCCCACTTAGTTTGGCCTGGCTGGGGACATAGAACCAGACATATTGGACCTTATACCTAGAAAAACAAGGGACCCTGTGTTATTTCACAATGATAAAGCAAAATTCCTTGCATTTGAATTTGAAGTTTTTTGTCACCTTGAAATGACATTCCAAGTAGTTTGACCTTGTATTTCCCACTACATTGTGTTTACAAATGCTTTATTCTCCTTTACATCTGGAAGCATGTATTGGGGACAGACTGATGGTTGACAAGTAATTATTTTTCTAAATGTTTGGAATGTTTTATATCTCACTCTTGTGGAGCATCGTCATGCATGGAAGGGAAATTTTTCATTTACTAGGAATTCTAAAGGAACAATAACCAAGACATTTTATCAATGCCTCAATAAGTGCATGTTTATATTTTAATCAGTCATCTTTAGAATAAACTACTGTAATAAAATATACTTTTGGTTAAGAATTATTCCATTTTCATTGAAAACTAGCCACTGTGTGGCTAGCCCGTGGTGTAAGGTATTAATCTGGTGTTAAAATTTTCCGTAGATTTCAAATCCGTTGAAGATATATTCAGTTAAAAAATTATTTATTAAAAGAAAATCACATTTTTAGGTATCGATCTAAACTGAAATTTTCCGCAGATTTCAAATCCGTTGAAATTATTACGCTATCTTTAACAGTCTAAGAGATAGAAAAAAGAACTGACTTCAGTTACAAGATTTATCGTCTGACTGGAAATTTATTCCACGCAAAATCAAAGCGGAAATGGAAAAAAAAATTCTTAGCGTTCTCCAGATGAAAATAATTTAGTCTACCCGAGTGCCAAATCTCATTGCTGCAAGTGCCATAGAATCTTTGGGATTTTGCAGCCCCAAACAAACAAACACTTATTTTTATAATATTAGATTATTAACGTTTTCCTTAAATTTGTTTCAAAACTATTCGTTTAAGTTTTGTGAAGCAATTAACCAGACTTCATGGAACAGCCATCTTTCAGGTTAAATCAAAAGCCTCAAAATTAAACATGATTAATTCTATCCGATGTGTTGGAATTGCATTTGAACATTCTAAGCCCTGTCATTTCTAGAACAAAAAAACAGTATCAGCGATTGAGGTTTTTTGTACTTCACAGAAAATGACAAACTTAAATTGAACTAAAATTTTTACATAGTGCTCATTTTCTTATGCACAATTCATTGGTCATACCTCTTAGTTTAGTTTAAAATAGAGTTGCCGACTTGATTTTTGAATACTGTTGTAATTACTAGAAAATTTTAGTCCTTTGAAAATTACAGTTTTAAGGTGCCCTTCATTTGAAATGTTCAACTGTAAATTTTATAAGTCAATTGGGATTTTTTTCATTATTGCAATAAATAACTGAATTTTAAATGTTTATTTGTTTTAAAATACTATTGATTCTAAGGAAAGTGCATTTAAATTTCAAACTCCTTAGAAAACTAGGTAATCAAACAATTAATATTTGCCCTTAAATCTTAAATACACATCCATTTTTAGAGATGAGAACCAACCAGCAGGCATTAAAAATTCATGCTTTAAATTTCCTGTGTGTTCCAAATTCACTCAGTTGCACTATTTCATAAAAACCTAAATATTTTAAATGTTTGGAGGAATGCAAATCATGTTCCCAATTTGTTTACTGAAATTATGAGCATGTAATGAAAGAGAATGAAATCGAACATATTTTAAATTAAAAGTTTATTACAGAAATTGCACGCATTTTTGCATTATAGCAAATATGAAAACCATAAAATATCCATTACTTAAAAATTAAATGGTCCAAGCTTACATAGAATTACAATTCATACAAAATATAACTACTTCAAAAACTAAAACAGCAATGGACTTAAAATACCTACAATAAAACATTTTATAAAATCTAATCTGAGAAAACAAGCAAGCTACTACTAGTGGCCTTTGCCAATTTTCAAAAGGATAAATAATTATATAGTGACTATACATATTTGTGCAAACATCTTTCACCTTCAAGTTGAATATTTCATTAAGAACCACAAAACTAGAAAATATTTTATTATTTTTCAAAAAATGGATTTGTATTTAAGATTTAGTTTGAAGAAAATCAGTAAAAAATGTAATGGTATTTGTGTGCACATTGCAATTTGATTTATTCAATGACCATTTTGAACTTTAGAGGAAACAAACATGCCTTATCTTTTGTTAGGTCTATTTAATTTTAAACAATTTTCCATCACTTATTTTGTGATACAAATGAGAAAACATAAGCCAATTTTAAATCTTATGCTCCTCAAATACTTTGCAGTTTGGTATGCAAAGCAAAGACTTAAGTTGACTGTAGTACTTATTTTTAAATAAGGGTCCGAAATTATGCAGTGTAGCGTCATCTTGCAGCTATTTTCTATCACTTAGGAGTATGGAACATTCTTTTACATTAGATATTGAACTGAGATCAAAACATGTAGTGAGCACTATTAGTTTTGAATTTTAGAAAATGTATAAAATTAATAAAATACACATTTGTTTTAATAAATATATTCTCGATAACATTAACAAAACAAAGTGCACAATCCCAAAAATTTCTTTTATTAAATTAAGCTACAAGATGAAGATCTATCAATTTTTGGAACCATACAACAAAAAGATTCTGGTGTTTGACTTGATTACATAATAAGAGGTTCACGACTAAATTCATGTTTCAATAAGTAAGCTTCCAGTCAATTTGCAGTGCAGAAAATAAAGATGTTACATATTCTAATGCACCATTTAACAAGATCGGTACATTTTTGGATATTAATGAAAATGATTTAGATACATTTTCAAGTATCAGACTATTTTCTGTATTATATTCAGATATCAATTTTATTAAAATAAAGGTGTGATCTTTTTACTGTCAATAAAGTAATCAACTTAAGCTTGCAGGAAAAAATTATCTTTTATATCAGTCCTGGACTGAATTATCAAAGGGAAGGGGGGAAATAACAATTTGGAAATCCAGCCTTTTAAAACAATTAAGTTAATTTTTTCAGCAGTAATACTACAAAGTAGAAGTTATTGTACAACAAAACCATTTAACAATTGAAAACCATTAATAATTATTAATTTGGATATTAAATCATTTTAAACCTTTATATTTTATTAGATAGGAACTGATCTGTAGAATAAATATGCTGAGAAAATGTTTAAAACAACGATAAATTGATAGAATAATGAAAAGCTGATACATTGAATAATAGAAATAGTTGCAAATTTTAACAAATACATATTATTTGACATAAGGAAATAGCCTCTTCAGTTGAACATTATCAAAATAGCACCTTGCACATCAGAAACAAAAGTAACCTTCACATCATCCATTCTTCAACCTTTGCTTAAATTCTAACATAAGAAAGCTGATTGTAATTAGCATTAAATATAAATTTTAATATTGCTACATTCTTAAAAAGAACATTTGTGCTATTGAATTAATTTCAAAACTTCCAAAAAATACAACACTGATTACATAATAAAATTCTATCTCAAAGAAAAGGTAATTATAAAAGTTGATACTACTGAAAATAACATCAAAATGTAAATATTGTCGACATGCATTTTTAAAAGTTCATAACCTTTATGAAACCAAATTATTAGAAAAGTGTCAAATGCAAAATATTCTCCATTCAATCTTTAAAAACTCCTTTTTAATGCTATACCTATAAACTGCGATCAAAGTACAACAGTTAAAATATAACTCATAAGTTTAACATTTTTCTTCAAAGAATAATATAACAAGGCAAACATTTTCATCACTCGGCATGATTCTCAATATTGGCAGTCAATTATCAAGCAAAAAGTGTTTTACCAACACTTCCTTCACTTATTAAGACTAAAATACTCATTCATTAAAAATAAAATTTTCATAAAATCTATTTAATTTTAGCAAATAACATACTACGTATGTTAAGAGAAGTAATGCTTAACACACAATTGTAAAAAAGAAAAATCAACAAACTAAAACGTGCGAGATGAAAGAAAGCTCTGATGGAAAGAAAAAGCTAAAGTTTTATGTTTAGTCTATTTCCACAAATAAATGCTCTTAATAAAAAATATCAGATCAAGAACAGAAATACAAAAAAATATATATATATATTTTTGATCTGTACATAAAAACACAAAAGAGTAATAGTTATAAGCTGAAATTCGTTACTCCTCTTGCATTAACAATTATTTTTCCTTCCTTTTTATTGCTGACTATTCTATTAAAAACCAGGCATTCCTCGGACAAACAAAATTTGAAGGTGACCAAAGAATAAATGCTTTATCAACAAGGGACATTGAGACTGTTGATGGGGTTTTCCACAATGTGCACCTCTAATTTGGCTGCTGAATTGCTCTTGGAATGTGCGGACTTAGATGCAACAGAACTTGACGCTGCACAATAGAGAAAAAATCAAATGAAAATTATCAATAAAATTGACACTGGAAAATTCTTTATAATGATAAAAGTATAGCATCACAAAAACAAAGAACGAAAAAGCGAGACAGATGCAGTACCTACGCCAACAGCTAAATAAAATATAAAACAGCTAAATATTTTCATTGAAGTTGTAACTCATTCAAAACATCACACCCTGTTAGCTTTTAAAATTAGAACCAGTAACCTTATGCAAAGCATCAATTGGGCAAAGATTAGTCTACATGGAAAAAGTTTCAGACAGAGAGGCATGTTTAATTCAGGCTATGAAATAGTAAGGATATTAAAAACTGAAAATGGTTATCATCTTTCATAATTGGTTTTTAGACATTTTTTCCCAATTTGAAAACGTTAGTATTACCAGTGACACTCATTCCTATATTTTTTAAGATGGGGTATTTTCAGAAATGTAAGGGGTTTATATTTTTATTGTCCTTAAAACGAAGTTTTATTTGAGAAAAGTGTGCAGTACAAAAGTTCGTCAAATGTAATTATTTGCAATATTAACCAGACTATTTGTTTATGAAAAATTTAGTAATTTCCCCCTAGAAATATGTCAGCTGCGAATAATCAGTTCACCAACACGAATAATCTGTGTGAAATGAAGTACAGAATCAAATGGATAGAAGATAAAATTTCAGAAAAAGCAAAGCCTTTTCCACCTTTTATAGAAGATAAAAACTCAACATGCCAATCATTCCAACATCAAAGAAATAAAGTGATGAATAACTAATGCACTAAATTAAAAGATTTTATGGACTAATATTTAATTTGCATCTATGCTATGCTATGGCTGCATATGGGGCAATTGCTCATTAGAATATAATTCATTTATGTACCTAATGAAAAGATTCTCAAATTATTATTTTAAAATCTAATTTCTTTAAATTATATCTCAGCTTTCCAAAAATGTAAAAATATAATAACGAAAACAATTGAGTTTAATTAAGACTTTGGGGAAAAATTTTTTGAATACATATACTATGATGTTTTTCTGAGTAGGGCGATCTATATTTATCAGGTCAAGTTGAAATTTGTGATCTTAAAACATCTTTTTTTCCTGAAATTTCCATTTCAATTAACGATCTATTTGCAAAGAGTTAAAAAATGAATTTATTTTTCTAACATTTATATCAAACTGAAATTGTATTGACAAAAATAACTGAAAACTTACAAAAGAAGGAAATTTTTGTTTCAACAGGCGATCGTGACATTACCTTCGCAACTAAGTGATGAAGCTGCTGAAGATTTGCGTCGATATTGGTTGAGAGCTGAAAGTGAAAACAATAATTCAGCTCTTCAAATAGGTAAAATTCAATATAATAGTTTACTATGTATGTACTTAAAGGATCAATATGCAAAGAACTTACCATAACCAAGACCTTGCAAAAAATATCTCAGAGCTTCACTAACTTTAGCTGGCTCTTCCTCTAATACCATACCACAACCAGAAAGCTATAATAAATCAGTATTCAATTAAATATATCAATTGAAATATGTTTTCATTGAAATAATCATCACATTTTATTAACCTAAAAGTATCATTTGCTTTAAGTGCTTATCATCAATTTCCATTTCTGAGAGCATTTAAAATTTTTTGATGGATGACTTTTGCTGAAGTTGCAAGTTTTGTACAGGATTTTCCTCATAGCATATTTCATGCATTAACTTAACATGTCATTTAGCCTTAGGCTGTAAAGGTGACCTGTATCATAAACAGGTCACCTTTACAAGGTATATTTTACAGGTTACCAGCTTGCAAGGTATTGTAAGCTTTCTTTTAGGGGTTGTTTTAAAATAATTAAATCAGATTAACTACATATGGGACAAGGGGCTGTGGGTTTCAAGATTTTAAAATTCATTTCTTGAAGCATACAGCTGTGCCAAGAGGGTCAAATAT
Organism: Metellina segmentata; assembly: GCA_947359465.1. Lineage (NCBI taxonomy): Eukaryota > Metazoa > Arthropoda > Arachnida > Araneae > Tetragnathidae > Metellina > Metellina segmentata. The sequence goes on along the minus strand of OX375878.1, from coordinate 16,755,186 downwards.
ATTAATTTTCTACTGAACAGCATGTCAAAATATCCCAGCTTGGTAGTAGCCAGTGGTGAAGGTAGTTTGGATGACACAGGGCAAATTTATGCATTTAATACTGTAAGAAAAGTATATTAATTTAAATTAAAACAATATAAAGTTTAATTAGTTTTAGTTACATTTATTAGTCAAGTTTTATCTCTAACCCTAGATAAACTATGTTCGCCTTCTCACACAATTTAAAAATAGACACTAATTAATTCTGAACATGGATGTCATTAAAATTTTTGTTTCTATTCTAAATTGAGAGAGAAATTCTCAGCAGAGTAATTTACATTATGAAATTGGTGGATCTGAATTATTCTGTTGAAAGACAATTCACATGGTCCAACTAAGTTCATTGTAAATAAAAATAATTATGTAAACCTACACAAAGATATTCTAATCATTTAAATTATTTCGCTTTTATTAACTTTACACAAATTATTTTCTTAAAGTTTCACTTTTATTAATGATGGCAACTGATCTCATGAGCTTGGTTTTTATTAATAAATCTAGCATAAAGTAAAAGAGGAATTTTTAAGGAAGTAAGGAATTTTTAGAACACAAAACTATTGATAATTGGTCTTGATACAAAATATTCGTAAACTTGGCAGTCATGTCTAGTGCAATTATTTAGTAAAACATGTGGTAATAACCTGGTATTAATCAGAACCATACATCACAAGCAGAATATAAAAACTAAAAATGTTAAATTTTGATAAAAATTAGTGTAAAAACTTTTTTTTAATAATTATGTCAATTGTACAATTTATACATGCAAAAATCACCTAAACGAAAATCAATACAAATTAGCTTTTAATAAATCACAATTAAATAATTTGTATGATTACAGAGGTTGTAACAGGTTTTTAAGGTGTAAAAAAGTGACAAATAACAAAAATGCAAATATAGTCAAGTATATAGATAGAAAAAAAAAAGATTATCCCCAGCCACTCTTATCCTTTTTTTCTTTCTTGGAAGGATAGTTAATTTCTTCATTTAAAAAGCATATAATTTTGAAACAACATTAAAAAAAAAAAAAAAAATTGTAACAATGATTTTTAAATACGTCGTTTATTTTTGACATAGCTTGAAGAATTTCTTCCTTTTCTTTAAAAGATAATGTCTGATTATTTTTGTTGAAAAGTCTGAAATAAATGTTGTTGTTTTCTTCTCAAGAGAAGAATGTGCATTTTTTAAAGTTTGTCTTTGCTGACCAGCATCATCTGAGACTTTTACAGCCCCTTCAATCATTGCCTAGGCAAGTGCTGCTTCCTTAAAATCCTTATTTTTTATCGCCTTCTTGAGACTGTCATTGGCTTCCTTTAATAATTTTGAAGCACTGTCCAACGCCTCATCCTCTTCCTTACACATAATTTTAAATTTTCATTCTTCTTCTATTACCTTTCTTTTCTTTGCCAGCTGCCTTAAATTTTTTTTCTGCTTCCAGTCTTTCTTTTTCTTTCCTGTCCGTCACTAATTTTTCTTGTGCCTTTTGTTTTATATATTCTAAATATGCATTGTAGGCTTTATATGCAACCCTTCACATATCTATTAGCTTTGATGTGATCGACATCAAATAAGGTTGATTGTCAAAATTTGCCAAGCTACTCTTGACTGCCATCAAGATATTGAGTGTGCATTCTGACATTGCTGCTGTCTCCTGTCAAAGCTCTTAAAGTCTTCTTTAGCTTTGACACAGCTGGGTATTTAGGATCTACACCATTAACGTCTAGCAATCTGATCCTTCTAGATCCTTCTTCCTCTTTGGAGTAATTTCCACTCATCCAGTAGTATCTCTGTTGGGATCTCCCATGACATTGCTCGTGCAACTTCTAATACTGGTCGAGCACTCTTACCACTGAGTCTCTCAAGAGGACCAAGACAGGATAAACTTTTAAGGAGAGATTAACTGAATGAGGACTTCTTCAAAAGATATTTAACACTCTAGCAATGAAATGCTTATGAGCAGTTAGAAAAAATAAATACCTTTCCTTCTCTTTCACATTCTGAAGCAATTAGAAATTTGATCTCCAATCACAATATTAGCCAGAGACAAGTTTCTGAGGACATATATATTGTATTTAATCCATCTTCAAATCTCAAAATAATTTCTCTTTGTAGATCCTACCTAAAATTGTTTCCTATCAACAATTCAAGTTGAGAATGAAAGTTATATATTAGGAGTAAGGATTTCTGAAGAAATGCAGTCGTACGATTATATATACTTTCACTTGATACAACAAATATCAAATCAGCCTTCATAGTTTCTCTTCTAAGTAAATGAACAATTTTCGTGCAGCCTGGTCTTTGTATCATGTGTGGCTTCTTTATTGGAATGTAGTCAAGGAATACTTTTGCACTACAATCCACTGTTAAGGAACCTTTCAGCAGCTGGCTTAGCCACCTGCTTGAACAATGTTTGATGAAATAGTGAGTGGGAAGTTTCAAGTCTCCTTGAATTTGTTTGTATGTTGACCAACGCTTAGGCCACTGATTAAAAAATCTGTGAATAGAAAAAACTAGCTCAGGCGCAGCTAGCCATCTTCCCCAAGCTCTTTTAGACCTTTAAAAAAAGCATTATGTATAGTGTGAATATTACATGTCCCAATGTTAATTAGTTCTTTTTTCAGGTAGAAAGTAATGAGTCATTTATCTTTTTAAAAACTGACTTATTGACATCAGGCCCATCTGAGCCAATCATGAGTAGTTGAGATTGTGGAAGGGATAATTTACTCAGTATTCAAAATCTTGTCACATAAAATATTTGCCGTTCCAGATCCTATATAAAATGTCTTAAAGTGTTTGCAAACGATTTTACTGTTTCGATCTGATCAATATCACACCAGTTAATTGATGACAAGATTATCTTATTTGGCGATACATGAGGCTCCAATTCATTTTGCAAACCGAAACCAATATTATAGCAGTTAGAGCTAGTCATAGCATCACATTACGAACGCCACAAAATAAATATAAAAAAGGGTTTGATTTTGGCGGAAACACAGGCGTCATTCAGAAGGGGCAGGGGAATTGCCCCCTCTGAATGATGATCAAATGGTGTACCTGTCGTGGAGGAAACTAATCTGGACACGACAAGTTCCAATGGAAGACAAAATTACACAATATGTGCTTGGCAGCCAATAATTTCAGCACTGGGGAATTTAAAAAAAATTAAGGACATTCCACCACCAAGTTCCGTAATTTTCAAGGGCCAGAGTCTGGGGGGGAAAAATTCAAGGACTTTTCAAAGACCGTGGGAAACCTGCATCAGATCATCATCCTTGGGGGCAAATGAAAATACCAAGAGAAATTGCTGGCACATTTTTAAAAATTTCCATTTTTTTTTTCATGAAGAAAAAATACATGAGCACAAAAAAATTCCAATTTTTCAAATTTAATTGACGTGTGACTTTTTTTAAGAGAAAAATGAATTTTTTTAACTGTGCACTACAAATTGTTTTTGTCCAAGTAGAACTTAAACACTTGAAAAAGTGACAAAACGTCAAAAAGGCGACAAAATAACAAAAAAATGACAAAAAGTGACGTGTTGCAAGCCCTGTGATTAACAATAATTTTTGTGATAGAATGAGACTCAAAAAATAAAGAATTTGATGGATATCACTATGGTCATCTCTTGCTACATGAGGACTGATTACAACATGATCTATGTTTTTTTCAAAAAAAAGAGCTGTCTTAGTGGACATTCCCCTTGCAAATGATATTTCTATTGTTCAAATGCTAACTCACGGTCTTTCATCATCTGCCATATCTACCTCAATACACATTGAAAAGAATAGACAAAAATGACTATTGCTAATTTAACCAGTCTCATGAGTTCAAAGTGATTTCAGAACAGTTCAATAAAATAAATACGGACATATTTTTTTTCAGTTCTAAAGGGGAAGCTTAAGCCTTCATTTGGGTGCACCTATGTGAGTAAACTAAATAATAAAACTTTAAAGCTGCTGTGACAGTATGAAATAAAAAATATATGTTCCAGTTGAATAGAGCGTTTTATTCACTATTAAATAACTTTTGCACTTTAAGTGATAAATTATTCATAATTGAAGTTTCTTCTGTGTTAGAAAATCAGCTGCTTTGGATGTTTTAAATTGCTTAGGAACAATCAATTTAACAAGCATTTTATCCCACTTGATTATGATCTTTAAAAAAAACCTATAATGCTTTATAATTAAATTTGTAAATCATTTAAAAAATGAAAGAATTATCAAATTGTCTATTGCAAACATTAAGGCGAGTGAAAAGTACTGACAAAGTCAGTAGTGGATGTTATCACTATTTAACTGAATCTATAAAATATTTGACAAAATACAAACCTTCATCCAAGTAGAATTTGTTGGATCAAGTCGACTATTCATTGTAACTGAATCTTCCAAATGGGGTGACATGTCTCCAGCCAAAAGCAAAACATGGCATCTGTATTATCAAAATAGCAGACAATATTAATATAAATTGATTATTAATAACTTGATTATTAATAATAATCAAGATAGAAACACACTTTGCATATTGTTTTAAATTATTACAATAAATAAAAAGCTAAACTACAAAAAATAAGAAATATTTCCAGAAAAAAGGTGCAGAATAATTCTAAAGAATATGAAATGAAAATTTCTTTGTATACGGATATATGATCTTTTTTACTTGATAAAAAGCAACAATTAACAAAATGCAATAAATAGTTTAACCCCTTGGGTACATGACAACTGAGAATCGTCATGCACCTGTTTTGCCTAAGTTACGGATGACGAGTATTTCGTAATTCAAACCAGGACAAAATTAAACAGGTATATTCTTGTTCATGGTAAGAGTGATTGGCGTTACCAGACTCTCTTGATTCAAACTATTCAATCGTTCTCTACAAAAAATACTCTTTATTTAATCTGACACCATACATAAAAATATATTCATGGCTGCGTTATCAGACATTATTTTTTGGAAGGAATGTGGAGATCAGAAACTGTACGATCTCTCTCATACTGTTGCCATTCTTATCAAACAAAATTATACGAAAATATAACAGTAATTGGTGTGCAAACGATAATACCAAAATACAACATTAATTAGTGCACAGACGATAATATGAAAATACGAAATATAACAAATACTACTATTCTATTATACTATTTCAAATAATACTCTACTTCAGTTCGGAAAATATGTATAACGTGTTGTCCTCGATCATTCCCTTCAGGTTCCAAATATACTGTAATCTGTACCCAAGGGGTTAATCAGAGAAATTTACAAAAATACTTATTAGACAACTCCCAATTAACTGAGCAGCTAGATCAATTACCTCTTAATAATTCATCAATTAAAATAATCAATGAAACCCATCTATTAAAATAAGGGCAAACACTGTTTGAACTAGCTTCACTTCCTGTCTATTTTTGGTAAGACATGAGTAACTTTCTTAGATAATCTCAAAGGTTTGGCTGTGGGTTGGTTGGGTTATTTTATGGAGCGAGGGCCATGCTGTTCCCGACACGACAGACAACATCAAGAATAGTTTTAATGACACCGAAGAGAGAAATCGAACTTCCCCATATACAACTCGCAGGTTGCTAATGCAGTGGGTATACCCACTGAGCCACAATGGCACTGTTTGGCTGTTTCCATCTTTTGACTAGTCACAATGCTTATGCAAGCAACTCTTTTATACAGGACTTGCTGCATTAAACAGCCCCTGAATGTGAATAAATGTGGTCAATTTGAGAATTTGAACTGAAAAATTCAGATGTTGAGTTCAAATTGATCAGAAAGTTGAGGCCTGATGGTAGAATGCTAAGATCAAGATAATTGAACGTGTTTATAAGTACACTTATAATGGCACTACAAAACTATCTTGAGATTATTTTGCAGTATATAATTTACTTCGAATTTTCCACTATAATTTACTTTATCTGTTCTACTTATATACCATCCTTTAAAATGGATTATTGGGAGTTGACTGTATACGGTTCACACTCAAAATATGAAATAAAATCTTTATAACTTTTTAAGCTATACATCCAGACTCTTTTAAATAAGTAGAGTACCATGAATTTTTTAATTACAAGGGCGAAACAAATGTAATTAATGTACCAGAGTACAATAACAGGGTTGCCATCATAACTTTAAACGTAAAATAGTTGCTTTAAAAGTCTAAAAAGTTGAAAATAGTAGTCAAAATAGTCTCCTCCTGGCGATAATTTAGTAGTCTTTTCCTTTACCCTTAAATACTAACTCGGATAAAAAGAATAGGACAAACATATGTCGTACAGAAAATTTTGAAACATAGCTAGACAACGTGAAGTATGAGTTTATAGTTTATAAGTAAACAGAACTTTGATTTCTTAAGCCAACCTTTGTTACCTTCAATAAAATTGAACTCATTTCTTTAGTTAATTCAACTTTAGAAATTACCGTTATAATCTTATAGTTATAAAAAATTAATATTTTTGTCTACCTTTTAAAAATAACTGTCATGAATAAAAATACAATTAAAACAAATACTTGAATTCTGTTAACTTATTTAAATATTTGGTCAAGAAAATGTATGATGAAATCTTTTCTTGATATCAGATTGGACGCGATTTCGTGCTAGTGACCTATGAAATTACTGTTGCCATTTTTGTTACCAAAACTATTTAAAAATGTATTTAATGCAAAAAAAAATTTTAAATAGTCGTCACAAAGCCTGTTTTTTGACGAAAAAAGTCGCATAAGGTTAAAAATAGTCACCTTTTAGTCGCCAATGGCAACCCTGAATAAATTTTCCAAAGAATTTTTTATTAATCATAAGGGTTTATAAAAATAATTGAATTTATCTTGGTGATGCATAATCAAATATCAAAAATATTATAGAAATTTAAGAAACAATTTTCATTTCATTCAATAAAATTCATTTTGAGTACAAAGCTTTTAGGAAGCACATGAAATGTATGTGAAATTTAAAAAATATTTGCATGAAATAAAATATTAATATACTTGAAATTTTTCGCATTTTTCTTTTTGACTGGATCCATTTCTCGTACAATGCCCAAGTCTGTGCGCCTGTACATAAAAATGGTAATAGATACTTAAGAAAAAAACTACTCATATAAGCAAAATCACTGATTATTTGCAAAATTAAATTTAATTAATTCAAGATTTTCCTACTCATGAGATAACTTCACCAAAAAAAAGAGGGATTGTAAAAACATTTAAACACTACAACATGATTTTCAAAGTAAGGTATCAATTCTAGAGGAAAAGAGCAATAATGATATATCTTAAGGCTCCTCAGGAACCAAAATGTTTAAATTTTATATATAGATCACAGAAGTTAAACATTTAAACACTCATTATCAGGGCATGGATTTTGATAAGAATCATCTTTTCATTAGTGCTTCGTAAACATTGCTCATACAGATAGGAATTGTGTTTGCAACCTCTTGATTCTAGATAGCTTTCGGACCAGTTTCATAAAAAATATCCCATTTCGCTAACTCTGCTAAATATAAGATCAGAACAGAACTAGAGAAAGTGCATTCATAAACGTAATGGAGTTCAATTTACATACTGCACAATACATTGTGCGAATGATGCTTCCCTTCAAGTAGGTGGAAGCTGTACAATATTTCTGGTAATACCACCATGTTTGACTCGGTCTATCTCAGCAACTGAGCTCAATATAACTCATAATTTCAAGGTTCTTTACCACATTTATTTTAAAACACGAACATTTTACACTGGTGTGAACTACCCATTTTAAAAACCATTTTCTTGTCAACCATAGTGAACATGTTAGATAACATTGCAGTTTATCAGGACAATTCCGAGCACATCACGAATGTACATGCTATTCATTTAAAAGCTCTTGACAGAATCAATTCAAATATCTGAAAGAAGATCTGTAAGTCGTAGTCTAACACTCCAAACTGACGGTTCAATCAGAACTGGGCCTGTTCTAATTTCCACACTTCTCGAAAATATTATTTTTTTTTTATAATTTCAAGTCTTTGGCATGTTTCTGTTGTCAGGTTTTAATCAAATTTTTATTAAAACATCTTTAATTGCACAATCCACCAGCCAGGTTATTCTTTACTGCAAGACAGTGTTAAATGACTCATCTACCAGCTGTGGTGCCAATAATGGTTGCGACAGAATCTTCACAGCAAACAAAATATTTCTATCCATTCAACACTATAAAGAGAATAAGGGCATATGGAGGGAATCTTTAATCAAATGACATTTTACCTATGAATATTCAACTCGGTAATTGTAGCTTTTAAAATGCCAAAAAGCAATCCATCTAATACAGTGAAACAAAAAAAATTAAAGCAGCAATTCCCCAACTGTGGCCAGCAAGCTGGCATTGAATCCAAGACAAAGAATGCCACTCCCTCTAACAGTATATGAAAATGCCTTGCGCAAAAATGTTCCAAGTCGAGCCTGGATTGATTCCTGTGGTTTTGCAACAAAAATTTACGTATGTAGGACTTTGTTTGAATGATCACTTCTCGTCATTGAGCACATTTTCTAATTGAATTGCAAACATGCTTTGTCAGGCTGAGTTTTATAGTGTAATTGTCATATTTGGCCATACAGTGCCAAAATCAAGTTTTTCATACAAACACAATCCATCAAGTAAAGTTTTTTCTAACAAAAAAGAGGAATTGAATCTGCTCTGCCTCGCAGATTGTTAATGCAGTGGGCAAACCCACTTAGACTTAATGGACCCTCAAAACTTCTCTGAAACATTCATTTTGAAGATGTCAAGAGTATCCAAACTTGAATGAGAAACATTTTGACTGTAGATACTTTTATAATGCTCTATGTGTGAGAAAAGTCATCTTTTGTTTGCAAATCATTTGTCCGAAAAAGAAAATATTTTGCTAATAACAAATAAAAAATTTTAATTTGTGGGTCATGGTTTCAGCTTTAGTTTATTTCTATAGACTTTTAAGATCCATAAAATCCAGGCCCCGATCAATATAAATAACTAAACTAAGAAAGTTGACCAATAATGTATTGAAAAAGGAAAATAAATCATTTCTAAAACAATCTCAATTAATTTTTATGTAACATTGACTTACCAAACGAAAGAATCAATGAAAAGAGAAAGATTAAATGCATTGATTGAAGTGTTAAAGTATTGCTTGTATATTTGAACCAAATCATGACTACGTTCCTCCAAAAGCTAAAAATATAAAGATGTTTGTTATTATAAAAGGGTAATACTTATCTTCAGAAACATACTAATGATATTTATCTTAATGAATAATGTATAAATACCCGTCCAAAATGATGCCACATCAAATAATCCAAAGTAGATGCTGTCATCCCAGATGAGCGCAAATGCATTGTATTTAGTTTTTGGTAACCCCATTCAGTCCAGCTGGAAACTGTGCAAGTAGGATTGACTAAAAATAAGCCATCAACACAATCAGGATGTTCTAGCTGAAAAGTAAACATTTTACTAAATTCAAAAGGAATGAAAAAGTGAATACATGAGAATATTCCAATTTAAAAGTAAAAATATTTCTAGAACTTACATTGAGATAATCATAAGCAGGTATATATAATTATGTAAGGATGTCTATATTTACACAAATTACCTACACTTTTTAGCATTTGTGCAAAAAACTTTAAACAGGAGAATAGTAAACAGATGAAAAGTTCCAACTGTAAATTTAATCCAGAATTTCCGACAAATATCTCAGCTAATTAATTGTGATAAATACTTATTAGTTTTTTAAAACATAAATCAAAATGAAACAAATATCCTTACATCAAATATACTGAGAATCTAAAAACAATTTATAATGTAAAAAAGTGGTTTCCCTAAAGTAAAGAGATTAAATTTTGACTTTAATTTTAATTACTTATTTTATATTATAATTCTTAACAATCCAATTTCTTCCTTGTTACTCCTATTTATATAAATTAGTTTATTTATTTCCTTTTATTCTTGTTATTAGATATTTTTAATGTTATTCAAGTTTAATCTAGATCTGTAGTTCTTCTAAAGATCTTTAATACTATTTGAGCATTATTATACAATATAATACCTATTATTCAAAATGGATAATTCAAAGATTACTGATTTTTTGTAAGAAATTATACGAGTATATTTTGACTGAGTTATGGAGACACTTATTCTAAGATTTTATTTACTACAATCATGAAATGGAAAAGATTCAAATGACATACAGCTGAATATAGTTTAATTAAACTTCCAAAAACGATTAAAATCCAACTTCATAAAGAAATGTCAAAATTTAGATCATAGTATTGAGAAATAATAAAGGCAGCAATATTTTATAAATTATAGTTTTTAATTGCATTTAGTTTCAATTTGTAGCAGATGAGATAACTAAAGCTAATACACAATATATTTTTAGAAAAAGTAATAACCAAAGAAACGCAAGCACAAAAATGTTTAGAAAACAATTTACCGCAAAACGAGCAAGAATGTTAGCTCCAGCTCCAACACCAAGTCCAATAAAATGTTTCAACCTAGAACAAAGTGATAGTGAAATAGCATGCATACACACATATTCAAGTCATTTCATAGAACTGAAGTGATTTTAAGAAATATGGGGTACTAAAACATTTAGCTCATTTTGTTGACTAAATTGTTCAGAATAAAAGTAAGTGATTTATACTCCTTTATTACAAAAATCTATCACAATCAAAAAGTTTTGAGTAGATTTACAAACACCTAAGTGTCTTACAAATTTTTCTACTCTTAAATGAAAACGTTTCTTAATTTAATTTTTATACCTAATTTTCACGTTTTATGACATGATATAATATTGACACTACATATTTCAACTGTGATTGCTATAAATATTTTTCATTGAGTTCATACAGTAGGACTATTGGAATCTTTTTAAAGTAATGATTTCTTGATGCAACTTTGACTTTCAAAATTATAATAGTACAAATTTGAATAACAATCTTACCCGTAGAATTTCATCACAGGCACTAGAGTCTCAGCCAGCTGATCCATTGTTGGGAAAACATAGCTAAAAGTATTAGAAGATTGTCATATATTAGTCAGTACAATTGTTTTTTTAAATATGTGATATTTTTAATGTGTTCTTATTACTTATTAAACCTATTCTCTAAAAATTGAATAATAATCTAAAACCAACAACCAAGTTTTGTATGAAGCAAAAGGAGGAAGGGAGAGTTATATAAATTTTAAATTTTTATTTTCAATTTAAATTGCAATTTATGCAAACTGCACTGAAAAGGCCAATTTTTTAGTCTTGAAAAAGGTTTCAAACATTTATAACAAAACAAATATTTGTTCTAAGTAAATTCAGACATATATGAAGATAATTGTATTATCTCTTACGTCTTACTTTTCAGGCAAATTTGGTGCACCTTCACTCTGACCTGGAGCAGTTACATGATAAATGGTAAAACTTTGCATTAGAATTCGCATATCAATAAAGTTGAAGAAGGCTTGAAAATTTGATGTATCTATAACAGAGAATAGATTTTTTAGGTCTTAAGCAAACCAAAATTTTACAACATGAAGTGAATTTGCATAATTATTTAGAGTAAATAAAATTTATACACCTTATGCAAGACATTTAATTTTTAAGTACCTACTTTAATGATACATGGGAATTTTTAAGCATACATAAAAAAAATACACACAACTAATTCTTAAACAGTAACAATTCATTTATATCAAATTTAAAATAAATAACTAAAGAAATAAAATAACATAATTTTTATTTTATACTTTTGCATAGAAATTATTAGATACAAAATAATTAAATGAATCATAAAAATTGAAAACTTAAGTTTACACTTTTGCATAAGTTATTAAAATTGTCTTGATTGTTAACAATACATAAGAACAACTTACGGTTGAGGCCAATGTCATGGTACGTCAAAATTGCAGGTTTGTTTTTTTCTCCTTGAACAGCAACAGAAACAGAACCAAATTCTGTGTCAATAGTGTCATCCTGTCAAAGCAGAAAATTTGAACTTATAATGAAAACAAAATAAAACTTCTCCAAATGTAAAACTAGGTGTCTAGTTTTCATTGCAAAGAAGCAGTGAATATATTAACTTTAATCTACATTCCATAGCACTTACCTAGTAAGGCACCCTTTACCTGTTTTACAAAGTAATATTCATAATTTTTCAAATAACAAGCACAGCTATTTGCTGTTAAATGCATTTTTTAATTAGTGAAACACAATAGAGAAAAACAATTTACCAACAAAAACAGATGAAAGCAAGCATCAATTTGATTAGATTGTATATTATGGTATGATAAGCCAAATTGAGCTGTCAAGTTCAACATTATAAAATCATGGGATTGAAAACATGATGGACATCATGGAATCTACATTGAACAGGTTGAATTAGTTAAATATTGATGAGAAGAATACCTTTTGCTTCATAGAAAAATGCCAATATTATTTAAGAGTAAGCAAAATAATTTTTTTAACACTGTTTTCACTTTTTAATAGCATCTACACTTTACTTAGGATGCAAATATGTATCCATCTATATAATTCATTTCACATTCATCGTGACCTTGGTTTAACCAAAAAATACTAAAGGTGATTATAAAGTGACTAATACAGAAATGGAATTTTAGTTTTGGAGTAATAATGAGTGCTCTTAAAGTTCATATCCTATAAAAATAATAAACTGAAGGAGATCAATCTTGCATTCAGTCTATTTTTTTTTTTTGCTGCATTTGTGGCACTCTTGCACAAGGAATGAGATATTTCTGAATTCAACCATAATTATGAGATGACAAATTAACTTGATACTGCACTTATGATTAATTTCTTATGATACAGATACATTTTTAAGAAAATTCCATCAAACTGATCATGAAACTGCAGGGCTTACTTAGAATTTAAATTTCTTCAGTACAACTTTTTAGAAGTCAGAATGCTTTAATTTCTCAAAACTCCTGGATTTAATATTTTTTTAACTCATATTATTCCAAGTTCAGCAATTTCATTTAAAATTTTTTACTCCAACTGTTATACAGTGAAAAATCGAATTTTTGGGAGCAATTTTTTCTAACAATTCATATTTTTGGTTTCTAAATTGAAGCCATGCACATATTTAGCAGAATAACAGTTACTTACCGAATTAATACAACTCAATAAAACCCAGCAATATAATTTTTAAATGTGAATGAAACAAATGCTAGGCACTCGACTTAACACCATTCGCCAATCTGTATTCTATTACTAAAATTCTCAAGTGCAGTGCACATGTCTAAGTGTTGAGAAGTCATAGGTGTTTTTTCATAAAATACAATCAGCAGAGTTAACAATTACAACTATAAAATAAGAGTGCATGCAGACAATCATGCCCAGTTAGGAAACAAAACTCAGCAACTGTAGCCTTTCTTGGAATCTGGGATGTCATCAATGGGAAAAAGATGGCATTCTCAAGATTTGTCCTCGGCATCATTGTCATCATGACTATTTATGAGTAAAGACTTTGTATTTACTCATGGATAGAACAATTTAAAAGGCTTTTGATACAATATTGATATGGGCATTAAAATTTACAAAAGGAACATTTATGCATAGTATTTAGGTTGAAATATGACCAACATTTCGCTCTTAACTCAGACTCAAAATTGAACTGAAAAATTAAATATTTATTCTGGCTTTGCCAATATTGAGCGATGAAATTACACTTTAATCATCAGTGGGTTTTACATTAGTGCATTTTGCTTTAAATAGACTCCTTGCTTACAAAACATGCGTCACATAAAATTAGACACTTTAAATTGCTTTATATCATTAAATTTAAATTTCATAACAATTGTTTTATGCAAGAAAAAAATTGCCTTTTCAGCATTACTACTGGTATGTGAGATTCAACTTATCATAACATTCAAAGTTATTCCTATGTGGATTTCAAATAATTTTATCCTCAGTACACCCCAGGACTAATTGAATGGGGGAAGCATGTAACCTGCATTACCCACTACTTTTGGTAAAGAATAATTGTTCCAAATTTGGTGTGGATTGATCCAATGCTGTAGATTTGTGAGAACACATATGACAACTCCACATAGCTTACATTCTGTTCTTAAAAACTAGACTTGGGGCTCAATATCAGCTACTGGTCAGACAAAGCTGCTGTCTTATTAGGAATGCTAAACATTTCCATTTGGCAACAAAAAATTGTAATCACACCAAGGCTGTGCTGTTAACTACGCGGATTCTACCCTGGACTTAAATGGAAACATCCAGAGAATCAAAATTCTAAACTATAAGGACTATCTTAAACTTGGAATGCATTCCAACCAAAAGCCTTCAGGAATTACAAAAAGATCAGTACCCTAAAAGGTTTTAATGCACATGATATTTTAACTTTCCAACTTCGTCCTGCTTGACAAAGCATCTTGTGATGTTTGTTTAAAGTTGGATATTTAGAAGATTTAAAAATAAAAGAATAAATTGAAGTATTTTGACTAGTTTTCAATAATTGTAATTAAAATATATTTTTACAGTTGGTATGTTTTGCAAAAATGTATCAAACATTCATGATTACAATAGACAAGAAAAAATATACCTGTTGAATAAAAGAATCTGCCCGAGACAATGAACGTATCAGAGGCTGATCTGGTTCAATATTTCTAAGCTCAATATCATCCATGTCGAGAATTCTAAAAATAAAATTAAAGATCAATTAAAATTTGCAAGAACACACTCTACACAGCACTTCTTAAGGACAATTACTTCTATTAATGAAGTCAACCAAATAATTTTACTGCTATAATTCAAATTCAATAATTTGCTATAATTCCATTTTGGAAATTCAAAAATTCTGTCATTTGGCCTTTCACGTAACACATTAAAACTTGTAGCATGATTTTCCAAAACTTAGAAAATGTTCACCTTGATTGCACACAATATGGAAAAATAATTTATAACATATCTTAACCAAATTCAAAATCAGCAATCAATGAAAGCAATCAAATTCAAGTACATTTCATATAAAGAATCAACAAATGTTGCAGTCCGATTAATTTTAAAAACACATATTTTTAACTTGCAGCTGACACATGAATCCTTTGACGAAAAAGTTAGCACAAAACAAAATCATTTATATGTGAATACGATTTTTATTTACAAATTCATCTTATCTGTGATCACATCGTATAATCTAATACATCGATGTGATACTTTCTTCATACTTCTCATAATAGCATAGAGCATATACTTTTACCATCAGTTACGTTTCAACTATTCTTTCTTAGATTGTAACGTAAACAAAAGAAACAATTTGAAATCAACGGGCACAAAATGGAAAACTTCAGTTTTGAATTCATAGCATACACTGTCCAAAAGACCTTGCATTTAAGAAAAATTCACGAGACACACAAAAACTTTTTTAGCATCAAATCACTTACATTTTGTGGAACCAAAAGTTAAAATCAAATTCGTAGAATGTATAAAAGCAATACTTTAGTTATTTTTAACCACGTAGGCTGTTGCTTTGAATGTTATTTTGGGTTATAGTTTTGTATTTGCTTTGCTCTAGTTGTGTTGTGAGCATAAAAGCTGAACATGTACGTTCGTGAACGAACCAATCACATCAAACCTGCTGTTTCCTGGTTCTTTTTCTGATATTAAAAAATAGCATATTGCGTACTGGACAATTTTTGAGTGGCAACTTCGTGACTTTTCAGATTTGTTTGACCACATTTCTGTAACTGGAACTGTTTCGGTACGAATATAATCTGCGATCGCTGTGTTTTGATTGAGTTAACTGTTTCATATACAGTGTGGTGACTTTAGATTTCTATTTCAATTACACATCCGTGATGATTCAAAGCGCATTTTAACTGTCATATAATAAACGTTTTTGTATCCGATTTCCAAAACATTTCAGGAAACTTTGAATTACCTAAAACTTTAAAGAAAACAAATATGACCGATATTAATGTGAAGTGTAAGAGTTTTGTATCTGAAAGTGAAATCGAAGAACAGAAAAAGAAACGTCAAGAAGAATGGGATAAAGTTAGAAAACCTGAAGATCCAATTGGTATGTTTTTCTGCAGTATTCTTTGAGTTTCCTATTTGCATCTGTGTATAAATTTATTTGATCGTAGACATTTATCAGAAAGCACCAAATTTTTAATCACTTTGGATCGTAATATCGAAGAAGCAATAAAATCCATTCCAAAAAGAAAATTGGGATCGGATGAATTTTGTCTTTGACAATTGAATATGTCGATTTTGTCTGTGTTGTGTCACTTAAGCATCTGATAGAATTTGCAGAAAAAAAAAAGAATTTAAATATTGCGATATTTATTTGTTTAATATTAGTTTGTTATATATTTTAAGGTACATATTTTTTAACTAGTTTACTTGTTTCATTATAGTACTAACCTTTATTGTATTTTCTAGTTTTATATTCCATAGTTTATTTCTTTACCAAGTGTTACTTAAGGTATTATGTAAGAAATGTTAATCCCAGAAAAATTTTAAACTTATTTCCTGTTGAATGCTTAAATAGCTGCATTATTGTCTCAATTTGAATTTCATGTTACATAAATAGTGGTATGTGTGTGGTACACTGGATGTGGAATGTTAATTACATATCAACCACAATTCTGAACTTTGAGATAAAAATTCTAAAAAACTAGTATTAAAAATAGTAGGTACTGTAGCTCATTTTAATTACCATCTTTACAAGAGTTTAGAACTAAAATCTTAAGGACATTTTTTTTTATGGAAAAGGAACACTAATTGTTTAAATACTTACTGGCTGGTTCACCCTGATACTAATGTTTAAACCACTTACCAGTCTTTAGTAAATAACATAAAATTTGCCATAGATCAAGTGGAATTATAACCAATTGCCTGATTTTAATTTTCTCTAAGAATAACTAAATGTACCTACTTTAAGAGGTTAGGATTGTTTTTCTTCCTAAAATGGAACCAGAGTGGCTAAATACTAATATTAATGTTGTTATCTGAAAATAAATTGAATTCCACTTTTGAAACACAAGATAGATTAGTAATTCTCTATAAGACTCAACATATTCATATTTATTGTCCAGCTCTGTTCTGACAAACAATCATCCCTTTAACCGTGTAGGTTCAACTACACAGATCTAATTTAGCTCTCATGTAGCAAAAAATGTTCCTTAAGTGACATTCTAAACTTTTTTATAATGAAAATGTTCTTTTTACATATTTGCGTGACTATACAAAAAATTGATGAATTTTCATTGGTAAAACCCATGCATTCTCTGTATAGAAATTTACTTCACTCCTAAAAAAACCAGTTCAACAGAACTTGATTTCAGGGACAGGAGAAAATTTAGATGACTTTCCATCATTGATTGTTTTACACGAAGAACTCTGGACACATTCTCCATTATTTATTCTAGGGCAACTTCTATCTTTCTAGTTACAGCCATGCCAACCAGTCCACGCACAAGTGATTCTCTTTGGTATCACATAAAATCTGTATCTTCTGTCAAACTCAATGATGCTGCTCCCTAAAATCTTGTAATGGTAAAAGCTAAGTTGCAGTAATACTATCACAAGGAACCTTAGGATAGTATGATTAGACCTTATGATAGAAACTGCAATACTACAAATGCTCATTTGCAGTATTGCATTTTCATGGACACTTTAACTGATTCTTAAAAATAAATGGTGCATTGGTTTTAATAACGAACAGCAATTTTACAATGATATTCCATTCATTTGAATTGTTCAAAAAAATTTGACTGCATTAACTAAGGACATTGTACATAAGAAGATTTTCAGCTGTTTCAATGACTAGATTGAAATCAAGGTGCTTATATTTATATCAATGACAATAACTTTCTCACACAGCTTTGTGTTTTTCACTTTTATATTAGTTTGGTATACTTAATCTTTAGCTGGGAAGGAATACTTAGTCACTCTCTACAAACTCAACACCCTAACTGAACCACAACAGCAATATGCTTTTGGTCATGATACTTTTTAACTAACAATTAGATTTTAAATTTTCTTCAATGCAATTTAAAAAATGTAATGGATTTTATATTTAGGAGTTCGCTAAAGTTGCCAAGGAGTCTGGGGTCTAACACCGAAAATGGTATATTGGATATACACTGGAATTATTGTTCTGCTGGTATCAAAGTCTTACCATACATGACTTCAATCTAATGATCAAAGATAAGCCAAAGAGTTCAATCAGCAATCTACTTGGGATAGATCAAGGGAACTGAATTTGGGTAGGAAAGAAATCAGTATAGCTATTGGCCTCTGTACCCTGAATAGACACTTCAACATTATGGGTGTTATAGATGACCCATTATATAGAGGTTGTCGGATGGTAGAGGAGAGTTCTGTACACGTTCTATGTTAATGCGACCATTACTCTGCACAACAATTCGAATATCTGGGATACCACTGTATCAAACCCTGGTTGCTGTCAAACATTCAAATCAGGTATTTGCTGAAATTTATTTCGGCAATTGGTCTTTAGTGGATCAGCAGGGGTCTCAGTACAATAGACTATCAGTCGCGATGCTAGCACTCTTCGGAGTCACCCCTTTAATCAGTCAAAGTCGCACAGGCTCCCCCACATCATCTGGAAGAGCGGGCACATCACATTGTTCAAGAATTATACTTTTGGCAATTTCAGATTTTTGTATGATGAAAGGTTGCATCTGCAGAAGCTCTTCCATAACCAAAGCTCCAGCCTCCTCGCCTTCCTCCCGTGTTATTAACACCAGTCCCTATAGGCTCCTCTATTATCGTTTCGGTTACCTTAGGATCCCCAAATTCTGTAGTTTTGGTCTTGCTAAGAAAATCAGTGGTGTTCACCAGATTCACATCAATTTAGATTGTGTGGAGGCTTTCATGCTTAGAGAGCTTTTAAAACACCCATCTGTAACATAATACAGACGAAGACAATAATAATGTGTAAGTGGATATCTACTAGTTTTTTTTAAAAGATGATTATTTCAAAATTCGATAATAATATAGATCAAGAAGGTCATCTTACCTCTTTGTTGACTGTTATTAATAAGTTCCAGTGCTCTTTCTTGTTGTACTTCCCAAGTTTGGTTGTCCTCAGCTAGGTGCATAAAAATTTTATTCGGCTCAAGTACCTAAAAATAATAATTGTATCAATTAAGTATATCAATTATCCAATTGTTACCAAGACAAATATTTAAAAATGGAATGAAAATAGCATGATACAGAACCCCAAATGAATTGTGAGCTATGATTTTCTGACTGAGATTTATTTTTGTAACATAAGAAAGTATCACTTGGGTTACTGAAAATGACCCAACACACTGCATTTAGAATAAAAACATACTCATAATGGATTTGAAGGAAATATTTTGATCCTAAACTACAAACTATGTAAGGTAAAGTGGGTCAAGTGCATGCCAAAATTTACCAAGTTTGATAAAAAAAGGTCTACAGAAATTTTTTTTATCACGGAACCATTATTTTTTAATTCTGAATAGAGATCAGATTCTTGTTCAAAGTACATATTAAAAACCAACTATTTAATGAGGTTCAAGGTGCCCCACTATAGCTTGTAAATGCGTACCTAGCCTTTCTAAAGATTAACCATTTGAATGGAGAATGATGTTGGCGCTAGTGCAAATAGCTTGGTTTTTAAGATCATTTTGCTGGTTGAAATTCTAAAATTGGAATAAAAATCACTTGAGTTATACAATTTTATTGTTCGGGTTAAGAAGACATGAAGGGGAAGGAAAAGATGGCAGTTCTGAACTGTTCAGCTCCAATATTATGGACCCACTATGAACTTACACCACTTTACATTACTTTCCGGTGCTATACACTTAACATTTTATTCAAAATATCTCAAATTGCAAAAGTGTATTTAACAGATTTGAAATAGAGGACATAAAACTAAATTGGTAAAATCCAGAAGAATTCAGAACTTGTAACCTCTGTTGTTATTTTGCACTTTTCAAGCTTATTTGAATTGATTAAAATTATTAACTTATATTCTTGGTTATTAGTTTAGTATTTCTATTAGAAGTTTTATGTGAATACAACCTGCAAAACGTGGAAGTTTCCTTTTAAGTTCTGATTATATATAGAAATGCTGAACATCCCATTTATTTTAATTACTCTCTTGATCTGAGTATGGGTGATTCAAAACTTCTGTGCCACTAATTATCTTGAACCATTTCTTATAGAAAAATAATCTCAGTTAGAAAAATGTTCAAATTTTAAATAGATAAAGTATATATTTTGTTTGCAAGAAGATACATATATGCAAGCAATTATACAAAATTTCTTTCTATGCATGCCATTTAACATTCTTCCAGTTGGAAAAATGTTTTTGTACATCTGATTAAATTAATACAAATATATGGAGTAAAAATAAGACAGTACTGTGACAAACCAAAGGAACTAGTTTCAATAGATGTCAAAAATTAGTGAATAGCTGAATCTTAAATCTATTTGTTGTAATGTGACTAATCAATGAAGTAAAATGTACAACTAGGATAACTTCAATGATTACCAAAGAACAGTACCAGAAGCTCTTCCAAAATATCCTCTTGTCTTGATACTGCTCTTCAAAAACCTCATGATCTCATGCGAAGAATACTATAAGACAAGACAGGGAAATGGCGGAAGGCTGTAGTACATTTGGCATGACATGCGATGGCTCTAAATGGAGGTGTGCACTGTGTTTCATTAACTCTCAGGCCACAATCCAGGCTGTCTTTATTTAAGCTTGATCCCTCAGTAATTGAATATGCCTGCAAATTTTTTTAGACCACTTAATAATGCAAAGAAATTGCTCTTCAGTGGGTCTCCAAACACTGAAATGAGCTAGCATCTTAGCTAAATTTGATTCTTAAACTCAACCTGCTTCGCATGCTCCTATCCATATTACCGAACAGTGAATCGAGAAGAAAATTATCATAAAATATAATTTTGTTACCAGGATCCATCAGTTTGAAAAAAATATATATGCCTTCAGAAAACATGAGCGAGTTTCTCGTGATTTCCCCATATCTATTGGGGTTGCCTGTTTCAGGATCATGTCGCATTGATTTCCTTATGATATACCTGTTTATTATGTTGATGTGACAGCCTTCTGGCATGCATCTTTTCCATGACTTGGCTATTGAAGACATTGGTGTCATACCTTTCAAGAGTACCACTTTATTCTGATCTTCCTAATTTTTCTTTTCAATGTGAGAAAGTTTCAAATTCGACATTTGGCACCACGTTGTGTCAATCCGTAAAGAAATAATATAGCATACCTGTCAACTTTTTGGGGGGAGGGCATTTTTTTCTGTCTAATTTCAATAAAAAATGTATTTTCTGGATTTTTCTTATGGAAGAAAATTTTTAAATGATACCAATTTCAAAGTTTTGCCAGGAAACTTTTGCAATCATGAAATACAAGTATCGTAATCAATAGTTGGTAGATTATCATAGAAATCTTTTGACACTTATTCTCTGAAAAAACCTGCTAATATACCTCTACAACACTCAAAAGAAGGTTAGTTGCATATATTTGACACAAATAATTTTTTTAGTAAAATATCACCAAGTAATTTTTGCCGTGTTCAAACTGATACCAAGCGTAAGGAACATAATTTTTCCTATTTGTTCATTTGTGAAAACCCAGTTTGGCATGATAGTAGCTAATTTAGTATTTAAATTTTTTGGTGTTGATTATTTTTATGCATCTAATTCATTACTGACATTTGTGTTGTGTGGTTTTTATGTGGTAAAAATCTTCAAGATTGGCAGGTATGTGTTTTTTTTTTTTTAACCCCTCTGCAATGATGCATGTTTTGTATTGTTAGCTCAATACTTCATGCTTGAAAAAGTGACAGTGGACATACAAGAAAAAATGTTTTGTCTTATATGTATTTTTATTCAGTTATGCATATGTTAATAATTATCAGTTTCTGCATTAACAAATCTAAATAATGACTAGTATTTAAGTATTTTTACAGTTGAAATTTGTGTGGGAAAAGTATATAACGCAATTTTTTATGCTTTTCTTTTTCAGAGGCACCAGAAGAAGAGTATGATCCACGTTCTTTATATGACCGTTTACAAGAGCAAAAGGATCTAAAGCAGTCAGAACTTGAAGAAAGTCGACGCTTGAAAAATCTCATACGAGGTCTTGATGATGATGAAGTCTCATTTTTGGAATTAGTTGACCAAACAAAAATTCAGATAGAGACAAAGCTGTGGGAAGAAGAGAAAAAAGAGATGCAAGAATTCAGGTGCCTCACTTAATTTGTAATTTAATTTTTCAAATTTCATTCATCATTGTAAAATGCATTTTTTGTTATAAATATTGAAAACTATTGATGCTGTGAACTTTGTGCTAAATATTCAGATATTATAAGAATATAACTTGACTCTTTTATCCCTCCCCCCCCCCTTCTTTTTTAAAATGTTGTTGACTTTTATTGAAAATTCGCTGTTTGCAACCAATAGCATAAATATTTCAGTCTCTGAATTTCACCATTGATTACAGTAAATAGTGAAATATACCATGTGATCAAACAGTACACTCACCTATTTGAAGAAAGGAATAGAAATGTACTGGATTGGCTTATTCCTTTTTGTATCTGGGAAACTAAAACTGCTACTGAAATAAAATATGCTTGGAATGGAGCTAAAAGGGCCAATCTTCAAATTATGGGTAACTAATAAATTTTTAAATTTCTAAAACTTATTTTAGCTACAAGGTACAGAATTATGCTAGTATTTTATGCCTCCTTCCCCCCCCCCTTCCCGAGATTAATATGTTTACCTTGTAATTGTTTCGTGACTTGGATGTAATATTTTGTTTCATTAAATATCAAAATCATCGCAGTGATTAGTTATTTAAGTCATGCTGCCCTACAACATCCTAAAGACTTAATTTGAAGCTGATTATAAAACATTTCTCAAAAATTTATTTTTACTAATGCTTCATATTAAAAAAATGGATCAATAATGTGTAGTCAACAATTTATGTTCTACAATGCTAGTGTTTCTTAAACCTTATATTCAGAAAACAAATGAATCAAGCTTTTGCATTTTGAAACTCTGACTTTTAAAATTTATTGTTTAGATTAATCATAAACATTTTTTATTCCAATGATTGGATTAGGGCCCCAGTCCACTTACATTGTACAGGCTTGTAATGCCTTTACTAGAGATGTAAATTTCTCAGTAATAATCTCATGAAAAATATTCTAAAAGAGGAAAATAATCTAGGATTTACTCTTAAATGCTAAAAATGTGCCAGTCAAAATATTATTTAATTGATGAATGAATACATAAATTAAAAAATCTTACGTTTAAAAATGTAGCATTTCTTATGCTAATTTTAGAAAAGAAGTAAAAGTATTTTATTACTTGACTCTTCTCAACAATATTTCAATCTAATAATCACTTTCAGCCTGAAATTGTTGACAGCTCATTATCTGAACTGCTGGAATCGGTAAATAATTCTGTTAGATGTGTTAAATGAGTGATATTGATTTTGTATCTTCATCTAGGTTGTATCTTTTCTTGAGTTTCATGTGACATAAATTGCAGATTCCCTTTTTATGATAAAAATGGAAAATTTGTGTGTGGTTTTCAATAAAACGTAACAAATTGCTGTTCATGTATATAATG
Organism: Metellina segmentata; assembly: GCA_947359465.1. NCBI lineage: Eukaryota > Metazoa > Arthropoda > Arachnida > Araneae > Tetragnathidae > Metellina > Metellina segmentata. Next base: position 16,731,517 of record OX375878.1, on the reverse strand, counting down.
AACTAGGTACCCACACAGCGTTGCCCATAACAAAGTTATGCTTTTAAAAAGTGAACCTCACTGATTCCAACAAAACCAAATTAAACAGTAATAAACAAAAATAATTCCACAAATAATAAAAAATTAAATATTGCTACACTTTTAAAAAGTGGCATTGCTTGTGACAGCATTCTTGTCATGTCCTTTGTGGCATCTTTAAAAATATTGCTATATACTTTCAGAAGCATATTAAACAGTAATAAACAAAAAATTCCATCCATGATAAAAAAATTATATATTGCTATGCTTTTAGTCTTCACACTAATTACTAATTCTGACAAACAATGTAAATCAAAAAGTCTTAAAGCTAAAGAAAAAAGCAAGAAAGTTATGCTTTTGAAAAGTCGTAATGCTAAACCAAATCAAAAAGTAATAAGTTGTGCTCTTAAAAAGCAAAAACAATACAACTTGAAAATAGTGACTGCACTGAACCGTGACCCAAATGAAATCAAAGGAGAATTCCGATTTCACTCCAGGAAACAACACACTGGAAACTTAGCGCCCGTCCAGAGATGTCAACTACTACGGATTCTCTGCAGTTTCTACGGAAGTGAATCGAGTACTACGGATTATGGAATCAATGATTTTTTCTACGGAAAAATTCAGTTTTATTTATTTTTCACAGCACATCAATTAGTTTACTTATTTCTGTATTTTTTCATTATTACTATATTTTTTGGTAATTGGGAGAAAGTGCTTAAATTTAATTATTAAATGTTTTTTATATATAATTCTTTCATACCCAATTATTGTTTCTATATATGTGTTTTCATGTATGATATAGGTACCTTAATTACTAGGGCAACTTTTTGCAACAAATGCAACTTTTTTTCAAGCGTTCTCTGCTGCATGTAAAGTGCTAAAACCAAAATTCCTCCTACGTGTGGTGTATAGTAAGTGAGTTATAACCGCAAAATAAATGCAACTTTCTGCATAAATGCAACCACCTGCAACTTTTTTAAATATAGCTTAAAATTAATTCATATCAAATTACCATTTCATTTTTTGCTCTCTGAATCAACCCTTCGATCCCGTGTGTCTGATCTTGCGAATGCCGAAGTATTGCGGATCAAACAAGTTCATGGTAAGAAGGTGTTTGTTCTATGACGAAAGTGAAATAAATGTCAAGAAGTACTTTAACACATTGGTTGGCACTCTTGATAATCCAGAGGAAATCTGCGTAATCTACTGCAGAGTTTGCGAGGTGAGTGTCGATCATCAATATGTTGTTCGCCTTGTAGATTAAACGTTTTAAAATGTCTGAATGTTGAGCAAAAAGATTTTGCGCTTCTACTATCCGATACAGTATATTATATGACTGCGGCTGGCACAGGTTTTCAATGTTAATGAAATTACTGGCCAAGGATCGGCCATTCAACGTTCTTCTGTATTTCAGTATGTATTATAATACTGTTGTACGCGACTAAAATTGTCAATATATTTTGAATTTTTTTCATTTTTTACGAATAATTTATTTTAGAATTTAGTGTATCAAAAATAATTGCAACTTTATTTCCATAAATGCAACTTTAGGGAATGATAAATGCAACTTTTCACATGTTTACTGCAAAAAAGTTGCCCTACTAATTTCAAATAATATGTGTTGCATAGATGTTTCAAGTTTGTAATTAAATATTTTAATTAATAATATATGTGTGTTATTAAAGCCGATTTCTTAATTTTTTCCTTTGGTGCTACTGAAATCTTCCATCATAGGTTGGAAAGACTGCAAATGAAGAAACGCAATGGGCATCTCTGCAAAAGAAGAAATGAAGAGGAAAAGACTAAAAAAATAATAAAATGTTCTAGATTAAATTTTAAAATTTGGGCTTCAAGGGGTATTTAGTCACCTTTAGGACTACCTGTGTGCCAAATTTCATGATTGCAAATGCTGTAAATTTGTCTGGATACCCCACACACACAGACATTTTCTTTTATAATAGAGATGATACATGAAAAAAATTTCAGATTCATTTCTGCAATCAATAAATTGCCTTTTCTGAAAAATTGTGTTCTAAATAGAAAATTATCAAATCTTCTCCAAGTTTTAAGGTTTGGAGAATATTGCCTGGTAACAACTGTTGTTATGATAGCCCTCCTGCTAAGCATAGTTAGTTTTATTGACTTCGATTAAGCTGTTCAATTTAAATAACAAATTGTTCGACTAGATTGGTTTTAAATATTACCCATTCTCACACCTCTCCAAATGAAAAATAACAATGTTTTTCCTGTTTTTATTCAAACTTAAATAAAAAAATAAGCTAGATTATTCAATAAAACAAATATACTATTATAAAAGGAAGTGTATGCGTGGGTCTAGTGCCTTCAGATGAATCTATACCATTTATAATCCTGGAATTTGGCACACAGGTAGTCCTAAAGGTGACTGAATGCACCTCAATACCCAAGTTTTAAAATTTAATCTAGAACATTTTTTATAAATAATTAATTATTTTTCCCATTGTTTCCTTATTTGCGAAGCTAACGTCACAGCTCCTTGATTGAAGAAAGCAAAGAATTTTGTGTTTTTCATCCTTTGGAACAGTGCCAAGTTCTGACATCAACCGGCTAATGGTTGTTCTTAGTCCAAGTTTCTATCTCCAGATCATTAAAGATAGAGTGAAAATTTCAACGGATTTGAAATCTGCAGGAAATTTTACACCGGATCAGTATCTTGGGTAGTCCAAATTTTATGCGAATTTTCAACATGCTTTTGTCATGTCGGGTGGAGGTGGGTCTCATTCTTAAAATTATTGTTTTTCCTCTTTAATGTTTTCATTATCAGTAAGGATACAAAAAGAAGTCACAGGCAATGTCGCCTGCTAGTAATGAATAGTTAAAGTAACAGTAGATACACATATGTTATTGGTGTCTTTTGTGCAAATAAACTTTCATTCTTGTTAGTGCTCAACATGTTTCTAAATTTGTTTATGAATTTTACCTATAGAAAGGCTGTTTCTTCTCTTACTGAAGAGGAGCAAGAGGCCAAGTTGCAACACTTGCGCCGTACGTTAAACTTGCAAAGTGGAGGATCACCTAAAAAATCACAACAAACATTACTTGCAGGTGCTCTGAAAAGGAAAGCGTAAGTTATAAGTTTAAATAATGCTACAAACCAATTTTAAAAACTGAAGCTAGTAATATTATTTTTACTGGTAATTTTTATTTTCTTTTAATGAACACTTTACAATATTGCTTTGATTATTGATTGAATTGTTTTAAAAGTAAAAAACTTCCCTGTGAAATCAGGACTCATTCTGTCATTGTTCATTCTAATGAATAATAACCTTTTGGATTTATTCTGTTTTCGTGCTACCAGCTGGAATAATTCTACAATTCTCTCATTTCTCAAAATTATTAAAATTCCAATTTATAGTTCCAATTAACAGAAAAATTTCTGGCTCACGGTCATTAAAAGGGTAATAGAATCTCTTAACTTTTCTATATCACTAAAAATCGAAATTTTTTCCCACACAAATCTGACTTTGCGTTTCAAAACAAAAATTTAATTAAAAAATTTCAGATCTGTCGATTCTTGTTTAGACATGTTTGGGACAGAAACTTTTGTACTTATTATGTAACTTTAAAATGTAAGTTGTACATGTGGTGCATCACTGAGCAAGCATTTTAGTCAAACCACCAGATGTAAAGCAATATGCAAAGGGCGACAAATCTTGTCAAAATGTTTTGTGCTATAAAATCTATCAAATAGTTTCTGGATAATCTAAAACAAATAAGCTATAAATTTAGACTGTTTATATTCTTCCTAACACTCATTCCATGTTGAAAGACTTTCTATGTGAATCCCATTGAATTTGTTACTTGGCAGTCTTGAATTTTTATTAAGTTTTCAACTTATGAAAACTTTAATATTATGTGGATAACTTGTTTTTGGAAAATAAAAGTTTGTATTTTTTAGTTCCAGTGCATTCAGTCCTGAATCAAAGCAAGAATCTGGCACAGGTATTACTTTTTTATTTTTAAATTTAAATCAAATCTGAATTTTTTCTTTAAAATTTTGATTGAAATTTATTTACAGTTTGTAGAGTACTGCTAATTAATCTTCTAGATTACATACTTTCTACCTATCCTGAAATTTGGCTAACTTATATCTTATTATTTTTTGTTTCACTTTGCACAAAATGCCAGAAAATACAGATGACCCTATACAAAATGCATAGAATGGCACCTGTTGAAGTCTCATTGTAGCTCATTTAGTAGTAAGTCAATTCACACACACAACCAGTGATAGTGGACTGTATAAATTTTATTGTTGAATCATGAATTCAATCGTCAATGGACAATTCTTCCCTCTGAAGAATATAACAAGAAAAGGGTACTGTAACCCCGAGGCAAAATCCCTCATGGATTGAGGAGCAGGCTGTTGTCTCCCCACACACTCAGAATACGAATACAAAAAGAACGAAGTTGGCACCTAAAAAACTAAGATATTACCTGACCTTGTTCTGAATGTAAAAAAGAACATCTTTCAGCTACTGTTACTCGCTTATACATATTTCTGTGTGATCCATCTAGAACATTCCGTCTAGAATATCCCTCCAGAACATTCCATGCAAAATTGAATCATGTGAAAAATACAGGAAGAGGATGGGATGAAGGCTTCTGATTTACTTTTCAAATTATTACGATTAAACAGCACCTATGCACATCATTGCTTGTGGCCGCTAATCTTATTACATAAAATGCTAGATTCTCCAGTCTTTTCGTGGCTATTACAGTTTTGATTGGTTGCATGACGTCGTGAGTTGGCAGAGTTTCTAACTGTTTCGATCGGTTGTGTGATGTTACGAGCGAAACAAGATACGAAATGCCAAAAATCTTTATACAGTAAAACCTTGTTAAGTCGTCACTAAAGGGACCAAACCTTTTTGACAACTTAGGCAAAGTGTGAATTTTTAATAAAACAAAACAAAAATCACTGAAATACTATTTTCATGAATTGCTGTAGGATTCCGTGACAAAAATAAGCTTTTCCGAAAACAATACATGCAAATGAATAAGTGGGGGGGGGACACTTTTTATAGTTACCACATTTTATTTTATTTCTTTGTACATTAAAATAATCCAACAGTGTTGATTGATGAAGGTGCTGATTACTGGAAATAACTTTATTTTCTAATATACTTAAGACTTTAAATTCTTCGTCTGTTGTACCTTGAATGGATGTTAAATGCTGTCGAACTTTCTCCAGGGCTTCAATTGTTTCTGTCTTGTTGGGTGGGGTTTGATCCATATTCTCGACATCGCTATCCTCACTTGAACTGTTTTATTTTTCTTCCAAAAATTCAGATGTCAAAGCTTTTACAGTTGCTTGTGAGCAGATTGCGATATTGTTATCAATGTTGACAAACGCATTAACATCATTGACGCTGTACCCTTTTTCATTTGCGATTTGCAACATAGTCACTAATGGTTCTGGGTCGATGATGTCTTCGCTGAGAATTTCTTCTGCGTTTGCTATAATCTAGATAAAATGTCCTTGAGAACACTGTTATTCCAGTCTTCTATAGCATCACCATCAACAGCTGCTGCTTCTCCGCAAATCGTTTTAAAAGAAAGACAATGTCTGTCTTTGAAGCGTTCTAGCCAACCGTTGCTGCCGCCGAAATCTTCAAAGTTCAACTCCTCAACAATTTCCATGGCTTTTTCTTTTAGAATCACGGCAGAAATTGGCACATTTTGTGCTCTGGCATGTTTTAGCCATCGAACTAAAACCTCCTCGATCTCGTCGAGCTTAGATTTCCGCATTCTCTTTCTTTTGTCTTTGTAGTCAGCTTCTTCAATGACTTGTTTCGATGAAAGAATACTGTTTAATATAGTCCTGAGAATATGGTGTTCTTTGTGAAAAGCTGTTTTCAAAACATTTGATTTTTCAAAAAGTGCAATTAAGTCATTTTTTAAAAAAAAGATAACGGGGTAAGTTTTTGTTTCCCTGCCATGATAAAAACGTAATCGTACCACGAAATTGCAAGAGAAAAAATAGCCCTTATAGCGGGGCTTACTCGCTATGAAAGAAGTCAAGAAAAACGTCCACATTCGACAGAGTCGCAGCGAGAAGTGTGCTTTGAATGATTATAAGGGAGAATTATAGTACATGTGCATAGAGAATATTCCAACTCTCCAAAATGGGTATTGTATGGAAAAGAATTCTTATGTTTTGCTGAAGTGACAAGCGTGATCGAAAATTCCCCATAAAGGCTTGGCTTTCTTAACCCTTCACCGGTCGAGCTTCTAACCAAGAGCCTGCCATTTAGTACCATGAGGTCTAGCATGTAATTTTTCTACTCGCTTCTTATTTCCCCTCAGCAGAGCAGAGTTGATAGGAACTATAGTACAACAGATTCTTTGAAAGGCCATAAGTTCACCTCCCCTTTTGAGTGCATCCAGGTGCAGAACAGAGAAGTAAAGTAACACTGATAAGAAAATTCAAGGCACACCATTGTGTTCAAGTGATCATCACCTTCCAATCACCCAGTCAAAGGTCGGACACCAGGTGCTGGACACTAGGGAAGGTCATTAACGGTTCCCTTTGTAAAAACTTTCTAAAGGTGGGTGAATTGGTCAAACTCGCAGTGAAAACTAGTGCTTAAAGCTCTTTAGGCTCGTCACTGTTAAAATTTGGCTTTCTACCGAGTTAAATCGCCGCGACCGGTTGGAAGGTTAAAGTGAAGGATCGGGGCTGAAAAGACACCACGATGGCATGCGAAATGTAAAAGAAAGATGCCTTTGACCATTTTTGAGGGTGACTAGTTATCCAGAGTTTATAAATTTGGTGATGGGTAAAGGAGGGTTATTTTACGTTATTGTGTACGAGACCTTGTCGGGACCAAAGGAAAATGACGACTTATACGGAGTGACGACTTATCCGGGTGATGTCTTATTGAGGTTTTACTGTATTTGAAATTGCCATGGAAATAACATTAAGTGAAAAACAATTGCTGTCTGCAGTTAATTAATTACCTGTGCTGATCAAAAATTAAGTTTTCAAATAATATTGTTTTATCAGTATTGCTCAATAAACACCATGCGAAAGCAGTGATCAACAAAAGTTGACAGTTAGTGGTGAAAAAAGGTTTATACACAGCCAGGGATTATGTAGGTCATGTTTAAAAATATATATAAGTTAAGTTTAACAAAACTAAATAAATTTTGTTGTGCACCTGTCATATGCCGAGTTATCTATCCTAGTACATATATAAAGCAATATTCATCTAGACCTTATTCCACCTTGAGAATGGCAAGTTATCATGATTTAACCCTCATAGTGGTTGTCTCGACAAGGTATCTCGTTATTAGAAAACAGAGTTCAGATCCTGAGAGACGAGATACCTCATCATTTGAAAACACTGGCTAGATCTTGTAATCATAAAATAAATCAAAAATATCTTGGCAAGATAACTCGTCTTTTGCAAAATTGATCAGATCTTGATGGATGACTTATGCTGCCTAAATCATTTGGAAGGCTAATAGTCTGAGCTTATGAGGTGGATCATGCATTTTGGAGGTAGTGGAGTTTAGATATTCACATACTACCATTTCAAGGGTGCACCATCATTACAAGAATTCTGGCAAAAGCTCTAACTTATGAAATCAGTGTGGCCATCTAAAGACTGGGTAAAGTGTGACCAGTGTTAACTAGCAAGAATCATTTTCTTTTGAGTTACACTCTCTTATGTCCTGTGTTTGTTCTGGTAGGTTTGAAGAGGTTCAAACAGGACAAAGAGCCACTACACAAGTCTTGACAAACCGAAATATTTTTAGAGTGGTGCTCATCTGAGATTGTAATTTTACCTTTCCCACATTAGTCCCCATATCTCAGTGTTCATGAACACATATGGGATGTTTTGCAACACACTATCCTACACCTTAAAATGCAGCAAAATTGTGGATAGTTCTGCAGGAAGTATGAGGTTCCATGCTTACTGAATAGTCCTGGAAGCTCATTGAGTCTGTGCCGCATCGTATTTCTATAGTTCTATGCTCCTGTGCGAGGCCTACCAAGTATTAGACCAGTCTACCAATTTTTCTGGCACTTCACTGTATAATGGACCAAAAATGTAGTACCATCAACCTGTTTATCCAGCAAAAGTTGCTATTTTATTCCTTTGGTTAAAGCCCTCTTTTGTACCAATCAGGGTGTAAAAAAATCATGATTTTTTCAAAAAAATCAATTAATCGGATTTATTTGATTTAAATCAAAAATCGGATTTTTTTATTTAAATTTCTGTAGGGCCTATAAATTTGTTAAATAAAAAATTGAGTTTCTGACATGACATGTAAACTAATATTTAATTAGGTAAACAATCGGAATTTGTGATATGGTAAATTAATATTTATTTTACTAAATATCATTGTGTGTTACATGACAATGCATTTAAAAAATGAATTTTCAAAACAAGAGCAAAAGATAAGACATTTGTTTAACTTTAAAACACAAGTTGACATCCTCCATAGTTTTTCTTGAGTAAATTAACATAATCATGTTAACAAATTTATCAGTAAGTGTAAGTGAGACCTAAATTAGTCTGATTAAATAAATATTTGTTATGGGTCACTACTCTTAAAGTGAAAGGTAACTGTTTCAGGGTGCATTTTGCAAAATAAAAGATGTTCATTGTGTTTAAACTTTCATCCTTTCAAATAGAAAGCTCAGTTGAATTTTTTATTTAATAAATTATTAATCACATTAACTGTGTTATTTTGTATTTATGTCTCAATTAAAAAAAGTAGTTGAAAAATCACTATAGCTAAGCCATTGGTCAATCAATTAAAGGGGTAACAAGTAGTTTAGGACTACTTTATGGGGATTTTCTTTGGCTGTTTTGACATTTACGTAGATGTAGGCCTACTGCTTTATTGTTTGTAACATAAAACTATGCATGAACATAGTAAAAACTTTCAAATAGATGTCAACTTATTTTTTACTTTACTGTTTGGCAGAATCCCTGTTTCAACAGATTACTTAGTCCATAGACACCTCAGATTATTTGCAAGTGTCCAGTGCCAAACATTTTTTTAAAAAGCTCATCAGTACGAGGTGTAGCCATTAGTGCTGAAATCACCATGTGTGCAGAAACTTCAAAGCATTTGACAAATTCTGTGATTTTTCTAGAGTGTATTTACTTAGTTATAAAAATGTAAGATTAGTTGTGATTTAAATCAATGATTTTTTTTTTAAATCATTTGATTAAAATCATGATTTTAATCATTGATTTAAATCAAGTGATTTAAATCTCGACACCCTGGTACCAATGAGTTCATATTATTAAAAATTGACTTTGTATGACTGACTAATTAATTTTAACATAATCAAAATATAATTATATATGCTATTGAAAGTTTAAAGTCTCAAACTGCTGCTCAGATGATTAAAAAAATAATTTTGGTTCATGTTATGCATTTTAGTTTAAATGAATTTTTCTTTATTCCCAGAGAGCAAAAATGGTGCCTCAGAAGAAATCGACAAACCACCCACCAAAAAATCAGCCACTGCTTCTGTTGTAAAAAGTGCAAATTCAATGATATCTTGTCTGGGCGTTCTACCTGGTCTAGGTGCTTACTACTCTGATAGCAGTGACTCTGAAAATTCTTCCGATTCTGACATGGAGAAAGAAAATGAATTTGATCTTGTGGGCAGAAGGCATGTGCATGTAGTGCAAGCTGCACAAGAACGATAACAAAGAAAAGTGATGAATATTCTTTCAATGAGCTGATATCTTTGTATATTTTAGGCATTTCTTTTAATTTCTCTGAAATGTATTGTGCCTTGTCCATTTGATTTTTTAACAATCCCTTTTTTTGTTGAAAGTAAATATCAAATAAAAAGTCTTCAAATACTTGGATGTCTACCAACTGTAATGGAACTCTTACAATGAAACTGAATGTTTAGGTGTGTAAAAACCATTCTTTGGTTCTCCCTACATTTATATTAAGTTTTAATGAATTTGTCATTTTTTTCAAATACAATTTCATCGTGTGAATATTTGAATTTGACCGAATAAATTAATTAAACCCTAATTTTCTCTTCCCTTTATTACTGTAGTGACCTTACAAACAGCCTAACATGAGCGATAGCAATTTTCATATCGAAAAAAAATTATGCAGCTGATGATCAAAGTATAATTTAACTGTTCTGTTTGTGCAATATGGCATAAAAAAATGAAGAAGGGAACAAATAAATTCAATGTATTGGCTAATGTTACTTAGATCTAAAAATAGTGGAAATTGAATTGAATTGATTGAAATATTGCCAATATTATGTGCCTCGCTAGCATGATACAAGTCTGTTGTTGTTTCTCATGCCTACACTGGCAGACCAGAGGAGTGCCAGGCCCGTCGAAGACGGCAAGAGGCGAGGGGGTGCGCCTTCCATGTTATTGAGCCCCATTGGGAGGAAGTCCGACTTTGCTCGACATACATGACACATCCGTTTTACAGGAAGGCCCCTTTCATACATCCATTCACTCACACATATCGTAATTTAGATCCCAATCAGAGGCCGATAACCCCCTGATCAGGTACCCCCAGAGGTATTGATTTGGTATGGGGACATTGTGACCACGACCTACTTAACGTGCCCCAGTCACCATTAGTGAACACGACGGTCTTTAGCCAGGTCGAAGCGCCGATCTCGCAATCATCAGAATTGTAGGCTCCGCCGAGGACAGAACCCACAACCCTTCTGATGCGAGCCCGACGCTCTACTGACTGAGCTACCGCGGCTCATGATACAAGTCTTTTGTTGCTTATTTCACATGGCATAAATAAATTACACCGTTTATTAGCCAACGAAGCTTGATGCCTGCAAGAACCAGTTATGAATGGGCAATATACTGGGCCCGAGATCCAGCTGAGGTAGGAGATGATGTTTTCAGGTGAAGCCTTATCTGAATTGCATTGAGGGAAATGATTGCAAACCAATTTGATCAAAAGTCTAGATAAAGGAATCTGGTCTTTGCTGATAATTTTATTCGGGGAAAGCACTGGGCTAATTGTGAGCATACCAGACATGAGTCATATTTGAGTCCTCCAAACTCTATTCATACACACTTTAATTTTCATAACTATTTCGTCATTGGCAAGTCAGCCATAAGATGGTAATGAATCTACTTTTATTCCTAAGCCATAAAAGGTCAGTGGCTTCCTGCCATCTAAAAATTTGTTGTACGTCAGGGATTTTTGTTTGTTAAGGAGAACAGATCTATGTCTGGAAGACTGTATCTGAATAGTTGACATTGATATCTAAATAACAAGTCAAATAAGTACATTCCATGTCTTCCTGACGCGTCGGCTGCCCCGGACGCGGTAGCATTACCACAAAATGTAATCATTGCTCTATCCATAGAAGAGGGTTGCCAGAGCCTTAAAAAGGTTGGACTTCTACCTGTTGGTCCACGGAGGGTATTTTATTTCCCCTCTACCACCCAAAGGTAAAACCAATGGAGGCTTCCCCTATCCGCCACCTGGGGACGCGCCCTCTAGGGGTTACAGGCTCCCCCGAGGGAATGGCCCTATTTGAAGTGTTCTATCCAGGACAAGACAACAACATGTCTTCCTGAAGCCAACTTCAAACTACAATCTCATGGTCAACTATTGTGCAAACCAGTGATAATTCAACTCCAGTTTGTTGAGATTAGTGACGCAGATAGCCTGATAAATATGGACTCCAATATGGGACGAATTAAGAATTTCTATGTAGTCCTAAGAATTCTAGCTCAGCGCCCCAGTTCCTACTTGAAATAAATTTGTGAACCCTGTATCTTTTTACTCTTACGATTTCCTATGCAATTAGTTATCTGTACAATGTGTAACCCAAATACTCCGAATGTATTTTAAACGTTTAAAAGATATCGGGTGTGATATTATACCGGTGCATATTTGTAGTAGGCAGAATATTGATTGAAACAAAACTTGTGATTGTTGATATCTGAATCGGCCGTCCCTAATTCAGTGTTTGAAAATGATGTTGGCGTGCAGACCAATTGTTCGGATTAGCTTTTTAATTACAGGTAAGTATTAATTGCATAAAAACTTTACCAGGACATTTAAGAAAACATCGAATGTAAGAATAGAATCGGAACAATAATTCTGATGAGTAAATTCTAAAATAAAAAGTACGAGATTAAAATGAATGGTTGGATACGGCGAGAGAAGGCGATATTTGGTCCAGTCGACGAACACAAGACAGGGAAGGGTAGTTGAATCAATGTCACACTGATGCAAAGCAACCGGTGAGTAGTCCGAGGTTGAAACTAGGTCAGCCAAGACCCTCTTGTATACAGGTCTGGTGCACGTTACATCTGTCGTGAAATCGAATGTCTTTGTGTTGGCGTGTGGTGCCTCGTCATCTGATCAGGGTTCAAGATTACGCTACGTTGTCCGTGGATCCCGGACCGACGCCCTCACGTTGGGTTGGTTTGGAGAGTGGGGTGCCAGCTCAGGTGTTGCTTCGTCATCTGACCGTGGTTCAAAATTACGAGGTGTTGACCTCGGATCTTTCCCTTAAGGGACTGATCCCGGACCGTCGTCAATAGCCCGTTGTGTTGCTCTAGTACGACGTTAACTAAAAATTACCATTACTATGTTTGGCAAGGCTTCGCTGAACTATGTCAAGTGGTTATTAGTTATAGGAATACAACTAACGTCACCTGGAGTAACACAGCGGGCTACTTGACGACGCACCGGATAGGCTAGCTATTTTGATAAACGTTCCACTGGAAAACATAACGTGCTATTGGTGACAGCCGGGTGGGTAGTTTTTTAATTAACGTCGTAAGGAGCAGCGCAACTATCCTAGGGTAATACTATGTAAATTTGAGCTACGGCCAGATGACAAGGTCACTCTTCAAACTTCCATACTACATCAATGTGAGGGCATTTGAGGCCTACAATGTGCAGAATGCTATAGCAGTATGCAAAAATGCCGAATCCTATTTCAGTGGTAGGAGGTAGGTATTCAATTAAACTAAACTCACCCGGAATGGAAAAATATAGTGGGCTATTCTTAACGATTCGGAATCAAACCCGAAAGAAAAGATTCAAGGATAACTACGTTTTATTTTGAATGTTTGATGCGCATAGCTCTTGAAGCCTGTGAGATTGGTTTGCATTTAGAAAGGTCTGTCGGTTTCAAAGAAGACATTAACAAAATTACGACTGATCTGTAAGTGAAATTGAAAAAGGCGGAAAAAAAATAAACGCGTGAATTAGTGTCCACACATCGAAATAGAGGGCGCTACAAATAGATCCTTCAATGGTGTCTCTGTATACGTGCTGCTTACATCATATCATATAGATGCCACAGAATAAATATCTCTAAATTTTATTAAGATCTACCGAAATTTAGAAACCTTTCTTTTCTCTTAGCGTGGAATGGCAATAGCTTTTCAACAGACAATATTTAGCTGTTAAAGTGCTAAATATAGTGTGGTCTTCATCCGATCGAACTTTGCTTTTTAAATTGATAAACTATTTAAAAGTTTGGAGCAACCTTCATCACAAGTTTCAATATGGGTTCAGAAGAATTCCAAAAGCGGCTGTCATCGGAGTTGGATAAAATGAAAACAATCCAAAAGGATATGCAGAAAGCTATGGCTGCGAAGCAAACCTTGGATGGCCAACTTTCAGAAAATAATGTAGTGAAAGAAGAGTTGGAATTTCTTACGCCTGAAAATAAAGTTTACAAGATGACTGGACCAGTTCTTGTTGAGCAAGATATTGATGAAGCCAAACAAAATGTTGAGAAAAGAATTATGTTTATCTCTTCGGAAGTCAAACGCAACGAAGAGTTACTCAAGGATCTGGGCGGTAAACATGACCAACAACAAGAAATTTTGCAACGTCTGCAAAAGGAATTTGCCGAAGAACAGCAACTTAAAATAGCTAAGAAATAGAAAAATAAAAATGAGTTTGAGACATCTGTGAACATAATCGTAAATTTAACCTGATGAGTTCAGTTCAAAAAACGCTGTACAACTGAAGCAATTCAAGCATCATGTAACTATTTGGGATATGTAAACAAATACAATGCATCACTGCTGATAGGGTTGATATAAATCTTTTAAAAATTGCTTAACATGCTGAATAATGTTTCATATTTATTATTACAATCAAAAGGAGAATCAGTTTAAAATATTGAGATATTTTTCTTGACAAATTATCATTCAATGACTAGGTAATTGAATATTATGTATGTCTGAATTGCTTTGTCTCCTTTTAACTAACAACCTAAAATATCTTCGGTTCATTTTGTATTAAATTTACCAATAGATTTTTACATTTTGATTGTTTTTCCTTTATTTGAAATTATCAAAAAGTAATATTGTAACCATTGCTGGTTAGTTTAAAATTGTGTTATAAAAAATTTTGTTATATTGTATAATAAATCATTCATTTGTTGAAATTAAGGTTTCCTTTAATTTTGACTCATAAAGTATTGCTTGGATGTTGCATTCAAATCTTGTGCAGTTTGTCAAACTGAATTGCAGAAAAAAAATTTGTGTTAGAGTTCACTTCAGTGGAAGAAATTATTTTAGTTTTGATTAATTGCTATAACTAACTGGCTATTGCCAAATATCTTCATTTTCTGGATGTCATGTTTTTTATTTACAATTATTACTTGTTCTCTGGTAAACATATTTTCAATGAAACATGGAGTTTTGTTGACTGAATACCTAAACAAAAATTGTTTCTGGAACCTGTGATTATCAGAAATATTTAGTAGCTATAAATCAAATGCATAAAATAATGCAGCTTAATATATTAGAGTGCAAAATATTCTATTTGGGTTAGGTAGTTTGTTTAGATTTGTATTTAGTTTCAAAATAAAAACAAATTTATTTTCATATCTATAAAAAAAAAATTTATTTAAAAACTTATGGAAATATTTATTTGAAATGCACACAGATAATAGAGACCAGTATTCACCTTGTATTGTATATTGCATTTTTAAGCACTGAATGCAATTAAGCTTTACAAAATGCACATTTCCAAGTTAATCTTGAATTCTTGCTTTTTCTGAAGGTCAATATCACTAAAATATTTACTGTCTGTGCCTTAAACATTTAAAATAATCTTATAATTTCTTTCCTAATGTCTAAAATTAACTTAACAACCTGCATCTTCCTGCTAGAAAAGCATTTATCTTTTCAAGTTACCAAAACCACTTCAGTTGCCTGCTAATAGTAAAATTTATATGCAATGCTTTTGTTATTTCAGATCACAAGAATGGTGAATTAAATGATGAAAAGAAACGACTCAAAAATTTAATTTGAAGTTTTCAAATTGTTAACATTTGATGACGTCTTAAATAGCAAGGCCATTGACACAATTTGTTTCTTTCTGTGCCAGTAAAAATACATACTCTGTATATTTGACTATGTCTTGATTTAAAAGCAGATTCCCCAGATTAGACTCACTTAGTTTGAATTCATATGCACTCTGCTTAACCTGTTTGGTATATAACCTACAAATGAAGTTAAACAATATATTTCAAATAAAGTTCACTGTCGGATTAGCATATTAGAAATTCTTTTAACTATAAATTCTTCAAAATTCAGAAATCTGCATTTGAGCAAGTAAATTGTGCAACTAGCATTCAGTGGTCATCAAAAATGACATGTTAATATATTTCTCTTACTGTAGTATGCTTAGTATTGTTCTTAAAACTAAGTTTGATATGCTCTTAAAGCAGCATTGTTAATTAGTTAAGTTACTTTGAAAAAAATGTAATAAAAATTATATACATAAATGTAAGTGCTAAAATTGGTGCATAAATCAATATCAATCTATAAAAAGTGCAACTTTAAAATTCTAAAGGTATTTGGATGAACATATTAAATTCCAGGAAAGGCAGTGCTACATCTCTAAATCAAATATTTTGCAAACAGATACATTTTGAACCACTAATCTCTGGGAAAATTTTCGAGATACAGGTCTGAAAGTGACATCACAAATTAAATTATATTTTTATGAGCACCTATTTAAAAATTGCATATTTCCTAAAGTTTTTGAGATGATTCAGTTTTGTTTTTAAAAATATTGGAGTATATAAATGTTGGAGCAAATATTAATGCTAATTTAATTAGTAGCAAGGTATGAAAAAAAATTAAATCAAAAACGGTCATTTTAAATTGGATTTTAATTAATTCCTTGCCCATACAAGATTAAATTTGTTGGATACGAGACATGCAAATTAGTAGTTTCTAGACAGTTTTGATTTATTTCAACAGTAATATTTTGTATGTAATGGTAATTTAGTTAATGTCGTACTAGAGCAACACATTGGGCTATTGACGATGGTCCGGGATCAGTCCCTTAAGGGAAAGATCTCGTAATTTTGAACCACGGTCAGATGACGAAGCAACACCTGAGCTGGCACCCCAACTTTCGGCCACGACAGATTTAAGGTGCACCAGCCGCTTCTACACCATATGTTTACAAACATCCATGCCCGGATTCGAACCAGGAACCTTCCTAACACCTTAACCACTATACCGGTTGGTTGGCAATATTTTGTATATAGAACATTAATGTATATTATGAAATATAGCTGTAAATTTCAAAAAGATTAAAACATGATCTAGGAATCTGGTTACTCAACTCATGAAAACCATACCAAAATATTTAGTTTAATTTAAAAATTTTTTGTAAGATTTGCAACGGCTGTTACTTAATTAGCATATTCTGTGCTGTAACGTCTTGAGAATGGAAACGTCGTCTACTATATAAGATCATTCGCAGTGGTCTGGATTAATATATTTTTATTTACATAAAAGAATAACCTTAACGGATTTTGGTAGGTAGCGTATACAGGCCGGTAGAGTCTAGGTGATAGATCTTTACTGAATATGGTGAATTGTCCTTGACCTCGGGACTCGAATTGGACTATCCGGCTCGGGTGAGTCCCTTCTCCAGATTTTACTTGGGCGAGTAAATGTTTCTAGCTCGGGTGAGCTTCTCCAAACGTTCTTGCACACGTGTACGCAAGTCAGCAGCTCAGGCTTGGTCTTTCCTCACGTCTGATAGATGGAATCCCAGTTGAGGCAATTGGTTCGGTATTCACTACACGTCAGCACAGTAGCAGCTCAGTCTTGAGCTTTCCTCCCGTCTGATAGACGGAATCCCAGTCTTTGAGTCCACGAACAGCTGTAGCGACTTGGCACGTCTCCAGAGAACAAGGTATCGGAAACCGTGAACTGGTTTCACTTCAACCGGATCAGTTTTGATCCCTCGGGTCTGTTGACCTCTTCCTTCAAAAGTTTTTTCCCCGTCTTTCTCGACTCCGAAAGTTTCAGGGAGCTGTTAGACCCCCTTCTCGTTTCATTCGACACACTTGTCCTCTCGCTATTGGTTGGTTCAAAATCGGGCTGTCCATTGGAGGTTAATTTTCGCCGGTAGCACGAACAAAAAGTCTGCGGTCTCCTCTGATCACGTGGAAGCAGTGAAAATGAACTTCTGCGTCTGGTCGGCATCGCGACAAAGACACTTTGCTTCCTCTCTATTGAAACTAAATACCTCGACCCACCATCAGCTCGTTAACTCTCGAGGTCTGGGTTCATATGCAGGGCGACCTCTCGGTATTTAAGCTTTCAACTTTCTGCCAAGCGCTTGCTTTTGCCCTCGTCAGTGTTTTAGCCAATCCATTTAATATCAAACAAAAAAGGCTGCAATAAGGTTAGACCTGGGACCATTTAATAAAATTATGCTATTTCACAAGTGCTTTGGCTGTGGAAGCCCTGGAAACAAAAATCAATTTTTCCTTTCATATTTTTGAACAAGTTTGCATGTTTTTCTAAATTGATTCATTAAAGTTTGGAAGAATTTCTAGTCGATTCTTTCCACAAACATGAAATTCATTGAAGGACAAATAAAAACGAGCTGCATAGTTGTATGTTTAATGTATGATACGATTATATTATTCCATATTTGCCTTCTTTTGCAGACAGTAAGTGTATTTGTGATTATTATACGTCTACTTCAGCTAGTTTCCTGACTGATAGTCAGAATATTTCAAAGACGCTCTTTCGGCAAGATTGGTTGCCTAAGAAATGCTCTAGATTCTTTTGTACCAGTAGCTTTGTTGTATCCAGTCACTTCAGGCAAAAAAGATTGGCACTTGTAACTTAATTATTGCTTTTCATCATGTAAAATTACAGCTGTTGGAAGACAAAAATTTTAAATGCAAAATGTGTCAAACATTTACTGGATTTTAATTTCATATTCAGTTATCCCTAAGCTAAAAACAAAATGCTACAGAAGCCTGTAATTGGTAACCATTGTAACTCAAAGTGAAATAGCTTGTCATATTCCACGCTCTCCTATCAAAAGCATTTTATACTCATGCATATATTAGGAAAAGTAAAGCAAATCTTGTTAAAAAAGAAAGCAAATGTTATGCTTTACTGTTAAAATATATTTTTAAATGGTTTGAAATTCAATAAAATAAACCTGGAGTGCATTTTGTTGTTTAAAAATCTTAAAGCCCCAATCTTGAAAGCATTCTTATTAAGTATTTACCTTGAGTGAATTATTAACTTTTTATTCTGAGCTAGATTCATTTTTATGATAATTTTCTTTCCATTATTTTACTTTTATAAAGATATTGCAATGAAAGAAATCGCTTCTAATATTGAAAATAATTTTTCTGAAATTTTCGCAAGAGTCCTTGGCTATATTAAGAATCAATAAAAATAAGGTAGCATAAATGGTTTATTTACTGCAATAAACATTTGAAAAATAAAATATATCAACATTCTTTTTTTAATAAGATACATGTCCAACAAATCATAAAAAATTGAAAATTTAAGTGAAATTAGTTTCAAATTATTTCACTTTTTTCATTGTAAAATGTCTTATTTTAATCTAATTAGATTAACAGTGAGACTGCTTTCCCTTTGCAATCATTTCTTGGACGTATGCAATATTTTCTGGAGAAAGGCCTAGAGATTTGCTTTCTGAATTAAAAGATTCCATTGAATTCAATCCAACAACATAACCATTGAGTTTAGCAGCCACTTCAGAATCCACTAAATTATGTTGCTTGATGCCTAGGCTTTTAAATAGTTTTGTATGATGTGTCTGTAAGAAGTACTTCTGGTGATAGCTAGGAAAAAAATAGATTTTGATTTAAACAGAATCACTATAACAAATATATTTAAATTATAAAAAAAATACATAATATACAATATTAACATTTTATTACAAGCATTAAAAATAACAATGAATCAATCATTGTTCAGACTCCACATGAGGGCATGTTAGGATTACTAGCCCAGAAGATAGCGTCTCGGAAATTGGAAAAAAAATTTCTCATAATGTGCATCCTGTACAAATTTTTAAAAAACCTCAATATTTTCTTTGTATCTTTTGCAAAATAGTTTCATAAATGTGTAAAGAAAAATAATATATGGGTCATTCTCATGTCAATCTACACAAAAAAGGGATTTTCAACCCAATTTTGTAATCTTCTTTTAAAACTTGTTGATTTTGTTGCTCAGTCACATAAGAAATTCTGCTTAAGTTTTAGCTTCTCACATGCAATAGTTTATATTAATTGGAAATTTGATACGACTGTAGAATCATTAACTTGCCCACATATCTGGATTATTTTTTATTTCATTACATTAAATTGTCTCATTTTGTAGATAAATGTACAACTTTTTGTACATTTTAGCAACAGATTGTCCTTTCTAGTTTCAAGGCATGCCGACCAACCGGTCTAGTGGTTAAGGTGTTGGCCTCTGGATTGGAAGGTTCCTGGTTCGAATCCGGGGTCAGGGCATGGATGTAATTTTGCTGTCCTTAGTTAGGGGTAGTGATGGTCACCCATTGGGTGCCCCTTCACAAATGACCATCGCTTCCCTGCCTTGCAGTGGCCTATGATTAACAATCAAGTGCCCGCAGTAATTAAAAATAAATAAAAATTTTCAAGGCGTACAATTTCACCTTGAATTTAAAAAGCTTGTTTATAAAAAGTTAAAGGTGTGATATACATATATCTTTGCTTTCTAAAAGTTTCAAAGGGGGATGGGGTGTGGGCTCATAATAAGAAAAATATTTCAAGTAAATAGGATGTAATCAGCACATATTAGAAGCTGTATTGTTTGGCCAATTGTCCAATGAGGCTTATTATGCAGAAAAAATATCACCGTTCTAATGATGCTACATAACACATGAATGGCCTTTTTGACTTTGAGGTCACACTCGAATTACATCTTTTATTTTTTCTAAAATATATACATATGATAAAGGTACACCATAATTGCTTTCTGCAAGTTTCACATATGGGGTCGTATAGAAATATTTGAAGTAAATGGCAATAAATTTGGTAACTTTTAGTCAACATCATACTAGTGCAGGTAAGATAATTGTAATTAACGTACTATTGACAACGGTCTGGGATCAATCCCTTTAGGGAATATCTAATGAAGTAAATATAACCATGTAAAACAAAACTCATGGACATCTGTATATTTTGACCAATTGTTCAATAGCAATAAAACAGAGCCTTTGTAAAAAATGAAGATTTTCAGACATAATTTTCCAGGGCACACAAAGAAATCCATTAAAACCAAATACTGGTGTAATTTTTCTACATATTTTCTTATCTTTTTTTTTCTATATATTACATTTCATACTGCTACAATTTATATTACTTTGTAAATTTCTCTTAAGACTATTATGGTCTACAGGAATTTTAGAGGAATTTCAATTTTTAGAGGAATTCTAAACATTTCTGTAGGTTTTTTGCAATTAATATTGTAAACTACCCAACAAAAAGTACAAAGCATTAAACACATATTCTATTGTAAAAGGAATTTCCTCATTAATTTTTTTATAAAACTATTAATAATAAATTAATCTCTATTAAAAAAAATTACTGGTGCCACTGCAGGATTGAAAACTTGCTTGTTTCGCTCGATTCTCGAATGGTTTCCCCCGAGAAAGTATACATCAGAAAATGATGAAATTAACATGGTTAGTTAAAAATTTTACAGGGAGCAATATGGAGAATGTTTTTTTTTTCCGATGTGGTCGAGTGAGTTAAACATATGAAGATAAATCAACTTCAAGATCAGTTCCAGCTTCCTCAGTCATCCAAGTATCAGTTCCTGTTAATTTCTTTTTTTTTCTCTCTTTTAGGGAAGGAATAAGGCAACACGCCCATGTGGTGATTGGATTGATTTCCTTAAATAATTTCTTTTTTCCCTCTTTTACGGAAGGAATGTTAACGTTTAATTAACGTCGTACTAGAGCAACACAACGGGCAATTGATGACGGAAGGAATGAGACAACATGCCAGTGTCATGTTGGGTGGTGGGGAACCGATTCCTTAAATTCTTTATTTTTTTTCTTTCAGGGAAGCAATGAGGTGACATGCTAGTGTCATTTTGGGTGGTGGTGGAACTGATTCCTTAGAATTTGAACAAGCGCAGCAAGCAAGCCTTTATTTAGTGTTGGTTTGTGTAGCTACACATTCAAACCTGACCCTCGCCAAGACACTTGTGAAAGGAGTGTTGGTTTGCAAAGTGAACCAAATGGGATTACGTAGCAAACACCAGGGGTTGGCGAGCAGGGTACGGAACCCCCCCTAGAATACAAATAATGAGGCATTTCAACTATTTTTATCAACTCTAATTTATGGGTAATATTTGTTTAAAACATCTTCAAATAATTTAACTACTTATTGTTATATATCTGAATTTACCACTTGTTAAATGTTTTCTCAAATGCAATTAACAATACTTTTCACCAATTCAGTAGTTATATTTTTCTACACACAAAACTTTTTATTCTAGTATTATTGATTGATAATTTAATGTTGAACATTCAACTATTCTTTACATCTTATTCTATTTCAATGTAATTTTTAAAGTTTCTTACAATTTCATTAAAATGCTATTGTACATTCATTGCTGAAGATCCTTCAATACCACATTCAAGGATCTTCAGCAATTACTTTTCTTATTTCTCTCTTTTCTTCCTGCAAGTTTAACTACTTCCCAATTTTTACTGAAATTAATGCTTGTCCATCAAATGAATTTTCATGTGGAAGATTATAAATAAATCTTCAAAGTTTGACCCATTCAATCTATTTTCACAAAAGATTCAACCATTGTTGAATGCTAATTTAATATGTGCCCTTCAACTAACTTTTCAACTTAACTAACTTTCTAACTAACTACATTAAACTGTTCTGTAATATTTATTTAACATCAGATGTTCATGTACAAGTTATTTTCAAGTCTTTTCTATAAATGTCCAATTTTGAAAAACTTTTTTATTCCACATAGAAGATTTGACTATCCTTCAAAGAGTGTGTTTATTTAACACTTAAATATCAACTAATTCTCTATGTTTTGATATTTCATGTCAAAATGCTTGACCTTAAAATATAAATGGTCATTCAGTGTAATGCAACATTTCATTTGAAAGGCTATATTTCTATCTACGTAATACGCTCAACGAGTCCAATTGGACAATTACACTAAACAGTACAGGGCCTTAAGGGAACTTATGACTTTCTTCTGCTTATCTTGAATATTTTCATTTAGTAGGAACCCATGCATGTCCCACCCTGAAACTTTCAGAAAACAAATATAAGTAACACTTGGAACATTTTTTTGAAAAAAATTAAAAAACACTGTTTTGTAATTAAAGGTAAAATTTAATGACCTTAAAACTAGATCACTTAGAATGTCAGGTGATATATAATTAGAAAGGTACATTTATCACAAAACATGTCTTAATTTACTCCAATCAAATGATTCTGTGAAAAATCGTCTAATTTTTCAAATTACTGTAAATAAAAAAAACTAGTGACTAATCTAAAATGTTACAGAATTTCTTATATGTAGTTAGACAAAAATTATTTAAGTTTAAAAAAAAATTGGAGGGAAATTGTGGTCTGTGCGGTTTGACATGGAATGTTTTTAAGCACTTGTGCAAGATAAAAACCAAGTATCAGGTTGTTGCAAATGAAATGGCCATTGAATGACGTCAGATTTCTACTGTTTGTGTAAGAAAGCACCGAGGTTTATACAAATTGTTTACGTCAAGTGACAACGTCACACATGGGTGTTGGGTTTGTGGTATTTGTTTAATTCAATGAGCATTAAACATTGAATACTAGAGACACCAAGTCAATCGTAGAACTCTGTCATTAAGGTTGCTATTCCTTTACGATTTCAGATTGTAAAATTCTGCAGCAGCTACAGTAAGAAACATCAACAAAGCATTTGGTGGAGAAACAATTAATGAGAGATCTACTCTTTGTATGTTTGCATAATTTTGCTCCGGAGATTTTAGGCGTCGAAATGGTGATTGATGAAAATAAAGCACTGCATTTGGAAGTGTTACAGAAGGGATCTGCAAGGTTATCTAGAACAGTAATTTGTCAATTAGAAAATTGTACCCTAATCAATGATATGTTTGCCCTTTGTTACAATTTCCTGCTTCAAATATTTATAGCAATAAAATTTTTCTCACATTCATATATATATATTTCACAAAACTATTTTCAAGGTTACGAGTCCCACAAATAGCATTTACTGAGTGTCAAATATTTAAGAATGCTGTGCATATAAAATTGAAGGCAATCAAACATCAAATAGAAGATAATAACTTAAAATGCCGAGTACCTTTCAATTAAATATTAATTTAACATTGAGTGTGCGATAACCCTAAAATTTAAAATCCATTAGAATTATATGTTGAGCTTTAACATAAATAAAATTACTCTATTTCTGAAAATGAAACACCTCCATATGTTTTTCATGCTTGGTATTACTTTAAATACTAGTCTAAAAAAATGTAAAAGCATGGTTTAATGAAAAAATTGAATTTATAATTGAAGT
This sequence comes from Metellina segmentata, assembly GCA_947359465.1. Classification (NCBI taxonomy): domain Eukaryota; kingdom Metazoa; phylum Arthropoda; class Arachnida; order Araneae; family Tetragnathidae; genus Metellina; species Metellina segmentata. The sequence goes on along the minus strand of OX375878.1, from coordinate 16,707,602 downwards.
ATTCTTACTCTTCAGCATTGAAGAATTTATTAAAGGGCTCAACGTCAGTCACAACTGGTCTCCCCATCTTACTTTCTATTTCTTTTTTGCTAGCATCAATCAATGATTTTTCTTCATCATCCCTATAGAAAATAGCTGAACGATACTGTCGTTTATGCAATTCTGTAGGATTGTGATTTTTCCAAAACAGCGCCAGAAGGTTCTTATATGTTGTTATCTCAGGGTCATAATCAACATCCACAGCCTCTGTATGATCACCCCTAAGAAAAACATTTGATTTTTTAACAGTCATTGACAACATTTAATAAATAAAAAATCAAATAATATTTCCAAAATAATAAAATAATTTCAAATCCATAATATAGTAAATTATGAAATTTAACCAGACACAAATACATGCTGTTGCAATCATTTTTTGATCATGACTTAAATTTTCAGTACTGAATGTAAAAAGCTATCAAAATCGATATTCATTTTCTTTCAAAGCAATTTTTAAAATTGCCTTGAGATACCATCATTTAAAAATACTTTTTAATACAGCTATAAGTTGTGAGCTTAGGTAAATGGCTGCTTGTCTAATGGAAGTGATGCTATTTGTGTATAGTTAGGCCCCACATCCATGGGTAATATATTCCGAGATCAATTGCATTAACAAGAAATCAGAAAACACTAATATTTATTTATGTATTATTATTACTTTTTTGTTACATCCAAAGTCACTCTTTTGAGTTTAGGGTGAAGAAACCATCTCCAAATGGGGAAGGTCAAAACACATTAGAACCAAGCAAGTAAAAATGTGTCCATCAGTCATGTTTGCACTATTCCAGTGAACAAATGGGAGTATCAAGTCCTATTCAATATACTGATATTTTTGATTAGCAGATTGACACCAGAATAGATGTACATGTTATTCAAATAATACAAAAAAGGAATGTACAAAAACAATACTCAAAAACTGTCCACCATAGGCGCTTTTACAGCACAGCATGGAACAAAACGGTAAAAAATGAACCTTTAAAAAATTAGATTAATAATCAAAATTAATAACATCTTGCATCAGCGACCCTCAAAGGCAAGGAAACCAAAATGTGGATGACCTTAACATCTTCTGTCGGGGGAAAAGACATGCAATAAATCAAACAATTCCAGATTATCTATAGTACAAATGTATATACTATTGCAATAATAGGGAAGGGCTAATGAAATAAAGGAAAATATATTTTTACACAAAGAAAATTATCTATCTCCTTATATTTAGTCATAAAAAAATTAAAGTAGATTTATTCATTAAGGTTTTTAAAATATTTTTAGTACCTGTAACGAGGGACAGATTTATTATGTAAACAGATAGTATTTGATGTATCTACTAATAAGACAGATGGAAATATATATATCTTTTATAATTAATATTTCCTAACAATTCCTGCTTGCAAAATCAAATAAAACTTTTATCATACAAAAAAAAAAAATCAAATAGAAGCTAGTGAGTGGAGAATTGCTGAAAATAATTTCATTTATCAAGAGGACCTGTACAAATAAATAAGTAGATTTTTCTTGTTCCAGCGTTATTTTTACGGCCAAAAGATCTGAAAGCATGGACAGAAGTGTGTTTATTCTATTTAAATTTGGATAGCGTTTTAATTTGCCAACTTTAAAAACCTGAATGAGAAATGAAAGTGTCGAAATGGCATTATTACGTTATTTGAATATTCTTAATCCGTCATAGCAGAATTTAACAGATATTTACAAATTTTGTATTCAATAATCGCCACTGCACCTGTATTCTTTTCAATGTTACAGTCAAAAGCGATTGCTTTGAAGAAAGGAGAAAAACCTTGAATGGGTAAAAACGGATATAATTTTAATTTCAATGTAATCAACATTTCCTAATTTTTGTATTACTTTTTTATAGTAGCTTTAAAATGTGTTAGCAAAATGTTAATATTCTACAACAGCACTAAAACGTCGTAGAAATGCAATTTTTTAAAACATCCTTGAACAGTCAAAGCTCACAAATGAAAGGAGTTCAAAGTCCAAGATAACAATTTACACTCAATTCTTATACTCACATATTTCGGTAAGTCGGATTATTCAGTGTCCCTCCCGTATAACCAACACGAGTTTTGTGAACTCCTTTCTGACATCCAAATATAGCATCAGAATGCCAAAAGCAACCCAAAGCAAATGTTGCTGTCTTCATATTTAAATTTGTATTGGTCACAGTCTTCACCGCAGATTTTGCATTCAGAGATTGACCCATACAATGTTTTGCTTATGAAGGTAAATAGTATTAAAAAAATGACGCAATACGAAGTAGAAGTAAAAGTCACTGTTCGCTATGAAAATATTGTAGCCACAGAGTAAATAGGTAGGTATTTTAATTAACGTCGAACTCAAGCGACAGAGGGAGCTATTGACGATAGTCTGGGATGAATCAACACTTCCAAGGACAATACCATGTAATTTTAGAAGCGGCTCAATCCCATGATAGTACTTTATTAGATTTAGAATATGCGCGTTGTTTCGTAGAATTACAAATACGATACATACACTAGCGCCTCAGCGTACCTCAGCGTACAGCGTAAGTGTCCTACAAGTTGACTCTGATTGGCTCCTCATATATATATGTTGTATGGTTGTTGTTAGTAGTATTTCTCGCCAACTTATACTAAGGGTACTTATACTTTTAAAGAGCTTTTATTCCGTAAAGCAACATTGGCCTAATGGCTAAAGTCACCTACCTTCAGATTGGCTCTTTGCGGCGGAGGATGACTTTACGAGTTCAAATCCAGCAGGCGGACAAAATTTTAGATCCTCGAAATTATTTTTAAAAAATTCCAATTTAATTCCTTTTGAGTCAAAATTAGTTTTCCTAATTTTTAATACCCTTTTTATATTTTTCCAAGCTTCCGTTGATTTTACATAAATAATCTAAGAACCACTCCTGAACTCACTACCAGCTGATATTTTTCCGCCCCTCTGCCGTCCCCTTTGCTTTAGGATGATTGTGTCGTACCCACCCTTGGCTTAGGACCATTCTGATGTAACAAAAAGCATACATAAAACACTAACTTATATAATAAAAGGATACAATTTTCGTCTCCCACCTCTACCCACCCATAGCCATGGATCTGAAAAGAAAAGAAGAAAGCAGAAAGGGAGATAAATTGCCAAAAGAAAAATTCTCATGACATACGTAGCTAGGTCATGTGATCCGATTAGCCAATCAAGTTGGACTTGCGTAAAGTACTATCATGGGTAATTGGTAATTTTTAGTTAACATCGTACTAGAGCAACACAACGGGCTATCGACGACGACTATCATGGGATTGAGGCGCCTGTGTAATTTTGAACCATGATCACATGACAAATGGAAGTGGGTAAGAGCTCAGGTTTGGCCTCGTCATCTGACCTTGGTTCAAAATTACATGTTATTGTAAAAGGATATTTCCCGTTGGGATTGATGCCAGACAGTCGTCAGTAGCCCGTTTTGTTGTTTCAGTATGACGTCAATTAAAATACCTACCAACCTCCACACTTCCATACCACGTACGGTTTTCGTAAAATCTGTAAAAGAATTGACAAGCATCGAGTTTCAACTTAGCCTGCTTGGCGAAGAAACAACTTAGGCCCGGTGCACAAATCTGTTTTTTCAACGTGCGACGTCGCTGCTGCAACGCAAGTGCTGTCTGAGATACATTAGATCCAATGGAGTAGTACACACATGCCTCCGGCGCCGCTGCGGTGACGCACGTCCAATTTGCGTGCAATTTATACCGTAGTTCCCCACGGCGCCGCAGATCGCCGAACACACTTCTACGGTCTGAAGTACCTTGTTTTCATAAATAAATGGAATATAAATAATAATTAGTAAACGGTTGTATCCAGTAACGTCTATTTTGTTTCAAAATATACTTTTTTACACCAAGTAAACGAAATAAACACGTTTTCTTCGATAGAATATTTATCGCAAATAGCGCGAAATGAGTACTTGCGTCACTTCACGATTATGTGTGCATAGTTGGGCTTCGGTGCCGCAGCGGTGCCGTACGTTGAAAAACCGGATGTGTGCATTGGGCCTTAACCCTCCAAGTGGTTTCGACGAGAAAACTCGTTAAAAAAATTCTTCTTCAAGATCTGGCCAATTTTCCTAATGATTAGATATATCGTTTTCAAGACACTGTCGATTTTTTTATGATCACAAAATCAACCTCTGGTCAGTTTTGCTAACGACCAGATACCTCATCGAAACGACCACTAAGATGATTATTTAACAGTATATTAAAAGTGATATCGTCGCACTGCGTCTAGCTAACGTCTTTGTTCGTTCTAGTGTCAGTGAATTGTGGGATCTGGAAGTTATTAGAGCATTACAGATCCATTCAAAAATTCATTTGTGTTGCTCCAGTGTGACGCTAATAAATTATCAACCAACGGTTCAAAATTCGAACAGAAACTTGCTTATTGTGATGAGATAGAACAATTTAAGGATAAATTAAATGCTATTGCAAACGTGCACCGAAATATAATTATTTTACTGATTACTTTGAATTATTTAATGAGTTGAAGATACTTATTTAAACCCATAAACACTAAAACCTCTCGTCGTGAATAAATCCTCTCTGCTTGTATATTATATTGATTAAGTACGTCGTTACCGAATTCAAAGTAAAATTATTTAATTATAAATACATATTTCCCCTCAATTTTTCTTCATGATGGGGCCCGTTAGGTAGTGCGATTCCTAGGGCCGTTCCTGTTGGTGAACTAGAATATTATGAGAACCAGAATTCTGGGTGTGATAATAGTATCTAGAATACACACTCGCTCAAACTTATTTTGAATTAAAAATGGTCGTTCTTGTTTTGAATTAAATCAGATAGAAATGTCAGATGTTGATAGCTTGCCTTCATCAAACAAGGTAATTATTTAAATTGTGAATATATATATAAAACATAGAACATACAACGCTATAGTAATTAACATAGCAACTCTCGTACACATACATCATTGTCAAATTGTACATACTATTTCGATTCTACTAGATTGAAAATCTACGAATTTTCTCACTCCCGTCGTTAAGGGCTGTTAATTTCAAAATTTATCAACCAAACCATTTCGTGTCCAATTTTTAATGTCCAGAGTCTGAAAGGGTGCGAAACATCTATTAATAAGGTTTTTTTTATATATTCTGATTATATCAAGAATTGATATAAAATTATCTTTTCGAAAAATGTATTCAATGTGAGAACATTGCAAAACTGCACTGCCAAGTACTTCTGTTGTTTTTCCAAGCTTCAGCTTACTTTTAAATCGTTCAAACCATTCAGAGCAGCACAGGGCTATCAACTCATCCCTCCTGTCTTATACTGCAAGAAAATTCGAAGGCAGATCTTTCAACTGACGGATTATTAAATTTGAAGTTTACAAAAGTAATTATAACATTTGGTTATCTGAAGAAAATACTGGTTACCGTGAACTCGCAAGAAAAACTAAAAAGTTCTTAATTGTGTTTCCCGTATCTCTACTATTATAAAAGAAAGTGTTTGGGTGTCTGTCTATCTGTGGGAGAGTGTCCAGACGAATCTATAGCACTTACAACCATGAAATTTGGCACACAGGTAGTCCTAAAAGTGACTGAATTCACTTCGAAGCCCGAATTTTAAAATTCAATCTAAAACATTTTAAAATTTATTTATTAGTTTTTTTTCCCAGTTTGGTATTTTTTTCCATGCGCGTTTCTTTAAAAACATTTCTGCCGCGGTGCATGACAGACTTTCTTGCTTTTTTTCTACTGGAGAAAATTGGACGTGCACAAAGTTTCGACTCTTCCTATTCTCCTTTGATTTCATTGGTTCTTTTATTTTTTCCCTTTCATTTTCTTAACGGATTGTAAATTGGAAGAAATACCGTTTCCGTTGTTTGTCGGAATCAGTACGTTGCAACGTTAAGACTTTTTAAAAGCATAACTTCCTTGCTTTTTTCTTTAGCTTTAATACTTTTGGAAAGTATAGCGATATTTAATTTTTAGCTTTAAGACTTCTTGAAAGCATTGTGTTAGATGTAATACTTTTTAAAATTCTAACGATATTTAATTTTTATCATTTATGCAACTTTTTGTTTATAACTTTAATTTGGTACATTTAATTTTTATCATTTTTATTTTAATTTACGTTGTTTGTCGTAATCAGTGAGGTTGAGTTTTAAAATCATAACTTTGTCATGGGCAACGCCGTGCGGGTATTGCTAGTCGATACTAAAACTTCACTCATCCATGTCACGTAATTGAAATCGAAGTTAAGAAAGAGACTTGAAGTTGCGACTTTTTTATGTATGGATTTTTTTTAATATTGAAATTATCGAACATTAAGTCAAAACTTCTGAGTTCTAATTGCTAAAAAGTAGCCCCTAATTTATTGTTCATATTAAGATTAAAATATTCTATATTTTGATCTCAGTAATATAGTTTTCCAAGTGAGTGTGCCCTTATGATTTTAATACATTTTACTTAATGTAGGAGTTTGTATATTTACTGCTCATTTCATAACTCTAGTTTTTCTCTTTGCTTCAGAACTTTAAGCTGTCGACACTAATCTTTAATATGAAGTTTTATAATCTATTTAACATGGATCTAAATACAATATTTTACTCCCAATATTGAATTAAGAAATGAGGATCATTATTGTCTTATGCATGTCTATATATGCCCTACTTTATCTTATAATCTAAGGAGTTACTTACTTACTTTATTCTTATAATCTAACAGTTTTAGGCTGTAGTCAGTGGTGCACCTACGGATGTGACTGATGGGCTTCAGTCCACCAAAGTAACATAAGTTAAATTTTCATCAACTTGAAAACTTCAACTGGATGAACTTCAGACTGCTGAAATCTTCTTGCATCCATCTTTGCTTACTTTCATGTCAAAGTAAAATAAAAAATTCACAATTCAATGAAAGAAATAGTTTAAACATTGTAAAAAAAATAATAACTCTACACGTCACATTTCCCCCTGTCTTTTCCCCCGATAGCCCAGTAGTAGAGTCGCGTGTTAGCAACGGGAGGGTTACAAGTTCGAAACCCGATCTGATCAAAGGCCGCTGTGTGTGTTGGAGTTAGTGCACGCTTAATCTGTCTTGGCCTCAATCTCGTCATCTAACTGCGGTTCAAAATTACGAGTAGTTTTCCTCGGATCTTTTCTTTCGGGATTGATCTTGTACCGTCGCCGATAGCCAGTTGTGCAGTCCTTTAGTCCATTCAGAGAAAGAAGGGGAGAACGTTAGACTACTCATCCGCTACTTATGAAAGTAAGGTTCCGAGAATGGAATCAATGGGGTTCATGAAAGATTTGACTAATTGAGCAATTTCACGAATGAAAAGAATATACGAACTTTTCGAAAGTGCATCTGCCTCATGATCTGGAAATCAGTTAACTGCCTTTGATACTGCATATGCAAAAAATTATGTAAATGTGTATTAAATAATATGTATTATGTATATTAAAATTATGTGAAATTGAACAATAAAATTTATTTACAATACAAGGGGCCTCCGCCACCTGCTCGCTTACGCTCGCCAACCCCCGGGGATTGCTACGCTATCCCATTTGGTTTGCTACGCTATCCCATTTGGTTTGCTACGCTATCCCATTTGGTTTGCTACGTTATCCCATTTGGTTTGCTTCGCAAACCAACATTACTTTCGCAGAGTGCATCTCCTGGACAGCGAAACTATCTGGATAATTCGTATAACCCTGATTTGACTTTCCGATCCATGACGTCACAATGAGGGCTTCGCCCTCTGCTCGCTTGCGCTCGCCAACCCCAGGGGATTGCTACGTAATCCCGTTTGGTTTGCGAAGCAAACCAATACTTTCGCAAGTGATTTCACTCTTTATTACTTTAACACAATGCACCCTGAACTAATAGCCGCATCAGTAAAAAACCTTCTGTATCTTGTTCCTTGTACAATTTTAAGTAAACCGTGTTAATCTCCTAACTTTACGAACTGTACTTCGTACTTTCTCCGTAAACCGTCTGAGAACAAAGTGAAAAAAGCGAGCCTTTTTCCTCGCCATATAAAAAGAAATCGTTTTTATGGCAATTGTTGCTACGATAAATTTGATAACTGGCAAACCCGATAGTTAAAAATACAACCCACAACTGCTTGCGGAACGTGCTATGCGAACTTTTTTTTTTATTTCCAATGGCAAGGCAGTACAATTGCGAAGACAGATACAATACAATACAAAGTACAGAGTTGACCGAGGCCATTTTAGCCTTATACAAGGCAAGAAGTCAGGGTCACTTGTGAAGGGGTACCCAGTGGGTGGACCGTCATTGTTCCTAACAAAGGACAGCACAATTTACATCCATGCCCTAACCCCGGATTCGAACCAGGAACCTTCCGATCCATAGGCCAACACCTTGACCACTAGACCGGTTGGTCGGCCGCTATGCGAACTAAAAAATACGAAATTTGTGTGATCAACTTTTGATTGCATCGAATTTATTTATGAACAAATTTTAAAAATAATTGTATTGTAAGAAAGAGTACATTCTGAGTGTTGGAGCCTCACGTCGCAACTTCGAGCGAGAACGCGCCAATTGTGGCGCTATGTGGGAGTTGTGTGAATTTTGTATTTTGTTCCATTTTCAGAAAAAGATTGTTTCTCGAGGGTGAAGGTGGTCTGGTCCATTTCTCCCCTTATACGCGCTCTTGCGCTCATGCATTTATATTTGATGGTATTGTCCATCTCTTGTCTTCAGAGCTATGGTGCTCAAATACTTCAATTTGTAAATATGTACATATATCAAGTAATTAACGATATAAAACTACAGTCCACTTTTATCGAACTATTTCATATCTTGAATCGCCAAGACACTGAGGTATACTGCGATATTTTCAAAATTAAAAGCTAATAGTAATACGATATAGATATGACAGTTTTAGTTTTGTATCGGAAATTACGATCTGAAAGTTCCGAAAATTGTAGGGCTAACTTTTAATTGCATCGACTTTATTTACTAACCAATTTAAAAAATAATTGTACCATAAGAAAGAGTGTAATGTAATGCATTCAGTGATGTTCTCAAATTTACACTGCTGGCCACCGTAAATGCAACACCCTGAAGGAAGCATGCAAATAATATGAAATTTACAACATGGATTAGCGGAGGTGACATATGCAAATGATTAGAATTTCAGCGCAGACACACATCACGCGCGCCTGTGGCGCCACTTCAAAGCGCTATTCAAGGCTTGGAGATTTCGACGATTTCAAGTACAACAATTGTGTTTTTCTTGTGGTTAAAAAAAAAAAAAAAAAAACGATCAATTATGCCTCGTAGAAAACAGCGATCATCTTTTGATCAAGTATCCGAGTTCGACAGAGGAAGGATAGTGGCCTACCGAGATTGGAGATTGTGGATTATCTTTCAGGGAAATCGGTAGTCGTGTTGGACGAAACCAAACAACTGTAATGCGGATATGTGATCGTTGGATGCAGGAGGGTACGACGGACCGACGTGTTCGATCGCATCCACCTCACTGCACCACTTCACGTAGACGTGATGTCAGGCATACTGTGCGTATGGCAGTGACGGATCGCTCAGCCACGTCACGAACCATAGCACAGCACATTCAGTCTGTAACGCATCATCCAATGTCTGCGCGTACCATTCGACGCCGTTTACAGCAGAGTGGTCTGTCCGCAAGACGTCCATTGCTTCGTCTACCCTGGACGCAGAACCACAGACATCTCCGCCACCAATGGTGCGATGAAAGAAGGATGTGGACGGCAGAATTTAATGAAATTGTCTTAACTGACGAGTCACGCTTCTGTCTGCAACACCACGATGGTCGGATTCGAGTCTGGAGACACCGTGGAGAGAGGATACTGAACAGCTCCGTTATGCACCGCCACACTGGTCCTGCACCGGGTATTATGGTATGGGGTGGTATTGGATACCACTCTCGCACTCCTCTAGTACGCATTGTCGGTACTTTAAACAGCCAGCGCTACATCTCCGAGGTGTTGGAGCCAATTGTCCTTCCTTACCTTTTGGGCTTGCCCACAGCCATATTTCAACAGAATAATGCGCGACCACACGTGGCACGCATTGTCCAAGGGTTCTTCGTCAATCGCCAGATTGAATTGCTTCCCTGGCCAGCTCGCTCTCCGGATCTTTCGCCGATAGAAAACATGTGGTCCATGGTTGCTCAATGATTGACCCAGATTACATCCCCAGCTGCCACACCAAATCAACTTTGGCAAAGTGTGGAAGCTGCTTGGTCTGCTGTACCCCAAGAACACATAAAAAGTCTCTTTGAATCAATGCCGAGGCGTGTGTTTCTGTTTTTGTAGTCAGCATGTCAGGCATCATGGAGAAATTCAAACCCAGATATTCATATATTAATAACTTTGTAGCTCCCACTGATCACCTATCACTCATTTTTCAATTATTTGATCAAATCACAAAATATGTTGTGATGTAGTCTCCCCAAACCGCCCAAACGGTAGCGTGTCAACAGAATAACGGTCTCGTTCGTGATCCCCTACAAGGAGCAATCCCCTTTCTTTTCCAGAGCGGAACATTCAAATTCAAGTCTTCAGCAATTGAAACTGCTGGATAGAAGGTGCATCAACATTGATCTTTTATCAAATATTGGATGAGGAGGCTAAATTTGATAAAAGAAACTTTGACGAAGCGCGTATTTTATCAAAGTTGACCATTGCACTATCATATTTCGTTGTCAAACTTATTTTATAAAAGATCTTTGTCAAAGAACTTTTATAGTGTAATAGCGGCCTAATGAAAAAAATTCAATTATCGGAACAACTATTTCTGCATTTGTACTTAAAATTGCTAGAATACCCCTTTCCTTTCTAAAATGGCGATCTCAAAACCAATAACCTTGCAATGGATTTTTCCCATGTCGGAATGTTTGAAAACAAAACAAGCGACTCGTTTACCAATGACGACAGTGAACATAGTTTTCCCTCGAACAGAGCGCTCACTGCAACATTTTACTAATTACTTTCATCTCTAATTACTTTCCGTTAAAGCTTATTACTTTGCTAAAACTAATTACTTTGCTAAAACTAATTACTTTGCTAAAAATAATTACTTTGCTAAAACTAATTACTTTACTAAAGCAAATTACTTTGCTAAAACTAATTACTTTGCTAAAACTAATTACTTTGCTAAAACTAATTACTTTCCGTTAAAGCTTATTACTTTGTTAAAGCTAATTACTTTCCGTTGAAATATTTTTTTTCTGTTAAAGCTTGTTGCATTTGGTTTTGATTTCGCTGACATCGTCATTCCTTTATTTTGTTTGTCGGAATCAGTGATGTTAAGCGACTTTTTCAAAGCATAGTAGGGATGTAATCAAACTTGTGAATTTTTATCATTTATGCAATTTTGTTTATTACTGTTTAATTTTGTTTTTATTTCGTTGACATTGTCATTCATTTACGTTGTTTGTCGGAATCAGTGAGGTTTAGCGTTGACACTTTTTAAAAGTATAACTTACTTTTGAATTTGCATCATTTCTGCAATTTTATGGATCAATGAGGTGCAAGGACCGAGGCGACATGCTTGTGTCATGTCGGATAGAGGTGGGACTCATTCTTAAAATTATTGTTTTTCTTTTTAATGTTTTCAGTATCAGTAAGAACATGACAAGAATACTGTCACGGGTACTGCTAGTTTTGAATAGGAGCGACATGTTGCAATTACATTTGATCGGAATGCCACAAGTTCCGAAAGAGGTTGCCTAAACACCCTACTACTCTCTTTATTTAGGTGAACAGAAAAACTATCGTAAAATCTATATTAAATTGCATCTTGTAAATCATACAAAATCTTACGATTACTTTCAGTTGTTACGATATGGAATACCCAATAATTAATAAACACCCTTAAAAATTAAATCTGTACAAGTTTTGTAATATTTTAAAAAAACAAAATTATAGAAACAATCACGCAATAAAACTTCATTCACATATTTTTCATTACAGACTTCGAACGATGAGAAAATAGACAACAAAGATCTCTTATGGTTGAATTTTCTGTTCTAAAGCCGCTATTACACTATAAAAGTTCTTTGACAAAGATCTTTTATAAAATAAGTTTGACGACGAAATATGATAGTGTAATGGCCAACTTTTATAAAAGACGCGCTTCGTCAAAGTTTCTTTTATCAAAGTTAGCCTCCTCATCCAATATTTGATAAAAGATTTATGTTTATGCAGTTTCAACATCTGAAGACTACATACATACTTTGGGATATGTGTGATCAAATCTCTCTATATTAAAAACAAAGTTACCGCCGCCACCGTCGCAGGATTGAAAACTGGCGAGCAGGGGAAGGGGAGCCCCCTAGTAATTAAAAAAAAACCGGACAGGGCTGTAACGAGACAGGGCCGCTATGTTGATGGCGTAGAATGTGTCAGTGAGGTCATATAAAGAATTGAGAGTGAAAGAAATTAGTACTACAAGACTTTTTTAGTTTCACACATCAAAAATGTTCACCGCTGCGCACATATATCACAATAGGTGCACTCGCTGTTGATGTTGAAGGTCATTGCTCATTATCGACCTCTATGGGTTGAATTAGTTGTATTTTCAGAATTTGTGTTCTTATTCAGAACTATTCTAGATCAATCGGTATCGCGCATTCCGATTTATTTGTATGTGTGAATTTTGGATTGATAATTGTTTATTTTCCCGTAAGTTGTTTCTCAGTTGAAATTCTGGTCTCTTCTGCATTTTATAAGCAGATCAGGTTGTTAAATTATTATGTTTTGTGTTTGTAATAAATTGATTTCTATTTTAAATACAATGGATTTATTAAGTCTGCAATACACGAACACGAATCGAACTCATTCGATTATAAAACGTTTATGTCATCAGATATGCTATTTGAGTCGAACTGAGTTGTGGAGGTGCTTGGCGCACTCGTGTCTGGCATTTGTTCACCTTGAAGGTGCGAGGTCTATAATTTCAAGAACTCCGAGTCGGTTGACACTGACCATTGGATGTCCGGATCATCTTGGATTCCCATCTCACGATCTTTCTTCCTATTGACGTGTTCTATAATTCTTATGGTGTTAATTATGCATATATTTGGGCATTTTGAAAATTTTGCTTTGAAAACCATCATCTAAACAAGTATTAAAAACTTTTTTTTTGTTATTATCTATAAAGCGCAAATAGACGAAACAAATAACACCTCAAACTTCGTATTCATACAAATGAGGCCGGAGCTAGACTAAATTAATAAGAGCGGCAGTGCGCATTTTCGTTACGACTCAAATTTGCGATGCGATTGCAACAGCCGATGACGTCAGCCAAAGATCTATAAGCATTTCTTTCAGAGCTTCATAATTGGCCTTGTAAGTTTCTGGTTTTCGTGAAGAAAGTGTACATTGAGGTATACGTGTGCTATACTGGAGGCTTGAGTAGCTCTGTCCTGTGGCGAGAAATCGCAGATTAACCATAAGCCGTTCCTCAACAGAGATTGGATTTCGCAAAAGCGTCATTTACAGTGATATTAAAGGTCCTACCTTCAGAGTCAAATAATAGAAAGCAGCCTCATCCATCCTTAAAGAGTTCATATAACTTCTATGATCTTCCGTGGCCAATTCCAGAAACAAGTTATTATGAACACCCTTCAACTCTCTCCGAGCAATCCATGGTCTTACCACACACGGATCATAGCTGCTACCGGTAACAACATAAATGAACTCAAACTGACCTGACTTTTGTAATATATTTTATAAATATTTTATACAGTGTAAAAAATATGCTTCATTTTCTATCTTAGAAGATATTTTATAAAATAAATTTGAATAAAAGTTTTATAAAAGATCTTTGTCAAAGAACTTGTATAGTGTAATAGCTGCCTAAGTACATTTATAATTATTGAATTTCATTGCAATCGGAACTGAAACACTGTCGTTCTCAAGAAACAGACAATCACTTTCCTAAAGCCGTTCGTATATAGTTGCAAGTCACTTGACATACAGTTCGGAGGAAGGGCTCAACTTTTGAAGGTATGTTCTCTCCTGTAATGCATCGTGTCACATATTTCAACTGTTTTTCATCCAAGTTCAAAATGTTTGATTCCTGGCTCAGCTTCTAGGGACAGATAAAAGCAAAATTGTTTCAATTCGAAAGAGCATCTTAAGTATATAATAGAATTTTATTTGGGAGGAAGTCCTGTATATAAGAATGATAGTTTTTATACAAAAATCTAAAAAGTTTGTATGAATATAAAAGTATTTTGTTATTTTTAATGGTTAAAAATTGGTTCCGTAAATGTTAACAACATAAATAATCAAATCTCGTTCTTGTAAATCCACTTTTATTTTTGCCACCACTGTTGAGAATACGAAGATGTGAGAAAATGGTAGTCAAAGCAGAAAAATATATCATTTTGCTATCGTAATAAAAATTTTGTCAGATATTTAAAAATAGAAATTTTTGTTTTCGTCAGATTTTTAAAGAAAATAACAGCCATCTCTTAAGAATGAAATAAAGTTATTTTACTTGAAGAAAAAGAAAATCCTTCCAAGCATAATACACTCTATAACAACAAAAAAATCGACGCACCAAGAAGGAGTTGTCCGATGGAGACAAAAATTGGTGGACAGGAAAATTATGTACAGAATAGGAAATGATTAAAATTTCAGAACAATTGGATGATTTATTTCAGAGTTACCATAACGAGCTCAATAAGGTGTTGACCCGCCTCTAGCCTGGATGCAAGCTGCCACACGGCGTGGCATGGACCGATAAAGCTCCCGGATGGTCTCCTTCGATATTTTTTGCCAAAATTGCTCCAATTGTCGGACTACGTCATCAACATTCCCTACCGGATGCAGTCGCATTCCCATCATATCACAGACATGCTCGATGTGAGAGAGATCTGGTGATCTGGCTGGCCAAGGAAGTGTTTGACAAGCTTGAAGACAGTTCATATCAACATGTGTCGTATGTGGTCTGGCATTGTCTTGCTGAAAAATAAGCCCAGGGTACTGCGAAAGGAACGGTAGCAAAACAGGTCTCAGAATGTCGTCAACGTACCGCTGTGCAGTAAGTGTACCTCTAATGACGACCAAAGGGGTCCGGCTATCAAGGGAAATGGCACCCCAGACCATAACTCCTTGTTGAGGGCCCGTGTGGCGTGCAATAGTGAAAGCAGGATCGGCACGCTGCTCTGGGTGTCTCCAGACACGTCTTCGATGATTGTCAGGACACAGTTGGAAGCGGGATTCGTCGCTAATGACTATACGTCCCCAGTCAGCATCATTCCAGCCTGATCGAACCAAGCACCACTGTAATCTGGCTCGATAGTGTGCAGGCGTGAGTGGCAGGTGGCGTAACGGTCGGTACGAGCGTAGATTTCGCTCTCTCAGCCGTCTGTGAATGGTCATGGTGGACACTCGTGTGTGGGTCGCATGACTGATGGTTGATAGCGATGAATCAGGCGCTGTGACAGCTGATATGACAATCACTCTGTCCTCGCGATCTGCTGTGGCCCTACGTCGACCGCTACCATCATGACGTTGAAATCAGCCATTGTCCACCCACTCTTGCCAGCATCTTCTAATCGCCGCATCGCTTCGACTCACATGACGAGCGATTCTCCGATTTGCCCGACCTGCCTCTTTCAATCCAATGATACGACCTCTTTCAAACTTTGAAAGTTGCTCGTAATGAGCTCGAATTCTGCGGCGAGGCATTTTTTCAGTCGTTGAAAGGTATCCTAAATCGCAATACAGCAGAAATTTTTAACAACAGTTCAAGAACAACTCCTTATATACATCTGCTGGATGCGCAGTTCCGATGCGCTGGAGATCGTACTATTCATTCATTGGACACCAAATTTTAATAATTTGCATATTTGGTCAAACCATTTTTGCATACGAAATTTCAAAGCAATCGGATGACATTTGCATAGTTCCATCTAACTCTGCAGCAAATTTAGATTAGCTTACAGAAATTAACATATTCCACAATGTCCTTAACTTTTGGCAGCGAGTCTAGACAATTATAAAATGAAGTACTACGTGTGTTGTATGTTCGGCATGTCCTGACAAATCTATAGTACTTCCAATAATGAAATTTGGCACATAAGTAGTGTGAATATTTTAAAATTTTATAGTCCACCATGAATTTTAAAATTTAATCCAGAACATTTTAAAAGTAATGTAATGAGATATTTAATTATTATTGTGTTCCTCCAAATAGCAAGTCTTCAATTGGCATTGACTAAATACGTATTTACTGTGCGTATGTAGCTGCCCGATTACTGGATATCCCTTATATAAAAATTTATTGCATTTTTAAAAGCATATTAACTATTAGTTTGGATTATCATAATGTATAACATAAGTATATATATTTTTGTGTTTCCTCCATTTTTGTAACTGGATCACAGTTGTGCAATACGTTGTTTGTTATTGTTTCTGTTTGAGAGTACGATAGTTTGTATTATAATTTTTAAAGCATATTAATTTTTCGTTTGGATTATTTGGATATCTTTTTAAAAAGCAGAGACCTGCTTCATCAATTTATTGTCGCTATGTATTCCGAGATTGAATCGGAGAAGGTGTGGTACATACCACTGAATCAGATTACTCAGAGTGGAACAGTATGCGCATTTGAGAGATGCGTTGATAAACGGTGGAAATGGTGCGATAAAAAAACTGAAGTACACAGAAATGACTAAACTTCCAAAGAGATATAAAAACCAAAAGTAAAAGCTTATGTTTTTGTAAATTTAAACGTTGCATAAATTATTAAAAAGTATTGGTATGGTTTTCCAAAGACACCCAAACACAAAAAAAAAAATAGCATTAAAGGTCAACAAAATAACAGCATTTCGCAATAACATGTTTTTTTTTGTTTAATTTACAGCCCCCAGTATGCAAAAAAGGCAGTGATATAAGAAGCCAGCATTGGCAAAATGATGTTTAAATCCAAGACTACCTTTTTGGAACTGGATCATAGTTGTGCAATACATTGTTTCGTATCATAGCGGATAAAAGTAGTCTCGCGATAGGATTTTTAGTTGCGACGTGGGCTTTGTATAAAGTGAATGTTGGTCTAACTACACTAAAGCGACAACGCAGTAAAATGACGACAATGTTATGCAAACATGACTGATATTTTCGTGAGGCAAAATATAGCAGTGTAATCTAAAGGGAGAAGCTGATACTAAACAAAAGCATAAAAACAGCATTTGTTTTAGTCGTATAACAAAACATTGTGGGGCGTACGTGAAAAGAGGCCGTTATAGCAAAATGCCATAATTTTGTTATTATTTAATGAAATTTTTTGTTTGTTTCTGTGTTTGAGTGTCTTTTGGAAAGAATAGCAATATTTAATTGTGATAATTTATGCAATATAAAAATTTACAAAAGCATCACCTGTTACTTTTGGTTTTTATATCTTTTTGGAAGTTTAGCGATTTCTGTGAACTTTAGTTTTTGTACAGCAACATTTCCATCGTTCATCAACGCATCTGAATCAGATGCGTCAAATGTGCATACTGTTCCACTCTTAAGTCATCGGATTTAGTCGTATGTACAACAACAAAAATGACAAAAATTAACTATACGAAAACCAAAGTACTACACAGAAACAAACAAAAGATTGCATAAATGAAACAAACCAGAAATTGCACAAAAGATCAAAATTAAATATCGCTAAACTTTGAAAAAAATATCCAAACTAAAAGTTAATATGCTTTAAAAATCAAAATCCAAACTATCGTAGTATAAAAAAGAAACAATAACATACAACCGTTATCCAGTTTCAAAAATGAAGTAAGCACAATAAAAAGACACTTATATAAAAGATTAAAAGTCAACGCAACTAAAAGTTAAAAAGAAACAATAACAAACATATTGCACAACCTTTATCCAGTTTCAAAAATAAAGTAAGCACAATAAAAAGATACTTATATAAAAGATTAAAAGTCAACGCTAACTAAAAGTTAACATGCTTTAAAAAAAGTAATACATTTTTGAAAGGATATGCAGTAATCGGGCGGCTACACGGCAACGGATACACACGCGCAGTAAATACGGATTCATTCAAAGCCGATTCATGACTGTTGCCATTCGGAAGAAAATAATAATAATAGAACATCGCATTAAATTAATTTTAAAATTTTCAAGATTAAATTTTAAAAATCGGGCTGGTCTATAAAATTGCAAAAAAATTCGTACTACATGTGTGCCAAATTTCATTAGTGTGAATGTCATAAATTCGTCAGGGCACAACTTCATGACACACACACACACACACACACAAAAACTTTACTTTATAATAGTAGAGAAGATATATATATATATATATATATATATATATATATACTGATAATTAAGCCTGCATGTTCGGGAATTTGCTTCCAGAAAACTTCAAATCCAATCTCTTAATCAATATAATTTTATACGTTGCTTTCAGCACGTGCAATTTTAGGATATGTAAAATTGGAAAAAGCAAAATCGGAACTACAAACAATCCCAAGCAACATGGATAACCATGCAATGTGACACCATTACTTAAGATGAATACTTCGGAATTCGAAAACAGGGTGAGCACTTTAGGAACGCGAATACCTACGATGAGTACTCTTCTATCCGAATACCTAGGATGAGTACTCTTGTATCCGAATACCTAGGATGAGTACTCTTGTATCCGAATACCTAGGATGAGTACTCTTGTATCCGAAGACATAGGATGAGTACTCTTGTATCCGAATACATAGGACGAGCACTTTTGTATCCGAATATCTAGGATGAGTAATTTTGTATCCGAATACCTAGGATGAGTACTCTTGTATCGAATACCTTGATATCCGACAATTTATGTATATGAATACTTTGAATCCGAGTAGTTTGGTATCTGAATACTTTTGTATCCGAATACTTTGGAAAAGAAACAAGTACAACGAATACTTTTAAGTATCGAGTACACGAGTACCTTTTGTATTCGCGCGAATACTCCTATCACTACAAAAGAGGAACTGCTTTTTCGTTGAAGCCGCAATATACTAACCCGTAGAAACTAAGACATTAGAAGGTTGACGGATGTAAACATACAAACATTTTATGCAAAATGTTTATTTTATACATTTCTTTCTGAAGACATTGATAATTTTATAATTATGACATACTCAGTATGGATGTAAGTTCTTTTGTCATTTGTTTGGGGACATGCTCGTTCGGTCCAATAAATGAGAAGCATCTCGACCGAGTAAATGTTTTTGAGGCACTTCCAATTTCGACCAGCACCAGCTCGAATTCAGTTGGTTAATTTGATAATTACGTTAGTGCTTCCATACCTTGATTTGATCGAGCTCAGCCAGAAGTGGTTGCACAAACACCCTGTTTTGAGATTCTAGTGTTTTGAGGTGTATAGGTAGGAACACTAGTGTACACACAGATATAAGCGCTCATTACACGCTTTGGGGCTGGCAAAGTCAGCTGCACTCATTTCTATTAGCAAGCGAAGGATCCATCAATGTGTTCGTTGATTGTCTGAGTGGAAAGGGTTTAAACAAAAAGAGAAAAATTCAAGTATTGTTTTTTTTAGTACCATGTCCTTTCAATTTGAATAGAAAATTAGGATAGACGTTTTGATTCTCTTAATGTTTCTGAGAAATATTGTACAACAATTTTTTGCAAATTGTAATTGCACACAAATGCATCTGAAAACGAAATTTTTTTTATTATCCTTTTTTTTTCTAGTGAATTCGGGATAATGAAGATAATTATTATCAGAGCCTAGATATATTTTAATGTCCAAAATGCTTTAAAATGCCTTAAAAATTATAATACTTTCGATTACGGAAATTGTTTCATTTTCCAATTGCTGTAAGCTAAAGTTGCGTATCTCTATATATGAAGTGGATTGTCGTCGGTGTCGAAACAAGCCTTTGACTTTTCCAAAAAAAAAACTGCTTCCGGTGCGAGCGCTACGAGCCGCGAGGCTATGAACGAAGCGAATGACGAGTGAACCGACTATACATTTGCCCGCCACAAGCCTCGCGATTCTACTCGCCATTCGCGCTAATGTGTGTATGCGGTAATAGGGTTGATCACGGATTTTTGACTTCAGAAGCTGAATTAACGAGTCACTTGTAATGCGATTTGCAGTAAAAACGGAAGTGCAGATGAAAGATGACTGATTGGGGAAGATTCAACAAAAACAATTAAAACTAAGACACCATTCCAAAAACTAGAAATGTGACCAAAAGTTACCCTTATATTACCTCAAGGCTTCCATGTCCTGAAAGATATCCATTGAGACGGGCATCTCTTGTTGATGTCACAGGATCTTCCTTTGGAAGACTATCATAAAAGGCTCTGTGATAAGTACGCAAGATATACTTTTGATGATAGCTGCGTTCAGGGAATAAAATAATTTATAAACAAAAAAATTCATTTCACAGATGAAATTTACTAATTGATGAAATAAAATGAGTATTGTTACTCATGGAATAAAATGCACCACTGTTTATGAAAATTGCAATACTATGAAGGATATGATAACAATCATTTGAAACTTATAGGACATGCAGAATAGGGTATGAAATGCAAATGATTGAAGTGCAGAGTTATTGCGCATGCTCTGTGAACTGTAGTCTTTAGAGTGTAAATAGTAGCCTCATAAGGTAAAATGTACATTGCAGCGAGACGTTAAAGATTTCTCCAAGAATCACTGTACATCGTTGACGACAAAGGGCGCAATATATGAACAATTCACAGAATTCGAATGAGGACTAATAACTAGGCTACGTCAATGCGGATTTTAGAACCTCGACATAATTTCGTGCTCCACGACAATGATTGTGGAAGCAAGGGACTTGTGAGAGGCGGACAAGTTGAAAATTCAGCAGTGGACCACAAAATGTAACACCATGGGATGACAAACATCACATTCGCATGTCAGTGATGTACCTTTTAGCTCCATCACAAGTGTTTGCACAGTAGTAGAATACTGTAACAAGATGGGACATAGTTTGCTTCTCAATTCCTTGGCGTCTGTTTCACAAAGGACTCGCGGCATGCATTCCTTTTGCTTCCCTTGGCCATGGGCCATCGATTCCTTGTGCTACAAAGGGTTTTGGGGTATGGGGCTAAACTATTTTTTGTCATTAATAAGGGCTGTGGAAAAAGAAAAGCAAAACTTTTTATCTCAAATAAAGTGAATTAAAATTCCACCCTGATTAGTTTTTTTCAGAGTTTTTTACAGATTTAGTAATGTGGGTTGTGAGGTAGAAGAAATAACATTTAGATACTTTTAAGAGACAAAGACTTTTTGCAAGCCACAGACGATTGCGAGGACGTTTAGCTTAAGGCTGCTGTATTGTATCAGTGATGAATATCGTCCTTAATTTTAAAACTGTAGGTGTACAAATCAAGTAAATACTAATTCTCAATTTTACTATTTTAACCTGGAAAGTGTTTTTTTTTTCTTTTTCGTCAATACGGTACACTACCATTTGTCTTAAGAAGCTTCCTTTTTTTTTTTTAATTAAAAAAAAATATTTTACTAATTTTATTATTATTATTTTTTATTTATTATTAATTTTTTTTTTAAGGTTTCAATTAAACAAACTCACTTTGGGCTGGACTTAACTTAGTACCAGGAATAAAAACCTCAAAACTTAAAAAAATGAAGAAAAAACTGTCAATATTAATTTTTTTTTTATTATTATTTTTATTATCCAGTTTTTTTCTTTTTTATCAATTTTATAGGATTACCAAATACTAAGACAGGCCCATTTAGCAAGTGCTATTCTGTCAATGCTGGAGATTGAAGCCCCTTCGGGGACAGGTTCTCCATGACCCACATCAACACCTTTTGTGTGAAGTTAAAAATATTTCTTCCCGCATGACTCATGCGATGAGTCCTCTGCGTGGGAAAGTAATGAGTTCAGTAAGTACTTTGGTGTGAAAAACCGCGTGAATAGACTTGTCAAAGTGGTGAATTTTGTACCGCCTTCTACTAATCACCACCAAACTCTCGTAGAGCTGACGGATGTCGCTATGTTGGTTTCCTACTCTCCACGCACACGAACCAGCAAGACGCTCGGTCTCATGTTCCGTTCAATTAAAATAATTTGGTCTTCGAATAATAATGCAAACTTTTTGTAAAAAATTTTGTAAAATTGAGATCTGGAACTGATTTACTTTGTGAGTATAAATTACCATTGTGCGTAGATCGCACTTGGTCAACTCGACCATAGAGATTGATCAGTGGATCTTGTCATCAAACCAGCCGCATCGAGTGAAAGAAATAGCTCTTGCATCAATTTTACGAAAACCCAAACATTTGCACTTTGCTTTCTCATTTGCATGTCTTACAGAGAATGGGAAATGCATCCTCTATCAATGAAGTTTTGAACTAATTACTTTTCACCGCCAGAAAAATCCCCTCTTCCTTCACATGCAAGCCTTTTTTCCTGGGGGTTTTAAAGCATTTTTTAAAAGTCTACGGACTTTTGGGACGACTTGTGTGAGGTTCTCCAGCGAACACACTGGAATGATAGTAGGAAGGAACCATTGGAAACCCGAGGAATGTTGGCGGGGGTGTCCTTGGACAGTCATTTGGATAAGGAGAGCGAGAGAGAGGAAAAAAAGAGATTTGACTAACGGACACTGAGGAGGACGGACGGACGAGGGTCATTTTGCTGTTATAGTGCCAGATATGGCTGTAAATATGCTTATTAATGTCCTGCTGTAAATAAAACCTATTAATCCAGTTAAACAAAGTTTTTTAAAACTCGATTAAGGGTTTATTTATAGCATGACATTAATAAGTGTATTTACAGATAACAGCCAAACGACCCTATCATGTCAGGCCCCTCCCTCCTTCAACCCTACATTTCTCTCCCTTGGCCCGGATGACCGTTCGAGAACACCCCGCCAACATCCCTCGACGATCCAATGGTCCGACCAACATTCATCAGTGTGTGTGTGATGACTGGACTGAACTATCACTTTCGAAGCACCAGCTGCAAAGCAGCTCACCTCCGCATAATAAAGAGAAAATAAAAATAAAATAAAGACTAATAGCATACGGATTGGTGAATCTACTATTATAAAAGGAAGTGTCTGTCTGTCTGTTTTTCGTTATCAAAGTCCTGACTAATCTATGGCACTTACAGTAATGGGATTTGGTACACAGGTAGTCTGAAGTTTTTACAATTTTGGGGTCGAAAAGAATTTTATAATTCAATCAAGAACAATTTTAAATAAATTTAATTTAATTTAATTATTATTGTTTTCTTTAGAATGGCAACAGCATAAAAAATCACAGATTCTAAATTTATTTTTTCCGCTTCCGTTTGATTTTGCGGAGAAACGATTTGTCAGCAGATTAAAAAATAAAAATAAAAAAAAAGTGTTAACTTTATTCTTTCTCCTTCTCTTTCTATCTTTTCTATCTCTTTCTTTTCTATCTTTTCTATCTCCTTTCTTTCTTTTTCTATCTCCTAGATCGTTAAAGAAAGAGAGAGAGAGTAAAAATTTCAATCTCCTAGATCGTTAAAGAAAGAGAGAGAGAGAGTAAAAATTTCAATCTCCTAGATCGTTAAAGAAAGAGAGAGAGAGTAAAAATTTCAACGGATTTGAAATCTGCGGAAAATTTCACATTAGATCGATACCTAAAAATATGATTTTCTTTAGATAAATAATTTTTAAATTGAAAATATCTTTTATATTATTGCAAGAGATGTGACGTAACGCTGCGTTTGAGAAATCAACAGATTCCATTTCCTGCGCTCATACGATTTCAGCGAAGGAAATAAAAACAAATAATAAGAATTTTAATTGGCATTGTTTAGTTGTTGTTTTTTTGTAAAATCGGGATCGTTAAAGATAGATTAAAAATTTCAACGGATTTGCAATCTGCTGAAAATTTTTAGCCACATAGATACCTTATACGTTTGATTTTCATTTAATAAATAATTTTTCAATTAAATATTTATATTTTCGCAAGAGATTGTGACGTCACGCCGATTGGATCTTTTCGTAATTCGAATTTGACCACGGGAAACTCCGTTATAACTGTTATCCAATAGGCTACGAATTCCCATGTGGTTTGCGAAGCAAACCACATGGGAATTCGTTTTTAATATAGAGATATTTATTAGTTTCATTCCCTCTTGAACCAACGTGTTCGACCTTTTTGGAATTGTCACGGGCCACGCCGTGCTGGCCACGCAGTGGCTAGTTTTAAATAAAATGTAGATCTTGTGTGCAAAAGAAAACATAAATGCTGAAGAAACCTTGAGCCCCGCCTTGCCGCAAAAGAGATTGAAGGTTAACCACCCATTTAGTAGTTCATATGTTGACTGGAGAACCTCACACCTTATGTATCACTGGAGCCCCCTTCAACGATTTCCCCAAGGAAACAAACGCCACAGAAACGTTGAATAAATGAAGCTAACCCTTTTGTTCAATATTAAAATATTACTTTAGATGTTTCCAACATTGGAATTTAGTTGAAAAAAAATTGTTTAGCCTTGATATCAAAGTAGATGTCACGTGATATCAATGGTTACAGTACTACTGTTATTTAGACTTTTGTTTAATTGCAATTGTTTATCTGATATGTATTTTTTTTAATTTAAATTATTTTCAATGATTGATCAGTCAAATTTCAAAAGAGAATTATGAAGATCATTGACTCTGACTATCTCGTAATAATGCACTTGTAGTGTAATAGTGTAGTGTGTGTACTGTTTTATTATAATTTGAATTTATAGTAGTTTAAACAGCAATCCAGCAAAGCCCGGTATTGGCTTTTCATTTCATGCAGAAATATCGAAAGCTTGCGGAAATGTGTATATGCTGTACCGTGGTGAAAACCTATATTGAGGAGGAAGATGTAAGGATTTCAGCTGGTGATCTGGTGTTACGTAAGAGCTTCTACAAATTTCTATTACTACTACTATAAGTTGCAGTATAGAAGTTTCTTGTGCTGCTGATCAAAGTAAACTTTAAAAATGTGAATTTAGATGATCAAATTAAGTACATTGCTGTTCATTTTTCACAGCAGAATTATTGATTAATTCAATCACTAGAGCACGGTGAAGCAATGGGTACAGCTACAGTCTACGTTCATGAGCGGTGACAACTGCCTTGGCGATGTTTTTGGCGAACTTCTAAAGTCGCCAAAGTAATATTTCAAAACTTTCTTCTTTCAAAAATATTTTTCTTTTTACAACGGTAAACGAAAGCTTGTAAAACACATTTGAGAACGTTTTAAAAAGTACTTATTTTTTTTAAACTTTCGCTAAACGTAGTAAGCTTAAACACATTTGTGAACCAGCATAAAAACTAAGCTGCTAATGTTGGATACGAATACCCTGAAACTTATCAATTACGCTATATACAGTAGGCTGTTTGAAAAGAAAAAGCCTTTTAAAAGAAAAAAAAGCAAGAAATAATACAACCTGAATACATCAGAGCTGTTCCGAGAAAACAAATTAAAAAACAAGAAAATTCCACAAATGGCGAAAAACAAAACATGTCAGAACTCTGCCGTGAAAAAAAAATTATAATAAAATAAAAATTCCACAACTGTAGAAATACAAATAAATAAACCAATGGTATCAAAGAAAAAAAATTTTAAAGGCCAATGCAATCAAAGGATATTTTAAAATCAAAATAACCAATGGAAGCAAAACAAATTCAAACAAAGCAATGAAATCAAATGATTTCAACAGATTTTGGAAGAACTTTCTAGAATATTCAAAATGAAAATTGAAACTTACCGTTTGCCGAGGTTGCCATGAAAACCACAATAACAGGAAATACATATGGGTTGCCTTAATCTACCGCAATTCGTTACTAGAAGTGCGCAAAAAAAATCGCCAAGACCGTTGAAACCGCTCATAAACGTTGAGTTTATATGTACCAAGGAAGGAATCATATGAAACAATATGATAGAAAGTATAAGCTGTATTTTTGTAAACTTACTTTTCTGCTTCGTGAAAGACATTCAGAGGAAGAATTTTAGTGACAACGGATTTCCCAAGTTCACTTTCGTGCTGTTTCTTACTAGCCTCCGCCAAGCTATACTGAGAATCATCTGTGTAGAATATTGCAGACATGTACTGGCGTTTGTTGCAGCTGCATGGATCGTGGAACTTCCAGAATAGGCCGAGAAGATCATCGTATGACAGTAGAGATGAGTCGTAAACCACTTCTACAGCTTCAGTATGGTCCTTTCTGATAAAGTATTACGATATATTTATATACATATTTTTAATTTGCCTCATTTAACATTAACCATTTTTATTTTGAGTCAAAAGAATCAATGAGAAATTAGTTATTTAATCTTTTCACAAGGATTAATCAGATCTATATGTGAATCTTAAATAGAGAGTACTTCACTTCAGAGAAAACTTCCGGAAGACGTGAATGATCCTACACAACCAATATGTGTAAATAAATTGTTGTCTTTCTTTAGATAGTTCACTCTCTGAGTTATTTTATAAAGGAATATCTATGGAAATCTGTCTAAAATGTGCACGACTTTCTTCAACGAACTTATCTTTATTCCTTCTTCTGACGTCCAAATGTAAGTCGAAACAATTTGTACATTCCTCCAAAAGATCTTTTGATGTCCACATCCAGATATGTTGTCGTGTCAATACATCGATTATTTAAATTACAGCTTGATAGAATTAAACTCAAATCTCGTCTTTAAATTTACCTACAAAAGAATGCTGATACAAAATACATTTAAATATGCTGAAAGCGTGATTTTATTAAAATTAAACCTCTTATACACTAACCTACAATAATAGACCGGATAGCAAGATGTGATGGTATAAGAGAAATAATTCATGCTTTAATAGGGGGATTGTCCCCCACGTGCTACAATTACACTAGCAAACCTTCTGGACATTCTTTCAACAAGGTTTTCATACACAGCTATGTGTATTTGTGTCCATTCCTACTGCAAGAATGTCACCAGCTCAGCTGTGGTTCCCTGGTTCGTAAGCGTCGCTCTAACTCGTCACACGAATGTTCTATGGGGTTTAGGTCGGGACTCTGAGACGGGGAAGACGCTTTACATCCATATCTTGCTACCACTGCTTGACTTAGGCTGCAACATGACATGGAGCGTTGTCGTCCTGGAAGTAACATTCGTCCATTTCATAAAATTGCCAGAGCGTAGGAAGAACCTGATTGTCCAAAATGTTCATGTAGGAGTTGGCGTTCAATTTACCAGGAACAACATTTAAAGGTCCCAGGCCATACCACGAAAAACACCCCAAAAAAGTAATCGGATTTTATGCAAATCCTCTGGCGTCCGGTCTATTATATAGGGTAGTGTATATGTAGGTCATGCTAACGTTAAAATTGTTGTTAAATATCTTCAATAAGGTCCCTCTCTCTGTGTGTACTGTACCATCTGACTACACAAGATTCACGAATTTCGAAGGTGAATATAGCTGTACTTCCCCAACCAGGCTCTATTCACCCCTCCCTGAATCCGAAACTACAAGCACTTAGAAATGCAGTTATTATTACTGGGCGAAAATTAAAGGGACAGTTCAAATGCCTGTTTCCAACAAACAGCCTTCTTCGCTATATTTATTAACCAATACATCAAACCAGAAAATTATTACTAAAATCTATACAAATAAATATGAAGCGTTTGTACAGTCGCGGGGAAAAGCGAACCACCCCTCTTTATTCAAGCAATTTTAACAGTAGAGAAAATTCAAAGATGGCGTTTGACAGGTACTAAAGTCTTCTATACATTCCAATTCAAAAAATTTGTGTAAGGGGCAGTCTTCATTTTAAATTAAGTACCAACTTCATAATTCCCAATGCAAACCCTCTATGGCGACACAAAATTTCGAATCGATATTAAAATTTAACTTCAGATACCAAATCTCATGTCATTAGGTCTTGCGGTTACGACGGTATAAGTACATAAATATTATAGCTCCTAATAGGGGGTGGGGTTAAATCAGTTTAGTACTCATTTATGCATATCTTCATAAATAATATTTCTATAGCGCTGATATTTTGTACCATGTTTCTGTTGAACACACACACACACACACACACACACAACCGAAACAAAATTCTTCTAATATTTTATTTTGAAGAAAACAGTTTTTAGTATCTAATAATAATTATTAAACTAATGTTTGAAAAAATTACGAATTGGAACCTTATTATACTTTTATTCGAATGAATTCAGATAGACTTCTAGTATGGCCATGTAAAATTTCAGCTCATTCCGATATTTAGTTTTTGAGATACATTCAATCTTCCTAATTATTGCGATATTAGGGTTCAACTAAAATTTTTAAAGACGTTTGACAAACCTCGGATAGTAATTCCCGGATCGTTTGCACTTGCATAGTAAATATGATAATGTAATTCTCAAATCTTTTGCACTTGCGTAATAAATGTAATAATTCTCAGATTGCTAACAAATAAGTTTGAATAAGTGTTTAAATTTGAAATTCGGGTAGCTATAACTACAATTAATCTCGGTCTACAAATTGTGACTTTCTACTTCGGGATGATCCCTGAAATTTGCACCAACTTACAGATTAAATATCTCGGGATATATAAAGGTAGAAAAGTCGTAGGATTTCATATTTAGACTAATTTAACTATGCTAAATCTGATTATGGCATCACAACATAGGGCTTGTATTAAAAATTTC
The DNA here is from genome assembly GCA_947359465.1 of Metellina segmentata. Lineage (NCBI taxonomy): Eukaryota > Metazoa > Arthropoda > Arachnida > Araneae > Tetragnathidae > Metellina > Metellina segmentata. The sequence continues at coordinate 16,678,870 of OX375878.1, read as the reverse complement.
GTTCTTTGTTCAAACTTTGATATGAACACTTCACTTTATGAAATATTTTTGAATTTGTAGAGGACATTATTATCTATTGAATGATACCTTTGAATTTGCTCTAGTGTGAATAGTGCTCGATATAAAAAAGGTGGTTAGGGTTTTTTGTACTTTATGCGAAATCAGTGGTTTCAGCGTTTGGTGTCTGTCTACCCTTTTGTACCGTACTACAATCAAATGGCTGGATATATTTTCATGAAACTTAGATTCTGTAAGTTCTTAATAATTTCGTTTTTGTTTTTCATTGCGCGAGTTAACTGAACAGTTAGTCTGTCTGTCTTCCAGTTTTATGTCTGTCTTTGTGTCTGTTTTTTTGTAAATAACTAGGGGGCTCCGCCCCCTGCTCGCTTACGCTCGCCAACCCCCTTCAATTTAAAATGTCAATAAAAATATGTTCAAAATAAATGGAGCATTAGAGCTCTATTTATTTTGAACATATTTTTTTTCCGAAGTATGGATAATTTCTGAATGTTTTGGACCGATTCAGTTTTGCACAAGCGAGATCGAAAAAATTAATTTATTTTCTTTCCTTAAATGTCCTTGGTTTAACACACATGATAGTAGAATTCCTTTCTATAAAAACAAGTAACACATCCTTTTAATCGACTCGTAGCAAATGGAATTCATTCGAAGTATTTTAAGATTTAATATTATTCCTCCTTTCAAAACTACTTTAAACTTATTAGCAATTACATTTGTTTCCCATGTATCAAAAAAATTTATTGGTATTGTTGAAAGTGTCATTAAATAGGGCAAGTAACAACATAATTCTTATTCTAACCAATATGTAGTTTCCATTCAAAATTAAAAAATAAATAAATTCGCATTTTCGGATTTTGTTCTATTTATAATTATTAGTTGTGGAAACTTCGCGAGATCTCACGATTTAAAAAAAAATCTCAAATTAATATCTCTTAAAAAACATTTTATCCGTGGATTTAATTTTTCTTTCACTGTTTTCTGTGGTTAATTTTTTAATAAATTACAATTCATATTCGTCACACGCAAATAATCTACAAAGGATCCAATTTGATGCTGCAATGCAAGTTAGAGTAACGCACATTTAAAATGAAACTTTGCTGATATAGAAAACATATTAATATTACAAAACATTAATACTATTAGCTTTTTATGTAGTGAAAATTCGTTGTAGAATTGACATAAGGTTAAGGTTGCCTACTTTACGAAAAAAAGAAGCTATATTTAAGCATCTTTTTACATGTTAAATATCTGTTGAAAACTGTAATTTTCATTTGAAAAAATCAAACCTATCTACCATTTTTTCAAAAATGGTATATCAACTATTTAAAAAATTTTTTTATATGTTAGCTTTGCTTTGAATGTACTGCAGATATTCAATTTTAAAATAATTTCTTTTGTTATTGCACGTGCTATAGAGTTACACAAAAAGAGATCCTTTCAATAGTTCGCATTATAAAAATGTCGAAAGGCAGTTGTTAAATTATTTTTCTAATACTTAATTGGTGCTGGCATTTTTATACAAAAGAGAAAAGTGTTTATTATGGTCATTTTTTCAATCTACAGCTAATCTATTCAACCCGAGTAGAGTCCGGTAATTACGGTAGTATATAAATAATAATTAAAACCTAGTGATATGCATTTCTTCAAATTTTAAGTTGCTCACAGCTTCACACAACAAATCGAACATTAAAGGAATTTGGTGCAAACGTTCCCTCTGCTTCATATTCTGGGATTTCTTTCCAAGTGGAACAAGATGCTACGATGGAAGAAAATTCCTATTTTTAAACCCAACGGCAAACCTCTAATTTACATAAGAATTTATAAACGCGCGCTCGAATTTTTAAAAATAACTTTTCTCTGGAATAACATCTTAAATGATATTCTTTGAAAAGAAATCAAAAGATAGTTTGTAAATTGCACCAGCTTTATTTTATTTTTACTATCGGTTTGACGGTTATGAATTTGTATTTTTTCATTAAAATACTTTGTTCTGATTTACAAGTTTGTTCTGATTTAAAAGAAAACCCATGAGGAACTGAGTGAACATAGGGCTATTCTTGGGAAAAAACGTGCTTTTTAAATAAATCCTGATTTCTTATGTGCGAAATACGTCTTTTAATTTAACAATTAGATAATAAAATGCGGATAACAAGTAGAAAGATGATGGTTGATAAAAACATGATTTTCTGTAAATGTTCTTTCTGTTGAACACAATAAATGTTGGCACTAAACAAAATATTGCGGAGGTTTTTGACATGAAACGACAATCCTGTTTTATTGTGATTTGAAATTCTGGAATTATGACACGATTAAGTAGATGATGAACATAGAACAATGAATGGATTATTACTCACACACTGGGGTAATTGGGGGCAGGTCCCACGCCCCCACAGTATCCGACTCGGGTACGTAGTACCCCGGACTGACATCCGAATTGACCGTCAGGCTTCCAAAAACAAGCGAGGGCGAAATACGCTTTCCCGGTCATAGCTCGATTCGGGATGCAATCGCATTTGTTTGAACAAGGAGGGCATGTAGCAGATTCGAACCTGAACCGGTTATCCGCGAACGACGAGGAAAAGTGAATGAAAACAACCTTGTCCTTCGTAATTTGACCTCTTTTTTGAGTCTTTCTATGATTGCTGAAAAGTGCTGTGTTGTCACTTCAACTTACTATATTTGTTGAAAAGTCACTTTAACTACCCCTAAGAGCTACTTTCCCCCATTATTTATTGAATATGTGCACGACCACGTATCTGTCATATGAAGACGAAAACCTCACATCTGAACTAACAGATATGTGGGTAGTTCTCAACAGGTGGGAACAAGACACATTTCATAACTTTAAGGTTTGACAGCAAGTAAATTTAATTCTTAAAATTAATATTTTTTTCTCAGTGGGTTTTAGTTCTGTTCATAGACAAGAATTAGTATGATTTTTTACAACAGTTTGGTGTAAATATCCTTAAAATAAAATTATTTAGCAATTTGATTGTTAAGGGGGGGGGGCAATTTGAAAATGGACTCGATACGAGTTTAACCCTTTTGCTCCGGGCCATTTAAATGCAATGCTAGATTACGGTGCCAAAATTGAAAGAAAAAAGCAAATTCTTAAATAATTGCGGCCAATAAATATTATAAATTCGTTTGACGAGACCAAAATATCAGCTGGGTTTTTGGCGGCGTCAAGTTAACCTCCCTGCGGCAAACGGCAGGCTCCGCGTGGACCCCCGTACGCTTTAAAATCTCGCTAAACAACGCAGTTGTTCGCATCTGAATGGCCCGTCGCAACTTCTGTAGTGTTTCGCAACATTCAGTTGGTGTTAATTTGAAATAGGCGTCCGTAAAAACTGTTGTAAAAGTCTCGTTGATTTAAAAAATATATACATTGTATAGATATAATTGGAAAGTATTTGATTTGATTTTAATTTTAGAAGCATAATTTTCCTGAAAAATTTGTCAAATGGAAAAAATATGTTATTTTGCGGTGGCGGTGTGGTAAATGTGTTACATACATTTAAATAAATATGCATTTTTTAGTATAAGTTTACTCTATGTCACATTAAATTAATTTTAACACATACTTTAGTTTTAGTTTTCAATTGATCTTATATATATTTCTTTCAGCCCATAGTAAAATGAGTGGTGCAAGCAAGAAAAAAGTTCGTCAATATTCGGAGGAATATTTAAAATTTGGGTTCATACCTGCTGTCCATGATAAGCGGTTTCCTTTTTGTCTTTTATGTCAGCAATGCTTGACCAACGAATTAATGAAACGAGGTTGTCTTAAGGCGCATTTGAAGGTGAAACATAATGCTCATATTAATTCAGATTTGAATTACTTTCAAACTTTAAAGAAAAATTTTGAAAAGAGGACAACAGTAAAGTCTTTTTTTACTGCTCACACTCAACTCATAATCGTATTCTTGAGGCTAGTTATCAAATTTCTTTATTCATCGCTAAATCTGGAAAAAATCATACTATAGGAGAGAATTTAATAAAACCGTCAATATCAGCATTTCTTAAAACGGTTCTTGAAAAAGATGACCAAGATGTAAAAGTTATGACACTCAGTAACAACACTGTTAGCAAGAATAGACGAAATGAGTGAAGATATTGAAAAACAACTTGTTGAAAAGCTGAAAACAAGAAAATTCTCAGTGCAAATGGATGAATCAACTTTGAGAGACAGTGAGGCAGTATTGATAACTTACGTAAGATATATTGATAAAGGGTATTTTGCTGAAGAAATGTTGCTCTGTAAAAGATTAGAAAGCACCACTACTTCCAAAGATATATATATTAAGCTAAAAAACTATTTAGATGTCAATAATATACCAACGAAAAATATAACATCTTGTGCTGCAGATGGTGCTCCTAATATGATGGGCAAGAAAAATGGCTGCTTGAAATTGATGAAAGATGAGAATCCAGAAATGATTCTTGTGCATTGTGTTATTCATAGGGAAATCTTGGTAGCTAAAAACATCTCGCCTGTTCTAAATGAAGTACTACATTCAGTAATAAAGTGTATCAATGCTATTAAAGCTAATGCCAAATGTGAGCGTCTCTTCAAGCTATTTTGTGAAGAACAAAATGCAGACCATGTGAGACTTTTACTTCACTCTGAAGTAAGATGGCTCTCTAAAGGGAACTGCTTGAAAAGATTTATGGAACTGTTTTATACTCTTAGTGATTTTTTAAGTGACAAACCTGAAATGAAATATCTGTTAACAGTCGACGGTAAAGCATTTGTGAGTTATTTAGTCGATATCTTTCAAAAACTAAATATATTAAATATAAGCTACTTCAAGGAACACATAAAACTCTTGTTGATGCAAAAGCGAAGATATTTGGTTTCATTACCCTTATTGAGTTATGTCAGAAATATATTAACAACAAAAACTTTGAACAATTTCATTGGCTCCAAAAATGTGAAGTAAATGCTACCGCTTTACTTGTTACTGTCGATCATCTGAAAATTCTATCGGCTGATTTAAAAGAAAGATTTTCTGATTTAAAACAAATTAATTTTGTAACATGGATGATGCAGCCAATGTTAGTGGATTTGTCTGATATATCAAATATGCAGTATCAAGAAGAACTCGCAGAAATGCAAGATGATGAGTCAGTTAAAACTTTATTTAATATAAAAGGAGCGATGGCATGGCTTTGTGAGGAAACAGAAATCAAATACCCAAATTTAACCAAATGTGCAAGAAAACTATTGTTACCGTTTCCATCTTCATATTTAGCCGAATGCGGATTTAGTGCTGTAAATGATTTACTGGTAAAAAAAAAAGTAATCGTCTGGATATAACACAACGGGGAGACTTGAGACTGAAGCTAACCAAATTGGAACCTAACATAAAATCTCTGTGCAGCAAGCATCAAGCGCAAGGATCTCATAAATTAAAATATTAATTTATTATTAAAAAGTCTTTATTAAAATTATTTCGAATTGTAATTTCAGTTTTTCATTATATGTTTTAAAAATTTATTTACTGCGTTTCGTTAACAATTTCCTAGTGATTTCCACATAAAACCTATCATTTAAGTTTCTTAAGTGAACAATTCAATTTTTTAATATTAAAAATTATGTATATGTTACATAGGGGGGGGGGGCGTAAGAATTTTAGAAAGGCTTAGCTGGGGCATGGTACCATGGTACAAAAAAGGTTGGGAAACACTGAACTATAATGTCAACTGACACAGTACATCACCAAGAAATTAAATTCTAATGTGTTTTCCAGAATTGCAGAAAAAAAAATAAATGAATATAGCATGTTTCGCTATGTCAAAAAGTAACGATCGATATAACTTTATACCTGAAGTAAAATATGTATTGGTAAGTACTTTAAACTGCATTTATTTGTCTTTAAAATAACTTTAGAAACGTTTTTAAGCATTTTATGTGTTTTTGTGCATTTTCTTTGCCGTATACATACTTTTCTTATTTTTAAAAATGCGAAGTCAAATCAAGTAACGATCGAATTGCAGATTATTTTTGACGATTTAATTTATGTTGGGATGGTGCTGATGTCCCAAAACATAGAAAAAAAAACATTAATTATAATCTCTTTTCATCAGATTAATAGTTTTTTATCGAAAAAAAAGTGAATTTAGCAAATACAATATCAATACCATTCTAGGCAAGTGTCCGGTAACGTGTACGATCGATATCAAATGGCGACGGCGTTGATCTTTATTTAATTTAGGACGTGATGTAACAACAATCTCAATAAGATTGTAAATAATTTAGTTTGTTTTTTAAATAACATTTTTCTTTCATTTTTATTTTCTGCTTTATTGCTGTAATATGATCCTTTGAATAAATTTTTTAAGATGAAACTTGGATTTTTAGAACGTTTTTTTTTTCCTGATTTTTTTTACAGGAATCGTAACTTTTCCAGGAGTTTTCTAAGATAATATTATTTTTATTTTATAATCATGTTTTCCTTTTTGTATGACGGGTAAATATATATTATTTAAAAAGTAACAAAATCAACCAAACCCAAAATTTTTGGAATTAGTTATAAAACTTTACAGAATTAAACAAATCCATGATTTGAAAATCATGAAAAACATAATTATAATTTTAAAATATTCATATCTACTCTAATTTTAAAGCATTGACAATTTATGACAAATGACTGATGTCATATTTTTATCTCTCTATATTAAAAAAAAGTTACCGCCGCCGCCGCAGGATTGAAAAATGTGTTGTTAAGCTCGATTCTTAGACGGTTTCCCTAGAAAGTACTGATCGGAAAAAAATGAAATTAACATGCTTTGTTCTTCATCGTATTCCCTGGATAATTATTAAGATTTTTTTCCGATGCGGCTATTAGTTTAGGTTTTATTAAGTGTTAAAGTTGAAGAAGTGAAATTTCTTCCGCGAGTGAGCAAAACACATTCATATTTTCAGTCTTCAGTCGTGAGTTTTTTTTAATAGTACCTCTCAACGTAAATTTTTGCAGCTCGTCGAGTTTTTTTTTTAATTTCAATTTGGTTCTTGATAATATTTTTTTGAAATTCGGGAAAAATCGGGACATTTTTGTTACTTTTTTTTAAAACTGCTGTATCTATATCTTATTACTATTAGTTTTTAATTTTTAAAATATCGCAGTATACCTCAGAATGTACTCTTTCTTACGGTACTATTATTTTTGAAATCGGTTAATAATTAAATTGGATGCGATCAAAAGTTGGTGATACAAAATTCGGAATCTTTAGATATTTTCGCTACTTTTTGTCACAACAGTTATATCTACAGAAAAAAAAACATTATTTTTTAAATTTGAGAACATCACTGAATACATTACATTACACTCTTTCTTATGGTACAATTATTTTTTAAATTGGTTAATAAATAAAATCGATGCAATTAAAAGTGGGTCATACAATTTTCGGAACTTTCACAGATCGTAATTTCCGATACAAAACTAAAACTGTCATATCTATATCGCATTACAATTAGTTTTTAATTTTTAAAATATCGCAGTATACCTCAGAATGTTCTCTTTCTTACAGTACAATTATTTTTAAAATTGGTTCATAAATAAATTGGATGCAATCAAAAGTTGGTGGCACAAATTTCGTAATTTTTATTTCGCGGAGCAAATTCGCGGAGCATTGCATTCGCGGAGGGTTGTATTTTTTACTATCGGGTTTGCCAGATATCAAATTTATCGTAGCACCAATTGCCATGAAAACGATTTCTTTTTATTTGTCGAAGAAAAATGCTCGCTTTTTTCCCTCTGTTTTCAGACGGTTTACCGAGAAAGTACAAAGTACAGATCTTAAAGTTTTTAGATTAACACGGTTTACTTAAAATTTGTACAGGGAACAAGATGCAGAAGATTTTTTTGCTGAGGCGGCTATTAGTTTAGGGTGCATTAAGTGTTAAAGTAAAAATAAGTGAAATCACTTGCGAAAGAGGTATTGGTTTGCGAAGCAAACCAAACGGGATTGCGTAGCAATCCCCGGGAGTCGGCGAGCAGGTTGCGAAGCCCTCGCTGTGACGTCATGGACCGGAAAGTGAAATTAGGATAATACAAATTATTCAGATAGTTTCACTGTGCGAAAGGAATGTTGGTTTGCGAAGCAAACCAAATGGCATGTGTAAAAGGAGTGTTGGTTTGCGAAGCAAACCAAATGGGATTGCGTAGCAATTCCCGGGGGTTGGCGAGCGTAAGCGAGCAGGGGGCGGAGCCCCCTAGTACTATCGTGATTGCGCATTGCGTAATGCCCCGAGAGGGCGTTGAACTTCGTTCTCCTTGGAGTATAAAACAGATAAGCATAACTTGTTTGAGTGTAATCTATCGGAACTTTGTTCAGCTGAAAGTTATGTTTTATTTCTAATCAGCCTTTTTAAATCTTTTTTTTTTTAATTTTCTCTCTTTATTTAAGCAACTCAGATTTATGTTACACACACCTGATGACGGGGAGTTAAGCTGCTTTGAAGTAGGCACTCCGGAAGTGATTGTCCTGTCCTGTTTGAGTGTACTTAATCTTTTGCAAAGGAAACGCTGAGGTAGACATGCCGTTACGCCGCCATCGAAGACAATATGAGCAGCTGTCAGAGTTCGAGAGGGAAATAATCATCGGGATGATGGAATCTGGGTGGTCAGCTCGGCGAGTAGCTCGTCAAGTAGTACGTTCTGATTTTACTGTGAGAAAGTGTTTGGACCAGTGGACAGAAGAGACGTCATTTATGTGGCGACCAGGCTCAGGACGCCCTCGATAGACCAGTCGTCGAGAATACCGTCACATCATACGAAAAAAAACTCGTAGAGCCAACCGCCTCATTGTCCGCTATTCAGATACAGGCAGCACCTTACTACGGGGCCATGTGGCTTCCCGAACCATCGCAAGGCGCCTGGCTGAAGGACATCTGGTATCGCGGCGCCCATTACCTGTGCTGCCAATGATACCCACCCACCGACGCCTCCATTTGGAGTGGTGTCGCGCACGACGTGATTGGACTGCAACGGAATGGAACCAGGTCGTCTTCAGCGACGAATTTAGATTCAATTTGAGCAGTGATGACAATCGTGTTCGTGTGTGGAGGCCCCGTGGTGAACGCCTCAATCCTGCCTTCGCTTTACAGCGACACACCGCTGCCACAGCTGGTGTGATGGCATGGGGTGCCATTCCTTACTATACACGGTCACCTCTAATATTGATCCATGGCACAATGACAGCCCAGCGGTACGTCCATGACATCCTTCAGCCACATGTGATGCTACTCATGGCAGGGCTCCCAGGAGCCATTTTTCAACAAGACAATGCTCGGACACACACAGCAAGGATGTCACAAGACTACCTCCACCACATTACCACCCTTCCCTGGCCTGCTCGATCCCCAGATTTGTCACCAATCGAGCAAATCTGGGATCATTTGGTACGGCAAGTTGGACACCCTACGAGTTTGGTCAAACTAGAGGCGCGTTTACAGCAACTGTGGAACGAGATGTCTCAGGACGTCACACGGAACTTGTATGCCTCAATGCCTGCTCGTATCGCATCGTACATTCGCTCTAGAGGGGGTCCAACAGAGTACTAAAACTTCCGTTCATTTCTACTTTTTTCTGCAATAAATGATCCTTTTTCTTTTATTTTCTAATCACTTACTTATATCAAAGTAGTACTTACATGTGTAAAATTTCGTTTCATTAAGGCGACTTTTTCTTGGTGCGCAAATTTTTATGGCAATAATAAAATTTATAAAAGGAAGTGTTTGTCTGTCTGTTTGCCGCAAAATCCTGACGATTCTATGGCACTTACAGCAATGAGATTTGGCACACAGTCAGTCCGAATTTTTTAAATTTTTGGGTCACAGCGAATTTTAAAATTCAATCTAGAACATTTTAAAATGAATTTAATGAAATTTAATCAGAATTGCATGCTACAGCATAGAAGAGATAACAGATTCTAAATTCATTGTTTTCATTTCCGTTTTGAGTTTACGCGAATGAATAATTTTTCAGCTAGACGATAAAAACAAACAATCTTGTAACTGGAGCCAATTAGTTCTATTTCTATCTCCTGGACCGTTAAAGACAGAGTAAAAATTTCAGCGGATTTGAAATCTGTGGAAAATTTCACTTTAGATCCATACATAAAAATATGATTTTCTTTATATAACTAACTGTTAAATTGAATATATCTTTTATATTTTCGCACGAGATTGTGACGTCACGGTAACTTTCCCTTTCCAAAAATAAACAGATTGCATTGCGTGCCCCCTTCACGTTAAAAAAAAAAAAAACGGATTACATTTCCTACCCTCTTCGATTTTTCCTAATCATATACCACAGCTCATGTAACTATTCGTCACTTCTTTTCGGTACTGATTGCTTACCCCTCCACGATATCCTCACCCCCTTTGGAACGTGAATTGGACTCCTAATTGTACGAATTATTAAATTCTATTTCAATTATTCACCTTTTTCAAAGTGCATTTGTCACTTCCTTCAACTTTCTTCCCTCATTTATTGTTTACAATCATAAACTTTCTATTAATTCTGATGTGGAGGTTCGCAGTTTTCTGCAAGGTACTCCGTAATTAATACGTCCGTTCCGTTCCTCTTCGATTTTAGAGGGGAGCAATAAATAAAAAACATTTTGACATGCATTGTTTAGTTCTTTTTCGTAAATGTGGATTCCTTAAAGATAGATTAAAAATTTCAACGGATTTGAAATCTGCGGAAAATTTTACATCATAATAATACCTTATACCACATGCAACGCCGGGCTATATATATATATATATATATATATATATATATATATATATATGAAAAAAAAAAAAAAAAAAAAAAAACGATACCTAAAAATAACTCCTAATAAAATTCTCACCAGACACCAGTCCCCGAACATCGCACTTCCTCTCAGTCTTTCGTTTCTTTTGTCCAATAGGTCGTATATCTTGCCATTCCCTTTCACCCTTGACCTCCCAGTATGATTGACCTCCCTCGACCACTTTTCCTCTCAAATCGCCTGTAAGATAAAATTACCTCTTCGCTCAACTCCCGAGTTCTACCAATGAAATTTCTTGCTAGATTCATTGTCCAATAGTCTTTCTTTTAATTCTTATCCCTCTGGCGAATTCATTGTGAACTATACACTTTTTCCATGAGCCCTTTAGAATAGGAATTCACAGAACCATCCCTGATGATATAACTAGTATGTTATTGAAGTAATAAATATTTTGTTATAGAATTTCTACCTATTTTTGTGGAACCAGAATTACACTCCCCTCTAATGAATCCTCTTCATCCGGTTGCCTATTAACACTCTTGCTGCTTCGTCACGATTGCAGGCTTATAATTTCTGTTATTATGACATATATACGAGGCATGTTTTTAAAGTAAGTACCGTTTGGAAATAAAAACGAAACAAGTAGAATTTTCTTAGCAATTTTATTTTTATATGAAAGCCTGTACCTAAATCTATTTTTAACATAATTTCCGCCACTATTAACCCGGGAACGGGCGCGCAGGGTGTTACATACCCGCGCCCATCTTTTGTTCTGTCTATTTCTCGACCCCTCATTTAAAAGTGTACGAATCTCAGTGGAGCTGAATGTAGGGTCATGACCTTGGACGGGCCAGGTCAGCAGGCGAATTCTAAAAATAGAAATTCCGGAATTTTGTGTTTCGGGTATATTATACCCAGCGCGCCCATCCTTGTCACTCAGATTTTTTCCATCATGGCACCCACACACCTTGCAAATATGGTACGTAATCTAATGTACGACGAAGAAATGAAGAGTTTGAGAACTTTTATTCAAATAAAAACAGTTTCGACGGATGAGGAAATTTTATTTGAAAAAGAAGAAGGGATTTGATTATGAAGAAGAATATAATAGGAATTATAATTCATCAACAGACGGTGACACAGATATTGAAGTAGATATAGATTCGTCAAATGAAAATGATTTCAATGTTGGTCAAGATGAAATAACAACACGGAAAAAAAGAAATATCGGACTAATGTGAGAGTTTCAGAAAAAAATAAATTAATAAAATTTCTTGGAAACACAGCTATTTCAAGAGATGTTAGAACACCGTTAGAATCTTAGAAACTTCTGATAAAATGGTGAAAGATTTATTGAACTGCACTAACATTTATATTACATCGATTTCGGATCGTTTTTCACGAGTGCGAGATCCACAAGAGTTGAAACAAGAGCTATTTATTATGAGAGCTGAAATGAAAACGTTTATACGACTTTTATATAATTGTGTTCACAAATCCTCTCATGTGATCATTACTGATCTTTGGGCAACAAACGAAATTAAAAATGTTATTAGATGTATTTCTGCTTTAATTTAGTTATAAAAATGATTTTGTACACTATTTATGATTGTAAAGAGTGATGGAAAAGTTCGGGTATGAGATACCCTGCGCGCCTACTCCCGTTGCTTTTTTTCGCGCGCCTGCTCCCGGGTTAAGGCATTTATCGTATTGTACAACCAGTTTTTGAACACCCTCTTCATAGAAGTCTACCGCCTGATTTGACAGCCACTGCAACACGGTCGTTTTGACGTCATCGTCGTCGTTGTGGCGTAGACCGCCCAGATGCTTCTTCAAATACAGGAACATATGGTAGTCACTGGGCGCTAGTTCGGGTCTGTACGGAGGATGATCAAATTGTTACCAGCCAAATGATCTGATGAGATCTTGAGTTCGTTTAGACGTGTGTGGGCGGGCATTGTCATGAAGCAAAACGATCCTCCTACTCAGCAACCCACGCCTTTTGTTTTGGATTGCACGGCGCAATTTTTTTAAGGTCTCGCAATACGTCGCAGAATTTATTGTTTGACTACGAGGCAAAAATTCCACAAGGAACACCCCCTTCCTGTCCCAAAACACAGTACACATGATATTCTGAACTGAAATTGTTTGCTTGAACTTCACTCTCTTGGGTGATGATAAATGCCGACATTCCATGAATTGCTGCTTCGATTCCGGTGTAGCGTAAGCCACCCAGGTTTCGTCGCATGTGACAATTTGGCTTAAAAATTCATCACCTTCCTCACTGTACCGCTGAAGGAAAGTTGAAGCACTTTCTAAACGTTTGGTTTTGTGCACCTCTGTCAGCATTTTCGGTACCCAGCGTGTGCATAATTTTCGATAATTTAAGCGTTCACTCACAATTTCATACAGAACATTGCGTGAAATTCGAGGAGATTCATCAGATAATGGCGTAATCGTAAAGCGTCTGTTCTGTTTCACTCTTTCGTCAACTTTCTGCACCAAATCCTCAGTAATGACAGAAGGTCGCCCATTTCGTTCCTCATCATGAACATTCGTGCGGCCATCTTTAAAAGCTCTAACCCATTTCCGTACCATTCCATCGCTCATAATGTTTTCTACGTACACTTCACTAATCTGACGATGAATTTAAGCCGCTTTCACTTCTTTAACACTAAGAAAACGAATCACCGATCGTATTTCACAATCGGCGGGATTCTCAATCAACGGAGCCATTATAGTTACTCATAATCAAACGTCAACACGGTCGAATGTTTCCGTAATGGGGCCTGAGGCTTGCCAGCAGATGTCTGTAAACAGCGCGAATGCGCGGAATGCCGACCGCAGCACTGCCGCGCCGGAATATCGGAACAGTACTTACTTTAAAAACATGCCTCGTATATCTGTATAAAAAAAAAACAAGAGGAAATTCAAAACATAAAAAGCAAAAGGAATTTATTGAAAATGTCTGCAGAATTCTGCTCGCTTGTATGGTTATTTTTCACTTTTGTTTTCTGATTGAATACCCCTGTTTTTGATTTTGCTCTTGCATATATCTGCTATTTTTCTATTGCAAAAAGGGGGGGGGGGTAGATTAAAGGTTTTTTTTGACAAAAGATGCAAATAATAAGAAATCTGGAATGACCGAGGTCCGGAGGATTCCGAATTTCGGACTCAGTACTGTATGCGTATAAAATAAAAAAAATTACATGTATACATTTCGCTATATAATAACAATTTATACTATTCTTAGTTTCTTTACACAATGTCCGAAAGTCATTAGACTTGGGAAATGCCCAAGTTGTGTAACATACAGGCCAGCAATGTCCAAAATCTGTAACCTACTGGAAAGCAATGTCAAAAATCTGTAACCTACGGATCTTGAAATTAAATCTTTTAATTAGTAATTTTGGAAAACAGTTCCTGTCTTTGAATGATTGTATATTGTTTTCTAGACCTATAAAAAATACACTAAAAAGTATTGTTGTTAAATTTCAAAATTTTAAAAATTACTCATAGTTAACATTTAGTTTTTCCACATTTCGAGACTCTCCCACGTGTGATCCGAAAACTTAGTAAAGAATAAGGATGACAAAACTTAGGTAAAGCATTTTTATTCAGCTTTTCATACACGTTTTCGAAACGGGCAGAGGAGGGCCAAAGGAACACTCCAGGATATAACCTGCGAATTAAGAAAACATTCAAAAATACACACGGAAGCTAGTCTGATAAGAAAAAAACTAGAAGTTCCGATAATTAACACAGTTAAAATACACATTGACGTGTCTAGAAATAGATGAAAAGCTCATTGAATGTCTCATTCGACATAACAGATATTCGATTGGAATAGGAAACAGAAAAACAAGAGAATGGGACAATTCCGAAGTTATTTTTCTGAATACTTGCCTGCACGTTTTGATTATATCATGCAGCAATTAGTGAATTCGTTGCTCGAGGTCCCTAAACCTGTTTGTCCCGTAGACCATCACGTGCCGATTTTTTCTGTTTTGGGTAGACCCCCTGCTTTCCAAATATTGATTTTTTACAAATTCCTTAACTTGAAATGTGCTTTTGAAGCTGAAACATAGCTACTCATTTTGATAGGTTTACTGTAGAGTAAAAAATTTTTAAGTAAAAAAATATGTAAAGTTTTAAAGTTATACATTTACTAATTAAAACTACACCAAATTCAAATCTAGTAACATTTTTTCATAAAATACATACACAACAAAGTCAATGCTTTGAATGGGAGAGATGAGCCTGATGTTTTGATAGCAAAATTTCAATATTTGGCTTCAATTTAGGCAGGCTTAAATCTTAAATCTCCTCGGCGAGTGATTTCCAATCTGTTTCTTTTTTTGTAAGGAGATTGACAATCGCGCTGAAACCCCTTTCCACGAGGTATGAAGATGGAAAAGCTATCAAACACTATTACATTTACAGGAAGCCAAAATTTTGTTGACGGCCTGCCTAACTCGTGGATCCACATTTACATCTCAGCCAGTTGCTTTTGTGGAGTTGTTGGTTTAATTCGCAAACCAAATGGGAATTCGTAGCCTATTGGATAACAATCATTAAGGATCACACTTCCTTTTTAAAAAAATTTCGAGATACACCCTATTTTTTCATCACTGACATGGACCCTTGCAGGTTGGACTCGACCCTTGGGGGTCAATATAGACCACCATGAGAATGACTGCTCTTGAATTTCTGTCGTCATGAACCGTAAAGTCAAATCAGTATTATACGAATTATTAAGATGGCTTCGCCATAGCAGGAAATTGACTCTGCAAAAGGAGTGTTGGTTTGCGAAGCAAACCAAATGGGATTGCATAGCAATCCACCGGGGGTGGTGAGCTGAGGGAGGAGCCCCTAGTTCTTAAAATAAAGGTAAAGTACAATTAGTTCAAAAACGCAGGATAAATCCTGATTTTCACTACATTAATTTTATTTTCGGTCGCAATTAATTACTGATTTTGCATAATAGGTAGTAAAAACCTAGTTTTGTTGATGGGTTTTATTTTCAGTAGTAAGAATCGCCCCAGTCTTGAGATCTCCACATGTTTGTGTGAAAAGATAGTATTTATATTACTTTGTGTGTGTGTGTGTCTCTTTTCTCTCTCTCTCTCTTCTGCATTTTGATACTATTGAAGGGGTTGTGCCCAACTCCGTTGTGCTTGACCTATGAAGGTCACTTGCAGGGCAGGTGCCCACTCCATTGTGTCATCGGAATGCCGAATATATTCTGATTTGTTATTGTTTGGCGCATGCCGCTGTTCTTCCGCCACGCGCCTCTGAGAAGAACAGGTGGTGTTCGTCCAGATGATCTCTGATTGTTTTTTTACTTTTACCGATGAGTTACTTTTGGACGTTGGAGACGACTATCAGAGAGAGCGAGAAGCAGCGGTTGAGGCTTGTTCGTCGCGCTGTACTGAAATATATAAATACATACTTTTATGTATTGGTGTAATGATGTTGATGTGATGACTGGGGCAATTTTTTTGCTGCAGTAAAAATGGAAAAAGTTGCATTTTTGAAAATACAGTTGCATTTATTTTTGATACACTAAAATCTAAAATAAATTATTCGTAAAAAATGAAAAAATTCAAAATTTACTGACAATTTTAGTCGTGTACAACAGTATTATAATACACCATTAAAGACAAATGAACGTTGATGTCGTTGAATGGCCGATCCTTGGCCAGTAATTTCTTTAACATTGAAAAACTGCGCTCAACAGAGACATGTTGCCTTAAATTGTTGCAAATACTGCCATGGGGGAAAATCATCTTGGGAAAAGTGTAGCAATAACCGTCAGGTTATTATTCTTTTCCAATCGTTTTTTAAGATACGCTTTAAGGTTTTTTTTTAATCCATCGATCTGATATCTTCATATGCTGTCTCGATGTTGTACAATTTCGATTCCGATTTTTCTACGATACAAATCAAGCATTCGTAGCTACTTTAGATTTTCAGCAAACTTTTTAGCAGATCTGGGTCACATTTTCTTTATTTTACGCGACGCACTAAATGCCGTTGCCACTGAAACCGCTCGCTATGTCATTTACAGTGGGAAGGTGGTCGGCGTAGTACAATGCTAAGCGCAAAATCATTTCGCTCAACATTCAGAGATTTTAAAACGTCATCTACAAAGCGAAAATATTGATGATCAACACTCACCTCGCAAACTCTGCAAAAGATTACGCAAGTTTCCTCTGGATTATCAAGAGTGCCAACCAATGTGTTAAAAGTACTTCTTGACATTTATTACACTTTAAATGTTATCTTTCCATCAACTTCTTGTTTAATCCGCGATACTTCGGCGTTCACAAGATCAAACAGCTGGTGGTTGCATTTATGCAAAAAGTTGCATTTATGTAGAAAGTTGCATTTATGTTGCAGTTATAACTCACTTACAATACATAGGAGGAATTATGGTTTTAGTACTCTACATGCAGCATAGAACGCGTGAAAAAAAGTTGCGTTTGTTGCAAAAAGTTGCCCTAGTGATGACGTAAATACTGTACATATTCTTGATGTTCTTGAAATAATAACTTAAATATCTTAGCTTTTGGTTGTCTTCTCCTTGTGTGCGATTCGTACTGTTTCCACGCTACCGTTTTGGGGGGACGACACCATAGGGTCTATTGCTGTATTCTAAAGATCGAGTGCGTGAAAGTATTCAACTTCACTCTTTAACCATGACGTGAATGAGACAACTACTACTTTCTGTAAAGGAAAAAAACTATTCTTGTGTGTGCTTGTTCAGATAGCATTGGAAAATAACGTGGCAAAGAGATAGTTGCACTTAAAATTATTAAAGCATTTTTGCAAAACGCAATTTCCGAGAAAAAGCAAAAAAAAAAAAAAAAAAATTATAACTATTTCTGAAATGCCGCCGCTTTAGGCATTGGCGCTCGAAAACTTTGTGCAAAATAGTTCACCGAGGCCTTTTTTTCGCTGTTCACCTATACACAAAACCTAATAGGCTAATGATCTCTATAATTTGAAGAAAATTAACTGTCGACAAATGTTAAAAATCAACTTGAAATGTGAGGTCATTGTGTCATTTAATACATTCCTTCCTCCTTCACGAGATTGACGTTCTTAAAATTTCCCTCCGCTAATTTCGAAACAAATGGAAGGAATCGCTTAACTAACGGGAGAAAGAATTAATTTCTCCTTTCAGCAATCCGGTGAAATTCATTTAATATAAGTTTTTAGGCAGCATTGGAGAGGCTCTTCGGAAAAGGAACAATTGTTTTTTGTGTGAACCAAAAATGATAGTCACAATAGTATTACTAAAATAAAGGGGTCGTGTAAAATACAAGTTATTAGTGATTTACAGAAGAAAAAAAAAATTGTATTAAAAAAAATTAGTATTATATTTTTCGTATAGTACATAATTCGCAA
Source organism: Metellina segmentata (assembly GCA_947359465.1). Lineage (NCBI taxonomy): Eukaryota > Metazoa > Arthropoda > Arachnida > Araneae > Tetragnathidae > Metellina > Metellina segmentata. The sequence goes on along the minus strand of OX375878.1, from coordinate 16,660,672 downwards.
TTTTGATCACTATACGTTTGTCTACAACACATTAGGTCCCGGGTTCGAATCCCAGTAACATCGGTTACCCACTAAATGCTCCATAACAAATTTTCCCCTTGCAGGTCGGAAGACTGAAGTGGTCAGTGGACGTGCCTTAGAGGTAAACAAAAAATTCATACTGTTTTGCCGCTCATTTACGACAGGCAAACTTCTACGTAGGCGTCTCGATGAATGGCAACACACTCACTCAAATAATATCTACATGTGTACAACTTTATTTACAATTTATAGATACGCATGGCACCTTGTGCCTCCCGCACATATCAATCGACCCCCTGGCCTTCCGTAATCACATTTACGACGACGGTCACAGGCCATTTTTACACATTCATGGCTGACTCGCAACTGACAAAAAACGTCTATACATATCAAACGAAAGCGATCATCACATCAACATCATTACAGCAATACATAAAAGTTTGTATTTGTATATTTCACAGTCCAGCCCGGCAAACAAGCCTTGCTTTTCAAGCTTTGGAGAAGGCGTTTGATATTAAAAATGTTCCAAACTATTTGAAAATGGAATTTTTGGGATTAACTTTCTCAGGGAGAAATATAATTATGTGACTGAACAAGATGTGTGATAACGAGAAAATCACTAGCATTAAAAGTTTCAACCCCGCAAGAATGTACTTCGAATTGAAAACGAACCAATGCAGTTTGCACCGCTATTAGCATCAACGTTCGAGTATAATTGTAAATTGCGTAATGCGAATTGTCCATCATTGTGAATTTATGGTGTCAGATAAATTGTTTTGATCATTCGATCGCGAAACTAAAGCTCAAATAGGTTTAAACCATAAGGAAGAGGCAGGAAATGCGATGGTTTCTTTTCAACGAAAGGTAAATCGCTAATCCAAACCAATCCTTTGCGAGTTCAGGTAAACGAAATTAAGCAGGAAAATACCAAGCAGTTTCCAAACAACCCGAATAGAAAAACCTAACGAACATTTTGGAAACTCTCATTCTAAGAATAGGCGAAATACTCTTGTTATATATCTAGAGATTTACACTCGGAAAAAAATTATATATATATATATATATATATATATATATATATATATATATATATATATATATATATATATATATATATATATATATATATATATATATATATATCCATAACGGTTTGGAAAAATCCCAGAACACTCTAACAAAGGAGAAAAAGTTGCACGAAGGAAAAACAAAATTAATATTTAGTTCCTAATCTATCTCTACTATTATAAAAAAAAGTGTTTGTTTGTTTGTCTGTTTGGGGCCGCAAAATCCTGACAATTCTATGGCACTTACAGCAATGAGATTTGTCACAAGTAGTCCGAATTATTTGCAATTTTTGGGTCGCGGCGAATTTTAAAATTCAATCTGGAAGATTTTAAAATGAATTTAATAGTTTTATTCTCCACCAGTTTTTCAACGTCTTTCTTCCGCGAAAGAAGAAACACTCGAATCTGGACTTTTCTACCCACGTGACCTTGTCGTCAGCCTTTGGAAGCATGCCACTTTTTTTTTCATCGCGGAGGAAAGCGAAGAACGTTATTGTTGTCGTTTCCGTTTTGATTTTTCGTGGAGGATAGATTTTTTCAACAAGACGATACAAACTAATAATCTTTAACTGGAGTCACTTACTTCTTTTTCTATCTCCTAGACCAGTAATGGCGAACCTATGACCCGTGGGTCAGTTACTGACCCACGTTGAGCTTTTGGGTGACCCACAATGATAATTTTATAGATATTTAATTTGAATTTATCACACATAAAATAAAAAATACTTATATACTCATCGTAATCATAAATCTTTTGAATATTTGATAGTTATACTTTTACGCTTCAGAACACAGAATGGTATTTTCAATAAAAATATTTCTGAACAACTGTGAAAAGTTATTTTTGTCATTAAAGCAATAAATAAAATTTTACAACGTTATTTGATAAAATTATTTGAAAAAACTAAAATATTTCGCGGACCTTACGTTTGTTAGTTCAATTTGTACAAATCGAACATGTTAACAATGCATTATAATTTGTTGTCACTTGATATATAAAAAAAAACTCTTTACTTAAAAATATGTTCTTCTGGCACTCATATATATTAAATGTTACTTAAAATAATATTTTCCTGCATTATTATTTTGTCAAATATATGAATAAAATATTCGAAAAAAGAGTTTTCAATATTTTACCTAATTTAAAAAAGGCGTTAATAAAGACAACCCCGTAAGTTCATTTCTCTATTCCTTACTTTTGGAGCACAATTATCAGTATTCTAATAAAGGCACGATTAAGAGATAAAAAATTCACTCAATTTTTTTCTTAGTGACCTTAGCTTCAATTTTCTATTAGAAAAAGCACAAGCTAAAATTCAGCGTACCGATACACATCTAAGAAAAGCCATAACTCCCAAAACAAAACCGGATGCAGTTTAAAACCCTTATCGCGAAACTCCGGTATTCCAATCGCTTTTCCAACTCATCGATTGCAACTGCCTTGTTTCTTTATTTTTGTACAAGAGATATTTCACATTCCATAAGAACAGGGCCGTAACTAGACTTTTGAGTCGGGGGTGGGTAAAAAATCTTGAATATTTGGATTCCTTTGTGCAAGCCTATTTTACCTCCCCACCTCTGCATTTTTATAAATTTGTCAAATGGGGAGGGGGGCAGAGGGCTTTAAAAAAATAAAAAGAGGGTGAAATTTGAGTCAAGAAAAAAATATGAAAATATGTGAGTGTTGCAGCAGTGCTAATGTTGGGAATTTCCATGATTTACTGAGATTCATTGTTTCTTCTGGGGATTCGGTGCTGCAAAAACATCTGGAATGGGGTTTCGGAAATGCACAATATACAAGTCCATTGATTTAAAATAAAATAATTCAGGTTTGTAGAAATATAATCCAAGATAAAATTGTTAGGAAAGTGAATGCCACAAAATGTTTTACAGTGATGGCAGACGAAACGACAAACATTTCACACATAGAAAAAGTTTCAATATGCTTACGATATGTGGACAGGGCCGTATTTCTAAATAGGCTAAGTAGGCTGCAGCCTAGAGCGGCAAATTTTTCAGGGGCGGCAGTTTGGTAATTTATTCAAAAGTTGAAATGAAGTATTTCATACGTTAATAATATTATCCGTCCGAATTTAAGAATACATGTAACTTAAAAATATGTTTTAGTCCTTCTACACAGCTTACTTTCTAAAACTATAACATAATACAAATTCACAGCACGTAATGTATTATAACTTTCTTGAAGTGCAATCAAATTTGGTTTGACAACACTGGCACAAGCGCAGCGATTCGATCTGACAACATTGTTGGTGGAAGGCCCAGTGGCTCCGCCCAAGGTTTATAGAAGGGCTCCGCCGTCAGTAGTGTAGTGTCAGTCTAGTCTGTCTGACGCTGTCATTCACGTCTATCGGTGTGCACAACGGGATCGTTGATGATTGTGTTGAACGAGACTTGTTCGTGTTGTTTATGATTTTGCCTTATAGTTTAGAGCAGTGCTCCCCAACCTTTTTATCGCCGCGGACCGGATCAACGTTTCATAATTTTAACGCGGCCCGCTGAGTGTAGTGGGGAGGGGGGGGGGAGACGTTGATTTTTTGTATTTTAGATTGATTTGATTTAATAATTTTAATTTAGTTGCATTTAAACATGCCTTCAAAATAAAATAACACCAAAATATGAATATAAGGTGATTTAACATTTTAACTATCTAGAACGCTAAATCAATGAGAACTCTGAGCTTGTTTCTTTGCAACGAGACGGTTTCATCTGGTGGTAATAGCAAACAATGACACCCGAAGTGTGTTGCTTATGTCCAGTTTATTCCGTTGTTTTGTTTTGGTTGCTGTCACTGCAGAAAACCCCGCTTCACACAGATAGGTTGTCGGAAATGGCAATATTGATTTAAGTGCTGTGGTGGCAATCTCAGGGTATTCCGCCATGACTTTAATCCAGAACACTGGCAGAGTTGCTATATCGAACGTAGTTTTAAGGCTGCCTTCATTTGCAATCTCCTGCAGTTGATCTTCTTCTTGCACAGACATGCTAGATTCGCCTGATTTGTTCACAGATGGTTGCGGATCCATTCTTTACTAGTTCGTGGGTATTTTGTGGTTTCCCAACCAGGAGAATGAATGTTTAGGCTCAGTCTCGCCTAAAATCCCCGTTTATGTCTGAAACATGTCCAAAATGCCTCTGTTCACGCGCCGTCCCCACAACTTCAGTTTGGCTTTAAATGCAGCTATTTTGTCTGCAAATTTAAAGTTGTCACATTTGTCAAAATTGGAAAATAGAGACATACAGAATTCAGAAATCATAATTGAAGCTCTAGTAACAGAACAAATTTCAAGTTCCGATTTACCACCTCCTAATTTGAGTGGACATTTCATAGATAAGAACCGCACAAATCCGAGATAAATACAACAAAGTAAATAAAATGGAAATAATTTAATATTCCTTGGGCGGCCCGGTATCATTTGATTCACGGACCGGTACCGGTCCGCGGCCCGGGGGTTGGGGACCACTGGTTTAGAGTATTCCAATACATAACGTACAGTTTTTAACAAGTCGGCTACTCTCTACTAGCTACTATGAGTGACGGTAGGAAGAGACTCAGTGGCGCTGAATACAAAAAATGAACAAAACTGAAACTTCAAGAACAAGAACGTGTTCTGAAACAATAAAAAAAAACTTTATGTTATTCCTATATTCTTGATTGGACTTTCCGGGTCATGACGTCACAACGAGTTTACCAAGACCATTTCACGTTTCATCTCCGCGATGAACAATTTGTACACAATCGCGAAATTGTACTTTTCATAGCATCAAAATTTTATTTATATAACAATTTTACAAATAATTATACCATAAAAAAGAGCGTATTCTAAGATTTCACGTGGATTTTTTGTATGACTAACTTTTAATCGCATCGAATTTATTTATTAACCAATTTCAAAAATAATTGGACCATAAGTAAGTGTTTATTCTAAGGTTTTCGTGATGTTTTCAAATTTAAAAACTAATGATATGACAGTTTTAACAAAAAGTAATTTTGACGTTGACACTTGATCCGCATCCGAAAAAAATCTTCTGCATCTTGTTCCCTGTACAATTTTGAACAAACCATGTTTATTTCGTAATTTTCTGATTCGTACTTTCTCGGGTTGCCGTCTAAAAATCAAGCAATAAAAGCGAGTTTTCAATCCTGCGGAGGTAATTGTTTTTAATACTAGGTGGTTCTGCCGCCTGCTCGCCTAACTGCTTCAGGCCATAGGTCTGCCGCCTCATCCTGGCTCTTGATAAAAAAAATTTTCTCAAGAAATTGTTGAAAATCCTTGTAAATACTGAATCAAACTGGGCATAACATTGTGATGGACGAAACGATTCTTTGAAAGATTCGTTCACTGGAAATAACCCACTCTGGCCTTCCAGTACATGCAGTGCCATCTGTTGGCTTTGCAGCGCCATCTGTGTACGATTTGATTATTTGTACTATGCTGTGTTTCTTTTGTAAGTGGGTGGAACCTCGGCTTCTTTGAATTCATTTGTGGAATAGGGATCGTTTCCTCATGCCTTAATCCCCCCCCTCTTCATTGGGTGAGAACTGAGAGTTTGTAAAACTCGTTTCTTTGCTTTCTCTGAGAGACGACGTTTGCTGGTCGTGTTTATTCGCACTTCATGTTAAGCTTTTCTTTTTCACTTTTTAAATTTTTTTTATCCTTCAGAGAGCGATGCGTCAGATTTTTTAAAATTGCTAGTGCGTTGCTCTTCCAACTGGGCTACCGCACCCTACGAGTGCACCGTGCCTAAGGAACAGGATAAACATAGAAAAACATAAAGGTTTCCTTTAGCTCCCTCTACTTTCACATCTTCTCTTTAAGTTAGCATTGTGGAAAAAAGCCAAGCGAACTTTTGCAAACTAATTTCTTTCACTCTCATTCAACCATATGATCTCACTGACGTAATTTACGCCTTAAACCTAGCAGCCGCGTCCTGACACAGCGCCGTCCGTTTTTTCATAGATCACGTGAGGTATGTAGGTATTTTACTTAACGTCGCTGTGGAGAACACAATGAGCTATTGGTGACGATCCAGGATCAATTCCCAATGGAAAGATCAATGACAACACCGCGTAATGTTGAACCACGGTCAGATGACGAGGCAACACTTGAGCTGGCACTCCACTCTCCAAACTTCCACACCAAACCTACGTGAGGACTTTTGGCCACGATGGATTAAAGGTGCACTAGCCGCCTCTACATCATAAGCTTACAAATATTCATGCACTGACTCGGATTCGAACCAGGAACCCAACTCGTGTGATCATCGAGGTTCGTTTGTTAAAAATTCCCGGTCACAGAACATGATATTCACGTAAATACTTGTTTTTGGTTCTTTGCTGTAACCTGCCTTTTAAGTCAAATTCAATTTGACAATTTTGCTATTATGAATATTCCAGAAAAATGTGGTTTTGAAATACTCCATGTATTGTAAATGCTGAATTAAAATGGGAAAAGGCGTGGATTTATTTACTGTTTACTTTTTTGATATAAAGAAAGGATTGGCATCACTGACCGCCATGTACGTACAATAATGAAATGAATGCTTCAGAAAAATGTTTTGGATCGGGAAGTTAAGTTAACTAAATTTCGTAATGTTGATAACAGTCACTTCGTTAAACAACATAATTGCTGCGTTTTAAGGTGTAAATTTGTAGAGGTTTCATTTCTCGTCAAAAAGAGCATTAATATTCATTCTAAGAAGCCCTTTACTCTGTCCTGTTCCATCCTGTGCATTGCATTTGCAAACGGCAAGTAAGTTGGTAAAGGTGGGATTGAAAACTGCAGAATAGTTGCTATATAAAGACCACAAGTTTTATTAATATTTTACCGTGCAACATGGTGTTCTTTTACATTTCTTGTGCATTAAATCAATTTGTTCCGTGATTTCCACAACCGATTTAACCTTTACTATTGAGTTACGAGACGTTGGTATTCTCAATTGCAAAAATGCTACTCATGTTTCATGTTTGTATATTTTTAGAAGGAGGTGAAATTGTTTTGCAAATTTTGTTTTGTCATGTGTTTGAAATGATCTGTTTTTCTTTTTTTTAAACGGATTTTGTTTTTTGTAGATAAAACCTCCTGTCCTTGATATGTCAAGCATTCGATATGCTGAGCAACCTCAAGAAAAATAATAGGTAAGTTAATGCATTCATGCACAAGACTTATTTTGAACTTGTAAGATACATGAACAAACAATTTGCTACCAAAGGTTTTTATTGATATTAAAGTTACACTGTGTGTACGACTATTTATGATTTTTCAAATTCAAATAATTCTTAGTGTTTCATTTTGTCCATACATGGTGAATGTACTATTTATTAATACATAATGGAACTAATACTGATTCTGTGATAGTTACGTTTCAATTATTTTTTATACAATGAATTTTTAAACCTATCATATTTGAGGTCTCTGGTAGTTTTGGTCATGGAAAGCTAAAATCTGTTTTCCTATTGTTGTGTTTGAGTAGAATTTTGGACTAACAAAATCAATTATATGTTAACTATCCCAATATTATTTGAGAATTTTAGAAATATATATTTAAGGGATTTTCTCTCTAGGGTCACATGGAGCATGTACATATATTGTGTCTGGGTGGTTGTGGAAATTGTTACAGTGTTTCTTTGAATGATTCATATATTTTATTTGAAAATTTACTGTAGGGTAAAATTGAAACATAATTTACTTTGCAATATACAGACATTTGGGCTTCTCTGGTTGGATATACAGAAATTTACAAAAACAAAAGTGTCAAAATAACTTAATTATTTCCTAGTCGTTATTACATTCACATGTGAAGCAAAAAGCTGAATATTCTGTTTTACGAAAAAGTACTTTAGTAAAGTAGATCATACCAAAGCTAAATGGAACATAGTATTTAAAGTGCGCAAAAATGCAATGCAGCTTTATTGATAAATTCAGCACAGTTTTAACGCACTGACAACATTAGATAAAAAAATAAAGTGTACTCTGCATTGCAATGTTCATTTACAGTGTAGTTTCTTGCACTTATAAACCTTCCACAACGAATCAACTGATAAAATAAGAGCATTGCAAAATATCAAACTTGTACCATGTATAGATTTTTGACTACTCAATACAATGTTTAATCTTTTATCTGACCATTATTATATTCTATAGGTTTTGTAAAAGCTGGGTAATGTAAAACAAAATGTTTCTGATTTAAATAGCATCTGTAAATGGAACTCATGCTTAGTAAGAGTTGCCTGTCTTTAGAAAACTTGTGTCGACACTTTTATTTGAAATGTAATCAATTAGTTCATTACTAATGATAAGTTTCTAACAAGTGCAACAAAATTCTTGTTTTGCAAACACAGATTAATCTTTGTAAATTGTATGTCTTATGATAAAAAAAAGTTGCAGTTCTAGTGGTTTTTATCTTGATAAAAAACAAGTTAAGTTTGAAATCAGTAAATGGATTAAAGATTTATTTGATCCATGCTTATTTGATTAATGGATTTATTTTATTTATAGTTCCATCTGGGCTCAAATATGTTGGTTATTTTACTTTTGTAGTCTGTATTCTAATTCTCACTCATTGTGTAACCATGAATTATTTGTTTGCTTATTTGTTACAGCAGAAATATTCAGTGTAAGGGAGATTGTTGTACCTTGGGACACTTTTTATAATTTTTAACGTTGATTATTTTAATCAAATTTAAAATCTAAAAACATTTAAATACACCAACATGTTTCTCTAATTGATTTTTTTAAATTCAGAGAGTTGGAAAATAAAATATTGCCAGCCATTTAATGTACGAGCTGTCCCAAGGTACAACAGGATGTTGTACCTTGGGACACCCTTTATAATTTAGGAAACAATCATGTACTTAATACAATTTTCTACCAACAAACAAAAATTATATTTTTTTCAAGGTTCTGAATTAAAAAAATACAAATGCAGATAGAACAAGATACAAAATACAAATGATTTTACACTATATGATGTGAAGTTAACTTGGAAGTGGGAGTTTACACTTGACATCTGATAACAGAGTGTAAGAATTTTCAATTCCATGAACAAATTTGTTGCTATCCCCTATATACTTTAAAAAATTTACTTGAAATTCCTTATTGGTAAGGATGTCAACTACTTCTGATTCATAGAAGTAAGTAGTTTTTATCCCTGATACTTTTGTAAGAAGGTAATCTCCTTTTGTAATATCTTCTAACATATCTGGTATGATCATAATCAATACTCTCATCATCTGTGCTTGATAAAACTGGGTCATCAACATCAGATTCTGAACTGCTATTTTGTTCTGAAGTCTGAAGGTACTCTTTTTTTCCCTTTTCTTGCTGCAGCAGCTTTAATTTCGTCTTTTACCAGAGAATCTATTAAAATGCAAGATTTTCCTTTTCTTCTACTCCCATTGCTTTTTTGGGCTGAAGCTTTGGGATATGGATGAATCATTACTGTGGATGTGACATTTTGAAAATGTAAAGATGAACTTGCTACACACAAAGATGTTAAATCATTTGTCACATTTACTCCTGTAAATTCATCTGTTTTGCTAAGCATTTCAGTTGAATGAATTGGTCTGTCAGTTACGTTTGATGTTAAGAATTAATCTTCTCCGAATATGTTTTAATTAATTGGATAAATGCCTGTTACTGCGAAACCTTTAATAATATTAGATGGGGTGAAAGCTTTATAAAATGCACTTCCAATAACTTCTGCTACATCATATAATGTCATTGGCTGTCCAGGACGTGACATTATCCATTCCTTATCACAAGTCTTGTAAGTTTTGTACGACCCAAAGACAGTACGATCAAGCGGCTGTAGTTTATGGGGAGGAATTGTTTATAAAATAATTTCAACTTCCCGTCATTTCTGTATTGTAGGAATTGAAATATGGCTATCATGGTTGTCCATGATTAGTAGCACTACAGCTTCTTTTGTTGGCTTTTATTTGTTGTATAAAGTGTTCAATGTACTGCAAAAAGAAAATCTCATTCAACCAACCTGATGGCTTAGCTCCGTCTAGTGTGCCAGTGCATGCTCCTTTTAACATGTGGCTTGTAAAATATACATGTGGAAGAATAAGAATGGGAGGCACATAATTTCCTACTGCATTTATTGCAACAATCATGGGTGATATTAATGCCACGTTCACCAGAAGTCATACTTCCAATTTGTTTGATGCCTTTTGGTGCAATGATTTTGAGAATTACATGAATTGTAGAATTTTGTGTCTCATCTAAATTATATATTTTTCCAGGGGGGAAATTGTCACATGTTAAAACTGTTTTTAAGTTGAGAAAGAACTCACTCACTGTTGCTTTGTTAAATTTGTAGACCTAGCCAAGCTCATTGCCTCAGGTTTTCTGAGTGATAAATATGATTGTTTTTTTAAAAACCTTGAAACTACTCATTACCAGTTATCTTAGTTTTATTCCAAGTATCTGGATATTCTTTTGTATTGGCCTTTGTGTACTGAAAAGCTAATGATTTTACTCACTTTTGTCAGACCATAATGTAATCTTGCTGCTTGCTTCATGTACTCAGCTAGTTCTTCCTCCTCATGATTGCTAAATATTTTTTTGTCATCACTTTTTTTATTATAAATATATTCCTCAGCAGCTGAAACTGTGGTTTTTTACATCACGTGCAAGTGTGGACTTTGAGATGCAAAATTCCTTCCCAGCTTCACGAATTGACAGTCGTCCTTCTCAAGTAGACTTCAAAGCTCTAGTAATGTTGTTTTAAGAAATAGCTGTCCTTTTCTGTCCACTTTTGCTTTGCAGCATTTTCAAATCTGTAGTAAAAAAAAGTTACTTGTAACAATAGTCTGCTTTTAATATTTCAGGGATTATATATGTTATTATTTTTTGGTGGGAGGGGGAAAGATTGAGATAGACTATTTATTGAAACATTTTTATAAATGTTTTAAAAAAGAAAAAACTTCACTGGTGAATCATTAAAAATTAGTTTCAATTTCAAAAATTTAAATTTCATGTATTTAAAAGACTTAATCTGATTAGAACACTTTGTTCCAAAACATATCTAAATTATTAAGTACCATGCATATGTTCTACCTTGGGACATGTCCTAAGAGTTATAGTAAGGAAGAAGGTCATGCATAGGAAATTAATTTATCATCAGAACATCTTGAGGGCGTTTACGGTCCCCCTGGCCTGTAAAACAAAAAATTGTCCTTTCCAATTCATAGATGCATCCACAAGGTGCTGTGGGCTTTTAATCCCCCTAATCCTGAAAAACCAAATTTATCCTTTTAATTCATCAACACATTCAGAGAGGGGCTATGCGATTTATGGCATTAATCCTAAAAAAGGCAAATATATAATTTTCCCTAATTCATGGGTGTCCTTGACCCGCAAAAGGAAATGTATTCTTTTTTATTTCATCTAATCGCCCACAGGGGGAATATGAGGATCTATGTCACTGTACTGAGGGGTACTGTAAAAAGGGCTGAAAATATTACTGTGATTAACTTAATGCAGGCATTGTTGGTTCCCACTAGCACCATATAAATTTCTGTATAAAATTATTGAAAAAATCGGACAGATTTCAGAATTTTTTTGCATTATATTTATTATAAGAATAAAATATTTTGGATGTCTTGTTATTTTTTAAAAAGTACTTGGTTAAAGACTTGTTTCTTTTTTGAAAAATCATGTTGTCAATAGAAAATAGAAAAAGAGGAACTTGCAGCAAAATTCATAGAAAATTTCTCATTACTATTTAGCTTGCAAAAGTACTTTGTTGTAAATAAGTGTTTTTATTTAGTAAATAGTAAAAAATGAGACAATGAAAATTACATAAATTGAAATCAAATATGCCTAATTTTATCTGAGCAGCGATAATTTGTTATATTCCAAGCGCAACGAAGTAGGACTTTGCGTGGTTGGAATTTCTACACTGATTTATCACCAGGGTAAAATCTCGATATTAGATTTTTATTGCAATCGTTATCGTGTGGTTAATTTGCTGTGTACAATTTTAAATCCTTTTTATACATTAAAATGATTTTATGAATCCAACCTTGTTTTACAAATACGTGTGATAAAAAAAATTAAAACCAAAATTAAAATCAGCCAAACCTTGTTAGCGCGAGGTCCCACAGTGAAAAATATTAGCTGTTGTTGAAAGTGTTTTATCTGGAAAGAATAGGATCATATATTACTTTCATTTTAACAGGGATTCAGAACAGTATATGTTAAATGTGCTAACAAGGTTTGACTATCATAGATATGTATGTGATAAATGGTAGATACTTATGTGTGGCATAAATAATTGTTAATTCCCTATACTTTCCTACTGATGTTTTGTTAATTTCAGCAAATTTGGTAAAAGTTGTTAATTCCTCAAACACAATCTAAAAATTTTTGCTGGATACAGTGAAAAAAAAAACTTAAGTTATACATGTGCACTCCAGTTAAAAGATTATTTGCTTTTTATCATTGACTGCTGGAAAATCATTCCTCCACGCAAAACGAAAATAAAAATAAATTTATAATATGATATAATGATCTATACTGTTGCATTTAATAATGATTAAATTCATTTTAAAATGTTCTAGATTGAATTTTAAAATTCGCAGTGACTCAAAAATTGCAAAAAAATTTGGATTACCTTTGTGTTAAATCTCATTACTGTAAGTGCCATAAATTCGTCAGGACTTTGTGTGAAAGAAATATACAAACACTTCCTTTTATAATATTAGAGATGTATTCAGGTAATTTTAATATACTGTTCTTGTGTAATGGTTACTTCGACTTCAACTGATGCCCTTTCAAATAAGAATTTGTTTCTGATAAGGGAATCTGGAATTTCAGCACCCTACATAAATATTGTCTAGTAACTACACTGATATGCATGTCTCATCTAACAAGTGTTTATGGGAAACAAATTAAGTAAAAATATAATTTAAATATAAAAATTGCATTTTAATCAAATAACCAAGTTGGTTTAAAAGAATCACAATTTTTTCACTGCCTCAGATATCTCCTTTAGAATTGGAAACTTGTTTAGATTTGAATATTTGTGTAGAAGACTGGAAAGACATTCATCTGTATTTATATGAAGAATATTTTAACGTAACAGTTTGGTTGTGAAAGGGCCAAAAAAATTTTAATGGTTTTTGAAATGTACAAATTTGTTAAATTTTATCTTTTTAAATAAAATGTTTATTTGAAAAAAGAATTTTGACATCCATAATTTAAGTATTATGGATTCATACCGTGGAATTAAATAAACACAACGAAGCCCAAGAAAGATTTGCTATAAAATTTCAAAAATTAGTCTTGTTATATTTCCTATATCTTATATATTTGGTTTGCTTGGCCTTATGTTCTTTTTTATTTTCAGATTGCCCTCAGACAGATTGAAAACATTAAAATGAAGATAACTGATCATGACTTTTGCAGTTTTCTACTGTAACCTTCTCACGTTTTCTGATCTACACCTTTGTGTAACAATCATGGATAAAAGAACACACAATATAACTAAAGAGAGTCCTACGACTTCTCTTTCTCTGAACCACAATCTTCTGGATGGGCAATCTAATTGGTCCAGGTGCAATTCTTTTTCATCTAGCTCAAATGACTCATCTCTCTTTTGCACCAACCATCTCCAGAGTTCTAGCCTCTCACTGGGAAAGAGATTGGCAAACGAAGCACCTTCAACGCGTCTCTCTAAAAGAAGTCGAAATTCTTCGGGCTCTTCTGTTTCCAGCAACATGTCTTGTATCAGTGACAAGGACACAAAGAAAACATCATTAATCATATCCAATTGTGTTCCTAAAGTTCCCACTCATCAAACTGGCATTAGAACTAATGTTGATGGTTTATCCAGGTTATCCTGCCCAGATATAAGCACATCTACCTTTGAACTGAACCATGAGCGCTTGTTAAATCAACATTTATCTTGCTCTGACACCTCAAGTTCCATGTTACCCTTTCGACACAATTTGAGAAGAAACATAAGGAAGAAAACATGCAGCTGTGATTGCACTGCCACATGTACCACAGTAGTTGTTAGACGTTACAACAAAATAGGTAAAAAGACAGTAGAAGAAGAAACTTTAATATCTACAAAGGTTGAAACTTGTTCTCAAAATAATAGCTCTCAAGAAGTTCATAATGTATCTTACGAGAAAAGCTTTTCCCCAGGTAAAGCTGATAGTAATAGGAGGCGCAGATCTGAGGTTGAGAAGCTGTATGATTCATTGCATGAGATAGAATGGGCAAAGAACTTTTCTCCTGATAATATTTTAAGGCAGTTGAATATCAGACAAGCAGCATCTGTCTCTATGTTTGGTAATTCTTCAAAACACAAACCAGCTTGTTCTGAAGCGAAAACAAACCGAAAAACAAAAGACTTGAATGCTGACCGAGCAACAAAAACTACTTATTCTAAAAGTCGGCATGAAAGCGAAAAACCAAAGTCGGATCAACTGAACAATTTCATTCACAGGACTCGATCTAAGACACGCTGCTTAGAGCAGAATTCTGTTCCTTCCCAAACTAAAATTAGTTATTCTAATGGATCACCTGTGAGAAATAAACTACAGAGCTCAATTGGTTCTCACAGTTATAATAAAGGTAAGTTCACAGAAAAGAATAGTCAAAATTGTCAGCCGGATTCTAGCTTTAAATCAGATTGCAGTGAATCGTCCATTGAATGTACTTTTGATGGTTTATCTCAGAGAAGTGTTGATATTGATTCTTGTCCCTCAGATTTGCTTGAATCTCCAGTATTGATATCTGAAAGCTATCTGCCAGATTACAAAAATGACTCTGATGAAGTTCCCATTCCTGATATTACTTCAGATATTAAGTTCTTTGACATTGCAGAAGAAGGTATACGCACAATCGATGCTTGTTTTCGGGAAGTGGGAGCAGAAGTCGTGATATCTACATGCTATGAAGCCGACAGTGATCTTCCACGTTTGACACCTGTCAAAGACAATAACCTGTCCAATAAACTCCCAACGGAGAGTGATTTTCCACCTGTTTTAGAGAGGTGTGTAAGTATACAAGAACAAAAGTATTCCAAGGTACACGAGTGCAATAGTGTATGTGATACTGTCAGTAAATCTGTTTACAAAGAAAGCTTTAACAACAATAAATCTGGCATTAAACTGGATGACGATACCAAGCTCAATGATGCCTCCAGTTTAACAATTAGTGATACAATGAATCATTCTCTAGAATATTTAAAACGTCATAAGGCAATATATAACAGTTCAATAAATAAAAGTGCAAATAAAACCTTGCTTGTACGTGCGGGTAAACGAATATTGAAAAAGTATTTAAAATATCTGCATTCTAGGACAAAACTTCCGAAATCACCTTCAGATAAAGCAGACACACTCGCTGAGGAAAGTATAATGAAAAAACAAGTATCTGAATCTTCAGCAATGGACTGTACTTCAAGGTCTAAGTTGAATGAAAATAAGATTGTGCTAAAAAGTGAGAATTCGATGTCAACTTTATCTACAGTACCCTCATTTACTTTTAAATCGCATGAACTAACTTGTCAAACTGTTGGGGAAAGTTCAAGAAACACCACTATTTTAAAAACTTCTAATCAAAAAGTATCTTACAGCAATTCTGCTGATGGCATTACCTATAATCACTGCAAATCTAATTATTTATATGCTAAGAAAGAAACTAATGACTCTTCAACTGCAGTTGAAAATGTTAATAGGAAGATGTTAATTCTTCAAGGAAGTGCTACTTCATTCAGTATACATCAACCAGGTCCATCTACTTTATTGTCAATAAGAGATAAACGTAAGTAAAATGTTTCATCTAAATATGTTATAACTTAATTCTAGTGATTTGATTTCAAACCAGTTGAGCATAAATTTCTAAAATTCAATTCCTTTATTGAATAAATATGAATTTTCATGTTAAAAATAATTTTATATTAAGTACCTACTGTTGAAGAAAAACTGTTTTAATTAATAAATTATTTTTAGATACTTTACAAATGCAATGTTTTATCATATTTAATTACAATATTTCTGTTTTTAGGCTGAGGACCCTCTATGTACTAAACTACGTATTTCAGTACACCCTTCCCTTGCTTTACGGCCTAGATACGTTCCGTAAAGTAAAAAGCAGTGTAACGAATCAATTATTTTGATAAAAATTCAACTGTTCCAGTTTTTTATAAAATAATATAGTTTTTAGTTCACAAATCATTTTATTTTTTTCCTATAACAATGCTTACATAAAAATAAAAGTACAAAACAATGTAATAAACAGAAATTCAAAAAATAAACATTTTAATTAAAAAACCAAAGAAATCATGCACATATGTATACATATAATAAAAAACTCCAGCGTGACAGATTTTCAGCTTCTCTTTTTATTTTTATCAGTTTCAATCTCAAAATTCAAAGAACGTTTTTGTGGCATTTTTTTCTAAAAAAGGGACTATTATATTTCAAAGAATGAAATATGTAACGAAAGTACAGTCTTTCTAATACATACATACTAAATATATTTACAATTTACCAATTAATACAAACAGAAACAAAACCCAAGCAGAAAACAAACAAGTATAAGCACGTCTAACTACACAAAATTGATTAAAGAAAATTAATATTTCTGGGCACTGAACATTTTTTTAACAGTTAATTTTCAAAGGGTGGAGTGGTAAAATCTGATACGTTAATCCTAAAATAATTTTTTTTCTTCAAATCAAGATTGCAGCCAATCTAATCAATTGCAAGATGGCTGCCATATAGCAAAATCCATACTGTGATGCTTTGCTTATATTACATAAATATAAATAATTTTTTTTAAAGAAAAAAGCCTTTTTGTTACAACCATCATGTTATAAATTTTTGTATAAAATTCGGGCAATTTTCATAATTTTTTGCATTTTTATTATGTGAACAAAATGTGTAGAATTCCTTTTGTATTTTAAAAGTAAATTAATTGATCAAATACTTGTTTTTTAGGAAAATCATATTACCAATGGAAAATAAAATAAAATTGAAGAAAATTTTCTATTACTCATTAATATTTAGCTTGCAAAAAGTACTTATTTGTGAAAAAATGTTAACTGTTAGTAAATAGTAAAAAATGAGACGAAAATATACATAAATTGAAATCAAATGTGCTTATGTTTTAAATTTTCTTCACCATTGATAATTATTTCAGTTATTCCAACAACGCAGAAAGAGTTTACCTTGTTCTTTAAAAATTGTCGGAAAGATGTAAAAAAAGTGACAAAAAAAAAACGCTTGTTGGCAAAACGTCCGGATTTTGAGCAATTACGGATTTGGGACTTTATTAATTAAACAGGTATTGCAGTACAATCTCCAGAAGCATCAATGCATTGTTACCAATGTTTTGCAAGGTCATTTGTTCTATTTTGTAATAATCAATGTCTCTGGAAGTTGGGAAGTCCTCCATTGCCCTAAGTAAATTGAGGCACCATTGGCAAAGTATCCCTTGGACAAAAAATGGCTCAAATGCTGAAAAAAGTGGTTATCAGTTGGGGAAATGTCGGGAGAGTATGGAAGATGAGGCATTATTTCGTATCTCAAATTGCTGATTTCTTCTAGTTGACACTGCTTTTGTGGGTGGGTGCTATCTTGAAGCAATGGGACTTGATGTCTATTCACAAGTGCTGTTTAATAAGGATACTTCTTGTCACGCATTTGCCCCATATTTGTACAATATCGAGGTGCACTTTTTGTTTTACCTTGTGAAAGAAATGTGTAGTGAATAACCAGCAGAAAACCACCATACAGTAAACAACATCTTTGTAAGCAAAAGGTGTCTTTGGAGTCCTTCCCAGAGCGTCTTTCACTCTCAACCACTGCGACAGATATGCATGATTGTCGTAGGATATCCACTTCTCATCCACAGTCGCATTTCGTTACAGGAATCTTTCTTTTCTTAAGAAAGAGGAACGCATACTTCCGTGCTTCGGGGCCACTTTGTTCGTTTTGCAACCTAAAATCTGAGCAAAATTTTGGCAAACCAACAGCAAGTCGATCTCTTATTAGTTATCCCTCCACCGAATGCTTTATTGATGCTTTTTACTGTAACCGCTGCTGAATTTCCCAATTTGAACTTGTAAAGGAATAGCAACCTTAATTGACTAGGTTCTATGGTTGTCTTGATGTCACTAGTATTCTATGCTTGATGCTCATTGAACGAAACAAATACTACAATTACATCACCCACGTGTGACATTGTCACTTGACGTAAACATTTTGTATAAATCCCAGTTCTTGCTTTCTTCCGTATCCAGTAGGAACCTGACGTCATTCAATGGCCATTTCATTTGCAACAACCTGATATATTGTTAACATGCTCAATAAAGATTGAATTTAAATAGTTGGATCATTAAATGCATGCTGTATAAAAATATTTTTTTATGCTTTTAATATTTTTGTTGCTTGGATATGGAATAATCATTTTAAATTTCTATTTTAGCTGAAGATGATAAGTATGGGAAAAGTATTCCCAGGCCTCAAAAGTTTAACTTTGCTTGTCATTACCAGTCACTCAGAGTCTATCGTTATAATGGTTATTCCCAAGTTGTACTGAAACTGACTAGAGGGAACTCCATATTTTTGACTATAGAGGTATTTCAGTTTAGAATATTTGATTGTTCTTATTTTTGAAACCTTGTATTCTCTTTCAGATACTGGTATTGCTGAAAGCTGAAGGCTTTACGTGTTTTATCTCTTATCTTTTAAATAACAATTTAATGTGCTTACCAAGTATTTCCATACTTTTCAGCAAACATTCATTTTGAATAATTGTTTCTAATATACAGGGTGATTTTTTTTTTAAAACTGACGCTGTTCAGAGCCACCTGTAGCTCGATCTAACAACCCAAATGGTACCAAACTCGGCATGGAGATTAATGATGACATGAGTATGATTCCGTGGGGAAAAAAATTAGTTCCAAAAATTACTGCTAAGGGTATTTATGATGCTGTTGTAGCTTACCAAACCGAGAATTAGCATAAAACACGAGTATCAAAGCAAAATGTAAATTTATGCTTTCGTATGCGAATACAGGGCCAGTAATTTGGGCAATAAAAACATGTAGACAGCTCCGAAAAATATTCTCAACTGAAGTGAGCAAACAGTGATTTTGATAAACAACTGACATTTGCTCTGTTGTTTCTTACCAGGATGGAGGTTGACGATAGTTCCCATGGTAAATTTTATGGGGAGACAAGGCCTATTTTCAACTGAAGGGGTCTGTTAACACACAAAATAGTCAAATTTGGGCCACTGAACAGACCCATGCAGTGCAAGAACTTCCTTTGCATTCATCAAAAGTCACCGTTTGGTGTGGCTTCACATTCAAATTCATCATTGGGCCATTCTTTTTTGAGAACGTCGCTCCAATAGGACCAGAAATGTGTACCGTTCTTGCACAAAGATATCACAAAATGCTGACTAATTTTGTCATTCCACAACTTCAGCAAAGAAAATGTCTCAATCAGACAATCTTTATGCAGGATGGTGCAGCACCACACGTTGCTGTTAAGGTACAGTGGCTGTTGCACCATCACTTCACTGATGAAAGAGTCATCAGTCGCAGTTTTACAGTTACATTTCCCCCCTCGTTCCCCTGACATAACTCCATGTAACTTTTGGCTCTGGGGTTATTTGAAATCAAAAGTTTATGTTGGTGGACTCACAAACTTTAGTATCTTAAAGGACAACATATCACAGACAGTGCGGAATATTCCTTGTGACAAATTGCGTACTGCCGTAGAGAACGTTTAGGAGTTGCTTTGGACCAGCACGTGAACCTGTCCACACCAGTTAGACAATAATTAAAATTACAGGAAGGTGGGAGTGGTTTAATACCATCCTGATTCAACACACGGCTTAGGAATGTCACCTCCTTTTTACCAAATACATTTGTCCACATTTATGACAATACCATATTCAACTAATTTCAAAATGGTTTGTAAAATGTTTGGCATTGAATTGATCTATCAAATAATAGGAATGAAAAGTAGAAGTCCTGTAGAGTAAAAGTTCATTACAAAACATTACCTTGACCTTTAATTCCCCCATTTTACCAGATATAAAAGCCAGGTATTGAAGTTACCCTGTACACCCATTTGTTTCAAACTCTATTGGGTGCTTTAAGTGCCAAAGGTGACATCCTGCCATGACTGAGGCCAGCAATTGTGGGGAACCATTCCAGAACAACAAAATTTGCTTACGAAATTATTTCTATGTTTGGTTGTAGTTAATTGCATGAGGAATTACTTTCACTTATTAAAGGAAATAAGTCTCCTGTCAGATCCAGAATTACTTATATTCTCCTTGGGTTAGTTTTGAAAGTTATCACTGCGAACAAGATATACATCGAAGTAGGAATGATAGTAGCAGAGAAGGGATGCCAAGTGTCGGGGAAAAACATTAATTTTACCGTTGTCCTTGTTCTTTTTTATACTGTGTTTTCGAAATAACTTTATGTTTCTATAAAAATTGAAGTTTTTGTGCGGCCTGTATAAACTTAAGACCTTGCTTATTTGGCCGTGTTAGCATTTGAGTTTGACATGCTTGACTAGACACTCGTTCATCCAGTCTTTCAGGGAGGGATATGGAGAAGACGACTTCAACCTCTTGGACTGACTGAGTTTATACCTCCCTCTTCTGTTTAATGGTAAGGAACCTCATTTCCTGTTACTGTTATGGACTTCACAATGAAATGGATGAAACAAGAAGTAATTACAGAATGCTATCACATTTCAGGTGTATATGGTTGATTGGATATAGGATTGATACATTAAGCTTCAGGTTACTTTCTACATCCAATAAATTACAATTTCCTGAATAACGATGTTTTAAACAGAATTGTTTTAATATTCAAATTTCAATGTTTGGAAAATGTTATCTTGAATGTATTTAACAACTCTAAAAACACTAAATAAAGTGGATTATATTTCCATGTTTAAATATGTATTTTCTGAAATATCTGTGATAGCTTAATTTGCATATATTTATGCACTAAGTAATCTCTTTCTCTTTAGTCATTGGAAGAATTGAAAGATGTTATGAGGAAAATTGGCCAAGATCCTCAGTGTCATACTTTTATCTTAATGGGGTGTGGCAGGGCATTTTGTTCAGGCCTTGATTTGATGCCCTTGCTAGGACCACAGAAAATAAAGAATTCTAGTGAAATGGCTGTTGCTGTTAAGTAAGTATTGATATGATTACCATTCAAATATTTTCAAGTTGGTAATGCAGCAGTCCAATTGTGAAAAATAAGTGATTATGATAAAGCCAAAATTCTCTAAACAAAGTTGAAGCACCAAAAAGTAAGTACTCTCTCGGTTCTGAAATGTAAAGTCTAACAAATTTGCTGTTGCTGCTGTAAAGTGAGTATATACATCTCATATGAGTTTAGAAATCTGCCATCAGCAAATCATTTTCGGTTTTAGTTCAGTTTTGGACATCACTTGTCCAGGATTTTGCCACTTTTCTGACAAACTTTCCACGAGTTTAGCCAATTAAATGATACTGCCAAGTTATTAAATGATAATGCCAACTTGATTTTAATGTTAATCTGCATTATGTTTATTACATAAAGCAAGTTATACAGGGGGTTGGCGAGCAGAAGGTGAAGCCCTCGCTGTGACGTCATGGACCTGATAGTCAAATCAGGATTGCAAAAATTATTAAGATAATTTTATCTTTGCCATTGCAGGAGATTAACTCTGCAACAGAAGTGTTACCAAATGGGATTGCAAAGGAATTTCTTGGGGGTAAGAGAGCAGGGGCAGAGCCCCCTAGTGTAACCAAAACGTACAAATTTCCTTTACACTAGAATGATTATCCGAGGAAAACAAGTTATAGACTAGTCCCAAAATTTGGTTCCTTCCAATTTGAAGAAATATGTAGCACAACTTCAAACTGACAGATTTTCTGGGAAATGCCTTTTTCTTTGAAAGCAAAAATATTTTGCAGGCTTTTGTTCCTTTTTCGAGACGTTTTCAAATTTGGTGTGCATATGTTTTTTCATAGCTCTTCATATTGTTTCTTCATAGCTTATGTCATGCTAAACTATGAAGGAACAATATTAAAATCAAGTTGGCAAGTTCACAAAAAAGTTTGCTTTGGGAAACTGGGTTTTCATGCATGTCATGAAAGAAAGCCAGGAGATGTCATCTAATTACCCATTGCAGTTCTGAAATATTACTCTAAATTGAACTTTTATAGCATTTGCAGAAGTATGACTTGAGATTTTTATGGAATTTTTGCCAATAAAAATCTCAAGTCATTTCATCAATATGAGTAAAAAAAAACTATAGCAGTTTTTGAATATTTTTTCAAGTATTGTTTTTAAGATGTCTATTAAGGTAAGTGTACTGTTATTAAATACTTTAACAGGGTGTCGCGCTTTGGTCCCGAAAAATGTCCCTAAGTCATAAATTTTGTCCCAAAAGTTGATCAAATTTTTTTAAAGGCGAAAACGAAAGGTGGCTGCAGCTGAACTTAAACAAATGAAAAAAAGAATATTGCAAATTATGCAAACTGCAAATGATGAAATTGAACAATTAAGACAGAAATTATGCAAACTGAAAAGAAAATGAAAACGTTGTTGCTCCCCCAATCCAACCACACTCGGAGAAAGTTTTCTTTAATACATAAATTGGTAGATAATTTTTTTACCCACTTCATTTGATGCCTAAAACATTAAAAACATTTTGTTGTGTAATTTTTTTTTAAAAGTAATTGTTGATTTTTCTTTAATTTTTATTAAAATTTCAAGTATTCAGAAAACAAAAATAATGAGTATAATATAGAGGGTCTGTTTTATATGTTCATCTACTTTGACACGATTTATGTTTAGTCTTTATTTTTTAAATTGTATTTAGAAAATAGCTTATGAAAGCTGAAATTTGTTACTAGAGTTAGTAACTGATTTTAAAATATAATTGCATCTAACTGACCCACATAATCATGTAAAATCAGGTCATGCATTTATTTTAGAAGGTCATTAACATGTCCCCAAAATCTCCTGGAAAAAGTCCCTAAATGGACCTATAGATATTTAGTAGACACCCTGTTTAAGAGGAATTTTCAACATTAGTGTGAACCATGTCATTAATTTTGATAGGGGATCTTTAGATTGATTTAGTTGTCAGCAAATATATTTTTCATCTTATTCTGTTTGCTAAATAGTTAATTTGCTTCATTATTATTTAAAAAAAAATCAAAATTATGATAGCTTGGAATTTTTAAAAATCCCATATTTGACACTCTTGTACCAGTAAATGATGTTCTATTTGGAAAACTCTTGCAAAAGCAATACTAAACTAAAATGTTTGAAATATATACAGGGTGATTCTACTGTCATAGGGCAAACTTGAAGGGGTGGTACAGCGTACTAAAACATGCATTTTTCGTATAGGAATGCATGGTTGGAAGTGACGCATGGAGGCGCGAACACAAAAAATGAGACATGAACAGAAGGTGAGGTGACTTTTACTCAGGACGGTGTTTTCAATATGCACAATACTCGTGTGGGCAACAGAAAATTCAAATGCTACACAACCACATGCATTCCAAAATCGCTTCTCTGTGAATGTTTGGACAGGTGTTGTGAACGATTTCCTCATGTTCATAATCACATGTGGTTTCAGCATGATGCGCCAGCCCATTTCAACGTTGTTGTATGCAATTACCTGGATGCCAATTTTGCTGGGCGTGGTTATGTCAGTCTGATGGCCACATCGACCGCCAGATTTATCGTGCATCGATTACTTCTCATGGAGGCATCTGAAGACCATCGTTTATTGGACTCGATAGTCGACTCAATTGAGGACCTTGTTGCTCGACTATCCATTGCAGCTGCAAGCGTGTGCAAAATGCCTAGCATCTTTGGAACTGTTTGCAATCACTCCTTCGACGCTACCAAGCATGTATTACTGTTGGTGGTCGCAATTTTGAGCATTTATTGTAAACATTGCTGCAAAGAAGCACTTTGCAAGGATGTTATAAGTAAACAATGTTTTTCTGTTCATGTCTCATTTTTTGTGTTCGTGCCTCCACACGTCACTTCCGGACATACTTTCCTATAGGAAAATTGTATGTTTTAGTAAGCTGTAAGTACTACCCCTCCAAGTTTTTCCCATAACCGTAGAATCACCCTGTATGTATTTTTACTGAAAGCACAAATAAAAATAATCAGGATATTAATAAAGCATAGGTACATTTTTATATTCCTTACAAAATTATAAGGTATTCTTAAACATCTTTTACTTGAACAGCAACCATCAACATTAAACAAGTGTTTTCATAAAATTGACTGAAGTGCTTTTATAATGCTTCTGGTGATTTATTAAACAATACTTAAAAAACAAACACTTTTATATAATTTTTTTTTAATCAAACATCGATACCACTTCCTGAGGGAATCCACTTGGCTTCCAACGACAAAATTTCTCATTGTCAGATTGAAGCAGGACGATCGTTTACAAATAGATTTTCACTTTTAAATTCTTTAATAAACTGATGAACATTATCCAATATGTTGTCTTTGTAAGCTGGGAATCCATGATTTGTTACTGATACTTATCCAATCGGAAATTATTTGTTCTTCATTAGCACTCAGTGTTGAAGGCGACCCTTTTTTCGGTGCATTGACAATTTCCCCTTAACTTTATACTTCAAGATTATTCATGGCACACCGTGTTTTTTTAGCAGCAGCCGCTATTGGGACACAATGTTGATGTCACTAATAGTATTCAACATGTTTTATTCAGAATATTTCCAGATTTTTAATGACCTAGGACCCATGGTGCTTATCTAAAAACAAATAAATAGTTATAATAATACCTTTAATGGTCTACAAAAAAAACATTAAGTGAATTATATAAACAGAACAGTAGAAAGAGAAACCATGCAGAAAAAATGAATAATTTTTATCCATGAACCAGTATTAGACAGGCTGATGCATCAGATATCGATACAAATGCCTATTAGTAGTTCCTTTGAGCAATTCTGTACAGTTTTTTTTGTACTAGTAACAGTAATTCCGGGTCATCAATAGTCGAGAGCGTTTGTTGAAGATACAAAATGATTACTTGCAACTAACTTATAAATTTAATATTTACTAAACAATATTGACTAAAGACACTGTCTAGTAATATCTTGAATTCTCTTTTAGATCAGCGTATCTGTTAATTCTTATTTATGTTCCATATCATGGTTACAGTTTTCATGATAAAAAAAATATATACATTCACAATATCGTAATGTGCACATGTATAATAAATGTATCAAGACAGTGATTGCAAATATGTTAGTGACAGATGCGTGCATTATAAAAATTAAATTCACTGAGTTTGCACTTGCATCATAGTAAATAACTGCATAATCTTGCCACTTTATTTAGCAATGTATGTCAGATTCATGTTGCACTACATTACTGTTGTCGCGAGAGAGTTGCATGTTTTCAAGCGGCACCACATCAGTGTTGGGAATACACTTTGACAAAATAATTGAAACACCTCTGAAAAGAATCTTATTAAAAAATTTGATACGTGAATTCCTCCTGCGTATGATATTTCGTGGGCAGCGAGTTGTCCTTTGGTCTGTCGTTATGATAGAATATTCCAGTTCTGTCGCAAGCTTCAAAACAATTTGTATTCAAACTGAACATTTTGAGCTTGTTCGGGTCAGCCACTTGGAGGGTTCAAAAAGTGGATTGACAACAGTAATTTCAGCAAGCAACGGCAGACTCCGGGTGGTGATCGTAGATTGACTGTATTGGCTGCTATATCTGCACTGGATGCGTTGCTATCACGTAACACAATGAAACAGTGAAGTGTCCTCCCTGACCATTACTAGATGACTGCATTGTTAACGGCAACTGCATAGGTGACTAGACCGATCAATGTGAAATTACTCCTTTTCGGAGTAAAATCAATTCAGGGTTTTTACGAGGCGAAAAATCTTTAGTATTTTTTGGAGCTTGGTAAGTAGGACATTACAATAGATAGTCAGTTGAAATATTTGAAGATGATATTTTTAAGTTCTGCTATTGCTTATGAAGGATAAGAATGCCAAGATGTCTCCTAGAATAACAAATTGATTTCAGTTTTATATATTCTTGAATAAATAATTTAAGGAAACGTTATTGTTGAAAATTTCTTTTTCCCTGTTAATAAATGGAACATTCATAAACATTTATGCATGTGAAGTAACTTAAAAGCTTTCATCATCAAGACTTAAAATGCCAAAATTAATTTAGGGCTTTAAACAATTATGAGGATGATCTAGTAAACCTTGGTAGAAAAAGGCTCTTGTTGAGTAAATAGTCCTGCCAGGTTGAGGTTAGTTTTATATATAGTCTATTGGTAATATTTGTTTTTGTATTCATGTGTAAAATTACTTTTATGTGAACCAGTTGACAAATTTGCTTTTCCTATGAAGAATGTATGGGATAGATATTTTAGCTCTACAAATCAGGCTATAAAAACTGTTTATTTAGGGAGAATTCATTTAGTCTCAGAAAATTAAATGTTTTCAATACTGAATTTCTATTTATTTTTGTTACCTTTAAGTATAATGTTTACCTTTGTTTTTCAAAATGCTTATGAATGTTTTTTATTCTGTAGAGAATTTATAGAAGCCCTTTCTGCTTTTAAAAAGCCCGTTGTTGTGGTTGTGGATGGCCCTGCTATTGGTTTGGGGATGACGATTCTGACCCATGCTGACATTAGCATAGCGAGTGATACTGCCACATTTTGCATGCCACAATCCAGTTTGGGCTACTTTCCTGAAGGCGGTGCTACTCTTACACTTCCTCAAGCTGTGGGATCTACAGTAGTAAGTTACCGATTTCTATTCTGTGTTATTAAGTTAAACTCTCACCCAGCCAATCAGTTTTCCCAGTTGTGTATGACTGATTTATTTCCTAAACTACATTATATGCAATATCATTTTCCTAGATTTCTTTTTAAATGAAACAAATCTGGTACTCAAATTTTAAAATAAGAGATTTACTAGAAAATAGATATGAATTCCAATATTAAATATTTTTTAATATAGCTGTTCTTTTTGAAAAAACTTTGAACAATTCTTGCAAAATCAGTGAAATCTTCAAAGTAAATTGTTTAAAAGAATGCTGAAACTGTCCAATTCGAAAAATATATTTTTGATGTGTTAAGTTGGAAATGTCATTGCCAATACTGACATTGTATGAAGTTCAGATTTCATACAGTGAAAATATCTAGTTTTGAATTTTTCATGTTTGTTTAGGTGAATTTTCCAACATCTATTTAGCCTATTTTATGTTATTTTCACTGATGCATTCAAATATAGGTAGCTGTTCTGCCATAAGAATTGGTAGTGGACTGTATGTTGGTGAAATATGGGTTTATTATAACCATTCAAACAAAGTGAGTTGACATTGTATATACTGCTCCCATGAGTGAGTATTTTTACTGAGACAAAGATGAGCGTCTTCCTCGCACAGTTGGGAAGAGTACACTGATTTAGTTTTTCCTCTTGCTTACAAGTAGCCAAGATATCGCCAAGGTGAACCATCTTTGAATGGAACAGTAGCTGAAATGAGGATTAGGGACATTTAATATTATGATTTAAAAATTTATTATACCAAAGCTAATATTTTACAAATTTTTAGTTCTGTCTTAATATTTTTTTATACATAAAATTTTTAGAAAACATTACTATTATACAAAAATTTTAATTTCTTAAATAAATAGTAATTTAGTAACAAATATTTGTAAAAAAAATTTCCTTTGTTTAATTTGTAACTGATTTGATGATAATTTGTAACTGATATGAAAGTAATATTTTTAGAAGCAAGGTGAAATGGAATTTTTTTTACATTTCAGAAAGCTTTCTGCAAAAAAATATTTAATTTTCAACACACTTAATTTTTATCACACTAAAAATGCACATTTGACTCAATGAAGGCAATTTTATTTCCATTAACCTTCCAGCAATCGCGCCCTCCACACCAGCATGAAGGGTTGCGGTTATTTCTTAGATACAAAATGATTTGACAGCGTTTCTTCAGAAAAAATTATTGTTTTAATCTTTATGCTGTGGCACACAGACAATTGTTACCACTAAAATTTCATTTACACCGGCGGCATGGTATAGATCTGTGTACTGTGGATGTTACCTCCCCCCCCCCCTTTTAAGTGACTGCTGGCATTGATCACCATTTACGAGCTGTCAGTGACTGACCTTCTAAAAGGTTCCTCCTTTTGTTCGGTACCCTACCCTGTCGATTGGGTTGTGTGTATGCTTTGGGGGAAATGCTGAAGGTCTCTCTTGTGATATCTATCTCATGCCTAATGATACAACACGCATTACTATGAAAGGAAAGCGTCAGTTGTAAATGCCATTTAAGGCTCTATCGCTCAAGTTAGGTAAGGGAGGGGGGGGGGTCAGACATGCAAGTTGAAAGAGACGTTCTATGAAACGATTGAAGAAATCTAAGCACTGCAGCATAAATGTTAAGCAAACTTTCCTATATATAAGTTGATCAGCCAATTAACATGAATTTTTGTGATTTGTTACACATTTTCACCTTTAAAAAACAGCATTATGGTGAAAAGAGGAAATTATTACAGAAAATACCATCTTTACTATTTATTATAAAAAGAAGTGTTTGGACACATGTGTATCTATCTGCAGTGTCCTGAACAATCTATAGCACTTACAATAATGAAATTTGGCACACAGGTAGTCCTAATTTTTTGTCCAGTCTGAATTTTAAAGTTTAATCTAGAACATTTTAAAATTTATTTGTTAGTTTTTTTGTGTTCATTCGTGTTTTTTGTCCTAATACTTTTGGAACCATGCCGAGTTGTGACGTCATGTTTTGAGAGAGGAAAACAGCTTTTGTTTTTTTCTTAATGTATTTCCGATTCTAGCGGGTTTTGATTTTCATTGTTGATTAGCATGACTTTCTTGCTAGCAATTTTAACTGTTACAGGCATTTATTTGCGACCTTGAAATTTGGCACACAGGTAGTCCGAATTTTGTGTGAAGGACTCATTCTTAAAATTATTGTTTTTTCTTTTTAATGTTTTCAGTATCAGTAAGGACACAAAGAACTCACGGGCAATACCGTGATGGCCTGCTAGTTTGATGATAAAACAGTGCAGGTGCCAAAAATCGCCAAGTAGGCACTTCATGATAATACAAAAATTCCTAGGTATCTTTTAGGATTATTAGCAAGGATTATGTTAGCTAGAATTTTACTAATATTCAAACTTTAAAAGGGGAAAAATCCAGCTGGCAAGGATTGAGTAAAATATAAATTAAAACAATGAACTGCAACAGCTGATGATTATAACCAACCTCAGTGGTCTGATGGAGAATGATACTGAAACTTGCAATTTTAATGAACAAAATTTTCTTTTGCAATCGTGATACATTCTTTTATACCAAGAGTATTTTTCCAGATGCTGTTTTTTCATTGCAAGAATCAGTGTGGCATTTAACTGAATATTGCTTTATATTTTTCATTTGAAAGTACAACTTTCATTTCTATGTGTAATTAAATATTTAATTAAAAAGTCTGGATAGTTAAATTGAAAGCATAAATGAATTTTCAAGTTCTCGCTCGCCAATCAATTACTATGTGATTACGTAGTTCTATGACTCTTTAGTTGTACTTAAGAACAAAAGCATGCAATGCTGAAATTATTTAATGAAACAAAAAAATTGTAGACTGTAAAATCAGTGTTCTCGTTTCGATCTTTAATTTTTGTTTGGAAGAAAAGGGCGATTGGTGTAGAAATAGGAAGGGTTAATTGTCTGCCATGAGAATATCAATGATATGCCCCAACAGAAACCATCTGGTTGTTTTTGCTATCTGAAATCATAACAATTTTTTTTTTATTCAGTTGTGTCCTGTAGACCTTTGAGTCTGCAGGATAGGTCGACTTTCTAAAATAGTTCTAGTAGCATTACAAATGCTAAAACTACCTGGTGAAAGTGATAATTATAAGCAGCAAATACAAATACAAATACAAATATTGACGACCAGCTACAGGCTCAAGCCCAACAAGGCTGGTCCTTTGTTTATGAATTCTCCAATTCCCACTGACTATCCAATTGTGTCTTAAATTCGTACACTCCCTTTGAATTAACTATATTTTCTGGCAACGCGTTCCAACTGTCTATTACCCTATTAAAGTAGTAGTTTTTCCTTAAATCCCGATTAAAATGTGTCTTATTCAATTTATACCCATGGCCCCTTGTTCTGTTATCCCTATTGAAATTTAAGCCCTCTGTGTCCCCTTGTTTTACAAACTTGAAAAGCTGAATCAAATCCCCCCTCCTTCTTCTTTCCAGTGTATACATGTTTAGCTTACTTAAACGTTCATTATAGTCGAAATTTGCTAGCCCCTTTATTATTTTTGTAGCTCTGTGCTGAACCCTTTCAATTGATTCTATGTCCTTTCTCATATATGGAGCCCAGAATTGTACAGCATATTCTAGATGTGGTCTTACTAAACCCTTATATAATGGCAAGATTATATTCTTATCCCTTGAAGTTACAGTCTTTTTAATATACCCCAATAACCTATTAGCCTTTTTACCCGCAGCTGAACATTGGTGACCCATTTTAAAATCCCTGTGAATTATCACCCCAAGATCCTTGACTGTTTCTCCCTCCTTTACCTTTACTCCCTGCAGACAGTACTCGGCTCCACTATTCCTGTAACCCATATGCAGAACTTGACATTTCCCTACATTAAATGACATACCCCATTTTACAGCCCATTCGGATATCTTATCAAAATCCCCTTGTAAATTTTCTATCTGTAACTTGGTATCCACTGTCCCCCATATTTTTAAGTCATCTGCAAATATACTGATTCTATTCTTGATCCCCTGACCTATATCATCTATGAAAATTATAAATAAAATTGGTCCCAAAACTGATCCCTGAGGCACCCCACTTATAACTTCTGTCCACTGTGAATAATTTCCTTTTACCTGCACTCTCTGCTTTCTACCCAATAACCAATTCTTTATCCATATTAATGTTTTTCCCTGAATCCCCAGCCTTTCCAATTTAAACAGTAATGCCTCATGAGGTACTTTATCAAAAGCCTTTTGAAAATCTATGTACATGATATCCACACTGCTCTTATTATCCAGCTCCTCAGTAATTTTTTCGTAGAACTTCAAAAGGTTTGTAGAGCAGGATCTGCCCTTCCTAAACCCATACTGATTCTCTGATAACAGTCCCCCCTCCTCCAAGTATAACATTATATGCTTTTTTAACAGAGATTCAAATATTTTGCAAATTACTGATGTTAGACTTACTGGTCTATAGTTGCCCGGATCACTTTTTATTCCCTTTTTGAAAATTGGAGTTATGTTGGCCAGCTTCCAATCCATTGGCACCCAACCTGTGCTATATGTTGAATTAAATATCGTGTGAATTACTTCCCCCAGTTCTTCCGCGCATTTATCATTATTAAATAAAAGATATTATAAAACACACAAATTAACAAAAGCTAATATTTTGCTACTGTATGCCCATCTATGTTCTCAAGTCTACTTTGCTTCACGCAGCTCATTCTTGACATAATCTGTATCATTTTATGCATGTTTTGATGTGTGGTATAATTTCAATTCGTGAATCAATCGTTTAAAAAGTATATTTCTGAGAGTTTGAATATTTTTAGTACCCTCTATTTGCTTATCAAACTATATTGCTCTAAATATAAAAATTGTGTTTTCTCTAGAGTAAACGCTTCACTCGGTAAAAATAGTTTACCCCTTTCGTCAGTTTAACTTAATTTTTTACGTGATTACTGGTCTTGAAAAAATATGAAATCGGAGTTTCATTAGGGTATTTCCCATGGTAGGTAAATCTAACATTTTTGTTACATATGGCACCAGGTTCAAATCAAAATATCATGCAGGAATATTGCATAAAAATGAAGACATAGAAGGTCTGATTGGAGAAATAAAACACATAGTCACAAGGCTGCAGTATTGAAACACAGGGTATTCTACTTTATAATAATACAACTATAATTCGCCCTTAAAATTACTTCATTTTGTTTTGCATATTTTTTTAAATTTTACTGGAAAGTTTATGTTTGGTTTATTTGACAATGCATTTTATCGCAATTGCTCAGTATCTTGGGTATCAGAAGTTAGAAACAATGGTTATGGTTTTCTGTCCTGAAGTATGTTTTAATATTGTCTTTATTTTGTAACAAAATATTTTCTATGTCAAAGGTGAGATCGTTCAACTAATAATCCATATCTACCAAATTTATTAAAAGTATGAAACATCAATATACTGACCTGTGAGTTGTAGGCTGTGTTGGTTCTTTTCACGTAACCTACCTTGAGTGTATTTCCCTTGTCTGTATTGGTAAAACTTTCCTTGTATGTGAATGCTCATTACTTGACATCATTTGGCTTGTGTTTGGCACAAATTTGCCATATATGGCCATTGCACCATAAAATCAACTTATCACCTACCATACACTGAAAAACTATGACTACGACATTACTTAAACTGTTATTCAACAACTTTGAACGTTTAAAATGTTTTGTACTAAACATTAAATGTACACATGAGCTATGGAATATAAAATTCAGCAGTTTTACAATGCACGTAAGGAAATAAATGTTAAAAAAGGCTTTTAAAGATTAGGTGGATTCATATTTATTCACTGAAAAAACCAATAGGCCCTCAATTCAACATCCTAGATCAGATTTTCAAGTGTTCATTTTCCATGTCTATTACAATTATTTACAGTATAATTAATTTTTATAACGTCGAAAGAAGTTTTTCTCCTTAACTATTTGGATGTCTAGATTTTTAAATGCATCTGTAGCCTTTTAGTTCTGAGATTTTAGTCTTTCCTAGTGTTTACAGTTCCATTTGTTTGGTATCTTTTTTTTTTCTTTTGTAAATATTGTATCCAAAATCAGATTGGCTTCCAAATCGGTACTAAGTACAAGGATATGAGCTTTCAGATGAAAGAAAGGAAATCAAACAAGAAGCACATTATGGTTATGGAGTGGCCTACCAATTCAGAAAGAAAAGCGTTTTTTCTGTACTTATCTGGTCTTCAGCAAATTTGGATCTATATAGCCATAAGGCACTTCACTAAGTTCAAACACTGCGATTTTCCAACGGGTATGCGTTATGAATAACAAAACGGTTTGAATTGTGCAAGTTAGATTTAGTTTTGAACTTCTGACAATTTTTTTCAAATAATTTCATGTAATATGTGTATTTTTAATATGCCAAAAAATGCTATTTAGTAATTTTTATTAATACAATGTATTATAAGTTCAAAAAATATTTTTTGCCAGGCTTATAGCATAAAATGTAGGTAATTACTATTATTTTGCAAATCAATCAAATCGAACCTATATTTTTTGTCAGTTTAGCGAAAAAGTATATTTTAGTGTGCCCCATAGTATTAGTAATTAGTTTGTGTGCCATAAGATAAAAAAGCTTGAAATTGCTTATTCAGAGCAGTGGTGTGCAAACTGTTTTCATTTCTGGCACCCCATTTTGTGTTCTATTTTGTTGTGACCCCTGGATAGACAATAAGACTTTTTTTTTTAAATCGTCATCGTAGTTAAAGTTGAATTCTTTTGGGGATTTGCGCTTATGTGTCTGCCGTATTACAGGTCTGAATAAAACACATTATTTTATAAAGCAATACTTTTATTTATGCATTTGGGTGTAATTATTTTTATAATGAAAAATACTTTCAGAAACTTTACATCATAAGAATATGCGCTTGCAAAGAGCTCATGATTGCTTTCTGTGTTTGGATATGTATTGAAAATTGCAAGCCATAAATCATTTTCTGGATCCAATTGAGATCGATATTTGTTTTATAACAACTAATTTTGAAAAGCCAGTTAACTTAAGGTCGATGCAAACTGAATCAAAATATTAATTGCCTTTTCTTCAAATTGGCAGATTTGTTTCCAATCAATAACCAGAATTTTCAGAACCACCTAGATTTAAAATGAATTAAGTTTCATATGAATTCCACCAGGGTGAGGGGCATCTCAATTTGACAATTATCTTGTATCACAATGTCTGTTTGCCTGACGCTTGCCAAAGCATAGGTATTATATACTAATACAGGCAATAGATTTCTTTCAAAATATAGTTCCTTTTTCTATAAATAATATCTCATTTCACTATTTTACTGGTACTTGATACTCGTTGGAGCAAAGCCTTATATTTTTATTGTGAAATAAATTTCTTTGAATTAGGCGACCCACAAAAATTTTCATGTGACCCCCAGAGAGACCTACTCACGGTCTGCTCATCGCTGATCTAGAGCACATATTGTAGGAAAAAAATTCTTAATTTTTAAAGACTATTTTCCAAATAATTGCAATTTTTTTTAAATCTAGAATTTTGCTTTACTAATGTTTAAATCTAACTTGTTAATTGTATGTTCAGAAATTATTAGTAAAAATTTAAAAGATTTAAGTTTAGTTGTATAATAGCAGAAAGAATGTAGCAATATGAAATTTGTAAAAATTATAGAATTTTTATTGAGAATTTTAGTATGCATTCTTTAGACTAATTACTTATCAGTTGTTAATTTTTCTTTACGATTTGTTATTTACTTTCATGATATGTTTGATACTTTTAAAACAATTATTTCATTGTAAAATATTAGGACAATAAATATTTTTCAACCATAAACAAATTTGTTCTGTTCATTGTATCAAGAACTTACTAATTATTCCACTGTATTACCCATTTATAACAAAAGCAATGTTTGTATCTCAGTTTAATCTATAATGTTAATATTCCTATAAAACCTATTTTATACTCGTCTTTGCAGTTAATTAGTTGTGTATTTCGTAATTTTCAAACAATCTATTGATTCATACGACTCCAAAAAACAGAATCTGGTGTGGCTTCAGTAAAAAATTTTCAATTTTCTGTGTGATGCCTGGATACATTGAAATTGTAGGAAATGAATCTAGTGGATGCTGTGACCAAAAATACTGCGACTCCATTAAATACTAAGTTCTATATGATGAATTTTTGACAAGCTGTCCAAATCATTGTGTGGAAGAATGAAAGTCGCAACAAGCATCTGGCCCATCATTTTATTGTGGGCTATTTTGCCTATACGAAACTCCAATGTACTTTTTACTCTTCTCCAAATCAGAAACTCAATTTACTCACAGACATCTTATGTTAGAATGCTTCTGTGTTGTAACATGTGTGATTTCTTTTTCTATTCATCTTTTAATTGACTGTCCAGTTTATAATCATCAGCCATACATTTTTTCATAACACAATTCCAAACTTTCAAGATTTGTTAGGGGTAAATCACCACAAAAATCTTTTTAATTTTTAAATTCCATAGTGTTTTTATCTCATGATTTTCAAACTTCATCGTTTTATATTGCTCTGACGATGATAGTCATGGGTTCTCCTTGTGTATTCATCTAATCAAATGTTTAAGTAGTTTTACCCCATGTTTTATTTATGCCCTCTACTACTTTTAAATCTGCTTTTTATTATTGGTTAGGTAATTTGAAAATTTTATATCTTAGTCATTCTGTCTAACGTATTGCTCATTGCTATTCTGTCTAACGTATAACACAGCTTGTCTGTTCATGAAATATGCTCCATAAACCCCTAACTAACCAATCATCAAATGACAGAAGTTGAAACTGCTTTTATCTGTAATTGTAAGAATTCATGTGTTCTTTGCTTAATTTTAATACATATTACATCAAAGTTTGGTTTTAATGCTTAATTTTTAAGCTTAGTTAAATTCCATTTAAACTGAACGCCTGCCTCAAATAATTAAAATTATAATGTACAACAGTGATCAAAAAGTATCTTGAATGCTGTCCTAAAACAAAAGGTATCAATTTATTTATCAAATTTATTCAATCTCTTCAAAGTAATCTTCTCTGACTTCAATGCACTTCTGCCAATATTTTTTCCAATCCTCAAAACATACCTTAAAGTCGTTTTTGTTAAACCCCTTCAATTTTCTTTTATTGCATCAGTGGAATCAAAATGTGACCACGAAGAGGAAGTTTCACCCGTGGAAATAAGAAAAGGGTCACACTGCGTCATATCAGGTGAATACGAAGCTTGTGGAGTGGTATTTGTTTAATGCTTTGTCAAAAAATTACAAATAATGATGGTTTTGTTAGAAGGGACGTTATAGTGATGCAAAACCTATGAGTTATCTCGTCAAAATTCAGGTTGTTTTCAACGAATTGCTTCACGCAACAGCGCAAAACACACAAATAATAATCTTTATTAACTGTCTGGCCAGTTTGTAGAAATTCGTTATGCACAACATTACGACAATCAAAGAAAACAGTCAACATTGCCTTGATATTTGAGCGACTTTGACCTGGTTTTTTTCGATTGCTTCCCATTTCAAATGCCATTCACTTTATTGTTGACCTGTTTCTGTATCAAAAGCATAGATCCAAGTTTCATCACCATTAATAATGCGTGTAAAAAAGGAATCTTCTTGAGAAACGGCATGTCGCAAACTTAAATGATCCTTCAAAATTGCTTGACAGGAACCAAATGACATAGGAACTTGCTCAATAATGTCTCTTATTGTTAAATTATGATCACTAAGCACCAATTCTCTGCCTGATTGACATGTTGATCATTAGTCGAAGTGGATGTGGTCTATCAGATCTCGAATCATCTATGACGGATTCTCTACCTTTTTTAACTTTTTATACCAATCAAATACGGTTTTTGATGAACAGTCATCTGTAAAAGCTTATTGCAACATCTCAAATGTGTTTGAAGCACAAGTTCCATTGCATAAAAATGACATTAATGCATGTTTGCTCGATTACATTCGGCATTTTGGAAAGTCAACTAAAAATTCTTCTCGTATTAAAAAGAACAACTTTATTTTCAGCCGATAAAATTAAATAAATCCTTGATTGTTGCCACATGTTTATATAAGTCATAAAAATATTTCATAAAAGTTTGCAGACTATCTACTATATATGTACTCTAAAGGATCATAGTAGTATAACATAATGTTGTACTATTTCTTGAAATGTTAACAATTAATAAAAGAAATGAATCGATAATAATGTTTTTCTATCATGTCTGAACGTTGAATACTTTTGATACACTATCTATCCTAAAAAGAAAGTATCAAAATTATTTCCTTGTTTAGATCAGGACTGATAAACTATCTAACTCCAAAATAGTTCCAAAGTGCCATAAACAAGTTATGTAGAAGCAAAAGTGCTCACCCAGGTGATATACTCCCTGAATTTATTGAATTAGGGCACAGAGCAAAACAAATTATTTAAATATTATAAGCATTGCTTGGGTGACTCTTCCATAGTTTATGGAAGAAATCTGATTCCATTCTTATATTGGGACTAGAGGCTCATCTTCTGTACTTAAATTTTATGCTTATTACCTGAAGATAATGGAATAGACTTCATTTTTTAGAACATAATGATCACATCTGGCTTTAAGAACGTAGTGCAGTTGAACAAATTGCTCAAGATGTGAAGGATGGTTTTCACAAAAAGCAAAAGTGGATTTTATTTATTTTAAAATCAGCTTTTGATTGCATTTGGGATAATCTTAAAAGTTTTGCGACTTGTGTGTTTGAGAATCTTTATAAACAAATGGATCAATTTTTCTCGTCAGTGTTTTATTAACCTCTTGACTACAGCTATAAATATAACTGGTGCGATCCCAATAACTTTGAAGGTACAACTGCTGTACTGGCCGTAGTCTAAAGGTTAATGTTAGATTTGGCAGACCTGAGTATTGTCAAACTAGACAAGACCTTTATTATTATCTCTAATAGTATCTGTATGAGAAATGTCCAAATTTGGAATGGATCCACGATTTTTACTGATGGATTGGCAATGAGTTAATGCACTCACTGCTGTTTACTCGAAAGGAGTGAAGGATCTTGTACTTAGTTAGGTAACTGATACAAAAATCCAAGCTGTCATCGGCTCTTCAAACTATTGAACAGAGGCCAGAAGAAAAATAAATTTAAAAAAAACTCAGTCTGTGATAGTTTCTAATTAATTACCCTTTCGATTAGTCCTTCACTAAATTTCCTGCGAGAACATAGTCCATTTCTGGCTTTGGAGAGAGAGAAAATTGCATTGCAGTGAATACTTAATCAAGGATTTCATAGAAATGAAAAGGTAGATAATCTGCCCAGATCTGTTCTCATCCTTTTTCTAAGCACTAAACAATCATTTAACCATTTTGGGATTGGAAATCTTTTGACAGCGTTTCTACAGGAGAGATGGTCTTACCTAATTAATGAACCTAAAAATATCTAAACTCCCCTAGAGCTATTAGCATTGCCTGCTTACTTTAAATACCTTTTCCATTCGTCCTTTACTAAATTTCCTGCAAGAACGTAGTCCATTACTGTCTTTTGGGGGGGGGGGGATTGCATAGCGATGAATACTCAGTCGTAGATTTCAAAGATCCCAATTTGACTGAACATGATTACCTCCAGTCCCATTTGCAGCTCATTGGACATTGCGATTTTTCAACTTGTCTACTTCATGGATATGTAATGTGGAATAGTGACCACCTTTTGGTTTGATGTTGGTTATGTTGATTGTATAGCTCTATTTGTTTTTGAAGTGACTTCTCAGTTAATCTGCTGCTAGACATTCTATGTTTGAAAAATGCTCAATGGGCTTAAGATAAAAATAATGTCTCGATAGTTATTATTTTTGACTTGGGACACAAAAGTGTTGAATCATGACTAAATTTTCTCTGTTATAGATAGAATTTATATGCCTTGCATAACCATAGAATAAAATCTTGAAACACAACATGCTTTATTTGTGCTCATTGCGACACTTTTCTTACAGCACATGAATGATTGATTGTTGAGGTGAAGTAATAGCTGTATTAATACTGATATATATTTCGAAATATCCAAACTTGTAGCAGCTTGCTTGTTAAATAATTGGAAATTCCATGTCAACTAGAAGTAACATAATTTGCAGCAAAATATTAATCACTAAGGTCACTTTTTTTTCTTTGATTAAGTAATCTAGTAGGGTGCAAAGTTTCTGAAATGCTTAAGTTTATATTGATTAAAGAATTTAATTTGTCTTTTCAGTTACCAGAGTTTTCCTGTCATTTTGGAAATTGGACCGCTAATTAAATCTTAATAGAAATAAATAGCCGGGTTTCATTTACTTAATTGGGACAGAATGCTATGTGATAAGAATCATTGTTTTTAAACCAGAAACATTAAAATAGATCACAATATCAAGTATGCTACTATAATTTAGTTAGAACTTGACTAAAAGAAGGTGTTAATGCTGGTTTTATAGTAACACTTAATTATCATGGAAAGACGAGCATTTAAATTAAGGGTAGAAATGAAGATTCTAAGAAATAGTAATTTGAAAAGCACTAAGTGTTTTAGAAATTTTGTGTAGATGATACTTAACATTGCTATAAAGCAGTTCTTGTGCTATGCCCGTATTTGCAAGCTAATTCCTAGAAAGCAATGAATAGCATTTCTGTTTTGATGTTATACTAACAGCAAAAAGATCAGGAAAATCTCTACTATTATAAAAGGAAGTGTTTTTCTGTCTGTTTATTGTGATCAAAATCCTGATGATTCTATGGCACTTACAACAATGAGATTTGGCACACAGGTAGTCCAAATTTTTGGGCCGCGGCAAAATTTAAAATTCAATCTGGAACATTTTAAAATGAATTTAATGAAACTTAATTGTTTTCTTTGAAATGGCAACCGCATAAAGATATGACAGATTCTAAATTTTTGTTTCCGTTTTCATTTTGAGCAGAGGAATGATTTTCCAGCAAAGGATAAAAAATAGTTTTAACTTTAGTTATGTAGTTCTTTTTTCTATCTCCTAGACTGGGTCCCCAACCCGCTGACCGGTACCGGTCCGTGGATCAAATGATACCGGGTCAGCCAAGGAACATTAAATTATTTCCATTTTATTTACTGTGGTGTATTTATCTCCTGTTTGTGCAGTTCTTATCTATGAAATATCCACTCAAATTAGGAGGTGGTAAATCAGAACTTGAAATTTGTTCTGTTACTAGAGCTTTAATTATGATTTCTGAATTCTGTATGTCTCTATTTTCCAATTTTGACAACTGTTTTCAAGTTGGCAGACGAAGTAGCTGCATTTAAAGCCAAACTGAAGTTCTAGGGACGGCGCGTGGACAGAGGCATTTTGGACATGTTTCGGACATAGCGGGGATTTTAGGCGAGACTGAGCCTAAACATTTGTTCTCCCAGTTGGTGCATGATCACCTGTCTTTGCTTTTAAAAGAGTTTGAGCGCTACTTCCCAAGCACAAAAGACCCACGAACTAGTAGTAAGGAATAAATTTGCGACCCATTTGTCAACAAATCGGGCGAATCTAGCATGTCTGTGCAAGAAGAAGATCAACTGCTGGAGATTGCAAATGAAGGTGGCCTTAAAACTATGCCGAGACAATAACTCTGCCGGTGTTCTGAATTAAAGTCATGGCGGAATACCCTAAGATTGCCACCACAGCACTTAAATCCCTATTGCCATTTCCAACAACCTATCTGTAGGAATCGGGGTTTTCTGCAGTGACAGCAACCAAAACAACGGAATAAACTGGACATATGCAACACACTTCGGGTGTCATTGTATCCTATTACCCCCAGACGAAACCGTCTCGTTGCAAAGAAGCATGCCCAGGGTTCTCGTTAATTTAGTGTTCTAGTGAGTTAAAATGTTAAATCACTTTAGATTCATTTTTGGGTGTAACTGTATTTTATTTTGAAGGCATGTTTAAATATAATTAAATTAAAATTATTAAATATAAACAATCAATGTCTCCCCCCCCCTCAGCGGGCCGCGTTAAAATTATCAAACGTTGATCCGGCGCAACCTTTTTATCGCGGCGATAAAAAGGTTGGGGAGCACTGTCCTAGACCGTTAAAGATAGAGTATAAATTTCTATGGATTTGAAATCTGTGGAAAATTTTACTTCAGATCAATACCTAAAAATATGATTTTCTTTAAACAAATAACTTTTAAATTGAATATATCTTCAACACATGTGAAATCTGCAGAAAATTTTACACCAGATTAATACCTTGCATCATGGGCACGAGCAACGCGGGGCTAGCCACGCAGTGGCTAGTTTAATATATTGGAATGTTAAAGATAGCTATATATAATTTTAGCTTCCATTATATTCTGCATATTTATCAATAAAATTGAGAGATCCTCATTATCTTGAAGTAAATCTCAATTGATTTGAACGGACTAGTATAGTTATTAGATTATCTATATTTGTAATTGGCTCTGCAGTTTTATTGTCACTCAACACAGAGGTACAAACAACTATTGGAGTACAGCAATAGTGTGGCTCCCGTCAGAAACTAGTTGAGTGGTTTTGACTGAGTACGACATAAATTAGGAGACAAGTGGGATAATATTAACAAGTCCCTTCCACAATTGTCATCTTTAGCACTGATTCTGGTTTTAAGTTTATCATTTTTAGCACGAAAGCAATACCATTGATAACTAGTTGGCAGGACGAAAACATCTTAATGGTGATTGCCATTCATTGAGTGTATCAGCTTTGTAACGCAATTTCAAACCTCTTCAGAAATCAACTGATCTGAGTTCAACTGCCTACTCACAGGTGTCCCACTATATCAATGTTTTAATTGTCAACAGAAAGGAAAGTGCACGAGTAAAGTTGTTTACCATTTAAGACCTTGATTTTTTTTTTTTAATAGATTATTTCATCAAATTAATAAGTGCTGTATATATCATTAACAGATTTGGAATGAAATTCAGTGTAAATATTGTAATCATGTGAATGAATTTTCGTAATGCTATGTATTCTGATAAGTTTGTTTTCGCTTTTGCAGGCAATGGACCTCATTTTGAGGAGTCGAACTTTAACAGCTTGGGAAGCTAAAGAAGTTGGTCTTATATCGGAGGTTGTTAACACCAAAGATCTTGGTCTGGATCTCGTGTCCCGAGTGAAAAGATTAGCTGAAAATTCTCTTGCGGTAAGCTGGTTAATAATCTTAATGTTCTTAATCCTAAAAAGTGGTCTTAACAAGATATCTCATCCAACAAGATTTGAGCCGACCAACCGGTGTAGTGTTTAAGGTGTTAGCCTCTAGATCGGAAGGTTCCTGGTTTGAATCCGGGTCGGGGCATGGATGTTTGTAAGCGTATGGTGTAGAGGCGGCTGGTGCACCTTAATTCTGTTCTGGCCGAAAGTCCTCACATTGGGTTGCCATGGAAGTTTGGAGAGTGTTGTGCCAGCTAAGGTGTTGCTTCATTATCTAACTGTGGTTCAAAATTAAGAGGTGTTGTCTTCGGATCTTTCCCTCAAGGGACTGATCACGGACCGTCGTCATTACCCGTTGTGTTGCTCTAGTACAATGTTAACTAAAAATTACCTTACCTTACCAACAAGATCTGACTGACTTTTCTCAAACCGTATTGAGATATACCTGCTCTATTTTGCAAGCTGCAAGTGTACCATAGAGTGCTAAGCTGCAAATTTCTCTGAGATATCATTTCAACCTCCTTTCTGGTATAGTAGTTAAGGTGTTAGCCTCTGGATCAGAAGGTTCCTAGTTCGAATCTGGGTCAGGGCATGGATGTTTGTCAATGTATGGTGTAGAGGCGGCTGGTGCACCTTAAATCTGTTGTGGTCGACAGTCCTTGCATTGGGTTGGTGTGGAAGTTTGGAGAGGGGTGCCAGCTCAGATATTGCCTCGTCATCTGACCATGGTTCAAAATTACATGGCGATATACCGAATGGCTTAGGCTGGGACGGTGGTAACTAGTTGAATATTTCAACCTCCTTTCAGAAGCTATCACAAGCATGGAAGAAGTTTTTCAAATATTCAGTTCCCAGTGCCAACCGAAGGCATTTGCATGACAGGTGATCAGGGTGAAAAAAATCGTAATTGGATTTATTTGATTTAAATCAGATTTTTTTTATATTTCAATATGATATTTATTCATTTGTTGCCTCAATATGTTTAAACTTGTTAATTATGAGAAACTCAAAATGCGTTTTAGCTCCTAGATAGTATTGATTTATGTCAAGTATTAATATAAATATTAGAAAGATTAACAAGGCAAATATTAGAAAGAATAAGTTATAATTGGTCTTTTTGTTACTTTTATTCTTATTGTATTCCATAATACAATTCCACTGTTCTAAAAATTCTAAATTTAAAAATAAATCATTTTAACAAGGGGGAGATGGTAAAGCAAGAGGATCAGAAATACTTGAAAAAGTAAAATCATGCCTAGAAAATTTAAAATTAGATTATAGTAAACTCTGGTGTACTGACGGAGCTCTGTCAATGATAGATAAAGTCAATAGCACACCAAATTTGCTTGAAACATTTTTTAATCATCATGTACTAAAATATCACTGCATTAAACACTTAGAGGCACTGTGAAAAAACTTTAAAAATGCAGCATGTTATGTTACTGGTCGTGAAATAGGTGAATAAAATTAGAGCAAGAGTATTAAACAGACGAGAATTCACAGAATATTGTTAAGTGTTAGATTTGGAATATATGGTGAACTTTTTCTTCATTTAGAGGTGCACTGGCTTTCTAGAGGAAGGTTCTGAGTAGATTTTGGAAATTGAAAAGATGCTGATTATAAATTTTTAGAACAGGAAAATGAACTACCTGATGAAAGAACCCTATTCTTTAATAACAACTGGCTATATGATTTGGTATTTTTAGTTGGTGTTACAAGCCATCTCAATAATCTAAATTCGAAACTATAAGGCAAGAATAAATTATTTCCTAGCTTTGTTAATAGCGTTAATTCATTTAAATTGAAATTAAAATTGTTCACATCTCAGTTAGAAAATCAGGATTTGATATTCAAT
The DNA here is from genome assembly GCA_947359465.1 of Metellina segmentata. NCBI lineage: Eukaryota > Metazoa > Arthropoda > Arachnida > Araneae > Tetragnathidae > Metellina > Metellina segmentata. The sequence goes on along the minus strand of OX375878.1, from coordinate 16,616,633 downwards.
TTCCACACTTGAAAGAGCAGAGTAAATGTGCTGCGGATATAATAGTAATTCAACCAAATAAATTGGAAAAAAAAAAATTATTCCAAGGATCATTTGAAAGTCGTTTTCATGACTTGACTAAAGAAGAAAAAATTCCATGCTATAAGCCCATTTCCACTTAGTTATCAAAACGTAATAAAAATGTCTAGTAACATACAAATAGAACTTATTGATTTAAAAACAAAGTCATTACTAAAAATGAAATATGATGAGGTTTTTTTTTCAGATCAAAATGCTTGGGGAATAATTAATTTCTGGCGTTCCTTACCCTGTTAATATTTTCCAGAACTACGAAAATTTGCAGAAAATTATATAAGTTGTTTCTAATTGACATACAGATGTATGTGAACAAGCATTTCCCATCCATGAAATATTTTAAAAGAAAACAAGGTCGCGTATGACAGATTCAAATTTGAAGAATTCTCTGCTGCTCTCAGTAGCAATTTTAACACCAAACATTGAAAGACTAGTGAAATCCAAACATGCTCATTATTCTCATTAATGGCAAGTAATGTTTATGTGCTGTATTGTTATATATATTATTTTACATACAATAATTAAATCTAAAAATGTTAATAATGTTTATGTGAATATATTTTTATTAAAAAGGTTATTGAGAATATTCAGGGAGAACATAAACGTAAGAAGGTAAAAAAAAGTGCTTGAATTGTATGGTGCATCTGAATTTGTATGTTAAAAAATGATACATGGTATGTAAAAGGTTGGCCACTCCTGATCTACAGCTACTCACCGTCAGGAGCGTGCGAGACTCAGCTGCATGGAAACAAAGACCGCAAAACAACTGACTTTGACCAATATGTTCAAACAATGATACATTTTTTATCAGTTTGTGAATACAAAATGTAAATAAAATTGTTTTCGTAGTCATTAAATTACAAATTTGTTCCCTAATGGTGATGGTGTCTTCCAAGACGACAAAGCCCCTGTTCACACAGCTCACATCGTCCAAGACTGGTTTTCTGAGCACGAGGATGATTTGTCACATCTCTCTTTGTCACCACAGTTAACAGACCTCAATATTATTGAATCTTTGTGGTCTACATTGAAGAGGAAAGTGAGTAATCGCTATCCACCGCCATCATCTTTATCTGAACTTGCCATCATTTTGCAGGGAAAATGGTACAATATTCCCTTGTAAAGCATACAGGAACTGTATTTATCCATTCCGAGGAGTTTATTATTGGAAAACTTGTTATAATAACCAGTACTATTCAACACTGATTTTGAATTTTTCATATCACGAGGCTCATAAAATGTCAAACAGAAAACTGAGGTCATAAAAAATATATCTCTTGTGGCCTTTAGATTTAATATCATCGACAGGAAAAGGATGAATTGTAAAATCAGAGCTTCACTGTTGTTGTTGTGCAGGCCATATATGGCCCAATTGGGGGTGCCATTGCCCCGGAGGATTGGACTTCTTCATGCATGACACATCCGTTTTACAGGAAGGTCCCTTTCACACATTCATTCACTCGCACATATCGTAATTTAGATCCCAATCAGAGGCCGATAACCCCCTGATCTGGTACCCCCAGGGGTATTGATTTGGTATGGGAACATGGGGGGCTTTGTGACCACGACCTATTTAACGTGCCCCAGCCACCATTAGCGAACACATCGGTCTTAAGCCAGGTCAAAGCGCCGATCACGCAACTATCAGAATTGCAAGCTCCGCTGAGGACAGAACCCACAACTTTTCCGATGCAAGCCCAACGCTCTACTGACTGAGTTGCTGTATTCATGCTGAATGTATTTTATTTTAATCTTTTATGATTTTATTTAAACAATTTTTTTTTTCAGTGCATGGAAACAACGAAGGCAATGTTAAAAATGCGGCTTCATCTTGAACTGCCAATGGTATTGGAAAATGAAGTTAAACTTCTCCCTCAGATGTGGCTGTCTCAACCTTGCCAAGATGCTCTACAGAGCGCTCTGGACTCTGGCCTATGGATTGTATGATAGAAACTTTTTTAATGAATCATGTGAACCTTGTGTAAACAGTAAAGTTATATTTTTGACTCCAGTCATCTGTTATTGCAGCCTGTGTATATATATTGGAGATTGATTCCAGTTTTGCACAAGAATGTATTACTCTTGTATAAAGTTTGTCTAGACTCCAAAAGTGCATTTAATACCATTCTGTTTTGAATTTGTATAAAAATTATCTCACGAAACTAGGGTTCTGTAAGATTAGATGTGACAATACCATCACAATAAAAATTTGTTGGTGTCCTGAAACTGATTAATGTGTTTGTTTCCTTTATTGATGATTATTTTGTGCAACTCTTTAGGTATTATGTGCAAATATTCTGTATTCTGATATAATTTTGAGTCCCTTTATAATTTTCTATTGAAAATTTCAATGTATCACCTAAACGATGTATTTTTGTTCATTTTTTCAAAGCCTTGTGGATCAATTATTCATGACAACTTCATTTCTGAGTAACCAATTGGTTCACATTATCTAAAATAAAAAATGTCAATTAATTACTTCAGTGCTTAATTTGTAAGTATTTGTTCCTTTTTAATCTGGCTCATATTTGCGTCTATTTTGAAAATAATTTCGGCTGCATCATACAATCAGTATAAAACAAATGCCAAGAACACGAAAAGGAAATGCTTTCCAGTCAAGTTTTAAGAATGTGCTTAAAGGGGTCAATCCCAATTTTTTTTTAAATTACGTAAGTCATGTCATAAATGTATTGATTATCCTTTTTATGAAATTGTAAAGAGAATTATAATTTTTGGTGCATTTTTGTTATTGGGTTTAAAAACCTATACAATCAGTGGATCTTCTCGCTGAACGAAATGCTTTTGAATGTATATTTACTTCTGATTGATGGTGCTCATATGCAAACTTCTGTGTGTTATTTGAATGTCAAGAGAATGCATTTAATACCTTATAACCAATGTAATATTCAGTGTCAACAAATTAGTAATAGATATCAGGTTTATTTAGAAAACCAATTTAACTTGCCTAAACTTAGTATTCAATCCCAATTGTAATCTTTGTCACTGAATCACTTTAAATAGATTCATCTTATTGTCAATATTTTTTTTAAATTGTACAAAATTAAGTTATGTTCCGAATAATTATCAATATAATCATCAAATTGTTTAAGTATGTTGGAGTCACTCTTCCAAAGTGATTTTGTTTTCAGTCCTTTTTTGTGCAATCTTTAAAATAACTCCTTTAATTTCGTGAGATTTTCCTACCAAAGAAATACAGAATGTTAGAAATGTAGTATTTATACAAGAACATGGAGAACTTTTTAAGATGCTGAATATTCAATAAAATTTGAGTATCGAGAATTGAAATTTTGGTGTTTTTACTAATGCATGTGGCTTTTTTTAAGCATCCTAAAAGATTTTTTCCTTTACTACCAGGGTCTACATTAATCATGACAAATGTAGGGACAAGTTTTAGTATCCAATATTTGTTTTCATGAAGATGATTTTATAACTCTGAAAATAGTTAGTTAGGACCATTTTATTTTCATGAGCAAAAAATTAGTATAATGTAATTATGTGTTTTAGGATATTCCTTATCGCGCGTAATTGTTGTCTTGTGTTAATTTTTTATTTTCAAAGGTGAATGCTTATATTTCAAAAAACTATGTGATAATTAAGAGTCAAAGCCAAGAAGAAAGACTTATTTGGTATATGAATTTAAGATAAATAATAAAAAATGGCAATGAATAATTTTTCTCAACTGTTTTTGTCATGTTTTCAAGTTGAAAATGTGTGAATAACTTGAATTTCACGAATGGGCATGTTAAATCATGAAAAATTAATTTCTTTAACTGTAGATATGTTTTGTGCATCATTTCAAGGAAATTGATTATTGAACACTTTTACTGAATGGGTTTATTTATTTCAAAAGAAAATAATTTTACGGAAAATGAATCATATCATCATTATTTTTATCTTTCATTAACCTGCTCTTTAAATAGAATTGCTCAAAGTCTGACTTCCTATTCACACCATAATATACTTGGTACTTAATCTTTGATGTTCAAGTGAAATGTGATATTTTATTCAAAACAACATTCTTTTAATAAAGATGTATGTAGGAGCTCCTTTTTATAATCGTGACATTGTACCAGGGTAAAATTTCGTCAGGAAATCATTGTTTCAAAAGAGATTTAATTCTGGCGATTTACCACAAGATTAGACTAAGAAAACTATTTGATAACCTAGGTTTTATCACAGAAGTATTTAACTAAATCTTGGTTAAATATTGTCAGAAAAAAGTACAGCGACACTATGTTAGTGCTGAAAATTATTATAGCTCCATGATTAGATTATTTTAGCTCTGCAAACTTCCTTTGCTCCAATTTAAATTAGGAAACAGAATTTTTTTAAATATTGAAATTTTTTTTTCTTTGGTCATTCAAAAAATCTGATGCTGTTATTTTAAAAAAGACTCCAAAATGGGTATTCTTACTGGGTGTAATTCTCTTTTCTGTGTCAGTAAAACTTTCATTTTGTGTGTATTATACTTGATATTGTACATCTTGTGTCTGGTGCAGCATGTCCAAGTATGGCCCCAAAACATACCAAAATAGCTGTTTTTATCTAATACACCACCTAGAAGGTGAAACATTAGTTCCTGAATAGTTATTTGAATTACCCATCAATAATTAGATGCGTGTATAACTGCTATAAATGAGTATATATTTATCTACCTTATATTTTAATGTAAAATTATTAAAAGTATAAATGTAGACAGTTAACACTTATATACAAACCGATTGGTTATAAAGAGCTTCTGGAATTATCTGTCAGATTTGCACCATTTGGGGAAATTAGTTCCGAAAAAGCCCTGTTGGACCAAAAAAAAAAGGTGCTTTTTTATGTCAAAAATTTATTCCATAGGTAATGAAATGATTTCATCAATATGTATGACGATTCTACCTAATATGGCCCGAAATCTATGGATAGGTGGTTTTTTAAAAGTGGTTCATTTGTATCCCGATTTCACTCCATTAATTATTTGTTTAAGTAATTTTGAAAAGCGGCATTAATATGGCCCAGAGAATATGCATGGCTAATTCACTGAAATGGTATGCTACTTGGAGACTAGAAACTATATTCCACATTACTGATGACTAATATATTTTGTGTAAACTTTTACATTGTTTTTTCATATTTATTATTAACTAACTGTAATACTTACATTTGGCGCAACTTGTCTGTATCTGCTATACAGCCGTAACCTTCACTTAATTACAGTTAAGCACACATAAGACTAATCAGTGGTGTCAAATTTCATACCTACCAAAGAGTATGAACTCTTGAAGTTAGGCCAATCTTTTATTTGGTCCAAACTTGCTAAGCTTGTGTGCATTATTGAAACAAGCCATGGTCTCCAAGTAAATATGAACATCTTTTGACATAATAGATGTGTGAATGCGCATCCCTAGTTGCCGACAAAAATGGTAAATTCGCCAGTTTGCAATCATGTCGCTGGAACCAACCAGGTGATTAATCTACATGGGAGTCTTCTCCCGTCCCGTGGACTACTCGAATTATGTTTGTTCATTTCCATCTATTAACCTTCTAATGAAATAGACAGATCATGTGGTTTAGAAGCGTAAGTCACTTGGGCTTACAAATAATTACATCATTGAATAATCAATTTTACCACATTTGGATTCGAGCTTTCTTCAACAAACACAGTATAGCTCATGGTGCCAGTACGACGCTGATTCCACCCACGACCACATCGCAGTTCTTTAAACCGCGCGCGAGACTGGAAGAAACGTGAAGCTTGGCTCATACACTGACTATTAGGACAATGTTTCCATCTGGCAGACGAAAATAGTCTAAGGGTCAAGTGAATAAAATGGGAGCAAAAAGCAGCGCTTGAGCCATTCATGGTTATCGCGTGAAAAGTATTCATGGACTATCTTTTAATTTTGCAAGTTATCGCTTTTCTGGTAAAAGTTCTGGAGCTTTTTTACGAAAAGGTTTTTTCGGGAAGTCATCTTTTTCGATGAATCACAGGAATTGCGTACTTCGGATCTATCCTTCGTGGTTGATACCGGATCATAACCGAATGTCAGTTTGTGATGCTCCAGTGTGAAAAATACCAATCGAAGAATCAGGCGAAAGGAATTTGGTTTTAACAACTAGAACAGTGGTATAAGTAGAAATGTTTGCAATGACGAAATTTTTGTAACAAAAATGTGTTAGTATAATCTTTTTTATTTTCGGGTTTGATCCCAGACTCGCCACTAGCCCGCTGTGTTGCTTCAGTGCGACGTCTTTTAATCCTGTCTATCTCGTCATTTATTTTCACCAAAGCTAAGCTAATTAGAGTGCCTATATAATATAAGTGGCGACAAAGGACCAAATTTGGAACAAATGCGCATGCGCGGCAAACATTTTTCTACCAGAATCGTTTCAAAGAAGGTTGCTGGATGAATTAATATGTCATTTCAGGGAGAACAAAAAGTATATGATTGTTATATTATGGATATATTCGGGGTGGAGTGGTCGTTCACGGTAAGAAGGCGATTTGTCGCCAAATATGGTAAACTTCACCTTTTGCGGATTTTCTTCACATCTGCCGTTTTTGTTAAGGCAACCATATCTGCTGTTAGGGAATTCGGCCGCCATCTTGATTTGCGACAAAAATTAGTTGGCGACAAACGTCTTACCGTGAACGACCACTCCACCAAATTCGGGCCGACCAAACGGTATAGTGGTTAAGGTGTTAGCCTCTAGATCGGAAGGTTCCTGGTTCGAATCCGGGTCCGGGCATGGATGTTTGTAAGCGTATGGTGTAGAGGCGGCTGGTGCACCTTAATTCTGTTCTGGCCGAAAGTCCTCACGTTGGGTTGGCGTGGAAGTTTGGAGAGTGTTGTGCCAGCTCAGGTGTTGCTTCGTCATCTGACCGTGGTTCAAAATTACGAGGTGTTGTCCTCGTATCTTTCCCTTAAGGGACTGATCCCGGACCGTCGTCAATAGCCCGTTGTGTTGCTCTAGTACGACGTTAACTAAAAATTACCATTACCACCAAATTCGGTATATATGAATCATATAAACGCTCAATTACATGTGTAATTAATGAGATGGGAAAAAAAAGCTATTTACTTAAAAAGTCTTCAAATTTATACTGACAAAACACTAAAATAATAATAAATAAACATTCTAGAATTTAAATTAAATTTAATGTACACACGTTTTTCTCGAACACACAAAACTTCTCATGTTAAGTCTACGGGAGCTAGGAAAAAACCGCCTCGGGCGGTAGGAAAGGTCTCCAAGCCAATCAGAAAATGTTTCCCGTATGTCACCACTCTTATTATATAGGCACTCTAAAGCTAAGTCTCTTTCTACAAGAAAAAGCTTTTTGAAATTATATTAGATGATGTAAAGCGAACATAACGATGTTCCTTGAAAGAAACGCTGTTGTCAGGAAATAAAAGAAAAAGCTTCCCATCAAAAACGGTTGAGAACAAAGGAGGCTGTTGTACGTTAAATCTGTTTGTATAATTCTCTAAACGATGTTGTTTAGTAGAGATAATCTAACGTTACTTTATTGAAAAAGAAAACAGTAAAAGACAGAGAACACAATTAAAAAGTGAAAACAGCACGAGCCACTCCAAAGATAGAACTAATACAAAGAAGTTACAGCTGTAACAAAACACGTTAACATTTAGATAAATGTGGAAGAAGTGGCCTCAACTGTCCTCATGTTAGCGAGGCGTAGAAGTTTGGAGAGTGGTTCGCCTACTCGGGTGTTGTTTCGTCTTCTGAAAGCGGTTCAAAATTACGAGGTGTCCTTTGCTCTTTCCCTTTGTGATTGATCACGGATAATCACTTATAGCCCGTGATTATGTTATAGTTGGATGTTAATAACATAAAATACCTTTAATAGCGGGCAGGTTCCTGGTTCGAATCCGGGTTCGGGCATGGATGTTTGTAAACGTATGGTGTAGAGGCGGCTGGTGCACCTTAAATCTGTCGTGGCCGAAAGTCCTCACGTTGGTTTGGCGTGGAAGTTTGGAGAGTGGGGTGCCAGCTCAGGTGTTGCTTCGTCATCTGACCGTGGTTCAAAATTACGAATTGTTGTCCTCGGTCCTTTCCCTTAGGGGACTGATCCCGGACCGTCGTCAATAGCCCGTTGTGTTGCTCTAGTACGACGTTAACTAAAATTACCAATTACCTTTAATAGCGCAGAATGCTGACAACTAAGCCTTTTCTCGCCATTTATATTTTGAGCAAAGTGAAGTGAAATAATAATAATAATTCGTAAGTGTATAGTTTTTGTTGTTTTTTTTTCAATTGTTTCGGCATGTGAAAAACATGGAAATATATATAATCTAAATAAACTTTGAAGCTCGTCATCATGTCAGATTTAGATCCAGAGTCTTTGAGCAAATTGCTTGTTCGGGATTTGCGAGAACATCTAGGTAATCGAGGGTTATCAACAACGGGATTGAAAGCGGATTTAGTAAAACGACTTAGAGAGGCAATTTTAAGCGAGCAAAATGGTAAGGTCAAAGGTAGCTTACTTTCAGCAATTTTTCTTTGTGTGTGTAAGAATTGATTTAGTGTCTTATTATTTTCTCATGAAATATGCAAACTTGTTTGTTCGATACTGAAGAGGGCAAAATCATAGTTATCCGGTGTAATCTGGCGTTATTTCAATTTTTGCAGCAAACTCAATGCCCAATACTGATGACAACATTGCTGACAGTACGCTAACTAGACAAAATTTGACGACCGCACCACATTCAGCCATGAAAAATATTCATTTAGGTGGTGTAGAACTTCAAGTTTTGGGGAGAGCTTTTTTCTGATTTCATGCATTCTCTTACCATTTTGTCATCTAGGTGTGGCAATTCGAACTCATGTGAATTTTAGATTCTTAACAATCTCGTAAAAGTAGGTCTATCTAGTGACATATTAGAATATCTTGGATCATAAAAAATTGTTTTTAACATCTGCATATGCTTCCTGTGAGAATTCCTTGCAATAAGTGACCACTGCTATTTGTGTCATGTAACTGCTGGTATTAACAATATAGTGTTGATAGTGAAAGTGCAATAGTGTTGTCTTCAAAGATAACGTTTTATTTGAACTAGATACATCCCATCTGTTTTACTAGACTTGGAGATTATTTACAAATTATTATGATTTTTGCTTTTCGGCTTAATAATGGGAAGAAATTATTTGATAGAATTTAGGCAAGTATTTATGGTGGTAACTTCTATTATATTCTATAGAATAGTAATATAACACGTTAGGTCACCTCATACATATTTTTTAATGACATAACATCAACATTTTTATTTTTTGACTTGTGTCTCTTTTCTTGCTGGGGTGCTACATGTGTCAAAATTGTCATAGGGGTGTAATGGTAGCAAGCAGGACAGTATCGGCAAGGCGTTCTTTTTTGGCGCTAAACCAAGACGGCGGCCTTAAGGTCTTCAGTTCTAAACTTATAAATAGGGTTGCCTTAAAAAAAGCACAAATTCAAGGTTGCCAGTTTGGTGAGAAATCGTACACTGTCCCGTTTGCTACCACTCCACCGTCACACACATGTTAGATTCCAATTTTTTTCTCAGCCTTTGTCACAATTTCCATTACTTTGTCATTTGTAAAGACATCATTCCTCGGAAAAGGATGACCCTTTGTTCAGTCTTCCGATCCAATCTTCGATTTCATTCCAATTTGATAAGATGTACAATTTGCTGTTTTAAGTGTTTGTCTGTGTACTGTACTCGGTGTCCTGACAAATCTATAGCACTTACAATGATGAAATTTGGCACACAGGTAGTTTGAATTTTTTGCAATTTTTGTATTGCGCTCAAATTTTAAAATTTAATCTGGAACATTTAAAAATTACTTAATTAGTTTTTTTCACCACGTCACCCATACCTCAAAAGATAAAGCAAACATATTTTGCGAATTTCGACCGCTGACGTCGCAAGCGTTTTTTGTATTAAAGCCTTGGGAACTACGTCAAGTTTACCATATCTAGAAAGTTTTGATTTACGTTGTTGATTAGTATGACTTTTTCGCAATCGATAAAGATAGAGTGAAAATTTCAACGGATTTAAAATCTGTGGAACTCATTCTTAAAATTATCGTTTAATTTTTTAAATTTTTTTCAGTATCAGTAAGATTTGATGTGTCCAGCATAATTGTTAAATTTTAATCCAAAATTTTTTAAAATTATTTTATTGGCATCACTACTTTGCCTGTGGTGTTGGCGAGCGTTAGCAAGCTGGGATCACACCTAACCGTACAAAAAGACTCACACCATGACACAGACTGGTTAACACCGTGCTGGCCAGGCAGTGGCTAGTTAATTAAATTGTAGCAAAGAAAAATTAAATTTAAAGTTTTGAAGAAATCAATGATTTTTTAATAAAAATCACTTGATTTTATTCATGTTTACTGGGGCAACTTTTTTTGTTGCAGTAAAAATGGGAAAAGTTGCATTTATGAAAATAAAGTTGCATTTATTTTTGATACACTAAAATTTAAAATAAAATATTCGTAAAAAATTCAAAATTTATTGACAATTTTAGTAATGTACAACAGTATTATAATGCATCATATAATGCAGAAGAACATTGATGTTGTTGAATGGCCGATCATTCACCAGTAATTTCTTTAACATTGAAAAACTGTGCTCAACAGAGATAATAGTTGTCTTTATTGGAGTAGCAAATACTGACTTGGGGGGAAATCATCTCAGGAAACTAGCAGTAATTGTCAGATTATAATTCTTTTCCAGTTATATTTTAAGTTATGCTTTAAGGTTGCAAGGATCTTCTTTAAAATCCAACGATATAATATCTTCATACACTGTCTCGATGTCGTACTCTTTCGATTCCGATTTTTCTACCAGACAAATTAAACGTTCATAGCTGCTTTTGGTTTTCAGCAAACTTTTTGGCCTCTCTGGGTCATACACTAGTTTTTTTACGCGACTCACTAAAATGCTGTTGCCACTGAAACCGCTCGCAATGTTCTTTAAAATGGGAAGGTGGTCGGCTTAGTGAAATGTTGTCCGAAGCCACATTGCCCAGTGTGTGAGTACTGACTTATGCAGTTGGCCAATGGTCTGAAAAGCGGCTTTTTGGAGCTTGTTTTGAAATGTGGCTGACTTAGCACAAGCGATGGAATCGAATATATTTGTGCAAAATCACAGACTTTTTTGCAGTTATGAAACAAGTGTACCATGCAAGTAACTTGGAGCAATCGCTGATAAAGTACCTTGGATGTGTTTCCAGTCGCAGTCATATAATATGCTGTATTGGATAGCAGAAGCGCAAAATCCTTTTGCTCCACATTCAGAGACTTTAAAATGTCATCTACAAGGCAAACAACATATTGCTGATCGACACTCACCTCACAAACTCTGCAGTTGATTACGCAAGTTTCCTCTGGATTATTAAGAGAGCCAACCAATGTGTTAAAAATACTTCTTACCATTTTCATCCGTTAGGACGAACACTTTCTTTTCATGAATTTCTTGTTTGATCATCAATGCTTTGGCATTTGCAAGATCAGACAAAGTTCATCAAAGGGTTGATTCAAAGGGGAAAAAATTAAATATTAATATTTGTAATTAATTTAAGCAAAATTTAAAAAGTTTCAGGTGGTTGCATTTATGCAAAAAGTTGCATTTGTATTTATAACTCACAATACACCCCCATGTGGAATGAATTTTGGCTTTAGTACTTTACATTCATTGTTGCAAAAAGTTGCCCTAATGATTACCATTCATCATCATATAATTCATTGGAATACCCTGAGTAGAACAAAGAAACACTTAGTAACTAAACAAATAAACACTCATAAAGATACACAGATAATAATTGCTCAGGTGTTGCCTCATCATCAGACTGGTTCAAAATTACGATGTGTTATCCTTGGACCTTTCCCTTCAGGTTTGATACCGAACCATCGGCAATAGCCTGCTGTGTTCTCTTGTGCATCGTTAATTAACATACTATTACTCAAATATAGCAGACTTAGAGCAGAAACTCGTATACTGCCAATTTTCAGAAGTCTGTTTTTTGACACTAAATGCTTGTTTTCCTGATGATGAGAAATAAATTAACATCTTTTAATGTGTTTGAACCAAAATATAACATTCAAAATGCTTAGAATAATTATTTTCGACCTAAACGCTAATAGTTGTCTTTAAATGATATTGTAAAATTGGGTTTTTGTCAGTTAATTAGTTCTGCTCTTAGCCAAAGATATTATAACAAAAAAAAAGAGTTGTCTTAGATAATATCTGTGCTCAAATGGCAAAATGTTAGAGTCATTTTTTTAAATTTTTTGTGACAGTAATTTTAAGATACAAGATTCAACATTTTTCCATCTTTGTTTTCTCATAAACTGAAAGAGAAAGACTTACGACAAACCTTCTAAACCTTAACAAACCAGACTCCAGAATGGGACTTTTTTGGGGAAAAGTGACTTGTAATATTTTGCCATCTGAGAACAGATATTATCTGTGATATAGTGTATTCTCAAAACATTAGATTTTGAGAATACTCTAATTTTCTATTTAAATCCTAATTTCTTTAGGAAATTTAATTTACTAATTGTAGAAATGTGTGTGAGCCTGAAGCTTATTTTATGTATCATTCACTATATATTTATAGATACAGTATATTTATATAAACAGTGTTTATAAGCACTGTTTTCTAAAAATTATTTATAATTGTTAGTTTTTATTGGAAACGTTGATACATTTTCCTATATTACGTACTGATAATCTTGTTACTGCAGTGAAGTCTAGAGATTGATAAGCACTACTTACCCCCCATTTCTGAATATAATTAAGCAATGCACTTCTTAAATTTATGGATTAGGATATTAGAAGCATACATTGTCAACAAAGTAAATAACTCGCAATTTAAAGTAAAATTGCTGAAAAGAAAATTTAAAAATAATTTATATGCTTACTATGTTTTCTGTATTTCTGATGTAGTTTTAGAGATACAAGATTTTTTCATTAATATATCATTCACACACATTGATTCTATAACATATTGCAACATTAACATGTACACAGTCCAGTCACATTAATGTGACCATCACCTGCTTTCGACGTCAACGTGAAATAACCAATCACAAAAGGCAGGTGGCAGCACATTGCAGTGGAGTGTATATAAAGGATGCCCTAGGGCATCGGAAAGCATTTCAATCGTTGGCGTAATGTAGAAACAGCGATTTATCCGACGTCCAAAAGGGCATGATTATTGGCTTTCGGGCCAAGGGTGGAAGCATTTTGGAAGCGGCTAATTTTGTGAACTGTTCGCGTCCCGCCGTGGTAAATGTATACCTTGCATGGTAAAATGACACTATCCAAAATCAGCTGCATGGCACATGTGGTGCACCACGGGCTATAGATGACAGGCGAAAGAAGGCTACGGAGATGCATTCGGGTGAATAGACGTGCAACTGACCGCCCAGATGAACCAAGGGGCTTCCAAGAGTGTATCCTCAACAACGGTTCAGCAAACGTTGCTGCCCATGGACCTCCACAGCAGACGCCTGGTTAATGCACCTATGCTGACTGCTGTTCATTGGTGCTGGAATTTGCACGCCAGTACCGCAACTGGACGTTCACAGAGTGGCGACAGGTAGCCTTTTGCGATGAATCACGTTTTATGCACCAACGTACAGATGGACGTTGCCGTATACAGCGCGAAACGTCTGAAAGTAAACACCCTGCAACAATTGCCATGGATCCTCAACCGCGTAATCTAGCGCAGCTGGCCACGGCACTGGAGTCGGCATGGCTCAATATCCCAGTGAACACATTCAGAATCCTAATTGACTCTCTTCCTGCACGTCTCGCAGCGGTCCGCTCTGCCAAAGGTGGTTATTCTGACTTTTGACAGGTGGTCACATTAATGTGACTGGACTGTGCATTATGGCTTTAGAAAATTTTTTCCATTATTCTCCACTTGTAGAATATTCTGCAAAAGATTATTGCTGAAAAATTTGCATTACCTAATTTTTATGACCTAATACTGCATTTCCAGAATCAGGATATTGCGAACTGTATTTCGTACTTTATATGTGCATTGTCTGCATCATGACATTGTTTGCTGGCTATCTGCACGAACACTAGAATCTAAATGGGTTTTCCCCATTTGACGTAGAAATTTGTAACATTCTCCTTTATGGTCTTTTTTAAGATATGAGATTTCAGTGCAGATGTGAGGAGTTTGACTAATTCTTTCCCAGACACATTTCACTGGCATTACTCATTCATTTGTTTTAAATATGTAGTGATATTTTAGACTACTAGGGGTCTCCGCACCTTGCTCGCCTATGCTTTCCAACCCCTGGGGATTGCTATGCAAACCAACACTCCTTTCGCAGAGTCAATCTTCTGCAGCGTCGAAACTATCTTAATAATTCGTATAATCCTGATTTGACTTGCTAGTCCATGACGTCACAGCGAGTGCTTTGCCCCCCTGCTTGCTAACACTAGCCAACCTCGCGGAAGATTCCCGTTTCGAATCCGGGTCGTCCGGGCATGGATGTTTGTAAGAATATGGTGTAGAAGCAGCTGGTGCACCTTAAATCTGTTGTGGTTGAAAGTGCTCATGTTGGGTTGGTGTGGGAGTTTGGAGATCGGGGTGTCAGCTTAGGTGTTGCTTCGTCATCTGACCGTGGTTCAAATTTTACTTGGTGTTGTCCTTGGATCTTTCACTTAATGGATTGATCCCAGACCGTCGTCAATAGCCAGTTGTGTTGCTCTAGTACATTAACTAAAAAATTACTAGCCAATCCCCAGTGATTGCTACACAATCTCATTTGGTTTGCTTCACAAACCAACACTCCTTTCGCAAGTGATATTGCTTATTTTTACTTTAACACTTACTTAATGCACCTTAAACTAAAAGCCACATCAGTAAAAAAACTTTTCCATCTTGTTCCCTGTAGAATATTGAATAAAACATGTTAATCTTGTAACTTTCTTATCTGTACTTAATCAGCAAACTGTCTGCGAATCGAGTGCAAAAACAACTATGATGTCACAGCGAGTTTCCAGGTCGTCTGGCAAACCAGTTAGTCAGAAAATGTAACTTTTATTTCCATGAACGCAATCACTCTGCGATCTAAAATATACGAAATTTGTTTGACCAACTTTTGATCGCATTGAATTTAGTTATGGACTAATTTCAAAAATAGTTGTACTACCCAAAGAAAGAGTACATTGTGAGGTTTCCAGTGATATTTTCAAATTTTAAAAATAATAGTTATAAGCTATAGATATGACTATTTAAAAAAAAGTAACTAAAATGTCCTGATTTTTCTCGAATTTCAAAAAATTATCAGGAATCAGATTGAAATTTCTAATAAAAACTCGGTGTGGTGCAAAAATTCACATTTAGATATACTCTAAGAAAAAAATCACGACTGAAGCCTGAAAATTGTATGTCTTTTGCTCACTTGCGTTAGAAAGTTCGCTCTTTTAGCTTTGACACTTTACAAAATAAGGACATCAAAATTTAAAAACAAAAATATTCACAGTGTGATTTATCACCTGGCATCTGAGGTAAAGAACGAAGACTAATGAAAAACAGTTTTACAGTTGACCTAAGTAGCTGTTAGTAGCCATAGAGGAAAATGTTTGTCAGTTATCACCTGTCATCCTAATTAAATTAATAAATATTATTTTTTTAGTAAGTGTTCTTCTAAATTAGAAGTTCTTGTGGAGTATTTGAGCGTGAGCGCAAACAAATTTTTAAATTTATTTGAATAAAATAACATGCATCCTGTTTCAACGTATTCCATTTTCTATGTTGAATTTTCATAAGAGAGAATTTTAACATTTTGATTTTAATCAATGAAGTTATTAGTAAAATTTGTTCAATTTAAATTGGTATACTGTGGTTAAAAATGTTTATCATAGACAATTTTTATGAAATTTCTATTAAGAAAAATGCTAGTATTGCCATGTTCTACACCATTACAAATGTATGTCATTGCATATACTTCCAAATTTGACAGAATATCAAAGGTATTGAGGATATGAACAGACAGATCAGTTCAAATGTAATTAATGTGTCTGCATAGTGTAAATGCCAGTGTAATAATTTTAATTCTATATTTTTCAAACACAAGATTTAATAAGGAAGGTAAAATTTAATAAACTCATAAAATAGTTCTCTCAAGAAAAGTTACGGAAATAAAACATTTAAAACTAAACATCATTTTGTGACTACATTTTTTTAATGAACTCAATAGAAATGCTGAATAAAGAATGATGTAAGTGAAAAAGTTGAGGTGTACTTGTTCATACCATATATTGTGAGACTTGGTTCTCCTGAAGGCACACAAGAAGAAATATACACACTTATGACCATTTCCAAAAATTAGTAACATTTCTTTTGTAATTTTTTTTTTGATTTTCAAGGACAACTGATTGCACTTGGAATGCTTTTTAAAACATTAACTATTAGTACAATATGAACAATAATAACTTTGGCTCATTCTACTCAAAATTCATGCCAAAATGTAACAGCAAAACAGTATGAAAAGAAACTGGTTTGATTGACTATACAAGACATGGATGTAAGAAATGAATATTGCATTTGCTGACTTCTGTTAGCTTATAACATTTCCAATATCAGTCGTGTTGAAATCTATTTCATTTATACTATTAATAAAAGCTTTTTAATCAAACCTAAATTTATAAATATATTTTTCTAAAAGGTTCTTTCTTATATTTAGTTGATTTTTTCATTATTTAGTGACTTTAATTTTAGAATTTATTTATAATTTGTCTTTGCAGGAAATAACTCTGAAAACGATCCAGAGAAAACTGATGAAGAACCGATGGATATGGACAAGGAGCTTGAAGAACCCAGCAGTAGTCCTGAGAACAAAAATGAAGATCAAATGATGGATTGTGACAGACAAGATAGTGTCCTTTTTTCAGCAGCGGAAGATGATCAACTGAGTGCTAAAGAAGAGAAGGAAGCACAGTTGAAGGCTGAGGAAGAAGCACGTCTAAGGGAAGAGGAAGATGCTCGTCTAAGGGCAGAGGAAGATGCTCGTCTAAGGGCAGAGGAAGATGCTCGTCTAAGGGCGGAGGAGGAAGCTCGTATCAGGGCAGAGGACGAAGCTCGCCTAAGAACAGAAGAGGTAGCTCGCCTCCAAGCAGAAGAGGAAGCTCGCATACGAGCAGAGGAGGAAGCTCGCCTAAGGGCCAAGGAGGAAGCTCGCCTAAGAGCAGAGGAGGAAGCTCGCCTCAAAGCAGAAGAGGAAGCTCGCCTCAAAGCAGAAGAGGAAGCTCACCTAAGAGCTGAGGAGGAAGCTCGCCTAAGAGCAGAGAAAGAAGCTCGCCTAAGGTCAGAGGAGGAAGCTCGTCTAAGGGCAGAGGAGGAAGCTCGCCTAAGGGCAGAGGAGGAAGCTCGCCTAAGGGCAGAGGAGGAAGCTCGCCTAAGAACAGAGAAAGAAGCTCGCCTAAGAGCAGAGAAAGAAGCTCGCCTAAAGGCAGAAGAGGTAGCTCGCCTCCAAGCAGAAGAGGAAGCTCGCCTAAGGGCAGAGGAAGAAGCTCGCCTGAGGGCAGAGGAAGAAGCTCGCCAAAGGTCAGAGAAAGAAGCTCGCCTAAGGGCAGAGGAAGAATCTCGCCAAAGGTCAGAGAAAGAAGCTCGCCTAAGGGCAGAGGAAGAAGCTCGCCAAAGGTCAGAGAAAGAAGCTCGCCTAAGGGCAGAGGAAGAAGCTCGCCTAAGGGCAGAGGAAGAAGCACGCCTAAGGGCAGAGGAAGAAGCACGCCTAAGGGCAGAGGAAGAAGCACATGTCAAGGCCAAAGAAGAAGCACGCCTGAGGGCAGAGAAGGAGGCTAGTCTCAGGGCAGAGGAGGCAGCACGCCTGAGAGCAGAGGAGGTAGCCAGACTGCGAGCTGAAGAAGAAGCCCAATTGAGAGCTGAAGAAGAAACTAGATTAAGTGCTGCTGCTATGCAAAAAGATCTTGAGAGACAAAGAGCAGCAGAGGCAACTGTTGAAGAATCAATATTCATAGAAGAATCAACATTGTTAGCTGGTGGGAAGGAATCAAAAATTGAAGAAGAAAAGAGGAAATTAGAAGAAAATAAAAGAAGAAAAGCAGACGAGGAAGAAATGAAACGAGAGCAAGAGAGATGGTTAGTAGAAGAACAGATGCGTCGTGCTCAAGAAGAGCATAAAAAACGAATGAAGGCTGAAGAACAGAAGCGAATGATGGGAGAACTTCAAAGGTCAGCTCTTGAGGAACAGAAGCGTCTTTTAGAAGAAGAACAACTAAAAGCTACAGTGGAACAAAATAGACTATTTGAAGAAGAGCGTTTAAAGAAGGCAGCTGAAGAACAGAAACGTTTAATGGAAGAGGATCAACAGAGAAAAATTGAGGAAGAGCAGAGGCATATTTTAGAGGAGAAGCAGATGAAAGCTGCTGAGGAAGAATTAAAGAGGTCTGAAGAAGAGAGAATTTTGACTGAAGAAGAAATTCGGTTACCTCAAGCAATTGAAAAAGTTCTGGCTCTTAAAAGTGAAAGAGCTCAACTTTTAGGCATAGATCCTGATACAGGAATGCAGCCAGTGTCTTTGGGTGAAGAGAAGACTGTTACACAAAAAGCGACTGCTGTGACTTTAGTTTCAGTTGATGAAGATGATGCATATGGTGAAGAGGAAGAGTTAGTGGTCAAAAGTAAGGAATCTAAAAGTAGACGTCGTAAAAAGAAAAAGAAGAAACGAACCTCAAATTTGCAAGAGAAGAAAGAAACCTCTAAGCACACAGACAAGCCAACTTCCAAAGAAACCAGTGTAGACATTGATATTGAGTATGTTCAAGAAGTTATTGATATGTCTGATCCTATGTATTCTCAATTCATGAAAATCTTTGAAAGATTTAAACTAACTGATGTTGATAAGGAAAAAGAAGAAGCAGCTGCCAATGCATTGAAAGATGCAGCAAAAGAAGAAAATATTAATCCTTTGGCATTTAGAAAAAAGCCATTAGATTTAGATGATGATGACGATGATGATAGAGATGACGATGAAAAAATGGAAGAAGAAAAACCCAAGTTGTCAAAAAGGAAACTTAAAAGACTAAACAGAATGACTGTTGCAGAACTGAAGCAAAAAGTTGGTCGACCTGAACTGGTAGAGATGCATGATGTTACTGCAAAAGATCCTGTCCTTTTACTTCACTTAAAAGCATCACGCAACACAGTGCCTGTTCCTCGTCACTGGTGCTTCAAACGCAAGTACTTACAAGGTAAACGAGGTATTGAAAAACCAGCCTTTGAACTACCTGACTTTATTAAGAGAACTGGTATAATGGAAATGCGACAGGCTCTTCAAGAAAAGGAAGATCAAAAAACCATGAAAGCAAAAATGCGAGAAAGAGTAAGGCCCAAATTGGGAAAAATTGATATTGATTATCAAAAGCTTCATGATGCATTTTTTAAATGGCAAACTAAACCCAAAATGACAATCCATGGTGATCTCTATTATGAAGGTAAAGAATTTGAGACTAGGTTAAAAGAAAAGAAACCAGGTGATTTGAGTGAAGATCTGCGGACTGCTTTAGGCATGCCAACGGGGCCTAATGCAAATAAGTGTCCCCCACCATGGTTAATTGCTATGCAGCGTTATGGTCCTCCACCATCTTATCCAAATTTGAAAATCCCAGGGCTAAATGCTCCAATTCCTGATGACTGTTCCTTTGGTTATCATGCTGGTGGATGGGGTAAGCCCCCAGTCGATGAAACAGGGCGTCCCCTCTATGGTGATGTGTTTGGACTTCAAATAGCTGAAAATCAGCCGCTTATTCAAGAAGAAGAGATAGATCATACTCTTTGGGGAGAGCTTGAATCTGAATCGTCTGAAGAGGAAGAAGATGAGGATGAGGAAGAAGATGAAGACGAGGAAGAAAAAGTGGAAGACGAGACTGGGCTCGTTACACCAGCCGAGGGTCTCATCACACCAAGTGGATTTAGCTCTATTCCAGCTGGTATGGAGACACCAGATATGATTGAATTACGTAAAAGGAAGATAGAGTCTGAAATTGAAGGTGGGGAAACGCCAGCTTTGTACACTATACTGCCAGAAAAGAAGACTGAACGTGTTGGAGCTGCTATGATGGGTTCCACTCACATTTATGATTTAGCTGCTGCTATTCCAGCAAGCAAATTAAAAATGCCAGGCACTACATCTGTTCCCCCCCAGGGAATAGAAGTTGCTTTAGATCCAAGTGAATTGGAAATGGACAGTGCAGCTATGGCTGCCCGATATGAACAAACCATGCGTGAACAGCAATCACAGTTGGAAAAAGAAGATCTGAGTGACATGGTTGCAGAGCATGCGGCTCGTCAAAAAAACAAGCGTAAAAAGCAGCAGTTGACCAGTGCTAAGCCACCGAAGAAATACAAAGAATTTAAGTTTTAAAATTGACTCAAAGATTATATCTGGTTTTGCAACTCATACATACTTCTATGTAAATTCATATACTCTCTCAAAATGTGAATTGTGATACATCTCGCCTGTCATTCAATTTTTAAATTAAAAGTATTCTTTGAGGGATGTATATTTTGCTTGAAATGTCAGAATGTATTAGGTGTTACTTGTTTTTTACTTTGTATTCTTATTACCATTAAAAATGCAAGAAAAATACTTTTTTATTATTTCTGTGTTTCAGTTTCTACATTAATTACTATTTTTGTTGTGAATAAAAATAGAATTAAGTATAGATAGTTCTAGACCACACCCAAGTAAGATAAAATGAATGAATGAACTCAACACCAATAACAAAAATGCTATTGGTTATGTTCAGTAATAATGAATGTAATACATTCAATACTGAATTACACTGTAGATGAATGTAATACATTCATGTAGCAGATAAAAATCTGAAATTTCAAAGTAAGAAAAAAAATTATTATTTTTAAATTTACTAATTTAAAGTGTAATTACAAAAAAAAACTAGAAATCCTATATGAAAAATTCAGATTTGAAAATCTAACAGCAGCACTTTTCAATTAGACTTGCTGCCTGACAGCCCTTGGGAAGTTTTCCTAGAAGGGGGGGGGAACCTGCATATCACAATAAAATCATTCAGTTTCTGGTTATGTATTTTAAAATCCTATTTTGACAAACTTTAATGAAAACAATGGTCTTATTTTAAAATTGGTTCAAAATTCTCTGTCCTAGGTTGGTAATTACTACGAAGTAACAACGGGTTATTGCCGACGGACCCAGGAAATGAGTTGGAGCAATACAGCATCCTATTGACGAGACCTGCTCCAATCTTTCCATTGAGTAGTGATGCACTTGGAACCGTCACCAAAAGTTCGTTCTGTTGCTCCAGTTCGACATTAATAACTACCTACCACGCCAAAGTCAGCCACGACGTTAATTAAAAATTACCATCGTTCACGGCAGTCTGACTAGATTCAAATGGGAAACCGTGTTTGTCGTTGGATCTTTCCCTTCTGTATTGGGCCGACCAACCGGTATAGTGGTTAAGGTGTTAGCCTCTAGATCGAAAGGTTCCTGGTTCAAATCCGGGCATGGATGTTTGTAAGCGTATGGTGTAGAGGCGGCTGGTGCACCTTAAATCTGTCGGAGCCGAAAGTCCTCACGTTGGGTTGGTGTGGAAGTTTGGAGAGTGGGGTGCCAGCTCAGGTGTTGTATCGTCATCTGATATTGGTCCTCAGATCTTTCTCTTAAGGGATTGATCCCGGACCGTCGTCAATGGTTGTGTTACTCCAATGAGTACATCAATTAAAATTATCAATTTCCTTTGATGTTGATCCCGAAATCTCAAATGTCGGTACGCATTTTAATTAACGTCACACTGGAGCAACTCAATGGGCTATCGGTGACGTCAGGGATCAATTCCGAAGGGAAAGAATCGAAGATAATACCACGTAATTTTAAGCCACAGTCAGATGACGAAGGAACACTTGAGCTGACAGCTCACTCTCCAAACTTCCACACTGCACCAACGGGAGGACATTTGAGGCCACAACGTATTTAACATGCACCAGCCCCCTTTGTGCACATCGGTCTTTGACTGGATTTGAACTTGCAACCATCTGGTTGCTAATCCGATGCTCTCATAACCGAACTACCGTGACCCCCTCAAAATTTCATGATTCTAACTATGTATGGAAATATTTTTTTTAGTACTTTTAATTAACATCGTACTGTTGCAACACAACGGGCTATTGACGACGATCCGGGAATGTCCTCGAATCTTTCCGTAGTTGATAGATCCCGGATCTTCGCCTATAGCCAACACCTCCAATGCTCCAATAGAGGTGACACCTCTTATCTATAGGAGGTGTTGCTATAGCATGTTATATTTCAAAGACCAGCTAATTAAAATACCCACATGAATCTGCTGTTATTACTTTTTCTGATTCGGCTACACCTCTTTATTTCAAATTTTTTCGCGGAATGTTTGTATGGAAAAGGATTATATATAGAAAAATAAGTGGATAAATTAAAATTGGAATGAAGTTATAACTAATGCCGATTCTCAAAAGTGCAATTATTGTTTCTTGTAAATACTCATTATGTGTGCACTATGTGTGAAAGATGAAAGCAAAGATTCTCTTCGCAAAGTTTTTTAAGTAATTATATGGATAAGATCAGTTCTGGTAGCATGGTGGCTAAAACAGTTATAGATGCTTTAGCAGCAAGATATGAAGGAAACAATAGCTTGTTCTTGACATCTTCAGAAAGAGTAAAGTTTTAAAACAGATTAATATATTTTTATCAGTACTAATGGTGATACAGAACATGACACCGGTCTATCGCAAAATTGGCTAAACGGCTAGTTGCAGTTTTTCGATGGGTTGATTTACAGGGTGATTTCTAACACATGGGACGTGTTAGAGTACACTCAAATAATTTTTTGTATAGGAACGTGTGGGCGCCAACACAAGATCTGCACAGGAAATGAAACAATATTTTATTTTGTATCATATTTTTACAATTACTTATTTACAACTTCTCAATGTTGCTAACACCAACATTAATGTTTGCAGAAATCAAAAGTCTAACAATAAGGTCCACCACTGAGTCAATTTAACTCTTGTACTCTAGGGCCTTCAGTTGTCCCTTAAGAAGGAATCATAATTGTATAAATAGAGTGATTGTGGTGGCCAAGCGGTTGATTCACCTCACACAATTCATCAAGCCCCAAATGTGGTTAGCGGGGAATTGCACTCGTGGATACTGAAAAGTGTTTATGAAACCAAACTCAATTTTAAACCGATAACTGAAACTTTTAAAAACAATTCTTTTACGATGTCTTGTAGAAAAATGTGATATATCCTGCTATTAACTGGATGTGTTCACATTTGGCTCAATCAGAAAGTCTGAAAATACAGGCTTGCACATTTGTACATAATCATTCTTGGTGAGCATGTAACATTAGGTTTAGTGGTTGCTGAAACGTGACAATTGTGCGAATTAAAAATACCCTTGCATGTAAAACTGGTCACATCTATGAAGGGCCAAGTGCTGAGAAGCCGGCTGCAATGTACTGTGCTGCAAAAACATCTGCATTGTATACCTCATTTCGTGGTAACGCTCTTAGCGTGTTTTTGGTACACTTTTAGTAGCGAGTTCTTGCATGTGACAGCCCATATTTGTTACGGTTATTCCAGTTGTTATGGCAACCTTGGAAAGTTTTCAATATTTTTCAAGTGAATTACTTTTTGTTGAAGCTTATTATTTTCTGTTGTGAAACCTACCCCACTTTATTTTTGCGACATGAAAATTCCCCAACTGTGTAAAAATTGTGACTAAAAATGTACCAACAGCATTGCCACCAAATGAGGCATAGAATGCTGCTGTACCCCCTTTCAATGTTTGATTTTTTTGAAAATGAAAAGGGATGCAATAAGTCATTGTGCAATACTCTCCATTTGGTGGTTTGACACACACCTACACTACATGCAATAGCTCGTGCTGGATCTTTCTTCAACCTAATATGGTTCAATGTTCTTCCATTTTTGGAACTTATAAATGTCTCATCTGACCTGTATCAAGTCTTGACTTGGAATGATTCCTCTTTCACAAAACTGGCTGTACAAGCACTTAAACATTTTGTGATTTAACACTCCTCACCTGTTGGGGAAATGTTAATTTTACTGCTGCTCATCCATTACCATTGGCAGCCCCATAAAGTAGATTCAGATATAATAAATGTATGATATATGTACAAAAAAAGTTCAGGAATTCAACTGATTTTTGGTTAATTTCAAACAAAAAATATATATGATGGTAGTGGGATCCCTACAACTCTATTTATATAAATAAAAATTTCATGTCGTTAGTTATGGGTTAAAATAAAACCAATCTAAACTACTCGAGAAGCAGATGGGAAAACAATGCTTAATACATGGCATTTGTGTAATTTTTCAAAAATTTACCCTGCTATATTTATTAATACATTAATGTTATTTATCATAAATGTTAATATTTAACATAAATCAAACCTATCTAGAAATTGCACTGTTAATTGAGTGCCCTATGTCCAGCATGTTTAAACTGGTATGTGCAAGAAATTAATTTCAATCATCAAAATCCGATTTAAATTTTTAAAGTATGATTTAAAAAACAATTGTGATTTTTCAAAACCTGATGTTAGTGGTTGCACCTTGGAGTAGTTTTAGTGAATAAGTAATTATAAAGTAACGATTGAAATTGACATTTTTTGTCACTTGTGCTCATACATTGCCATGCAAAAATGATTCTTTCAGTGTCCTCTAACACCCCTTGAAGATTTTCACCTGAGTTCCTACTCACCCTGTACATTTCAAAATGATCAGTTTGGCGTTGTATTGCCAATTGCCGATAGTACCTTGTTCTTGATTTGTTAACCATATACACTGATTAAGTTATAATTTGATATCTCGAACCTAAGAATTATATGAATAGAAAAATTACTGAATGTGTAGCTTTTAGAAATGAACTTAATTTTGAATAATTAAATTTCTGGAATTTCAATTAAATATTCTTTGTTTACTGATAAATGTTAATAAAATTATTTCAAATTGTATCTTGGCATGAGTTACATTCACTCTCAGATTCCAATTCCTCCACTAAGCAACTGATTTCTGTCTATAAAATTAAAACAAGGAATGCAAAACTTGGAGAGGGTTGTGAAAGGATTTGAAAATGTACCTTTGGCTTCATAACACAGCCAAAACTAGCCCCCTGAATTTCTGCAACAGATGCTACTACTCCTTAAACCTGACAACTCTTTCTGTGGTGCTGTGCTCTACATGGTGTAAAAAAATATAAATTCATATACATAGTCCACGTTAGTAATGTTGTGATGTCTTATTTTAAAATAAATGTGTTTTATATTTTCATCTAAGCTGAAATCACTTGGAACAGATCAACAACTTCAGAGTTTTCAAATCAGGAAAATGTCTATTTTCAGGAGGATTATACAGGAGATTACTTTTGGGATTTTACTTCACTTGTTTTTCAAATGCTTGCAATTTCTTTGGGCGTTAGTCTATTCAAATTTAAAAGGGTAATTGCCAGACACATTTCCTTTCTGTAAATTGGAAATTCATTGGAGGATAAGTAAAAATGAACAGTGCTGCAGAATATACAATATGAGGTTACTGTAGTTTAAAATGGCTGTATTTTTAATAGGCAGAGCGTAAAGAAGGAAATAATAAGGTCTATATATTAGGTAAGAAACTTTATCATAGTCAAACAAAACTACACTATTTTTGTATTCATTATCTGTAAGTTGGTACCGGAAGCTACAGCTGTGGTTATGAGTTGGCGAAACAAGTTTTCACTTATGTGATAATCAGCTATGCAGTCAAGCTTCAATGGCGAGCTTAACCACTTTTTTACATGGTCAATGTGCCTTCTTACTGGAGCCACACTAAACTACCAACAAATTTGTGTACATTTGCTTCATAAGAATATCTATCTTTAAACAGTTAAGATAACTGAGCATGTAGTTGATTTCGTATATGACATCTATTATGAGTTAAGTTCATCCTGAATTTATTGCCGGATTTGTGGGTAAAAATAAAGTGGTTTCAAAATTGGAAAGAAACATGTTGGGGCATGAGAGTCACTAAAAACATTCTGCTGAAATTTCCTGTAAATTTGAATGAGACTTAGGATAATTTCTGAAGCTGTATTTTCCCACTTAGTTTACCCTTGAGTGAAAAACCATATAAATTTCAATGAAAGCTTTATTGTTTTACATTGTGTGGTCATAAATCTTTTGACATGTCAAACATTTATGGACAGTTCATAAATATGTAATAAATGGTTTGGAAATATTTGGTTGGTGTAAACATTTTCTTTTTACTACGATGGGCCTAAGATTTCATCATGAAAAGAGATCAAAATAAATTGTCAGTTTATTATACCATGATGCTCATGGGTTAATTGTTTGCCCTACAATTTAAAATTTTGTATTATTGTACAGAGGCATATACTATATTTAAAAATTCTATGATATATAGAAAAGATTAGTGCTTTTCCACAGACATTAATACCTACAATTTTCACTTACCAAGTTGCTACTAGAAAAAAAAGCATAAAATACTGCCAATATGTGGTCCTGATATCAATTTAGTAATTTGAGTCCTGATATAGAAGCTTTGATCAATAAAAATTAGCTTAGAAAAGAAGAAACATTGCTATCACACAAGTGATTTTCAAAATTTGTTAAGCACTACTTCAACTTAATTTATTTTTTAGATTGTCATGGCAACGCAAACCTAGCCTGAACAAATGAATGTTTCTTTAAATTTGTATCTATATTTTATGATGTGTAATTTGCAATTTGTAACACGTTTTACTTGGGCTTGTGTCAACTTGGCTTGTAAGAATTTAAATCTTTGTACACCTAAAGTTCATAAAATGTAATTTCAATTAAAAGCATGAATTTGTAATGATATATATCATTTTCCTATTTAAAGATTTTATGTAATTTTTTTTTATTGGTAATTTTTTATGTATTTGTTTTTTTACTTTTCTAGATTGAGGTTATTACAGTTTGCTTCAAAGTCAAAAACCTGATGGATTGGAATTTTGATTTTCATGAATTTCAGGAAAAGCTGTGTAATAGTGTAAGTATTACTTGAAGCATAGTCCACAAACTAGTTGGAAATATACTCTTGCAAATTACCCTTCTAAAATACTTTAAAATATGAGTGTTCTTTTGCATTCTTTTTAACACATCACAAATACTTAAAAACAGCTTTTCTATTTTCAAACTGAAATATTATTGCAGTTTTCACTGATTAATACACATATACTAAGCAAAAATATAGTTTGTAAACATACTTGGTAGAACACTGTCATAACATCTTAGGATAGCACTGCAATGTGAAGACTCCTGAACCTACTAACAGTTTGTCAACTATTTATGTCTATCAACTATATAGAAATATAAGAAAATAAAGAAAATTCTATTTGAAGTTAAAATAAGTGCTCATTTAATATCGTTAAAATTTTCAAAACTCGAAGTGACATCTAGTAAAAAACCTGAGCTGTATTAGAAATTCAGTTGATATCTTGTTTTCTGTATCAGGAAGAAATTCCTTAGTAAACTTGTGGTGGCATCAGTTTACGTCTGAAAATGAGTTGCATGGCTTTGGCATTGGATTATATTAAATTGTGGTTTTCTTTCAATTGTGCTGCATTAGTGTGCTGTGAATAAAAATATCCTTAAAATGCAGTGAAAAAGAATATTAAGATATTAGAATAAATTTCAAACCTTTTTATTTTGAGAAAAGCCACTGCTGGTAGATCAGTCAGCATATTAAGCTTATTTAATTTTTGATGAATTATTATTAACATTACTTCAATTTTACTTGCCTTGTCATTCAGTGAATCAGTTGATATCTTCATTTGGATATGAGAATTAACATCTATGCACCCACAAAATTGTGATCCAATGTGGTTGCAATATTTGTTAAGAGCCTTCTGATTGTGGACTATTGCTGTGCTTGTCTGGATTCAATGTTTTGCCTACTGTGTTTCTGCTGATAACATCACTTGTCTGAATGACTTTGGAAAGTAACTACGAATCATAGATGCATGACATGCTGCAGTTTCCAGTTTGTTTCTGCTTACAATTGTTCCTGCCTATTACCCATTCCTACCACATAGCTCTCAAATGGAATGAGTGGAAAATCAATGTCTACAAACAAGCTATACTGATGTTTTTTCGACTTTTCTCTAGTTTTGACAGCATTTAACTTCATAAGTCTTGACAACTGTTTTGACATTTATCCTGTTCCAATATATTTTGGAAGTTATTTGGACTCTAACTTGTGATGTTTTCTAACTGCAATTTGGAGGCAAATTATACTTTTGTTTTTAGAAGCTTGTTAGAATAAATGTTTTATCAAACCATTTGATATATGCTGGATACCTGTCTGATTATTAGTAGCTAAGTAAAATTAATTTAAAAAACTAAATCATTGATATTTTTTGGATGGTTTATTATTTAAGAATAATTACGTCACTTAAAAAGAAATTAACCTAAATTTACAAGCTTTGCTTATCTAGTTGACATTTTAAATGCCAGATGAGAAAAGCACCTCTAGAGTCTAATGCTGATTCAATAGCTACAGTACTATGATTTAGTCAAGTAGAATTGCAATTTGTAGTCTCTGGAATTACTGCAGACTCCATTGTAATTCCATTCAGTTGTCATCTCGATATATGCAAAAATAGTGAAATGCGTTTGCTATTTTATACTGTCTCTACCTGAAGTAGATGCTTATAAAACTTTAAACCAAGTTCTCTTATTTTGCGAATAATCTGTAAGTTTTAAGCTTAAATGCTACTTAGTGATTTGTACTTTGGGACAAACACTTTTCTTAACTTTTATGTGAAATGGAAGCATCAAATAATAAATTAAATCGAGATTTGTTATGTGAGGATAAGATGCAATGACTTCCAAATAATGTACGTCAAATTTTATGTGTCTGTTTTGATGATGTTCCGGATTTGTCAAAAGTGGCTACAATTGCCGACAAGATATATGAAGGGTCAGATCAACCATTCTTGCTAAAGTGGATGAAATACACAGGAGTGATTCAGAAGTTCAATCACTCCATAAAGATATTTCAGAATTAAAATCCATGGTTGAAGAGTTTGAATCGAGATTTACTTGTAAAAAGTACAATAGCACTAATTCATGCTGCTCTCGGAAACAAAGTCATAGTGAGGACAGATCTTGATCCCTCTCAATCTAACCTCCCAATCAATAAAATATTTATGTTGGTACCCTTTTAAGTTTCAAGATCATGCAATAAAGTGTGTTACACTGTATATATATATATATATATATATATATATATATATATATATATATATATATATATATATCAGGAAATGGGTAGGCACATCTGATCAGAGAGCAGGGGTTCTTGTGAAAAGTGAAAATACACTGTTCTTGTTCTTTTTAGAAAACAGGTGAACATAGCAATTTTTCAAAAAACAAGTTGTTTTTCCCCCATCCCTATTGGTTGTCACAGCTGAGCATCACAAATGAGCCTCACTCAAGTGTGATATATTATAACTTGTAGTAGTGATGTAGAATGAATTTTGGCAAAAGTACTGCATGTGTTGCAATGTTCAAAATGAGGACCTTGATAGTTCTTGCTGCAAATGCGTGGATTCTGATGGATTTTCCAGCAATTGTGATATTTTTGCATGACTTTGGCAAAGAGCGATTGTTTTTAACCCTGAACCATTGCATTATACACTTGATTCATCCAATAGTATGTTCATTTGAAACTATAAAATGTGATCTTTAACCATTCTTTCTAAGCTTTTATAATTAGCCTTGTACATGCTAAACCGCATTACACTTTTGGTAGAATTATAAGCATAGATCATAAATATGAACATTAAAATGTACATTATTTGTTTAAAACTTATTTTTTGCAGCTTTTACCAGTAGAAGTGTTATGGAGTCTACACTTTACCCAGGTTTTTCCCCTTGAAACTTATCTTATGAAGTGAGTATGTTTTTCATACTATGATGCAATTTAAAAATCACTTGATTAAATTCATCATTACCATTCATCATGATATTATTCATTGGCATACCCTGAGTAAAACAAAGGAACACTTAAAAAATTTAACTGATTTCTGATTCTAGTGTGTTTTATTTTATGTTGTTGATTACTATAACTTCCTTGCTAGCGATTTCAACTTTGTCATGGGTTAAGACTATTTGATGTTTTCTATCTTTGCGATTGTTGAAGATAGAGTATAAATTTCAGCGGATTTGAAATCTGCTGAAAATTTTACACCAGATTGATACCTTAAATGTGATTTTCTTTGAATGAATAATTTTTCAATTGTATTCCGGGTTGTATCGGGTGGAGGTGGGACTCATTCTTAAAATTATTGTTTTATCTTTTAATGTTTTCAGTATCGGTAAGATTTAATGTGTCCAGCCCTATTTAAAATTTTAATCCAAAATATTTTTTAGTTTATTTATTGGCATTTATTTATTACTAGCCATTTTGAGGCTATCACGGCGTTGCATGTGGTGTTGGTTTGCGAAGCAATCCAAATGGGAATGCATAGCAATCACCAGGGGTTGGCGAGCATCAGCAAGCAGTGATCACACTTGACTCCACGAAAAGAACTGTCATGTGCAATGTCGTGCTGGCCATGCAATGGCTAGTATATGAATAAAATGTAATTAATTTCTTTAGTTATTTTTATGTAGAGTAATTAATTGGTTGAAGACTTGTTTTCAAGAATAAATTGTGTCACCAAGAAAAATTAAATTAAAGGAACTTCCTAAAAAATTCCTTCTTTTCATTAATATTTAGCTTGCAAAAAATACTTATTTGTAAGAGAAAGTTATGTCTCAGTAAATAATCAAATATGAGACCTAAATATATACATAAATTGAAATAAAATATCCCCATTTTTTCAAATTTTCTCTTGAGCATTGATAAGTGTTTCAAAGTTATATTCAAGCTTTTCGCTATGAACAGCATAACATAAGTGTAATTGCACAGTGAAATTTTTATTCAAATAGCTTTCTGCTTCAATCTATAATTTATTTTGTTAATATGCTCAACTATCAAAAGGGTGAATTAACTTTTACATTCCTAATTTCAGTTCCATAGATACTGAATAGTTATGCTAACAGTGTAAAGAATTTCTTGCTATCAATGTATAACATTTTGCAATTATATTGTAACATAATTTGAGAACTTCTTTTTAAACAGCTTTATTATACAGTAATTTCTATTTCCAGTTCTCAATCTAAACAAGTGCCTTTAAATGAAGAAACATCTCAAAGTATTTGTGCCTTTTGTTTAGCAGATTCAAAAGGAGACAGTGGAGCAACATTTGCTCAGGCAGGTAAAGTTTGCAAATTGTTTTAGCAAGTAATTGTTCTAGACCGTGAATCAACATTAAATGAACCTCATGTTAGATGATTTTCGTTGTCACTTATATGTATAAAATAACAGCTTTTAGAATCATATGAATATTTATTGTGCTGTCTATGAACAAACTACTTGTCAAAATTGTTAAATCATTCATTTTGAAATACTCACATATCTCACTAAGTTCCAAATAACCAGAATCGTCTATTTCATTATTTCCAATTTTATCTTAAACAATTTGATAACATTTCTATTTCTTTTAAAGGTGTGCTGACATTTTTAGTGAATAAAGCTTTTGATGTTGCTGATGAAAAAATAAAAGAGGTAATAATATTAAATCACATAAAAAATAAATACATTACTATATATCTTGTGGTAAAAATACTCCAATTTCCAACAACTTTATGAATAAGTCAAATATCAATCATTACTGACTATTTCATTGCACATACATCACAGTCATATTGTGCACTTGCACAATGTATTACAGGACAGAAGTATCAAGATATACCTACATAAATTTTTAAAACTGTTTGCATCATGAAAAAAATAACCAAACAAGAGAAAAATATCATTAAATTGCTGTTAGACTTGTTTGAAGGTAACTTTGATTAGGATAACAGCATTATCGTGCTCACTTTATAAAAAATTACAAATTTTTTGGAATTACTATATTTATAAAGAATATCTAGCAAAAGTTTTAAATTTAAAAAAATTATCTTGCATAAATGAAATAAATTTTTAATTGTATGAAAATGATGAAAGTTTGAATTCATACCTGTCTACTGCAATTATTAACTGGCAATGATCTGTTGACATTGTGCAGTAGTAATAGTAACATATTCTTAGACTAGTTAATTGATCAATGACAGCCTTAACACTTTATTTAACATGACAATTAGCATTTTTAACCTTTTGTCTCAAAACTAGACATACATTACTAGTGTTGCTGTAGTGTATGCATCCCTTGACTTAACTTCTCACAGCCCCTCAGTAAAAAGGACCTGCACAAGTGGCATGCTATTTAGAATTGTTTGTATGCAAAACAATAACATGATAAGTACTATTGTAGTGGAAGTACAGGCGACTAGCATGCTGTGAAATATTATCTTAAGGTGATATTTTTGTGTATATATAGCTTTAGTTTTCACAAAAGCAAGACTTGTTTTTTTGAAAAGGATTGAAAGAAAATTATACATTCTATCAAAAATGAGTTTTTACTAAGTTTTAAACTTATCAGACAAAAGGGAATGATCCTTTTGTTAAGCTGCTGATCTATTGATTTTACTTAGCAATCTGTTTTCTTTGTAGATTTGTTCAAAAATTCTGGATTTGGTATTGGAAGGTAATGCTCAACTTTAACAATAAGTAATTTTTTGTAAACATAACGTTTCCACTGTTTACATGCATTACATGTATTAAATACTTATAGGCATATTTTCTATGGAGAAACAAGGCATATCAGAGGAACTGTGAGTATTTTTCTTATTGAGTATCGTTTAATTTAGCGTTAGTGAAAATCTTGTGTTTAATAAGTTTGTTTCAGAATGAGATATTGGTTGGTTAAAATCATAAATTAATTAAAATTTGTTATAAAGATGCTTAGAATGTTCAATAATTAATGTCAGTAGTAATTTGGTTAAGTAGGACTCGTGGGTTTTTTAAATTTTCAAATATTGTTTTTAAGCCACAAAAGATATATTTAACCAGGTAGAATGTGTTACTTTTAACTCGATAAAGACCAATGGGAAAGTAAAGGTTTGTAAAAGTTATTTAACTGGATGATCCATTTATGATAAGTTAATATCTTCTACATTCAATTTTCTGCAACTCCTCATAGATTTGCATTTTTGCTACAACTAAAAACGCCAAAAAAGTTCGACAAATCCTCTAAAGGTTAGGCTGTTGATGTTATCAAATTTTTGATAGTTGAAGATATCCATGGCACCTCATGACACTAACAAAAAACTGCTTAGTATTTTTTACCATGCAAACACAAATATTCAAAATGTTAGAGCAGTTGTTGCATGAAACTATGTTGCAAAACTGTTTAAAATGGTGGGAGAAAAATCTGGTG
Source organism: Metellina segmentata (assembly GCA_947359465.1). Lineage (NCBI taxonomy): Eukaryota > Metazoa > Arthropoda > Arachnida > Araneae > Tetragnathidae > Metellina > Metellina segmentata. The sequence continues at coordinate 16,583,075 of OX375878.1, read as the reverse complement.
CTTATGTGAATATGCACCTACGAGAAAACAGGCTTTTTTTTTTACTCTATCATAGTTTTCTGTCTCATTTCAGTACTTGGAATTTGATGTACAGGTACAACACTTGCAAAATCAAATGCTGAGACAAGCTGCAATCCAGTATAAATTATAATTCTATTGAATTTGAATAATGAATACTCAATTTTAGTTATTTTCTCTATTACATTTGATTGCTATTATGTGCTAAAATCCATGTTTTTTATATCTTGTCACATTAATTCACTTGCCTTAATGTGCCTCTAATAAAATAAAATTTTGGGTCCAGCCTTTTTCTTTAAGTGTAGATTAAAAAAAATTCATGTGAAAAAGCTATTGTTTTCTGCATTTTAACACTGAAAATGTAATTTTTATATATTACAGAATGAAGCCATTCTTTGATCTTTGGTCTAGTCAAATGATAGAGGACTCTACTTTAAAGGCTTTCTGTTCCTATACTCTACTCTATTTTATAAAACTTCCTCATGCAACAGGTATCAGCTTGCATATTCTTTTTTGTTCATAGTTTTTCCATATAGACATTTGTCTATCAGTTACCATTTAGACTTTATTACTCTTAAGTAAATTCCAGAATTTGAAATTTGCATTTTGTAGCTTTTTTTGCTTTAACCTTTAGACTACGGTTGGTACAGCAGCTGTACCATGATCGCACCAAGAGAGAATTTTGACAATGGCCAGTACATTAGTTGTACCTTGAAAGTTATAAGAATCGCGCCAAGAGTGAATCGTGCTTGTTATATCTATAGCTGTAGTCAAATACAATTGTTTAGGTTATTAGGGCACTTTTTATGTATTTGGTGCATATTTTTCATGTTTCAATTTTGTTTTGCATTTTCTGTCAATTTTGATTTAAAAAAATCAAATTTCATTTAATTATGTTTTAATTTGAATGCACAAAACCAAGATTTATGACTTAAGTACAAAGCAATCAATTCACAGATTATTCTGATCTTAGTTCAAAGCTATGTTGCTATCAAGTTTTGGAGTAGGAATCCCACTGTCCACATTTGAAAATAATACTTTGGAAATGGATAGTTTTTTTTTTTGAGGTTTTGTGAATGCATTTTAAAGAGAAAAAATGGAATTCTAGTTCATCAATTGTGTAATTTCGAATTTATTAATTTTTATTTTTGAAAAGCATTATACAAACTCTTTTAAGGGATTTTCTCTTCAAATTACCAACTATTTTTAGGAATATTAGGCCAGCTATTTATGAGTATATTTTGTATTGATATTTAACATTTCAGGTTCATATATTTTTAAACAATAAACTTTAAGTGTAAAACAAGACTAACGATCTGAATTAAATTTAGTTCGTCATAAATATATTTTGATCTGTTGATTTCTCTTAGTTTTGGGTTTTTTATACAATCAACACATAATGTCAATGGTATTTCTGATTGTCTGTTTATTTTCTAGTTTTAGATGTATATTCTACTCAAGAAACCTTAAAAAATAAGACAGATTCTTCCCACATTGTGATATGCAAGGTCAGATTGATATATATATTACATCTAAAACTTAACAAACTATAAGAAATATTAAAAAGATACCATGATAAAATGTAACGTAGGTTGCTATGCATTGAAAAAAAAAATTGCGAAACTTTCTGTATTCATCTAGTATTAGCAATGTATGTTACTTACAGTCTTATAAGATTTAATCTTTCATCCAATTAATTCTCATAATTAAATTATATTGTTAGTCCCATTTCACCTTGCAGTTATTTCATTGTATTCTTGAATACATAAAAGCTTACCATATTAAGATTTTGATCGTAATAGGTCATAACAATTTAAAATTGTGTTTACTGTAAAGTAATTGTTAATGAAAATCAACTATATTAAAATATCCTCAAAATGTTTTTGCTTGGGTAAAAGTAAGGATCAGTGCCATTTTTATTAAGGAAGAAGTCAATGCAAAATTTACTTTAGTTAGTAAGGAGGGCTTTTTTTTTTAATTTGTGACCCAAGGGTCTGGTATAAATGTTGGATACACATCAATAAATTCAATTGCAAATTTTTATTTAGTTTAAATATTACCTTTGCATATTATACATTAGTCTTACTATATATTATTATGAATGTTGCTAAGGGTATAAAATGGAAAAGACAAATCTATCGTAAAATAATTTTAACTTTCTGGAACTATTACTTATAAAACTTATATCATGCAAACAAGGATTTATCAACTTTTGTTCAGTCAGCATTATATTATTTATGCAATAAGAGATGCATCTAATAATAGTACTTTGTTATTTGATTTGCATGATACTTTGAGCATAATTTTAGTAATTAATGATGTTTATAGATATGATAGTTGATGTTTTCAATTGAGAGAATTGACCTCTACACTCTGTGTTTAGAAACCAAGTACCTATGTTTGCTATTAATTTGTTTCTAGAGTACTTTAAATACATGTGCCAGTGAATATGAAAGTGAATTAAGTCATTTTTCATTTTAAGATTTTTAGAGTTTTGTGTTTGGATAAATAAAATTAAAATTTATTCTTTACAAATACAACAAAATATTTGTTCTTAAAATGCAAAAATTAAAACAAAAAATATTTTTGTTTTTTGCAATTTTTTTATAGTTGCTATACAAATTAAGCAAGAAACTAAACATTTAAAATATTTTACTTTGACCACTTTCTTAATCACCAACTCATGATCATTTGAAAATCTACTCCTACTTTGTAAAACATGGGATATATTCTCTTATGGTAGCTTAAAATCTTCGTTATAAAGCATTGCAATCATGTGCTCATAACAAAGCAATCTGTTTTGCAAGCAAAATAAAAAAACATTTTGCATGGAACATTTAAAAATTACTGTCCAATTCTATTTTATTTGAATTAAAATCTAGTATCCATAGATTGCTGGAGTTTAATTTTTCTAAAATGAACATTTTTATGTTTTAAAAAGTGTTATTTTATTGATTAAACCCAGTTTTAAATGTTCTGATCTGTCTAATTTCATCTTTAATTGTCTATTTCAGGTTGTTAGTACTCTTGAATGTGATAAAGTTGAAGAACTCTTATTTAGTGTAACTTCAGAAGATGAAACTAACTGGAGCAATTATTTAAATGTTATTGATTCATTTAGGAATGTGCAAAGTCAAGCAACCACAGTAATATCGCGTAAGTTAATATTTGACCTTATACTTTGTAAATGTTCAAGTTTGATTTTTAAATCACATAGGCTATGAATTGTTGCTTCTTATTTTTATATGTTAGAATGTTTGTTTCAGCCAGAGTTATATTTAATACTAGGGGGCCTGCCCCCTAGCAACACTTATTGATTCGCTGCGCTGACCTATGTTCGCTTCGCTCGCATCAATGAAGACAAACGTCCTAGCAGAAGGAATTGTTTACAAAATATGATATTCCAAATAAATATTTTTAAAAACAAAATTGTTTGTTGTCTTTCAGAAAAGATATATACAGTACCTCTGGAATCAGAATTCAAATGAAAACTTTGAGCAAATTTTGACTCGAAATGTGAGCGCTGATTTGGAAATTGAATACCCAGCATGTTGTTTGTGTGTACATTTACCCAGCACTCGAGCCACCCACACTTTTTCACTGAGTTTGTCGTCAAAAGTTGTAGCGCAAGTGTTTTGTTGAACTTTAATTGTTGGCCCTGTAAAGATCCTCCGCTTTCTTTGATTTCTATTATTAACTGCAACATCTCGACTAAAATTTTTCTTTTTTTAAAACAAAATTTCATTCGATTCTGCTATAAATTCAATTGAGGCGAGGCTTTGTGGTAAACAAAACAATTGTACGATATTGCCAAAATGCGGTAACAAATAATGTCTTTTTTACGTGCTACATAAGAGAATTATATGTATAGATTGCATCTCACCAGTGTTACTAATGGTTCAAATCAAGTATTTTGTTTGAATTTATACTTTTATGTTTTGCTATTTGCTAAGATTTAGGTGTATATTTTTTAATTCAATGTCAGATTTCTTTTTAGGATACCTTAACATTTAATTAATTTTATTTCTTTTATTTTAGAACTCATTAATCATTTACTAAAGCAAGCTTTTCAAAACATAAATTCATATAGTTTGCAAAAGGCTATATTGATTGGGCGACAAACAGCTCTTTTTTCTGAAAGTCCCTTTCCGCTTGCTTTTAAACAGTGGTTCCAGGTATGTTGCATTAAATTCATATATTACAGTACCTAAGAAATTGTAAAGTTGATTAATGTTAAAATTTGGGAAAATCTACAATCTGCAGAAAATATCATAAGCTTCTGCAGATTCTGATTACAAAGAGCCATTTTATAGATCGCTTAGTGTCATCACTGACTGTCTGACTAGAAGGTCCAGAAGATTTCTACAAAACTAAAATGTCAAACTTGTAATTTTATATTCTGTGACATCTGAATTTACTTAACTTTATTTTTATTTATTTATTGATTATTAACCATCAAGTATTTGTGTCAGCCCCCAAAGGTAATTTATTAGCAGATGTATCATCAAATAAAACACCTTGGTAATTTTTGACAAAGAGCAGTTTAGTATCATAAAAAAGAATTCTGAATATGCTCCATTAGGAACCAGAAGCTGGCAGAAAATTGTCATGTGCTTGAATCTTCAATCATTTATCCTGAGTGGTGGGGAGGAACCGGAATTCAGATTCATCATGAATATCTGTTTCAAACTTGTACATTTGGAGCAATGCAAAAAGTGACACAATTTCAGTACTGCTTTCCTAATTCAAACCCGAATTTATATCTTCTACTTTTCCCTCATGTAAAGGAAAGTAAGGGTTGGAAATGTAAACTAGTTTGACCTTTTTTTAGTGCACCGTTCTGTTTGTCAGGTCACTCCACATTAGTGATATGGGCAGCTTCTGCTTTTGTACGGAAACTGTAGCTTCCATTCAAATATGCGAGTCAAGAATTGAACTAAATTGGTTAAGAAAAAGATTGATCACATAAGATAACGTAAACAAACTCTATTTACTGAATAGGCATTTCCAAATGTGAAAAAAAAATGTTTATTTAGTATAAAAAATGATACAACAAACTAAGTAATAATTGTTCCTATAGCATGATTCATTGTTAAAACAAAATAATTAAATATTTCATTACTCATAGATAATAGAAGAGCCAACTTCCCTTTGAAAATGTTTGCTCTCTCAGAAGGCTGGAGGTTTATTTATCGCTTTGTTGTCCACCAATATATTGTACAAAAAAAATGTTCATTAGTAAAAAAGTTTAGTAAATTGTGTAAATCATGACTAACTCTCCCAAGATTTCTAACACAACATTTTATTTTGATGTTTTCCATACCTAAGCAACCTGGCAACACTAAACTGATTCAGTTGATGCAAAATCTGGGAAACTAGATTTGCCACTTTTGGGCCACACCTATTTCAATGGATAAATCCCAGTTGAGGCTCAAATCCCAGGGCATTTTCTGGCATTAAAAATATCCAACTATTCAACAAAAGATACTAATTTTTATCTATTTACAAAACTGTTTGCATTGTACTAAAATTTCTGTATAAATCTTACAAAGTATTGTAATTGTGACTGTATTTTTCAGTCTCAGTTTGCAGATTGTATTCCACTAAAGAATCCTCGAACATTTTCATTCTTTATTCAAGTGTTGTCAGATTTGACTCCTTATGAAAAGAACATTGAAATTATAAAGGTATATATGTATGATTGTAATTGAATAACTCTTTTTCTTATTTTATGTGATGTAGTAATTTTTAACATTCTTTGTGTACAAATTTAGGTTGCTCTTGAACCTATTTTCCATGTGCCAAGGGAATGTCAGTCTGAGTATGCTGATTACATAGCTCTTTTAAAAACTAGAGTAAAAGATTTGGAAGTAAATATTTCTTTATTGAATACTGTTTACTTTTTTAAAATATGCTCTTTGATTCTTTTATCCACTCAAATGTATACTTATTTTCTATCAATTTCTCAATTGACTGAATCAAGACCTGCTATATATTCAGTTCAGTTTAAGTGCTATACAATTCCAAAATAGATATAAAAATTCATAAAAAAGAATTGATATGGTATGTAGAATATATAAAATAGTAACCACTGTGTGGTTAGCCTGGCATTGCCCATGTTTGTGGTGTTGATTTGCTTTGCAAACATAGAGCCTTTGCAAACCAACACAATGTGCAATGCTGGGATGTAAGATCTGGTGTAAAATTTTCCACAGATTTCAAATCAATTGAAAAATTTAATTTATCTTTAACGATTCCGATTTTACAAATAAGAACTTAAAAATCCCAGTCAAAATGTTTCTTATTTTTTGGCTCTCCTTTGCTCAAATAGAACAGGGCAGAAAATGTAATCTGTCTTTTTTTTTTTTAACGCGAAGGGCAGGAAATGCAATCTGTTTATTTTTGGAAAGCCAAAGTTCATGTGACTTTGCAATCTCTTGCGAAAATATAAAAGATATATTCAATTTAAAGGTTATTTATTTAAAGAAAATCATATTTTTTGTATTTCAAATCCATTGAAATTTTTACTTTATCTTTAACAGCCTAGTAGATAGTAAAAAGAACTAAGTAACTCCAGTTAAAAGGTTATTTGTTTTTTTATCCTCTGACCACATCTTCTATGTTGTTGCATTCAAAAATGATTAAATATCATTAAATTCATTTTAAAATGTTCCAGATTAAATTTTAAAATTCGCCATGACTTTAAAATTGCTAACAATTTGGACTACCTGTGTGCCAAATCCCATTACTGTAAGTGCCAGATTCGTCAGGACTTTGTGTGCAAGAAACGAACAAACAGACAAACACTTCCTTTTATAATATTAGAGATACAACATAGTTTTACACTTTAAATAACCATCCCACTCTTCTGTGATTGGAATATTTTCTAAAGAGTAAAATGCTGGCCATAGTCTAACTACAGAATAGATGACTCAAGGTCATAGTTTCCCTTCCTATTTAAGTGTTAAGAGAAAAGCAATACCACAATCTTGAATGAGAAAGCATTTTTGACCTAGTGCTGCTGATTCTAAGAAACAGTTTATATATTAATATTTTCTGAACTCTTATAATTATACAGTATTTCATAAATTGTTATTAAATTACTTATTTTCTTTCAGCCTCGTGTACAACCTGAAGAAATGCTAAACAAACTTTTATTAACTTTTCAAGAAAATGGAAAAATTCCAAAATACATATTGGAAGCTAGGTAGTATTTTACTTTTTATTCTTCTTAAAAGTGTCCATACATCATTGAACTTTTATTTAAAAAAGAAACATTAAATGTACTTATGCGAAAATTATGTTACATGAGGTATAATTGTAGTCATTTTTCAAGTAGATGTGCTTGTTTTCTTAAACTTAACTTAATGTAAGTATTCTGATTTAATCAAACTTTTTCTAACTCAATTTATGTTTTTAAATAGTTGAGAAAAAATAGTTTGCTTGTAAATTTCTTAGATACCTGTCTACTATGGAATATCTGTAGTTTCTAGAGTTGTTGGTAGCTGAGTACAGAAGTGTAGACACAGAGTACTACATTTAATTCCAAAAAATCTGGTTGGATGGCAAAAATATGTTTATTATTTAACTTTTATTTTTTATTCTATTTTTGTTTTTGTTTATTCAATTAGAATATAGGACCAAGGAAAAGGCCTTAATGTTCAATTTTAGGTCAATACTTGTGAGGAAACCAAAATAATGAAAGATATTTTTGTTTAGTTTATTCAATAATGGTGCAAATATGGTACAAGACTGTTTTATCATGATTACAAAGAGAAAAATTAGAAATGAGGGTTTTTATCGTATTTTTGACTCATCAAAACTAATAATCAATATAAATTATTTTATTTTTATATCCAGTGATAAGCTTAGCATAATTTTGAGTTAATGAAATCCATTTTAATGCTAGCTTTACTTTGAGTACTGTTGGTAGATAAAGATATATTCTATGTTTTTAAATTCGTCTAGATTTATAATGTTGAATGCTTCTTCTAGCCTCATGCGGAAACACTATTTTTTGAAAGAATTCCTGCCTATTCTTCTGGTTCCTAGAGTAGTATGTAGTATTTTATATAAGATTAGTTTTTTGCTGAAATTAAATCTTGTACAATAAAAGAATTCAACTTGAATACAGTGGAAAGAATTTGCAATCAACTGCAGAACTATGGAAATATCTGCAGAAGAAATCTAATAACAATGTTTTGAAATTTAACATCATAATTTACAAACTGTTTCACATAAAAGTTTAAATTATATCTGAGATAATGTAAGATTAAAAAACCTAAGAAACTGAAAGCTAAGTACTTTCCTTCAACTGATAGAATGTAGTATTTTCTTGCGAAAAGTGAGATATACCATTTTTAAAGCATCAACAGTTATTGGTCAGAAATATCTCCACCCTTTTACCCTTTTTGTTTTCGTGAACCAAAATTACACTTTCGACATCCATCTTTGTAGTGACTTGATTTTTCATTTTGTAACCTGGATATCTGGATAATTGTTACATAGATCTATTATTCATCGCTCTTATGCTATCATAAAAGAAACATTCTGTATTGTCATTCATTGCTCTTTCTCTGTTTAAGTTTCTCATAGTATAATTGAAGAGCTGAGTGGATGAACATGTTAAGGACAATTTAGTAAATTTGAGATAATCATCTGTAAAGTTACGAGAATGCCCTTTTTGATCAGTTCACTCATTTCCTGTTTTTCCGGCCATGTAATGAAGAAATAAGGTTTAAAAAAATTGAGGCTTCATTGACGTAGACGTAGGATATAGTTTGTCTGATTAGAGATGATTTTCCACATTTTGTCGCACATGACATCTTCCATTCACATATCAAGAAAATGGTTGTAATTTTGTGGAAGAACATGTTATGTGCATAACTGACTATATTATCATTCTTGTTAGTTTGTTGATGTAATACACATTTAAGGATGTAAGGTAGACTAATGATTAATCCAAGTTTTGTAATATTATAGATATATTTGTTAGCACAGTTTGTGACAGAAAAGTAATAGAAAATTTTATTTTAAAAGTTTATTTTATTTTGAGAATGTGCGAGTCAATAAATAGCCATAATGCAAAAATCCTTGCAAAATCTATGCATTAAATTAATTAGAAAATCATTAAAAGCTAATAAATCATTAATGTTTCTCTTTTTCTTTTTGAATTAAAGATTCATAGAAATATCAAAACTCTTTCTAATGTAAGGAAGCTGCCATTGTACGTTGTCAAAGCTTGAGTTTATTTTGGATATCATGGAAATTTCTAAAGTGAGGTGTCATTTCAGTGGCTCAATGGTTTCTGCCACTTTTCCTTATGATATCATGGTAGTTGTCTGGAAGAAATATGGTTCCATGTTTCCTTAAATTCTTTTCGATTCTTCCAAAATCTCAATCGCTATCAAGATACGAATGACCCACTTCCGGAAATTTGTGTTCTATCACTTCAAAATATCCCTTAAGAATCCGATCTTGGTAAAGTAATAGCATGGTGGAATTCTTGTTTTGACCTCAACAAGAGTCTGTCCAAATAATAAGATGATCTTTACTCTGCAAAGAATCATTGTATTCTAGGAGGGTCAAAACAGAACTAGTCACCTTGTTACTTCCCGACATACGACATCCTCAGTCCAAGTTAAGTAATGATGAGCTTCTTTGACTCAGTGACGATGTGCACTCCGAGATTGTAAAACCACATTTGCCTGAGATAGAAAGCCTTACTCACACTAAGTTTTGGGAGTGGCATGGTTTGTTGTAAGTCAAGTGTGATATATGCGACGTCACTTGAAGTCTGTTTCGCCAACTGCTTGTCTAATTTCTGCATTTCAAACGCTAGTTCATAGCTTTCAACATGACTAGCGTTAACCTCTCCATACTTAAAAGTGCTATCACTTCGAGGATGACCAAAAGATAAATTAAACTTGGAAGAAAATATTTGTCTACAGGCACACTCAGCAACTTTTGACTGTTCAGGCTTATCATTTGCACTTGATAACTCTAAATAAAGCTCATACATCTTCCTCTGTGAGAGCAATGAGGACAAGTACTTCTTATGTATGTTTTTATTTCGTGAATAGTGCGATTCCTCACAAGGGAAGTTTTCAATGTAGTCCGAAACTTCAGAAGCTATCCTGTTCTCACCCTTTTTAAAACTAACACTTCGAACGAAATTGCTGAAGGAACGTTATGACCGAGCAAACTCCGGCATGTCGGACAATCGATGTAGTGGAAGAAGATGTTGTGTTACTCAAGGTCAACACATTTCTTGTGGAAGAAGATGGTAAATGCCCTTGACATGTTCTTCCACGAATGAAATAGCAGAAAGCTGTGTACATAACATCTTTAACATGTTTAGGTTTCTGCATCTTTACATCTCTACAATTACTACATAACATCTTTAGGTTTTCTACTGAATACCGCCTAGTAATAAGAATTGGCAGAACCAATGAACATTCAATATTTAATGCAGTCCTTAACATGTTCTTCCACCCGGAAATCTCCACTTTTAAAAAATATCGCTTAACAGGTTCATCCACTCAGCTCTTTAACTGTAAAATTATATTGTCATAGATATAATTTTAAGTAATTGAGTTAATTTCATCTAAATTCCTTACCAGAAGTAACTATGTTATAATTTCCCAATTGTTAATGTTATTAAATATACCAGCTTGCAAAACCCAAAGAACATTGATTTTCAAATGGCCTGTAATGCAGAAACAATCTCTGTCCAAACTTTTCAAAATCCTTTTTAGCTTTTTTTCTCTTTGTGATATCGAATATATCGATCATCCCCACTACATAAAAGCTTCTTGATCACTTGAGGCAATATGCTATAAGCATCAAGTGTTAGGGAGTTGATTTCTAACTATTTTCACCTGTTTCTTCAGTCTATCTGCAAATCAGATAACTTCATGTGAGACTTCCAATGTGAGATAAACTATACAAATGATCCAGTGCTGTTTGTATATTACAGCTTACAGGGAATCACAGCGTGAATACTGTCTGAGATTCTTGTGTGAACAATTGATTTGGTGTTGATCAGTTCCTCTTATGTGCAAAACCACTTACCTTGATCGGTAACCAGAAAAATCTGAGAAATGATGAGGACATTTGCTCAGGAGTGGTCATGTGGAGTGTCCTTACCTAATACTCAAAAGAACAAAATTGAATCGTATCATAAGAAAGAATGCGTACCATAAAAAAGAGAAACCTTTGTTAGTAACTGACTTTTATGTTCTCCCAATTCTGAAAAACCAGTTTCAGTCTCAATCTTTCAGAGTTCTCACAAATTTATTACAATAGAATAATCTTGCATTTATTTTTGTGTAACACATACTTAGCTTTTGCTTTAAACATGGTATTTGACCAAAGTACATTTTTGCTTGTATTTTTATGTGAAATTTAATTTAAAGATTTTTTTTGTCCTTATGCATATATATCTGAAAAATATATATTGTGTAAAAGAATAGCTCTAAAATTAAAGTCCTATAATTAAAGCTCTAGTCCATTCCTGTGTTAGAGCTTCTGATATCATAATTACAAAATTTAAATATGCGCCATTTCTACAAAATATCTTTAATGTAAATTGCTACTGATTGTTTCATATAATTTGGGGGTTGTAATCTTTAAAAAATAATGGTGTTCCTTAAGTTTTGCATGCCAGTGTGGTGTATACTTTATGAAATGTACCTCTAGTGAATGTGAATCTCGCAAGCTGATTTAAGAGAAGTGGTCCATTGGAGATCTTTTTAGTTTGACCTAAAAACAATATATTCCATAATTATTTGCCACACTTTGATCTTGATCCTTGATATAGATCAATGTTGTTAACTATTTATTCATTGTTCTGTATTCAGATTTAATTTTTTGTCGACTGTCATTAACTTGTCAATTTGCAAATGTTAGTGTTTACAAACTTGTAATTTTCATAACTTGTTCTCTTCAATGAAAGTTGAGGTAGTTTCACACTTTTTACATATGTACTTATTTTAATATGAACTTTTTTTATAGTTACCTCTGATTCCAGATGTACGGGAAAAATTTATTTTAGAACTTGATCGGTAAGTTTGATCTTGGCATTTAAAAAGATAGCATCTTGGCATTTAAAAATATTACTCCATTTATTCTATGCTTTATTTATTTTCTGTCGTTTAGAGTTGGAAAAATTCCTGGATCAATATTACAAAAGTACAGAACTGCTTGTGCAGAGGAGGAACGAAAGCTACTTAGAGGTAAAAACTGATTACTGTTTAAATTGGAAAGGCTGGGGATTCAGGGAAAAACATTAATATGGATAAAAAATTGGTTATTGGGTAGAAAGCAGAGAGTGCAGGTAAAAGGAAATTATTCACAGTGGACAGAAGTTATAAGTGGGGTGCCTCAGGGATCAGTTTTGGGACCAATTTTATTTATAATTTTCATAGATGATATAGGTCAGGGGATCAAGAATAGAATCAGTATATTTGCAGATGACTTAAAAATATGGGGGACAGTGGACCAAGTTACAGATAGAAAATTTACAAGGAGATTTTGATAAGATATCCGAATGGGCTGTAAAATGGGGTATGTCATTTAATGTAGGGAAATGTCAAGTTCTGCATATGGGTTACAGGAACAGTGGAGCCGAGTACTGTCTGCAGGGAGTAAAGGTAAAGGAGGGAGAAACAGTCAAGGATCTTGGGGTGATAATTCACAGGGATTTTAAAATGTGTCACCAATGTTCAGCTGCGGGTAAAAAGGCTAATAGGTTATTGGGGTATATTAAAAAGACTGTAACTTCAAGGGATAAGAATATAATCTTGCCATTATATAAGGGTTTAGTAAGACCACATCTAGAATATGCTGTACAATTCTGGGCTCCATATATGAGAAAGGACATAGAATCAATTGAAAGGGTTCAGCACAGAGCTACAAAAATAATAAAGGGGCTAGCAAATTTCGACTATAATGAACGTTTAAGTAAGCTAAACATGTATACACTGGAAAGAAGAAGGAGGGGGGATTTGATTCAGCTTTTCAAGTTTGTAAAACAAGGGGACACAGAGGGCTTCAATTTCAATAGGGATAACAGAACAAGGGGCCATGGGTATAAATTGAATAAGACACATTTTAATCGGGATTTAAGGAAAAACTACTACTTTAATAGGGTAATAGACAGTTGGAACGCGTTGCCAGAAAATATAGCTAATTCAAAGGGAGTGTACGAATTTAAGACACAATTGGATAGTCAGTGGGAATTGGAGAATTCATAAACAAAGGACCAGCCTTGTTGGGCTTGAGCCTGTAGCTGGTCGTCAATATTTGTAATATTTTTGTGACTGTCTTCATTCGAGATTTTCAGATTCTTGAAAGATTTTGTTAAGAATGTTACTTCTCAATACCAAAAAATCAGAATTCAAAATGATATCTCAACCACCTGCTATAAAAGCGGATGTCTCTTTGTCTTAAACCTATTTTGAGGGTTTCACAGGTGGATTTACTTCGGGAAATAAATAAAGTGTAGTAATTATTTATAACATTGTTATGTTAATTAGTTTTGAAACTGCTTTTACTAGATGTTTGGTTTGCCACTCTAGTAATTTTTTGCTACATGTGGGTTTGATCACTGGGACCTTCATTGATTCAATAGGAGCATTCAAATGGAAATGTACTGAGTTGTGTTTAGTACCTTATTAAAAATAATTGACATATTATCTCAGAATGGAAATTTTGATTTAAAAATAAATGGATATTGATATATTTTTAACAAAATTAAGTATGCCATCTTCTAGTGAGTGCAATTCTAAAATGTTATTGCAATGAAAAAAAACTTTGTACTATTCTAAAGGAAATGCTGAAGAACATTCTGCCTATGCATGTAATATAAAGTTCAAAACCACTCATTTTGCTAAATTTAATATCTATGTGTGAATAGGCGTAATAGATTATACAAATTTATTTTATTTAAGTTTCTTTTTTCATTTATCTCCCAATTTTCCCAAGGAAATAGTTGCAACCTGAATTATGGCACTTTGGATTATAATGTTCCCTGAACTGCTTGTTTTCTGTTTTGATTGCAAATATTTTTTTTTAACACACCGATTGACTAAACAAATGTACTGCAACCTATCTCATTGCTAAGCAAATTGATGAGTATTTTTGTACAGGTATGTTATGCAAATAATTGCAGTTTTGAAACAATATTGAATGTAAAGAAATCGTTTCTTTCTGTTTTCTTATCACAATGCAGTGTAAAAGATGATTGTCAAGTTCTTTAGACATAGACCTTTTTAACTAATATTTAAACAAGCATTATTTTTAATTGAATATTTTGAAGAACTTGTTATAATTTTTTTTTACTAATTAAGATTTGTATGCATTTTTGTGTGTTTGTTCTGAAATATTTTCCAAGGAAATATTGTTATGAAGCACATTAACTTACTATATTAGAAAAAGTTTGTTCAGACATTTCTAATGCTTAAAATTGTAAACAAGAAAAGTGTACTTTGATTTAGCATAGGGAGGAATTGTGATACTAGGCAGAGGCATGCTAAATGTTGGACAGTATGAAACCTCTCATATTGTGTTGATTTCAAACACGAGATTTTTTTACAGGGTATAATTTTTTTATGGCTATTTCTGTGAGGAGAGCACAGATACTTTACAATCATTCCTGAAATGGTTCAGTAATTGTGATAACAGCATACTTTTCCTGTGCTGTACTAATTCATTCTTTTTGGTTTTTTAATGTCTTATACTGAATGTACAATTTCTTGATTCAGGTATAATCTAAGTCAACTAAGCTTTTTTTTTTTAGTTTGGTGAATGCCTTGCTTATGGTGACTAAATTAAATTTTTACAAAACAATATAGTTAACATTTGTGATGTCTATGTCCATATTTACTTCTTAATCAAGTACTTGGATTTTCAGGGTTGAATCTAAATGAACATTTCATGGAAGATTTGTGAAGAAAAAATTAAATTCCCTGTAACTTTATTCTCATTAATAAAACTTTTATATAAATATTTGTTAATGTTTTTATATCTATAGAATTTAATTTTGTTGTATGTTTAAGGAAAATTAGTGGAAACCTAGCATTGTATAGGCATAAAATAAAAAAAAAATAAAAAGAGAAAAATATCTTTTTTTTTTGTAGAAAATGTTTTTTTTTTTTTTTTAAAGTATCAACTCTTGACTCAAATATTTTTTATCTTAGTTATATCTCCACCTTAATGTTTTCATGGAATCTTTCCAGTGATGTTTCCAAATTTGTATGAGAAACAGTCTTCTATTTTGAATGTTATTCTATAAAATGTGGATTGAATTTACAAGTTTTGTCATCAATCTAAATTTTGAAATTAATATTGCATCAGTGTTCATGGCAAGACTTCATAAAGGTTGAATTTCTTTTTTTGTCATGGGTATTCTGTTAAAGACCTTCTCTCAATCCTTGGTAACGCGTACAATTTGGAATATGTATATGTTCACAAATGAACTAAATCTTGCAAAATTGTAAAGGAATGTAAACTAGCTTTTAAATGTTTGAGCATCAAAAACAGATAGACAAAGATGGAGGCATTTTTAATACTTTTTCTGGTTTAAAAAATAAGTATTTTACTTGCAAAACTTAGCAAAAAATAAAATTGTGAAAATAGACTATAGCTTTGTTATGACTGGCAATTACTTTTTGTCTCGACTCTCAGCCACTGATCGATCCAATGGAGGCCTGAGGTAATTTAACAGTTTAAAAGCATTATCTACAGTATAATTTGAAATCGTGTTGGTAATTTTAGGGTAGTCAGTCATTTCATCCAGTTCACCAAGGGGGCAAATTGCTGTTGCTACTCCAGTACAATGTACAGGTAGTCATGTCCTGTGAGAAGCTGAAAGCAAGCCATTTCTACAGCTTTCTGGGCTAGGAATCCAGGATATGGCTTATATTCTTCTTTTAGCATTCTAGCTCTTTCCTGTAACCTTCTCAGTAGATTAAAAGTCTATTAGCCCTTGTGTCTTTAAGGATAATAGATGAGTATAACTTCACGATGTTGAGTTGGGGCAACTGTACTTGTTTAAGCCAATTGGCCACCCTGTTCATTTCTATATATACACCAGTGACATGGTATCCACTGTAAGGTAGTTTTTTTTCTCTTAACTTTCCCAAGGTGTCTTAGTTTTTCTCTTCATCAATGTACAAAAATGATTTTGATTCGGACTTGAGGTTGTAAGACAGCTATGATATTCCTGCTGAGAACAGATGAAAAATGCAATACCGTTCTTAGGACAGGTCTCAACTTCATCTATAGCCAGTCAAATTTCATTTAAGTTATTGCGGTACTTCCCCAAAGGACAATGAAACTGTTTAAGACTCAGATTTTCTGATGGCATTTTCAGCTGATCCATCCATGTAAACTTGTAGCCAGGCTTATGTTAAATACTGGGATTTACTAATTCATAGTCGATTTTGATCATACAAAATAATTAAACCATTATTTTGTGTTTGACAAAAATTGTTTTATACATTTGATGCATCTTTCAATACTCATTGCCTATTTCATTGATTTGTTAAGTTTCTTCATATAGAAATGGTTTATGTAATCATAGATAAATCATACATTGTAAGTTTACCAGGCATAACCATGGGATGTTTCTGAATGCTAAAATATTTGTCAAGAAAATGTTTACCAAATTAAAAAATAGTTTTATGAAGAACTGAGAAATGAATAGCATTTTGTGGGTGTAGAGGCATTGTGATGATATGGACATAGTAAGCAAGTTAAAATTGGCGGATGTAGTACTTTGAATATTTAAACTGAGCTGGAGAGAAATGCTGTTTTTACTGGATTAATTACTTATATTTTTATAACTTTCCAAGCTTTAAGATACTTTGAAATGTTATTTTGTAAATATTGTAATGCTTCAAAGCTTAAATTAAAAACAAGGATGAAAGTATAAAATATTTTTGTAATCTAAAGCAATGATTGGTTGTGGCAACTGTCACAAACTTTTAAAGTCAGCATATCATTTTGCCATAGAAATGTAACAAGAGCAGATTAAAGGTTCAATATTCCAATTAATTTCTGACAAAGAACTGCATGCATTGCAATGTTGAACAGTAAGAATCACTGTCCTGCAAATGGTTGGTTTTTGGGGTTTTATGGCACAAGGACCATATTTGGCAATGTTCTGCAAATGAAGTGGACATTCCTGGAACCATGGTTTTCATTGTACTGTTCTACTGTTTGAACTATCAAATGTTTGGTTTAATTTAACAATTCTAAAACCAGATTGATGGTTTTTCTCTTAAATCCTTTCATTTCAGGCAAGTTTAATCTCAGAAGTCAACATAAAATGAAATATACCAGTGTAAAACAGAACTTTTTTTACTGCTATTTCTGCTAAAATTAATTCTCATTAATATTTAAAAGGTTTAAAATTAGGTAGAAGGCCCATACTTGAATTGATAAGAAAAATTAAATTAAAAATATGTGCTAAATGCTCCCCTTATTTCACTCACAATGAAAACAGTAATTCCACTTTGTTGCAATACTTAATTGGTTTTGTTAGTTAGACAATATTCCAAAAATGGAACCAAAAATATGAAATTTACTAATTTACACTTTTAGAAAAATTATGTAGATTTCAGTAGTAAAGCACAAATAAGGACTTTAGAGGAACATTAATATTTTCAACAAACTTAATGATAGAAACTTGTTTTATAGCAAAGTGTGGTATTAAGGATGGTTGTTTTGATTTTATGGCACAAAAGGGCATATTTGGCTGTGCCAAACACAAGACAATGAGCAAGGAAAAAGCAAAGAGTAAAAGGTTAAAACAGAAGGAAGGACAGATTACTAGGGGGGGGATGCCCATACACTATCATAAGATGTGCCTCTGAAGGCATTGTTTAAAGGAATAAACATTAAATCTAAACAATGAAAACATTCTCATTCTGGTTTATTTTACGAGTCATTTATTAAATTATTTTACTATTTAACAGAATGCACAATTTGAAAAATCAAACTTTATTAAAATTAGCATGTTCAGCATGCTTTTAAGTTCAATAGTCACATTCAAACACAAAAGAAAATTTCAAATTGCCAAAGTTCCAAAAGACACTTTATTCAACATCAACATAAAACTTTGATATCAGACTGACTAGATCGCCTTTGATTTTCATACAATTTAATAAATGAAACACACAAGCAAGAAAAATAATAGTTTTCTTTCCTATTAATGTGAATAAAAACAGTTAAAAATTCCAAGTTCCCAATTACTAATAAATTTCTAATGTTAAGTACAAGGAATCACATACATCTTGGAAGATATCACTCCCAGATTTAGAAATACTGGCAACGAAAAGGGCAAAACATGGTTTTAACACAGCTAGATTTAATCATGAAAAATAAGGAATGAAACTTGAAACAGATTCTTAAATGGAAAAACTTATTCAGTAATTAATTTTTTCCTATCATTTCCAGAGTTTTAATTGTGGACTCCTAAATGCGCAACTAAATTAATGATTTTTTACACCGATAGAATTTAAATAAGCTAAGAAAAAAGAAGGCTAGAAAATAGAAGTATACATCTTTACTAATTTATATGACAATATGGAATGTAAAAAGTTGAAAGACAGCCACAACATATTTTTCGATAATATCAAGTATACATGAACAAGTTTCACAACATCCATATCATCCTATTAATTAAGAGTTGGTATGCAATATCACAAGGAAGCTCATTCCTAAACTTTTTGTGAAAAGTTATAAAAGGGAAAAAAATGCAACATAATTACAATATAACGCAACTATAACAAACCGTTATATTTACAGTTGGTGATCAAATTATTAGAGCCACGAAGCAAAAAGTATTCAGAGTTTTGGGTAAAAGTGAATGGTAGCTCTGACATGTAAAACCTAAAGTATTGCCTATTTAAAACAATTTAACAAGAATGCCACACAAAAAAACTAATTCAATGTTTCAGGTAAGGTTTTTTTAATAACTGGTTGAAACTTTTCATTTGTAAGGTGGCTCTAATAATAACCCACTATATTGCATTTTGTACCAGAAATTATCTAATTTAGGTGTCAAACTTTCACAAAAGGTTATTTTGAAAATATGACTTATTTAACTAAGCTAATTATTTCCTTACTGCATTTTGTAGAAAATTGATCACTGAATCTTGTACTTTCACTTAATGAATAAAAAAAGCTACTTTTGTAGTCATGTTGCAAATTCCCAAGGTTTGTCAATTCACTCAACACTTTGCTGTTTTAAACCAGATCACTTTCAGTTGCAAGGGCTTTTACAGTGTTTTATTAAATTTAGAAAATGTGTTATTACACAAAAACTAGAATACTAACATAATATAACCAGAGAATCTCTTAAGTATTATAAACAAAACTTTTTTTACATGCAAATAATTTTGATTTAAATTCAAACGAAAACCATCCACCACTTTTACTATTGCTTAACACACAAAAAAAAAACATAACAAGGAGCAATCGCTTATCAACAATCAGACATTTTAATAATCTCAATAAAAATAAGCACAATCATGCTATTTTATAACACTCATATTATATGCTTAAACAAAAGCCAAGCTAACATCAATTCATTTGATGAATTTCGTGTAAGCCAAATAAGATTATTCAAGCAGAATCCTTGGTGTTAAAACAGAATCGATAAAACTGTTATTTTTTTTCAGGAAAGTGGCATTTATTATTATGTAAGTCATAACTTAGCTTTAAAGTACTTGTTTTGACAATATACTTATCACAGAAAATCCCAAAAGAAATTTGCACTTAAAAGCTTTGAAATACTTGCTTTAACAAATATATACCTGTTTTCACAGAAAATACCAACAGCAATAACTTAAAAGATTTTAAATACTGGTTTTAACAAAAATATACTTATCACAGAAAAAAATTCACACTTAAAGCTTTGAAATATTGGTTTCAACAAAAACATACTTATTTTCACAGAAAATACCAACAGAAATAATTCACATTTAAAGCTTTGAAATATTGGTTTCTACAAAAATATACCTATTTCACAGAATACAAGCAGAAATACTCACTTAAAATTATGATAAGGACTAATTCTGTTAGAAAAACAATCACAAGAAACTTAAGTATGTGTTTGATATGGCTCTTGCTGCAAATACAGGTCTTTACTTCAATAATTTACGCTTTTAATTATGTTGTAGTAAAATATTAAATTACTGTAATGCATTAACAAGTTACTTTTTAAGCCAATAAACACAATTTAATGCCATGGTTCAAAACAAACTTGAAATTTAAAAGGTACTTTGACAAAAAGATTTTCTGTATATCATTGTCTTACAAGTGAAACACTAGGTCAAAGTTTTTAGCTTTTCTAGAACAGAATGTGGTCATCTGATGAAGTCCACAGTCATTTTTCATAAGCACAACAACAGTTAGATTTCTTTAATTAGTTTTGACAAGGAGCGTGGAATTTTTCTCCTTTTTTCAGAACAATGTTTTTCGACTAGACATGTTTCACTTGGAAGCTGACGACATCCAAGAACAGGCAGTCAAATTATAAAATAAAGTTTGCTCCTTGTGTGTATCATAAATTTATTATCTTTTAAATTATGTTTCCTGTTCAGCATAAAAAGTAAGAATTTGACATTTGTAAATAAAAGTATTGCAATTTTTTTTCTTATTGTTGAATTCCAGAAAGCAAATTTTTACATCTGGCTTTTCAGAAAAATAAGTTTTTGAAACAAAACTACACAAGCAACCCAAAGAACAAGTCAGTCACCTTAATTCTGAACAGTGGTATCAAAGGAATTAGAATAAATAAGCAGCTGTTTTGCTTTTGAAAATTCTTTCTATAAGGAGGTAGTAATAAAAACATTAAGGGGGATTAGTATAACATGAGGATACAAATATCCAGACTTTTACAAAAATGTCATCAGCCTGAACTGCGTAACAAGCTATTTGTCACATTTAAATTTCGTACAGTCAAAGTCAGCCACCACCTTCCAACCACATAAAAAATTAATTTTAAAAAACATCCTCAAACATATATACGTAGCTCAATTAATTCATTCATTTAAATTCCAGTCCGTTCCTCCGCTTCACTGTGAGTTAACTTTCCAATTTTATTTATTTTTGGTTCATTTAAGCACAATGGAACACAAGGTCCTGCATAGAGGTTTGCACAAGGCTGAGTTGCGACAGCATTTCCATAAATGTAGATGAGGTAATGGCACAAAAAAATACTGATGAGCCCCTTTTAACCACTGATGTCTGCTGTCACAGAAACAACTTTTGTCTTCTTACAATCTACACAAGCAAAAGAGCAGGGGCAGAAAGGCACCAATGGCAATAAAAATAGGCAACATTGTACTGGAATCCTCTGCTTCGTAGGGGTTGGGGCTGCGTGGGCCAGAAGGGAAGCGCACGGGTGACGATTTTTTCTCCTGGTGTACATCCTCCTCCTCTTCGTCTTTTTCTTCTGGTGCTAACGAAGGTAGTTGAGATACATCTACAAAAGAAATATCATATCTCTACTATCATAAAAGGAAGTGTTTGTATGTATGCAGTGTCCTGACCTATCTATGGCACTTACAATAATGAAATTTGGCACACAGGTAGTTCAAATTTTTATAGAATTTTGTGTCCACAGCCCGCATTTATAAAATCTAATCTAAAACACTTTTTAATTAATTTAGTTATTGTTGTTTTCCTTAGAATAACAACAGTATAAAGAGATCCCAGATTCTAAATTTATTTTTTTCCTTTCATTTTCCCAGTAATTATTTCAGTGGACAAACAAAACAAATAAACAGTTTTAACTGGAGCTCTGGAGTTCTTTTTTGTATCTCCTGGATTGTTAAAGATAGAGTAAATATTTCAACGGATTTTAAATCTGCAGAAAATTTTACATAAGATTAATACCGAAAAATTTTACTTTCTTTAAATAAATAATTCTTTAATTGTAACTTTTATATTTTTTCCAACACAAATTTGGCCTTCATGATCATTAGAGATCAGATTTATTTATTTCCTGTATACAAAAAATTCCTAAGGGAAGCTAAACAAATAAACACTTTTGAATGGCATTGTTTAGTTTTTTTTTGTGAAATTGGGATCGTTAAAGATAGATTGAAAAGTTCAATGGAGTTGAAAACTGGAAAATTTTACACCGATACCTTACATTTAATTTTCTTTAAATAAATAATTTTTCAATTGTAAATTTTGTAACTAATTGTAACGCAATACGAATATGGACGCATAGAGAATGACATCATGACCTTTTCATCCTTTGGAACTGTCTTTGTGATTGTTTTTTATAGGTAGGTATTTATTTAACATCTCACTGGACCAACACAATGGGCTATTGCGATCGTTTTTGGAATTGCGTAGCAATCACCACGGGTTGGCGAGTGTTATCCTATTTTTTTTGCAAATTTTGTGTCCAGCCAAAATTTTCTAATTTAATATCAAACATTTTACAATGAATTTTAGATTTTTCCCTCTTGAACCAACATTTTCGACCTTTTTGGAACTGTGCCAAGTCTTTCGCCAGTGTTTGCCGAAGAGAATTTGACCTTTGCAATCGTTAAAGAGATCAGATTCATTCATTTTGATTTCATGAGCAATGGTTTCAACTGAAGTAATACAAATAAAAAATTTTGACTGGTGTTCTTCAGAGCCTTTTTCTACCCCTGAGATCGTTAAACATAGAATGAAAATGAGATCGTTAAACATAAATGAATGCTGACCACGTAGGGGCTAATATTTCAAATATTATGAAAGCAATACTATATTTCAGAAATACTAAGCCTACGACAAATTATCCTAACTTTGTATGTATTGAATAATAAAACAAAATAAGGTTGTCATCAAAATTTACTCACCTGAAAGGGTCCCACGCATGACATAAATTGCATTGACTTTTGGATTATCTCTGTAGCCCTACAAAAATTGAATTATAAAATCACATGCAACTGAACAAGAACAAATAGTATTGCTATTACAAATGAAATATTTTTGGGAGTTACATTGGACATATTAGATTATGAATTGCAATGAAAAGCAATTTTAATTACAATGATGAACTTTTATGGCAGAGGAAGTCATGATATTTGGCTTCAATCTCTAGTAAAAAAAATCACGAAATTGATGATGGTTAAATCCATGAGAGCGAATAAAATTAACCGTTGACACATCTGGTTTAATAACACATGACATATTGAGGTGTTTCCAACAAAGAGCCTTCTGGTGTATAGTAAAATGAATAACAAGAGTCTTAAAGAATATTTAGCTTCTTCACAAGCTTTAAAAATGTGTCCAAATAATCCTTTCTTAACATAAAACATATTTTCACTACCATCAGTTCTGACCGATTCCATTGCAAACTGTACAACGTTAGCATTTTCTTGACTTCCTTGAAGATATCTTTGCCTGTAGTTGTTCCATACAGTAACAAAGTAATAACCATTCGAATAAACAGCAGCAATTGGGTAGTATCAGTATTACCTGTCAACAAGTTAAGAGACAACAAATTGACTCTTGATATAGCTCCCAACGTCCTCAACTCTTCTAACAGTTGTTCTCACAGAAAGACTGACAGTTCAAAACAAATACATTTTCTCTGGACACATTACTTTGGCTGCCACAAGCAAATATGATACAATTAATCCATCATCAGTAAATGTTTTCCTTTTCATGGCTAATAAATGAGTTATTTATAAGCTGACTTTAGCTTACTGCTTCATTACTTTTTATTTATTTTTAAGAATAAATTGCATCGCAATGAAGCATTCCGTTTTAAACCTTCCAATTTTAGCAATCGTTTTCAGTATTGGATATTGTGTTGCATGCTTAGTTTGGTATATATATATAATGACAACATATATTGTACTCTTTTCTCACAGCTATTATGTCCTTACAAAATAAAAATAATACTGTCATTTAATTCTATGACAAAATAATTCACACTCTAATCTGCTTTAAAAGCACAAAATTCAAAGTCCTCTTTTTTCTCTCCTTACCTGGTCGTGAGAGTGACAAGGCAACTGTGGTCAGCAAATAAAATAAAACGAAAAGAACAAAATATTGCAGAGTGCAGTGACAGATGTGTGCCGATAAAGCAAAACTAAGATAACTGGCAACATTTGTTCTTCGGCAGAGTCTTGTGATAGAATGCAAATATATTCATAATTTATCAACTCAACTATTTGGCATTGCGTTCCAGTGCGCCATTTGAGTTATTTATAATATCTTCACGTAAAAACCTATATTAATCCACGGGCTGGATAAAAACAAGCGGTGGGCTGGATTTGGCCTGCAGGCCATAGTTTGCAGACCCTCGATCTCGATCCAAAAAGTGTTAAACCAACTGTTACGGGTTAAAACTAAACAAATCTAAACCATCTGAGAACCAGATGGAATAACATTGCTCATAAATGGCATCTTTTGGGCTGCTCAATTTACTAATTTCTTTTTCCTGCTTCAGTCCTTCAAAAATTTACTCCAATATATTTCCTAATACAGTAATGTTAGTCATCATAAGTTTTACGTCAATCAAAAGTATCTAGAAACTTCATTAATTAGTGTATCTCGTATCCAACAAGTTTAAACCTGTGTAGTGAAAAAGTAAATTAAAATCATAAAGGTCCAATCTAAATTTTTTTAAAATTGATTTAAATCACATAAATTTGATTTTTTTTCATATTCTGCTTCATTTATACAATACATTTTGTAAGTCAAGAGATAATACATTTTTGGTACAACTTTGATATCTCTAATATTATAAAAGGAAGTGTTTGTCTGTTTCTTGCATGCAATGTTCTGATGAATCTATGGCAGTCACAGTAATGGGATTTGGCACATAGGTAGTCAAAACAGACAAAGTCACCTCCACGAAAAGAATTGTCACTGGGAACTCAGTTCAGGCTGTTATCCAATAGACTACTAACTCCTGTTTGGTTTGCGAAGCAAACCAATAACCCCACAAAAGCAACTGGCATGGGCAACGCCGGGCTAGCCACGCAGTGGCTATCTAGTACTACATATACTTTGCAGGGCCGGCCCTAGACATTTTGGCGCTCCGGGCAAAACCTTAATTTTGCCACCCCCCCACCCTGTTTTTTTAAGTAAATCTCATGCGACCATATCAGAAAGTCAAGAAAACATTGAAAAAAAATGAAAAAAAAAAACCTTTTTATTATAAACTCAATCATCAGATAACAAGATAAGCAATTTAGCACTTAAGGCAAAATAACAAAAATTAAAATGTAGTAATGCTAACTGAACTAATATCCCATATTATAAATAAATTCTAACTAACCAAAGTAATTAAAATGCCCTTTTTCTAACTTTTCTTTCGGCAAACTCACGAACCAGTGATTTTAAGTCTAATTTGTCACTAATTTGGTGTTCTATAGCTATCATTGCCAATCCATTGAGACGATTTTGCGTCTGCATCGTTCTGAGATAATTTTTTATTATTTTTAGTTTTGAAAAGCTTCTTTCCCCTGAAGCCACAGTGACTGGCAATGTAAGTAGGATTCTTAATGCTATGCTGAGGTTTGGTGCGAATTTAAGTGTAGCGATAAACTTGAGAACTTCAACAGGGTTTCCTTTTTTGTTAATAATGACGAAACAATGCTTATTTCATCGGCTAGTTCCAGGGCGTTAAGATCGCTTGAATTTCCATCAGTTAAAACTACTTCCAAATCTTTGCAATGAGCCAGTAGCTCATATTATACAAAAAGCTGAAATAATTACTGTGAGTATTTAGCAAATTATATCTGGTTTCCAAGGCATTTATTGCTTGATCTATAGTGTGAAAAATATATATATTTTAGATTTTTTGTTTGAGGTCTTGAACGGGTTCATCCGGGCCCTCATACAAAAACGTTCTTGTTTTGCTTCTGACACGATGACGTGGTGTGGTGGTTTCGAAATTAGCTTCCACGTCAATCACTGAAGCAAGCTCGGTTGCTTCTAAAATGATGCTTTCAAAAGCTTCATCTGATCTTAGGTTTCCAAAGAAGAGTTTGCAGTTGCTAAGCATATCAATAGCTTGTGACATATTAAAATTTACAGTTTGCAAAAGTTTGCTGATGGGGTTAATATGACTCAAAATTTTGTACCAGATCACAACAGAGCATATAAATTTGAACTGCTTCAAATTATTTAATAATCCGCTAGCCTCGTCTCTGATCATATTATCGATTTCTGAATCTTCATATATGCTATACAAAGCATCGTGAATTGGACCAATTTGAAACCGCAGAGCTTTTAATGAGTCGACTCGACTGTTTTTGAAGCTGTGTTTGCTTGTTCAATCTCCGCTTTTTAAATTCGCTCCCAGAGGGTTTTCTCTTAGCATCAGACATATTGGTTTCTGGAACAAATTAATTAAAATAAAAGATAATACTGATATAAAAAAAAGCCATGATTTAATTTCAATTATAATTTCTGAAATCCCCCACTTGTGCGCCACTGGCTTAAAAAAAACGTATTTTATTCAACTTCAGGCTCAATTACCTTTCATTCGATACCACACAAGCCATGATTTGATCTAAACTCTAATTTTTGAAATCTACCCCCCACCCATTTTTTGGCTTATGTCTGATGGATTTTAGTTATTAAAAATGTTATTAAATTATTTATTAAAAATGAAAACAAAAATTAAAACACTTACCTTCACAGAAGCCAAACGCACTGGACAATTTGGACAAGCACTTTTTTAAAGCTTTTTTGCCCCCCCCCCCCCCCTAACAATTTAAACAAACTATTTTATTTCGCACCAGCCGAAGTCTAGTGGCAAATAATGCATTGTTTTAAGTCTACTTCCTTTTTATATGCAGTTAAAAAGGGCTGTTAGATCTTGTTTCGCTTGGTTTCAAAATTGTTGTTTCCTGTACAGTCGTGTTGCCACCGGCCGAAAAACTTGTCAATTCTTGAAAGGCGGTGGCTGAGTGGTTTTGTCATGTTGAATTGAATTCAACTAGATTTTGCCTTAATGTTTTAATGTATTATATTATTTGAATTATGTGCTTAGAAATAAAAATGATAAATTCCGCCTGCCCACCAGCCGCCTCTTAATCTTGTCAACTATCAGTCAAATCTTGCAACGCGTTTTTGAGAAAATTCCCGTGAACCGATTTCAATGAAATTTGGTATACTTACAGAGGATCCGATGACAATGCAATATTATGAAAAATAATTTATTGATATGATATCAGAATGATAAAAAAATATTCTTTACTTTTTAGTTTTAGTGCATTTTATAAAAGCCTGTAACTTAATTTTTTTTATCAGTTTATTTTCATTTTCCCTGATTTTGGCGCCCCTAGATCATTGCGCTCCGGGCAGCCGCCCGGATCGCCCTACCCTGGGGCCGGCCCTGATACTTTGGTAAAGAATGCTTTTGACATATTCTTTGTAGGGAGTTACAACAGGTAAAGGCAACCCACTTCTATGTCAACCTCGGCAAGTTGGAAGTTTAAATTTTCATTTTGAATATTCTGGAAGGTTATTTTTATTTACGTTTCACTGTCCTTTGATTTCATTGGTTTTTCAATACTTTCCCCCCAATTATCTTCCATTTCATGTATATTTAAAGAATTAAAGTGTTCAGTTTGATTTTAGTCAATCTGAGTAAATATGACAGTTTCAATTTTTGATAATCATTACCTTTTTCTATTTTAACATGCTTATGTATTTAGCTTTATACAAAAGTTTCAGGATGGTGGTAGGGCAACTTCAGGAAATGGCTGATCGTTTATTTTGTACACATTTATGTCAGGATAAGCAGCATTTTAATAAAATTTTCTGTGAGGAATCAGGATAAATTAAATAAATTTTTAAGTGATAAATGTAAAGTTCTAGTGAAGTATACTGCAAAAAATTAACTACATTTTATTTAGTAGAAGTGTTTGTGATAAGGCTCATTATTTTTCGTCAAGGAAACCCTTTTTTCTAGGAATTTCTTCCTTGGTGACTTAAAAAGTGAGCCAATAAAACACACCAAAAGCATGCATATTTCAAAGTTATATTAATTTTTGCATTTTACCTTGATGAATTCTACTCTGATCTTTCCATCGTGCTCAGATTCTTCTTCCATCACTATCAATTTATTTCCTTTCACTGTGAATGGAATATACTCATCGTGACCAACTCCTTTTCCAACCTTTGCAAAAATGTCTAAATCTGAAACAACTGTGTGAACACTGTTTAACGTAACATCAAAGACCTAAAAGAGCAAAACACATTTTGAAGCAAACTGTGAAAGCAATGGCAGACAAAAGGATCAAAAGACAAGCTTCCAACTTAATTCCAGATGATGATTAATGACAAATTTAGAGAAAACAAACATGATTCATAAAAAATTTAACAAAAGTTCGAGCACATGAAAACAAGTTAAGTATGGTTCAAATATAATTTACAATTTTTTGGATGAGAAAATTAAAAACAGTTCTTTATAAAAAAGCATGTACTTAAGATAATCTTTTATAAGTGTGATCTTTTATAAATATGGTTTACTCAATAATTGGCTTGATGTGAAACATTCAGCATCATGAACCTTAACCTCCAAAGTAAATTGAAGTTTCAAGGAAAAGGAACTTGGAGAATAAAACATACCTTCATACCAGGAGTATTGAAATATACTTCACAAAATTTTAACACGAGCACATAATCGCCATCCTTGTTCACCGGAATTTCGTAGCCGAATGTAGCATGGTGGTATCGTTCTGTCTGGTACAGAATTTGGTCAGTCCTAGGAACTCTATTTATAATGAGTTGTTTCCCGTAATCAGACGCCGTTCCGATTCTGCCATGTAATGGATCCCTCCTATAATGTATGCCATCCGAGTCTACGTGAGATTCTCCCCCGGCGTTTATGGCATAAATTACGTCTCCTATACAATTCACTAGATCACAGCCAATGCAAAAAACTAACACGAGGATGAAGAGTACTTTTAAATAATGTAAATGAAGAGGAAGCATCGTGAACAGATACTGAGTGATGTTTACATTAAAAAGCCTTGGTTACCGTAGTATGCCGCGTTACTCGTGTACCGACCGACAAAAAAAAATAGAAAATAAAATTGCTCCAAATCGTTTACAATCCGTCCGCTTATCGACGTAGAAGTTGCAGTTAATGAATTGGTTCCCTCCGCAGATAGCCCATTGTGTTGCTCTAGTGTGACGTTAATTAAAAATACCAAATACCTCCCGCAGATGTCAATTCATAACATGAGAGGTATTTCTGTAAAGTAAATAAAGATTGTGGTATGTGTTATACGGAATGTTTCTGCGGCAATTGGTGCTTCCTGTACGTAATAAGAAGTTAAATCTCCTCATATCGTCTAATTTGCTTGCTTACACTGAAAATCTTACTAAGAATCCGCAATTTTGCTATTTCTAAAAATATAAGGGCCCTAGTAGCTGGGTTCGAAGAGCAATGGATTAGCAACCGGAGAGTTACAAGCTCGTATCCAACCAAAGACAGTCGTGTACAATGAGGGCTGGTGCACGTTAAACCTGTCGTAGCCCTTAATGTCCTCACTTTCGTGTGTTGTGGAAGTTTGGAGTGTAGGATACTAGCTCAGGTGTTGCCTCGTTTTCTGACCGTGGTTAAAAATTACCCGGTGTTGGTACGTCGTCTGTTCTTTTCCTTGGGGCTTGATCACAGACCGTCGTCAATAGCCCGTTGTACCCCACTATATGATAATTAAAATACCTACCTAAAAAAATCCAAGGACCTTGCACAATAAAAAGGTATATTTTAACCACAGAGTAATAAGCTATTTACTCTATTACAGAGTGATTTCAACCAGAGTATTTGAACTTTTAATTATTTCAAGAAATCTCCCAATAAAACAACTAATCTCAATGAAATAAACTGAGATGATATGCCAGCTGAGCAGACTGGTACTGACTTTCGGAGTGTCTATTGCGCCGTACAAAATACGGCTATATAACTTTTCATTCTATGTAGCCGTACAGCGCAGTTCCTTACTGCGCAGCTCGTAGAATGCGCATGGGCAAACTTTGTTTGGTGATTTCGCCAATCTAAAGTAGAATTCTAGCAGTCCTGATGAGCCATAAGTAAAAGCATTTGCCATTTTGAAGGACGTGGGATTATGTTTAATGATTAGACGTCTTTTGTGTGCCGACCTAGTGTTTTTCCATTTAGAAGCTAAATTTATGTAAGCAATAATATTTTTATTTGAAATTTAATATTTTCATTGCTTTATATTTGCTTTGCAAATTGTTTTGTTCCGTTAAGTTAGCTTGTATTTAAATGCTATTCTACGAATTACACTTTTTGATGGGCAGATGAAGGCTCTTAATTTGCTTATTTTTCCTTCATTTTATAACCCGTTTTGAAATGTATTGCTCACTTGCTGTGCTAAATGGTTAATAACGTTGAGTTAGCTTGTTTTTAAGTGCTACCCAACGGAATTGACTTTATGGCAGGCAGATGAAAATTCTCGGTCAGGTGCATATTTTACCTATTTTATTCCTGCATATCCCTTTGTGTGTTGTATTGTTCATTTGCTACGTTAAATGGTGAACAACGTTGAGTTAGCTTGTTTTTAAGTGCTACCCAACGGAATTTCCTTTTTGGCGAGCAGATGAAAATTCTCGGTTCGTTGCTTATTTTACCTATTTTATTCTTTATTTTCCTGTTGTGCTCAGTATTGTTCCTTTGCTATGTTAAATGGTGAATTCCGTTGAATTTAGCTTGTTTTTAAATGCAACCTAATGAAGTTTTTTTTGTTGGTTGGCAGAAGAAAATTCTTGTTCAATTGCTTTCTTCCCTACATTTTAAATGGCCCTTTGCACCTTAAAACCCTAACCAAGTTATACATTTTAAAAATGAGTTGTCCTTTTCCATAGTGTATTGCTATAATATGGTAACTGGTTAGGTAGTCCCTCACTCTTTCCAGGGTGATGGCACAATGATTATGCCCACTGTACTAGAAACCTGTGAGCTGTAGGAAGTGAAGGTGTGATTCCTCCATTGTATTTATCTTCTGTGTCAGAAAAATTTTCTTTATGTGCATGTCTATTACTTGATGTTTGCAGCACATGTGTTGTTCACTTTATTCATTATTTGCAAGTTCCATTGAGTTAGCTTGTTTTTAATGTTACCTAGCAAAATTAATTGAGAATATTTTGCGTTTAAATAATATTCCTTTTTCTTATAGATGTGATGTATGCGTTTCTTTCATCAAAATTTTTGCAACCACCAAAGTGAAAATTTTCTTGCTGTGTTAAATTGTTCTGCTGGTTTGTTAAATATGTTGAAAATATCTTTTAATTCCTTTATTGTGAGTTCTTTTAGGTGGAAACAAGAATGTTTTTACTGTAAATATGAGCCCAAATGCATTGACACATTTTACAAATTATCTCAATTTTAATTGTTATTGTAAGATAGAAAATAATTCAAGAATTTATTTTGCTTGAAAAAACCTGTATGTCCCATTTCAGCCTCTACTCCCAACCAGCTGTCACTGAATTGATGTAGGATCACATGAGGGATTTTGATGAGCACGTTAAAAAGAACAAGATAATGCACTCTTAGATGTTGAAATTTGTACTTTTCGTGTGCTTCATGGATGAAATAAAAATAGGATATGAATGATTTTTTGCGTGCCAATTATTATCTGTTCAAGGACTTTCCTTCGAGAAAAGCAGATTATCATCATTCATCCATAAAAACTTTCAAGGGGATCAGACTCTTGTGGCATGCTTGGTGTAGATGCTCTTATAACAATTTGTCTAATTTCTCATTGGAATTATTTGCCTCACGTTTGTGTGGATACAAAGAGTTCAGGACCCTAGGAGTTGGCATCTATAGTAGAATGACAATTGATTGTAACAAATATTTCTTTCTACTCACTAAAAACCGGCAGAAGTTGAATTTCAAAGTATTTTTTGGCTAATTTTGATTCTTTACAGTTGGAAGGTTATGGAGGTTTGAACTGATGCCTTTCAAGAGGGGGATCAGCATTGTTTAAAATTTGTTTTCAGTATGTTAAAAACTAGTATGGATGCCCTCGCTTCCTAGTTTAAATAGTAAACCCTTCTAGCATAAAGTCCTTCTTCGTAATTTCTAGCATATCTTTTCTTTAGCATAAATAATCGCTCTGTCGTTTTTGAAAAAAAAATGTGTTTAAACATTGACAAATAACTGTTAATAGACAAAACGAAACTAATGTAAAACAACTTTCGTTTCATCTAGTAATAATTGACAACTTTCTGTCATTGCGACAAAATAATATTACTTTTTTTATGTAATTAATACAATGTTTATATTCTATCGAGATAATGATGCAGTTTTGTATAAAACCTTTAAAACTTATGTTACATCACATTCGACAGTTGATCCTTACAGCACTTATTTTCAGGTGAGAAATTATCAATTTCTGAACTAAGATTACACATATCTTCAGAGTCATAATGTGGCTTGATCAGATGTTCAATCGGTACATTTATTAATGAAAAACAATTATTAAATTAAAGATAAGTAAAAACCATCAAAATTTAAGCAATATAACCATATCGTAAGAGATACCTACTCCGAAACTTTAAAATCTTTGAACAATCACTTGTATAAAAGGTTTGGATTACATCTTTTTTTTTTTTATTTATTTTACTTTTCGAAACTTCAAACACATAGGAGTCTTAAGGAAAGTTAATCAAAATAGTCATCGCCAAGACAATTACATGGTGGTTCGAAAAAAAAATTTCGCTGGTTAAATAAATTACTGTAATGCGAAAATCGTGTGTATGGCACACCTTAGGACTGTGAAAATATTTTTCTAAATCAGACAATTTTTCAATTTGCATATCGTTATTCAAGCTACATAAATTTCCAAAATTTGAGGAATTTCGTCTCAAATCTAGCGTACAGATTAGTCCGAGACCCTTCAAATTTTAATGAAACTTGGTGTAGCAAGTGACATTACCATAGCTATGAATGAAAATAATAACTTAAAAAAAGTTTTGTCCTTTATTCAAAAGGTTATTAAGCTTCAGTTATTTAAAGCTTAAATGAAAATGTACTGCATCTTTAAGATAGCTAATTAATTTTTGGGAAGATACAGACTTGGTAATCTCTCATTTTAAAGCTATTTTATTGGGATTTAATTTCTTCAATTTAATATAAATCGTAACGCATTTTAATTGTATTAGATCTTTTTAATGTATCGAATTTTACAAATAGAATATTTACAAAAGGTGCAGCTTTAAAAATTTAACAAATTACGTTGTACATCTTCCCCCCCCCCTAAAAAAAAAGTTTCAGTGTTGGTTCTCTTAATTGGGAAGGAACAGGTGTCCCTTTTTTCCAATACCCAACCACTCACCTGTTTGTCTTCGGCACTACAAGATAAGAACTGATAGTTATTTGTGAAGAAGTGTTCAGTTTCCTGCTACTCCTAACAGGAACAATTAGTAGCGGATCAAGTCAAGTGGGGACCCCAAGCGGTAAAAATTTCGGGGCCCTCAATCTCAAGTTAGAAAAAAAAGTTTCAAGAAAACTGTCCTTAAGTTATTAACAAAAAAGAAAACTAATCAAAATATTTTCATACCACAGCCCATTAAATAAACTTATTAAAAAAAAAAAAAAAAAAACATTTTTACATGAATTTTCGTCTTACTTTATTTCATGCAAATTCGTCAATTATTTTGAAGTGTCAATTCGTTTTACGATTCCTTGCTCTATATACAGAATGGTCATATTAATTAATATTTCTTCTACCATAGAACTCCTAAAATTATTTTTTACACGCTTTAAAACAGGAAACAACCTTTCTCCTGTTGCAATAGAAAAGTAAATTGTTAAAAAAAAATTTCAATAATGTTTCAGCATTCGGAAATGATCAAGACATTTCTTTATCAGCTCGATAGATGACTCGTGTGGTTTATATGTGTCCTCGTTTTCTTTAAGAAATATTAAAAAACTAGCCACTGCGTGGCTAGAACGACGTTGCCCGTGCAAACCAATAACACGGGCAACACCGTGATGTAAGGTATTAAGCTGGTGTAAAATTTTCCTCAGATTTCAAATCCGTTGAAGATATATTCAATTAAAAAATTATTTATTTAAAGAAAATCGTATTTTAGGTACCAATCTAAACTGAAATTTTTCGCAGTTTTCCAATCCGTTGAAATTAGTCTTGGAGATAGAAAAAAGAAGTGTGACTACAATTAAAAGATTTATCGTCTGGCTGGATAAACATTTCTCCGCGCAAAAGCAAAGCGGAAACGAAAAAAATAATTTTCTCCACGTTCTGCATATGAAAAAACTTGCCATAATTCCAAACCTTGACTGCAAGGTCGCATGAGTAGAAAATGTTATCCGCGTTTGAAAAATCGATTGAGAATAAAACTATCAAATTCACATTTAAAAATCTTCTAGATTGGATTTTAAAATTCGCCGCTACACAAAAATTGCAAACAATTCGGACTACCTGTGTGCCAAATCTCATTGCTGTAAGTGCCATAGAATCGTCAGGATTTTGCGGCCCCAAACAAACAAACACTTTCTTTTATTATAGTACAGATGATCAAATTCGTCTTCAAAAGTACAAACACCCAAGTCATTTTTGTAAATATTCTTCAACTTTTTTTTTATCGTGTTCTTTTTTTCTACTGATAAATCCCAATAAAAAATATTCGAAAAGGCTCCACAACAACTCCATACGTTCTTTGAGATAATTCTGCCTTGGTGTTATCACATATGAAAAAAATCGAATTAATTGACTATGAAATTTTCTCTCATTGTAAATGCATGTCCAACTCCTTTGTTTTCATTAAAAAAAAAAAAAAACTTTTTTTTCTTATTTGTTGTTTGCGAGTTTAACCATCTTTCACATTAAATGACAGCCCTGATAAATCAGTTGCCTCTTTTTCAACTTCTCTTTAAATTATTGATAAAATTTACTAATGACTTCAGGATAGATAACCTTTCAATAGTTCGCATTCCACTGGTTGCAGTTATTTACTAATAGCATTTATCCTTTATAACATAGTATTCCAACTAACTGTCATTAGGGAGGTTTCATATTTGTTCATTTTCCTCAGAAGTGAAGTCGCCTCCAATATGGTAACTTTGTTTCTTCGGAATTACAAATTCCAGGTAAAGCCTCATATATATGGGTGAAACCAAGTTTTATAGTTAATACAGCATCTGCTTTTGCTGACCATCGTATGTTAGGAAGTCTTTTCACTGCTCATAAAGACGCACATTGTAAAGACACACACACTGTCACAACTTTTCTCGAACCTTAATGAAAAAACATTTCAAGACCTCGGGGCCCTACGCGGCCGCTTAGTCCGCTTAATCCGCCACTGGGAACAATCACAAGCATCCATGCACTTACAAACAGTGATTTGAGCCAGGGACCTACTGGTGGCAGACAAATGCTTTTAAGAGAATATGTTGTCATAGAGCGGGGTTCATGTTTCACATGTACGGAGACAACCCACGTACGTCGTATAAGTCCCAACTTTAAAGCATAAACACTCATATTACTGTAGCATAAACACTCATATTACACTATTCATTCAAACACGAGATAGCCTGATGTAGCGTTCTTTCAGTCAAAAGTTCAGCACTTCCCTCCACTTTTGGGTTTTAGTCCACATAAGTCAGTCCTCGGTATAAAGACAATCAATGCCAGGGACATACTTTAGTTTTAAAACAAAGTCATTTTTATACATTTTAAACAGATCACAGCTCAAAACTGCATATTGTGGTAGAGTAGTCTGGAAAAAACTAAAACCTTGATTACCAACTATTATACCTGACTACTTAAGCACTGGCTAATAAAACCTCTAATCCAATTAAACATGTATGATTTTACACCAATTGAAAAGAGTTTTAACAATTTCCCTCTATACTGCATCGTAAACTGACATCAAATCAACAACTGCTGTCATTACATGCTTGTTTTCCAGCGCATTTTTAATAGCGTTTAGCTGAAATTTCCATACTCTGTTCTTCGGTAAGTGTGAGCAAGTAGTAACAAGAGCTACCAAAAACCAATAAAGGATATTAAAGGATTCTTTCTATCTTTTAAATTAATGCATACATCAATTATCTCGGGTGGGAGTTATGGATAAAAATCAGTTACCAAAAATTTCAGATACTATAAGTCAATTTAGTGGATGTGGTGATTAAAGCCTAACCCAGGTTTTTCAGTCTTTTCTACACCCCCAAATGTGATTAATGACTTCTGAAAATTTATTTTCAACTTCTGGTGTAACAGTACTGAATTCACTTTGCAAATTACAACAGTAGAAAGAATTCAATAAACAAGGGTAAATATCTTCAAAATCAAATTTATCTATGAACCAAAGAAAAAAAATTCAGATATCTGAGGCCCAATATGAAAATAAAAATAATTTTCAAACTGCTTTAGAATTATACCTTTTTCATGAAGACCTTTTTGGAATGCAAAAAAAGACTAATTCAGATGAGCAAGAAAGAAATTCCCACATCCAAGCATATTGACTAATATTGTGTAAATTTTTGAAGTAAGTAATAGTTAAAACTATTTTCTTGTCAACTGAATTCACATTTTCAGTTTCCATGTGTTAAAAAATTATATTTGTATTTAAGTCAGCTAGATTTGTGTTCAAAATAAGATTTTTGTGAATACTACGTACTTTATGTTGGTTGTACCGAGGGGCGCCAACCAGAGAGAACCCCGACACATCATTAATTATTATTACTGTAATTATTGATCAGATATAAAAATAAAAGTATTTAATATAATTTCAAAGTACACATAAAAATTTCTTTTACTAAAACGGTAATTTATCTTCATACATAACTTTCAAAATAGCTAGTCGCATGAATTTTGGCTAAGTTAGAAAATAAAATTTATGTCTATTCAAAAGTAAAAGAGAAATTAAAGGTATAGTAACTTTGAGTTATTATGTAATCGGGGGTGCATTTGAATTATTCTGATGAAAGGTTGTTCACTGTTCCTATTATGCCCAGCTAAATTCTAAATTGAAATACTTAGCTTTGTCAATGGTGAAAAGGAATTTACAAACTCGGTTTTTTTTATGACTAACCTTATGCATTTGTATTGCAGAATCTGAGAACTTAGAACCCAAAATTGGAAAGTTTCATTTTCGGTAGGGTTACGTGTAAGCCAGTGAATGGCTCTGGGAGCTCAAAAATTCACCCCAGAAGTATTGTTTTCTGGTATTTAAAATATTTCTTCACATGAAATACTCTAGATGCATGCGTGAAGGCCTTTATTTCATTCATCTTCAAGAAGAGTAATGGTTCATAAATCGATATTATTTATGAACTATTATTTCTTACATGATGTAATAATTCATTGAATTAATTTGATCTTGAAGTATAAAAGCAATATTTTTGGGCATTCGTTTTCTTTTCTCTCTCTTAACCAGCTTCTGACATGTACTTAAAGTGCTAATACCCAGCAATGACACAAAGTAAAAGGGAGCTTTCAGAAACAAGGGTGTTTTAAATATTTGCTTATCTCTCCAAGCAGCTACGATGAGATATCTCGTCAAACAAGATATGGCTAATTTTTCTGAAGAACAACTAGTCAAGATCTTTTGTTAAGAACGATCCGTTTGAAAAGAAATCTAACAGATTTCACCACGTGGTTTGTCGTTTTCATTCCCTTTAGGAAGCACAGGTGCATCGCGCGTGTTAATGGTTTTTCTTGTTGTCTAGAGTGTGAGTTGCCCGAGACTTTTGAATGATAGGGGTCATTGTTGTTCGATTGAGTTGACAGAAGATTGATGTTTCGGTTCAATTGGTTTTAAGAACAGTTTTTCTGTGTCCTCATGTTTCGAAGAATTTTCTTTTGCATGTGATTCTCTCTCTAATGTTGTTCCTATCTCTAAATAAGGCACACAAAGAATTCTGCATCTCTGTTATGGGCATCTTCAGTTAACAGTTTTGCTTCATAAAAGGCTTTGTCAAGAAATTACCTGAAGTACTGGGCTTTTAGTGAATGCACAACTCGGACTCTGTGAGACTTGGGAGAGCCTTGAGTAGACTTTTAATCCAGAGACTTCAACTATACAACTGAATATGAACAGCGAATTATATATTGCGGAGATTGTCAAAGGCATACCTTGTCTTCTAAGAATGGGATATAGACATAGAGTTCTCAGAATAAATGACTGTTGCACCAGCTGGAGTAATTATCCACAAGAGGGCGAGAGAAGACGTAGTTACTCTAGTAAAATACACAGTCATTTTAAAGAGTCTCATCCTTTTCATTTAATACATTTTAAACTAATTATTATCTCTCTAAATTTCCAATTTCTTCAAACATCTGATATGACCTGAGTGTCAAAAATTCAGAAATGAAAAATTCTGTCATTTAACTTCGGAAGTTAAAAACACACTTAATTTAATTTGCTCTTATTGTAAATTCATGTCCGACTTCTTTGTTTTTATCAAAAAAAATTTTTATCTTTTGCTGTCTGCGAGTTTGTCCTTCTTCCACATTAAATGATAGGTTATTATGATAACAGTTGCACCACATTAACCTTATAAAACAATTGCCTCTTTTTTCAGTTTTTTCAAATTCTTCTCTGAAATTATTGATAAAATTTTCTAATGCCTTTAATAGGATGGATCTATTCAATAGTTTGCATTCCACTGATTGCAGTGATTTACTAGTAGCACTTATTATTTGTAAAATAGTATTCCTAATAATTGCCATTGGATCAGTTTCATATTTGTCTGTTTAAGAAGTTGTCTCCGATATGGAAAGAAGAAGATACACTGGAGAAGAAGAAGGAGGGGGGGATTTGATTCAGCTTTTCAAGTTTGTAAAACAAGGGGACACAGAGGGCTTAAATTTCAATAGGGATAACAGAACAAGGGGTCATGGGTATAAATTGAATAAGACACATTTTAATCGGGATTTAAGGAAAAACTACTATTTTAATAGGGTAATAGACAGTTGGAACGCGTTGCCAGAAAATATAGTTAATTCAAAGGGAGTGTACGAATTTAAGATACAATTGGATAGTCAGTGGGAATTCATAAACAAAGGACCAGCCTTGTTGGGCTCGAGCCTGTAGCTGGTCGTCAATATTTGTATTTGTATTTCTTTTCTTCTTCTGAATTACAAATTTCAGTTAAAGCCTCTTTAACATGGGTGAAACTAAGTTTTACAGCTAATATAGCATATGTTCTTGTTGACCATCTTGAATTAGAAACTCTTTTCACTGCACTTAAAGATGCACATTGTAAAGACGCTGGCACAACTTTCCTCGGACCCAAATGAAAATACATTTTGTGGGCCCTACGCACCCGTCTCTGCTTGAGGGTCATTGACACGAGGTACAAACCGCAGATTTTTTTCTTCCTCGAAGTTTTCGAATGAGCAACTGAAGAACGAAGTGTTTTCCCTTCAACTGTCCCATAACTCTTACCCTCCCCTCCCCATAAGAGACGCTGTGCGTCCGGTGGGACTGGAAGGGGCAAAGCGAAGAAGTGAGAACAGAAACTAAGCAGATCTGATCATTCCTTTGCTTTTTGATCGGAAATTTTTTTCGTCAATCTGAATTTTAAAGATACAATCGAGGGAATTTGAATAAAAAAAATTAACGTTATATATATAAATGTATGATTTTGCTCTGAATGTATTTTTTTGTATCATTTTTATACCATCTAAACAGTGCACTGTTACAATTCTGCTCAACTAGGTAACACATTTCAATAATTTGATAATGGTATTCAACTAGTTACCATCGTCCCAGCCTAAGTCATTCGGTGTATCGCCACGTAATTTTGAACCACGGTCAGATGATGAGGCAACATCTGAGCTGGCACCCCACTCTCCAAACTTCCACACCAACCCAACGTGAGGACTTTCGGCCACGACAGATTTAAGGTACACCAACCGCCTCTACACCATACGCTTACAAATATCCATGCCCTGACCCGATTTCGAATCAGGAACTTTCCAATAATTTGATAATATAATAACTTTATTTTAAAACGCAGAAGAATAAAAGTGTATGAAAGCTCAG
Organism: Metellina segmentata; assembly: GCA_947359465.1. Classification (NCBI taxonomy): domain Eukaryota; kingdom Metazoa; phylum Arthropoda; class Arachnida; order Araneae; family Tetragnathidae; genus Metellina; species Metellina segmentata. The sequence goes on along the minus strand of OX375878.1, from coordinate 16,543,028 downwards.
TCAGGGGTTACATGAACAAGAAAAGTTGAAACTCCTGCAAAAGCTTTTTATCAGAAAAAATAATTATTGATTAAATGTTTTTAATTGTTTTATCACCTTTCTTCTACTGAACTTGGTTTTAAATTTATAATATCTAACTTTACTGTAAATATAATTACTGAGGGCAGGAAGGGGGCGGCAAGTTTCCAGTAGCCCAGGGGTGGCTAACCTTTTACATACCACATGCCAATTTTTTTTCACATTCGAATTCATATGCGTCTTACAACTCGAGCACCTTTTTTACTTTCTTAAGTTTTCATGGTCCAGGCATATTCTTAATAACCTTTTTAATAAAGGTATGTTTATGCACATTATTAACATTTTAAAATGAATTAATTATTGTATGTAAAACAATTTGTATTACATCACATAAACATTACTTTCCATTAATGATACTTTTGAGACTGGGTTTGGCTAGTCTGAATGTTTGGTGTTAAATTTGGTACTGAGAACAGAAGATAATTTTTAAAATTGAATCAGTCAATCGTGACTTTCGTTTTGCTTTTTATGAATGTAAATTTCATTAATGAAAATACTAGTTCACATCTGTATGTCGTTCCTAATAATAACAGCAGAATAATTATAGAAAACGTCCACAGGAAAATAGACAGAGAGGTTTTCTTGCCTTTTTGTTAACCTATTTGTTTCTTTGAATACCTTTTTGTCTGCCAGACACGAAAGCATAAATTTAAACTTTTCAATTTGTCGGAACCAAATTGTTCTAGAATCAAAAGGAAATATCTGGAATACAATGTTTTCACAAAGGAAATCAAAACACTTATATGCCTTTGGATTTTCTTAATTGCAGGCTTATTAGAAGAGTACTTTGCTTTTGTGAATATTGAGAGGTTCTTTCTATTTAAGTTTAGCTTTCTATTTAACCTTAGTTTATTTTGTTCCAAAGGGTTTACTATTTAAACTATGAAGTGAGGGCATCCATACTAGTTTTTAACATACTGAAAACAAATTTTAAAGTGTTGATTCCCCTCTTGAAAGGCATCAGTTCAAACCTCCGTAAACTTCCAACTGTGAAGAATCAGTGCCAAAATTAGCCAAAAAATAATTTGAAATTCAACCTCTGCCTGTTTTTAGTGAGTAGAAAGAAAAATTTGTTATAGTCAATTGTTATTCTACTATAGATGCCAACCCCTAGTGTCATGAACTCCTTGTATATCCACAAACGTGAGATGCAAATATTTCAAATGAGAAATTAGATAAATTGTTAAAAGAGCATCTACACCAAGCGTGCCATAGGAGTTTGATCCCCTTAAAAGTTTTTATGGTAGACCAAGGAACCTCAAACATAAGGGGTAAACATAACGAATAATAGAAATAACCAAATATGCAAAATGATTCGATCTCTCTTAATAGACTACTTTACCAGAAGCCTCAAAATCAGCGCAATTCTCTGAATGCGTGATAAATTTATCTTGCAATGACGAACAAAATGGCGTGGAACTTTATTATCGCACAACTTGAGCGTAAAGGAAATCAAACGATAAAAATTATAGAGTCGATAAGAATTATCGAAAAACGATAAGAATTATCGATAAAATTCAGTAATTAAAAAAAAACAAGGGCAATAAATTTTTTTAAAGATTCTATTTAACCTTGAGTATGGGAACTTTTAGGACACCCTGTACAAAAGCTTCAAAAGAGAATACGAAATGTCTAAAATAAATATGTTGGTATTTCATGATCAGTAGATGTAGCGTTTTTTGCATTTCAGGTTAAAATGTCCCACACAAATGTTAAACACCAATGTCCAATTAGTCCCCCAGAAGATAATGAAATTAACCTAATTTGGGGCAGCATGACCTATAGCAGTCCTTGCGCCATTAAATAATAAACAAACAGAAGCAACATAGTAAAAATAACAGTATAAAAATGAATTAATCGATACATCGGGTAAATATGCAATTATCTCCAATCAACACCCCATTAAAAATTTTGTACCCCCCCCCCCAGTTTTGAATCCTGGATAAATTCCTGCTTCCATATCACATTTTATTGTGTTGGATATAAAACCTTTCTGTTTGTTTTGCGGTTTGCAAATAATAAAAATTGGTGTTTAATTAATTGTTTTTTACAATTTGAATTTAAAATGTTAAAAATAATTTAGACAACTACCTATCCATACAAACGCTTACGTGTAACCACATTTTTACTCAAAGAAAGCAAATTAATATTTCAATGAAATGGATTAAAATATTTTAGCCTACATGTGATTGTGATTTTAATATGCCAGCCCAGTAAAGGCACTTGCAAAACAATTCAAACTTGAATGTTTCAAGTACTTTATCTATTTTTCGAAATGGTTAAATAATATGGTAGATACTACATGAAAATGCACTTTTACTGAGCTTGATGTGAAGAGATATCCAATTAAATTTTAAATATGGAGGAAAATCTGAAATTATTAGTAGAAATTGAATCTTGATTTTTACGATAGGGTCTTTAAAATGGAAAAAGAACATTTTCCAATAACTTATTTTATTGGAGACGTGAGATTAAAACTAGTAATACTCATTGCTCTCAAATGGTAAATCAAGTATAGCAAAAAAGTGCAAAATTTTAATGCGTACATTTTTTTTTCCATCCAAATTGCAAATCATCTCCCTCAAGCATATCTGCAATAAAAAGGATTTTTTTCAACTGTTCACATGAGAATTCGGACCTGGTTTTAAAAAGAAATGAATTATTTGATCAAAACCTGTTTTCGTTAGCAAAATGTAGTCAACTTGGCAAATATTTCACAATTTGATGGATTTTAAATATTTGATCATTTGTTGTATGTTATTAAAAAGGAATTAAAAAAATATATATAATTTTTTATTTGTTTATTTAAAAACATTTATACGCATTCCTCTTTTGTGAAAAAGAATTCTTAATAATGTGTGCAAAAGTGGCTAAAAATAAACAAAATTACTCCATTATAAAACAAAAATGCAAACTTGTATTTCTTCTTTAAAAATTCATGTCATTAAATCTATGGTTCGGAACACACACAAAACATGAAAAATATTTAAAAGACAGTTTGTGCAAATTTTCCTGAATTGACCAGGAACACATTTCATTACTTTAATTTCCAATCACTTGTTTGTATCCATCCCATTCCGCGCACTTTGCGCCATAAAACCCAACCATTCATTTTTTCCCGCGGTCATTTCCACAACCCATCCTCGATTCATATACGGAGAATCTTAAAAAGGCGGGAAACGGTAGGGAAAATGCGTCTTCCTTCCACAAAAAAGGATTGCCTTTTTTGGCAGTTTATGGCAAAGGCAAAATGGATCAAAATACTACATAATCGCCAAAAACAGAATGACTCTCTTTGCCGTCTAACGGCAGAAGTGAAAATACTGCGCAGTAAGGAACTGCGCTGTACGGCTACATAGAATGAAAAGTTATATAGCCGTACTGTACGGTTCAATAGACACTGCCACTGACTTTACATACTGGTACAGAATTGTTTTTGATTTCACTGTTTGTAAACAAATCAATATTATTAATTTTCTTTCCCTTACTCTTCCAATGTGTCAAAAGTTTTTGTTATCTTGTTTCCATCTTTTATTGTCTGAGAAATGTTTATCTTCCTCCACACTTTTGTTTTCTTTTTGCCACTGTAAATGATAGATGTAAATTATAGATTCCCGGCCTCCAACACAAGGAATTTGTGAATGATTACTCTAGACGTTTAAAATTTCTTGTCTCTATGCTTATGTTAAAATTGACGAACTCAACTTGGGATGCTTTCTTATGTTAATTTCCTTTGAAAAACATATTAGGGTAGAAAATGGAGACTATCTCTATTTTATGTTTTGGCTCATAATTTTTTAAATGTTTCGGGTAAGATTTATTTTGTTGCGTTCTGTCATCTTTTTACTTATTTGTTTGCGGTCATGATTTTTCCAGCATATATTTTCCGTATAAATATGAAGAAAATGCCAGATCAGGGAAAAGAAAGTCTATTCACCTGATGGAGGCAGGATTTGAAAGGAAAAAATATGTTAACATAATCACTTATTTGTTTGGTCTTCAATTGACTTTACACCTCTCTGGTGTTGCAATTTTCAAGAAATGTTTAGTGGAATGGTCAAAAAAAATTATTCCATTTTTTTTTCATAATGTGATTATATCTATGCTGATATGGCTGTCATATTTGCATCAATAGACCCTTTCTTTCAGCACATGATAGATGCTTTGAAGTTTATGTGCAGTGATTCAGCTATTATCATGAGCTACAAAAATGTTTCATGGTAGGCTATTTATTATTTATCATGCGTTCCTGCTAGTTTTTCTAGCAAAATTTTTGAATGCTGAAATATCATCAGTAGCATTAGTTGTACAACATACTCACCTTGTTCACCAAATGTAACTTTGCTTTATGACTTTGGATGCAACAAGGTTTTAGGATTTGTGTACATTGGTTTGATCAATCTCATTGATTTTTCAAATGTAATCTGGTTTGCAATTATGCTTGAACACAATGATCAAGTTTCATAAAAGTTTTGAAACATCACTCTTGCAGCTGTCATCACCTCCAAGACATAGTACTTTTCTAATATTTTAAAAGGAAGTGTTTGTTTCATGCATGCATTGTACTGACGAATCTATGGCACTTACAGCGATGGGATTTGGCACACAGGCAGTCCAAATTTTTTGCAATTTTAGGGTCACTAAGAATTTTATCTAGAACATTTTAAAATGAAATTTAATTATTATTGTTTTCCTTGGAATGGCAACAGCATAAATGATCAGGTTCTAAATTTATTTTTTCCATTTCTATTTTGCGCAGAGGAATGATTTTCCTGCAGACAATAAAAAACAAAGTTTTTTTATCTATCTCCTAGACCATTAAAGACAGAGTAAAAATTTCAACGGATTTGAAATCTGCATAAAATTTCACATTGAATCAATACCTAAAAATACGATTTTCTCTAAATAAATACTTTTTAAATAGAATATATCTTTTATATTTACGCAATAGATTGTGATGTCTTGCCAACTTTCGCTTTCCAAAAAAAACATTGCAATTCCTGCCTGCCAGAAAACAGAATAAATTTCCTGCCCTCTTCAATTTCAGCAAAGGAGAGCAAAAAAATTTTGACTGGCATTGTTTAGTTCTTTTTCATAAAATCGGATTTGTTAAAGATAGATTTAAAATTTCAACGGATTTGAAACCTGCGGAAAATTTTACACCGGATAAAAACCTTACATCCCAGGCTAGCCACGCAGTGGCTAGTAGTGGATAAAAATAAGCACTTTCTGCCTGACTCACCTAGCAAGATGTATGGTCATATGTATCTAATGAAGTTGTATATAACTAAATGAAAGTTCAGTTTAAAAATTGTGATAAATACAAGATCAGACCCCATACCCTTGAGGCCCGACAGTGATGACCTTGATTTTTTTTTGTTCATCTGCTACATGTGATTAACAATTGTAATTCTGTTGCTGCTTTAGTTTCTCCGATGGTAGTGTACTTTGACCAATGCTCTTCCTCATTTCCTTGAGATTGCGATTTTCATGTTTTTCTCACTTTGAGGACTTGAGGTGATGGCTGTTCATTGTTAGAAATTTAATCTTGGTATCCCTAGTTATAAATGTAATGCTAGTTTCTAAAAATGGATCCAGTATCCATAAAATTACTTCATAGCTGTTTATTTTGAGGTAAGGAAACTAGATATTCATTGTTAACTACTTATTTTTGGAGACTAGACAACATATAGGGAAAAATAATCACAAGCTACCAGCATTGTGGATATATACAAGCATTTTTAAAGTTAACAATGTGATCTCCATGTCTTGTTAAAGTAGGGGTGCACAACCTTTTTGGGAGAAGGGCCACTCGCGCCATTGATTGAGACATGGAGGGCCGCAAATGAAGTTACAGCAAAGACACAATGAAAGTGTTACTATCCAATTATGTACAGCTGTTATTACACTTAATATGTATAGTAAAAAATAATCACTTATTTTTCTTAAGATTAAATTTACAAATATTTTCTCAAAAAATCTAGGAGCTTGTTACAGAGCTAAATGAATGATATTGTGAATAGTTTAAAAAAGAAGTTAACAACCATTTGCAATGATCAGTCAGTTAGAATTAATTTTAAGAATGTGTCTCATGATCATTGTATCAGCAAATTATTTTACGTTATAAATTTAATAACAGTAATAGTACAATAAGCAATAAAGATGAGTACCAGAAATTTTAATGATATCAGTAAAATTAGAAATAAAAATTACAGCATCAAATATATTTAATATTAAAATTTCTAAACTATAAACAATAATAATGTTCCAGCTTGCTACTTATTGCTAGGTATTTTAGGTTCAATACTGCTAGTAGAAACTCTTAAGACTGATTCTAAATGGTTGTCAGTCAATTTGATTCTTAACTTAAAATATCCTTGGGAGTTTAGTCAAAATTAGTTTGCAAGCCGCAAATTGATGATTCGCGGGCCGCAGGTTGTGCACCTCTATGTTAAAGTAAGGTTTCTAAATACGGCCATTTGACGAATATCGATGAATCATGTCTCCCTCTTCTCCACTACGCATTTTATTATAAGATTTGAAAGAGATATGGTGTTGTGAAAATTTGGAAAGTAATAAAAAATGTCTACTTTAAATTAAACCATTCAAATTAAGTGATGAATATTTTTTACAGATTTCAACTTGAAAATGAGCCAAATTTTGCAAAGCGTTAACTGTGCTGGTGCAGGAGGACATTTATTTTTATCAGAGGAGCTGAGCAATGTGACCATTTTGGTCCGAAATGGTCAACAAAGTCAGTGGCGTTTTCCTGTTCATGATTTAGTATTGTCTTCTCAGAGTGACGTCTTTCGACGAATGCTGGAGGATGATTTTTTTGAAAAGAAAACTGGGTGTATTGTGATTGAGGATATCAAACCTAAGATAGTTGAGCTGCTTCTCGGGTAAGTGTCTATCTGTGTTACTTTATTGATTTTTATTTTGAAAGTCTTAACATAAAGAATGTTATCTCATAGCATATTCACACATGATTTTCAATCAACAATTAATTTTGAAATGAAAAATCTTAATCATGACTTTCTTAGTTATGACAAGAATATAAACCTTTTCAGAGACATATAAAGGTATTACCCTTTCAGGCATGACATTGTTTTCCAGATAAAAAATATATAATTTCACGGTACTGTGTTAGCAAAAAAATAGAATTTTTCAAATGAAATGTAATTTGTTTATTAGAATGGATGTATTGTATTAACTAAAAAGGTTAATTTTGAGTTTGAATGCCCCATCTTATGTTTATCACCTGTACGATTTTCATAACACAAATTGCAAGTCAAATCTATGGCTTCCAAATTTTTAAAATGCTTCTCCAGGAAAAACACCAGTTGAATTGAGACACTTTTACATCAGGAGTGCAATATGGGGCTCTATGAGTTTTTAACGTCAAATATTAAGTACCCTCACTGCCAGAAGACAATCTGTATTTGAGAGTGCAATTTGCAGCAGAGGTAGATGGAAATATGCAAATGTGTTATGTAACAGCTAATCATGGTTTTGTGTTGAGAAATACGCAAAAAAAGGCAGTGGTATAAGAAGCCAGCATTGTGAAGGATTAGAGGAGTTGCATGTAAGTGCTGTAAAAAATGTTTAGAACTTTCATACGATTAGTTTTCAAGGCAGATGTGTTTCTATGGCTTCCAGAAGACGAATGGCAAATAGTGAGCGCTGATGTTCTGTAGGACGCCTTGAAGCAAAGCTATCAATTACTGATGTTGCTGTTTTCTTCTGCCATTCATCATTCTATCGTTTCACAAAACAATGAAATTCGTCGTTCTAAAACATTCTATCGTTATGAAAACAATTCCAAACAGTTGCCCGAAAACCTGTGGAAGCTGCCCAAGGGTTACACCCCCGCGTAGGATTGATATATTGCTGTTGTAACAAAACGGCATCGAAGAGCAATTTCCACACGTGTGACATATATGGTTGCAGCGTCCATTCATAAGACAATATCTGGCACTACTGTGCTCCCAAAGACTACACATGAATAAACTGTACGCCTGGGTATCACGAGTTTGTGTTCCTCTATTCGTCCAATCCAGAGGGTCACGATTAAAGTGGTGTCGGCAACATATAAATACGACTGTGTCTGATTGGGCTAACATTATGTTCATGGATGAGTCAAGATTTGCCGTGGAGCCAGATAACAAATATATAAGGGCCTGTAAAGAACAAGGCACACACAATCGGCTCTAGAACATCATCAAGTATCACGCATTCCGAGGTGGATGCACCATGGTGTGCGTTGAGATATCGCACCGACCTGCACATCTATAGACGGGGTTCTGTGACTGCTGTCTGGTATCTGGATGAAGTCCTAGAACCCATTGTGAGATTGTACGCTGCAGCAGTTGGTCCTTCTTTAGTTTTAATGGATGATAATGCCCCATAGAGCTGGCATTGTTGACGACTACTTGAAAAGTAAGGGGATTGGGTGTATGGTTTGGCTGGCGTACTTGCCTGACCTATAATCCCATTGAAAATTTGTGTGCCATGCTGTGTCTACATGTTTCTTACCCCCAGCTACTCTCACTGTGTTGCCAACAGCTCTACAATACAAATGGTGATTACTTGATTCTGAGGTGGTTGATCACCTCATGGAAAGCATGATCACATGCTGTAAACTTGGTATTAGGAACGAGGGGTGGTCACTTACCCTATTAATGTCGGTTTTGTTTTTGTTTTGGATTTAAACATCATTTTGTGAATGAATCCAACCCTTCACAATGCTGGCTTATACGACTGTCTTTTTTGCATATTTCTCGACATGAAACCGTGATTGGCTGTTACATAGTACATTTGCATACTTCCATCTACCTCTGCAGTAAATTGCAGCGTCTGAAATTCAGATTGGCTTCTGGAAACTAACGTTTTCCTCTCCTTTTTAACTTTTGGCAGTAAGTGTATTATAAGTTTCATTAGAATTTTGTTTTTTTCAAATGCCTATTTCTTTACATACAGAGATTGATAGAGAAACTGTCAATGCATAAAAAGTCAATACTTCATTAATCTTGATTCTTATATTAAAGTACATAAAAAATAATACTCCATTTTTCAAAACAAATTCATCTTTTCATTTATAAAAATGGGCCCAACTTAGTATTATTCATGAAAACAATTTCTACCAATAGTAAAACACAGATGCATAATATGTTTACTACAATATATTTGTTTTCTAGCACAGCAACTGTATCTACATAGCTATTTCAAGTGTATCATCAGAGTTTGCTGTTTTATATCAGCTTGATTTAAATGGAGTGATTTTTATTAAAAATTCATAAATTAAAATAAAATATTTTAATTTTTTTTGTATTACTTTTATTAATGAAAATTAAATAACTATAAACCTGAAGCATGTAATTTTAGTCATATAAGTTGAGAACCTTACTTATACTCAGTTCTCCAACATTACACTGAAAATCATCCTCCATTTTAAGACATTAAATAACAGTATTTGATAATGAATGATGATAATGAAATTTGGTACTCAGGTAGTCCTAATTTTTTGTTAACTTGTGTCCACCCTGAATTTTTCAAATTTAATCTAGAACATTTTAAAATCAATTTTTAGTTTTTTTCTCCCTTGAACCAACATTTTTGGAACTGCCAAGTCTAACGTCGGTGTTCACCGCTAATTTTTTGTGAATTTAATGTATCCAGCCGATTTTTAAATTTTAATCTAAAATGTTTTTGAATTAAGTTATTGCAATCTATTTATTACTAGCCACTTCGAGGCCATAATCCTGTGGTTGTGGTTTGCTAAGCAAACCAAATGAGAATTCGTAGCCTATTGGATATAGGGATGCGATGTTTTGTTTGATGTTTTTTAAAAAGCATCGATGTTTTTAACATTGATGTATTGGAGTCGATGTTTTATTTTTAAATTAAAAAAGTACCATTGTAAAAATTTTAAAAATAACCAAATAGCATAATTTTTATAATCAGCAAATTGAACATAATTTTGGACCAAAGTGTCGAAGGGTGAAGGGTCTGAAAAGTAGGGATACGACATCAATGTCAATGTCTTCAAAACATTGATGTTTTATAAAAACATCGATGTATTGGAGCCGATGTCGCATCACTAGTTGTTAAACCAGTTTTAAGAAATGGGGGAAAAAGTTTAAATACACTGAAGTTTAAAAACATCCATGGTTTAGAGGCGATGTATTATCAACATCGATGTTTTGCTGTCGTTGTCGCATCAATAGTTGCTGAACCAGCTTTAAAAAATGTGAAAAAAATTTAAATACGCTGAATTTTAAAAACATGATGGTTTTGGTGAGATGTATTATCAACATCGATGTTTTAATTTGGAACATCGAAATTTCAAAACATCGATGTTTGGCTGTTGATGTCGCATCACTAGTTGCTTAACCAGTTTTAAGAAATGGGGGAGGAAAAGTTTAAATACACTGAATTTTAAAACATCGATGTTTTTGGGGCTATGTATTATCAACATCGATGTTTTGCTGTTGATGTCGCATCACTAATTGATTACAACCATCATGGCGGACAACGCTCATTATCAAATGTGGCCAAATTCAAATTGCTAAGAGATCCAATCAGCTTGACGTCACAATCTCTGGTGAAAATATTAATATTTAATTGAAAAATTATTTATTAAAAGAAAATCAAATGTATAAGGTATCTATCTGGTGTAGAATTTTCTGCAGTTTTAAAATCCATTGAAATTTTTTATCTATCTTTAGCAATCCCAATTTTAGAATAAAGAAATTGCGTTCACATTCGAATTATGAAGAGAAACAATTTACGTGACGTCACAATCTCTTTCGAAAATATAAATATTTAATTGAAAAATTATCTATTTAAAGGATTTCAAATCCGTTGAAATTTTTAATATATCTTTAACGATCCTGATTTTACAAAAAAGTACTAAACAATGCCAGACAAAATGTTTTTTTATTTGTTTTGCTTTCTTTCACTGGAATCGTTTGAGCACAGGAAATGCAATCTGTGATTTCTCAAATCAAACGAAGGTCATTCTTTGCAGCGGTGTGGCGTTCGTACTGCAAAAATATTAAAGTTACAGTTAAAAATTCTTTATTTGAAGAAAATCATATTTTTAGGTATCGATCTAATGTAAAATTTTCAGCAGATTTCAAATCCATTTAAATTTTTACTCATCTTTAATGATCTAGAAGATAGAAAAAAAAACTACATAACTCCTGTTAAAATTGTTAATTTGTTTTGTTCTTCAGCTGAAAGAATTCAAACAGAAACTGGGAAATAATAAATTTAGAATCTCATATTCTTTAGAAATCAATAATAATTAAAATGTCATTAAATTAATTTGAAAACATCCTAGATTGAATTTTAAAATTCGGGTTTTGCAAAAAATTCTTCTACCAGTGTACCAAATCCCATTACTGTAAGTGCCATAGATTCGTCAGGAACGTTCACATAGCAAACATACATACCTTCCTTTTATAATAATAGAGAAAAACTCAGTAGGCATAAAATTTACTTGGTTCAAGTTCGAATACCTTTAAATTGACAGTTGATACAGATATAAGTACAAAATTAATGGTTTTACTTTTAATTCAATTTGGGTACTAAAATATACAGGAGATTCAGGATTATCACAAATGCAGTTAAGTACACTGACTTCATGGAAGGAACGTAAAGCCTTTTAATAATAGACATGGCCAAATATGGCACTTGTTCCATAAAACTCCCAAACAACCAAACTTTGAATATAGAGTGCGATACCACTTAACTCTATCTAATCTTTCAATTTGAATGTGTTGTCCTATTTTTCAACTAAATATTTTTTTCCTAACCCATAAAATTAGATAATAAAGCAACATGTAAATCGTCAAGCATTTCACTATAATGATTTTTTCATCCCACGAACTCATCAGTCCCTCTTGGTTTGTGACAATTTTTTGTCGCTTAGAAATAGGATTTCTAAATTTATCTATTTTAATTCCACCTGTGGTGTACTTCCCTGCATTAAAGCTTCAATTCTATCAATAAAAATGCTTTAATGTCTGAGACTTGATCCAAAACTAGATGCAGTTACAGCTGCTACTTAAAATGGCCTGTAATTTGAAAATTTGTATTTTCTTTCTGGGTTACCAGTCATGTATTACTGAAAATATTTTGGGGGTGGATTTGTAAAAAATAGTTGTCTCATAGTTTATTTTTATCTTCACTCATGATTAGTCACAATAATTATGTTTTTGGCAGATGATGGAACCTTGGGTATGAACTTGCTTATCATCAATTTTTTATGTAAAAGTTTTCCTAGTTTTAGGTACAATTTTTGAAAGGAGAAATTTAATTGTTAGAAGAATGAACTCTTAATGGGTGTACTATAAATAACAAATTTGTTGTGTATCATATGGATTATGAAACTAACTACAGTTTTTTTCCTTGAAAAAAGTATTCAAGCAATTGAAAGTTTCAATCAGCTTTTCTTCTTGTGTGAAAATTTTAAATTTACTTGCCTTTATATTGCTACTATTTATTTACGCTTTTTCTCTTTATAGGTATATTTATCAAGGTAGAGTTAACCTTGAAAGTTGGCATGAGACGCTAGAACTATTGCGTGCAGCTCATAAGTACCAAGTTGAACCTCTTGTCCAGTACTGCACGAGGTTTCTTGAAAATGTTTTAAGTATTTCTAATGTGTGCTATATCTATAATGAATCATTCGTTTATTCACTTACATCTCTAAAAGAAAAATGTGTCACACTGATCGTTGATGCTGGATTTATCTTGTTAAGGAGTAAAGCTTTTGAAATTTTAAATAAAGAATCTGTCATGGATATCATTACCCATCCTAAATTAAATATTGATAATGAACTGGAGGTTTATTATGCACTTAGGAGGTGGGCACACATGCAGTGTTGCCGCACTGGTATTCAGATTACTGAAACAAACGTTATGCAAGAGCTGACTCCTTTCTTAAAGTATATATGCTTGGATGACATGTCTGACACTGAGAAGAGTGAAATACCAGCTGCCGTCCTAGATTGTGTGAAGTCAAACAACCGCAATCGCATTGCCCCCTGTGTGCCAGAGTCACTTTTGCACCACTCTCGATGTTTCAATTTCTGTGCCGAACTGGATTCCATGGAATGCGTTGACGAATCTCTGATTTGCACTCTTTTCTCACTCGACTCTTCTCAATTCATAATCGGATTGAAGTTCATGATCATCGCGACAGACTTCCCTTCTCACTTACCCCTCTCTCTGGGGAAGGAACGTAATGGAACCTTGACAAGCTTATTTTCTGTGAACTTGTATTCTGCAACACGAGAAGAAGGATTACAGATAATGGAAAGGAAACATTATGAGGTTCAGCTTCTCCTGCGAACGCCATTGCGCCTTGAGTCGAAGACTGTGTATGGGTTGCATATGGCAGATCGCACCCAAACTGTGTACTGTCCTAAAACTAAATTATTAGATAAGACCTTGCTAACAGACATGGGACATGTAAATTTATCCCTTCATTCTGAATGCACTCTGGGTCTCATGGGATTAATTGTTATTTGAAATGTAATCCTGGTATGTGTAAAATATACTTTCATTCTTAGCACTTCTAATGCAAGATGTTATTTATTAGAATGTATTGATTTTTGTAAATAATGTATATAAAATAAAAATATAAGTAACTTTCGCACAATTTTATGAATTGAAGACATGTTTTTTTAAACGTTTTGTTTCCTATGAATGAACAACCTGCCTTAAGCACAAATTTCTATGGCAAAAAATTTACTTTTTTTTTATTGAAGTCTCGTATTTCTGTATGAGTATAAAATTATCAATCTTGATTTTTTTCAAAAAAATTATATTAATTCAAAGCAGAAATTAAAGTATTAGACCTTATTTTGTTAATGATCTAACAATAATGACATATTGTGTAGAACAACCTCTGTGGAGTAGTACATTATGCATGCACTATTCCTCAGTTCAATCTTCCAGTTTTTTCTGCATCACTCCTAACTAATTATAATTTTTACAAATCAAAATTTTCTTAATTCCTTCAATCAATTGTGGCTTAAAAGCAACAGTACTATTTGGAATTCTCACAAAGCTCAGAATTAATATGCCACAAAATTTGGCTAACAAATAATGTGTTTAAGTTAAATTATTATTTTAATATTGATTAATTTAATTTTTATTTGTACTTGTTTGTTGAATGACTAGGATTACAATGCTATTAACATAATATGTAAATGTAAGTATTGAAATTTTATATAAATATTTTTTGTTAACCTTTTCTATGTTGCATTGCTAATGCAATTTCATTTCCAGTATTTGTAGAATTTTTGAAGTGCAGTTCAGTGCACTGAATTCTAGTGCAATAAGATTTGTGAAAGGTTAATGGAAATATATAAATTTGTAGCATGTATCAAATAAAATGCATATTAAAATACAAAAATGGATTTTTCTTTACTCTTAAAATAACTTCTGTTTGGATTAAAACTCGTAATTTGGAATTTTGTAATTATATTATTTTAGTTGATAATATTTTCAAAACAGGATACATTCCCAGAATCAACACTACATGTTCTTATTTTTTAATACAAAGCCAAATTTCATGCTGTATATTAAAAATAATTTAATTTGCAAAAAATAATCACCCTGGGCCAGAAACTTGCCTGTTTTTGCTCTATGAATGCCAATTCTCTGATATAAAAGCCAATGGAAAGAAAGTACCTTTTTTCAGCTTTCATCCAAAAAATCTTAACTGGTTGGAAGAGCATCATATTATCAACTGGAGGGTTTCTAGTTCGATTCCAGCCAAAGACCGTTATGTACAAATGGGAATGGCGCACGTAAAATCAGTCCACCTCAAATTTCCTCACATTGGCATAGTGTGAAAGTTAGGAGAGTGGGGTGCCAGCTTAGGTGTTGCCTCGTCATCTGACCGTGGTTCAAAATTACGTGGTGTCCTCAAATCTTTCCCATTGGATTTGATCCAGAACCGTCGTCAATAGCCTGCACTGGTGCTCCAGTATGGCAACAAACCATTTTTAAACTATCAGCAGTGGTAAGTTATAGGAAAAAAATCGTATTAAGATACCAAACGACAACACAAAGCAAAAACTTTTAATATGATTATTTGTGTGTTCGACTTCATTTTCCTTCGTAAGGGTTAATTTGCAAGGGATGAAACTTTTTATCTAGTGCACTTTCAGACGATATAATTTTACAAAACTGATCCTTAAACAAATGCTTTTGTTGCTGGTTTGTAAACTTAAATCCCTTTGAAAATTTTAATTCACTTAAGTCATTCACGACTCAGTGGGTATCTCCACTGCGCTAGCAACCTACGAGTTGTAGGTGGTGCGGGTGCATTTCTTCCTTGGTGTATTTCTCTTCTGTGTCGGTAAAACTTTTACTGTGTTTGTGTCTATTGATATTTATGAACGAGATATCTCGTCATCAGAAAACAGCTGATTGTATCTTGTCTGTGAAATAAATCAATATCATATTGACGAGATATCTCATCATCAAAGCTGGTGAGATTTTGATGGACACGATATGTTGAAACAACCTGGAGGGTTAATGAACAGAAGCTTCAAATTTATTTTCCCTTTTGCTAATTAAAGAAATTGATGACTCTTGGTGAACATTATCCCAGATTTCTAGAAAAGCTTTATAAAAGATACGGTTTGCAATATTTTTGGCATAAAATTATTATTTTTCGAATAGGTTGTATTTATTTATATTTGCAAAACGAAATTAGATTTTCAATAATTGATTTTCATTTTTAAATTTTCAAACTTGAGCTTTAAATAACGATTTGCCATGGAGAAGTAAAAAATTAAAACAGGGAATATAATGACTAATAACCCAATGCTTTTAAGAATTTCAACCTTTGAAATTATAAAAAAAAATTTAAGGAAAACAAAAGTTTCATTTTAATACTGTTAATTCTAAGGCCAGGATGTTGACTTAATTCTTAAAAAATGCATTTATAAACCCAAAACTGACCTTTAAATTTGAAGAAGGAAAATCAATCAATAATATCTATTTCAAAATTTGTGAGTTAAATGGGTAAATGCACTACTTCTCCATGGCAAAATGCACTACAAAATCATAAATACTTGTTTATCTACAGTCATTTTCTACGATGGAATGGCGATGCTATGAGAATATTAAAGCAATGCTCTAAAATACAAATATTACCTTCCAGTTTCAGCTCCAGCAAATTTTATACTCTTTATTTTTCCTTAAAAACTGAAATGAACATTTAAAATGTTTTTCGACACTTTTGGGTTCTAATAATCTATTTTCTGACAAAAATAGAAAGGCAAATTTCTTTGTAATCTCACTCTAAGTAAAATGTGTGGGTTAAATCAACATGGCTACTTCTCATAATCTTAATTTGAATATTTATATTCCTCACAAATATCAAGGAAAAAAAAGAAGCATGCCACCAAATAATTAACTGTAATTTGGATTCGTCGAATAGTTTGGTTTTTAATTTTCGGATTTTTTATACTTAATCAGACTTAACTCTCTTTGCCCTGGCCGACCAACCTTTATAGTGGTTAAGGTGTTAGCCTCTAGATCGGAAGGTTCCTGGTTTGAATTCAGTCCGGGCATGGATGTTTGTGAGCGTATGGTGTAGAGGCGGCTGGTGCACCTTCAATCTGTCGTGGTCGAAAGTCCTCACGTTGGGTTGGCGTGGAAGTTTGGAGAGTGGGGTGCCAGCTCAGGTGTTACTTCGTCATCTGACCGCAGTTCAAAATTACGAGGTGTTGTCCTCGAATCTTTCCCTTAAGGGACTGATCCCGGACTGTCGTCAATAGCCCTTTATGTTGCTCTAGTACGACGTTAACTAAAATTACCTTTACTCTTTGCCCTGACCCGATGTTGAATGATGACTTTTCAAATTGCCAAGATGAGCGATAAATGTCAAACTGATGCCAAATCCAGAGCTACATCGTGACGTAACGTTGTCATTATCCAATCAAAGGCCTAAGTTTTTCAATACGTATGTATCTGCCATCGGATTTGATGGAGAGTTTCGTTCATTGGTGTAAATTTCGGGAGCAAATCTACAGCTAGTCAGAAAATACTAGTATAATAACATTAGAACTCTCTTTTTTTATAGTAAACCGCGCGTTTACTTTGTTTCTTCCTGGCTTTTTATGCCTTGTTCTGTCCATAGTGTGCTTCTGTTTGCAAACAAGTCCATTTTTTCGCTGTTATTCTCGAGAAAAAATTCCATTGGACAATTTCTTCTTAAAATTGAAATCCATGTCTGGTACTTCTAAAGTTTTTACGAAAATTTGGATGCAGGCTGAAGCAAACTTGTCACAAGTTTAGATCTAGGAGCCTGATTCTATTCTAAAAACATAGTTTATAAGAAATTTCAACAGAGAAAATAAATATGAGTGACAGTACATCAGATGTCGGTAAGACATTTTTCCTTCATGAAAATTTTGAGTTTTTTGCTTGTCATTTTCTATAACGCAGGCCTCGAAATATATTTTTTAATACAGGTTGTGCCTAGCGGGAAAAAATTAGGTGCACAATAATATTTTCATGTGCACCCGGGTATTTCGAGCCCTGCTATAATGTATTATTTTTTGTGTTTGAAAAAGCGAAATTGGTCCTTGTTTTTATTCTCTCGTTTGTATCATCTAAAATGCATTGTTCGCAAAATTTTTCTGAAAGAGAAAATTTAAGGGAAAAAAGTATTTTATCGAGATGAACCAAACAGTTTCTGATCACCCGCCAACTTCATAATTGTTGTTAAAATAAACTAATATGTTCCACTGTGTTTTAAAAATAATCGTACAACCGATGGAGGACTGAAACAAATGATGATTAATAGTAAGTTCACTCATATGACTTATTGAAAAAGAAAAACTAAAGTCAGGTGTTAAATCATTGGGATCTGAAATTGCAGTATTTGTTCTGCATTTTAATTCTAGATTATGTTACACACATTAGTAAATCTTCAAAAGAAAGGTTGAAAATGGAAGAGATAGTCCCCTGAAGCTGCATCTAATAGGTGTTATAGTATTGTGAAAAAGGCTAAAATGGGAAAAAGGAAACAAGGCAAGTTACCTCAAACAAACAGAAAATAATTTCAAACTGATCTCTATATTAAAAAAAGTTGCAGCCGCCGAAGTTTTGAAAACTGTGTTGTTTGGCCTTTTTGTTCTTGTTGCGGACTCATCAGGCATATTTTTGCATAAACATAAATTGAATATGAATACTTATTTCATGAAAAAAATGCATATGTAGTTATAATATATGTGCCTTAAATAACAAGTGCCACAAAATATAACAAATGTAAACATAATAAATAATAACTAGGGGGCCTGCCCCCTGCTCGCTAACGCTCGCCTACCCCCGGATGATTGCTTCGCAATCCTCATTGGTTCACTGCGCGAACCTATGCTCGCTTCGCTCGCCTCAATGAATACATGTGTCCTAGCAGAAGGGATTGTTTACAAAATATGTTACCAAAAAATTGTTTTTCAAATCTAAATTTGCTGTATTACAGAAAAAATATGTACAGTATCTCTAAAATCAGAATTCAAATGAAAACTTTGTGCAAATTTTGACTCGAAATGTGAGCGTTCCTTTGGAAATTGAATACCCAGCATGTTGTTTGTGTGTACATTTTTCCAGCACTCAAACGACCCACACTTTTTCATTGAGTTTGTTGCCGAAAGTTGTAATGCAAGCGTCTTGTAGAACTATAATTGTTGGCCCTGAAAAGGACCGTTTTTTAAATGGCCCTGAAAAGATCCTACGCTTTCTTAGATTTCTATTATAAACTAACTGCAACAGCTCATTAAAATTTCCTTTTTTTTTTCAATAAAATTTCATCCGATAACGCTAGAAATTCAATCGATGCGCGAGACTTCGCGATAAACAAACAATCGTACAGTGTTGCCAAAACGCGATTACAAATAACGTCTTTTTCGTGAGCCACGTAAGAGAATTATCTATATAGATTATCAGTTTTTCAATGTAAAGTCTGCAACACACCCCACTGTTATTTTCCTATTAAACACTTTTATAAATACCAACGATTTGAAATTATACTTGGATAATTTGATGTATGGGTCATTCTTGTGAAATAGGAAAAATTGGCTTCTTAAAATTTTTTCAATCGAAGGTTTTTAAAACTTTATTTTTTTGGCCTAATAGTTTTCTACCATGTTCATTAAGTAAATTAAAAATATCAGCAATCTAAATTATTAACTTTTTGTTAAGGAAAAAAATATTTCAAAATATTGGAAGGCAGGACAATGACGAACCTGCCAGGACAATGATGAAAATAGAAAAAAAAACATATAAATTTCTTGTTGAACATTTCATATGACCATGTATTTTTAATTCAGCTGATTAAGTACATAAAATTACTAGGAACATGACACTTCAGGAAATTATGGTTTCTCAAATATTTAAGTATTATTAGAAAGTAGGAACATTGTGGATAGCTATTACTGCAACTTTTATGCTTTTTTAACAGATTACGTGTTTTGCTGTGTGGTGTTAAATTACTGTAATCAATTCTCAGCTATTTTTGATCTGTAGTATTTCTTTTTGTATTTTTCCATTTGCCTTGTATATAGTTAAAAAAATTTTCTTCCAGTTTCTTTATACGAATATAGGTCTCTGCTCTATCTCTTCTAACTTTTTTTTCTTAACATTATCATCTCTTGTTGTGTCTGGGTTTGAAGAACCTGAAAGTTGAATATCTATACCCCTTTCACTTGGTTTAGGTAGCCAATTCTATCGGATGACAATTTCTTGTTCAAGTGATAAGAGTTTTGAATTTTCTTTCCTATTTTTATAATTCCCCTTTTCTGCCTCGAACTCATTTTAGCTATAGGCTTTACCACTCCTTTCTTCTTTTGGTTAACATATATTTCACATGCCTCTTCAATTTATCTTGTATCAAACGTTATGGAATTTTTTTTAATATGCTCCTGACGACGTTTCTCAGCTAACCTTTTCTTTAACAACCTTTCCTCATATGATTGTTTCTTTTTACCACTCATATCTGTCCATATATTGTTTACAACTTATAAAAAAGAGCATGTGATAAAGGATATTTAGTAATATCTAGACATTTTTAGGTGCAATGACAAAAACATTATGTTTTAAATAAAAGAAACAAATAAGTTTAAAAATTTCAAGCCCATTATAAGGTATTTTACTATTAAAAAAATTACAATGGAGAATAAATAATCAAAAGTTAATAGTTAAAAGTAAAGAATATATTTATCTTGTTAATAATTTAAATATTTATAAAATACTGAACATAAAACATCATTTTCCTGTCTTGACATCATTGACTTGGTATGTTAAAGGCAGGACAATGATGGCCAGGATAATGATGAAATAGGCTTGTTCAGGGCTTAATGGATGAACCCTTAAAAATTTCAGTTTGAATTTCACACACATTTAATAAATATCTTTTATACACATGATAATAAAAAAAAATTTTAAATTTACTACAAACATTTAATTTTTATTAAAGCCAGAAAAATGATCTTCAATTTACATAAACCTTGAACTCTGAACTTGTATGTGCTGACCAAAAAAAAAGTTGATAACTTTTCAAAATGGCAGTTATTTATTTAAATAACCTCAACCCCAGGTTACTTGAAAAGTATTCTTTTAACTCAGTGCTGTCATCTATTAATTGCCCACATAATGATATCTGAGATGCCAGGAAAATGATGATATTACTTGGGACAATAGTTATTGAAGTTACTTTTGGAAATTTTTGCAATATTATTTCCATTACTGTAACTAATAACCTTTCAAATGTATAAAGAAGCAGAATAAATTATTTACAAGAATATATAAATAAGTATTAAAACCCTAATGAATGAAGAAATTGTAAAATTTCACTCAGGGACATGCCAGGACAATGATATTTGATATTTTAAAGTTTTAAAAATGTATAAAATAAAAAAATGTCATTAATTTTCTAGTTCTGTAGATTATAAAAGTGATCCTAAACTATTCTTAAAAGTTGACAAAATCTTCAGAGTGATAGAATTCTATAAATTTTGAAGGGACAGGAATTTTGCCTATTTTGCAAGAATGACCCGTATAGTACACTAAAATTTGTCCCTGTTTATGACTTTTGTTGCGGACACTGTTTGGGAAAATACTGTGCAATGTCCCTTGAATAAATAATGGCAAATTACTGAATGGGTAGTGGTTGATTACTGGATCTGTGGTGGTTATTCACTGGCCCAATCACTATTCTGAATTTTGAAATAAAAATTCCTAAAAACTATCAAATATTAAAAATTGCATTTTGGCTCATTTGAAGGTACTTTTCTGTTGAAAGGTCATCAGTTCTAATTGTGTGCCAAATGTTGTCATGGAAATTAACTAGAGATAAGAATGATAGGAATGGCAGCCCTAATGATATACACAGCTTCATGTAAAGAATGACTTTAAAAAAAATCAAAATCAATAGAAATATTCAGAAATAATAAAGATGCAAAATGGTTTTCAACACAATTTTAGATTACACGGGAGTTATAAAGCTGTTGATATCCTTTAACATTTCCAAAAACATTCATTCACCAAAATATTTTCATGTATTTGACGCCTAATGAATTCTATAAAATAGGAATCTAGATGGAAGAGTTGCCACATTTTGTACTTTGCACACAATTACACAACTGATGCAACTTAAACCAAAAAGTACCAGTTTTAATCACTCTTTATAAAGTAGATAGTACACAAATCTTGAAAGTACAGTTGCAAATTAGATTTCGGGAAAATTTTCATGAAAAATTAGCACCAACTGATTTAGTTACTGCTGGTTGACTCTTTTTACGAAAAAAGTTAAAATGTTCAAGGATATATTGACCTTTGCATTTTGTGGTCTGAAATGAAAGCAAATACTTTGTTATGCAAATTTACATTAGATGCATGATGGAGTAAAATATTATATTTCTTATATGCTTTTCAGGTGATAATGAGGGAAGTTTAGTAGTTACAATTGTTGATCTTAATCCATCTCCACCTATGATGAAGGAGGGAGAGGTGAGAAAGTTTTTCCAATCTATATATAAATGTAAAATAAAGTTTTAAATGTAATTTCCTCTGTTCATTGCATTTGTCTTTTATTTTTCTCTGTTCATTGCATTTGTCTTTTATTTTTCTCTGTTCATTGCATTTGTCTTTTATTTTTCTCTGTTCATTGCATTTGTCTTTTATTTTTCTCTGTTCATTGCATTTGTCTTTTATTTTTCTCTGTTCATTGCATTTGTCTTTTATGTATTAAATGTAGTTTAGGGTTATGTATGCTCTTTTCTATGCCTTGGTTACTAAAATAGTGTTTCAATAAGCATTGTGTAAAATTGGTTTATGTACAGCCATGGAAAGAAACCCAAACCACCTACTTTATTTCTAGCACTATTCATAGTGGAGGGAATTCATAGGTATCATTCAATAGGAAATAACATCCTCTGCTAATTCAGATCCAAAGCAATTTCATAAGGGGACATCTTCTTATGACATTTTGCACAAACTAAATTTCAAATGGAAACACTATGTTTTGATGCTATTATCAGATTCTACATCATTAAATTAGACTAAATATGAAATTCCATGACTACTACTTTTATATCCTGAGTTATTCAATATTAAAGTTAACGTAAAATTTAGGTTTCGATTAGTGATTTGAGAAGTATTATAATTATTATGCGAGTGCAAACGATTTGGGAATTAAATTATTGTATTTTCTATGCAAGTGCAAACGATGTTAAAATTTTTTCCTAGGTTTGTCCCACATTTTTAAAATGTCGGTAGCCCCCTAAAATTGCAATAATGAGGAAAATTCAATGTAGCTCAAAATCTACTTATCGGATTGAGCTGAAATTTTGCATTGCCATAATAGAAATTCTGAATTGTTCCCATCAAAATATAAGGTTCCAATTCATAATTTTTTCTTTAATTTAACAATTATTATTTCACACTAAAATAATTTTAAAAATAAAATAATAGGTGGATTTTGTTTGAGTTGTTTAATTGTAACATGATACAGAATATCAGAACTATTGAAATATTATTTAGGAAGGCATCCATAAAAATCTAAAACTGATTTAACATTAGGAGTTCCATTCTTTCTGTACTCATAACCTCGAAACAAACTATGACCTAATGACATGAAATTTAGTATCGGAAGTTTAATTTGGATATAGATTCAAAATTGTGTTCTTAAATAGTGGGTTCCCATTGGAAATTATGAAGTTGGTGCTCAATTTAATATGAAGATAGCCCCTAATGTAAATTTTATGCATTTGAATTTATAGAAGACGTTAGTTCCTGTCAAACACCTTTCTTCAATTTTCTCTACTGTTATCATTGCTTGAATCGAGAGGGGTGGTTCGTTTTTCCGAGACTACAATACTCAAAAAGCATATGTTCTTCACTTAAAAATATTGTCTTGTGTCTGGTGCAGCATGGCCAAATTGGTATTTAGAGGGTTAGGTTACAATTTAATAAGATTTTTGCTGTTGTACATTGGATGCCAAATACAATATATCTGGTTCATATTTCGTCTATTTTAGTTATAGACTGGTCAAACTACATTTATCAGTCATTATGTTTCTTAATTAACCAATCTGTAATAAAGTTAAGTTTAACCAATCTCTTGCTCATATAAATTTTCCATTTTTTTTTTCAGTGTATCATACCTCATTGTTTAGATGCTATCATGACATTTTGTAGCTCCCATATCATGTTAAACCCTTTAAATAAGCTTGCAGTCATTGGTTGTCACACAAAGCAAAGGTAAATAATTATGATTTTTTTAATTTAATTCTTTTCTATCAAATGATTTTTTTTTAATCTTAGGAATTTCTTATGAATAATTTGCTTTATAGCAAGTTGAAATAATTTGTTACATTATATCTTTTAAATCTTAATTTTCTAAAAGAAACCATTCATAATATATATATATATATATATATATATATATATATATATTATTTATTTACAGGGTGCATTATGAAAGTAATGCGCATTTTCTGGGAAAAATAGATTTATTGATCCGATTAGTACAAACGGTTAAAATTCTTCAAAATAGTCCCCTTGTGCATCAATACACTTGCGGAGACAATTCTGCCACGCCTGGAAGGTACCCTGGAACTCCTCGACTGGAATGCCTCTCAGGAACCTTGTAACATGATGTTGGATGGTTGGATGTTCTCCACCGACTCTCAGTGCTTTTCCTTCAGCTCTCTCTTCAGTCGGGGGAACAAAAAAAAGTCACATGTAGCCAAGTCAGGGCTGTAAGGAGGCTGGGGCACCAAGGGGGTCTTGCTCTGGGTCAGGTAGTTAGTGACGACGAAGGCCGTGTGGCTGGGAGCATTGTCATGGTGGAGCTTGAAGACGTCTTTGATGTCAGGCCTGAAGCGTTCAACACGTCATAGCAGTCTCTTGAGCACCTTCATGTAAAAAGCTGCGTTGACAAATTGTCCTTGCGGTACAAACTCAAAATGGACCATTCCTCATTAGTCAACGTAGACAATCAGCATTGCTTTGATGCAAGACTTGCTCATGCGCACTTTTTTGGGTTTGGGAGAAGATTGTGTGTGCCTCTTTAAAGGCCTCTTAAACCATTTGATAAGTTTCCGTTGCATTCTTCCCAAGCTGCACACAAAACTTTATCGCGTACCGATGTTCCAGCGAACACTCCATCGCACCATGACACAATCGAAAAAAAGACTTTGTGCGAATACACGTCCTACCGCTCCTATTGATCGGAGCGAACTGAGACTGGGCGCGTTTGGAAGGGCTGATCCCTCACCACATTTTTCGACCAATCTGAGTGTGCTGCGATGGATAGTCGCGTCACAATAAAATCGTGCGCATTACTTTCATAATGCACCCTGTATATATATACACATCTCATAAGAATACTTATTTTGTTCCATACAGACATAAAGAGTTGTGAAGCATTGGGCATTAAGATTGTTTTAAATGTGTGTATTTCTAATGCATGATATTTTCATACTTTTTTTTTTACTACATTTGTTCTTGTACTTTCTTGTTTATAGTACATTTTTATATCCACTTCCTGATTCATTGGATAATGAAGATTTTAGGCCAGCTGATGGACAATATGAGCTTTTTGCCAATATAAAAAATGCTATTCATAAAAATGTGAAGAAGCTAGTTTTGCAATGTAAGTTTGATTTCATCCATTCATTTTCATGTGCGTTTTATACATCCCTGTTATTTTCATGAAAAACTAATTACTAAATTTTGTGCTCACGGTGTTTGGGAAAATCTATAACAAATTGTATTTTGATTAAGTATCTGAAAATTGTAAAAAGTGTGGAAAACATTATTTTCTTTTGGAATTTCCATAATTTCGGAGTTTGTGATGGGTCTAAAATAATTTGCCAATAATTATTGTTAATTATTATTTTAAATTCAAAAACCATATAATAAGGTATAACATTGTTTTTCTGAAACTGGATGAAATACAAAACAATGGTTTAAAAATTATAGAGTACCTAATTATGAAGAATGATGATTTTTCAGAATTTGATTGTCTTTATTTCATAACTAAGCATAAATATTTGGATATAATACATCTTTTGCATTGTTTTTTCCATAATTTATAGCATTGTGAAGATAATCTTTTAGCTCATACAACAATAGGTCGTGCGTAACACTGGTCGAAACGTTTCCACAGATTTAGACACTATAAGAGTATTGTATATGAAAAACAGTCGACCGTGGGTCAGTTGATTTTTGAATAGGTGTTAAAGCATGCTAGGATAAGGTTTGCCTCACTCAGAAGCTTGAATAGCAATCGCTGTGGATTGTTTCCGCCTACCAACTTATTATGACTGCTATTACTTTCACATCAAATGATAAACATACAAACAGAATAAGTGCTGAAGTCACCAATTATGAAAACGCTTTGTTTATGTTCCATCCTATCTTCTAATTTAAAGAATAGACTCGTTTAAAACCACGGGATTCAACTGCCAACTCATTGGAGCAGAACTATAACTTCGAGTACAGTAGAGTCCCGATTATCCGAGTTAATGGGGACCAAGACTAACTTGGATAACCATACTTGGATAAAGTGAAAATTGTAAATCGTGCAGGTTTAAATGTATATTTTAACAAATACAAAAGTTATACAGGTACACCTCATGCAATTCATATTGTTACAGTAATTAAAGAGTTCTTACTTAAAAAAGTCCTTAATTGTTTTTTGTTTTACGTTACTTTGGCATTTTTCTACAGCAATGTTTCGCCATTTTTTTAAGGATAACAGGATTGCTGGTGTCACTTTTTGTTCTATATATTCAATAGCACTTTTGATAGCTTTTAGTCGATTTGTGTGGGAGATTTTGATATGTCAATTTCCATCGTCACTGTCTTTTTTCTCATCCTCATCGCTAGATTCATTTTCCTTATTGATGATAATTTTATCTGTAATATCTTGTTCGTCAACATTTATCCAGTCACGGATTTCGTTTTCCTGAGTGTTTGTGAGATTAAGTTCAGAATTTGTTTTGTTAGTTTTAAAAATAAAAAAATGTAAAATCCCCCCCCCCCCCCAAAAAAAAAAATTCCTAGAAGTATTGGATAGCTTGGTTAAAGCGGAAACTCGGATAATCAGGGTTTTACTGTAATTCATTGCTTTGAAAACTCTTAAACCTTACCTAAAAACTTAACCAATAATAATTGTGATTAATTTAGTGAGTTATAATTAACATGTAACCAGATTAAGTCGATTAATAAATACAAAGTAACCTATTAAAAATCATGATTCATAATTCTAAATTTTAGCTTATCATGCAGGGTATGCCAATTTAAATCATGATTTAAATCAAATGATTATATTAACAAAGATTTAATCACATTTTAGAATTTTTACCATTTATGCAATTTTGTCTATTACTGTTTAATTTGGTTTAGATTTCACTGATGGCATGCCCATGTCATGACGGGTGGAGGTGGGACTCTTTCTTAAAATTATTGTTTTTCCTTTTTAATGTTTTCAGTATCAGTAAGGACATGACAAGAATGTTGTCGCTGGCAACAGCATGCGGGTACTACTAGTATATTAATATTTAACATAAATATTTAACCCTCTTATATATTAATGTAGTATAACATAATACCATATACAGCCTACATTATAATTTGCATGTCTCATGTCTGATACGTTTAAGCATATAGAAAAACAAACTAATTAAAATAATAAAGATTTGATTTAAAATATAAAAAAAATACCATTTTAATGATTTTTTTAATTACATCCAGGTTTTTTCATTAGGGAATTTGCAATTTTTGATAAAAGAATCAGCACTGTTAAAACATTTGTTTTCAGTATGATAAAAACTAGTATATGTGCCCTTACTTACTAGTTTATTAAACCTTTTGGAAGAAAATCGAGTATGCTTAAAAAAATATTCATGTAGACTCATGTCTGTTGTTAATTCCATAAAAGTATGAAAGACAATAATATTTTCTAAATCCTAACATATATCAATGTTAAACATAAATCAATACTATCTAGAATCTACTGTGATTTGCGTTTCTCATATCTAACGAGTTGAAGAGAAGCCAGTTACATTTTTAGATTTCCTCGTTGCAAAAACATCGTACCTATAATGTGGAATTTTCTTTTAATGGGAAACAAATAGGTTCCTGCGAATTTAAATAAGTTTAAATTTAAAGTTTCATATCTAGCAGACAAGAAAGGTATCCAAAAACAAGTTGGGTAATAAAAATTTCAGAAAATTAAAATTTCCTTCACTTTTTAATTGACTATTTTTTAATTTAGAATTTTAAAAATAATGTCAATAATCACTTTTATTGTTTCAATCTTTCACAAATTTTACCTACTGGATTTTCAAAATCAATATATATTGATGTTTAACATAATCAAGACTATGTAGAATCCATACTGGTGATTTGCATGTTTCACATCTAACAAGTTTTAGCATGTGAAGGCAAAAAATATAAAAATTCTGTTTTAAATAAAATAAATCCTGTTTTTGATTTTTTTTTTAAACCATGATTTTTTTTTTCATACTTTGTTATCAAGTTCACATGTTGGACATTCTTTATCAAAACATTATAATGCTTTTATTTGAGATTTTTTTATAGTTTTCTTTACTTTTAGCTGTGGGAGATGAAATTTATACAGAATCTTTAATTGCTGGTGCCATGACTATGGCATTGTGTTGTATCCTTATAATGATAGAATATTATCATTTTTTACTTTAACAAGTCTTGCAAAGAGCACTGGTATTGAAACATTATTTTAATTATGATATTTAATATTTCAATAAAAATTTTAAATATTTCTTTGATTTTCATGAGGTATAAAGTGTGATGACTCAATTCAAATGAATGTTTTTATATTTATAACATTAAAAAATGAGATAAAATTTTAAAAGTCAGTTTAGATTGTTTTGTAAGTCCCGTTTCTTAAAAAAAATTGTGCTGTTGAATTAAAATGTTTGATCACTTCTAATTCAGAAATAGTCCTGAAGACCAGAACTTAAAATCTATCACAATGTTGCATGACTTCATGCAGCAAAACATTGAACTGTTTTTGTATGGAAAATATGTTGTTTTGTGCAAGTATGCAGATATGCTATCACCACTTATTGAATATGCAGAATAATTCAGAAGGATATTTGAAAGAATCACTTTACTTTTTAATTTTTACATTTTAGATAATTTTTTTTGATTGAAAATAGAAGTTCTTTTAGATTTTGTAAATGTATCTTAAATTTGATAGTCTTATAAAATGAGAATTTTTTTACTCACAGATAGTATAGTTGTTCCCTTTTTCACACCTTAACTTCCAAACATATATTCATCGTCTAAGGAAACAACAAGTGATGGGTAAAAAAATTCCTGCTCGGATTCTTGTAAGTATATATTATATACACTACCCTACAATAATGGACCAGATGCAAGCGAATTTGCATGAAATCTGACTATTTGTTTTGCGATGTTTTTCATGAAATGGCCTGGACCTTTGCATTTTATTCCTGGTAAATTGAATGCCTACGCGAATATTTTGGATAATCAGGTTCTACCTACGTTCTGGCAATTTTATGGTATGGACGAATGTTACTTCCAGGACGACAATGCTCCATGTCATGTAGCCTCTGTCAAGCAGTGGTATCGAGATATGGATGTAAAACTTCTTGCCTGGCATGCTCAGAGTCCTGACCTAAGCCCCATAGAACATTTGTGGGACGAGTTACAGCGACGCATACAGACCAGAGAACCACATCTGAAATCTGCAGCTGAGCTGGCGACATTCTTGCAGCAGGAATGGACACAAATACCCATAGCTGTGTATCAAAACCTTGTTGAATGTATGCCCAGGAGGGTTGCTAGTGTAATTGCAGCACATGGGGGACCATATTAAAGCATGCATTCTTTCCCTTATACCATCACAGCTTGCTGTCCGGTCCATTATTGTAGGGTAGTGTATACTATTACCTACCTACTTATTGAAAAATGTTAGGTTTTAATTTGTGTGTATACAAAAGTTTATTTAAAACACAAAGGTTTGGATAGTAAATAATTGTATTTAACATTTCTGAATTGATTTTGTTTCAGGTTGTGACAGCATCGGGGGACACTGCTTCCCAGTACATGAATTTCATGAATGTGTTCTTTACTTCTCAAAAAGAGGTATTTTGCATTGATGCCTACAAGTATTCATGATATTAAACATTTTTAATAAATGAGTTTGTTTTTGATATTTAGATTTAAAAATTTTCAATTCATTAGTGCGTATGTTTAACTGCATCATAAGTCAAAAGTAAGACTGTACATTCAATGCATTTATACTGGAAATTAAAATATGCTAATCCAAAATTATATAAATAAATAGGGTCAATGGATTTTTCTACTTGATTCTTAGTCTTAGCCCTTGTTTAGCAGAAAATGAGTGTAGACAAAACAACCATGAACTTAATTGAATGGGTAAATAATAATGAGTAATGTAAATGTTTTTTGGTTTATACATTAGTCCAATAATAGCGAAAATTAGGCATTAAATAAAACAAAGTACTTCATATTAGGTAGGGGTACTTGGTTACATTTTATTTTGGATTGTATTGTTGTAAATTAATTCAAAATATTTCATCTAATTTCTTGTGTTTAAATATTTTATATTATTATTTTCTTTTATTTATTTAGGGTGTTTTAATTGATGCTTGTGTCATTGAAAAGGATTCTGGACTATTGCAACAGGTTAGAGGAAATGTGTTTTTTGCATGTACTGAACATAAATCTTAAAGCAATTTATTAGAGCCATCATTACTGTATAATATGCAATATATAGTGTATAAGATTTTATGTTTTCAATTTAAGATTTAAATTATGAAATATTGTGAAGGGGGTCCCATGTCTTATTACTTTACTTGCCAGCATTTAAAGTTTCTGACTGAATTTTTTAAAATTCACAATAGCCAATTTTCTTAATTTTAAATACCCCAAAACCAAAAACAAGTCTACACTTATGGAACAAAAACCCAAAATACGTAATATTATGCTACTTTTATGATGATCAACTTCATTTCAATTATTTTTTCTATAACAGCTATGGGTACTCGGAATAGTAGTGTACAGCTATGGGTAGTAGGTAGTAGTAGAATCTGTGCAAAATTGCTACACAGTTGCCGATTTTCCCCACAATGTGCAGAAAACATAAAATTTTCGTTACAAGGAATAATAAAAAAAAAATTCATTCTTTGTTCAGAAAGAGCATATCTTTACAATGATTTTCAACTTAATAGCTTTGGATTCCATCATACCCTCATGCTGAAAATTTAGGTTTTCTGAACCTAGTTTTTCCACCAAAAAAACTAGACTACAAGTACATTTATAAAATTTTTTTAGGCATTTATAAAACTTTTTGAGTGCTGTTATATTTTTTTTTCTGAAATTCTTAGCATCTTATTGAGCTTTGTAAAATTTCAAAGAAATCTGATCATTGGTTATGGAGAAAAAAATAAAATGTATACAAAGGTATCTTCTGCCGAGAGACTCAAGACGGACACACAACATAATTTAATAAAACTTTGAAGTGCTATAAAATTAAAACCGTTTGAGATAAGGGAGAAAAATTTTAGGGGGTTTCATTCAATCATGAGGGAAGGGTGTATACCAAGTTTTATCAAATTCTGAGGTGGTGGGTGACATAACCATGTTGAATTGACATGGAATGACCCAGTGATTAATTTATAAAGTGTCACACTTTATAATAATTTTTCCTGAAGCATTTGAATTTAAAAAAGAAGTAATCAAAGCTGTCATCCAGTTGTAATGAAAATAATTTTCTCGAATACAAATTGTCTCTTACTGTTGCTTATTAAGTAAATATACCAAGAGTGCTGTTTGTGATCTATTATAGTTTGACTATTATTATATGAACTTGGAATGATGTACTGAAGTTTTGATTGAAAGTGACTCATGCATAAATTGAAATTCAATAAGTTCTTGTCCACTTGATTGCTTATTAAAATTAGGCAGGCTAATGTCACTGTCATTCTTTTGTGTTAGCAATATTTGCAGTTTCACAGTCTTTTTATTTCTCAAGCAAGTACGATTTTAGAGTAAGATTATTTTTATTCTATTAATTCAAATTGTGAAAGTTGGAAAAGGTTTCTTTGGAACCTAAAAGAGAAAGTTACCTACTGCAAAGCAGAAATTTTATATATTTACTTTTTATGAAAACAATTTGTTGTCCAAGTGGTAATATTTACTCTTAATTTTTATTGTTTGTCTTATGATATGCAAGAAAAGTTGAAAGAGTGTAATGGATGAGGGGAAATTAATCAGCTGTGACTTTATTTTCTAACTAATACATTATATATTTAATAAATTTTTTCTTTTTTTATTATAGGGCTGTGATATAACAGGAGGAATGTATTTAAAAATTCAAAATGTTGCTGCACTCTTGCAATACTTATTGGTATGGATATCAGCTTTTCTAATTGCTTGATAGCTTTTCAGTGGACAGTTATGAACAAATTTTGTACAATAAATTAAATGAAGTGCAAATGGCAGATGATTATATTGAACTGCATCATCCATCTACCATTGACAGTTATCAATTTGCATGATAGTTATCAATTCATTACTATGTATTAATGTTACCTATTGATTTGATGCAATAATTTTTATTTATGAAGGCACTGATAAAAATAATAGTACTGCCACAAACTGATTTTATAATTTTAAGACAGACTAAATTTTTGTTTGCTGTATATAAGTTTGAATTCTTGGATCCACTTAAATTAGTGACCTGGGGCTAATTATTACAGTTATAGTGTTATGGGTTAACCAACAATAACTAAGTTATTAGAATCTTAATACCATCATAATGGGGCTTTTAAACTATCACATTATCCCACAAAATGTCAAACATTACAGTTGAGTTAAGGAGAGTACATTGACCCTCCACCCACCATTTTAGTGAAATAGTGTACATATGCACACTAGTTGTGACCTATTAGAAATTTGGTGCTATGTTCTTGAAGGTTATGAATCATTCCTCTTATATTCATAAGGGGAAGAAGAATGATTTTGTAAAAGATGGCATTCTTTTGCTTACATAAATATTATAGCTAAATTTGTAATATTAATAATCTTACTTTTTGATTTGGTGTTAAACTCAGCTTTGTGTAATCCTGTAGAATAACATTTGAAGTTTATTTTCAGTGGATATTTCTGCCAGCTGTTGAAACAAGGAAGCAAATGATTCTCCCTACGAGAGTACATGTTGATTATAGAGCTGCTTGCTTCTGCCACAGAAATCTCATTGAAATTGGTTATGTTTGTTCTGTTTGCCTTTCCAGTAAGTTTCTAAAAACTTCCATGTTTTAGTTTGAAAAAATTTACTAGCCTTATCGTAATATTCATTTAATCTTTAGTGGTAACTTGTATCATATTAATATTGACTTTTAGATGGTGTGTTAAAGCTTAATCTCATATTCACATACATGAAAACATTCACCATCATGGACTACTATTTAAAATAAATTGTATCTGGAATGTTTTCTTTTTTTTCTTTTTCAGTTTTCTGCACATTCAGTCCAATTTGTTCCACTTGTCAGTAAGTTACTGTAAAGACATTTTTAATATCATTAATGATTTTGCCCTATCTCTACTGTACCTACATATTTTTTTCAATCTCACGATTTGAAATTTTTTATCATGATTTAGAAATCAACCAATAATACTGTATACATTTGTAAAAACTACTGACAGCAAATACAGATTCACGAATATAAACACGAATTCAAAAAAAAATTTAGCACTTTATTTTTGTCAAATTCAGTTACCCTTTCTTGGTGGATGCATAAAACTCTATTCTTCCTTTCTCATTTTTGAAAATGTGTTGTGTTGAAATGAGATATGTGCTACCATGATTCCACTTTATCTCTCATTTAAGGCTGATGCTTTTTAAGACAATCTGGTGGGGGATAAAAACACAGGATGTTGACACTTGCATGTTTCTAAATTTGTAGGTATGTGCTATGTGCAGCCACATCACTCCCCTAGAAAGAAGAGTTGTAGAGCAATGCAGGCACTTTGGAGTCCAAAGGCAGGCAGGCTTGATTTGATCTTTGTACATTGTCTGGTCATTGCTTCAGAAGTGCAGTTTGAAGACTTTAGGTCATTCTAGGGTTCTCGAGGGGTTGATGAACCAAGTCCTGTCTGACAAACACATGATTATAGGAATCGAGATGTTTGAATTCAAAGGCTGGTGATCAGATGAGAAAAGTCATGATTTGAAGTCCCACAAGAGCATTGACATAGTCTTGTTGGATAGTGGTGAAGTAGTCGGAAAAAAAATTATCAGGTAGCCGAAAGAATGAATCAAAGATGTGCTGTGATTGTTGCTTTGAGAACCGATTGCACAACTGCTCCGACATCCCAAATAACTACATTGAGTGTATCTACTTTGTATTCTCAAGGCACATCAGCAATGCCTTTTAAGTAGTATAGAAGTCACTTGAAAAGTCCTTTTAAAATGGGGTGATAACTTGATGTCCTAATATGAGCAATAAACTATGCAAGGCTTCAAAAATTGCATGCCTGGAATTTGGTGGGACGGTATAATTCGATCACTTGAAATGTAAATTTATTTTGTCTGTATTGGGCAGTTATGTTACAAAGTTCCAATCTTGATTGTTCAAG
Organism: Metellina segmentata; assembly: GCA_947359465.1. Taxonomy (NCBI): domain Eukaryota; kingdom Metazoa; phylum Arthropoda; class Arachnida; order Araneae; family Tetragnathidae; genus Metellina; species Metellina segmentata. Next base: position 16,508,738 of record OX375878.1, on the reverse strand, counting down.
ATAAAACTATAGAACAGGGATTAATATGTAAGTTATGGGTTACCCTCAGGGTTCAAAAGAATTAGGTACCAAATTTGGTGCAGATTGGTCAAACGTAGATTTGTAGAGAAGACACCAACTCTGCTTTATATATATATATATGTTCTTCTACCACCAAGTTTTTATGTAATGAAATTGATTTAATTACATATTATAAACTTTTCTGGTTCTAAATAATGTCCAAGGAATTTAAAACTAATTGAAACATTAAAGAGAAAAGGTTAAATAGAGCACATAGTTTACGTTATGGTTCAGAATTATAATTTACTTATTTTTTAAAAATAGTAATGCCTATATGTCAGGGCTCGAAATACCCGGGTGCACATGAAAATATAATTGTGCACCTAATTTTTTCCCACTAGGTGCACACAGTGCACCTAATTTAAAAACTTAGGTGCACCTGTATTAAAAAATCTATTTCGAGGCCTGCTATATGTTGATTTTATTATTTGATTTATTATAAAATTTAACTTTTTTTTTAAAATAAAAATATTTTTATATATTTTAGTCAGCAAATCCCAGAATCCTAGCATTAAAAGTTACTTATGCCTAGGGACTCAAAATGGCTTGACTTGTTACTACAAACTCCTTATTGAGTTATTTTTCCTGTTTAATTTGTGTGCATGACTTTTTTTTTGCATGTCTCGAGACAATATGTATGATTTGTCACATGTTCTCGTTTTCTGTAGCATTAGAAATTATTAAGATTTTCACCTAATACAGTCAAATTAACTAAATAATTTTGATTTAGAACTTTAAAATCAAATTTTCTCATTTGTTGCTTAATTTTTGGTGTCATTAATGTAACATTTATAATTTTTTTACATAAATCAGTATCTTGTTCTCATAAAATAATTCATTTCTTTTGCAGGACTGCATTTAAATTAGGTCCCCTACCCTCTATCCTAGGGAAAAAGAAAAGAAAACAACCGCCATTACGTCATTAAATTTCTGTATTCATCCTGTTGAAGTTTGTTTTAATAAACATTATTTATTTGGATTTTCTTATCTCTTGTACAATGTTTGCTTAAAATAGTTATTCATAAACAATCTTAAGGATTGCAATTCAACATTTGGATAGTCTATTAAATATTCAGGAAGGAATAAATCTTAGTTTTTATTTCTTGAAACAAGTTCTTGCACTTAGTGTAGAACTAATACTGTGTTTTATTAATGAGTAAGCAAAATTCTAAATATCTAAGACTAGTAGTCTTAGATATTTAAGGTTTGTATTGTTATTTTAGATTAATAATTAAATTTTTATTTGTTAATCAAAAATAAATTTCCAATAAAATATGACACTAACTTTAGATGCTCATTTGCAGATTCAATTGAAAAAATGTCACTCAGTTTTAGCTATGTCCAACAGACATATCTAACTATAAAGACAGGAGGTTGCCTCATATTTAGCAACAGGAATTTTAGTTTGTACCATCATTGAGGCAATCTGTACATCTCCTGAGGCCTATTTTTAGTGATCCTGGCAACTATTTAGGTAGTTCTTAACAAAATCTGCATACCCTGTATTCTGATGATCCCTTTTCCACCAACCTGCATTTAAAACTTCTGTATTAAGTACATTAATGCCACATATAGAGCAGGGTATGTCAATTCAAATCTAGTGATTTTTAAAAAAGTTATTGGTTTAAATCAAAATTTTAATTTCATTTCCCTTTCTATATTAAGTTTATCAATATTGAAAATGAAATAACTATCTACAATATGCATGTTATTTTAATAAAATAAGTCAGGAACTTTGGCTTGCACTCAGTTCACCAACATAATTATACTGAAAATCATCCTCCCTTTGAAGATAACAGTATTTGTTGGTTGGAATCATTATTACAAAACAAGTGTATTTCCCTCTTGAGCCATACACAAATAGGCATCACTCACAAGTTCTTATCTTGTAAAATTGCTCTACTCAATTCATAAAAATGACGAATCTACCTGCCAATATTTTTTTTATTGCGGCACTCTTTTAGAATTTTGTTATCATGAAGGGAAAGATGACAAATTAATTTTTACAATATATTTTTCACTAACTTTGTTTTAAAAGCAAATGTTTTTCCTTAAACATTCCGTTTTGTGGTATATGCAATACTAGAACTTATTTTAAAATTGAATGTCTTCAGTACACAGACAAAGCAAGGGTAACCTATTACCATTTTTTTAAAAATGGTAAATAAATTTGACAGCATACCTTCTAACGAAAACCAATATCTTAACAAACTTTCCTCACATAAGTTGCTTAAATACAGTTTAAATTCGTTAAATAAACCACCTTGACCTTCTATAGCTATGACAAAGAATTTGTAATATTTCGAAAGTCCTAGTTGATTTTTAACATTCTTTCAATAATGGCGAAATTCCACTTAAAATTTGCTGTATTCTAACTTATATGCTGCTTTAAATCAAATATTGTACAGTGGTGTTTTGCATGTGATGAAAAGGTACTTCATTATTTTTTAAATAATAGATTTAAAACAAAATAAAAGGTAGCGGGCAATAAAGTTGTTCTAAAGGTATTATTCATGATTCTTTTTATCTCTTGATCTTGCAGTTTCTACAACTTGGTACTAAAAATGAGATAATTTAAAAATGTGAAATTAATTCAGTGAGAAAAACAAAATACCATGTGGCAAACGAACACATTTCCATTTTGTTACAAAAAATCATCTGTGCCAAATATTTACTGCAAAGAAAATAAATAAGGCTCAAAATACAAATGTATTATAATTTAAATTCTGTAAAAATAGTTTTTGGAAAAATAACTGATTTTTCAGCAGCACTGGTAAAACACTCGTAAGTAATTTCAATGCTCAATACAACTTCTAGGTACTCTTAAAACTACCTAATTATAGTTAATTTAAGGAAAGTTACTCACATGTTTTAGCATAAAACTATCTTAAATATGTGAGCAAGGAAATTTTGAATAATGTATTCTCTAAATATAGGCATTGCATTAAAATATGGTGAATGAATTTCATGCGATACTTGTACAGATACAAAATCAAACAGACCTGCAACCAAGTTCAGTCTAAATGAATTCAAGCACTCAGTATGCAAAGTTTCATGAAAATATTCCATTTGGACGAAAGCATCGGTAAGGATTAAAACTGATAGAAAACTTAAAATGGATAAAAAATATTCAATATACAAACACTCCATTTTTATTTCTTGGTCTGTTTAGGAAAAAGTTTCCTGCAGTATCAAAAGCATTCCTCATTTGACCGTGGTTCAAAATTACTTGGTGTTGTTCTAGAATCTTACTCTTCGGGGGTTGGTGATCCCAGACTATTGCCAATAGACATCATGTTGCTCCAGTGCGACACTAAGTAAACACCTACCTGCCACAAATGCATTCCAATTATGCAAATATATTTATAATTCATACTTTTAATTTTGCGTAAAATTAAATATTTATTTGGGAAATTGTATGTATTGATCAGTAGGAATTCTTTAAACTGCCTGCATGACTTGTGTTATATCTAAGTATTGGTCTTCCTGTCATTTTGAAATATTAAATCCAAGCATTTACCACAGGCATATCTAAAATACAGTACAAATATATGAAATTGTAAATGTCTAAAATATAATGGGGGCTTCATCTTTCTAGGTAAAAGGTTCCATCTCTATGGCTGCCAGCAAAAATAACTTCAAAAATTAAATCTTAAGGAAATTAAGCTTTTTCTACATTAAATTTTATTCCTCGACAAGTTAATATACTTCTGAATTAAATTTAAAACGTCAAAGCGTTTAATTTCTATTTGGTAAATTGTCAGTACTTCCTTTCTTTGCAGTTATTCATCCTTTTAAAGATGTATAAATGGAACATAGTTATTCTTCAAGATCACCGTTTTCTGGTTAATTTATTCAATGTGGTGTAATTTTAGGATCCTTACTGCACATGACTGTATGAGGCTATCAGAGCAAGTGTGGCCAAATCCACCAACATATTCAATGGAGAAAAAATAAATTTTCTTGTTCTCATATTTATCTACAATATCATTTGAGATTATGAAAATCTATTTATCAGTGATCAATAATATGTTATTTTGTAATTTAAGAAGATTTGAAATGGCACATTTCAAATAAAGTAAAGAGGTAATAAAATTATTGGGATTTTGTGGATTATGCCACTTTTGCTGCACTGAACTTTCTGATTATCCAGACAGGCAAGTATTTTAAATCTGAGGAGGAATTTTTTTTCTCTTTTAATTTAAAGATGCTCCCATACTCGGTGGAAATTTCATTAATGTAATATGCCTCAAGTTTGAGATCTATTGTGGAAGTAATTTAAAAAACTAATAGTCCTTACAATAAACTATAAAACATGTGTAAACAAGTATTAGAAGATGAAGTGAAATTTAAAAAATGTCTAAATATCATAAGAACTGCTTTTAATAAAATTTTTGAATGAATATTAACAGTATATTTCAAAACATAACATGGACATTTTCTTTTGTCATTTCTGATATTCTTAATTTAAATAAAAAAAATTGTGCTTAGGAACTTTAATTAGCTTTGATCAGATTCCTCTTGCTTATCTGCAGGATTGACAGTATGACTAGCATCGTGTTTTGATGAATCATGTGGTTCATTTATTTGTTCACCATTTTCCTCTTCTGAAGCATCTTTTGCTGTTGTTTCACTTGATTGGTTTGGTTCAGATGATATTTGAATCATCTGATCTGCATCAACAACTTGATCAGACTGAACTAAATCTTGCATTTCGTTATTAGACACAGTTTCCGCAAACACCTTTAATTCAGAAGGAACTTGCTCAATTTCATCATCACTGTTTTTAATGGCAATGGTCAGACCAACATCATCTTCTTTGGAGGGCAAAATATCTTGAAGCAGATCCAGTATAACTTTCGTATCAATTTTACACAAACGTTCAAATTTTTTAAGTTCCAGTATTGAGATACCCAAGGCCTGAGATATCTTTTCAGGTGGGAATATAACAGTTAAACATTTATTCACATGATGCAAAAGTTCAGATGAAAACAATAGACAAAATTTGTTTAAATGTTCGATTTCCATTTCATTCATGTGATGCTTTCGTTTGGAGTAAATTCCAAGCAATGTTTTGGCCATTTTCTGTAATGAATCAGCCAGAGTATTGATTACATCAAAAGCCATTGGGTATGTGCAGCAGAGCTTGAGTTCATTCAGCGCACACAGTACATCATTGCAGTACTGAGCCAAAGGATAGAAATCTAACAGGCTGATAGGTGGCTGTAAAGATTCCTCCGATAGGTTTGTAACCAACAAAGTAGTGCTAGTGTATGTTGAAAATGCATAGGTTTCCATAATCTTCTCAAATCCAGTAGTGGCATGTACAATAGCAGAGTAAAACTTTCTCCACGCTCTATTTTCAAAGATGGGGATCACAAGGGGTCTGAAATCAATATTCACTCGACTAAATGACAGTCCAAAATACATGCACTGGGCGAGCACAGAATCAATACGCCCTCCTAAATTACCTGAAAGATCTTCTTCCAGGACACTTAAAAACCAAGAAATTTTCCAAGCAATCCAACTGTAAAAAATTGCGCAGTTACCTTTACAATCTTCTCGAACAAGCAGAAAGGGATCATCATCAGAGAATATGGCCCTGTATTGCGTGGTAATATCAAATAAGGTGATTCGACTATTTTCTATCACTTTGATGATGTGCTCATAACGGTCCTTTGTTTCTATGTCATTAATCACTTTTTGAAACCATGAATCTCTAGCTTGCAAAAATTTGATTCGCAATTCTGATTCATTGAATACATTCATTCTTTTGAGGTACCCAACAACTTTTAAGCATTCTGGAAGCTGAATATTTGTACCTAATTTCGAAAGCAGATGTAAAAGCATCATATTTGAAGACATTTGAACATCTTGAACAATGCTTTTCATTAATGGTATATCTGCATGCTTCTTTTCCAACCTTTTAACATAGGCTGACAGTTCTAATGCTTCATCATAGTAGCCATTTTTTACGTAACTATCCATTAACTGAGACATTTCAAGAAATTCAAGGAGCTGTGTATGTTTTGCTAGCGTTGAAGAAGCTTGACGCCACCTTGTATTTATTTTCTGCGCTTCCTTACCAAACTCACCACATTTCTCTTTAAAAACAGGTAATTTATTCACTAAAGATTCTAAACGTGACTCTATGATGTTGAAGTCTTGAAAGATCTTTTGTGAGCATTCTGCAGCTTGTATGAAGGTTTTATAATTATGAAACGCAAGATCTTGAGTTTGTTCTAACACTGACACTTTTTCTTCGGATAACCGTTCTGGTTCCTGACTTAGACGTTGAAGTCCTAACGAACCTAAATCAGATAAATATACTAAAACATCAGGATTATCTTTCCATGAATCCCTAAACGATTCTGGGAGTACACGTAATACTTCTTCATAGTCAACGATATTGTGTTCGTTGGACATTATTCACTTCTTCTAAAAATCAAGGTTTCTTACCAACAATATATCAATAATTTCAAAGAAATAGTTTTTCTGAAGTGTCATCTATTACTAGCCTTTATTTATATATAAGTTAGACAGTAACAGCAGCAAGAAAACAAATAGTAGTGCAAGTAGAAGTAGTTTACACTGTTCGTTGATTCAGCTTGATTTTTGACTGAAAAAAATTGAGAAAAACATTATTCGCATTTAAAATTGAAATTTGTTGCCCAAAAATACAATACATTTAATTTCGTTTTTATTTTTCTATGTTTAATTATTTCTAACGTAAGAGACAACAAAGAGCAAAGCTATTCAATCTGTAAAGAGCCACAGAGTAACATACTCTGCGCCAGTGCTACGCTTGAATCTGATGCAAACTGAAATGAATAAATTGTAGTAAACCTAAGCTGTTAATGTAAATAAAAACGCATGCTTTTTTATGTGTCGTGCTTTGGATTGTATTTTGTTTTAGAGTTTTGTTGAAATTAAAAGAACATGGGACGAACGAGGAAACGTTATAATGAAAAAGCAAGATCCAATTTGGGACCCGCTGAAGCCGGAAAAAATGAGGTAAAATCTTAAACAATTTCAGAACGATTTAAAATTCTCTGGATATTGCCGAATTTTTAGTCTCTGAAACATGAATGTAAACAAAATCGCAAAGTTTATCACGCTTCCTCTTACATGTTATTGAAAGACACTTCCAGAAATTTCTTGTTTCCTTCCAGACATCCCAACTAATCTGTTTTCAAATCTCAGCTAACAGATCACAATTCAGTGTTCGTACTTGCTTTTAAAAGCCTTCAATCAGGCCTAAGTATTTTATTTTAGTATTTAAGACCCCATAAAAAGCCATTTTTAGAATACTTAAGACTGTCTTATGCGGTGTACACAGCATTTTATATAAATGATCTTGTGGTACCACTTGTTCAATTTTGGAGCTTTTATCATAAAATATAAGCAGCCTGTGTCTGTCTTGCAGATAGGTTTCATCGCTGTATTTAAATTCTTTACCTTTAGTCAATACATCTGTTCCTATGGCAGCCCAATAAAATTTAGCGGTTGTATAAAAGTTATCAATTGTACAATTCATAAAAGAAAGTGCATTGCATTTCGTCAGATGTGAAAAGTTGATAACTTCAGTTGACGTTCACAGAACAGTTGGGAATATTAACCACACCAACACGGTGCAGATGTCCACAAAGGAAGTCATGACCTGTCATAAGTGTAAATTTTGCTGTGAATACAGAGAGAGGCAAGTCCATTGGGATGGGTGACAAGAACAGGGTTTTCCATGTCTTACAAATCGAGTCTTCTTCATAGTTATGTCTGAGGGATCTTTCTAATGTTTTCTTCACTTCAGAACTAATTTGACGAAAGGGTAAGGGTGGTTGTTTTAATTTTTCTGTCGAAGAAGTAAGAAAGACATTTGAAGAAATTATAAAACGTTTTCTTTGAAGATTTCTAAACTTTAAATATGTCTGAGGAATTCAAACTTCCAAATTTAAACGGTGACAACTCTCATGCTTGGAGCTTTTGAGCCAGAGCAGTGTTGGTACAAAACGCTGGTGGGAAGCAATTGATCCAGGTTTTGAATATAAAATCTCTGACACTCTTGTTTCTAATAGTTGAAGATAATTTTCTGGACGACATTGGAGAATGCATGTGGGTAGCTGAAGCACAGAATATACTGAAGAAGCTACACACCCAGTATGGGCTACTACAGTTGATGCAGGATTTTTTTCAACATCATTATGAAGCCAGGAGAATCAATAAAGACTTTCCTCGAAAGGATAATGGAAACTCATGAATGGAGGATATGCTTTTACTGACAGAGAAGTTGCCCTTGTGATGTTAATTCGCCTACCAGAAGCATTGGAGCCTCTCATTTTGAACCTTGAAAAAGATTAAGAAAATTTAACCACGACTGTAAAAGCCAGATTAATTGCTGAGGAAAGAAGACTATTCTGTACAGCAGAGGTCCTGACAGAAGCCTCCAAAGTATGAGCACTAACAATGAAGAGCAACACCTAATGGCCAAATAAATTTTTTTAAAGGTAGACTCCAAACAAAAAACCATGAATTATTTTGAAGGATATGATGTCAAAACTAACAAGAATGACACCGTTGTTTCTCTTGTGGAGAATGGGGTCACATATCTAAATTTTGTGAAGCCAAGAAGAGATACCAAAATACAGCAACCACTGCTGTATTTTGTTAGTAAAAATGAAGTGTACTGTATAGGGAGGGGAAGATGAAGTGGCGACATTTCCTTAAGCTGAAGAAATGCTAGAGATTATAATCTCTGATGTAGTTGGGATCATCACCCCACCATCCAGCGGTGGCTCTAACTATCTGGTTGCATTCAAATATGATTTTTCTCATTACACAGTTGTGTACCCCATAAAGACAAAGAATTAAGTTATTGCTAAATTAGATGAATGCAGAAAACCTTCTTGGCAGAAAAATAAAAAATTTGAGAAGCAACAATGGTGAGTTCAGAAGTGGGAGATTGGATGTGTATCTCACCAGACTTGGTATACAGAGACAATTAACTGTATCAGAATCACCTCAACAAAATGGAGTTTCAGAGAGGATGAACCAGACAATAATCAATATGACCAGATGTCTGCTAATTGAATCTGGACTACATCCAAGTTTCTGGGCAGAAACAATATGTAGAGCTGCCTACCTTCGAAATAAATGTCCTTCTGCTGCAGTTGGAGGAAACATTCCTGAAAGAATCTGGTTAGGCAAAGAAGTGAAAACAGTTTGAATCTCAGTTTAAGGAGGCAGAACATGGAGCCATGTGCGTTCACATTCAAAACAAGGTAAGCTTGATCCTAAAGCTTAGGAATATGCTAGTAGGATACCCTGAAGGCATCAAAGGATACAAGTTATGGGATCTGAAAAATAATAAGTTCTTCATCAGTCGAGGTATAATATTTGAAGAAGACATCTTTTCCTTCAATATGGAAGGATACCCTTCCTTACCTACACAGCATTAAATTTTTATCTCCACATTGAAAATGAAGAAAGAGATAACACCTTTTCACTTGAAGTACAAGCGTATCTACACATGACCAAATTCACACCACAATGAAACATACTGAAGAAACTAACAAAAATTCAGTCTTCCAGCGAGAAACAAAGGCAGCACTTGGACCAAACACAAGAAGAAGCCCCATATTATGAAAGAATTTTGTTATCATATTGTTTGGGCTGAGTGACTGGGGGCCAATGTATATCATTTGTGACAAACATTTTTAAAGATTAAATTTGTGACAGACATTTTAGTAATTAAATTTGTTTATTAAGGCAGAGAGAGAGAGAGAGAGAGCTTGTATTATATTTATACAACAAAAACATTGAATTATCATTCACAGCATAGCATGGTGTTTTAAATAAAGTGATTTTTATTGAAAGAATCATTGATTTCAGTTGATAATTGTAAATATTTTTTGTATTGAGAATAGTACATTGAAAATTCAGTAGTATTTAAAATGAAATAACAATGAATGAATGAGATGCATGCTATTTTATCTAAATAAATGAAGCACTTTGCTCACAACTCATTTCACCACAAAAATTACACTAAAAATGATCCTTTGAACACACTAAGTAACAGTATTTATTGATTAGAATTGTAATTACCAGACAAATGTGTTTCCCTCTTGGCAATCTACAAACGGGCATCAACCACAAGCCTGTTCAGTGTGGGTTTTGTTTCAAACATTACTTGTGAATATCTATTGCATATGGCCAATTTTGAACTATCCTTCTCCTTGTGTTTAGTGAAGATGCTCAAACTTTCTTCACTCAAGTTATTAAAACTGTGGCAACTTGTATTTCCCTTTAAGGTATTCTTTTAGCACTGTAGTCTTTTCATGAAAAATGCTGACTAACCGCTATAGTGGTTACGGTGTTTGCCTCTAGATCGGAAAGTTCCTGGTTCGAATCCGAGTCCGTGGTGCACCTTAAATTTGTCGTGGCCGGAAGTCCTCACGTTGGGTTGGTGTGGAAGTTTGGAGAGTGCAGTGCCAGCTCAAATGTTGCTTCGTCATCTGACGTGGTTTAAAATTACGAGGTGTTGTCCTCGATCTTTCCCTTAAGGGACTGATCCTGGACCATCGTCAAGAGCCCGCTGTGTTGCTCTAGTACGATGTTAATTAAAATTGCCAATTATCTTCATGAAAAAAAATAGGTACCTATTCACAATGAAAAGGCCTTCTCAATTTCTGAAGGTTAGAAACTTGTGTGAAATTGAAAAGTGTTGTTTTCTTTAAAAAAAACTTTGAATTCTTATTATGTTTCTGAAAATGTTAATTCATATGTTATTGCATATATTTTTAGGATAAGGTAGAGGTCACAATTAAGAATCAAAAAGAGAAGTATGATGAGAGCAATCCACTGATTTTGAGTGGAACAAAGAAGAAAACTCCTAAAGTTTACTCAAAAGTTGTGGTAAAGAAAAAGCAGCTATCTAAAAAGCAAAGAAAAAAACTCGAAAAAGTTTTAGAAAGAAAAAAGAAGAAAGTAAATGTGAGTATTTTTTTCCGATTCATTAAAAATTCATACTTAGAATTTCTACATAAAATGAACAATTTTTAGTGCAGAAGTATTTGGTAGTGTTCCAATTTTCAATACAGTACTATTTTAAAGGATGTAAGACTTTTTTTTATATGTTTGAATACACAGTAGTTTAAGTGTTTTACCAATTTATAAAATCTGGTGCTATCAGAAGACTAGTATTGCTGTAGTTAAATGTTTAAATAATGCTTTGTTTTATATCTCTTAATATAATGTTTATGTGTTAAGGCACTCAAATACAGAAACAAGAATGAGGGATCTTGTCAGTACATCCAAGCCTACAAGAATATAATTGAACCCTTTACTGGCATTTAATTACATTTACTAAATTGCTTAATGTTTTAATTAAAATGGTTTAAAGACTTTAAAAAGGCAATTGTATGCAATATTTTTAAGTAAACTTGTAATGAAATTCAAATTCACTAGCCAAATTACTTTTAAGGAATAAAATTTTTATGCTTTGATTCGACTTATTATTTATTCTTATGGCATTTATGTAATATGCATTGAGATAATTCATTTTTTACATTTTACATTTAAACAGTTATATAAAAAGTTATAATTTTTATTGTGTTAATTTATACAACTATTTTACTTTTGTTGTAAAATGTATTTTAAAATATGTTATTTTTCTTTTCGCCCTTGTTTAGAGAGCAGAATTATTTGAAATGTTGAGTCAAGTTCAGGCAAAACCAGAAGAACTAAATCTTCTGGCATCAACTTCAGCTATACAAACACTTGGATTAAAACGGTATGCTTTTCTTTATTGAAAATTATTAGTTTTTGGTTGATTAATGCCTTTATTTGATCTATTTACTTATTGTATGAAAATATTTATCTGGATTCGTAATCAGCAGCCTTTAGCCGTATTTTGCATTTTAAAATTCTATTTTGATGATCAAGTTTTTGGATCTAGTCATCATTTTGGATGACTCAACTTGAAACGTTTCTTACTTTTTAATGTTTCTTACTCTTACTTAACTTTTACACTTGTTTGGAGTTAATACCTCCTAATTAATGGTATATAATTCCTGACAATCTTATCAGAATCTGATTAATGATTTATGTTCTCTTACTAGCCCATCAAAGTCTAATGTTCAGGACAACAAAATAATTTTTTTTTTAAATTTCATATAAGTTGAACTTTTTGTCAACTGAGAGAAAAGTTTTAGTTGCCATTGACACCTGACATTCTGCCCCTAATATTTAAACAAGATGTAAAAAAATCATAAAAATCAGATTTTTAAAAATTAAAATGGATTTTTATGATTTTAATAAATTTCTTGCCCATATAAATTTAAATTTGTTGAACATGAGACACACAAATCAGTGTCGTTTCTAGATAGTTTTGATTTATCATTCATCATAAATATTAATGTTTTGATTTATTTTAAATGTTAACATTTGTGAGGAATAACATCAATGTATTAGGAAGTGTAGCAGCTAGCAGAGAGGGTAATGTTTTGAAAAGTTAAAGGGCAGTATTGGAATTATAAAAGTTAATCACTGTATTCACATCACTATAAAAGTTAAGTAATGATATAGTAAATTGAACAGCACAAAACAAATGCCATGCATAAACATTATTTTCCCTTCCTTCCTGCATGGCTTAGATTAGTTTGATTTTAACTCATAACTGGTGGCCGTGAAATTTTTTTATCCTAGGTAAATAAGATTGCCAGGATCCCTCTAACACTATATATAGTAAATTTGTATAAAAAATTCAGAAAACACATTCACATTTCAGAATTTATTTAAATTATAAATTTATCATATATGATAAAATGTATGGAATTTCTTGATTAAAGACTTATTTTTGATAAAAATTCTTGTCACCCATAGAAAATAAAAGGAACTTGCAACAAAATTTTATGAAAACATTTCAACTACTCATTAGCTTTCCAAAAATGTTATTTGAAAGTAAAAATGGGACATTGAAAATGTATATAAATTGAAAGCAAAAAAAATATGCTTATTTTCATATTTTCTCTGAGCATTGATAAGTATATCAAAGTGATATTTAAGCTCATGTAAAAGGTTTATGCATATAATATACAATAAAATAATTATTTTCTCTATGAAGAGCACATAATAAGTATAATAGTATTTTCCAGAACACCAATTGAATATAATTTAGTGTTGCAATAAAAAAATATTATATTAAAATAGCTTTCTGCTTCCATCCATAATCTATTTTGCTAACATACTCACTCAATATCAGATGAGCAAATTTACTTTTACATTCCAAATTTTAATGTAATCAATTCATAATAGTTATGCTAAGAGTATAAACTACTAGGGATAAATACATAAAATTTATCTATTCAATTTAGTCGCTAGTAGCCAGTTGTGTTTCTCCAGCACGACGTTAATTAAATATTATATCTATCCAATTCCATGTCAATCTGTAAATAAAAATTAACAAAGATAAAACACAGAACAATATTAAAATTACCCATCTTAAAGGTTTATATGCAAAATTGGAATGCTTTTGTGGTACTACAGAAAATATTTTGGTAGACTCTTTATTTTTTCATAAACAGACTATGTAACTTATTTGATATAGTTCTTCACTTATTTGAATAAAATAAGGATCTTGTTCATAGATATTTCAATTTAAATATTTATAAACTTAATACAGAAAGAAAAATGAATTTTAAAATTTTGATTCAATTTAATGATTTATTTTATTAAAATCACTTGATTTAAGTCAGCATACCCTGTTTAAAAATACATTTTGTACTGATTTATTTATTTTTGTTTTAAATTAAAGTTTTCATTAACTGTGAAGGCTGAACTAATATATTGCTATATGAATAAAAAAATATATGTTAAATTCTTAATAATGTGTAAAAAGTAAAATATGTGTAAATATGTATAATATAAAATATGTGTAAATATGTATTTAAATGTGCTAATGTTTTGCATCAATTTAATTAGTTTCACTTTATAACTTAATTTCTTCAAGCAGTGATGTACTTTCATTTAATATTCTCATTTTTTTTAATTGCGTAAAAATTAATTATTATTTTTATGTAGTTTAATGTTACAATAGCAATATTTTATACAGATTAAAATGGCAAGGAAGAAATAAAGAAAATAATTTTTAAGCTTCAGTATAAAAGTTCACAAAATCAACATATAAAGTATAACATTTTCTAGTAATTTTCCTGTGCTAATCTGCTTATAGTAGGTTCTATTGTATTGCAATCATGGAATAGTTAAATTTTTTCTTTGTTTCTTCAAACATTAAATTATTACTAGTATCAAAACTTGATAAAAAAAAAAGACTTATGTTTGCTAATAAATATCAATCCCTCACCCAAAAAAATTTATCTGCTGGAAATTTTTAATGTTTAGTTAATTTTTTTTTCTGCATCATTTGTTTAAGAGGCAGTAATGTTGAGTAGTAAACTAACATTATGTCTTAGCTATTACAAAAATTTAATAAAATTTTTTTAAATACAATTCCTTTGAAATAAAGTACTTTATTCTATTAAATATAAATTAATGTAAGAATTTTTTAGAATTATTAGTTAGTATGTTTTTTATTTACTTAAAAATTAACATACATTTTCCAATTACAAGAAAAATAGTTTTAAAGAATCATAAATCTATTGTGTTTTTAACTTTGTGCGTAAATGGCATAATGAAAATGACACAATAAAAAGCAAAACAATACAAAATGTAAAATAATTTTATCTGATGAGTTGCTAATTGAGTTGTTTATTTTGCAATGTCAAATTTTTTAAGTATTGTTATAAATGACACATTTATAAAAAATTGTCTCTTGTGTTTGGCTTTGTGTATATTTGAAAGTGCTGAACTGTAAATAGCAATTTAACTAACTGGACAAATCATTGAACAAGGTTGAATTTACTTTAAAATATCCTGTGTTTCTTTTGTTTGAAGACTAGCTGAGGAACAATTAGAAAAGAAATCAAAGATCGCAAAAGTAAACAACATTAAAGGGTTAACTAAATGTAATTCACCTACAAAGAAAGCTGATTACGAAAGTAGCAGTGACTCTTCTGAGGAAAGCTGTTTAGAAGATGAACCAGATTTTGAGGATGAAGTGGATAAAACTATTGAAAAGAATGAAACTGATTTAAAATCTTGTAATCTTGAACATGAAACTTTTGAAGTGGATCAAATAAGTGAAGAAATAAAAAAGATTGCATCTCCTCCTCCACCTGCAACTACCATTAAAGAAACAGTAAAAGAGAATGAAAAAGACAATAAGTTGAAGGACAATGAACCAATATGCACACCCGCTGTTTATGTCCCTGTAAATCGAAAACCAGAAATACAGGTGAGCTATTATAGTGAATTATTTTAATTCATTTATTTCAAATTACTTATTTCGATATACTTGAATTTTAAAATACTTGAAGTAT
The DNA here is from genome assembly GCA_947359465.1 of Metellina segmentata. Lineage (NCBI taxonomy): Eukaryota > Metazoa > Arthropoda > Arachnida > Araneae > Tetragnathidae > Metellina > Metellina segmentata. The sequence goes on along the minus strand of OX375878.1, from coordinate 16,493,247 downwards.
TCACGGAATTCTCACTGAATGCTATTCATTCAAAAAGTAGCAAACTTCAAATTTCCTTCCAAATGATATCTATCATTCATGAAATTTCAACTTTCAGTGAGTTAAAAAAGTATTGCATCTTTATATTAAATTTGTTGATAACTCTTACCCATCAAGGTAACTTGTAATCATTAAAAACTACCCTTAAGTTTATATCACCAATGTCAAGTAATTGAAAAATGTTTTTGTTATAAGCTATATAACCTAACTTAAAAGTTTAAAGATTTAATCAAGAAGAAATTCATTGCATGTATTAATTCTATTGTGATCAAGTAGTTTTTCCTGTTGAGGTATTTTTTGGTTTCTTGCCCAATTCTTCTCAATTTGCCTCTTGCAAGGTACATGATTTCTAAATATTATCCAACTATGGGTAGATGCTTGAAGTTAAAGATAATTTTCTGTTTAAGGCTGCAAGGGAAGCTTTGCCTATATTTTGTGAAGAGCAATCTCTGATTGAAGCTGTAAAAGATAATCAAGTTCTTCTGATACATGGTGAAACTGGTAGTGGAAAGACAACTCAAGTTCCTCAATTTCTGTATGAGGCAGGATATACACAGTAAGATGTAGTCTTTGTTTTAATGGCATACTAGATTTTTATTTTACCTGGGTTATTATTGTTTTACCTGGAATTACTTTTACAATTTTTTAAATTTAAGATTACTGAAATGTCTACACTTGAATTTTGAGATTTCATACATAGTATTGTAAAAGAAACAACAAACTAAAATGTTCTATAATTTTATATTTAAAAACAACCAACGTGAAAAAATGCTAATTTTAAGATTTTTCTCAATAAATTTTTATGCATCTCAAATTTGAATAAAGTTATACAATGAATAGTTCAATGTGAAATTAATGATAATTTGTTAAAAACTATTTTTCTATTTCGTAGGAATAATAAAATTATAGGTATCACTGAACCTCGTAGAATTGCTGCTATGTCTATGGCTGCAAGAGTAGGTGTAGAAATGAATGCGCCTGAAAAAGTATCATATCATATCAGATATGAAAGAACTATGAGTAAACAAACTGAAATTAAATTCATGACTGATGGGGTGCTTTTAAAGGAGATACGACATGTTAGTATATTCTGTATTTAGTTGACATTCTTCTTCTATTAATTGTAAACCGATTAATTACTTATAGATTGCATTAAAAAATTAATTGAATGATGTTTTTTTTCCAGGATTTTTTTCTAACAAAGTATTCTGTTATTATTATTGATGAAGCTCATGAACGATCTGTGTTCTCAGATGTATTAATTGGTCTCCTGTCAAGAATTGTTCCCATTCGTGAAAAGGTTAGTTTTACTTTCCTTTGTTTAGTAATGAACTTTTAAATAAATTATTATTTTTCCATTCTCATGCAATATTTACCATTATCATGCAATAGAGTTTATCAAAATTTGAATAATAGGTTTAATACTTATGTTTGATATCTGTTATATTTTTCTCTAGCGAAAAGATCCTCTGAAACTTATAATTATGTCTGCAACTATTCGTGTGGAGGATTTCATGGAAAATCCCAAGTTGTTTAAAGTTCAACCATTCTTGATTCGGGTAATATTACAATATTGCTCTAAAACAGTTGCTTAACTTAAATTAATTCATAAATATGTATTCATTTATGCTTGTTTGTTTTTAGCTGGATTCTCGGCAATATAGAGTTCAAGTACATTTTAATATTCAAACCCCTGATGACTATGTTGAAGCTGCTTATCAAAAGGTAAGACTGGATCAATGATTAGAGTGGTATCTGCATATGTTAACATTATCTTGAGTAACAGATTTGAGAACATACAGACTATTGGCATCAGTCTGACCATATTTAACTGCGGGTGTAGTTATCTGATTCTAAGAAAACTGCCATGACATCTAAAAAAATAAAGTTTTACCTGCTTTGTTGATTTAAAAGCTAAATAAGCATTGTAATTTAAATATGATAAAATTACCCAGATATTAATTTTTATTGCTGTCTCAAGTGATATCGTTAGAATCAGTTATCATCTTGAACAGCGATTTTCAACTAATGTGACGTGGTACGTTGGTGTACCACAATAATGTCACTGATATGCCTTACAGACTTAAATTGAGTAAGATTTATTTAATTTCAATGGTTTCATTTTATACTTTTGACAAGTGTTCACAAAAACTTTCAAGTAATACCCATATAAATAATAGCTAATTCAATAGCTTTGAGTTATTTTACTATCATAAATAAATTGTTTCAAAAAATATTCTAAAAAGCCATTTGGTATCAAAGAGTAGGTAATTACTAGTTTTAGCAACTCAATCAAAATTAACGAAATTTTTTTTGTGGGATTTGCAAATATATATAATTTTGTAATGTACGTCAAAACTTTATTAATTAGTTTGAGTGCAGTGAGACGAAAAAAATTGAAAATTGTTTATCTAGATTGCATTTTGGGATTTAAAGAACATGGGATTTGAAAAATAGTACTCACTAGACACTTGCTAATCTGGTCAATTTTTGCATAGAGTGCTGCATTATTGAGTGTATTAAGAGAATTTCTTTATTAAATTGAATGCTTTTTTAAATTTCATCTATGCAATTAATCAGTCAGTGATTTCAAAACATCAAATTCTTCATTCTTAATTGAGCATCATAGTATTTTGTTATTCTGTATACATTATATTTACAGATAAACGTGATAAGTTTGAAAGGGGATCACTGAGGTTTTATAGTTTTTCAACTGTTTATATTGTTTTGTAAATTTTCTGTATTACAGTTCATTTTTAAATGAATGTATGTGGATCATTCGGCTCTCTGTTTGCTCATATTTGAGTGGACCTTTTCTGAACTTTTTCAATGCATTGTTCTATTAGAGCTATCAAATAATTTTATACATAATGTGTTTGAAAAGCTGATCCATGTTGTTATTTTTCATTTTTAGTTTGTTGCTGTTTTACAATTTCTGACTTTTTTTTTTACTATATATTATGTTGTAATTGAATAGGAAATTTATCTTGAGAAATGCATTAACTATTTTATCCTAGGTTTGCAAAATACATCGCCAGCTTCCTGCAGGAGCCATATTGGTATTCTTAACTGGTGAGAGAGAAATTCAGAGACTTTGTAAAATGCTAAGACAAACATTTCCCTTTAAAAACAATGCAGAAAAGCAGTCTAAGAAACCAACAGAAGATTCTGTTGCCATTAAATCACCAGAGGTGAAACGCAAAAAGCAAAAGAAAACAGAAGAAAAGAGCGATGCTTTTTGTGCTCTTCCAGAAATTAATCTGGATAGGTAAGCATAGGTTTGATACTTTTCCTTTCACTATTGATTCTGTTATTCCCTTTTTCAATTCCGATATTGGTATATGGCATGTGTTTATTAGTGAATCCTCAGTTAATCATATGCTATGGGATTGTAAAAACTTTCTTGAGCAATATGAACTGAGAACCTTTTTACTTGTTCATGTAAAAAGTTGGTTATTCATGTTTATTACTAGCCACTGCGTTTCCAGTGACAGTTCGTTTTCCGGGATCAGGTATGACCACTGCTCGCTAACCCCTGGTTATTGATACAAATGGGAATTCCTAGCCTATTGGATAACAGCCATCACAGCATTGCCTGTGGTGTTCGTTTGTGAAATGCGGCCAAATTCTAATTGCAAAGAAATTCAATTGCTGTGACATCACAATCTCTTGCAAAAATATAAATATTTAATTGAAAAATTATTTATTAAAAGAATTTTTAACATATAAGGTACCTATTCGTTATAAAATTTTCCGCAGATTTCAAATCTGTTGAAATTTATTAATCTATTTTTAACAATCTCGATTTTACTAAAAAGAACAAAACAATGCCAGTCAAAATTTTTTATTTGTTTTGCTTTCCTTCGCTGGAATTGTTTGAGCGCAGGAAATTCAATCTATTGATTTCTCGACAGTGAAGGTCAACTTCGTATCAGAAAAATGTAAAAGTTACAATTTAATAATTTATTTAAAGAAAATCTTATTTTTAGGTATCGATCTAATGTGAAATTTTTCACAGATTTCAAATCTGTTGAAATTTTTACTCTATCTTGAAGGATCTAGGAGATAGAAAAAAGAAATACATAACTCCAGTTAAAACTTTACTTGTTTTGTTCGTCTGCTGTACTCATTCCTCGGAAAATCAAACAGAAACAATAAATTTAAAATTTGTCATCTCTTTTTATACTGTTGCCATCAGTTTAAAGATGTGTGTAAAAATCCATTCAAATGGATACACATATTTGAAGAATTAATTAATTAAAAAATAAATCACCATTAGATTTCTGAACTTAAGTTTTTACTTTAGACATAACCACACAAGTGTAGATTGATTTAAGAATGATAATATTAAAGTATGGATCAAGATTTTGACACAGTATGCTTTTTCCAAGTCTATTTATTAATTGCACTAACATAGTAGCTATGCTTTATCGATATTATGGACGATTAATTTATTTTACAAATACAAATACAAATATTGACGACCAGCTACAGGCTCAAGCCCAACAAGGCTGGTCCTTTGTTTATGAATTCCCCAATTCCCACTGACTATCCAATTGTGTCTTAAATTCGTACACTCCCTTTGAATTAACTATATTTTCTGGCAACGCGTTCCAACTGTCTATTACCCTATTAAAGTAGTAGTTTTTCCTTAAATCCCGATTTAAATGTGTCTTATTCAATTTATACCCATGACCCCTTGTTCTGTTATCCCTATTGAAATTTAAGCCCTCTGTGTCCCCTTGTTTTACAAACTTGAAAAGCTGAATCAAATCCCCTCTCCTTCTTCTTCTTTCCAGTGTATACATGTTTAGCTTACTTAAACGTTCATTATAGTCGAAATTTGCTAGGCCCTTTATTATTTTTGTAGCTCTGTGCTGAACCCTTTCAATTGATTCTATGTCCTTTCTCATATATGGAGCCCAGAATTGTACAGCATATTCTAGATGTGGTCTTACTAAACCCTTATATAACGGCAAGATTATATTCTTATCCCTTGAAGTTACAGTCTTTTTAATATACCCCAATAACCTATTAGCCTTTTTACCTGCAGCTGAACATTGGTGACTCATTTTAAAATCCCTGTGAATTATCACCCCAAGATCCTTGACTGTTTCTCCCTCCTTTACCTTTACTCCCTGCAGACAGTACTCGGCTCCACTGTTCCTGTAACCCATATGCAGAACTTGACATTTCCCTACATTAAATGACATACCCCATTTTACAGCCCATTCGGATATCTTATCAAAATCCCCTTGTAAATTTTCTATCTGTAACTTGGTATCCACTGTCCCCCATATTTTTAAGTCATCTGCAAATATACTGATTCTATTATTTATCCCCTGACCTATATCATCTATGAAAATTATAAATAAAATTGGTCCCAAAACTGATCCCTGAAGCACCCCACTTATAACTTCTGTCCACTGTGAATAATTTCCTTTTACCTGCACTCTCTGCTTTCTACCCAATAACCAATTCTTTATCCATATTAATGTTTTTCCCTGAATCCCCAGCCTTTCCAATTTAAACTGTAATGCCTCATGAGGTACTTTATGAAAAGCCTTTTGAAAATCTATGTACATGATATCCACACTGCTCTTATTATCCAGCTCCTCAGTAATTTTTTCGTAGAACTTCAAAAGGTTTGTAGAGCAGGATCTGCCATTCCTAAACCCATACTGATTCTCTGATAACAGTCCCCCCTCCTCCAAGTATAACATTATATGCTTTTTTAACAGAGATTCAAATATTTTGCAAATTACTGATGTTAGACTTACTGGTCTATAGTTGCCCGGATCACTTTGTATTCCCTTTTTGAAAATTGGAGTTATGTTGGCCAACTTCCAATCCATTGGTACCCAACCTGTGCTATATGTTGAATTAAATATTGTGTGAATTACTTCCCCCAGTTCTTCCGCGCATTCCACTAGTACTCTCGGATAAATATCGTCTGGCCCTGGTGCTTTAGATTGCTTAATTCTTTTCAACTGATGTACTATTTCTTCCCTGTTGAATTTGCATTCTTGAATTATACCCCCTGCAAAGGCTCCATCCTTGGGATCCTTTTTTAAATTATAGTTACCATTGAAAACCCCCAGAAAAAAGTCATTTAACACGTTTGCCATTCCCACCTCGTCTTGAATTAATTCACCTCCCTTCCCCTCTAACGGTCCCAGTGTAGTACTAAATTTATTTTTACCACTTGCAAATGCAAAAAATTCTTTTGGGTTTATATTTATTTCCCTTGCTAATTTTTCCTCCAAGGACACCTTTTGCTTCCGACTAATAGTTTTAAACTCCTTTCTGGCTTTCTGATATGCCTCCTTGTCCCTGTCGTTACCAGTGCTTTTATATACCCTGTATGTTCTTTGTTTTAATTTTAAAGCTTTGTGTGTTTCCCCTGAAAACCACATAGGGAGCAATTTTCTAGATTTTCCTTTTTTCCTGAACGTTACATGTTTTTTTAACACCCTGTCTAACTTATTCTTGAATTCCTCCCATTGTTCAGAATGATGCGGTGCTAATAATCCCCCTTTCAATGTTTCTTTTAACTCTTACCTTATCTTATGAAAATTTACCTTTCTGAAATTTGGAATTATCCTACTATTGATTGTGTATGCTGACTGAAAATTTATACTTAATCTGATACTTCTATGATCACTTTCTCCCAGTGGCTCACCTATAACCAAATCCTGCACCCTACCCTCATCATTGCTGAAAATCAAATCCAATATTGCATTGTCCCTAGTATCCTCATACACCATCTGGTACAAAAAACAATCCTGTATCACTTCCAAAAATTCTGCCCCTTTCCCATTTGTAGCTAGATTGTTTGTCCAGTCAATATTTGGATAGTTATAGTCCCCCATTAAAATTAATTCTCCTTTTTGACATGCTTCGTTTATCAGATTGCACATGCCCTTTTCCTGCTCTTCACTACAAACAGGAGGTCTATATATATTGCCCAGAATTAGTCCTTTGCCTTTGTCTGTATTCAGTTTCACCCAGACTGATTCTATACCCTCAGTTTTACTATTTAACTTAATTTCCTTACAGTTTAAGAATTCTCTCACATAAATCAAAACCCCACCCCCTTTCCTATTCACTCTGTCCTCCCTAAACATTGTGAATCCACTCAATTCTAAAATTTGTGCATCTTCACTGTTTGCACAACTTTCAGTAATCCCAATGATATCTATATCCTCTGCTTGTGCAATTCCCTTGAGCTCATCCATTTTATTTCTCACACTGCGAGCATTACAATAAAATACTTTTAGCTTATTTTTCACCCTTATATTGCACTTTCCCCTTGTATTATTTGTCTTGGTATTGTTTTTCTCCTTTACATTGCACTTTCCCTTTGTATTGTTTGTCTCCTGCAATTTAGACCCTGTTAGTTTTCCTAAGCAATTACAGTGTACTGTCAACCCTCTATGTCCTTCCCATCCCTGCTTGTATTCTAGTTTTTTGACTCCAGAATATTCAAAACCCGCTTGCCAACCTCCCTATTACCTATCAGGCTTAAATGCAAATTGTCCCTGCTTATCCAATCCCTCCTACACTCCTTCCAAACAACTTAAAATCTAACCTCCTTCCTCTCACACAAATCCCTTAACAACCCGTTCATCTTATTGGCCCTTTGATTTAACCACCCATTACCTAACTCATACCTAGGTAGTAATCCTAATACTGTTACCTCTGCCCTATGAGACTTAATGCCTCTTAAAAGTGTTTCTGCTTCCCTCTTAAACTCAACATTAGTAGTCCTCTCTACATCATTTGTTCCCACCCACACTACTGCCTTTTCCTCCCCTTTAACAACACCTGCCTCAACTACATGTTTTACTCTGGCACCTGGCAAGCAACACCTTGCAAAATTGTGCTTTTTACGCCCTACCATTTCTCTCAAAACCCTAACCATTGAATCACCAACCACTACCCCTCTAGTTACCTTATATCCCTGATCAACATGCCCCAAGTCTACACATTGGACACCCTTTTCCACTCCCTCTGCAGACCTCACCTTCAAAGCCTCCAGCTCCTTCCTCAAATCACCCACCTCTAAGCAACTCTTGCATGTAAATTCAACCTTCTCTGACATTTTAACCCCACTCACACCCCCCTTTCCTACCTCAACCATATTCCCACACAAGTCACATTCCACATAGAACTCCCCACTGGCTCCCTCTGTCCTCATCTCCTTGAACATTCTAACTATACCCATGCTTATCCAAAGTGACAATCAATGCACAGAAAAAGCACTAAACAAAATCAAACTTACAGAAAAAGCACTAAGTCAAATACACAGAAAAAGCACTGCACTTAAACAAATATACGGAAAAAGTTGGAATTAAATATCCTATAACCTTATAGTAGTCAGCTATCCGAATGAAAACAAACAAGACACAAAATATTTAGGCCCAACAAGACATACGTGAATTAGGCCTAACGAGACTTGACTTAGGACTACTTGACAAGTCAAAAACTAAGTACAAGGACTATAAAAACACTTTAAAAACAATTAGAAATGTTTGAACTGATAGAAATAGAAGTAATACACTGCTTAGTGCTAAATAAATGAAGATTAACACAAAAATAACTTGAATTTCGCGGGAGCTCCGAAAACGCGACGCACACTGCTCGACACCTAGCGACCAAAATAAAAAATTTAGGAAATATTGCAATGTTTAAACTAATGTAGTTTCAATTAGAGTCTCCAATCATACCAAAAAGATGATTTTTGCTATTTTTTGTACTTATGTATAATGTTTGAAATGCTAACATATTATTTATAATCTCCTTCTAATACAATGTCTGCAGACAGACAAACCATATCCATTGTTATAGCTGTGTTTTAGTTGAAAATTAAAAGGATTATATGCATCAATTTAGCCTACATTTGTAGTTTGATGCAAGGAAATCTTCACATCATAATCGAATGATGGGGAATACCACTTTTCAGGCAGCATAATTTCCTATATCCCTTTAGTTGATTTCTTGGAAATGTAGCAATGTTTAAAAGCAATAATAAGAAAGTGGTGTATTTACACTAACACACATTGAATTGATTGTATTTTATGGTAGTTTCTAATATTTCAGTTAAAAAAATACTCTACTCTTTAAGTGTATAAAACATAAATATTTCATGAAAACATTGATTGTGCAGATTGATACTACAGGATTAGTCACACCAATTTTATGCATGTTTATAATTTGTCCTGATGTTTTAAATATGAATGTTTTTATTTTATAGTTATTCTATTGAGCCTCTTGATGCAGAGGATTTGCAGCATCAGCAGTCAGATGATGAAGAAAACGAAGCACAGTCGGGAAACTTCATTGCCAAAAAGTTTGAAAATTCATCTCCTATGTATGCATTACCTTTGTATTCAGTCTTGCCCTTTCAAGATCAGGAAAAGGTATTTTGATTTTTTTTAATTCAACTTTTAGGTCACATAGTCATGAGGTCCAGTTGCACCCCCCCCCCTCCGTGTTTATGTTCAGCGTTAGATTATTTATTTGATGGCTATTTGTTGAAAAAAAAAAAACTTGATCGATGTTCATTATTTTTGTGATTAAGAGGACAGAGCACTTTTACTTTGTAAAGCATGGACCTCATATCTCCCAAAGCAAATAGATTGTATATTATCATTTTAGTCAATCAGACAGATGTATACATATATTAAATGTGTCTTAATTTAGTCACCTGTAAGAAAGCAAAATAATTGTTCAAACTGATGTGTTCAAATTATTTTCAAGTACTGTGTCCATTAGTTTTGATACTATGTCTAAATTTTTTAGATTTTCAAACCTCCTCCAGCAGGATCTAGATTGTGTGTAGTTTCCACAAATGTTGCTGAAACATCCATTACAATACCGGGGCTTAAATATGTTGTTGACTGTGGAAGGGTAATTATATATATTTTGATTCCTGATATTCTTCTGAATCTTCTAAAAAATAAAACAGGATAGTTTTTTTTATTTAAATACTTATAAGTCAGTCAAAAAGTGAAAATTTACAGCCTTCTGATGTATTGGCTTTATTTATGGAAAATTGTCAATCGTAAGCACATTTCTAGTACTTTTTGCTTTAAAATAAATAAGCAGCATTAAAATTTAAAGCTAAACTTTTTTTCTGGTTGCAACTTTAAGACTAGTTTTATTGTTCTCACAGAAATGTAAATAAAGATGGCTCAAATGCATGGATAAAGCTTAAAAAAAAATGGATAAAGCTCAAAATGCAATATCAAAATAAAGTGTTTAGAGTAGGTAGTAAAAATGTTACATTTTGAATGGCAATAACTTTAAAACTTATTTAGTCTTCATAAACAATGAAACATTCTTTAAGTACTTAATTTTGCCTTGTCAAATTTTTTTCCTTTTATTTAAAACAAACTCTAAAAGTAGGTATGTAAAGGAATTTCAGCATTTAAAATGAATACTTCAGGGCTTTTAAGCAATCTATTCAGTCAATAATGCCTTTAATGAAACAACAACATTTCTGTTAGGTAATCGATTTTCTTTAAATGTAGATTTCGTTCTTAGAAGTTCAAAAGGCGTATCAAACATTTCTTGGTGCTAACCAAATATACATGATTCTTGAAGTTTGATATCGTTTTAAGTTATTATTGTTTCAACATTTGTATTTTTTCCAAACTTACTATTGAAAATATTCTGAATTGTTAAATATTCTTTTTAATTTGCCCTTTTATGCATGTTATTTTGAGAAACATTCAACCGAGAATGACAATTCGTTAATTTTTTGACTAGAATATGCTGCCAGTGTACATACATACAAGAAATGATAAGAATAGGAGGTTGATAGCATAAATTAATGTTCTATGTTAATTGTGACACCAACTTTTTAACCAAAACAATTTTTTATTTTAAATCTTTTATAAAATATTTTATTTTCAGGTTAAAACAAAATTTTTTAATGGCAATAGTGGTGGAATTTCAAAATTTGAAATTGTTTGGTGCTCTAAAGCATCAGCCAATCAAAGAGCTGGACGTTGTGGCCGTACGGAGGGAGGTCATTGCTACAGGTAAGACCTATATTATTTTATTTTGGTAATGAGTGCATTTTTGTAGTTTAAGTTTGTATTGAAAATACTTAAACATTCATCAATAAGTCTGTCAACCGGTTTCATGTTTAAAAAAAAAATATATAGACTATAAGTGGTTTTACAAATGTCGTAAAATATTGTTCAAAACTCGTAAGATGAATTGCTTTTCTGTGCATTCTTAGAATTCAAAATTGAAAATCTGTTTTATTGAAACTGATTATTATGTAAGCTTTCCAATTAGGATTTCAATGTTAATGTTTTTTTTTAATTCTCAAATATCTCAGAATGTATTTTTCATGTTCCATTTATAAATGGTATTGAGAATATGTGGATACAGAGAGAGTAAAAAATTTTGAATGTGATTTACTATTATCATTTGTTAAAGCAAATAAAAAGGAAAAAAGTTGTTTGTATCTAAGGTTAGATAAATGTCTGAAATAATCCATTAAAATTGATAAAGAATATTATTGTGTACCTGTACTAATTGGTTCATTGTACCAATAATAAGGAAATAACTTTGCCTGTAAAAGCATTATTCTGCTCATGAAATTCCTGAATATGTGACCAAATTATGTTTTTTTTAATTAACTTACAATTGAATTAACTTTCATGTAACAAAATATCTACACAAATCTAACAGTCATGATTAATAAAATCCCTTTGAAATTTGGTTGATCCCTTTAGTGTTCCTGAAAGTGAAAAAGAATAAAAATAGAATATGTAAATAATAATAGAAATAATATAGAATATGTAAATTTAAATAATTTGTAAATCAGATTGATCTTCTGAAGTTAACATCTTTGAGTTTTAAAGTAATCAGTTATTAATTAATAAGAATATTAGTTTTACTTAAGACTCTGATTTCTTACCTTGAAATATGTATGAATAGTTTTGTGTTATACTTATAAATTTAATGTCTAATATTTTGTACTTTTGAAATAAATGTTCTGGTGTTATGTTTTAGATTATTTTCGTCATCTATATTTGAGCATGAATTTCCAGACTTTTCATTACCGGAAATACAAAGAATTCCAGTTGATGATGTCTTACTTCAAATGAAGGTATATATTTGATATCTTTGCAAAACAGCAGTTTTTTCCTCTCTTAATTTTGTTTAGTCATTTATTGTGAACATTTGCATTGAATAATAAATGTTCTTTTTAGGCTCTTGGTATTGACAGAGTTGTGGAATTTCCTTTTCCATCACCACCTGAAAAGGAAGCTCTAATGGTATGGCTATTGTTTTAAGCATTAATTTAACATTCAATATTTAAAAAAATGTGTTATACTTGGAGAACTATTTTCAACTATACTCATAACTCTTTCAACTATATGCTGAATAAATAAAAACTGGAAAAAGTGTAAAAGTATCCATCCTATGTTGAAAACTCTGAGAAAGTATTATGCTAGAAATTGCGGAACAAGCAAATGTTTAGGTATTGATTTGTAATAGAAATAAACTAGGAATCGAAAATTTAGCATGTTTATAATAATATTTTGTATTTTATTATTCATAGTTTGTATTCCTTGAAAAATTATTTGAAACACTTTAGTGTTGAAAAAGAAGAAAAAGGTTTTGGGAAGTTAGCAGAAAATATAAATCCTAATATAGGTTAGGTTAACTTCTAACTTTCCATGCATGCTTGGCATTATCTCTTTATGCTACCAATTAGGTGATCACACTTAAAATAAGAGCAATGACAATGTATGCCTTTACTCCTACTCCACATATGCACTTAATGGAGATCAAGTTACCAGTCTAAAATATTTCACAAGTAATTGCTAAAATATGAATGCCTGTACTGTGTTCTGTCCTTGATTTTGAGCATGATGTAATGCAGATTTAAATATACATGGACTCAACCATGAACAATACAGAATTCCACTTTTCTTTGTTCCATGTGGCAGGTTCTCTTACACAACAACCTAGTTGCACTATTAATGAGCTATTCGAATACAAACAACAGATCTAGCAAAATCTCATCATGTGTGAAGCCTTCTCATAGAGCTGATAATACTCTATTCATACGTGTTCCAAAGTGATAGAGCCACAATGACATTGGAAACGGTAAGGAAAAGTAATAGAATATATTAACATTGTAAAATTAAAGAGGTTTCGTTTTCTTAAAATACTATATTAATCCATGACCCATGAAAAGATCCTCCTTCAATTAAAGGGTTGCGGTAGCCCGATTGGAACAGTAACGGATTAGCAATTGGAGGATTGTGAGTTTGAATCCAACCATACACTGTTGCACACATGGGCGATGCATGTTAAATCTGTCGTGACTTCAAACGTCCTCATGTTGGTGTGATGTGGAAGTTTGGAAAGTGGGGTGTGCGCCAGCTCAGATGTGACTTCGTCATATGACCATGGTTCAAAATTACTTGGTGTTGTCCTTCAATCTTCCCCTTCAGGTTTTGATCCCGGACATCGCCACTAACCCACTGTGTCACTCCAGTGAAACATTAATTAAAATACCTTCAATTGCAGAAAGGGTTATTAAAGTTACAAGTATTTTAGTAAATACAGTTGCCTCTCTATTTGATGATTTTAAACAGATGTGTTGACATAGTATACGCAAATTTATTATATTGTGTGTCCTTTAAATATTTCTCATCATGAATAATGTTGTTTTGGTTTGGCTGTAGAATTTCGTTTTGTTGCTGTTAGTCCAAGAGCTGTTCATTTTGTTTGTCAAAGTTCAGAACCGGTTGAGCCCCCATGTTCTGGTTCGGGTTGTCTAGGGTGTTGATGTATGAAGACAAGAACAAGTCAGGTTCTAGCAATAACTATATATTCTCAGGTTTAGCATACAACTTTAGGCTCTTAAGCCTAACTAAAAGACACATTAAAACGGAAACATCGATGAGAGCTTCCGCCGACCTTTGCTGTGAATTGAGGATCTGAAAAATAATCAAAAGAAAAAGACAGGAAAAGGGAAAACAAATTTTTACAAAATCTATCTTGCAGACACAAAACGCTTTCTGAAATTGTTCATTCAGGAAATCTTCACATGAAATGAGAGAAAGAGGGGGGAAAAAAACTAAGTCTTCTCCCAAGGTTTCATAAAATCTGCACTGGTTGAAGTAACACGTGGACCTTCATGGATTCCCACTTTTTCCACATTATACCTGTCATTAGGTCTAACTTTCACCACTTGGTATGGTCTGAAGAACCGTGGTCGAAGCTTTAGTCCGACTCCAAATTGGGTTCGCTTGATAGCAACTTTGTCGCCTACACCATATGTTTGTGCTGGTTTTCGTCGCTTGTCGTATTGTTGTTTACTTTGTTGCTGCACTTTCAAAATGTTAGCCTTAGCTTCCTCACGTAGTTGTTGGACATTTTGTAGCGATATCTGTATGTATTCATCTTGAAGTGCCTCCTTAATTTTAACGTCATCCTTGTTTTTCATTTTAATTCCCGTCAAAAGTTCAAATGAGGTGTATTTGGTTGATGTTGATATCGTACTGTTGATGACTCGTTGCACTGCGGATGTGTGCTGGAACCATTTGGTGGGGTCTTCAATTGAAAGTTTCGTTAAAACTGAGATTATTGTCGCATGAAGCTTTTCCACCTGTCCATTACCTCTACATACACCTGTTGTTATTGGAATGTGTGTGATATTTTCTTCTTGGCAATATTTTTGAAAATCTGCTGATGTAAAAGCTGAACCTTTATCAGAAATAATTCTCGATGGGTTCCCAAATGTGTCTTGCTGTTGTCTTAATTTTTCTAACGCGTCATGTGATGAAGTAGATTTTACCGGATATATCCAAAGAAATTTGGTAAAGGCATCAACGACAGTGAATATGCATTTGTAGTTTTTATGTGTTGATGGCAGTGGTCCTAGAAAATCAATGTGATAAGTGTCAAGTGGTACATTTCCCTTTGGGATAGGATGTAGTAACCCTTCTTGTTTGCCTGATTTTTTAGATGATAGTATGCATTGCACACAATTGGAAATGACAGTCTCAACCACTTTCCTTATGTTGGGAAAAAAGAATTGTTTCACCAAATTTTCAGTTTTGTTTATACCAAAATGACCTTTCGAGTGTTCAAGCTGAACAATGTGTTTCTGCATGTCTTGTGGAACTACTAAAAATTCTTGGTCATTGACCATTTTATACAGCACGTCATGTTTTAATGTGTACTCTGAAGTTGAAGATTGTTTAAGCAGTTGTTTGATACTTTGTGTAAGTCTTTTGTTTGTGCATCTTTGATTTTTTGTGTGAGCTCATCATGCTGTATTACCAAAACTGGGTAACGACTTAGGGCATCGACGTGACGCATTTGTTTAGCTGGCCTATGGAGTATTTCGTAGTCAAAATCTGCTAAGAAAAGGACCCATCTCGCTATTTTCGGTGGGATATCCTTTTTAGACATTGTTTTTTGAAACGCCTGACAATCAGTAAAAATTTGAAATTTTGTTCCTACTAAATAATGTTGGAACTTTTTAAGGGCTTCGACTATCGCTTTCCCTTCTAATTCGTAACTTCAAATTTTTTCCTCTTGAGGGGAAGTTTTACGACTCATATAGTGTATTGGATGAAAATTTTTATCTGAATCCATTTGTAAAAGTATAGCCCCAAAGCCTTTCGAGCTTGCATCGCAATGCAGTTGTAATGGTGCTCCTTGTTCGTAAAGTTTAAGTATGGGCTCTGATGACAGGGCTTGCTTCAAAGCAAGGAAAGCCCGTTTCTGCTTGTGATCAAAGTGAAATGGCACTTTGTCCCGTAAAAGGTCACTAAGAGGTCTGGCTATTATTGCAAAATCTTTGATGAATTTTCGAAAATATGAACTTAGCCCTAAAAAGGATTGGACATGTTTAATTGTTTTGGGCTCAGAAAAATTCAGTACCGCTTTTGTTTTGGCTTCAGTGGGACGTATTGTACCTTTCTCTAGTATATGTCCTAGAAAAGTTATTTTCCGTTGCAGGAAATTTCATTTTTAAAATTTAAATTCAAGTCCGTAGTCCGAAGCGACTTTGAAAACTTTTTTAAGTTTTGTAACCCCTTCAATTTTGTTTTGGGAAGGAATGATGATATCATCCATGTAAATAATTTCTGTTCCATCAGTTAAAAGTTCCTTAAAAATAGACTGAATAAACTTTTGAAATACAGATGGATAATTATATAATCCAAGCGGAACTCTTTTAAACTCATATTGACCGTTATGCCTTACAAAACTGGTATATTTAGAACTTTCGGGGCTGATTGGAATGTGGAAATATCCATTCTTAAGATCTAAATTACTATATACTAAGGCTCCTTGTAATTTGTCCAAAATGTCCTCTATAAGGGGTAGTGGAAATCTTTCTTTTATGGTTTTAGTGTTAATCTTACGATAATCAACACAAATTCTCGTTGAATTGTCCGCTTTTTTAACTAACACTATTGGCGATGAATAATCTGAATTGCTCTCTGTAATTATTCCATCGTGTAACCATTTCGATATTTGTCTGTTAACTTCCTGCTTTTCAATTTCCGCTAACCGTCGTGGTCGCTGCGCAGTAGGAATATCATCCGAAAGAATTATTTTCATTTCCAAATTGGTTTGTTTGGATTTATTCGGTGTATATGAATTTATCAAACTTTGGAGCTCATTCCTCAAACTCAAATCGCGGATGTGCAAAGTATCGACTTCCTGTAAAGACGCATCTAGTTCGATGTTGAATAAAAACAAATTATCACAGGCGTCGAGGGGTTTGTTTAGTCTACTGTTTTGTTCTTTCGGCTGCGATTTATCGTTTTGCTTTTTTATACATTCGTTGTCAGCTGTGCTTTTGTGGAATCTGTGGGGTTCTTTTTTTAGATTGTCGAATATGTTCGGGGGAATAATGAAGTCCTCGCATAAATTTTTGCAAACCGCTACGGGAATTGTTATAGTGTTTGTAGGGTTGTTGTGTAATGCTAAAGAAAGATTTGTTATTTTTGCGTCTTGATAATTACTGAACGCTCCTCGTAACGTAATGGAACTTTCGTATTTCGTTTCTGGGGAGAGGTGTGATTCTTTCATACAGCATATTACGGTTCCATTATCGATGAGGGTATTAAATTTTTCTCCGTTAACCAAAATGTTTTCGTATTGTAATGTATTGACGCATTCCTTTCGTTTCTGTGGTTTGTGGCTTCCGATATCATTTACTGGGTTGTTGTGATTAAATCTTGGATTATCTGGTCTAGGTGAGTTTCGGTTGTAAAATCCTCGCGTAGGGTTGTTTTGTCTTCGAAACTGTTCGTGTGGTGTTTGTCTATAATGGTTTTCGAAAGTCGGTTGGCGTGTGTGTGTGTCACTGAGTGATTTGCGCTTTGAAGCGAAGTAAATGTCACATTCTTTTGCGAGTTGTGGTGGTCAAAACCAATTTTCGCCAGAGCGAATTGAAATATGTGATTGTGTATCCCTTTCTAAAGTACTATAAAGTTTGTCCGAAACCATTAGTTCACATACAGATTTAAAGTCATTGACATCTCGAAGTCTGCAATAATATTCGAATGCTCTAGTTAATTATGCTGCAAATTGAGTATGTGTTTCATTAGGAAATCTTTGACATCTACGGAAATTAGCGAGACATTCTTGTGGCGTTGGTTGGAATTCTTTTAGTACGGTAGCTTTGACCTGTTCGTAGTTTTTGAGTTCATTTTCTGGAACGTATAGGAGGATATTGGCAGCTTTTTCTTGAAGAATGTTAATTAATATTTCGGATTTATATTCTTGTGGCACGTTTTTTGTTTCAAAGGCACGTTCGAGCGAATGGAAAAATAGATTGTAATTTTCTGCCTTAGTTGGGACTGGCATACTTAGCGTTTTAACACTTTTTATATAACTTTCTATGTTCGGCGGTGATGTGTCGTTCATTCTAGTATTGTTTCCGATAGGAGATTGGTTTGCTCCTGCATTATTTCTTATTCTAGTTAATTAGAGTTCTCGTTCAATTTGTGCTGACTTAAGTTTCTCGATTTCTCGGTTTTCTGCTAACTTAAGTTTCTCGGTTTCTGCTAACTTAAGTTTCTCGGTTTTCGAGTATTTGTGTTAACTTAAGTTTCTCGATTTCTTCTTCTTTAGCCTTTCTTTCTTCGACGATTGAACTCGTTAAATCTTTTATAAATTCTGGGTCTTGTTTGAACGTATAATTTTTTTTCAATAATTTCTTTTAGTTTGATTATAGTGGCACCTTCCGGTACAATTTCATCAATTTCTTGAACAACCTTTATGAGGTCTTCTTTCTTCGTATTTTTATACATGCTTAAAATAAAGGTTTGGTCCTACCTTAGATTCTTGTTTGGCTTCTGTTTTGGCACCGTCGTCGATTTGACCGTTGCACTGGTCACTTTTGTTGTGGCGGGGAGATTGGCCGTTTTGCTTCCGTTTTGGCACGTCGGTGAGTTGCACTGGACACTTTTGTTTAGGCGGGGAGTTTGTCCTACTGCTTCCGTTTTGGCACGTCGGTGAGCTGGACTGGACTCTTTCGTTGAGGCGGGGAGTTTGGCGTATTGCTTCTGTTTTGCACGTCGGTGAGCTGTACTGGACACTTTCGTTGAGGCGGGGAGTTTGGCGTATTGCTTCCGTTTTGCACGTCGGTGAGCTGCACTGGACACTTTCGTTGAAGCGGGGAGTTTGGCGTATTGCTTCCGTTTTGCACGTCGGTGAGCTGCACTGGACACTTTCGTTGAGGCGGGGAAATTGGACTCTTGCTTCCGTTTTCTCTGCGTTGATGTTTGCTCGACTGTTAACTGGACACGTTAGTTGAGGCGGGGGAATTGGCCTGCGCTTTTAGTTGCTTCACAGTTGCACTGGACTCGTTCGTTGAGGCGGGGGAATTGGCCTCTTGCTTCCGTTTACTCTGCGTTGTTGTCTGCTTGACTGTTGACTGGACACGTTAGTTGAGGCGGGGGAATTGGCCTGCGCTTTTAGTTGCTTCACAGTTGCACTGGACTCGATCGTTGAGGCGGGGTAATTGACCTCTAGCTTTGGTTTGGCTGTAGAATTTCGTTTAGTTGCTGTTAGTCCAAGAGCTGTTCATTTCGTTTCTCAAAAAAGTTCAGAATCGGTGGAACCCCCATGTTCTGGTTCGGGTTGTCTAGGGTGTTGATGTATGAAGACAAGAACAAGTCAGGTTCTAACAATAACTATATATTCTCAGATTTAGCATACAACTTTAGGCTCTTAAGCCTAACTACAAGACACATTAAAACGGAAACATCGATGAGAGCTTCGCTGTTGGCGACTTCGCTCTTCACTACTCTGCTCTCTTATGCACCTGCGCTCCGTGGCGCTGGTGTCGCTACGAGTGTCGTCACTGTGCAGGTGGTTTGGCGGATGGGGTTTTGATTATGCAACATATATATATTTATTTATTATTATTTTTTTAAAGTAACCGTTGAGGTAATTACAAATACTATTTCAAAGTTACAAAACCCATGCAATTTTAATTATGTGTCAAAAACCCTCGCAGCACATTTGACAATCTCAAGGCACACAGGTTGAGAAACACTGCTCTAAAAGATCTCCAAAAAAGTCCCTAAATGGACCTACAGAAGTGTAGTAGACACCCTGTGATAAGTTTCAGCAGTCATAAATTATAATTGTAAAGACCAGTGTTGATTTCCCAGTGTTACTAAAAGCTCCACTTGACTCTGAGAACACATCATTTTTCTAAAAATCATGTCAATAACAATTTTAACTGTGATCCTTCAAAATGAACTTTTTATGTCATTTCATACAACTCTTTTTCAATTGTATGTCATGGTAACAATTCCTTTAACCTTTTTTCTTAATGCCTCTTTCTTGGATAGCCAACCTGCGCAGTTTCGCCAACTCCCTAGGTGTATTTCTCTTTTCTGTGTCAGTAGAACTTCCCTTGTGTGTGTGCCTATTACTTGACATTATCTGTCGGTTGCCACAGCACAGCCAAATATAGACCTTGTGCCCTAAAAAACTCAATTCGCCACTCCCATGCTTCTTGAATAGAAAATAATATACAGAAAGAACTTCATTTTCAGGTAGTATAAGAGGCTAAAGGATTGAATAGCTCAGTGAACACAGTGGGTTTGAATGCTTTAATGTCCTATGTCCTCACCACAACTCAAATACTAAAAATATAGTGTATCATATGTCCACAAATAGAGGAGTTTTGACAGCAATTTTATATTATTTCTGTCCGTCTATTCTTTTCATCACAGTTATGTGAGGTGGATCTAAGATTTTGGGACAGTAGTAAATTGTTAAAATATTGAATTATTTTCCCAAATTTGCATGAAAAGATGTTTAATAATATTTTTAACAAACATAGCTTCATTGTATTAAGAGTCTACGAATAACACACCTCCATGAACAACTATTGGCGTCATGCTATAAATGCAATGGATTCATTTAGGACAGGGTATCTTCATTTTGGGACAGATCTTAGCTACAAGGTAGTTAGAAACAAGTTGAGGTGTAGCAGGCCAAAATGACCAGAAAATGGTTTACAAAAGATTGTAATTATGCCCATTCTATGACTAGTCGGGTATGGATTCCAGAGTTTACATGATACTGTTTATTTTCTGTGAGACATTGTTTAAAAAGTTTCAACAATTTCTCAATGTGTTTATGAGATAAGTTGCTTTTGCTTCAAATTTAAGTATCTTTCAGTTTACAAAAAAAGCTATGTCTGTTATTCCATAATTGCTCTTCATATTATCATTTGCTATTCTTAAAATTATAAAGCCCAATGGCACAAATTTAATTACCAACCTTTAAGTTATACTTGATATACCCATACTATTCTATTTTACAATGTTATGAAAGTAGAGAAGAAAACATTTGTGCATATGTTCATATATAACCAATACTGTGCAGTGCACATGAGTTTAATTTCAGTGCACTGTTTAACGTTGAGTAATAGTGTTTGTTAGTCTTGAGTGATACCTACAATTACAGATAAAACAACAAACAAATAATACAGTTTTTGACTCTTGAAATTTGTGTGACAATCAAAATTCACAAACTGGAATAATAACACGGAAAGGAAAAGGAGCCATCCATGAAACATCACCCAGGTTCTCCAAGTGTAAAAAAAAATTCAAGAGTTCCTTCATAACAGAAAGTCAAGCTCACCAATTTTTAGGATCATGATTCAAATTAAATTTCCTAAGAGAACAACTAATTCCAAAAGTTACTGTGAAACCCTATGAGCACTCAAACAATGCATCAACGGAATCACAACCAAAAGAAGGACTTTTCTTTTGCATCATGACAACATAAAGCCACATTGCAGTCGACAAGCAAAGGAAACAGTGACAAACCTGAAAATCACTTTTGTTCAATGCCTCATTTACATTACTTTCCTGTCTTCCTGTTTAGTAGAACGTGGATTTAGTGCAGCTATGAGCTTCATCACTAAAAAAAGAAAGCCGTCAGGAAATTAGTGCTCACGGAGACTTACGAATGTTACAGCCCAAATTTGCCATGGTCCTACTTCTGTCAGTTCCTTAAATTGAAAGATACTGAAGTCGACATTTTTCATATGATTTTCAACTTGCTGTGCTCAAATGATTCAAAAGCAAGATAAATTTTTTTCAGACAATGAAAAAGTGGCAATTCTTTCCCTATTATATTAAGCTTTTTATATAGGTTAGAGGATATGTATTGAAATTATAAATTCTTGCAGTGACTGTTAAATGCAATATATTTTATTTGTAAGATTATTACTGTTTCTCCTTGATCAAATTTGCAATCCAAATCTTTATTCGAATTATTTTCTATCCATATTTTTATAAATAAGAAAATATAAATGAAAGTTGATAAGTTTGTCTGAAAAACTTATATCCTGCTATCATAAAATGTATTGTTTTCAGGCAGCAGAGAAGAGGTTAGTTTCCTTGGGTGCCTTACAAGACCTTCAGAAAGGAGATAGTTTTAAAGAATTATCAAAATGTAAGTAAAATTATAAAGTTAGTTTATTGCATATGCAATATTTGCTCTACAGTGGGTATGCAACCCAACTCCCCACTATGGATCAGAAATCGCACTTGTGTTTGTAAATCAATCAAAAATGCTATACGAAAATATTTTTCTCCTCTGTAGCTGTTTTTTTTATGTACTGTGATATCTGCATATTTAATGTTTTAATAAAAATGATGTAAATAAGAATCAATATGTCAGGTAAGTTCAGAATAAAATCTTAGATCACAGAAAGATTTGCAGCACCTCACCTTGTCTTATTTATCCCCAACTGCTCTATACATACAGGTTTGTTGAAAAATAAATATTAAAATGAGGGAAATGATCCTACAAATGTGCAGCAAACCTATGAAATAAACAAGCAGAAACCCTGGAACAACAGTTACTAGTTGTTAATGTCATTGTATAGTAGAATGTTAAACCCCTTACTCAGTGAAATATAAACTGATTATAAATTTTAATCACCAACAGGAGGATGATTTTTGTTTTAGTTAAGGCAACTAACTACTCAAATGCATCATTAGCATATACATTTTCCCTTAAAAAGGTACAAATGACAGATTAAAAAAGTTAAATATGAGTAAAATATCTTAGATAAAAAAGGAATAGAAATCTAATAGTGAAGTAAGATTTTATACTGGTTAAATGATCTCAATTAGATATAGGATGCATTAAAATTTTTATACTATTTTAGATAAATACATATCAAGTCATGTTTGAAATTATATTTTAGGGGAGTTCTCTGCAAAAGTTACAGCTCTGGGAAAAGCTATGGCTCGTTTTCCCCTCAGTCCTCGATATGCTAAAATGTTATTGTTATCTTACAAGCATGATTGCATTCCTCATATTGTGGCTATTGTGTGTGCACTAACGGTTCCAGAACTTTTCATGACTTCCATAGCTACAATTGAAGCTGAAGATGTAAGTTTATTTTAAACTTTTCTGAATGAAGTTCTATTTTCTTTATTTGAAATATGTATAAAATTAATCTAAAATATAAAACAAGATTGCCAGTTTTCATATAATGATAAAATGATTACATAAAACTAGTGTTTAAAATGTATAAACTTTTTTTGTTTCATTTAGGCTGAAGAAGTGAAGGCAATACAGAACGACATGAAAAGAATTGGAACTGGAACCGTATGTATCTAATTGTATCTGCTTTGTGATTTTATAAATAATATTGTCAAATTCTAACATAATATGCTCTTTTCTAGGGAAATTCTTTGCGACTGGGTGATGTAATGTTATTTCTACGAGCAGTTGCATTATTTGGAGAATCAAAACATGGTGTTAAGTTTTGCCTTAAATATGGAATTCGATATAAAGCCATGGCTGAAATAAAAAAAATGTGGTTTCAGCTAGTGAAAGAAAGTAAGAAACATTTGCTATTATGCAGATTTTGAACAGTAACAAACCAAGATTTTTAAAAATGGGCTATTTTAAATAAAAATAAAACTGAAAGTAATACAAAATGTATTGAAATACTAAATTATCCCTTTTAACAGAAATTCAAACTTTTGTTGCTAAATTCTTTTTGTCTAACCCAAAATATACAAACAGCATTTAAAGAAGCTAATAATTATGTAGTTATATCTAAATGTTATCAGTTTTTGTTTGAGGCCTTGTTTTTCTGGTGAAATATAACAAAATATTGATAAATAAGTAGAAATGTTTGCTTTTAGGATGTAAATTAAAAAGTATATTAACAAGAACTTTAAAGGTCTTCATTCTTATGAGATTAGTTAGTTAGCACCAATATTTGCTACTTGCCTTTAGTTTTTTTGTGTTGGTAATATTTAACTATCAATGAGTTAAAAACTCTTGGTGCAATTTATTGTTTTGAAAATAACTATATTTTTAGTAACATTTATATTTTTCTTAAACAATTACATTTGAAGTCATTTGATGAAATCATAAATTATTTGTTTGAATTTGAAAGATATTTTATTGAATTTTTGTATTAATAGTGAATCGAGCATTCCCCGATTGTCCGACACCTGTTCTTATGCAATTGAACCCTCCAGATGATGGCAAGATTGAAAAAATTAGAAAAATTGTGTCAGCTTGCTTAATTGATCATGTTGCTAGGTATGA
This sequence comes from Metellina segmentata, assembly GCA_947359465.1. Taxonomy (NCBI): domain Eukaryota; kingdom Metazoa; phylum Arthropoda; class Arachnida; order Araneae; family Tetragnathidae; genus Metellina; species Metellina segmentata. Next base: position 16,469,097 of record OX375878.1, on the reverse strand, counting down.
AATTTTATTTTGAATGATTCCCTCAATATACTCAAACGGGAAAACAAAATACTATTTTGTATTTTTTGTTTAGAAAATGTATTTATGTAGTATTGAATTCATTCATAAACTTTTAAAATTCAATGCATGAATATTTCAATTTGTTGTAAAGTTATTGTCTGGCTCCCTTGGGAGAAGGCAGTTGAGTCACATAGTTTGAATAAGTATTAGTTGAATTAAGACTGGTTAGGCAAGCAAATTTCTTTCGCAATCGGTGTCTTAAGTGTGAATTCCGGTTTTAGGTTTATCATTCTGCACTGAAAGCATTAGCAATAATTATGAGTTTGCAAGAGGAAAACATCCATGGTGATCGCCACTCATGCTTTTGGAATCCTTCCAATACGCTTTCACACGTGTTCAAAAATTCTAACCCAAGGTCAATGGAATTCTCTCATCAGAGCCACACAATAGAGGCTCAGCTCATTTTATCACCCCCAACAGAAATTAGTGTTGGGTGAAAAATGTTGTACTATAATTATTCTTTCATTTTGTCTCTTCTATATTTCAAGGAAATTGACAAGAGAAGAAACCAAAGATGAAAAGAGTCTGAAAAATGCCTATAAAGTAAGATTTTGATCTATGATTATTGCTGTTGGGAAATTTGCTAAACTCTAAATATAAAAGTGTTCCATAAATGTTGTATTTATGCATATTAAATTTGCTATTAGCATGTGTATGAAATTATATTTTATTCTGATCTACTTCAGGACAGAAAGAATATAGAAGACTTCACTATTCATTAAATGTTTTCTTTCTCTAGTTCCATCTCTCCTTTATATCTTTCAAGGATAAACTTATATAAGACTAGAATTTAATTATTTTAATAAGTATTTTTTTCTTACTCTCAAAACATATTTTTCAATTAGTGCTTGGATTCTGAAGACCCTGTGTTCATTCACCCATCTTCGACTCTTTTTGAAAGACTTCCTGAATATGTTGTATACAATGAAATTGTGAAAACATCGAAGTTTTATATGAAAGGTATTTTTTATTATACATGTACTTATTAAGCTTTTAAACCAATTCGATTTGTTTCAAAAATTGTAAATACAAAATTTGAATCTATTTCATACTCAAACAACTTTTAATTTTACAGTGTGGAAATGATGCATACCTAACATACATTGTTCCTTTATATTTGGACCTTAATACCTCAAGTTTCATTTTCTCATTGGAAAATCTGTACTAACATGAATGTAAAATTTTGAAATCATCATAGGAGTTGAAATAAAAACATTGTTAACTCTCTAGTTTTAATAGATCAGTATGCTATAAAATTGTGTCCATTATTTTATAAGGGTGACTTGTCTTTAACTAATATTTATATTTTTGCAGGTGTTATAGAAATAGAAGCCGAGTGGCTACCTGCATTTTCACCCAACCTCTGCAGTTTCTCGGCACCACGTGAGGATCCACCTCCTTCATATGACAGTAAAATAGATAAAATCTATTGTGCCATCGGAGGAACCTTTGGTTAGCATATTGTCTTGGTTTGAATTATTTTGTGTACTGTACTCTATTTTATGTTATACTAGCAGGCTAGCACATGTTTTTTTTTGTGTCCTTACTGATACTGAAAGCATTAAAAAGAAAAAACAATTATTTTAAGAATGAGTCCCACCTCCACCTAACACGACATGGGCATGCCGCAAATTCGGACTACCCGAGGTATCGATCTGGTGTAAAATTTTCTGCATATTTCAAATTTTTACTCTATCTGTAATGATTGCAAGATAGAAACTTGAATTTAAGATTAAAATAGATATAAACACTGGTGAAAAGATTCTGCTGGAATTGTTTGTGTTTAAGAAATGAAAGGAAAATATAAATTTAGAATATGATCTCTTCACACTCATTGCCACTCTTTGGAAAACAAATAAAAAATAAATGCCAATAAATTAGTTTTAAACTGTTCTAGGTTATATTTTAAAATTCGGGATTCGCATAAAATTAAGATTACCCGTGTGCCAAACTTCCGGACTAAGTGGTATAGAACGTTTGAAAACCACAGTCAGGCACATTAAGATACTTCTTTTTTTTAATAGTAGAGATGTAAAGTCAAGAACTTGGAAGTCCACATTTTTTTAGTAAAACTAAAGAAAAATGGAGATAGTTTACATGTGTAACTAATATAAATTGCCAGTTACTAGTTAAACACATAATTCTGAGAAAAAAAAAGAAACTTTTCTACTAACTAAACATTTTTTTAGGCGAAATTTAACCATGAAGAAATCATATCTTAGTCAAAGTATGCAAAGAAATCATACCAGTCTTAAAATACCTTCCCTAGTCTAGAAAAGCTAAAAAACTCATATCTTGAAAATTTTGACGTGTTTCACTTTGTAAGACAACAAAAGTAATTCGAATTATATAGAGTTTTTCAGAAATGGAAAAGTAAATATTTAATCTGATTTCTCAGGTATTTAAAAATAAGTATTGCAATTGAACTTTTGCCCTTGAAATTTGAACTGTACAAATTTACTTCATAGATTAGTTCATAAAATTTAATTCCTTCAAATATTTTGTATTCCCTGATACTTATTTGTTGAGCTTTTTGAATGATTTAATTTTAATAATTTAATTAATATTTGTGACTTAATATACATTAATGTTGTTTCTATGTTAAAGGTCCCGTTATTTTTTCTAAATGTGTTTGTTTTACTCAGGTCGCTGGCAGTGGGAGATCCCAGTTATCAGTATGGAAATGCCCAAGGGTCTTTTGAAATACAGTTGGTTTTGTTACTTTTTCTTGGATGGACAAGTGTGTGCTTTCATCAAGACTTACAAAGCAGACTTACTTTCGACTCCATCTGTTATGCTTAAATCATGGGCTAAGTGAGTAAAAAATTACCATTTGGGATAATTTCAAATGGCAGATATTTGTCATGGCATTATTAACCTTCCAATACATCTAAATATTACATTTTAAGTGCATTGCATATGTCCAAGTAGTCATAATTCATAAGCTGGTTAAGATCACAAAGTAGTGAATTTCAAAAAATTAAAAGTATACCAAACTTTAAAGTATTTTTTCTTTAATCAATAGCAGGGGATTTTATATTCTGTTTTGTTGACTCCAAGGTCGCATGAGCATCAATAAGAGCTTGCTGTGTTGTGGAGTGTCTAATTGCAACAAGCCAAACTTTTCAGACAAGGTACCCATAAGAGTTACTTCACTCCTGGTGGCAAGTTATTTAAAGATTGACTGATGCCAAACAGAGAAAATAAAAACAAAGGGCAACAGAAGAAAAAGTCTGAACCCATTTGGTCACTTGCTTTCCATTGAATTGAATAGAGGACAGGACATAATAGCAGGTGTGCACTGTTCATATCTTCTTGGAGATTGCAGAAGAGCTTACAAAAAGGATGGTTCAGTAGAGATTGCAATATGCAAGGTGTTTAGCTAGGCAGTTATGACCAGTAGCAAGGCAAAATTCATTTAATGCTCTCTTCCTTGGCCAATCGAGAAGATATGCCATTTGACCATGTTTTAAAAAATTCCTCTCCAAAGTTCTTTTTTAACGATATTGTTGAAAGTTATCTTAACTTTTGATTTGATAGTATGATTAGGGATCTCAGCATTTGATGTCCACTGCAGAAAATATAAGTCTGATAAAATTATTAGACCAGCATTTTTCAATGGCTGCTGAGAGAGGAGCTTTGGAGTTGACGTCTTTTGAAAGGTTTTTTATACCCCTTAGCATTGATTTTTACTCTGTTTACTTTCAGACTGATTCCTCGAACTCGTTATCTGCTGCAAGCTGTAATATCAAAAGAAGTGGACTCGAGAGAATCACTGAAAAAGGCATGGGAACAAAATCCAAAATGTAAATATATTTCTTATTTGCATTACGTCATGAATTTTGACCAGTACCTGATGCCTTTTTTTATTAAAAATGGTCATTGAAGTAATAATGGCTGAAATACTCCCAGAAATAAATTTTTCAGAATACATTGAAAATATTTCAAGTATATTTTAAATTAACACATGAAGATTTTGCTGAAACTTGAATCAATGATTTACTCATGAATATTATATACAATTCTTAGTTTTCTTTTCTTTATAATTAATTGAAAATATATAAAGCATTTGTTTTTTCGTTTGCAGTTTTACTTCGAGAATTCTTTGAATGGTTGCCCGTGGAAAAACACTTAGAAGTGGAATTTAAGTGGCCTCCAGAGCTGTGATTTTTAATGTACATCATTTTTTACAAAATGTAAATATTTTAAATATAAACACTTAAACATGTCTTTATATTTTTTATTTGTTAATCACTCACAAATAGATATAACCTTTAGTTTAGCTAGTTTTATACAGCCAAAATATAAACGTAGTAATGCATTGCAGCAGGAAAAATGGGAACTCAAATCAATACAATTACTTATGAAAACAATTTGTCCATTTCTTGAATTTTTGATAATAATAATTACATTAAACTGTGGTATCATTATTAGGTCCCAGATTTTTTTAGTGCTAGAAATTGTAAATTATGTTTTTTCAATTTATGTTATGGTTTAACAGAAACTATCACTTCAGGTTAATAAGACAAGTTTGTAGAAACCTTTTACAATGATTCATTGCCGACAAATCTACAATTGCAAAAAATTATGTAAAATAGTACTGCTTTAAACAGCAATAGTACCCATGAATAATTTTTTTAAAAGATAAAAGGTATCCTTCTAATTAGCCTTAAAGCAATCGAGAACCAGAGTGCAAAAAATATTTACACATTTTACTAAATTAGAAATCAGTGGATTTCATTTGGACTTAACGTCTAATGATGCTTGTCGAGCTAACAATAACACAGGTTAGCAATTTTCACAATAGGTCGAATGCACTTTTTCAGCACAACGGAAAGCTTCTATAACACTTGCTGGTCATAGGAAATCTTTCCCTTTAGTGAGGTCTACTTAACAGAGCAGTGCAAATTGAATTTATTAATGAACCTTTTCAATTTATTAATTTTTTTGCTATGGTTAAACTGTATTCCATTCTTCAGGAAAAACTAGCTTTAGTAAGGAAGTAAACCTGCAAGAACACATATCAAAGGGCAGAATTAATTTTTTAAATTTCTTTACCTCTCCACCTTAGATAATTTTCCATGAAAAACATGATTAATTTGTTGCATTATTTTGAAGTTCTGAATTTGTTGCAGTCTAATGTGCAAAAAATGGCTTTAAAACAACCAACCAGGCTTTTATCAGGGTAACCTCTTACTGAACACAACTATGCTCACAGGCACAAAAAAACCTGGTTGGCAAAGATTAAGAACGAAAGATAGAAAATTTACGTTTTCTTGTTTATAAAATCAGTTGACCTGCCCCCTACATTGTGATGCAACAAAACTGCAAAATAAAATCTTTACCAGGATATGAAAAAAAAAAAATCATGATTTGAAAAGAAAAACATCAGATTTATTTATTTAAATTGGATGTTTGATTTTAATCAATTCCTTGCCCATACAAGTTTTAAATTTGTTGGATATGTGTGTGAGACATGCAAACTACAGTGTAGTTTCTAGATAGTTTAAATTTATTCAAACAATATATTAGGAAATGTAGCCGGGTAAATTTTGAAAGATTAAAACACGACATGGGAATTAACAATGTAAATTACATGACAGAGTAAATAAAACTGACCCAAATGCATGAGCAATGTTTTACCATCTGGTTCTCAAGTGGTTTGGATAACTGAGTTCAATCCATAACCAGGGTGGTTGTGAATTTTTTGGACCCAGATAAATAGGGTTGCCTGATCCTACTGAGATTATTGTCAATTTTTTCAATCATACAAATTTCAGATATTTATTATATATGAACAAAATATTATGAATTACTTCACTTATTTTGATTTAAAATAATTAATTGGTTCAAGACTTGCTTTTGAGAAATAGTTATGTCACCAATACCAAATAAAAATAAAGGAATCGTGTGTGTATCTTGGAAAAAAAAAATTCCTCATAATTTTTACATTGCAAAAAAGTCTTATTGGTGAAAAAATTATTTTTTGAAAGTTAACAGTAAAAAATAAGAAAATACATTAATTTGAAATCAAATGTCTATTTTTCAAATTCTTTGAACATTGACATGCATTTTATATAGGTATATTCAAAGCACAAAAAGGGTTTATATTTAAAACAAAAAAAAATGAAGCTTTTCTCTTTCCCCCAGAACATGCCAATTCAGTAGAACTGAGCTTGCAATAAAAGCTTATCAATTCCAATAGCTTTCTGCTTCAACCCATAATCTTTTCTCAACATACTCAATTATTAGATGAAATTGGATGTAAAAATTAACGCACTCAATTAATTCCATAAATACTGAAGTTATTTTAACAGTGCAAAGAATTCCTTGGGATCAATGTATAAAATTTCCAAATTTAAGCAAGTTACCACAACTGAATAGATTTCAAGCATCTTAATTCATCATGAATGGTTTAAAATTGACCATCTGTGATTTAGTAACATGGAATATTTAATACAGAAAACCAACTGATAAGCAGGTTTGTGAGGGACACCTATTGGTCAATGATCCAAGATGGAAATACTTGAATAAAATTTAGAATCTTGTTCAGTTATTTCATTTTTAATATTAAACATAACAGAAAAAAAAAGGAAATTTTGATTTAAATCAGAATTTTAAAATAAAAATCACTTGATCTAAACTAGCATTACCCTGATCTTTATCTTATCTAATTACCTCAGTTTACAATGCATTCATTTTGCAGAAGGGAAAAAAAAATCAACCGAGAAAATTTTATCTAATTTATACCGAAATAAACTAAAATATATTTAAACATAAAACAAGTACCTTTGAGCACTAGCATCATTTACATTTTAAACAATATTGCAAACTAAGTAATGGGTTTTGGCTTCAAATTCCAGTAACTTGTCTTTCGTTTTGATTGGGTACTGAGAAACAATATAATTACAAAAAATTGTCCATTTTGTTGGTCATCGTTTATTGTGACAGTGAAACCCATGATATTGGTACCAGGGTTCCCATTTGTCAGCTAAAGATATTTAAAGAAAAAAGTTTTTTGTTATCCCAATATAGATTTTTTTTAATGCTTATCTTTAAATTTACAATCCAGTGTTTTTCTAGTTTCTATACCGAGAAGAAAGAAAATTATACATTTGCTCTGAAGCAGTAACCTTTACTCTTTGTTGAAGTTATTGATGGAATAAATGTTATTCATGTCGGACACTTGTGGCAATGTTACATCATTATCTATGTCTAGGAAAATATACTCCTATTTCAAACCAGTGTTTTCAGTTTTTATTTGTACAAGATTTCATGGAGTAATCGACTAATTTGCAACTGATTAATTAGTAAATGTACAACAAACTGAATTCAAAGTATGATAGGTGAGATTTTTATACACCTTTTTAAGTTCTCAACTTTATAAGGACCGACTTGAGCTTTTAAACTCATTGTAAGGAAAAGAAATGTGAGCAATTAAAACATTTTAGTGCTTTACTTCCAAAGTACTTGCATTTGAGCCAAAGAATGAAATATTTAAAAATGTTATAACATTTTATTGGGACATTCCAAGCTATCACATATATTGATAACAAAAATTGTTTTAAAAACTATGCTTGCTAGAAAAACTAGGAGACACAACAAAATAAAAAATATCAGACTGCTGAAAAAAATTTAAGAACTTTTGTATGAAATTTATAGACAAACAAGTTTAAACTTAATGAAATAAATTATTTCCTACTGAGGTTTTATATATGTGTGTATCACTCAAATAGATTTTAAAATAACTCAACAAATTCTATACAAAATAAACTCACCTTAAACTTAATTTGCAATGCTATATTTTGTTTTGCAATTCTTTCAAACCAATTTTTCAAAATAAATATTTACATAACAATATTATATAATCACATTTATCCATATTATAATTTGAACTGCAGAATTATAACTTATTCACAATAACATTTGATTAAAATAATGCAAAATTAAAGTATGTATTTATTATATTTATATTATGCGTTTCTTATATCTGTGAAGGAGGATAAGGATCAAATATCATGCCTCGCACAAAATCTTTGCATCCGATACCTAAAACAACCTTTTGCATTGTAGACATTTGTCCTACACTTGCACTTCACTGATATTCGTTTGTATTAGTGCAAATCATCACTTTTAAGTTGTGCTAAATTCCGATTGCATAACAAAGTTTTGAACAAAACAAAATGCTTTTGATTTTAAACATCACCAGATTTTCTTAATTTCCAGTGATTCTACATCATCCCTTAACCTCAGGAAAATCTCTCTACACTGAGTAAGTTCACAAGTAGATATTTTCTTACAATTTAAATCTTTGACAACTATTTGAAAATGATTCATATGCGACATTGACCCTTAACTTTCCAGATATGGCCGTTGCATATTGTTCCTGTCATATAATCCATTGGTTCTTATCAAAACATTTAATTAATGTAAAATAAATATCGACTTTTAATGCAAAACCAAATTTTTTTTCCCCCAGTGTTGATTCATTGCAGCTTTAAACTAGTTATAACTCTAAATTCCACGTTAATAACAAAACTTGTGTGTCTGAAGCTTGATAAAAAGACTAGTGCCAATATAATGCTTTTTCAAATGTGCCATTCAATTTCTAACACATAATTATCTACCTTTTTAAACAATTACATTGTACACCAGTAGCATTCAAAAACAGGTGTAAATGGCCTTTTGGGTTTAGAAAGAATCTCATTAGAAAAACATGTACTGGGGAATGATTCCAGCAGACAGAATAGCAATAAACACGTAGAAAAGAAATGCAATACAAAAATCTTTAGTCATATAAAAATGTAATTTAAATACGCAATATTAAAAAACAGTATGCAACAACTGATGAATATATATTCAGCTACTGTAAAGAAATGATATGCAAAACAATACTTTTAAGTTAAATGTTCGAGTTTTTAAACATGTTTTTAATCCTAAACAGGAGAAACTTCCAATTATGGTATCAAATAAAAAAATCTAAACATTCAAATATATTCAGTTAAAATATCTAGTATGGTGACAAATTTTATAATTTGCACAAGATATTTTTGAATGGTTAAGGTTTTAATTACCATATGCAACAGTGTCTACAATATTCCGATTTAAATTATTTGAGAAAAAAGTGGAACAGTGTTATGAATTTCTTTAGACAAATTTTACTTTGTTTATCCATATTAAAATCCCACAAGACAAAAGAAGAAATTATTAAAAATTAACGGAGATTGGTAGGGGAATAAAATAAAGTTTAGTACAGCAATTTCTTAAGAAAATCTCAGTATATTTTGCTTCTTTTCTGATGGATTTATCACAACCATGAAGAAAAATATGGTAAAAACGTAAAAAGGAATAAAAAAAAAATTTGATTACAACCGACTGCCTTTTTATTTCTCTAAACAATGATCAAGCTACTTTATATTGCAAGATTTATGCAGAGCTTATAGGTTCTAATTAGAACTTGAATACTCTTGAGCATCTCTGATATAGAGATTGCATAAAGGATCGTTCAAAACTCACTTGAAAATGCAACTTATAAATGCTAAAATTTAACACAATAATCATACTTAAAGAAGCAAACTAACAGAATTTCAGTTTTTCAAATATAGTGAGACCTGCGTGCAACAGTTAGTCACAGAGCTAAAAGTGGTCATGTCTTTAAAAGTTGAGACTCAAGGGGGGAGGGGGAGAAGCCTAATATAATGACCTCCTAAATGCAGCAAAAAATTCAATCAGCAATTTAAAAAAAAAGAATAAAAAAGGAAAATATATTATAAAAAAGATATTTTCATGTTAAATATACTGTTCTACATTTTAAATTGTTCTTGGTACCTTTATTTAATAGTATTGTATCAGGATAGATTCAGTGACTTTTTGGCACTAAATAATAGATTTATGCAAATTATTGCAAACAATAAATAAACATTCCATACATAAAATTGCAAGTTGTCAAAATAAAATAAACCAAACTTCAAAATCTAGTTTTAAAGAGAGTGAAAAAGAGATATTGGAAATGAAAAGAAATGAATTTTCCAATGTAAGTCTTTGGTTCAACTGTTCATAATAAAATACAATTAAATAGCAGGTTATTCAGTTTTAACATGATCAACAGCATTATCTTCTTTTTTGTGCTTCTTAATTGGATTAGCCTTGCATTCCTGATATAGGTTGTTCAAGTCAAATGCAGCTGCTACATTTTCCTAAAAAATAAAACATTTATGTAATCTATACTTGCATTGCACAGGTCTAAAATGAAAATTGTTTATTTATATAATTTTAATGTAATTTTGAATGCAGAATTTGAAAATGTCAAGCCATTTTCACATTAGGATTTTTCACAAAAGGGAAAATATGTATTATTTGAAATTATACATTCTTCATTAAAGGTCCTTGATTTACACATTTAAGATTTGTGAAGATAATATGACTGTGTGCATAATACTAAAGTATACAATTTAGAGAATGCAGATAATTTACTAGATATGTCTATATATGTAGTTAGTAACATCAGCAAAGTGCAAACTATGAGTCATAGTGCTGCAAGAATCGGCAGTGCAACATTAGGCATATTCCAACTGGAACGCTCCAATCAGTTTTATGCCCTGTGTAAGATGAGGAACATTTTCGGTGCCCCCTGCACTAGACAAGATGAATTACATTCTTTTTAGTGAATACTTTTTGTTAGTTATTTAAAAATTCTGTCCTTAATAATAAGTGCTGTGTTTTTGTGATAGAAAGCAAAAATTCCTTCTAGAGCAGTCCAAATTCTTTCTCATGAATGTGGAAAGTTTGTTATGTAAAAAGAGGGCAGAGCATAACATGATTGGGTTTGTGAAAAACGCCCAATATGTCTGTTTTAGTAAAACTCAGTGATCAAGTAAAATAGTGGGTTCCCCATAAAAATCTGTTCTGTTTGTGTAGGAACCAAACAGCACAGGGATGACTTATGTTTTGCTTGTGGAAAAAAAATACACTTCTTTTTTCAAGAATAAAATTTTGTAATGCAATTTTCAATTAAACCTGATTTTGTTTCAACTCCTACAAATCTGGATTCTACTGTTTACGACTTGGAAGAGATTTCGGAAAGCGATAAAGAATTCATTCTCGAGAACACAAAGTAATGATCCTCAACTCTCAATTGAAAGCTAAATTAAATAGTAAGAGATCAAGAACTTCTAAAGATGCAGCAGAGCTTAAGGGTTCTCAATACAAAGAATCCTTGTTTTCTCTGCAAGTGTGACATCCGAGCAAATATACATTGGATTCAAAAGGAATGACCACTCAGGTAAGTCTAACAACCTAGTGCCAAGAATCATTTACAGCTGAACTTGATTAACTCAGAAAAAGTGCACTCCTTCATATCAAGCTTGGCCTGATAAAACAGTTCACCAAGGACTTGTCTAAGGACAGAAACTGCTTTTAGTACAATTCCAGCCTTATCCAGCACGAAATTGAAGGAAGGAATATTTACTGAACAAACTATAAGAAAACATATATGATTTAAATTTGTAGTGTTTTGACTAGTAAAAGGGGTGACTCCGAAGAGTGCCAGCACTGCAACTAATAATGTATTGTGCTGAGACCCCCGCTGGTCCACTGGAGACCGATTGCCAAAATAAATTTCAGCATGTACCTGATTGGAATGTTTGACAATTCCCAGGGTTCGATACAGTGGTATCCCAGATATTCGAATCGTTGTGCAGAGTAATGGTCACATTCACATCATCCGACAACCTCTACATAATGGGTCCTCTATAACACCAGGGCTCCTAACAGGTATCAAGGTCCAAAAAGGTGACAAAAGTGACGAATTAAACCAAAAAGGTGACAAAAAGTGACTAATCGAGTAGAAAAAGGTGACAAAAAGTGACTAATCGAGCAAATAAAAAGTAACAAATAACAATAATGCTAAATATATTCAAGTATAAAGATAGAAAATAAAAAGATCCTCCCAAGCAACCCCTATCTTTTATTTTTCTTTCTTTGGAAAGATTGATATTTTTATTTTCTTCATTTAAAAAGTATAAAATTTTAAAATATTAACATAAAAATTTAAAAAAAAATCGGGATTACGATTTTTTAATTCGTTTATTTTTGACACAGCTTGAAGAATTTCTTCCTTTTCTTTGAAAAATTATGTCTCAATTTTAGTTGTTGAAAAAGTCTAAAATTAATTTTGTCTTTTTCTTCTCAATAGAAGAATGTGCATTTTTTAAAGTCTGTCTTTGCTGACCAGCACCATCTGAGACTTTAGCCACTCCTTCAATCATTGCCTGAACAAGTGCTGCTTCCTTTAACAATTTTGAAGCACTATCCAATGCCTCATCCTCTTCCTTAAGCATAATTTTAAGTTTTCGTTCTTTTATCACCTTTCTTTTCTTTGCCAGCTGCTTTAAAATCTTTTTCTTTCCTGTAATTCTCTAATTTTTCTTGTGCCTTACGTTTTATATCTTCGAAACAGTCACATTAGGCTTTATATGCAACCTTACCATATCCATTAGATTTGATATGATTGACACCAAATAAGGTTAATTGTCAAAATTTGCCAAGATACTTTTAACCGTCATCAATGCATTGAGTGTGCGTTCTGACATTGATGCTCTGTCTCCTGTCAAAGCTCTTCCTGAGGCTGAGAAACCAAGTTCAATGTGAGCACTACCATGAGAAAGTGACAGAGCAGTCTTCACTAGCTTTGACACAACTAGGTACTTAGGATACACACCACTAATGCAGGGTTGCCAACCTTTACTGAGCAGCTTCAAGAGCATTCTCATAAAATTTCGGGAGTTTTGAGGCTGCTTCCAGAGCAACGCGAAAGTCAGGACAAAAATAAAATATCTGCATATTTTTCTTTAAAAACAGTCATAAAATTTCCTATTAGCACAAATAATTTCTTTTTAGTCCCAAATGCAGACGTCCAAAATCCGGAATTGTCAAAAATTTCGAAAAAAATAAATATTGGACGTTTTGCTAATCAGAGTTTTTTTGGTTTTCTCACTTTTTTCCATCTTTCTGACAGTTTTCATAGAATAAGGAGGTAAACCTGGAACTAATTGATGAAACAACTCAAAATAACGGACATGTTCAGAGTAAATACTACACAGAAAAATTAAGATTTGCAAATACAATTTCTTGCATTGTTTAAAAAAAAATTCCCATTTATATATTCTTCCTACTTATATATCTGCTATTTTAGTATTGCAAACACAAAATTTGTGCAGGAGAGGTTAGATTAAGGTTTTTTTGACAAAAAATGCAAATAATCCGAAATCCGGAAAGTCCGAGGACAAGAGGATTCCGAATTTTGGACTGTGTACTGTTTAAAGGATAAAAAATTACATATATACATGAAAGGTTTTATCCTTAAATTGTAGAAACAAAATTCTAATACACAATTTCTCCGAAAATGGAAAATTTTTTCCTTTTCATAGACAAAATTTCCTTTTTCCTGCATCGAAGCGATTTCCGGAGTGAACCAAAGATTATACTGAGTTTCAAATTTTCGATTCCCTAGCGTAGAAACTCTGGAAGTTCCGAAGCACTTGGCAACTCTGCTAATGTCTCGCAGTCTGAAGAACTGGTTCCAGTAAACATCAATATGCTTCATTCTAAATCCTTCTTCCTCAAATTCTCTTTGGAGTAATTTCCACTCATCCAGTAGTATGTTTGTCGGGACAATAGAAATTGCAACATGTGATGACAAAGGTACTAAATGGATTACCTCTCCTCCTGGGTTAACGCTGAGTTAATATCAGCTTGATCCGTCCAGTCTCTCGACCTCTCCATTCTCGTCTTATTTCAGAATCCGAAAATAAAATGGGTCTGTTGAGACCGTACTCAGATCTGTGTATGGAGGATATTATCCCCCCCCCCTTTAAGTGACCACTAGCATTGATTACCATTTACGAGCTGTCAACGTCTGACCTCCCAGAGGGTTCCTCCTTTTGTTCGACCCTGTCGACTGGTGATATCTATCTTGCGCCAAATGATATGCCACACAATACTATGAAAGGAAAACGTTAGTCGTAAATGCCACTCAAGTTCTATCACTCAAGTTAGGTAATTAGGTAAGAGGAGTCGGACATGCAGATGGCTTTGCTTCCCTTAAACTTCGCCACTTCGTTTTACAGATAGCCTTTTCCCGTGGGAATATTTCCAGTTTTCCCAGGGTTTTTTTAGAGGAAATTAATTTTTTAAACTGCACACCAAAATTTTTTCTTCTTAATAAAGAATTTAAGAACTTAAAACCCCTGAAAAGGTGACAAAATGTCAAAAAGGTGACAAAAAATAAAAAGGTGACAAAAAGTGACGTGTTAGGAGCCCTGTAACACCCATAATGTTCAGGTGTCTATTCAGGGTACAGAGGCCAGTTAGGAGGCCCATAGCTATCCTGATTTCTTTCCTACCCAAATTCAGCAGCTCCCTTGATCTATCCCAAGGAGACTGCTGATTGAGCTCTTTGGCTTGTCTTTGATCATTAGGTTGAATCCATGTATGGTAGGACTCGGCAAGGAGTAAATCTCTTATAGTCCCTCTAACCACAATGTGAGGCAGACCCAAAACAGGCTCTGGTTCAATAAATGGTGTTTCAGCCCATGTTTTGCTAATTGTAGTGTTTATAAATGTCAGAGAGTATGACACTTGGATTTCTTTTGAGGTGAGCTACAAGAGCATCAGGGTGAAGTGTTCCACCAAGATATTAAGGGACATGAAAAGGTAGAATGTTAGCATGGTTGCAGCTTACTGTGGGGATTCAGAGATGGAACTGGAGAAGTATACAAATGCTGTGATATAAATACTATACAACCAATGAAAAAAACACATCTATGCAAGGTATCAATTAACATACTTTCATATACCCTTTCAGGCACGGTAAAAGTAACAGTGACAGACATAAAAGAATAGACATAATTTCAAAAGAAATTTTTTTCACTAATAACATCAAATATAACTTGAACCCAGCTTTGAGTCAAAATGTGATGTAACAGAAATATGTGAAAAACTTTTTGTATTTTGTTTATGTGTGTATGTAAAAACATCTAAAAATATTTCAAACTTTTTAAAGTTGAATTTTGCAGACCTGAGTTATTTATAACACAAGCTGCTTTTATGAACAATTTACTATAAAACAAATATAGTTGCAAAACTCACGTACCTCAGAAAAGAAAAATTTTATTAACTGGCATTTGGAATCAACAGTTGGGCGCCGACAAACTTCTTTCCCATTTCTGAATAAAATAACAGTAGGCAACTGTTTGCTAAAGGATGAGGTGTTCACATGAAATCTGAAATAAAGAATTATTAATACATATTTCCATGTTTTCTTTCTACATAAACTTATAAACATTCCTATAACAATTAAAAAATTCATATAGACCAATTCTATATTGAGTCTGCTAGCTGTAAATAACATATAATGGGTCTGCTAGCTGTAAATCATTATTTACAACTAGCAGACCCACACATTGCATTTGCACTAATTTTATACATTGTTTATATTTATTGAAGGCAAAGTGTTGGTATTCAAATTTCATGTTATTTCAATCAATTTATAATGAATACAGCCATCACATAAATTAATTAATTTTATACCTGTCAACAAAATTATCTAAAAACACATAAAAGCATTTCCTTTACTTTTATTGGTGTTAATACTTAATTTGAATTAAATGAATAGCAAAAAGCACACCAGTCATGTATCCACACCTAGATTCCAAACATTCACTTCAATTTTATCCCACCTTCTTTAAAGAAGATGTGTTTTTTTTTTTTGGCTTATATTTTCATTTTTTTAATGATTTCCATCGTTCAGATTTCTTATTGTTTTCTGTAATCAGACTGCTGAAGAATTACATTACAGTGGTGAGCCCTTCTGTGTAATTTTAGCGATACTATGTAACTCCATAGCTCAAATCAAGCATACTTAAACTAAGCAGCAAAATTAATGAATGAATTCTACAACAGATTTTATGTTTATATCTATTGTTGGCATACAACAAGTACCAGATGTTAGTGAATATGATTCCAAAGCAGATTACGGATATGCAATTCTTCTTCAAGAAAGGCAGTACATGATTATCAGATTTCAGAATACATTTAATCATAAGGAATATTTAAAGAAATGGTCACTATAATTTAATTTACTTGTCAGCAACATCAGGGAATCTGGTTCCATCAAGCTTTCCAAATTTAAGATTATCAAGACTGTACCTGCAAAAGAGAAATATAATTATATACTCCATTTCAATACTTAACAGAATCACAGATAAGAAAAACGGTAACACTTACTTAACAGACATTTCTGCAAATATTGGGGCAAAGTTGACACAATTAGCATTCCAAACAGTGTAGAATGTTATGAGCCAAGTAACCCTGGTGTCTCGCTTTAATTCTTCCTTTAGAATAACAAGAAAAGAGCATTCAGAACAAAGTTTAGAAATAATAAGGTGAAAACAAAATTTTTTTAATTAAAAAATAGTACAGCAGAATGAAATAGTAGTAAACATTGAATCCATCAAGCATAACACAAACATTTTGAGGTACAATTTAAAAAAACAACAATTAAACTCACTGAAAAAAACTTTTGCAAATACAAAAATCTATCAATAACTCTTATACATATAGTCATGAACATATTACACCCCGACAAGACATATAGTCATGAACATATTACACCCCGGCAAGACATATAGTCATGAACATATTACACCCTGGCAAGAAAAGTGACAAGTCAAATATAAAAATTTAGTTGTTATGTCATTGAAAAAATATGTATATATATGTGTATATGTGTTATATTACTATTCCATAGAATATAATAGAAGTTACCACCATAAATACTTAC
The DNA here is from genome assembly GCA_947359465.1 of Metellina segmentata. Lineage (NCBI taxonomy): Eukaryota > Metazoa > Arthropoda > Arachnida > Araneae > Tetragnathidae > Metellina > Metellina segmentata. The sequence continues at coordinate 16,452,197 of OX375878.1, read as the reverse complement.
CTAAAATTTAAAAGAAGCTTATACTATTTCAATATAAGTTTTAACGTATCTTTAAAGTTGATGTTCCTCAAATTCTGCAATTTCAAGTTGTGTCACTTTTCTTGCCGGGGTGTGATATGTAAAAGCATTATATTTGAGTAAAAGAAGCATTACACACTAAAGTGCCAGAAATCAGTCTAATGGTAGACCTCCCACTGGAACATAGAACTGCAGAAATACAATGAGGCTTGAACTCTGTGAGCTTGTGGAAGCTTTCTGTAGGGATTGACTATACTTTTTGCAGAGTGGTTCACAATTCTGGTGTACTGCTAGGTGTAGGATTTCTGTATTCCAGATCAAGTTGCATGTCATACCAGATGTATTCAATAACATTGAGATCTGATGACTTGGGGTGGGAATGGCAAGACTTCAAACTCATATGAGGGTTCCTCCAACCATAATTTGGCATGTCTAGATGTTGCACCCAATGCCATGTTGGAAGAAGCCAAACACGTGAGAATGAATGTAGGTTATGAATCATCAGAAAGGGACAGAGAGTTCATCTGTCAGAGACATTTGCAGACATACCAGAGCTTCCATTGAATGCCAGCTAAACAAACCTCACACTACTACGGAGCCAATACCAGCAAGCACAATCCCTTGTTGACATACAAGATAAATAGATTCATTTAGTTTTTTTCCACACACTGATCCTTTCATCTACATAAAAACAGTTGAAAACGTGATTTGTCGCACCAGACTACTAGTTCCCAATCATCAAATGTCCAGTGGCAGTGTACCCAAGCCCAAGCGAGATGCATAGCTGTGTGTCAAGTATTATTCAAGAATATTAGTTAGGTGTAGGCTCCTTAAGTTCATATTTCTGAGGTAACATTGCAGTCATCACTGATGTTTGTTGAGGACCCAGTATTGAATTCTGATGTTATTTGAGGCAGCAATGCATGTCTCTCATGTGAAACGATTCTTGCTAGTTGATGTTGATCAAGTTCACTTTTTTTTTTTCCGGTCACACTGCTGTTGTTACAGGTTTTGCCATTCTTTCTGTAGTCACAATACCCTCTTGAAATTGTGGGAAGTGAAACTCCAAACTTCTCTACCTTTGAATCTCCAACTACTAAAAACCTTACTCAAAATTTGATGATTTTCCGTTCTCATGACAGAAACAGTGCTAGATGCTTCCACAGTTGTCTATCACTTAATATATGCACTGCCAGTTGCAACCAATAATGTGAATAGGTGGTGTTACTATACATTTTGCATAACTATAAGTTATTCTGGCACTTCAAGAGCAAATAATTTTATTCTAATCTGGCGGAAGCATTTATCAGCCAAACGTAAATGGTCGAGTGAAGTATCTCTTATTTTACTCTAAATTTACTGATTACGTCAATTAAAGTACCTATTTTCATCTGATATGATTTAAATGCTATAACTTAATTATTTGCCACTGTACCCTGAATAGACACCTCAACATAATGAATGTTATAGATGATCCATTATGTAGAGGTTGTCGGATGGTAGAGGAGAGTTCTGTACATGTTCTACTATGTGAATGTGACCTTTACTCTGCACAACGATTCGAATATCTGGGATACCACTGTATCAAACCCTGGGAACTGTCAAACATTCCAATCAGGTACATGTTGAAATTTATCTCGGCAATCGGTCTTTAGTGGATCAGCAGGGGTATCAGTACAATAGACTTATTAGTCGCAGTACTGGCACTCTTCGGAGTCACCACTTTACAAGTCATACTTATTTTTTTAAATAAATATTATTAACTAATCAAAGTTGATTTATTTTTTAATACCAATTATTTCTAAATGCTGCTAAAATTTGGAAATAATCTAAATTTAGGAAAAATTAAGTTCTCTATTGAAATTTTCAATTACTCTACTGAATACATTCCTAAAATATCAATTTTATGTACTTTTCTCTATTCAAAAATACATTTAAAGATAAGTTTGAATATGTGAATCAGAAACCTTATGGCTACAACCATTTGGGCAACTACCTAAAACAGAGCCTATATTAATATTCACTAGACATCAAAAGGCGGGGTAAATATATAAATTGTTCGACTGTACATTACCAGGATATTCTAATGTTTGTAGAAAAATTTAAATCAAAGCTTTGTGAAACAATCAACAGAATAATGTGTACTGTCATACTACTAATGAATTAAATGAAGACTTTAAATTATAAAATATATTAAAATTGTGCAACTGAATATAGCACTTTCTTCCTAGGTTAAATATTTGTTCTCATAATTAAATTTTAGAACATGGACAAAACCTATATTTTTAATTACTCAAATTACTTACCAAGAATTTTGAATTTATTTTCCAGCATAATTTAATGTTCTAATCTAATTTAAATCCCAATATCACTAGATATTTTAGAATGAAACTGTTTTTTACTTTCAGGAAAAGGAATGTAAGTGGGTTAAATACAGCTCGAGTGAGCAATTGCTATTCATTTTAATCTTCTGTTTATATTTATTGCATGGACAACTTTTTATGTGCATGTTTTTAGGCATTTTAATTCTTGTTAGTGATATGTAATTCTGAATTTGTGAAAGCAATAACATTAGTTTTATTGGATAGGATATTCTTGGGTTTTCTTGATCAAATCCCTATTAAGAGTTCAAAGCAGACAATGAAATATATGTAGAACTTACTTCAGGGAACTATCTTATCTCCAAGAAAGTAAAGGGACATTGTAAAATTTTAAGAAGTTATTGGAAACTTGTGTATGTGTAACAGATGCAATCAGATTATTGAAAACAGGACAACTCCAAGACATAGAACGAATATTAATGTTCAAAGAAAAGCGGAACCTATAAATTCAACTTCATACTTTGGTGTCAGAAAAATCTTAATTTGCAAAGGAACCCATAGCATTAACAAGTGTTTGAAGTTTTATGGATCCTTTCAGTGACAAGCACCACAGCTTTTTGCATGAGCTGAATACGAGCTTAAGGCATAAACTCGAGATTCAAAAAGCAGAGGCAAGTCAAATTGTGCTCTCAGGCAAAAGTTTGGAGAAGCAAGTCAAGTTTCAGATTATTCTCTAAACAGCTTTGGTGAAAGTATTTGATCGAAACAACTGTCTGCAAACACGCAGATTGCTCTAAGAATGTGGATCACAAGGAACCTTAATAAGTCAGGACTGTGCCTAAACAGCGTGAATTAAAGCAATTTACATGTAAAGAAACCATTTTTTGACTCATTTCCATAAAGATTGGAAATGCAAAAAATGTGTCACCTGAAGGTTACTTCACAAACACATTTAAATGCTACTCTTTGAGTTGATGCTCACATACTCCAAAAATTGACCGGCTTGATGCGACAAGAAACAATCAGCAGAGATCAACTTTCAATTTTTTAAACCCTTGAATTTGTTGTTCTAGTTAGACAAACATGGTAGAATTGATACTGTTCGAGGTAGATCTGTCCTGATATTATATTTCTTATCTTCTTCTGTATCAGTATTGTGAAGATTTTTATAAAAAGATTTGAGTATTAGTCTCCCATTTCCAATATTTGTTTTTGTCAACAACTGTCACTAATAAATTATGAAGCTTTGTATTTCTTCCTCAAAAGTACTCAATTTCTGAGCCATTTCCAGTTCAGTATATAGTTTCAGCTTTTACATATACGCAAGTATGCAGAAAAAAAAATAAAATTTAAAAAAAAAAGTAGATTCTATGAATTTTGCGGGGAAAAAACAGTATAAATACACACTACACAAGATATATACATAAGGAATACCTCCTACTATTTTCACAAACCTGTGAAAATTCCCATTTCGAAAGGCTGAGAGTCTGGAAATGGTTTTTGAGGTTAAAGGGCAGATGAACGTGAGCTCCTAGGGTGAATCGAGGCACATCTGTGGTACAGATGCATTAAATTTCACTTTATTTGAGTTCAAGTACGTATGACATGAAAAGAAATTATGTGTACCTCCTATCCCTTTGATAGAAATCTGTGAGAACTCATTCCAAGACTTGGAGGGAGGTGAAATTAGTTTTAAAAAGGGAGAGAACAGTTGTGGGCACACACAACATTTAGTTTTCAATTAAACAGAAAACCACTGAATCTTAAATTGCCTATTTACACAAGTTATGTAACGTTATGGTCTGGAAATTTGATATATCCTCTTAGACATCATTGTCTAGTCTCAAATACTGCAGCCTACCATTATTTGTTAAAACTTCTATAAATGGAATACAGATAAAAGCTCAATTTTACCATTGATAAAAAGTGGCAAAGATCCTTTTTTTCTTGTTAAAAATTATCAGCAATTAACACCAGAAATAAAAAGTAAAATTCATGTTTCACTGAGGATTATTTTTTAGTATTTTCTTGACATGAGAAGATATAGTTGCATAATTCCAGTCCAATTGCCATAGAATTGTTTTAATATTGGACATCATTGTGTTTAATTTTGAAAGCGAAATACCCTGGGGACTAGTAGGACTTTTGAAATTGAGATTTACGATAAAGGAATTTCCAATTAAGATTTCTGTCAGTAATTTGAACGGCGAAAGATTAGTAGGAAAAAACAAACCCAAAGAAAAGAAAGTTGAAGAATGAAATTGAAATCTTTTAAAGCTTAGTTTACATTCTTATACCAATTCAAAATTTTGTATCAATTACAATAAAAAAAAAAGTGCTTACTTCCAAGTTAGGTCCAGTAAAATAAACAACGTTTTCTGGTCCTTCATATGTAGGTTCAGGTAGCAATAAAAGATGAACTGTAAAATTGATATAAAAGATCAAATTTGGTGTAATAAAGACACGTTACATGAAAATGCATGCAAACAATAGATAAAAATTGACAATAACAAATCATAACCATTGATAAAATAACAGGATTTGTAACATTCAGCAAACTTTTTTTAATTTTGCCCAGAAATTAAGGATAAGATGCCATTTTCAGGACACATTGAATAAAAGATAAAATTTTCTATTTCAACAGATTTAAAGAAATTCTAGAGTGCTTGTCAGAAAACTCAATAGTAAAAAATCTTAACAAAGCTAATTGCAATTCGAAAAAGGTTTTATTGTGTTTTTAGCTTTTAAGAATGTGATTTTTAGTAAACTAGCCACTGCGTGGCTAGCCCGGCATCAACAAGATGTACAGCATTAATCTGGTGTAAAATTTTCTGCAGATTTCAAATCCGTTGAAATTTTTAATCTATCTTTATCGATTCCGATTTTATGAAAAAGAACTTAACAATCCCAGCCAAAATGTTTTTTATTTTTTGCTCTCATTCACTGAAATTGGAATAGGGCAGGAAATGTAATGTTTCTTTTTTTAACACAAAGGGCAAAAGATGCAATCTGTTTATTTTTGGAAAGTGAAAGTTCAAGTGACGTCACAATCTCTTGCGAAAATATGAAAGATATATTCAATTTAAAAATTATTTATTTAAATAACATCATATTTTTAAGTATGATCTAAAGTAAAATTTTCTGTAGATTTCAAATCCATTGACATTTTTATTCTTATCTTTAATGGTCTAGGAGATAGAAAAAAGAACTAAGTGACTCCAGTTAAAAGATTATTTGTTTTTATCGTCTGTCTGGAAAATAATTCCTCCACGCAAAATCAAAACGTAAAAATAAATTTAGAATCTGTCATCTTCAATGCTGTTGCATTCAATAATGATTAAATTTCATTAAATTCATTTTTAAATGTTCTAGATTGAATTTTAAAATTCGCCGCAACCCTAAAATTGCAAAAAATTCAGACTACCTATGTGCCATTACTGTAAGTGCTATAGATTCGTCGGGACTTTTCGTGCAAGAAACAAACACTTCCTTTTATAATAGTAGAGAAGAAATTAGTGAATATATTGAATGAATTTTCTTAAGATGTTTTTAGATTAACAAAGGGTTTCACATTTTACCCTTTTGACCAGGAAAACTAGGAGTATAAGATTTTATATGCTTATGATATATATATATATGGGTCATTCTTGCAAAATAGGCAATATTCATGTCCCTTCAAAATTTATAGAATTCTATCACTCTGAAGATTTTGTCAACTTTCAAGAATAGTTTAGGATCACTTTTATAATCTACAGAATTAGAAAATTAATGACATATTTTTTTATTTTATACATTTTTAAAACTTTAAAATGTCAAATATCATTGTCCTGGCATGTCCCTGAGTGAAATTTTACAATTTCTTCATTCATTAGGGTTTTAATATTTATTTATATATTCTTGTAAATAATTTATTCTGCTTCTTTATACATTTGAAAGGTCATTAGTTACAATAATGGAAATAATATTGCAAAAATTTCCAAAAGTAACTGCAATAACTATTGTCCCAAGTAATATCATCATTTTCCTGGCATCTCAGATATCATTATGTGGTCAATTAATAGATGACAGCACTGAGTTAGAAGAATACTTTTCAAGTAATCTGGGGTTGAGGTTATTTAAATAAATAACTCCCACTTTGAAAAGTTATCAACTTTTTTTTTGGTCAGCACATACAAGTTCAGAGTTTAAGGTTTATGTATATTGAAGATCATTTTCCTGGCTTTGATAAAAATTAAATGTTTGTAGTAAATTTTTAATTTTTTTTATTATTAAGTGTATAAAAGATATTTCTTAAATGTGTGTGAAATTCAAACTGAAATTTTTAAGGGTTCATCCATTAAGCCCTGAACAAGCCTATTTCATCATTATCCTGGCCATCATTGTCCTGCCTTTAACATACCAAGTCAGTGATGCCAAGACAGGAAAATGATGTTTTATGTTCAGTATTTTATAAATATTTAAATTATTAACTGAAGACAAATATATTCTTTACTTTTAACTATTAACTTTTGATTATTTATTCTCCATTGTAATTTTTTTAATAGTAAAATACCTTATAATGGGCTTGAAATTTTGAAACTTATTTGTTTCTTTTATTTAAAAAATAATGTTTTTGACATTGCACCTAAAAATGTCTAGATATTACTAAATATCCTTTATCACATGCTCTTTTTTATAAGTTGTAAACAATATATGGACAGATATGAGTGGTAAAAAGAAACAAACATATGAGGAAAGGTTGTTAAAGAAAAGTTTAGCTGAGAAAAGTCGTCAGGAGCATATTAAAAAAAATTCCATAATGTTTGATACAAGAGAAATTGAAGAGGCATGTGAAATATATGTTAACCAAAAGAAGAAAGGAGTGGTAAAGCCTATAGCTAAAATGAGTTCGAGGCAGAAAAGGGGAATTATAAAAATGGGAAAGAAAATTCAAAACTATCGCTTGAACAAGAAATTGTCATCCGATAGAATTGGCTACCCAAACCAAGTGAAAGTGGTATAGATATTCAACTTTCAGGTTCTTCAAACCCAGACACAACAAGAGATGATAATGTTAAGAAAAAAAAGTTAGTGAAAAAAGTTAGAAGAGATAGAGCAGAGACCTACATTTGTAGAAAGAAACTGGAAGAAAAATTTAAAAAATATACAAGGCAAATGGAAAAATACAAAAAGAAATAGTACAGATCAAAAATAGCTGAGAATTGATTGCAGTAATTTAACACCACACAGCAAAACACGTAATCTGTTAAAAAAGCATAAAAGTTGCAGTAATAACTATGCATAACGTTCCTACTTTCTAATAATACTTAAATATTCGGGAATCCATAATTTCCTGAATTGTCATGTTCCTAGTAATTTTATTTATGTACTTAATCAGCTGAATTAAAATACATGGTCATATGAAATGTTCAACAAGAAATTTATATATTTTTTTCTATTTTCATCATTGTCCTGCCTTCCAATATTTTGAAATATTTTTTTCCTTAACAAAATGTTAATAATTTAGATTGATGATATTTTTAATTTACTTAATGAGCATAGTAGAAAATTATTAGGCCAAAAAAATAAAGTTTTAAAAACCTTCGATTAAAAAAATTTTAAGAAGCCAATTTTTCCTATTTCACAAGAATGACCCATATATATATTTCAGGAGTATGTTTTTAATAATTCCTTATAATATAGCAGCAAATATTATAATATTTTTTGGATGCAGCATCACATTAGAAAATGCATGAAAATTAAAAATGTAGTGTAAACATGAGTTTTTAAAAAATTTGTACAAGTTATGGAATTGACAGTGAAAACACATATATATTTGTATAACACTTGTTTAAATTTTAACAAGAGTTCAAGAGCCCATAAATATTTTGCTTCAACTGTAGGGAAGACTTGATCCCCTTTTGCAGTTTTAAATTTTTATCTTAATAAAATATTATTTTTTAAATGTTTTAAATCACTATAAATTGCACAACTGTATTCTTGAAAAAACATTTATTTCATTTTCATAAATGAATTTTATAAATTTTATATAAATTTTTTTCAACAATGGGAGAAAAAAAAATGCAGCATCCCAATTATGGGGACACTTGATCCCCCACAAGGGGAGACTTGATCCTTCACACAAACACATTTAAACAATTCAAAGCAAACAAAAATAGAATTTGCAATTTCATGTCAAATGAAACATTTGAAAAAGTACTACATTTATGACAAATACAAAAGCCTAGGTTATTTGTATAAAAAAAATAGTGAATATTTTCAAAACATGAAAAGTCAACAATGTCAAAACTGTTGCTGTTCTGAGTGTTTCACAAAATAGGTTTTGGCAACTTTTTAACACAATCCTCTTTATCAACAATGTTTTTGTCGTCTTTTTCAAGATATATAAACTAATTGGCGCTTGATCCTTTTTTTTCTCAAAAAAATTCATTTCAAATTCGAAAAAAGATATTATTTTCTCGATTTTTCCAACAAAGTGATTTAATTTTCTTCCCTTGGAAATTTCACAATCATTCTCATTAAAAGATACATCTTGGGTGTCTTCATTTTCATCAAAAAATTCATAAAGTTATTCTGCTTCTGTTGAATTGTGAACATTGTAATTGCTATCACTTTCCGATAAATTGTCAACATATCGCACGCCGGCAAAAAAAGTATCACAAGTCAAAAAATAAAAAATTTGATACTACATCATTGAAAAATAACGTATGAGTTGTCCCAGCGTGTTATATTGCTATTCTATAGACTATAGATAGAAGTTATCACCATAAATACTTACCTAAAATTTAAAAGAAGCTTTTACTATTTCAATATAAGTTTTATAGTATCCTATAGGTTGATAGTTCTCAAATTCTGCAATTTTTAGTTGCATCACTTTTCTTGTCGGGATGCAATATTTTCCCCTTGGTAGCAACTACTTTTGGTGGCTTATGCACAGTGGTAAAACCACTTTCATTAATGTTCCATATTTTTTTTTGGGTCTAGCTTTTCTTTAGTATGTATCAGTTCCAGATTTTCAAAAACATATTAATGTTATGTTTGTTGAAACTAATGGCACAATTAAGGCTGGTTGCCTCTGGTGTTCAAAGAGACAATGACTTATTACGATTCATAACGCTTTGTACCATTCATACCAAGTACATCCTTCTTTTTTCCATGATTCAGGGATCTTTTTTTTCTTATTTTACAGCATACTGGAATGCTAACTTCCTTAAATGCATAGAAGTAAGTTCGTGATGTAATTTACTTGATGTTTTCAAATATATGCATAAAACATCTTCTTTAACAGAACATTTTAATGTCATTACATTAATGTCAAATGTTCTTGCCCCTTTATACTGCCACCATCTAATACAACCTTTACTGCTGCCTGCATATCTTCCACATTGATATTTTACTGGGCTTAACACCATCTTTACGTTTATAACAACTTAGTATGACTTCACCAACAAAAAGTAAACAAAGAAAAAAAAATATGTGTGTGTGTGACATTGGGGATACTTGATCCCGGAATCATCTCTCCCCATATGATGGGGATCAAGTGTCCCCAATGCGCATGCACCATGAAAATATTGTAAAAAAAAAAGAAAAAAAAACTGTATTACACACAAATAGTATTATTTATAAGGTAAGAAAAGGCAGTATGAAATATCATTACATATAACTACTTTAATTATAATTAGTTTAAAATAAAAAACTTAAACCACTTACAATAAAAAAAGTTCAAATTCAGGAAATCAAACAATCTTTTCTTATAATAAAAACAAACATGGCTGAAAGAAATTTTGTTGCTGGATTTATTGACTAAGAATAACTATACCAGTGTTACAAGTTTACAAGACTTGACTCTTTATTATTGTTATTTTTAACACTAGGGATCAAGTGTCCCCAGTCTCCCCTATATTAATTATCTGAAATTTGGCATTTGTATTAGAAGTCTCATTTTTAAATAGAATATGTAAATGTGCATATTTATTTGATAATGAAAGTATTTAAGTACTTGAAAACAAAAGTTTATTATACAAAAGAGTATTCCAAATTTAAAACTAAAAACACCATTAACCAAAAATATACTCACACAAACATAGCACTGAATAAATAATTCCAAGCCTGGGATCTGAGTAAAAGAAGAGAGCAATGTTTGCTAATTTTGCATACATACACAGTGATGTGATATAAGGAACCATCTGAACTGCACCTATAGGGGAATTCCAAATGTTAGAGAAAAATATTTGTTAAATACTTTTATCCTACATTACTGATTCTAATTTGCAGCTAAAATGCTTACCTCTCTTTTTTGTTCTTAATAAAACAATGACTACAAGAAAAAACAATATTTCTGTTTCTTTCTGTAAAGAAAGAATAAATTAGAAACATTTAAGCATTTGATTTAAGCAAATCATCAAAAATTTGATACACTAAATGACTAATTACAGTAACAAATGGGAAATTCATAAAAAAAACTTGCCATCGAATGATTAAAACCAGCGATTCTCAAAAAGTGGGCTGCTATGCAGTGGCTGGCTTATAGTGTGCCTCAAAATATTTCAATAATTTTACTTAAATGACATTTCCCCAAGTTGTTTGAGAATCAAATGAGGGGGCAGTGTAAATAGGATTTGAGAAGACAGTGAACAGGTTGCCCAGTATCAATACTTATAATTTTATTGAGAACTAGCCTCAATTTTTGCTTCGCAAACCAACACCACGATAAAAGACATCTATCTAGTGTAAAAGTTTCCGCAGATTTCAAATCCGTTGAAATTTTTAATCTATCTTTAACAGTCTAGGACAGAGGCTCCCATAGTGTGTGCTGCGGCACCATGGGGAACCACGTAGAGATTAAGGGAGCCACAAAGTGCCCATGACGCAGTTGTTGTTATACGGATCATATATTGTTCGAAAATTAGTCATAAAAGAAATGCAAGTAGCTGTATCACTAGCATATCGCGAATAGCTGTATCTCAATTTCATAATTCAAACAACTGTGCAGTTCAGCAGCAGGCTCACCCGTCATACTAAACACACACATATGTAGGGGAAGACGGGGTACAATGAAACAAAATTTACTAATTATTTTTTCCTATTCACAATTTTGCATGCACAAAAATATAATTAATGCATACTTTTAATCTTGTATTTTCCCCATTTAAATAAATTTTTATTAGGTTCTAAACAATATCTTTATGCTTGTAAAATAACAAAAAGTAAATGTCTCAAAGTGTTTCATTGTACCCCGTATGGCGGGGTACAATGAAACACATACTGGGGTACAATGAAACACTCCAAATGATGCAAGCAATTTTCACCCTATATAGTTTATTTTAGTCACATTCAACTTCATTTAAATTTATGATTTCTCCAACAGAATATATTTCCTTGTTTCAGTTCACCCTCATTGATTAAAACAATCATTTATACAGATACTGCTTGTGTCACACTGTTATGTGTGGATATCTCATTCTTAGTACTTCAGTGATCATCTGGAGCTGGAAAATAATACGGATCATCGTCATCTTCAGAGTCTGTAGGAGGCAGAGTTTGTTTTGAAAACAATCCCTTCTTAGTTTTTTTTTTCCCCTTTTTACTTTCTAATTGCTTAACCAGAGCATTTTTTACTTGTGTGGTTAGAACTAAACTCTTTTTATTTTTCTGTTTCCTACTCTTACCTTTCTTGGACCAGCCTTGGGGTAAGGTTTTATCTCTTGAGGATAAATGTATTTCCTCACAGGTTTAGAGCTAGTGCATGGTGTATGAACATTTGCTGATCCACCTGCAGTCGGTGATTCTGATTTACTTATGGCAAGATCCACCACTTCTGATTCTTGGGTTTTGTCTGTCTGGTCTTCAGTTTCATTACTGAGCTCATCAGTTTCATTAATCTGACCATGGGAATAATTTTCAGTAGGACAAGGCCTATCTGACACATACGAACACAAATAAAAGTGACTTGAACACAGTATTGTCTAAAGGCGGCTGCAATTTGTTACTGGTATGGGGGTCAGGGTTACAACAACGATTCCGTTATCTTTAGTAAAATTTAGACTGGAAATTGTAATATGTGATTCATGATAGTCCATTATTAGTAGAACTGGATTTTCTTTCGTTCAGCGTGTATGTGCCTGGAGATCTGTTAGAACATTAACAAAAATATCTCCATTCATCCAACCCGATTTTGTTGCATCACCCACAGTCCCACAAACAGCTCCATTCAACTGCAAAACTTGAATTAACAGAAGCATTAATAAATCCACACATAGTAACAAGAACATCCCTTTCACCAGAAATTAATTGACCTATTTGTTTTTGGCCCCTTTGACCAAGAACTTTAGGAGGATTGTGAACTGTAGTAAGTGCAGTTTACGCCTATGAAATAAATAAACTATTCTTAAATGTTTTTGAATATAAAAAATCTAACTTACTATTGAAATCTGTACTTTTTTCAGAAGGAAAAAAAACAGTTTAATTTTGCATGCTTTCAAAATGATTACTGTTTTGATTTGGTGTTGCCTTCTCCTATTAATGCTAGGTGTTGCCATTTCCTTAGTAAAAGTGTTTTATTTAGATTAATGACAACCAGTAATATGTTATTTTATATCAGTGATATTATATTTACCATTGATATATTACTTCAAGTAAATGCATTCACCCTGGGCACAATGAAACATGTTTCATTGTACCCCATCTGCAAGTGTTTCATTGTACCCCGTACTGAGGTTACTAAATTAAAAAAAGATTTCAAGTTTCTAATATTTATTTTTTTAAATTTTGGTTTTGGAGGTATGAAGACAACAACACAAAGATAACAAAAATGCATGGAAAAAATAATTATTACATATAACAACGAGGAAAATGAAATAAAATTACTTTTAGTAAAGAAACTTACTTTCAATGGTGAAAAACCAATAATCTTCTATTGCTAATGTTGTAGAAGTTCGAATGTATCCAAATCACATCAGTAATTGGAACTTATAGTTGTATAACATATATATAAATTGCAACTTTCTGTGACAAATTGTACTGATTTTAGAAGTAATGTTTCATTGTACCCCTTGTTTCATTGTACCCCGTCTTCCCCTACACTAAGAGTATGTTGAAGGCAATTTTATTTGTTTAATTTAAATTTTCACCAACAATGTTTTCCTATAAAGTACAATTAAAGTATTTATGTGAATTTTAAATACAAGTTGTATTAATTATGTATATGTTCTTTCCACTTCTCTAATTTCTTCTACGGAGTCGTACAAATATGAAATATATATTAATATGTATACATGAAATATTATATAATACATATACCACAGATGAGATATTACATGACGAGGGGGTGCTGTGAGAAAATTCTAGTACTCTTAAGAGTGCCACGACTTGAATAAGTTTGGGAACCCCTGGTCTAGGAGATAGAAAAAAAGAACTACATAATTAAAGTTAAAACTTTTTTTATCCTCTGCTGGAAAATCATTCCTTGGCGCAAAATGAAAGCAGAAAAAATAAATTTAGAACATTGTCCGAGTTCCTCGATAGGAAAAAAACTTGCCATGATTGCAAAGGCTGATGGCAAGGTCATGTGGGTAGGAAAAAGTCTAGATTCAGGTGTTTCTTCTTTTGTCCAGAGAAACGCATTTGAAGAACCAGGCAAAGAATAAAACTATTAAATTCATTTAAAAATCTTCTAGATTGAATTTTAAAATTCGCAGCGACCCAAAAATTGCAAAAAATTTGGACTATCAGTGTGCCAAATCTCATTGCTGTAAGTGCCATAGAATCGTCTGACGTTTTGCGAGCAGAAAACAAACAGACAAACACATTCTTTTATAATAGTCAATAACAAATACACTTCCTTTAATAATATTAGAGATGATTGCTCAAAATATGTACTCAATAAGCTTAAAAATTAAGCACATAAACTTCAACTAAAAACAACTTTGCTTAAATTTTTCAGTTTTTAAAGTACTTCTTGCATACAATTATTCCAAACTATTGATGTATTTTGTGATTTTTTTAAGAGCTTAAAAAAAACCACAATACAAAGGAAGATTGGAATAATTGTTAATTACAGCTCTGTAATTTACACCGAATCATCATTCAAAGCTGTAAATCACACTTTACACTAGACACCTTTAACAAATTAATCATACGGCAGTAATGAAAGAAAAGCATGTTCCAGTAAACCTGCTGTTTGGACATCTTTTTCTTCCCAGAATAAATGAAGGCTACATAACCATTTAGGCTTCGCGTCACATTTTAATTTCTTTAGGTGATTATTCGAACATAATCATTATATATTTATGAAGAATATTTCTTTCTTAAAATAGTATTGTCCCTTGATAATTTCTTGGTAAATCCCAAATCATACAACATTGCAATTGAAGAAAAGATTTGTACAAAGTCGAGTCTTAACTTCTTAAAAAGTTTAATAAGAATAAAACCATAGTAGATCCAACTCTTTTTTTAATTAATGTTGAAGAACACTATCTTCTACTCTTTTCTGTAATGCACAAACATTTAAAAAACCTATTTCATTGTTTTCTCATAACAAATTTCTTCTACAATCTTCAATAAAATGAAACATTAACAAGTACACCTTAAGAACCTTGAATTTAAGTCTGAAGAAGGAAAATATTTTTTGGTTCTTATAAAAATGTAATAGATTTAAGAAAGGACTTGACTTACAAATTCAAGTTCGCATCCAGATTTAGGATACAATATAGTACAAAACGGGTTAACTAGTTTTGTGAATATGTATGAAACCGCTAAAATAATATTGATAATATGATGAGGATGAATTAGTCTTTTGAACTCTTTAAGTGTGAATATACCCATGATAGACATTTTCTTTAAGTAGTGTTTTTGCAATCACTGCAATACAAATAAAAATACAATTGCACGGAACCTATTTAGAACAAAACGCGAATTTTTAGAAATTGAAAACACAAAGTGCGCATTTCAGTTCAGTTTCACGTTGTGATGACCCCGATTCATTTGATTGATTGATTTTCTCTTCCTGGTATTGTATTTTCGGACTACACACATCTACAGTGTTCTATTATTTACAATCTATGAAATTTTCGAAGTAACTATTATTAAAATTTTGTAAAGATCCAAAAGATTTTGTTGTAAGCCAAATTCGAAACCTTTTTCAATGTTAAAGTATGAAGGTATTTGAAGGAGATATTTTCTACTGAATGATTGTATTTGATAGTAACTGTGACGGTAAGTTTGTTGCATCACATGGTGTTTATGTTTATTTACTTTTGTTTTCTCTGGTTAAATATTAGGATTTTTTATTCGGAAGTAACAAACACTGATAATTAAACTGCGAATTGATTATCATCCCATCGTTTTCAGCAAATGCAGAAACAAACAAAAGGAAACTAAGCGGATTTTTGTGACGAATGCAAAATTCAGGTTCGAAATGCATTTTCCAACATGGAAAAAATACGGAACCTATTTTTTAACCTAATTTGTATCACCGTTTTTTGACTAGCATTTTACTTTGTGCTATTGAGAGCATTGTATATCTACGCTATGAATATTTTTTTTATTTATGATACTACATATTGTAAAGCTGACGAAGACGATCCCAAGGATGCTGTTATGTATTTTTTCCCTTCTCAGGTATTATATCTAGTCAATTGAGATTTTTCCTTTCTGAACTAAAATTTTTTTATAATATTTAAGAATAAAGATATACAAATATTGACGACCAGCTACAGGCTCAAGCCCAACAAGGCTGGTCCTTTGTTTATGAATTCCCCAATTCCCACTGACTATCCAATTGTGTCTTAAATTCGTACACTCCCTTTGAATTAACTATATCTTCAGGCAACACGTTCTAACTGTCTATTACCCTATTAAAGTAGTAGTTTTTCCTTAAATCCCGATTAAAATGTGTCTTATTCAATTTATACCCATGGCCCCTTGTTCTGTTATCCCTATTGAAATTTAAGCCCTCTGTGTCCCCTTGTTTTATAAACTTGAAAAGCTGAATCAAATCCCCTCTCCCTCTTCTTCTTTCCAGTGTATACATGTTTAGCTTACTTAAACGTTCATTATAGTCGAAATTTGCTAGCCCCTTTATTATTTTTGTAGCTCTGTGCTGAACCCTTTCAATTGATTCTATGTCCTTTCTCATATATGGAGCCCAGAATTGTACAGCATATTCTAGATGTGGTCTTACTAAACCCTTATATAACGGCAAGATTATATTCTTATCCCTTGAAGTTACAGTTTTTTTAATATACCCCAATAACCTATTAGCCTTTTTACCCGCAGCTGAACATTGGTGACCCATTTTAAAATCCCTGTGAATTATCACCCCAAGATCCTTGACTGTTTCTCCCTCCTTTACCTTTACTCCCTGCAGACAGTACTCGGCTCCACTGTTCCTGTAACCCATATGCAGAACTTGACATTTCCCTACATTAAATGACATACCCCATTTTACAGCCCATTCGGATATCTTATCAAAATGCCCTTGTAAATTTTCTATCTGTTACTTGGTATCCACTGTCCCCCATATTTTTAATTCATCTGCAAATATACTGATTCTATTCTTTATCCCCTGACCTATATCATGGGATTATATATACTCAACTCATCAAAAATTATTTAAATTAAATAATATAAAAAAATTTAAGAATAGAATCAGTATATTTGCAGATGACTTAAAAATATGAGGGACAGTGGATACCAAGTTACAGATAGAAAATTTACAAGGGGATTTTGATAAGATATCCGAATGGGCTGTAAAATGGGGTATGTCATTTAATGTAGGGAAATGTCAAGTTCTGCATATGGGTTACAGGAACAGTGGAGCCGAGTACTGTCTGCAGGGAGTAAAGGTAAAGGAGGGAGAAACAGTCAAGGATCTTGGGGTGATAATTCACAGGGATTTTAAAATGGGTCACCAATGTTCAGCTGCGGGTAAAAAGGCTAATAGGTTATTGGGGTATATTAAAAAGACTGTAACTTCAAGGGATAAGAATATAATCTTGCCGTTATATAAGGGTTTAGTAAGACCACATCTAGAATATGCTGTACAATTCTGGGCTCCATATATGAGAAAGGACATAGAATCAATTGAAAGGGTTCAGCACAGAGCTACAAAAATAATAAAGGGGCTAGCAAATTTCGACTATAATGAACGTTTAAGTAAGCTAAACATGTATACACTGGAAAGAAGAAGAGGGAGGGGGGATTTGATTCAGCTTTTCAAGTTTGTAAAACAAGGGGACACAGAGGGCTTAAATTTCAATAGGGATAACAGAACAAGGGGCCATGGGTATAAATTGAATAAGACACATTTTAATTGGGATTTAAGGAAAAACTTCTACTTTAATAGGATAATAGACAGTTGGAACGTGTTGCCTGAAGATATAGTTAATTCAAAGGGAGTGTACGAATTTAAGACACAATTGGATAGTCAGTGGGAATTGGGGAATTCATAAACAAAGGACCAGCCTTGTTGGGCTTGAGCCTGTAGCTGGTCGTCAATATTTGTATTTGTATTTTGTATATCTTTTTGCAATACTGTCACTATATTTACAGAGTTAACATTTTTTTTTAACGACCCTAGTGACTCGGTCTACCTACAAAGGCTTTAAATAAGACAAGGAGTGACAGAGTCCTTTTGTTTGCTGTACTTTTGATTACAATGGGTTTAAAGTATTTTTAAAAGTTTTGTTCTTCAAGATAAGCTTGACATAAACTGCTACCTTTTTGAACAGATAATCCCATCAACAGAGGTGGATCAGGTCAAGTGGGAACCCCAAGTAGTAAAATTTTTGGGGACCACAAACTCAAGTTAGAAAAAAAAAAACTCATCAAGTTAATAACAAAAAAAGAATGATCACACAAAATGATCTTTCTCCTGTTTTATTAGGTAAGGGTTAAAAAAAATTTCAATACTACTTCAACATTCGGAAACATGCAAGACATTTGTTTGGCGGCGCGATAGATGTGTGGTGTGGTTTTTATGGTATCGTTTTCTTTTAGAAATATTAAAAAATGGCCAAATTAATTCTCAAAAGCACAAACATCAATGTCATTTTGAAAATATCCTACAACTTTTTTACTGTGTTTTTTTTTTCTTCTATTGATAATTCCCAATAAAAAAATATTTTAAAAGGTTCCTCAACTTTATATGTCTGAGTTCTTTATAGTTTTCTAAGTAGAAAGTTATTTTTCTTCATGAAAAAACATTTTTCTCTTTTGTTGTCTACGAGGTTGTTCATCTTCCACATTTTATGATAGCCCTGATAAATCAGTTGCCTTTATCAAATTCTCTGAAATTGTTGATAAAATTTTCGATTAAGTTCAGTAGGATAGATAGTTTTAATATAGTTCGCATTTCACCGATTGCAGTGATTTACTAGTGGCATTTATTCTTTTTCTTCTCAGTAATAAAATTTCTGTTAAAGCTTCTTTTATATGGGTGAAACCGAGTTTTATAGCTAATAGGTACACCATCTGATCTTGCTAACCATCTTGTATCAGAAATTCTTTTCACTGTACTTAAAAACGCTGTCACAACTTTCCTCGAACCCTAATGAAGACATTTTAGAGATCTCGGGGGCCCCTTCGGTATTCTGGGGCCCACTTAATTCACCATTGTCCATCAATCATAATATGGACTATTGTTTGTCTACATACGGAACTAGATCATGTCCTTAAATCTTCTAACACCAAATTCATTTTTTTCTCTAAAATATATTTATTTCTTGTTGCAATGTTCGTCCTATAAACATGAACAAAGATTGTTTTTCTAGGCTTTATTTTTATTTCAGGCATCAGAGTCTCGGAACTATTTAATATGCTGTCAACTTGCTGGCGTTGCAAAGTTTCTAAAAACTACTTTTTCCAGTCCATCTGTCATTGGCCTAGATCAGGGAAAGTTTGCTTTCTTGTGGTCTGGTAAATACTTATTAGTGAGTACCAAAAAACATTTTATTTGGTTTCTTTGTTTGGGTATTTGAGTCAATCCTTGTCAAATCAATACACTTTTGAATTATTGTAGTCCATGACCTTTCAAATTTTGATGGAACTTGGCATATAAATGTCTTTGCCAGGTTATGAAGAGAAATATTTTTAAACCTTCTGTAACTAAAGTTATTCGGCTTTAATTCATTTAAATTTTAATGAGAATTGCTGCACCTTGAGATAATTAATTGTTATTTTCTTTGGAACCATGTGGGGTACTGATCTCTTTGCTGTGAATTACTGAATTACTAGTTGATAATAGTGCAGATAAAAAAAAAGGTGTAGCATTAAATTTATTTTAACATCATCAGGGAATGAAATGTATGTAGCTTTTGTGTTTGTAAAACATCTTTGTGTTATTTAACTTTTGAGATTGGATTAACCAACTCCAGTTTCTTCCATTACAAAGCTTAAAGACTTAAATTAATTTTTTACTGTAATTTTTATTTTTTCCTGCATAAAGTTGCTTGATACTCCAAGTTTCATTAAAATCTGAGAGTACCCTAAGATACCTAAGTGATCTGTCCTTCCTTCTGTGTTACCAAGGGCTACATTTCTAATTTGCACTTTTTGTTTGCTACCCCATTGTTGTGTTGTGTTTGAAAGAGCTTGGCAGAATATGGCCTTTGCACCATAAAATCTAAAGTCAACCATAAAAATCTGAAATGTCATGGACTAGTCAGAGCTTTGATTAACATGGAATGACTCATTTTCTTTTCACTATGTTCATAATTGTTGCTACTTAATTAAATTCAATAAAAAGGTTTGAATCACTAGTATCATCATGCTCTGCTTCAAATCGATAGTGCCACTTCTAAAGGTTTGCTGTATTTCTTATAACTCTTATTAAATATTTAGTTTTACCAATGTGTGGCCAGAACACACATGGAATGCCATGTGTGTTCTGGTGGTCTTCATCAAAAGTACACTCTAGAACAAAAAAATAGATACACCAAGGACTTGTCCAATTGTAATAAAAATTGGTGGATGTGAAAAACATACATAGAAAAACAAACAATTAAAATTTGAGAACAATGGAATGATTTATTTCGGAGTTTGACCTTTACAAAGGACGTAAGTCAATAAGATGTTGGTCCACACTTCTGGCCTGGATGCAAGCTGTCACCCAGCGTGGCATAGACTGAAAAAGTTCCAGGATGGTGTCTTGTGGAATTTCCTGCCAAATTGTCTCCAACTGTCAGGTTAAATGGTCAACATTCTGGGATGGTTGCAAATGTGCTCTATGGGAGAGAGATCAGGAGACCTAGCTGTTGGGAAAGCTTAAAGTCAATTCATAGCAACATGTGCAGTGTGTGACCGGACATTATCTTGTTGAAAAATAAGTCTGGGGTGTCACAAAAGGGACGGTAACACAACTGGCCATTGAATGTCGTCTACGTACCTCGGTGCTTTAAGTGTACCAGAAATGACTACCAAAGGGCTATCAAAGGAGATGGCACCCCTGACCATAACACCGTGTTGTGAGCATGTGTGGCGTTCAAAAGTAAGGACACTATACCCACACTGCCCTGTACGTCTCCAGACTCACCTGTGGTTGTGGTGACGACACAGTTGGAAACAGGATACATTATTCCTTGCATGATTTCAGACTGTCCTCACAAATTATAAATGTTTAAAAAAATCCTAACTGAACGCTTTTCAAATTATCCTATTTTGTTTACCAATGAAGGTATCAATTATATTTTGATTGAAGCACATATTTTCTTTTACTGTAATAATATTTTTTGACTTCAAATAGGATATAAACTAACATTCATAAAAGTATTAAGAAACTTGTTTTAAAAATGACTTTGCTATCTAACATGTTGTTAATGCTTATAAAAAATAATTAAGTGCATCACTTCTAAATGCTTCAATAGAATCTGCTGAATTGTTATTAACTGTTATGCACTAGTAGAACATAAGTAGAAAACTTTAAGCTTTAAATTATTTCTAGAATATTCAATTTTCATAATTTTGCTCTGGAACATTAACAGTGCTTTTATCATGTTATAAATTTATTTTTTATGTTTTGTAAAAGTTTTCTTTCAAAATAAAATTTAAAGCAATTTATAAAACAGATATGTTATCTGTTTGCAAAATTCATATATTTTCTATGCTGTAAACAAAATGTTTTCTTTTAGGTTCTTGGGACTAATGCTAGTGTTAAAACCAGCGTTTTGCATGATCAACTCTTGTTTTTGTGTGGAATATTCTGTTTCTATCATGGAAGTATTGACAATGTTCTGAATGTGAGTTTAGAATTTTAATTAGTGTTTTTATTGTCATAGTCATTTTTCTCCAAAACTTAGGTTAAAAGTTATACTCTTCAAAGAGCGCTAAAATATAGTAAGTAATGCCTCTCTATTCCCTTATTCAACAAAAATAATACATAAATGCATCATAATGGAAAAATATACAAGCTCCTTTATTTGTTATGACACACTTAAAAATTTTTCCCTATAGCTTGTCTTAATGAATAGATATTGCTATTTGCTTGTGAGTTGACTTTTACTTGCTTAGTAAAGAAGTTAAGTGTTATTAGTAATGAAAAAAGAATTTCTTCATCTTATATTAGTGATTCGTAACATTACAATGCAGATTTTTATCTTCACTGTGCTTAATTTATTAATAGGTGTGATATTTGTGATTTCTCTCTCTCAGGAAAACAGGCAAAATGCTCCTAGTATTACATAGTACATTTTCTTGAGCATTACATCCCAGTGCACTTCATACAAGGTTATGTTTATTTAAAACCAAGAAAAATATTTAAAATAACAAACCATGGTTGGTAGTAGATTTAAATCAATTGATTAAAACAGTTTCGATCAAAAATTGAAATTTTTTTTTTCTTTATTGAAGTTTAATATATTGAGATTGTTTTCTTCCCAAGAATGACACAAATTAGCCATTATCCTCTTATTTTAATATATTTTGTTAAATTTTTAATCTTGAATTTCTAATTTGTATTTGACCCCCCCCCCCACGGTTATATTCTTACCAAATTTTTTAAAAATTATGTATGTACATCATATGTTTACAAATGTATGATATTTTCTTTTATTATGATGTTAAAATATTTGCTTTAATATGCTTCCTGACCCCTCATCTCAATTTCAATATAATTCAATTCCTGATAATTCACATTATATAATTGCATGCCTTTCGAGCTTTAACTTATCCAGGAAAATGTATTTAAATCATCAAAATTTGATTTAAATCAAGTGATGTGACTTTTTATTTAAAATTTTCACTATTCTTTCATGATTGATACTCTTTGTGATACTGTCATTATGTGTACCATCACTTTCTTGTAATTATCCTTAACTAACACCACTTAAATAGTTGATGTAATAATCTTAATAATAATAGTATAACATAATAAATTAAAACTTGTTTATATTAATCTAGTGTCATAAGTATTATATATCTAGAATGTAACACCACACATTGGGAATTTGAATGACTCCAATTATTTTATGAGCACAACGTTTGTTACTGATACAAAATTCTACTTGCTACAAAAAATTGAGTTCACAAATACTTTTTTCCTAAAAAAAGTTTTCTAAAATAGTTGGCAAGTATATTTTGTATATTAGGTCATGGTAAGTAACAGGTAACTGACATCTCTTATTATTTACAAATGCCAAGCATTTGACAACTAAGCCATTAGCATTTTCTTGCTTCACAATATCTCTGAACAATACAATCAAAAGCATGTTGAAATGTTTGCTGTTCATTGGTGTTGCACAAAATTACTTTAAATACAATTAGATGAATTCCTAAGTCTAATTCTAAATAGTCATTGAGGGAATCATGTCCAATTAGAAGATGAAGCAAAGCAAAAGCTGATCTATGTGGCAAACTTGAAATTGAAAACTTTGATTTAACAAGGGACTCTCAGGTCTTTTCCCTGGCTTTATTGAATGAGTCAAATTTTTGTTTTTTTCCAAACTCAAATTTAATTAGAAGTTTAGCAGGAGGAAAAGTTATCAATAAGTTTGGCTTTTGAAAGGCAGCAGTACCTTTTGCCCAAAGAGATCTACCCTTTAAATTTTTTCCACGCCACAGTGAGTACTGTGGAACCAGCCAAAGTGTTCAAGAACAATCTAGTCATAAATTCGCTCCGAGTTACGTATTCTCACATATTCTATTGCTACCCTTATCTGTTGACCCTGGAATCGAACAAAATAAAAACCTTCCTGAACATGTATACAAGCAATTATCTGTTTTGAGGCTACATATTTTACCACCAAAGCTAGTTGTGTCATGGCTAGGGCAACTTTTTGCAACAAATGCAACTTTTTCACATGTTCTACGCTGCATGTTAAGCACTAAAACCTATATTTCTGTATTGTAAGTGAGTTATAACCACAACATAAATACAACTTTCTGCATAAATGCAACCTCCCGCAACTTTTTAAAATTAAACCTTAAAATTAATTAATATGAAATAACTATTTCATTTTTTGCCTTCTGAATCAACCCTTCGATCACGTGTGTATGATCTTGCAGACGTAGAAGTACTGCGACAAGAAGTTCATGGAAAGAAGGTGTTCATCCTAACTTAGGCGAAAGTGAAATAAATGGCAAAAAGTATTTTAACACATTGGTTGGCACTCTTTTGACGGTTTTTGCTGCACTTTCCCGAAATGATTTTTCCCCAAGTCAGTATTTTCTAGTGCAACAATATCAGGCAACATCAGTCTCTGTTAAGCAGTTTTTCATTGTTAAAAAAAATATTGGCCAAGGATCGTCCATTCAACAACATCAACGTTCTTCTGTATTTAATGATGTATTATAATATTGTTGTACACAACTAAAATTATCAATAAATTTTTTAATTTTTTACGAATAATTTATTTAGATTTTAGTGTATCAAAAATAAATGCAACTTTATTTCTATAAATGCAACTTTAGGGAATGATAAATGCAACTATTCCCATTTTTACTGCAACAAAAAAGTTGCCCTAGTCATGACCAATTGCCATATAAAATGCAAAATGTTCTGCTGACTCCTACACTAGCAGCAAGACTTTCAATATGGATCCATCTATGTATACATGAGTTCACTTCTCACTAGTGTATCCATTATCAACGCTTTGTAGGATGACAGCAAGAATCTGAATAATTTTTAGTTTGAAGAAATAAATATGTGGTAGCTAAAAAAGTAATTTTACCTATGTTACTGTGTATGTTCTAGAACCTGGGTTTTCCCAGAGTTTTATAAATCTAAACTTTTAAGAAATTATTATTTGGTTAATGAAACAATTTTAAATTATGAGCTTTCTCTCTTCCAGGAGTGCAATAATAACAGAAATGAATGTATGGCCAGATTGGAGTTGGCTTGGTCACGTTATATCAATCTGTCACAGCGGTTTGGAAATTTCTTACAGATTTCCCTCAGTGCATTGCCTTTAAGCACTCATAAAAAGGTAAACAAAATTTCATATCTTTGATCAAATGTACACAAGGTTGTTTCTGTCAATTTAATTGTTTTTAAAACTAGTTTAATTAATTTTTGAAAAAAAAAAAGTTTTCCAGCAATTAAAGAAATGATTTTGATTGTTAAAGTAATCTTGTCAGTGATAATCAGGTAACATGGTAAGAAAGCAATAGTTCATTTCTAGAATCAATATATTCTTCATCTTACTCAAAAGTACTAATATCAGGTAACACAAGAGAAATGTTTAGTTTATTTACAAATAGTATATATAACTGAAAGAAAGCTTAAGATTTCGTGTGTTTGTGAAGGACCATACTAAGTGTTTAAAATAATAATAGTATTGATTTTTAAAGCAATTTCAGTACAATATAAGTTCAATTCAGTATAATACAAATAATAAGTTAATAATAAAGATTTAAATTTCTTAACCTTAACAAATTTTTTTTATTTGTTTTGTTTTTAATATGGAGCTATTTTGGATAAAAATGCCATTATGCTTCACTTGTAGCCTATACATTATTTACTTGCATGATAATACACGAGTTTTGCAAATAGTAATATATGTCATAATTTGTATACAGAATAATGTATCATTAAATTGTTTTCAATTTGCTAGAGTTCTGGAATAGTTACAACAGCCAATCGACTGTTGCACATGTGTCAGATGAGCTCTTCAGTTGTGGCAGGAGCTGTTTTTTACAATAGCAGGTTAGTTATTAAATTTGATTGTGCTAGCAGTACAGTAAATCAATTCTTTCAAATGTATTAAAATGAATTATGTATTTCAGAGTACTGTCTACCCAGTTTATGCAGCAGTTGACTAATTATTTGTCTCTGATGTCTAATTCAAATGCTTCTGTAAGTAATTTCACAAAAGGCGTTTTCAAAATATAGTTATTATGCTTATTTTTGTAGCTTAAAAAAATTGTTTGAATGATAAGAGTAATTTAGCTTTATTTGTTCTATTCAATCACTTAAACAAATTTTTCATGTATTTATTTTCCATTCAAATTAAGTATTAAATGAAGCATTTGAGTATTATGTGCTGAAAAATAATGGAATTAAAAATGATTTCTCTACAAAATAAATTTAAAAAATTTAAGAATCTCCTGTTCAAGTTTTTATTTTAATCCAAGTATTTATAGAACAATATCATGTTACCATAGTGTCACAAATAATATGCAAAAAATCTTTGTAGATTATACAAAATCATAGCTGATGAGGCATAAATATGCATCAAAAATCAAATACAGACATTTCTCATTTAACTATTGAGTTCCATCGTTAAGCATGGAACTGAATAAGATAATCGTTTTTATTTATTCTGAATAAAGAAGCTATCTAAAATCACTTCTATAGCATTGTTAGAAAGTCCAATGGAAGAAGGAATGGTTTTTAAGTTGAGAAAGGCCAAAATGTTCATACCACAGTCATTCTGTTTGTCCAGTAAAGAAATTGGATTAAATTGTCTATTGAAGCAGGAATGAGAAAATAGAAAAAATTGGTCAGATAAGCTGTGATAGTGACATAGGTAGTTTTACTTGATGTTGATATTTTTACATATTTAAAGTGTGGTATTATATGCATCAATTAAATGTTTAAAGTTACTGCTGATGTAGCTGGTGATGGGTGGAATGACTACTTTGATGGAAAGAACGACAAGATAATCATAAAAAAGACATTGAAAATTGTCTAGCAAAAAAAAAAGAAGAGCGTAATCACAGTCAAATAATTCAAAAACAAATGAAGAGCGAGACTTCATATAATATACAAATAAATCATATCTGCTGCAAATGTAAATCGAATAAAAAACGCTTCCTTCATAATTTTTTAACACTGCGAGAAACGCTGCTGCCGTTGTTTTCTGCGCATCTCGTCACCGTGAGGCCGGAGATAGAACTTATGGTATACAATTGTAAATTTGTGTAACGAATGATGTTTTTTTTTTTTTTTTGCATTAAATTATTATTTTTTGCTTGCAATTACATTTTTGTGGAATTTTTTAATGTATATTTGCTTTTGATTTCGATGTATATTCTAATAATGTAGGGTCAGATGTAATAAGTTGATTATCAAAATATTTTGTATTTTTTCTCTCCAGTTTTTTCAATTGCTATTGTAAGAGTTCCATTAAGGGTTCCAACCCTTACAATAACAATTAAAATATATGAAGAGAAAAATTACAATTTGTGAATAATTATTCTTTTACCCCATCTTACCATAAATATTTTAAAATAATGTGTGGATACTGTAAATCGATACCAATCACTTATCTCAACATTTATTAAGGCAATTGTAAAATCAGGGAAATTTTTAGGACACTGTCAGGGTAATATCAGAATTTTGTTGAGGATTTTGTTGCCACCCTGACCAAAATTTTAATTCTATTAATTTGGGATTTCCAGGCTTATGAGCAAAATATTCAATTGACTATGCCTTTGCTAGGGACACGAGATGCTATGTTTTGAATTTGAGCTGAGTATCATCTCATCAATTGATTAACTTTCAGTTCGTAACAAATGCTTCTTTTGACTTTAGATTATAGAATGAAGCAAATATAATTGTTTGCTTGAAAATGACAAATCAATCATTTGTAGATAGTTGCAAATATACTCATGTCCCCAGATGTGGTACACAGGGACACTTTCTTAGAAATAAATTAAACTTTATTACATCTCATATGTTAGTACTATGGTATGTAAAACTGATGGTATGCCAAAAATAGGACAGAATATTATGCTTTTCATACCTGCTCGAACTCAGTTATGACTCATTTCAGAAGATTTAATTCTTCTAAGTAACACTTAAAGGATTAAATATATGCAGTTTGAAGAGTCTCTTCATCAGAGGTCCGATTTCTGATTGATGATGAAACTAGAAATTTAAAATCAATCCCCTATTGCCAATTTCAAGGCCCCTTGTTTTACCGATTCAGTTGTAAAATACATAATTGAGATCTATATTTTGTACAAAGAAATGCTTGTTTTGTGAAAAATGTGTATTTTTAATCGATTTAGAAGTTTAATCAAATAGCAATTATATTCTAATAGACTTTCATTTTTTAATAAGTAATGTGTAGTTATGAATAGTAGCCTGTGAAATACACTAATTTCTTTATCTAGGCAAACAAAGGGGACAAACAAATTAAAAGATTTTACTATGAATTGCATTTGTATTTGGTATTACAACAGAATTTTATGTATTCGTTTTGGCTAAACTTTAAAGATCAATGTTCATTTAATTGTATGCATTGTAAATATCTTTGGATCTATCAAATCTCAATACCTGATACCTTGCTGGGTTTAATATTTATAAGTTGAAACATTGCATTCCTTAACATTGATAGCATTCATGAATAAACTTTCTTCCTGGTAACTTTTGAGCTGTAATTTCATTGTGCATGGACTTTTATTATATGTTTTATTGTTAAAATATTAAAAAAAAAATTATATATTAAAGTGCTGCATTTGTCTCTTCAGGCTCCAGTGAGTGATGCGGTCCATAAAATTAATAATCTACCCCCTGATGTAGAACTTAAATATGTTTATTTAAGTTCAAAGTGCATTGCAAGTATATTGAAGTACAATCATACTTATGTCGGATCCCACATACGAGTGAAGACCACCATTAAAGCAACACAGCTGAAATCATGTGTGTCATTACCGCAAGGAGGAACTGTCAGCTCTGGTTCTGAGGGAGATATTGATTCCGGTAACTGCAGCGAGATTGGCCACTGTATCAAAAAAGAAGACAAAGCCTCTACTTCATCAAAAAAATCCAGACACTTCCCTTTCTTGAAATCTTTGAAACATAAAAAGCAGAGTTCTCTTCCTTGTTGTTCTAGCCATTCAAAACTTTTTGTTAAGAATCTGTTTCGCAGCAGAAATCGAAGCTCATTGAAGTTGATTAATGGTACCAATCCTCACAGTTCCAAGTTGAAAAAAGTGGATACTGATGATTCTGGATTTCATCTGGTTACTGAATCAACCCCAAATTACAACCCAAGACATGATTCAACCCCAAATTACAACCCAAGACATGATTCAAGTCTCAAGGGTAAGTTCTCTGATAAAGGAAACCTCGAAGTGTTCTTGTGTTTATGCATATGAAATTTTTTTATGAATGATCGGTATCGAAGACTTGCATGCATCTCCTCTGCAATATCTGTATTAGAATTTAGTTGACTTATACAGATTGGTTCATATTGTTAAAATATTCATCTAGTGTTGATGCATTATATCTAATGAATGCTATTTTAAGTTTTTGCTTAAAAAGAACCATTTGTCTTAAAATAGTTTTTAGTATTTTATGCTATTGATTTGGATACTTAAAATTTTCTAATTTGTATTTGAATTTTACTTCTCGTCTTACAATGAACTTTTATGAATCTAATTTAAAAGCACTATTTTTATACCGCATTTTTCTTTTCCAGCTGTAAACATTATCTGCCGCTCGCATGCACAGCTTTTGGCTTGCAGTTTTGTGTCTCAGTCAAAGCTGAAACATACAAACTTTATGAGCTTTAGTGACTCGGAATACAGATGCTCATTATGTTTTAGTTATCAGAATTTCATTTCTTTCAATCAAATTTCCTTAAAACAATGGAATTCTGATTTAAGCATGTCAGATTATGTACATGATGCTTGTGACATTGGTCTCCTTCTGTTAAAGTGTTGTGACAATCCCAGCATTCGTACGCTGGAGACATCCAAAGTTCAGGTACTGAAGTGTCGATCAAACAGCAGTTCCTGTAACAGATTCCATCGATCAAAGTCGCAAAGTTCCCCAAGAACACTATTGAATGATGTGCCCGGTGGAAGTGAGCTCAAAAGTACAGGTGCTACAACAAAATTAAGGAACTTTCAACTGAACTCTGGTGAAAAATTTGAAAATATAGAAAATAATGAACTTCAGGAGCATGTTCTGTATGTTCAAAGGTATGGGGGAGCCACTCTTTTGTTGCTTCTTAACAAAGCATATGATGAAAAGGTGATAAATTATTTGGTAAGAATTTTTTTTCTTTTTATATTGAAAATTATTTTAATTTAGTTTTATATGTATTAATTACATTTGTAACATCACATATTGTCTTTTTTGGAATTTGGTTATCTCTACTTTTATAAAAGGAAGTGTTTGTGTGTGTACTGTCCTGACGAATCTATGGCACTTGAAGTAATGAGATTTAGCACACAGGTAGTCTGAATTTTTTGCAATTTTTGTGCAAAGCCTGAATTTTAAAATTTAATCTAGAACATTTTAAAATTAATTTATTGAATTTAATTATAATTGTTTTCCTTAGAATGGCAACAGCATAAAGATATGACAGATTCTAAATTTATTTTTTCTGTTTGATTTTGTGGAGGAACCATTTCAGATTTCAGCCGACGAAAAAAAAAGAAATAAAGTTTCAACTGGAGTTATGTAGTTCTTTTTTCTATCGCCTAGATCGTTAAATCCAGAATAAAAATTTCAACTGATTTAAATCTGCTGAAAATTTCACTTTAGATCGATACCTAAACATATGATCTTCTTTAAATAAATAATTTTAAAATTGTAACTTTTATATTATCCCCCATACAAATTTGACCTTTGCGGTCGAGAAATCAAGATTCGTAAACCAAATGGGAATTTGTAGCAATCATTGGGAGTTAGTGAGCAGTGGTCACACCTGACCCCACGAAAAGAACTGGCACGGGCAATGTACTGCTGGCCACGGAGTAGCTAGTCCAACTTAAAATATTATGTTATCTTTTTCTAAATAATACTATATTTGATTTCATATATCCTTATTGGTAA
The DNA here is from genome assembly GCA_947359465.1 of Metellina segmentata. Taxonomy (NCBI): domain Eukaryota; kingdom Metazoa; phylum Arthropoda; class Arachnida; order Araneae; family Tetragnathidae; genus Metellina; species Metellina segmentata. The sequence continues at coordinate 16,421,636 of OX375878.1, read as the reverse complement.
ATGCTTTAATTAGTATCAAACTAAATAAAATTTTAGACAAAACCTATGGTTTATATATATATATATACAGGGTGGTCCCGAATTCATGGTACAAACTTTAATGGTAGGTACAGGACATTGTAACAATGATTTATTGTATAGGAATGTATAGTCGCAAGTGACGCGGTGAGGCAAAAACAGGGGAAATAACGGCCGAAAGGAAAAACAAAGATTTTATTGAAAGCGTTGTTGACAAGTGTCATGTTTACAGTAATTGTTCAAAAAATTGCGTCCACCAGTATCGATACATGCTTGACAGCGTCGGTGGAGCGATTGGCGTACACGTTCAAAGATGCCTGGTATTTCACGCACACCTGCAGCAGCTACAGATAAGCGAGCGACGAGATCCTCATCTGAGTCAACTGGAGTCTCATAAACAAGATGCTTTAGATGTCCCCATAAAAAGTAATCGAGGCTCGATAAATCGGGAGATCGGGGTGGCCAAGGGACTGGTCCACCACGCCCAATCCATCGAGTACCAAACGTGGCATTCAGGTAATTCCGTACATCAATGCTGAAGTGTGCTGGCGCCCCATCGTGCTGAAACCACATGCGGTTACGAATGGCGATCGGAACATCATGCAGCAGTTGTGGTAACACTTCTTTCAGAAAAATAAGATAGCTTCCGCCAGTGAGCCGCGTGGGTAGTAAGTATGGGCCAATCAAAAAGTCGTTCACAATACCAGCCCACACATTAATACTGAAACGCGTGTCGACGCGTTGCATGTGGATTATCGGTTGCCCACACATGGGAATTGTGCGCATTAAAGACACCCTCGCGTGAAAATGTCGCTTCATCTGTAAATAGCACATAATCTACGAAATCCGGCTGCAACGCACATTGCTGCATCACCCACAGGCAGAAGTTCACGCGGTGAGGATAATCTGCCGGATTCAATGCTTGTACTTTCTGAAAATGGAAGGGGTGTAAGCGATTTTCGTTTAACACTCTGCATACAGTCTGATGACTCACACCTACGTCACGCGCAACAGTTCTTGTGCTTGACTCGGGTCTATCAGCCACAATGTTCAAGATGCTTTCTTCCAGCCTTGGAGTGCGTACAGCTCTTACTCGACCAGCGCCATGTCTGTTGACGTCGAACGCACCTGTTTCACAAAGTTGACGATGTAACCGTTGAAAAATTCTATGATCCGGCATTCGTCGATCAGGATACTCCGCGCGATACATTCGTAACGCAGCTCTGCCGTTACCATTTGCACGGCCGTACATGTAATGCATGTCTGCTTTTTCTGCATACGTAAAGTCACCCATCGTCTACGGCAGCACAATTGTGAATGGCGCTTTTCCCTACTGCGATGCATCATGTTCAACAGCGGCTAGACATCTACTGCCCTCTACCGGCAATGATACCAACCGATCACTCCATTTCTCTTTCCTTTTATTTCCCCTGTTTACGCCTCACCGCGTCACTTGCGACTATACATTCCTATACAATAAATCATTGTTACAATGTCCTGTACCTACCATTAAAGTTTGTACCATGAATTCGGGACCACCCTGTATATATATATATATATATATATATATATATATATATAGTTAGATATTTCAGCATAATTCCAATTATAGGTGTTCTCAAAATTTTTTATTTGATTTATTATTGCTGATTATAAAGCGATCACCTATAAGGAGACGTAAAAAATATATAATACAGAAAGATATCACAAATCCAGTGAAAATTCGAAGAACTCTCACTTTGTCTGTTTTTGTTAACCATCAGTCTATTATTAAGGAACATTGCCAATCAGAAACCACAAGCCTCGAAGAAACAGAAGAAAAGGACAGACTATTTAAAATTTTGAATATGTATGTACGCCTAGAGCGCAAGTTCCATGTAAATTATTGTTATTAAGCGCAGCATAGTAAATATGTATGTACTATGCTGTGCTTTTTGTAAATTGTATATTACTTGTTTCTGTAAAATAAAATGTAAGAAACATGCATGTACAGTGTATTGTAAGCATGCATTTTTTATCATTCGTTCATATGCAATGGATGATGTGGGTTGTTTAAGGTTTTTCTGTTATTCGTCTATTTGATTAACTGTCAGTGTCCAGACCTTGACGGTTAATCGAAGTTCCACTTGTAGTCCTAAAAGTATTGTCTACTAACACAGAATAGTTCATTCCAATTAAGGTATCAGCATCCTTGATTTCTGCTGCAATAATTCTAATTATTGGTAAATTTATGTAACTAAAAGTATACCTTCTATTTAGCCTACAGTAAAAATTTCACTGTTACATTATCATAACCATGTTTGAGAAATAGCTAATGATGTTTACTGATGCTTGAATTTCTTTACTTTTCAGTGGAATTGTGGTTTTACTGTTCTGAGAGACTTGGAATTTGATTCTGAGAAACAACAGTGTGAGAATGTCTTTTCCTTCATCGATCCATCATTTTATATTTTGCACTATAATCATGTACAAAAAATTTTGAAAGGTAGGAAATTCTCTCATGCCTGAAGTTTTTTGCTGAATGCTCAGTTTCTGAGAATTTTAATATTTGAAATATTTGCTAAAACTACAGACTGAAAGTTTTGTTTCTGGGAATATGACTTGAGGGGTTTTCCAATATATACTAATATAATAAATATTTTAAAATATTGTTTGTGATATAGGGGATTGGAAAGATAATTTTACTAACAATTAATAATTTTTTTTATCAAAATAGATTATTTAAAAAAAAAAAAAAAACAGTGTTTTGGTTTCTGATTTTTAAAACTCTATTTTTCCATAATTCTCATTTAAATTTACTTATAATTTGTGCTTTGTAACATTTACAAGAGCTTCTTTGTATGCCTTACTAATTAATAATGCCTTCAATTAATTACTGACCATTCCCTGAATTGTTAAAAATTTCAAACTATCAGGGAAATAAATTTGTTTTTATGTTCAAAAATTGTGGTAAAATAAAAAGATCATTAAGGAAAGTCATACAGATCCTTTCTACACTTTTTAAAGTAGAAAAGTTGTCTGATTTACATTTTTGTGGCAGAGATGTACACTCCCTAGCTTCCACTGTAATGTATTCTTGACATGGGATGAAATGTTCATTAACTGTGGGCATTGCATGTTTCTTTCCAGGTTATTTAAGAGAATCCAAATTTAGTTTTTAAAATTTTATCTGCTAGTTAAATTTGTAAACTGCTATTTGCATACATTTCTATTATATTTACTGCACAATACAAATATTACACCACACTTTTCTACACTTAGAATATCCACGCTTGCCTCCCTTACTTCTCACTGAAATGCATGCCAAAGAATCTATTCAAGATATTCAAGAACAGTTTCTCAATGATCCATGTTTCAAGATGATATGCCTTCTGTAAGTTTTTTGGATTCTAAAATTATCTAAAAATTATTTTAAAGCAAGAAAATAGACTACAAGTCTATGTAAAAACTGAATTTTTCTATAAAAATGTATATTAAAAATATATAAATTCCTTCATGTTTGAATGCAGAATGAATTTCACTATGCAAATTCTGATGAATACAATTAATTTTGTACAAAAGATGTTCTGAAATGTAATACAGACATTTTAATGTTAAAACATAATTTGGAAAAGGGTCTTCATTCTTTTGCCTGTGAGGGCTACATAAATAAATTCGGAAACTTCCCTGATGTATACATCTGGAGACACTGTTAAGGAATCACACATTGGGTGATAATGTCTTTCAATTAAAGCTATCCAAAAAGCTTTTATTACCTAAACTCATTCACTGACAATATAGTACTTTGCACTTCATGATTATAAACATGGATAGATACCAATATTTATATAAAACTATATTAAGAGTAATATCCGTTGACAATTAAGTTCGTAACAATAGAGGGTGAATATTCATTCACCGGAAATGTGAAATTTGACATTGATTTTTGCTTATTTAAAAATTCAATGTTAGATATAAATTGAGCTGTCCCGATTCACTAAGAATCCTTCACATTCATTTAGCTCATGGTTGGATTTTGTGTTCTTGATTTAATTGCTGATCACATATTCAGCAAATGTCAAGGGTCAAAGTCATGAATGACATATTTAGTTTGTACGTATACTTTTCTTTGACCAAATTGTTGTGAAGGTTTAGAGTTACACAAAATTATTTAGCATCTGTTTCTCTTAATAGGCTGCTGAGTGGTCTGAAGAACAAATTAACAAACAAACTCTGTACCTTTATAAGAATTATTGTAGTAAACACAAGAAATTCTTTAATTTTTGCTATTGAACATGACATATTCTGTTTTGTATTTGATACTCTCAAATCCTTTTTAGCTATTTTTAAGAATAGACTCTGGAGAAAAGTTTATGCTAGGGATTTTATATTATTTTTAAAATTCCTTTCCTTGATTTATGCATCACAAGTTTTGTAAAGTACAGCTTACTGTGATTTAAAGTTTGTATTTTTAGGACTAAAAGTTAGCATTTTTAATTTTACAACATAGGTCAGCAAACCAAGGTATCTTTGCATTCCAAAAAGACCAGCATTCTGCCTTTTATCTTCAGCCAGAAGTGAATTCAAGAAAACCTGAATCACTCTATAATTTGAGCACAAAAGCCACAAAAAGACTTGGAAAACACTTCAAAATCACTTTATAACTCTTCATTTACAGAAGTAAAATGACTAGATTTTATTAATTCTTCTGAAAAGAAGAATTTTTTTTAATTTTTAATTTTTTTAAGCCAGTGAACAGTTAAATGTTGATTCATTGAAGTTAAATATTTTAAAGGATGAAACATGTTTATGCTAATTGAATTTGAATCAAATCAAACCAAACTTATCTTGAAATCCTGTGATATTTAAACTTTCATATTTTATGAGATAATTTTGTTATAAAAATATAAATATTCATAAAACACTATTTAAAAAATCATTTTATATTATATGCATAGTATACTGAGACATTAGTTAAGCTTTATTATATGCTTCTTTTTCTGGTTGTATATATATTTGCTAGATTTATAGAAACTAACCATTAACTCTCAAGAATCTTTGATTATTTTTCAGAAGAGATACTTGTACTTCACTATAAATTCTTGTATGAATGTACTAAAATTATCAATGAAGTTCAAGAATCTATTATAAATTGCAATGATGTATCTAAATTTCAAAAGTATATATAGATATTAAAAAGGTTGGTGTATTACCATCAGGTCTCAATAAATATACCATCTGATTACAGTATTAATGTATGACACTGGGTATATCCAGTTTTGCAATGCAATATGTGAATACCATAATGCTTTTAATGTTCAAACTATTCTGCCAGCAGTGTGCACTTTCATTTTGCTTAAAAATTAATTTTAATATAGAGTAAAATTTTATAGTACTTTGATAAAATATAAATATACATTTGTAATTTTTGGAGGAACACCACTAACTTTTAATCCCTAGCTCACTATGTGAAGTAAAGTACTACCAGTGAATTTCAAATATGATCCGTCCAAAAAGTTATATCCCAGTGAATTCAAGGTGCTTTTAAACCTGAAAGGTAATATTTCTTGGTGATTTTTTATTGTGCGCAGCTTGATTTTATTGTGCGCTTGTAATACATTAGAAATATCGTGGCATTGCTAATGTATATTTTCATATGTTGAATATCAAGATTTTGGTTCTTCCACTGTGGCGACTAAGTCATTTCTTCAGATTCATACATACTCTAATAGTCATACCAAGAATTCATAATTGTTTCTGAATGTTTTTAAAAAAATTAATTGTTTTCGGCTCACTTGAGCATACCATGAAAACAATCATGTCTTGTTCTGCTGAAAGACTTTTTGGTACAGATTTTGCTGAGGCATATCTGATACACAAAACATGAAAAATCTTATAAGTTCATCAATGCAGGAAAAAAGCACAGTTATAAAATAACCAAGAGCTAAAGGAGCATGACTAATTCCACTTGGATGCTAGATTCCAAGGTCAAATTAATTTGTTTATATTGTACATTTCCAAAGTTATGCAGTCACCTCAGATACTTTATGTGAGACCTCATTTGTTTTTATTACACTGTCAAACTTTAACCATCTCTATACTCTGTTTCACCTTTAGAAGATATCGCCATGTCTGCAGAATGAGTTTCTTTATATTACATTCACTGCCATTAATTATACTGACTCATTTTAGTTGCCCTTTGCATCCAAATTCAAAATTTTTTGACAACCATTGCTGTAAACAAAGTTGTCATAGTCATTTAAAACGGATACAATTCACTACCATGTATGAATATTATACGAATATCACTACCATGAACAAACATGCTAACGAATATTGCAGTATGTGACCTTGAATTTCATTAATTTAAAAACAAAAGGCCAAAATCTATTATTAAAACAGAAATTCGGTTACCAAAGGTCAATATTTTTTCCCTTTGTTTTAATTTTTTTAAATCAAACTCATGAAAATTAGTGAAACAAGTAATATTATTTTACACTTAATATTTATACGTTTCTGTTCCATAATGAAACCTTTATGTGGACTGAAGAGCAGATTATTTATTATAACCTCAAAAATAAGCACTCTGAACTTAATGTATAGAATATGTAAAGTTAGTTATTTGTTTTGCTCACCTAGACTTATAATATCGCATCATTATGAAGCTTGAAATTATATATTTTTATTTTTTGTTTAAATGTTTCATAAAATTTTTATCCATTTCCCTGCATGTTTCAATGCTAAAATCTAAATCCCAGTGATTTATTTTTCATCGCTTCTACAATTTTTATACTGAGATATTTTAAATAAAATGTATTTTTATAATATTGTTATATGCAAGATTTGTTCAAACATTTAAGATTGCTTAGTATTGAAGAGTTTACATGGCTGAAATGTAAGTCTTGCTGGAATTGTGCTTTTTATATAAATTTATTGTATTAATGATTTAACCTGTTATAACTAATAAAATTCTGATAAAAAAATTTTCTTTTCTTACTAGTCTCAATAAACAATTCATTGTATTCTCTTTGCTTCTCAAATATTTCAGTACATTACTAAACTTAAGTAACTTATTTGTAGTAATTTTGACCATTAACTCTTGTAACATCTGCTTTAGTAGAAATCGTAAATTGTTCTCATAAATGTTTAAATATTTTAAATAGTAATTTATGAAAAAAATATTTGAACCTCAATCGATTGCTAAACTTTTAGTTCATTAATTCGTTGATGCAAACAGCTAATTTTTAAATAAAGATAACTAAAGATATATAAAATTGTAATGATTTATTTTACAAAAATATAGCATGCTTTATGGAGAAATAGATGCACAAATATACAGATATTTAATAATAGTGTGCAAGGGAATGTAAAATGTAATCTTATAAATGGAATGGAATGTTTATCCATTGCTCATGGAATCGTTTATGATGCCTTATTGTTATAACTTGAATCGTGTATGGCATTTATCCACATTTGTTGTTTTAGGTTTAGTGCAAATGCTACATTCGAATATCTACAAATAATAGCATTTAATATTCATGTGATTCTGAATTATGACAGCAATTATTTATGATTATTAAACTATGACAGTGATGCAGAAGCATCTGTCTACTTCTTGAAGCACAGAACTTTTATGTATCCTGTTTTACTAGATATATCTTACCCGTTTTAGTTGCTTATGATTGATTTAGATAATATGATAGGCTTTAAAATTTCTAATTTCTTACAAATGAAATGATAATTCAATTAATTTTTTAAATAGGTATCTAAATTAAGGAAGATGACTACTTTTTTCAACACATGAACATTTTTTTTTCCCATACAGAACATAATGTTAAAGTAGTTCTCTAAGTAAGATAATTGGATTTTTGTGGGAGGTTACGTAATTAGAATTTTAAACACTACCAAAATGTCCAATAAAAAATCTGATGTATTATGCTATTTTGTTAGCCTTATATCTAAACATTTTGCTGTTATTTTTCCAAAAGGTTTGCCTGTCGAATACAGAAATATGAATATTGGCCATTGATACAGTGCCATGTACTTGAAATGTTTCCTGAGATAACAGCTCAGTTCAATAAACAAGATTGTTTCAGAAACTGAAAGATATAGCATTGCAGATTAACTGATTTCATTTTCTAAGGTTGAAGATTGGAATCTAAATCCATCACTGACATTGATTCAAGAAATCTTTCTTATTCCAGTTGACGTCTCATAAGTACTCGACTGACTTAATTTTACTATACAGAGAGTGAGTTAAGTTGTTTCTTCCTTCTTCGAACTGCTTCTATTTCCACTGGAGGTGAAGGTAAAACCTCGGCATCACGCAGTTCTCCTAATAATTCCACCTGAACCTTTGTTGTTGGCACTGTGAGAAATGGTGGCAGATAAGCGAAGGCTATTCCGTGTTCCACTGTGCATCCATGACTACCAGATGTCGTGAATCCAACAACCTGTTGAAAGTAAATATGATGAAATGAAGAGTTCAGGAAACAAACTTCTCACTCTTTGCAGGAAACATTTGTTTACTCAGTAAGAAAAGAAATATGCAATATTTGAACTAAGTTGTGGAATGCGAATTGCTGGAGCTTACCTTGTTAGAGCACCAAACGGTTTCGTTCCCCTCAGGGTCAACATTCCCCGTATTGACTTTCAAGTAAGCCAATTTTCGATTCAGACCTTCTCTGAGTATATTTTGCAAGGCTGATTTCCCAATAAAATCAACACCCTTCTCCATGCATATGAAGTTTTGCAAACCGGCTTCTAACGGATTAGAATCCATATTCATCTGCAAAATAGAAGGAAAATATTTTTTTAAGTCAATACACGCATTTCTTATAAGAAACGAAAAATTATGAAGAGAAGTCTCATATATATCTATCTTAATATAAAAGAATGTGTGTGTATATATCTCTCTATATTAAAAAAATAATAATTACTGCCGCTGTTGCCGGATTGAAAACTGGGTTGTTTAGGAGATTGACTCTGCGAAAGAAGTGTTGGTTTGCGTAGCAATCGACGGGGATTGGCGAGTAGGGGGCGGAGCCCCCTAGTTCTCTATACAAATCTACACCGTTTGACCAATCCATACCAAATTTAGTCTTATACTTCAGAACACTGCGGAAAACAGTCTATTTCTTTCCTGTCTTCAGACTAATCTAGCCATGAAAATGGGCACACAGGTAGTCTTAAAAGTGCCCCTCGAAGGCCCAATTTTAAAATACAAAGTTTGTTTTTCTGCAATAAACGGATATAGATACGAAAACACGTTTTACAGGGTTTGTGTATGAGTGAACACAGGGAAATGCCACGGTGATATTTTAAACCCGAGCAACGAGGGATTATTCAGCTAGTAGTGCAACAAATTATCGTAAGACAGATGATTGATGGGACGGTGAATATGGAAAATAACTAAATTATAAGAATACAGATCCATTAGGAACTATTTCTGGAATGGTGATTCAAGGAGATTAAAATAACATTAAAAGCCAGAGCAAATGAATAATTTAAGTGGATTTTATTGGTTGCTATTGTGTAAAATCTATAAGAGATGTACATAGCGAAGACAAGGCGATTCGAAATTCCCTGGCCAAACTTTAAAGGGTGGTAAGGTACATCAAAAAATTATCTTAAAAAAGAATGTATGTCTACTACCGTTAAGCGTATATATAGGTGTTAACACATGCAAAAACAATCTGATACGCGCCTAAGTTCTTTTTCTCTTCGCAAAGATTGTGTTCCATTTCTGGAGTATGTACTTGGACGACCAGCACCGTGCCTGCTGGCATGGAATGTTTCCAGTTTCACATTACTGGTGGTGCAAGCGCTCAAATGTTTGACAGTTAGGCACTCGTTGGCAGGCCCCCTCATCAATCTGTGGTCCCCGTTTCTAGCTGAAATGGCGGCCTCACCTCACCCATGTCCCTTTTACATTCTTTAAGTTTGAGCAGACAGACATTTTGATTTTTTTTTTGAAGAATGTTCCATAGTTTAATCCTGAAACATACTACATATCTCTACTATTATAAAAGGAAGTTTTTGTTTGTATGTTTATGTGTATGCTCCTGACGAATCTATGGCACTTGCAAAATTGGGTTTTGGCTGACAGGTAGTCCGAATTTTTTTCAATTTTTGTACGAAGCCCGGATTTTAAAATTTAATCTAGAGCATTTTGAAATTGGAATTTGATTGGGACAGTACGGGAGGGGTTGCTGAGCGGAACGTAAAACAAGCTTCTTTCTACCGTACCACGAAGGATGTTCCACCCCGCATCATCTACTTGCCAAAGCCGTCGACTTTTCGCAAGAGATTGTGACGTCACGCAGATTGGATCTCTTTGCAATTTGAATTTGGCTACATTTGACAATAACGAGGGCAACGCCATGATGGCTGTTATCCAATAGGCTACGAATTCCCATTTGGTTTGCTTTGTAAACGAAATGGGAATTCGTAGCAATCAACGTGGGTTAGCGAGCAGTTGTCACATCTGACCCCACGAAAAGAACTGGCACGGGCAACGTCGTGCTGGCCGCGCAGTGGCTGGTAGGTTTATTGATATGATATTATATATATTATATTATATATATGATGATATTATATATATGATATTATATATATGTAGGTTTATGATATTATATTATTATCGATATACCATGTAACAAACGAGACATTTAGGTTAAAAAAAAGTGTTGAATAAACAAAAATAAACATTTGGTTAATAAACATAGTTACTAGTAACATGCAGTTTTAATACCCGGAAAATCAAAATGTTATTTGAAAATCTACAATTGAAATTAAAAATCAAAGCAACTGATTAAAATGGAAATCAAACATAAAAAATACTTATTAGAAAAACTATCCTCCTCGAAAAAGTGTCCTTGAAAAATAAACATGAATAATTTATACGGCTAACATGGCTAATAAACACATTTTCTTCGATAGAATATTTATCGCAAATGGCGCGAAATGAGTACTTGCGTCATTTCACGGTTCTATGTGCATAGTTGGGCTTCGGTGCCGCAGCGGCGCCGCACGTTGAAAAATCGGATGTGTGCACCGGGACTTTATGTTTGTTTAACTGAGGAAAAATTAAGTTTGCTGAAGAAATTATACAGAGTTAATGGTTTGTCGTTCACGGACATTTATTTGTGTCTCACGAGTGCTTATTAAACAGGGAATTACAAAGCTATGCAGAAATGGCCAAATGTGCGGAATAATTGACTAATAGTCATGTGACTTTATTTCGGGTCTCTCCTGCAAATGTGCATTCTAGATTCCTCTGGAATGTTCGCCCTGTAACGTCTGAAGAAAAAAAAAATGATTTCAATACCTGGATCATCGTGAGTCTTCCACGAGAGGGTGGCAGACGGCCACCAAAAAAGAACACTTGTGTTAAAGTTAGGTGATAACTCAGGCCAGAAAGTCATTAAATATGATCGACATGTAAATCCGACTTCTTGAACCTGCCTGTCACACACGTCATTTTCTAACGATTCCGAGCACAGCTGTGGAGTTTGACACCCCTTAGGACCAGTGCACACATCCGGTTTTTCAACGTGCGGCACCGAAGCCCAACTATGCACATAAAACCGTGAAATGACGCAAGTACTCATTTCGCGCCATTTGCGATACATATTCTATCGAAGAAAGCGCGCTTATTTCGCTTACTTGGTGTAAAAAAAGTATTTTTTGAAACAAAATAGACGTTTTACTGGATACAACCATTTATTAATTATTATTTATATTCCATTTATTTATGAAAACAAGGTACTTCAGACTAACGACGCGTGTCAAATTGCACGCAACTTGGACGTGCGTCGCCGGAGACATGTGTGCACTACTCCATTGAATCTAATGTATCTCAGACCGCACTTGCGTTGCCGCAGCGGCGCCGCACGTTGAAAAACCGGATGTGTGCACCGGGCCTTAATGCTACAGGTGTCATTGAAAAACACCAAAATCAACATTCCAAGTGGAAGGTAGACTCCCCAGGAGAAAATGGAAACGGGAAGACGAGGCCAGTCGGCCACTGGGGGAAGTGGCGGAAGGAAGAGCTCTCGTGAGAACAGCTATACAGTGAAGTTAAACACCGATAATAAAACTCGTTGTTTCCTTATGAACACTCGTTCATTGATTGTTCAATGTACATATTATAGATGGTCTTCCTATTGTAAAATGGGACTTTTCAAGTGGTAATAAAAAACTTGTAAAGGTATCCAGCTGAGTCCGACTCCAGTATAATTCTGTGGTGCCAAAAACGTCCATCAAAATGCTAGTTTTCGTCGGATACGTTAAGATTGTCGATTCAGCGTGCTGTTTGCGTAAGAGTGGTGCATCAAAACTGTATATAAAAGTTACTATACAATGATTAGGTATTGAATGAGTACTGACCTCTGCACCCCACATTCTGAATCCTTTCTCCAGTCGTAAGGTGTTAAGTGCATAGGTTCCGAAATTCCCTATGCCAAACTTGGCACCATTCTCATATAGAGCGTTGTACAGAGTGTGAGTATCTTCAGCGCGATGGTAGAGTTCCCATCCCAGTTCCCCTGAAAACATTTAGTTTATGAAAACATAACGTAAATACATAAGAAAATACAGATCTTAGATGATGGGTTAAAAAGGGATTGGAATTACAAAGCGATCACGCATGTGTGGGCCGAAAAACGCCTTCTAAATAGTGATGCAAAAAACCCGGGAATTTTGGAAGAGGGGAATAAACACGGGAATTTTGGGGAATAAACCCGGAACTTTGGGGAACATTGGGAATAAACTAAACCAACCATTTTTTCACATTTTATGGCTTCTTTTGGTTTGATGCTAAGTAAAACTATAAAGAGAATACCCCATATATATAAAACTACAACCTGGAAAATTGTTTCACTAAAATTTAAGTTTTCTTTTTTGGTGGAAAATATCGGTTTATTTTTATTGTAAAAACAACATCAGCATTTATATCCAAATCCAGATGAATGTTGATGTGATGGTTTTGTTCCGAGAACTAGCAGCAAAAAATAAGATGAATGTTTGCATCAAAAACAATACTTTTGTAAACATTTCATATTATCTTTATATAAAGCAGTTACAATTTACTCTCTACTTTACTGATGATTCAATTTGGCACCGGCACTTGTAAGCCTTTTATGAGGGATTAATAGCTGAAAAAAACAACACAAAATCAAGAGGATCTACTTGTAGATTCTGATAGTCCTGGATCCATATACATAGTTTCAACGTCCGTTATCACCTCTTGGGATCCCACAATAACTGAAGGTTCATCGGCATCTGCCAAAGAATATATAGGGAAAGACATTATTTGGGGTTTTTAACGCATTTTTTTAAATGCTTTGTCATTTTAGTAGCATTTGGTACCAGATACTTCTTGTGGCAATACCTGCATTTAGCAGTCTATTTATTGCCATGACCAAACTGACACCACACTGTTGAAGTTGGTCTTACCATTATCTGGAACACAAATCATCCCATTAGCATGAAATAGAACACTAAATTAAATTTTAAATGCTTGAGTTCCCAATTAAAAGTTGTCAAAAGTACAAAACAACTAAGTTGCTCTTAGCATTGATTGTATTATAAGTATTACTTATATGGATTGATCTGAACTCATGAAATTCAATGTTTCTAGTTCATGCATGAAACTGTTAAGTAAAAATACCAAAATCAAAATTTAAAAACAAAATGCTCAGAATTCCAATAAATATCAAATTAGATTTTTAAATTTCCAACCAAACTTATACATAGTAAAAAGGTTTAGCATAGGTAGCAAAGGTTTGAATGCACACAAGGGTTCACTTAAAAAGTTTGTTCTTATGGCTCATTGACAAAAAAGATTTAGCTCAAAAATATTGTCATCGCATGCGCCTATTAGTACTAGTAATATCCACAAAATCTCATTAATATTTACCTTTCAATTTTTGTAATTTGCAAGGTGGCAAAATTTAGGAATAAGTGATATTCTATTTCTTTAAGACGAAAATTTTCTAAAATTGAAAGGGTCAATGCAAACAGATGTTAGAGCCCGCCAAAAGAGTACACGTTTGAAGTTGCTGTTATGAACTATTAAACAGTTTCTAAAAAAATTATTGGTTTAAAATTTTCCAAACAAAAAACATTAAAAAAATTTTCAAAATTCCCGAAACTTCAAAATTCTTGAAAGTTTTCAAAATTCCCTTCCCAAAAAACCGGGTTTATTCCCGGGAATAAACCGGGTTTTTTCCACCCTTTGCAACACTACTTCTAAACGCCCAAGTGAGCCCTGTATAAAAAGCACTAAAGATGCGTTGACATGCGTGTATAGTCGTTTGACTGCTGTAAATGACTGATTAGAAGTCAATATGACTCGCCAAAAACGCAGAGTGCCATACGAGCAACTGATAGAGTTCGAACGGGGCCGCATGATAGACCTCCGTGAGAGGGAACTTTCGTATCATGAAATCGACACTCGTACGGGGAGTAATGAAACAACAGTGATGCGTGTGTTGTGAAGACTAACACCTGTCGAAATACTGAATATATTCTGACTGATTACTATTATTCCGCGTCATCTGTTACAACGACTTGAGTAGAACAGGTGGTGTTCGTCCAGAAGATCTCTGATTGGATCTCGACTTTTACCGTTAGATTCTTTTTGAACTGTTGACGAACGACGGTTGCAGAGACTAGACAGACATGAGAGATGATAGATATATCCAGAGGCAGAAGGTGACTACGCTGGAATTTGAGAACATATACTGATATGCATTTGTGTACTGTAATTAATGCTATGATGTAAATATTGTACATACGTTCTTCAAATAATAAGAATTTAAAATCTTAGCTGTTAACTGTCCTCTCCTTGTGTACGATTCGTACTGTTTGTATGCTACCGTTTGGGGCGACGACACTACAGTGTGGAAGAGATGGACCATGGAAAACTGGTCAAATCGAAACCCCGGAAGTGGGCCATGTAATATGACGTCTTTACGGGACGACAGACACCTCATCCGCATGGTGGTGACGGACCGAACAACATTCTCTTGTGCGTTGGCACAACATAGGAGCACATCTAAAGGTGTGTCATTGGTACCATTTATATGAGCCAAATACCCGGGTTTTCTACTCCACTTCCCTACGTGGGGAAAAAGCGAGGAAATACGTGGATTGATTTCAACCCTAGTCAAATCCCGCGTTTTTGAGGTTACCCTCCTTTCCCATAATTCATTTTGTATCCCACAATCCCTTGAGCTTTGTTTATATCAGCTCGAAAAAATGGAGAGCCTTAACGCAACAGAAAAAATTCCGATTTTTTCCGATCGATGGACAAATGCCGAGGGTAGTTGTGCTGATAAATCTTTTGGAATCGTATGTAATCCAACAAAAATTAGATGGCACCATACGAGACGGTTATATTTATAAAATAATTGCTCAATAGCTGAGTAGCACTGCCTTTCAGAGGAGAGCGGCCTGCATATAAACTGGTTCTTATTTGGCGACGCGGGAAAACTTTGAAAATCCCTTTCACCCTATAATTACCCGGGTCGATTGGTTTGGTCATGTAAGCAATACTATTCTCTGCCCCCTGACGATCCGTCGACATCTGCTGCGCCATACGCTACGTGCAAGGGTTTCCCTACGCAGGATTCCCTTGACGCTGTACCTCCGACTACAATGGGCTCACCGACACAGCCAATGGCGTGACGATTGGAAACAAGTCGCCATCTTCTCAAATGAGTCCCGCTACAATCTGGACTGTAAACGATAGATGCTTATTCGTCAGAGGCTACAGAGATGAAAGCCTTATCCCGTAGTGTCTCATTCAGCGTCATTCTGGACGAACTCCTGGCGTTATGGTCTGGGGCGCTATTGGATATCATGGGCGAGATCCCGCCCACTCCAAATTGTGGGGCCCCGAACAGCGGGCGCTACATCAGGGGAGAAGCCCAAGGTCCTACCCCTCCTGCAACGCATTCCCGGAGCTGTATTTCGGAAAGACAATGCTTGTCTGCATGTTGCTCGAAATATATACAAGCCTTCTTCAGTGCATGGCAGATTCCGATTCTACCATGGTCGGTACGATCCCTGGATATGTCGCTCATTGAGCATATCTGGGATTACATCGGTTGGCGACTCGCTCGTCGGGAAGAGAGTACGGCTGAACTTTGACATCAGATAGAGGCCATCTGGAATGACATTCCTCAGCATGCTATTCAGAATCTGCATGATTCGATGCCACTACGTGTATCGGCTCTCATCGCTGCGCGTGGCAGTTGCTCAAGATATTGATTTACGGCATTATTTTTGTTTCATTTCTCTATAAATTTTATCGTTTATTTAAACCATTATAATTTATACGTGGAATAAATTTAATATATTTTTGATGATTCTTTCATTGTGTTGCAATTTTCACAAACAGTAGTATATATGACATGCCGTCTCCCATGTACTTCTATCTTTTCTGTCTCTAACTTTCACAAAACTTGGACGTTTCTCCCTTGGGTCTACTATTCATATTCATAATGTCGGTTTATAACAAATCATTTAAAAAATAATTTTTTAAAGCAAGGTTCATGACTGTTTCGCTATATGCTACATATAGACACATGTTCAAAAATTGAGGATTACTGAATTCGTATCAAGCAATGCCATCTTATCTCAATCTAATAAAGCATGCTTGGGATGCTTTAAAACGTTAAATTGCAGCTTAAACAGCACCACCAATGACAGCATAAGAGCAAAGACTTGTTCTAGTGCGTGAATGTGTCTGTCACCGGACTACGGGAGAGCCTTGTCGAAAGCTTGTCTGCATGTTGTGAGGCCTACATTAGGGTCATTGACCATCACATTTCCTATTGGTTGCTTTTAACAGAGAAAAAAGATTTGTTCGCAATTACTAAATTGTACATACAATGTGTTCACCTAAGCATTTTTTCATTACTTTTAGTTTCCAATACCACCACACAAGGCCATGTTAGTATTTTTATTTTATTTTACTCCACATAGCTTAGGGAATATTCCTTTACCATTTGAGATAGGCAGGTATATAATTAACATCGCACTGGAGCAACACAACGGTTATTGGCGACGGTCCGGGATCAACTCCGAATGTCATTTGAGGATTTCGGTGCCGGTACCTGGTACGGTTTTCATCTTGTATTGCACTGTCCTTAATTTTTGGACATGTGTGTATTCTGTTGTAGCAAAAAGTGAGAAACTTTAAATTCACATGTCCATTCCAAAACTTTGATCCGTGTATAAATTATTCTGGATATTTCCTAGAATAGGAATACCCAAAGTATACCTGCAAACGAATCAAGCCCGGAATAGTCTCGATGACAGGTTCTACCTAGAATTTCAGTATTGTGTTTTCATCATTCATTCTACATCATATGTCTTTAATCATAATAGATGAGCATCCAACATTACCGGTGTAAGATATTCTCAATGCTCTCACAGGAATTCCTGCAACCTCGATTTCTTTTGCACTCAGAAATGGAAATGCCTTCTCCTCAACGTTCTGCTTGGTGATCGCAGCCAACACTTTCCTAGAGGAAGGCCCCGCAATACTCAGGCAAGCCATTTCATCGGTAACATTTCGGAAATGCACGTCACAGTTCCATTGGCGAGCGTGATCTTTTAGCCACCTGCAAGAAAATACAACTGCATCAGATACATTTTTATGTTTTGTAAGAAATGTACAAGATTTTTTACTCAATCCATAAAGATAGGAAATTGAAACTTATTTCCCGTGTAGCAGCAGATTTGGACGAACGTTCTTAACCCAAGTAGGTAATGGGTGCAAAAATTTACAAGGCTAGAAGTAAGATAGTAGTTGGAATTACATAACACTAGAGAAAAACAACGGGGTATTGACGGCGGTCCAGGATCAACCCCAAAGGGAAGGACCCTAGGACAACATCCCGTAATTTTGAACCACGATCCAATGAAGAGACCAACACCTGAGTTGGCCATCTCACCCTCCAAACTTCCACACTACGCTAACATTGAGGTTATTGGAAGCTATAATAGATTTAATGTGCATCAACCTGAACATACATGGTCTTTGGTTGGTTCGAGTTTCAAACTCACATCCCTCCGATTGCTAATACCTAACGCTACCACGGCCCCAAATTTTATAAGGACAAACAATTAAAGAAATTGTGAGGGACGTGGTAAGATTCTAACGGTAGTAAGATCTGCTAAATAATGCACTTAAATGCTAATCAAAGACCATTATTACGCCTGTACTAAATACCACATTTTCATTACCTTACAATAATGGGCCGGACAGCAGGATGTGATGGTATAAGGGAAAGAATACATGCTTTAATAGGGAGATGATCCCCCAAGAGCTGCAATTACACGTAATTTAGTACAACCCTTTTGAGCAAAATGGTTTGATTCACAGCTATGGGTATTTGTGTCCATTCCTGCTGCTAGAATGTCGCCAGCTCAGCTGTAGATTTCGGACAAATATTCTATGGGGTTTAGGTCGGTACTCTGAGCAGGCCAGATAAGACGCTTTACATCCGTATCTTGATACCATTGGTTGACAGAGGCTGCAACATGGCATGAAGCGTTGTCGTGGAAGTAACATTCGTCCATTCCATAAAATTGCCAGAGCATAGCAAGGACCTGACTGTCCAAAATGTTCATGTAGGCGTCGGCGTTCAATTGACAAGGAACAACGTGCAAAGATCCCAGGCCATACCACGAAAAACACCCGCAAACAAGTAGTCAGATTTTATGCAAATCCGCTGGCGTTCGATACATTATTGTAGGGTAGTGTATAACAGATCACGATATAAGAATTACTCTCACGAAATTCAAATCAGGCATTTTTTGTCAAATAGCGGTAGTGGTTCTGCGTCGATACACGTTTACTGCACGTATTCTGAACGTGACGTTAGTTGGTTTGTTTTCTTAAATGATCTCAGCACTTCCAAAGAATAAATTCTAAATTGATATGTGATAATCATTGGTTAGATTAAACACCAAACGTCGGGAAAACATCGATAAACTACATTTTAAGCTAATCCCGATATGTATCATGCTAGAGCATTTGAGTCAGCAGAAGTAACTTCCTCGCAGATCGTTTAGTTAGTTTTATAAACTCCCTCTTTTGTGTATCTGTATTCTAAGTATTCAATGCTTATCTTGCACATATGAACGCTTTAAAGTTAACAGTGGTGTAATTCACTTTCTCACAAAAAAACAAAAACAACTTAGACACAGAAACCAGATATAATAAAAGAAATTAACTATGGATAATTAGTTAGACACAGAGATCTAGATAAGTCAATATTTTTTTATTGAAAACGTGAAGTCAGATCTCTTTCAACGGCGAACTGTTGGCAGTGGAAGTTTTGTCTTTTTCCCCCCGTAAAAGTGACTTACACCACTGCAACTTTAACCCGTCCATATGTACAAAATTCACCGTTCGTTTCCTTAGGTACACTCGTGAACTTTTATTAATAATGAAAATATTTTATTAACAAATAGATTAGAAATTATACAGCTCCAAGTCAAAATATTAGACTAATTAATTCCATTTGTACTTTGGATATCCTTTCGTCCATTTTAGTCAACATATTAGAAAAAGACAAATGACATACAATTTACCAAAGTACTTTTAAAAGTTAGGATCTTTTAGTTTCGGTGCAAATTGCATCTTAAAAGATATTTCAGTTATTCACAATATTAAAATACTCAAAAGAGGTGGTACCAAATATTGGTAAGTAGGTAGGTAGTTAATAAACGTAGAACTGGATCAACACAACGGGCTATTGGGGACGGTCCGGGATCAATACTGAAGGGAAAGATCCAAGTGCAACGAATCCTAATTTTGAACCACGTTCAGATGACGGGGTCACATCTGAGCTGGCACCCCACTTTCCAAACGTCCACACTACACCAACGTGATTTGGGGCGACGATAAATTAAACGGCACTAGCCCCCGTTTACCCTGCTGTATTTCGCTGAACCGTTTTTCCAACTCGCAACCCTTCGGATGCTTATCAGTTGCTCTTCAAACTGGGATACTGCAACTCTTACAAAATATCGGAAAATTTTATAATTTTTCTGATTGATTCTAAAAGATGAACTTAAATGGATTTTGCAAATTAAGACCAAATTTAGCTCCCGCGGGATAGTTTTATTGGTTACATGTACTCTCTTCCTGATATTTTATTCATTTCCTGCAAAATATAGCTCGCACGACTGACATTTAAGGATCTACGAAACTTGATATTACTTATTTGCGTAAGCGATACGTAATCAATAGTTCATTGTTAGTTACTTTAAATGTTATCAAACAAGCGTCAAATGAGTATTTAAATACTATCCAAACAAGGTAAGATTTGAACTGAAATTATGTGTACAATCTAAAATATAACAATATAAGAAATGAAAGACAGTTTTTTGCATGTTTTTAAGAAAACGTTTGCTATAGCGCTTAGTATAAATACCTGAGATCATGTATTTCAGATCCTGAACCCGTGACAATGAAGAACTCATTTTCTGCTATTCTAGTAACTGTGAGTTCGGCGTACACTTTACCACTTGGAGTCAGGAGATGAGAAATATTGGTTTTTCCAATCTGCAAATTTATCAAATAATCATGAGTCAGGAACGAAAAAAACTTCGCATGAAAACAAAATAGTCAAAAATGAGGTTAATAAATGGAATAGTTTATTAGAAATATTTGACATTATCTCCAAGAGAAGGGGTTTCGACGAGATATCTCGTCCATCAAGATATAATCAATTTTGTGAATGACGAGATATCTCACCATGAAGATATTTCCCGATTTTTTTACTACGACGATGTTATGATCTGGAAATTTTTTTTAATGATGAGATATGTCCACAAGATTTGTCAGTTTTGCTGAGAAATACTTCGTTGAGACAACCACCAGAATTGTTAATAGCACTGGTAACTTGATGTAACCGAGCCGCGGTAGCTCAGTCAGTAGAGCGTCGGGCTCGCATCAGAAGGGTTGTGGGTTCTGTCCTCGGCGGAACCTGCAATTCTGATGATTGTGAGATCGGCGCTTGGACCTGGCTAAAGACCGTCGTGTTCACTAATGGTGACTGGGGCACGTTAAATAGGTCGTGGTCACAAAGTCCCCCATGTTCCCATACCAAATCAATACCTCTGGGGGTATCTGATCAGAGGGTTATCGGCCTCTGATTGGGATCTAAATTACGATATGTGTGAGTGAATGGATGTAAGAAAGGGACCTTCCTGTAAAACGG
This sequence comes from Metellina segmentata, assembly GCA_947359465.1. Taxonomy (NCBI): domain Eukaryota; kingdom Metazoa; phylum Arthropoda; class Arachnida; order Araneae; family Tetragnathidae; genus Metellina; species Metellina segmentata. Next base: position 16,400,391 of record OX375878.1, on the reverse strand, counting down.
ATGTGTCATGTATGCCGAGCAAAGTCGGACTTCCTCCCAATGGGGCTCAATAACATGGAAGGCGCACCCACTCGCCTCTTGCCGTCTTCGACGGGGCTGGCACTCCTCTGGTCTGCCAGTGTAGACATTAGAAACAACAACAACTTGATGTAACCAAGTCTCTTGGTGAGCTCTTCTACCAGGACGTTAGCCCATCTGCATTCATTAAGTATTTTACAGATTTGGAATGATTCAAAATCGTTTACAGTCGATGAAAGGGATTTTCAGTTAAAACAAATGGATGGTCTACGCCGATTTTACTTTTGCTGCTCCCATATGGGACATATTTGGGTGAACTTAAAATGCAGCTTATCGCCTATTTTGCAACGTTTGGTATTTATTGAAATAATGGGTGGGCTGGAGAGCCTAGGCTGAAGACCTTCTATCTCCTTCAGAAACTGGAACTGAGCGAAAAAAAATGAGTTGACATAGCTTTTTATTGTAGTACAATGCAGTAGTTGTAGGTCCAATGGGAATGGGTGGATGGATCAGGTAGGAGGAATCAGAGTGAGCCGAAGTTTAGCTGTACAGCTGATACAAGATGACAGAGTTAAAGTCAACGAGAAAAAATTAATTAACTATTAAGAATGACCCTAGGCCTTTTACTGAATTGTTGTTGACGAGGGTCGTATCGGGGACACACTGGATTGCAGGATTATCTATGTTGTCAAGATTAGCGTAGATTTGGTATTTAATCTAATCGGTGTGTTGACCAATCAACTATCCATTCGGAATTTATTCCCTGGAACTTTCATTGGTGAAATGCTGAAATAGTATTAAAAAAACAAGACAACGTCCTATTCAGGATACATACAAGAAGCAAGTATTATCGCCGGACGTTAAAATCGGATTAAAAAAACAAGACAGTCAACGTCCTATTCAGGATATATACAAGAAACAAGTATCGCTGGAGAGACACTACCTCCGCCTACGTTTAGCTTGACAGAAGCCTCTCGTAGGCGATTGTAGATACAAACAATCCGTAGCGTTTGACAGACACTCGACACTCACCTTGGGCAATTTGTTAGCCAGCATTTTATCCAGGAACGTAGCAGAATCCTTTCCGGCCACTTCTAATTTAGCGAACGGCGTCAAATCAATGATTCCCACGTCGTTCATGACCAGACTGCATTCGTTACACATGGCGTCAAACCAATTCTGTCTGAAGAAACTAGGCCTGTACCCTGCCTCGTCGATTTCAGAAGGATTGCAAAACCATGCAGGTTGCTCCCATCCTATAACGATTCAAAAGGGTAAAGTTTTTCAAAGCACCGATTACCAGCGAGCTGAATGCGAAAATATAGGAAGAATTCTGTACAGCAGGTTCTCCTCGTATTTGGGGTTGCGGATACCATAGAACCAGGGATCGAGGTGTAAGAGGATGAGCGGTAAATACCTAAAGATTTTTTGTTGTTACTTGTCCATGCTGTTACTTGTCCATTGTCTAGCTTGTTTTGTTATAGTTAAACAGCTAGAACAAAACCATGATTCCTAAAACGCTCAAGAAGTCCGAAACTAAATCAAGACTTTCATAAAGATCATATTCTTGCCTCTCTTGCCAGATCCTCTCTTGCCAGTCCAACGAAGGCCATAATATGGCTTGGGGAAGCTTGTTCAGTGTTACATCTGAGACTATTTGAAAATCTAATGTCCTTAGAGAGGGATAGATATCTGATGTGCTTGCTCAAAAGTATAAAAAGGACAGTCTAACATTTTCTGTCACTGTATACCTGAGCAAGGCTCCAAAGTGGTCTCATAAGAGGTATGGCACTTTGTAAGGCCAGGTGCACACATCCGGTTTTTCAACGTGCTGCGCCGCTGCCGCAACGCAAGTGCGGTCTGAGATACATTAGATCCAATAGAGTAGTGCACACATGCCTCTGGCGTCGCTGCGGCAACGCACGTCCAACTTGAGTGCAAGTTGTACCGCAGTTCCCCACGGCGCCGCAGCTCGCTGAACACGCTTCTGCTTCTGCGGTCTGAAGTACCTTGTTTTCATAAATAAATGGAATATAAATAATAATTAATAAATAGTTGTATCCAGTAATGTCTATTTTGTTTCAAAATATACTTATTTTACACCAAGTAAGCGAAATAAACACGTGTTCTTCGACAGAATATTTATCGCAAATGGAGCGAAATGAGTGCTTGCGTCATTTCACGGTTATGTGTGCATAGTTGGGTTTCGGTACCGCAGCGGCGCCGCACGTTGAAAAATCGGATGTGTGCACCGGGCCTAAATGTCTATCTCATAAGAGATACGGCACGTTTGTAAATATCTGCTTTTTGAATAAGGTAGAAAACTACAAAAGAGCAATGCAATCAAGATTTCTTCAAATGACTGGAATCAAACTCACCCGCGTGAAACCCCATTTCGGCCCCTAACTTCTTCGTGACTTCGTAAGCTCCAGAGACGCGCGACGTCGGGCGACCTGCCCACCGCTCCTCTTTCGGGTAAGTGTAGTTGTTGTTCATGCCGTACGTCTCTGCGGCTTTTTCGAACACGTACTCTCTGCAAGAAACAAAAAAATACATATGATTACAGGTATTCTGAACAAAAGTAATGGTGGAGTTTAATTAATATTAATGCCGAGATTCCTTATACTATCAAATCAATAATTAAAGCAAGTTTCAAGAATATTCTCGCAAAAGAATTTTTGATAGGAGTTTCACGAAAGCATGATTGAACAACACCTCAGATCTTCATGTTTGGTGAAGGAAGATACCCACATTTTAATCTCACCTTGCTAAAACAAGGCTTCTGTGCTCAGATGGCAAAATGTTATAAGTCACTTTTCTCAAAAAATTGAGTAAGTCCTATTCTGGAATCTGATTTGTTGATGTTTAGAAGGTGGCAAAATATTGTGTCTTTCACTTTCAGCTTATGAGAAAAACAAAAGGTGAAAAAATGTAATATGTCAAAAATCACAGAACCACATGTTGAATCTTGAATCTTAAAATTGCTGTCACGGGGCAAAAAAAACCCCGATTTATAGCATTTTGTCATCTGAGCACAGATTTATACTACTTTTTGTAAGTTCTGCGGTCTTTAAAAAGTTTTGGACCGTGCACATCTGCGCTCTTTGGTTTTTTAATATATTCTATTGTTAGGCTTCGGACTGTCTTTTCTAATCATCACCCACCATTGGAATTAAAAAATACTGAAATTCCATCTCCTTCCCTCTTTTTGTGTGGGCCACTTATTAATGAATTTTGCACATAGTGTTCCCTCTTTGGTTGTAAGATGCCCATCTTGAGACGGGCTGTTGTTATTATCTCATTTGGCCCCCGTAAAATCACGCATCTTCAAAAAAATCAAAGTCGAGCATAGTATAAAATACAAATTCGTCCTGGACAGCCACAAACAAGCAAGCAAGTGGTGAAGAGATTCTTACTCCAAATTAGCGGTTACTTCGTCATTCGCCTCGTTCCTCACCTCGCGTCTCGTAGCGCTCGCACCGAAGGCGGTTTTTTGGAAGAGGTCAAACGCTTGTAGCCAAGTCGACAAAGCGCCACTCAGTGAGTCTTCGTTCACTTCGCACTGAGAGCGTTTATCAACACGTGCAGGGTGAATGTCGCCACAACGTCGACGTAGTCCATCAGCCCTGAACTGACACTCGATGAGTATGGTCATTCGCGTTGGAGGAACGAACGTACGTATGCCACTCGCGAATATTGGTGAGTGACGAGGCGAAACACGAGCGTGAATGTGCAAATACGCTTTAAGAAGCGACAAAAAAAATGATATTTATGAAATTGTTCTACAGTTTCAACAAACATATTTCTTTTAACTAGTTACCATCGTCCCAGCCTAAGATATTCGGTGTGGTGTATCATCGCCACGTAATTTTGAACCACGGTCAGATAACGAGGCAACATCTGAGCTGGCAACCCACTCTCTAAACTTCCACACCAAACCCAACGTGAGGACTTTCGGCCACGATAGATTTAAGGTGCACCAGCCGCCTCTACACAATACGCTTACAAATATCCATGCCCTGACCCGGATTTGAAACAGGAACCTTCCGATCTGGAGGTTAAAAAAGACTAAAGCTCTATCAATTTACTTTTTGTTAATTCTAATGTGCATGTTTCACGGCCAGAGAGGTTAATTGGTCGGGTTTTATGACGCAAGGGCCATATTTGGCCAAGCTGTGCCAAACAAATCAGACCAGAGAGTTGTCACTATTTTAGCAAACAATAGTATAGGGTAAGGTGTCGTACCTTGGGACAGTTGTACCTAGAAACAGATTATATTGTGTTGCCTCCTTTTGAGAAAGTAGCAAAATAACACATTGTAGTTTACCATTTGCCACCAGAGAACCTTCTCATAAAGATTGCACTCCGCAGGTGTTTGTTGTGTTTGCTAAACAACTAATTGAAATATGACTTCTAGTAAGTAAATATTTTGGATTTTTCAATTTTGATTCTCTTGTATTTTCACTGATTATTATTAAATTTTGTTTACGGTTGGTAAAGTTAGTTAAAAATCTGCTCTACTCAATGATGATACGATTTCAATGTAAACATAACCTGATACTACTTTCTAGACTGTTTTATTTGTAAAGGCAACCAGTTGTATCATTGGGATAGAATAAATGTTGTTCTTTGGGACATCCCAAAGTACAACAATTTATTTTGTCCTTTGATACAACAGTCTGGGTTTACAAATACACTAATACCCTGAAGTTGCGCGATGTATGGGACCGACGGAAAATCACGTAAGTCGGGGCATTAAAATTTTATTTAATTGAGACCATGGACTAACAAAAACACTACTTTACAAGCAAAATATTTAATAAAATTGCAGTTCTTTTTAGAATATTAAAAAACAAAATATTAAAAAAATTAGTGTGCAACGTAAAAAAGTTATTTCGATGTCGATGACTTCATAAAATCTAACAAATTCGTCTGACCGACACAATGTCTTCTTTTTTCCACTCTGAATTTCTTCTTAGCAAGCCAATATTTTTTTATTCCTTGCTTTGTATCTATAACGCGTTCTTCGTTGGAGTCTATGTTTTCTAAAATTTTTAAGACCCTTTCATCTGTCCGGGCCGCGCAGATGGTCTTCGACAGCCGTCTTTTTGGTTTTGAGTGTAGGTGATTTTTAACCGATTCCCTGAAAATTCTGATGACACAGAGAGATCTGCTGGAGAGCTCGAACTGAGCAGAGATGTTTGTTTTGTGGTGCTCGTTTATGGGCCGTTGAATTTTTGCCTGTATTGACCCAAGACAAGTTTGCGCCCAAGACACGGAGATGCAAATCTCTATTATAATATAGTCTAAAGATAGTTTTTAATTAGACGGTTTTTAATTAAAAATTTTAACCGTAATTTACCGTTGGTGTTGATGTTCTTATAGTAATTAAGAATTATAATTTCTACTTTTTTTCTTTTTTACTGTGGTATTTAGTATTGTAAATTAGGCTGTTTCATTGTGTTGACAGGCACACCACTCGGCCCACTACATTACAGCGTATCAAAGCAAACGAAACACTAAAATAGCGATCGTCAGTGTTGCCAAACGATAAAATGCTGAAACTGTGTGTAATTTTTTTATAAATACGGAATTTTGTAGACGAGGAATTGATTTATTTTGTAGTCTACTTCAAACAATCTAAAAGTGACATGTATTCCAAGGTACAACATGTATCCCAAGGTACAACATCGTGTATCCTAAGGTAATACAACATGTATCCTAAGGTAATACAACATGTATCCCAAGGTACAACAACATGTATTCCAAGGTACAACACCATGTTGAACCTTAGGACATTTGCATAGATTAAGAAAACAATTTATTAAACAGTTAGTGTTCGAGGTACAAATATATAAAAAAAATGGAAAATTCTTTTAAAAGTAATGAATGTAAATAGTTGATGGACAAAACAAACTGCAGCCACATTATAGCCTCAGGAAAAATATTTGTTTAAAACTGTCACTTCGTATAGCTAATTTCTGCGTGGTATTATTTACCGTTGGTGTTGATGCTCTATAGTAATTAAGATTTCTAATTTCTACTTTTTTTTCTATACTACTGTAGTAATTAGTATTTTAAAATCTATATAGATTTATTTTGTAAAACGTAGTAGTAATTAAAGGGAAAATAGAAAAGGTTTCAATTACAATAAATGCAAATTTTCGTGTTGTAGAAAGACGACATAACATAAGAACACAGATTGCAAACGGCTCTCTATAAGATTAAGAGATGATATTCATGCCACTTTTGAGATATAACGCATAGGATAACCCTAACTGTAATGACATCGCAGGAAAAACCGTAAAAGTGAAATAATCTAGCAACTCTGGAATAAAAAATTTTCTTCTAAATCTCACGAAATGGCATTAGTATGTTCACTCCATGCGTCATACTCTATCCCAGTGTGTTGAATTCAAAAGAATTTAATCTCGATGTTTTTTAATAAACATTTGGGCCTTCAGAAAACAACTGTAGGGAAAACTTACTGTGTAGTCCACTTCCCGAATCGATTGGGATCCGTCTCGATGAGGTCAAAAGGCGGCTCGCCTTTAACAATCCAGTCAGCCAAGTATTTTCCAGCACCTCCTGAATGGATGATTCCGTATCTAGAAAACACGATGAACAGTTACGATAAGATCTGAAAATCAAACCCTACGCTCTGCAAAATAATGTAACTGCAAAGACGTTATTTAAAACTATGGGTTAACCGTAACGTGAAATAGCACATACCCAAAGCCTACGGCCAACCACATGTTTGGTAGATCGTAATAAGGTCCTAGCATCGGCAGCAGGTCCGGAGTGTACATTATTGGACCGTTGACCACCGTATGTACATCAGCGAACTTCAATTGTGGAATCAATTCCATTGCCACGTCGAGATGTGTTGACAAGCGATCGAGATCTGGTTGGAACAATTCTTTTCCAAACCCTGTTGAAATGTTTAAATTAAACTTATAAACACACTTTTAAAAAATTATTTTTTATAATCTAAAAAAATAGCTTTTACCAATCTCTGACAAAGGGGAATATTTCTGTACTTTGGTGCTAAAAGGGTCAATGTTCAAATTGTGGGAAACTAAATAATTTTTTAAATTTCTAAAACTCTACGTAAATTTGTACATTATTTGTTTTCATATTTTAGGTATTAACGTAATGTTATTTATTGATAGCTTGAGTTGATTGGTGATAGTTTAATAGGATTAAATTATACTTCAAGTTATTAACTCCAATTCAGGAATTTTGGACATTTGTCCTTTTAGCTCCAAGGTACAGATTTAATATCAGTTATTATTCACACAACTATTGTACATTTAATTTTCTTATAGAAAAAAGCTCCTTTTATAAAGTGCAGTACGTATTTATCAAAACCTTATATTTTAAACACAAGATAGATTAGATTACATCCAAACATATCCCAACAGGCAAATAGATAAAAATTTGACTACATTCATTCATGCAATTCGTAATGTATACTGGAGATTAAGTGCATGACAGTTATTTAGACAACACAGAAAGCTGTTGTAGCACGAAATGTTGAGCTAAGGACATTAAAAGACTCCAAATATTAAAAAAAATCCAATTTTTCTTTTATCTTAAAAAATAATATAAATATATTTTTTTTAATAAAATGACACCTAAATTTTTTTTCTACCATCGATAGAATCGGAAAAATTCAGCTTTTTATAAACATGACAACTGCAAATCAAACCAGCCTTCATAATTTTAAACGCTCTTTTTCTCCTTTTGTGTTAGATGGGATTTCTCAATAGTGAAAATCAATATAACTTAACAACTACTTGTCCTAAAAGAACGAAATTTTCTACATTTATTTTTCAAATATATGTCTTTAATTTGTCTTCAGCAATTGTGTATATGTATGCTATTTTCTCTATAATTTTTCGAACTTTGTATACTATGTGTTTTATGTAGTTTTTGAACAAAATATTAAAAAAAAAATTTCTAATTGTTTTAACCAAAAATCACGAAGACAATTTATAATATGAACTTTGAGAAGTTAATTAATGCAAAAATGAAGTGACTTGCTATAAAATATTTTAAGACATATCAATTTTGGCCAACGTCAAAATTTTAATATTTTTTAATTTTAATAAAAAAATTTAAAGTTTTGAAAATATAAAATAGTTTTTATAAATACAAAATACAATGCATACCTACAGAAAAATTTTAGAATGTTGAATTCCGGACACCCTAAATTAGAATGGTATATCTTGTTTAATCAGTCTTCACGCGCTTTATTATTTGTTTAATTTTCCAAATGGTGTCTTTCAAAGATAAAAAGCAGTAGTGTTATTTAGATCACAGACAATACCAAGACGACGAAATACATTTATAGTTGATGGAAATGTAAATACCGTAAGAACTTACAATACACTTAATAAATCGTAAAATTCACCAAGTGCTTTTCTAACAGAGGAAAAGCAGTAGACAACCAACCTTTCGGGATACCATCGATGGCCCAATTTTTGATCACTTTCATTTTATCAGGTCCTTCATAGGGACCTATCAGGAGTCCACCTCGTTCGGTCCTCAAGTAAAATGATCCTTCCAAGTGCCTGAGTACCGGTGGCTCTGTCTTGAATAAAAACAAAACGTCATGCAGTTCCATTCACAAATCTTTGGCGCATTTAATGAAAGTTTTCAGAGGGATTTTTAATTGGGGAAATTACCTTCAGCTCTTGAACTTCATGAATGGGTTTGGTGATCATGTACTGATGCTGCACAGGAACAAGAGGAAGATCCAATCCAGTCATTTTACCAAGTTCATGTGCCCAAAATCCTAAAGAGTAAAAAATCATGAAAGATTATATCAATCTATATAAACAAAAGTACACGTATGCGTGTGATCCTTCAAAATTTTAAGTAAGATAGCGTGGAAAAGAATCAACGAATAGAATGACTGATCAAGCTATAAGAACATTGAACAACTTTAACGTGATAAAAAAAATTTAGATACCACACTTTAAACACCTTTCAATAATTTATAGCAATAAATAATAGATATATCTCCCATGTGGAAATAACAGCATCTCCGATTTAGGCGCAATCTTAGTGTCATTAAATATACTTAAAAATTAACCTTCAGAACGTGATAATTTTGTACAAAAAGCCATTTTGAGAGTGAAAAGGTATACCTGAGGCATTGACAACTCTGTCTGCAATAATGGTTCCCCGTGGCGTTGAAACGTCCCATTTGCCATCTGATCGATGTACCAAACCTGTTACTGGAGAGTCCAGGATGATCTTGGCTCCATACTTCCTAGCTCCACTTGCGTAAGCCATACTTAGGGAATAAGGGTCGATATGACCATCAGCTGGATTATACAACCCCCCTAGAATCTGGAGGAGACAGTATAAGAGTGGGGTTATAAGGACCTAACTGTATAAAATACAGCATCAACAACATTGTAACCACTGTGTCAGATACTACATAAAACAATACTTGTACAAAATATTCTATTCCCATGATTTATCAAGGAATATAATTTGTAGCTGAACTTTCATGTTAAAGTATTAAGAAATGACCCAGTTGGCCACCATGAAAACTAAATCATTTCTTCCAGTACAGTAATTTTTGGACAAGTTGACTTCGCTATCAGTGTCGTCATGACGTTTATGGACGATACTTACATTTTTCATGTTCAGCAATGGAAAAAGTTGATGTATTTCATCCGGGTTGATCAGTTTCTGCGGAGCTTGCTGCCACCCTTGCCTCTGCATCTGGTATTTGAATTCCAGCATGCGCTCTTTTGTGGTCGCCAACCGAATGCTGCCCGGACGGTGAAAGCCAAGAGACTGCAAAGTATAATACAGTCAGTATTGGTTATATGGTCAGCTCAGCGGTCCAGACAAATCAGACCATATAAGCGGGGTGACCATATATGCGGAACAGTACTACAATGTTTAATTATGGCAGGGTTATATTCACCTATCAGAATATAGTGCTCATAAACAAATAATTAAACTTTTAAGAACAATTTAAATATTAATTCTATTAAACCGGTTCTCTGGAGCGACGAATCAAGGTTTACCCTCAATCGTTCGGATGACAGGGTCTGGCGCCTGCTTGGAGAACGCCTCCTGCCAGAATGCATTGTGCCCACAGTAAAGTTCGGCGGAGGTGTAATTATGGTCTAGGGGTGTTTCTCCTGGTGTGGACTGGGACCTTGGTCCAAATTCATGGTAAGCTCCAAGTCAAGGCCTACTGCAGTACACGGTTAAGCGTTCCTTACTTTTCTTCCCCCTACACATTTTCACCTTTGAAACAAAGAGTTCTGTCTGGCAAGATCCGATAAAAAAGTCCACATTCATCAACGTTGAAGACGTTGGCAGATTCATATCTTTCGAGGATTTTTTTTCTTCTGGTCATTCCCCGCCTCAAGAAATGTTACAGTTACTAGTTTTTCAACAAAAACCCCCGATAACCTCATTGAAAAGATGAAAAACCGACCATATAACCGATAACCAGAAAAATAAAATGACTCTATAAGCGGTGCGCTTTAACACGTTTCCCTATTAAGTTCGACGAGACTTTACAAAACTGACCATATAGTCGGTACTGACTGTATATAGATATTAATATCTATTGACATGTTTCAAAAGTTGTAAGGGGTAAAGTTGTAAAACATAAATAAAACTTATTCACATAAGGAGGAACCTGACCGCAGATCCAGGAACGCTGAATAACACCAGCGACTAATGTAACAATAACCCTAATCTGCAATGAATTAGAAAGAAAAGTGTTCCACTGAAATTGAAGATAAATGCAGTCCCCGGTATCCGATTCTCAGATCTTCTTTTCAGGTCTGCTGTTTCTTCGCAGTAAATATAAATATTTGGTGATAAGAATGAGGTTTGTGTCAATATAAATGAGCACTGATTAATTTAATGATGTTGGCTTAAGGAAAGCACAATATGATGTAAGATTTTATTAGTCCAGTGATTGATAGCTAATTTAAATTTAATTTTATACTTGTCAACATGTCATACTGTACATATAAATGGGTACAACTTTAGTCTACGTTTTTCACGGTGGAAACGGCCTTGGCGGTTACAGAGCGCACTTTTAGTAGCGAGTTATGGCAGGTTAAGGCAACCCATCTGTTTTACAGATATTTCTTTTTTAAAGAAACCTCGGGCAAGCGGAACGTTTTAGTTTTCAATCTGAATAATATTCTAGAAAGTTCTTTCAAAATCCGTTAAACTGTCGTTTGAAATTTTTTTTTTTGATTCCATTGGTTATTTTAATTTTAAGCTATCCTTTGATTTCATTGGTTCTTTAATTTTTTTTTCTTGCATTGGTTCTTTTAATGGTTTTTTGTCAGTTCTTTCATTTTAATTTATGTCACGGAACAGTGCTGTCGTCTCAAGATGCATTTTATAATATGTATTTATGTATTTTATTTACGTATATATTTTTTATGTTATTTACGTAAATAATATATTTTTTATGTTATTTACGTAAATAATATATTTTTTGAAACGTTTACAAATGTGTTTCTGAAGCTTGTTACCTTCCGGATTTTTGAAATAGTTCTTTCCTTGGCGATATTAGAAGTGCGCCTAAAAGAAGCGCCAAGGCCGATACCACAGCGATAAACGTAGACTGAAGCTGTACCCATAAATGTGCTGATACTTTTCATGATTATGCCGTTATATTTATTACATTAAACCACATAATACTTATGTTGGTTTAATGTGTGCGAACCTAAAAAAAATTGGAAAGGTATTTACGAAAAAAATTATTGATACAGTTCTCACGTCTAATAAATAAACTAATTATCCAGACGCAGAGTAGAAAAGGTTGAGAAGAGGGCCCAGAAATGAAAGATAGAAAGTATATGAGCATTTACAGTATTCAATTTGATAGTTAAGCTGATGGGGATGGCTTCTTAAAGTTTGTAGGTGGTGGCGGTACCCGAACTTGATTTAGAAATGTGGAAAAGTGAGTTGCATTATATAATAGCGATTATTGCAGTTTCTATATATATATATATATATTTCTTACAAGTATTGCTTAAATGCATTCTATAGTCATTATCTTGACTGATTAATCCCAGATGAAGCGTTGAAACGGGTCTTACTGTCACAAAAAATAATGTGTTTGATGACATATTATGACCAGTAAATGGTTTCAATTGTTTTAGAGTGTCAAATGCATCTGAAGGAAAAATAATTTTATTACAAAACAAAATATAGTTTGATGTGTAAAAGCAGTTATATATCACAACTCATTTCCTTTTTATGCAAATTTCTAATAAAACGGGAATGATAAAAAAATACTACATACCAAACTCTTGTCACAACTCCCTAAAATTATTTTTGTTTTTCCCTTGAAATTTATATTCTTTTTCAAATTGCATCTTATTTATTGTTTATTTAAATACTCCAAAGTTGTGTATTTGCAGTGCCTCGAGCAGCTAATAAAAAATCTGACACTGAGTCATCAGAGTCTAAATGGTTGAAACCAATTAATTAATTTTTTCCCCGATATCATAATCATAATCAGCACTTCATAAATGTGACCCCATAATTTGTATAGGTGACTCTGCTTTACACTGTGAATGCATATCCGTAAAGCAGAGAAACGACTTCTCTTTCAACAGGATAAATTCAATTTCTTGGTTAATAACAGAACTTATTCCGTAAAATAATGATCGGCAATGTGTTTGATATATAATCATTCACAATGCTACTAATATTAGCTGTGACATACATTACGTTCTGAAAGCGAAATATATCTGAAAGTTTTTTTATTTAGCTGGGAAACATTTTTAACACAAGCTATGGGAATCATGGATGCTTAGTGCCATTTTGAGTTTTCAGCAGTTATCTGTAAATGTCTTTTTACTGCACGCAGTTAGTAATGCAAAAAAGAGAACTTTACATTCTACTAAAGCTGTCTAAATCGGTACCGATTTAGACGAAATTATTGTTGTGAGACCATCGGTCTCATGATAAGAATTTTGGTCTTTAATTTTTTTTATACTTTACAATCAATTTTGATGTACTTAAACCTTTCGTTCACTTTAGACCACATCATAGTGGGCTTCATTTAATTCAGGTCAAAGTTCGTGCAGACATATCTTTATAAGTGAACACCATGGATACTTGTGAATACACAGAGTAATAATAAAGTAGCTTTCCTATATGCGAGAGTGACAACAATTTTCAACAATTCAGAATAAAACTTGAGATTTAGAGATTTCTAGGTGTGCCCTCGTGAGTTATGTACACAAAAAGAATCGTGCTCTCACGTTTACGGATACAGTTAATTTTGAATAGCAACGTCCACCTTTTTTGTCGCAATATGATTGGCACAGTAAAAAAAAACAGAAATGGCATTGAAAATCAGTGTGAACGATAAAAGAGGAAATAATGACAGCAAGAATCCGTAACATTTTACCTTTGTTACAAACTAGCCACTGCGTGGCCAGCACGGCGTTGCCTGTGGCATTCTTTTCATGGAGTCAGGTGTGACCACTGCTCGCTAATCCCCGGTGATTGTTACGAATTCGCATTTGGTTTGCCTCGGAAACCAAATGAAATGAAACCAAATGAACCAAGTTACTTTACTACCACTCGGTACTTTTCTATTACTGCGTTAACTTACTGAATCCTATAATATATGGAGTGGCTATACGTGTGGTTTATGGTAATATATGAAGGGAAACTATTACATTCTTACCTCTTTTATCATTGCTATTTCAGTTATTTCTCAACAACAAATTTCCGATTCTTCGAAAGAATACAAAATATTTGTACAACAAAGTGGCTAAAATTTTTTTAAGATACGAGTCTCAAATTCCATAGTAGTGACTGGATAACGCGACACATTTTACAAAACATAATAGTAGCTACAATCCTAATCACACTTTATATTGCATTTTAATTTATCTAGTTTCAGGGGAAAAAAAAGCTACGTTAAAACAGCTAACTTTATGCAAATAATCCAACTTTTTCAGGAATTTCTTTCGCTTTGAGTACTATTATACAATTTTTTCTTTGTTAATATTCAGGATTGGTTTCCTGTCAAAATTAGACTCATTCATTATTTTAGAAAACTAGGAAATTCAAAGAAAGCATTTCCATTGCTTAATATTTTAATTAGCTACCTAACACGTCAGAATTCTAGTAAAAACGCCAGAGTCTAGTAAAAACATGTTTTTAATTGAACTTCATTAGAATGTACTCTTTGCATTTTACAAATGGGTATCGGTATTTATTATTTAGAATGTAAAAAAGAGAAGAAACCATTGAAAAATCTTACCTGTCCAGTTTCTTCCTCTAACTGCGGAAAGAGGTTTATGCTATAATAATGTAGTTTTTTCATGTTGATACCTGGATGATATAAGGCTGTCAAACCTGCCTAAAATAAAAGTATTTATTAATTATGACATACAACAAGAAATCTCATTTTAAGAATAACATTTACTATTGATTTGTTTTAATCTTAATCACGCTATGTTTAAAATTGACAAAAATTGGTCTAGTGGGCTGCCTTCTGGATCGGAAAATTCCTGGTTTGAATCTTGGATAAAGGTATGGATATTTATCCGTCTAGAATGAGCGTTGGCTTCTCTATAACCGAGTTGCGCCTAGAATATGTGGATGTATACGAGGGATATTCTAAGTGGATCTAAAAACCCTCCTCCACATAGAATTTACAGTTATCTTACACCTTCACCAGAACTTAGTAGTGGTTATGTTCGATAGAAGCTACCTTAAGTTAATAACTTGCCAATTGCTAGAGATCATGAAAACTGTATAAGTTCACGGGTGTACTTCCATATGCGCCGTCATGAAACAAATGATTCTAACCGTGGACTGTCCATTGTTGCATTTACAAGTGTGTGAAGAGATATCTGAGTGGCAGCGAAGAGCGATGTCGTGATAGACATAGAAGTAGTGTCTGCTATTGTTGGACTTCTAACAATTGTTGCAAGTGATTGGCAATTCAACTGTTTACCGTGGACTATACACCAAAGTGCATCTCGATTGTTTGGAGCGCCATCTGAAATATCCCGAAAGCGCCAGTCAAACCTTTTGTTTTCAGTGTGGTGTTCATAATTTTATCCACCAGTCATAAATCTAGCACAAATTTGGAAGGCAGTGCAACAGTCTACATAAAAGGGCCTAATGGTTTACCATTAGGCCCTTATATAGGCTACACTATACTACTGTATAGTAAGTATCTATACTTCTGTATTGGAAGTATCGATACCTGTATAGGAAGTACTCTACCATACGTTAACGGACCGGACAGCAGGATGTGATGGTATAAGGGAAAGAATATATGCTTTAATAAGGGGATGGTCCCTCACGTGCTGCAATTAGACTAGCAACCCTTCTGAGCATACTTTCAACAAGGTTTTGATACACGGCTATGGGCATTTGTGTCCATTCCTGCTGCAAGAATGTCGCCAGCTCAGCTGTAGATTTCGGGCGGGGTTCCCTAGTCCGTACGCGCCACTCTAACTCGTCCCTCAAATGTTCTATGGGGTTTAGGTCGGGACTCTGAGCAGGCCAGGGAAGACGTTTTACATCCATATCTTGATACGACTGCTTGACAGAGGCTGCAGCATGACAAGGAGCGTTGTCGTCATGGAAGTAACATTCGTCCATTCCATAAAATTTTCAGAGCGTAGAACCTGATTGTCCAAAATGTTCCTGTTGGCTTAGACGTTCAATTTACCAGGAACAATATGCAAAGGTCCCAGGCCATACCACAAAAAACACCCCCAAAGAAGCAGTCAGATTTTATGCAAATCCGCTGGTGTCCGGTCCATTATTGTAGGGTAGTGTATCTATACTACTGTATTATAAATTAATTTTGTAGCTGTGGCTGTTAGCACCACAGTACTCACTGCGTGCCATGTGGATCCCGCAGTGAGCTCCGATTTCTCCAGAAGAACTACGTCCTTCATTCCCAGACGAGATAGGTGGTAGGCTACGCTTGTGCCGACAGCTCCACCGCCGATGATGAGCACTTCGGCTCTCTCCGGACATTGCGAAGCTGCGCTTGCTAAGCTGGAATCGAAAAGCAAGAAATACATATATTTGAACATCAAATATGTTACAAAGAACACTGGTATGTGGAATAATGAAATTTTGAATAAAGAAAGGTGATGGTAGGGTATATGCAATTCTCTCCTTTGAGTGCAGCTTAGGCCCGGTGCACACATCCGGTTTTTCAACGTGCGGCGCCGTTGCGGGAACGAAGCCCAAACATGCACACATTACCGTCTGGTGTATAAGGTCTAGATCAGAAGGTTCCTGGTTCGTATCCGGATAAGTGCATGGATGTTTGTAAGCGCAATGTGTAGAGGCCGGCTGGTGCACATTAAATCTGTCGTGGCCGAAAGCCCTCTCGTTGGGTTGGTGTGGAAGTTTGGAGGGTGCCAGCTCAGGTGTTCCTCGTCATCTGACCATGGTTCAAAATTACGTGGTGTTGTCATCGGGTCTTTCCCTTAGGGGATTGATCCCAGACCGTCGTCAATAGACCGTTGTGTTGCGTAAACTAGAAATTACCAATTACCCTTCTGTTTATTGTGTGACCCCAGACAATTGTTCCAGCACCAATCATTTGTACGTATGTACGACATTAGAAGACTGCAACTGACTTGTGCAAGTTCATCTAGAGAGGTTTACTTCCCTCTTTCTAGGTGGAACAGAAAGTGGCAGAGTAAGCCAACAAAGATGCATGGATATAAATGGATGATTTTTGCTATGAGGTTTCTAACTAGCATGGCTTTCCTGTGCATAGCAGTACCTGGTTTTGATTGAACAACGCTTCCCTAATTAATTTTAAAGAAAGGTTTCAGATTGGAAGTCTAATTGATCCACCAAATATACTTTTTACAGTGACAAACAGAATGATATGTGGTTCAAAGGAACTCCTGAAAGCGTGTTAGCATATGTATTTGCGTACGTATGTGACAAAGTATTTCAGTCACCTAGTAAATTACTGCAAAATTATTTCCTTAGATCTTATAGGATCTTTCTCTGATATTGATTCTGCCGTAGAGAGATATATCCGTTTTAAGCTCACTAAATTCGTGTTAAATTTTAACGTGTATTAAAATTCCGGTAATGAAATAAACTCCTAAATCTCAATAAAACAAAAAGACGCTTTTAATATTTTCAATTCTCAGTGCATTAATTACTTTTCTTTTTCACTGAAACGGCTGTTTGCAAAAAGTATGAATTGCAAGAAGTATAAGAAGCTATTCTTGCCCAGACTTACAGAGAACTTGTGAAAAGTATGCCTCGATGTGTTGCAGCTGTATAAAAGCACAAGAAGGGCTTACCCGTTGCTAAATAGAATAACAAAGCAATTTTTTCTGATAAACATGCGCAGTGTCCAAATACTTTTGTCCATAAACTGTATATACATGCTATACTCACACATTAACTGACGTTTCAAAATTCATTTAACAATTTTAGGGTTCCGGAAAGATAAAAGGTGCAGATAAAATATTTATTAAAAGTGTTTTTTTTTCAAAATTTTTTAAATGTTTGATTCTTATAAATGTTAATTGTGATGTATGAAGTGAATAGCGTCCCTCTTAAGCATACAATTATTAAAAGTCAATTCTCCTTTTGATCTATCCTCTACTATCGAATTGCTATTCAGAAAAGGGAGGAGAGAAGTATTTTAACTGTCTTCTCACAAACGGTCTGGTGGGCATAAAACTACCTAGGCTGTGCCTTTTCGTTACTTCGTCCTCGAGACTCATTAACAAGAGCCCCTAACAAAGTTGAGCGGTTTGTTAGTTTCTAATGTACACTCTATAACAAAAAAAAAAATCGACGCATCGAGAAGGAGTTGTCCGATTGCGATAAAAATGGGTGGGTGTGAAGAACACACATAGAAAAACAAACGATTAAAATCTCGGAACAATTGAATGCCTTATTTCAGGGTTTGACCGTTACAAAGAGAGGAAGTCAATAAGGCGTTGGTCCCCCTCTGGCCTGGATGCAAGCTGTCACCCGGCGGGGCATGGACTGAAAAAATTCCCGAATGGTGTCCTGCGGAATGTCTTGCCGAATTGTCTCCAACTGTCGGGCTAAAGGGTCAACATTCCGGAATGGTTGCAATCGCCTTCCCAAAACGTCCCAAATTTGCTCTATGGGGGAGAGATTAGGAGACCTAGCTGGCCAAGGAAGTGTTGGGAAAGCTTTCACACATTTCCTAGCAACAATTGCTGTGTGCGGCCGGGCATTATCTTGTTGAAAAGTAAGTCCGGGGTGTCGCAAAAGGAACGGTAACACAACCGGTCGAAGAATGTAGTCTACGTACCGCTGTGCTGTAAGTGTGCCAGAAATGACTACCATAGGAGATGCCACCCCAGACCCTAACTCCCTGCTGTGGTCATGTGTGGCGTGTGATAGTAAGGACAGAATCCCCACGCTGCCCTGTACGTCTCCAGATAGGTCTGCGGTTGTCGTCAGGACACAGTTGAAAACGTTCCCAGTCTGCGCCGTTTCAAGTTGATCAAGCCCTGCACAACTTCTTGGTGCGTCGATTTTTTTTTGTTATAGAGTATGTAAGCAAGAATTAATTTCAAAAAAATTAATATTGGGAAAATTTATATATTACAAAATTATTATGATTAGAATGATTTATCATCTAAATTTTGTTTTGGCAGGGAGGTAATAACCTAGTTTAACCTTGGCCCCACAAATCTAGATTAACCTCTGTTGCAAGTGAGTGATAATGAATGGATAACACATGATCTGTTTATCTCCATGGACATTGAATTTTGTTTTTGGCAACCCATCTAATTTACTCGACATTCGTGCCCTGTCACATTCTTGGTTAAAGATGATTGAGAAATTTAAAAAAAAAAAAAATCAAACGGCAAAATATTTTATCAATCTTTGTTTTTCGTTCCAGTTCCTTTTTCTCATGAAAGTTAAAGGTCGTGTCTCTAATCAACAGAAGAGCCGCGCTTAGGGACATTGATCCGTGAATATTTGCTTGGATTTCACGAGTTTGACAAATGACGCCAAGAGCAGATAAGAAAGCTCTCATAAATGCAGTTTTCAGAATCAAATTTTTATTTCATAAATCCTGATAAATATTAGGTTACGAAACAATAAATACCCACTTTTATCAGACACGAGCTATTGGGAAAGAAACGCATTTTTTAACAATCCGGAAAAATAAATGAAATTTACAGAAACATATTATTGTCATGAATACGACTTGCATAAAGATTATCGAAGTTTCTCAATAAAAAAAGTCCTTCATTTCAATTTGGATAGATAGGGTGTTATCGTTGATGACCATGAAATGTGTTGGCATATGGATATGACAGAACCTTTTTAAAGAAATCTATCCAATTTCGAAATCATGATAATTTTCTTTTATGTTTTATGTATCACTAGGGGGCCCGCCCCCTGATCGCTAACGCTCGCCAAACCCCGGAGGATTGCTTTGAAGTCCTCATTGGTTCGCTGCGCTAACCTTGCTCGCTTCGCTCACATTAATGAAGGAATGTGTCCTAGCAGAAGGGATTGTTTACAAAATATGATATTCAAAAAAAATATTTTTTAAACATAAATTTGCTGTATTTCAGAAAAGTTATGCAGTAGCTCTGAAATCAGAACTCGAACATTTTGGAATTCAAATGAAAACTTAGGGCAAATTTTCACTCGAAATGTGAGTGCTGCTTTGGAAATCGAATACCCAGCATGTCGTTTGTAAGCTGCAACAGCTCGACAAATATTAATATTTTTTACTAAAATTTCATCCGATAACGCTACAAATTCAATTGAAAAGCTCCAAAGCGACCTGAGCATCAGGATTCGATATAAGATTTTGAAGCTGGCAGATATTTTAGCTTTGAGCTTTTATAAGCTGGCAGCAAAAACTATTCAGCTATGGCAAAACCTAAAATTAAAATAAAATTTCCGTAATAACGGTAAATTACAGTTGCAAATTTTTCACTTAACTTTAAAACAATTGAATGAATAATGCAATGAGAAGAATAATAATATACTTCCCTTTTCTTGTAAACTTTCTGCAATTTCTTATGAAACTCTAAAATACAATAAACACTCAAATAATTATACTGTAGACACACGTTTATTTCCTTGTTATCAAGTTTACGAAGGCATCAGTCAATAATTAGGCTAGATAAAATTGCAGTTGTTTTATAACTACATATAGCTAAAAGCAAGGCCTGCGATCACATGCACAAAACCATTTCTGAACTGCTCGATCAGCCTTAAAATCTGAAAATGACGAACCATACGCACTTATCCTCATTAAAGCACATTTTTTTTCTTAATTTTTTTTTTAATATCTGGTATTTAAAAGAGAAATAATGAAACATTCAAAAACTAATACAATTTGCCGTGAGAACCTTTGATAGTCACGGCAATTTAAGTTAAACTCACGCTATTTGCTGTTGTTGACGCGACTTATTTCGAGACCTGCTGACCACGCATCTCTAGAGGTTTTTTTGTGTGGGGTTTTGCATAGTTGAGGTGAATAAAATTTAGATTTTAAGCATTGATAAACACAATGAGTAGACCACAGCTGTAGTTGGACATGTGGAAGCCACAAACGGACTTCGACATATCACAGAGTGGACCAATCAGAACAAATGTCCGTCTGGGGATTTTATCCTTCGAGCTATGCAGTACTATTGCTGTTTACTTAATCCATTGAATGAGATAGATAAATAGTATGCTAGTTTCGATTTTAAGGTGTAATGAAACTGAAGTGTGGGTAATCACACCAGCTGCAGTGGCATTACAACTTGGAAAAAGTTTTCAAAAAA
Source organism: Metellina segmentata (assembly GCA_947359465.1). Taxonomy (NCBI): domain Eukaryota; kingdom Metazoa; phylum Arthropoda; class Arachnida; order Araneae; family Tetragnathidae; genus Metellina; species Metellina segmentata. The sequence goes on along the minus strand of OX375878.1, from coordinate 16,379,560 downwards.
AAGGTAAAAAAATGGTTTTTTTTTCTTCTTTTTTTTTATTTTTTATAAACGAGTTATTATTTTAGAAAAACCTTGTATTGTGCATAGAATGTAAAAGGCACCTGAAAATCCTTCGACGAATCCATTTTAACAAGCTAAAATGAATTGATAGATGTGCATTTAATCGGCCCTGCTATGCGCACAAATCAACAAAAAACTTTGAATTTGTATTTTATTACTCAAAATCAGTTGAATATGGCGAAATGTACTTCGTACAGTGAGAAATAATATACTAAGTATAAAAAAAATGAAAAAATTTCAAATCAGTGTGACTAATTAATATTAAAAACTTTAACGATCGTCAACGACCTTTCGGTGGAGCAAGTAGTCCACTTTCTTAAAGTGGAATTTATTACCTTACTAGCCACATTGCGTGGCCAGCACAGCGTTGCCCGCGACAGTTCTTTTATTGGGGTCAGGTGTGAGCACTGCTCGCTATCGCTCGCCAACCCCCGGTGATTGCGACATATTCCCATTTTGTTTGCTTCGCAAACGAACTCCACGGGAAACGCGGCCTCGAAATGGCTTTTATAAGCAACGTAAATCAAAACACGCTAGGAATACGAATAGGAAAACTTGGCATGGTTGCAAAGACAATCGGACAAAAACGTTTGTGACGTCAGCGGTCGAAATTCTCAAAATCCGCTCGCTTCTTCAATGATGTCACACATTCCGGAGAAAATAAAGAAAGGTAAAAAAAACCCTAAGAAATAAATTAAAAAATGTTCTAGATTAAATTTTAAAATTCGGGCGCGACACAAAAATCGCTAAACAGTAGGACTATATGTGTACTAAATTTCATTGTAAGTGCCATAGATTCGTCACAGGACAGAGACACAGTCAGGCAGAGAAACACTTCCTTTTATATTATTAGAGATTTTAGTTATTAAAAAAATTGGCTTCGAAAAGACATGTATAAAATTGCAAGGGACTAGAGATGCAGCGTACGTTCTAACGATTTTTCTTAAACTTTCACATAAAATGTAATTTTTACTGAGGCACTTATTTTTCTAGTGGGTCTGATTTTAAGTAAAAAACAAAATTTCCTTGAATTGCTCACGCACGTAGTATCGAGTTTCTACGGTTTCTACGATAGTAACATAGTACTTTTTAAATGCAAACAAGCAAAATCCGGCAGACTATAATTTTGCTTTTTCATTTAGTTCTGTTGCTATTACTTAGGCCTAGTCTGATGAAATTTGAATTTCCAGATTTCCCCCCTTTAAGTGCATTTCTTGGTATTCGGAAGTTAAAAAAAAATATATATATATTTTGGTTGTTTGAGATGGCTTTTTATGACGTGTTTAGGAAAGTATCATGTCTATAGATGTTTTTTAAACGGAAGTGGGATGGAGAGGCTCAAAGCCTCAACATAAACAGTTAGTATCTTCTTATATATATTTTTTTTACAAAAAAATGCATTCAATGCCTTGTACTTATTTTCGAACAATGTAAAAGTTTTAAACTTAATCAACAGTTAATTAAATTATTCATTCGGTAGTCAGACTTAAACTACAAATTCGTTTTTTTTCCTTTCCATGTCTACATACCTTCAATGCTTCAAAAAACAAAGCGAATTTTGTGAAACATTATTTTAAAACATTTGACGAACACAACCTTGGAAAAGTGATTTCTGACTCGGGTCAACAAAGTGAGTCCTTTTTATGTTTCCCCTCTTGCCTTAAAAAAGTCATCAAATTTTCGAATAAATTTCTAGTCTCTCTATATTAAAAAAATGGTACCGCCGCCGCAGGATTGAAAACTGTGTTGCTTAGCTCGATTCTTAGACGGTTTCCCGAGAAAGTACTGATCGGAAAAAACAAAATTAACATGGTTTGTTCTTAATCGTATTCCCTGGACAATTATTAAGATTTTTTTCCGATGCGGCTATTAGTTTAGGGTTTATTAAGTGTCAAAATTGAAGCAGCGAAATTTCTTCCGCGAGTGAGCAAAACATATACAAATTTTCAGTCTTCAGCCGTGAGTTTTTTTTTAAGAGTACCTCTCAACGTAAATTTTTGCAGCTCGTCGAGTTTTTTTTTTGAAATTTCAATTTGTTTCTTGATAATATTTTTTTGAAATTCGGGAAAAATCAGGACGTTTTTGTTATTTTTTTTTAAACTGCCGTATCTATATTTTATTACTATTAGTTTTTAATTTTTAAAATATCGCAGTATACCTCAGAATGTACTCTTTCTTACGGTACTATTATTTTTGAAATCGGTTAATAATTTAATTGGATGAGATCAAAAGTTCGTTATACAAAATTCGGAATCTTTGGATATTTTCGCTATTTTTTGTTACAACCGTTAACTAAAACTGTCATATCTATATCGTATTACTATTAGTTTTTTATTTTGAAAATAGCGCAGTTTACCTCAGACTATACTCTTTCTTACGGTACCATTATTTTTAAAATTGGTTCATAATAAATTCGAAGCAATCAAAAGTTGGTGGCACAAATTTCGTATTTTTTATTTCGCGGAGCATTATATTCGCGGAGGGTTGTATTTTTGACTATTGGGTTTGCCAGATATCAAATTTATCGTAGCAACGATTGCCATAAAAACGATTACTTTTATTTGGCGAGGAAAAAGGCTCGCTTTTTTCCCTCTGTTCTCAGACGGTTTACCGAGAAAGTACAAAGTACACATCGTAAAGTTTGGATATTAACAGGGTTTACTTAAAATTGTACAGGGAACAAGATGCAGAAGATTTTTTACTCATGCGGCTATTAGTTTAGGGTGCATTAAATGTTAAAGTAAAAAAGAGTGAAATCACTTGCGTAAGAGGTATTGGTATGCGAAGCAAACCAAACGGGATTGCGTAGCAATCTACGGGGGTCGGCGAGCGTAAGCGAGCAGGGGGCGAAGCCCTCGCTGTGACGTCATGGACAGTAAAGTGAAATCAGGATAATACAAATTATTCAGATTGTTTCACTCTGCGAAAGGAATGTTGGTTTGCGAAGCAAACCAAATGGGATTGCGTAGCAATCCCCGGGGGTTGGCGAGCGTAAGCAAGCAGGGGGCGGAGCCCCCTAGTAAATAAAAAAATTATGAGGTCCAGATTTTTATTAGACATACAAATTGAAATTTTAATATCATACCCTCTTTGAAAGGAAACTATTATAGCTTTAACAAGACGCGTGGAAGACAATGTAATTTTATCAACCTAAAAGCACCTCTTGGCGATGATGGGTTACATTGCTGTATGTACTATTGCATTGTAATTTTTAGGGCGGTGGTCAAGTTCAATACAACAGTCCTCCAGAATTTAGCAGTTGCTTTATTCGATAGATGCTACCAGTTGACAGATTGCTTGAAACCTTGAGAGATGTACAAGTTGTACTTCTATAAGAGTGGTGAAGCAATGGATGACTGTGAACTGTCTGCTATTAGCAGCCGTATGCCTGAAAAGGAAAGGCTGATTGGCAACGAAGATTGAAGCCTTGATGCCAGCATCGTTGGTCGTCACATTGCTCCAGACAGTTGTTGGAAGTGATTATCATAGCACCGACAATTTACTATCCATCGTATATTATCGCATGAAAGTACGAACCGATTTAGGCGAGCATCATCTGGATTTTGTCACAAGCGCCATCTGAATTGTTTTTGAAATGTGTCTGTCAGTTGGGTTATACACCATTGCATTGTGTGTTAATTTTTGTAGTGGTGGTCAAATTCACCACCACTATCTTTGACCCTTTATAAGTACCTAAGCATGCACCAGAAAAAGTTCCGTTCTATTTGAAATAGTTTCATTTAAAGACACATTAAAAAATTAACAATTTCTTACCTTCTATCTCTTATGTGCTTCGGCACATGGATCTTGATTCCCTGGCGAATGAACTTCGACCCTTCGAGGGAGGTTCGAAGTAAAGCTGACATTACATAGGAAGTGCGCTACAGCTGATTAAATCTTTATCTGAAAAGAACACTCACGTTATCGTAATATTTATATACCGTAAAAGTAGTCCTAAAATATGTAGAGTTGAAGTGTTATTTTTCTTTCAAAACGGGGGACATTTCCTTATTTAAGTCTTACGATACATTAAAATTTAACTGGAAAGAAAATTCTGCACAGGCCATGAACCCTTACAAGTCTACCTCAGTAGATTCGGACTGGAAGGAACATCCCTCAGTACACGGGGACAGGAAAGAACTCTTTTCTATACATCCCTATGTGAAATTGAATCCCTCCAAATCAGATATATTTCGGATCATATAGGCCTGGTGCTGAGACTTTCTTACAATAATGGTTGCGTAAAAACGTATAGGACTTCATACACAGTCATAGCCACGACATGGAAGTGGTAGATTAACCAGGACTTCTCAAATGAACAGGTCCTCCTATGAGAAGATCTGGGACACCACAGTTCACTTTGTAATTGTACGCTGTTCCCCCTATTTTCGAACAAAATCACAGTAATTAGGTGGCAATCTGTACTTACATGTCACTAAAATGGTGGTTTCATTTATAGGATAGTCTATTTCTTTTATGGCGTCTTGTTCTTACCGAGAAACTTTTATACATGTCGCGATGAATCACTGCCTTCAAGGCAGTAGATGAATGCCTGTGGCCATTTTTATTATTTTGAAAAAAAAATAATAATTTGAAAGTTTGATCACATTAAGCAACATGAAAATTCTTTGTCATTGGTTGCAAGACTGTAATCAGTCTAGTGTGTTTCAAAACTTTATATACGTACTTTAAGGGGAGCTAGGGAACACAAAATATTTCTGTTTTCATACAGAAATGTATGTTTGCAAACACCAACTGTATTTGCTAAGGTGCGCTGTTCATCAGCGCTACATTTGGCCAGACTGGTACATGGCCAATTTTAGTTATCCACTTGAGGATAACATAGTTGCATCACAATGGCAGACATGCACCTAGCATTAGCGACAGTTAACGAAAACGGACGAGTCTGTGAGATTGTATAGTGAGCAATACCACGAGAGGTGTGCGGAATCACCAAACATTTGCACAAAATCTGATACAAACCGGCGAAATCATCGGAATGTTATAGCACTGTCAAACTGGAATTAGGGCTTGTAAATTGTTCACATATTTGATGTTTTTTATTCCTGTTAGCGAACCCTTCTATCACATTCACATGGTGTTTGTGGTCATACATACGTTTAGTAATACTTGTTGTCTAACAACCCTCATAGTGTTTGAAGTTCATGGTATTTGTCACGAAATTTAAGTGTCAAACACTGTTAAAACTGTAATAAACACAATGGAAGCAGGGTTTTTTAGCTCTTCTCTTTACGCATTCTAGAAGCATTTCTTTACCTGAAGTGCGGAGGACGAGATGTACAAGGGGTGTTCAAATTAAAAGGTACGAAACGTCGTAACAACGTAACTGTTAACATATTTGCCTATGCCGCTATGGGAGAACGTAGCGAGACATCTAGGGATACGACTGGAATCTCCGGCGTGGATCGGAGCATGCGCGGGCACCCGCGTGCGCAGGAGAGAGAAGAGGCTCTTATAAAGAGCGCCATCCAATTGACGTGGCAGTGCGTGTGAGGACAGGATGGCATTCACATTGCAAAATTCGACGACTGAGGAGCAGCGAGGCGTTATCCGATTTCTGACAGCGGAAGGTGTTAAACCGGCTTTATTCATCGCCGGATGGTGACCGTATACGGGGAAGACTGTGTGTCCGACAAGTCAGTGAGAAAATGGAGTGCCCGTTTTCGTGCAGGCCGTGAGAATTTGGTTGATGACCCGAGACCATGCCAGGCAAACAGTCATCACGGCCGATCTCATCGACAAGGTGGACGACCTAGTGAGAAGTGATCGGCGTGTCACATTGCGAATGTTGGCGGTGAAGGTGGATGTCAGCGTTGGAACAGTGTGGATAATTGTTCACGAAAGGTTGCGTTATCGGAAGGTGAGCGCGCAGTGGATTCCGAAGTAGATCACCGCCCAGCAAAAGGAACTGCGTATGGGGCTAGCACTTCAACATCTGTTTCGGCAGTATGAAGACCTCGCTTTCCTGGAGAGGATTGTCACAGGTGATGAGAGCTGGTGCCATCACTACGAGCCAGAGACGAAGCGGAACAGCATGCAGTGGAAGCATGAGTCGTCACCTCCCCCTAAAAAGTTCAAAGGGTTCAAGGGTCAGCAGGGAAGGGTTTTTCTCACCGTCTTTTTCGACGTCCAAGGTCCGCTACTTGTTGAATCCCTCGAGCACAGAAGAACCATTAACTCCGATGTGTACTGTGAGACACTCCGAAGCCTACGCAGGTCCATCAAGAACAAAAGACCCGGGCTGCTCACGGAGGGTGTGGTGTCCATGATAACGCGCGTCCACACATCTCCAGGGTCACCCACGCGGAACTGGCCAAGTTCAAGTGGGAGCAGCTTGACCATCCGCCCTACAGCCCAGACATGTCACCCTACGATTTCCATGTGTTTGGTCCCCTGAAAAAACATCTTAAAGGGAAGCGCTTCAATTCGAACGACGAACTCAAGGACGCTGTAAAGGACTGGGTCTCGTCACGGCCACAGGAACTCTGGAAACAAGGAATCATCCTTTGGCTCGTTAATCAATGGGTGTGTGGTGCTATGGAGTTAATTGTGATCAGGCCTATGATGTATACTTTGAATAAAGTCTTCATTTATACCCACAGTGTCATTTCGTACCTTTTCATTTGAACAACCTTTGTATAGCATCACTACACAAACTGAAACGGCTTTCATCCGATAACGAAACGTGCTGTCATTTATCAACAGTCCACGATTGTTCCGTTTGGCCATTCAAGACGTTTGTTCTTCATTGCTGCAGTTAATGACTTTCTTTAGGATTGAGGGCTTTTAATACACTTTTGCGTAAGTGACATCCAACAATAGTCGAGCTTGTAAAAACACCTCTGGATTGTCACTATTACTCAACAAGATTAGTAGAGATGATGAATCTGTTCTTTTTGGTCAGAAGTTACAAAATTTCGTCTCTCTTAGGGAAGAAAGACTTAAACAATCATTACGGTATTATGGATACATATTTCCAGTTTCCTTAAATTATTTCAACTGTCGAGAAACCACTGCTTCATAGCAATTTAAGTGTCCAGCAAATTCTCTATTTTTCATCTCTGCTTCGATACATTTACATTTTCGAATTGCTAATTATAACGTTTTTTCCCCATCTCGTGACACAAAAACTACTACAAACAACAACATTCACACACAATGATAGGCCTGCACGCGAGCTATCGTTGTGAATGAATGTTGTTGTTTGTAGTAGTTTTTATGTTATAAAATGAGGAAAAACGTAAAATTAGCTTACTCATACAAACACTCATACATACACAATTTAACTGAAATAAAAACAAGCTACGAATGTGCTATTGAGGAGCTGAGCAACCATTTAAAAATACTTATGTATGGATTGCTTAATTCTCATCACCAGTGACTTAAACATTTGAAAGTTTCTTTGTTTTTCACTGTTCCTGATTTATGACAAAATGCAAGTTGAAAAGACATTTAATCAAATAGGAAATTTTTCCAATTGGAAAGATTGATTTTATTAACAGCTTCCTGGATTTAAAATGCAATCTGACGTAGCACGTCATCAAAACTAAACGATGAGAAGAGAATTTCCAACTACGTAGTATTGCGATGTTATTCACGTCTTTCACGACCCCAAATTGCGCATTTGCATATGCAAAAAAGAAGGAAATTGCATCATCTCATAACAGACTCGAAGTAATCATGGATGATTAATATACTCGTATGCTTGAGAATTTACCTTAACGGTCTTTTGTATCACAACACTTCATCGCCTCGGGCACACTCATGCTCAAAGCTTTATTCCAACTTTAAAATATTCAGATTTATATTCGGAGCTTGGCTCCATCAAGGTTCTACAGTAGTTAAAAGTCGAAACTGCAGCACGTCAGGTGGTCAGTTAACGCAATGAGATTGTTTGATTCACTGACTTGTCTATAGCCAAACATAGTCATTCAATCGGCAATTCATATAAAGAGTTGTTCAATTGTGTTGTACTTGCTCCGTATTTGCATGCAGGTTTAAGATTATTAGTAAATCTTTTTCTACTTTCAATTTCTTTTTTTTTATATAGTTTTTTTTTTTACATAATATATGGAGAGAAGACTAAGTTCATTAGGAAAGTGGAACATAAAAGTGAGTAATCAAAGGAAACCAAATGCTGTCAGACTTCGTTTGTAAATTTTGTTGAAGTCGTTTTTGGCGTTGAAGATACCTGACTGAACCTACAGATTCCTGAATGCTATCTCCAAGTTATTCACTCACCAGTTTCGAAAATATTGATCTAGAGAAATTGTCATACCTTCAGATTCAATATCTACACGCCACTAAATTTTTATTTCCTGATAAGAGAATAAGTTGTACTTTTGATTCTAAATTTACAAGATAATAACAAATGATAAGCGATGGCACAGATAAAAATTAATTAGTACAATACACAAATGAAAGACAAGCATTAGACCTAGTTTATAAGCAGGTATAGCGAGATAGAGCATACTTCGTATAAATAAAAACCATAGCGAGACTAAAAATTTTTAAACTCTAAATGAATTTAGTCAAAATTAACAAACAACAATCACATTCTTTATACCTCTACAATCTCTCTCTTTTATTCTAATTTTGTCTGAGGTTTGTTTAATTTCCTTAACCATGATAGAAATGCATGGTTTGCCATCCCTTTTTTATCATTGCTTTTTAAGAAGTTGATTATCTCTTTTTATCTTTCCATAGGGGTCATTCCATTTGAATCATCCGATTTTAAAATTCGGCCGAGCCATCATGTATAGGATATTTTTCAAAATTTTTTTATGAATACATACCTACCTATGAGATAATATCAAATTTATTTTTTCAGATTTGTTTTCATCAAAAATTGAATTTGTGGGAATTTTTAAAATTTTTTGATTTTTACAAGATTTTGGCTATTGTATTTTGGTATCATTTTAGAAAGACCTTTCTGTCTTACTTATTTTACAACCAATCGGGCTGATCTTAGTATCAAATTAAAGCTAATGCCTATCACTTTAAAAAAAGCTATAAAAGTGGTGCTAAGTGTAAAAGACTGTTGACACGCATCGGGTAAAGTGATTTTTTTAATATTTTTTCAGTCGGCAGATTTAATAGGTCATACCTCATAAACCACAACTAACACAAGTATCATATTTTTTTTCTAGAATGAGCAGATCATGTACTTGTTGTGTTTAAAAAAAATAAAGGTGTTTTTTGTGGTTATGAAATAAAAAATAAATTTGCTTTGCAATTTTTTTTAAACCTATTTTTAAAATGTAAATTTAAAGTTTTTTTGAGCTTAAAATAACTATTTTGTTCAGTTGTTTGTGTGTTCACCTTTTCATCTATTTTGTATGTTCGTCCTGATAATGATGATGTTAAAGGAACTGGAATTTCTTGGACTATATTTTCATAGGGCTCGCAGCAGCAATCAGTTTTAGTTGGCCAAAAATATATCCGTGAAGGGCCTGGTGGATGCATCAATTGAACTTTTGCATCCCTTTCTTCTTCACACTTGTCTAGTACCTTCCCAATCCACAATTTATTGTCATAGATGACTGCATAAAACTTTTCAGGAATAATACTTGCTACTTCTCTGGTTTTGCTAGCAACAGTGGCTGTAAAAGATTTTTCAGAAACCAAAACCTTCTTCATAAAAATGTTTCTTCTGTCTAATGACTTGAAGAAGTGGTTCTCTCTAGTACCTACTATTGGTAGTGACTTTTCATGTCTTTCCTTCAGAAAATCTTCATTTGCTGCCACCTCTGCCGAGGATGTGAAAAACCTCTGAATCCCCTTTATGTTTTTGGAGGCAAATTCAAACAAATCATGTGCATTTAAAATCTGTCCCTGAACAGTTATTTAAAGACTTGCTCTTGTGACCATGCGCTTTATTGTACTTCCTACTACATCGCATGCATTTTTCCCATGACTAGAGGCAAAGGAATGCTATTCAGCAGTCATGCCATAGTCTTATATGTGATGACGATGTATAAAGTTTTTGTAGTTCTTATACTGAGCTGAACTACCATCACTAAAATATATTACATCTTTTAAATGCGTTAGTTCTTTTCTCAGATACTATAGAAGTGACTTCTAGAATGAAAAAAAACGTTGTGGTGTTATAATTAAAGCAGTCACTAATAAAGCATATTGAATTTAATTTACGTTCACCGTTATATTTGTAACTAGAGGGCTAACGCCCCCTGCTCGCTGACGCTCGCCAACCCCCGGAACTGCAAGCAGTTCCCTCCGGATCGCTCCGCGATCCGAGCTCACTTCGCTCGCCCATAGGACACTACAATTCTTTAGTCTAGCTTAAAAGGGGCCCAATTTAGTCTACATAGACCTGAAAATTGATCTGATTATGTATTGCTGAACGATACAGCTACAGTTCTGAGAGAGCAGCGAGAAAGGGGATCTCTTGAGACTACTATGTACTAAATTCATTTTCAGGAACAGTATGGGTGAGTATTTACACTGACAAATAGATTTTTGGGACAGTATATAACTGAATGTATTTACAATAATAACAAATTCTAAGGTATATGATATTTGAGTATTTACACGGTGCAAAACAGTTTATTCGAAGACCCTTTTTATGTATTGCTGAACCATACAGCTAATGTTCTGAGGGAGCAGCGAGAAAGGGGAACTCTTGGGACTACTATGTTCTAAATTCACTTTTCGTAACAGTGTAGGTGAACATTTACACTGACAAATAGATTTCTGATATGACTGAATGTATTTACAATAATAACAAATTCTGGGGTATATGATATTTGAGTATTTACACGGTGCAAAACAGTTTATCCGAAGACCCTTTTTGCGTATTGCTGAATCATACAGCTAATGTTCTGAGGGAGCAGCGAGAAAGGGGAACTCTTGGGACTACTATGTTCTAAATTCACTTTCAGTAACAGTGTGAGTATTTACACTGACAAATAGATTTCTGGGATATTATATGACAATGTATTTACAATAATTTCAAATTCTGGGGTACATGACATTTGAGTATTTACACGGTGCAAAACAGTTTATCCGAAGACCCTTTTTACGTATTGCTGAACAATACAGCTACGGTTCTGAGAAAGCAGCGAGAAAGGGGATCTCTGGGGACTACTATGTTCTAAATTCACTTTTAGGAACAGTGAGGGTGAGTATTTACACTGACAAATAGATTTCTGGGATATGATATGACAATGTATTTACAATAATATCAAATTCTGGGGTATATGATATTTGAGTATTTACACGGTGCAAAACAGTTTATTCGAAGACCCTTTTTACAAATTGCTGAACCATACAGCTAATGTTCTGAGGGAGCAGCGAGAAAGGGGAACTCTTGGGTCTATGTTCTAAATTCACTTTTAGTAACAGCGTGGATGAACATTTACACTGACAAATAGATTTCTGATATGACTGAATGTATTTACAATAACAACAAATTCTGGGTACATAATATTTTAGTATTTACACGGTGCAAAACAGTTTATCCGAAGACCCTTTTTACGTATTGCTGAACCATACAGCTAATGTTCTGAGGGAGCAGCGAGAAAGGGGAACTCTTGGGACTACTATGTTCTAAATTCACTTTCAGTAACAGTGTGAGTATTTACACTGACAAATAGATTTATGGGATATGATATGACAATGTATTTACAATAATAACAAATTCTGGGGTATATGACATTTGAGTATTTACACGGTGCAAAACAGTTTATCCAAAGACCCTTTTTACATATTGCTGAACGATACAGCTACGGTTCTGAGAGAGCAGCGAGAAAGGGGATCTCTGGGGACTACTATGTTCTAAATTCACTTTTAGGAACAGTGTGGGTGAGTATTTACACTGACAAATAGATTTCTGGGATATGATATGACAATGTATTTACAATAATATCAAATTCTGGGGTATATGATATTTGAGTATTTACACGGTGCAAAACAGTTTATTCGAAGACCCTTTTTACAAATTGCTGAACCATACAGCTAATGTTCTGAGGGAGCAGCGAGAAAGGGGAACTCTTGGGTCTATGTTCTAAATTCACTTTTAGTAACAGCATGGGTGAACATTTACACTGACAAATAGATTTCTGATATGACAATGTATTTACAATAATAAATTCTGGGTACATAATATTTTAGTATTTACACGGTGCAAAACAGTTTATCCGAAGACCCTTTTTACGTATTGCTGAACCATACAGCTAATGTTCTGAGGGAGCAGCGAGAAAGGGGAACTCTTGGGACTACTATGTTCTAAATTCACTTTTAGGAACAGTGTGGGTGAGTATTTGCACTGACAAATAGATTTGTGGGATATGATATGACAATGTATTTACAATAATAACAAATTCTGGGGTATATGATACTTGAGTATTTACACGGTGCAAAACAGTTTATCCGAAGACCCTTTTTGTGTATTGCGGAACGATACAGCCGAGGTTCTGAGAGAGCAGCGAGAAAGGGAATCTCTTGGAACTTTTAGGAACAGTGCGGGTGATTATTTACACTGACAAATAGATTTCTGGGATATATGAATGAATGAATTTACTATGATAACAAATTCTGGGGTATATTCATTCAGATAAAACCTCCTTGTACACACAGTTGTGTATTTGAGAACTCGCAGACACAACAGTAACAGTATTTCTAGCGGTAATTCTCTGAATTCGTTCGTCAAAAGATTCCCTAGTTCACTGCTCTCTTCTTCGCTAATTAAATTGAAATTGACGCAAAGAGCTAATTTTTCTATCAAAAACCTCTCACAATTACCGGGAAGATTGATCAAGGCTTAAACGCGACGCGCTTCTAGTTGTTGAAATGAGGGATAGCAATATTTACATTTGTAAAGGACAAAACCGTTGCCACACACCGGAGAGAAATACAGGCCGATTTTGCGCCACGCATAAGCGTATTATATATATAGATAGATTACAAATGGGTGTTGTGTAACCTGAATGTTATGCCAATGGAAACCTTGAACAGTATCTTGCAAGATGCAGGTGTAATTTTCTGCAAAGTCTGCTAAAATTATACAACATTTATCACCCAAATTTGCTTTAAATATTGACTGTGATTTGGCTATAAAGTGATGTTTAGTTAACTTTACGAATTCTGAAACTAGTAAATCAACAAAATCATCCACTGATTTTACAAAAGTTTCGAGGATTGCTCGATCAGTTTTGGAGACACTGCTTAAATGTAACCGTTTCTTTAGTTTCAAAGTATTCTAACCCGAAAAGAAACTCTCGGAGGTCCAGTTCACAGGGACATTCAGGACAACGGTGAAGCATGCATTCCTCTGATTCTACGTTACACACCCATTTTAACAGGAGTTCTTGAAATGGCGTTTCGTTACTAAATGTATACTCTGCATCATAAGTTTAACATTATGATGATATGTGCAAACACACACTGAATGAATCCCTCGACTATTTACAGTTACACATTCTCGTGGACGTAATTCACAAAACTTGGTAAAACCTATCTTTTCTGTGCGATTCTTCTCCTTCAATGATAAGTAAACATCTCTTAAGTTATACAATATTAATCTTTTTGCTATCAATTCTCTTTGACCATCACATAAGAGTATGGCTTTTTTCGTTTTTTACCTTTACATAAAGTGCCTTCTTCATCCAATACCTTCCTAGCTTTTTTCACTAAGTACTTAGAGTTTTCTAAAAAGTTAACTGTTTGTAAGATACTCCATGACTCGGTAACTAGAGTCAATATCTGAATTTGATCATCAATTTTACTGTTTTAAAATTTTTCTTTTAATTTATGCAGTATATTATCACAATAACAGCACTTCTGTTTGTTCTCTTTTTCATAGTTTTTTTTTTATGAAGATTCAATATTTAGAGCCTTTTTTGCCATATTTTGGAATCTATTTGCAATTTGCTCAGACTTATTTTCCAAATAAGTAGCTCTTCATCAAGTTTAATGGATACACATTCTATCAATTCACAGCTTTCATTTAGCTTCGCAATATGACTTCATTATTACTTAAATCATATGGTTCATAATCACTGTCTGAAAGATTGCTTACTTAGTCATTATGTTGAGGAAATGTTGAGAAAACTACTTTTCTAGAAGAAATACATAATCTTGTACCTGCTACTAGTTCAATACATTGTTTATATATTTTTTGAATGGAAGAGAAACAATTTTAAGACCTTTGTACATATTGTTTTTGCTTTTCATAAATGGATCACAACATACCCTTTGTCGATCCTCAAACATTGACAGAAAAGCATGCATATTTTAACTGCATATATTTTCAAAATTCACACATTTTGTTCTAAGGATTAAAAGTTCCTTTTCTTCTACCCCAAATTCAGAACAACTTACAAAATTTTCTGGACTACAATCTACCTGAGTTGATGTAGTAGTTTTCTTTGAAGTATTGACCAACTGAGCACATTTCCACTATATCTAAATAAAAAAAACTTTTGAAATCAGAACTAAAAAAACATACCTTATTAAGCCATAAAAATGCTAGGAAATAATGTAGCCCTCAAACACGCAACCTACCACACAAAAATCTAAAGCAAGTTTGCACATGAATAACGTGGGAGTGGGAAATTATTGGACAGGTGTTTTTCTAATACAAACAAGTCTATTAATGAAATCTTTTTTTTTTTATGTTGCAAACTGTGTATTTTTTCCCTCCAGTTAAGGCAGGTGCATAGTTTGGAAAATAGAAAGGCAGTTCTAAGTGAAAAAATCTGAAAAAATTAATGTGATATTATCTCATAGGTATCTATTCATAAAAAGTTTTTAAAAAATATATGAGATATGATGGCACATAGCCATGGGTGAATTGACATGAAATGACCCATAGGCATTTTATGACAGTTATTCGCCTTTAAACTTGTGAGTGATTTGATAAATTTCAATGACTATACTATCAAGCATTTTAGAAAAGCTCGATCACAGAAACGTAAAAAAAAATTTTTCTTCATAATCTGTTGCAACAAATTATCTGACGCAATACCCAAGGAAATTGAGTGGAACAAAAAGCCATCAGTTACATATCGGCTGAGTATTGTGTGAAACGTACAAAATATTTTACAAACTTCATAATCTGTTGGAACAAATTATCTGACGCAATTCCCAAAGAAATTGGGTGCACAAAAAGCCATCAGATACATATCGGCTGAGTATTGTCTTCCCGTTCAGGAAATGTTACGAGCTAAACAACTCATGCACCATTATTATGAACAGTTACAATAATTTTACCAGAAACGTATTTATTCCACGATACTGATCAATCCATTCACTCAGATGTTCATTCCTGGAAGAATTTTCCGAAACGTCACTTAACTCTTTTTTTTAAAACCGATTTCAATAGCAACTCAAAGCTTATGGGGAAAAACAATGGCAAGGTTTCCTTTTCAACGCGAACAATTTCTTCAGCAAATAGTGAATCTCATACATTTATATGCTTCCTTCAAAGCAGGCCTGGCCATCTCAAATGGTTTTGTGGGCCTCTTTGGCATCTACATAAAATAGTTTTAAAATAGGCTCTCTCTAGTAGTATTTATATTCAGATATGTCGATGTCAGTAATCACACTGAAGCTAGCATTTATATTTTAGCAAGCCGGAATAAAACAGTGCAATTTTGGCTACAAAAATGTACTTCATGGTTGAGTTGAATACTATTATATATAATACTGCATCGTAAATTAATTTTTGTAGTTGTGGCTAAGCTAGTTACTGTACCCCCCTCCAGAATTTAGCGGTAGCCGAAATCCGAAAGATGACGCCACTAGTAGAATGATTGCCATTTGCGTGAGATGGAGAGCTGTATTAAGATTACAGTTGTAATCGTCCTTTGTTGTCTTCAGCAACCGAGTGTGAATGCTCTTGTGAAGTGAAGACTAAGCGGCAATAAATGGAGTGAAATCGTGATTGTAAATTAGCAGTGTCTGCTATCACAAAACCTCAGGTGGTTGTTGAAAGTGATTAGCATCACATTGGCGATTCAACTATCCATCGTGGACCATCCATCGAAGTTCTAAATTTTTGCGTGTTCAAATCAGGTCTGTCAGTCACCAATTTAGCAAGCCGGATTGAAATAGCCCAACAATATTTGGCAAAAGCACTTGATGGTAGAGTTGGGTAACACTGATATATATACTACTGCATGGTAAATTAATTTTTGCAGTGGTGGCTAAACTCACTACAATATTATTAGTTACTAGCAGAATTACAGGATGTTCTTAGGTGGATATTTTTTTACTGCATTTCATCATCATCATGTGAGGATGGAAAAATTACATTTTTAAGGTATTCCTGATCAATTTATTTTGAAGCGAATACATTTAGTCATACATATACACAAACCTTTGTAAAAAAAGAAAACTACTGCACTCATCGAATGCTTTACAGGTATCCAAGTAAGAACACTTCAATTTGTAGAATAAGGAACCTCGACCTTTTTTCATTTTTTTTCCGAAATAGAGCAATTTGAAAGAAGACTTTTGAACAATATTGATAAAGAGACCATATTGATTTATATACAAAAAGAACAAATTTATAATGCTAAAAATGCTCAAGTATGACCATAACATCTAGTGGTCTCAACTCAAATACACAAACACAAAATTCTAAATCAAATTTCTCAAATAAAACAATAATTCTAGCGTCGACATAAACCGAGTAGCAAAATTACGCGTTCATGTTTAGTATTTCCTTACAAGTTGTTAAGTTATGTGGATTGAACTATTTCGAATTTTCCGATACACCAAACAAATATTTATAAAAAATTTATATGAAAACAAATCGGTAATCAGACAAAACGTAAACATTATTTTTTTATTTAAATTATTTAAACACGTTTTTGAAAAAAAATGTTTCCCCCCCCCCCCCGAGCAATACTGGCAAATTAATTTTATTGGAAAAGTTGTTTTTCCATCAATACTGGTAAAACAAACTGAGCTGCGTTTCGACAAATCAAACTCAATCGATTACAATTTTTCAAAAAACAAGTCAATTTTAGGCAGAATCATTTAATGCAAAATGTCATTCCCATGCGGTTAATATGCAGTCTATATTACTCGCAGGGGACAAAAGAAAATGTGCACCAAATTTGTTTAGGATTGGTCAAAAGGTGTAGATTCGTAAATAGAACAGACAGACGCCAACTCTGCTTTATGCATATGGATTTATTTTTTATAAAATATAGGTAACTAGCCACTGCGTGGCTAGCCGGGCTAGCCCGACGTTGCCCTTGCCCGTGGTGTTGGTTTGCTTCACAAACCAACAGCACATGCAACGCCGTGATGTAAGGTTTCGTGATGTAAGTTTCCGCAGATTTCAAATCCGGTGAAGATATATTCAATTTAAAAATTATTTATTTAAAGAATATCATATGTTTAGGTAACAATCCATAGTGAAATTTTCAATCTATGTTTAGCAATTCCGATTTTACGAAAAAAAACTTCACAATCCCAGTCAATAGGTTTTTTTACTTCTTGCTCTCATTCGTGGAAATGGGACAGGAAATGCAATCTGTGTTTTTTTTTTTTAATGTGAACGGCACGAATTATTATTTTTTGTTTGTTTTGGAAAGGGAAAGTTACCGTGACGTCACAATCTCGTGCGAAAATATAAAAGATATATTCAATTTAAAAGTTATTTATATAAAAAAAAATCATATTTTTAGGTATGGATCTAATGTGAAATTTTCCGCAGATTTCAAATCCGCTGAAATTTTTACTCTATCTTTAACGGTCTAGGTGATATAAAAAGAAATAATTGACTCCAGTTAAGAGATTGTTTGTTTTTATCGTTTGCCTGAATAATTATTCCTCCGATCAAAAACAAAACGGAAATGAAAGCAATAAATTAAGAATATGTGATCTCATCTATGCTGTAGCATTCAATAATGACTACATTTCATTAAATTAATTTTAAAATTTTCTAGATTAAATTTTAAAATTTGCCGCGATCCAAAAATTACAAAAAATTTGGACTACCTGTGTGCCAAATCTCAATGCTGTAAGTGCTCTTGAATCGTCAGGATTTTGCGGCTATGAAATAAACAAACAGAAAAGCACTTTCTTTTATAATAGTAGAGAAGACATAGGTTCTTTCTTGGCGGTTTGTGTATATTTCGAACAACTTACAATAACAATTATTGATTCTATACATAATGATTTGCAGAATTCAGTTTCATAAAAGTAAGCCCAAACGCACAAAACAAAACTTTTTTTCTTCTTTAACCTTTTATCTTTTAAACAGATTATAAAAATGTAATTCTTATAATTATAATAATCTCTAAATTATTTACCCGAAAAGAAGTGATAAAATTTTAGTTTTCTTGTGACAATTTTTTATTTATTAAGAGATGTAATTATTAAGAGATGTTGGATTATTTGTAAGATGATGTATTCTGTTAGCAAAATTAATAAAAAATTCAAGAAACAAGAGGCAACTAAAATCTTAAACCATCGTATTATTTATTCCAATTCACATGCATTTTTTATTCCAACAATTTTTTATTGATTAGTTAATAAAATTAAAAAAAAACCTATTTAATTCGTATATTTTTGTACAATTAATCTCTACTATTATAAAAGGAAGTGTTTGTCTGTTTCTTTGTTTCTTGCCCGCGAAGTCCTGACAAATCCATGGCATTTACAGTAATGAGATTTGGCATATAGTTATTGTGAATTTTTTGCCATTTTAGGATCGAGGCGAATTTTAAAATTCAATCTAGAACATTTTAAAAGAATTTAATAGTTATTTTCACCTTTCTTCATTATAACGCGGTAAGGAATGAAGAAACATCAAAAGTTAAGACTTTTCGCCCTCACGCGTCACCTTGACGTCAGCCTGTGGAACCATTTCAAATTTTTTTCATCTCCGGGCAGAGAACACATTCGAATCACCTTCGTTTGCTTCGAGATTCATTCATTTTGATTTCCTGCGAAACGGATTCCAGTAAAACAAAAGATATTACTAAAGTAATCACTGGCGTTCTTCAGTGCTTTTTTCTATATCAGCGATCGTTGAAGGAGAGTAAAAATTTTAACGTATTTGAAATTTGCGGAAAATTTTACAACAGATAGATACCTTATTCGTTTGATTTTCTTTCAATGTGACGTCACTTTCGCTTTCCAAAAATAAACAGATTGCATTTTCTGCCATTCGCGTTAAAATAAAAATAAAAACAGATTTTCATTTCAGCGAAGGAGAGCAAAGAAAAAAAAACCATTTTGACTGGGATTGTTAAGTTCTTTTTCGTAAAATCGGAATCGTTAAAGACAGTTAAAAAAATTCGACGGATTTGAAATCTGAGGAAATTTTTACACCAGATAAAAACCAAACAACACTGGCACGGGCAAAGCCGGGCTAGCCACACAGTGACCAGTACGTTAAAAAGATTAAAATCAATTCAATGCAACAAATCATTCCGTATTCAAGATTCGAATATGTAGATTCTTGTTTTTTTTTATAATTAAATAATTATTTACTTATTCCAGTTTATTGTCTTTTTAACTAGAAAAAAGTTAAACTATTGCTGGAAATATTAGTGTAACCTGTATCTTGTAAGCACCAGCCTCTTTTCGATGGGTCTGTTCATTGTAAGTCACATATTTGGTACTTGATTCTAAAAGGAAGCCCGACCTGAACCCCATTTACTCACTGAAAAATACTTTATCGAACAACACATTTTTCCTCCTGAGATAATTGGCACAGGAGATAAAGAAACCAATCTCCGATTTGCTGACTCCCATTTAGGGGGCCACAAGTGGGAACAAACATTTAACTCGCATCCGCAGACGCTTGTGCGTTATAGGACTTTTTTCGTGCGAATGTTTCAGGAGTTTCTCCTTACAGAATATTTAAAAAAAGCCCAAGTTCATGGTTGTTTATCAATCTAAATTTTAGAACTCTTGATTTGTTTGAAGCAAATATTAAGAGAGAGAAACAAACAAATGATAAGAGAATTAAACTCATAAAACTCCTGCGAATGTGTCAGAAGTTTCTCCCTTCAGAATATTTAAAAAAAACATGTGGTGTTTATGGTTGTATCAATCGAAAGTATTAGAATACTCTTGTTTTGTCTGAAGCAGATGTTAAGAATCAAACAAATGTTAAGAAAGTTAAACTCATAAAAATGATTATCGTATAGAAAAATCAATTTACTTTTGAGAGGTAGTAAAATAATTAACAATTAATTAAAAGAGTAATAGTAATTTACCAACAGTATACATTGTAACTAAGTTACAACATTTAAAAAAAATTCTGATGCTAAAAAACAGATTTATACTGCAAGAAATTAATAAATATTGTCGAAACATTATGCATTGTACCCTTTTAATTAATTACATAAATATGCTCTAGAAGTAAAACTTTAAAATATATGACCAGTAAAGATTAAAACGGGTTATATATAATTCATTTTTTTAGTTTTTAAATTTTACTACCAGTTTGACGGAGGTTTCATCTAAGTATCTAATCTGCTCTTGTGATGACACTTTCGAGATTTTCATTTTTTAAATAGAAAAATAGAAATATGAATATATCTCTGAATTGTAGAACAATTCACGATGGGACAATAATCCAGTAAATTCACGTATTGCGTCTGAACTCATTTTTGCCTAACTCAATTCTTTCATTTTTCCATGTTACATTTCTCTTAAATTTAATGTGCCATTGAAGCGATTAGATAATTTAAGTGAAGGTTTTCAATATTACGATCCCATTTTCGTAGTTTCTTACAAGTTTTCTTAGTTTCTCAAGTTTTTCAAAATCACAAAGGGGGGAACTAAAAATTTAAAAAATACAGATAATTCATATTTTTATACACAACTACACATTATACAATTCGTTGAAATTGAAATATTTTAAAGTTGACAGAAAAAAGTATGGAGTAATTATTTTATTTTGTATTAAAAAGTGTCTGTGTGTTGGAAATTGAACGCATTCGCTGGCTGCGATACTAATTTGGAGGAATAAAAAGAAACTACTCATCAGTGAAGTAAATCACTTAGGTATGCCGTCATAAGTACAGTGGGAATTCATCCAAATGTCAATCGACCAAACTGTTTAAATTTTCAAGTAGAAATGAAGTTTAGTGCTCTTTTTACCGTTAAAGCTATTCTTTTTGATTTTTCTATTCATGGAGAGAAGCTCCTTTAAAAGTATTTGCATTTCACGTCATTTTTTAAAATATTTAAGCATTGATTAGATTAAGTTTCAAAACTTTTCTTTAGTTACTCAAGTTTAACAGTGCAAGAAGATGGTCTTGATGCATCTGATAATCAGACTTGTATAGAACTACGGGGGATTGATTGGGTTTTATGACGTAAGAGGCCAACATAATCAATTATTGATATATACTAGCACACACAAGGACAGATTTACTGTCACACAAGAGAGAAATACACACAGGGAGTACTTGAACCTGCGCCACCTACAACTCGCGGGTTGCTAGCATAGTGAGCAAACCCACTGAGCTGAAGTGCTGTGCTTTTGAAAATCTGGATCATCTCAGTCATTTGTCCAGACTTAATTCAACTGAACAAATTTTGAACGCACATTTGTGACCATTTCCTTTTTGGGGCACAGAAAACTTCAATTCGGTTTCATCAGTTCAATGTTCTTTCTTAAACTTGTCAAAGATTATGAGTGGATATACTTCTAGAGTGGTACTGAAAAGCCGAGTAGAAAATAGCTGGGGATTACTCTATGTATCGAATTATTATCCCATCTTTTTTTGTTGTACGGTTCATCCATAACCCAAAGAAAGGTTAAGATAAATATTTTACATTTATATTCAAGAGCTTACCTCTGTTAGCCAATCGCAATGATCAGGAACACCCTAACGACAACAAATATGTTTTTGTGGATTCCACAAAAGGGATAGGAATCTTGTGAAACTCAAAAACCTCCTCTCTCCTTTCTTTCCCTCCCTCGTCTGCTTTCAGTTGACAAACAACAACGACCTTGAGAGTGGAAGCACGTGATAAGCGACGGGAACAAATTCTCCGATCGGTTTATTCAACCTTCGAGGGGTGTTGGTTTTCTTTAACCCGGCAACGAAATTCCCTTGCCGCTATTTTCTTTAAATATTTGCTGGAAATTCAACAGGATCACAGGCATGTGTGTTCAAAAGAAGTTAGATACCGGATGGAAGGGAATTTCGACGATGTCCGTGGCGTTCCAAAAATATTGTTATACACTCAGCTGGCCCCTGCGAAAAAGATTGGAATATGAGACTTTCCTCACGTGACCTTTGACTTGTGTGTATAAACAGCCTTCTCCCTCTGGAGCGTCAGGTTTTTTTCGAAACCGGTGAACTCTCCCTCTCAGAAGAGAACTAACGGACGGAAGAAGCAGACGATCTACAAGTGGCATCCATCTCTATTCGTTAAAATTCTAAAATGGTAAATATGATCCAAAACCTTTTTAACGGGATTTGTTCTCTTGTCAATTAATAAAAAATTATCTTCTTTTTCTGGAAATGTTTAAAACTAAATATTTTTACTCAGATAGCACAGGAAATTCTTTTTAATTTTGAGAAAAGTAATAATCTTTGAAACCGTTTTTTATTAGAATAAAAAAAATTGTCGATTCTGTATTTCTTTAGGAATTGTACATTTCATTTTGGTTTATGAATATTGTTTTCTGAAGTAAGAGAATATTAATCCCCTTTGTCAAACTTTTTTTATTACGTTCCTTTTATTACGATTTTACACTTTAAGGACTGTGATGAATTATTTATATCCAAAATTTTATTGTTTGCAACTGCTGTCGATAAATTTGCTGTCCGTGAAGGAAATAAAAATGTATCGTTTTTTCATGTTCTTTCATGGAAATTTTTTTTTAAATATTGTATAAATATAATTTTCCACTTAATAATCAAATAAAACTATAACGTTCTTAGATATTCCTGGAATAAAATAAGTTAATATTCAGGAAATAAAACAGGACACAATCTCAAATTTCTTGAGTTTCAGGATAAATGAAATTGGCCATAACTTCAATTGCATTAAATCTGGCATTTTTAAAAACTGCGAAAAAATTTCAAAGAACGTTTTGGAAAGAGAGGAGTCGTTTTTCGGTCAAAAAGAGAATATTGTCGATTTCGTATTATAAAACTGAATTCGATCTGGGAATCGGAACTTAAAATTATTTCTTCAGAACCTTGCAGTTTTATTTCAATGTATTATTTATTAAATTTACACTGAAGCTATCTTCTACAGGGTGTCCTAAAAGTTCCCGTACTGACGATTCGTGAATTTATTATGCAAAAACAACAAACTTTAAAATAATTATTTTTATGCCAATGGTGAAAAGCACTTTTATCCTAACGTAGGAAAAAAATTCGAACTTACATTTATAATAAATGTTCAAAATTTCCGCCCTTTTCTTGGAGGCAAAGGTGAAGTCGTTTGCGCATATTTTTAGAAACGCGTTTCAAGATGAAGGGAGTGATTTCTTGTATCCTTTGAGTAATGGCAATTTTCAGATCACCTATTGTTTGGTGATTATCTTCATATACCTTGTTCTTAAAATAACCCCACAGAAAAAATGTCAGCGATGCGCAGATCAGGGAACGAGGTGGTCAAAGGTTTCTTGAGATGAGTCGATCACCAAAAAAATCTTGAAGCATGTCTATGGTTTCATAACTTGTATGGCAGGTTGCAACGTTTTATTGGAACCAAGAGTCTCGTTCATTCACATCTAATAATGCAACAAATTGTTGAATAAGTTATTATAGCGTATCTTTACTCGGTACTGCATCATTTGGATATTTATGTCGCAAAAATTCTTTACAGTTTTCATGATTTACGTTCAAAATAAGCCTCAAACAGCGCAATTCTCTGAATGCGTGATAAATTCATCTTGCAATGAAAAACAAAATGACGTGGAACTTTATTATCGCATAACTTGAGTGCGAAGAAAATCAAACGATAAAAATTAAAGAGTCGATAAACTATAAGCAGACGATAAAATTCAATAATTACATAAAACACGAGCAATAAATTTTTTTCAAGTTTGAGTACGGGAACTTTTAGGACACCCTGTATATAAGCAATTATAAAATAACTACTCTTTGTTATCTTACCAATTAAAGGTATGGGATTTTATGTCGATAGAGATAACCAATTTGAATACGATTTTTGTTTCGTAATTTTTTTATTTAACTATTATTTTTCCCAGGAAACTTTTATTTTCAACATGGTATGTGCAATGGCCGAGAGGTACCTACTATATATAATTCAGATGAAAAGTACTGCCGATTTAACAAAGTTGCATGTTTCCAAATGTATTTCTTTGAACTTGGAACACTAAAAATTATGGAATGTTAGTCAAAAATTAAACATTGCCAAAGTGCGCACAAAAAACTGCATTATTCCTGTTCCCGTAAGCGTTTTTAAAGAAATATTCTGAATGTGTTTTTAAACATTACGGAGAAAATGTAAATAAATGAATTCGCATGGAAAAACATTTTAAGCAATTGAGAGAGTGCCGTGAGGTCACCCATGAATCGAACATTGATCAAATAAGAAATTTATTACATCAAAATCTCGGGAAAGTAAGGAAATGCCACAATTGACTTTCAACTCACGTCTTTGGTTATGATTACAACCGATTGCATTTATTATCTGTCGGTAACACTAGTTTCAAGGTCCAACTTTGTTGAATCTTTCAGGAATACCATGCACAAACTTTTTGTGTTAAGATCACTTTTGCAAGGGCAATCTTCATTCCCGAGTCCCAAGATGCTTGTTATCAGGAGGTATTGAAAAGGTACTCCAGATATTGAACGTAAATTCGCAAATATTTTCGACTGTTAAGTGTGCCCTTGAAGCTGTTTTATTTTCCTTCCAAAATTATAATATACGACGTAAATTGAAGTTTCACGTGCGAAACACGTGAAAATTGACGTCATTCTCTTTAAATGTTTATGTGAATAATAATATACCTGTCAAGGATTATTTTTTCCAAATATTTTCAATGAACATTTTGCGTGAAATTCAATCTTTTTTTTTGTTTTGTTTCTGAATCTAGAATAACACATATAAAGAATGCAATTGATGATAAAAGCAGTATTTGATGTTGGGTATTGACTTGAAAGTAATTTGTAGAAGAGTGATAGAAATGACTTCGAAGTCAGGCTCATTCCTTTTCTGTTTTTTACTCTTGCATTCTGCTCATAAACAATTTAAGTTGCGAAATCTTTTGTGTACCACATTGACCCCAGATTATTACTATTAATTATATCTCAATTTAAAAACCTTTTCACAGAAACAGTATCTTAATAATTGTTCTACATTTTTGACTTTTTGAATGAAAATGTTTCTCAAAAGTTCGATGAATCAAACAAATCGTGGCCAATGTTCGTTTCTTTTGTTGAGTTCTGGGCGTATGTTGGAAAGCGAGCATTAAGGGGCATGTCAAGCTCTGAATATAAGCAAATTCAGCGGGTTTTTTTTTTTTAGTCATTCCTTTTTTGTTTCATAGAGAAGGTAAATTTTTTGAAACAGATATTGTGCTAATAACTTTTGAGGTTTGCAAATAGGATCTCGTGTGACTTGAGAGTAAAAATACATTATTGCAAATTCGTTTTCTTTATTCTTGTTCAGTGAAGGTATATGTTATTTATTTATTAAAAATATAGCATGCAAATTATTAAAAAAAAAAAAACTTAATTTTTTTTTGCGTATATTACATTGATAGGTAATAAAAACATTGGATCACATCAAACACAACATTACTATAATGTACGCTGTTTGTAGAAGCACAGAAACAATATATATAAATATAAATGAACAATGTCTTAAAAATTATGTTGGTTCCTAAAACTTGTGAAGACATACGTTCGTTTCCAGTATGCAGCACAATGCGCGTATACTGGAATTTCCAAGTTTTGTTTGGATTGAATTTCTTAATTATATTTGCAAGAAAGAGGAATAAAAGAAATGAAGAAACCATTTTTTATAATTTTGTTGATGTATTTTTAGCGAAGAAGCTGTAATTAAAATTAAAAAAAGCCAGCTTTCTTGAGATGACTGCTACAAAATTTTCTTATGCCACGGTATAAATAAAATAATAATTTCAATAGCTTCCGTTTTGTACTTTTAGTAGCATTCTTTGAAAATCCATTCACCAAAAGTTCCATGCCATCATATTGTTTTTCTTCATATCTACTTAAGTCAGTCAATATGAAGTAATTCTGATGGGCACAGTTTGCAGTTGCATGTGTTCTAAATCTGCTATTTTCAATCTGATAACACTTGATAAAAGCAAGAACAGCTGTACTTCAAAATTGTTGGAATCGAAGTTGAGAAATAAACACGACTATTTGTTCTCAGAAGACCTGACATTAAATTGAAATTGGCATAATCTGTACACGATTAGATAACTTGATTAATAGATTGGGGAAGTTAAGCATCTCGGGGAAATGTGAACAAAGGAAGATGACGAAGAGATTATCGTAAGACAAGCTCAATAAAACTGTTGCTTATATTTTCACAATTTTGTTTCACAAAAGGAAGTTTTATTAAACAATAGAAAATAGTGTTAGTGATTCGGAATAGATCGAACTATTCGAATAATTCCATTTCAGTAATGTCAAAGCAATTAACTGTAAAATTTATTTTAATCTGGTTGGTAGATTTCGTTTTTTGGTGCAAAGTCATATCTGGCTAAGTATTTTAATCTGGATATGCACCAGGCTAAAAGAAACTTTTGATATTTTTCGGTCAATCAATGTGATAGGGAGCTTGGTTTTTTGGAAGGTTAATCCTTGAAGCATGATCGTAGATCTAAGATCTTCTCAAGCATGATATGTAGCAAAGTAGTGATGCTGTCCTATAGCTAAAAACGTTTTCTGAACATTACGCTTTCAAAAGATACATAAATTTTAATGTATGCTTTTTAGTATTTACAATAATAGAGAGGAATAAAACAAATTATACAGCTATGCACGTTAAGCATTTACTAGCAATTCGGCATCGGTTTACAAGTGAAAGACAAGTCAAAAAACACAAAAGTTCCGAGACACGAATTTTTTTAGCTTTTCTGAACCAGAACACTGTGACCTTTAGACTAGTGAATTCAACTGTCATTTTTCCCCTGGAATTTGGAATTTTTTTTTAAATGACGTCGTATTGGAGCAAAACAATGGGCTATTGACGACGGTTCAGGATCAATCCCCTCGAGGGAAAGATTTGAGGATAACACCAAGTAATTTTGAACCACGGTTAAGTGACGAGACAACACCTGAACTGGCACCCCACTCTCCAAACTTCCACACCAACCTAATGTGAGGACTTTCGGCCACGATAGATTTAAGGTGTACCAGCCGCCTCTACTCCATACGATTACAAACATCCATGCACTGACCCGGATTCAAACCAGGAACCTTCCGCTCTAGAGGCTAACGCCTTAACCACCAGATCGGTCTTTACATGGAGGTTACATTTCTTCTAGACAAATGCACTTGGTGAGCAAAGTCTAGTGAGAATTTTTCCACCGTGGTGAATTGTGAGCGATTCATGTAGTTTATTGTATGTCTCTCTTGAGTTTTAGTAAAACTTTCCTTGTGTGTGTATGTCCATTACTTGATTTTGCGTGTCTTGTGTTTGCCAAATATGACCCTTGCGCCATAAATCCCAACCGACCCAACACAAAGCTCTATTCCAAGAACCCTTTCTTGATTTTAATATTAAAATGGCCTAAGCTTTAATGAAGATGTGAAGGGTGGAATTAAAGATATTCCAACACCGTTCGGTGTGAGTACAGATTGCACACAAATTACTACCGAGTGTCCCGGTCTTCAACGTTGTATTTTCGCGAAAATCATTTTGTGTACGTACATTAATACAGACCACATTGTTGTTCCAATAGCTATACAGGGGACTGTATTTTAATTACCACAATTCGTTGTAACAAAAACGATATTTATTGACAACAAACTTAACAAGGTTGGGGATGGACCACTCTCATTAAGGCTAAGGAAGCCTAGTTCTCGTTGAGGCTAACTAAGCCTCGTTTTCATCAGGTCTAGGAGAGCACCTCTCTCCTCCGTGTCTCAAGCTTGAATGTCACACAGCGCCCTCTACAGTATGTGGGAGACAACACTCCTTTTAGAATATATGAGAGATTTAACAAACGTATTGTGATATTTTCAGGGCAAACGTGGTCTTCTCGATAGACTGAAGGAAGGCATCGTGGTGGGTGATGGTGGCTTTGTCTTTTCTCTCGAGAAGCGTGGCTACGTGAAGGCTGGTCCATGGACCCCCGAAGCAGCAGTGGAGCACCCTGAGGCCGGTAAGGATTCTCTTTAACCTCTTCACTACCAACCATATAAAAAGTGTTTGAAAATCAGTTTTTTTTTCTGATAAATATTAAGAAATACTTCAAAGTTATCAAGTAAATTCCTCTTTTAGAGGGTGGCATCATAAACATTTTAGGTACACACATATGTGTACCTAAAATGTTTATTTTGTCGGGTCTCAATTATGCTGCAAGCAAAATAATTTTCAGTTGATAAGATATTCCTTAAATCAGAAAAACTATATCATCACATATTTTAAGAAATTATCAACTGAAACACATCACACACAACTAAAAGATTTAAAAATCATTAAAAACAAACTAAATTTACATACGTTTTCGAGCAGGTTGAGTTGACGCCATTTCTTCCAAATCGCTTTTGAACAGAAACTACCGATTTATACAGCCATCAATTGGTTTCAATCGGAAGCTTAGACGTCCACTCACGTGTACCCGAGTTCTTAACTACCAATTTTTTCAGAAAGATTATTTTTAAGGCGAAATGTCCAGGTCCACGTATATGGACCTAGGTAGTGAAGAGGTTAAGTTACAAGAAAGAAATCAGCTGCTTTATTTTGTGGATTCTGAGCGGGATTGCTTAATCATGATTTTCCTGCTGAAACTGGTAAACCAAGGGCCAGAGAGCCAACCACTCGTCTATCGGGTCCTTTTCAGAAGGAATTTGCAATTAAAAACCATCGTTTTTCTTTATTTCTACTTAAAAGTCAGTCAATGTGAAGTAATTCTGATAGTTACGGTCTGCAGTTGCATATGTTGTAAATCTGCTATCTTCAATCTGATAACACTTGATAAAAGCAAGAACAGCTGTACTTCAAAACTGTTGGAATCAAAGTTGAGAAATAAACACGACTATTTTTGTTCTCAGAAGCCCTGTCATTGAATTTAAATTGACATAATCTGTACGCGATTAGATAACTTGATTAATAGATTGGGGAATGAAGTTAAGTATCTAGTAAATGTGAACAAAGAGAGATGACGGAAAGGGATTGTCGTAAGAAAAGCACAATAAAATTGACCCAATAATTGAAGGAATTGGCAGTTGAAAAAAATTGGCAACTGTTCATTTGCCGCTTTATGTGATATCCCGACGAAATTAACTGGATAAATCACTGTTCTTGAAGGAACTTGACAGGAAGTTCACAGGAACTTGAAGAATAAAGTGTTTGCTTAAAATGAAATAAACATGCCACCCCTGTTTCGTCATTAATGTATTCTTAATTGGAGAGCACACTAGCTGAACTCATTACGGATATTCACAACGCATCACTTTTTACCAAAATAGTTTTTCCTCTCAAATTATTCTCTCATTCAATATTCTGATAATAACAATTCATGGATTTTTCAACTGGCAAAATTAAGAGCCTAACTTAATTGGGCTTATAATAAACTGAATCGGCTTTTCTCAAACGTTTTCAACACGCAGATTCCTTTGCCTAAACACAAATCCTGTATGGCTTTTCATAAAAAAAAATTACGTACGATTAATTACAATAAAAACTAAGAAAGTTATATTTAATTATTTCATTCCTTGCATTGTAATGAATTTTAATTTATTGCATAACATTTTATTACTATTTTCAAACTAGAATAAATTATTATTTCGCTTTCACCTCGTCATCTCCAGTTTCCAAAGTGGCGCCTCATACACAATCAACCTGGGGTTTTGTACCTCTAGGATCTCTCCATCGTCGTTGGTTTTACAATCAAAAACTAATTTATTTTAAAGATTAACCTGAATAGCAAATTATGTATAATTTTTTTCCATATGCCATGAATTCTTTATCCAACGTCCGTCTTCGACCATCAATCGACGAGCAGACCAACAGAGTTCTGAAAAATATAGCTTAAAACCATTTCCCACAACATTATTAACAATTTCATTGTCAGGGATTTTAGTGTTGACCTTGAGGTGATCTATAGTCATTTCACCCTGTTCGCTAAGGGGATTGACCTCTCTACTCAAATACGATTTGCAAGTAGTCATGCCTGGTAAGAAGTCGTAAACAAGCTACTCCTAAAGGTTTGGGCAAGGAACCTCTATTCGTGAAACTGTGCACTGTGCAGTGCATGCACTCTTTTGCGTCTGCTCTGGATGTAGGCCGCTGGCTTCTTTGAGAGCCTTGATGCAGTTTGAAAACCTATGCAATAAATAGCTAATCGAATTACTTTGTGATTGATGTCATAGTTTCATTCTTTTTTCTATTTCTCATAGTATTAGTAACATTTAACTTATATTTAAAAGTACAGTAGAACTTCATTATAACGGATTACTAGGGGCTAAAGGTTGTCCGTTTTAACGAAAGTCCAGTTTGTAACAAATAATTATTATAAGGGTGTAATGCAACAGGGTGTACATCAATGAAAGCACTGTAGTAAGCTATTAAAAGTGTTTATTATGTATATAATAAAAAACAACCTTCTACATAGGTTGAATTGAAAAAGATGTGTGTTCTTTAGAACAAGAAGGTCCTGGTTCATGTTGATAAAAATAAGCATCCTTTATTATTATTTCCGTTTTCTCAACCGTTATAATGAGGTTCTACAGTACCACTTATCCAGATCAGATTCCTGGAATTCCACATTACTTGGATGTTTTTTTACAATTCCCTTATCTTAAAAATTTGGAAATATCTTTTTGCGATCTTGATTAATAGAAATACAGCGCAAAGCTAAAATTCTTGTGTAGAGTTTAATGATAAACTTTGAAACGGCATTGGGATCTTGAATTAAACATCTACAGTCATTTTTTTTCTCGATCGGTTTGGTTTACCGATCTGTGGTTGGTTCTTGTTGCCCGAGGGCTACAGTTTGTCTACCACGAGAACTACTCCCGCTATTCACGTCAAGAAGTTTATTAGAGAAAGCACTGGCGTCATGATACAAACTGTTTTTCCGACATTCAGGATTCGGATATCTAAGTTCTTGACTGACTTTCAATGTTTCTTGTAGTAAGTAGAGAATTGCTTCATTTTCAGTTATGATTACTTTAATAAGTGTTAACGTTTGTAAATGAAGGTATATTTAATTGCTTATGAAAGTTTCATAACACGGTAATCACCCGATGGCCCTGTTTCAGTTTGCTAGTATAGATATTCTCGGAAACTTTCCTTACGAAAGAAATTCATAACGAATACAGAGAAATTTTAATGATGAATCAGATGGGGAACCGATTAAAATTGTGTTTGATTGATTTATTTCAGTTCAGAAACTTTTGACAAGTGTGTTCACAAATAATTTCAATAAAATATAAAAATCATGTAAAAATAATTTTTTGAGTGTTACTTTTTAGCAACAAGTATCATAAATTGTTCAAATAGACTTTTATAAAAGTCACTTGGAAGAAAAAAGGGTAATTACTTTTTTTTCTGCAAATCAATTAAAATTCTACTTATTTTTTGTCAGATTAGCCAAAATAGTTTCTTGCTGTGCCGCAGAATTTTATAGTTTCTGTATGCCATAAGATGAAAAACGCTGATGTCCTGTAGGATAAGGACATCAGTAAGGTTAGTTTCTCCGGAAACAGACAGGCATAGACAGTGACGCGAGCAGTTTTCGTGGTACACATAGTAATTAAATGAGTTTACCAACCGGCATGTGAGACAATAGCTTGATTATCACTAGGACAACATGTCCTGTAGGATAAGGTTTGTTTCTCCCGGAAACAGACAATGATGGGAGCAGTTTTCGTGGCAGACAGAGTAATTAGATTAGTTTACCAACCGACATGTGAGATAATAGCTTGATTATCACACATACAAAATGTCCTATGTGATACGGTCTGTTTCTTCGGAAACAGACAAGCGTAGCAGTGACGGGAGCAGTTTTCGTGGTAGAAGGAGTAATTGCAGTGAAACTTCGATTAACCATCACTCTTTTAACCGTTAGTTTCTGTTAACCGTCAGTCCGTTATTGAAAGTTAATTCATTTAATATTAAAAGCTATTAGTACGTACACACAGAAAATGACATACTATTTCAAAATTTGAATATGTATGTATGTCTAGAGCTTATTCATGTAACAATATGCACTTTTTCTGCTCTTAATGTAAATTGTATATTGTTTGTTTCTGTAATATAAAATACACGTATGTACAGTGGATTTCCAGTTCGTAAACGTGCATTTTTTTATCATTTGTTCCTATGCAATAGATGGCAGTGGGTTGTTGTTTAAGGTTTTTCTGTTAACCGTCTTTTCGATTAACCGTCACGGTCCCGACCCTAACGGTTAATCGAAATTTTACTGCAGATGAGTTTACCAACCGACATGGGAGAGAATAGCCTGATTATCACAAGCTTCAGATTGAAAGTGATATTTCAGAAACTGACGACTGCAAGATGTACTTTAATGTTGAAGAAGGGAATTACGATGTAGAAACGTCCATAAATAAGAATGCTCCTCCATTAAAATTGTTATAGTATGATCCTCACTTTGGCAAGAGTAAATTTGTGTGTCAGACTTTCAGAAAAACCTTAACCCAGCCATCCGAATATCTGTCCTAAATAATTTTCTCGACTAAATTCATTTTACTCTTACTTAAAGCAACAACTACAAAAAAAATTTGAAAAATATTTTGAAAATGTTTAAAAATTTTTGATGTTTAAAATAACTACAAATATACTCATACAAAGAATTTTTAAAGCTGGTACAACTGAAAAGAGAAAATAGGTATTCAAAATTGCATGAAAGGGATGAATATTAGAATTATTATTAATAATTTGGTTAATTAATTGTTGTTGGAAAGTTAAACAATTTCTTGGCTGATGAAAACTTCATTCCTAGTAAACGCATTTTTCATTCCAAGTCCACACTTTCAATTTAATTTATGAATCGGTTGATTTTAAGGTAATCTGTAAATTGCTTACAATATTTTTATCTCAACAAACTGTTAGGCTTATGACCTTTTATTATTACATGTTTTTATCTAGCCTTGAAAATCAGGGATCCAGCTCTTTGAACAAATACATTTTTTATTCAACGGCACGAACAATTATTCAGACATTTCCAGAAGGAATGTTTGCACACCTTACTGTACGAGTAGAGTGACATCACTTAATTATATGCACGCTTTGGAAAAACCCATAAACTGTCTATAGAAAACAACTACTCGCTTGCATGAAACAGCGCATAACTACCCCCCCCCCTTTAAGATGGCAGAATCATTTTGACAGTGTTATACACCTTTTAAATAGATTACAATTATGACTATGTAACGCACTCCATGAAAATAAGTATTTAATGTCTCCGAAAAAATGTCAGTCACCGAGTTTCTGCTCTCTTTAAACCGACTGTGCATTAATCGGACGGGTTAAAGTTACAGTGATTAAGTCACTTTTTCGGAAAAAAAAAAGATTTGGAAGTTCTACTGCCATCAGTTGGCAGTTAAAGGAAGATCTGATTTTACGTTTTCTGTTAACAGATTGACTCATCTAGGATTCAACAGGAGAATCGATTGCGCGCATGTAATAAATTACATAACCATATGACTATCTTTTCTGTGTTATGTGTTTTCATTGCTCAATTCTTTAGCGAGGATAAGAAAATTGTGCGAGGGGTGGGTTTGCTGCTACTCTTGTGATTGGAGGAAATATAGCGTGTTTATATATGTGCCAGCATTGTGCAGTTTTATAAGTTCTAAATTTAGTTACGCGTTTACAGTTAATTAAATCACAGAAGCAGCCAGTGGCGTAGCGTCTATTTTTGTTCAGAAGCCCGGCTTTCTCTGTTGAAAAAAATTATAAGTCATCGACTGAATAAAGAAAACGAGACGTGCATTTTTTCGCAAATATTAGTGGGGGCATCTCTAACGTGCACTTTAGCCCGCAATCCTATCATTACAACTGTACCCGGGCTACTTGTTAACGAAACACGTGGCTTATGCCCAATCGTCTCGATGTTTCGCAATCTGATTGGTTAGTAAACTATGTCCTAGGTATCCCATAGCAACCATTCTACCACCTCTATGCATCTAATAGATGCTGACCTCAGTCCAGAATACACTATATGGACAAAAGTATTTGGACACTGCAGAAATTCGCTTTAGGATCCATCTTAGCGTGTGGTTGTTTTGACTGGTTAGGTCTCAGCCCATTGCTTTATGTACTTGATACCATGAACGCTGACGCGTACCTCGACGTTCTGGATCATTCGGCCTTGCCTACACTATGGCAATACTACGTCAATGATGGTTGATTCTCTCAACAGGATCGAGCTCCATGTCATACTGCAAAACGTGTGCTGGACTGGTTTCATGAAAAAGAGGGGAATTTGCTTGACTGGCCTGTTTAGAACCCCGATCTCAATCCGATCGAGCATTTATGGGTCAAACTGTAGCGACGAGTACGACACCGCCACGCGCACCTTAACAACAATCTCTTCTCACAGCCTTGAAAGAGCCTTAGCGAACTATTCATGCCCAGGCTTACAAAGAAATTGTGGAAAGTATTCCTCGACGAGTTGAAGCTATAATACAAACAAAAGCAGGGCCTACCCGTTACTAAATAGAAAAAATAAAGCTTTTTTTTTTTGAAAAACATGCAGTGTCCAACTACTTTTGTTCGTATAGTGTATATGCACAATTTGTCTTTGTGCAGAAACAGTCGAGCTGTTGTTCTCATATTTGTATAATCTTGGTACGAGAGGTTTCCTTGGCTGACTAAGATATACAGCTGTGAGAAAAATCAAACCACCTCTATTTATTTTCACATATTTCATTGTAGAGAAAATTCAATCTTGCTGTTCTTACTAGTGTTGCCATCCCTAGATAGCAAAATTTATCTGTGCATCCAAGAAATCATAAAGGAAAGACATATAACCAAGTCTTTAGCTGCGTCCACACTTTAACCTTTATTTTTTTTACAAAGATTTATCTCACACTGGTTTTAAATGTTAATTTTTCCTCTTTTAGTGAGAAGCTTGCATCGGGAATTTTTGAGAGCCGGTTCAGATGTTATGCAAGCGTTCACATTCTATGCCAGTGATGATAAGTTGGTGAACAGAGGAAATGAAGCAGGTTTGAAGTATACGGTAAGTGCGAGCTGAAGAAAGGCACAGTTCGAAAGCCTTTTGTACTGTCATACTTGATCATGTATCTTTGTTAATATCAAATGGTTATTATAATTTTAAATAAACAGCATTCAGCATCCTCTTTTTGTACCACCGTTGCCTTATGCTATTGCTCATCCCCTTGGTCATGGTATGACTTAACCCAAAAGCCATGTTGTACAAGTCGCACAGCGACTAACTCCCAATTACCCCGGAGCTGTCCTGTCAAGGGAAACAATTTAAGTTTCATTTCAGTGTAGCACCATAAATGATGATGTCTGATTTAACCTCAGAAGTTGTCTGTTAGCTGGGAATATGGACTGGCCTTCATGCTTAGGGTGACCCTATCAGAAAAACTCTGAACGTAATTCATCCAAATATCAGCCCCCTTCCGATGACAAGACAGTGGACTTGGAGGGGGCCATTGCTGTACATTGCCACGTATTGTTCAACGTTTTAAAAATAAATGTATATCAATGAAGCCGAAAACATCTAAATTCTTTCATACATCAATATAGGATCCATATGTCGCAGAGTTCATGTCGTTTTCAAGAAATCCTTAAGTTGAGATATCAAATTGAGAATTCAAAAGTCTAAATATTTACCAATCAGTTTCATTTTGATTTTTAAGATAAAAGTGCAAATGAAAATCATCTTTTTATGATACAAAATTTTTTTTAAAATTAAAATACGAATGCCAAATAGAGACTGATTTCATTTTAAAGTTGAGGTAAACTGTAACACTTTGCTTTATATCGGTTATACACAATTTATCTTGTATTTTTTAAATAACAGAGTAATTATATTGGTAAGGAGTGTGTTAAAATTTGCCTTAAATCAACCAGAACTGACTATACTTTCTGGTTTTTGTTTCTTTCCGATTCAAAGGTCTGTAAAGGTATTATATCTCTGAAATTGATACCTGAAAGTTTTTTTAACGCTGTATTATTTTAGTCAAAAATATACAATTTATATTAAACCTTAAAAACATGTAAAATAGCATTCTCTGACCGTGGTTCAAAATTACGAGGTGCCCTTGGATGTTTCCTTTCGGGACTGATCACGGACAGTCACCAATAACCCGTTGTGTAGCTCGAATGCGACGAAGATTCAGCTCTACCTGGATACCCAAAGAACGCGACCGCCTCTTTTTGCTTTGAATCTTCAAACAAAACTATCCGTTGGTGTTCTTGTCCTTTGAAAGTATGATTTTTTAAACCTCATTTTCTACCGTCATATCGAATTGCTGGTAATTTCGTTGATCCTGTGTGCAGGGTAGCGACATCAACGAAGCCGCCTGCAAGATCGCCCGGGAGGTTGCGAACGAAGGCGACGCGCTGGTGGCCGGAGGAATCTCCCAGACCCCAACCTACCTGAGTGGTCACGGGAAGAAGAATGTCCAGGAAGAGTTCAGGAAGCAAGTACAGGTGTTTGTCAAGAACAAAGTGGATTTCTTGATTTGCGAAGTAAGTGATACCTTGTGATGGACAGCAGTTCAATGCAAGCATATTTTGTATTTGATTAGCGTTGAATGAACTATTTCAGAGCAATAAGGTTTCTACACCCCGTCTGTTTCAACGACCATTTAATGAAACAGACGGCGCATATGCTCACAGCTTCATATTATTTCTACCGATCACTCGGTTTGAAGATCTGTCATGGGAAAAGCAATAATTCTAATCGGATAAATCACTGATTGGTTGAAGTGATTATTCCAAGTGATTAGAAACATTGGTCTGTTTGACAGCCAATCGGCCATGGTCGATTCGGAAGTCCGCATGACTTGCCCTTCTGAGATCTTAGGACTGCGACTCCGCCCACATGCTCTGTCTATTTTTGTTAAAGGTCGATGGTTTGTTTGTTGCGATGATAAAATAAACTCGTTTCTTCGTCTGTGGAAAAAAATGTAAGTATCTTTGGCTGCTGTGACAACGAAACTAAAAAGTCAGAAATCTAAAAATCACCTTGTAATTTAACCTAATGTTTTTATTTAAACATTGTTGGTTTACAAGTGAAGCACACTGCCCGGTGCACACATCCGGTTTTTCAACGTGTGGCACCCCTGCGGCAACGCAAGTGCGGTCTGAGATACATTAGATCTAATGGAGTAGTGCATACATGCTTCCGACGACGCACGTCCAATTTGAGTGCATTTTGTACCACAGTTCTCCACGGCGCCTCAGCTCGCCGCACACGCTTCTCCGGTCTAAAGTACCTTGTTTTCATAAATAAATGGAATATAAATAATAATTAATAAATAGTTATATCCAGTAACGTATATTTCGTTTCAATATATACTTTTTTTACACCCAGTAAGTGAAATAAAGGTGTTTTCTCCGATAGAATATTTATCGCAAATGGAGTGAAATGAGTACTTGCGTCATTTCACGGTTATGTGTGCATAGCTGGGCTTCGGTGCAGCAGAGGCGCCGAAGCCGCTTTCGAGATGCAAGCTTCGTTTAAACTTTTTTGACCAAGAATGGAATGACTGCAGTCAACTAAGTTACTTTTCTTTGTACGAAGGTTTAATTTACGTTTAGGGAGTACAGCATAGTGCATAGAATTATTTAACTTCGTTTTCTGATTTATATTTTAGATTTACCGTGTTTCATTTGAAAACCGACAATATTTAACGTTTTTTTTTTTTTTTTAATATTATTATTTTTTTTTATTGAATGTAAAAATGGAAATGAAAAAAACATTAATTTTTGGGAGAAGAATGTTAAAACTATATTTCAATGCCTCATAAATATCTGAAGTTATTCTTCTTAAAAATGAAATAAAATCCAATTTAACAAAATAGTTTTAAAAATTGCTTTACTGAAGAGTAAGTAGTTAAAAATTTAATGTTTTTTTTTAATCAAACCTTTTTTTTTTAATATACCACATATACAATTTTCATAAGAGCGTCAGCAAATATTTTAAATTGGACTGGAATATATTTGGAAATTTTATGTCCACCATTCAAACGTGCTACACAAAATAGCATGATTACATTCTAATGCATCCAATTCCATTTGTTTTAAGCATAGTGGTGTAACTTTCGTGCAAGCCCAGAAGCTCTGATAAGCAGATAGAAATTCACTCTGAATCCATAAAACCTGAAACAAAAACGGCGGTTTTCTTAACGTAAATTTGAGAGACGCGTCAGTTTCTATTTTCTGTCCTTGTATCTCACCGATAAAAGTCAATCAAGGTATACGGATGCGGATTATTTGAGCCTCTAATGGTTTAGTGGTTATCTACGATTGATTAATGGTGTTTGTCATGTGCTTCGGGTACCTTCAGCAGCGTGGACCATTCCCCGTGTCTCTGATGATTGCCAGAATCCAGTCGAGATTGTGTACGCTGGTCATTTCGGATGGTCCATCATTCTGTCCTCATTTTAACGTAGCTTTAAGACAATTGAATCATGCATACACAGATAAGCGTTCTCAAGAATCAAGTTGAATTGGCCGATTATAGTGGATCAACAAAAGTTCAATGAAAGCTATAGTGAGAACCATTGTTTCAATAGAGTTGATGAACTTTTTAGTGGATCAAGAAAAGTTTGACCCATTCAAACTTTATATTTCAAGTGATGAGTCATCCGCCATCTGCTTTCGAGTTATTTCCACGCAAAC
Organism: Metellina segmentata; assembly: GCA_947359465.1. Lineage (NCBI taxonomy): Eukaryota > Metazoa > Arthropoda > Arachnida > Araneae > Tetragnathidae > Metellina > Metellina segmentata. Next base: position 16,340,500 of record OX375878.1, on the reverse strand, counting down.
GATCTGTCGTGGTATATTTTATTCGAGAAACAAAACAATTTTTTTTTATTCTCTTGGCCAGGGGTTCCCAAAGTGTGTGCCGCGGCACCCTGGGGTGCTACGAAGAGATATTAGGGGTGCCGCGAAGAGCCCGTGAAGCAGTTGCTATTATAAGGAGCAAATATCGTTCGAAAATTAATGTAAAAAAATGCGAGTAACTGTATTTTAATTCCAGGATTCGAACAATTGTCGCATTAAACGCACACATATACCTCCAAGAGCATGTTGAAAGTAATTTTATTTGTTTTATTTAAATTTTAATCTACACCTATATTTTCCTATTAAGTACAATTAAAGTACAATATTTGTGTGAATTTGAAATACGAGTTGTATTTATTATGTCCACGTTCTTACCACTTACTTCCCTAATTTCTTCTTCAAAGTTATACAAATATGAAATATATATATTACATGACGAGGGCTGTGAGAAATTATAATTCTCTTAAGGGTGCCACGACTTGGATAAGTGTGGGAACCACTGCTCTAAGCCAAGTTTGTATCTTCGCGATCGTTAAAGATAGAGTGAAAAATTCAACGGATTTGAAATATGTGGAAAATTTTACACCAGTTCGAAACCTTAAATGTGATTTTGTATAAATAAATAATTTTTCAATTGTAAGTTTTATATTTTCGCTCATTAAACTGTTGATCAGTTTCTGTTGAAATGTGTGAATAAAAACTGATTCAAGTCATATTCAACTTTTATCGATCCACTATAATCGGTCCATTAAACTTGATTCGTGAGAACGCGCCTATACATAGATAGGACGCAATTGCGCTTTCTGTATTCCTTTCCAGCTGTATACTAGCAAAATATGATTTGTTTTGAAGTGTCTTTACGCAAAAGAAACAATGGCAAATTGAATTGGTTCATAAGATTGTCTGAAACTAAGCCTCAGAAAATAAAACTAAGGTTGTCTGCTTAGATTTGCTTTTTTTTTGTTGCAAGAGATGTCAATCTCAGTATCCTCAGTTATCGGTATTATTCTACGCCCTGCTGGGTTTAAGACTGTCTCGTTTTCTTGTGTTTCATGTGCAGTACTTCGAACACATCGAGGAGATGGAATGGGCCATCGAAGTGTGCAAGGAGACGAAATTGCCGGTGGCAGCCACCATGTGCATCGCTGCAGAAGGTGACATGCACGACGTCAGTGCCGGTGATTGTGCTGTCAGAATGGCCAAAGCAGGTCAGTGGAATCTCCCAACTTCTGACTTCTTAACCTGAATCCCTTATTTCAGCTAAATTTCAATCATACTCTGGACGAAGTGATTTTTAAATTTATTGTATCGGTTGTAAGTAGTTAAATTATCTCTTCTGCTCTAAGGTGTGGCATGTATTTACTAGAGAAGAGCTCGTGTTGTTTTATTCACCGTGTCAACTCTTATTTTCCTCTGGAAGTTAGACAATTTTCCCCTTAACGTGAATCTCTTAAATAATTGGACATTTTTAATGGGTCCTTTAGAAAAAGTTATTTCAATGTCTTGATTTAGACAGCAAGAGAAGACGTTTTAATAGATAATGGCAGTTTTAAAAACCATGATTAGCATTTAATACTAGCAAAACACCCAACTTTACTCGGTTTGAATTGGTTAACTATAGATTGAAGAAATGATCAAAACATATAATCACGTCTTTCGTAGAATAAAATAATGTTAACACTTTTCTCCATCTTTATAATTGCACCAACTTACGTTGGACAAATCCTACACATGCATATCCATTCATGCATTACATTTAATACACATCGTACTCTTGCGATATGACAAAGCTACAAAATGACGAAAGGGGACACTAAGGTTACTGCTACAAAAGACGATTTTGAAGGGAGATTTGGTAACCCTATCTTATAAGTTCTTTTCAAGTTCAACTCAATTAATAAAAATGACGATTTACAGCGAGTGCTTTCGCACTCATAGTCCACAAACGAATATATATTTTTTTTACTTGTGACACTCTTGCGCCATCAGGCATGCGACATTATGGAATTTCGCAATCTTCTGTCATTTTGACAAAAAAAAGGTTTAATGTTTGAAAAGTTCTAGTTCGGATTTTTTAAACATTATTATATGCTTTCAATAACGGCATAATTACACATAAAAAATATGCTTTTATTCCTACTTACCTGTCACTTCCAAGTCGAATACTTTGTGGTAGTGTTGCGTGAGATAAAAAGTGCAATTTATAAGGAACATTTAAAGCAGAAAACAGCGAAATAAAACAAAATAAAAGTTGGCTGGTAAAACGTCGTTCTTAAGATATTAATTAGTGATTCTTTTTTATCTCTTGTTCTCGCACAGTTTCCACAACTTACAACTAAGTGCACAGAATTTAAAAATGAATTCAGAGCGAAAAATCAGAAAATATTACTTTACGCGATCAACCAACATGAGTTTCCGTTTCATTCCCGTTCGTTGAAAAATATCGTCTGTCCCAAATATTCGGAAAATGTTTACATTGCGCAAAGAGCATAAATAAGACTCGAAATAAATGAAGTATCAGAGTTGAAATTCCATTAAAAAAAAAGAAAGAAAAACTTTGGAAAAATAATTGCTTTTTTCAGCAGTACCGGTAAAGCAATCCAAGTAATCGTTATACTCAATAAACATTCCAGTTTTTCCAAAACTTCCAAATTATGGTTGATTTAAGTATACTTATTCGGGTGTTTTTAGCATGAAACACTTATCGAAATATAACAATAAAGAAATGTTTAATACTGCATTGACTAAACTAATATACAATGCATAAAATAAAGCACATTGTAATCAGTTATCTGGAATTAAATACATGTGATGCCTGTACAAACACACAAGCACACAAAATCGAACATAGAACAAAAAGACGGACAGACAGACTTACGCAACCAAGTTCAGTCACTAAATGAAGATAAGTACTCACAGTATGTAAAGTTTTATGACAATATATTAAACCTTGTGAACATGTATAAGGCATACATATACAAACAGACAGACACCAAATGCGCAAGAGACGAATTTGGCATCAAAAGGGTCCAAAACGGATAGAAAACTTGAAATGGGTCGAAAATATTCAATGCATAAACAAACACTCTATTCTTACTTATATAGATTTTCTAGATACCAAAGTTGTTATAAACTATTTTCCAGGAGCCGATGTCGTAGGCATGAATTGCCACTTCGATCCCTTCAAAATGTTGGAGGCGATTGCGATCATGAAAAAGGGTTTGGATGCTGCAGGCTTGAAGCCTTACTTGATGACTCAACCCCTAGCCTACCACACTCCGGATGCCAGTAGACAAGGATTCATTGACTTGCCAGAGTTTCCATTTTGTAAGTACTGCATCTCATACTGTTATTATATATCCTTCAAGATAATTTGAAGGGTACTGAATACTGCTTGAGCCAAGTATAGCAACAAAGCTAATTTAGGAAACACATCAAAGAAAGAAACGGGCTTCGGTACATCAGTTCTGGCACTAAATTGGCTGAATTTCGTACGGACACGTTTTCCGCACAGAAACGCAGTACGCATACGCATGTTTAGTCGCATACTTCTCCAGAGACTGAACGGTCTAAGAACTCTTATTCACAGATGTGGTTGACACAAACTGAACTCTTTCGAAATCTTATATACGAAACAAAAGGCTAAAGAACTTCTCATAAATGTAGTAACCGCGCCAGCAGGGCATTCAGAACCCTATGGGTTATGAGACACTTTTGCTCTGGACGCCATTGAGAGCTTACGCATTTTCGCACAGATGGTTACTGCTCTGGATAGAGTTCAGAGCTGAACTCTAAATATCTGAATCAAATGTACATACCAATTGTAAATAGAAAACGACTAAATGTCGATATGATTTAAGATTCAGTCTTTTATCTGTGGATATCTAGATCTCACCAGACTAAAAAAGAATCGAACATAAATGTGCTTAAAAAATCTAGTTTTGCTTTTCTGATTTTAACATTTTTAGGTCGCAAATGTGCGTTGTAATGCTTTATTTGAACTAGGATGTTTTTACTAACAGCAGGATTGCACATTAAAAATTAATTATCCACATATTTGCAAACATTTTGATTGAAAGTATCCAATCAATATTCCTCCTAATAAAATAATCCAAGCAGAACTTTGTGAGAAAACAAGTCAATTTAGCTAAAAAATACTCCGTTTGACACAAGTCAGTACTCTCATTATTTTAGAACAAGTCAAGGTTACTCATATAATCCATCTTAAAGATTTCATAGAAAATGAATCCTCTGCTTAATGCAATTTAGGCAGCAGCAAAGTCTTAAGCATAGTATAAGATAGCTGTGCAATATTTAAGGTTAAGTAAAAATTGGATTTAGTGAGTAGTAGCTGAATAACCCAGCGTAACTCGGGTTTCAAATATGACCGCGACATTTTCATTTAAACTCAAATACACAAATTCTGTAAAACGTGTTTCTACTGCGACATTTCCTTGTGTTAACTCATACACAAACCCTGTAGGACGTGTTTTCTTGTCAATGTCCAGTTTTATTGCAGGAAAACAAACTTTCGAATTTAAAATTGGGACTTCAAGGGTTTTTTTTAGGATTACCTGTATGCCAATTTTCATGGCAAAAGATTGGTCTGAAGACAGGAAAGAAATAGCCTGTTTTCCGCAGTGTTCTGAAGTATAAGTGTACCAAATTTCATGGGAATTGTTTAAACGGTGTAGATTTATAGAGAATATATACACACATCCTTTTTATATATACTATAGATAGTATATGAGCTCTACATTTTTTTTTTTGCTGTTCAAGCAAATGCATTTCTTGTCTGACGTTTCATTTATTACAGCTCTAGAGCCTCGAGTGTGCACACGTTGGGACATGCAGCGGTATGCCAGGGAAGCATACAACCTGGGTGTTCGGTACATCGGAGGTTGCTGTGGTGTCGAATCGTACCACATCCGGGCCGTGTGTGAGGAGCTCGCCAAGGAAAGAGGAAAGACACCACTGTCCTCCCAGAAACATGAACCTTGGGGTGAGGGTCTCAAGATGCACACAAAGCCTTGGGTTAGAGCAAGGTAAGCCTGTCCGATTGGTCCTTTTTCTGCTACAAGAGGACACAGTTATGCCCGATGGGTCTGTTCTTGCTACATGAGGACACAACTGTCTGTATCTAAGACCTGTTACTTTTTTGAGGCAGGAACATAAATAAATGAAGAGTGAAAGGTGTAATGTGACATTTTTGTAGTTTCGAGATATTTTTCCTCAATCATTTGTACTTTTGCTAGATGAGTTGGAATAAGTTTGGAATGGTGTCGTTGCAAGTATTTTTCTATTGTATTATTTTGTAAGTATTCACATAGGGGTTTTTACACGTATTTTTTCTTCCACATACCTCACCCGAGGCAACTTTAAAACTGCAATAATCCCAAAATGTAAATAAATGTCACAACCCCTTCTTCCACTCACTCCTTCAATATTTTGCCAGGAAAATGCAATTAATAATTTTTATTTATATTGATATTGATGATTAACATAGAGGGGGGGGGGAATTGAGGTACTTTCAAGTAACCTGAGCAAGTGATATGTTGTTTGCTTTGAATGTGTAGAAAACTATGCCAGAGAAGCACGAATTGATGCACTGTACTTCAATGGAAAAACCTTTTTGAATCAGTTTTTTACCATTCTATCAGATTCAGTTCGATATTTAAAAATAACGAGATTTAAAATTCAGCTTTTTTAAAGGTCTTGAGCTTTAACTTTAAAGAGGGCTGCCTAGAACCACAATCACCAAAAAGGTTAACAAATTTGAAGCGATACACAAAAGTAAAGGTTTCGAACAGTTTGGAGGAGGCCTGCTCGTGACTGGTATCGAGGACTTTGTCCTCATACAATCGACCTACAAACCATTGTTTATAATTTGAAACCAAGTTTAGTTGAAAAGTGGGTACCCAACACATGTTTTGTCCAAATTCCCAAAAATCTTCCATTTGTAAAAATACAAATAACAGAATCATGAAAGTTTGGATGTCTGTTTCTTCCGACTCTCTCTCTCTCTGCCCTTGTCCGTTTCTATAGAAACAAACCTTTTCCTATTTTTTTAAGATGTTTGAAGAAATGCATTCAATTTTATCACATTGACCAACTTGCTAGCTGATAATTTATGAGTCAACCTTCAAGAAAAACTATAGAAAATTTAGTCACCCTCACTCAAAATGAATGAGCCTTGTTTCGTGCCCACGATTGTAACCACCACTGCCTAGACTTTATGTCTGGAGCAGTTCAAGCATGCATTCAAATTGAAGCACCTAGATTTTTTTTTCATTGGTCACTACTTCGACAAGTAAACTAAAAGTTTTCAATTTACAAAAGTTTAGAATGTTATTTAAACATACTATGTTCTTGAAGTACATATTTTGAGACATGTTCAGTATTCGTTGTCTGTTTATATCAAATCAGGTGTACAATAAATGACGAATTGGTGGTTAATAATTACTGATTCATTAATTTAAAAGTGCAGTGCTCTAATTATCAAATTATAATAGTTCATATTGATGTATAAACTTTCATATGCAAAGGTATCTGCAAGCAGTAATGTTCAAATGCTTGTGAATTTCAGAGCCCGTAAATCATACTGGGAGAATCTGAATGCAGCCACTGGCCGCCCATACAGTTCTGCTTATTCCAGACCAGACAATTGGGGAGTAACCGCAGGATCTGAGGATCTCAAACAAAAAGCGGAGTCTACTACCAAGGATGAATTGGAAAAAGTATTTGCAAAAGGTTCCAAGTGAAGCATTGTATAGCAACCGTTTCTTTAATACTGGATTTTTATGTCGTTTTGTGTAACTTTTGAGACAATGATGAACTGATTTTTAATTGAAATAAAGAGGTATTTTTACTTTTGCAATTTTTGTTCAGCAAATAAATAAAATTCACGACTTGATGCACATAAACATTTATCTCTCTATATTAAAAAAATGTTACCGCCGCCGCCGAAGAATTGAAAACTGTGTTGTTTAGCTCGATTCTTAGACGGTTTCCCGAGAAAGTACTGATCGGAAAAAAATGAAATTAACATGCTTTGTTCTTCATCGTATTCCCTGGATAATTATTAAGATTTTTTTCCGATGTGGCTATTAGTTTAGGTTTTATTAAGTGTTAAAGTTGAAGAAGTGAAATTTCTTCCGCGAGTGAGCAAAACACATTCAAATTTTCAGTCTTCAGTCGTGAGTTTTTTTTTAAGAGTACCTCTCAACGTAAATTTTTGCAGCTCGTCGAGTTTTTTTTTAAATTTAAATTTGGTTCTTGATAATATTTTTTTGAAATTCAGGAAAAATCGGGACATTTTTGTTACTTTTTTTTAAAACTGCCATATCTATATCTAATTACTATTAGTTTTTAATTTTTAAAATATAGCAGTATACCTCAGAATATACTCTTTCTTACGGTACTATTATTTTTGAAATCGGTTAATAATTAAATTGGATGCGATCAAAAGTTCGTCATACAAAATTCGGAATCTTTGGATATTTTCGCTACTTATTGTTAAAACCGTTTTGTCTACGGCAAAAGCCATTATTTTTTAAATTTGAAAACATCACTGAATACATTACATTACACTCTTTCTTATGGTACAATTATTTTTCAAATTGGTTAATAAATAAAATCGATGCAAATAAAAGTGGGTCATACAATTTTCGGAACTTTCAGATCGTAACTTCCGATACAAAACTAAAATGGTCATATCTGTATAGTATTACTGTTAATTTTTAATTTTAAAAATATTGCAGTATACCTCAGAATATACTCTTTCTTACGGTACAATTATTTTTAAAATTGGTTCATAAATAAATTCGATGCAATCAAAAGTTGGTGACACAAATTTCGTATTTTTCAGTTCGCATAGCTGCTTCCGAAAGCAGTAGTGGGTTACACTTTTGACTATCGGGTTTGCCAGATATCAAATTTATCGTAGCAACAATTGCCATAAAAACGATTTCTTTTTATTTGGCGAGGAAAAAGGCTCGCTTTTTTCCCTCTGTTTTCAAGACAGTTTACCGACAAAGTACAGATCGTAAAGTTTGGATATTAACAATGTTTAGTTAAAATTGTACAGGGAACAAGATGCAGAAGATTTTTTACTGATGCGGCTATTAGTTTAGGGTGCATTAAGTGTTAAAGCAAAAAAAAGTTAAATCACTTGCGAAAGAAGTATTGGTTTGAGAAAGCAAACCAAACGGATTGCATAGCAATCCCCGGGGTCGGCGAGCGTAAGCGAGACGCAGCGAAGCCCTCGCTGTGACGTCATGAACCGGAAAGTGAAATAAGCATAATACGAATTATTCAGATAGTTTCACTCTGTGAAAGTAATGTTGGTTTGCGAAGCAAACCAAATGGTATCTGTGACAGGAGTGTTGGTTTGCGAAGCAAACCAAATGGGATTGTGCAGCAATCCCCGGGGGTTGGCGAGCGTAAGCGAGCAGGGGGCGGAGCCCCCTAGTGAGGGTAAATTATCTGGACTGAGTGTCTGTGTTCTGGTCTAATTTGATAGTTTTTCAAAGCTTTAAATAAAACTTCCAGCCCGAGTTTGCAGACATTGTCATCGACTGGTCTTGTTTAGCAGGCAAAATGCTACTCGTCACAACAGAAGATCCTCGTAATCCTTGCTCTATCAATCTTTCAGTACCAGTAATACTAAGATGTAGTGCAGAAAATGTTTGTGTATTTCATTAGGGATGGTTTGTTTTTCTTTGTGCGATTCGAATTTTTGGTTGTCTGAGGTGGTCAGTTCACATTATCACGGGTAACCAAGGTTCTATTGTATTATACAATAAGGGAGAAATTTTAGAATAAATATTTTATTTTTCTGTTCATATACAAATTACGTAGCAAAATTTACATGGGTTTGTGATACTTCTAACAAACTCTTTCTTAAAATCATAAAAGAATGCAAACTGAACACTAAGATATAAATGTGCTAAATGACAAATGAGCTATTTACAACAATGACATGAATTATGTAGTTGTTTGTCATTAAGATAATCAAATTGGGCTCCTCAACATCAATAAAACAAATGTTTGAATGTACAATTTTGCACAATATAGTTGCATTTTCAAAGGCTTATAACGAATGCTGGTAAATTAATTCTATATATTACTAAACAGGGAAGTAAAGTTATTTTTATCTACATGATTTATCACAATTTTATAGTTGAATACTATAATGAATTCTGTTATGAAATCGTGATTGCATATCACAATTAAGTCTGCTAAACAATATCATGCAGCCAGTTTGTTACAACTTCAGAACAGTGCATGCCAATGAGAGATTTGACAAGCAATATAAGTATAGTATGATACAAAAATATATTTTGTAAGTGATTATAGGAACTTATGTGTATCTAGTTTCAAGTGGGGAAGTTGATCCATAGTTGAGTAATTGGTTTCATTGAATTACAAATTAATATTTGAAAGAAACTAAATAGTAAATAATTTTATCGATAAAACTTACACAGCAACTTTAATTTATTTAAGGAATTCAAGTAAAAAAGTTAGCGTAGAAAGATGTTTTATAAAACAAAGTTGAGAATCTTGAATTTATGTAAATATTTCAATCGCTGATGCTTTTAAAGCAAAGTACCTTAGTGGAAAGAAAACCAATTTCAAAGAAACAGTGTGGCCAATTCTTTTTGTCCAAGCTTTGTCACCATTGGATGAAGTTTACTATAGTGATGGATTTGAGAATATAGTATTTTTTATAACTAGGAATAACTATTTTGCCAATCAGATAACCTTTTTAAAATTAAAGGTTCAATGTTATTCAAATTCAAGGGAAAATGGTTCTTCAACAGTATGTATGCAATCAATAGAATTCATTTGGAAGACAAAACATGGTATGTCTAGGTTTACTCAAATAGGAAACTCATTGATAACAATATTAAAGGAATTTCATAGTAAAATGATGCATACAAGAATATTTCATGGTAATTTAATGTGATTTAAAGTATGGTGAAGCAGTCAAATGAACATGCAAAGTATTGGCACAATATTTGATAGTTCTGCTTTGATAACATTAGAATAAACATGGAAATATGAATGCTGTATGTAATACACTGTTTCGATAACTAATGAGAAAACTCGAAATACTCTTACACAATGTTTCTTTGTTTAATAACTTTTAAAACAAGGGAAACAAAATCTTTCCTTTTGTCTGATTGTTAGCATGACAGATGAAAAATTGTTCTCTAAATAAAGAATCACAGGCAGATTCATCCTAATGGGTCAACTACAACAGCTGGACTTAGGAATAAAATGTCAGTACACTGGTTTGGTTGCCCCTTATCAGCAGAAAAGGTGGCATGTCTTTGGTGAGTGTTTCCAACCAAGCCATGTAGAGTGCAGCTGAACAGGTGCTTTTCCTCGGCATGGGCAGCGTCCTGGAATTTGAAAAAAAACAATTTTTAGAATAAAGCAATACAAAGTAGAAATGAAATTAAAGACAATATTTAAAGGAATAATTCTCAACATTTGTTTCCACTCTGACTCCATTTTCATCGATGCTAAATCACAAAAATCCCTGATTACAAATAATTCACCACTCTGAAAACTCTCGACGCTGAATGTTGTTGCTGAAGTATGCTCGAATGAAGTCTTGAACATTATTCAAATTTGTTAAATCATGGCGATGTTTTAAATATTTATTTAAATCCCTATTTCTGAATATTATTTTAGAAGGCTTTGGTGTCTTCTGAATCTAAATGTCTGCTCTCTCCTTATCTTCCAAAACACAGCAAGGCTCCTGCAAACTTTAAAAAGTCCTGATTTTTCTTTTTTGTTTCAAGACTCTAAAAAAGTCTTAATATTTGCTCTGTGAGTCCGTAACATTAAAAAAAAAGAGCTTCAGTTTTTACAAGAAAACTCCCCATTTTGTTTCACCTAAATTCAGAAACCAGGATCAAAGTTAATTGCCAGAGGACATTTGTAATAAATTGAGGGAATAAAACGTAGATTAGTTCAGTAAAAATGTATGCACTCCTGAGTTCATCTATTGCAATCTATGAAAAATGTAGCCTTTAAAAATGAAAAAGTCATGAAATGACATTAAAAAAGCCCTAATTTTTTCCCTTGAAGAATGGAAATGTTGGGGTGGACACGTTCCTGCACATGATATTTTTCAGTATTTTAATTCTCATTTTAACCGTAATATGGAATTCAGATTTTTGGAAGAATGATAAAATTAGTTTTAGTGGAGTTCAAGAAAATGGTTGGTTTGTTTTAATTTGATGTGCACTATGATACATTTATTTGATTGCAGCTCCTATAATGCTCATGCTTGTGATTGAATGCCTTGGATGTGAATTTATAGACTTCTGTTTGGGAAAGGTGCTTGACCTGTGTACTTTCTGGTACATAAATTCATTGTTATTGCTGCTGTCAATTTCTCACCTACAGGTACGAAGGATACAAGCCCCCTCAATGAAGGGATGTAACCTTTCATTGTTTCCAATACTTTGTACATTCAGTAAAGACAAGGGACAATCAAAGTTTTGTTGTTTTAAATAGTTATATAGCTAAATTATAAAAGTAATAATTGAAAATCAGAGTGCTTTCCACTATCCATGGAAGTACTCTCAGAAAAAACCCTGAACCAACCCCTTTATTTGGAGCACTACTCATAGAAGAGGAAAGCTAACATTCAATTAGGAATAACGTCCTTTACAAATTCAAATGCAAAGCAAATTGCATAAAGGGACATCTTCATATCAAATTTTACACAAAGAATACGAATTCCAATTTAAATACCATGCTGTGTTACCTTAAATTAGATTATACATCGATAAATTAGCCTAAATATGAAATTTCAGGACTTGACTACTTTTATATTCCGAGATATTAAATTTTGATATAGAATCCAATTCTGTGTTGAAATGTGAGGTTTCCATTGGAAATTATGAAGTTAGTGGTTAATTTCATATGAAGACTGGCATGCAAATTTAAAGTATTTTAATTTATAGAGGACGTTAGTTCCTATCAAAGCCATCTTTGAATATTCTGTACTGTTAAAATTGCTCAAATGAAGATGGGTAGTTCGAATTTTTTCCAAGACTACACGATAGATTGAGAATTTCTGATTTTAGGTGAATAAACTTACATAACGATAAGGGATGATTGTTTGGAATGTATGTGCAGCAGTTCTGAGAGCCTGATGTGACGATTAGTCTGAAAAAAACAAACAAATGAATCATGCAATAAATATTTTACTACCTTCGATAACAAAATGTTCCAGAGAATGGAATATTTTAATTTTTTGTTAACTGAAAGAAATATATATTTTTTTCTTTCAAAAAATGATGCTATACTTATTTTTAAATTTTAAGCGTTCAGAAAAGTTGTCTTTTTTTTTAAACTTTTTATTTGATCATAGACCTAAAAGTTAATGGAAAAAGAGCTAAAATTAACTAAATTTGTAATAATATACAAGTAATGTCAGTCGGTAGTTAAACATTTTTTGGATCACTTTGAACAAAATGATAAGATAGCAAATTATCTAAACATTTTTTTTAATAAATACAAATGTTTTCAGTAACAAACAAAATACAATGTTTTTTTTTATCTCGACTACAATAGCAATTCAGAAGTAATTTCAGTCAGTAAACTAACATTTTGATTCATAAAACTAACCTGCATAACCAAAGCTTCAATTTAAATAAATCTATATGAAAGATTCCAATGATTAATCTTTTAAAAAGTATTAAAGTAATAAAATTTTACTCCATCACATTCCATTTATTATTGTATGACTGTTTCCTAAAATAGCTGCGAAAATGAGTAAGAATTATTACTTCTAAAGAAATAATTACAGTGAAAGGGGCTTGTCTTTTGAAGAAAGTAAAAGTAATACATTTGAGGGCAAGGAATATGCATTAAAAGTTAGGGAATGGAAAAGATAAAATTAACTGGTACATTCCAAATTTCATATTAAATAATTAGTATTAGGAAAGTACAAAAAGCAAGGATATGATTCATATGCTACTACATCATTACTTTGCCTCAACAACTAAGTTTGCATTCTAACCTTTACACTATGACCGGTACAGCAGTTCTACCATGATTGAGCCAAGAAAGAATTCAGACAATGTTATTAGTTGCCATTGACATTAGTTGTACCTTGAAAGTTATAAGAATCATGCCAAGAAAGAACCACCCTTGTTATATCTACAGCTGTAGTCAAAAGGTCAAAGACTACAGCTTAAGGTGGAAGATGAAATTAAATAATACACTGAGTTTACACATCACATAAAAATTAAGGAATTTTCATAGAATTGAATCCAAAATTCGAGAAATACATTTCAGAGGAAAAATTGAATTTTTAAAGAAACAATATTGAAAGAAATATAGAACTTTTAGGCTACTTCATCTTTCAGAGAAAAAAAAAATCTGCAAGTCCTATAAAATCCAATTAGAAAATTTCATAAATCTTTATACTTATTCTTTAAATTAATAAGTTACATATATTAAATAGTTTTCAGACATATATATACTCATGAATTCTATCAAATTCTCAGATGTTTGGAGTTTAGAACAAGTTATACACAAAGTTAATTTTAAAACTACTCTGAGAAAAGTATGAGATTTCAACCATAACTTATGAGTTTTAAATACTTTATTGATACTCTCAGATATCTTCCAAACCATTCAGTTATCTGCATTTAAACTGACTAGCAGTATGCATTTAACTCCATTATAAACCTATTAAAATAAAGTAATTTATAAAAAGTTAAGCAATGAATTACCTTGTCCTTCAGAGCATAGAGCTCTGATTCTGATATAAAAAACTTATTATCAGAGGCATCAGTCTGCCATCGAGTTATCAAGGCCTCAAATTCTTTTTTGCTAAACAAACGTAATAAAGAAAACTATAAGGACTAATATCAAAAGAAAAAATTATATTCAACATATTACATGCAAATTACTAAGAAAATAGCAAACAGCTAAACAGCATTCATAAAACAATTTTTTATGGATGAGCATTTTTAAGACTTTTATTACCTGGATTCTTCAGGAAGCTTGACAATATCTGGAATGACCGTCACATTTGAGTAATCAATTCTAAACTTGTTAAGTAAAGCAGCCATGCTAAAATAAGAAGATAACACTCAAACTAAGAATGATGGTACTGAGAATATTTAAACGAAAGAAATTGAAATGACTGTTAGTTATGACTATGACTGAAATTGAAATGACTGTACTGAAAGCAGAGGTTCCCAAAGTGCTATCCAAGACAAAGTTTAGACAGCTTCCAAGAAAAAATAAATACTCCCGTATTTTCTGATTCTTATTTTTAAATCTAAAATCTAGCTTTTAGAAACTATTACAATTAGGAGATTCTAGTATTTATTGATTTGAAATATTGAAAATGACTAAATATTAAAGTTATCAGGCCAAACACTGCTGAGCTAATTGTTAAAAATCAGCTTTAGTGTTCAGTTTAAAATTAATGTGTATATTTTGAAGTTCTCAATAACTTAATTTTCCAAGTTAAAATCATTTTAAATTTATACAGTTAATCAACAAATATTTTTGTTGATTAAATGTATAAATTTAAAAGGATTTAAGTAAAAAAGGATTAGTAAATTTTAATCAACAAATAAAAGTTTGATAGCATTTACCGTTTGCTTTATTTCATAACCCAAGTTTTTCTGTTTCCTAATTTAAAATTGTCATCACAAATTCTTAATGTGAAGTTTAAACGTTATTTAAAATATATCTCAATATTTTATTCCCAATATTAAGGTGAAAAATAAGGATCACAATAGTTTTAAGCCCAGGTTCACTTGTAACTTATTTAATTTATAATCTCAAGAGGTTCTTGGAATGAAAGGTTTGGGAATCACTGTTCTAAAGTATCAGTTGGTCATATCATTCTCCCTCAACTTCCACTAACAACAAGCTTAAATATAGTCCTCTCACTATTACTAAGTATGTGGCACCTGTGCTTTTCTTTTTACCAATAAGAGAGGACTGAATTTATACACCACTAGCCACTGCGTGGCCAGCGAGGCATTGCCCATGACAGTTCTTTTCATGGGGTCGGGTGAGACCCCTGTTCGCTAACCCCCCAGTGATTGCTTCGAATTCCCATTTGGTATGCAACGTAGCAATCACCAGGGCAATTCGTAGCAATCATGGGCAATCCCGTGATCGCCTCGTCATTGTCAAATGAGGCCAAATTCGAATTGCAAAGAGATCCAATTGGAGTGACGTCACAATCTCTTGTGAAAATATAAATATTCAATTGAAAAATATTTATTAAAAGAAAATCAAATGTATAAGGTGTCGATTTAATGTAAAATTTTCTTTGCACATGGGGTCAGGTATGACTGCTGCTTGTTAATCCTAATTGCCATGCATTCCCATTTAATTGCGAAGAAATCCAATACGCAAGGTGAAACAAGGTACTGGTGACGTCACATTCCAGAGCGAAAGACGGAAGATGAAAAAATTCTGGTATGGTTCCAAAGGCTGACTTCATTTGGTGAAAATCGCAAAATCTTGTTGTTTCTTCATTCTGAGGTAATAGTGACCTGACTAAGTCGTGTATAACTAAAATCGAAAATAACTAAATCGTGTTGTTTCTTTTTTCTTTTTACAAAACGAAAGAAAGAGAGGTGTAAAAACTAATAAATACATTTAAAAATGTTAAATTTTTTTTTAAAATTCTGGTACAATAGACACACAGACAAACACTTTCTTTTATAATAGTAGAGACGCAGTGTTGCAATCTCATCTGATCATATCAAATGCTATGGCTTAGTACCTGAAGAAATATGTATATGAGAAACATAAAATCTTCTGAGAAATCTACGAATATTCTTGAGACTTACTTCCTCTGTTCTCTATCCAATTCATCTTTTTTATTTGCAAGAGCAAAAATTCGTAACTTGCAGCTGCTCCATTGAGATCGAGTTGATAAAATATGAGGGATTAGCATTGTGAGACCTAAAATAAAGGGTTAAAAATATATAGTAGAAGTGTTATAATGTTATAAATTAAAATTTAAAGATATTTTGAAAGTTGATACAAGTAAGGGGAGAGGTAAATTAATATTATAAATTGTTCAAAGTTTGTTAGTTAAATAAAAATTCCACTATACAAGTCTTCTAAATAAAGGAAAATATCAATATGCTGTGAGTTGTTAAAAATATTAATATAACAATTCCTCTATAACTACAAAGAAAATGAAAGAATTTAAAAACTTGGTAATTAATAGTTTTTTTATTCTTCATAAACAATTTTTAGCAGAAGGATTGAACCTTGTGGATCTGCTATTCAAAAGTATGTATCAAATTGTCACACAAAAAGTTGTTTCATATTAGCATTTAACTCTCATAATTATTCCTGGGTTTTAGTAGAAATAATCTCTTTAAGATGTCTAACAAGATCAAACACAAAAGATAAATATGAAACTGTTTCAAGTTCAGGGTGGCTACAAAAATTGAAGTAAAAAGTTCCCTGAGTTTTCCCTGATTTCCAGAGTATTTTTCATGAAATTCCCTGAGTTTCTCCATCCGTTCGCAGAACAATTCTTCTGTTATTATGATAAACTTGACACTTAATGAACTGAAAAACTATAGACTGATAGATGAATAAAAATAAGATAAGTAAAAAATATTTTTACTGTATTCCTTAATAGACCAAATAATATAAAGTTATAGATATAATATTTAATTTTACATTTTTAACTATTTTGATGTGTTTGTAAAAGCAGTCATCAGCCCCTGAATCCGTCAATGGCGCCAGCGCTCGGTACATCTCTACTATTATAAAAGGAAGGGTTTGTCAGTCTGTCTTGTACGTAGTGTCCTAACGAATCGATGGCATTTACAATAGTGAAATTTAGCACACATGTGGTCCGAATTTTTTGCAATTTTTCCATCGCGCCCGAATTTCAAAATTTAATCTAAAACATTTAAAAATTAATTAATTGGAATTTAATTATTATTATTTTCCGTAGAATGGCATACGGTATAAAGACAAAACATTCTAAATTTATTTTTTCCGTTTCCGTTAGATTTTCTCAGCAACGATTTTAGCGGACGAACAAAACAAATAAAGTTTTAACAGAGATTTTTGTAGTTCTTTTTTCTATCTCCTAGATCGTTAAAGATCGAAGAAAAATTTCAACGGATTTCAAATCTGCGGAAAATTTTACAACAGATCGATACCTAAAAACATGATTTTCTTTAAATAAATAATTTTAAAAAATCTTAACTTTTATATTTTTTTGAATACGAATTTGGCCGCCGGCGCCGTGAAGAATTCTACCTTCGTGGTTAAAAAGATCAGATTAATTCATTTTGATTTCCTGAGCAACGGATTCGAGTTCGTTCTGGTTCGAACTGGCGTTCTTCGTTGCTTTTTTTCTATCTTTGCGATTGTTAAAGATAGAATAAAAATTTCAACGGATTTGAAATCTGCGGAAAATTTCACATTAGATCCATACCTAAAAATATGATTTTCTTCAAATAAATAATTTTTAAATTGTAAATTTTATATTTTTTCCAATACGAATTTCGCCGCCGAGAAGAATGACCTTCGTTTTATTCGAGATTCATTCATTTTGAAGATTAACGGATTCGGTTGAAGCAAAAGAAATAATTAAAGTTATGACTGGCGTTCTTCAGTGCTTTTTTCTATCTCAGCGATTGTTTAAAATAAAATGAAAATAACAACGGATTTCAAATATGCGGAAAATTTTACACCAGATAGATACCTTATATGTTTGATTTTCTTTTAATAAACAATTTTTCAATTAAATATTTATATTTTCATAGGAGATTGTGACGTTACGCTGATTGGATCTCTTCGCAAACGATTTTGGCCGCATTTGACAAAGACGAATCCATTACGAAAAGAACTGTAACGGGCAACGCAAACTTTTCAACAACAAAAAAACCTCAGTTCAAAAATTTTCGAAAAAAATAATAACTTCTAACACATATGTATTAAAAAATATATGCGCAATCTAAATACTTTTCCGTTAGCCGGGCGCAATTTTGGACCAAAATAAAAAACCCCAATCTAGGTATTTTAGAAAAAAATGATTTTTATTTTAAATGTTGATTAAATTGGAACCGGGTGTTTAACTTTTGCAAGTTTTCCCGGCCGTTGGTATTTTTCAAGGCACTACGTTCCTATTATTGACATTAGGGAACGTGGCACAGCTGTAGACTTCGGCTACAGGATTTACGGCCGTTACAGGTTTAATAAAACAGTATACAATGTATACAACTCTTTTTTCTGGATGTTTGCGTAAAAAATACGCTTCTCATTTTCGGAATGAAAACAAAATTGGCGACATTTTGATTTTGGTTCAAAGTGGCGCCCGCATGGCTTACGGAAAAGCACCAAATGGATGCCATTTCCAAAACGAAATTCCAACTTTTTCCCTGAGTTAAACGAAACTTCCCCGAGTTTTCCCGGATTTTTTAAGAAAATGATTCTTCCCTGAGAAATCCCTGATTTCCCTGAATTCCCGGTTCTGTCGCCACCCTGTCAAGACACATTATTTAAAATTTGAAGATTTCTTATTACATAAAATTCTGCAATTACGTAGCATTTAAAGCATTAATAACTCACATTAACATTATTTAATTGAACGTTGATTTTTTAGTTTATTGAATGGATTAAAATTTCATTCCAAACTTTCAAATACAATGCAAATAAGTATCAAAAGTTTTACATGAATTAAATAACGTATTTGAAGATCTTTTTTCTGGTAACACAAAAAAAATGTACACACTTTTTTTCTTTAGTACACCTGGAAAATAAAATTTTTTATCATTTTAGAAAGTATGCAAGACTAATTTAGAATATGGTATCTTGAAACTATTTTTAAACTTCAGCAGTGATTTGTATGATCTGAGAGTTTAAAACTAACATCCTGTCATACACTACCTACCAATAAGTATTTGTACACCCACGCAAATGACGATATTTGCGGTCCTGATATGCATCATGCCCTCCGTCATTAAATATCATGTAGAAAATAATATTGGCATTAGTCGCATGCAAGATGCCACAAAGTGCAGAGTTATCTGATTTCGAGAAAGGTGTAGTCGTCGGGTAGCACAGAAATAACCGATCCTTAGTACATATCTAGCGAGCTGAATTACCCCAAATCGATAGAGGCCAATGTGATTTGGAAGTGGAAAGTGAGCGGTGATTGTCGGAATGTGCCCCGAATCGGCAGACCCACAAAACGGGGAGACCAACGGGTGCTATTCAGAGAAATTCGGAAGAACCGCGTCCAACCGATGGCCCAATTACTTCAGGAATTTCAACAGGTATCTGGGAGAGTTTTTTTGATTAATACCATACTTAAGGAAGCACATCTGCTTGGTTTTCATGGTCGTGCTGCCGCCCATAAGCCTTTGATCACAAAGTTCCACCGCGCTGCTCGGTTAATGTGGTGCAAAGCATGTCAAAAGTGGACCGTAGATCAGTGGAAACGGGTTCTCTGGAGCAACGAATCAAGGTTCACTCTCTACAGTTTGGATGGCAAGGTCTGGCATCTGCCCGCGGTGAGAACGCCTCCTGCCAGAATGCATTGTGTCCACAGTAAAGTTCGGCAGAGGTGAAATTATGGTCTGGGGGTGTTTCTCCTGGTATGGACTGGGACCCTTGGTCCAAATTCAAGGTAAACTCAATGCAGAGGCCTACTGCACTATTTTGGATGACAGTGTGCTTCCTACGTAGTGGCAGTTTTACGTGTTTGACCCATGTTACTTCCAGGACGACAACACCAGCTGACAAGTTGCGAGGTCCACCATGGATTGGTATGGTTACAATAGGGTTAACAGAATGAACTGGCATACCCAGAGCCCATACCTGTACCCTGTTGAGAACCTCTGGGACGAGTTGGATCGCCGAATTAAAGGGTGCAACAGCCGTCCTAAATCGGTGAAGGAACTTGAGTGTCTTCTCCAAGCCGATTGGAAGAAAATACCACTAGCCGTCATACAATGATTTCAAAGCATACCCTGGAGGGTTGAGGCTGTAATTGCTTCTCGTCAAAGCTCTACCAACTATTGAATTTGAATAAATTTTGTTTTTCTTTTCTATCACAGGCGTCCAAATACTTTTATTGGTAGATAGTGTAGTACTACTGCTAATGGACACCATGTACTAGGACTTAATGTAAGTGCCCCAACAATTAAAGGATGCATGGGGAGAATGGATGGATTAAAAGGTTCTTCAGAGATACAAACTGAATATTTTCAATAAATTAGAAGTGTATTAACTTATTTATTCAAAAACATATTTTAAGTACATACCACCATCATCATAAAGCCACCACACATCGATGAATCCTTTCTTTTGCCTCCTCTGAAACTGTGTTGCTGATAGTTTTACTTCATCTGGTATGGAAGGTATCACTGGACCTCGAATATCTCCATTCCCAATGTCAGCACCCTCGACGTATCCCAGGTTAATCTGTCCATGAGGATCTTGACTCACGGCTCCATTCATCGAACGAATGGTGGTAGGAGAAGATGGTGGGGAACTTTCCCGGGAGCTGTCCATTGGGCATGATGCGACAGATACTGCAAGAAATAAACCATTCATATCTGAGATTCAAACACCCAAAATGAAAATAAAGAAACAATATAGAAAACAATTCAAAGTTACACTGAAATTTTAGCAAGCCTTAAAACAAAAATGTAACAATGAAACAAATTTTGCAGATTAATACTCACTTTCAGATAATTCGGAACACGACTTGTTGCGTAGCATTCCATCAGGATCGTTTTTTAATTCACCAGCGATCTTCGCGCGTCGTTTTTTGTCCTTCTTCGACAGCAATGCGTATTCTTCTAATTGTAGGGCATACTTCGAAAAATCCATTCCCTCTGGTATTCTCAAAATTCCAATTGACATGTGCATATCCAAGGCATTGCTAACATTAGAAGTGATGCGACAAAAGTAATTAGTGAACGATTGATAGCCAAAGGTAGCAAGACATTTCAAAGAAATATTTGCTTAGAAATCTGAGTTTAAAACAAGTTTTTATTTAGATAAGTGGATGAAAGAATGTAGTTTAATACAGCTCAAAAGTCAAGAAGCATGCAAAAGGTGAAAGAAAAGTCTGCAATATAGTATTAATGCATGGAGATTTTACTTTAAAGGTTGGTTGGTTTTAGGGTTTTATGGTGCAAAGGGCCATATTTGGTCATGCATCAAGACATACAATATCAAATAATAGACAAACATACACAGTAAAAATCTTACTGACACAGAAGAGAGAAATACACCCAGGAAGGAATGCACCTGATAGGAATCAAACATGTGCCACCTACAACTCGAAAGTTGCTAGTGCAGTGGGCATACCCACTGAGCCACAATGGCTACTTATTTTAAAGGTGTAACAGTCAAAAGTTTAAATTATACATTTTTAGTAAGATCAAAATTTTAGGTTTGCTCTTTTCAATTATGCCTTGTAATACTGACACCCTGATGATTGAATTTCTAACATTCTATTGAAATGTATCCAAAACTACTGAATCTTTTCTTATTTACAAAAAGTGATTATATAATGCATTACCAAATCAGAATAGTAAGATAAATGGTTTCATAGTACTAATATGATTACCCATAGTTAAGACACATCTTAAATAAATATCAATAGACAACAAGTTAAATGAAATATAAATATAGATATAGATGAAACTACACAGCTAAATATTATGCCTAATGTACTAAGAAAGTTTAGTAATTTATTTGTTTGTAGTGCAGGCTTTCCTTAAGATGGAAAATTCTTGAAAAACAGTTAACATGCAGAATTACAGTTAATTAATTTTCTTTCAATCTATGCACACTTATGTACGAATATTAATGGTTAGTTTTGTAGCAATGGTATATTTTAGAACTATACTTACTGAATAACATTAAAATATTCTTGAACTTCTTCATTGTCACAAATTTCCCAGTTATTTTTGTAGCCCATTAATACCATATTGGGTTTTAGTTTGCCCATTCCAGCAACCTAATAGGACAAAGGATGTAATTAATAAGTGCATTTGGCAAATTTTTTTCAATGCTGAATGCAGAGGTGCTGTTAAAAAGGTATGTTACCTGAACCAAGGAAGCCACCCCACGAGAAAATGAGTTGTCTTCCACAGCACTGTAAAACGATTTTATACTTCTGTGTCTCAGATATTTGCGACCCATTTCGAGCATTCCAATTCTTGTTTTGTGATTCAAATGTTCCTACAATGGAAGAAAGGTTTCATTTAGCAAATTTAATAATTTTAAAATGTCCCTAATGTGAAGACTGATCTTTGCTTGGTAGAGTTGCTGAGTGATAAACTTGCTGTACATGAAACTTTTACTTTGCTCTGTTATTTCCAAAAATTGTTATACTAAGACAAAATAATCTGATTACTAATGCAAGACATGAAAAAAACAAAAACAAATTAAGAACATAGCTCTGCAAAAAAAAAAAAAAAAAAAAAAAAATTTCGAGCCCTGATTCTTATATAAATATAAAATGCTGATTCTAAATAACCCTGCTGATTCTTATATAAAATGACCTCCTGAATTCGAATATGACTCCCATCACTCACTGTTTTCTGGGGATGCACCCCTATGTTTACCACTTTTCGATATAATTTTATGGACATAAATTTAATTTTGAGTGGGGAAAAGGATTACTTAAACCATTAAGTTTCTTTTGAGCGGCTAGAGAGGTGAAAAGCTCCAAAACACGAACATTTGTAGCAAGGAAGGAGATTTGTCCCTGTAAATTGCAAAAAAAATCATTAAAAATGATTGTTTTCTGGGTTTTTTTCCGCAATTTTTTCTTTTATTTTCTACATATTCCAGCTTTTAGCCCCCCACCTTTTCATCCCCAAACACCCCCAAACTAATAAAAATATATAGCAACAATTTTGGCTAAAAGCAGGAGAGGGGGAGAGGTCCCGAATCCCTCGCAAGAAAGTTTTGAAGATTCACAATATGACGGTGACGTTCTTAATAACTTTCGCGCTTTGTGGTTTGAGCAGGAATTTTGATGCTTTGACAAGTTTAAACTTGCATTGTTTTTATCACTATAGTTGTGAACTGTAATCGTTATCTTCCCTCATCACATCTTCCACAATCGTAGAGTCAACTTTTCGGCACCCTAGGCGGGGATTCCGAGTTTCAAAGTTGTTTAGATTATGTAAAACGGACCAAAATTTTTTGTTCCAGCTTTTTGAAAGTGAATTACAGTACAAAGAGTGTAAGTTGTGATTAATAGCAAGCATTGATTTACTGTATAATTATGCCACGCGAGTGTAAAAATCATCCCGATAGCTTCTGCTATGTATAGGATGAATTAACTTTAAAAGCACAACAAAAAAACCTTTCTCCGCTTCTTAAAACTGCTCATCAATTTAATTTGATTGCCAAGTTGGCGATCAGGACAAGGATTGGGCTCCAAACGGTAGAATTCATACAAAAGTAACAATCTGTGAGATGACAGCGAGGTTCGCGCCAAACCATGGGCACAGCAAATGGCATTGATTTACTAGTACTTTTTAGCTACCATTTGGTCAAGCTACTGTAACAATAGTGCAACAAAGCTTTGAAGCCCAATCCTTGTCCTGATTGCCAACTTGGCAATCAAAGTAAAATTGATGAGCAGTTTTAAGAAGTGGAGAAAAGGTTTTTTGTTGCGCTTTTAAAGTTAATTCACCGCATACATAGCAGAAGCTATCAGGATGATTTTTACAATCGTGTGGCATAATTAAACATTAAATCAATGCTCTGTATAAATCACAACTTACACTCACGTACTGTAATTCGCTTTAAGAAAGCCGGAGCAAAAGAATTTGGACCGTTTTAGACAATCTAAACAACTTGGAAACACAGAATCCTCGCCTAGTATACCGAAAAGTTGACTCTACGATCGCGAAAGATGTAATGAGGGAAGATAACGATTACAGTTTACAACTATAGTGATAAAAGCAATGCAAGTTTAAAATTGTCAAAGCATGAAAATTCCTGCTGAAACCACAAAGCGCGCGAGTTTTGAGAGCGCCACCGTGGTACAGTGAATCTTCAAAACTTTCTTGTGAGGGATTCGGGACCTCTCCCCACTCACCTGCTTAAGCCAAAATTTGTGCTATATATTTTTATTAGTTGGGGGGGGGGACGAAAAGAGGGGTCTTAAAACTGGGAATATGTTGAAAATAAATTTAAAAAATTGCAAAAAAAAAAAAAAAAAACCAGAAAAAAACTATAATTTTTGCTGATTTTTTTTTTACAATTTAAGGAGACAAATCTCCCTCCTTGCTACAAATGTTCATGTTTTAGAGCCTTTGACCTTTCTAGACCCTCAGAAGAAATTTAATGGTTAAAATAATCCTTTTCCCCACTCTAAATCAAATTTATGTCCATAAAATTATATTGAAAAGTGATAAACATAGGGGGGGGGGGTGCGTCCCCAGAAAACGGTGGGTGATGAGGGAAAACAGGGGTCATATTGGGTTTCAGGAGGTCATTTTACATTAGAATCACCAGGAATGGTGCCGGGGCTGATTTTCACGCAGAGCAGTGAAACCAACATTAAAACAAAGATAAATCATTAAATGCTTAATTTGCATTTTGTATGAACTTTTGAATCAGTTTTGTTTTTTTGTATACAAAATATATAAAGTACACTTAATTATAATGATAAATCATGCATCCCAAACTATTCTAATACGTAACAATGCTAATGGGTTTCTTTTGTTTCTCATATGTAGCTATTCAGCTGCAGTGTTGAAAGTCCTCTATGTAGTCAGGGTAACTGCCACTCTTTCAACATATTTGACGAAGTACATCCGGCCAAATTCAGCTAATTTAAATTTTTAAATTCATCTCAACCAATCTGCATCAGATGGGCTGTTATATTAATCTTGTGGTAAATGTGTCCGTTGAAGAATGATGAAGCTGTCGATACCATGACCATTGATGGCTGTATTACCTTCCATATTGAATGAAGTCGTAGTAAAACATTGAGTTTAAGCAGTTTAACAAGTTAAGTTTTGAACCCTTTTGTGGGATTCCTCAGTGAGGGGATAACGTTGTAAAAAGAAACATGCCAATACATTCAGAAAGCACAGTGGTTTTCGCTCAATTCAAGTCATACAACCAGTAGTAGTGGTTAATTAGGCTGAATACAAGTTATTCAGGAAAATGGAAGCTACATAGTGAATGTACATAATGTTGAAAGGTCCCATACTTTGGTAAGTCATGTTGGTTTCTTAATGTGTTGATCACATTGCAATAAAAAAAGGAGGTGTTGTTACTTCAAATTTGTTTACTCTACCTATAACATTTGAGAGCTTGATTCTTGTTATTTACTCAACTTTCGAATGCATACCATGAAATATCAAGTTTCCTTCAAATTTGTTAAACATTGTGGTCACTATGGGCTTGTAGAAAGAGGAAATTATTTTATGACCATTCAGTATTTCCAAAGCCTTGATTTAAGGCTTCATCAATAAAAATGTAGTGTTTTATCGGTAACTTAAAGGGAAAATACAAGACAAAAACCCAAAATATATCACAAAGGTTTCCATTAAAAGATGCTGAATATTTTCAAGAGACTAATTTTAAAATTGTTCCTAAGACTAATTTCATAAATAATTTACATACTTTTGTGATGACATTTCCACAAATATGTAAACTTAGGTTTTTAGTGATGACGTAGCTAAAATCAATAAGTGCTGGACGATGACTTGGATGGCCAGTAAGTACCAATAATTGGGGCCTAAAGAGAACAAAATAAACACTTTTAACTTTAAAACACAGCAAATAACTGAAAGTTTTTACAAATTAATTTTAAATTAAGATGAATGGATCAATACCTGATAGAATGAACTCAGTAAAGATAGTTCAGGTTACAGTATAAGAGGCTGATTACATAATCCTAATGATGTCTTATTTGAGACAGTTTGTATCAATTTGTCCAAAACAAGCCGAAAATGCTAAAAATTTTCTACATAATAGATACATATTAGAAAATAAGGCATACCTATAGTTTTTAACATGGTCAGCTACTTCATTGAGTTTCATCACAGCATTCAGAGCAAGGGAATATGTTTGGGCTTGAGTGGAAGAGCCCCAGTTCACATCTAAAATATATTTTCAAACTTAAGTCATAAAAACACTGGGCTACAAATTAATAAACATTTTCATTTAAGAAACTTTAGCCGAATTTAAACCAATAAGCCTGTCATTGATAATGATGTAAAATCCTAATATTTGATGTCTTTAGTTGTAAGGATGTGAAATCTTTATAACAAAAGGCACAAAATGTGTTTTGTTATAAAAACCTGTTAATTTTCATTCATTATGGTAAATTTTTGGTATAACATTATCATCGTCATCAGCTTTGGGCAAACTCTGACAAAAATATTTTTTGATGTACAGTTGTTTAAAAACTTAGTGTTTCCGTCAAAATACAAAAATTATCAGTATTCTGATAGTGATACATATATTTTTAACAAATTACAATATGATTGCCTCTTTCTCATTAAGAAAATAAGCACTTAGTATATCCAAAAAATAACTTTTTATGAGCTTTTACTCTAGGCTGCCTGTAACTTCTTCAAAAAGTGAAATAAAAATTTATCCTAAAATAGTCTCAATATATATCATGTCCATCAATATAACACCATCCAGTTGTCATTTGTCAATAGCAAAAATGACCAGCTATTTGAGTTAAATACGACAAAAGTATGCAATATTTTAATTAAAGGTAAGAAAAGTTTGAGTTAACTTAAAAGTTTTTTATCAAACCATTGGTGAAAAAAAAAGCAATTTTACAAATAATTCAGTACATCCCGATTCCTTGAACATAACATTAATAGTCTGTTTAAAAAAATTCATAAGGAGGAATTTAATAAAAACTTCACAAAAATAATTTACCACTGTGACATTACCACAAGAGGAATCATGTCAAAATGCATGATATATCTGTTTATAGAACATGGAAAACTAATACTGAAGACATAATCTGAAAATGGACAAATGAATTGTATATCACATAATAAATAAAAGAAACTTTTTAATTTTAACTCACCAGGCTTTCTATGATAAATACAAAGATATAACACACTGACAACAGCAAACGTAATAAGGGATGTCACCCAGTTAATAACGAACATGACTAGAAGGCACAATACAGCTCCAAGAAATCCTAGCCACATGCTATAATATCTAAAAGCAGGTCGGAAACCTAAAATAAATGAAAAAGAATTTAAATATTTCTGAATCTTTAAATGTCACAGAGGTTGATTTTCAATGGATATGAACCTTCATATTTAACAGAAAAATTAACAATTTTAAAGTGAACAGCCTTAAAAGGGTAAAGCAGTAACAAAAATTATTATGAGGATAGTTTATATTATATTTGCAACTCTAAATTCATAACTTGAAGCTCAGAAACAAATAACATCTATCCTCATAATATAGGAATTTTCTAATATTATTTTCTAAATGTAAAAGGAAGGTACTGCACAAACTGCTGAAAACTTTGTTGCTATACATCTTCAAAGAAATACTAAAATACTTACATAGTTTGAATGCTCCGAGCCATCCAGCCAAATTAAAACTCCTTATTTGCTTAATGAAAGTTAAGTCTTTAAAATTACTAAAATAATTGTAAATAAAGCTTTTGGTAAGAGTTAAGATTTCAGAAGATTAAGTTTTTCATACTACTACTCATTATATAATAAACAAAAAAACAATTGTATGCACACCTTTTAAGATATTTCTTTATACATAGGGAAACTTTGATTAAATAAAATTTTATTCATCAATTAAGGTAAATTTTTAATTATTAGCATAAAATTTTATATTCAAGTTCTTGCATATGCTTTCAGAGAGGGAAAACAAAAATTATAACCCTTATTTTGTAAGGTTCATCTTTCATCGACATGAATCAAACAAACTTCCAACATTTAAAATAGTTTTTCATGGCATGTATAAACATCAAGTTGTAAGAGTAATCTGAAATGAAGTTGGAATATAAAAATAAAGGAAAACGTACCAGGTGCTCTAACAAATGTTGCATGAAAGCACGATAAATTAATCAAGCAGTAAGCAGCCAGGAAAAAGTTAGAAATCAGAGGAGCAATATGGTTCAGATCACCTGAAAATATGAATATTTTAGGATATACATAAATATTCATGTATATATATATATATATATATATATATATATATATATATATATATATATATATATCATTATTAAAAAAAATTGCATCAAGAACGTTTAAAATAAAAATAAACATATGTCCTTAGTAAAAAATACTTTTAATTCTAGCATGTGAAAATTATTTTTGATTTGTTTTGAAGCAAACGGCAACTGTTAAATGCAAATTTAGTAAAAAGTCTTAAATATTCGAACATACATACAAATAAGTGCAGCAAGAATGTAAATGATGTACAAATCCATGTCATTTAATCAACGGCCATTATTAAATTAAATTTTATAGACCTGTGAATCTACCTATTTTATTTCAATAAACATGATTTTAAACGCAACTTTTAAGAAATGCACTTCATTAAAATGTTTTGCTTTATTGATATAAGTGATTTAGCCCTAGAGTTAATTGAAATATACTTTAGGGAAGGTTGGACAAATATATTTTAAACATATAATTACCAATTGCACAACACCCAAGAGCAACAACGAATGCTAGCAAATACCCTCTCCTTGGTTCATTGTTTTTACCATATCCTTTGGCAAAGAAATGAATTCCTGGAAATAGCTTATCCTTGCAGAGGGCCTAAATTGAAAAGTTATATAAACGAATGTCATTGTATAGTTCACAATTTTTTAATATGAAATTACTGATAGGATGTTTGGCACTACAAAATTTTTCTATTTCAAAGTAAATATACACTGGCAGATAATGAAAAAAGAACACCATCAATAATTTAAGCTAAATCTACATGGATTATTTATTAGAAACAAGTTGTTGATAAATGATGGTCTAGTAATTAAGGCAGGGTGTTATTCCAAATATACAGTGCATCGTTCTCGTAGACCCTCTTCTGATAATATTCAAAGTTGTTTAGCAATAGTTGAACACTTTGCTACACTGCTTCCAATAAACATTAATGATTGCATATATGCTCGTAACTCTGTTATCATATCTATATCAGAGAATTTTCCTTTGCTCTTCTGATGATTATGTATATCTTTTGCCCGGCCCTTCTTAATATACTTTTACACAAGACTTCAGCTTCACTTAATGAAGATGTGCACTTTTGTTGTTAAGGCACAGAAACTTCATCAGAGCACTGAAAAAGATCTCTAGTTCATATTTTCCCCAAACCTTGCATTGCAGTTGGGTATTGAGAAGTTTTTAAAATGTTTTATTTGTTTATATAAATTTAATTTTTCAAAAATTAAACATTTAACTCTTGGTTCTTGCAGAGTAAGCAATTTCTCTTCAGGGTTTCCACTTATCTTGTTAAATTTTCACTATGCACTACAAGAGCTTGCAAATTTTAATGTTTTGTCCATGGCATGCAAGGTAGACTACTTGTTTGTACCATAACTAAGAATAAGTACTGTGAATGGGAATTGACTGAATTAATACCATGCTTCTCATGATATGTTTAATTTACTGAGTGAAGCTTGGATATTGCATGGAATGAACAAATGATTATGCCAACATTGTCAGGTCATTATTTTACCTAGTAATTTCAAAATAAGGATGCAGTTAAAGGGTTGGGACTAAAATGAAGAATCCTTAATAAAAAACAAATGGCTACACAGTAAACATAGCAATCAGAATTACATGTTAGTATATAATGATACAAAAAAATAATACTGAAACACAGTCACAAAATATAATCACCTGAAATATCTTTGGAGCACTAACAAGACTGGCTAAAGCAGATGAAAGTGTAGCAGCAAATATGCCAGCATATATGATAGGTGAGAAAGCTGACACCATTTCCATAACCTAAATATACAGTCCATAGAAAGTGAGATAAATCTGTGAAGCTCGGGAAATGTTAAACATGTAACTTTAAAGTGTGTAGAAAATAAAACAGAGTATCTTAGCCTTCAACACAAAGTTCAATCCAGGAGTGTCTGTATCTAAACTAAAAAATTCCACGCAAATCTTATGGCAGGTCGAATTGGTGGGTAAAGTTAACTTAAGCTACAATGTATTAGTTTCAATATCTGATAGGAGGGGGTTCAGCTTTCTTTAACTGTCTGATCATTATGGGGCTTCAAAGGAATATAGCTTGTTTTTTTTACCACACAAACATACATTTATAGCTAAATAACCATATTGATTGCGATTGAAAGAATCCTAGCTAAGATTCTATTGGTAAGAACAGGTTAGAAATCATACAGGGAAGACTGGAAGTTGCAGAGACTATATATGCACTTGAACTCCTGAGAGGGTTTATATTTGATTGCAGGAAAAAAAAACACATAAATCTTTGCACGAGGGGACACCCTCTATGGTCCTCCTACTACAGTTGCACGAAATTCTGGTGGGATGAAATTCCATCATTTTCCTTAACATTCAAATAATTGTGTGATAAGGGAGGCAGTGGTGGCGCACTGCATAAAAAGAAGGAGTGTGGGGCAGAAAAGAATGGGAGTCATATGCATTTTTTAAGAAGCCGACGCTCTTATGAATCTCTTTGAGAAAAATTTTAATGTTCCCAGTCTTCAACAGGTAATGAGAGCAGTCTGTTAAGATTTCATTATGTAACTTACATCGTTATTTAACAATTTTTCCAAACCTACCCATCTTGCCCACAGTGAGAAGAGTACTATTGAATCAAGGTATTGATCATGAAGTTTGGA
Organism: Metellina segmentata; assembly: GCA_947359465.1. NCBI lineage: Eukaryota > Metazoa > Arthropoda > Arachnida > Araneae > Tetragnathidae > Metellina > Metellina segmentata. The sequence continues at coordinate 16,309,635 of OX375878.1, read as the reverse complement.
GGTAAATAAATTTATCCCACCCTCAAAGGACTACACCATAATTATGATCATTTTCGTAACTTTTATCAAAGAAAACTTCTAGAAGTATGCCTGTTTCAATCATCACATAAATGAACCAAAATAATGCCAAAACAGTCTCTATGGAGTTTTAAATTTTGATATGTAAGTGCAAACGTTTTTGTATTTTGGGCAAATATTTGTCTAAGGCTTTGGAATAGGTCAAAATTCTAATTATACTGTATAAAGAGTGCTTATTCTTTGCATTTCTCATGATATTTGTCTTGTTTACAATTGCTTTTAGGAACATAATGCTATTATCAACATAACAATTTCAAAACATTTTAGTGAATAAAGCATTAAATTACAATGTGTAATACTCATGAATCTCATTATGATTATTAAACAGAAGTAGCTAGTTAAACTTAAAAGTAGAGGTGACACACAATAATAACTATAGATAAAATTTGCACCAAAGGATGAAAAGAATCAGAGGTGCACACAGCTAATTATAGTTAGAAGTAATTTAATTATAATTTAATTAAATAGAAATAAAATATTAGTAAAATAAAAGTGGAAATATTTTTATTAATAAATATTTATGCTTTATACCTACAAAAAAAAGCAGGGCAACATTTTGCTGCACAGGTAGAAATACAAGTTAAATTTATTTTTAAAAATTTTACCTGATAATCATTCAGAAGACCAAACTCGCAGGCAGTCCGTTCTCCGAGAGTGCAATTTGTCAATAAATGTAAGGTTCCATTTTTCACAAGATCAATAATTCCATTTGATTCTATCAATACTGTACTGCCCGCAACAGCAACAAATAAAATATAGGATAAGGTAGTAATTAAAATTGCAAGAAGTGTTCCTTTAGGGATAGCAGATTGGGGATCCTGAAATAATAATAATAATGAGTTTGGAAAATATCATCAGTTTGTCATGAATTATTTCAGACAATTAATTTTTTCTTTCATTTATTTTATTCTTGATAGTTTGACATTTTTCATTTTCAAATTTTCTTTTGACCTTTCAAAGAGCAGAAAGCAAAAAAAAACTAAATTATTTTCTATTTTTGGAACTGATGGGCAAAAATATATTTCAATTTAGTTTTATCCATAACTTTATAACTAAAAATTTTGAAGGAAAATTCATTGAGGTGCACAATATAAACTCATTGATTTTTTCAGATTTATATTATTACTTTTTTATGATTAAGATAAACATGTTCCTCTTGTTTTGATTTTTAAAGTTATTTGTTTATTACACACAAGAAAGATTCATGTACAATTTTGTTATACTTTCAAAAGATAAAACACTTTCTAATTTATAACATAAATGTAAACCCTTTTTTAAAATAAATATGAATGATGCTTTCTTCAAATCTATAATCAAAATTATATCAGTTCATACTTGTCAAGCACACAATACTATTCTATGAGATATTTTCTATAAATTCACTTAAGAGATGAATCAAGTGAATACTTGAATCTGGGATTACAAACATCATAAGACAAGAGAAAACAAATTCATTACATAATTTATATCATAAAAAACTGTTCCATAAATGCACAGGAATCAAACTCAAAACCACCTCACCTTTAAATCTCCAGATATATTTGCTCCAGCCAAAATGCCAGTTGCTGCAGGAAAAAACACAGCAAAAACAGAAAAGAAATCCTGGTCTCCAGTGAAGTGAGGTTTGAAATTTGTCATAAATAGGGTAGCTGCAAAAAATAGTGAATTAGTAACATGAACTTGAATATACATTGAATGATTCAGAAATGTCTAATGAACAACAAGAGTCCTAAGCTGAGTATTATGCGTCAAATATACTAAGGTAACATACAGAGATAAAACCTTAATCATATTGGCAGTCAAAAATTTTAAATTTTACTAATAACGATTACAACAGGTAAAAAATGTTTGAAAGTTAATTTGGTGGACCAAAACATTTGCCATCATCTGTATAGAAGTTCACAAGTTTAAATTTGTTTTTCCAGAATAGTGTTGTGCTATTACTTGGTTATTTTAATTAAGCTCTCTCAGGCTGTGTGAAAATATGGGAAAGCACAAGTATCTTTCACAAGAGTTAGAAAACGAAAAAATAAATAAGGCTTCTCTAATATTCAACTAGAGAATGGATCTCAGGTATTGGATTCCTTTCACTTTGTTTGAAATCAAACTGGTAAGAAAACTCCTAAGTGCGGAACAATGGCAAATTTGTTGATTTCCTTATTTTTGATTCAACACATATTCATGTAACCAGAAAGTCAAGGCTTGTTTGATATGGCCAAAATGTACATGTGATACAGGTGCCCTTCATTGTTTACTTCTGTCCTGATGATAGTGAATGTTTTGTGCCACCAAACAGCTATTGGCCAGTTTTACTCCTCATTAGGCACATATGTTGAAGTTTTTGATAAGATTGAGGCAAGTTAAAATAAACATAATCAATATTTGCAATGGGATATACACCAACTGCATCAGAATGACACAACATTTTTGCAACTGCAAACTCAAAAATAACATCCATTAATTGCATAAATATCTTATTGAGTACACAAACAAAAAGTATTTCATAGGTAATATCAGTAAGAAATAAAAAGTAGTAATCATAAAATAAGGGGATCTTGACACCCATGAAAACTTCACATCCACTCATGCAAAAGTTTAAGTGCTTTGTGAGCTATAAGTCCCAATTATAAAATACAATTTGGACCTCTAGAAATGTTCTTGGTAAAGACTGATCTCAACCCTATTATACAATAAGGATATCTAAAGACATTAATCTCTTCTCATAATCACCAGCTGGACCTTAACAAAGCGCATTTTTGTCCATGAATTCCGGAGATGTGGCAGAAATGAAAAGAGGTTTAAGTACCTTGTTTCTCAGCAGTGTCTGAAAACATTCAATATGATTCTTCCCCAAACTAATTGAAACTAAATGTGATCGTTTCCAAATATCTTTATATATGGAGATAATGATCACATTGTATATACAAGATACTGGAGCATTCAATGGAAGATATAAACCATAACCTGTTTAATTTTTTTATTTGTCACTCTATGGTAGTTTCTTACTGTATGACGGCTAGTTAAAACCAAAAGAATCTGAAGAAAGGCTTTAAAATAATAGGATACTTGCATTTTGTTCTCTCACACTTTGAATAAACACATATCATAATACAAAGACTGGAATACAAGAACATAGCAATGGTAAAAGTTGTTAAGCTTTCGATTAAAAGATTTGTAATCAAATATCAGAATGAAAAATATTACACTTGCCCAAAGTTAGAGTAAATATAAATATTGATTAATTATAATAGTTCAAATATTTAGATGTAGTTTGTTTTAACCTAATATATACCAATAAAAACAGGCTCAAAACTTACCATTCCAACCTACAAAACCTCTAGCTATTTGCTCATCATTTGGACTGATGCAAGCACCTACCAGATAATCTGCCATGGCAGCTAAGAGGATAATAAGCAAAATGATTTGAGCCTGCAAATATACAAATTTCAAAAGATAAATTAAATTTTCCTTTTAAATTATACAATACTGAACTTTTAAGTCGCCTAGAAAGACACCATACAATACTAAGCATCAGAATACAAAATCAAGGTTTTTTTTAATTGATAATTTTATATTTCAATTACTGAAGCATTTCATTAGCATTTAACTTTATCAGCCTTCACAATATGAGTTCATAACAATATATGACTTCAAAATGAGTTTGAAAAGGAAAAGGTCAGATTATTTTGTTACTCAAAAAATAGACCCATAAGAGCTATTTACTTTTAATACATTCCTAAGATTTTTCCTGGGTCATGCAGAATTTTGAGATTTTATAGCATAGCTTTTCAGTTGAAAACAGTGCAAATTGTAGAAAGGAGATAATGCTCTAGCAACTATAATGGATATTAATCTATGGAACCTGAATAATATAAAGGAAATTTAACAAAGGTTCAATTTTTAATTAAAAAAATTATAATAAATAGGGGAAAATGTGTGAATATTTATCAAAATTATGGATACCTTTATGTATTGCACACATTATGAACTCACGCTAAATCATAAAGCATACGTTTCATGACACCTTTATGCAAATTTATAGTGCAATAACTTACTGCTGAAAATTTGAAAACATTTTGGTGGGATTGTAAAACAAAATCTTGTGAGACAAACCAGAGGATAACATAAAAACTTTTTCTCCTTGATTTCCAATAAAACAGTTAACAGGCAGCAATTATGTTATATTAAAACAGACAGTAAAACAAGTGAATAAAAAAGATATTTTTACATGATTCTATTGATGTGTTGCTAATACTTAGTGATATTTACCTTTGTTTCCCACTCCGTTCCAACTATAGCAATTCCAAGTAGAACAACAACAGTAATGCAGCTAATTATTCGTATATCATTAATTCCATTGTCTAACAAAGGTAATTCATTATTCTGAAAAAGAAATTATGCAAATTATTCCTTAAATTTATCACTTCTGACCAGTTCCTGAATATCAACACACATTTTATAATTCAAATTAAATTTAATTAGATTTTACTTGGAAGATATTTTCTACCCAATAAATGAGAATGTGAGCACTTCACCATACATTTTGTTTCGACTCTCAACAGAAAAAATCAAAATTGAATCACCAGTTTATTATAAAACAAACTTTACATTCAAAATCTTGTTCATCATGGAGTGAGATTAATGTAGCTTATAGATTATATAAAATGGGTTTAAAGTTAAAAAAAATAATGCATTATCTTCACACAAATTCATATTCATTAATTAAATTTTTACCTAAACTATGTGTTCAATTTTCAAACATGCAAATTTAACCCTGGCTAATTATAAATTTCAAGACTAACTGACATTGTGGGTTTTTTTAAAGTTCCTCAAGAAACTTGAATTTTAATATCACCTTGCATCAAGCATTTAAATTATACAAATAGTTCCAATGCTTGTTGGTTTGTTTTACAATTTACAGAATGAAATAAGATAAACTTTTTGCTACAAAATAGCAAAATAAAGAGTATAGTATGTATATTTATAAACTATGAGCAAAAGCCGCCTAAGCATTTTTAATTCAACTTTCTTACAATGCGGAAATTAATTCAACTTTCTTACAAGGTAACGGAAATATCAACAAAAATAAAGGCGACTAAAGTTTAAAATAAAATCAAATATTTAAGTGCTTAACAAACATTTTTGTTATTGAGCATCTCAGTACATGAATATTGTTGAGGACTAGCATTGCAATTTGCTCACCATAATAAAAAAAACATACCCACAGTAACACTTTTAAGGTTTCTGCAAATCCAACGACATACATAGCGACAGCAACAGCATTAGCCACTGCAAAAATGAAGCCGATGGATCCACCAAATTCAGGGCCAAGACTACGAGATATCATATAATAAGTTCCACCTGTTATAAAATTTAAAAATATAGAATAAATCGTAATTTGTGTGTATCATCTAAAACTTTATATATTTTTAGTTAAACCAAGTGGCCCAATTTACCTCCTTTCACTTCCCCATTCGTGCAAATGGCCGACATTGAAAGAGTGGTTAATATAGTTACTAATGTCGCAAGAAGGATTATAAGACAAGCAAAACCTAAAATAAAATGATTACAAATATTTAATTACATGCTGTCACATCTTAATAGCATTTAACAGATATGTAGTTACAATATCATTACAACATGTCAAGTTTTTAATTTTCAAATGATAACAATTGAAAAAGAAAATATGTAGGACACAAAAATAACCACTACTAATTTGCATACATGAATATATTCATCACAGAATTCTCAACCAAAACTATGTAACAAATTCACTATCAGTAAATTTGGTTTATATTTTATCATGGGAGTTGTTAAAAATGGAATGCTTTAAGAGGAAAGAGTAAATAAGAAATATTTTCATATTAATTTAAAATAGAGTAATTTAGATGGTTTGGATAGTTTGTATTATAGATTGCATTGATTATAGCAGTGTTGCAACTGTATAATGCAGTATAGAAGATGAGAATTCGTTTTTTAGTAGATATGGGAGGTAGTTAAACAATGTGTATGGATAGAAAGGAATAAATAAATATTTTTTTTAACCTAAACTTACCAGTACCAGCTTCCCCAACAACCCAAGAGAGTCGGAGGAATAGCATAACACCCCATATATTTAGCAGACATCTTACCTGTAAATTAAATTAAAACAAAATTGAAATATCAGCTAACAGTTAATAAAATGAAATTATTATTGAAAAAATTAAAAGAATTATTCAATGAAATTTTGTAGATTTAAAAAAAATAAATTACCATCAATTTTTGCAATTATTTTAGTAGCAAATAGTAAAGAAATTTACTAGCTAAGCTTTTGAAATATTTTTCGCATTTCTTAAAATTCAATTATGATTAAACTTTTTATCGATAACGGAAAAAATTAAAATACAAAAAATAATTACAAGAACTCCTTGAATCCATCCAAATTTCACAGCAGCTTGCTTTTCGGTTGAAACTTTAGATAACCTTCGATCAAAGTACTGCAATTAAAAACAGACAATGAGAAATAGAATCACACGAGAAAACTATTGGTACCGCAGTGATATAGTACCGTGTTCTTGAGTCTAATCAAGATTAGAGACTGATTGGCATTATTTCCTCAGGTACTTTTTGAAATTTTTCTGATGCACAAATGTATTAAAATTCCCAAATGCACATTCATTCCTGTTTTTTATTAATGTCATTTCATTCTTCGGTTAAATTCAGAAAGATTTTCTTAATTTTTTTTTTAAACAATTGTAATTTTCTTTATAAACAATATTTATAAAACGTTTCAAACTTACGCGAAATTTTTTAGTCGTGTAAAACAAAAACTAAACTGTTCAAAAAAGTAAACAAATTCAGTAGATGGCACGATTACAGTTATTAAAGGTTTATGGTTAAAAAACAGAGGCCGCGTAATAGAGTAAGCCTCACTTCTGGATTCTGGGCCTCAAATGAACCTTTTTATATTTCCGCATGTTTGGTTACCAATCTTTCCACTTTCTTGTGTATATTTTCATTTTACTCTTATTAGTTTTTAATGAGAAAAACCCTAGAAATTGACGAAATTTATGATCTCGAGTTATATTCCAACTTTTGTGGGGGAACGTCGTCAATAGCCCATTGTATTCCACTAGTATGACGTTAATTAAAATTACCTTACAATACCTTACCAATAAAAATTCCAAAGAATGAAATCCAAATTGACCTGCCACTTGACCGAGGTTCAAAATTACGTGGGGGTTGTCATCGATTCTTTCCCTTCGTGATTTTGATACCGGACAGTCGACAATAGATCGTTGTGTTGCTCCAGTGCGACGTTAATTAGAATACCAAATACCAAAAATATTTCGTATTGGTGCAACGAGCTATTGGCGATGTTCTGGAATCAATAACGAATGGAAAGATTTTCGAGGACACTTCATAATTTTGAACCACTGTCACATGATGAGGTCAACAGGTGCTCTGACATGACACTCCACACCCATAGAACTTAAAATGAAATAAACGGAGCATGTGTACTTAGCTTCATGTTATTTCTTCCAGTCGCTCAGGTTGAAGATCTGTCACGAGTTTGTGGGTAAAAGCATGAATCCGAAATTATTGATAGGTTACAGTAATTATCCACCGTAATCAAAAACACTAGTCTGCGATTCTATAACCAATAAGCTATGCGATTTATAAGGTCACGTAAATTACCCTTCAGATCTTACGACAGCGATTTCGCACACATGCTCCGTCTATTTCATTTGAAGGTGGATGTCCAAACCTGTAGAGAAGGAGACTTAATTTTTCAAATCAAGGTATTGAATGTGCCCTCCTTACATTTTCGATGCTTTTAACTTTCAGTGAAAATGCATACTGAATACTTTTCAATGTAAAGCCACGTATACTTTTGCGAGACGAACCGTTCGCGAGCCTCTAGTTCTCAGGATTTGGACGTGGTTTTAGTCTCTTAACAAACGGCTCGTGGCGATCTGCTTCCTGTCGGATTTTCGACGAACACAAAGGCGTTCGCGGTTCAGATTTGAACAGCGTCGCTTTCCTTTCCCATGGATCGGTTGGAAGTCCTTGGTGAATATGGGTTCGTGGTCAACGAACGGTTCACGAGCGGCTCGTGAACGATTTGACTCGCAAATGTATACGAAATCTTAGCGTGTTATACGGTAATTCTAATACCTATTTTGCGAAACCATTTTTTGTTGTTTGTCTTATATTTTTACATCATTCTTACATTTTGCAGAGCATTAAATGAATCTTTCAAAATTAAAACAATGCATTATTTGAAAAATCAAAAGCTTTATTTTACTGATTTGAAGGAAAGCTGGTCAGGAGAGAGGGGAACAAAAAAGAATTTCCTTATCAAGGTAGTCTTTAAAAATAAATGTGTTTTTTTTTTTAATTTTTACTCCATCTTTAACGGTCTTAGGTATAGAAAAAAGAACTTTAAGGATTCAGTTAAAAGATTTATCGTCTAGCTGGGAAATCAATCGCGCAAAATCAAAGCGGAAACGAATTCCCCCCCCCCTCCGCGTTCTGTGCATGAAAAAAACTTGGCATGATTCCAAACCCTGACTGCAAGGTCACATGAGTAGAAAAAGTTTGAAAAAACGATGGAGAATAAAACTATTAAATTCATTTAAAAATCTTCTAGATTGAATTTTAAAATTCGCCGCGATCCAAAAATTGCAAATACTTCTGAATACATGTGGGCCAAATCTCATTGCTGTAAGTGCCATAGAATCGTCAGGATTTTACGGCCCCAAACAGATAAATAAACAAACACTTTCTTTTATATTAGTAGAGATATACGAGGGCTGTTCAATAAAGAATGACCATAAATTAATAAAAAATAATTTTCTGTACTAATTCACCAAATTTTTATGGTATTTCTTACACAAAATACTCTCCATTACATGCAATGCACTTTTCCCACCTCTTTTCCATTCTTCAAACACATGCTGGAAACCATTTTTTGACAGGTCCTTCAAAATCGCCTTAGCAACTTTTACCACTCCCTGTGATGACGAAATCCGCTTTTCCAGGATGTGTTTCTTCAATTTTGGGAAAAGAAAAATAATCGCATCGTGTGCTACATCAAGACTATATGGAGGATGGGGATCACACATGACATTGGTTTTTGAAAGATTTGACGATCTGACAATTTTTAAGGCGAAAACAAAATTTCAATGCAGTGCACTTCACGTGTCACAACCATTTTTGCCATAGGCGAAAGTAATCTAACCGTTCTTGGCCGGCTGCCAAGTCCTCAGCAATATTAGAGCTTAATGGCAATCATTTATAAAGGCGGTAAAATGATTACAGGAATAGTTGAATTGACGTAGCACAATGAGCTATTGGCCACGTCCGGGATCGATTCCGAAGGGAAAGATCTGTGGGCTACTCATCGTAATTTTGAACCACATTCAGATGACGAGTAAACACCTCAGCTGGAACCCCACTCTCCAAACTTCCACACATCGCCAACAAAATATAGACATTTGAGGTTACGACAGATTTCCAAATAAACCACCAGCCTCCAAATAATTGGTTTAGTCTTCGGTTTGATCGAGTTTCCGAACTCGCAACCCTCCGTTTGTTACTCTGTTCTACTGTTCCATCCGGGCTGCCACCAAAAGAGGAGAGGATAACAGACCATGCTGAAGGACCAGCTGCATATTACCTGGACTGTATGCTAGCCTCAGTGAGAAGCATGGAGCAGGGGAAGAAGAGTCTGTGTTGAAAGTACAGATTGCGCATGACTAATACCATTAACTAGTCATAGTAAGGAATCATTTGAAGCTGAAAGGATGGGTCATTAGCATTTCCTGGTTGTTGTTTTTTTGCAGTGAAAATCAAGGACGTTGAAAATAAAACTGATTTCTCACTCAGATTTTTGTAAAAAAAGTCATTTTTACTTCAGGTTTTGAACGATTTTTATTAATTTTTTTTACTGATTTTAATTTTTTTATAGAGAATGTTTGTCTTTTGGGCTTATATGAACGCGTCGTTAATAGTGAAACCCAACTCAAATACAAATCCATCAATAAATTAAGAAGAAAGACTATTTACATTGTTACTGTCTCCTATTACACAATTTTGACTATTTACATTGCACATCTCTCACTATCACACCTTCTCGGTAGGTATTTTTGTGCATAGGTGGGAAAACGAATATAGAGATTTAATTTTTTTGCCAGTCTAAAGAACTGCGCTAGTAGCCATAAAAACGTTGATGGGAATTGATATACTACACGGTAAAAATTCTGAGACGGCAATAAAAATAATTCTGTCCCTCTATATGCTTTCTTCATCCTCTTTAACATACAAAAGTGGATAATTTTATATAGCTAGGACTTGGAAATAAAAAATAAGTTTTAACTTCTATTCGCACCTTCTAATACACTATTAAAAGTTGCAGCCCAGTTTTTTTTACTCCCATTCGAATGTTTTATGCTGCATGCAAAAGCCCTTCAAAATTTCACTTTGAAACCTCACGAATTTATGAACAAATATTTCGTGCTATATATATATATATATATATATATATATATATATATATATATATATATATATATATATATATATATATATATATATATATATATATATATATATATATATATATATATATACTGCATCAAAATAGTGTTATGTATTGGTTATAAATTGACCCATCATGAAAAATTGACCATTATTTTACATTTAAGAGTAATATAAATGAAAAACATTACAGACAAGTAGGAAGCTAATTTTTTCCCATATTTCCTTGTATGTGAATGAGCAACAAAACAATCAAGTTTCTTAAAAAGTCGGAGGGATCGGGTTATAGGCCTTGTTGTTTAGACATGGAATATGACCCGTGTATGATTAATTCTATATTTATTGATGGTCATTAACACAATTAGATTGGAAACACGGCTGAACGTTACATAGACAGAGAGCGCATGGTAATGCAATTAAAAAAATATGTTAGTTCTGCCACAAGTTATTTAATGCTTCTTTTTTGACCAAATCTTTTGAAAATAAAATTTCATCACGAACTAATATCAGGCTCAGATTTATTCGAATTTTCCCGACTGTATTTAACAAATACTTTAGACACTGTACCATATTATACTAGCCGACCCTTTTTCTCTAACACGTGGGTGTCGGGAATGTGCATCAACATCCAAACGGCGACAACAACAACTTCAGTGGTTGCACGTGTGCTTGTGACAAAGTACCGAAAGAGAGTTTTTCTCATCAGGGACCTGGCGTTCCATTTGGTCCGCCCCTTTCCTCCCTCTTGTGTCTGGCAATTGAATTCAGGGATGCGATAAAAACGTTCTGCGGGTTTTCAGGAACGATTTTCCCATCGACACAGCTGGAGCTCCGCCGGTTCCCTAATCCCATGTCTGGAATGCAGATTGACTTTTGTGAACTCTTGTTCTCTTGTGTCTCTGTTTTGTGGAGAGCCATTGGTGCTTTGGCTCCAGGCAGATTTTCGATGTCGATGGCTGTGCCCTAACTTTATAACTTGTAAACTTACTTTATACATATTTAAATTACTAAAATAAATAGTTTAATTTTAAAACAGCTATCCGTCTAATTTCATGTTACATGACGGTATAACATGAAGGTGCGTTCAGAATGAATAGATCGATACCTGTATATATCTTTCACTGACGCACGAGGCACACAAATCGACACTATTTGTTGGTGTCGAATGATATTTACGCATAAGTAACTAGCCACTGCGTGGCTAGCCCGGAGTTGCCCGTACAACGATGTAAGGAATAATTCTGGTGTGAAATTTTCCGTAGATTTCATATCCGTTGAAGATATATTCAATTAACAAATTATTTATTTAAAGAAAATCTTATTTTTAGGTATCAATCTAAACTGAGACAGATTTCAAATCCGTTGAAATTTTTACTCCATCTTTAACGGTCTTGAAGATAGAAAAAAGAACTATGAGGATTCAGTTAAAAGATTTATCGTCTGGCTGGGAAATCAATCAAGCCAAATCAAAGCGGAAACGAAAAAAAAAATTTTCTCCGCGTTCTGCGCATGAAAAAAAACTTGGCTTGATTCCAAACCCTGACTGCAAGGTCGCATGAGTAAAAAAAGTTTGAAAAACCGATGGAGAATAAAACTATTAAATTAATTTAAAAATCTTCTAGATTGAATTTTAAAATTCGCCGCGATCCAAAAATTGCAAATAATTCTGACTACCTGTGGGCCAAATCTCATTGCTGTAAGTGCCATAGAATCGTCAGGATTTTGCGGCCCCAAACAGATAAATAAACAAACACTTTCTTTTATAATAGTAGAGATATACGAGGACTGTTCAATAAAGAATGACCATAAATTAATAAAAAATAATTTTCTGTACTAATTCACCAAATTTTTATGGTATTTATCACACAAAATACTCTCCATTACATGCAATGCACTTTTCCCACCTCTTTTCCATTCTTCAAACACATGCTGGAAACAATTTTTTGACAGGTCCTTCAAAATCGCCTAAGCAACTTTTACCACTCCCTGTGATGACGAAATCCGCTTTTCCAGGAGGTGTTTCTTCAATTTCGGGAAAAGAAAAATAATCGCATCGTGTGCTACATCAAGACTATATGGAGGATGGGGATCACACATGACATTGGTTTTTGAAAGATTTGACGATCTGACAATTTTTAAGGCGAAAACAAAATTTCAATGCAGTGCACTTCACGTGTCACAACCATTTTTGCCATAAGCGAAAGTAATCTAAGCGTTCTTGGCCGGCTGCCAAGTCCTCAGCAATGACGTAATAACCGTGAAATTTGAGCCATCTATTCTCCACTTATTCCGCTACACATTCTGTCTGAATTTTATTTTTCTTGATTTTTTTAATCACCTTTTAAAAAAAATTACGATCATTCTTTATTGAACAGCCCTCGTAAAATCAACTGTTATGGGTTCATTCACCAATTTTGCCGTTTTACTTAGGCATAATTGATTTGAGATATTGGCTACTTACTTGGATAAATCTTGAACGGAAGAGCTCGACACTAGTGAAATTCTTAAACAGTCTGATGACAGAGCAATGTGCGTCAAAAATATCGCCTTTGAACATGATGAGATGAAATTGAAGTGGACATTTAGAACTTAAACTGTGGTAACATAACTGAGATGTACTTTTGGCCTACCATTTTATTGGCAATAAGAATTAACACCACTAGACGCGTAAATAAAATGCTGTTTCATATATTTTTAGATAATTTTATTTATTTAAAGGTATGAAAACAATTTATTTGAACATGGATGCTACATTCATTATACAGTCAGTACCGGATATATGGTCACCCTGTTATAAGGTCACCCCGCTTATAGGGTCAGTTTTCTAAAGTCCCGTCTAACTTAATAGGGAATATGTGTTAAAGCGCACCGCTTATAGAGTCATTTCATTTTCCTGGTTATCGGTTATATGGCCGTTTTTTAATCTTTTCAATGAGGTTATTAGGTTTTTTGTGTTGAAAATTTGTAACTGTTGTAACATTTTATGAGGCGGGGAGCAACACAGGGAATGACCAGAAGAAAAAAAGTCCTCGAAAGGTATGAATCTGCCAAGGTGTTCAACGTTGATGAATGCAGACTTTTTTTATTGGATCTTGCCAGACAGAATTTTTTGTTTCAGAGGTGAAAAACCATACCAGGAGAAACACCCCCAAACCATAATTTCATCTCCGCCTAACTTTACTGTGGGCACAATGCATTCTGGCAGGAGGCGTTCTCCAGACAGACGCCAGACTCTGCCATCCGAACGGCAAAGGGGGAACTTTGATTCGTCGCTACAGAAAACCCGTTGAAAAGAATTAAATTTCTTAAAAGTTTAATTATTTGTTTATGAGCACTATATTCTGGTTGGTGAATATAATCCTGCCATAATTAAATAGTGAAGTATTGTTCCGCATATATGGTCACCCCTCTTATAGGGTCTGATTTTTCTGTACCGCTGAGCTGACTATAACCCATACTGACTGTAAATGGATTGAAGTAATATATGAAATTTAGCTAACGCCATCAATATATCAAGTAATTGATAAAGTTTAGTTACGCTGGGTCTATACGCTGGGTCTGCTAGTATGAAGGAATTCATTAATTTTAACTTTTCCTTTTGATTATGGCTATAGATATAACAAGCGCGAATCTTATAACTTTCAAGGTGCAACTTATGAACTGGCAGTAGTCTAAATTCTTTCTTGGTGTGTGTGTGTGTGATCAAGGTACAACTACTGTACCGACCGTAGTCTAAAGGTTAAGAAACGATAATCGTCTTTGAATATGAATTGCCTTAGTGTTCTGCTAAACAATAGATATAAATTGACAGGCTCTAAGGTTTCCCAATTTATCGAAGACCTCGAGAAATAAAAGTAATTTTAGCAAAATATTTGCGGTAAGTTGCGACACGAAATGCGTTACGCCCAAAGTTTTTCTCGTGTCCTGTCATCTATGCAATCTGAGAGAAATTACTTTTTTTCCCGAATAAGGAACCTTTCATCAATTAATGGTAATAGTCAATGCGACTGAAAAAACAAAACAGAAACCAGATCTCACTTTCTGCTAGTACTTATTGTATATCTATAAGTGGCACATATTTCCCCCTAGATAGCAGGCTATCCAAGGTTAAATTTAACATATATTTTGAATTCAGATTTCGATACGCGTTTAAGAGCCTTTATGCCGGTTCGTAAACCAAGAAAGTGTTCAAATCGTAGGTTGAATTATTTTCGGGAAAATTCGTTTCACGCAGTTAAATTTTTTATTGCAGACTAAAGATGGTTTGTTCGAGGTAAAAATAGAATAATTCGATTTTTATACAGAATTTTTTTTTTTGATTTGCTAAAAAAAATGGGAGTTTTATATGGAATTAAACTTAAATTTATATCTCGTTTGAAAATATCTTTTATTTTTCATTGATTTTCGATAATAGAACAGGAGAAGTGTTAGAAAATTAACACAAATTTTTAATCATTCTGTAGCATATAAAGTAGTTTGTCTGAATGATATAGAAATCTACACCGTTAGATCAATCTTAATAAATTTGGTACTCTCATTCTTTTGAACCGTGCGGGTAACATAGCGTAACATTAACCCCGTTCTATTTGTCCTAGGTGTGAAGAGGGGCTAAACACAATTCGAAATCTAAACATTTTTTTTTCAAGAAACTACATTTAAAATTTTTTATTTCAGTTATTTATTTTTATTTAGTACTCATGTTTGAACTTATTATTTTTTCTAAAACATCAAGAACTTATATTTGACCTAATGATACCAAATGTTATATTAAAAACATTTAATTTTGCGGAACTTACATTTTTGTAAAGTAGGTAATTAACGTCGCACTGGAGCATCGCAACGGACTGTCGGCTACGGTCGAAGATCAAACCAGAAGGGAAAGATCCGAGGACAACACACGTAATTTTAAACCACGGTCAGATGACGAGGTCACACCTGATCTGACACTCCACTCTCCAGATTTCCTCACCAAGCCAGCGTGAGGACATTTGAGGTCACAGAATATTTAATATGAACCATACGACGGTCTTTGGTTGGATTCGAACTCTCTACCCTCCGGTTGTAATCGGTAATGGTAATGGTAATTATTAGTTAACGTCGTACTAGAGCAACGGGCTATTGACGACGGTCCGGGATCAATCCCTTAAGCCGGTTGCAATCGGACTAACGCGACAGCATTTTTGTAAGAAAACGGGTCTATTTGATGAGAAAAGATAAAGAAAAAAACCTAATGGCAACAAAAGGTGTTATTTTTTTACTTGGTATCTAGTAATCTCTACTATTATAAAAGGAAGTGTCTGCGTGTAATGTTCTGACGATTCTATGGCACTTCTATGTCCTGACATTCTATATCCTCGGATCTTTCCCTTAATCGATTGATCCCGGACCGTCGTCAATAGCCCGTTGTGTTGATCTAGTTCGACGTTAATTAAAAATTACAAACTGCCGTTCTTTTGCAAAATGAAACGAAAACGGTAATTTGGTAATTTTTTTAGTTAACATCGTACTAGAGCAACACAACGGGCTATTGACGACAGTCCGGGATCAGTCACTTAAGAGAAAGATCTGAGGACAACACCTCGTAATTTTGAACCACGGTCAGATGACGAAGCAACACCTGAAATGGCACCCCACTCTCCAAACTTCCACGCCAACCCAACGTGAGGATTTTCGGCCACGACAGCTTTAAGGTGCACCAGCCGCCTCTATACCATACGCTTACAAACATCCATGCCCGAACCCGGATTCGAATAAGGAACCTTCCGATCTAGAGCTAACACCTTTACTACTATACTGGTAGGTCGGCTTACAATAATAGGATTTGGCACACAGATAGTCCGAATTTTTTGCAATTTTTGTACGAAGCCTGAAATTTAAAATTCAATCTAGAACATTTAAAAATTAATTTAATGATTATTGTTTTCCTTAGAACGGCAAAGAAAGGACAGACTCTAAATTTATTTTTTCCGTTTTCGTTTCAAGCTCAGGTGTTGCTTTGTCATCTGACCGTGGTTCAAAATTACGAGGTGTTGTCCTCGAATCTTTCCCTTAAGGGAATGATCCCGGACCGTCGTCATTAGCCCGTTCTGTTGCTCTATTACGAAGTTAACTAAAAAAATTACCAAATTACCGTTTTCGTTTAATTTTGCGAAAGAACGGCAGTTTGTAATTTTTAATTAACGTCGTACTAGATCAACACAACGGGCTATTGACGACGGTCCGGGATCAATCGATTAAGGTAAAGATCCGAGGACAACACCTCGTAATTTTGAACCACGGTCATATAACGAAGCAACACCTGAGTTGGCACCCCACGCTCTAAACTTCCACATCAACCCAACGTGAGGACTTTCGGCCACGACAGATTTTAGGTGCACCAGCCTCCTCTTCACCATACGCTTACGAACATCCTTGCCCGGACCCTGATTAGAACCAGGAGCCTTCTGATCTAGAGGTTAACACCTTAACCACTAGACCGGTTGGTCGGCTTTTGCGATAGAACTATTTAAGCCGAAGATAAAAAGAAATAAAGTTTTAACTGGAGTTATGTGATTCTTTTTTTTTATCTCCTAGATCGTTAAAGATAAGAGTACAAATTTCAACGGATTTGAAATTTGCAGAAAATTTTACATTCGATTGATACCTAAAAATATGATTTTCTTTAAATAAATAATTTTTCAATTGTAACTTTTATATTTTTTGCAATACGAACACCTCTGCGAAGAATGACCTACATCTGATTCGAGATTCAAGAAATCAAAGATTCCATTTCCTACGCTCAAGCGATTCCACAGGGAAAGGAAAGCTAAACAAATAAAAAAACATTTTGACTCTCATTGTTTAGTTCTGTTTTGTAAAATCGGGATCGTAGAAGATAGATTAAAAATTTCAACAGATTTGAAATCTGCTGAAAATTTTACACCAGATATATATATACCTTATACATTTGATTTTCTTTTAATAAATAATTTTTCGATTTAATATTTATATTTAGATTGTGACGTCACACCGATTAGATCTCTTCGCAATTCGAATTTGGATGCATTTGACAACGCCGTGATGGCTGTGGTCCAATAGGTTGCGAATTCCCATTTGGTTTGCTTCGCAAACCAACACCACGGGTAACGCCGTTATGGTGTTATCCAAAAGGCTATGCATACTAGGGATGCGACATCGACAACAAAACATCGATGTTCAAAATTAAAACATTGATGTTGATAATACATCGCTCCAAAAACATCGATATTTTTAAACATCGATGTTTTTAAAATTCAGTGTATTTAAATTTTTTTCCCTCATTTCTTAAAACTGGTTTAGCAACTAGTGATGCTACATCAATATCAAAACATCGATGTTTTTAAAATTCGGTACATTTAAACTTTTTTCCCCTATTTCTTAAAACTAGTTTAGCAACTAGTGATGCTACATGGACAGCAAAACATCGATGTTTTGAAACTTCGATGCCCAAAATTAAAACATCAATGTTGATAATACATCGCCTCAAAATCATCGATGTTTATAAAATTCACTGTATTTAAACTTTTTCCCCATTTCTTAAAACTGGTTAAGCAATTGGTAATACGACATCGGCTCCAATACATTGATGTTTTTTATAAAACATCAATGTTTTGAAAACATCCCTACTTTTCAGACCCTTCACCCTTGGTCACTTTGGTCTAAAAGCATGTTAAATTTGCTAATTATGAAAATTATGCTACTTGGTTATTTTTAAAATTTTTATAACGGTATTTTTTTATTTAAAAATAAAACATCGGCAACGTAAAAACATCGACAAGTGTAAACATCGATGTTACAAAAACATCGACTCCAATACATCGATGTTAAAAACATAGATGTTTCTTAAAAAACATCGAAAACATCGTTATCGATTTCGCATCCCTAATGCATACCCATTTGGTTTGGTACCACCCGTTAGTAGCAATCACCCGGGGTTAGCGAGCAGTGGTCACACCTGACCCCTCGAAAAGAACTGTCCCGGGCAACGCCGTGCTGGCCACGCAGTGACTAGTATTATATAATTCTTCCGCCGCTAGGTGTCGAGCAGTGTGCGTCGCGATTTCGGAGCTCCCGCGAAATTCAAGTTTTTATTAGTTATTCTTCATTTATTTAGTACTAAGCAGTGTATTACTTCTTTTTCTATCAGTTCAAACATTTCTAATTGTTTTTAAAGTACTTGTACTTAGTTTTTGACTTGTCAAATAGTCCTAAGTCAAGTCTCGTTAGGCCTAATTCACGTATGTCTCGTTGGGCCTAAATATTTTGTCTTGTTTGTTTTCATTAATTTCATTCAAGTGCAGTGCTTTTTCTGTGTAATTGACTTAGTGCTTTTTCTGTGTGTTTGATTTTGTGTAGTGCTTTTTCTGTGCATTGAGTGTTACTTTGCATAAGCATGGGTATAGTTAGAATGTTCAAGGAGATGAGGACAGAGGGAGCCAGTGGGGAGTTCTATGTGGAATGTGACTTGTGTGGGAATATGGTTGAGGCAGGAAAGGGGTGTGTGAGCGGGGTTAAAATGTCAGAGAAGGTTGAATTTACATGCAAGAGTTGTTTAGAGGTGGGTGATTTGAGGAAGGAGCTGGAGGCTTTGAAGGTGAGGGCTGTAGAGGGAGTGGAAAAGGGTGTCCAATGTGTAAACTTGGGGCATGTTGATCAGGGGGATAAGGTAACTAGAGGAGTAGTGGTTGGTGATTCAATGGTCAGGGTTTTGGGAGAAATGGTAGGGCGTAAAAAGCGCAATTTTGCAAGGTGTTGTTTGCCAGGTGCCAGGGTAAAACATGTAGTTGAGGCAGTTAAGGCAAGTGTGGTTAAAGGGGAGGAAAAGGCAGTAGTGTGGGTGGGAACAAATGACGTAGAGAGGACTACAAATGTCGAGTTTAAGAGGGAAGCAGAAACACTTTTAAGAGGCATTAAGTCTCATGGGGCAGAAGTAACAGTATTAGGATTACTACCTAGGTATGGGTTAGGCAATGGGTGGTTAAATCAAAGGGCCAATAAGATGAACAGGTTGTTAAGGGATTTGTGTGAGAGGGAGGAGGTTAGATTTTTAGATGTTTGGAAGGAGTGTAGGAGGGATTGGATAAGCAGGGACAATTTGCATTTAAGCTTGATAGGTAATAGGGAGGTTGGCAAGCGGGTTTTGAATATTCTGGAGTCAAAAAACTAGTATACAAGCAGGGATGGGAAGGACATAGAGGGTTGACAGTACACAGTAATTGCTTAGGAAAACTAACAGGGTCTAAATTGCAGGAGACAAACAATACAAAGGGAAAGTGCAATGTAAGGGAGAAAAACAATACCAAAACAAATAATACAAGGGGAAAGTGCAATCTAAGGGTGAAAAATAAGCTAAAAGTATTTTATTGTAATGCTCGCAGTGTGAGAAATAAAATGGATGAGCTCAAGGGAATTGCACAAGCAGAGGATATAGATATCATTGGGATTACTGAAAGTTGGGCAAGCAGTGAAGATGCACAAATTTTAGAATTAAGTGGATTCACAATGTTTAGGGAGGACAGAGAGAATAGGAAAGGGGGTGGGGTTTTGATTTATGTGAGAGAATTCTTAAACTGTACAGAAATAAAGTTAAATAGTAAAACTGAGGGTATAGAATCAGTCTGGGTGAAACTGAATACAGACAAAGGCAAAGGACTAATTCTGGGTAATATATATAGACCTCCTGTTTGTAGTGAAGAGCAGGAAAAGGGCATGTGCAATCTGATAAACGAAGCATGTCAAAAAGGAGAATTAATTTTAATGGGGGACTATAACTATCCAAATATTGACTGGACAAACAATCTAGCTACAAATGGGAAAGGGGCAGAATTTTTGGAAGTGATACAGGATTGTTTTTTGTACCAGATGGTGTATGAGGATACTAGGGACAATGCAATATTGGATTTGATTTTAAGCAATGATGAGGATAGGGTGCAGGATTTGGTTATAGGTGAGCCACTGGGAGAAAGTGATCATAGAAGTATCAGATTAAGTATAAATTTTCAGTCAGCACACACAATCAATAGTAGAATAATTCCAAATTTCAGAAAGGTAAATTTTCATAAGATAAGGGAAGAGTTAAAGGAAACATTCAAAGGGGGATTATTAGCACTGCATCATTCTGAACAATGGGAGGAATTCAAGAATAAGTTAGACATGGTGTTAAAAAAACATGTAACGTTCAGGAAAAAAGGAAAATCTAGAAAATTGCTCCCTATGTGGTTTTCAGGGGAAACACACAAAGCTTTAAAATTAAAACAAAGAACATACAGGGTATATAAAAGCACTGGTAACGACAGGGACATGGAGGCATATCAGAAAGCCAGAAAGGAGTTTAAAACTATTAGTCGGAAGCAAAAGGTGTCCTTGGAGGAAAAATTAGCAAGGGAAATAAATATAAAACCAAAAGAATTTTTTGCATATGCAAGTGGTAAAAATAAATTTAGCACTACACTGGGACCGTTAGAGGGGAAGGGAGGTGAATTAATTCAAGACGAGGAGGGAATGGCAAACGTGTTAAATGACTTTTTTCTGGGGGTTTTCAATGGTAACTATAGTTTAAAAAAGGACCCCAAGGATGGAGCCTTTGCAGGGGGTATAATTAAAGAATGCAAATTCAACAGGGAAGAAATAGTACATCAGTTGAAAAGAATTAAGCCATCTAAAGCACCAGGGCCAGACGATATTTATCCGAGAGTACTAGTGGAATGCGCGGAAGAACTGGGGGAAGTAATTCACACGATATTTAATTCAACATATAGCACAGGTTGGGTGCCAATGGATTGGAAGTTGGCCAACATAACTCCAATTTTCAAAAAGGGAATACAAAGTGATCCGGGCAACTATAGACCAGTAAGTCTAACATCAGTAATTTGCAAAATATTTGAATCTCTGTTAAAAAAGCATATAATGTTATACTTGGAGGAGGGGGGACTGTTATCAGAGAATCAGTATGGGTTTAGGAAGGGCAGATCCTGCTCTACAAACCTTTTGAAGTTCTACGAAAAAATTACTGAGGAGCTGGATAATAAGAGCAGTGTGGATATCATGTACATAGATTTTCAAAAGGCTTTTGATAAAGTACCTCATGAGGCATTACTGTTTAAATTGGAAAGGCTGGGGATTCAGGGAAAAACATTAATATGGATAAAGAACTGGTTATTGGGTAGAAAGCAGAGAGTGCAGGTAAAAGGAAATTATTCACAGTGGACAGAAGTTATAAGTGGGGTGCCTCAGGGATCAGTTTTGGGACCAATTTTATTTATAATTTTCATAGATGATATAGGTCAGGGGATCAAGAATAGAATCAGTATATTTGCAGATGACTTAAAAATATGGGGGACAGTGGATACCAAGTTACAGATAGAAAATTTACAAGGGGATTTTGATAAGATATCCGAATGGGCTGTAAAATGGGGTATGTCATTTAATGTAGGGAAATGTCAAGTTCTGCATATGGGTTACAGGAATAGTGGAGCCGAGTACTGTCTGCAGGGAGTAAAGGTAAAGGAGGGAGAAACAGTCAAGGATCTTGGGGTGATAATTCACAGGGATTTTAAAATGGGTCACCAATGTTCAGCTGCGGGTAAAAAGGCTAATAGGTTATTGGGGTATATTAAAAAGACTGTAACTTCAAGGGATAAGAATATAATCTTGCCATTATATAAGGGTTTAGTAAGACCACATCTAGAATATGCTGTACAATTCTGGGCTCCATATATGAGAAAGGACATAGAATCAATTGAAAGGGTTCAGCACAGAGCTACAAAAATAATAAAGGGGCTAGCAAATTTCGACTATAATGAACGTTTAAGTAAGCTAAACATGTATACACTGGAAAGAAGAAGAAGGAGGGGGGATTTGATTCAGCTTTTCAAGTTTGTAAAACAAGGGGACACAGAGGGCTTAAATTTCAATAGGGATAACAGAACAAGGGGCCATGGGTATAAATTGAATAAGACACATTTTAATCGGGATTTAAGGAAAAACTACTACTTTAATAGGGTAATAGACAGTTGGAACGCGTTGCCAGAAAATATAGTTAATTCAAAGGGAGTGTACGAATTTAAGACACAATTGGATAGTCAGTGGGAATTGGAGAATTCATAAACAAAGGACCAGCCTTGTTGGGCTTGAGCCTGTAGCTGGTCGTCAATATTTGTATTTGTATTTGTATTTGTATAAAAAGATATTTTTTAAATTTTGAGATTGCAAAAATAGTTGTAGAACTCATTTATGTTTCAATATTTCAACATTCAATTTTTCTTCGTGTGACAAGAATTAAATAGGTTCGATAGACATCTTTGTATCAGAAAAGTGAAGATCGATCTGCTACCAAGAAGTTTTATATCCGGGCATACGCTAAGTTCAGTTTTTGTCAATCCAGTTAGGTAGGACTGGACAGCTCCACACTAGGGTAACCGTTAAAAAGTTGACGATTTTTTTTACAATTTGAATTTGCAATAGGAGGGGGAATAGTTGTCTCTCTTTGAAAAATAAGTCTATATTTTTAGAAAACGTTATTCAATGTCTTCATTCCTATACCGGATGTTATGTTTTATAGAAGTTGTTCGGACATTTTTTGAGTAATTTTGATAAGCTGTAAAGAAATTCGTATGTTATTAAAGACTATTATTTTCTCAAAAGGCAAATAGTTCAAGTATAACTTATCGTCTGCTAACTCCGAGTTTTGTTTACTTTAAAAACGGCACTTTTAAATAAGCAATAGATGGAAGGCTATGCTTCCGATCTTTCCGAAGATAGTAGTTATGCTTATTCAATTATTCAAAAAACTTTTTAAACTCCTGATTTTTCGATAGCTAAAGGTACGATAAGTAATATCATTAATGATATACTAAAAAAACGTAAAAGTAGACAGCGTGACTCTTGTAGAAACTTTTCGGCCCACACTATTGCACACTTCTACAATGTATATACAAAACAAATAATTGAAGATCTGAGTGGATGAACATGTTAAGTGACAATTTAGTAAATTTGAGATAATCAGCTTTAAAGTTAACAGGATGCCCTTTTTAATCAGTTCATTTATTTCCTGTTTTTCCGGCCATGTTATGAAGAAATAACGTTCAAAAAACCGTGGTTTCATTCACGTAGTCGTAGGCCATGTAGTTTGTCTGATTAGAGATAATTTTCCACATTTTGTCGCACATAACATCTTCTTCCATTCACATATCAAGGAAATGGTTCTAATTTTGTGGAAGAACATGTTATGTGCATAACCGACTCTATACTATCATTATGATTACTTTGTTCATGAAATACACACAATTAAGGATGTAAGGTAGACTAATGATTAATCCAAGTTTTGTAATATTAAATATATATTTGTTAGCACAGTTTGTGAAAGAAAATGAAAATAAAATATTTTATTTAAGAAGTTTATTTTATTTTGTGAATATGCGAGTCAATAAACAACCATAACGCAAAAATCATTGTAAAATCTATGCATTGAATTGCAAAATCATTAAAATTTAATAAATCATTAATATTTCTCTTTTTCTTTTTGAATTAAATATTCATAGAAATATCGAAACTCATTTCTAATGTAAGGAAGCTGCCGTTGTTATTTGTCAATCTTTTCTAGTGTTAGCTTTCCTCTATTTTCCGATGTCCTTTCCAATTTTATATTATCTTCATCGACATATGTTCAACCATTCCGATTTTTTTCAGCAATTCAACTTTTTTGAACGGTGTATTTGGATCATGGCAGTTCTTGTACAGGTACGAAACGAACTCTTCTACCCGAATCCCTTTCACTTGGTCTCTGAATGCCACTTTTCCGTTGATGACTTTCTTTTTACGATTTATCATCTTGATCTTATTTTGGATATCATGGAAATTTCTACAGTGAGATGTCATATCGGTGATGCAATGGTTTCTGCCACTTTTCCGTATGATACTACGGTAGTGGTCAGGAAGAAATAAGGTTTCATGTTTCCTTAAATTCTTTTCGATTCTTCCAAAAACTCGATCGCTATCAAGATATGAATGACCCACTTCCGGAAATTCGTGTTCAATCACTTTGAAATATCCTTTAATAATCAGATATTGGTAAAGGAATAAATAGTATGGTGGAATTCTTGTTTTAACCCGAACAAGAGTCTGTCCAAATAATAAGGTGATCTTTACTCTTCAAAGAATCGTCAAATTCTAGGAGGGTCAAAAGGGAACTAGCCACCTCATTACTTCCCCGACATGCAACATCTACAGTCCCAGTTCAAGAAATGAGGAGCTTCTTTTGACTCAGTAACGATGTGCACTCCGAGATTGTAAAACCACATTTGCATGAGATAGAAAGCCTTACTCACACTAAGTTTTGGGAGCGGCAAGGTTTGCTGAAAGTCAAGTGTGATATATGCGACGTCACTTGAAGTCTGTTTCGCCTACTGCTTGTCTAGTTCTGCATTTCGAACACTAGTTCCTAGCTTTCGACATAACTAGTGTTAACCTCTCGAACAAGTACTACATGTATTACTTCGAGGATGACCAAAAGATAAATAAAACTTCGAAGAAAATATTTCCCTAAAAGTACACTCAGCAACTTTAAACTTTTGAGGATTATCATTTGCACTTACTAACTCCGAATACACGTAAAAAGCACTATTACACTTGAGGAGCTATGCTTAGCTCTCTCTATTTTTTTAGTGTGATGTAAACTATACTATGCAAGTAAAATAAAAAAAGGTGTTCCATAGAGATTTTAACAGTTACAGATGTTGCCACTCCTCTGAATAGAAATAAAATATCTGAAAGTTGGGAACAACTTTCCAAAAGAGAAATATTTGGTAATTTTTTAATTAACGTCACACTAGAGAAGCACACACACACACAACGGGCTATAGACGACGGTCCGGGATCATTCCCTTAAGGGAAAGATTCGAGGACAACACCTCGTAATTTTGAACCACGATCAGATGACGAGGCAACACCTGAGCTGGCACCCCACTCTCCAAACTTCCACACTACGTCAACGTGAGAACTTTCGGCCACAACAGATTTAAGGTGCACCAGCCTCCTCTACACCATGCGCTTACAAACATCCATGCCCGGATCCGGATTCGAACCAAGAACCTTCCGATCTAGAGGCTAACACCTAACCACTATACCGTTTATTCAGCTCCCAAAAGAGGAAGTGGACCAACAAAGTTACAATATTACCCTAGCGGAGCTAATTCCCGCGCGCCAATTCGTCCCTCCTTTGTCGGAGCACCCTTTTGGCGAGTCGCTACACACTCTTGTTACAGACATTCTCGCCCTTTTTAAGCCTTTTTAAGGAACTTTATGGCCGAGCAAACTCCAGCATATCGGACAACCGATGTAGTGGAAGAAGATGTTATGTTACTCAAGGTGAACGCATTTATTGTGGAAGAAGATGGTAAGTGCCCTTGACATGTTCTTCCACAAATGAAATAACAGAAAGCCGTGTACATAACATGTTCTTCTACTGAAAACCGCCTTATAATAAGAATTGGGAGAACTAATGACCGTCCATTATTTAATGCAGTCCTTAACATGTTCTTTTACCCGGAAATCTCCATTTTTTTAAAAATGTCACTTAACATGTTCATCCACTCAGCTCTTCAATAATTGTGCAATTAAAAAATATCAAAATATCAAATCATGCATTAAATTCCTGCCAAAAATATTTTATAGGAAACGGAAATTGTTTGGAGAGTTACAGCGTAACTTCTTTTGTACCTGCAGTTTTGCGAGTGAGTTTACCTCAATAATAAGGTCAATGAAAAAAAGTTACTCGGTAAACAGAAGAGTAGTAAAGCACCGGAACCGTTGGTAACTGAAGAGTACTGCTTGAGCTAGAAGAGATTTCCTGAAGTTGAAAGAGGTTTCTAAACTGAATATGAAGAGCAGTGAAGCGGAAAGGTGCATGATCATTATCTGTTGGGCGTGTAAATAAATTCCGTCCGGTTCGGATAGAAACTCGGTTACTATGCTAACCCTTTTGGGAGGGAAAGTTATCCTAAGTACTTTGCATAGAGAGAAAATTGAATGGATGAAAAGTGAGCCCTAACTATCGAAGCCAAGATAACGTTTCCGTCTCTTTTGAATCAGGTTCTGTTAGAAAAATAATCACTCTGCCGGAAATAAATGTATAAAGTCTTCAATCACTGTACTTCTAATGTTTCTGAAAATCTAAGCTTATGTTTTATCATTTTCAAACCGACCATTCTCTTAGAACTTGAGTTTGAAGCACACATTTATATTTGAACAGAGATAAACCTTTTCGAATACCCTTTGGAAACTGAAGAACATCATTTTCAAAACAAAGTGCTCATAATTTTAATAATATATATTCTTAACAATCGAATTTAAAATTTCAAAATGATTCTAGATGTTTCCTATTTATGCAACTTTTGAAAAATGTATGAACTTTCCCATCCTGTGAATAGTTGATACAGTTGTTTATGCACGTTTAATCAATGTTAAATAAATAAACTCAAAATTATCAAGTAAATCGAACACTCATGTGGGCTAGGAGATTTAGAGGGTAAAGAGGAGGAAATGGGGTTATCTACCATCTCTTGATGTAATCTTCAAGGGACTCTTAAAACTTCCCCATTAGAAGCCATCTATTAGACAAATATGGTAGTTGTTTCTTTCAACCGTTCTGCGAGTTGTAGGTGGTACACCTACGATTCTTGTAACTTAACCTGGGTGTATTTCTCTCTTATGTGTCAGCAAAACTTTCGTCGTTTGTGTATGCCCATTACTTGATGTCTTGTGTTTGGCATATCTTGGCTAAATAATGGGTTGCGAGTTCGAAACTCGATCCAATCAAAGACCGTCGTGCACATTAGGGTTGATGCACGTTAAATCTGTCGGGACCTCAAATGTCCTCACGTTACCGTGGTGTAGAGGTTTGAAAAGTGAGGCACCAGCTCAGTTGTTGCCTCGTCATCTGACCGTGGTTCAAAGTACGTGGTGTTGTCCTTGGATCTTTCCCTTTGGGACTGATCCCTGGCCGTCACCAATATCCCATTATATCGCGCAAGTGTGACGTAAATTCAACTACCTATCTCTATAAGATCCACGTCGAGAACGACGAAAATTGGACCTAGCTCTATAAAAGCCAACCAAACCCTAAACCGTTATGTGTCAGCAGTGTTGGCCACTTTGGTCGGGTGTTATAATTTAATGCAATGCAGATGAAATATTTTAAATTATTCCTTCGTATCTCTGTAATAAAGTATTTCATTTACTTCGCACTCTTGTACAACTGACCAAGTGTAACAAAACTAAGAGCAGTGCAACGACTCAAAGTCAAGCCTATAACACCCTACTGCTATTTCATACCAAATTTATCCTGTCTCGATAGTCTAATATAAAAACAGTGCTGTTGAGTACAGCAGGGTACTATCGTCGTGGAGCAGAATGTGGAAAATAGGGTTAATCGAGTGAAGATGAATATATCTAATTTCAGAAAATTCTTCCAAAAAACAAAGTTATGCTCTTTTGTCGTTCATACTCATCTTTGAAAGTATGTATCTTGCGCAGTCGTTTGTAGAGACTAAGTTTAAAACAGCATTTTCGGTTTTTCATTGTGCCGCTCACATTGCGATAAAAAAAAAAGAACGTGTTGCGGCTCAAAGTGTTTAAAATTTGTTAACTGTATCAGTACTGTGAGAGCTCTATTCTTCTTTGCGTGTTAAAAACATAACTCTCCAGCGTACACCTTTAAATGTCTAAATCTCAAGTATCGTTCCAATTCACTGAAAATTGCGGAACTTATTTTACCGGATTGCATATGGGGATGTCATAATAATGTCTTATAATAAAAGGGGATGTATCTTAAGAATATTAATTAAAAATAAAAAAAGAATAAAGAATAATTTAAAGAAAAAATTTCGATTTTAAGGAAAACAAGCAATTTGCATTCCAGATGGAATATTTCACAATAGCCCGTTATGTTTCCCCTACACTGCTACGTAAATGCAACTACTTATCTATTTGATGGAATATATTGGTTTCGGTAGACACCATCTCCTTTAGAAGGGCAGTAGGGGAGACTGTTGTACCCTAAGGTACAGTCATACTTAGGGACAGTCGCTGTAAAAAATAGAAGAAAATAAGGGAATTTTGCTTGAACAGATTGGTAACACTGGGCTAGGATGTTGTCAGTAATTCATGTTGTTTGAAAGTGGTAACTTTATCAGATAAGTCGTATTTAGCATTTTTCTATTTTTTCAAACCAAAAGTAGGATTTATAGATATTTCATCATTATTCTGTACTTTACAGACACACACTGTAGAAATCAATTCTACTGTTTTTAAAGAGTTAATTCACATTTTTTAGGATCGTTCACTCAACTTCAACCCTGCCATGTTGGCGATCGAATTCAAAATAGCCAGCTGTTGTCCCAAGGGACACTTTTTCCTCTTGTACCTAGCGACAAAATACGCTACTGTTCCTACGTACAACAGCGGATCGTCAATGATCTGTTTCCAAGCTACTTTGAAAATTTCAGAATGTAATATAATTCATAGGTAAAATGATTTAGTATGGGCTTAAGTAAAACAAAAATTTACTGATAAATGATAAACACTTCAGTTTCCTGTTTCTTTTACCAGTTCTGTGTTAGGATAAGACCTTTCACATTTATTGATGCACTCAAAAGTGACATGCTAAGAAAAACACTGGTCATTGTTAATGAAGAAGTCTGACATGACTGTGACCACGAAAAGAAATTTCTCTGACCTGTGATTTTGTTGTAAAATTTAAGTCTCAAGTTTTTAAGTAAAATCTAAGCCTTTTGATATTATTTTTGCACAAATACTTGATATTTTTGTAAATAATCTTAACTTTTGGAGAGTAAATCTTCTTCATGATTGTTCAATAAAAGTTTGAGTTAAAAAATTGTTTAGAATTTTTTCTGCACTTTCTGGGACTGTTCTTAGGTACAACACCCTCTGTCCCTAGGTATAGAGGGGTGTCGTACCAAGGGACAGTGAAAAAGGTAAACAATTTTCCATTTTCCATATTGATAAAACGAAAATAGCCACCACTAAAATAAGAAATAAGTAGCAAATTACCTATAGTTTAACATGAGTAGCACCAAATCCCACTAATTTTGATAGAAAAAATTAGAAAATTCAAAATAAAATTTAGTATCTGGTACGACACTTTCCCCTATGTTACCAAATGCTGGGAAAAAGAACTTGGGAATGAAGAAATTATATTTATTTCTACAACCTTTTTTGTATGCATTTTGCACGAAACGTAACTGTGGTTTTTGGAGGGAAGTGAACACAGTATATCTCACCGCCCATCAAAAGCACTTCGTGACATCAGATGATAAAAAGGGAATATTTATATACCTAGTCTCAGTCCGAGGTAGACGTCCCAGCGACACTGACTGGGTTATTCGAGTTCACATGTTCTAAGACATAACAAATCAATAGCAATCTATACAAATTACTTTCACAATTTCGTTCATTTCAACTAATTGTACATGATCTGTGTGTTCACTCTTTTATTAACCTAATTTTCCTATGAAAGTTGCTACATAAAATGTATAAAAATTATCCCTTGCAGAACGATTACGTTGTTTAAACGTTTATACTGAAGCAGAATTAGATGTAATTCATTGGTCCTATTCTAAGAAACCATTCTGATTTCCACTGAATTGACCGTGAAATACTAACGATTTATAAGAGAAACTAAGTGAATTAACAGCAGTAGGCAAGCGTTTCCGAATCGAATCGTACGCTTCGCTTGTCCTCAAGGTAAAGTCATAGTACTTTAAAGTAAAAGGTCTAAACTCTATTAACGGTTCGGAAATTAAGTAGTGTGATCATGCAAAACTATAGACAACCAAGATTAGGTTTTCATGGTATCGTCAGGAGGAAGAGGGACAAAAGCATACATCCCTCCTATAATCAGAAGTAACACTCTTGGTTGCAGAAATGATCATAGAACGCGTCGAAACGATTTAAAATGAACAACTGTAGGTAAGAAACTAACTCGAAGGTTTTCGCTTGAAATTTTCAACTGCCTTGTGGTTCTAGAAAGGTCATTAAAATGTCTTAAAAGATAATCTTAAATATAATAAATTAAGTCTTAAAAGATAGCTTTTGCAGAATCATTAAAAACGAAGTTGTAATTAAACTTCTTAAAAAGAAAATGATCAATAAACTTGATGAAACGATTTAGGTAAATATTCCAGTTTTATTATAAAATTGGTGGGGTATATTATAAATTTTATTTTACTTTAATTAGATACACACTTTTATATATTAACTTATTTCATGAAACAAAAAAGGTGTTCTTTATATATATGCAAGGGCACCATTTTGTTTTGAAGTACCATTTTAATGAAACATATTTATTATTGAATTTATCACAGATGATTCACTCAATTAATGACAAATCAATTGCATCACCAGATTTTGATATTATTCAGTCAGAAAATGTGTTCTTTTGAATTCCCATTGTTGCACGAACTGTATATGTGCCTTCATCTTGTTGAAACCATATGTTCTGTAATTCTGTAAACGTTTTGTCAATCAATTTCAGAAAAGAATTTTACAACATTGCACAATATCGTTCACAGTTGACAGTAACCGTATTTTCATTAGCATTCTCGGAAAAAATTGGTTCAAAAATGTCTTCACTCTATATGACACACCAAATAGCTGCTCTACGAGGATGATGAATTAACTTTGGCTTTTCGGATCTCTAACAACGGCTGTTCGGTTTTTTTACGGTTCCACTGATGTTGAAATGAAGCGTGAAGAAATTGAACAAATAACTTGGTTGAAAGAGTCACCGTTTGGTAGCTCGACCAGAGGTAATCATTAATTGAGTAAATAGTATATAAAACTATTTCATTAAAAAATTATTCTAAAAGAAAAAGATGCTCGTATACTATAACATTCTATTTTATTTTAAGCCTATCAAACAATCACGACCATGAGGGTAAGTGTTTGAAGGGATTAGAGAAAAGCTTTTCTTATTCTACTGAGCATATTACGTTATTTAATACCACGCGTTTAAGTAGTATAATAAATTAGAAGGAAATATATTGCAACATATTTTATTATTCACAAAGCGATCTACAGTTTCTTAAAATCATTACGACTTAACTAATTATACAGTTATATACATACTTCAAATGCATAAAAGAAATTATTTTCTGTAGAAATATATATTCATCTTTCCCTAATGATAACTATACTCATCGCTAAAACTACTGCACACTATAACACAATATGCAGTAGACTATTGTCAACTATATTGCTTTTCTCAATTCCCATGAACAATGAAGATATTCTTTATAGCCAGATCATTTTCTAGTAGTTTTTCTTGAAATGAGGCTAATAATCTCGTGGAACTCAAGAAGTCAGAATTGCATGATTCTGAGAAAAATGAAAGGTAATCACTTCTGAGATGTCTTTGTCGCATTCGGTAATGACCCTTGAACCGATTATAGATAACTCGGTCAAGACGTCAATTGTACGTCGCGATGGTTTTTATTTGCAGATGGGACAAGAATTACAGTCCATAAAGACCGTATAAAAACAATATAAATACAAATTATTAATAAAAATAAAATTAAAGAGAGTGATTTTTTTTGGGGGGGAGGGGGGGGGGGGTTATGGCGTAAAGCTCATATTTGGCCATACTGCGCCAGACACAAGGCATTAAATATCAAGAAACAGACACACACAATGAAAGTGTTAATGATACAGAAGAGAGAGCGCAGCCTATTTGCTCAGCCTACAACTTGAAGGTTTCTAGTACAATGGACATACTCACTGAGCCATGACGGTCCATCAAGAGAGGGTGAAGTTTAAATAAATTTAATAATTTCGAAAGGAACTGTTTGTTTGGCCATTACGTTCCTTGTTTTAATAAAAAAATGAGCAGAACCTTGGAAATTATTTTACAATACATTAAAATGATAGAAAAAAATTAAAAGGGGGGATTTGGAAGTATTTTTTCAAAATATTTTTATGCGTTATTTTTATTAAAAAAAGCTATTCATTTGAAAGTTTCTATGAAAAAGGGTATTTTTATAAATTATATCTGTAATCTGGAGCATCTAGCTGGGTCATTTAAAATAATTAGACATTTTAACCCTCAGAGCATTACGAGATTTCCGAGTTTTGTAGCTCTATTTTTGACTCACAACAAACATGATGACTATATAACCACATCTATTGATTAAAAGAATCACAGGGAATTTTTCAAAATTCAAGAAGGTCAAGACTGGTTAGAAGTTATACAGAGTAGATTGCTGGGTTGGAAAACGAACAGATGATACCCTCAGATGGTAAATATAATCTATAACAAAAAAAAAATCGACGCACCAAGAGGGAGTCGTTCAGGAGTAGTGTCGGGCTCGATCCACTTAGAACGGCGCTAACTGGGAGCGTATAGTCTTTAGTGACGAGTCCCGTTTCTATCTATGTCCTGACGACAACCGCCGATGTGCGTGGAGACGTCCAGGGCAGTGTGGGTATCCTGCCATTTACTATCGCACGCCACACATGCCCACGCCAGTGCGTTCTGGTCTGGGGTGCCATCTCCTTTGATAGCCGGAACCCTTTCGTTGTCATTTCTGGCACACTTGCAGCACCGCGATACGTAGACGACATTCTACGACCGATTACGTTACCGTTCCTTTTGCGACACCCAGGACTTACTTTTCAACAAGATAATGCCCGGCCGCACACGGCACGTGTTGCTATGAATTGTATTCAATCCCAACACTTTCTTGGCCAGCTAGGTCTGATTTCTCTCCCAAAGAGCAAATTTGGTACGTTATGGGAAGGCGATTGCAACCATCCTTGAATGTTCACCCTTTAGCCAGACAGCTGGAGACAATTTGGCAAGAAATTCCCCAGGATACCATCCGGGAATTTTTTTTTTGTCTATGCCACGCCGGTGACAGCTTGTATCCAGACCAGAGGTGGACCAACGATTTATTGACTTCCTCCCTTTGTAACTGTTAAACTCCGAAATAAATCATTCAGTTGTTCTGAAATTTTAATCGTTTGTTTTTCTATGTATGTTCTTCACACCCACCCATTTTTATTGCTATCGGACAACTCCTTCTTGGTGCGTCAATTTGTTTTTGTTATAGAGTAGTATTTTTATGCTTATCCTCTAACCAAGATCTTGAGATTCTGCTTCCAAAACCTCCTGTCATCAAGCGATAGTTCGATTGATTCTGTCAGATAATCAACAAAACTTCCAAAACTTAGGTGCATTTTGGCATCGTAAAGATTAACGTTTTTCAAGGTTATGCAACTCACGCGCGATCCATGCACATGCACGATAAACAACACAAAGCTACTAAAATAAAAGGCAAAACCAAAAGAAATCCTCGATTACACTAGTTTTACGAGAGACCGATATGTTTTATAAGTTGTTTGACATTTTAGCGATCTGGTAACATACATATTGTTGTCGATCTGCGGCTTCCTTTTTTGCTGTTTTTTTTCTGCGAATCCATTTTGACCAGAATGTGACCCACATGATACGCATGAAAGAGTGCACGACCATGTCGATTTCGCCTCGAATCGACTCTTCTGTGCTAGACAGATAAAACATAAAGGAAGCAGACACATTACAAAACAAGAGACCATTTTCCCGGATACCCGGCATTCAGGTAAAGGGGTGCTCTCAAGTGTTTTGACTGCATCTCCGCTGGAACACCCGTGATCTGTTGTCAAAAGATGCATTTACTAGTACACTATTTATCGCTTCGATTTGAGATAGATCACAATGTGATATGAAAAGTTTTTTAAGGGAAACGGGGGATGAAGTGCAGCACGTGCGTTTTTATATTAGTCGTGATAGTTACAAAACTGGATTTTTGAATGGCATTTGTGTCGTCCGGAGGAAATCTCTGATAAATCCTAACGGAAACCCTTCATCCCTTGGAATGGATTGGACACCGCAGAAAGAGGAAAGGCAAGTGAAAGGCAAAACATGTAAATACATAATGATTAAAGAAAAAGATGACATAATTTGAAAAAATTGACTAAGAAAAAAAAAACACATGAATAAAAAACAAAAAATTGTATTCAGAAAGAAAAATAAATAAAATTCTAAAATCAAAACGTTTAAAGACTAGAATATAATTAACTATCTTATCCATTCGAGTGGTTTCAACGAGATGGGTGGTTTGGGGGTTTATGACGCAAGGACCATACTCCGCCAACCACAATACAACAATAAGGGAAGAAATCAAAGCAAAAAGCAGAAGAATAGGCCACTTTAAAACAGAAGGGAAAAGAGATTACTCGGGTACCTTGGAGTTGTGAGGACCGTACGCACCTAAAGAAGTGGTAAAACCCATGAGGGTGATTTCGACGAGCTATCTCGTCCATCAAGATCCGATCTGTTTTGGTAATGACGAGTCATTTCGTCATCAAGAAATTGCCGGAAAAAACTATTTGGACACTGCATGTTTCTAAGAAAAAGTGCTTTATTATTATTCTATTTAGTAACAGATAGGCACTCCTTTTGCTAGTATTACAGCTGCAACACGTCGAGGCATACTTTCTACAAGTTCTCTGTAAGTCTGGGCAGGAATAGCTCTCGCCATTCCTCTTGCAAGGAGGCTGTGTAAAGAAATTTTTGTGAAGATCGGATCTGTGTCGTACTCGTTGCTCCAGTTCATGCCATAAGTGATCGATGGGATTGAGATCGGGGCTCTGAACAGGCCAGTCAAGCAAATTCACCTCATTTTCAGGAAACCAGTCCAGCACACGTTTTACTGTATGACATGGAGCTCCATCCTATTGGAAGAAACAACCTTCATCGCCGTAGTTTTCCATAGTGGAGGCAAGGCCGAATTATCCAGAACGTCGACGTACACGTCAGCGTTCATGGTACCAGGTACAAAAAGCAATGGGCCAAGTCCTAACCAGGAAAATCAACCCTACACTAAGATGGATCCTCTTCTGAATTTCTGCTGTGTCCAAATATTTTGGTCCATATAGTGTATTTATGACAAGATCAAAATCTGGTCAGTTTTGCTAATGACGAGAAACCTCATCAGGACAATCAACAGGGGAACTAATAACATCTTCCACCAAAAGAAAGAAATGAAAACTCGCACATAAAAAAACATCCATATTTCTTTTATACCCTGATTTTTATTTTTTCTTCCAAATTACTCTCTTTGATTAGACTGTTGGATAGTTTCATTTGAGCGGCGAATTCTTCCCCATAGGTTTAGCAACACTACCCAGCTCCAAAGCTTAAATCAAGCACATTTAAATACACCAAAATACCTTAGTAATTGTTGATTTTACATTGTTTATACCCGTTCTTTGCTATTCCTAATATAAAAATACTGTCGATTTCTCTGCAACGTAGGTTAGGGAAATATAGATTACAAATCCGTAATATGCAATGGCATTAACATGTACTATTACATAAGAAAATTACCCTTTTTAACCTATTCATCATATTAAAAAAAGTATTTCTATACGAAATTACATCCTCTGTAAAGCAATACAGCACATATTTCTAAATAGTTGTAATACCTACATTTAATCAATATTCCTATTTTCAATATTTTGTTACATGCTAGTAAGAAAAATTTTATTGACGCTCTTAATATGTAGAAATAAATTTTAATTTAATTCGTAGATGACAGTTATATTTTCTTAAAAGTTTTGTGCATGAATATTGTTTGCTGAGTCAATGGTTTCCCCGCTTCTTGGTAAGCTAGCGGATGGCTAGTGCTAGCTGTTGCTTCAATGGGTCTCGACACGTTGTGACAAGCCTGGAAATGAGAAAGTGGACTATCTCGACAAAATGATAATCAAAATCACACAAAAGCCGTTAAACCATTTTTTTCACACTACGAATATTAGAATAAAAGAGAGAACCACCTAAAAGAAAGACTTGTCAAAGTTAAATCTTGAGAATGTCTTTTCTCAAATGACGTCGTCCTAGGCAATTTAAGGAATTTTTCAGTTGCTGAGTTTCGTTTCCTGACTGGAGATGACTGTCGTCGTGCACACTTATTTTATTGTAATGTTGCTGACTCTCATGACTGCGTTTTATGTAATAGTAGACAACCTGTGACTCCTCAACATTTAGACTCGCGCACTGCACTTAACAATTTTAGTTACAGAGTACAGTATTGGGAAGCCAAATGGCGAATGGCGTTAAGTCAAGTACCCGGCCTTTTTTTTGTTGTTAAATTCATTCTTAATTTTTCTATCGCATTTATTAATCAACGGACAATATTAGCAACAGTACAACTTATTAACAGACAGAATTCAAAATTTCATAGCATCATAGGTATATGTATACCTTTAGTCCGACCAAGGTTGTGTACAACTGACCGAAACTTTGCCAGAAATAGCATAGAAAAAAATCTTTGGTCATTCGCACTCCACTTTAACTTCAAACTTGTCATTACTCAGCATTAGAAAAGGGGTTCAGTAGGCACATCTATATGTTAGTAAACATCCCTCCTTCTGC
Organism: Metellina segmentata; assembly: GCA_947359465.1. NCBI lineage: Eukaryota > Metazoa > Arthropoda > Arachnida > Araneae > Tetragnathidae > Metellina > Metellina segmentata. The sequence continues at coordinate 16,272,533 of OX375878.1, read as the reverse complement.
TTTCCAGGAACATATATGTGTAAAAGACTTCGCTGCCCCAATTTAACATTTAATTTGTATTCGAATGAGGTGCGACTAAAAATTTTTGAAGAATTTTTGTTCGTATAACTTTAAAATAAAAATTCATTAAAAATTAGTTTAGCCTAAGTAGGCTATTTCTGTATGTGCGCTGTATCCTAAAGATGAGGTCTTTTTAAGTTTTGAGATAACATAAATCATAAGTGTTTTTTGAATACGGTAAATTGTGTTTATAAAAAAACTCAATTAAATAGAGCTTGAAAGTGTCACTGGCTCGATGAGTACGAACTACTTTTTAATAGTTGTTCTACTTTAAACTGCAGTGCACATTACTGATTGAAATTGTTTTAATGCGTGAAGATAAAAATTTTTGTATCAATTTACGCGAAATAACCATTTGTTTGGTTTTTGCGTTTATAATATCAAGAGCAATAATATTTAATAAATTAATCCAAAATTTGTTTTTGGAGAAATTGATAGAAAAATATTTAATATTACATCTGAATAGGGATTCACAAATATAAATGAAGAAATGAATTTCACTGAGCAGTTTTATCTTTTGCTCATTCATACAAGTAGAATTAAGCGAGAAAGCCACGTAAATGTATTATGATGCATTTGACATTTGAATAGCCTTTGGTTTAATCTTCACAGTTGAGTCAGCAATTAAATACTTCCCCATACATAGCTGAGAGGCTTATTTCGTTTAACAAAAGGACATTTTTATGTACTCATAACGATACGAAATCAGATATTAAAGGTCTATTATCATGATATGAAATTGGGTAATGACTTCCAATGACAAATTATTTGAGATATTAATTACGTTCATTAAACAGTAGCAAATGTTTTCTTATCACCGTGCTTAATACTTGCGTCGTGTCGATTTGCATTTCTTTTTAATCTGATGGGAAGCAAAGTGCATTTGCATAACCGGATAATGACATAAAAATAATAGGTAAGAATTTCATTCACACTTCACTGACTCCTTCAATCTAGAGAAGCAAATTGGGGAAATTTAAATAGGCAGATCTACTTCGTATGAACAAATATATACAGTAGAACTCCAATTATCCGAATCATTGGGACCAGACCCCATTCGGATAATCAAAAATTCGGATAATTGGATTGTTTCCGAAAAAAGGGTCTAGTATGTATATTAATTAATTACTGTATGTATGTTGAAAATGGGGAAAAAAAACTACAGAAAGAGCTTTTAATTAATTAAATGAAAAGGCAATACTTTTACATGTTAAGCGTACTTACAAGTGCTATACATAAGTACAGTATGTACGTACCGTACTGTAAATGAAAGTCATTGTTTGCTAAACATCTCGGTCAAAGTAAGCTGTTTGACTGTCCTTATCCGTTTTCGGGCAACCAAGTCGCGCATCCGTTTGATAATGAGAAGTTGCATGTTGTCACACTCGGGCTTTCGCTCCGTCCACTTCAACGCAGTTTCTAAGCCGGCAAATGCTTCACTAGCAGATGGTCCCGTGTCTGCTTCAACTTCGACAATAAGGTCATCTTCTTCAACGACACTTTCTTCTCTCAAACTTTCAATAAGTTCATCATCATTTAGAATTTGAAAACCAGAAGCATTATTTTGCGAATCGCAATACGTTCCCGTCTTAAATTTTTTCTGAAATTCTGAAAGCGATTCGGATAGTCGGAGTTTGGATAGTTGGAGTTCTAAAGTACTTCGAAACTTTAAAGAACCAGTAAAACTTGCTCTTTAGAGAAAAAGAACTAACTTAAAAAAAAAAAAACGTTTTATTTTAAAACTGGTTAGTGTGTCCTAAAAAAGATTTTGGTGTGTTATAAATTGTTTACATTTAATTTAAATTGTGCTTATAAATGTGTAATAAAACGTGTCGATTTAATAGTTTTATTGTAAGGAAATTTGGGCGCCGTTTGGCGTAGTTTATCAAGACAGACTTGTTTTTCACTCGGAGCACATTTTAACATACATTATACAACTTATATAGTCTACTAAAAAGTTCGAACGTAGAAACTCAAAAATGCAGTCAATATTGTTGAGAATATAACGTCGAATTATAGCAGAAACTCATTCACTGATATTTCTTCGGAGACAATAAATGCGTATTTCCATGATGATAAACGCATTGTCAGATCGTAATCCATTTAAAAAGATATGTAACACTGTCAAAACGCTTATAACTTTAATTTATTTACCTAAAATCTAATAGTTTTTCAACTGTTGTACAGTAGAAAAACTTTTTGTCAGTTAACGAGTTTCTGTTCTTAGCAGACGATGTACTGTAACTAATTTTAAATAAATTAAAAGTTAGTCTTTGTATAGCTAGTGAAACATTGAATTGACTACTATAGGCTTATGGTGCCACAGAGTAGAATTTTTATGCGCATACATTGTGGCAACTTAGCCACAGATCTCCAGATAATCCCTATGAAAGGGAATTTGTAACGCGCGTCTTCCCTACCCGATGGGGAATTCGTCAGATTGGCTTGGAACGTGGTAACAGAAAGACCACGTCGGAATGAACCTATTCCATTCTCTTTGTGTTTCATCGTCTTTGTGTCAGTGTTCTGTCTTGTAAATAAATAGAGATGTTCAAAATAGAAATGGACTCGATGTAATAGTTATTAAGCCACATACATGTTATAATAAGTGTAAGACATAATGATATAGCTTAAGTTACAAATAAAAAAATCTAGCTGAACCGAAATAGCCTTTCATAAGGAGTGCAAAAATATTTGTAGATTTTTGAATTAAAGAGTTATGAAAACTTTGTTAGACACTTGCAAGTAGCAAAAATTTGGTAAACTTGTTGAATCACTTGATTCAAACCTTATATTACACGAAAATAAATTAATAATTACAAAAAAATAAATAAAAATAAATTAAATAAAAAAAAAATAATCCTGTTTAGGAATCGACACCAAGGCTTCTAGATTTAAAGCATAGAAATGCGCTGTTGGGAAAATACCCAAACGTTGGAAAGTATTTTGTTTGAAAGAGTTATTAATATAAAAGAGTTTTTTCATGTAAACCTAAACAAATCACAGGAAGAGGAGGAAAGTTTCGAAGTCATGGATTAAATTAATTTATATTTCGGTTTTAATAATAATTTGGTGTTAATATTCTCCGATACTGAAGAGTGTGGAAGATTTAGTTTGGATTAATAGAGCAGCAAATTTCATCATGTGTATTGGTCATGCTTCAAGTTTTCCAAAAGAAAACTATACCAATTATAGATTTATGATTCATTCTATAAGCGACGAAGTGCTGAAATCGCATTCCAAAAGACAAATTATGCTACTTCCGAGTAAAAGAAAAGAAGATTGTACTCCTCAAAAACATTAGCTCCCTCTGTATTTAGCTTAACAACACCCGCCCTCCCATCTTATACCCATGAGAGGAGTGTTATCTATGTATCGGATAAAAATTTAAATAAAAATATATTCACGAAGAACGTATGTAAAATATAATATTTTTTTACATTTAACTTTTGAGAAGTTCACTCTACCGATACAAGCGCATTATGCTATATTGTATATTTTTTTAGCCGAAAGAGCGTTCAAATGCCCAGTGCATAAACTCTGATCAACACCTCTCGTAATTTTCTTTTCTTTTTTTTTCTTCCAGAATTATGAAAGAACTAGAAAAGCAACTTCTCCGCCTATATACGTCAACAGTGTGGCCGGCGAACAGGAGATTTCGGGAGATGCGAAGTAAATAATATCTTTAATTTTATTTTCTTGTTATTTGTGGCGGGGTAACGTACGAGACCGAAGAATGGCGGTAGTAAATTCTGTCATCTTGCATCCGCAATCCACTCTTTTGTTCTATGTAGGAAAATTAAGGGATGAATTGCGTGCGTTTACAACGTTCTTTCTGATCCGCAAATACTAGGTCTTGTTTTGACTTTTTCAGTGATTTATTCACTTACTTCGTATTCTATTTTAAGACTAACAGATAGTTCATTGATGAGTGTTCGTCGATAAATACTATCAATTATGACGAAATCATACTGCAATGTCCACAATTCCCTGCTGGCTTATTGTCCGATTTCTGTGTCACTGGATGCTTATTTAGCTCATAAGATTAGTTCAAATGTGTGAACGTTTTGGGGGCACCATGCATTGAATACAAGATTTGTGAAGATTTTGAACGAGAACTCAAGATGGGCTATGATTAGTTTTGTTACGCCCAAAAGGCTTCCTTCAGTTTATTTTAGTGTAATTTATAAATTAGATAAAATGCTTTTCTGAAAAATTGTGACTGAATCTCGTTTTTCAGTCAAACAATTTTTTAATACACCACAATGGGTGTGATGTTTTAAAGTTAAAGTGTGGTTTTATTTAATATACATTTTATTCGGTATATTTAATAAATAAAGCGAGATGAAAAAGGATTTAAGTCAAAAAGAATATATTACTATCCTTCTCATGTATTTACTAATTAGATCAAGTTTTGCATTCACTTCTTTATGCAAGTTACATATCTGATATTTTGCTATGTTTATCAAATTTAGCGCTGTGTGGATTTTCCTTCCGGCGCTAAATGCAATACAAAATATTATGCGGAGGAACTTCGCGTTTCAAAATGAACGTAATTCATCTGTTCGCCATTGATAGTTCAATCTTTCGATAACTTAAATGATAGTGTAATACTTATCAAAATAAGAGTAATAACCACTAGTTCCTTTACCCCATAAGTGCTCTAGTCAAGTAATTAATGCTTGGGAATTGACAAATTATTATATTAATAATGAATTTGAGATCAGTTAATACGGAGTATAACAAGATTTTGGAGATAGCTCTTATAAGGGACGCATTTTAATTCATAGTTTTACTCAAAAATACACCCACTTTCGTGCGTTTTTACTATTTTATTCCTGACAATGCACGCAAATACTCGTAAAAAAAGAAGTTCTGAGCTTGTGAGAGTGATTTTCAGTGCAAACACAATATTGCAAACATTATTTTCGGCTACCCAATACGGAATACGCACAGGAATTATGTTCTACCACAAAATACTAGCGCCATCTACATTTAGCTTTACGGGTAAAGCCTCTCATATAGCTCAAGAACAAGAATCCTTTAGAGAGCCACGTGGGAAAAATTTATGTTGAATGCGTGCTAGCACAAAGTTATTTTGGTTTTTCTCATTACAAATGGTACATTATAAAGTTGTAAAAGTGGGCATTCTCACAATAATACTTCTAGACTGACTTTACCCAAGCGATTAATTAGAAATACTTTTTTATGAAATATTATATTACAGTGCAAGTTGCTTTATCCTTTGTCTGCTCCTTACAGAAGTATAATGTAATGGAATTTATTTGTCACGGATTTGTAGCAAATGTCCATTGCTCAAAAATCTTGATGACTTTTTCAAGAAATGCTTTCCCAAGAGAAATTATACCTAGCAGAATGTATTTTCTCTCACGAACCGAGAGGTTTTATTTAGATCGTAAAAGGAACGCTGCATATTTATCACAATAAGAATATCCATATTTGTCACGTAGATAAAAGCGTTTGAAGATTCCAGCAGTTGTCTACTCGTTTTACGAAAGCAAGAACACATAAAATAGTAAAAATTTCTGCACGCGAAAGCTTATCTTAAGTGACTTATATTTAAGACTAGAAACTGAAACTCGGTTTTATTTCGTTTCAGTTTCGCAACATTTATAGCTGATTTATACGATTTAATTTTCCTCGTAAAATTTCCACGTTACAATGGGAGAAATTTTCGGAATTCGAAGCTGGAAGTAACTCTACATTCAAGACGAGGACTATGCATTTGAACTTCAGGCAGATTACACAAAGCCCTGTTTGGACATAATATGGACATTAGGGTTGGCCGAAAAAACTCACATTTTTTAAGTCGTAATACCGCGGAAAAGTTGAGAATTTGGGAGACTAAAAAGGGGTAAAAAAGAAATAAAATCGGTTTATATCTTCCCGTCGCGCTTGTGCTCTAAATTTTGCCAAAATTCGGAAAATTCACATTTTTACGATAATTTTTAACATTTTTAAATTAGCAGCTTCCAGAATGTAAGAGCTCAAATTATTATGAATTAGAACGACAGAAAATAATGTTTAAATATTATTTTAATCCATCAACATCTTCCGGTCACGCATTGCCTTCAAAGTCAATGAAATTTTGAAAAAATTTACAAATTAAGGTATTATATAGTTTTTCTTTATTGAATACAAGTGTTTAAATGCTTAAAAACAAATTATTTTAGACCATTATAGTAATATTTATTAACAGATTTTTTTTATTGAAAAAGCTAAGTTTTTGGGTGAAGAGTCGTGAGTCCAAAAAAATCTTGTTAAACATCTCCATTTTCACCCATTCTTAGCTGAAGGTACTTTGAATCTGATTTATGGGTGAAGTTAGGCATGGTTGACTTTGAGAGCAGAGTCGTTCTGATAAAACCATCCCAAGACTCAGCTCCGAAAACTTTTCCTGAGGCTTCTGTCACGAGTTGCACACATCGTTCAACTGTCTGTTTGTGAACTGGGAATGCTTGAATATTATATCCCAATTAGAGACAGAGTCACTTTGAATATGTGATTTAATATCATCGTCACTGATATCTTTTAATAATGGGTGGGTGGGGGGGGGGAGATAAATCATAGTCCATCCAGTTAATTATTTCCGAGTAGTCTTGATTTTTGAAATTGAGTTTTGGCGGCATGAATGTTCTGATAGTTGTTCTCTTTTGATCTAACTGTCTCGCCTTTAGAATTTATCGAAGTCCGAGCTCTCTTATGTGTTTTGTATTATCTAGTGACATGGCTAACATTAAATGTTCTGGATGAGCAAAAAAGCCATTTCGCTTGATCATAGGGTCGACAATATTACGTAAGTCTTCAGGCATGTACATTGAAGATTGTATTGATTGGTACACAAGTTTTGGTCCCTCTGTAAAGTATTTACTTGTTTTAATACTAAAGTACATTGGCATGCATGACTTCAAATAAATACAACTATTTCTTGAAGTTCAGGCGTGGGACTTTCTTCACTTAAGTACAATCTGAGAGTTCGATTTGCTGTTGTCAACCACCTCGAGTGTGATAAAGGACAATGATCTTGTACAGCCAAATCCTCTTTACAGTTTCCCGACTATTGCCATGGAAATATCGAGTGTGTATTGCTGATCCCTACTTAGTATACTTCTGTCTATTGTGGGGATCTGACAACCAATGACTGGCCGTTTTTCGCAGCCACTTAGATATTCACGATTCCGATTGGCCCTCTGAAAGATTTCGGACCCGTTGATTTACTGTCTAGGCATTGAGACAGATGCCGGAATGGCACTTCTATTAAATGGAGAAAGCAAACTGCCCATTGTAACGGTTTCCCTTAATGTATTTCGATTCTGCGAATCATGCCGGTTTTCCAACCTGTATTAATAGCAGTGCCATCACATACTATGGCAACTAATTTTTCAAGAAAAATACCATGACCAGACAGATAATAAATAATAGAAGTGACAATATCCATTTAGAACTTACAGAAGTTTGAGTAACATGGCTGATGTAGACTGAACCAGGTTCTTGAATTAGCGAGTAATGCTCATCCTCTATTACTCTACAGAACCTTTTAGAATGAGCTAGATCTAGCACTAACGTGTCGTCCTTCCTTCCATCCAAATAGAGACCTTGTAGTGGAAAATCGTCAGATTTACTACACAATTCAGCCCTAGTATTTTGTTTTCTCTTCTTATTTTGCTTTTGTCTATAACATGGGAGACGTCAGAATCGGTAATTAATACAACGTCGTTGATGCGCTTGCAGCCGTAACGCGATCAGAAACTCCATAACGATAGCTCAGTAATACAGTAGATTTTAACTGAATTCTTATCTGCCAATTATTAGAGGAAACTTTTTTTGGCACTTTAAAATCTGCGTTGGTATCGCTATCTTTATTAGAAGTTAGCTGTTAGTTGTTGCGAGTTATTAGTATTTTTTTCCTCTTGAATTGTTATTTACCTTTATTTGTAAATTATTTTCAAAAATTCATTAACTTTGAAGGCAATGCGCGACCGGAAGATAATGATGGATTTAAATAATATTTAAACATTATTTTCTGTGGTTCTAATAGATAAGAATTTGAGCTATTACATTAAAGAAGAGGCTAATTGAAAAATCTTAAAAATTATCGTACAAGTGTGAATTTTTCCAAATTTTGGCAAACTTTACAGCACATGCGCTACCGGAAGATATACACCGATTTTATTTCTTTTTTACCCCTTTTTAGTGTCCCAATTTTGCAATTTTTCCGCGATATTACGACTTGAAAAAAAAATTTGAGTTTTTTCGGCCTACCCTAATGGACATGGAATTACTGTATATATATACACTGACGAACCAAAACATTATGACCATCCCCACATTTTTCAATGAACTCGTTTGGATGACGTGGAGCTCACGTGATTAAGTGAGAATGGTATTTAACTGCTACTAGAGAAGGTAAGTAATCATTTTTGCACTTACTTTTACGAGTGATGGGAAATGCTGCTGATCTAAGCGAATTTGTTAGAGGGCAGATCGTAATGGCCCGAAGACTCGGAACGAGTATCACCGAAACTGCACGACTGGTAAGTTGTTCACGATCTGACGTTGTTAGTATTCATGCAAAGTGGATAAATAACGGTGACACCAACAGTAGACGCCAAGGTGTTGGTCGTCCACGCGTCATCAAAGAAAAAGGACGTCGGAGACTGTCCCGCTTGGTAAAGCAAAATCGGCCCGAGACAGTGGCTCAGCTGACATCACAATACAATGCAGGTCCAAGCGCAAGTGTTTCGGAACACACAGTTCAGCGGACACTGCTTGATATTGGACTGTGCAGCAGACGTCCCACTCGCGTGCCTCTGTTGACCAAGCGTTATCGTCAACGACGCCCACAGTGGGCCCGGGAACATCTAGACTGGACCATGGATGAGTGAAAGAGAGTTGCCTGGTCAGATGAATCCCAATATCTCATTCATCACGTCGATGGTCGTGTCAGGGTACGCCGTCTGCCATGCGAACAGTTGCTCCCCTATTGTACAGCAGGTCATACACAGCTGGTGGTGGCGGTATTATGTTTTTAGGGACGTTCTCATCGACGACTCTGGGACCCGTAGTTGTGGTAGAACAGACCATGAACGCTGCAAACTATCTGAACATCATTGCGGATCAGTTGCACTCTTACATGGCGTCTGTCTTCCCAACTGGAAATGGAATCTTCCAGCAGGACAACGCCCCGTGTCACAAGGCTCGGATTGTGTTGGAGTGGTTCGAGGAGCATACTGATGAATTCCACTTAATGTCCTGGCCATCTAACTCGCCGTATCTTAATCCGATAGAGCACATGGGTGTCATGGAGCGGCAGATCAGAGCTCAATCACCACCATGTCCGAATATCTCGACTTTACTTGACCGCTGCTTAGACATTTGGTGCAAGCTGTCTCTAGTCATGTACCAAGAACTTGTAACCTTTATGCCCAGGCGAGTTGCAGTTGTTTTGCAGACCAAAGGAGGAATTTTATGTATTATATTTATGTATATATATATATATATATATATATATATATATAAAATACAATTTCCCTCTTTGACTTATTATAAAATGAATACTATTTCAATAGACCACAAAGGAATAAAACTGAAGTACGAAAATTATATTCGTAAAATTCAGAATTTCAATTTTTGTGTTGCGAGTTGTATTAAGAGATGTCCGGAAAAAGTTCGACATTTGATTGTGTTGCACGGATTCTGCTGGGAATTATAAATGTGCGGATTTTTCATAGAAGTTATCTGTTCAATCCAAATGCTATAGTGTTTTAATCGCTTTGTGTGCAATAAATATGCCAATTGCCAACGGAAGTTCAAGGAATTGTATGCGTCAAGTCACATTTGCTTTTTTTTACTTAAGATGTTTTTTTTTTTTAATTTTTAAACTGGTATTTTTTGTTTGTAACAATGTTTTCTTGTTGTAACAATGGATGCAGTTGCAGTCTACGTTTATAGCGGTGGCAACGGCCCTGGTACCTTTCTTTGGCGCACCTTCTAAAGTCGTCAAGAAAAAGTTTAAAATTAAAATAATCAATGGAATCAAAATTTTTTCAAATGAACCAACGAAATCAAACGACAGTTACGGGATTTTGAAAACTTTCTAGAATATTCAAAAGGAAAATTTAAACTTTCCGTTTGCCGAAGCTGCCATAAAAACCGCAATAACTGTAATACAGATGGGCTGCCTTAACCTGCCATAACTCGCTACTAGAAGTGCGCCAAAAAAAGGTCGTTGCCAACGCTATAAATGTAGACTTCAGCTTTTACCAAACAATGTTTTTTATTATTTCAATGTAAAAAAATTTGTTATTAATACCACATGAATTGAGTTTTATTTGTCCGTACTTTCCATGAAATGCCAAGGTACGTTTTCGCGGAGAATAGTTTACTTGCTGGTAAGTAGAGTCAACAACCAGGTTACCGGGTATGTTTGTATTGCTACCGGGATAGCAACTTATCGGGGAAGTTACCGACGAGTAAGCACCGCTGTGGCTTCGAACAATATGGGAAAAACGCTGAGGATAAAGTTGTTGATGCTTCTATATTAGTTTTAAGTGAAGAACTTTTGGGGATAGAGTGGGCATTACAGGTGGAATAAATGTGAACGGTTTTGAATGCAATGAAATACAAAAATGGGTGAATAATAATGAAAAGATTTTCATAATTTTATAAAGGTTTTGATAGCGATCTCGTATCAAACATAAAATATGCTTCGAAAGGTATTCAACTAGACATTTCAATTAAAGATAATATAATTCGAGATATTTCAACTAAAACATACATCCAATACGAGTAAATAAACAATCATAAACACGCTAATTACGATTATGACGCCAAGTCAAACCAGTTCCCAAATAAACGAATCGAAGTGAAATGAAATCCATAGACGCACACACAGGGGAAGGGATTAAGCGTCTCTCCAGAACCGAAAAAGCAAATATGTAATTCATGAACGCACCTACCTGAAAAAGGCTTAACACCAATAGATCCCACAAAAGCAAGTATTCTCTTTTTGAATCCATTGCCCTAAAAGCAGGGAAACACAACCTGCAAGCTATTTGTTTCAATGTCCAGTCCCCTAACAAATCCCTGAACTTAAGGAGAAACCAAGTTCATCACCCCTCGATTCCGAGAAATTGGAACGGGTGCGCTTTCACACTTCACCTAATGGGGTTGATTTCTGAAGTGGTGGAATGTCACTCAGCCAATAGAAGGATTAACCCCCTGGAAAGGTCGGGGCGTAGCACCCAGAATATTGTCGGAAGGTTAGACGGAGAGAACGATAGAAAAACGCCAACGCTAAAAAAAAAAGAGGAGACGGAGGCCTTTTCGGTTGCGGCCAGCAATTTCCAAAAATATGGTAACTCTACAATTAAGAGATGTACCACTGACGAATTGAATGAAAAATAAACGAAGTTACCAACCAGAATCCTGCTGCCTTTACTGTGTCGTTCACCAACAATAGAAATCTCTAGATTCCAGAAGGAAAGAACCACTTGATTCCAAAAGAAGGAACCTGCATATCCTGATGCCTTACTTAAAACTGGCGGTCACCATATATAAAGGTATGTCTGTATTTCTATCCGATATCAATTTAGAACTCTACTTATTCTGATAGAACCTGTGTTCAAAACTGGATATTGGTATCCAGATCAAAATTGGGTATAATATCCAGTACAATATCCAAATGGTTTTAATGTTTATAAAGGCCCGAAAAGACTTCTCATCTACAGCCTTTCAATGCTTTAATATATTATAATCTGCTTTTCCTAAATTACAAGTTTTCTAACAATGTATTTCAAAATGAATACATTGTGGAAGGTTAAGTCCCCAATTGAAATCCTGGGTGCACCCCTGATCGAATCAAGCTTCTCGAGCACCATCTGCACCCACATTCCAACGGCCAATCTAGTCCACGATGCCAGATCGTGTGAATCATGTGATCCATAACTAGATAGCAAAGTAGCCCGTCGTAAACCCTTTATGGCACTATCCGGGTGGATTGTGTGGCACTTCTCATGGGAGTACTTCATTTACCTCTAGTACTAGTAGAGGTTAATAAATTATCCACGTGGAAACATTCCTTAAGAATTATAATCAAATTTTCCAGGAACTTCTATTTTTAGGCCAGGCAACCCTAGTTTCGAGTATTTTCATAAATGTAAATTACAAGGATCTCAATGGTATTAAATCATATGGTCCTAGTTGGAACAATAACCATTTGTGTTAAGCAAACGAGTACTATTTCATACACAACGTTAGTATTGTTAACACTAGCAATTACGAAATATGAGTCGTTCACTTTCAAGATCGTTCAGTGCTTTTGGGCAAATGGTTGCGGTCAATACGGATCTTCGAATGGGTATAATAAGGCGGGTGTAATTAAGATTTTAATAGTGCATCCGGTTAGTCTGGCTAATGAAATGTCTTGCGTTTGGCACAATACATCCGTAGAGGACAAGGTGCTACGCATAGAAATATCCTTAATCCACTCTTTATTTCAACGGATTACCGTTAAAAGTGTGTTTTTGTTGAAGTCCATGTTCATAAAAGTTATTGACCCGGCAAATTATCGAGTTCACTGACATAGATGAGTCAGACGAAATTCAACAAGAGTCCTACTATTTTGCTACAGATATGAAGTCGATTCTCTTATGATTATTTTTAAATTAAGAGAAAAACCCATGGTGATCAAAACAAAGGCTGTAAACAGCGTAGAGCACCTTCGAGATAGTTTTGTAGATAGCGGCAAGCGAAAAGGAGAAAAATCCGGTAAAAGGAGCTTGTCACAAACCTGTCAAATTTGACAGTTAATAGTCCCTACTGAAAGATATAATACCTTTATAAATTGATAAATGATTCAGATTGCTGTAGTAAATGGGTTTATAACGATAAGATGATCGTCTTATCGACGATATCAAATAACAATGAAGAAACAAAACTAGAGTCAGGTAGTAACAACTTGATCTCGGACCTTGTTTCGAGAAAAAGTAACTTGACAACAAAAATAAATAATTCAGTGATAAATTATTTTTATAACCTTAAATATTAAATTGATAAAAACATACGGCGTAGGGTGCTATAGATATGAGATTTGAAGCATCACATTAAAAAGGAATTCAAAAAGACAATGGTATATGTGTTTACGCGTATCATTTTCGGTAGTTACAATGATGCAAACAGTTGGAGAGATAATACGCAATTCCGGAAATCGTTTTATTTCCCTCTACGACTCAATGGAACTGTTAAAATTTATTGAAGTCTTGCATTATATTCTTTTGATACTTATTTTCAATTAGATTATAAACATGAAATGTGTTTTTATAAGGCGGAATGCTTTTATAAAATATGAAATGGAAATCTTTATTAGACAGAAATGTTCGAGAAAAGTATGTTAGAAATACTTTTTCTGATTTTTATTCGTGAGTGTTAAGTGCCAAAATGGGAGGAGTCTTATGCTAAAATATCAATATGAAGAAATATATTAGACGAGGAGTTAAACAAAGGGATCTAACAAAACCATAACAAAAAACAACATCTACTGCTTATAATAATAACTATTTACTTGAATTTCGTCAATATGTTTTGATTATTTATTTTAAAAGCAAACATAATATGTGATAATCGTTATAGTTCAAAATATTTATCGAAATCCCTTAATGTTACACTTCTTTTTAAATATGATTTAAATAATTTTTAATTTCATGGGCTTTGAAAATTATTTGAATGAACAAATACCAGGTAAAGGACTGGTTATAATAAATAATATGATTTTGGTTTCGTCATAAGCACCAAATAAAGTTCATTCTTTTCCTATCGGATGGCATTTTGAAATCATTAACAATGCGTGTATTGGAAAAATCATTTTAAATAAAGCAATTTTAGCTTGTTAAAATGGATATTTTTGGTCTAATTTTAGAACGGTACATAAAAGAATGGTTTACTTTATAGTTAAGGCATAAAACCGCTGTTGTAAAAAGAGAGGAACATATACCATACAATCCCAATCCAAATCGTCCCCGATCAAATATCGAATCATTCCAAACCAATCCCTACACAGACTTTAAATTAAGTCTAGCTTAATGAAACTAAAATAAAATAGCCTTTAATTGGGTTCTACGTAAATAAATATCTCGCTAATGTGTTTTCAAGAATCTTAATTGAGTCGAGTAAATGGTCTTAAAAGCTAAACAAATATATATATGGTCTTGAAGTTTAAAAAGAACTTAAAAACTAAAGGTCTTTAATTCTATCTAGTCTCCTCAAGTCTATGTATTATCGCCAAATATTGGATGGTTAAATAGTAGTTCTTAAACGCAAAGATTCTAATACTTCCGTAATCCAAATGCTCTATCATGATATGCATAGATGATACTTTAAAATGTTGTTAGTTGTCGTTATGGCGGCGTTAACCTATCAACGATCGCATATCAAAAAGGAATTCATTTTTTGGAATTTTTACTGAAGAAATGCTAAAATTGTATTAGAAAAACAAGCCAGGTGACATCTCGTTTGGAATACACGTAAGAAACATGTTCCACCACGAAAACATTTTCCCACCTACATTTAGCTTGAAATAGCTTTACAGATCTGATGTATCAAATGGACTTTTGCAGTTGAAGGTTGGCTAGATTTTATGGATCAAAGGCCGTATTTGACCAAGCAGCGCCAAACACAAGACATCTAGTAATGGACACACGAACAGAAGGAAAGTTTTAGTGACTCAGTAGAAAAAAATACACCCACAGTAAGCTACAGGTACCGAATCTGAACAACTCGCAAGTTGCAGTCGAAGGATTGAGGATAGGTGCAACTTCAGTAAAAATATTTACATGCCTCATATACCTTAATGTATCAATGTAGTGGCATACTAAATTCCCGGTGACCATTATGACTCACTGAAGATGCAGCTCGCTAGCTACGAAATAGGAATAAATGGCAATCACCATCAATTTTCTCTGTTTTCCAAGGGTATGGGTATCGGAATCAAGTGAATGAGTCCATAGTTTTACCTTTTCGTCACCCGAGGAAAAGTATATTTTAAAAATAACATTCAAATCCATTTCTTTTCTTCTTTCTTACACAGTAGTAGTTCCGTTTTCGTGTTTATTTGACTGACCTTCAAATCCTTTCCTGAGCAAATGTGTCTTTTGAACTATATAAGTGCGTGCGTAACATGAAACAATTTATTATTGACTGACCTAGGACGAATCAGCCACATAATGCGTGCCACTATCTCGTCACTTTCTCTGTATTTGCTCAGTTGCCGCTTTAGCACAATGCCTTTCGAGCGACTCAAAAAATCTCCATTTTTTTTTCTCTTATTTTTTGGACTCCCACTCCCTATTTGTTTGGATTTTGGTGTTGCTTCACCATTATTTCACATTGAATGCCGTTCAGCAGAAATCTGAATTTTAAAACTTTGATTCCGGCCTTGAGAAAGGGCACACTGCTGTCGCCATTTTGCTAGCGATCCACATCACGAAGTTTCTATTTAAATAAGAGACTGGTGTTGTGTCGCAGAATTGGACACGCCTCTAGTGTGCAATGTACTCCCAAGCAAGAAGTGTTTTAACATTTGTTTTTCTGACGATTGTTTTCGACAGAGGATTTCCATTTGTGTAAAAATCCGCTTTTGATATATACTTGTACTATATGCAAACTTGAAAGAAGATAAATAAAAATACGTGTTTATTTCAATAGCACTGTCACAAGTTCATGCTGAAAAAATAATAGCTTTATGTCTAAATATACAGCAATGCAGAACTGATTTTTTATTCTCTTTTATTCAATATTAAATATGTATAAAAGTAGCAAAAGTATCTGAATGTTTATTTCAATATTTCTAGTATTTTTAAACTATATTTGTTCTATGCCAATTGGATATTTTTCTATAGAAAAACTGCAAATAAATACATGTATATATCCTCATTAATATTTACTTATTGATTTTTTTCCACCCAAACTGAAATCCTGTTTAAAAGTACAATTGAAAAATTTTTCGATTCAAATAAAAAGTTCGAAGAGTTGTCCTTTCTTTAAAATTTATGTTTGCAAATAAAGTTGTGTAATAAGACAAAAAATGAAACTTTATTATATTTCTTTCTATCTTGTGCCGTTTCTATAAATTTATATACCTTTTCTCTAATTAAAAGTACCTCTCTCCCAATCAAATAAATTGTTTTTCTAGCTAAACATAGAGGGCGATAGTGTTTTGATGGATATACGTGATTCCTCTTTCGTAACTTGATGTTCCTTGAATGCAATTTTCTTGCAGAATGATTCATAAAAATTAATGCGAAGCAGCGATGAATAAAATTAGTTGTGAAGGAAGTATTTTTGCTTTACGAATATTTGTTAACGTATACTTGAAGAAATCTCTCCAACATGGACTTGTTAGTTTTTCATATCTTTATATGTGACAAAGATTTCTTACATCGTAATAAAAGTTAAATTTATTTAGCCATTTTTCTTTATATTATAACAAAAAATCTCTCTATCTTTTTCAGGTTTATTCGCTTTGTGATTAGTAGATAGCGAGTCAGGTGATAGCGAGTCTTGTGGTTCAACAGGTTAATGAATTTGGAGCACGCGGAGACGATAAACATAGTTATATTTTTTAATTAATTCATTTATAAAATTTGTGAGTACGCGCTAGAAAGTTTGCAATGTTTTAAGAAGAACCGACAAATTCGGTAGCCGTTTTCATAGCAACAGTCGAATATGAAAATCTTAAAAAGTACTATTACAGCAAACTACACGGATGAGCTAAAACATATCTATGATTCGGTATTTCTATGTGGTAGTGGATAAAGCGGTTTCCGAACTAAATATGATTGCGTAGCAATCATCGGGGGTTGACGAGAGAGCAGGGGGCGGATCCCCCTAGTGTAGGAAAGAAAAAATTAATTATACTTAATTGGGATAAATGTTATATACATTCTGATAGAAAAGATTGTGAAATACTTGCAGATAATATCAACAAATCGGCTGGATTTGAGTACTCTAATTACAATATGATAAACTCTCGGTATAAGTTTGTAACAATTCAATTTTGATCTTTTGGATCATATATAAACAGCGTCCTGTAAAACTGCCTGCGAAAATCTTAAAAAGAATGAATATTTGGTTAATACTCATCTGCCAAACCTTGTTTTTCTATGCTTTCAAAACTTAAAAAAAGTGTGGAAAATGCATTTTATACTTGTGGCACTCTTGTACAAAACGTTCATCAGAAAAGGAGGTGTCGGATTGGAGCTGTGAGTTTTTAGGGGGAAATCTAAATAATCTTCTAAAACACTTGAATTTTGACTTTCGATTGTTAAGTTTCTTTTAAAAATTAAGTAATATTTACTGCTAAATTTTATATTATTCATTTGAAAATTATACTACATACATTTATAACGGTGAGATGTTGATCTTATGACAAATGTAGGGTCTCAGGTCATTCCTTTGTCTCTGACATCCAAATAGTGTTTGGGGTGGTTCCGGGCATGTGGTTGAGAGAAATCCAGGCCCGGGCAGACTAGGTGACTCTCACTCATACGATGAGTTGTTTTAATATTATATCATATTATTATGACCAGTCTCAAAAATGTGGAACGAATTTTTTGTCTGTTAAACACAATGGATACAAATATTCAAAACTCTTTTTTTTTAATATTATTGCCAAATCACTTGATTTGCTACCTATATCATTATTTGTTCTAAAACTGCAAATATGAAGTTTTCACTTTTATAAGAACACTGTTCTGTCAATGTGGTGGTAGTGTTTCTGCGGTGGAACGCGTTTCCCTTCCTCATTCCGAATATGGCGTCACTTGACTTGTTTTTCACTTAAAATTGCAGCATTTCGCCAAAATTCTAAAGGATGACTACCGAATTGTAGTTGATTGGCCAACTCCAATTAGATTAAACGCTCAATGTCGCCAAATTGGCGATAAACTACATTTTAAGGTAACCCTAATGTGCATCATACGAGAGCATTTGAGTAGAGGAAAAAAATCTCTGCTCTCTGTGTGTTTCTTATTTATTTCACTGAGAACCCTTCTCACTACAAAAAAATTTCGTGTGAATTGTGTATAAAAACTCAGCAGGCTTATTTAAGTGTTATGTACACATTTTAGTTACTTCTATCTCAGTTCATTATCCCTCTGTTAGTCGCAGTGGTCCTGACAGGTGCAAGGTGACTTTTTTTTTTATGCAATGAAAGGAATTACTAAAAGTATCATCATTAATTCATTTTAATGATACCTTTTTATTTATTAGTTTTTAGTATGCACTAAAATATACTACGAATTAAAAAAAATTGTGATGTATCCTTCTACAAGAAATCACCGAGAGAGATCAGATGCACCGAAGTTTTCATTTGTTACAAAAGACGTGAGGTTTTATGGCGCAAAGAAAATATTTGGCAAAGCTGCGCCAAACAAGGCAATGCCAAGGGTTTTAGAAGGGTAGGGTTTAGAGAATGTAGAGGCTGTTCGGACATTTGTGAGCGATTTTGATGAGTTGTAAAAAATTCATATGCTACGAAATAATTTTATTTTCCCAGCAGTTAAATAGTTAAAGTATAACCTATCGTTTGGCTAACTCAGGAATTTTGTTTACTTTCAAAATGGCGCATTTAAGTAAATAGTGGATGGAAAGTTATATTTTCCCGCTCTTTCCGACAAGAATTATGCTTATTCAATTATTCATAAACGCTGTAAAAGTCATGGTTTTTCGATATCTAAAGGTACGATAAGTAATATTATCAATGAGAAAGGAAAAAAACATAAAAGTATAGTAAAATACCTCTTAATAGATATCCAAAAAAGAAGTATTTCTGAGAATATTTGTAAGGAAAGATCTAATTTTAAAAGCGAATCCGCCAAATCAAAGGACTACTGTAAATTCATTAAAATGTTCAGTTTCAACTGTAAATTAAGTAATTAACAGTATTTTGAGTCTTAAAAAAGTAAAAAAAATACAATGTTCATCGACATATTGCAGAACGCAGAACTCGCTGCGGTATTCCGTAGGAGAAGCATTTAGCTGGAGAAATATGGTGAAAATGTGTCATTAGACGAGGCGGGGGTGTATTTAAGTGATTACAATAAAAATAGAACAATCCATATTTAAATAAGAATGAAGTGTGTTTGTACATTGAATATTTAAGACCTATTTCAAGCTTTCTATCCGTTTTGTACCCTTCTGATTCCAAATAAGCTTCTTGCGCGTTTCATGTCTGTCTGTCTGTATGTATGTATGCTTTTGCCTTATACACGTCCACACGGTTTAATACATTTTCATGCAAATTTGCATACTGTGATTACTTCATTTAGTGACTGAACTTGGTTGCGTAAGACTGTCTGTTCGTCTTCGATTTGTGTTTAATATTGTCTATTGTTTGTGTGTTTGTAGGGTCCTCACATAAATTTTATACCCGATATTTGATTACAGTGTGCTTTATTTTATACATCTTATATTAGTTTAGTTGAATGCAAAATTAAACTTTTCCTTATTGTTATATTTAGATTAGTTTCATTCTAAAACACAGGAGTAAGTTTACTTAAATCAACTCTAATTTGGAACTTTTGAAAAAACCGGAATGTATTTTGAGTAATACGATTACTTGGATTGCGTTACCGGTACTGCTGCAAAAGCAATTATTTTTTCAAAATTTTTTTTTGTATGGAATGTTTTAGCTCTGATACTTTATTTATTTCTAGTCTTATTTAGTTCCTTGAGCAAAATAAACATTTTCCAAATATTTGGAACTGACGATATTTTTCAACAAACGGGGAATGAAACTGAAACTAGTGTTGGTTGATCGCGTGCTGTGATATTTTCTGTTTTTTCACTCTGAATTAATTTCGCATTTCTAAATTTTGTGCACTTTTAGTTGTAAGTTGTGGCAACTATGCGCGCGAGATCAAGAGATAAAAAAGAATCTAGAATTAATATCTTAAGAACAACATTTTACGGGACAACTTTCATTTTGTTTTATTTCGCTGTTTTCTGTTTTAAATATTCCTTATAAAATTGCATTTTCTTTTCATCACACGCAACACAACTATAAAGTATTCGACTTAAAGTAACAGGTAAGTCAGAATAAAGCACATTTTTAAGTGTAATTATGTCGTTATTGAAAGTATAATAATGTTTAAAAAAATCCGAATTAGAACTTTTCAAACATTAAAAAATTCTTTGTCATAATGACAGTAGAAGATGGCGAAATTCGTCAAAGTCGCATTCCTGATGCAAGAGTGATAGCCGTAAATCGTCATTTTTATTAATTGAGTTGAACATTTAAAGAACTTAGGAAGGGAATTTCAAATCTCAGTCAAAATCGTCTTTTGTTGAGTAACCTTAGTGTCACCTTTTTGTCATTTTGAAGCCTTGTCATATAGCAAGGGTGCGATGTATGTGTAATGTATTACATGAATGGATATGCATGTGCAGGATTTGTGTCCAAAATAAGTTGTAGAAATTTTGAAAAGAAGAGATTGCGAAAGGTGTTAAAATATTATTATATTCTACGAAAGACATAAGTGATTAGATATTTTGATCATCTCTTCAATCTAGAGTTAACCAATTCAAAACGGGTAAAGTCGGGTATTTTGATAATCTATTATCATAAAAGAGGAGAAAAAATCTTAAAACTTGTTTCATAGAATTTAATGAAATTTTCTTAAAGGGATTTGTGATTGTTGCCGGATTCGCATATAGTGGAAAATTAAAAGTAAAGAGTGGAAAAAAATGCAAAAATTAACTCCTAAGTACTATGAAGACTATATTTTATCCCCAATATTTAAAAAAAGAAATTCCACATATTTTCTCACAGTGCCAACAATCAGTAGAGCTGCATCGGAATTAAGCAAGAAGCTACACATCTAAATTCATTGTTAAATTCTTGGAAAAAATGGAATTAGAAACTGGTATTACTAGACATTACTGATATTCCTGCTAAATCTCCAGATGTCTCACCCTTAGAGTTTTGTGCTTTTGGACTTTAAAAAGAGCATTATCGAAACGTCAACCGAAAACCATTCAAGGAACAAGAATGGGACAAAATACCTCTATCGATAATACCAAAGTCATTATTATCATGAAAATTAAGGTGTAGAAAGATAGTTAACAATAGCGATTTTCAAATAGAGCATTTGAAACACAAAAATTTCATGTAAAATTGATCTCCAGTCCCTTAAAATCATTCGGAAAATATTCGAACAGCCTCTGTAAAGTAGTGGGATATAAATGAAGAAAAAGATAGCTTGGTTAACCCGAGAGCGTTTTTCCCGTTTTAACTAAAGATAGTAAACCCCATGGGAAAGTAAGGATCTCTAGAGTACCTCGGGTAATTAAATCCCGTACACACACACCTAAATGAGATGTGCCTTTGACGGCTTTGACGTGACTTAGAGGATGAAGCGGTGTTTCGAGATTCTTGTGTCTGGGGTTTAGCGTTAAACCCTTTACTAGTCAGGGTCTTTTCAACAAATGAAATAGCCTTGCACCTGTGGAGTTCTCGTCGTTTTCTTCCTTACTTACGCTCCCATTAATTATTAATTTTTAAGTACACTCATGTCCATAAATTTACGATAATTCAGAATCACAAGGAAATCGAACTCTAAAGTAAAAATTTCACCTGTGAATTATCGCACACATCTTCAAGAATGATATCTAAATTACAGGGATCCATCAGATGACGCTGATAGTACGTCACAACGACGAGAGTGTAAGAGAGGTGTATATAAGAAATGGTAGCAAAGAAGTAAAATTTTTTACAAGCGTTCTATAAGCCACTCATTGCCACAACCGAATAGTTATGGCACAGATGATGCATGTCGATGATTTTTTTACGTGGTATAATTATCGGCCCCCTGGAATGTGGGCGTATTCAGACGGAAGTTTCAGTGGAACTTGGAATCGCCCAAAGTGTCATCTCTAGGCTTTGGCAAGTAGACGGACCACAGCATCCGACCTTTCTCGTCTGCTATCTTCAGCCACGGGTACGACAGTTTCAAGGCAAACTGTTTACAGACGTCTGAAACATGTTGGTCTATAGCTCGCAGGCCTGTCAGATGTGTTCCGCTCACGGCAACTCACTGTCGCCAGCGGTTAGCCTGGAGTAGAGAACATGCAATGTAGACATCGTCACAGTGGGCTTGTGTGATGTTTTCTGACGCGTCCAGGTTTAGCTTGCAGTCTGATTCACGGCGGACGTTCCTATGGAGAACGCCAGGTACCCGTTACCACCAAGACAACATCAATGAACGACACCGTTACGGTGGTGCAGGATTGCTCGTTTGGGGCGGAATTTTACTGGGCTCCAGAACATATCTACATGTTCAAATCGGAACCTTGAGAGGCCAAATTTATCGGGACATAATTCTGGAGCAACATGTACGTTTGTTTAGGGGTTCCATCGGCGCAGAATTTGTGTTTATGGTTGACAACGGCCGTTCTCAACGTGCAAACATTGTAAACGAATGCCTTGAATCTGAGGATATCGCCCGTATGGAATGGCCAGCATTCTCACCTGACTTGAATCCGATAGAACATGTGTATGACACGCTTGGCCGACGAGTTGCAGCTCGTCAACCACCTCCTTCAAGTGTACCGGAACTTCGGAGAGCATCGCTTGCTGAGTGGAGTGATCTTCCCCAAGATCAGCTCGATAATTTGATCCTCGGCCTGTCTAGGCGTTGTACGGATTGTATTTCATCATTAACCATCATACCAACCATGTCATGTTAAGTTTTTGTAAGGTCGATATTTTTTGTAATTGCTCCAGTGAGCCAAATTGTAGTTTTTATGAATGGTATCATACATACACCATCTTTTTGTTTTTTATCTTTTGTTTAATAAATGTGCTTTACGAATGTCACATATTCTGAACCTTTATTTGCCGGAGCTGGCATTATCCTTAATTTATGGACATGAGTGTAAATGCGTAGTATATTTTAGAACATACAAATAATGCAAACAAAAATTTAAAAGCAATACAATTTTTACATTCTGTTCGTTGGTTAACATCGGAAAACGTCACCTTGAATCTGTCAGAGCCACTGCGACTAATAGAGGATTAAGCGGTGTTTCGCGGCTCGTGTGTCTAGGGTTTAGCGTTTAACCCACCATTAATTCGGGTCTTTTTTTTAACAAATGAGATCGCCTTTCACCTTAAAGGTTGTCGTTGTCTTTCCTACTGACGCACGCATTAATTACTCGTTTTTTAATAATTGCGTAGTATATTTTAGAACATACAAATCATGCGTAACATAAATTTATAATCAATGTAATTTTTACAGTTATTCTTTTCATTGGAAAACGTTACCGTGCATCTTTCAGAGCCACTGCTACTCATGGAGGATTAAGCTGTGTTTCACGGTTCATGTAGCTGTGATTTAACGTTTAACCCTCCATTAGTCCGGGTCTTTTCAACCAATGAGATCGGCTTGCACCTGTGAAGTTCTGGTCGTTTTCTTTCCTACTTACGCACGCTTTACTTATTCGTTTTTAAATAAATGCGTAGTATGTTTTAGAACATACAAAAAGTGCGTAACATAAATTTATAAGCAATACAATTTTTACAGTTATACTTTTCATTGGTTAACATTGGAAAACGTCACCGCGAATGTATCAGAACCACTGCAGCTACAGAAGAGTTGAGGAGACAGTAGTTAGCTAACGCGAGACACACAAGAAAAGGAACGTCTTTTCCCCGCGAGATGTTTGTGCGGCTGATGCCGGAGCACGGCGAGGTGAAGGAAGGAGCGTTTGCTTTGTAAACAGGCCTCGGAACATGGAAGCGGCAATTGGAATTTCATAGCTCGAATAATAAAATCGTGATTTCTGTCGTAAGCCACGTATAACGACATACCAGGAAGTTCTCGAATACCTGATGGGATGGCTGACTCTTCTCACGATTCTATTTAAATATAAACTCAGCCACAATGCTAATTCAAGACGAAAGGAAAGACGAATCTAAGTTATTTTTGAGTGGATTGGACTTCACCTCAAAAAGATATGGAACACGCTCTTTCTTTGAACGTAAGTTTTCGAAGTGGTTTAAAAAAAAAAAAACTGCAAACAGTTAGGAGTTTCGAGGCAGTCCAGACAAACACGTTTCGGAGATGTCTGTCTTTGTGAGGAGACAAATACGACAGCAGTGAATTAAACGCAGTTTGTAACTGCATTTCATGATAATCGCAGACCCGTGCATAGCATATGCGCTAAACATTCTCAGTTGCTTACGTCTATTAATGACAAATGTGTCATTACTCACATGTAATTTAATTTGATAATGGATCTAGCATTTTTATAATGGATCTAGCATTTGTATTCAATAAATGAATTTCATTACCTCTAAATAAAATAAAATTATTCAAAAATATTTTTATGCTTAAAACAGTATTTGGTTTACCTGTGTTAATTCTTATTTCGAACAAAATGCATGACTAGAGAAGCCCACTTTAGTCATATTACCACAATTAGTTTATGAAAACAACCTCAATTCTACATTCCATTCTCTTGTTCAAAACCGATCCCGGCATTTTTTTTAACGTTGAACCTATCTTTATTTGTATATTCTTCTCTGCACTGATTTCTATCTTCCAGATTTCTCATTGCTTTCTTTACTCAGATGGCTGAAGAATTTTATTGGAGTGGAAATATCTTCCTTTCAGTTTTAGCATTAATGTGTATCATCCCAGTTCAAATCAAGTATGTTTATAGAAAGAGGCATAATTGGTGAATGAATCCTGTAACGGTTGATTTCATATTGTTTACGTCCATTGTTACCGGATTCTCCGGATAAGCCATCGATTTTCTTCAGTACTATCTAGATATCACAGAGAACAATGAAACTAAACATTCGTTTATAATCGCGAACTCAAATGCTATCCAAGATAACTTGTCACAGTACAGGTCTTTAAACATGCAGGGTTTGTGTGTGATAGCAAATAATGTTAAGTTAAGCACGATGACTCTGATATTAATTACTTGTTGAATTTGTTTGAAATCGTAAATGAAAATAAATGTACTATTCATGACATAAATGCATATATAGATTTCGATAACAGCGTTGCAAAAAATTCTATACCGGTGTTCGTTTCAGTTAAAACTAGACTTAGCAATATCATACGTATGTAAAGTAGTATCAAAGGTTAAATAACATTCATATAAATTAAAAAGGAATAAAAGTTAACTTTTTTTTTTCATTTATGTAATTTTTTTGATACTTCGATTATTTTATATTATTGTTACGAACACCTTGCTAAATTAAAAATTTACATGATTCTTACACTAATAATACACAAAGTACATTTCGGGATTATTTCGCTTAGGTCGTCAAAATTTCTTGGTTCCTTGAGTGATGAGTGTCGAAGTTTAGTATCTTTGTATATACTTGATCCATATATTCTATAAAAAAATTTCCTGTATTTATCTATTCTATATCCTGTTTTATCTAGGTATTAGAAACTTAAAGATTTCGCCAATCCTTCGAAGGCCAACTACATTTTACTTCTGGAACCCAAACGCGTCCGGCCGAGCTTACAAAAGAAACCGGTCACAGAAAATGACCATAAAGGAACGTGAAACCGATTGAGACAATTAAAGAATTTCTGGCAGTTGATCTTAACTTATCATTAATTGACATCTTAAAAATGTTTATTTTCCTGTTTTTCGTGAAGGTATTTAATGAGTTTCTGAAGAAGAGTAAAATAATATTTGCCTTGTATTAGTTTACAAAAAGTTTAAAAGATTTGAGCTGGTTTGAAATATGGCACGGTCATGCATCTGCAAACAAGGGAACAGATCTGTCCTTTCTCTCTGAAATTAATCAACGATGTTTTACGCTTCACTAGCTCATAAATTGAAGAGAAAGAAGGAAGTGATTTTTGGTAGATATTTCGATTCAAAATTAGTCGGGAACTAGTTTTAATGTGATTCAATACACTCTAAAGACATCGCATGATTAATTGTGAAAACAGAATTTATATGCTAAAAACAAAATACAGGTACTAACGAAAATAAAATTTTAGTTTTAAATTTGTGTTACAAAACTTTCTTCACGTTGTTCGTAGGTGCAACGTAACCTTGGATTATTTGACATTCTTTGGCTTGAACACTTTAAAAATATTTTGGCATTCTACCAAATTTAGCAATAACTTTCAAGCGGATTTGCTTCCCCTTAAATCTTTTTCGAGAAAGATACAACTTTCAAGCACACGTGAACAATAAAATAATTTATATTGAAAATATTGTGGGTTTAAATTAAAAATTTTAAGCGAGAAATAAAACATTTTGTCCTAAATATCTAGTATCTACTATTATAAAAGGAAGTGTTTCTCTGTTTTCTGTCTCATTTCTGTGCTCAAAGTTCTGACGAACCAATGACACTTACAGTAATAGGATATGGCACACAGGTAGTCCAAATTTTTTGCAATTTTTGGGTCACGCCGAATTTTAAAATTCAATCTAAAACATTTTTTAATGAATTTAATGGAATTTAATTATTGTTGTTTTCCTTAGAATGGCAGCACCATAAAGAGATGACAGATTATAAATGTATTTTTCCGTGTTTCCGTTTGAACGCTTTCAGCCGAAGAACAAAATAAATGAAATTTTAACTGGAGTTATGTATTTTTTTTCTATCTCTTAGATTGTTAAAGATAGAATAAAAATTGCAACGGATTTGAAATCTGCGGAAAATTTCACAATAGATCAATACCTAAAAATATTATTTTCTTAAAAAAATAATAATTTTTAAAGTGAAACTTTAAATACGAACGGCCGCCGCGAAGAATGAGCGTTTGATTCGAGATTAATTAATTTTGATTTCCTGAGAAACGGATTCGAGCGAAGCAAAAGAAATAATTAAAGTTATGACTAGCGTTCTTCAGTACTTTTTCTATCTCAGCGATTATTAAAGATAGAATAAAAATTGTAACGGATTTGAAATCTGCTGAAAATTTTACACCAGATAAATACCTTATACGTTTAATTTTCTTTTAATAAATAATTTTTCAATTAAATATTTATATATTCAATCTGAAGTCACGCCGATTGAATCGGGCAATGCCGTGATAGCTGTTATCCAATAGGCTACGAATTCCCATTTGGTTTGCGAAGCAAGCGACAGGGAATATGTAGCAATCACCGGGGGTTAGCGAGCAGTTGCCACACCTGACCCCACGAAAAGAACTGCACGGGCAACGCCGTGCTGGCCACGCAGTGGCTAGTATTCCATTATTGATTCGTGAAAAGTTAAACAAATGCGTGTAGTATGTGCATCTTAAGGGTTGTGTTGGATTAGGCGGGATCGTAAGAGATAGTCTATTTTGTAGGATTGAAACAAAAATACAGGGTTAGTTAATTGAATTAACGTCGCTCGGGAGCAATAAAACGGGATGTTGGGGACGTTGTGGGATCAATCACGAAGGGAAAGATTCAAGGACAACGGCTGGTAGTCTTGAACCTCGGTCAAATGACGCGATCAAAGCCTGAATTAGCATTCCACCTTTTCACATTTCCACACCACACCAACGTGAAGATAATTTGATGCCACGACAGATTTTACATGCACCAGCCCCCTGTCTATATACCTGTCTTTTGTTGGATTGAGTTTCGAACTCGTAATCCTCTGGTTGCTAATCTGCTACTATTTTTACAGGGCTACCGTGGACCCAAATATATATGGGGGCCTGTGCATTAGTGGCACAACGTACCTTTGAACACATTTCAGTTTGATGGCTCTAGACGCACTCTGGTGCACATACCATTACACTCATTGCAATTTTTTGACATCAGCAAAATTTTCCTCAACTCAGCTCTCTAATCAGCTTAGGGCCGTCGAGGCTCAATGTGTATGCCCACTGCGCTATCAACCTTCGAGTTGTATGTGGCACAGGTTGGATTCCTGACAGGTGCATTCCTTTCTGGGTGCATTTCTCTCTTCTGTAACAGTAAAACCTTCACTGTGTGTGCATCGTATGACACTGTATGTCTTGTATCTGGCGCAGCATGGCCATATATAATCCTTGCGCCATAACCCCCCCCCCAAAAAAAAAAAATAAAAAACTTATCCACTTCTTGTTTTTAAAATTTTATTTTTACAGGTTATTGCCGAATTGTACAATAGATCATGTTATTCTATACAATCAACGTGCATATCAACGTTTAATTTCTTTGCAATCCAAAGTTGCACTGTACAAACGCTCCATTTGCAGTGTTCATGCACAAGCGCGACTGAACGCGACAAATCTGACCATCTTTATAGTCTAGAATTTTGTAGAGGTGCCTATAACGAACTGAAAGACGAGTTCACATCAAAAATTGAAATGGTGGTGTGTTAAAAAATTACACTGTGTACCTTTGAGGAAATGTTTTGAACTTATATATTTGTCAGTGAAAATGTTTCGTTTGGATAAAATTTTGAATGTGTCTGTAGGCAAATTGGAAGTTGGTATTAGACGTTAGTATCACTGCAGATTCACTGCAATGATATATACAACCGTCTTACATCATTAATACAAACGATACGTGTGCATTGTTCAAGTATAAATGTTAACACTTCCGTGTTTAAAGTAAGATTTTATCAAATTCCTTTCGAACAGTGTATTTGTTTAATAGGAATGAGTAAGGGAATTTAAACACGCTATTTGTACCTATACGGATATGATTATTTATACATGACTCTCATAAAACCCAGCTGCCTATAAGGTAAACCAATAACTTCAATTCATGACCTTATTTATGCAGATAGATTTACATTAAGAATAATATGAAGGCCACTCTATTACGCAAAGGTGCCATTTTCAAGAAAAATATGAATTAATTAAGAGGTATGAAGGAATTTCTCTTTTCTCTAGAGAATGTAATAGGGTAAGGCGGGGTAAATATGAACAAGCTATACAAACCCCCACGTGGGATTCCGAGAAACTAAAAAGTTGTGAAATATGAAAGCTGGCAACCCTGAGGATGCAATATGGGGATCCCGTATTTCTTTGAAACACAGCTGATAGCAATATGTTTAGTTGAAAAATTTGGGTTTTAAAGTTTTTGTGTGCTGCATTTTCTGCTGCCCACCATAATATATTGAAAGGTATGTTGTTCCAATTCTTTACTACGGTCAGTTATGTTTCTATCAAAAAGAAAATTATTGACTTTTGCTTCTGGGAACTTTAATGCACCTACAGTTGAATGTTTACAATTACCCCATATTTTTCAAGGGACGGGGTAATTGTAAACATAACTTTGCCAATAGTTTCGTTTAATTTGGATGGAAAACCAATGTTTTTCCGCGTAATTTTGTATTTAATCGTATTTAGTACGTCTGAATTGCGTTTTATTGCATTTTTCATGCTCTTGGGGTGCAGGAAGACTGATTTACTAAACCGTGTCACGCATATGGTGAAGTTCTTACAACTGACCAAGTACTGTTACGCTTGAAGGAGGCAGAAGAGAAAAAGAACAAAAGGAAGCCGAGTGAGAAGAAAGTGACAGAGACAGGAGTAAGCAAGAAACCAAGAAAGAAGCAAATGGAAAGGAAACCAGAACTCGAGGACAACGAGGATGAGGAACTATTGAAAGAATTGACTAACATTGACGGTGAAGAGTTTGCAACTCTCCAAACATTCAAGCAAAATATAAAAGACTAGCTTGTAGGGATGTTAAATATTTTGGAGCCATTCATGGAAGACATTGAAACGACTACGTTTCTGCTTGTAGATGTTAAGGGGGGGGGGAGAGAAAGTAAACCTATTTTTCGTATGTATGAAGGGTGGATGTCGTTTCAGAAGAGGAGTTTGAGATCACCGGACTCAAATGCATCGACTAAATTCGCTGTGGAGGAAAAAGACTAATTCTGTGTTACTAAAGACCGCGTCAAAACAATTTTACCTACTCCAACCTGTAGCAAAAAGGCCGTAAAGAAATTTTCCAATTTTACGGCCCTGTTAATGTGTAAGTGATGTAATGTTTGTTTGTTTTTTGTACCTAAGTTGTCAAGTGTCACTATATTTTTTTGAATGATTAAGTGGGAGTATTTGGTAAATGTAAAGATCAAAACGGGGTTAGTATAATTATGGTATTAGAAGGGTAAAAATACCATTGGAGTTCCTTCTACTGCCATGACTACTGCTCATGCTGTCACTTGTTCGATATTCAATATCACGAGGAAAATCGTTGTTTATAATTAGGCCTACTCTCAGGGGTAATTGTAAACATGTGATTACGGTGTTAAATTTCTTTTCTGGAATCTTCGTACCAGTTAAATATCCAAGTAGAATAGTGACAAGTTAGTTTAGTAAGGTGAACAATGTTTAATTACTTTATCAAGAATTTGAAAGTAGGGATTGAAAGTGAACATACAAATTTTGTTCACAATTACCCCGCCTTACCCTAGTGATAGTACTGTTGTTATTTTTGACCTGGGATTGTAAATATTATTATCAATATCTAATGTTGTGAATAATAAATACATGGGATATTAGATCCATAAAAATGCATCCATAAACGTATTACATGTTTCCCTTCCGTTCAAAGAACGAAATTTAAATATATCTCAAAGGTGGCAAATACTATTGCATTTATTTTTTAAAGAATAATTCAAATTTTATACAAATACAAAATATTTTTCTTACATTTTGCATTGTAAAAAATATATTTTTTACTTATTTATTAATTAAAAAGTCTAAACGCTCGTTCAGTGCATGATCGAAAAATTATAAATTTTTTTCATTAAAAGGGAAATATTATGCTCCTCTGCTAAACCCTTCTACGACTAAAATCAAAGTACACTTAAGATAATGCTTTTTAATTTGTTCATTGTTATTTCTAGGAAATAAAGCATAAAAGCGTGTGTATTCCTAAATTTTCTAAGTCTTTCACAGATCAGAACTCCAACTCCAGGATATGATTTGGAACAGGAATCCATAAATAGCATTCTTAAAAAAATCCAATGATGTTGATATTATATGTATTTGAAAAAAATATGTTTGATAGTCAAAAAGTAGCGGCTGTAGATAGTGTTACATTGACTTCGGTTCACAGAGTTCATCGAATTTCATCCTGTTATTCGCATATGTAGTTCATAGAATGTATTTGTGACACATAAAAAGGTACATTAAATGTAACATTCAAAATTCATTACTCTTAATAATTTTAGAATTTATGTACTAGGTAACTTTTATACTGCGAAATACTGCGAAACAATTTGGGGGTTATCCTCCAATCCTCTCTCACTTAATTCCCAATTCCTATCGAACCCTGTAACGGTATTTGAGCATTGTGTCTAAAAAACTTTTCCGACTGTTTTTAGATACATCAATCCGTTTACCTATTTTACTGTTCAATTGAAGAAACTTCGATTTACGCTGATTAAAGTAACTACAACACGTATACTTTACTGTTTAAAACTCGGAATTCTGTTTTGGGAAGGGCTGGAAAGTTTTGTGCCCAACCACTGAATACTACATTCCATTAACTATGACTCATTATCTGACCGTTGTTCAAAATTACGTGGTTATCCTAGG
The DNA here is from genome assembly GCA_947359465.1 of Metellina segmentata. Taxonomy (NCBI): domain Eukaryota; kingdom Metazoa; phylum Arthropoda; class Arachnida; order Araneae; family Tetragnathidae; genus Metellina; species Metellina segmentata. Next base: position 16,240,932 of record OX375878.1, on the reverse strand, counting down.
ATCATTCCCTTCGGAATTGTTCCCAACACCGTTGCCAATGTCCACTGTGATGCTCCAGTACAACGTAAATTCAATTACCTACCCATTAACACAGACTAAGCACCAAACTCATGCTTTAGTTAGATACAGTAAATAGATATCTAGTATTGAATTCTTTCAAAGATTAAATGGTTATATATTATTTTACACTTAATCTACAACTTAAAATATACAGTTTTAAAATTATATTGTATTGAGTCGCAATTTCTGGAAGATCGAAGTATTTTATTGCAAGAAAAACATGAGCAGCTAAATTTGCAATGCTTTATTTATTTTCATACAAATTTTATTTAAAATACATTCTGTTATTAAATAATGCGTTAAATCATCGCTGCCTAAAAACATAACAGCAAAAGTGGAGTTTTTCAACGATAGAACCTTTTATAGAATAGCAGAAATTATTTCAAGATAATGCCGTAGAAAATTCAAGTTTCTCTGAACTTTTTGTTCAAATTTCGCGGATCGTTAGCATTCAGAACATGTTGACAAACACGTTTTTAGTTTACTTTCAACTGATCTTGGAGAATTAAATTAACCGTAACAAATACAACCCGCTAGATCTTTTAAGCAGGAAACCCATTACAAACGGCCGGTTTTTAACTCGGTTTGGCATATTTCGGTACCTTTCAACTCGATGTTTTTATAATATGTATAGTGGGAGATTTTGAATTTCTTTTAAACACATATGCACCTGGATAATAAGTACAACTGAAATAAAAAAAATATGACTCAAAAGAAGTACATGAGTTCGTAATTAGGAAACTATTTTAAATTAAATTTAAAATATATTATAAATTAAATTATTAATAAATCACAAATATATGAAATAATAAATTACAGTCTAATGATTTAATAAGCGAATAAGATAAACAGAGGTGGGAAATGCAGTGTTTGATATCATTAAAATAAATTGGTCAAAACAGTTTTTGTATATTAAACAAACTGGTTTCATTAACAAATTGTGTTCTTGAGATTGAATACTCAATATACATATTGGTTTCATGATGATACTAGGATAAATGGCCCGTCAAACGACGGGCTCATAACAAAATTTATTTATTTTGATCAAACTTCAATTATATATATTTTTAAAACTTGACGGTGCGGGATCACTGGCTGTGTATAAACCTTTTTTCACCCCTATCTGTCAACTTTTATTGATCAATGGCTATGTATAAACATTTTACAACCACTATCAGTCAACTTGCCTTGCTTTCGCATGGTAATGTTTTTTATCAACACTATTAAAATGATACTATCGGAAAACTTAATTTTCAATCAACAATGGTAAAACAGTGAGCTGCGTACGGCAATAGTTTAATACTCAATGTTATTTCCATGGTGATTTCGAATGTAACGATTTTTGATATTTCGTATCTCGTTTCGCTCGTAACATCACACAACCAATCGAAAAAATAAGAAACTCAGCCTACTCGTGACGCTGCACAACCAATCAAAACGTAAATAGCCATGGAAACACAGTTTAGCATTTTATATAAGAAGATGCAATCAAGTATCGAACTTTGAAAATAATTGTACGCTTTTGAAAAACCATACGTTCTAAGAATGTTTAACCTGTGCTTTATGTCACCTAGTCTTTTCAATTAAGTGCATATCCTACAGTTTGTTTTCATGTTCGTCATATTAGAAATAGCAATGCATTAATTACACCTTCTTCCATGCTGCCCAGAAAGACAACATAAGAGTGTTTTGATTCAGATTGACACGGATTAGGATAGCAATATTCCATAGGAGATGAATAGCCAAGACCGGAAGAATGCCAGGGAAGGAATTCCAGTCAAAATTGATCTGAGCTGAGACGAACGTTCGTAATGGGTAACTTTCCATAGGAATCCTTTCTAATCAATTTGACTGACATGTGCTAAGCAAAGCCTAACCGGTCGTTATTAATGGTTTTTCTGTTTTACGAGGTATTTTGAGCACTAGAAATTAAAAGACAATATAAAACAATATCAGACTGATGATTCAAACGACTATTTATCGGTGGCATTATGTCATCGTTAATCGAACCTATTAAACCATGTAGGATTGTGATTACCGTGCTGTTTTTATCAGTAAATTTCCTATACCAGTGATATGATGGTATGGGTGGATTTTGTCTTAACCTCTTCTTCTCAAATTATGATATTTTTTCCTAATTTGAAATAGATTGATAAAATATTATCTAATTCCACTATTTACTTTGTATATTACAGGTACAGAAGCATCTTCACTTATTCTTCGTTTGATGTATTTTTTTTATATTTTAAACTAATATAAAAGGAAATACAAATATCACTCCGCTCACCAAACACGGCTTTGATAATAAAAAAGGTAGTGCCTTCGAGATTTATCTTTTCGAGTAAAAGGTTGTTAGCTTCAACAAACATAACTATTTAAGGTTTAACAAACACTAGAAAGCAGTGTAATTATTCAATCAACTGTTGATTGAGTGAGCTGTTTCTTTTAGTCCCTGAGATTTCTATCTTTCAGATTTCTCATTGCTTGCTGTCATCAAACTGCTGAAGAATTTCATTAGAATAGATCTCTACCGGATAATTTCGTCAATATTATGTAGCTTTATAGCTCAAATCAAGTACATTTTAACTAAGGGATAAATTAGGCGAATGAATCTAGAAACGATTGATTTTATACTGGCTATTACCATTGTTGCCATTCTGCACTAATGTTTTTTGCTATGTACGTTTTTGTACATTAGATGTATAGTTCATTTCACATTTCTTAATTATTAATGTCCTCAACATCGAAAGACCTGCGGAAGGGAAAATCGGACATTCAAAATGAAATGAAGGGTGGAGCAGCAATAGCAATCAATTAACCGAGGAAAATGCACATCATCAGTTATATAAAAGCTATCAATTTCTTTTTCGTTTATCATTTATTCATAAGAACGTATTCAAAAAGCTGAGAAATATTCCTTAACTTATTCTACAATACTTCACTTCAAGGGTAAGTATGAGTGAGCTGAAAGTATGTCTTCTAATAAAAAACAAAATCCATTCTAATTACGAATTAAATTTTTTGAACATGAATTGAAAATTTTGCTTCTTTAAAGTAATTAAGTAAAAGTTTTAATTCGATATGTTGGTTGAGTTGGGCTCTACTTGGCCAAGCAATGTCAAGTAAATGGACAAGCATACACAAGGAACACAGAAGGAAGACACAGGGAGCACTCGCGAATATGCAATTGACACAGAAGAGTGAAATACATCCAGAGAGGAGTAGAGTCTGCAGTACGTACAACTCGAAGGTCGTAAACGCAGTGGACAAACCCACTGAAATACGGTGACCTTAACTCGGCATGAAATGTACTAATTTTGGCATAATGTGATTCCCTACACACTCAGCTTTAAGTCGTGTCGTAAACCTGCGTAGTATGGGAACGCCATCATACATTCGTTTAATCAATTTCTTAACGCTTTAGATCATTGAAGACAATACTCTGACGAATTAAAATATTTTTAATAACATACTAATTACATTTTTTCAGTTGCTCAAATGAAACTCTTTTTTTAAAAAGTTGACTATTTGAACAATGCAGCAAGCATTAAAAATTACCAAAAGGGAGTGAGTGGAACCACATTAAATTGTGCATATATTTTGTAAATTGTGCTAAGACAACTTCTTTTGTGTTTTACTAAAAGTGGAAAAACTGCGATTTTATCAAAGGCCAAAAAATTCATGCGAATTTGAAATCGTAAAAAGGCTACTTCAATAACATTAAATGTCTTTTACACTGAGTATTCGAAGGTTAAACTAAACCATCAATAAAGAAATATAGAATATACGCGACAAATTTTCTTGTAAGTAACACAAACTTGCAAATTATAAACATGAATATAAAATGCAAATGTGCTGTTGTCATCTTTGTTACACATTTCATTTGGTGAAGATTGATAACAATAGAAAATGTTATGTAATTCATCTAAAAATTACACGAAAATAACTAATGTGTATTTTATGAGGTCTTATAAAAATAATTTAATTTTTTTCACATTGAATTTGAATTCTGGAATACATTTTATCATTACTAGAAATCACTCTTTCCCTCATTCACCACAGTTATCAATTTCTGATTCTGTTAGTTAAAGGAGCATTAATTTCGATAAATATAGCTTTTACAAAGACTAACGAAATCACATGATTATATTTGCCAATAAATTACTTAAGTAAATTAATTTCCCTAAAATAACTAATTAATGGTTCAATTCATTCCTATACGCTAAATTGATTTGCATTGACAAAAAAACTAAAAACTTCTCCTAAGTTACTGTTTCTTCCAAGGATATAAGAATTCCGGTTTTTCAACTCGGTATTTCTTGCATACTTCACAGCTTGGGCCATTAGTGGGAAGCGCTTTTCGCAAAAACTATAATAAGGAAACGAGAAATTTGCAAAAATTGAACGTACGGAATTTGATCATATATTTCATTAATTAGTATGCATCAGATCAAAAGAGGTATTTTATTTAGGATATATATTTTTATTGGGAGATATATTTTTAACGAGTAGGTACATTACACATAAGAAACTGAAAAAAGTATTTAACACAATTTAGAAACTATTGAAGCAAGGAAAGTGTATTGATTTAAATTCAATGTCAAATAGTTGAGACTGCATTTTAAAGATGTTTTTTGTTCTTTTTAATTGCTCCATCAATGGTTGGGGCTATATGGCGCTTCTAAGAATATGATAGATTAAAGGGCTTGCCTTCAAGTTCGATATGTAATATGACGAATCGGATTGAAATTTCTTGGTTTCATTCAAGGCGATACGTTAATGCGGGCCAGCTTCCCCAAATTCCTCCAGGAAGGATATCTCCTACCCTAGATCACGGATAGTGCGATGTTTCAGAACCTCTCGTGATGAAGAAACCCCAACGTTCTTGCCAACAATATGCTTGAAGGACTACGAGAGGCATTTTCTGCCTAGCGAAATAGAAGTGATGGTAATGTTTCAAAGGCGACATGTTCTGACATTTCCTGTGCATATTCTGAACGTATTAGCTTATTTTGACGTAGAAGAGGTCTGTTTTCAAATGTCACAAAAAAAAGGGAAACACGAAAAATTAAATAATTTGAAAAACATACATTCATAAATAAACGATACCGTGTTCAATAGAGTATTAAACAAAGGATGTTATAAATACTCATTGATCTTGCGCTGACGTCATCGGCTGAGGCAATTGCAGTGCAAATTTGAGTCACGAAAATGCGCACTGCCGCTCACATCAATATAGCTACTTCCGGCCTCCTTTGTGCGAATACGGCATTTGAGATGTCATTTGTGTTTTGTCTCTCTGCTCTTTATAAATAATAATAGAAGTAAAACCTAAATATTTAATTCTTGTTTTAAAATCGGACAAATTGTGGAAAATCGCAAACATTTCAAAATGTAGAAATATACGCATAATAAACGTAAGAAGAAATACGGAAAACGTTAACAGGAAAAAATATCGAGATATGAGAAATCCAAGAAGATCCGGACATCCGATGGTGAGCGTCAACGGGCTCGGCAAGAGCGCCTCAAAATTGAGCAGTCGCACCACACCGCTCACATAATATAGTCTATGTGAGCACAAAGTTTAAAGACTCGTTTATGTTGTCCCTTTTTTTTACGCTTTTTAAATAATAATGGAAATAAAACCTTTTTTTTTATACTTGTTTAGATATCGGACTTCGAAGTGTGAAAATTCATAAACATTTCAAAATGTCCAAATATATACATAATAAACACAGAATAACTATGAAAATGTCAAAGAGAAGTAAGATACAGAGATGGGGAATCCAAGAAGATCCACATATCCGATGCTGAGCGTCAACGGGCTCGGAGGAAGCTCATGAAAGTATAAATATCACACCTTCAAGGTGAACAAATACCTGATTCGAGTGCACCAGGTACCTCTACCGCTTAGTTCGACGCAAATAGCATATATCATGACATAAACGTTTTATTATCGAATGATGGAATTCAACCCCCGTATTGATCGGTAATAGGCCACAGCCTTCAACATAAACAGCGAGTGCACCAATTCTGATGTATGTGCGGAGCGATGAACATTTGATGCGTGAAATTTTAACAGCTTAGTAAATATTTTTTCACTCCCAAATTCAACATATGGCCTCACTAATGTATTATATGCCTTAAACCTAGCAGCTATGTCCCGAAACAGTCCCGTCCGTTCTTTTCGAATACGGAAGGTACTGTGTCGGGATTCAGAACTTTCGATAAAGATTCCAAAGAATAAATCCGAATCTATGTATGATTGTGATTGGTCAACACCAATTAAATTAAACACAAAAGGTTACCTAGAAAGCGAGAAACTACAAATTAAGGTAATCCCGAAATGTATCGTGTCAGAGCATTTGGACAGCAAAAGTGCAATTTTCGCAGATCGTATGGTACGCTTGTTAACACTAAAAATCCCTCTCATTCGTACATTCGCTAATATTGGAGGGAAAAAAAAGCTTTTTTTTTAAATGCGTGGTGGAATGCTTTAATCGTATAACTGTACGTCTATGACATAAAATCAAATTTGATTTTTTCATCTCCTAATTATTTTTTTCCATGGAAAAGGTGGTCGTCAAATCTAACAAAGAATTCCTATCTAGAAGTCATTTTTTTACACTTTCGTATGGACAGTCAAATGCATCATTTAAATAGCTGCTGCATTCCTTCGTTTAGTCTTTATATCAGCCATGCGGAAAGGTGGAACAACTCCTGAGGCTTTTCCCGGAGAGCTATGAAAATAAAAGGAAACTCGTCACCTGCTCGTCATTTGAGGTCATAGCTTTTCTTCTGTGAAACGAACTAAAATAGAAAGTTATGCTTTGACATAAAGCATTTGCATTAAAAATATTCAAATAAAGATGCTTTTTATGAGTATAAATTTATTTATACTCGTGCATTTCATTACGCGCGTGTCAGTAGCAAAAGTTCATTACAAATCAGGAGGCAAAAATTTATTCATATAAACACCGTTGAGAAGTGAATTCATATTTTTGTGTACGTTCTGGCAACGTTTACCGGATATTTTACTTGCAGAGATCAAATAATTTTCATGTAGTCTATAAAGTATCTATTTCACTAACGTACGTGTCACAGAAATTATTTGTATATTGGCACCAAGCCGTTATAAATAAACCACTGCGAGATTAATTCGTCAATTGCCGCAAAGTTTTTAACACACTAAATTTCCAAACATCTCGTGAGTATGAATTTTTATCGAAACGAGTTATAATAACCCATTTTCCATATGGTTGCAGGCTACAGTGTCATTAGTGCCTTAAATAATAAACAAAAATTATCTTTAAATCTTAATTTAATAATTATCACAACAAAATAACAAATTCAATAACTATACATAGGACATTGTTTTGACTTTTTTTCCCCAAGTTTCACTTTTTTTCAGTATTTGGTTTTAAAATCCAGATATAATTGCCGCATTTTTTACAGATATAAGGTTGCTCTGCTAAACACTTTCTTCAAACTTATTTCATGGATGTTAATTGTTAATTTTTTTATTAACGGCGTACTAGAGCAACACAACGGGCTATTGACGACAGTCCGGGTATATCTAGATCTTTCTATGTCCAAATCTATACAAAAGTTTAATAAACGCAGTTAGTAAATTAAATACTATCTTTCTCACCTAAATATCATAATCATGATATAAATTAATATTACCACCACACTTGTACTAGTAACTATTGTGTGCATTTCTGCATACTAATATATACTGTTTTATTGCGTACTGGCCGGACTGCGCCGGCTAGCACTCGGCGGTGTGTAATAGTGCTTTTTTTTTTAATTTTACACACTGTAATTAAACATGTTTTTTTTTTTTTAATTCTATTTATTTTTATGAAACAATTCTTCAAATCATTGCGTATTCAATCAAATATTTAAGTAAAATTGGTCGAAATATACATACACCGCTACAAAATTACCCATGTCTAGTGATATTTTGCAGGAAATAGACATATCATTCAAATATAACTCTAAATAATATTTCTGAAATAGGTAATATACCGGAACACATAATGCAAACAAAATAAAAATTCCAATCCTTGAAAAAATACAAAATTCTGAAAAAAAACACGTACGTATCTATTTAAACGTGTTGAATTTCGACTTCCTGAATATATTGTGAAATAGAATAATGCGACAAAAGACTTTCAACGATATTGACAAAGACAATAATGATTTATTAACAAAAAGAACACATATTTATAATACTTGGGAATCCTCAAATATGTCCGCAACATCTCGCAGTCAACTCAAATACCCAAACACGGAATTCTAAATCAAATTAAAAAAGTAAACATTAATTCTGACGTGGCCAGATAGTAAAAAGTAGCCGGGTAGCAAAATTACGTTTAAATTATTTTTACATCAAAGGAAGAAATAAAAAGTCAGTTCAAACATAAATATTACAATTTAATTCCTTATTTTGCATAGAAATTGACTTCGGCTATTTGAAAACAGCAAGAACTCAAAATATCTGGGTTATTTTATTTACATTGATTGTTGCCATTCGACGACACACAAATAACGTCGATTTTGGGTCCACGTACGCTAGTGTTTTATATATATAGATATTTTCCTTTATTTTACCAAAGACAGTATTTACCCAAGAGATAGATACTTGCTATTTTATAGGGAGATAATTTCGTTCTCTTGCATTTGCACAAAAATAAGTCTTTATCTCAATAAAGTACAATATTCAAATCGGTTTGCTACTTTTTTAAGGGGACATAGTACCTTTGCTGCTTCAAAAAATCGATTTTTCAAAAATGTTTTTAAAAAATAATTTGGAATGTTAGGAACGTTTTAAAACAAACCGCATGGAAATCGGATGAAAATTACGCCTACAGCATTAACAAACGTAAATGTCAACCCTTTAAATCCCAAGTAAACAACTAATGTTTCCGTTAGTTTCGATTTCGGAATGTAACGCAAACCTTGCAATTATTTCATATTCAGCCACTCTACCAAACTCTCATAATTGTTTCAACTATAAGAAGGAAGTTTGCAACTCGGCACAATTCTAATTCACACTCTAAGCTGTGTTTATACTTGCTATATTTGTTATACTTGCTATATTGTCATTGCTATATTTGCTGATTCTAAGTGTTCTCTTCTCTGTTAGCTTTTGCAAAACGTTACGATTTAGCGTTGATTTTTATCTATCAATATAAATAGCTTTTTTGTCAGTGTTTACTGGTAAAATGTCAACTAAATCAGCTCGTAGATCTAGTGATTTTCGCCAAAGGAAACGTCATTTTTATGGCAATCAACATAGCGGAGAAGTATTGAATGCAGATGTTCCTTGTGTATCTGCATCAGCGAAAAAACTACTTCTGGAAAGCTCTGAGGATGTAAAATTAAACATTTCTAATCAGAGTAATGGTTATAGACTGATAAACATTAACATTTTGATGTCAGAACTATCAAAGTTCTTGATGTGCTGCGACTGCAAATCTAAAGCAGTCCTGAAAGAAAGAATTGTGTATGGACTGGTGTCTGAGTTTTACATTGAATGTAAGTCATGCACCTCAGTATCATCCTTTAAAAGTTCACCTTATATTGAATCGACAAAAAGTGATTACGAGATCAATACAAGATTAATTTATGCCATGCGTACTGTAGGCTTAGGTCTATGCGGTGTGAAAAATTTTTGCACAGCCATGGATTTGCCTCCACCTGTATCACAAAAGTCTTACGACAGAATTGTGAAAAAAATTAAAGCGGCCTGTTTTGAAGCAGCTAGTAATTCAATGAAGAATGCAGCTATAGAAGAAACTTCAGCGATGACGAGTAACGAAATATGTGTCAGTGGTGATGGTACATGGAAGACACGAGGCCATACCTCTCGTATTGGTGTGTGTAGCGTTATTGGGGATGTGACCGGAAAGGTCATAGATACTGAAGTTCTTTCGTCCTATTGTAAGGGCTGTGAACAGTGGAAAGGTTCGAAAAGTGGATCAGCATATGATCAATGGAAACAAAGTCATCAACCACACTGTGTAAGAAACCATTTTGGTTCATCGTGCAAAATGGAAGTTGACGGTATGAAACGCATATTTCAAAGATCCGAGTCCGAAAGGAAAGTGAAGTATGTGAAGTATATTGGCGATGGAGACACAAAAACTTTTCCTGAGCTTCAAATTACTGCTTCGTATGCAGTCAAAAAAGTTGAATGTGTAGGACACATTCAGAAACGGATGGGTTCTAGGTTAAGAAAATTGAAACTGATAAATCGTGGTAAAAAACTATCAGATGGTAAAAGCATAAGCGGCAAAAACCGTTTAACGGATAAACTTATAGATAAATTTACAACGTACTATGGAAATGCTATTCGTGGAAACAATAGTTCCATTGAAGATATGCGAAAAGCCATTTGGGCCATATATTGTCATTATAGGTCCACTGATGATACACCTATGCATTACTTCTGCCCTCTCGGTACCACGTCATGGTGCAAATATCAAAAAGCAGTGTTTGAAAAAAGTGATTCATTTAAACACAAAAATTCAGTACCAATCCCTATAATGGATGCAATCAAACACATATTTGCTGAACTTTCTGCACCAAAGTTGTTAACAAAATGCCTGGGTGGTAAAACTCAGAATGCAAATGAATCTTTTAATTCCACTGTTTGGAAATACTGTCCCAAAACATCTGGAGCGTCTAGAACTGTGGTTGAGATAGCCGTTAATGAGGCTGTAGTAATGTTTAATGATGGAATGGCAGGTCGTCTTGGTATAATGAAATGTCTTGGGTTTAATTTAGGACATTTTTCTGTCATTTCTGCTAAGCAGTCTGATTATGCGCGTGTGAAAAGTGCTGAGATCAAGTCTAGGTCATCAACACTAGAGGCCCGTAAGGCTAATAGAATGAGAAAAAAAACCATAAATGAGCATTTGGCAGAATTAGAAGGTCCTACATATGAAGCAGGAGCATTTTAAGCACTGTTCTACATATTATATTGAAAATAATAAGAATTCAATCTTTAAACTTAATTTTCTCAGCTTCTAATTTTCACACTTTCCCGCAAGATTAAAAAAAAAATTTTGATCGTACAGTTATAATATTTTGCATGAATGTTCTACTTATAGATACACATTCTGTGAACCTCAGTTATGTTAATGGCATCCATACATTTTAATATCTGGCATAATAAACACTAAAATTTTCATAATTTAAATTTTTTCTGGTTCTTTAAATTTTAAAAAATATTGAAATAGTAGATAACTTTAAAGTTTCAGGTTCACCAAATAGAGGTAATATTTAGCTTCAATTTGACATAAGAATTGGGATTCTACTGTGTTTCTTTGAAAAATTATCTTGCGGGAAACAAAATGTAAGTTTTTTAAAAAAATCATTTTTTTGTAAATATTTTATGTTATTTAAAAAAATCTATTAATTAAATTACAAAAATTAATGCATTTTTTTAAAATTAGTACCTTTTTATGAAACTTATCAAAAGTTCACTCTAAAACGAGCAAAACTTATTGATTTATGATTAGTCGTAAACAGTATGTAAAAATGACCAATTTTTGGCTTGAAAGGTACTATGCCCCCTTAAATCATTATTTCCCACACAAAGGACTGCATTTTGAACATTGTTACACTGAAATTTTGTCTAACTGTTGAATGCTATAAAACTATTGTAAAGTGTAAAGAAATAATATTTACTTGAATAAATGCAGTTTCCCAATAAAAAGTAATGTATAAAGTTATATTATATAAGGTGTTATCTTTCCAAAGAAATTAGGCGTAAATGTATTGCGCATAGTATTGAAAGCACTTTATGGTCGTGAAGACAAATTTAGAATCATAGAAAGAAGTTCACACACACAGTAGAAAAAGCACGAAAAGTTCCAAACTACGGTTTGGTTAGCCCACACAAATAAATTTAAATTAGATTTTACTGTAACATTAATTAGCATGTTTTTGTACACGTAAGGAAATAAATTGATAAAATAAAATATCCCAACCATCAAATTCAAAAATCAGTAGGTGTATGAACAAACCATCCAGGAATCTATCACAATTTTTAACAGTTTTTAATGCCGCCCAGCCAGTATGGTGGTTATGATCCTCGGTTGTCACCGAGTGGGCCCGGGTTTGAATCCCGGATAAGGCATGGATGTAAAAACTGGGAAAGAAATCGGACTTTCGCCTGGAATGGATTCCCGTCTTGAAAGGAAAGCAGCGCACACCTTCTGTTCTTTGCTGGGATCATCGTTTGTTATAATAAAAATATTCTTCTTCTGTATTGTCTTGAATGTTTCTGTTCACCACTTGCTTTCATATGCATCCCAGAAGAACATACGACAACAACAACAGTTTTTAATCACAATTTATACTTGTCCCACCTTGAAATGTGTTTTTCTGTTGAGAAAATTCAGACTTGCGACACAGAACAGGATACAAGTATTTGCTTTCTAATTATGCAAATTATGGAACCTTTAATGTATCACCGATCAAAGGACTCCGAGCAATGTAGTGATAGTGCACAGAAATATGTTTTGCAATGAAAACAAATTTAAACCAAAATATTTAAGAGGATCAAATAATTTCTGATTGATTGAGTGCTAAAAACTCGAAAGTTCGAGACAACATAACCTATTGAATAGTGTATAAACCATTATAATTTTAGAATTTTTGAAAACTCGAAAATTGCTGGCCTGAAAGGTTTTAACACTGACTGTAAGGTTCGCCATCTCGCATCTTACAAGAAGTGAAACGCCAAGTTGGCAACCCTACATAGAAAACGCCAAGCTGGCAACCTAAGAACAAAGCTTTTTCAATTAAAAGAAACGTCCACAAGATTTCAAGCCGAGGAAGTGCGGCAAAAGCCAATTAAAAAAGTCAGAGCAATAAATAGTTATAGTTACCAAGACAACTAAAAGATAAAATCAATCTTTAGAACAGAGGAGATCAAGTAAAGATTTTATACAGCGGTGGGAGGAAAGTTACAATTTTGAATGCCTATCCAAATGTAATTGCTACTTTATACTACATGTAACTTACGTGACGATCGATTAAATTTAGTAAAATATACTCCAAATACAGAATTTTGACTCTGTGTCTTTTGAGTTTTTTTACTAAACTTTCACGACGGAGTTCATCAACAACCATCGGCCTCGGACCACTACTGGCGCAGTCGGTAGGATCGTCGAACCCTGGAAATGAAGGTGAGAGCTCATCCTGAGTTTTAATTTTTTTTAATTCATACAACTCCCACACAATTACGGAGCGAAAGTAGACTTTGTTGAAAGCTAATGCTATTCATTTTGTTTAGAACACTTACGTGTTATGTGCACCACAGTGCAAATTTTATTTAGCACACCATGTGTTAATTAGATTAATGGTTAATTGTGAAACAGTTCATCAGAACTAGATACTTTTTGTGTTATTGGGTTAGAGAATAACTATTTCGTTTTGGAAAACGGGGATTTCTGGGAATGCTTGTCGCTAAGGCGTAAAGTTAATATAAATCATAATTTTAGACTATTTAGAGTGAGGTTTCCAACCTTTTTATTTTTTTTATTTCTGCATTCTGTGGCGTAAATTTAATTCCTGAGTTAAATTTGTTTGGGATGGCGTATCTCGCGAAAGCAAGGAAGGAGGATTTGAAGGTGTTGGCAGATGAATTGGGGTTAGATGTGTTGCCGCAACACAAAATCATCGATTTAAAGAACTCAATATTGAACAGCGAAGAATATGAACAGGAGTTTACCGAAAATCTTTTAAACAGTATCATAACAGATCGGAAAAATGCCGAGGAAAGGCGTTTCTTGGCTGAAAGTGAGGAAAAGCGCCTCGCTGCTGAGTCTGAAGAAAGACGTTTTGTGATGGAACTCGAGAAACGTTCTGTTTTCGAGTTAGAAAAGCTAAGGCTCGAAATGGAAGGCCGTCACAATACAGAAACATCAAATGAAGGGAATTCGAGCAACTCTAAGCACATCTACGATTTACAAAGAGTGATGCAGAAGTTCGATCCTAAAGAAGGAGACATCAGTCTATATCTGGTTCTTTTCGAGAGGCAGGCAGAACATGCTCACATAAAAAGGGAGGACTGGGTGTCACAGCTTTTGGGTTTATTACCCTATGACATTACTCAGTTAATTGCTAGAGAAGAAGCGGCTGTCGCATATGACTACAGCCACGTGAAAGGGTTATTGCTAAAAAGGTTTAAACTAAGCCCAGAAACCTTCCGATTGAAATTTGTCCAGCTCAAGCGGACTGAAGATAAATCGTGGAAGGATTTTGCCTTTGAATTGACAAATTATTTTGAAGAATGGATTCAAGGTCTTGAGGTTGCGGATTTCGAAACGTTAAAGCATCTGGTAATTACGGATCAATTCAAACGTAAGGTACCTCCGGAAATGCGAGAGCATTTTGTCGATGAGTGGAGCACAATAAAATCTCCTACTACTCTAGCGGAACTCCTTGACAAATACGAAAGTGTTCGAGGGTTCAAGAAGAAATTCCAATCACCTGAAAACATAGTAAATAAGGAAAGAAATTCACATTTTCAAGAAAGAAGACGCTTTCAAGAAAGGAACTCCGATTTTCCTGCTAGATATGGACAGTTTCACGAGAGGAGTACTCATCAACGTAATACGAGTCCGAAAAATGAAGCGGGAAGGAAGAAGAAGATTCAGTGTTATTCTTGCGGATCATTTCAGCATCTTAGAAACGCATGTCCTAAGCTAGGAAGAAGACAAACTTCAGCAGTTGTGAGCAATATTGGAGCCCAAGACGCTACAACATCATGTGCAAGGGAAGACATGGTGGAGCCTCCATCGATGTTGACGGCAAAAGTGACCGTTCCAGTCACAAAGCCTGTAGAATACCAAAGAGGTATTGATGAACTCAAGATAGTGAGTTTAAAAAGCGGTAATAATATCTTCGACGGTATTATCGACTCTGGAGCGCAGATTTCAGTCATCCGGGCTGATCTGATTGAGGATTCTCAAAATGAAGGGGAAGGAAAAATTAAAATTGTATCCGCATTTGGTGAGACAGAAATGGCACCTCTCAAGATAATCCATGTGAAAATCAATGACGGACGACACGGAGAAATCCCAGTGACATGTGCAGTGTCTGAAAAATTAGTAAGCGACATGCTCGTAAGCGTTTCAACGTATGACGCTTTAAACTCGAAGGTGGAACTTTATGGCAATATTATTAGCCAAGAAGGGGTTTCTCGAGTTGGAGAAATTTATTCAGTTTCGTCCTTAAACGAACTTACCTTGGCCCGTAGTGACACCGCAAATCACCCTGGGGTTAATGAGAAACGGAACGAGTTCGTGCAATTTCAATTGGAAGATGAAAGTTTAAAGGATATTTGGGAATTAGCAAGAAATAGAAGAAATGCATTCGAAGTGCAAGATGGGTTATTGGTACACTCAGAAATCGTAGGAGGAGAGAAAATTCAGCAGGTAGTTTTGCCTAAATTTAAAAGGCCCTATGTCCTAAAAATGGCACACGAAATTCCATTGGCCGGTCATTTAGGAGAACAGAAAACCAAACAACGGATAAAGTATTCCTTTTACTGGCCGAATATCAAGATTGATGTCAAGCATTTTTGTGAAAGCTGCAAGGTCTGCCAGCTACGTAGAGGTACCACTTACAATGACAGAATTCCTATCCAACCTATTGTGAGACCTGAAAATCCTTTTGAAGTGTGGAGTGTAGATTGTATTGGTCCCCTAGAGCCACCATCCTCAAGAGGGCACAAGTTTATCGTTTGTGCTGTGGATTTGTGCACGAGATGGGCGGAAGCTATACCAGTCAAGAACATTACTGCGAAAACAACTTGCGACGTCCTGATGAAGATTTTCTCCCAGACGGGGTTTCCTAAAACTATCTGTACCGATCAAGGGACAAATTTCACAGCACAGCTCACCAAGGGCTTCATGCAAGTCATCGGGGTGTCACCAAGATTTTCAACTCCGGGGCATCCAGAAAGCATGGGAGCCGTGGAGAGATGGAACAAAACCCTGAAGGATATGCTCAGTAAGAACATACAAGAAAATGGTCGACAATGGGATATTCATCTCCCTTTATTACTATTCGCATACAGAGAAGTACCTCACAGTACCACGGGAGTATCGCCATTTCAGTTGGTGTATGGAAGGTTACCTCCAGGTCCATTAAAATTAATTAAGGAGAGTTGGTTAGGAGAAACCGAAATTCCAACGGGAGCATCTCCTTCTGTTGAAAAATACTTAGAAGACCTTCGTCAAAGGATGAAAACGGCACACGAGATTGCCGCAGGGAATGCCGAAAAGGCACAAGGCTATTACACATCTAAATATAATCTGAGAGCGAGAGAAAAGACTTTCAAGGTTGGTGATAAGGTACTGATCCTTATTCCATCTTCTAGTCACAAACTTCTGAAGAACTGGTCAGGACCTGCAACTATTATCTAGTTAACTCGACCTCATTCTGCGTTGGTCGAGATGGAGGATAAAAGCCGAAAAGAGCTGCATTTCAACAAACTACGACCTTATATAGCCCGAGTTGAACAGGTGGGGTTGATTTTCGAACAAGATCAGGACTTTGGGGAAATCTTTTATGCCCCTACTCGAAATAAGAGTCAATCTGCATACGATATTAAGGGTCATGTGTTCCAGACTACAGAGGCGTTGTGCGAAAAACAGCGACACCAATTAGTTCAGACCTTGGAAGGGTTTCGAGAAGTTTTCAGTGCACGACCTGGCCGAGCCAGAGTTGATGGACATTCAATCAAACTAACTAAAGATTGTGTACCAAAGAAAATGCATCCCTATCGGGTTCCCATCGCCTTACAAAACGAGGTGGATCGCCAAATCCAAGAGTTACTTGAACAAGGACTGATTGAAGAGAGTGACAGTGAGTGGGCACACCCAGTCGTCTGTGTGGCCAAAAAGGACGGAAGTGTAAGACTTTGCGTCGACTTTCGAGTTTTGAACAGTTTTACTGTCCCGGATGCTTACCCAATGCAACAGGCCACCGAGTTACTATTTGAAATTGGTAGTGCTCCTTTCATCAGCGTTCTAGATTTGACAAAGGGTTATTGGCAAATCCCTTTAGAAGAAGAAGCTAAACCATATTCGGCATTTGTGACACATTCTGGTCATTTTCAATGGAACGTTTTACCATTTGGACTTAAAAATGCTGGAAGTACGTTCCAAAAGTCCATAGACAAAGTACTTAAGACACACAGAAAGTACTGCCGTGCGTATATCGACGATCTGGCCATTTTTTCCAGCTCGTGGGAGAATCACTTGCGTCACATCAGAGACGTGCTGAGAACTCTACAGACCGTTGGATTAACAGTCAATCTTAAAAAGTGCGAGTTCGGTAAAAAACAAGTGAGGTTCCTGGGACACATTGTAGGTTCCGGAAGACATGCACCAGATCCCCAGAAAATCGAAGCCATGCAGAACTTAGCACGTCCAACTACTAAGAAAGAGTTAAGAGGCATAATTGGTCTGGCAAGCTACTATCGGGAGTACATTCAGGATTTCTCGTCCTTGGTTTTACCCTTAACAAACTTAACAAAGAAAAGGGTGCCCAACAAAATACCTTGGAGTGATGAAGAGGAAGCAAGCTTCCAACAATTGAAGCAAAGGCTGACGGAAATTCCATTCTTATATACTCCAGTGTTAGATCAGCCATACCAGTTGTACACCGATGCTTCTGCAACAGCGATTGGAGCGTGTCTAGCTCAGCAAGACGAAGACGGAAAAGAACGTCCTATCGCCTTTTACAGTAGAAAACTCACCCCATGCCAAACTCGTTGGGCTACTATCGAACGGGAGGCGTATGCTGTTCTAAGTGCGTTGAAAAAATTTGACACTTGGATATTTGGAGCACAAGTCCAAATTGTCTCCGATCATAACCCCCTTACTTATTTGACCCAGGGAATGCCACAGGGTGCAAAACTTGCACGTTGGGCTTTGGCATTGCAAAGATATAACATGAATATATTGTACAGAAAGGGTAGTAAGCATGGCAATGCAGATGCCTTATCGCGCATCAAAATTGATGAACCCTAGTTTTTATTCAGTTCATATAAATATGTATATATATTTTTTTCTTCTCAAAACTGTAGTCTGATTTAGATAATTTTGATAACGTTCTTGTGTCTTGTATTATGTATTTTATGTGGGCGTTCATGAATGTTAGTGTAGATATTTTTTTTTGAGCTCTCACGCTTCTCTCGAAGGACTGGATATCGTAATGAAGACCAGCTAATTAATTATGACTTTTAGTTATGATTCTAGATGGCGATTGGCAGCAGCATCATCACTTGTGACTTAAGTAATGGATGTGCTTCCCCGGAGGGACATGTAAGGTTCGCCATCTCGCATCTTACAAGAAGTGAAACGCCAAGTTGGCAACCCTACATAGAAAACGCCAAGCTGGCAACCTAAGAACAAAGCTTTTTCAATTAAAAGAAACGTCCACAAGATTTCAAGCCGAGGAAGTGCGGCAAAAGCCAATTAAAAAAGTCAGAGCAATAAATAGTTATAGTTACCAAGACAACTAAAAGATAAAATCAATCTTTAGAACAGAGGAGATCAAGTAAAGATTTTATACAGCGGTGGGAGGAAAGTTACAATTTTGAATGCCTATCCAAATGTAATTGCTACTTTATACTACATGTAACTTACGTGACGATCGATTAAATTTAGTAAAATATACTCCAAATACAGAATTTTGACTCTGTGTCTTTTGAGTTTTTTTACTAAACTTTCACGACGGAGTTCATCAACAACCATCGGCCTCGGACCACTACTCTGACTTAACACTATGTTGTCTTCAATCCTCAAAAAACAAACGAAACCCTATTTTAATGAAAAAATCTCACGCTCTAGCTTTCAGTTCTGTGATCTGAGGGATTTTTCGAAGTTAAGAACCTAGTACGGATAGAAAAGGTAACGAAAAATATCGAACTAAACAAAACTATCGAGAACCTGGTGAATTTCAGAGCGATGCCACCGCATAATTCTGAGGTACTGAAAGCACAATCGCGATAATTTTCGAGTGGCGCATTTGTTATTTGCATGATTTGGAGAGTGTTGCCCATAAAGAGCGGATCTTTTCTCGAGCACATCCATCACCTTAAAAACCATTCAGCGTGTTGTTGGGGAGGGAGAAGCGATGACGAAACCGAGTCGAAAGATCAGCAGCATCCAATAAAAAAAACTGCATCGTCTAGATTTACGAGTAAATTAGATGCAGGCTGAAAACGAGAAAAAGTGCGCGACGTAAAAAAAAACAATAAAATCTGGGAACAGTTCTGCGGTGTAAGAAAGAAAATATGCGAGCGAGTTACTGCTGTCATTTACAGTATAAGCAGAATACTAATCAAATGAGTACTCTAGAAAACAATAGTTTTTCGTCGAAGAAATAAAACAAAAAAATATCCGACAGAGATTGCTTCTGCGCTCTACCTATGAAGATGATTCTGGATTTGTTTAGCAGAAATCTGGTCGCGCACACAGATAATTCTGTTTAACAGCCTCTTCCGTTGTCTATCTGGAATCGTGCACATTTCGTCAGATCTCAGCTGATATAATCATACTAGCATACGAAAGCAGTAAAATTGTTTCGAAAATTTAATAGAACGAAATGTTCTTTATCCGAGAAAAGTGACCTCTGGTTGCCGTGGTATCATTTAAATGATGAAATATGTATGTTGAAATTTGTTTTAAAGCAAAATTTCGACTACTCAGAGCTGAGCATAATTAATTCATATCTGCCTCAAGGTTGAAATCCTTACTTACAATTGACATTTTTTCTAAGACTTTAATGAACTATAGTACTGTTTGATTGCCATAAGAACTCCTCTTGGTTAGGGTGGTGGCAATCGCTTTTGGGACAGGTTAATTTTGAGTAAGGGTGAATTATTGGGGATATCTTAATTTTAGTTGCTTTTTGCGAGTGTTTTCAGAGAAATAGGTAGTTTGTTATTTTCGATCGATCACATTGGCAACGAGTAAAGAAAATTGCATAAGCTGTGTCGCAGTACAACCGCAAGTTTGAACATGAATATGTATCATTACCGCATAGTATTTATTTGGGTGTAGTAAATGAAAGAAAGATAAATTCAGTAGCCAATTCAGTGTTTGACGAAAGCTTCCTCATTGACTAGTTTCGATATATTTCTGCTTGTCTTTTCGATTAGTATATGCAGACATCGTGAAATTTCTAAAACTTTTCAACTGCGATCCAGTTTTACAGCTGATACACACACTATATTACATTACTGTATTCTTGACGTTTATTTCATTTGAGACCAATTTTAGGCGTCGTAGCTTTTAGTAGACCCGAGTTTTACTGATTTGAATTTTGCGCTGCACGACGTAGAGTCCCCCCAAACACCGCTTCCTCCATTAAGTTATTGAATAACACTAGATTGGCTTGGTTCAGGTTGATAATTAAGAAATTACTAGTACGAACTTGATGCTTATTTTTTTGTAGCTCTCAACTTTCCTGATGGTAATGGTAATGGTAATTTTAGTTAACATCGTACTAGAGCAACGCAACGGGCTATTGACGACGGTCAGGGATCAGTTCCTTAAGGGAAAGTCAACTTTCCTGAATGACCACCTAGTAATTGGTTTGATTTCAAAGAAGAATTCACTTCAAAAGCACATAAAATATCTTTCCCCGATTTGACAATAAATATTCCAATGTGAGAAACTTGAATACATTTCTTCAAACATATCTATGGAAAATGGGTAAGTAGGTAGGTAGTTAATAAACGTATCACTGAAGCAACACAACAGGCTATAGGCGACGTTCAAATTATCGTCAAAGATAATCGCATCTAATGTTTTTGAACCTGGGAACAGATAGAAAAGCAAAATAATAAAATTAACTGTTAAGCGAGTAGAGCAATAATGTGCAAATTGAGTCTTACATGCGACATACTTTTAAATTGAGTTCATATAATGTTTGAATATTTTTGCATCGGTTATTAAAAATAATATAATAATAATCTGGGTCTGGAATAAGCAGATCTTGGGTTCGAATCCTGTTCTGTATATGAACGTCCTTAACAGTTCGGAATCCACTCTAAGCCTGATCTTATTAGCAGTAGTGTAAAAGATGGTCGTAAATCCTTATAATAAGGAACACCAGGTATCGCCAGTTTGAACTGTCATTTTGAACGAAATTCAACTGTTTTGGAAGAAACGTTCAAATGAAATCATAACAAACAGAAACGTAATTTATCCGCTAAACTCAGAAGACGTCCTCAATATTCTAAGAAAGCTACTACTATCCACAAAGTCTCAAGATCATCTTTAAACACTTTGGCTGTAGTTCTCGAGGCTAACTGTTGTTGTTTAAGAAAAGGACAAGAAAAACGTTAATAATTGTTGTTGATTGCTTTGAACACCTTTTGATGAATCAGTTTTTAAATCTCCCTTGATCTAAGAGGAAGCTGAAAGGATTATACAAGGCTTTAAATAAAATGCGTGTCACGTATCGGGATAAAAATAAACGCTTAGTCATTCAAATTGTTAAATATAAAAGAACTAAATATGGTAGTGCTTTGTTGTACAACAATATTTTCATTATGGGTACGTGATTTTATGTACTTACCAGTATAAACTTTAATTTAAATGAACTTTTCTATAGATAATATTTAAGATGTAGAAATGTATATCTACATCTGCCTATGTCCGTAACATATGATTGCATAATAAGTCGCTCACCGTATTAACACGAAATCATCTATTCGAAATTTTACATTTTCACAGTAAAAATATCTCTCGAGTAATATTTTTTCCTAGTAAAAATGTAATTCACTTTATTGTTTCCTTTTTATTAAAAAAAAATTCACTGCAAATAAAACTTTAGAATAATTTTTCTCATGATTGAAATTCGTAAAGCTACTATATTATTTCGTTACATCAACGGTTACAAAACGTAAGAGAAGTATAGGGAAAAGGAACGGAAAATGAAATTTAATTGTAACATAAATTAGGTGAAACAAATTAAATTAGAAAGCAAGCTATTATTCAAAAAGGATCGTGTTAGCTGAAGCACAACACAGTCGAAGTCTAGTTTTAGCAATGCTTTCCGTAGTTTTCGAAGAATCTGTGGAAACAACAGACATTTCCATATAAATCAGTACTTATGTTTTTAATGGAATGGTTTAAGTAGTGGTATTCATCCACATGTATGAGCTGCTTTAAAGTGCAACGTACGCATACTTTTCCCTTAAAATACATTTTATTTTGAATTTTATTTCCCTTTATTTAATTTCATGTAGATTTAGCTTTAACACATTAATTTTATTACGATAGGAAACGAGTCTCTCACGTGTTTAACACTCAATTAATAAGTACGCGTGGGGTTTCTCATGCAAACAAACAAAACACTAAAAAACGAGGGTTTTCGTTCCCTCTTCCCAATGCGGAATACGTACTAGAAGAACGCGTTGCACCACAAAAACACTAGCACCATCTATATTTAGCTTTACAAAAAATGCCTCGCATGATCGCCATCAATGCAGGTATTGCAACAGTAAGATATGAACAATTCGAATACTAATTAGCCATTCGAATTAATTCGGTCTATGTTAAAAATCTTTGTCCAGCTTCGGAAAAAAAACTAGCAATTGCAGGACTTTTCATAAGTTTGAGTTTTCATTATGTGCGACACCAATCGTTTCATATAATGTATCGTTCAAAAAATGTAAGACAACATCAGGTACGCAAATAAGTGGTTCATCATATCTGGGCTTTGATTAAGCTTTCAAATCAGAAATGTAAAGTTGAAGTCGTAAGAAGTAAACTTGACCTTCCCATTTCAGAAATGTCTTGTCTGCAGAATGTTTTCATGGATGCTAATACTAGAAGATATGTCACATCGTGAGGATAACGAAAGTTTTAGGATAGTAATAATTTTTTGAAAATACAAAAATGGGGGGGGGGCACTAGGAAAGGGAATTCTGTCCCGAGTACTTTTGTCAATGATAATTCCTAATGCCAGAACTACTTTCTTTCCTGGGTGAATTGAAAATGCGCCTTCTCTATGAATATTGATTAAAAATTATGACTTGAGCGGTTGTAAAGCACAGTTACCCACAGTTCTTATTAATCGTAATCTATTTCCTTTTCCTCTGTGATTTATGTACTCAAAACCAAACAAGAAACATTTTTTCAAGTGCATTTGCATGGATAATTCAATAAAATACTTAAAACTTTACCTATTGTTGAACTTGTAATATCTTACTATACTGTATGAAGTTTCTTGCGTTTCCAATTAATAACTTCTGTCATATTCTCAAGGTTACGATTGAACTTAACATATTTTTTTATATTAATACAAATGTAGCTCAATATTATTTCGAGGAGCAAAAATATTTGTTGACGAGTTTCTGAATTTGGAGTTGGAAAACTCCTTAACAAATTTCTACTGCACGACTCATTAATGCAAAATGCATTCATTGAAGTAATTTTTTTGGATTTTTTTTTTATCAAATGCGCAGGGCATGAAGAATAAACACATAAGAAACGAGTATTACATAAACCATCGCTTCATGAAACCGCCTCGGAAAATGTGCCTTCTAACTTAGCATAATTGCGTGTAAGATGTCATGGCTCATACTTGAATGTAAGGAGATTGTACGAAGAGAATATTTGGCAGTGAAAGTTCAATAACATTCTCAAGGTACAAACCTTATCTCCTTTTCAAAGAGCAGATGGCAGACTTCGAATGAGAAAATAATTCTAAAAGGGACGCGTTATGTGAGAATGACGTAAGAAACGAACCTTCCGCACTTTTTTGTGTGCGAATGTTTGGTTGTTCACCGTTGCTCGGTATTAGTCGTGATTTAAGGATGTGTATGACCTCCGCTCCATGAAAATTGGACTTTCCACGTAACGTTCCTTTCTTTAGTGTCTTATTTTCTCTACTTTTTGGTCGAAACGTGAAGTGTTGGAAAATGTGGAATTTGATTTTGATGTCACCGGAACCGTAGGTGTAAGGTTCGCCATCTCGCATCTTACAAGAAGTGAAACGCCAAGTTGGCAACCCTACATAGAAAACGCCAAGCTGGCAACCTAAGAACAAAGCTTTTTCAATTAAAAGAAACGTCCACAAGATTTCAAGCCGAGGAAGTGCGGCAAAAGCCAATTAAAAAAGTCAGAGCAATAAATAGTTATAGTTACCAAGACAACAAAAAGATAAAATCCATCTTTAGAACAGAAGAGATCAAGTAAAGATTTTATACAGCGGTGGGAGGAAAGTTACAATTTTGAATGCCTATCCAAATGTAATTGCTACTTTATACTACATGTAACTTACGTGACGATCGATTAAATTTAGTAAAATATACTCCAAATACAGAATTTTGACTCTGTGTCTTTTGAGTTTTTTTTTACTAAACTTTCACGACGGAGTTCATCAACAACCATCGGCCTCGGACCACTACTGGCGCAGTCGGTAGGATCTTCGAACCCTGGAAATGAAGGTGAGAGCTCATCCTGAGTTTTTATTTTTTTAATTCATGCAACTCCCACACAATTACGGAGCGAAAGTAGACTTTGTTGAAAGCTAATGCTATTCATTTTGTTTAGAACACTTACGTGTTATGTGCACCACAGTGCAAATTTTATTTAGCACACCATGTGTTAATTAGATTAATGGTTAATTGTGAAACAGTTCATCAGAACTAGATACTTTTTGTGTTATTGGGTTAGAGAATAACTATTTCGTTTTGGAAAACGGGGATTTCTGGGAATGCTTGTCGCTAAGGCGTAAAGTTAATATAAATCATAATTTTAGACTATTTAGAGTGAGGTTTCCAACCTTTTTATTTTTTTTATTTCTGCATTCTGTGGCGTAAATTTAATTCCTGAGTTAAATTTGTTTGGGATGGCGTATCTCGCGAAAGCAAG
This sequence comes from Metellina segmentata, assembly GCA_947359465.1. Taxonomy (NCBI): domain Eukaryota; kingdom Metazoa; phylum Arthropoda; class Arachnida; order Araneae; family Tetragnathidae; genus Metellina; species Metellina segmentata. Next base: position 16,215,946 of record OX375878.1, on the reverse strand, counting down.
GAAGGAGGATTTGAAGGTGTTGGCAGATGAATTGGGGTTAGATGTGTTGCCGCAACACAAAATCATCGATTTAAAGAACTCAATATTGAACAGCGAAGAATATGAACAGGAGTTTACCGAAAATCTTTTAAACAGTATCATAACAGATCGGAAAAATGCCGAGGAAAGGCGTTTCTTGGCTGAAAGTGAGGAAAAGCGCCTCGCTGCTGAGTCTGAAGAAAGACGTTTTGTGATGGAACTCGAGAAACGTTCTGTTTTCGAGTTAGAAAAGCTAAGGCTCGAAATGGAAGGCCGTCACAATACAGAAACATCAAATGAAGGGAATTCGAGCAACTCTAAGCACATATACGATCTACAAAGAGTGATGCAGAAGTTCGATCCTAAAGAAGGAGACATCAGTCTATATCTGGTTCTTTTCGAGAGGCAGGCAGAACATGCTCACATAAAAAGGGAGGACTGGGTGTCACAGCTTTTGGGTTTATTACCCTATGACATTACTCAGTTAATTGCTAGAGAAGAAGCGGCTGTCGCATATGACTACAGCCACGTGAAAGGGTTATTGCTAAAAAGGTTTAAACTAAGCCCAGAAACCTTCCGATTGAAATTTGTCCAGCTCAAGCGGACTGAAGATAAATCGTGGAAGGATTTTGCCTTTGAATTGACAAATTATTTTGAAGAATGGATTCAAGGTCTTGAGGTTGCGGATTTCGAAACGTTAAAGCATCTGGTAATTACGGATCAATTCAAACGTAAGGTACCTCCGGAAATGCGAGAGCATTTTGTCGATGAGTGGAGCACAATAAAATCTCCTACTACTCTAGCGGAACTCCTTGACAAATACGAAAGTGTTCGAGGGTTCAAGAAGAAATTCCAATCACCTGAAAACATAGTAAATAAGGAAAGAAATTCACATTTTCAAGAAAGAAGACGCTTTCAAGAAAGGAACTCCGATTTTCCTGCTAGATATGGACAGTTTCACGAGAGGAGTACTCATCAACGTAATACGAGTCCGAAAAATGAAGCGGGAAGGAAGAAGAAGATTCAGTGTTATTCTTGCGGATCATTTCAGCATCTTAGAAACGCATGTCCTAAGCTAGGAAGAAGACAAACTTCAGCAGTTGTGAGCAATATTGGAGCCCAAGACGCTACAACATCATGTGCAAGGGAAGACATGGTGGAGCCTCCATCGATGTTGACGGCAAAAGTGACCGTTCCAGTCACAAAGCCTGTAGAATACCAAAGAGGTATTGATGAACTCAAGATAGTGAGTTTAAAAAGCGGTAATAATATCTTCGACGGTATTATCGACTCTGGAGCGCAGATTTCAGTCATCCGGGCTGATCTGATTGAGGATTCTCAAAATGAAGGGGAAGGAAAAATTAAAATTGTATCCGCATTTGGTGAGACAGAAATGGCACCTCTCAAGATAATCCATGTGAAAATCAATGACGGACGACACGGAGAAATCCCAGTGACATGTGCAGTGTCTGAAAAATTAGTAAGCGACATGCTCGTAAGCGTTTCAACGTATGACGCTTTAAACTCGAAGGTGGAACTTTATGGCAATATTATTAGCCAAGAAGGGGTTTCTCGAGTTGGAGAAATTTATTCAGTTTCGTCCTTAAACGAACTTACCTTGGCCCGTAGTGACACCGCAAATCACCCTGGGGTTAATGAGAAACGGAACGAGTTCGTGCAATTTCAATTGGAAGATGAAAGTTTAAAGGATATTTGGGAATTAGCAAGAAATAGAAGAAATGCATTCGAAGTGCAAGATGGGTTATTGGTACACTCAGAAATCGTAGGAGGAGAGAAAATTCAGCAGGTAGTTTTGCCTAAATTTAAAAGGCCCTATGTCCTAAAAATGGCACACGAAATTCCATTGGCCGGTCATTTAGGAGAACAGAAAACCAAACAACGGATAAAGTATTCCTTTTACTGGCCGAATATCAAGATTGATGTCAAGCATTTTTGTGAAAGCTGCAAGGTCTGCCAGCTACGTAGAGGTACCACTTACAATGACAGAATTCCTATCCAACCTATTGTGAGACCTGAAAATCCGTTTGAAGTGTGGAGTGTAGATTGTATTGGTCCCCTAGAGCCACCATCCTCAAGAGGGCACAAGTTTATCGTTTGTGCTGTGGATTTGTGCACGAGATGGGCGGAAGCTATACCAGTCAAGAACATTACTGCGAAAACAACTTGCGACGTCCTGATGAAGATTTTCTCCCAGACGGGGTTTCCTAAAACTATCTGTACCGATCAAGGGACAAATTTCACAGCACAGCTCACCAAGGGCTTCATGCAAGTCATCGGGGTGTCACCAAGATTTTCAACTCCGGGGCATCCAGAAAGCATGGGAGCCGTGGAGAGATGGAACAAAACCCTGAAGGATATGCTCAGTAAGAACATACAAGAAAATGGTCGACAATGGGATATTCATCTCCCTTTATTACTATTCGCATACAGAGAAGTACCTCACAGTACCACGGGAGTATCGCCATTTCAGTTGGTGTATGGAAGGTTACCTCCAGGTCCATTAAAATTAATTAAGGAGAGTTGGTTAGGAGAAACCGAAATTCCAACGGGAGCATCTCCTTCTGTTGAAAAATACTTAGAAGACCTTCGTCAAAGGATGAAAACGGCACACGAGATTGCCGCAGGGAATGCCGAAAAGGCACAAGGCTATTACACATCTAAATATAATCTGAGAGCGAGAGAAAAGACTTTCAAGGTTGGTGATAAGGTACTGATCCTTATTTCATCTTCTAGTCACAAACTTCTGAAGAACTGGTCAGGACCTGCAACTATTATCCAGTTAACTCGACCTCATTCTGCGTTGGTCGAGATGGAGGATAAAAGCCGAAAAGAGCTGCATTTCAACAAACTACGACCTTATATAGCCCGAGTTGAACAGGTGGGGTTGATTTTCGAACAAGATCAGGACTTTGGGGAAATCTTTTATGCCCCTACTCGAAATAAGAGTCAATCTGCATACGATATTAAGGGTCATGTGTTCCAGACTACAGAGGCGTTGTGCGAAAAACAGCGACACCAATTAGTTCAGACCTTGGAAGGGTTTCGAGAAGTTTTCAGTGCACGACCTGGCCGAGCCAGAGTTGATGGACATTCAATCAAACTAACTAAAGATTGTGTACCAAAGAAAATGCATCCCTATCGGGTTCCCATCGCCTTACAAAACGAGGTGGATCGCCAAATCCAAGAGTTACTTGAACAAGGACTGATTGAAGAGAGTGACAGTGAGTGGGCACACCCAGTCGTCTGTGTGGCCAAAAAGGACGGAAGTGTAAGACTTTGCGTCGACTTTCGAGTTTTGAACAGTTTTACTGTCCCGGATGCTTACCCAATGCAACAGGCCACCGAGTTACTATTTGAAATTGGTAGTGCTCCTTTCATCAGCGTTCTAGATTTGACAAAGGGTTATTGGCAAATCCCTTTAGAAGAAGAAGCTAAACCATATTCGGCATTTGTGACACATTCTGGTCATTTTCAATGGAACGTTTTACCATTTGGACTTAAAAATGCTGGAAGTACGTTCCAAAAGTCCATAGACAAAGTACTTAAGACACACAGAAAGTACTGCCGTGCGTATATCGACGATCTGGCCATTTTTTCCAGCTCGTGGGAGAATCACTTGCGTCACATCAGAGACGTGCTGAGAACTCTACAGACCGTTGGATTAACAGTCAATCTTAAAAAGTGCGAGTTCGGTAAAAAACAAGTGAGGTTCCTGGGACACATTGTAGGTTCCGGAAGACATGCACCAGATCCCCAGAAAATCGAAGCCATGCAGAACTTAGCACGTCCAACTACTAAGAAAGAGTTAAGAGGCATAATTGGTCTGGCAAGCTACTATCGGGAGTACATTCAGGATTTCTCGTCCTTGGTTTTACCCTTGACAAACTTAACAAAGAAAAGGGTGCCCAACAAAATACCTTGGAGTGATGAAGAGGAAGCAAGCTTCCAACAATTGAAGCAAAGGCTGACGGAAATTCCATTCTTATATACTCCAGTGTTAGATCAGCCATACCAGTTGTACACCGATGCTTCTGCAACAGCGATTGGAGCGTGTCTAGCTCAGCAAGACGAAGACGGAAAAGAACGTCCTATCGCCTTTTACAGTAGAAAACTCACCCCATGCCAAACTCGTTGGGCTACTATCGAACGGGAGGCGTATGCTGTTCTAAGTGCGTTGAAAAAATTTGACACTTGGATATTTGGAGCACAAGTCCAAATTGTCTCCGATCATAACCCCCTTACTTATTTGACCCAGGGAATGCCACAGGGTGCAAAACTTGCACGTTGGGCTTTGGCATTGCAAAGATATAACATGAATATATTGTACAGAAAGGGTAGTAAGCATGGCAATGCAGATGCCTTATCGCGCATCAAAATTGATGAACCCTAGTTTTTATTCAGTTCATATAAATATGTATATATTTTTTTTTTCTTCTCAAAACTGTAATCTGATTTAGATAATTTTGATAACGTTCTTGTGTCTTGTATTATGTATTTTATGTGGGAGTTCATGAATGTTAGTGTAGATATTTTTTTTTGAGCTCTCACGCTTCTCTCGAAGGACTGGATATCGTAATGAAGACCAGCTAATTAATTATGACTTTTAGTTATGATTCTAGATGGCGATTGGCAGCAGCATCATCACTTATGACTTAAGTGATGGATGTGCTTCCCCGGAGGGACATGTAAGGTTCGCCATCTCGCATCTTACAAGAAGTGAAACGCCAAGTTGGCAACCCTACATAGAAAACGCCAAGCTGGCAACCTAAGAACAAAGCTTTTTCAATTAAAAGAAACGTCCACAAGATTTCAAGCCGAGGAAGTGCGGCAAAAGCCAATTAAAAAAGTCAGAGCAATAAATAGTTATAGTTACCAAGACAACAAAAAGATAAAATCCATCTTTAGAACAGAAGAGATCAAGTAAAGATTTTATACAGCGGTGGGAGGAAAGTTACAATTTTGAATGCCTATCCAAATGTAATTGCTACTTTATACTACATGTAACTTACGTGACGATCGATTAAATTTAGTAAAATATACTCCAAATACAGAATTTTGACTCTGTGTCTTTTGAGTTTTTTTTTACTAAACTTTCACGACGGAGTTCATCAACAACCATCGGCCTCGGACCACTACTGTAGGTAAATGAAATTTATTTCGAATAGAACGCCATTTATTTGATTTATTCCATGAACTAAATCCGATGCATATGTTTAAGCTTTCTCTCGACCGAGTAATTTGGAAACTGACATAAAAGAACAGGGATTTCAACTGACTGTAAAAATCCACGTGCATATATATATATATATATATATATATATATATATATATATATATATATATATATATATATATATATATATATATATATATATATATATATATTATAAACTCTTCAAAAGTTAAAAATGGTACTCAAACATTATTTTAATCGTGGTTTATGATGATCTAAAAGAGCTTAGGTTACTTTCATCATCCCATTTAGTACTAGACACAAAACATGTACACTTGGAGATTACAAATTATGCTAAACTAAGGGACATCTGTCAAAGATTGGAGCGTATGAACACATTTCTCATTGTATAGAAAAGGTAGGAAAGTTTATGATCTCGTAACGACATCAACTGTTAGACTTGAAGGGTGCCAGTTTTACTCTATCCAATAGAACAGATATCCAGCTGTGGTGTCTTGTTACCACCCTCATCTATGGAAATTTGGATTTAATGCTCCATAATCGAGCTTCTGAACTTCTCTGTTCAGAAGCTTTAGGAAAATCCTTTTGCGTACATAGCCAATGAATCCACTAACCATCTTCTGAAGAGGATAATACTGACAAACGCCGTATATCTTTTACCCCTAATGAGCATGTCTGCATTGATGATTTGGTTCCCTCAAAGTCCACATAATATATAGTGTGAAACATGTAACCGTATTTCAAAGATTTGCTAATTTGGTTAGGCATTCCATCCCTGACAAACGTCCTGACCTTGGAATGTGGGTTTGTATGTTTGTGAGTGAAAAATCGACCCTTTTGTGTGCAAATTTTGAGAAGGCAAGGTCTTTCTCAACTTGGAATTAGGTCTTTCCATACAAATAATAATAGCTAGTTAAAGAAATAAGAGGACTATGTAGGACCTAGCTGACTCTATTTCTTGCAGATTCAAACCGGCAGTTTAGGTACTGTCTTTTTAACACTAGAACTGCTCCATGCACAAAATATGTCCGTCTGTAGAAATAAACCTTTTCCAATTTTCCATGGGATGCTTGAAAAAATGCACTTAAATTTGTTACATTGGTACACATAATGATGATTGGGAAATATTTATTTTTCGCCGCGAAAATCATTTTCTTAGTAAAGTATCTTTTTCCACCGCTAACATTCGAGATAAAATAAAATTACGCTATCCCGAGCGAGTAACCCCTACTCAAAATGAACGAGTTCTGTAGAGACTGCCACCACCGTATTTGTAGTCAGAAGCAGTTCCCGTGGCAGATAGACAGTATATTTTTTGAAACAAAAATGCCTGAAAATTGTTTGGGGTAGTGGAGTGAATATCGAGTGATCGGGTGATATATCTCGAAGGGGGGAAAGATTATTGGAACATATATGTCCTCTCCTTCGCTAAGTTTATGCATCAAGCTAAGGAGATGCTAACCCTGCTCAGATGTTTTCTTTTTGCTTCAATTTACTCAAAAGACTCACTACGATCTCAACGTAGCAGCCAGTTTTAAGATTATAATTCTGCACTCGAAATCAGCCTGCATTCGTTTGTATGTCTATCCTCATGTGTAACAGTCTACCCTGAGCTTTTAAGAAGGAATTAGACGTATGGAACGCGTGGACTATCTGTTGTGGAGTAATAATTGACTTGTTTTCACAAGTACAGAGGCTGTTCACACATTTTTTAGACAATGAATATTGTATTCACAAAACTAAATAAAAAATAATTCTTGTGTTTTAAATGTTCTATTTGACAGCCCTTATTCTGAACTACCTTTCGACACCGTAATTTCCAGGATAAAAATGCCTTTTGAAGTGTCAGAAGAGGTATTCTATCCCATTTCTCCTGAAGTCCGAAAGCACAAAAATCCATAGGTGATACATCGGGAGATTTAGTAGGGATATCAGTGAAGGGTATGGCCTTGATACAGGTTTTTTATTCCATTTCTTTTAGGAAATTTAGAGTGGATTTTGATATGTGACTTCTAGCTTTGTATTGATGGAGTTCCACAGATTGATGGCACTGTGGGTAAAGCAATGGTATTTCATTCAGAAAAATTGGCGATAAAATATGTTTCTGATAGTATTTGGAGTTAATCTTGACATTTTTTTCCACTCTCTTTATTTTTAACTTGCCGTTATATAAAAAACCAGCACCAATCATGAATCCCACAGAATCGAAAAAATTTTCTTTCGATTCTGTGAACCATGTACTTAAATTTTTTTCTCCCCTTTTATGATAATAAATGGCTCTTTTTTTGCTGCAATCATTTAAATACACCCATGATTCATCTATTGTGACAATTTTTTTCCATTTTTCTTTGGCTAAGTGTTTCTCATATAGAATTCGGCAGCGTGTCCTGCGTTCAGCGATATATGCTTTGGAGAAAGACGATGCACATTGCTTTTTTTCGCTTTCTTAAGATTTAAATCAACGTTTATCATTTTGTTTACAGTGGACACCGAGCATTTTAATGCTTTTGCAACTGTCCTTTGACTAGGGGGATTTTCTTTTAACATTAAACAACGTACCTTTGCAATAGTCGAAGATGTCCGTTTCTTCCTTGGATACTTGTTTGGAATTTTTGTCCCACTTGAGGCTCCAATTTGACGTTTTTTCCCTTTCTTGTTGACGATATTACCTATCGATGCTTAAGATATCACAAAACCATGACTCTCCCATCGTTTTTGGAAAACGGAATATGAATATTTCTCTTCGGAAAGAGCATAAATATAGCCTTCGAACCACTGCTTAGTTAAAAACGAAATTTTGAATAAAAACAAACCTCTCAAGCCGCAGACGATAATTTTGACTTTTAAAAATATAGTACAATTGCAATTATTTTTCTTTTGCAGCAAACGATTTTCTATTACCGCTAACCAAGATCGTCTAAATAATGTGCGTACAGCCTCTGTATATTGTTTTCCAATGTTCGATTGGCTTCTCAAGAACCTGTAAAGAGAGAATTATACTACACAACTCTTCCTGTTTAGTGTGTATAATACCACCAAGTTTGTATATACAGTACAAAATACCAAATCTGGAATCCTTCGGACCTCGGCCCTTCCGGATTTCGGGTTATTTGCATGTTTTGTCAAAATAAAACCTTTATCTAACCATCCACCCACCACGAATTTTTCGTTTGCAATAGTAAAATAACAGATATATAAACAGGAATAATTTTTTTTGAAGGAAAAACCTTTTTAGTAATACAATAAAACAAATTTTACTTGCAAATCTTCTAATTTTTTTTGTGTGGTATTTACTCTGAATATGTCCATTATTTGCTTCGTTTCATCAATTAAGTCCAGGTTTTACTCCTTGTTCTAAAATTGTCGGAAAGATAGAAGAAAGTGAGGAAAACAAAACAAAAAACGCTGGTTAGCAAAACGTCTGGATTTTGGACAATTCCGGATTTGGGACTTTGCACTGTAATATCTACATTACTTGAGGCGTGTCATCGCAAAAGGGCCTATATCCACTCCCAGTAATTTTCCAGTATTTGTGGGAAAATTGTTGCAAACAAATTATACGTGGCAATATGCTATAAAACCTTTTGTGAATTATTCTTACCAACTCTTAATATAACCCTCTTTGACGCATCAACAATTTACCAGTATATGCGTAGAGGCACAGCTGTTAAAACAAAGTTCAACTCATTTCCAACCGATAATGGATATAGGCCCGTTTGCAGTGACACACCTCACTTTAGAAACATCCTTTATTGAACTAGCAATGCTTCAGAAAACATTTATTGTACGTCAAAATAGTTAGTATTTAATGTTAAATATAGGTCGAAAGAACGTTTCTTTACATATGCTAGCCTTCATTGTGAATCGTGTTCGAATAAATCAACAATAATTTGTTTTAAACTTGATTTCGAATCGATCAGTTATGGGAAGCAATCATCATCGATAGAATCGTTTAGCCTCGTTATGCACACCTCCATTGTATACAGATAATTTCTGATTCCGGATTCTTTCTTTTTTATGGAAATTATTGTAAGTCAATTCAGCGTTTGATATTAATAAAATAAAACTTTAATGACCTTGAACTTCTTTTCTAACAACCTGAGTGGAAAACACTTATGCAAGATACAAGGTCAGTCCATTTGAAAACCTGCGACTTAGCTTGTATTCCGATATAATAAAATTATTTTTATGTGATTATATATAATTAAAAAAATTTTCCTCTTTTTAAAATATTTGGAAACAATTTATGAAAATTGCATTTTTTTATCATCAGTTACTTAAGTTTAATCTGTAAATAAAATTAGTTATAACTATAAAGAAGGATATTCCAACCTTTTTAAAACGCCGGGTCATTTTCATTACTTATGAACCTCCACGGGAGGTTCATAAGTAATCCTCCTCATTTTCATTTCTGTTACTTATGAATCTGTTTTAATTTTTTTTTTGGATGACTTTTTGTAAAAACAACTATTGCCATTTTTATTACTTTAATAATAATACATAAACCTGAGTCAGACAGGGTGCTATTGTTTTTTCCAACTCAAGATAATGTTGCGTGTAAAAATATTAGGGAAAAGTATCGATTCAGAAATTAGATCGTCTTAAAAAATGTACGTTATGTCCAAATACGTGATGAAAATAAATGAAAAGCATTCTAATTCCGTGATATAACAATCGCATTGACTAATACAGAATGTGGCCAAAGAACGTTTTAAATGTTGCATGGCGTTGATTGTGTTTTACATAGTCCCTGACAAAAATATTTGAATTTCGTATCATCAAAATGGTAAATGTATAAGAAAAAAAACTCCGTTGACAAAAATTATTTTGATTCTCATTACTTCTGAGCAAAAAAAAATACATCTGAAAGTTACACTACACATATGGGAATGCGCCAGAGTTGATTGTTATTTTATAAAAACATATCATGATGGGCGTTGTTAGCTGAACCTACGGACCCAGGTTTTACCCTGAAACAAAGGAGCGGTCGTCTTATTGGAAGACGCCCAGGGTGACATCCAAAGATGACACCGCAATCACGAAGCAACCTGAAGCTTTCGTTAACGGTTTTTAGACCAATAGGACATAATTCATTGCACTCTTTAAAAGAACAAGGAACATTATCTGACTGTTATCCATCGCTTATGAGATACTAAGATAAAAGAGGCCACAACTCAAGGAGAGTGACGACTGGATGATCCTTCATTACTATTCTTCTACTCTCCTCATACACGGAATTGTTTTCCCAAAATATGGCATATACATAGGTTCTTCAATCTTTCTATTTACCCTACATTGTTCTTGGCACTTTTTCTCATTCCCAAACTGAAAAAGACAATATTTTTGTAACGAAGAAGAAATCGAGAGTAGAGACTCGAAATTACCTAAATAAGAACCAGCTGATTCAGAACCTTTGAGAGAATATCGACTCATAAAGGTTTTGTTATTGGGATAGGTTTGAATTGAAAGAGTCAAGTCGTTCTATTTTTCTAAGAGAAGGTAAGATACATTTTACCAGACCTCTCATAGAGCAAGTAGTTCCTCGACAAAGGTGACTGACGAACTCGGAACAGATGTAGCATTCAGTTACAATTCTAAACACCCTAAAACTTAAAACCCCAAAAAATTTTGATGAATTGAAAAAAGTCATTTATTAAATTAAAATTCGTTTGTTTTTCCTTTAGCTTTGAAACAGCGTTGTTACTAAAGTCAAATGTTCAAGCAAATCCATTGACTAGAAAAGTTCCATCTACAACATACTTTAGGTTGAACATACAATCTTTTAATAGGGGTAATTGGTAATTTCTAATTGACGTCGTACTAGAGCAACACAGCGGGCTATTTTAATAAGGGTAGTTAGCTTTCTTTAAATCATTAAGCGAAAGAATCTTTTGATATATTTGTCCAGGGCTTCGTCCAGAACATTTAAATTTTATTTTCGAGCATATTGAACAAAACAATGAAAGTTATCATGAAAGACTTAAAACAGTGATAGGTCTATTATGATTTTAGAATATTCATTGTTCATTATTACTTCTAATCTGCAAAACAAACGTCTGAAATTACCTGCAATACCTGAGCTACAAGTGTAGTAGAGCAGGGGACATTGCGTGTGAACTTGAAACAATTCAGGCAGTTCTCAAGAATGCTATGTTTGTATTTCCGTGTTTGGAAGAACAAAGTAGTAGGACGTCATAAAACCACACCCTGACAAGTAGCGGTCTTTCCTAATCTTCAAGTCCCCCGCCGCATTGTTTTGTACTTATCAGCACCCTCATGGCATAATCAAGAATCTATTCTATGCTGGAATGTCATAGTTTCTACGCGTGGGTACAGACGTATTCTTTATAACAATGAAGATAGGAATCCATAGATTACCAATGAAACCTAACGTCGTTATTTTTTAAATGAAAATGAATGGCGATTTGTACTTCAATGAAGAATTTCATATCGCGTTTTGACATGACTTACGTGCAGTAGCCACATTTCACAGATTAGAAATGAGATTGGGAATGTTATCATTCATAATGAAAGTTCATGTTCTTAGTCGAGGCGGGAAGATTAAGTGGGAAAAATGAAAAACAAATTCCGGGGGAAAAAGCATCGTACATATTTATATATTTTTAGAAATGAATTAAATTGAAAACAAACATTAAATTAGCTCGTATTATTAGCATCAATATAAATTGAGTTAGATGAGCAAATGTGTATAAAATGCGAACGTTTCTCTTTAAAAAAATTACAATTGATTTTTAATTTGAGTGTTTTAGATTTGAAGTAATAAAAAAGAAGGAAACGTTAAATTTTATTTTCAAGTCCCTCATTTGAAACAAACATACAGGAAATTAAATTTTTTAAGTGAACTTGAAATTAAAAATCTTTGAAATTAAAGTCTATCCGTCTTTTATAGAAAGTCATACAAGCTAAAGATTCAAATTAATCGTTTTAAAAATACAGAAACGTAAAAAAATAATATTTTTATAGATGTTAACAAAAATTTAAAGTGTTCACGAATCAAAAGATATTTTGAAATATTAATTATAATGAAAATAATGACGTCAATAAACCTAATTTTATTTTGAGTGACTATTGAAGATTTATATTATTGATTTCACAAGTGATTAGAAAATTTCTCTCTCACCTCACATAAACTACTAAACTAACGTTTTCCACCCCTAAAGTTTCAAATCCCGTGACTCATCTCAAACTTATCACTCACTCATATAACATTTGTAACATTATTTTTTATTTATTTATATGCTTTGTAATTTTTTTTTTAGTTGATTATACCGAAAAGTTTATTGTGTGCTACAAAGGAAAAAGCATCGCTTTGACACAGATTATAAATTGTCCATTATGTATTATCCTTCCGAGGAGTTCACACGTATTCATCCGTTTGAAAACCTAGTCTTCCTTGCATGATGTCTGACTAGTTTTGATCTTCTTAATCAATAAAATATTTCCTAAGATTCTTTTAAAAAATTGATGAGGTTATTTAGATATAAAATAAGATAAAGAAAGCTACTATATAACACGGAAATCGCGTGACGTTCAATGAGTTGATACTTTGTAAAGCTTTATTGTAAAGTAGTATTGAGAGCTAATACACACACACACTTACCAATTTTCTTGCATAAATAACACGTTTTTTGACATTGCTATAAATAACTTCTTTTCAGCATAATTTTTACTTCATGCGTTTTCCTTGCGCAGACCTGCAATTGATGACTTTACAATACTCCTTAATAATCCTAGCATATATCACTAATTTCTACAGATTAGTTTCGAGAATTATGCTGTAAGTATTCGTATATTGAAATAAAATTATATACCAGAATAACCACGTTAACTGCCGCCCAGCCAGTATGGTGGTTATGATCCTCGGTTGTCACCGAGTGAGCCCGGGTTCTAATCCCGGATAAGGCATGGATGTAAAATTGGGAAAAGAAGTCGGACTTTCGCCTGGAATGGATTCCCGTCTTGAAAGGAAGGCAGCGCACCCCTTCTGTTCTTTGCTGGGATCATCGTTTGTAATAATAAAACTATTCTTCTTCTGTACTTGTCTTGAATGTTTCTGTTCACCCCTTGCTTTCATATGTATCCCAGAAGAACATACGACAACAACCACGTTAACTCTTACTTTCGTGCAGATAATTTTTAGAAATTTTAGTTCAATTAATAAATACAATACTAATTTAGTAAAACACATATTCCAGAGGAGCAAATATCTTAGATATTTATGTTACTTTTAATGAAGGAATATGGAAACTGAAACTTGACACAGCCTTGAATAGGAATCCATCCCTGGAACTCGTTTACTCCCTAAACTTTCGAGACAAAAGACGGATATACAACGAGACGTCCATATACAACAATAGTCAATTAAGCGCCTCATCCTAAATGTCGAGAAACAGAAGCTTTGCTGTGGAAATATTAGCTGTGTCACATAACTGAGTTTCAACACATTTTTATTCTAACGATAATACATTGGTGTACTTTAAAACACTTCTTTGGGAGGCTTTCTCTTCGACTTCAAGCTAAATGTAGACGACGGTAGTCTTTCTGCGTCATAACGTGTTTCCTGTACTTATTCCGAAGATTTCAGCACTTCGCTAGTGAAAATTTCAAAGATTGTATTCCATGTTGATCTATGAAAATTGGTTGGTCAACGCCCATTGTATTAAGTGCCAAGTGACATCAAAACGACTATAAATTGCATTTGAAGGTAACCCCGATATGCATTCTACATTTGGGTAGCTGAAGTAAAATTCTGTTTTCTCTGTTTTGTTTGCACTGAAATGTCCTTTCGTGCGATTATTTTAATATGTGTTGAAATTTATATGAGTATGAACTATCAACTAAAGTAATAACTTTTAAATCATAAAACTGCAATTTATAGACTTATAATTCACATTTTATTCAAGCAAGGGTTGTTTTGTTTAAATTTTATTTTAGTCCACTAAGCAACAAAATTATTTAAAATATAATTTCGAATCACCCATTGGCAGTAATTATCGTTACTTTTGCACTTTTAACGACAAAAAATAAGAGAGGAATCTGTTTAAGACAAAATTAAGATGTTCCTTAAAATGTCGCTTGTAAAAAAAATTGTGAAATTTCATTAGGAATCAATTTTATTTAATTTAGAATTTGATTTTAGTTTGTGTTACTATGAAATAAAAATGGCGAGAGATATATGACATCATGTCCTTTACTCAAGAGAGAATATTCTTTTTTTCAGGATTTTTTGGTCGTATAGAAAACATTTTGTTAGTGAAAGGAGACATTTAGTTTTCATGAAACACATTAAAAAGGATGTCAAACTTCCTCTTTCTGTCTCCCACTATATTCTCTTTTTCTAGAGCACACAAAAAAGACTAAGCAAAGCATTACTTTCTCTTTCCCTTACACACAACACAAACATACTCTTTCTCGCACACAATCCTGTCAAAAACTACCTTTTCGTAAGACCTACTTTCTCTGACATAATCGCCAGCCTTATGCGCTCCTGTCGTTTTCTTTCCCACACACAAACGCATTTTTTCTCTAACTCACGACCCTTTCTCTTTTTCTCCGTCTCATCACTTAAATCTTTCTCTCTTTTTCTCACATGCAAACATTCTTTTTCTCAAGCCCGCATTGTTTATCATATGTATACAAACACGTTCTGTCAGATAGAGATATCTCTGGATGTAATGCTTAATGTACAATCTCGTAACCCTCGCAATTTCAAATAAGAGAAATAAGCTTTCATGTTTCAGATACTTCTCGTATAGAGCTTGTCTACTACGGGCGAGGAAAACACACGTACTTAATGCAGCAGGTGAATAAGCTGGTTGGATAGTTTTTCTTTTATCTTGATATTGAATAATATTTTACACAATATTAAAACTTTAGATAAATTGTCTGTGTAAAGTTATTTATACATGTTATTGGGAGTTACAAGCGCAATTTCTAATTTATTAGTCTCTTACAAATGCTAGGATAATTGCATGCTTTCAAGCTATGTTTCTAAAACGTTCAGACTAAATAAATAGCGTGCAACGATGTAAATGAAATGAAAACAAAAATATCGTTGCAACGAGGGTTGCCGATTGAACTAATACAAATATTTAATCATCATAATCAATGGAAGAATCTAGGACACATGTTTCGCCATTATAAGTATGAAGTAAATGCACTAGCTAACAAAATCGTCCAGTACCTACTTTAAAATCAGTGAATGCGCCCAAAAGTATAAATAATAGTTTAAAATTATAAATAATCCTTAAATACAGATAACTAAAAAGGAAAATATAAAGCAAATGAAAACATTACATGCGAAAAAATTGTATTAATGACAGTTATCTAAGAAAATGAATGTATGAAAAGTCTATAAATAAGAAATATTTAAGGTACATTTTACGAAGGATCAAATTTTTAAAAATGTATAATTTTCCGAAGTGGCAGAACAAAATAGAAAAAAATATACTTTTACGAAGTAAGGACCAAATTAGAAAAATGCGTAGTTTTTTATGGAAATGGACAAAGAGCTTTAACAAAACCGATTGTGAAATTACGACTATCAAAATAGTCCTTTTTTATCTTGATTTTATAAATTAAAGTTCAACATTTCATCGCTATTCATCTCAAACGGTTTTCAATTTTGTGTTTAAAAGTACTCGTTCCAGTTTCTCGATTTCGTAATGCAGTAATAGTAGAAATCAACTCAAATTTCACAGGAAAAATCTATAAAGGGATGAAGAATTACTGATCGTTTTGAAGTACGTATTAAGTTATTCTAAAATGATTATTTATGTTCAAATATGAATATTGACTAAAATTCAAATGAGCAGCGCAGGAATTAGTATTAAAAAAAATTTCAGAAAATTCTGCACTTTTTCAGTATTTTGAGCCTTCTATGGGATTGCCGCAAAATTCCACCTTGCACCTTGCAATCTTCCCGACAGGACTTCTAACCAATTTTGAACTTGTACAATATAATCTTTGTTGGGGAATCTCTATTGGCCTTCCTTAGATTCTTTAGAGTAAAATCTTTGAAAGGGATTATATTCTAAGGAAAGCAGAAAAATAATTTTACAAACGATTGTTTTCTAAGGAAAGCAGCACTTGAATCGTTCCAAAGGATTTAATGTTCTGAGAGAGGATCAATAGATTCCATATATATCTAAAGGTTACATGAATCCATTTATTCCTTCAATTAATATATATGGTTATTTAACTATTAAGTGTATTGTTGGACTCTTTGGATAAATATAGTACTCATTTGTATTTCACTCTTAGTGTCAAAATGTCAACACCCCGAATTCTAAAGTGCTTGTTACAAAACTTATCAATCAAAATAAATAAATTCTCTAACCTGTTCAGCTCCCGACGGTATATTGCCGTTGTGCAGTTCATCCAGCGTGGGTCTTGGAAAATGTGCGTGCAGAGAGTGCACGTTTCTGTAGTGGTCCATCCTGGGGAGGGCTTCCTGGGTGTAGTGCAGTAAACTGCGGATATTGTGCGATTCGTAAGCGCTCTCGCTGATCGACTGTTCATTGGTATCGATGACACAAACATTGCTTGGCCTGTCCACCTGTTGCTCACTCGGGACTTCGCTGTGGACGGGCTCCACGTGAAAGCGCGATGCTGTCAGTTCCATCTCCGTTTCCATTGCGAATTTCTTTTTTTAAGCTTGTTTCCCAGACTAGATTGAGAATCGAGGCAGAGAGGAAGGAGAAGAGAGAAATTGAATGAGTGGAGGTGGAATATGAGCGGTATACGAAACGCATCTGAAAGCAGATGAAGTTTTCTCCCCCGGTTTATACTCATTCTGAATTCCCCTCGGTTGCGCACGCAGCGACCTCTAGTGGGGAATTTCCCTGTGCTCCCGGTTATCTTTTGGGGCAATACGTCTCCCGTGGAGGTTGATAAATGCCTCTCAATGACTGTGATAAAGAATGAATTGCTTTCACTTACGCAAATTTAACACGTGGGATAAAAATCTATAGTTAGTATGATAATTTTGAAGCCGTATTTATGGGAAATTAAACGTTTCATTAAAAAAATATACACAGATAAAACTTGGCACAGGAGTGCTGACAATGGGATGCGACATCGATGTCAATGTTTTCAAAACATCGATGTTTTTAAAAAAAACATCGATGTATTGAAGTCGATGTTTTTGTAACATCGATGTTTATACTTGTCGATGTTTTATTTTTAAATGAAAAGAGCACCGTTACAAAAATTTAAAAAAAAAATCCAAGTAGCATAATTTTTATGATCAGTAAATTGAACATACTTTTAGACCAAAGTGTCCATGGGTGAAGGGTCTGAAAAGTAGGGATGTGACATCGATGTCGATGTTTTCAAAACATTGATGCTTTATAAAAAATATAGATGTATTGGAGCCGATGTCGCATCACTAGTTGCTAAACCAGTTTTAAGAAATAGTGAAAACAGTTTAAATACACTGAATTTAAAAAACATCGATTTTTTTTTTTGGGGGGGGGGGATGTATTATCAACATCCATCGATGTTTTAATTTTGAGCATCGAAGTTTCAAAACATCGATGTTTTGCTGTCGATGTTGCATCACTAGGTGATAAACCAATTGTAAGAAATGTGGAAAAAAGATTAAATACACTGAATTTTAAAAACATCGATTGTTTTGGTGCGATGTATTATCAACATCGATGTTTTTAAATACACTGAATTTTAAAAACATCGATGTTTTGCTATCGATGTTGCATCACTAGTTGCTAAACCAGTTTTAAGAAATGGGGGAAAAAGTTTAAATACACTGAATTTTAAAAACATCGATGTTTTTCGGCGATGTATTATCAACATCGATGTTTTAATTTTGAACATCGATGTTTTTCGACGATGTATTATCAACATCGATGTTTTAATTTTGAACATCGATGTTTTGCTGTCGATGTCGTATCACTAGCTGACAAGGGCTAATCGTGTTTAGTGACATTTTAACAATTAACAAATATTCTAATGATGCAATCGTCAATGCAGTTCAGAAAAGATATTTAAACATATTCTTTTTTTCAGCTTAAGGCAGCGATTTTAAACCGGTGTTCCGCGGTATACTAGTGTTCGGAAATAATATTATTTGTGCGCCTTGACCCTTCAAGTGGTTTCGACGTGATGTCTCTTTCATAAAGATCTGACCACTTTTGCTCATATCATGATATCTTGTCATCTATATGTATATTGATAATTTTGTTATGATGACGATATCAAAATCTGGTTAGTTTGCTCTTAATAACGAGATATTTCGTCCATAAATTTGATCACTATTGCTAATGACGAGATACCTCGTCAAAACAAACACCAGGAGGGTTATAGATGGTGAAACGGCTTCAATTGTGATAGATTTATTACATTTCAACCGTTTGGTTTTGAACTTTTGACAAGTATTTTCCCTATAGATTGGCAAATCATGAGTATTTGTAATATTTCTAGTATAATATTTTTAGTGTGCCGTAGAATTTACGCAATTATTTTATGTGTACCATGAGTTAAAAATAGTTGGCTTAAGAAATAAAATCAAGCCTTCAAAAGAAATTTCAAATTTATAAGTAACACAATTACATTCTTTAGTTAGCTCGAAGTTATATAACGTCAAAATCAGTTTACATATTTCTAGTTACTAAATTTGGGTTAATATTTAAGTGGGTGGATTTCAGGTCATTGGGTTTCGCTACTACCGTTTTAGAATATCTGAAAGTCAGTTCAATTATAAGTTCATATACATCCCCTCAACAGTTGGACATCTGGTAAGAATAAAAATAAAAATCCGACACTCGATCGAAAACGATGAAAATAGTTGTAAATTTGGAACTACTAGTAATATTCAAATAAGTCATACACACTAAATTAAAGTTTATTATCCTTTTTTGATTTAATTTTTTACATATATAAGAAATTAAAATCTTACACAGACATTTTAACCCTCTGAGCGTCCGAATTGAGTGGCACAAGATTTCCGAATAGAGTAAATTGCTTTTACCCCCTCAACACATATAATGACTCAGTATTGTCTGAAAGATAAGAGGTTTACTGGAGGAAGTTCAAAACTGCTATGAGACTTTCCTACTTTATACACCTTATACTTATCCTATCTTATACTTATCCTACCTTATACACTTTATACTTAACCGACCTTATACTTATCCTACCTTATACTTATCCTACCTTAGTTAAATTTAACCTCGTTAGCAAAAAGAACTGGAAAATATCATATTTTTATACAAATTTAGAATCTTTAAGCACTTTTTCATGTTGACACAGCTTATAAAAGATTTGTATATAGCGATTTCTCCATTTACAATCCGAGTTTTCTGATAATTCTAATTATTTCTGGAAACTTTATTTCCTTAAAAACTAAAAACATCAACATGTTTTACTTGTATTCTTACGATGTAACGTTTACCCAAGCAAGTAAAAAATATTCATTTGCACTTTTTTTCAATTTTATTATTCTTTTTAAGAACGATAATGCAATTACTAAGTACAGTAGATATTTAAAGCATTTTTGTTCACATTTTCAAGACATTTTCCAAATTTAGAGTTAAAGGTAATGAACTTACGTGAATCAATATTGAAATGGACTACCGTGTTCGTACAACTTAAAATACTTCTAAATGTGAAAAAATAATAATAATTAGGAATAAAATTCATGCTTTTAAATAACAATAGCAACAAGCTAAATATCAGTAATTCTCAACGGAAAACGCGATTGTTCGGCTTTTATTTGAAGTCTAAAATATGTCGTATTTTGTTTTAATTTTTACTTAACATAGATATTATTGTTAATGCTGGTATTGAAAAGTGCAACAAATTACTTTTAAGTACATTTTTTCAGTGTTCGTAGTCGGTCCGTGTTACAAATGTTTTCACCAATATCGTTCGGGAATTTGGTTTAAATATACATTCGCTTTAATGTTAGCTTATATTTAAAGACGCACCAATCTTAATAAAGCAAATTACAAACGTTCACATCTTATTTATTTAAAGGCCAATTATCAATATTACATTAATATCTCTACTACTGAAAAAGGAAGTGTTTGTTTTCTGTCTGTTTTCTGTACTCGAAGTCCTGATGAATCTATGGCACTTACAGTAATGATATTTGGCACACAAGTAGTCCAAATTTTTTGCAATTTTTGAATCGCGACGAATTTTAAAATTCAATCTTGAACATTTTAAAATGAATTTAATGGAATTTAATTAATATCGTTTTTCTAAGAATAGCAACAGCATAAAAGATCACAGATTCTAAATTTATTTTTTCCGCTTCCGTTTCATTTTCCGGAGGAACGATTTGTCAGCAGACTAAAAAAGAAAATAAAGTTTTAACTGGAGTTATGGACTTCTTTTTTCTATCTCCTAGATAGTTAAAGATAGAGTAAAAATTTCAACGATGAATGACCTTCGTTTGATTTGAGATTACTTTATTTTGATTTCCTGAGAAATGGATTCCAGTGAAGCAAAAGAAATAAGTAAAGTTACGACAGGCGTTTTTCAGTGCTTTTTTTCTATCTCAGCGATCGTTAAAGATATAATGGAAATTTTAACGGATTTAAAAATCTGCGGAAAATTTTACACCAGATAGATATCTCATACGTTTGATTTCTTTTAGTAAATAATTTTTCAACTAAATATTTATATATTTTTTTTTGTAAGCGACTGTGACGTCACACCGATTGGATCTCTTCGCAATTCGAATTTGGCCGCATTTGACAATGACGAGGCGATCACGGCGTTACCCGTGATGGCTGTTATCCAATAGGCTACGAATTTCCATTTGGTTTGCGAAGCAAATTTTGGGAATTTGTAGCAATCACCGGGGGTTAACGACCAGTGTCACACCTGACCCCACGAAAAGAATTGTCACGGGCAAAGCCGTGCTGGTCACGCAGTGGCTAGTTATTTTTAAAATCTAACTGTCAATGGTAGGAAACGATTTTTCAGTGTACACTAGGATTTATTCTAGGTTACCCAATGCGACATTCCTACAGGAAACACATTTACCATGGAAACACTAGCATCATCTACATTTAGCTCTGCATAAAAAGTATCTCGTGTGAAATTCAAAAGATTTTTTTTTTTCATTTTTATTTGATTTCATTAATTTTACAATTTGAAAAGATGCTATATGGGTAAACATATCTTTTCAAATTATAGAAACTGAATTCTTAATAATATGCAAGACCTACTACAAAAAAGGAATAATTTATTTTCTATTTCTTGAAAATTTCTAAGTCAATAAAATTGCTAGTTCTCTCAATAGTTAAAATTGTATTTAAATTATCCTTGCTCTCTCATTGTTTAAAGTTGTACGTAAATACTTCCACGAGAAATTGCTCGCACACAATACGTAAATATTAAATCGATATATTATGTAAAACAGAGTTAGGATAGGGGAAGACGGGGTACAATGAAACAAAATTTACTAATTATTTTTTCCTATCCACAATTTTGCATGCACAAAAATATAATTAATGCATGCTTTTAATCTTTTATTTTCCCCATTTAAATAAATTTTTATTAGGTTCTAAACAATATCTTTATGCTTGTAAAATAACAAAAAGTAAATGTCTCAAAGTGTTTCATTGTACCCCGTATGGCGGGGTACAATGAAACACATACTGGGGTACAATGAAACACTCCAAATGATGCAAGCAATTTTCACCCTATATAGTTTATTTTAGTCACATTCAACTTCATTTAAATTTATGATTTCTCCAACAGAATATATTTCCTTATTTCAGTTCACCCTCATTGATTAAAACAATCATTTATACAGATATTGCTTGTGTCACACATGTTATGTGTGGATATCTCATTCTTAGTACTTCAGTGATCATCTGGAGCTGGAAAATAATCCGGATCATCATCATCATCTTCAGAGTTTGTAGGAGGCAGATTTTGTTTTGAAAACAATCCCTTCTTAGTTTTTTTCCCCTTTTTACTTTCTAATTGCTTAACCAGAGCATTTTTTACTTGTGTGGTTAGAACTAAACTCTTTTTTTTTTCTGTTTCCTACTCTTCTTGGACCAGCCTTGGGGTAAGGTTTTATCTCTTGAGGATAAATGTATTTCCTCAGGTTTAGAGCTAGTGCATGGTGTATGAACATTTGCTGATCAACCTGCAGTCGGTGATTCTGATTTACTTATGGCAAGACCACTTCTGATTCTTGGGTTTTGTCTGTCTGGTCTTCAGTTTCATTACTCAGCTCATCAGTTTCATTAATCTGACCATGGGAATAATTTTCAGTAGGACAAGGCCTATCTGACACATACGAACACAAATAATCTTCTTCACAAAACATTTCTCTATTGAAAGGCCATATTCCAGTTGCTGAAAAACCTTTAGTAATATTTTGTGGAGTGATAAGTAAATAAGCAGTGCCAAGCAAAGAAGATATCTCATAGATAGAGATTGTATGACCTGGATTACACAGCATCCAATCATTTGCAGCTAGATTGAAGAAATTTTTAAGTGACTTGAACACAGTTTTGTCTAAAGGCGGCTGCAATTTGTTACTGGTTTGGGGGGCAGGGTTACAACAACAATTCCGTAATCTTTAGTAAAATTTAGACTGGAAATTGTAATATGTGATTCATGATAGTCCATTATTAGTAGAACTGGATTTTCTTTCGTTCAGCGTGTATGTGCCTGGAAATCTGTTAGAACATTAACAAAAATATCTCCATTCATCCAACCTGATTTTGTTGCATCACCCACAGTCCCACAAACAGCTCCATTCAACATGCAAAACTTGAAATTTACTCTAGGAATACTAAATAATGGGGTATAGAATTTCCAGAAGCATTAATAAATCCACACATAGTAACAAGAACACCCCTTTCACCAGAAATTAATTGACCTATTTGTTTTTGGCCCCTTTGATCAAGAACTTTAGGAGGATTGTGAACTGTAGTAAGTGCAGTTTACTCCTATGAAATAAATAAACTATTCTTAAATGTTTTTGAATATAAAAAATCTAACTTACTATTGAAATCTGTACTTTTTTTAGAAGGGAAAAAAATTTAATTTCGCATGCTTTCAAAATGATTACTGTTTTGATTTGGTGTTGCTTTCTCCTATTAATGTTAGGTGTTGCCATTTCCTTAGTAAAAGTGTTTTATTTAGATTAATGGCAACCAGTAATATGTTATTTTATATCAGTGAAATAAAATTTACCATTGATATATTACTTCAAGTAAATGCATTCACCCGGGGCACAATGAAACATGTTTCATTGTACCCCATCTGCAAGTGTTTCATTGTACCCCGTACTGAGGTTACTAAATTTTAAAAAAATTTCAAGCTTCTAATATTTATTTTTTTAAATTTTGGTTTTGGAGGTATGAAGACAACAACACAAAGATAACAATGTATAGAAAAAATAATTATTACATATAACAATGAGGAAAAAGAAACAAAATTACTTTTAGTAAAGAAACTTACTTTCAATGGTGAAAAACCAATAAACTTCTATTGCTAATGTTGTAGAAGTGCGAATGTATCCAAATCACATCAGTAATTGGAACTTATAGTTTTATAACATATATATAAATTGCAACTTTCTGTGACAAATTGTACTGATTTTAGAAGTAATGTTTCATTGTACCCCTTGTTTCATTGTACCCCGTCTTCCCCTATATCAGTCTGTTTTATCTTTTCTACACTGTTTCACCAATCCACACTAAATTTGTTACACTCATTCTTCAGATCCATGAAGGTTCAAAGAATACACACTCTCCACTTTCTATTTGTTCTATATGTACAGAGAGGGCTAAAAACAATTCGAAATCCCCATTGAGCATAATTACTATTGTGCGGTATTCAACTCAGATTAGATAACCCGTATTGCAGGAAAAACAATTTTTTCCAAAATTTATATTTGAAGAATTTAAATTCTAATACTTATGGCTTGAATTCATTTTTTATTTCTCTTTCCAAAATACCATTTTCTAAACTTTTGACAGATGATATAAAATAATTAAAACAATTAATTTTGCATAGCATACATTTTGTAAGGAAACTTGTCTACATGATGTGTAAAGCGCAAGCAAAAAGTCTTATGATAATAAAAGTGTAATCATACGTTGTAATTTCAAAGATTTTAAAAATTTATGACGTAGGTTTTCATAACAATGTAATCAAAAACAGTAAAACGTAAATTTGCTTTTCTTGTTTCAAATTGTATTATTGGATTGCACGGAAAGCTGTACTCAATAGTAAAGAAACAACATCTATCCTTTTTAAAGAGTACGTAGTTTCCATTTAGTTATCAAATCTCTAAATTGAAAAAAAAAGTGCCATTCAGAATTTATTTAAAACTGTGTACCAGTTACAGAAAAGTGAATTTTAGGTACTTTCAAATTTGTACATATTTTAGAATTTTATCAACATTTTTCTAAATTTTTATACTTGTGGTGTATCTATTCCTTTTTATCCTGGAAAATTTCGTATGAAAGAGTTGATTTATGTTAAAGTATTGATATATTATTATCTCTTCTTAAAAATTAATTTCAGTTATGTCATACGTTCCTTTTTCTTGCCTGAAGTATATTTTTCCAGTATGTATTTAATTGTAATTTCGAGATAAAAAAATCTAACTAAAATTATTTTGTATTATATAACAAAGGTAAAACTGTATTTCAAAATCATCCGAACTCATATCAGAAAATTCTTCATTTACAGCAACTAAAATTGTACTCTTAATGATAGTATTGAAACGCGAAATTTTTAAAGAGCATAGATAAGCTAAATTTGGAAAGTGTGCTACAAATTAACATATCTATAGATACCTGCAAGCCAATTAGAACACCTGTTTGGGAAACAAATTCACCTATAGGTGTTCATAACTGGTTTCAACGAGTGTTTCGTACATGGAACAAAAGTTTTAATGCGCTTTCCGTGTAACATGATTTTTTGCCGTCGAATTATGTCTAACAGCAAAAAAAAAAAAAAAACTAGAAAAGTGTAGCTTTTAACAGGAATAATGCAAAGGCTGTAATTATATCTTTTAAGAATGGTACTAGCAATACCAACCTTTGTAAGACAATTTTGTTTGGGTTAATTTGCTTGAGCACCATTTAGCGTAAATGGACAACTAACTCTTAGCCAAAAATTTTCTCATAGGTTTGTTGCAGTAGTTAACTGTCTGAAAGTAATACAATCGTAAAACTTTCTCCACGCTTTAACAGAAAACAAACTTACTAAATCTTGTAGATTCAGGAAAATTCGAATTATTTCTAGCTTTTTAAATTTTTACTTGATAAAATATTGAACTGTGCAATGTGTATATAAGAAAGTACCCAACTATAATAGATACGAATTAATACTCTATACTCTACTATATATAGGACATACTTTGTTTTTCAGTTTTTTAACACGTGTAACAGTAAGTTAAGAAGTGGTATAAGGTATATATTTATTGCTAACAGATTTGGTTTATTTTTATTAAAGATTGTAATTTTATATACATATATTTCAATTACACAATTTCACAAATGTAAATAAATGCCAAATTTAAAATTTGAATTTTTGAATAATTTAAATTTTTAGCTAAAACCAAAACTCTATAGAGTATGCCAATGTTACCCAGAATAAATAGAATAATTCAGAGTTCTCATTTACATGGTTTATATATCATTTAAAAAGAAAAGCGTTTCCCAAAATTATCATACAATGATTAAAATGTTTTCAGAACTAATTAAAACATTATTTACCTTAACCACAGATATTCAACTTCGAAACTTCAAACGAAAGATAATAAATGTATTTGTGTTTTCACTATAAAACAGATTCTTAGAATATCAGCCAACAAATTACACAAATTAAAAAAGCAAACGATTTAAAAATACCAAGATTACCATATTAGCTACCAATCCTATTTTAAAAGGTTTTGTGCCACACATTTTACTCTTTTTATAGTTTGCCCCAAATACTAATAATTTTTTTTATGTTCCATAAAGTAAATATAAGGCTAAAAATAAATTAACTATTAGAATTTAAATTCCGAAAGAATAGTTTTGCAAATTAATTTTTTTATCAGTACTTGGGGGTAAAGCAATCCAATTAATCGCAATGCTCAATATGCATTCCAGCTTTAACAAAACAACCAAATTATTGTTGATGTAGTTAATTATACGTATAAGGCCGCTATTACACTATAAAAGTTCTTTGTCAAAAATATTTTATGAAATAAGTTTGACGACGAAAGATGATAGAATGTATAATGGTCAACTTTGAATAAAGACGCGCTTCGTCAAAGTTTCTTTTATCTAAGTTAGCCTCCTCATCCAATATTTGATAAAAGATTTATGGTTATGCAGTTGCAACCGCTGAAGACAACATACATACTTTGGGATTTGAAAAATAATTTTAAAAAAATGGGGCTGTGTCGGGACACGGCCGCTAGGTTCAAGGCGTAGAATACGTCAGTAAGGCCATATAAAGAATGAAAGTGAAAGAAATGAGTACAAGACTTTTAATTTCACACATCTAATGTTCATCGATACGCACATATATCACAATTGGTACACTCTGTTGATGTAAATGTTGAAGGTTGTGGCCCATTATCGACCTCTATGGGTTGAACTTGTTGCATATTCAGAATTTGTATTCTTATTCAGAACTATTCGCATCAAATATTCTTTGACTGACTGTGTTATTGGACGAGTAGATCAATCTGTATCGCATTCCGATTTATTTGTATGTGTGAACTTTGGATTAAGAATTTTTTTTCCGTGAGTTGTTTCTCAGTTGAATTTCTGGTCTCTTCTATATTAGATAAGCCGATCAGGTTGTTAAATTATTATGTTTTGTGTTCGTAGTAAATTTATTTCTATTTTATGGATTTATTCCGTTTGCTATACATGAACACGGACAGTACTCTACCATTCGATTGTAAAACGTTTATGTCATCAGATATGCTCTCCATCAGTTAAAGGTCTTATTTACGTTGACGATCTGCAAATTTCATGCGTAGCAAAAGACATTCGTTTAGTAGAAAGACAACTTCAACAGGACATTAACAAAATCACACATTAGACTAACGAAAATGGTTTCAGTTTCTCACCTTCTAAAACCGCATGTGTTCATTTTTGCAGAAAACGAAATCTTCACCTAGACCAGAAAATATTCTGCAAAGAAATTTTAAGTACTATTGTGGACAGTATAAAATTTTTAGGTATACTATTTGACAAGAAGTTTACTCTTCAACCGCATATTTTAAATCTACGCAAACGTTGCGAAAAGGTTCTTAACATATTACGAGTTTTATCGAAATTATCATGAGGATCTGATCGTACTTGCCTTTTAAAAAATTATAGAGACCTAATACGATCAAAATTAGATTACGTCTGCGTGGTGTATGGTTCAGCCAAAAAATCTGAAAAAACTCTGAATACTATCCACCACACAGCAATATCTTTATATTCTGGTGCATTTAGAACTTCACCTGTAAGCAGCTTATATGTAGACACTTTTGACCCTTCCCTTGACTTAAGGCGACAGTTGTCACTATAATATTATTTTAGAATTACCTCTACCCCTCATCACCCATTGAATACCTTTCATCACGGTTCGTATTTGAAACGCGCCTTTACCAAACAAAAACATCCTCCATCCCTATATTCCACTTAAGAATGCTGGATTTTATGAACGAATCCGAAATTTCTTCACTTGACGCCACCCAGAAAAACTGTATGCTTTCTCTCCTTGGTTTAATCATGTTTTGAATCTCAAAACCCATTCCAAAATTTCTATAAAGCAGATAGATACCCTCTGATAATATCAACAAACAACTCTTTCAAAAGCATATCGAAAAATACTCTAAATTTATACAAATTTACACGAACGTATCTAAAAAGTCTAACTATGTTAGAGCTGCATTCACAATTAATGGTTCTCTTCACAGTTTTAAACTTCATTCTTCATGTTCAGTTTTTACCGCTGAAATAATGGCCAGATAGTATAAAGCATTAGAAAATATATCTGATCATTGTCATAAAAAATGTATCATTTTCACAGATTCATTAAGTGTTTTGCAGTCATTGAAACATCCTGATCACGCCAGTCGTCCCATTGTTTTGTAGTCACTGAAAAAAAAATTTATGATCTTTCTTCGAAAAACTTTAACTATGTATTTTGTTGAATCCCCTCTCGCGTTGGGATATTAGGAAATGAAATAGTTGACAAAGCCGCCAAATCGACCGTAAATAATATTGCTCATACCATTCCTTATCGTGACTTAAAATCTAACATTTACAAATTTTTAGAAGAAAAATGGCAGAACGAATGGAATGAACAAATTACTCTATTAAACCAGATATATCTGAATGGAAATCGCTAACTTTAAGAAGTCAGTATGTAGTAATAAAATGATTGGACATACGCGGATAACCCACAGACACCTCCTCCTCAGAGAAAATCATCCTATTTGCAATTATTACATTTTCCCACTAATGGTAAAACACATTTTGATAGAATGTTCTAATCGTAATAGTCAACGACTTAAACATTTTAATTCATATACCTTGGCTTTAGAAGACATGGTTGTGGAGAATCCTCATCCAAATATTTTTAGCTTTTTACATGACATTGGGTTCATCCATCACAAATAATTTTATATACTATTCATTTTATTAAGACACGACTCATTTCATTTTGTTATTAGACTAGGGGACTCCGCCCCCTGCTCGCTATCGCTCATCAACCCCGATTATTGCTACCTAATCATATTTAGTTCGATTCGCGAACTATACTTTTCAACAATGAGGGGAGGGGATTGCTTCACAAACAATCCCCATTAGGATCGCTGCTGGATTGATCCCGGACCTCTAGTACGTCGTTAATTGAAGGTTCCTTCCCTTCCCATTGCGATATTTATCGCATGCGTCCGAGTAACGGAAAATTGCCTACTTTTTTTGCGAGATTTTATGCGACCCCAGTACTTTAGCTATAGAAAACGTTCCAAAAATTCTCGGATTATACACGGAAATATAGTGTATATAAAAACAAAATGTTTTTTTTTTAAAAAGAAAGAAGAAAACATCTCATTTCCATAACTTTTTAAGATTTTCATATTCGACTGTTGCTATGGAAACGGCGACCGAATTTGCCGGTTCTTCTAAAAACATCGCAAACTCTCAAATTTTATGAATGAATTAATTTAAAAATATAACTGTTCATCGCCTGCGCGTGCTTTAACAAAATTTATTTTGTAGATACCATGTTGACCAAATATCAAATGATTAAATTTATAGACTTCTGTGAAGTGTGGTTCCTGCCAAAATCAGTAGCCAGAGTAGCCGCCATTGTTGGAGATCACCGCTGCCGCACGCCTCGGCATTGATTCAAAGAGACTTTGGATGTGTTCTTGGGGTACAGCAGACCAAGCAGCTTCCACACATTGCCAAAGTTGATCTGGTGTGGCAGCTGGGGATGTAATCTGGGTCATACGTTGAGCAACCATGAATCACATGTTTTCTATCGGCAAAAGATCCGGAGAGCGAGCTGGCCAGGGAAGCAATTTAATCTGGCGATTGACGAAGAACCCTTGGATAATGCGTGCCACATGTGGTAGCGTATTATCCTGTTGAAAAAAGGCTGTGGGCAAGCCCTGAAGGTAAGGAAAGACAACTGGCTCCAACAACTCGGAGATGTAGCGCTGGCTGTTTAAAGTACCGACAATGCGTACTAGAGGAGTGCGAGAGTGATATCCAATACCGCCCCATAACATAATACCCGGTGCAGGACCAGTGTGGCGGTGCATAACGCAGCTGTTCAGTATCTTCTCTCCACGGTGTCTCCAGACTCGAATCCGACCATCGTGGTGTTGCAGACAAAATCGTGTCTCGTCAGTAAAGACAATTTCATTCCATTCTGCCGTCCACATCCTTCTTTCATCGCACAATTGGCGGCGGAGACGTCTGTGGTTCTGCGTCTAGGGTAGACGAAACAATGGACGTCTTGCGGACAGACCACTCTGTTGTAAACGGCGTCGAATGGTACGCGCAGACACTGGATGATGCGTTACAGACTGAATGTGCTGTGCTATGGTTCGTGATGTGGCTGAGCGATCTGTCACTGCCATACGCACAATATGCCTGGCATCACGTGAAGTGGTGCACTGAAGTGGATGCGATCGAACACGTCGGTCCGTCATACCCTCCTGCATCCAACGATCACATATCCGCATTACAGTTGTTTGGTTTCGTCCAACACGACTACCGATTTCCCTGAAAGATAATCCACAATCTCGGTAGGCCACTATCCTTCCTCTGTCGAACTCGGATACTTGAACAAAAGATGATCGCTGTTTTCTACGAGGCATAGTTGATCGGTTTTTTTTAAAACACAAGAAAAACATAATTGCCGTACTTGAAATCGTCGAAATCTCCAAGCCTTTAATAGCGCTTTGAAGTGGCGCCACAGGCGCGCGTGATGTGCGTCTACGCTGAAATTCTAATCATTTGCATATCTCACCTTCGCTAACGCATGTTGTAAATATCATATTATTTACATGCTTCCTTCAGGGTGTTGCATTTACGGTGGCCAGCAGTGTAGTTGATTGGACAACGCCCTATAGATTAAACGTCAAACGCTGTCAAAACAGCAATAAATTAAATTTTAAAATAACCCCCGGTATGTATCATACATGAGAATTTCGATAGCAGAAATTAAATCTCAGACCGTCTGGTTTGGTTGCTTACATTGAAAACCCATTTCATCTGCAAGGGAATCAAATGTTTGTGCCACGAGCTCAATGTACGAACCAGGTTGATTTGATCTAGTGACCATCTTTATACTGAGTCTAAATAATTGGAATCAACTCTACTACTCTACAAACCACGATTTAATATTCACGCGATTTTTGACAAATTTTGATATGAAGAGATCTATGCTCTACGAAAAATGTCATGAAAAGACAGTTACAGAAAAAGTGCTTTGCTAGGGTGGGAAAATATTTCTATGTTCTCACTGAATTTCAAGCAAGATTCTTTATTCTTAGTACATTAAAAAAATTTCTCATCACTGTTCATTAAATATATTATACGATCTAGAAAAATATAATTTGGGCATGCGTTTAAAAGACACTCTATAACAAAAAAATCGACGCACCAAGAAGGAGTTGTCCGATGGAGACAAAAACTGGTGGATAGGAAAATTATGTACAGAATAGAAAATGATTAAAATTTCAGAACAATTGAATGATTTATTTCAGAGTTACCATAACGAGCTCAATAAGGTGTTGACCCGCCTCTAGCCTGGATGCAAGCTGCCACACGGCGTGGCATGGACCGATAAAGCTCCTGGATGGTCTCCTGCGGTATTTCTTGCCAAAATTGCTCCAATTGTCGAACTACGTCATCAACATTCCTTACCGAATGCAGTCGCCTTCCCATCATGTCCCAGACATGCTCGATGGGAGAGAGATCTGGTGATCTGGCTCGCCAAAGAAGTGTTTGACAAGCTTGAAGACAGTTCATAGCAACACGTGCCGTATGTGGTCTGGCATTGTCTTGCTGAAAAATAAGCTCAGGGTATAGCAAAAGGATGGGTAGCAAAACAGGTCTCAGAATGTCGTCAACGTACCGCTGTGCAGTAAGTGTACCTCTAATGACGACCAAAGGGGTCCGGCTATCAAGGGAAATGGCACCCCAGACCATAACTCCTTGTTGAGGGCCCG
The DNA here is from genome assembly GCA_947359465.1 of Metellina segmentata. NCBI lineage: Eukaryota > Metazoa > Arthropoda > Arachnida > Araneae > Tetragnathidae > Metellina > Metellina segmentata. Next base: position 16,184,003 of record OX375878.1, on the reverse strand, counting down.
TGTGGCGTGCAATAGTGAAAGCAGGATCGGCACGCTGCCCTGGGCGTCTCCAGACACGTCTTCGATGATCGTCAGGATACAGTTGGTAGCGGGATTCGTCGCAAAACACTATACGTCCTCAGTCAGCATCATTCCAGCGAGATCGAGCCAAGCACCACTGTAATCTGGCTCGACAGTGTGCAGGCGTGAGTGGCAGGTGGCGTAACGGTCGGTACGAGCGTAGATTTCGCTCTCTCAGCCGTCTGTGAATGGTCATGGTGGACACTCGTGTGTGGGTCGCACGACTGATGGTTGATAGCGATGAATCAGGCGCAGTGACAGCTGATCTGACAATCATTCTGTCCTCGCGATCTGTTGTGGCCCTAAGTCGACCGCTACCATCATGACGCTGAAATCTGCTACTGTCCACCCACTCTTGCCAGCATCTTCTAATCGCCGCATCGCTTCGACTCACATGACGAGCAATTCTCCGATTTGCCCAACCTGCCTCTTTCAATCCAATGATACGACCTCTTTCAAACTCTGAAAGTTGCTCGTAATGAGCTCGAATCCTGCAGCGAGGCATTTTTTCAATCGTTGATAGGTATCCTAAATCGAAATGCAGCAGAAATTTTTAACAACAGTTCAAGAACAACTCCTTATATACATCTGCTGGATGCGCAGTTCCGATGCGCTGGAGATCGCACTATTCATTCATTGGACACCAAATTTTAATCATTTGCATATTTGGTCAAAACATTTTTGCATACTAAATTTCAAAGCAATCGGATGATTCCTTCTTGGTGCGTCGATTTTTTTGTTATAGAGTGTAGAATTTTGACTTTTCATAAAAATAATTCGTATGCATGAAGCAAAATATGCACATATCTTGTAACTCACAATGAACAACAATATAGACCCGACTTTCAAACGGTTCCCATACACAGATTGTGCCTTAAGGTTAATGAAACAAATTAAATTATGTAAGATTTATTTGTTTCATAGGCTTAGCTTTAAACTTTTGATATGTCTGTTCACAAAATAACAGTTTATTAAATTTAAATACTACCCTTGTAAATAATGTGAGTGTTGTTTTGTTGTTTTAGAGTATGAAAAATTAAATTTCTTCAAGAATGCTTTTTAAAAAGCAAATTTAGTGCGAAGAGGATATAGCTATTGTTCTTTCGCAAATCAATAAAAATTATACTTATTTTTGGATCGCCCCAGAAGTTTAGGAATAAGTTTATGTTGCCATGGGAGATGGGAGGTACAATGGTTGAAACTAATTGGTATCGATAAATATTTTTAGCGTATTGTGATTAGAATACCAATATATCTTTAGTAAAAACGATTCATTATAGGTCAGTATTCAGAAATGAAGAAAATATTGGAACTCCCTGGGATCTCGATTCCGTTTTCATATTGAAATTTGATCCTTGATCCTAGAAATCCTTGAAATTTGATGGAAAAAGTCATCGAAGTAGAAAAGACTATTTTTAAGTTTGTAAAGAACACCTAAATGTGTGTGATGTTAAGAAGTAATAATTTGAAAGGGACACTTAAAAAGTTTTTTCATTAGGAATATTTGCTAGCAAAATGTTTCCATTACACTTAATTCACATTAATCAATTCAATGTTAATATTGCGTGTAATATTACCATATTCATACAAAAAGTTTCGTAAATAATTTTAAAATATGTTAAAAAAGATTTACAGCAAACCTAAATATTCAAGAAAATCTCTCATAACTGAAAATGTAAACTTGACGGCTTGGATCTCGAAAACATCGAGTAATGAAACATTCAAAAAAAAAATTCTACGATATTATTTTGAAACTATAATTTTGTATTATTGCTATTTATAGGTTTGAATGGATTTATGTTAACCAACGCGAATTCCTAGCATGTGCTTTTTAAAGATTGTGCTTTCAGAGTGAATGTTAAGCACTCCACAATTGTTACAAATAAGCACAAAGAACGGAAACTTTCTAGGAATAAAAAAAAAATTGACTATTACGACGAAAACTAGCAAAAAAGTGAATTGATAATTTCGAGAGAGAACAAAAGCATATATACTGAAAGACGGAAACTTACGAATCAAGAGCAAGTTCTCTGGATGTATTCATCAATCATACGGTCTGTAGAAATCTTAACTTAAGAAATTGCACAAATGAAAGAATTTTCGTTTCATAACCACGGCGCAAGAAATATATATACTGTCCTCTTGTACATGAAATCCTTAAAACTCAATGTTTCGTTGGAAACTTCAACGAGTCGGCTTCCAACAAGGAAAGAGATATAAAAGTAGTCAAGTTTTATTCCGCTTCCAAGAATGCAAAATAGCGGAAATTCAAGTTTCCACTATTGGATGCTTTACACAAACGGTGCAATGAAGAGTGAGAAAACCACTATTTCTCCATTGCATTTGTATCCTTAACCGTAATTTAAATATAGTTTATGGCCGGATACCTTAACAATGGTCCAAGAAAGTGCTGATAAAAAATATACGTATGAACTAAAAATTACATTTAAACCTAATTCCGCTTGGTTATAAACGTAATGTAAATGGTTAAAATATCTGCCAGGCAGAAAAGAAGTTTGCTCTTAAACTCATTAACGTTATTATTTATATATATAATTCTCTTATGTGACACACGAAAAAGACATTTTTTGTTATTGCATTTTGGCAACAATGTACGATTGTTTGTTTACCATGTAGCCTCGCGCCTCAATTGAATTTATAGCGTTATCGGATGAAATTTTACTGAAAAAAGAAAACATATCAGTCGAGCTGTGTTGCAGCTTACAAACAACTGGGGTTTTGATGGGTTTTTGATTTCCAAATCAGCGCTCACATTTCGAGTCAAAATTTGCTCAAAGTTTTCATTTAAATTACAAATTGTTCGAGTTCTGATTCCAGAGGTACTGTATAACTTTTCTGTAACACAAATTTATACTTGAAAAATATATTTTGGCACATCATATTTTGTAAACAATCTCTTCTGGTAGGATACATGTCTTCATTGATGCAAGCGAAGCGAGCAAGGTTGGCGCAGTGTACAATGATAATTTCGAGAGTTGGCGAGCGTTAGCGAGCAGGGGACGGGTAATGCCAAATTGTATTTTGTATTCTTGTTTTGTAGTTAGAAGAAATTTATGGTAACAAAAAAAAACAAAGTATTTCGCGTTATCTCGGATTTATTCAAATCGTACTTGGAACTGAAAGAAAGGAAAATTTTTAAATTAGGGAAGCAGTTGTAACTTTTTTCTAAAGGGTTGTTAAGCTACTAAAGGTAAAAAATAATTAGAAATTTGGAACGCTTTTATGCATGGATTTTAGTGTTCAATAAATTGTACAAAATAGATGAAAAATAGTTACGTGATTTTAAATGTCCTTTATTAGTATGGGTTGTACGTGTATTTTCTAGTCTATTTTTCGATTCGATCCATGGGTTACATTTGAATATCAACGTGAACTTTCAATCAATAAATTTGGAAGCCCTGTTTAACAGGATATCAATGGTTATTGACAGAAAATTTATGTATAAGTGGATCAGTGGCTTTATTTGTAATTAAATTTTTTTTTAATTTATATTTGTTTCAGCATTTATATTTGAATTTATATTTTATAAATGATTGTCATTTTTCAGTACAGTAGTTTAATAAAATATCACATTTATTGCTTTTTTTTGCTTGTTATAGAAGTAATCTTATATCAGATTAATTTTATAAGTTCGTAATTAATGATAATTTCTGGTTAATTAGTAAAAATTCTGACAGTTAATACTTTAGTATATAGAATTTCTTTTGAATGTTTTATAATTGATGTAAACTTCAAAGAAAGTGAGGACAAAAACGATCAAAGAGCTTGAGGTTCTACATTTTCATCTCAAGAATAGAATGCATGGATGTGGAATGTTTAGAATATTTTTTTACAAAACGAGTAAGCAAATCTTAGTACGCTTCTTGCATTTTGCAACTTATTTTTAAACCTTCAGTAAGTCTCGTCTTTTATTGCGTTTTTATAAGTGAACAGGAATTCGTGAAAATGAAAGTGTATGAATATATTTTATATGCGTAACCTTAGGGTCGCCCTCTAAATGATTAAATGAAGTGAGTCCATGAAAGGTGAAAAGGACAAATCGATTTTGATTGACCTATAGTGTATTACTTTGGTTTTACATGAATAATACTCCTTTCAACAAACAAAAAAAGTTATTACATAAGCGCCTAAAAATTTAGGATAATACTGGATTTGTATCAAGCAAGCTCACTCAATCCTAATCCAATAGATGATGCTTTGGATGATCTCGGACATCCCATACAGTTTTCACACCACCACCAAAGACCGCATAAGAGAAAAGACGAATGCGAAGCGCGAATGGGACTCCTTACAAGAGGAAGTCTTGGATAACATTGTGGAAAGCATGTCTGTACATTGTTGACACTTGCATTAGTGTCGAACGACAGCATATTTCCCATTAGGTTGCTTTTAACAGAGCAAAATATAGTTTTTGCAATGACTAAAATCTTCAATGTGTTCCATTTGAGCATTTTGTTTTTAATTTGTTATAGTTGCCTGTAGCACCACGGGTGTTCTTCCACATAGCTTGTGAAATATTCATGTCATTTGAGGTACTTCGATGCAATTACCTGGCACCGGATTAATCTCGGAATGTAAATAGGACGACTGTGATCCCGAGAATCAGACAGACGAATAAGTTTTCAAAACAATAACAAATTTAATACAACACTGAACAAGGTGACAAACGTCCTGCCACGCTAAGTGTGGACGAGTAAGTTACAGAGGTCCTGCCACGTTGAGTGTGGACGAGCAAGTGATTTTATTACAGTAAAAGCAAGGCATCAGTTAAAAAAGAATCATACAGCGAGGCTAAGGAGAAAGGCACATTACATATACTGCTTCTAAAAATAGATTTCTCTCAGCACCACTATAGAATACCATAGTGTAAAGTGGGACCCTTGAGCGAGGCTAGGGAAAAGAACCCCCTTTTAAGACCTCTAAAAATAGATCTCGAAGGACCAACAAGTGAAAAAATCTCATGAACGTACAGATTGCTTTATCTTTAATTTTTGGACATTTCTGTAGATTAGCGAACATAGAAGACATGTTTTTATAAAGGGTTTGCATATACTAACAAAATTGCTAATTACTTCAAGGATCTACCAATTACATTGTAAATTACTGAAATGTTTACAAACACTAAAATTTAAATCGGATAGCAAGAACACATTTAGAATAAAAAATATGGAGAAAAGCTTGATGTAGGTAAAAATCCTAAAAACTCAATTGTTGATTTTTCGTTACATCACTTTAATATTCTTAGTATTTAGCTCATGCTCATAGCGTAACTCAACGGAAGACTATTTTGTGCATTCCGTAATATTTGTCTTTCCGTAATATTGACATATTTCCGTAATATTTGCCTGTCCCGAAGCTCGCCTTCAACACACCAACAGAGCACGGCTCTAGTAACTTTGTTTCCTTTACGATTCGTAAAAACGCTTAAACTTTTAAATCACGCTTGTTGTCGCGTAAATATTGCTTAGTAAAGTTCATCGAGTATGCTGCGCATGCCACTATATTACTAATTACCCTACTGAAAAACAGAAGCCCCCCCCCCCAATTCAAATTTATATCAACCAACTTTAAAAGTAATTTCTCATAATTCTTTCACAAACTTTATGGTGTGAAAACAAGAATTTGCTGTTAGTTGTTGTCAAAAGGTCGATACGTATGCTTTCGTATATGATTTAATACTCAAAATGTTTTTACTCGTTTAAAATCATCAGTTTTACACTTTTTCGTGTAAAGTCTACCTTTAGTATTCCCATTTCGAAAATAGAAATTCTTGCCAAAATGCCAATTGATTACGAAATTCTTAATTCTTATAGGAATTGCAAAAGGAGGACTTTTTGAGGTTCTTCTCATTTATTACTCAAATTACATATTTTTTTTGAATAATTGCTTCTTTCTGAATACTCTCTGCTATCTTTTAAACCTGTTTTACGGTCTTTGAAGTTGAAACTGATACCTGAGAAGAAGCATGAGCTGGAAAGAAAATGTTATAAAAATAAATCGAAGTTAGTAATTCCGATCAATCATTTATGACACACAAAAAGTGAAATGGCGAAAAATAAAGATATATCATTTAGATATATTTTAAAGCGGAACTAACTAGTATTATTTCAATTAAACCTATTACATGAAATCTAAAGGAAAGTACTTTATAAAAATTGTAAAAGTTTAAAAAAAAAGAAACTGGCAAAGTTAAAGATTAAAAGATTTTTAGGTGTTGAAAAGTGATAGAGATTGAATTTTAATTATCTTTATATTCTTTCTAAAGATTTCAAGAGTGTGGGACAGTTGTACTACTCAGGTAAGAAGACACATGACTTTGGGAAGTACATTTGTACAAATGTAGGAAAGCAAACAGGGGAAGAACTGCCATATTTAGAATCATGTACTGCGATCATCATAGGTGTTCTATACATTACCCAGCAATAATGGACCGGACACCAAGATGTGATGGTATCAGGGAAAGAATACATGCTTTAATAGGGGATGGTCCTCCACTTTCTGCAATTACACTAGCAACCCTTCTGGCCATACTTTCAACAAGGTTTAGAAACACAGCTATAGGTATTTGTATCCATTTCTACTGCAGGAGTGTCGCCAGTTCAGCTGCAGATTTCGTACATGGTTCCCTGGTCCGTAAGTGTCGCTCTAACTCGGACCACCAATGTTCTAAGGGGTTTATATCTGGACTCTGAATAAACCAGGGAAGACGTTTTATATTCATATCTCGATACCATTGCTTGACAGAGGCTGCAATATAACATAGAGCGTTGTCTTCTTGGAAGTAACATTCGTCCATTCCATAAAGGTGCCTCTAAGATTAATGGTAGCAATACAACGAACTGTTGACGACGGTTCGGAATCAAACCCGAGAAGAAAGATCCGAGGACAACTCGTAATTTTGAATAACGGTCAGATGACGGTCAACATCTAAGAAGGTATCCCACAAACTTTCACACTATGCCATGCCATCGTTAGGGAATTTTAAACCATGACAGGTTTAACGTGCACCAACCCTTCCGTGCATGACTATCTTTGGTTGGATCGAGTTTCCTAAATCGTATTAATGAGTTTAGCTTAACAAAATTTAATATACAAAGTTAGTTACAAAAATTTTTTGGAGCTAACAAACAGTCAGGATATTCGATACTTTACTTATTTAAACTTACTCTAACTTATTTTAATATTTAATTTCCTAACGTTATTTTGCTTTTTTTGATACGAAACATTTTCGCAATGATACCTGTCTAGAATATCTTTCGTAACATTGGGAGTAAGTTTCAGAATAGAATTTTCTCAGTAAACCCAATTTTTTGTCCCTTACCTACTTCTTTTTATCTTTAGCATTGTTTATTGTCTACAAATGTAAATATGAGGAGAAATGAACAGATACCTAGAGTGTAAAGTAAATAAAGTAAGCAAACAAAGATACCTAAAAAATTTATTTTTATATCATTCGATAAAACTAGATTAAGAAAAGGCCACATTTCTGGAATATACAATGGATTCCAAAATTCCGTGTACACGATGAAGAGATTTCTCTCTAAAAGAACAAATCTCTGTAAAACCATAAATCGACTTTAATTTTTATAGGATTAGTAAAGCACACATTTAGAAACACATTGAGCTACAAAACTATTTTATATTTGCTATGATATTTTGAAAAATATGTTTATAAATATCAAATTTACAAAATTCTATATTACAATATTGAACATACTCCCAGCCTCTTTCATACAAAGTACGATAAAAACGTAAAATAAAGTTTTATTGCTCATATTTGTGCATGTAGAACAGCTTCTAAGCCGAAAGGCATAAAATTAAGGGGAATTGACTTGCTTAATTTTTCTGAATATTCTTGCCCACCTATCAGAATTGTTCTTATGTTTTGTTCTCTGAATATCGTGATTTTGAACTACTTTTTCAATTTGAATCACAAATTTTCACATCCATTGATGTCCCAAAATTATGATGAGGTAAATAGTTGCTGTTTAAAGAGATACAGAAATTTTAATTTAACTAATTTTTATATGTATCTCTATTTTGAGACATTATCTGTGAACCAATAATTGGATTCTAAATCTAAATTTTGTGCATTTTTAAACAAAACTAGGGGGTTTCGCCCCCTGCTCGCCAACCCCCGGGAATTGCTTCGCAAATCAACATTCCTTTCGCCGAGTGAATCCCATTTGTGTTGCTTTGCAAACCAACCTGCTGTTGCTAGTGATTTCGCATTTTTTTTACTTTAACACTTACTGCACCCTAAACTAATAGCCGCATCAGTAAAAAAAAAACCATCTCCATGAGCCAGTTTCATTGGTAACTGGCAAACCCGTCAGTCAGAAAATGTAACCTTTATTTCCGTGAAGTAGAATGAACGCAATCGTACCGCGATCTAAAAAATACGAAATTTCTAAGACCAACTTTTGATCGCATCGAATTTATTTATTAACCAATTGCAAAAATAATTGTACCGTAAGAAAGAGTACATTCTAAGGTATACTGTGATGTTTTTAGATCTAAAAACTAATAGTAATGAGATATTGATATGCCAGTTTTAACAAAAAAGTAACGAAAATGTCCCGATTTTTCCCGAATTTCAAGCTTATATCCCCCATACCGTAACACATTCATGCTTTGGAGAGAATTAGTGTACTGAGGAAGAGGTTCGCTTGTTAGGTTCAGATAAGCAATAATCGGTCAAAACTTCCAAAAATATAATCGAGTTTTGAATTAAGAAAACAGATTTCTTAAGATTCAGTTTTTCTTGGGGTAGTCGATGACCGATTATAGGGCTATCTTAATCCTAAAAAATATTTGTTTTCTCAACACACTAGGCCCACTCCCAAGCTTGGATACCTTTATTTTGTTTTTGTATGGAATAGGCTGCGTGTATAGATAATTTTGTGACAGAATATTTCAAATTTTGAATCAAACTTTTCTTTAAAATATTATAATGAATATGGAATCGTTTTTAGACTAATGTATTTCTATATACGTGCTTTATCAATTCTATAAAATTAAGTTTAAATAAAAAGAAAGAGTTCCGGACTTTCAAGAATTCTCTTCATTGTGTATGCTCAACAAATTTGTAGTTTTTTTAAAAGTGGTGGTCAAAGGCATATTTCTCGTTTCGGGATATTTGCAAATATGCGTTTGGATACATAAAAAATAATTTTTTTTTACTTGATTTTTGTTAATAACAGTTTTGATGGCTCACATACAAATTTAGCAATAAACTAAGTATTTTTAAAATTTTGACAGACCACTTTTTTAATCAATGATACATTAGTTTTAATTTGAGAACAGTAATCAACAATATGAATTAGTGATTTAAATTTTGCAAAAGAGGGAATTGCGTTAATTGAAAATAAAGAAATTAAGGAAATACGTTAATAGAACATTATATATATATATATATATATATACTTCACCCAGATATTTTTTAGCAAATTTTAATTAAACTGAGGAATTTATTGAGTGAGTCAATGTATTTAAACATTTATTCGCCTAACAATTTCCAAAGTTTGATCGAAAACATTATTAAATCATGCATCATTAAAAATACACGAAAAAATTACTTACATTGAGGTAGTACAAATTTTTATTTTTTGAACCTTGAAGTGAGGAGAAATTTGAAATATATCAAACTATCAGAGTCAGAGAAAGAGCATTGATTATATATAGGAAACCATAGGCGTAACTAGGGTTGTTGAATTGGATGGATGTTGGTCCTCCCTAAAAGTATGGACAGTACCACAATAAAAAGGGGAAGATAAAATTAATTATAATTAATTGTATTAATACTGTTAATATTTATTAATTATTAATTAATATTTAATTATCTTTATAACTATCCGTTAATTAACACTTGATTTTTTTTATCATAATTTTTTTTTATTTATACAACACTAGCCCTTGCGTGGTTAGCCCGGCGTTGCCCGTGCCCGTGGTGTTGGTTTGCGAAGCAACCTTAGTCACACTACACACATAGAACCGGTAATCCATTTCTGCCCAGACGCGTGTTAGGTATCTGAAGCAAGTGCAGTGATAGTGGTTGTGATACACAGTTTCAACTCCGCTAGATCAACAGGAAGAAGAGGGTTAAATAGGTTATCCTTTATGTAGCCCCAAAGAAAAAAGGCCACGTGGTGTAAAATCAGGACATCTGGGTGACCATTGAGTTAGTGGCATGCTATAGTCGGCGCTTCGTCCAATCCATCGGGTGAAGAAGATGTTAATAGAATTAATTTCGCATGTAATCTGACCAGTGTGGTGGTGCACCAACCAATTGGAAAATAAAGTTTATCTTCTTTGTTATCCAATTGAATGAATAAAGTTTTTGACGACATCTGGCGATACACTCGGTTGTCCTGGCTTTGAAACTGTGCACAAACATCCCGTAGTTTCAAAATTTTTTAAGACAAGCATAAATGAATTTTCGAGTTGGAGGTTCTTTTACGAATCGTGATCAAAAATGCCGTTGCACAACGGTGACAGATTCCGTGCAGCTCAATTCAAGAATACAAAACGCCTTCTCCACTGCAGATGCAGCCATTTCCACTGACTAGTCACGTGACACGCTCACTATCGCCTACATCACTTAATTATGTACATACTTTTAGTTATTTAGATTGTCATTAAATTGAAAATAATAGAAAAATAGTCAGTAGAATTTCATGAACTATTACATTTGGACAAAATTAATCAGTTTTCGTTGTTATAAATACTTATAAACCTTTTCCTATTTGGTTCTTCAAAAAACATATTCCAAGTTAAGCGTAAATATCAATTGAAAAAATTTCACTTATATGCCGTGCAATTATTTAAATTATAAGCATAAAAATAATTTTTACTTATTATAATCTAGTTTAAATAGGCCATAAATCTTTAAGCTCTGATTGCTGGTTATTAACAAATTTGACTATCTGGTTCGACGAACTGAATGGGGGGTTGAACCCCAACTCCCCTGGTTACGCCGATGAACTAATGTTCCATTGTTGCAATGATTACATTTATTTAGTATACGAATAAATTAATTAAAATTAAATTTGAATGAAAAGTTTGAATAGTTAGTAATAAAGGATTAGTTTGTGAAAAACTCTCTTCTCTCTTTCTCACTATATATACTTTCCAAATTTTTCTCAACTGAAGGGGGGTTTGAACCCTCCCCTGGTTGCGCCTATGTACGAAACGGAATATCATACTGAAAAACAAATGCTCTAAATAACAAAACTATAAAAACATGTAAACAATTGTACTCTCTTCATTATTTAAATCTGTTCAAAAGATTTGACCGAAAAGATATATTAAAACGAACAATTCCTTTATTTCTAAAGCAGTCGACAAATAAAAAATAATAGTTTATTTTAAAAGTTTAGGTTAAAAAAACTTTAAATTTGAGAAAATTATGTTACATTTTGAAGAGTTGGAAGAGTCTACGGGATTGTTATGGTATACATTAGGAAATATTTCGAATAAAACACAATGTTGCATGATGGGCTTTTTCTGTAAAGCTAAATTCACTGAGTTTTAGTGGCGTTTTCATGGTAGAACGTGCTTCTGGTATGTATTCTTTGTATCGGGTAACCGGAAGTGAAATCCTCCTCTTTCGGTGGTTTGTTTACTTACACTGAAAATCCCTCTCATGCTCTAGATGACATAAGTATTCGTTCTACTCACGTTTCTAGCTATTTCCATGTATTTTTTATAGATGTGGCTGAAACTAGGATTGCAAATTTAACCAACTAAAAACTAAATTGCATGTTGGTATCTTCTCAAGATAACAAATAATTGAAAAATGGTTTTGTTATAAGTACTTAAAGTGTAACTAAACCATGAAAAAATAATGCACACGAAAGTATTGTCCATCTTTTGTAAAAGTATAAATGTAAGCAAAATCATGAAAATCGATATAAATTCCGTATAATTGTGTCTAACGTCTTAAATTGCAAACTGGAATCAATCTCATTTTACGTTGCTTGTTGATAGGTACTCAATGTACGTCACTGTTTTGTGGCATAAAATGTGAAGTCTTCAGATTACCTTATAAAACGTTAACCACCTACCTACCTTCTACAAGTAATGATAGATCACAAGTACATTGTTCGATTTCTGATTTGAGCTTATTTCACTTTGAAACTTTATCCTAAAAGCTGAATCGAAGTCTTGAAAAATAGGTTTTCAATATTAAGTTCAAATTTTTGCGAATTTTGTAATAAAAAAAAGGAAGCTATGCAAACCAAGCACAAAGTTTGGTCATTAAAAAAACAGATTCACTATCAAATACAGTTAAGATTTTGAGGGGGTGTCAATGACTGGAGTACAGTTCATATATACAGTGACTCAAGAAAGTATTGAGGTAAAACAAATTTTGAACCATTTCAAGAAAAAACAAAAATTATAACACAAAAATTAAGCTTTTTTTTAATTTGATGTATTTTTTATTTCAGAACTGTACTAAATGGGCTACTAAACTTAAAATTGAGTTAAAACAATGAAAAAATTGAATATTTTATACTTTTTACATTCACAGGGAAGATAGTGATCAAAAAGTATGGGCCAGAGACTGATAAAACTGCAATAAGTAGTCAATTTTTAAGAACTATTAATTGAGATGTGCTTTAATACGAGATTGGCAATTTCAAGAAGTTACAACAAACTTGAAAGTATGTACCGTAAAAAAATGGAAGATTTCTTTGGATTCAAAAAAATTACACTGAAATTATGGAAATATCCGTAAAATGTTGAATGCAAGCAAGTCTGCACTCTTCCTATTTTTCAAATATCTTGAGACAAATTTAACTGAAAGCAAATCTTGAGCTAGACGTCCAAGGTGTGTCAATGAATGTGAAGAGAGGTGTATGATGCTCGAATATTCTTCATATCATTAAAACCAGACATGGAAAATAGACTTTTGAAGTCCAGAAAATGCTTAAAAATTTTTCCTATGTTAAATTTGTAAGCAAATTGGCATGTGGCTGAGTATCTAGACAAAAAAAAAGCCGTACAAAAATAAAACGAATAAAAGGGTTTTCACAGAAAAAAGGGAAATTTCCAATAGTTCTACATCAATTAGAATCGATATAACTCTTCATAAACTGAAACCTCTTACTTCCATGAGACATAGTATTAGTAAATGGCCTGTGCTATATTATTGCTTACTTGGTGTTAGATTTGACATTTGATTAACTGTAAAATGGTGAAATTGATATTAAATATTCTAAAATTAATGTATTTAAATATTCTGAAATTTTAAGGTATTTAAATATTCTGAAATTTTAAGGTATTTAAATATTCTGAAATTAATTTATAAAAATAGTCGGAAATTAATGTATTTAAATGTTTTGAAATTACTGTATTTAAATATTCTGAAATGAATGTTTTTGAATATTCTGAAATTTATGTATTTAAATATTCTAAAATTAATGTATTTCAATATTCTAAAATTAATGTATTTAAATATTCCAAAGACAAGTTTTTAAAAAAGTGCTGAAAATTGGGTATGTCGAATTTTAAACTAAACTTCATCAGGTTTAAGATCCGAAGTGTAATACTCATATTTGTACATTATAAGACTCTATACCAAAAGTCATCAGAACTCGTGTTTAAAAGCCATACTTTTATCAAATCGAAAATATTTGTGATTAATTGCAAGATAGAAATAATATTTAAATGTTTCTATAAATATTAATTTTAAGAATAGCTTCTTGAAGAATGGGTAATATAGAACCAATAATTTGTGAAAATCAAAACCAAAAAGCCACTAGATTGCGAGATATCAGCAAATGTAAATTAGGTCCCAAAGGGTATTAATTTTATTACTAACAGCTTTAAAAACGCATTTAATTAAAAATATTTTTTTTACCTTTGTTTACGTTACGAACACAAGATATACATAATTTCTCATTTATTTATTACTAGCAGAATAACACGTTGTCACTCGGATTGAATTGTATTACTAACTTCTGTTTCTCCTAACTTGGTGTTAACTTCTATTTTTGTTTTATTTTTTGCTAATAAACTGTAATTCATATTCCTCATATCGCACCCCCGGCAAATAAAGTGACACTAGTCAAAAAATAAAAATGTTAATGTTATGTCATTGAAAATATGTATGAGGTGCCCCAGCGTGTTATATTACTATTCTATAGAATATAATAGAAGTTACCACCTTAAATACTTACCTAAACTTTAAAAGAAGCTTATACTATTTCAATATAAGTTTTATAGTATCCTTTAAGTTGATGTTTTTCTCAAATTCTGCAATTTTGAGTTTCGTCACTTATTTATCGGGTTGCGATATGTATATACCACACTTCAATAAAGGTGCACAATTCTTAAATACAGGTTCACATAAAATAAATGTCAAATTTACAATTTACATTTTTGTAGAATTTGAATTTTACTAAGAAAAGTCTCTAAAGTTCCATTTTACTCAGAATTCATTGAACAATTGAGAGTATATATATATAAAAATATCTTGTATGTCATTTAAAAACAAAAACGTTTCCCAAAATTATCATACAGTGATTCAGATATTTTTTCAAGAAATTTAACTATTACTTACCCGGATTACAGAAATTCAACGAAAAGTACATCAAATTGAAAATCAAGAGATACATCTTAAAAGGTAGATTTAAAAAAGCATCGAACAAAAGTCAATGAATGTATATATGTTTTTTCACTACAAAATGGATTCCTGGATTATAAGATAACTGATTACGGAAATTTATAAAGGCAAACGATTAATACTGATTGTTTCGAACTATACTCTGTTTCACCTTAACTTGTCAGTATTGGGAAAGGCAGAAATGATGTTCATCCGCATGAAAAATAATTCCAACTTGATTTGGAATTTAAAATAAAGAAAATGCATATAAACGTGTAAAAATTGTCCTACAATGAAGGAGTGATTTTTGAACCTTTATAATCGGTTATTTATTTGTAAAAAGCATTTTTTTTTGACCGAAGCGAATGAATATATCCGAAACGGAATTCTAAACCGGTTTCCATGGTAACATTTCTGGCGAGCTAAATACGCTTTCCGGCCAAGTCTGCGCCATTTCGCTCTGCGTCTTTGCTAGCGTGTGTATTTACGTTCATATCTCTCTTGTGCTATTTTATTGGAGTGTGTTTGATACTCTGAACATGGCTGAAAAAGGAACGTCACCATCCAAGCTGTATACGCCATCAAAGCAAGGAAAATCAATTGGTAGTGGAGCTCGCAGGAACATATTGAATGTTTATTCTAGACTTCGAGAAGAAAACCATAGTGATTCCATTAACCAAATCGTCGGAAAGGTGTCTCAACTAACTGGTGTTTCCAAAAGAACTGTTTTTCGTTTGAAAAAAGAAAAGAAGACGACAAGTCCTTTGAGTACTCCAGGAAAAAAACGACCTTATGCCGTTGGAAAAAGAACAAGAATGATGAAATATGACAACTTTACTTTATCGTGCATCCGACAAAAAATTCATGATTGTTTTCGTCGAAATGAAATTCCTACATTGGACAAAGTTCTAAATGAAATTAACAATGATAAGGATATTTTTTCGACAAACATTAGCCGAAGTACACTGTACAGGATACTGAAAGATTTGGGATTTTCCTTTGAAAAGCGAAAAAGGCAGGCTATGCTTTTAGAAAGACACGACATAATTTTATGGCGAAGAAATTATTTACGAAAAATTAGAGAACTGAAGAATGAAAATGCTTCAATCTATTATTTAGATGAAACATGGGTGAATGAAGGACACTCACAAAGTCGAGTATGGCAAGACAAAAACATCAAAAGCACCAATGAAGCTTCCTCTTCAAGTTTGACAACAGGCTTGGCTGCACCAAAAGGAAAAGGAAGAAGACTCATCATTACCCATATCGGAAGTGATGAAGGATTTGTACCTGATGCGGCTGACATTTTTGTAGGAAAAAAATCCGGTGACTACCACG
Organism: Metellina segmentata; assembly: GCA_947359465.1. Taxonomy (NCBI): domain Eukaryota; kingdom Metazoa; phylum Arthropoda; class Arachnida; order Araneae; family Tetragnathidae; genus Metellina; species Metellina segmentata. The sequence continues at coordinate 16,167,976 of OX375878.1, read as the reverse complement.
AAGAAATGGATGGTAACCATTTTGAGAAGTGGTTTGAAGATATCATGCCTAAATTGAAACGAAACAGCTTTGTAGTGATGGACAATGCCCCCTATCACTCGGTGAAGAAAGAAAAAATTCCGACGACATCTTGGAAAAAAAGTGCAATTCAAGAATGGCTATCGTTGAAAAACATTACGTGGAACCAGGACATGATCAAGATTGAACTGTTGAAAAAAGTTAGCGAAATCAAACATATGTTTGATAAATACAGAGTTGAAGAAATTGCCGAAAAATTTGGACATAAGGTTTTGAGACTTCCCCCGTATCACTGTGAGCTTAATCCCATTGAAATGATATGGAGTCAAGTAAAAGGACACGTTGCCAGGGAAAACAAGACTTTTAAACTGAACGATGTGAAGGATTTAGTCATCCAAGGGATTGAAAAGGTCTCTGTACAAAATTGGAAAAACTGCATAAACCATGTTACTGAAAAAGAGAAATACATGTGGGAAGTAGATGGACTTGTGGATGATATTTGGGAAAGTAAGAACTTGGTAATTTCTTTTAATAGTGAGTCTGATAGCGATTCGGAAATGTTAAGTGATGATGATGTGTAAATTCATGTGATGAATAAGTATATTATAATGTAAATAGATTTGTTATGATGTTTGCTATGTTTTACATATATTGATGATGTATAAATGCATGTGATGAATAAGTAAAACGTAAATATAGTTTTCTCATTGTAACTACTATTCATGAAAGAGATTGGTTTCTTCTGTACACTTTCTTGTAAACTATTTTAAATTATTCATAAAATTAATAATTTACTACTAATCAACCCGACACCGTTCCGCGAGTTTCAGAATATGTTTCACACATATAAGGTTTATTTTTTTTAACTCTAATTTTTAAAACTAGGGGGCCTGCCCCCTGCTCGCTAACGCTCGCCAACCCCCGGAGGATTGCTTCGCAATTCTCATTGGTTCGCTGCGCGAACCTATGCTCGCTTCGCTCGCATCAATGAAAACACGTGTCCTAGCAGAAGGGATTGATTACAAAATATATTCCAAAAAAATATTTTTCAAATCTAAATTTGTTGTATTACATAAAAGATATATACAGTACCTCTGGATTCAGAATTTAAATGAAAACTTTGAGCAAATTTTTACTCGCAATGTAAGCGCTGCTTTGGAAATTGAATACCCAGCATGTTGTTTGTGTGTACATTTCCCCAGAACTCGAGCCACCCATACACTTTTTGACTGAGTTTGTTGTCGAAATTTGTAGTGCACGCGTCTTGTTGTACTATAATTGTTAGCCTTGCAAAGGACCGTTTTTAAATAGCCCTGAAAAGATCCTCCGCTTTCTTAGATTTCTATTACAAACCGCAACAGCTCGTCTAAAATTCATTTTTTTCAATAAAATTTCATCCGATAACGCTATAGATTCAAATGACTCGCGAGGCTCCTAGTAAACAAACAATCGCACAATGTTGCCAAAACGCGGTAACAAATAACGTCTTTTTTGCGTGCCACGTAAGAGAATTATATATATAGATGGTTTCATTTTTTTTATTATTGTATGTGTATTCACTATATTTGTATTTTTTATATTCTATTTATTTATTGTGAATGTATTTTATATCCTCTATGTTATATGTATTTTTATTTGTTATTTACTTTCTTTAATATCAGAATAAATTTGATTTAATTTGGAGACTATATTTTGCTGTTAAGAAAAACACATATTTTAGCAGACGACGCACTCTCCCCTACCTTGTCCAACCAAATGTAAGACCAAAGGAGTAATTAAATTGGATTAATTTCCTTTAATAAAATTATTAAAATTGAAAAAAGAAGTATTAATCAAGGTGTTTAGCTTTCAGGTAAGTAAATTCAAAAAATGAATTTTATGGTTCATCACATCTTTAAATAGACTGTTTTTTTAAACAACATTTATTGTAAAAAGAATTTTAAATATATATATTTTTAAATAACTAAAAATAATACTCATTTAGAAAAATCAAAACGCATTTATATTAACATAGAGTAGCTTTTTGTTTAATTAACAAATGTAATGCAAGAGCCATTAGAAATTAAAGATCTGTGAAACGTATAGAATTTCCACGTGCATTTTATCTCTCCTTGCCAAAAAGGGCGAATTTCCTCGCTTATAGCTGACTTCTTCTGACATTGTAACCCTAGTTTCTACGACAACGGCTGTGATGCGGTCAACGTAGCCTTTACTCTACCAAGGCTAAACTTGATCGGACACGGAATCCAGTTAAGCCTTGACTCTACTGACAAGTTAAGGTGAAACAGAGTATAATTCAGTTGCACATTCCAAAAATAATTTCTACAAATACCTAGGTTGCCATACAAGCTACCAATCCTATTTTAAACAATTTTGTGCTGCATATTTATATTTTACTAGCAAAATACCTGACCCTACTCCGTTTGAATCGGTTAACTCTAGATTACTTCTTTGGACACAAATACTGCACGCATGCATATCCAATCATGTAATACATTTCACATACTTAGTACCCTTGTTGTATGACAAGGCTACAAAATGACGAATGGTGACACTGAGTACAATGCTCTACAAAAGACGATTTTGAGAGATATATTAAATTCCCTTCCTTAAGTTCTTTTAATGTTCAACTCAATTAATGAAAGTGACGATTTACGGCGAGCACGCTTGCATCAAGCATGCGACGGTGTTGATTTTCGCCATCTACTTATGTCATGACAAAGCATTTTTAATGTTTGAAAAGTTCTAGTTTGGATTTTTTAAACATTATTATACTTTCAATAAGCCGACTAACCGGTCTAGTGATTAAGGTGTTGGCCTCTGGATCGGAAGGTTCCTGGTTAGAATCCGGGGACAGGGCATGGATGTAAATAGTGCTGTCCTTTGTTAGGGGCAATGACGGTCCTCCCACTGGGTGTTCCTTCACAAGTGGCCATCACTTACGGCCTTGTAGTGGCCAATGATTGACTTTATATGTTCCCGCCATTAGAAAAAAAATGCATTCAATAACAGCATTATTCCTTCAATAACGGCACTTAAAAAATTTGCTTTATCCTGACTTACCTCCCAATTTAAATCGAATACTTTGTGGTGATGTTACGTGTGATGAAAAAGAAACACAATTTATAAAAAAAATAATAAATATTTGATTCAGAAAACAAAAGAAAGCGAAATAAAACAAAATAAAAGATGTCGGAAAAAGTTGTTATAAAGATATTAATTTGTGATTCCTTTTTATGTCTTGATATCTGAGTTGCCACAACTTACAACTAAAAAGTGCACAAAATTTAGAAATGAGAAATTAATTCAGAGCAAAAGAAACAGAAAATATTACTGCACGTGATCAACCAACACCAGTTTTCGTTTCATTCCCGTTCGTTGAAAAATATCGTCTGTCCCTAATACTCGGAAATCGTTTACATTCTGCAAAGAACAAAAATTAGACTCGAAATAAATGAAGTATCAAAACTGAAATTCCTTAAATTAAAAAATAAAATTTTTTGAAAAATAATTACTTTTTCAGCAGTACTGGTAAAGCATTCAAAGTAATCGTAATACTTAATATACATTACAAATTTTCCAAAACTACCAAATTATGGTTGATCTAAGTATACTTACTCAGGTGTCTTAGAATGAAACTTATCTAAATATGAAAATAAAGAAAAGTTTGATATGCATTCAGTAAACTAATATATGATGTATAAAATGAATCACATTGTAATCCAATATATGGAATAATATTCATGTGATGCCTGTACAAATACACAAACACTAAATCGAACATGGAAAGGAAAGACGGACAGACAGACTTACGCAACCAAGTTCACTCACTAAATGAAGATAAATATAGTATGCAAAGTTTCATGAAAATATATAAACCGTGTGGACGTGTCTAGGGCACAGACAGACACCAAACGCACAAGAGACGTATTTGTCATCGGATATAAAACTTGAATTGGTCGAAAATATTCAATGTACAAACAAACACTCCATTCTTATTTATATAGATTCTCTATATGGCCTGTTCCAACTATTCAGAAATTTTTTTTGGTAAAGAAAAAATAAGGTTTAAAATTAAAAAAAAGTATTAGCATTAGAATTCTATGAAAATGGTTTTTGAAAAAATACTTTCTTTTTCAGCAGTACTGGCAAAACAATCCAACTAATAGCAATGCTCGGTCTACATTCCAATGTTCTTTAAAACTACCAAATTATTGTTGATTTAAGAATCGTTACTCTAATCTTTTAACATAACTCTTATGTTAAGTTCAAGAATAATTTATTTCATTATTTATTATTTTTTTCATTATTATTTATTAACATAAGAAATTAATGAAAATATCAACGTGATGATAATACAGTTTAAAGCAAATAAAATATTCGATTCTCAGAACAAAAATTTGTGTACATGAACAGTAGAAGACTTTCTTGCACATTAATGAAAATCGCAGCAGAACAATAACACCTAAAAATGTTTTCTTTTTAACCGGAAATTCGATTTTTGCGTTATACCAAATGAGGTTGAGCAAATGATCTCCGAGTGGAATCATTCTACTTCTGGTAACTTATCTTTAAATCAGTGAGTGAGCAGCTGAATTCAAAGTATTTATTCATTTGAAGATCATTTTAAGCACATTAGGTGAGATTTCCGCATTGAAGAACTCGCCAATCTTCTGCGACATCTGTTGAAATAGAATGCATTTTCCGATTTCTTCTTGTGTGGTCAGAAGTGAAGATAAGAAAATAGGCTAATGCTATTAAATAGATTCTTCCGAACTGTCCCATTGACAATGTTCTGCCTACATGACAAGAAAATCAAGAAAGTTTACTTACAAGCAGAGCGAGGCCTTTGACATATTGCTGACCCAAAATAGAAGACGAAAGGGGTATTTGCGTTGAGAAAGAAATATCAACTTACATTTTACCGATACCATGACAGTACAAAATAATAGAAAAAGGCATCAGAAGAGTCTATTATTTTCCTCTAATGACAGTCGTGGGGGAAAACGAATCAATACTCTTAAGACAATTTTAACGGTAGAGTAAATTCAAAGATGGAATTCGACAGGGATTAACGTCTTCTACAAATTCATATGCATAAAATATGCATAAGGGGCCATCATCATATTAAATTGAGCACCAACATCCAACAGCTACCCCCTATTTTGTGACACGGAGTTTCGAATCTCTATCATAATTTTACCTCAGATGCCAAGTTTCACAACATTCATTAATACAGAAAATGTGAAGCTTCTTATGTTGAATCAGTTTCCCAGACTATGGATATCTTCCTAAATAATATTCCTACAGACCAGATATTTTGTAGCATGTTGCTATATTAAGATGCACTAAGAAAATAGACATATGTTTCAGTTTTTAAATAATATTTAGTTGCAATTAGGGATGCGACTTCGATAGCAAAACATCGATGTTTTGAAACATGTTTTGAACATCGATGTTTTGAAACATGTTTTGAACATCGATGTTCAAAATTAAAACATCGATGTTGATAATACATCGACCCAAAAACATCGATGTTTTTAAAATTCAGTGTATTTAAACTTTTTCCCCCATTTCTTAAAACTGATTTAGCAACTATTGATGCGACGTCGACAGCAAAACATCGATGTTGAAAATTAAAACATCGATGTTGATAATACATCGCCCCCAAACCATCGATGTTTTTAAAATTCAGTGTATTTAAACTTCTTTCCCCATTTCTTAAAACCGGTTTAACAACTGGTGATGCGACATCGGCTCCAATACACCGATGTTTTTTTCTAAAACATCAATGTTTAGAAAACATCGACATCGATGTCGCATCCCTACTTTTCAGACCCTTCATCCTTGGTCACTTTGGTCTAAAAGTATGTTCAATTTGCTGATTATGAAAATTATGCTATTTGGTTATTTTTAAAATTTTTATAACGGTACTTTTTTCATTTAAAAATAAATCATCGACAACGTAAAAACATCGACAAATATAAACATCGAGATTGATAAAACATCGACCCCAAGACATCGATGTTAAATACATCGATGTTTTGAAAACAGCGACATCGATGTCGCATCCCTAGTTACAATACGAATTATTAAATTAATATTCGAAAAATTATAAATAGAAATCTTGATATGTTTTGACAAAAATTGATTCAGAAAGACTTAATATTACCATAAATAATTTCATCTCTTTCCTCTGGATAGTTTTTGCGCTGATAGTTTTTAAACTAGAACACGTAAAACAATTGAAGGGGTGAGTGGAAGAAGGAGTTATATGACATTTGTTTACATTTAGGGATTATTGAAGTTTTAAAGTTGTCTCGGAGTGAGGTATGACTTGTGCTGACAACTAGAGCAATAAACCCTATGTGGATGCCTACAGCACCATCAATCCCAAACTCCTTTTAACTGATCTAGTATAAGTACTAAAGACTTTGAGGCCAAATATCTCGAAACTACAAAAATGTCGCATATCACCTTCTTCCCCTCACACATTCAACTATGACAAACATAAGAAATGTGTAAATATTTGAAAAAGGTTTGCAAATATCATTAATCTAATCTAATGTACATTGTCTTCTACCTGTCATGTGTGGTACAGCTGAACAATGATCAATCTAATAGTAAAGATAGGCAAAAAATGTTTTTACGATACTTCTTAAACCGTTATAGCTAACTTGCGATAACTGTTATTATTAAGTGTTATAAATAACTAACTTAAAAGTTACTAATAATAACGGTGAATAATTTTACCAATTATCAACTGTTACAAATTGAAGTTGACAGTAAAATTCAACAAAAAATATTGATTATCATTCTTTCCAAATTTCTCGTCAATCAAGATCTGGTCAATTTTGACGAAATAACTCGTCGAGAGAACCACCAGGAATGCTGAGCTTCTTTAAAATCTTTCAGTCAAACAATATGTGTGAACGGTTCTTTATTAACTACAAACTACAAATAATCTCGATCTACGAATTGGGACTTTCAACGTGGAGGTGATCCCTAAAAGGGACAACGGCTTTAACGTAGAATATCTCTGTATATAAGAATAATAAATTCATGAAATTTCATATTTAGACTGATGGGCGAATTCAGAATCTATATGATTAAAGTATAAAAACATGGTATTTTGGTATTTTTGAATTAACGTCGTACTGGTGTAACACAACGGGCTATTGACGGCGGTCCGGCATGTTTTCACAAAGGAAAGATCCGAGAACAAAACCATGAAATTTTGAACAACGGTCAGATGACGAGGCAACACCCGAGCTGGCACCCCACTCTGCAAACTAAATTACGCCAACGTGAGGACATTTGAGGCCCAAACAGATTTAACGGGAACCAGCCCCCCTTTGTACTCTATGGTCTTCGAACTCGCAACCCGCCGGTGGCTAGTCCGTTTCTCTTCCAACCGAGCTACCGCAGCCCCATAAAATCTTGGTGTTGTTATTGGAAATCTTTTTGTTTGTGTTAAATTTGATTTTAAGGCGGTCCTTTACACAATGTTTTTACATTTGAATTTGTAGAGGATCTTATTCCCCCTCGAATGGTATCTTAGAATTTGGACTATTAAGAGAATAATGCTCGAAATAAAGGGTAGGGGTTCATTTTATCCGCGATAGTACCTATCAAAACTACATACAAGTCAGCTGCGAGAGCCTTTACACTTTTCTCAACTACACTACCCTACAATAATGGACCGAACGCCAGCGGATTTGCATAGAATATGACTACTTGTTCGGGATGTTTCTCGTGGTGTGGCCTTGGACCTTTGCATATTGTTCCTGGTCAACTGAACGCCGACGCCTACATGAATATTTTGGACAATCAGGTTCTTCCTACGCTCTGGCAATTTTATGGAATGGACGAATGTTACTTCCAGAACGACAACGCTCCATGTCATGTTGCAGGCTCTATCAAGCAGTGGTATCTAGATATGAATGTAAAACGCCTTCCCCCTCCTGCTCAGTCCCGACCTAAACCCCGAAATCTACATCTGAGCTGGCGACATTCTTGCAGCAGGAATGGACACAAATACCCATCGCTGTGCATCAAAACCTTGTTGAAAATATGCCCAGAAGGGTTGCTAGTGTAATCACAGCCCGTGGGACAATCCCCCTATTGAAGAATGTATTATTTCCCTTATACCATTAAATCTTGTTGTCCGGTCCATTATTGTAGGGTAGAGTAAGTTTTTATGAAAAAAAATGTCTCAAACAGGTGAAAGAACAGCGACTCCACTCGATATCTTCGATATTTTCAGAGGACGGTATTCAAGTTACAAAAATCCAATATACGTATACAATATTTTATTCATGCTACGATTAAATTGAAAATGATAATATTAAAAAAAAAACACCTTAATTAAGATTTTTGTGTAACTTAAAGCTAAACATAATTACGTGCTAGCAGACTAGCGAATACGATCTACGCTATTTTTGTTTAAATTCCTTATATCTAATGATGGCAAAGTGTCGTTATCCACAGTTAGTATCTTATTTTTGCATTTCAGCCCCTACCCCTTAAAAATTCTCTGCACAACGCTACTATTTTCAGGGTGTGAAACAATTAAACAGACGAGTTCATTTTGAATCCAATCCCACTGTTGATTCCACGTCGTTAATTTTCTGTGTAAACAGAAGCACCATTGAGTGTTTACGGAGACAATAGAATGTGGTTGATCCTTATCGTATCTCAAGTCGTGTTACGTTAACGTACTGATACACATACTTGATTTCAATAAAATGACGAATCTGCTGTTAGAGAGGCTGGTGAGTGGTACGGACAGATCCATAACTCACGTTCCATGGCCTGAGCAAACACACGACAGAACGATCGTTTTCAACAACATGGGGCGGTGGCTTGGAAAGACTTCCGAAAATAGCTACTCATTCATTAAGGCAATAAACGCGATTGAAGGGTTCCGGGCAATACAGCGCTCAAGCCACAGAAATACAGGGTGTTTTATACATCTTGTATGTGCACTAGTTTGTTTTGTCATGCCTTTTAAATAAAAAAAATTTTTGTTTATTTTTTGTTACATAAAGTACACTCGGTCGATGACAAGTTTTGGAATTTGTCATCGGCTTGGCGACTGGTCTTTGGTCACGCTGCAAATATGAATTTTTACATTTATTTCCCCACATTTTAAATATGTTTCAGTACATTATCGGTGTGATTTGTTAAATTTCTTCGCGAATGCTTTGTTTTAGAAATTGAATCGCGTTGCCGGCTTGTAAGCGTAGACTTGTTTCTTTTGAAGCTATATCTCTACTATTATAAGAGGAAGTGTTTGTTTGTCTGTCTGTCTGTTTGTTTGATTCGCGGCCGCAAAATCCTGACGATCTATGTCAAATACAGGAATGGCTTACAGATTTGGCAGACAAGTAGTCCAAATTTTTTGCAATTTTTGGGTCGCGGCGAAATTTTAAAATTCAATTGAGACGATTTTTAAATGAATTTAATAGTTTTATTCTCTACCTGTTTCTTCAAACGCGTTTCGTCCGGACGAAAGGAAAAAACCCCTAAAATGAACTTTTTCTACCCACGTGACCTTCTTTTATATTTTCGCAAGAGATTGTGACGTCACGTGAACTTTCTCTTTCCCCCCAAAAAAACTAATTGCATATTCTGCCCTTCGCGTTAAAAAAAAAAAAAAGAAACATATTACATTTCCTGTCCCTTTTACGGCGAATGAGAGCAAGAAATAAAAAACATATTGACTGGGATTGTTAAGTTTTTTTTCGTATAATCGGAATCGCTGAAGATAGATTAAAAATTTCAACGGATTTGAAATCTACGGAAAATTTTACTTTAGATTGATACCAAAAAATATGAATTTCTTTAAATAAATAATTTTTAAATTGAATATATCTTCAACGGATTTGAAATCTGCGGAAAATTTTACACCAGATTAATACCTTACACCACTGACACGGGCAACGCCGGGCTAGCCACTCAGTGGCTAGTAGAAAAATATTTGGAACGGTCAAGTCATAGGAAGGAGGGGGGCAATCAACCAGATTTTACGTAAAGGGGGCAAATATGAACTTAGCGTCATAAAATCCCAACCACCCTACTTGGATCTTCATTCTCATTAGAATTATAGGGCAGATTTGTCTTGATGATTTAGCACGTCCTTAGAAAAATTGACCAGGTGTTAGAATAGATATCTCGATGAAACACTTAGAGGGTTAATATCTATTAATGAGCAGCGTCGTTACTCACGTTTGTACCGTATTTAAATTCACTCATTGTGAATATATGAATCTATTCATAGTGAATAGTCGATGAAAAATATAAAGCAACAATGTTTTAATTCGCAATTTCATTTAAGTACGTGGCAGGAAGTTCACATCTCTGTCGTTTTACGACACTCAATCATCTGCTGCACAGCCACTCCCCACTTGTTTTCTAAGCCTATTTGCAACCAGTTGCTCGTATTTCTTTTTTATTTGCCGATTTCTTTCTACCAAATTTCTTATTGTCTTGCCATCAGACTGGTGAGGAGTTTCATTAGAATCTGCGAGCTCTTCCGTATAGTTTTAGCATTACTATGTAAAGTGGTTTATAAATTTTATATCCTTTATATCCATTTGTTGCCTTATATAAAAGGTGAGAAATAAAGAGAGATGATCTCTTTAATCTGTACGTATAACTATGTATAAAGAAAGAGACTGACAAAATTAGAGTTATGACTTCTCTTTTCTGGGGCACAGTTAAATAGATTACCTATTAGACTTCCTTACTGCATAATCACTGATTTGTTGACATCGTATAGGCATGTTTTTCTATTGCTTTTTATATTTGAATTAAGTATATTCAATGGATTTTTTCTAAAATTTGAAATGCGATTAATTATTGGATATGAAAATTATTATTTGTTGATATAAAAGCAAAGTTTGCGATGGAAGTTTATACATAAAAGTAAAACAAGTTATTTCAAATATTTGTCATGTATTTATTAATAAAAGTATTAAAATTTAATATTTGGGATCTCAAATATTTGTATTCTCCAAAACTATTAAAAGCTGCTTTTCGTCACTTATTTTATGTGCACGTTCTAATTCAACATTTAGTTCCAGTTCACTTCGTCCCTAAAATGGCGAAATGAGTGGGATTTATCAATGCGTAAGAAATATGTTTATATGTTTTTGTAAATTAGTTTCTGATGAATGTGAAAATTTCATCAATATGTTTTGCACCAATATTCATCTTAAGCTGTTTGAAATAACACAACTGAAATTTTTGCTTTATAAACTTAACTTTTATTCCAGTAAGAATAATTTAACCGATGATAGAATAATTGGTTTATTTGGAATGATAAATGAAGTAAAGAATTACAATTCCTAAAAAGAATCATGCATTTGTCACGTTTAAATTGGCATCGTATTTAAATTAGTACGCGAATTACAAATGCCTCATACATTTAAAATAATTCTCAATTTAATCATTTCATAATTAGTCCTTTCGTACAAAATATTTGTAACATTTATATCCACAATGGAACATTTGTTTCGGGAATTCTAGTAATCATAGTATTTGTATTCTAGAATTGATAAGATGAACAAGTAACTACAACCCGTCATTGACCAAGGATATCTGCGACCATGAAAGATATAAAAAGCAGATTCTTTAAATATAATTTTCCAAAACTGGACTGCAGAGTATAGTAACTAACATTTTTCACTTCGCCATCCAGGTTCAGGCAAGGATGTTTATAGTGGTTTGGAATTCATTATAACCCGTTGGTCCAATAAGCCTTCATTTACTTTAAAAATGACTGTAGACTGACAAACTATTCTAAATCTATTCGCATTCCAACAAATGGAAGAAAGCAAAAGAATAACGCGACATGTTACAACTCAGCAATCTTTTAGAAATGTTTCAAAACTTCTGCCTTTCACATTTTATGACGATGAACTTTTGTAAAACGTTTCCCTTACATTTTGGTTTACACTTTGCAATTTCGAATGATAAATTCATATTTCAACTAAATTTAAATGTAATCTAAAAACGTAAATGCTATCTAATTATTTAATATATTTCACCTTAATGGATACTTTATTTGAATTCACGGAACTGAACACATTTAAATTGAAATTAGAATGCATCTTAAAATTAAGTTGTGTAATATTTAAGAACGTTTTCACACATACATAAAATGCCTACCCTTAAATTTTGAATGAGGGTACAATATATTCCGATTTCAATTATTATTCTACAGTTTAAATTTTACCTATGATGAGAACTCGATGATTATGCAAGCTAAAATACTTACAATTTGTTACGCAGCCAATTGGTCATGGAGGTTATCTTCAATTTTAAAGGCCTCATGATGCTCGTGTGTCAAGAGAGAATAGTTAATTCTCTCTTTTGACAAATGCCAATCAAATATCGCAGTTTTTCAATCGTAAAATTTCTTTGTTGTAGATCACATGTGCTTGTTTATCTGAGGAACATATAGTATATTAAGAAAAATTCCATTGATTAAATCAGGGGTTTGACTTCTAAACCCACTCAGACATAAATAACTAAAAATATACTAATTTAATTTGTTGGGTGTTTTTATTTAAAAGCTGGATATAAAGATCATCGGACTGTTTCTACTAGCTTCAATCCATAAGTATTTCTCCATTACATTTACATACCATTTTCTAAATGTGTTAGAGTTGGACGAAAGAAGATAAGGATTTTCAAAATACATAGTTTTTTGACGAATAATGAGTCTTATGATACGATGCAAATTAACAGTGGACGCAACATAATTGTGGGACCGATTTTAAAATCATATCTCCGTCGTCAGCGGGAGTTTGTGACCGAAGTGGAAGGCCTTTTGTGTCGCGGGTATACTTTTGTTTGAATCATAGGGGGGTGGGGTGGGGTGGATCCCCAATTTTAGTATGTGATTGATGTCAACAAAGCAGACTAGTGCGAGTTGAAAATATCACAATAAATAAACAGTATTACTAAACCCACTATGTATATATTTCATTCAAAATTTTATCATAGACACAATACAGAGCATAGATAGCTCCAAGTCTAAACCCAATGGGCGAATACACTTCGGCCGTTGAGTTTAGTCGTGGAAATATTTTTAAGGAAATAATGTTGGACCATCTTTAATACGGCTTCTATACTTCTTGGAGCTATATATATATCACTGAACCTTCAATAGCAGTATGCTCAGTGCTCTCCGCGTTATTGAAATACATGGAATCCTATACTTACAGTTTGCTTGGATCGACTGTTTAGTCATTTCCATTGACAGCCCCTCAACACAAAGTAGACTGCGTACCCATAAAACATAAATCCACATCACAAAACAGACCGATATCCTTGGTGTATAGCTGGTTGTATAGTTCACTTCGATTTAAATTTAAACCACGGAGGGGGTACACTAGATTGGGTCGTTCAGGTAGCAGTAATTATTTTTCAAAATTTAATTTGCAATGGAGGAGAGGAGTTGCTTTCTTACCTTCAAATATAAGCTTTCAGACGTCATGTTTTAGTATTTTAGATGAAAAATTATGTCGTCTCTAAAAAGTGTTTTCAAAAAGATTTACAAATAGACACATCAACAACCCAGCGAATGTACAGTGAAACTTTGATTAACCGTCAGAACTTGGGTGTTCCCGCTGGATTGGCGAGAGTCGAGGCGTAAAGGGGCTCTTGTCCTAACGAGAAGGGGTGCTTCGTCCCCCTTTTGTCTTGCAAAAAGGGGAGGGGAGACGACGACCGAAGGAGGACCGGACTGAGCGGTTCAAGAGAGGCACGAGCAACCTAAACGTCAACTCCGGACGCTAACCACCAAAAATGCAATGCGTTGTTTCTCAGGTGTGCACCAGTTGACATTGGAATATCGAATCAGTCGTAATGTATCGATGACATCAACAATTTTTGAGGACTGGCTGATAGGCCAAGATACTCGAGGGACTAGGTAGAAAAAGTGCTCTTGTAAAGAGCAATTATTCTACACACTCTAATGTACTAGTATATAGCTCCAAGAAATACAGAAACTGTATTAAAGGTGGTCATACCTTATTTCCTTAAAAAGCTGATGGGGGCGAAGTGTATTCGCCCGTTCTGTTTAGTCGTGCAGCTAGCTATGCCTTGTATTGTGTCGTGATAAAATCATGAATGAAATACATTAATGGGTGTTGGTAATGCTGTTTATTTGTTATGTGATGTTTTAAACTCACACTAGTCTACTTTGTTAACATCAATCACATACAGAAATTGATGATCGATTTCCTACGGCAGGGGTTACCAAAGTGTGTGCAGCGGCACCCTGGGGTGCCACGAAGAGAGTTGAGGGGTGCCGCGAAGCCCCCATGAATCTCTAATCTAATCTATTGCTAAGCAAAAGTGTCAACGACACTCACTTTCCTATAAAGGGGAAATAATACGTGCTTTACTGCGGGGATCCCATCAGCTGCAATTTCACTAGCAACCTTTCTAGGCATACTTTCAACAAGGTTTAGATACACAGCTATGGGTATTTGTGTCCATTCCTGCTGCAAGTCGCCAGCTCAGCTGTAGATTTCGGACGTGGTTCCCTGGTCCGTAAGCTCGCCCCACAAATATTCTATGGGGTTTAGGTCGGGACTCTGAGCAGACAAGGGAAGACGTTTTACATCCATATCTTGATACCACTACTTGACAGAGGCTGTAACATGACATGGATCGTTATCATACTGAGAGTAACATTCGACTATTCCATAAAATTGCCAGATCGTCGGAGGAACCTGACTGTCCAAAATGTTCATGTAGGCGCTCGGGTTCAATTTACCAGCAACAACATGCAGAGGTCCCAGGTCATACCACGAAAAACACTTTCAAACAAATAGTTGGATTTTATGCAAATTCGCTGGCGTCTGATCCAGTATTGTAGTGTAGTGTATATATATACTACAGATAGATATTATAACACGAGGGTGCCGTGAGAAAATTACAGTTCTCTTAAGGGCGACACGACTTTAGTAAGTTTGGGAACCCCTGCCCTACGGTTCGAACAAAAGTATATATGCGACACAAAGTGGCCCTCCACTTCTGTCACGAACTCCCTTTGACCCTGGAGGAATTACAAGTTAAAATCGGTCACCCAATTATGTTTCGTCCACCGTTAATTTGTATCGTATCATAAGACACAATCTATGTCGAAAAATAAGATATGTTTTTTTTTTTTTTTTTTTTTTAGTTCGAATCTTCTTTCTTCCAACTCTGACGCTTTTCGAAAATGGAATGAAGAAATATTTATTGATTGAAGATGTTAGAAAGCGTTCGTAGATCTTTATACCCAGCTTTTAAATTAAAAAAAAGCATTCAAAATCTAAGGGTATACATTCTCTGTGTGTGTAAACGTTCTTAAATATTACGCAGCTTAATTTTAAGATACATTCTAATTTCAATTTAAATGTGAATTCCGTGAATTCAAATAAAGTATACATTAAGATGAAATGTATTAAATAATTCGATAAAAAATTACGCTTTTAGATTTTATTAAAATTTAGTTTGAATGTGAGTTTATCATTTAAAAAATATATGCTAGTAGTTGTAAAATAACAAGTTTGTAATAAACTGTAATTTGTAATGAACATAGCAAGTTTAAAATATAATTTGGTAGACTTAAATAAAATTATTTGCTTTATCCTATTCAATTTGATTCCTGCATAATTTCTCGTAGTTAAAAAGCAATACCAATGTGCGTACAAATGTTTAACTTTTTAGTTTTAAGCTAATGGTGAGTTTAATTCATTTTATTTTCGAATAACTTACTCCTGGTCATGAAGGTACGAGGAAAATGAATAAATATAATAATAATGAGTTAAAGCGCGCCCCTATTGCTGACAATTGCTGGTTTCCTTTTAGTTGCAAGTCAAGCAAACCTGGTGCCAACTTGGAACGTCAGGGATTACTAGAAGAATTCGACGATGAGGACTTGATCGAGATTGATGGCAATGTAAAAGAGCACTTGGAGCCTGTGCTCCAGTTGCTCTGCCCAGACAGGGAGGGTTCTAGAGCCTCTCTGTACACCCCTGAACTAAAATAAATGCTATCAATAAGTGGTTTGATGACAACCTGATGGTCAAATATATTGAAGGGCATTATCACATCGATGTATATTTTGTACCTGCAACTAAGACCTTCAATGGAGACAACGACTTTGCATCCATTAGAAGGAGCTCGTCGTGGGGAATCGCTGTAATTGTGACTGAAAAAACTGATTATATACCTACATACCGATTTTGACATACCTACTTACGACACCGATATATGACAGTGGACTTTGACTCATGATGTTTGACACTCGATACTTGACTTTTTGTTAAGTTTATACGTTGTTAAAAAATAGCGGATTTGATCACATACTGTGGGCACACCATCTTTTCAACACAAACTTCTTACAGGAAAAATGCATTGTGTTGAAAATTATTATATATAAAAATATTACCAAGGTTTATTCATGTGCATCAAATTTTATTCTGCAAAACAATAAATATTTCCTACCTCCATTCTGTTTAGTGTGTTCCTTCAATTTATAAACCTATCTGTTTTGTCTTATATTCAATTAAATGTGATGAAATTTTAAAATAAGGTAGATAGAAATAAAATGAAGGCATTTAGTTCCATTGCAGGAGGAGAATGCAATCTTCCCTACTTACACTCGCACATTGGGAAAGAGTTCTTGGTACAATCTTTGTGTAGCTTTCTTGTATCCACCGGCCGCTCCATACGTCAGATGCATGGCCACTATCTCGGAATTCGTGTAAAACTCTGACAAGTAAAATCTGCATTGTAAATAAGGAAGTTCAAAAATGGAAAATTTCGGAAATGCACCAAAGTGCGTCCTTTAACACATAGAAGTATCAGTTGCAGACACATTCTGGGACAAAAAAAATGTTTATTTTGATGCATCCTACCACCCTTTAAAGTTTGTTAAGGAGATTTCGTGGCACTCTGTATACATCACACAATTTGCACTAAACTAAAAAATAAAAATATATAACTTTTAAATTGTTGAATAGAAGGATATGATATACAATAATATAATTGCGTGATGACATGACTCCTGGAAAACAATTTTGCAAAAGTTTTTCTGTTGCTTGCGACCACGACACTCAAACACATTTTGAATATCATTTTTTTTGTTAGCCTATAGGTGCTCAATTTATCGATGTTGTTAACATCTTCCATCAATATTTGAAACGGTTGTGGAATAAGCTTTACATAAATTCACTAAAATACCTTTTCAAACAGCTCGAGAGAAAAGAGATCAGCTAAACCACTTTCCTGTCACCGGGAGCTACATCGTTTTGCACGTATCTGGAACCCTGTAGTTCAATTTAATTTCTAATAAGAACTTAAAAATTTTTACTTTATGCTTTAAGGCCTCTGAGGTTAATGTTAAGGAACTTCTGTCTCTCAACCATACGCATACATATGCTTTCTGGTCTACAGTCGTCCCTGTATGATTTTCAACCAGTTTTTATTTTCTTGACTCATAAATTTTTGTAATTTTTTTCTTTGTATCTTTTTTTTTCAAGAATTATCACGGACCTTCGCCAGTATACCGATGTTTTGCTTCAGTGCCATGTAAATTTCAAAGCATGCTTAATGGTACCGTTTTGTAAACAGTGGCTTGTTTGTCTTCCGCTAGTCAGCAATTGGACAAAGTAACCAATTTTTTCCTAGGATCTTTGTAACTTTTCCTTCAGCACTGATCACGGACCTTCGCCAGTATCCTGATACGTTGCTTCAATGCGAAGTAAATTTAACCACCTTGGACTCTTTCAATCAATAAATGTGGTTATTCAGTCATGTGTGTTGTGAAGAAAACAACACAAGACTTTTTTTTTTAATTCTATGACATTCAGAAGGTTAAAAATGTCAAAGCATGCTGAATGGTACCGTTTTGTAAACAGGGTTTTTTTTATCTTCCGCTAGTCAGCAATTGGCCAAGGTAATCGCTCCCTTGGTGTTGGCACCATCACTGAACCTAGAGACCATTACCCTAGTTTAGAAAAAATATGTAAGAATTCGGATACAACAGATTACCTACATAGGTGTTACATCCCTACTTTCAATCTGTTGCAAATACTTGCGGCACATAATATGACAAATATGCCTAAACATCTGCAAATTCAACTAGCGTGAAGGAGTCGATAGATTGTATGCATAGATGTGATATATTAAAAAACGGAATTGATACAAATAAAAGTCAAAGATTTGACAAAGTTTAATTTATTAATACAGGCTATTGCAAAGTTTAAATATACAGTGTGTGTGTGTGTGTTTGTGTGTGTGTGTGTTACAGAGTTTCTTCATCAAGATTCTGCATTTTATTTAAAAGTCAGAAAAAAAAAGATGTTTGAGAGATAGTAAACTTATTACATCATTCACTCAACTATTGTACCTAGAGCTTGAAGGAACGCAAGTACAGCGCAGCGAAATCTCTGTGATACACGTTTAGTTTATTAAAAAATTCAGAATACAGTATTGAAATTATTTTATAATTTGTAAACTGATCCACATATTTTTGACTTAATTTTTTATATTTCGTCTACTTAATTTAAGAACACAAGGGTCCAAAAGCTTTCCATTTTTCTAAAATCCTATATCAACCCGAGCGCATAGACGTCATTTCCATCAAAATTTTGTTGTTTTTTCTGCGGTGAAGATCTGTTAAGAAAATGTTCACATAAAGGACAGGAAAAATTGTTTGATCAGAAACTTTCGCATCTGCTTCAATTAGTTGGTTGATCAAATCAGTGACACCGAAACCTCGTTTTGGGAATATCCCCGCACCTGTTAATATAAGTAGCAAAGTGCCTTACATAAGCATCCGGAATTATACCCATTATTGACTCAGCAAGGTGTCATGACACCATAGTTCCAAATTTCAATTTTCATTCATGCCTTCAACCATTGATAGGATCGGGCTTCAGTGTCTTGATGCTTTTACCATCAGATTGTGAAGGCAGCTTATGAGGTCGAGCATTTTACAACTTTTATAAAACAGAATTCTATTCCTGTAGGTCACTTTGGATATACTACTGTGATCAAAAGGTATCCGGAATGCTTCCTAGAGGGGTGGTACAGCTCACTAAAACATACATTTTTCGTATAGGAATGTAGGGTCGGAAGCGACGAGTGGAGGCACGAACACAAAAAATGAGACATGAACAGAAAAACATTGTTTATTTACATCATTGAAAAGTGCTTCTTTGCAGCAATATTTACAATAAAGCTCAAAATTGCGACCACCAACAGTAATACAAACTCGGCAGCTGTGATTGGCTGGCATTGCTGTGGGTAGAGGGCAGTAGTGTGCCTGGCCATCCATGATCTGATGCATCTGCGGGAAAACGTCATTTGCAACTGTGCTGTCGACCGTGATGGGAGATTTTACAAATAGTGAAAATGCCGACATGCATATGACGTACGGGGCTGCTAATGGAAACGGCAGAGCAGCGCTACGGTTGTATCAGGAACGTTTTTAGAATATGCCGAACGACAAAATGTTTGAGCGGTTGCATAGGCACCTGTGTGAAAATAGTTCATTCATCGTCAGCTTTGAAGGAAGAACTGGATCAGGTACTGTACGACTTGCAAACATGGAAGAAACCATCTTGAACATTGTGGATGAAAACCCCCACACAGGCACAAGAGCTATTGCACGTCGTGTACAAGTAAATCTACCCACCATTCGGAGAATCAAATTAAGAACGTTTAAACCCATTCCATATTCAGATAGTCCAAGCGTTGCAGGCAAGTGATTACTCGCTGCGCGTAGAATTCTGACAATAGTTCTTACAGCGTTGCAGCCGGATATCCCAGCTTCTGTGCTATTCACAGATGAGGCGACTTTTACACACACAGGAAGGTGTTTTCAATGTGCACAATGCTCAAGTGTGGCCAACAGAAAATCCACACCCTACACGTCCACATGCATTCCAAAAACGCTTCTCTGTGAATGTTTGGGCGGGTGTTGTGTACGATTTCCTCATAGACCCATATCTCCTAGTAACGTGACTCAATGGCTCACATTATCGTATTTTTCTGGAAGAGGTTTTATCAGAATTGCTGCAAGATGTTCCGACTGTCGTTTGTAATCACATGTGGTATCAGCATGATGATGTGCCAGCCCATTTCGCATGGTTGTTCGCAATTACCTGGATGCCAGTTTTGCGGGGCGATGGATTGGGCGTGGTGGACTAGTCCGATGGCCGCCCCTATCGGCAGATTTATCGAGCATCAATTACTTCTTATGGTAGCCTCTGAAGATCATCGTTTAAGGGACTCCAGTTGACTAAATTGAGGACCTCGTTGCTATCGATTGCTGCTGCAAGCGTGCACGAAATCCTAGCATCTTTGAAACTGTTCGTCAATCACTCCTTTGACTCTACCAAGCCTGTATTACTGTTGGTGGTCACAATTTTGAGCCTTTATTGTAAAAATTGCTGCAAAGAGGCACTTTGCAAGGATGTTGTAAATAAACAATGTTTTTCTGTTCATGTCTCATTTTTTGTGTTCGTGCCTCCACGCGCGTCCCTTCCGACCCTACATTCCTATATGAAAAATGTATGTTTTAATAAGCTGTACCACCCCTCCAAGTTTGTCCCATGACCGTAGAATCACCATATAATAGATATCCTCTGCAAACTTTTATCTAATATTTTTACCTTTTATATAAACATGTGGTAACAATCAGGGATTTATTTAAATTTATCGTCTGAAATTAAATTTGTTTTTAATGAGAAGAATTTTTACTTCATTGATTTTCCGAAATGCCGAATGTAATTGAGCAAAGAACACATGCATTAAATTTGGTTCCGCAATGGAATTTCTGCTATAAACACATTTAAATGTTGCAAAACGCTTTTATAGACGACTGTTTATGAAAAACAACAGTATTTGTTCAGTATAAAAAGTTCAGAATCCTTCGTAGATGTTTCGCGTTAATCTGGTAGAACATTTACTTCTACAAATGATTAACATGTCAATCAGGTCAGCGAATTGGTTCTTAGTGATAGTCGTTTAACAATAAGACACATATTGAACAAGTTTTTAGATCATTTGTCAAAACGACAAGTCGAAAACGACCTGAATTGTGGCGAGATGACTCATGGGTTTTGCATCATGATAATACGCCTTCTCACAATGCCATTATAATTTGTGATTTTTTGACAAAGCATTGAACAAATACGGCTCCACAAGCTCCGTATTCACCTGATATGGCACCGTGTGACTTTATTTCCACGGGTGAAACTTCCTCTTCATGGTCACCGTTTTGAATCCATTGATGCAATAAAAGAAAAATTCGACACGAACCCTGAAGGGGTTTCGCAAAAACTACCTTGTTTTGAGAATTGGAAAAAACATTGGAGAAGGGCATTGAAGACGGAGGAGATTTCACTTTGAAGAAGATGTAATACACATTTGGTCAATAAATTGATATATTTTGTTTTACTACAGCATATTCCGAGTATTTTTTTTTTATCACAGTAGCGTTTTCTGTTTCGATGCCAGAAAAGCATTTTTTTTTTGGCGGATAGAAATAGGAAACAAGAAACTCTCAAGCATCCGGCGTGACAAGAGCAACGATGAGCAATCGTTCCACTTTACAAGTGATATGAACAGTGCTCAAAACCACTTGTTCGTCTGATCTGGATGAGTTATTTCAGTTTCTTTTGAATAATTCGACTTCAAGAAAATTCGTACAGATCTTGTAGACTACCAGAAATTAGAGTCAATCAATCTTCGAACGCGAATGGAGTGAAAGTTATAAATGTATTTGACAGGTTGTCTTCTGTCGTGAAAAAAGAGATAAACGTTCACGCTATCGCGCTATCCACGTCTTCAGTACAGCGACGACAACTATCTTCGGTTTGGAACCGAGGAAAAAAAATTAAAGGTACTTCACGCAAAAACGAAATCAGACACTACGCAGGCCATGAATTTTTAGGTGCTAAAAATCTTAAAACTAGTTGGGTTTTTTTTTTTTTTTCAATATATTCTTAAGGTTTTAAAAACTTTTTTTGGGTTTTGTTGGTTTTAGTAAAACCACGACTGTACAAGATCAATAGAAGTTTGTAGAATATTTTACAATACTCTTCGGAGTAGTGCCTGCCACTGCAATAGTTAATAAAAAAACTATTTACCACAAGAAAACGTAGGCAAGGGAATAGATGAATACAAGTTCATAGAATATTTTAAAATACTCTGTGAAGTATTGCCAGCCACTGCAATAGTTAACAAAACAACTATTTGCCACAAAAAAAAACGTAGGCAGATGAATAGCTTTACTTAAAATATCGAGTGGGTGAAACAAGAAATGAAACGAGTTTGTGTATGCAATCATTATTTATAGGATGACAAATACCTGTACTCTACAGATTGAATGGAACCATACACGTCAAGCATAAGGCCAGAGCTTCATCACTATACTGAGGAGAAAGACGTAGTTAAAGAAGTGACGTTTTTAAAACCATACTCGAATGAATAAATTACCTCAAGGGTGGAAGTCTCGGTTTCTCTTTAAGAGATCAAAAGGCAACTTTTCAGTGATAAGCATCGTAACAACGCAAAAGTACAATCCCAATACCATTTTTTGTGGTAAAAAAATTAGGCTTTAGTACAGTGTTTCTCAACCTCTGTGCCGAGGCACATCAGTGTGCCACGAGTGTTTGTCAAATGTGCCGCGAGGGGTTTTGACAAATAATTAAAATTGCATGGGATTTGTAACTTTGAAATACTATTTGCAACACAAAATTTTTCCAAAAGTTCTTTAAAAATTTTAAATTAATATTTTTTGAAAAAAAGAGGGGTCATTTTAAATTGCTAAGGTTCAAAATATTCTTGATCCATTTTCAAAATTCTTGCAGTAAATTATTCACAAAATTATTAACTTTAATTTTGATTCAGCAATCTAAAAAATATTAATTTAATAAAAAATAAAAAATATTTGAATGAAAATTTTTGAAAATTTTAAGGTACTTTTTTTTAAAAAGTCATATTTTTAAAAGTAAATATTTGTTTTAAATTTGCTGAATCAAAATTAAAGTATAATGTTTGAAAAAGATATATTCTAAATTTCAACCCTTAAACTTTATATCGGTTTTCGACTTATAGCAATTGGAATGCAGGAAATCTTGAAAAAATGTATCATGGAGAAAAACGCATTTAAAGTTTTAAGGACAGATGTTGTTGCCATGACAACAACTGTCAAGAGTGTTAAATTTTCAAAACAACGCACCCCAAAAATTATTAAATCTCTAGTTCTAATTAAGATAGAAACATGATTTAGACGTCATGTTAAGCAGAAAAACACAGAGAATTTCTTAAAATAATAAAAAAAAATTTCGAAAATTTGACGATTTTTGTGTTCCGGACCCCCTTAATGAAAAAATAACCACTTCGATTGGTTGGAAGAACCCTATTGGTCAAGATTAAAAGTGGTTAGAAGTCATGCAGGGAAGGTTGTAAAATGGATATATAAACGTAAACCTCGGGTATAAAATCCATTTAAATCGAAAGTCTCCAAAAAGGTTTCATTTCACCACCATTTCAAGTCTTCGCAAACCAAATGAGAATTCGGGGTGACGTCACAATCTCTTGCTAAAACATAAATATTTAAGTGAAATATTATTCATTAAAAGAAAATCAAACGTATAAGGTTCCTATCTGGTGTCAAATTTTGCGCAGATTTCAAATCCATTAAAATTTTCAATCCCGATTTTACAAAAAAGAACTGAACAATGCCAGTGAAAATGTTTTTCGTTTTTTCTTTTGCTTTCGTTCGCTGAAATCGTAAGAACGCAGGAAATGTAATCTGTTTATTTTTGGAAAGCGAAGGTTGGCGTGACGTCATATTTTCTTGCGAAAATATAAGATATTCAATTTAAAATTTTATTTATTTGAGTCATATTTTTTAGGTTTTGATCTAATGTAAAATATTTCGCAGATTTCGAATCTGTTGAAATTTTTACTCTATCGTTAACGGTCTAGGAGAGAGAAAAAAAGAACTACATAACTCTAGATAAAAGCTTACCTGTTTTTCATCGTCTGCTGGACAATCATTCATCCGCGCAAAATGTAAACGGAAACGGAAAAAAATAAAGTTAGAATCTGTGATCTTTTTATGCTGTTGCCATTACAAAAAACAATAATAATTCAATTTCTATTAAATTAATTTTAAAATGTTCTAGATTGAATTCTAAAATTCGGGCGCGATAGAAAAATCGCAAAAAATTCGGACTACCTGTGTGAAAAATCCCATTATTGTAAGTTCCATAGACTCGTCAGGACAGTCCACACATGCACGCATGCAAGCACTTCCTTTCATAAAGAGAAGTGACTGAGTTTTTGCTGAGGAACATGCTTGTTGTACGCATTCCTGGCACGAAGTCAATTGGCTCATTTTTCGAAAGCGATTTCAGCACTTTGCTAATAAAATTCCAAAAGTTGGATTTCGAATTGACGTATAACAATCGATTCGTCTATGCTAGTTATATTAAACAGCAAACGTATTCAAAACGACAATAAACTACATTTTAAGGTAAACTCGATGTGGATCATGCGAGGGCAAATGGGTAGGTAATTAAATTTATGTTCACTTTTGGAATATGTACTGTGGAAATATGCTTTACAAAAAAAAAACCTTTTTGACAGCTTTATAGGTAAATCTTCACTCATCCTCGGAGACATTGACATGAATAATGTACACGAGTAAAGTCCACAAGTCCACGTGCTAGCAAGAGATCAATAGAGCTTGAGCAGTTATGGAGAAAAACAAAGCATGTTTTTTTATACCTTGCTGTCAAGATTAAAGTTCTTAAAGTATACGCAAAACAAAATGTAAAAACTTTCTGGTAATTGAATTTACGTTGCACTGGTGCAACACAATGGACTATTGAATAATTACAAGAGAGCAGAAAAATTGGCTCTGCATTCGCCGTTGCGATCTGACGCATTTAGACAAGACTGTTCCAAGAATATGCTCAGGTGCTGACCTCGTCTGGTTCCAAATTACGAGGTGTTGTCCTCGTATCTTTCGTTGGAAAAGCATTGGATTGGTAATAATCGGAGGGTTTCGAGTTCGAATCCAGCCCAAAACAGTCGTGTACAAAGGTAACTGGTGCACGTTAAATACGTCGGGGCTTCAAATGTCCTTACGTTGGCACGGTGTGGAAGTTTGGAGGGTGGGGTGCCAGCTGAGGTGTTGCCTCGTCATCTGACCGTGGTTTTAAATTACGTGGTGTTATCCTCGAATTTTTCTCTTTGGAATGGATCCCAGAACCTATAGCCCGTTGTGTTCCTCCAGTATGACGTTAACTAAAATACCTACATTCCTCGGTATCTGTCCTTCGGGATTGTTTCTGGACCGTCGTATACAACCCCCATATGTGTCTCCGGTGCAACGTTAATTCAAATACCTGCCTTTAATTTTAATTGCAAAGGTAGATAGGTAGGTAATGTACACAAACCCCTATGTGCCCGATGATCTTTGGCTGGTCTTTAGTTTCGAACTTGAAACCCTCCGGGGCTGTCGTGGCTCAGTGGGTATGGATAGGGTATGCCCACTATGCTAGCGACCTTCGATTTGGTAGGTATTTTAACTTAAGAGATAAGTAGGTAGGTGTTTAAAATAACGTCGCAATGTAGCAATACGATAAACTATTGGTAACGGTCCATGATAAACCCGAGAACACCACGTAATTTTGAACAACGGTCAGATAATGAGATCTTCCGTTAATTTAGATCTACTTGCTCTCTCAAGGGTATAAAAGAAGAGGAACAGCAGTTCAACTGTTGATCCTATAGCTGACATCCAGAAAATTGAGCTATTATGGGCACCACAAAATGATTTGATAAGAAACAACAAGGAACCCTGACCTTGAGTTTTTTTTAAGTTGCTGAATTCAGAGGGATAATGCTATACTAACAGCGATTGTGGAATTATGACCTGAAAATATATGCATGAAATGGGCAAAAGCACAACGATTAAGTTTATCGTTTTATTTATTCCTTAAGTGTTTTGCATTATAACGGGCGCGTATTCTAACTGATTATTCATTTACAGGCGGACATATCTGCAACAGAGGATTCAGTAAATAAATGACAACTAATATGGACACAAGGAAGACATGTTTTGTATTTTTAGTTTTGTTCCTTTTTTTGTTGAATTAAACCCCTTTAAAATGTTCTAAAAACATACAACTTGCATCATCAAAAAAAAATTTAACTTCCTTTCACGAAAACCTTATTTACATTAATACCAAAATACGGAAGAAAATTGCAATCTAACACTGCGTATTCCTACAACTATCACCAACTAGTTTTGACAAGGCCATAAAAATGAGGAAGTACCATTTTAAAGATGCAATCAAAAAATAATATTGAATCATTTCTGAAATGGTACATCATAATCTGGCATCTATATTCAACAATTATATATTGAATGTATCTAGAATGTGATGCATTTTAAGCAGTTCAAAGATTTGTATACCTCTTCAATTGTACAAATTTTCATAAAAGCATTTTGATATTTGTGCTTTTGTGAATTCCATCTAAAATTTTATTTAAGAAATTTTTGCATTTGGTTTGTTTCTGTTAAAGTTATTTTGAGGTTTTAAGCAACTTCTAACATGTGACAAAGTAAATTTTAACTCGTAAATAGTTCAAATACTTTCCCAGATGATAGTTTCAGTTCAAATCTTCTTTACTCTAACTGATTGTTTCAAATTGAATCCACATGCATTAATTTTCAATTCAGTTTCTAAATGGTAACTACATACCGTTTGGAATTTCAATATCCCTACAAAAAAATCATGTTAGTCTTTACTGTTCGTGTTACTCTGTTTACTGTTTTGATGGTTTAAAGGATGTTTTATTGAAAATTATTTTATGTTTGGTGCAGTTTATTCATGGTGAGGAAGGAAAAATTGTCTTATGTTTGAATAAAATTGTAATAATCAAAATGCTTAGAATTTTTATTTTTGACCTTTAATAGCTAGTAGGTATTTAAACTGCTGTACATAATTTTTTCTAGATAGTTTCTGCTGTAAACCAACATTTATATAAATATTTATCTTAATTTGATTATTGGTTTTATGTCATTTACTCAATAGCAATTTCTGTTTGTATTCTTTGGTCATTCACATAGTTCTTTTTCGTATTCTATCGTGTGGTGGAATTTCAAGTATATTTTATAATTAGTGTGACTATAAGTGATAAAGATTTGAGATATAGACCCTTGATCTGTCTCATTGAACTATATTGGTCTTTTCATAAGACATTGAGTTGCTCAAAAAGGAGTGCAAGACAATCCAGCATTACTATTTTTACTAATATGAATCACTAGCCACTGCATGGTGTAACGACTTTGACTAATGCTACAGGTTGAGAAATAAGAAGTTTTATTTCTAGGTTAGGGTAAGAGTTAAATATATACAGTTATCTTGGAATCGACGGTCTGGGAATGGTTCCCTTGGAGAATCAGTAGCAGTGACCCGAGTAATGGGGTGAGTTCCAGGCTACGGTCTTTCACGGTTATCTCGGATGAGATGATGTCTGGCGGGATGCCAAGGCGGAGAATCGGGTCTCCTCTGGTAACGGGACTCGAGCGAAGGATGAATTCCAAGCTACGGTCTTTCACGGTTATCTCGGATGAGATGATGTCTGGCGGGATGCCAAGGCGGAGAATCGGGTCTCCTCTGGTCTACGAACCAAGCAAAGGGTGAATTCAAGGCTACGGCCTTTCACGGTTATCTCGGATGAGATCAAGTCTGGCGGGATGCCAAGGCGGAGAATCAGGTCTCCTCTGGTAACGAACCAAGCAAAGGGTGAATTCGAGGCTACGGCCTTTCACGGTTATCTCGGATGAGATCAAGTCTGGCGGGATGCCAAGGCGGAGAATCAGGTCTCCTCTGGTAACGAACCAAGCAAAGGGTGAATTCGAGGCTACGGCCTTTCACGGTTATCTCGGATGAGATCAAGTCTGGCGGGATGCCAAGGCGGAGAATCAGGTCTCCTCTGGTAACGAGACTCGAGCGATAGTCCTCCGGCCGGGTGGCCTCTCTGAGCGTTCTCAGGTGAGATCAGAAGGTCGCAAGCTCGTGCGACCGTGGAACAGTTTAGCCGGCTACCTGCCGCGGCTACTGCGTTCCTCTCAAGGATGATCTGGGGCCGGATGCCCGGGTAAGCTCAGCTCGACCGTCCTGTGGCAATTAAAATCACTCGGTGCTCTCGAATAAACCGTGCGCGCCCTTTTATACCTCTTTTGGAGGGGTGGTCTTCTGGCGCTGTCGTCGCTCTCGACGTAATTCACGTCCTGCAATTGGTCTAGTGTAAGGGGGGTCACAGGTGCCCGCTGGCCTTATTGGCCTTTAAACCCCGACGGAAAGTCTCGGTTCGGCCTCTCGCTGTCTAGGATCTTGCGTCCAGCTCGTCCATCAACCTGGGAACCAAAAGTCTGCCCATTGTCTCTAACTGTCAAGTAGAGCGACAGGAGGGCGACTGGCTGTCGCCGCCATTTCCGTTGGACTTAGACGTGGGAGAGAGAGAATATATGGATACTCCACAATCCCTCCCCCCTTCAAGAGATTTTTCCTTGGTGAAAAATCTGTAAGGCAAGGGTTAGACAAAACAAGTTCACTGATCAATTCATTAGAGGCAAAGGAAAGAGAATACACCATAATTACTGGAGGAGTATTGGCTCTTTTACCTAACGTACTGGAAATATTCCTCAGTGTTAGGCCAACATCCTGCTTAAACAGTCTGCATGTTGGTTTTCCTTGCCCAACCCATTGAACTGACATTTTATTCGCTTTGTACGATGCCAGAATCAAAACTAAATCGCCGGGATTAAACTTCCGCGTGACGGCTCCCCTATCGTAATAGGTTTTCCGTTTGGACTGTTGTTCCGCTTCCCTCTGAGACGCAAGCTCCTGGCATCTCTTTAGCCTATTTAGTAATCCTAGAACGTATTCCGTCACTAACTCGCCCTCGTCCGGTTTTTGTGTCCAGTGCTCAAACAAGATTGTCTCGGGCACTCTCAGTTTTTTTCCATGCACCAACTCGGTAGGGCTGAATCCTGTGGACTCGTGAGTCACATTCCTTAGGGCGAGAAGGGCGAACGGCAACTGTTTCTCCCAATCCTCTCCCGACTCTAAACACAGTACCTTCAGTAACCTTTTCGCGGTACGGTGCCATCTCTCTACGCTGTTAGATTGGGGGTGATACACGGAGCTGTGACATACCCTAATACCAAACCTTTCGAACAATGAGGTCGTCAAGTGGCTAGTAAAGCAGGTTCCGTTGTCACACTGTATCTCGCGTGGGAATCCCAACCTACCAAATATCCCCAACAGCGCATCCGTCACTGTTTCTGAACTGATATCTGGGACGGGTATGGCCTCCGGGTATTTCGAAGCTACGCAGATAGCCGTCACCAGATACTTATTATCGCGACTTGACACAGGGAGTGGCCCAACGGTGTCAATATTTATTTTCGAGAATATTTCTGTAATAATTGGTACAATTTTTAAAGGTGCCTTCTTTTTTTCCCGGGATTTACCAATCCTCTGACAAGGATCGCAACTTCTTACAAATTCTTCGGTGTCTTTTGTGCAATTCGGCCAAAAGAAATACCTAAGAAGCTTATCCTTCGTTTTGGTCACCCCTAAGTGCGAACCGCTACCTTCATGAATGAAGCTGAAGATCCGGTTCCGCAGTTTCGCGGGAATCACCAGCTGTAGCCTCGCGTCTCCTAAATGATCGATTGACTTCCGGTAAAGCAATCCATTCTCGATACGGAACTCAGTTGGTTTTCCCGTTTCTGCTCTTTCCCAGCTAAGTTTCAATTCTTCGCAGCTCTTCTGCTCGGTTTTAAATTCCTCCGCCGAAATCCCTGCCAGATAGGTTTCGGCACTTTCAGTGGCCTCCGGCAGTTCAATCGGTTCCTCCTCATCAACTATTGGGCTTTGGGGTGCGACTTGCGGGATTTTAGCCTCTCTTCGGGCCTGACTACGCGTGACCACTTGATTCAACAGTTGCGGGTTTTGCTTTGCCTGCTCAATTAGCTCTTGGGTGGCGTTCCCTAATAAATAGTGATTCATTTTCACGGAACTCCCCACAATAGCAGCCTTGGTGACCACTCGCCCTATTGCCGCACTTTCGATTATCATTTTCGCTAAAGGTAAACACCGATAATCATTCTCAAGGGGTTGTCTGACCCATATCTTTTCTCCCGTAAAGTCTTCCGGGTTTGCTAATTTCAGAGGGGCTAAGTCGATGCTGCTACCGCTGTCCCGTAGTATGGTCATTTCTACATCGTTTACGCGACCCTGGCTTAGGAACGGCCTAAATGAGGGAGCGAACTCCTCTGTGGTTAGGTTATTTACTCGTTCCTGTGGGCGATTGTTGAGGGGACAATGGGGGCGGATATGGCCCGTTTGATTGCATTCATAGCAACGCACTTCTCTTCTACGCTCAAATTCCTGACTGCGGAGATCTCTCTGCGAACTTGGGGTTTCTTGCCCTGGCCTTCCCCTAGGTCTTTCGTGGCCCCCTGGCTTATTGTCAACAGGTGGTTTTTCGGTCTTAACCCTATCATTAAACCTCCTTTCTGGCGGGCGGAACCTGTCCGGCCTCCGCGAGAATTTCCGGTTAGTTTCATAATCGTCGAGCTTCTCGACCAATTCTGCCGGATCGATCATCTCGGCCCATAAGTCGAGGAAATGGTCTTTCATCTCGACCGGAACGCGCCTCTTAATTTGATCCGATATTATCAGATCCTTGAGTGCTTTATAATTATCTACTTTTAGGGCTCCTAACCAACCCTCAAAATAGCTCATTAGCTCGAAGACGAGGTCTTTCCACAAGGTTCCTGGCTTCCTCTGATGTTGTTGGAATTTTACCCTGTAGGATTCGGCGCTTATTTGGAATCTCTTAAGGAGAAGTGACTTAACATACTCATAATCCCCGCTCAATTCGATAGGTTCCCTTACAATCAGTTCAGCTATGTCTACCGGAAGCAAGGGGATCAAGTAGTCAACCCATTCTGTTTCCTCTATAGCCAACTTCCGAATCTGCCTCTCAAACAAAATTAGGAACAACGACACATCGGCCTTCTCAGGTTCGAATTTTTGCATCACTGCCCCTAAATGCCTGAGGGGTCTGGTTTCTACCCTACGCGTGGGGGCGGAATTAGTTATCTCGACTGCTTGTGTTAGGCGGAGACGCTCCAGTTCAAATGCCCGTAACTTTTCTGACTCAGCCTCAGATTTTTCACGTAACGACTCAGCCTCAGATTTTTCAATTTCTCTCTCTCGGACCAAGCTTTCGAGCATTTCCTTGGTTCCTACCTCCTCAAATTCGGGACTTTGTTGAATTTCTTTTACAAGGATCGTTATAGTTTCGTCCCCCGTTATATCTAGCCCCATTTCTTCTGCTAGCCTTTGCAAGTCAATTTTCCTATGTCTTTTTAGGAAAGCCATTTTTTTTCTATCTCTGCGGTTCCCCACTAAATCAAAACGCGGCACATACACAACAGTTTTTAAATTTCAGCGATCCTCTAATTCCAAAACATAAAATACACCAACAAAAACAATGCACCAAGAAACCCTGAATGTTAACTACTATTAATTTAACACTCCAGTTTTAACAATCAGTACAAGTTAACTACCAGATTCAATATTTCACACAGTACGACCTTACACATTAAATACCTAAGCCTCCAATAAAAAAATCAGCTTACCCCGTTTGTTGACCACTTGCGATGAGGTATCCAGTTTGAAAGCACACTCGCACTACTCTAAGCGATTCACGTAATTGAAGCCCGCACAGAATTGAAGAACGGACGATTCACACGACCGCTGGCGCTGGACCACACAACGCGATGACGCACAGCTGCATGGGGTCTAACCGCGGTCCGGTGGCTGGACACTTTCACTTTCGCCTAATGGCGTTGGGGATGTTTTTGGCCGTTGGCGCTTCTACGGGGGTTCTCTGTCGAAGACTGCTCTGATCGCTATCCTGCACGGATGATTCGTTCTTCTGTGGTGGGTTCTGCTGTCTTTGACGGAGGTTTTAGCTGTGGGTCTCCTAAGTGATTTCTATACTAGGAAATCCCACCGCTGCCACCAGTTTGTCTGTAACGACTTTGACTAATGCTACAGGTTGAGAAATAAGAAGTTTTATTTCTAGGTTAGGGTAAGAGTTAAATATATACAGTTATCTTGGAATCGACGGTCTGGGAATGGTTCCCTTGGAGAATCAGTAGCAGTGACCCGAGTAATGGGGTGAGTTCCAGGCTACGGTCTTTCACGGTTATCTCGGATGAGATGATGTCTGGCGGGATGCCAAGGCGGAGAATCGGGTCTCCTCTGGTAACGGGACTCGAGCGAAGGATGAATTCCAAGCTACGGTCTTTCACGGTTATCTCGGATGAGATGATGTCTGGCGGGATGCCAAGGCGGAGAATCGGGTCTCCTCTGGTCTACGAACCAAGCAAAGGGTGAATTCAAGGCTACGGCCTTTCACGGTTATCTCGGATGAGATCAAGTCTGGCGGGATGCCAAGGCGGAGAATCAGGTCTCCTCTGGTAACGAACCAAGCAAAGGGTGAATTCGAGGCTACGGCCTTTCACGGTTATCTCGGATGAGATCAAGTCTGGCGGGATGCCAAGGCGGAGAATCAGGTCTCCTCTGGTAACGAACCAAGCAAAGGGTGAATTCGAGGCTACGGCCTTTCACGGTTATCTCGGATGAGATCAAGTCTGGCGGGATGCCAAGGCGGAGAATCAGGTCTCCTCTGGTAACGAGACTCGAGCGATAGTCCTCCGGCCGGGTGGCCTCTCTGAGCGTTCTCAGGTGAGATCAGAAGGTCGCAAGCTCGTGCGACCGTGGAACAGTTTAGCCGGCTACCTGCCGCGGCTACTGCGTTCCTCTCAAGGATGATCTGGGGCCGGATGCCCGGGTAAGCTCAGCTCGACCGTCCTGTGGCAATTAAAATCACTCGGTGCTCTCGAATAAACCGTGCGCGCCCTTTTATACCTCTTTTGGAGGGGTGGTCTTCTGGCGCTGTCGTCGCTCTCGACGTAATTCACGTCCTGCAATTGGTCTAGTGTAAGGGGGGTCACAGGTGCCCGCT
This sequence comes from Metellina segmentata, assembly GCA_947359465.1. Taxonomy (NCBI): domain Eukaryota; kingdom Metazoa; phylum Arthropoda; class Arachnida; order Araneae; family Tetragnathidae; genus Metellina; species Metellina segmentata. The sequence continues at coordinate 16,134,802 of OX375878.1, read as the reverse complement.
GGCCTTATTGGCCTTTAAACCCCGACGGAAAGTCTCGGTTCGGCCTCTCGCTGTCTAGGATCTTGCGTCCAGCTCGTCCATCAACCTGGGAACCAAAAGTCTGCCCATTGTCTCTAACTGTCAAGTAGAGCGACAGGAGGGCGACTGGCTGTCGCCGCCATTTCCGTTGGACTTAGACGTGGGAGAGAGAGAATATATGGATACTCCACAATGGCTAGCCCGGCGCTGCCCGTGCCCATGGTGTAAGGTGTTAATCTGGTGTAAAATTTTTCGTAGACTTCAAATTCGTTGAAATTTACAATCTATCTTAAACGATTCCGATTTTACGAAAAAATAACTTAACAGTCCCAGTCAAAATGTTTTTATTTTTTGTTCTCCTTCGCTGAAATGGAATAGGGCAGGAAATGCAATCTGTTTTTATTTTTATTTTAACGCGAAGGGCAGAAAATACAATCTGTTCATTTTTGGAAAGCGAAAGTTCACGTAACGTCACAATCTCTTGCGAAAATATTTTTTTTAAAAATCAAACGCAGAAAGTATCGATTTGATGTAAAATTTTCCGCAGATTTCAAATCCGTTAAAATTTTTAATCTCCTTTAACGATCGCTGAGATAGAAAAAAAGCACTGAAGAACGCCAGTGATAACTTAAGTAATATATTTTGCTTCACTGTAATCCGTTTTGCAGGAAATTAAAATGAATGAATCTCGAAACAAACGAAGGTCATTCGAATGAATTTTCTCCCATTCTAGAAACGGGAGATGAAAAAATTTGGCATGGTTCCAAAGGCTGACGTCAGGGCGAAAAGTCTAAATTTTGATGTTTCTTCATTTCGCGGAATAACGGGGAGAAGGAAGAGTGGTATAAAAAAATATTAAATTCATTTTAAAATGTTCTAGATGAAATTTTAACATTCGCTTCGACCCTAAAATTGCAAAAAATTCGGACTACCTATGTTCCAAATCTCATTACTGTAAGTGTCATAGATTCGTCAGGACTTTGAGTCCAAAAAAACAAACACTTCCTTTTACAATATTAGAGATTATTTCCTTTTGATAATATGGAATAGCTTGTAGCGAGCTTAGCTACCACTCCACAACTTAAATTACAAATGGGTATTATAAATACCAGTGTAATCCAACTCTACCATGAAGTACTTTTTGGTAGCCACTAAGTTACGCTGGTTCATTCGCGCTTGCTAGAAGTGGTGACCCGGACGTGATTTAAACATGTAATAATTTTCGAATTCGATGGATGACCCACGATTTACACTGTACAGTAGAAATCGCCATGATTGATGCAAATTACTTTCAACCACTAGGGGGCGCTGTGGTAGCAGACACTTCTAATGTCGTATCACGGCCTCCATTCGTACATTGCCGCTCAGACTTCGGCTGATAAAGGCAACACGGCGACTGTGATCTTAATACAGCTCTCAGAGTATAACGCAAAAATGGCAATCATTCAACTAGCGACATCATCTATCCCATTTCGGCTTCTGCTAAAATTCTGAAGGGGGAGTACTGTAGCGAGCTTAGCTACCACTCCACAACTTAACTTACAAATGGGTAGTATAAATACCAGTGTAAACCCCCCCCCAACTCTACCATGAAGTACTTTTTGGTAGACACAAAGTTACGCTGGTTCATTCGCGCTTGCTAGAAGCTTTATGGGTAATAATTTGGAGGACATAAAATTTCATCCAACAAAATCAATTTTCTAATCCAGTATTTGTGTTTCCACCTACAATAATTTAGATCTAACTAATATACGTTTTAAAATACATTTAATAAATATACATTCTTTTTCAAAGTTGAATGAATAGTACATAATTTGAAATGAAAAAAATTGAATAGCTGCTGCCATTGCATGGACATACCTGTACAGGAAATGGTTGAGTCCAGAGTTATTTCTCTCCCTTCATTGGCCAAATGCCATTTTCCTTCAAGTGGTGCCATGCCACTTTCACAACAGCTTCTGAAATTCAGTTGTGAGGGGCCATTCCACTGGCAAAGTTCTCTTTCGCTTTGCCTGAAACAGTGTAGATATTGTTGAACAGGGTCTTGACCTCTAAAACATGAATAGTCTGTTTCAGATCACTGGCAAAATACTATTGGAAAGGACCTTGAAAAGTGGTGATCCTGTATCCTTTAGTTCCCATTATTTCCCCCCATTCCATAACAATGTGCTCCTCCAGAAAAGCTTTAAGATGGTAGGCTGGTTTGAGGAGACTGAAATGGGAATGGAAGGATCTAGAGTGCCTGAATGGCACTCTAGAAGGATCATCATTGGCTGCGGATTTTGCAAGGGAGTCGTCTGCTTTCTCTTTTCCCTCTTGTCCGCTATGGGCTTTGACAGAAATGAAAGTTGAAAATAATATTCTGGACTTCCTTGATGATGGGAAGTCTTGATTTGTTTGTATTCTTTTATATGACTGCAGTGACTCAGCGTAGTGTAGCTGAGCTGAAAGCCTGAAAAGATTTTATGTCTTCCCTGATTGTCAAGACTTTGACGGTACAGGCTGCAGTAGTCAGCAGCTCTGTTTCTTGTCGCTAATGTAGATAAGGTGGTGACAGAAGGCTACAGCAAGCTATTTCAGAAGCCTTTTTGAAGTGGTCAGCGTAGGTCTGAGCTTTTCTTGTACTTGGAATGTGCTTCAATCCGGTACACTTTGAAAAGGTTGCTTTGAAATGCAAGATGGGTGGTACACATATTCACTTTTCTCGGGATTGAAGACTTGGCCATTAAGACAGATGTTTTTTTATCAAGCTTAAGAAATTTAGTCTTGACTGCATCTACTATAAAAGCAGTGATGGAATGCTTGTTTTAATAAAAAGTACTGATACACAGGTAGTGTAATTAGCTCTAGTTGTGTTCATCCGGAAATAACATTGAATGTAGGATAGAATTTTTGAATCCTTCTGAGCAAGGTAGGAACTTGAGGAGGAGACCACAAATGTAATTACTTGGCACTGGATTCTTAGGTTTTTACCTGTTTAGTTCTCTATGAATTGCATTTTGATCTTGATATATTTTTGCGATTGGGATGTTCTGAATCAAATATGTAAATTTTATAGCCCATCTTGCCTATCTCACTTGGCATAAATAAGTTACACCTAGTCAACTATCCCGTGTGACTTGAAATCCCCAAGAACCAGCTGAGGATTGTGAATAAGTTGACTTGAGAGACAGACAAGTCAGTAGATGATGAGCTTGAGCGAAGCCTGAGCTGAATTGTATTTAGAGCAAAGAAACGTTTGCTACCCAATTCGATCTTCACTGTATTGAAATGCCTGCAAAGACTAGAGTGAGCATCTGTTTATTTCTCTGCAGCAAATTTTACCCAGGCAGGCACTGGACTTACTGCAGGCGTACCAGTCATAAGTCAGCGAGTCCTCCAAATTCTCTTCATTAGCACTTTATTTATGGAAGCGATTTCACCATAGGTGAGTCTTTTAAGTTAACTTATCAAGACTTCCCTTCACTGCCAATACATTGGTGGTTTCGTTTCCTTGCAGTCCGACACGTGAAGGGATCCGTTGAAGATGTATTATGTTCCTCTCATAAACATCTCATTTTGCTGATGTTCCTGCTGGTAAGGTCCCTGTTTCAACCACTATCTAAAATGACAAATACAAATATTGACGACCAGCTACAGGCTCAAGCCCAACAAGGCTGGTCCTTTGTTTATGAATTCTCCAATTCCCACTGACTATCCAATTGTGTCTTAAATTCGTACACTCCCTTTGAATTAACTATATTTTCTGGCAACGCGTTCCAACTGTCTATTACCCTATTAAAGTAGTAGTTTTTCCTTAAATCCCGATTAAAATGTGTCTTATTCAATTTATACCCATGGCCCCTTGTTCTGTTATCCCTATTGAAATTTAAGCCCTCTGTGTCCCCTTGTTTTACAAACTTGAAAAGCTGAATCAAATCCCCCCTCCTTCTTTCCAGTGCATACATGTTTAGCTTACTTAAACGTTCATTATAGTTAACTTTTTATATTAACACACTTAATTTGGGATTTTTTTTTTTTTTTTTTTGGGGGGGGGGGGTGTATAATTTGACTTTAAATGGGGCATTTTGTGCATGATTTCCTTCAAAATGAATTTGATTTGGTTCAGCAAAAAAAACCTATTTCAATTTTTATTTGTGTATTTAAAAACTGCCATTTTACTATTATGGAGGATGATTTCATAATGTGTCGAAGCTCCAATAGGATGGTTTTAATGTATTTTGTTTTCCCCTAAAGCGCTCTCTCTCTCTCTCTCTCTCTCTTTCCCGATAAATATCTTTCGTTAATGTTTTTTCAATAAGCCATTTTAGTTTGTTTTCTTGCCTTGTGATATCATAATTACATTGAAATGGAATATCTTTTGATAATTTTAATTTTCGTATATTTTTCATTTAATATATGTATTTATGTCATATCTTATCACTTCAGAACTCAAAGCTTTGACTTTTCAAAAGTATACTATAGTTACCGATCAGTTGTTACTATAAGATAGGAAGATTTTGTTTGTCATTCTACAGTTACTCTGCATCTCAAAGGATCCATTGACTGATGCTATGATGAGGCAACAATGTTATATGCTGGTAATTATATAGTACAGGGGTACATAGTCAATATAAAATAGGAATTGAGTGGTGAGTTATCATAAATGGTAGTACAATATAAATGGTGTAGATGATGGACTGAAAACAAATATGTAATGATTTGTGCATGTACATGTGAAAACACGTATCAACAAAATGAGTTTTTCTTTTGAAATCATTTAAACAGAAATTAATAAGAATCAATATGGAGCCATTATAGACAATAAGCGAGAACCTCAATTTAAAGAAATGCAAAGATCACTACACTCAAGATTTTCATTCATTTTTTGAAAAAATCATAAATGAAACAAATGCTTGTTTTGTGAAACTAAAGTGGGGATTCCCTAAAATTCGTAATAAAAAATTACAATGCTTACAATTTTTTGTACTCGCATGTTTCGACTTTATAGAACACCACATGGTATAGAATGGGGAAAAATAATATTAAAAGGAAGTATCTTTTTTGCTAAGCGTAAAAATAAATGCATAAGATCTGTGTGTGAGGCTACTCACAGCAAGAGATAGTGAATTCTTCTGTGGCTGTGGACTAAGTTGTATCCATGAAGTTAGTGGCTGTGCTGGTAAGAATCCTGGATGTATTTTCTCTAGTCATTTCTCGCACAAGAAGCGGGGATTTGAAAATAAGGAACAAGTTTTTCTAATTATTGTAAACTAATTGTAGAATTATCAGAATGGCAGTTTCTTTATTGAAACTTGTCCTTTGTACTATGTGCTGCTGTTACACGTTTTTTCTAGGACTGAAGCTAGTTTTTCTGAAGACTACAACAGCCTTACTCCTTAAAATGTATCTTCGTATTTGATTGTTAAATGCAAATAAGTAAAATTAAGTTTTGTTTCCCTGAAGTTTTACTCAGACATTGTAGACAGCACTAACTGCTAGAGATATCTTGATACAATTTTTGAGAGTTCTGAAAAGATTTCTTAATGTCTGGTGTTCTGGATTTGAACTCGCATTTTTGAATACTGGAATGCAAAATGAGTAGTTTTTAACATATTGAGCATCATGAATGTCTACTTACAAGGTTTAGCATTCTTGACATTCATTCAACCTATAAATCTGGTTAACCATTGAATTTGTTGTATAGGGTTAATGCTGATTCACAAAAATAAGAGGATATCTCTAAATGTTATGGGGTTTCTGCAAAAGAATTGTGTATCTTGACTGTTATGCTAAATTCCAACACATTTTGACCCTTTCATTAGTTTTTTTTTAAATGTCATTTTTTTTCTATACATAAGATTTATTAGACTGGGAACTAGTTTAAAGTGGATGTCAAACCACTTAGCATCCATGTCACAACCTGAACTAAGTGCATGCTGAATCAATTGCAGAGTGCTATCAGACTTGCACTGTGTTGAAGATGCATGAAAAATAAATGGCAAATTTGCACAATTGATGTTAAAAGATTCAATAGCAAATTTTATGTATCTTTAATTGTTGTACATGAATTATTTTAGGTTAACGTTCACCAAGTGTGTAATGTACTGCACCTGTGTCGTTACAGGAGTAACATTGCATTCGTAGGAGCTATCCCAAGTGGCATTAACGTGCACAAGACTGGTTGAAGACATTTACCTCCAAAATCAATTTTCACGTTTTATGTTCTTATTGTTTAAAGTTTCATGTGGTGTCTCCTTGGTATTGTAAGTTTTAACCTTCTATTGTTTTAATAAAGCTTTATTTACTTTTAAAACAAACCCCTTTGCCATCCTCAGTTAAATGTTTGTTTCATTTCACACTTCTATGGTCATCCAAGGGACGTTGCTAATAAGTGTTGAACCTGGAACTTTTTTGGAACGTGACAAATAGTTGACAAGCTTAAATTTATTTGTTTATGGACACCATTTTTAAATTATTTAATATTGTTTCTATTAATGTTTCATTTTACATATTAAGAATTTTAATAATTAAAACTTTTGGGCATTGATTTTAGTATTTATAATTTTTGCAATGCTTATATTAAGAACATTATTCTCAAAATGTAACTAACCCAGCCAACATGCAACAGTATTGAATTCCAAAATAGAAATGCCGAAGCATGAAATGCAAGTCATTTTTAAAAGAATTCCTATACATTTTAATCATTAGAGCTTGACTGTTTTTCCAAGTGCTTTCCTTTGAAATGTATTTGGCCCAAACTAAACAGAAATATCTGAAACAAAAATCACCTTACAAATTTGTTTACAGAACTATATGTTCTTGAAAAACTATAATCAATAAAAGCCCAATAATGTAAAACCAATAACTACAATTTTTACTTTTGGTGCCTAATAAAAAATGTTTTGTCCTAAAACATTCACAAGAAAATACTCTCAATACTCGTAATATAATTTAACTTTGATTGGGGGCTAAAGTGAGTGATTTGTAAACAAAATTTATCAAAATATAACAAGACTTGTGTATCGTAAGCTTTAACACTTCCAATGTCAAATACCGAAATTCAAGTTGCCTAAGTAAGGCCATGACAGATTAAACATCCACCAGATATCATGTATACGAGGGTCTTGGGAGTGAAATTTGATCAGCAGTTATACCAATTTACTTTCACTACACTAAGTTTCAAGATAAAATTGATCGCTTAGTTAGGCCACACATGTAGAATTTAGTTTTTATTTCATCAGTCCAGAATTGCAAGCAGATGTAGAAGTTCTCGTCTGCCAACAAATTTTTGAACATTGAAGGCTTCTTTATATTTTTATTGTCGCCATAAGCATTTGAAATGAATTACATTGGTTTATTGTTTCCTTAAATTTTAACTAGTGAAAAAAAAATATTTTTCAAAATGTCCCCCAAAAATATTTTTTAAAGTTTAAAAATGGTTATTTTCTTCAAATACAAAGTCTTTCTAAGAATCTTGGGAAAATACCAAACTTAAATTAGCTTTTTATGAAGCACATTAGGTATATGTGAATATTTCAGTTTTTCAGAAATATTAAATCTTATTAACATGCAGAAGTTTAATTTCTTCAAATATCCAATTTATTTAGCATTAATCAAGCATTTTGTTCAGATATATTAGAAGATTATTGTCTTGATATAATGGAAGCTTTAAAATATCATTTTTGCATTCGTTGTTCTGAGAAATTTGTTGAATTTGAAATAAAAGTAAGCTTTTTAACTTAAAATTGATAAAAAGAACTTGCTAAGTTATTTACTCATTGATTTCATAACTTATGGTGAAATCTCATTCTGATGTCCATCCAATTGTATAGGTTATTCATCAGCACTTGTGAAATAGAAGTATAAATTCGTAAAAATAATAAATTTCTTAAAATTGCACTACAATAAAAAATAATCCGCTAAAACAAAATGTATCAGTATGAAATTGACAATCTCCCCAAGAAATTAAAATTACGTGTGGTGTATACATATAATTTTATTAAGAAATCCGTCCAAATCCGGACGTTTTGTCAATCGATTATTTTTTTCCCATCTTTCCTCTTTTAAGAACAAGGCTGTAGAAACAACGCAAATTAACATATATGTTGAGTAGATACCACAGAAAAATAAGAAAATTTGTACTAGTGTATATATGCTTTTCCTTTAAAAATTATTCCCATTTATATATTTGTTATTTTAGTATTACAAAAGTGTTCCAGACGTAAATAACAAGCAGAAAAATTCGCGTGCTGGGAGGGGGTAAGAGAGAGAGAGAGAGATTAGAGCTATTTTTTTACAAAAAACTGTAAATAATGCAAAATCTGCAGGATTTTGTACTGTACATCTCATTTTGAAACAGATTTAATTATTCCAAAACAAAATAAGTTATCTCACTGATGAGTTTAACATTTTACAGATGCAAGTTTTCTTTCCACTTAGTTTTAAGGTATATTTTTGTTTGGTATAAATTACTTATAATTTTCTTTACCTTAGACAGAACTTAAAAAAAAAAAAATTTCGGTCGCCAATAATTTGCAAGTTGGAGTCATGAAGAATGAAAAACAGGTTGAAAATCTACCAAGTCCCATACCTGATGCAAAACTCACAATTCACTCCCGCTAAGGTTACTTCAAGTGATCTTCTGAGCATGTTTTGTCCAACGTTTGTAGTAGAGAACTCCAAAATTGTACATGCCAAATTTTAAAAAATAGAAATACTTCCTTTTAAGATTTTTGCAAGGTAGGTAGTTAATGTTGCACTGGAGCAACACAACAGGATATTACCAGTCCTGGATCAATCCTGAAGGGAAATATCCAGTTTCTTTGCAAGAGGTTACCAAGTTCTACAGGTCAAGTTTGCATAACAGCAAGATAAGCTTTTTTCGTGTTTAATACAGTCATATATGCAGCAATTTTCCAGCTGATGCATTCAGAGAGTAAATAATACAAGATTTAAGTTGGTTTGTAATAATGGCATTTTTGAAAGCTTTGCAAGTATGGTAAAATATCATTATCCTTACACAGAAAATATCAAGAAATTAAATTTTTTTAAATTGCTACCTTTGCAAAAATCAAATAGATTAGTTCACATTAAGGTTATTTTCCACAGGGAATCTAATTCATGCAATTGAATGCCTATTGACGTTAGATTTATGGAAACGCCCAGATATACATGTGCATCTTTTTAGTCTAAATAAAACATTTTGCCTTTTTATTTAGACTAACAATTAGAAGTACTATTTTGTTAAAAAATAATTTAGTCTTAAAATGTTGAAGAAATATGTACTGTTGATGAAGTCTTTAATGTTTGAGACCTCTACCACAATATTAAAATAAAGAAACATAGCTTAGGTTAATAGTCAACAAATCTTACTTTAAGTGTGGGCAAATAAATATTACAATCTGTAGAATAGTTGATAAATAAATCCAAGTTCTTAAATCTGCATTGTAAAACTTTCAATTGAAATAAAATATTTCATATATATCACAATTTGTATCAATCCCATTGAAGACCTTTGATTACCCAAGACAATTGAACAAAGCATGTTGAATGACGAAATTATTTTACGTTGAGTTTCACTTCGAATGAATTTTTATTCAAAGTAATTGCAGTTATTACATATCCTTGGCATGAGAAACTGTAATTTGATTTCAAGTTTATTTTTTAAGTAACAAGAAGTTTTCATATTTAACTAATTTTTATAAGCAACACAACAATTTTACGATAAACAGGAACTAATTGAAGAATCACAGCTATTTTCAAAACTAATTTGATGCAGGTGTTGAAAGGACAAGAGCATATATTCAATACTATATATAAATATAAAAACACAAGTAGTCTCTTAAGAGAATTTTTATTGAAAATGTTTTAACGTGCATGTGAGGAATAACCTTACAGTCGCACGTAGCAAGCAATAAGTTCTGCAAGATTCCACTAGTTAAACTTGAATTTTTCTTCAAAACAACATGTTATAAATTAAAAGAGCACACATGAAACTCAAGACTGATGGAATGTGTCATTGAAACATTACAAACAGTAAAAGGCAAATGAAACTTTTTTAGAAGTTATGGAAAATTAATACGATAAGAATCAGCCATCCACAGAATCACAAATGCATCTTGCAGCCCTTGGAGAACATGGTACAAAATTGTTTTTACACGTGGTAACACCAGATGACTGATACGAGTGTTACTTGCTAGTTTTTGTACATGAACATTAAAATAGAAAGAAGTAAAAAGAATCTGAACTTCTCAAAGCTTTAATAGTCACTGCATTCGCTGATGTAAACAGTGTACATTTCCTCGCATCTAATCCACCACTGATAAATTACTTTGATGTCATCATTGTCACGAACTCTGTAAAAGAAAGTGGTGCATTAGTCAAATTAAATTTATGGTGAGAATTACAAGTTAGCCAGGTTAAAAGTTCTGTGAGTATTTCTCCAGACACTTTTTCACGGAAATTGCACATTTTTAGATGTTTATGGTTTGAGAGATCAAAAGATTTACAAATGGAGATGTCTGAACCAATTGAGCCTGTGGTCAAGATATTCTGTCGAACTGCCCCTGCCTGTTGCTGTAAAAATGGATGCTTGAAATTGTATAAACTTGTCACAGTACACTTAGACAAATGGGTAACAATAGTTTCCTATTTTACATTTAACCTGGAATTTTTGGACTAAATTTTTTTCTTTCCAATTTTATTATTCTGACATTTTCCAGAGTTGTTATATTCTTAAAGCTCTAAATTTTTCTGCAATATTTACTTGTAGCAAGAACTCGACAATGAAACATTGGAACCATTACCAATTCCTACAAACATATCTTCAATAAAAACCACATGTAGGAGCTAAAACTACAATTTTTTCATTCTATGTAATTCAACTAGTTTTGCTTTAAAACATGACATTTTTTGTTCATATTGCAAGAGGTTTTCTAAAAGAGGCTAATTAGAAATATAGTTTGAATCATTAGGGCAATTATTAATATGTATGAAATCAAATACTCTTAATGGATTAGTTAATTATTTAAACTGAAGTGTCTTACAGTGAAGAAAAAAATTAAATGGGGGTCCTGTACTTAAAATTTAAACTCCACAAAACCAATATCTTGCTTATGCTGACACTATTAATTTTAATACAGCTTTTGTCCTAGTCAAATCTGCGATTTTAACTCTTAATAATATAAATAAGACTCTGTTTTATCAAGTACCTGCACATTAGGAATTTATTTTGAATACTTCCGTGGCAAATTCAAGTATACCTAAATATCACTAAACCGAGCTTCATAACCAAATGCTGATCTATAATACTTCCATCCAAACTTTGTCAATAAATGCTCACTTGGAACAAGCAAGAAAATTTTCAGGCTGGTTTTTAAAGACCAACAATAGCATTTGTAAATTAAAACATTAGATTGCATTAAAATTTTCATTGTTAAAGTACAAGCGTCACATATTACTTTTGTGATCTAAAGGTTTGCAAAATACCAGTCTTTATATCCAGAAAGTAAAATTACAAAACAAGTTAAAGGTGAGCACATAACTCAGCAAAATTAGAATTCAATGATATTGTTTAGTGCTCTGTATGATCACTTATGAGAGTAAGTTAACAGTTAATGTCACGTATGAATAGAATTGACTCAATCCTCAGCCGATACCCAAAATATAACTCCTAACAGAAAAGGACAAATGAGGGATTTATGGGAAAACACTAAAAAATACCATCTCGTATGCATTTGCACTTGTGTACATAGTACAGAAATCAACATTTATTGAATGACAATCGATTTAAATATAAAATCATTTGCCACTTTGTTTATTGCTTGATTTGAGCTATGGAGCTGCATCCTACTGGTTAAAACTTCAGACGAGCTCTCCGAAATACTTCAGTATGATTACACGAGTGAGAAATTTGAAATATGAAGCCGAAAAGACAATAGGGTTGCCAGAAGATTAATATCAGAAAGAGAACATTTGGAAGAATTATTTTTAAAAAGACATGAAAAGAACGCATTAGTGGCTAATTGTTAGGCGTCTGATAAAAGAATAATCTTTGATGAATCTTTGTACATTAACCACTAACTGAAAGAGAATCTATTTAACATATTACTTGCGTATTTTGAAAACAAGTAAATGTGAGAACGAATTTATTAACGCGAAAACATTGACCATTTCTTTTTTCAAAACGTTGTAAAAAATAAGAATCCAATTTCTAAAAAAAACATTAACAAAATAATAGTAGATAAATATCTAATTTATAGAAATGAAGCATTTTACTTTTCATATTTGTTTGTGCGCTGTAATCAGTTGCGTTATTGACTTCAATTTAATGTTAACCAAAAAGGTGCCTAGGTGAGCAACGCGATTTCGTACCAAACTAAAAAAGCTGCGAATAGTCAGTCCTGCCATCTTTCTGATATAATAAGAACAATATTTTTAAATTATTCCAACATGAATCTTAATTCCCATTGGTTATTTATTTGATCTCCTAATGAGACGTTTTAGCACAGAGCTCATTATACACTAGAGATTGAATTTTCTAACATACGTTGATGCGTTTTAATAATAAGTACAATTTTCGTACAATTTACTATCTGTGGTTTACATATTGATACAGTAGGCAATGTGAATATTGTAAAGCTTGCACCAATTTTGGAAATCTGAAACATTTTAACTCAATCCAAAAGGACAAAAAGAGAACAACAAAACAGAGGACAAAAGATCCCAGCATAAAGGCAGAGATGTTCTTTTTAAAAGAGATGTTCAGGCAACCTTAGATTTGGCATCATAACATTCCAAATTGCTTTTGAAGGAAATACGATTAAATCAAGGCATGACGACCAAGACACCCTTTTATTTCCATGTATTTTATTGGAATTATGAATCATTAGGTGATCTACTAATTGAAGTGGACATATGCACTTTTGGATAGTTTTATTTAGAGATATGAAGTGAGTAACAATACTTTGCTATCAATCAATAGATGAGCAATTAAGGAAGTCTAGCAGATGCTATGAGTAGATTTGCTAGTACTTAATTAATTTGATTTTGAATACCAAATGTTTTTAGACTACCAACTAAAGTTCAGTACAAAGGATCCTCGCTCACGAGTTGCAATGGTTATGGGAGTTAATGCACCCCAATTACAAAGGTTCTTTGGTCATTTTATCCCAGACAAAAGAAGAACTGAAACTTTCACTGTCCTCTCAAACTGCAGCAATTGGAATGAATAACATTTGATGGACCAATATTGAATCTGCATATAAAATTTGGAGAACCGAGAACTTGATCGTTCCCACAATCAGACTGCACCCATGCATTGGACTACAAATATTTCTTTCCAGGTATTTACTAGTACTTCAGTGCAAACAGTATTTCTAAAAGTGGGCCACCCCCAGAAGGTGCCTTAGTTCATTTGTGCAACTTTCTTGTATGAATATCGGTTGCGATAACGAACTTTATTGGACTCAAACACTGTTATGGACAGTGAGGAAGTAGTCGGTTACTCGATAGCAGAAGAGGAACAAAAACTGAAATTGTGGGTACATAATATAAAAGGTCAGCATTTAAAGTTCGTTTTTTTATCTTACACTATACCGAATTAACGACGTCAAGTTTTTCAGCATTTTCGTATTACTCGCATAACGTTTACAACACTTCTAGACATAGCGAAACATTTAAATAGAGAACACAATCAGGAAGTCAGTAGGATCTCAAGACTATTGCAAACAAAAATACAATTGTTAGTGAATAAAAATTAAGTATTAATATTCTTTCCAGACCTTCATTCTACTGATACGTTCTCAAATGTTGGTTTGAATAATGCAGGTGTGGCAGTTCATACAAACTCTGCATTTTGCACAATAGCAATTTGTTTTGCATGGTCCATGTTTACATTTAAGAATTTACTTGGAAACGGATGAGAAATGCCAGTCCCATCAACATCCTGTGTGCCCAAAATACTGATGAGATGGACGAGTCACCCGCATTGTAACGATTGCATTCTCCATCCGGAGTCTTTGTCAGGATAGGCGACGTCTGATATGCGTGATTGCAGTCTCATTTAAAACAATGTAAATAATTCCAAAATATGATCCATGTGATATAGAATAGTGTCCTCTTTGCCCTAATTAATATGTGATAAACAGTATTTGATGTAAAAGATAAAATGGATAGCAGAAATAACACTTGATTATATTACAGAAAAGTTGGTTCGAGTGAGAAGTAAAATTATTCCAACCAAATAAGAGTATAAAAAACAAAACATTGTTTCTTTGATGTCATGCTAGAAGTCTGGAATGATTTGGTCAACATTCGCTAACAATTTAAAAAAATTGGTAACTTAACCACTTGATAAAAACAAAATTTGTTTGAAATTGGTTTTATGACATCAGGGATACGATTTAAATCAAGTGATTTTATAATTCCAAAAAATCATCGATTTTTATCATAACTATGACTTTCTGTATTAAGTTTAATAATATTGAAAATGAAATAACACCATGAACAAGATACGTTATTACGAAATACAAGTTTAGAACTAAACTTTTATCTCAATTCACCTAAAATATTGAAAACCATCTACTTTGAAAACAGTATTTGTTGATTGGAATTATAGTTATCAGACATGTATATTCGTCTTGGCCATCAAGTAACTGGAGTCTACCATCAGGAGTCATAAACATGAATGCTGTTTTAAACACTCTTTGCGATTACAAATCACAAGGCAATTTTAAACCATCCTTCTCCATGTGATGAGGAAGATACTGAAACTAAACTCATTTAAGTTAATAAAAATGCAGCAACTTGTATTCATTCAGATGTTCTAGGTATTCATTAGTCACAATGTAGAGGTTTTGCAGTAACACAAAAGCATTATCATTTTGAACATTATTAATTGAACTTTTACGACACAGGGCTAGATTTGGCCAAGTTGCACCTAACTATTGGTAATGCACATGTTGGATAATTTTTTAATTCTATTTTATTGAGAAACTTTGTGCTTTGACCCTAAAACTTCTTAATACTGCTAGTATAACTATTGTTTATAGAATTGCAATTTGGAATGAGAAAGCTGTCAAGCATATGATAGTTAAAAAAATTCTCCATACAATTCAGAATATATTTTTTATACATCTAGATTACAGGATGATCAAGTGTTTCTTTGGAAGACTTATGGAAAAATCCAGAAATATTGACAGATATAGGATAATTTTCAAACCTCAGGAAGAGGCATTTTAAAGTTACTTGACAAATTTGAAGAATTCATTGATCACACTAATTGTTGGTCCCAATTTGAACCAAGTATGTGGCAAGCCTAGTAACGAAGCAGTTTCATACCACTTAATGCAGACACAGTGCATTTTACCCTATAATCCTCAAACCACTAAAAATCAATCCTAAAGAGACCATAATAATGAAATGAACATTCAAGAAAATTCAAAACTACCTTTCCCTAGTCTATCGTAAAAATGAAGACAGTATGATGGAATTTTAAGAATGCCATGATAGTCGACATTGAGTAGATTATGAATGAGCATAGTACAGTGAAATTAATCAATTACAGTTATAGAAACTGAAATTCTTATTTATAACTATGCCTGAGGAAAATGACACAGATAATTACAATTTGTCTTTTAAGGTAGGGTAAATGCTATTGGACAGGATCATAAACTCTACCACTATAAAAGGAAGTGTTTGTCTGTTTCTTGATTGCAAAGTCCTGACGAATCTGACACAGTAATAGGATTTGGCACACAGGTAGTGCGAATTTTAAAATTCAATCTAGAAAATTTAAGATGAATTTAATAGTTTTTTCACCATTCTCATTCTTTTGCAGTACTTCCAAGGATGAAGAAATATCAAAATTTAGACTTTTCGCCCTTAAGTATCACATTGCCGTCATTGGAACTATGTCAAGTATTTACATCTCCTGGGATAGAACACATTCGAATGATCTTAAGTTAGTTTTGAGATTCATTCTTTTTGATTTCCTTCAAAACGGGATTCCAGTAAAGGAAACATACTGCATTTTCTGCCCTTCGCGTTAAAACAAAAATAAAAACAAATTTTCATTTTAGCGAAGGAGAGCAAAGAAATAAAAACTGCGATTGTAAAGTTCTATTTTCGTAAAATCGGAAAACTTTAAGACAGATTGAAATTTTCAAGATTTGAAATCTGTGGAAAATTTGACAAGATAAAAACCAAACACCATGGGCAACACCGGGCTAGCCACGCAGTGGCTAGTCTTGGAATATAAGACAGCTTTAGAACTGCTTATCATTAAAAACTATAATCACGAAACTCCGTTTTTAGAATTAAAGGAATCAAATTTTACAATTTCTGCAGTATATTAGCAAATCCTTACATTTACGGAAAACAAAATAGAGCTGTTCCTTACATGAAACCCTTTATATAATATAACTACGCACCTTCATAGTTAACCTGGCCATCTCCATCTATGTCGGCTTCCCTGATCATTTCATCTACTTCTTCATCCGTTAACTTCTCCCCAAGATTTGTCATGACGTGGCGAAGTTCAGCCGCACTAATGAACCCATTGCCATCCTTGTCAAAGACACGGAAGGCTTCCCTAATTTCCTCCTCACTGTCTGTGTCCTTCATCTTCCGTGCCATCATAGTAAGGAACTCAGGAAAGTCTATTGTGCCGTTTCCTGCAATTCACAAACACATCATTGAGAACCACTTCAAAAAAAAAGATACAACATTTTCAAGTTAATTAGCAAAACTAGTAAATACCAGAGGAGAAATATAATTTGAATTATGCATAGCAAAGCAAAAATTCTGTATATGGCAAAAATACTCATAATGTAAAAATTTTGCTATTCTGATGAAATTATAAAAAGCAAGCATTTACAACCTTCAAAAAAAAGGTCACATATAGTGACAATCCAACTAATTCCATAAGCATAAAATCGATCATGTCAGCACATTTTTTATTACCAAATTATTGATGTAGGGTAACCAAAAACTTGAACACGCATTACAATTTTATACATAATTACAGTGCAAACAATTTAGCTTTCAAATAAAATTGCAGAGCTTGGTACTGCTAAAAATTGCTCTAAAAAAAAAAAATCTCAATATTAGTCTCTTTTTACTGGATTGACTTTGACAGTAAAGTAAACCACATGGTTTTTTTGATATATTAACTCGCAAAATTGTCAAGAAATGGTTTCACCTTAATTGTGTTAATTTCTTACTAAACATTACTTTAAAGTGTCAAATGACTTGTAATCAATGCCCAATACATGCAAATTATTAACAATGACAAAAAGTACAATTTCAGGATTCAAACACATTTGGTTCTCTTATTTTGGGTAGTTTAACCAAAAACAAACCTTGTACCACAAAACCAAACTAACCATCAAATTTGTTTGATAAGTTGAATTCAAGGATTTTCTATTTCCAAGAACTAGAAAATGAAGTTTCCCCTACATCACAGCCCTGCAGTTTGCTAACGAGAAATGAAAATTAATATTGAACAAACTGCTACTACTTATGAAATAGACAAGACAGCAAAAGGAACTATGAGAAATTCAGTTTTGTTGGAATAGAAAGCAAGAAATAGGGATATATTTCTGGAACTTTAAAATAAAACGGGCAATAAACTGTCGAGGCCGTATGAAACCTGGTGTACGACTTGTTCAATAAAATTTAAACAATTATGGTCATATTCTGCCGACTTAAAACAAGTTAAAAAATAAGAGAAAAGAATGTCATGTTAAACATGATACAATTATAGTTTTATTAAAAGATAGGTGCACGAGTATGCTTGTCTTATTAAGACTTAACTTTAAAATTTCACTATGTTCAAGTACAGGGGTAAGAACAGTCAAATTGTAAAAAAGAGGAAAATATATGCAGTTATTTTTAACTACAAAAATAGCCGAATAAGAATAGTATATTTGTGTACTAATGTGTGTACAAAAAAGTGGTGCAGCAAGAAATTTTTTTTGAGCGGGGAGAGGCAAATTTAGTCTGATAAAGCACTATAAAGTCCACTAAAACAATCTAATTTGTCTTTGGAAGAAGGCAGGTTAACCCATAACCTTATATGGCTGCGCTACTAATACAGAATTTGTTTATAGAACTTATAAAGCTAAATAATGCATGTTTATCATAAAGTCCACTATAAACAATGAAATTTGTCTTTGAAGGGGGGGGCTTTAACCAATAACCCCGTCATTGTGGCTGCACCACTGGCACAGTATGTATTTATGACATGCATGCATGCATTTTTAAATTCAAAAGCACTTTTATTAAATTTTTTTTTGTAAAAAAAACCGTATTTCGCACAAAGAGAAATTTTTTTTGGCAACTTTGTAAATAGTATAAAATAAGAGTACAGCTTCATGTACATTTATAGAAGTGGCAATGGTCTTGGCACACTTCTAGTAGAGGTTACCGACAGGTTAAGGTAACCCATCTGTATTACGGTTATCGCGGATTTTAATACAACATCGGCAAGCAAAACGCAAGTCAGAATTTTTTCTATAAAAAATTATAAAAACCTGTAATTTTCTCAAAAATTTTAAAAAGTTGGAAATGCCTACAGAAGGTTTGAAGAATCTCATTTCTGTAGTTTAGATATTCATAGTTTCCAGATTTTTTTATATTGCTGCAATTTCATATTATTTAATTCTAAAGAAAAAAAATTGTAGAAAAAGCAAAATTTCTTAGAAGGAAAAAAAGGGGGAAATCTGCATAAACGCGGAAGATTTTCACCCCTGCAAGTAGTATTAAAACCAGTTTATTCGGACCAGTATTCTACATAAAAGCCACAAATTAAAACAAAAACTTCTTCATGTACCCAAACTAGTATTTATTAGTTAACTTATAAATGTTCTCAACGTAAAAAGGAACGATGATTAATCTCACGAGCATTCACATTCTTAGTAATTGTTAATCATCCTGCACTTGACTGCCACCTTAAAAAATGCCAAACATTTGGAGTGATAACAGGCAATTGGCCGCACAAAGTATTGTTATTCTATAGATCCTTAACTAACATGGTTACAAGCAGAAGAGCCATACGAATTGACATTCACACTAAATATGAAGATAAACAGAGAGTAAAATGCATCCAGTATGATACACAATTACTTGTAGATATTCACCACTTCTACCGATTAATTGGTTCCAAGAAACAAGCAACACAAAACATGCTCACAAAATTAATAAAGGGATTGGCAAAGAACTCTAACCTCTATCAACATTAAGATACTCGTTATCAAATCGCAATTTGTTTCTTTAGTGGTCTAAACAATTTCAGTTTGTTTTACAAATAAAAAGGCAAGGTTATTTTTTTTAACATCAGTTTTAAAATAGAGCATTTCTTTAACCCTCCAAGTGGTTTAGATAAGATATATTTTGATAAGATAATAGGAAGATATCCTTTCCATCAAGATCCGACTAATTTTTCTAATGACAAGATACCTAGTTATGAAGATATTGCCAATCTTTTTTGAGGACGAGATCAAGACCTCAGTTTTTTTCTAATGATCTTGTCTTTTCTGATGACAAAATACCTAATTAAGACAACCAGGAGTAGTAAGCTGAAATCTATGTATAGTACAACACTGCCATTTTAAGCACTTTTGATAAAGAAGCATAAACTCTTAAAAATAAAAGCAAAATTAGACATCTCTTAAAGCTCATTGTAGTAACAGTTTCAATTGCTCCTTGGAGCACATCCTTAATACAAGGTCTTAGATCATCAAAAAGTCCTTTACAGAACAGAAAAAGTACTTGGCATAGTTGGGCACTAAGTTAGAGTTCACAATTTTAACACTAAAATACTACAACCTGTAGACGCCTCATTGGAAAAAAAATCCGAAAGCTTATTTTTTAAAAATTGGTTTTGAAACCCCTGAAGGAGCAGATCATAAAAGCCCTTTCCTAAATGATGAAACAAAAAGCACGAATTCATCCCAGTCGTCAAACAATGGAGACTTAATTTTTTGTTGACCTATGGTAAATTTTCAGAAATATAGCCAAAACTATCAAAAATACACTTTATTCAAGCAGCCCATTTAAAAATAAATCAGTAAAATACAAAATACCCCCATCTATAATATCATGTTGAGTTGACATCTGTTCTCTATAGAAATCTACACTGTTTGTCCCAACACCATCAAATTTGGCACACTTATTCTTTAGAACCCTGCAGGTACAATAGGCTACATAATGACCTCCGTTTGATATTTCCAAAGTGTGCAAAAGGGTCTAAAGAATCTAAAATAACATTGTGGATAAATATGATTAAGATTGAAACTCGCATTACGGAAAATCACAGAACTCGTCAAATGGTTTAAACTTTCTGTACTAATGGCTACACCCAGTACTGATCAGTTTTTGACAAAATGTTTGGCACTGGACACTGGCAAATAATCTGAGGTGTCTATGGACTAAGTAATCTGTTGGGTCAGGGATTTCACCAAAGTTAGGTAATTTGCAAGTTGACAACTATTTGTTGAGAATGTTCATGCATAATTTTATGATATGTTATGATGAACAATAAAGCATTCATTCAAGTCTGGGATGCATGGGAAAATATTGTACATTAATGTTATACTTAAGGCCATTGGCTCAACTATAGTGGTTTTTCAACTACTTTTTTTAAATTGAGACAAATACAAAATAACACAATTAATGTGATTAATAATTTATTACATAAAATATGCAACCGAGCTTTCTATTTGAAAGAATGAAAGTTTAAACACTTTACTAGTCATTTTAAGAATAGCGACTCATAACAAATATTTCTCTAATCTGATTATAATTTAGGTCAGTCACTTACACTTAGTGATAATTACATGTTACCAAATTTAACTCAAGAAAAACTATGTAGGATGTCAACTTGTGTTTTAAAGTTAAAAAAACGTTTATCTTTTGTTATTGCTTGAAAATTCACTTTTTTAAATGTATTACTATGAAACTAACTGATTTTTAGTAAAAAATATTGATTTACATGTCATGTCAAAAACTGTTTTTATTTAACAAATCTAAAAATAATTTCGGTGATTACATTGTTTAAACACTGCAAAATTAACCTTGTTTTAAAAGTTAATAGATTGACTTGCTATTTTCTACACAGGAATTCTTGAAAGAAGTTGTTATTCCACATGCCATCAAATGAAATTTAAGAAATAAAAGCACTGAAATCAAATACCATATCAATTTGCCATTCTCACAAAAGGATGAAATTTGGAATCACTCCTTTGCAAGGGCCACAGGTCAAAAAATTTAACACAAAAACTCTGCAAGTAAGACTACAGCCAGTCTCATTTACAGGAAAAGGTACCTTTGGAGACAATCTTACGATGAAAAGTAGCTAGTCACCAAGGTAGAAAAATAGTAAAATTCTCATTTTAGTAGCTAGTGCAAAATTAACAGCAGCAAATTCTTAGGAATGCAGTTAAAACAGAAAGAGCAACCTTAGTATCTGGCATCTTATGCTCAGCTTCAATCAGTGCAAATGATTTGGCAACTTTTAATGCAAAATGGAGTCAAACATGGAAATATTTATTATTTAACCTTTAGACCAGGGGTTCCTTAAGTGTGTGCCACAGAGATGAGGGGTGCCAAGACGTGCCCATGAAGCAGTTACTGTTGCAATAAGCAAATATTGTTCGAAAATTAATGTTGTAAAAGAAATGAGAATAGCTGTATCACTAGCATATTGTGAGTAGCTGTATCTTAATTCCACGATTCGAACAATTGTGCAGTGAGCAGCAGGTTCGCATGTCAGACTAAACACGCACATATACTTCCAAGAGCATGATGAAGGTAATTTTATTTGTTTTATTTAAATTTTCACCTACTCCTATGTTTTCCTATTTAAGTACAATTCAAGTATTTGTGTGAATTTTAAATAAGGGGGGGGGGAGTTGTATTAATTATGTCTTTGTTCTTACCACCTTCTCTAATTTCTTCTTCAAAGTCGTATAAAAATATGAAATATATATATATAAATCGCTAGCAATCTCTAGTAGTGATAAGAAAATGAAAAAAATCAATCCTAAAAATAAACTCACCATCAGCATCTACTTCATTTATCATGTCTTGTAACTCTGCTTCTGTAGGATTCTGCCCAAGAGATCGCATAACAGTACCTAATTCTTTAGTTGTGATTGTTCCATCACCATCTTTATCAAATAGTGAGAAGGCCTCTTTGAATTCTGCAAATAAAACCACATGTTTTAGTTAACAATTACAAGCACTCAAGAAAATACGAGCCATTTAAAATTTGTTATAACTTTCTGTATATGTAGAAAGAATATTTTCAAGTTGCAGTTTAATGCAATTGAAACAAACTAAGTAACAAATTACAACCTATAGTTAAATGCTGCTCGTCTTGTTTTGAATCTTGGATTTTAGTGTATATTATTATTGATTTATAGTATAAAATAGAATTCCAATGAAGGAATATTGAGTTTTCAAATAATAACATTAAGTTTAATAATTTAATCATTAAAAAGTTATCACATGGTTAAAAATTTAGGTACTTTTCAGTTAGAGGCACCAAATATTAGCATGAAATTGCACTAGAGATAAGAATGGCAACCCTAAAGAAAAACAGCTTCATGCAAAGAAAATGAGTATTTTATTATCAAATAAGTAATATGAAACAAACAAGTTACATTTAATGCACAATTACGATTGGCATCTCATTAAATGCAAAAAGTACCCTAATTTATATTTTCAGCAAAATTACATTTTGAACGGTTGGTTATCTTTACAGCACAAGCCACATCTTCAGGCTGTAAACATTAATCGCAACATTTCACCAACCGGTTCTACTACAGGAGGATGTTTACAGTTTAAAAATTCTTTCACAAGATGTGTTGCAAGTAAAAAAAAATATTTTATATATAATTGCTAGCCCTTTCACATGAGTATCATATACATCAAGATTTGTAAGAGCATTTCAATGTTTGGATACTTTGTACATATATATGCCTCTTAAAACCACTTGAGTACCTATTACTTTAAACCTGCATTTATAAACGGCTTTTTGTAATCCACACTTTGAGAGAAAAAGTCAAGGATTGATACCTTTCTTTTCAAATTTTTTCCAAGTTTAGTTGTAGATTTAGATTGGTAACCCTGCCTGGATAGCCTGGATTCAGTTCTCTTTAAAAGGTTTGCAAATTAAAGATATTTCTAGCTTGAATAGATGTCATTTCAGGTAACGTGAATAGATTTGAATTTAGTTTTAATTTTCTTAATTTATTAAGTTGACTTAACTGCTATCAGAAAGTATAAATCAAGAATCTTCCAAACCTTTTTACGACTCAAAACACAGCCCAATCCAACTTTTGAAAAAAATCTACAATAATTCTCTGGATATTCAGTTGGTGTTCCATTAAAAGAATAGTTCCCTTTCAGTGATAAGCACCATGTCTTATTTTATATTTAAAACATGCCAATTCCAGGTATTCTACTAAATTTCATCTTTTTGCAAAATATGCACACTCCTTTGGTGAGATCAGATTCAAAACAATCATATGCTCAATCTTCTAAAGCAGATAAATATATTTTTCCAGAAGTAAATTAATTAGAAAAAGATGAAAACCTGCCAGCAACATTTGCAAGAGAACAAATATGTTTTCAAGAATCTAGGACTAAAATTTTCCCCTTCAGTCGACAAATTATTCAATTTGGGGAGGAATTTCAATGGGTACAAACAATGTATCAACCAGGAACTAGACATGAATATAGCTATTTAAAGGAAGCAAAGATTGTTAGCTGAATGTTTAAAGTGTGTTTTTGCTTATCCATTTAGCAATTTACGATCTTTTGATACTAATGCATACTTACTGAACGAAGCATTTAATATTTGCAAGGACCCAAGCATTCTGTGTGTACAGAAAAGGGGACACATGGCAATGTGGAAAAAAAATTGGCCTCTCACCATTTAAAATTACATACCTCACTTGCGATATTTTAAAGTTCTCAACCAGAGAGATTGTTGTAGTTACCAGGTTGATCATCCGAGTCAGTCCATCACTACCCACATGCTTTATTTTGCTTAGTTCCAAGCCTTTATTTTAGTTAGCTTTCTTTAAGTAAACAGCGGCACTCAAGGTTTCAGGCTGCTATAGTAACATTTCCACACACAAGATTCTGCACTGACATCCATTAAGACACAATTCCTTACAGCAATCACAGAAATGAATGAGAACTTGGTTGTAAAACCCTTGTTTGCCCAGTTATACACACTAGTATTTACTAAACACCCTGGCAACATCACTTTCTGCTTGATTTCCAAAACTTTAATGCCAAGTATCTATTGAATCTTTTTCAACCTTGCTTATTGTTGATAAAATGAACAAATGCTTTTTATTGCGAATTTTTTTGTGTTATTTAGATTGTAAAGCATTGTTTCATTTGATTTTGGTTGTAACCTATAGCAATTGTGATGGTCTAACGTTTTTCTCATCAAAGCCCTTTTGAATTAATTAACCATCAATTCCCGACACTCAATCTATTTCCTTTTGGGCTAGATCTCGCATAGTGATTTAAGAGCACAATGCTATAGTTAACAGTTCACAATTTTTACAAATATGCTATACTGTTACAGATACTTTATTGAAACCTTCAGTTTTAAAACATCAAGCGTTTAGTTTTGTTAAATACCAATTTACAAAACTTTTATTACTGATATTGGATAAATTTTGAAGTATATGGTACTGCTGTCAGAAATTCTAAATGTGTTTATTTTACAATCTTAGTTCAGTCTAGCGACATCTTTTTTAGACACATTCATTGTAAAAAACATTTAAAAATACATTAAATAAAACTAATTCATAAGCATATAAGAAAAGATTCTTTGTATATTACCAGCTATTTGTTCTTCTGTAAGTTGGTCAGCCTGAAAAAATAAAATATAAATAAGCATGGCATTTTTACAAAGTCTAACTTCAATACATTTGATTGTTTCCCACAAAAGTAGACAAAAAATACATGCAATTTTTATAATCCAGAAAGCATAATTAATTTTTTGCTATGATAAAACTAGGGTTTTATATTAGAAGTCATTAGTTGTATTTTACACGATAACTTTGCTTTGAAAACCTAAATTTTTGGATCTAGTGTCCATTATCGACAATCCAGTTTTACTGATTTCTGCCTACTTGTTTCGCACAAACTCTGATCAATCTTTCGTCTTACTAATAATTTACTCTTATTTTTAAATAGGTACATACATCTCTTTTCCAAGTTTTGTACGTGGACCTGGTCACTAACTACAATGCATGTTTTTACAAAACCATGAAAACAAAATTTAGAATTGCACACGAATAGAACATTTTGACAGCTAAATAGTTAGAGCTTGCCATGGATGCCAAATTTCTGCTAACTTCTGAAATCTTAGGTAAAACATTTTCAAGTCTAATAGTCCATATAAATGTATTAAAACTAAAAAACCTGTGTAGTCATGAAATTTAATTTTTCCAGCATTCTATAAACTCAAATAATCATGACAATAATTCACAATTTAGTATAAATTGTCACGATTAAATGGGTTTTTTTTAAATGAATGTTTGCAAACATTATCATGTTAACAAAAACGAGGATTGTTTTTTTTCAATTATGTAGATAACTAAACATTTAGCATCAAACTACATTTAGAATCATCTGCAAATCAGAACAAATGAAAATTTTATAAAACAAATTGGACTTTCAATGAATTTTCATGTTTCACTTAGTGATAGTTTGCACAAAAAATACTAACTTCTTTTTTAACAGAAAATTTGTGAAATTACAGTTCACATAGTGTCTAATACATAACAAAATAATTTATGATGTAGAGAAGCCAGGTTGGTTGTTTTTAGATTTTATGGTGCAAGGGCCATATTTGACCAAGTTGCTCCAAAAACAAGACGATATCAAGTAAAAAATGTAATGAAAGGAAAAAAAAGTGGGATTGGGGCATAGAGTAGCGATACATTTGCCATGTAATTGTGTTAAATCGCATTTGAAGTTTCATATTTAGATATCCTCATTCACAACTTCACACCTTAAAAACATTGGTACTTACAGTTCCTAAACTCATCAACTACTTAGCAGTTTACACCGTGTCTAATTCAAGCATTTATTTAAGTAACGTTTTTTATTCTTAATTTGATTTACTTTAAAAGGGTGCGAAGATGGCAGTAACGTTTTAAAATTGAGAGTAAAATTCAAACATTTGGAATTTTAATTTGTAATTGGTGTCATCATAAATTGAGTCTCGGACAAAGAAATAACAATTAGAAGATATATCAATTGCATCTTCGTTCAACTTTTTGGACAGTTCTATTGGTCGATGAAATTCGGAATCTGGTTGGTTGGATTTAATGGCGCAGGGGTCATTTGGTAAAAGGACAGCAAAATAAATGGACATACACCCAAGCAATGTTTAACTAAGTTAAGAGTCTACTAAAAAGAGAAATACTCCAAGCAAGGAATTTAACATTTAAACCATGTACCCAGAAGTGGCAATGATCAAAAAAATATATAATTGAATGCACATTAGTTACAGCATTGCAAGTGACACAAATTTCAAATTAAACGCACGAGCGCGTATAGCTGACGTCGGCTTTAATCGAAACCGTAACCTCGATAAAAGGCGGGTCAGGAAGCACATTCCTGTCAACCGGCGAATTCCTCACAAAACGAATCGCACAAAAATGACACGGGTACTTATCGACAGGCGCATGAAACGAAAAACCATTAAAACTAATAAATACGAAATGCATTTCACATCTTAAAAATAATTTCCCAAGTTCAGATTCAACTATTAATTAAAAATTTGTTATTAACTTAAAATAAGTTTTCAGTTTAGCAGCTGACTACACAACGTTATACTACTCGGAATACATCAGTCCTTTAAATAGCTTTTCTAGATGGAGGTACTTAAATAAGTTCAACAATCACACGTCATTGCGGTAGATCCGAGTAAGCATACTACGAAACTTAACACCAGCCGAAATGTACACGTTTACCTTTCAAAAAAGCGCAATTGGAAGGACAAAAGATATCGCAAGAAACTGGAATGCACTTACCATTTTTTAATAGATTGTTTAGTAAAAACAAAAAGAACAGCAACACAAATCTACAATAAAACGAGGCAAGCTCTATCACAATCCTCGCAGAGTTCGTCAGCAAGTGAAACGATCCCTCTCTGCTAGGCTGGCGAAGGAAGTGAGGAACATCAAACGTGACTTCCGACGTCGAGGCAACTGTATTAATCCA
Organism: Metellina segmentata; assembly: GCA_947359465.1. Classification (NCBI taxonomy): domain Eukaryota; kingdom Metazoa; phylum Arthropoda; class Arachnida; order Araneae; family Tetragnathidae; genus Metellina; species Metellina segmentata. The sequence goes on along the minus strand of OX375878.1, from coordinate 16,107,541 downwards.
CAACTCAAAACCCCGACGAAATTCCTTCCGAATCGCAGCAGGCCGCCTGCACTAGAACTAAATATGCTTTTCGAGGGATTCAGAAGAGGGTGCAGACCACGGTCTATTTTATATAACGTACGGTTTTGCGGACTATTTCCCGACTGCGTAAGAATTCAGAAACGTTGCGCCATCCCAGCGCGCAGTTGAGACGAAAAGCGCGGTTGTCTCTCGGAGCATTGTATGATTGGTCAAGTCATGCCCGCATTGCGGCGGCTTTATTTCCAACGCTTTCCTGCTACAAAGCAGTTTGGCGCGAATTGTGACGCTCCTACGACGATACCGTTCCTTCTTCCCAAATTGATAGAGTAAAGCCTTGACCGGGATTTGTTTACCGCTACGAAAACATTTCGTTATGAGCTGTCGATGGCGGGTTTTTTTGGTCAGGCGAAAAGTCATCTTTATTTATAGGTTCATATCACTGCGTACGTTAATGATTTCAAGAGTCGGTGGATGTTTCATTGACAATTTGGCGTCAGAATTCGTTTTGAATTCTTCGTCTCTGGTACGAAATCGAAACAAACAAAACATGAAATCACGAGTCTTCCGTCTATGTGGGTAGGTATTGAAAACGTTGTCCCGTAAATCTCTGAAATTAAACGTGTAGGTAAAATTCAGTTTGATGTTTTTAGTTCCGTATTTTGTCGATCGGAGCAATTTCTCGATTTGACATACGCTATATTTGAAGCCATGCCAAAATTGCAAACTAAATATGTTCTGAAATGTTTTCACTGCATATCTAAACTGAGAAAAAGAATTCAAATAAAATTATTTATGCCAATTCTCTCGCAATGTTAAACATATATGAAAAAAGTTTGGAAATTACCACGCTTAGAAAGTTGGAGTACTAGAAACATGTGTCTAAAACAAGGTGTTATGTGATTTTTAATCTGATTAAGCAACAAATAACTTCAGCAGGCATAGAAACTTAAAAACTTCCCCAGGTTAAAATGTAATAAAATTTTGTACCCAAGATAAATTACTGTATTTAAAATAATTTTAATTTTGAAAATTTTAAGATTGTTGAAGGATGTCGAAATAGATAAATGGTATCAATGTGTATCAAAATTATATTACATTGCTAAAAAGCAAAACCAATAAAATTCAATCTTTCGAAAACTAATAAATATTTTGACGTGTTCAAATTGGAATATTTTTTACAATTATTGAAAGGGTAGATACGTTAAATGTTCGCTTCTCGAACAAAACAGTATCAACATTTTCGATTTTCACAAATTAGGAAAATAAAGATTTTCAAATTAAATTTGAAAACATAACTCAATAAAAAAAAATAAAAAAATTCTTGAGCTGAAGCATTTTATTTCTATAAAAGTTGCACCGTGGTTCAAAAATACGTGGTGTCCTCGGATGTTTCCCTTAAGGGATTGTTACCGGACAGTCATCAATAGCACGTTGTGTTACTTTAGTACGACGTTAATTAAAAGAATTACCAAATTCTGTAAAAGTTTGAGAAAAAACGCCATTTAGGGAAAAGCTTTTAAGTTGAGCAATCTTTTTCACAGAACACGTTTTAAAGAGAAGTAATAAAATGGAAAAGAAAACTAAACACATTCCTATGCACTTGCAAAATTGTTCAGGTGAAAATAATAAAATTAGTCTGTATTTTTTTTTCTTACAGTTTCGCTGTGAAAAATAATTTCAACTGTGCCTTGGCTATGTTTTAAAACATTTGTTTTAATTTTAAAAACAAATTCATGATTGAGCATGATATAACTTCAAGCTGAAAGCATAAAAGTTCGAAAACATATATATATGCTTACTATTCAAGTGGACAACTCGTTTAAAATCGATTCGATCAAAGACCGTCTTGGGGTGCGTGGGAACTGGTTCACGTTAAATCTGTCATGTCCTCATTGGCGTGGAGTGGAAGTTTGAAGAGGTGGGAGGCAGCTCAGGTGATGACCTCGTCATCTGATCGTGGTTCAAAATAGGACCTCTTCTCGGATATTTCCCTTGTGTTTAAGATGTTAACCTCAAGATAGGAAGGTCCCTGGTTCGAATCGGGGTCAGTGCATGGATGTTTGTAAGCGTATGGTGTAGAGGCGGCTGGTGTACCTTAAATCTGTCGTGGCCGAAAGTCCTCACGTTGGGTTGGCGTGGAAGTTTGGAGAGTGGGGTGCCAGCTCAGGTGTTGCTTCGTCAACTGACCGTGGTTCAAAATTACGAGGTGTTGTCCTCGGATCTTTCCCTTAAGGGGCTGATCCCGGACCGTCGTCAATAGCCCGTTGTGTTGCTCTAGTACGACGTTAACTAAAATTACCATTACCCGGACCGTCGTCAATAGCCCGTTGTGTTGCTCTAGTACGACGTTAACTAAAATTTACCTTAAATCTGTCGTGGCCAAAAGTTCTCACGTTGGGTTGGTGTGGAAGTTTGGAGAGTGGGGTGCCAGCTCAGGTGTTGCCTCGTCATCTGACCGGGGTTCAAAATTACGTGGTGTTGTCCTCGGTTCTTACTCTTCGGGGATTGATCCAGGACTTTCGTCAATAGCCCGTTGTGTTGCTGTAGTACGACGTTAATTAAAAATTACCAAATTGCGGATCTTTCCTTTCGGGATTGATCCCAAACCGTCATCGGACCGGTTGGATAAGTAACGGATTGGTAACCGGAGTGTTGCGAGTTCGAATTCAACCAGACTGTCTTGTACAAAGGGGGGGCTGGTGCACGTTAAATCTGTCGTGGCCTCAAATGTCCTCGCGTTACTGTGCTGTTGAGGCTTGGAAAGTGAAGTGTCAGCTCAGGTGTTGCCTCGTCATCTGAACATGGTTCAAATTTGCGTGGTGTTGTATATCTTTCCCTTTGGAATCGATCCCTGACCATCGCCAATAACCCGTTGTTGTGCTCCAGTGCGATGTTAATTAAAATACCTACCTACCAACCCGGACGTCACCAAATAGCCCGTCATGTTTCTCCAATGCATCGTTAATTCAACAACCATCGATTCAAGTGGGTCAATTCGTCCTTATTAAGAGAAGCTTGACCCGAACTATAAAAAATTCATTCACACCAACTTATTACATCAAAATATGACTGTCAACACTATGACCTATAAAACTTCCTCAACACATGAATAGACCAATATAAATACCGATGAATGTTTTTTATTAGACACAACTGTAACTTGGGAAAAAAAAAACATTTTAAAACTATTTTAGTTATTTTAAAGATGAAATTCAACTTCTTGTACTTTGTCTTCCTTGTACTTCCATAACAATCCTTTAATTGCTTCTAAGGTTGCCAGAACATCTCTTTTAAAAAGAACATATCCTCTTTTTTCGCTCGGATAATTTTTTGTCTCTTTTTGAGTCAGGTCTTTTTTTTTCCGTTTGTTCTGTTTTTGTTCTTTTTGTTCGTCTTTTCGGATTGCCTTAAAAATATATTTCCCATTTCAACACATTACGTGCAAACTTTACGATATTCACATTGCCTCCTATATCGTTATGTAAACCACAGCTATTCAAATACATACTGGATCTAGTACATTGTACGAAAATCGTACATATTATTAAAACGCATCAACGTATAATAGAAAGTTCAACCTCTAGTGTATATTTGAGCTTCATTGTTAAAACGTCTCTTTTTGAAATCACATAGATAACCAATGATAATTTAGATTCGTCTTAGAATAATAGGAATGAAATATTGTTATTATATCAGAACGAATAGCAAGACGGACGACTGGCAGCCTTTTTTAGTTTGAAAGGAAATCGCGTTGCTAACCTAGCCACCTTTTTCTTAGCAATAAATCGAAGGCAATGAACTATGATTGTTGCACACAAACACATATACGAAGTAAAATGTTTATTTTCTATTAATTAGATATGTATCTACTATTAGTGTTTTCATTCATAAATTCGTTCTCGCATTTACCAATTATTTCCAAACTACACAAGTAATATGTTCAATAGATTTTCTTTCAATTCAAAATAATTTTACCAAATGTTCTCTTTTCTGATATTCATCTGGCAACCATAATTGCATTTGAAAACAATAATGTCGGTTTTGACACAACTGTTTCATAATACAAATAACTTCAATTTTCAAAACGAATACATGTTCGTGTTTGTTCACATTGGCTAACGATTGTCACTTCAAAATCCCTTTTTTTTTTGTCGTTCGCCCAAAAATCTTTCCTGGTGACTGCTCATATTTGCCAAGTTTCAACAAGCGCTGCCTTCCTCGAAAGCTTTTGATTGTCTAAATAAACTTACCATAAATGCTTTCTGAACAGAAATGAAGAACAAAATACTGTTGGATTCATAAATATCATTATCACAAAACAGAAGACCAAACTTGGAAAACATTGACAAGTTTCACGTCTTTCATTTTACCTGCTCTTCTGCTTGGCAATACTCCTGCGAGTCATACGGTATTTATTTTTATTACTGAACCTTTTAATTTTAAGTTGGACCCCTCCTCTTTTTCTAGACAACGTGCAAGTGTACGTACAGCACATCACCCAGGAACGACCTTACATAGATCCCCCCATTGCTGTAAATTTCATAACTAACTGCAGACTCCAGTTTCAACTGAATACTTTAACAAATATTATAAATCTCCATTTGTATGATTGGAAGAAACATCAGCACTTGATTCTTCTTTGCTGCGAAGGAATATTTTTACTTTTTTTTAGCTGTCTTATTTACTTTGCCTCATTAAATCACCATTATTAATTTTGTATTCAAATGCCACCGTTGTAAATTGTTTCGCACTATATTCAGAGAATGATCTCGAATTTTCCACCGGCATCATGTACCAAGTAACAAGAACTTAGGAGAACCCTCAAGAAATGTAAAAAGTTTTTGTACTGCAGTCGAGATTTCTATGTTTAAGAAGTAATAAATATTTTGAATATGAATTTCCAACAAGTTGTGCATGAGTCTAAAGGGAAAGAGAACATTTGTTTCTTGGTGAATCTTGGAAAATACAGTGAGTATTTTGAATGGTATTTGTGTTTCATGAGTGGTCCGTCATCTAACATGTCACTGTAACCCTGAGTGCAGATTTTGGGACATGTATTGCGGTCAGGTTTACTGTCGCAGTCAATTGTCAAATGGTAAAGTAAAATTGGACATTGTTCGAGCTTTTGTCACTCAAAATAACAGCTTGAATGAAATTATAAAATTGACGATTTGCTAGGGATTTAACAACTTATAAAAGTATAAAACAATGAAGCCTGTGAAGAATAAAAGTTTAAAATAGTACCTTAAATGGCAATAAAAATGGTATAAAATAATGAAATATAGAGTCAATTGAAAAGTTCTCTCGTTCTAATGATATGGCTAGAGATATTTGCACCGTAGTATTAGGAGAGCCACCAGCAATTGTCTTGCAGTCACCTCTTGATCATTCAGATTGGTTAATCAGCTTTCTGGATTATCCGTGACTTACAGCAAAAACTTTTTTGTACAAATATTCTTCAATTTTCACAACCCATGTCATGACTTAAATGGCAGCTTCAAGTTTTTTTAAGCAATCCTATTCTATCATTCAGTCTATGATATAAGTGCCTCGGTTGAATTATAAACTACAGCTTGAAGAAATGAAGATAGAAACACCTAAAATTCTAATGTATGGTTCTCAAATAAAAAAAATGCGTTTCCTTCTAAATTTCTCTAAGAATAAATTCTAAAACATTTCTGAAGTATAATAAAGTCCTTTTTTAATAATTATGACGGAATAAATAAAATCTTGATATAATAGGCTTACAAAATAATTCTATTCTTCCTAATTCTTTCTCAATAAACGGAAATTTTTAAACACCCTTTTCATGACAACCCCGAAAATCTTCAAGTTATTTTTATTCCTCTCTCACGATTGCATTAAAAAATTGCTATGGTGAACAAGACTGACTCAATAGCGACAATAAAATGAGCAGAAATAATAACCGAAGTAATTTCACATTGTGTGGATAAAGTTACTGTACTTTTATCAAAACAATATTGCGAAGCTTTGTTTGAGCAAGATTTTCTATAGTTCCATATATATATATAGTTCAGTTTTGATAAAACCTAACCAACTTAAATTGTTCAATGGGCCACTGACAAAGTACAATTTACCTCAATGGTTTCCATAAATTGAGGGCATTGAAAAGCGGTGTATCAAAACTATTTAGCCAATTTGAATGAAATTTAGTAAAAATCTTTATTATATCTTGTGCTACACAAATCAACAGAACATAAGGCAAGTCAGAAACATTTTGTTTTACATTCAAGGAACAAAAAGGACAAATACACTTAGAAATTAAGTAGGTATGAAATTTTTAATTAAGAGTTTAGTTTCCTCGCACAGCAATACATGACCGACATCGATGTTCCATTCTCTTAATTCACTTGCCCATGAGGCAGTGACTCCCACTGTTCCTGCAACGCATTTCGAAATCCCTGCACAATTCGAGCCATTGAGTGGGGGGGGGGGCTGCAAGATGTCTCCCAAGAGCGTCCTATACATGCTCAATGGGATTTAGGTCGGGTGAGTATACGAACCAATACATACGAATGATGGTCTCATTTTCAAGGAACTGCAACAAAGGACGAAATGCGAATGGGCGAACGTTATGGGCTTGTAGAATAAATGTATCACTAATTGTATATGCATACGGACATCAATGAAGTCCAGAACCTTATCTCATCTCTATTACGGTGAGCACTGAGCAGCCATGGTTCTCTCGGGTGTACACAAAGATCACTCCGTTCACCAAAAGAGGTGTTTCCACAAACGAGTACACTGTCATTATCATACCTATTGTTGTCGTACACAAGAGGGGTCATACCATGATCACCATTTTCTCCAGTCGAGATTAACTCTGAAAAGAAAATCAGAACTCATTCGTAAACAGTATGGACACCCGCTTCAGTTGACGTGCAATCATGCTTAATCTAAACGGGAAGCAAAAGGTTCGCACACTACTGGTCACCATATGTAGAGACTTCTTTCTCGCATTCTTATGATTCCCATATACAATGACCACAGACATGGACAAGGCAGCAAGCCCAGATCGCATGCGAGTTGAGGTAGTGGTCCTTTTCCTTCGCACAGCGGCCATTGATTTTGTCCTCAGCCTATCTCGGCTCAATCGTAAAGATGCTGATTTTGATGCTTGAAATTGGTTCCACATGTTGTAGTCTACCGAACGGCTTACATCAAGATATCTTGTAACTGCTGCCTGACTGAGTCCGCCTCGAGTTAAACGATAGCTCTGTATTGTAATTTTGTAGTCAAATGTTGACGCGAGGTCATATTTATAGAACGACTGACTTTCTACATCGCGAGATAACGATCTCCTTTCCTAACGCGCGTTTTAGATTGCTGTTAGTAGAAGTCACATGTCACTCAGATAAATTTGCTCAGAAACAGGTGAGCCGGCATCATGTCATTGGTTACTTCAAGAAGTTTAATACCAATAGCCTACTTTTATTACGAAGTTTGCACTATTTTTACATCGCTCTTTAATTTATGGAAAAGCCAGGGGGTTGTTTGAACCTTTAGACTACGGCCGGTACAGCAGTTGTACCATGATCGCGCCAAAAAGGAATTTAGACTTGGGCCGTTACAGCAGTTGTACCTTGAACGTTAAAAGAATCACGTTTAGCCGTAGTCAAAAGGTTAAGTTAATTCTCTAAGCGTTACGATATTTCCGAGTAGTTACTTTCTTCCTTCTATACACAGACTGAATAACCACATTAAATGGCTGAATAAAGATGCTATTGGTGAAGAAAGCAGGAGAGATACTATTGGTCGAGAAGGTCAACACCTATCGGAAGTCGTGCAAGGAAAACTGCAGGTTTCAGTATGGATATAGTATGTCTAAGCATCTCTCAAATGGGTATACAAAAAACAGTGTTTAAAAAATGTTTTTCACTTATTTCCTCATCTCTTGGTGTTTGCTTTTCTTTGCGACCACTAAACTTTTTAGGCATTGTTTCAACAAACTGAGTCGAAACAAGCTTTACTCCGGAAACTTTTTTCACAGTACATTTCGGAAGTTAAAAAATCCCAAATGTTGACAAAGTTAGAGCAATAGAAAATAACTTTTACGAGACATCTTCCAACATATGCATTTTTATTGTTTCGTTTCCGAAACAGCACTTTCACTGTAATTTGCGAAACATCGTTGTTGTTAACCCTATGAGCGTGTCGAAATTTCCAAGTACTGTTACTTCTGCATCACAACACACATAAAGATTAAATAACCACACCGGATTGGTTGAGATAATCCTAGGAAAGATTATATTTTGCTAATCAAGAAATCCAAAACTGATAAGAAGTTGTTCAGGGAAGACTTATGGTATTAGTACGGATATTTGCATGTAAACCTCTCGCAGAGGATTAAACAACCATCTTGATTTACATATACCTATCAGTACTCATGAAAAACATCTTCCTTTGCGTGGTACCAAGGTAAAGACGTGAATAAGTTTTAAAATAAAAACTTCAGTTTTGATTTAACCTAGTTCGGGTTTCTGTCGAAAGAGCTGTTGAGATAAGTGATTGGATGCAGTGGCTCTTTTTACACTTCTACGTGTTTAGTTTCATTTAGATTTTCTTTATTTTGTACTTTTTACACCAAAAAAATAAGATGCCGATCTGCCTAAGGGCCGTGGAATAACTACGATAGAGCGCGATTCGGGCGAGAAATCAGATGACCTTGAGGGAGTCTATTTCTAGAAAAGTAGTAAGCCCTCCGTAGGGGAGGCTATCATACTCAAAATCAGGAATGGCGATTGCCATGGGAATCATTTGTTTCACCAATTCATGTCTCTTCTGGAATTAAACCACAAGAAACGCTTATGGATGTAGAATTCGCACTAAAGACATAAATTGTGAGAACGTATTATTAACGTTTACACTGCCACCCTAGTTCACCGAATGGACTCGTTCAAAACCACGTGACTCAAATGCCAACTCGTCCGCGAGTCGGACAAAATAAAAGAAATATTTTTTTATTCTTATTTGTACTTCCTGAATCAGAGAGCAAAGAATGTTTCCGATTCGTCGACACAAAAGATAATATTTCTCATTATGTAGATATGGGCTGGAGCTTGTTTGAAATTGTGTTAAAATAAGGTTTACGCAAAGCCCAATGCTGCAGGTGATTCAGAAAGCTCTCATGAGGGAAAACGAAAAAAAAATGGCAACTATAGCAGGTGTTTTCTGTATAAATGATTTATTTCTCTTGGAACTGATGAGCTGAATCGTTGACGAAAGAATAATAAAAAAATAAATGGAAAGAATATTACTCAGAACAACAGCTACATATTTTTGCGTTTCGTAAAACTTGGTGAAAGAAACACTATTGGAGGGATTTTTAAAGAAACCAAAGCAGACGGTTTGTTGGATTTTTGTAGTGCACTGACCTATTTGGCCAACGGAATGCGAAGATTTCATTACCGCTACCCAAATGCTCCATCATGATATACTACCGTGATCAATTCGGAATGCTTCCTTTAAAATACAAATATGTAGTACATCTATATAAATAAGAATGGAATGTTTGTTTGTACATTAAATATTTTCGACCCATTTCAAGTTTTCTATCCGTTTTGGACCTTTCTGATGCCGAATACGACTCTTACGCGTTTGGTGTCTGTCTGTATGTATGTGCCCTATACACGTCCACACGGTTTAATGTATTTTCATGGAAAATTTGCATACTGTGAGTACTTATCTTCATTTAGTGAGTGAAATTGGTTGCGAAAGTCTGTCTGTCCGCCTTTCTGTTCTATGTTCGATTTTGTATTTGTGCAGGCATCACATGAATTTTTTTCCAGGTATTTGATTGCCAATGTGTTTTATTTTTCCATTATTTATTAGTTTAGTGAATGCAATATTAAACATTAATATATTATTATACTTAGATGAGTTTCATGCTAAAACACCTGAGTAAGTTTCCTTAAATCAACCATAATTTGGTAGTTTTAGAAAAATTGGAATGGACATTGAATAATACGATTACTTTGATTTGCTTTACCAGTACTGTGCTGAAAAACCAATAATTTTTTCAAATTTTTTTTTTTTTTTTTTATGGAATTTCAGCTTTGATATTTATTTATTTTGAGGTTTTTTTTTTTTTTTTTTGTTCTTTGCACAGTGCAAACGATATCGGAATATTTGGGACAGACGATATTTTTCAACGATCGGGAATAAAACGGAAACTCGTGTTTCTTTCGCTCTGAGTTAATTTTGCATTTCTAAATTTTGTGCACTTTATAGTTGTAAGTTGTAGCAAAACTGCGAGATTAAGAGATATTAAGGAATCGCAAAGTAATATCTTTAGAACAACTTTTTTCCGTCGTCTTTTATTTTGTTTTATTTCGCTGTTTTCTTGTGTTTTCTGCTTTAAATCTTTAAATATTTATTATTTTAATTAATTGGGTTTCGTTTTCATCACACGCAACACCACCACAAATTATTCGACTTAAAGTGGCAGGTAAGACAGAATAAAGCACATTTTAAGTGTAATTATGCCATTATTGAAAGAATAATAATGTTTAAAATATCCGAACTAGAACTTTTTAAACATTAAAAAATTCTTTGTCATAATGGCAGGAGAAGATTGCGAAATTCCACAGTGTCACTTGCCGGATGTAGAGTGCCACAAGTAAAAAAATATTGTTTTGTAGACTATGAGTGCGAGAGCCCTCGCCGTATGTCGTCGTTTTTATTAATTGAGTTGAACATGAAAAAAACTTAAGGGAATTCCAAATTTTCCTCAAAATCGTCTTTTGTTTTAGTAACCTTAATGTCACCTTTCGTCATTTTATAGCTTTGTCATACAGCAAGGGTCAGGGTTCCCACGGTCCTTGAAAAGTCCTTAAAAGTCCTTGAATTTTTTTTTCCTAACTAGGGGCCCTTGAAAGTCCTTGAAAATTACGGAACTTGGTATTTAAAAAAATTATTATTATTATTTTTTTTTATATTTTTCTTTTTAACTGACAACTTTTGTGTATGCCTTGTTTTAGGTCGTTATAAAAAATTTTAGGTCCTTGAAAAATATTTTTTTGGTTTTGAAAAGTCCTTAAAAGTCCTTGAATTTTTTTTGGATAAAGGTGTGGGAACCATGAGGGTGCGATGTATGTGAAATGCATTACATGGATGGATATACTTGTGTAGGATTTGTGTCCAAAGTAAGTAGTAGAAATTATAAAGATGGCGAAAGGTGTTAAAATATTATTTTATTCTACGGAAAACGTAAGTCATTATAATATTTTGATCATCTCTTCAATCTAGAGTAAACCAATTTAAACCGAGTAAGGTCGGGTGTTTTGCTAGTATAGTATAAAATACATATATAGTAGATTTCGTCTGTAAACTTTTATCAAATATTTTTACGACTTGTATAAACATGTAGCAACAATTACGGATTTATTTAATTTTAAAAATAAATTTGTTTTTAATTAGAGAAGAATTTTTACTTTGTTGATTTTCCAAAATGTCGAATGTAACTGAGCAAAGAACATGCATTAAATTTGGTTTCTGAATTTCTGCTACAAACACAGTTAAAATGTTGCAAAAAGCTTTTACAGACGACTGTTTATCAAAAACAACAGTATATGCTTGGTATAAAAAGTTCAGAATCCTTCGTAGATGTTTCGCTATCTGGTAGAACATCCACTTCGACTCATGATCAACATGTCGATCAGGTCAGAGAATTGGTTATTAGTGATAGTCGTTTAACAATAAGAAACATTATTGAACAAGTTCTTATATCATTCGTCGAAACGACAAGTCGAAAACGACCTGAATTGTGGCGAGATGACTCATGGGTTTTGCATCACGATAATACGCCTCCTCACAATGCCACTATAATTCGTGATTTTCTGATAAAGCATGCAACAAATACGTCTCCACAAGCTCCGTATTCACCTGATATGGCACCGTGTGACTTTCTTATTTCCACGGGTAAAACTCCCTCTTCATGGTCACCGTTTTGAGTTCATTGATGCAGTAAAAGAAAATTCGATACGAACCCTGAAGGGGTTTCACAAAAAGGACTTCAAGGCATGTTTTGAGGATTGGAAAAAACGTTGACAGAAGTGCATTAAAGTTGGATGAGATTACTTTGAAGGAGATGTAATACATTTTGACCAATAAATTGATACCTTTTGATAACATTACGGGTACTTTTTGATCACTGTAGCACATCGGGATTGCCTTAAAATGTAGTACATCACCATTTTGGCAACCTTTGGCGTTTAATATAATTGGCCCCCCCGTAGAACTATCAACTACCATATTTCAATTAGGAATTAATTCTTTGGAACTTTAATGGGTGAAATGCTGAAATTGTATTCGAAAAGCCAAATGATGTCCAGTTCCGAATATTCATAGGAAACATGTTCCGACGGAAAAACAATACCGCCACCAACTTTTACCTTGAAGAAAACGCCTCTCACTTCCATTTGCGAAACAATTGCAATTAAGGCAGTCATTTACAACGACTATCTATTGTAATTGCTCTCAGTTGTTTCAGGATTTTATCAAAAGCTAAACACAAAGGGTGGTAGTGTTTTGGTAACCTCTTCCGCGACCTAGCATGTTATTCTAATGTTACTCCAGCATGTCAGGTGTTTTTTCTTCGGTAGTTTGCTTATGTTCACTCTGACCTCCCCCCAATAATGCACCTACTCGAGGAAAGCGCCACAAATCAAAATGGAAATTATGTATTTTCACAATAAAACGATTCTTTTGTTCTCACAAACAAACCATGAAAGTAAAATCCGAAAATAAGCTACATATTTTCGATAAAGATCTGAAAACATTCAGTAAACTTCAAATTTAGAAGAAAATATAAAATAAAAACAATTTTTAATCTGTTGGGCTCTTCTATAAAATTTTTTTGAGACTTCTCGGAAAGATGCGATTTGTTATTAGAATAAAAATTAAAAACTGACGAATCAAAACGTATAAAAAGGATGTGTGTGTATGTATGTGTGTGTATATTCTCTGCGAATCTACACCGTTTGACCAATCCACACCAAATTTGGTACACTTATTCTTTAGAACACTGCGGAAAACATAGGCTATTTCTTTCCTGTCTTCAGACCAATCTGTAGCCATGAAAATTGGCACACAGGTAGTCCTAAAAGTGCCTCTCGAAGCCCCAATTTTAAAATCTAAAGTTTGTTTTTCTGCAATAAATGGACATGGACAAAAAAACACGTTCTACAGGGTTTGTGTATGAGTTACCACAGGAAAATGTCTCGCGGTCATATTTTAGCTGCCGCGGTAGGAAACACGTTCTACAGAATGTATGTATAATGTAACTATCACCTGCTCGTAGTTCTACACTTTTCCAGCACAAGTCCTACTTCTACTCTTATTGGCCCAGTTCTAAAATACTATTCTATCTTAGGGGGGGGGGCAGCCAAAACCAATACCTGATTCTTTAAAAGTTACAAACCAACATCATCATAACCTCTACCAAAGCAAGATGGTTTTGCTTAAATAAAAATATCACCACTTCCCTTGAAATTCCCACAGTACGAAAATTCATATCACACCTCTCGAGAAAGGTCTACTACTCCCTTCCCCTTATTAATCTATGAAAGAAATCAAAATATACGATTATAAATCAAAACTGAGAACCATGATGCTTTTTGGAAACTGAAATTCCAACTCCACACGATGGTAAAATGTTTGTTCCCCAACTTTTAAACTGATCTTACCAAAATCCATAAACGCAGTTGGAAGTGCAACGAATTACGTGTACGTACGGGATGGTGCACGTTAAATATGTTGTGACTTTAACTTTTACGCTGCGTCATATACTACTAAAATTTTGTTTACACCAGCGGCATGGTATAGATATGTTTACTGTGGATGTTATATCCCTTTTAAGTGACCGCTGGCATAGATCACCATTTATGAGCTGTCAACGACTGACCTTTTAGAGGGTTCCTCCTTTTGTTCGGGGTGCTCTACCCTGTCGACCGTGAGGTGTGAACGCTTTGGGGGAAAGGCAGAAGGCTGCTCCTGTGGTATCTATCTCACGCCAAACTATACGCCACACTATACTGTGATAGGAAATCGTCAGTTGTAAATGCCACTCAAGGCTTAGTCGCTCAAGTTCGATAATTAGGTAAGGGGGTCGGACATGCAGTCGAAAGAGCCGTTCTGTGAGACGATTGAAACAATCTAAGCGCCGCACCGTAAAGGTTAAGTGTCCTCATGTTGGTGTGGTATGGAAGTTTGGAGAGTGGGCGTGGTAGTTCAGATGTTGCTCTCGTCATCTGACGCCTTAGGATTTTTTGCTTAGGGATTGACCCAGAACCGTAACTAATAGTCCGTTGTGTTGCTTCAGCGCGACGTTAATTACTTATAGAAATCCATTCAGTAAAATAGAATGTAAATAAACCAGGACAATTCCATCTCGAGCGCTCTACCTTCTTCCGAATGGAGATTAAGGCTCCTTCGGAACCATGAGCTACAATAATACTAATTACAATATATTTGAGTAGGAGCACATTTATGTTTTTTTTTTAAAGGATAAATATGAAAGTTGAACTGATGATTTTTTTTACATAAATGTTTAAGTTTAGATAAATAGCTTATGGAGTGCAAAAGTTGAAAATATCAGAATATACGTACATGGTGCTCAAAAGTAATGGATAAATGAATGACAGAAAAGTTTTCTGAAATATTTGGTGGAAAACGACTGAAAATGCATTGTTAGACTCAGAAACACACTCAATATCGGAGCAATAATGGTTTTAACGACATCCAATCAAATTCGTCGTTGAAAGCGATTGCGTAAAAGTCGCAGTTGTATTCTAATTAGCACATAACCACTCGGTCCTGGTAGGTTCGAAGTAGTTCGGAATATCCAATTTAAGCTGTAGGTGCCGATTTAATCAATACTCCCTAATCCAAAAGAGACGATAGAGTGACAGACCAAACCAATATCTACCAGAAGCCTGTGAATCAACTTATCTTTTCACTCATCCCACTTGGCTAGTCCGAGCTAGAACAGTCGAAAAGCCTGTTAGCATTGAGCTCCTTTAGAGCCAGCCACCGAACTTTTAGGAAAACCCCCTATCGACTCCTATATAGGAAAGCAGTTGTTCGTATAAAAAATTTTCTTGTTTTAATAAGCCCTCGCGTAGAACAAAATTACAAAAGTTCTTTCAGAATCCGTTAAACTGTCGTTTGGTTGCATATGTATTTACAAAGTTTAATGTTTTTATTTATTAAAATTCAAATGCTCGGTGAATATAAGTAAAAGTGGAGTGCAGTACGAATAACTTTAATGAAATAATTATTCAAAGAAGTTTTGTAATAACTTTCTTATGTTTAGTTTTACCCAGATGGAGAGGGAAAAAAAAAAGATTCGAAAAAGTTTTCCAGACCGACACAGCAATGGAATGTGATGTAGGTGTCTGTATTGTGATAAAACCACTTGTGGTTACAGTAAAAATTTAATGACGTTTGAAAACGTTTTTGAAGTGTACATTTTCTTATAGAGCACGTTAGTATTTTGGATACTTCGCACTTGCAAATTAAAAACCATGGGTTAACTTACTTCCTATTCCTTTGTTAAGGCGCCAGCTTTATGGAATAAAATATTTCCCAGAATTTCATAGATGCTAAATCAGTGCATGTAGTTTAAGGAATGAAAACACACAATTTATTTTTATTTATGTGGTACAAAACGAAGCTTCATTTAGAACAGGGCACAATAGACCACTTGTGGAAATCTAAAATGTACTAAACTACATTACTGGACTAAAGTGGAGAAAATGTTTTTGATTAAAAAAATTTAGTGAGCTAAATATTCTAAAAGGCAGAAATAATAATATCGGTAAAATAAAGAAAAAGAAGCGTGGAAAAAAGTTGAGTTCTTAGAAGACTAGATAGGAGACCTCATTATATCATACAATACAGGTCTGAAAAAGACAAATATCTTGAACTATGACAAGCTTTTTTCGGACCATTGGAGATAACTGATCTTCAACGTTTGGTATTTGAAGAATTATGCTTTATTGATTTCTACAAAAACATGGAAACAAGTTTAAAAATGTAATAGCACTGTCCAGAGGAAAGGTTAGACAACTTTGGAAGTCCTTTTGTGTGAGCTAACTTTTTCAATTATAATCCAAAATTAATACAAACTGCGAGCTAATTTAAAAAGAAAGGAGAATTACAAAAGTATATTTGCTCCCAATTACTAGTCTTTTTAATGAATAAAAATGCAATGTGTCACATTTAGGTTTTGAAAAATAATACTCCCTAAAACGGATAACTGTTGTCAGTTCCTTCCTCAATAACACATTTCCCTGTTTTCAAACAAAATGGGAATTCGTAGCAATCACCGGGGGTTAGCGAGCAGTGGTCATACCTGACCCCACGAAAAGAACTCTCACGGACAACGCCGTGCTGGCCACGCAGTGGCTAGTTTAGTTGTAAGCGTGTATCAACTGAAAAGGATTTTCAGTGAAAGTTAACAACAACAAAACAAAAAAACGGAATGCGAACATGTTAGTTTCGCAACCCAAATACTCTCACATAATGTATATCAGGGTATCTTAAATGTAGTTTATCACCGTTTCGCTTTTATCTAATTGGCATTGACCAATCAACTATCGCATGTCTCTTGGAAGCACATTACTGTAGTAAACACGAATTTATTGATGATAGATTAAGTGAATAAAAAAAAGTACTGTCATTCAGAAATGCACCCCCAAGAACTGTTCAACAAGTTCAGTCATTTCTACTGACCTGCTCGTGGTACAAAAGATTTATTCCGAGCTTTTCAGAAGTTGCAAGACCCATAAGCAATCTTACGAAGAAGAATGTCTGATGGAAATGGGAAAAAGAAGATAATGGCATTTTATACTTTGAACCAACTTTTGATTAGCCCATTCAAGTGATTCAACCAAAGTCATACACTTTTCGAACTCATGCTATTAATTACACACGGGGTGCATTTCTTTTACATGGTACTGGACTTGGATCCCATCAAATATACCAGTCAATTACTCACAAGTGCTGAAAGCAATTATTCATCAACAGAACTTGAAACATTAGCTGTAGTATGAGCCTTGAAGAAGTTCCGTGCTTAGATTGAACTGTTGCATCTGACCATCAGCCTCTTAAATGACCAATGGATGAAATCTCCTACTTGACGATTAGATGAGCCTAAGAGGTTCAAACCCTCTAGATGAAATTGAAGTACATTTCAGGTAACGTTATAGCTGACACGCTGTCTGAACATTCTGGGAAAACACAGAAGGAACTTGTGAAATGTGTATAATATCCATTGATATGCCCTAGCGTAGTCCGTGTATTTTTGATACTTTAATTAACGTCCCACTCGCGAGGAACACGACGGGCTATTGGCGAAGGTCCGTTAACAAACCCGAAGGGAAAGATTCTTAAACAACATCACGCAATTTTTAACCATGGTCAGATGACAAGGTCATACCTGAGATGACACTTTACTCTAAAAAATTCCACATCACGCCAACGTGAGGACATTTGAGGCCATGACTTATTTAACGTGCACCAGCCTCCATTGTACACGACAGTCTTTGGTTTTATTTGAACTCGTAACCCTCCAGTTGCTAATCCATTGCTCTTCTAACTGGGCTGCGTAGTCCAGGGTATATTAGGAAAAAGCAACTAAAAGGTGAAAATCTCAAGGAAAGTATCGATTCTTTTGAGAATATCAAAAAAGACGAAAGTGTTGCAAACTATTCTGAGAGAGGTTGCCTCCAAGGGGAACCAAGTTTTTTCTTAGATGTTCTCCTGACTGTTGAGTAGGAAAAGGTTCAGCTGGTCGTACCAATGCAAGAACGAGAGAAGTTTCTTAAAGAGCATCATGATACACCAACCGTTGGTCATTATGAAATCAAAGAAACATGTAACAAAATAACAAAAAGATACTTCTAGACAGGTATAAGAAGATACATTACCGAATATGTAAAGAACTGTACTTAGATCTCTTTGTATCCTTCCCGAAACAAAAGGTGGATCTTCATCATAGAATATTGCTCCACTTATTGAGTAGAACTCTTTGCGTTAACCAACGCTACTGCTGAGGAATGTGCAATAATTCTGCTGGAGGAAGTTTGAATTAAACACGGATTTCCAAGACAAATCATTAGTTATAAGTGCCGTAACAAAACAAAAATATGCCACCTTTTAAATATAAAACAAACTTTGACACCAGTCTATCATTCCCAAGCAAATCCTGTGAAATGAAAGAACAAACTAGATCTAAAACCGCGTTTGGCAAGATTACTTGGCTGATGATTACACTACATGAAGCGAAAAGTTGCCATCTATTAGATTTACCTTAAACACCGCTAAGTGGGACTCAACAGGATATACTACTTATTTTCAGTTACTTAGTTAGTTGAGAACTGTGGATGATATTCCCCAC
Source organism: Metellina segmentata (assembly GCA_947359465.1). Classification (NCBI taxonomy): domain Eukaryota; kingdom Metazoa; phylum Arthropoda; class Arachnida; order Araneae; family Tetragnathidae; genus Metellina; species Metellina segmentata. Next base: position 16,089,099 of record OX375878.1, on the reverse strand, counting down.
GATTTTCGAAGCGTTGTCGATAGTGACAGTTTTGTTTCGGAGAATATCTTCGTTATCTAAAGAAATTTTCCAGTTTCACGAAGCAAATAAAAGATCAAGTAAAAAAATGTGCAGACAAACATCAGAAGTATCCTGAAAATACATCACCTCAGTTTGAGACGGGTGACAACGTTTGGGTTACTTCACATCCAATAAGTCAGACCCAAAAAGGTAAAACCTCAAAATTCATGCTCCGGCGTGATGGCCCATATGTAATTGAGTCACGAAGGTTTCTTATACAGTTGCTGCTATTGTACCCTACAACGGTCCTGATTCCCTACCTGGGGCACCTATTCACAGAAGGGGACGACCAAGGAAACCACCTGATGAAGCAAGATCTTTCTACCGATGACAGCAGACCTGACGACCAACGTGGTTGTCCATCATCGCGGTCGTACAAGAGACATCACCTTTCCGGTCCACCTCGCGGTATACAGCCTCCACGTCGGTTGACTTCAGGTTGAGGGGAAGTGTGTAGCAAAACGAACTATTATCGCGTTGAAGGCAAATTGAACTATTTGTGTGTTGACATCTAGGTAAACAATTGATGAATTGCTAACTTCGCCATAAAACTTTCAACATTTTCTTGTCTCCTTGCCAATTTCGTCATCGAACTGATAACCTTTTTATTCCTTGTAAAACGAAGATTTCAGTCGCTTTCTTACTGGCATTGTGTGGTCCTTGTCTTATTAAGGTGCGTATACATTTTCGAGCCGCTCGTTAACCGTTCGTTGAAAGTATTTTCACATCGAACTTCCAGCGATCCATGGAATGGAAGGAACGACCGCGAACCACCAGGCAGTCATTTGTCACCTACCGGTGATGACGATGAAACCTGGAGGTTCGCGAGCAGAAAAAACAGCAACAAATTACTCACGACGCCGTCACAATCTGAACCGAGAACGCCTTTGTGTTCGTCGAAAAACCGACAGGTGGTTCGCCACGAGTGGTTTACGAGCCTTTCGTTTGGCACCCCAAATCCCGTCCCAATCATAAGAACTAGAGACTCGCGAACGGTTCGACTCACAAATGTTTATGCGTCTTTACATACCCACTAAATGTTTTATCGCAATTTGTACAATTGTAAAATAAATTGTGCAAAACTCCGAGATGCTTACTCCTTTAAACGCCACCCACCAGTTGCAATTCTGAAGTTTTCAGTTTAAATATACGTCTTTCATTAATTTTTGGTTTAGGTAAACAAAATAAACCAAACGCTGTTCAAAACTCATTCTTGAAAGATCATGCGATCCCATTTGTATGATTGATCCGGCATTGGAAAAAATGACGTTCACCGAAGCATGAGTTTACGTGGCAGTCTCATCAGTTTGGCTAAGTTTCAGACCAGGCATGAATGGAAGTGATGGGTTAAAAAAAAGCGGACAGCTTCAATTCTTTTGAATAACCTGAGATGAAACTATCATATACTGTCATAACTGAAATGGGCCAATCTACTTTTATCTCTGGCTTTCACTGAATGGAATTGATGTACGTCAAAGAAACTCCATTGAGAGTTCACAAGTGGTAAGCCATCTGCTTTAATCGATTGACAATCAATAAATGGGGACGGGAAATATAAAGGACAATCTACCGTTTTCGAAACTGCTTCTGTGAGAGTGTTTGGTGTTCAGTATCGTACATAGAATTCAACAGTTCAGGGTCATTCCTGAGTGGTGCGCTGGTCGTGCACAAGCCAGTGGGCAGGAAGATATAGGGTCTGCCAAATTTTTAAAAAGACCAGTGTAGAAGTCTCGTTGAAGCTTATTTGGTAGTAGGTTAATTCACACACGACCAGTGAGAATGGACTGTATGAACTTTATTATTGAATCATTAATTCAATCATCCCTGTGAAGAATATAACACAAAAGGGTATTGAACCTGAAGGAAAAATCCTTCATGAATTGCGGAGCACGGTGCTGTCTCCCCTCACACTCATAACACCAATCCAAAAAGAACGATGTTGGCGCCTAAAAAACTAAGATATTACCTGACCTTTGTTCTGAATGTAAAAAAGAACATATAGTTCAGTTATTGTTACTCGTTTATACATATTTCTGTGTGATACATCTAGAATATTCCATGTAGAACATTCCACCTAGAATATTCCATGTAGAACATTCCACCTAGAATATTCCATGTAGAACATTCCACCTAGAATTGGATGACATGAACAGTGACCAGGGCCGTCCTAAGATATTTGGTACACGAGGGCTACTAACAATAGTACGCCCCTCTTCATAAGAAAATGCTCGGTATAGTCAGGGGAAGGGTCCATGGACTCCATTGAAAGGATAAATAACTTTTGAAGCATCTGGAGTTTTGTTGATCTTTTTTTACGTTATAATAGAGAGACTCGTCCAAATCTTCGTAGTAGTTGTCTCTACGAGGTATTTCGTCATTAGAAAAATACCCGGACCAGATGTGACTTGATATCTCATCATCATGAAATCGGCAATATCTTGATAACAAGATATATCATTATTAGCGAAATTGTCCAGATCTTGATGGATGAAGTAACTCGTTGAAACCATATGGAGGTTTGGTTTATAAAGTTATGGAGGTTTTCTGTGAGGTTCTCAACCAAACGTAAAAGAATAATGGCCGGTGGAATCATTTAAACCTCGATGGACCTACCCTAGAGTTGTTACGTGACTCTCCATTAATCAAATTGGTCAATCGTTCTCAACAAAAATACATTTAATTTAATCCGACTCCATAAATGCTACGTAGAAATATTTACACGACTGCCTTATCAGTAGAGCTCGGATTTTGTATATTTTGCAGGAATCAAAATACAAAGAGTTTGGAATAAATATCCAAGCCTATCGTTATTTTCAGTATACTTTTCCTGAGAGGCCTAGTGGTCTTTTTTAAATTTCCCGGTTCCACTGACCGACACTGGGCTTTTACATTTTACTGTTTACAAATTTCTAATTACTTTATTTTAATTCTGACTTTTATTTTTACGTGACGATGCGGGCGTCAGGCCTACCAGCCCCGGAGAAAAAACACCGACGCTGGAAACACCGCGACAGAGCGACTCGCTCTCTGAGCCAAACACATTTAATGTCGCCATTTCTGGAATGCAGCATAATTAGGATTCTAGTATCCCATAAAATGTTTGCGAACGCCCGCGGAAGATCATAAAGAAGACACCGGTCCATTTCGATGTGACGCGATACTTCGAGTGAGAACAATGCACCGTACCTGATGATCTCAAAAAAATCATCGTTGAAACAAAAGGGTCAAATTCAAATTACGACATTCATTCGCGTAGTATGCCTACACATCGGTGGCAAAGCATGTCAAATTGGAAGAAATCGTTCACCTGACAGGGAAGCCAACTCTCAGGGCTCTACATACATCGGGCCTAATATCTCCCCAAACGTGACAGACAAATGATGCAAATTTTCCGCTGGTTTGGGTATTCCAATCTCTACTATAAAAAAAAAGGAAGTGTTTGTTTGTTTGTTTCATGCCGCAAATTCCTGACGATTCTATGGCACTTACAGCAATGAGATTTGGCACACAGGTATTCCTAATATTTTGCAATTTTTGAGTCGCGGCGAATTTTAAAATTCAATCTTGAAGATTTTTAAATGAATTTAATAGTTTCCTTCTCCATCGGTTCTTCCGCGAAAGAAGAAACATCAAAATCTAGACTTTTCTACCCACGTGACCTTGACGTCAGCCTTTGGCACTATGCCAAGTTTTTTTCATCGCGGTGGAACGCGGAGAAGGTTATTGTTTTCGTTTCCGTTTTGATTTTGCGCGGAGGATAGATTTTCCAACACAAGACGATAAAAACTAATAATCTTCAACTGGAGTCACTTTGTTCTTTTTTTTTATCTAATGGACTGTTAAAGATAGAGTAAAAAATTCAACGATTTGACATCTGCGGAAAATTTCACGCTAGATCGATACCTAAAAATATGATTTTCTTTAAATAAAAAATTTTAAAATTGAATATATCTTTTATATTTTCGCGGGAGATTGTGAATCAAGTGAAACAAATTGCATCTTCGCGTAAAAAAAAAAAAAAAACATTACATTTCCTGTCCTATTCCATTTCAGGGAATGATGATAAAAAAACATTTTGACTGGGATTGTTAATTCTTTTTCGAAAAACCGGAATCGCTAAAGATAGATAACGGATTTGAAATTTGCGGAAAAGTTTACACCAGAATAATAATTTACATCACGGCGTTGCCCGTGATGTTGGCTTGCACGGGCACGTGCAACGACGCTAGGTGGCTAGTATGCATATAAACTCGATTTAAATAAATGATTCTAGGGTCGCTACTTGAGGAGATGGAAGTTACTCCCCTCGAGGGCTAAGCTCCTTTTGCCCCTCTTTAATATTTATATGGTCTGATCCCATGAAGTTTTATACGTTTTTTAAACTTAGAATTTCAAGGTTTGAAGACTGTTAAATGTATGAATGTAACAAATTGTTCCGAAAATATTTTAAAGTAAATATATCCATTGATTACAAGATTTCAGAGTCCCACAGCGTAGCAAACCTGCTTAATGTGACTGAGCGGTGAGATGGCGTATTAGCTTCGCAAGTCCATTTTTTTGTGACCCAGACCACTCAACCTACTAACAAGGGTTTAAGGCCGGACAAGGGGTGTCGGGTGGAGAGAGGGTCTCCTAGTTCACCACGACCCCGCATATATATATATATATATATATATGTAATTGCCAAATAATGAATATTAAGAACTATCGGCGTGACGTCACAATCTCTTCAAAACTGTTCGTTTTTCAATCCCCGGAACAAAAGATAAAACGGTGGAAAAAAAAAAGACTTTTTTGGGGCACAGGCAACACGGGCACGGGAAACGCCGGGCTAGCCACGCAGTGGCTAGTTCTCTATAAAAATCTACACCCTTTGACCAATGCACATCAAATTTGGTACACTTGTACTTCAGAACACTGCGAAATAACATAGGTATTTTTTTCTTGTTTTCAGACCAATCTGTAGCCATGACCATTGGCACACAGGTAGTCCTAAAAGTGCCCATCGATGCCCCAATTTTAAAATCTAATGTTTGTTTTCCTGCAATAATTGGACATGGACAAGGAAACACGTTCTACAGGGTTTGTTTATTTGAGTTAACTCAGTGAAATGTCGCGGTCATATTTTAAACCCGAGGAACGTCGGATTATTCAGCTAGTAATATCTATATATATATATATATATATATATATATATATATATATATATATATATATATATATATATATATATATATATATATATATATATATAGAGAGAGAGAGAGAGAGAGATAAATAGATGCATGTTATAATACCTTCTGGGAGGAAAAAGACACAATTTTGTTTTACTTAAAAGGGATATTTTACAGGGTTGCGAAGGGGGTCGTCACCACACGAACGTCGTCATCGCAAGGCAATCTTCTTTCTTCTGGAGATGATTGCACGGGCGGCGATCACTTTGGACGAGAGTTAACAGTAAGGTTATAGTCGATGCGAGGATTCTCTTCTCCGAAATATATATATACTGCTGTTTGTAAAAAACGCAACACCATGAAGGAGTCATCAGAATTAAATGAAATTTAATACACAAACGGCTTGACATTTGACTCAGAGAACGGCAAAAAAACATTAAGTGTCCGAAATCAGTATTTAGTGTATCCACCAAGCGTTGCAATACGTGGCATGGAGTGAAACAGATGTTGAATATCTGCTTGTGGAAAAAAATTCCATATTGTTTGCATACGCACCCAAGTTCGTCTTTTGAAGCTGTAGGACGCGGATCACGAGCGAGACGCCGACTAACCAAATACCACACGTGCTCAGTAGGCGACATATCGGTGAATAAGCAGTCCAAGGAAGAAGTTGCATGTGTTGGGCTGAAAAGAAGTCTCGAACATTCCTTGCAACATGTGGGCGTGCATTATCCTGTTGAAAGATAGCTCCAGGGATGCCTTGAAGGAAGGGAACGACTTCGGGCTCTAGCACTTCACGGACGTACCTGTTGCTACTCAGATTACCTTCAATTCGTATGAGATCGTCCATGATACGAAATCGCACCCCAGACCATAACTCCGGGTGTTCGGAAAACTATGACGTTCGATAACGCACTCTTTAAGGCAGCGTTCACCGGCAAAGCGTCTAACACGAATGCGGCCATCATGGTTCCACAAATTAAAACGGGATTCGTCAGTAAAGACAACTTGTTGTCAATCAGCCCGCCAGGCTCTGTGCTCATGAGCCCATTGCAGACGCAGACGTCGATAGTTTGGTGTGAGGGGGATCCTGTATAAAGGAATCCTTGCACGCAGTCCACGGTGCAGCAGACATCGGCGAATTGACGAAGCCGACATTAGTATACCTGTAGCAGTAGACCAAAGTGCTGCCAACTTCCTGGAGGAAGCTGTACGTTCATTCACCGCCATGTGGACCGGGTGTCTATCATCGCGAGCAGACGTCACCTTCAGTCGTCCACTCCCAGTTTTTCGAGTTGTCCGGTGCTCGTCGGTCCACTGCTTCCAAACTCGCATCACTGTGGAACTATTCCGCTGCACACGAGCTGCTATTACGCGATAGGAAAATCCTCCTTCACGAAGACTGATGATTCTCCCCCGTTCAAACTCCGTACGTTGTTGAAATTTCACCCCATTTCGTCGTGGAGGCATAGTTAGGTCTTACTAAACGTTCGCCACTAAAAAATAACCATGCACTATTTTCAACGTCCCACTACAGCCCTCTATTTATACGCTTTTAGCATCAGTTCAGAGGGCGCTGCTCACACCACGCATGCGTGGTGGCTCTGAAACTTTACTTTGCATAACATCCTATAATTGACATTTGCTGCAAATTTCATCTCATTCGGATCATTCCTTCATGGTGTTGCAATTTTTACAAAAAACAGTGTATATATATATATATATATATGTTCTGGTTCGGGTTGTCTAGGGTGTTGGTTGATGGATGAAGACAAGAACAATAATTAAAACAATAACTGTATTCTGTGATTGAGCATACAACTTTAGGCTCTTAAGCCTAACTAAAAGATGCAATCGAAAGCGCCGATGAGAGCTTCGCAGCTGGTAACTTCGCTCTTTCCACCCTGCTCTCCTATGCACCTGCGCTCCATGTTCTCTACTCCGTGGCACTGGCATCGCTACGAGTGTCGCCACTGTGTAGGTGGTTTGGTGGATGGGGTTTCGAGTATGCAATATATATATATATATAATCATATGCATTTACAATCATTCATTGCAAGAAGCAATACCATAATCAGAAATATCATGCCGATAAAGTCAAAACAACTAAGTTCTACACATTTGAAACATACAAATGAATATTTTGAATAAAGACTAGGACAAATGTCTACGAGAACATTCAGGGAAATCTATAGTTATGCTTGCAGGGGAAAAACTGTCATTCTCCAAATCCTACATTGAGATCGCCATACGTGTTTTTTAGCTTCGTAAACTCTTAATCGCTGATATGGTCAATTGAAGGAACGCAATGCTGCTTGCATTTAACCTGACCTCTAATTTGAAGAATAGACTTGTCCAAAACCACGTGACTCGAATGCTAACCGAATTACAGAACAAATGTTTGGAACAGACGCTAAACTCTTCTACTTGCAGTTAGCACTTAGAATAGGATGTTTGTAACAAAATACCGAAATAAATCCCCAATGAAAATTCAGCCATTTAAAAGTGTTGTGAATGATATTGCATTTTTACGGTATTATTTTCAAAACTTGATTTTTATGCAAGTTGATATTTTCTCCTTTCTGAACAAAAAGTTTAAAATTTCTGTTCTATATTGCCAGCAGGGCCGAATGGACATCTCATTTTTTGGTTTTGATTTCATAGCCACACGCTTTGATTTTTCACGCCATCGCTTAAAGAAACGATTTGCTCTTTCAAAATGGTCAGTCTTCGGCGTAGGTTAAGACAAATTGAACTTTATGATCGTAATATTGTCGAAAACATTTATCTTAGCGGACCAGATCGATTATCGGCCATTGTCCATTCTTTCTCATGAGCGTCTACTGAAGTCTCCGACACTTCCTGTGTTAAGGTGCGCTAATTTCACTTTGGAGATAACTTAACGTTTCCTGTCACATTTCCTGACCTTATAAGAAACGAGAAAAAACAGTTTCTCAATTTTGTAGTGTTCATTGAAGATAAAGTACCTCTTCTTCGTTTAGCACAAACAATATCCAGTTAAAGTGAAATGGAAATATCCATTTCGGATCACGAAACATAACATTTTCTTATTTATCTTTAGTATTTGGAGACCTTTTATTACTGAATACTTTTTTAAAGTTTTGGTAAGCGCGGTACATAATTCCATTAAAACAAATCTCTAATATGTTTGTTCGTAATAGTTTGTAAACCAGGATCCGTAGAGGTAGTTCACTATCTAACAATAAGTACACTCTATAAAAAAAATCGACGCACAAAGAAGGGGTTGTCCGATGGAGACAAAAATTGGTGGATAGGAAAATTATGTACAGAATAGAAAATGATTAAAATTTCAGAACAATTGAATGATTTATTTCAGAATTACAGTAACGAGCTCAATAATGTGTTGACCCGCCTCTAGCCTGGATGCAAGCTGCCACACGGCGTGGCAAAGACCGATAAAACTCCCGGATGGTCTCCTGCGGTATTTCTTGCCAAATTTGCTCCAATTGTCGAACTACGTCATCAACATTTCCTACCGGATGTAGTCGCCTTCCCATCATATCCCAGACATGCTCGATGGGAGAGAGATCTGGCGATCTGGCTGGCCAAGGAAGTGTTTGACAAGCTTGAAGACAGTTCATAGCAACACGTGCCGTATGTGGTCTGGCATTGTCTTGCTGAAAAATAAGCCCAGGGTACTGCGAAAGGAACGGTAGCAAAACAGGTCTCAGAATGTCGTCAAGGCACCGCTGTGCAGTAAGTGTACCTCTAATGACGACCAAAGGGGTCCGGCTATCAAGGGAAATGGCACCCCAGACCATAACTCCTTGTTGAGGGCCCGTGTGGCGTACAATAGTGAAAGCAGAATCGGCACGCTGCCCTGGGCGTCTCCAGACAAACGTCTTCGATGATCGTCAGGACACAGTTGTAAGCGGGATTCGTCGCTAAAGACTATACGTCCCTAGTCAGCATCATTCCAGCCTGATCGAGCCAAGCACCACTGTAATCTGGCTCGACTGTGTGCAGGCGTGAGTGGCAGGTGGCGTAACGGTCGGTACCAGCGTAGATTTCGCTCTCTCAGCCGTCTATGAATGGTCATGGTGGACACTCGAGTGTGGGTCGCACGACTGATGGTTGATAGCGATGAATCAGGCGCTGTGACAACTGATATGACAATTACTCTGTCCTCGCGATCTGTTGTGGCCCTACGTCGACCGCTACCATCATGACGCTGAAATCTGCCACTGTCCACCCACTCTTGCCAGCATCTTCTAATCGCCGCATCGCTTCGACTCACATGACGAGCGATTCTCCGATTTGCAAAACCTGCCTCTTTCATTCCAATGATACGACCTCTTTCGAACTCTGAAAGGTGCTCGTAATGAGCTCGAATCCTGCGGCGAGGCATTTTTTCAGTCGTTGAAAGTTATCCTAAATCGCAATGCAGTAGAAATTTTTAACAACAGTTCAAGAACAACTCCTTATATACATCTGCTGGATGCGCAGTTCCGATACGCTGGAGATCGCACTATTCATTCACTGGACACCAAATTTTAATCATTTGCATATTTGGTCAAAACATTTTTGCATACGAAATTTCAAAGCAATCGGATGATTCCTTCTTGGCGCTTCGATTTTTTTGTTACAGAATGTATTTGGACACCCATGTAAATGACGACATCTGCGGTCCTGATAAATGTCACGCCCTCCACCGTTAAATATCGTGTAAGAAACAACATTGGCATTAGTCGCATGCAAGATGCCACGAAGTGCAGAGCTATTTGATTTGGAGATAGGTGTAATAGTCGGGTATCACAGAAATGGCCGATTCTTAAGGGCTCTAGCGAGCTGAATTACACCCAAAATCGACAGTGGCCCATGTGATTCAGAAATGGAAGGTGAGCGGGGATTGTCGGAATGTGCCCCGAGTCGGCAGACCCACGGTACTGGGAGATAGAGACCGACGGGTGCTGTCCAGAGAAATTCGGAAGAACCGCACCCAATCGATGGCCCACATACTCCAGGAGTTTCCAGAGTCATCCGGGAGTGTTGTTTCGATTAATACCATCCGTAAGGAAGCACATCTGCTTGGTTTTCATGGTCGTGCTGCCGCCCATCACAAAGTCCAACCGCACTGCTCGGTTAATGTGGTGCAAAGCATGTCGAAAGTAGACCGTAGATCAGTGCAAACTGGCTCTCTGGAGGAACGAATCAAGGTTCATCCTCTACCGTTTGGATGTCAGGGTCTGGATCTGGCGTCTGCCTGGAGAACGCCTCCTGCCAGAATGCATTGTGCCCACAGTAAAGTTTGGCGGAGGTGGAATTATGGTCTCGGGTGTTTGTCCTGGTATGGACTGGGACCCTTGGTCTAAATTCGTGGTAAGCTCAACGCCGAGGCCCACTGCACTATTTTGGATGACAGTGTGCTTCCTACGTTGTGGCAGTTGGACCCATATTACTTCCACGACGACAACACCAGCTGTCATGATGCGAGGTCCACCATGGATTGGCATGGTGACAATGAGGTTAACCGAATGGACTGGCCTGTCCAGAGCCCAGACCTGAACCCAATCGAATCTGGGACGAGTTAGATCGCCGAAGTAAGGGGTGCAACAAAATCGGTGAAGGAACTTGCATGTCTTATCCAAGTCGAGTGGGAAAAAATACCAAAAGCCGTCACACAAGGACTTGTGGAAAGGATGCCTCGGATGGTTGAGACTGTAATTGCCTCTCGTGAAGGAAGGCCACCAACTATTTAATGTGAATAAAATTTGTTTTCTTTTCTATCACAGGTTCTCTTGCCGACCAACCGGTATAGTGGTTAAGGTGTTAGCCTCTAGATCGGAAGGTTCCTGGTTCGAATCTGGGTCCGGGCATGGATGTTTGTAAAGTCCTCCCGTTGGGTAGCCGTGGAAGTTTGGAGAGTGGGGTGCGAGCTCAGGTGTTGCTTCGTCATCTGACCGTGGCTCAAAATTACGAGGTAGTTAACTAAAATTACCAATTACCTATCACAGATTCTCAAATACTTATTGGTAGATAGTGTATAATCTATTTAATTTTACTATGATTCTGAGACAGTTAGTTAATAAACGGCGCATTGGAGCTACACAACTAGCTATTGACTATGGTCCGAGATCAAACCCAAAGGGAATGACCGATGACAACACCACGTAATTTTGAATCACGGTCAGATGACGAGGTCACACCTGAGCTGGAACGCATTCTCCGAACTTCCACACCACGCCAACGTGAGAACATTTGTGGGGTCACGACAGATTTAACGTGCACCACCATCATTTGAACACGTCGGTCTTTGGTCGAATGAATTAATATTGGAAACAGTAACTTTATAAAAATATACTAATTATTATATTTTGCTCATTAATATGGCTTCAATAATATACTTTATCATCATTTTAAATAGAAACTTTTGTGTCAGACAGAGGGAGGCATCAGCCTAATTTGTCCCAGGTCCAAAAAAGTCTAGCTTCGCCTCTATCTCTACCGAGTTTTTAGTCCGGATAAATAACATGTAGTTGAACGGACCTTCATTCATTTCATTAAAAGGTCGATGAACTTAAACAGCAACATCGAACCTGTGTAGCAATTACAAGACAAAGCCGTACTCGAAAATGAGTGCTCTATAGAGCGCCAAAACAACTGAATTGTGGATAGTTAGTGAGCGGCCCTTGCTCGCCATAATACCTTATTAAGTCTGGTTGAGTTGCCCTGGATGTTTGGTAAGCTCGCTTATTCTTCAAGTCTCTGTTTCGACTATTTTGAGGGATATTGAGGACTTTCCCACAGGTAATAGGTGTCCATCAGGTCTGCTTGGAGAGGTAGGTATCCGCCATAGAAATTTTGAGGAAGAAAGGGGTTCGGTTATCTAAGAGCTTTCCTGTGATATTGTGTTTTTATTCGTGAAAAATATTCGGATCTTTCCCTTAAGGGACTGATCCCGGACCGTCGTCAATAGCCCGTTGTGTTGCTCTAGTACGACGTAAACAAAACATTACCAATTTCGTGAAAAATATTAAGGTGCGAATACGTTTCCGAGCCGAACCGTTCGCGAGTTCGAACCGTTCGTTGAAATTATTTTCGCAACGAACTTCCAGTGATCTATGGGAAAGGAAGGAGCAACCGTGAACCACCAGGCAGTCATTTCGCTTACTCCTTTCAACAACGTCACATCTCAAAAAACATTATTTTTCAGGTAAAAATTTGGTAATTTTAGTTAACGTCGTACTAGAGCAACACAACGGGCTATTGACGACGGTCCGGGATCAGTCTCTTAAGGGAAAGATCCGAGGACAACACTTCGTAATTTTGAACCACTGTCAGATGACGAAGCAACACCTGAGCTGGCACCCCACTCTCCAAACTTCCACGCCAACCCAACGTGAGGACTTTCGGCCACGACAGATTTAAGGTGCACCAGCCGCCTCTACACCATACGTTTACAAACATCCATGCCCGGACCCGGATTCGAACCAGGAACCTTCCGATCTAGAGGCTAACACCTTAACCACTATACCGGTTGGTCGGCCATTATTTTTCAGTAGAGTGATTTTAAATTTTAAAAGTAAAATAAAATGTATTAAAAATAAACATTACTTCTGTGCTTTCTAGCGGCTAAATATTGAGCGGTGAGATATGACGATTTTGCAGGGATATACTACTCTTTCAGGGTAATGGTAATGATAATTTTAGTTAACGTCGTACTAGAGCAACACAACGGGCTATTGACGACGGTCCGGAATCAGTCCCTTAAGGGAAAGATTCGAGGACAACACCTGGTAATTTTGACCACGGTCAGATGACGAAGCAACACTTGAGCTGGCACCCCACTCTCCAAACTTCCACGCCAACCCAACGTGAGGACTTTCGGCCACGACAGATTTAAGGTGCACCAGCCGCCTCTACACCATACGTTTACAAACATCCATGCCCGGACCCGGATTCGAACCAGGAACCTTCCGATCTAGAGGCTAACACCTTAACCACTATACCGGTTGGTCGGCACTCTTTCAGGGCATTCTGAAAACAGGCATAACTAAAAATCGCCGATGTTTGAGATGTTACGTTGTTGAAAGGAGTGAGCGATTTGTCGGTCACCGTGATGACGATGGAGCCTGGAGGTTCGCGAGCAGGAAGAAAAGCAACGAACTACTCTCGACGCCGTCCCCCCAATTTAAATCCGAACCGAGAACGCTTTTATGTTCGTCGAAAAACCGACAGGAAGCGGATCACCACGAGCGGATAACGAGCTGTTCGTTTAGCGCCCAAAACCCCGTCCCAATCATGAAAACTAGAGGCTCGCCAATGTATACGCGCCTTTGTGTCCAGAAATTGATTCAGTAACCTCTTTAAAATCATGTCTGACTTTTATCTTTTTACTACCGAATAATTGTCTCTTCTCTACTATTATAAAAGGAAGTGTTCATTTGTCTGTTTCTAGCCGCAAAATCCTGACGATTCTATGGCACTTACAGCAATGAGATTTGGCACACAGGTAGTCCGAATTTTTTGCAATTTTTGGGTCGCGGCGAATTAAAAAAAAATTCAATCTAGAAGATTTTTAAATGAATTTAATAGTTTTATTCTCCATCGGTTTTTCAAACGCGGAGAAGTTTTTCTACCCGTGTGACCTTGCAGTCAGGGTTTGGAACCATGCCAAGTTTTTTTCAACCTCAGAACGCGGAGAAAATTATTTTTTTCATTTCCGCTTTGATTTTGCGCGGACGAATAAATTTCCAGCCAGACGATAAATCTTTTAACTGAAGTCAGTTCTTTTTTCTATCTCCAAGACTGTTACAGATAGAGTAAAAATTTCAACGGATTTGAAATCTGCAGAAAATTTCAGTTTAGATTGATATCTAAAAATAGGATTTTCTTTAAATAAATAATTTTTTAATTAAATGTATCTTCAACGGATTTGAAATGTGCGGAAAATTTTACATCAGATTAATACCTCACACCACGGGCACGGACAACGCCGGGCTATCCACGCAGTGGCTAGTCTTTTTATATTTTCGCAAGAGATTGTGGCATCATGTGAAACATCTTCTGCCCTTCGCGTTAAAAAAAAGAAACAGATTACATTTCCTGACGTATTCCTTTTCAGGGAATGAGAACAAAAAATAAAAAACATTTTGACTGGGATTGTTAATTCTTTTTCGTAAAATCGGAATCGCTGAAGATAGATTGAAAATTTCAACTGATTGGAAATCTGCGGAAAATTTAACACCAGATTAATAACTTACATCACGGCGTTGCCCGTGGACGGGCAATGTTCAATAAAAATAGCAACTGTTATTTTTCGCGGGAGATAAAAGATCCAGTCTTTTAACCTGAACGTGTGCTCAAGGGGAAGTGGTGTACAGGAGCCAATGTGATATCTCCCAGATGGAATCATTCGTTTCATTCATAACGTCTAATGGATTCCCTGTCATTGTTTTAGTGCGTTATGTCATTAGAGGAAAACGGCTCCTGAGTGCTTTTTCGCTTATTCATAGCGCTGTCCGAGCCGCTGACGTCACCGATGAGGTCACAGGAAGTGTGATTGCTCGTTAACTTCCTGCTGTCGTGAACATTCGGGATTCGAAGTGTGACCTTGCCATGTGCGCGTTGTGGAAACGTGAGCGCAATTCTCTAGGAGCCCATATTGATTCGGGTCGTAAATTCGTATCTTTAACCTTGGATTTGAATGCCCGAACAAGAAATGCGACTCGAAATGGTGCGCCTTTCGGGTTGTGGCCGAATCGTGAACAACAGCTCCCTGTTTCGAAGTTTTAATTGTTCTAAGAGCTACCACTGAAAAGGCCAAGCTAAAGTTATGCAATTGCAAACTGACCTCACATCTTCATTCGAGGAACAGTACCAAGTATGATGACGGGTCCACGCACTACACTAGATGAAGATTTCCAGCACTGGGTCCGAGCCCTTGTGAAATACAAATCGCTACTTTGGAAGAAAACCGGCATAACTAAAAAAAGTACAATTGTTGGCTAGTGTCATAATCAAAACAAAAATGTGGTATATTTTTGTGTGGGTCACAAAAGTAATTCACAATCCGTGATTTTTTGAGTGATGATGAGAGTGATATTCAGTTAAACTTTGGTTAAATCTCTGAATGTGATTTTTCTCTCAACAAATTGTTTCCGACTTGTGCCGGTTTTCCTCCAAGGTAGCGAAATATGTATTCCAATAACTCCATCTTCCACTGGAAAATGCCGACCAACCGGTATAGTGGTTAAGGTATTAGCCTCTAGATCGGAAGGTTCCAGGTTCGAATCCGGGTCCGGGCATGGATGTTTGTAAACGTATGGTGTAGAGGCGGCTGGTGCACCTTAAATCTGTCGTGGCCGAAAGTCCTCACGTTGGGTTGGTGTGAAAGTTTGGAGAGTGGGGGTGGCAGCTTAGGTGTTGCCTCGTCATCTGACGGTGTTTCAAGATTACGTTGTGTTGTCCTCGGATCATTCCTTTAGATTTATCCCGGACCGTCGTCAATAGTCAGTTGTGTTGCTCTAGTACGACGTTAACAAAAATTACAAAATTACCATCTTCTGCAAAATGTATTAATTTTCTACTTTGTTTCAACAGACAAAAAATGAACTGGTTGAGATATTTGAACGAAAAAAAACCTGATAGCACGATAAGAACAATAAACAAGCCACATTTTCTGTGATTCTTCTCGGTCATGGGTGTGTAGTCTTCATCACATGAATGCATTGGGATCGAAGTAGATCAGCGCCCTTTCTCCCCCCTCCTCTTCGGAAGAACAAGATATCTCGTTTGAGAAAAGTGATGTTTAGATAGAGTTGCCAGAAGATAAATATCAGAAAAGAGAACATTTAGTAATTTTTTATTAACGTCGTACTAGAACAACACAACGGGCTATTGACGACGGTCCGGGATCAATCCCTTAAGGGAAAGATCCCAGGACAACACCTCGTAATTTTGAACCACGGTCAGATGACGAAGCAACACCTGAGCTGGTATCCCACTCTCCAAACTTCTACACCAACCCAACGTGAGAACTTTAGGCCACGACAGATTTAAGGTGTACCAGCCGCGTCTACACCATACACTTACAAACATCTATGCCCGGACCCAGATTCGACCCAGGAACCTTCCGATCTAGAGGCTAACACCTTAACCACTATACCGGTTGGTCGGTGGATCAATCATACGGAAAATATCCGAGGTAATTGGGTAATTTTTAATTTACGTACTTGAACAAAAATAACGGCCTATTGACTTCGGTCCGGGATCAATCCACAACATGTTATTCAAGACGGTCTGGGTAATTGGTAATTTTTAGTTAACGTCGTACTACAGCAACACAACGGGCTATAGATGACGGTCCGGGATCGACCACCAAATTGAAAGATCCGAGGACAGTATACGACGATCCTGGATCAATCCCCTAAGGGAAAGATCTGTGGTAATTGGCAAGTTTTTATTAATGCTGCACTAGAGCAACATAACGTACTATTGACGACCGTTTGGAAAATATCCGAGGAAATTGGGCAATTTTTAACTAACGTACTCGAGCAACACACCGGGCTATTGACTACGGTCCGGGATCAATCCCCGAAGGGTAAGATCCGAGGACAACACCACGTCATTTTGAACCCCGGTCAGATGACATAGCAACACCTGAGCTGACACCCCACTCTCCAAACTTCCACACCAACCCAACGTGGTAATGGTAATTTTTAGTTAACGGCGTACTAGAGCAACACAACGGGCTATTGACGACGGTCCGGAATCAGTCCCTTAAGGGAAAGATGCGAGGACAACACCTCGTAATTTTGAACCACGGTCAGATGACGAAGCAACACCTGAGCTGGCACCCCACTCTCCAAACTTCCACTCCAACCCAACGTGAGGACTTTCGGCCACGACAGATTTAAGGTGCACCAGACGCCTATATACCATACGTCTACAAACATCCATGCCCGGGCCCGGATTCGAACCAGGAACCTTCCGATCTAGAGCATAATTGTTAGATATCTCATAAAAAGTATAATCTTTGAAATTTTTATGAAAACATTGACCCTTTATATAGTTTTTAAGTATTTCATAGTCTTTTTCAAAACGTTGAAAAAATCCAATTTTTAAACAATAAACATCTAACAACAAAATAATAGTGGATACACATCTAATTTTAATGTAAATTAAACATTTTACTTTTCATATTTGTTGGCGCAGCAATCGTAGTTGAGTTATGGGCTTAGATTTAATGCTAACAAAAAAGGTGGTTTGGAAAGTAACGCGATTTCTTTCCAAACTAAAAAAAGGCTGCCAATCGTTCGTCTTCTAATTCTTTCTGATATAATAAGGACAACATTTCTTATTCGTATTCTAACACAAATCTAAATTCTCATGGGTTATCTGATCTCATAACGAGACGTTTTAACATGGAGCTCAATACCACTAGAGGTCGAACTTTACATTGAACATTGATGCGTTTGAATAATACGTACAATTTTCGTACAGTGTACTAGATCTAGTACGTATTTCAATCGCTGTGGTTTACCTAACGATATAGTAGGCAATGGGAATATCGTAGAGTTTGCACGTAATGTTTGAAAAGTGAAATATATATATATATATATATATATATATATATATATTACGCAATCCGAAATGATGAACAAAGAGAACAAAAAGCGAACAACCGAAAAAAAGAGGACAAAAAAGATCTGACTTAAAAAAGATCTGAGCCGATAAAGATGACATGTTGGTCATGTCTTTACAACATGCCTTCAAAGGAGATGTTCTGGCAACCTTATGTTTAGTTAATTTTTTTTCTCAAAAATTTCACACTATTCTATCAATTTGCGCATTTAAAACTCCCTGCCCCAGAGCTATTGTAATGCGATTTCCCCTATTCGGAGGACCCTGAAAAGCTCCTCATCTCTGAACTCCGGGGCCCAGTAGCAATGTGGCCATTTAACTGGCCTCAGTACTGATGGAATTAAACCACTGTCTGCTCATGGAATACAAACGGGAATTCCAAATGACCAGTGTCTTTCCTGCACAAGGGTACTACTTCTCTTCATTTACGAGTTTGTTTACATCAATCAAAATATTTGTAACTTCTTTAATTGGGGAAAAATCGACTCTGTATTTTGTTGTGGGGAAATTTTTCATATTTACTGGGTCCTCTTTCCTAAGATCCCCGTACCATTGACGTGGTGCTGTCCTCGAATCTTTCCCTTAGGGGATTCATCACGGACACTCGTCACTAGCCCGTTGTGTTTCTCAAGTACGACGTTAATTATAATTTACCACTACTATTATTTACTTTTAACGGCTACTTTTGAACTTCTGAGAAGTGTGATCAAAAATAATTTCCAGTAGTACCCACGTAAATAATTTTGAGAACCATTTTTTAACCAGTATGATAAATTAAGGGTTTCAAAAACATTTTTACAGATACTTGGTAGCGAAGAGGGCAGGTGGATATACGTTTTTGAAAATCCAGCAAAATTATACCTCTTTTTTTTTTGTCAGATCAGCTAAAGACGTATGCTGTGTTTTGATAAGCCGCATAATTTTATTTTTATGCCTATTTAAACCATGAAATGAGGGTGGGGGGATCACTTAGATGACCACATTGCTACTGGGCCCGGAGTTAAGAGATGAGGAGCTTCTCAGAGTCCTGCATCTCCTAATAAGGGAAATTGCATTACAATAACTCTGGAGCAGGGAATTTGGAATCGGGATTAGAGAGAGGTCAAGCACCCTAATATTTGTGCCCAAGAGGCTGAGAACTCTCATCTATTTAAACTCTCGTGCCATAGATAAAAAGAAAATGCGCAAATTGATAGAATAGTGTGAAATTTTAGAGAAAAAAAATTAACTAAACATAAGGTTGCCAGAACATCTCCTTTAAAGACACGTGTTCCTTAGAAACAGATCAATTACGAATTATTGTTCAAAGCCACTTTAGAGCAGAAAGTGTGGATTATAATATATGTTTTGTAAATCATGCAAAATCATAGATTAGATAGAATACAGATTATAATATACTAACCACTGCGTGGCCAGCACAGCGTTGCCCGTAACAGTTCTTTTAGTGAGGTCAGGTTTTTACCACTGCTCGCTAACCAACGGTGATTGCTACGAATTCCCACTTGGTTTGCTTCCCAAACCGAATGAAAGTTCGTAGCCTATTGGATTACAGCCATCATGGCGTTCCCCGTGGTGTTGGTTTGCTTTGCAAACCAAATGGTAATGGTAATTTTAGCTAACGTCGTACTAGAGCAACACAACGGGCTATTGACGACGGTCCGGAATCAGTCCCTTAAGGGAAAGATTCGAGGACAACACCTCGTAATTTTGAACCACGGTCAGATGACGAAGCAACACCTGAGCTGGCACCCCACTCTCCAAACTTGCACGCCAACCCAACGTGAGGACTTTCGGCCACGACAGATTTAAGGTGCACCAGCCGCCTCTACACCATACGTTTACAAACATCCATGCCCGGACCCGGATTCGAACCAGGAACCTTCTGATCTAGAGGCTAACACCTTAACCACTATACCGGTTGGTCGGCCGCAAACCAAATGGAAATTTGTAGCCTATTGGAATGAATTCCCTGTGAATTCCAATCGATATAGTGTGAAATTTTCCGCAGATTTCAAATCCGTTGAAATTTTTACTCTATCTTTAAGGCCACGTTCACATGAGGTGTTTCAACGCACGTATGGCGAGGCTAGCAAGGTCCCGCCATTATTGTGTTTATTCATTCCTTTACATCAAGTATCTGTCTTTGCGACCTTGAAGAGCGGGCCCCTGATAGCCTCGCCAAACGCGCGTTTTACGCGCCTCATGTGAACCAGGCCTAACGATCTATGAGATAGAAAAAAGAATGCAGTTTTTTTAGTCTGCTGACAAATCGTTCCTTGGAAAATCAAAAGGAAACGGAAAAAATAAATTTAGAATCTGTCATTTCTTTATGGTGTTGCCAGTCGAAAAAAAAAAACAATAATAATATTAAAAGCCATTAAATTCATTTTAAAATGTTCTGGATAAAATTTTATAATTTGAGCGTGATTGAAAAATTGCAAAAAATTTGGACTACCTGTGTGCCGAATCCCATTATTGTAAGTGCCATAGATTCATCAGGACAGTCCACAAACACTTCATTTATAACAACAGAGATATGTCTTGGTAAATCAAGCAAAATCATACTACTTTCTCGTCAGATCCGCAAAAAGTTTTCCACATTCTTTAGCGTGCCGCAGGATTTTCGTCATTAGCTTACATGTGGCATGAGATGGAAAACGTTGAAAATTAACGTTTTCATTTTTTGAAAACAGTAAGCGTTTGGAACAGGTTAAACATTTTTTCCTCTTCCCCGCAAGAATGAACTTAATTTATGATAAATGGTAAAATAAATAAATTAAACAAACTGTTTCCGCATCGATCGGTTACTAATTTCCCCCCACTTCCAAGAGTCCCCCCTCCCCGACGTTAATTTCCCGCGGCTTTGTTTCCATGCCTGTGCCGACGGGAACTAGTAATCGGGATTTCGCGTGCGCTCTCTCCGGTATTTTTTCCCCTTTCTCCCGCTCGCCTGCACCAGAGGGAAGAGTCTGAGGGAAAATTGCATAAGATGGAAAGGGGGATGAGAGTGGGAGGAATGCGGAATACTCGGGAGATAGAGGGGGAGGCGCGTACGAGACGCATTGTCAGAGACGGAAGGAAAGAAAATAAATAACGGGGGAGAAAAAAAAAGAGAGAAGTTGGAAGAAGTTTTTTCGACGCTCCCCTTTTTCCTCTGCCGCTACATATCCGCAGTTGCAGCAGCTACGGTCCTCTCCTCTCCCGATGGGAGGAGGAGGAGAGAGTGAGAGGGGAGAGGAGGAGGTTGTGCAGTCGCGCGTTCTACTCTGACTTCGCTCGTTTCCCGCGCAAGATCGTTTGCGTTATCGTGGGAAGGATGGAACAATCGGGAGTCGGTCCTGGATTAAATCATCGGGGGGAAAACAACCACGAGCAGATTCCTGTCTCCGGCAAATGTTGTGTTTCAAAGAGCTCGCTTAAATATTTAGATTGCAACGTGGTGCGGTCAGGTATTTGGTAGTTTCATTAACGTCGTACTGGAGCAACACAACGGGCTACTGGCGACGGTCCGGTAATTTGTTAATTAACGTCGTACTGGTGCAACACAGCAGGCTATTGGCGACGGTCCGGTAATTTGCTAGTTAACGTCGTACTAGAGCAACACAACGGGCTATTGGCGATGGTCCGGGTCATTTTTTAAAATTAAAATCGTGCTACAGCAACACAACAGGTTATTAACGACGATCCGGGATAAATCCCCTCGTCCCCTAAGGAAGAGGTCCGAGGACAACATCACGTTATTTTGAACCACGGTCAGATGACGAGGCAACTCCTGAGCTGGCACCCCACTCTGCATACTTCCACAACAAACTGAGGATTTTCGACCACCATAGATATAAGGTGCACCAGCCGCCTCTACATCATACGCTTACAAACATCCATGCACTGACCCAGATTCGAACCAAGAACCTTCCAATCTGGAGGTTAACACCTTAACCACCACCGGGATCAATCCCCTAATGGAAAGATCCGAGGATGACACCCCGTAACTCTGAGCCAGGGCTCCCCCATAGGCGGTGCTGATGTTACCATGGCAACCCGTGGGTCAAAAAGGCCCGCAAAGAGGCAAAAAATGCAATTAAAGAAATTCATAAAAATGGCGAAGATGTTTAAATAACTTTTTCACATGTCTATTTAGAATTTAAAAATCCCTAAAAATATAACATTCTTCATGATATGAAACCAAGAAAAATTTTAATTAATTTACTCATGTTTGTTTCTCAATGACACTTAAACCTTTTCTAAAAAGCTTTATTAGATTTTGAATTTTATTTTAATCAGTTGCTTTGGTTTATAATTTCAATTGTAAAAGTGGTACATTTACAAATAAAATTTTGATTTTCCAGATATTAAAACTGAAAATTACTAGTAATTACGTTTATGAACCAAATGTTTATTTTTGTGAATTCAACATTTTTTTTTTACCTAAGTGTGTGTGTGTGTGAGAGAGAGAGAGAGAGAAAGAGAGAGAGAGAAAGACAGACAGAGAGAGAGAGAGACTCTTATAAACCTATATAAAGTATGTTTTAGGATTAAACTATGGAAAATGCTTCATAAAAAAAATTCAAAATTTCTCCAACATAAACAACGTAAAAGAGACATGGATGAGGGGCCTGTCATAACATTTGACAACGGGTCCCACGGATGACGTAGGGGGGGGGGCTGCTCTGAGCCACGGTGAGTTGGGAGTGAGGTAGTTAAGGGGAGACCGCTGGAGCTGCAGTCAGAGTGTGGGTGAACGTGCGAACGGTTTTTGCACAGAAATGTTTCCAAGTGAAAAATCTTCCCATCGATTAAAACAGCGAAAGTGTACAGTTCGTGTGAAAGGGAAAAGAAGCAACGAAATATGAGCTTATAACCATTTGTACATGGAATTCCTATTTGGGATTCGGTGAAAGGTCCGTCACCTCATCTGGTGCTACAGATCAGATTAAAAATACACTAGCCTACAATAATAGACCAGATGCCAGCGGATTTGCATAAAATCCGACTACTTGTTTGGGGGTGTTTTTCGTGGTATGACCAGGGACCTTTGCATGTTGTTCATGGTCAATTGAACGCCGACGTCTACATGAACATTTTGGACAATCAGATTCTTCCTACGCTCAGGCAAATTTTACGAAATGGACTAATGTTACTCCCAGGACGACAACGCTCCATGTCATGTTGTAGCCTCTGTCGAGCAGTGGTATCGATATATAGATGTAAAACGTCTTCCATCACCCAGGGCCCGATTTAGAAAATTTGGTATAGTAGGCACAACACGCAGGAAGACCCCCCCCCCCTGTTATTTGTTCATCACAAAAACTAATTTTATAACAATAATTGGTACTTACGTATTTGACTGTTGACCTTTTCACAGATGTCACCAAAAAGTTTGAGAGAATCGTGACATCACTTATAACTCTTGGCAAAACAAAATAAAGCAGATGAAAATCAAAAACATAAAATAATTAGATAATTAATGTAATTACAAGAATGTGATAGAGGGGGAAACGGTCGACGGACATTTACGTAAATATCCAATAATTTATGCAACTACTTAAAAACTTTTTAAAATTTTTAGATACTTTTGATATTTAGGGGCCCTCTAAATTATGGGGGCCTTAGGCCCGTGCCTCACGGGCCTAATGGTAAATCAGGGCCTGCCCTCACCTGCTCAGAGTCCCGACCTAAACCCCATAGAACATTGGTGTGACGAGTTAGAGCAACGCTTACGGACCAAGTAACCACGTCCGAAATCTACAGCTGAGCTGGCGACATTCTTGCAGCATACACAGCGACATCTTGCACTAATACCCATAGCAGTGTATCAAAGCCTTGTTGAAAGTATGCACAGAAGGGTTGCTAGTGTAACTGCAGCACATGGAGAACCATTCCCTTATTATCGCATGTATTCTTTCCCTTATACCATCACATCTTGCTGTCCGGTCCATTATTGTAGAGTAGTGTTTTCAACTAGTTACCACTGTCCCAGCCTAAGCCATTCGGTGTAGGGGAGGTATAGGGGTACTGTCGAAAAAAGCGGGGCAACTACAACAACCGTGGAAAACTTTTAAAGATCGAATGAAATTCAATTTCTTTGCACTAGTGTAAGCAAAATTTACTTTGCATTCAATTATCCTTCTGGTAGTTGTCTTCTCGAGATACTTCGTCATTTCAAAAATAGCTCCCAAATCTTGATGGATGAGGACTTTGGTCATTGGAAGAAAACTGACCAGATTTTGATCTCGTCATTAGCATAATTGGCCAGACCGTGATGGACTAAATATCTCGTCGAAAACACTTATAAGGATAATATTTTATTTACGATCATTATCATCATTCTCTTCACGCCAAGTGAGTCGCGTTCTCAATATCTTCCTGTCATCCAGCAGCTTTTCTGGCTTGACCCCATCTCTGCCCATTAGTCTTTTATTCCTCTCTTTCTCCGCCATTTTCATTCGCGTTACTTAGGCTCTTTCTCTCGATCTCTTTCCATCTGGTGTCCTATAGCCTGTTGTGTTGCTCTAGTACGACGTTAATTAAAATCCTACTAAATTTCCATCTGGTATCCAAGTTAGGATTCTTGGATGAATTCTTGGTTGAAATTCTTAGTACATCGATTCAAAATGCCACTTTCTAAATTCGATTTGAAGAGAAACGGGTTTTGTGATTGCCTTTTCATAGTTTCTCGCTGACCAAGATTATATTCAAAAGACTTAATTGCAATGGAATGCACAATTAAATTGTTAGTTAAAAATTCCAAGCAATCTCAACAAAAGATCTGAAGAGAAAATAACTCAGGTGTGACCACGTCATCTGACCATGGTTCAAAATTAAGTAGTGCTGTCCTCTAATTTGTCTCTACGGGTTTGATCCCGGACCTTCGACAATAACCATTGTATTGCTTCAGTTAATTAAAGTATCTACCTACCAAGGAGAAAATAGTCGTTTGTTATAATCGTTTAAGCGTTTCCTGCAGACATTAAAATCATTTTCAAACCAGTCAGCAGTTGAACAATTATTCGATGTTTTACCAATCAACCCTTGAAATTATCGTTGATAGTCATTGTCTGGGGTCATCGTTGATAGTTATAGTCTGGAGGTAAAAAGACGACTTGTCACCTTGCCTGGGTAATTTAATAGAAAAATATCGGTTGTAGGATATAGAATATATAAAATTTAATCTCTACTATTATAAAAGGAAATGTTTGTCTCTTTGTCTGTTTTTTTCGCGGGCGCAAAAACCTGACGATTCTATGGCACAGCAATGAGGTTAGGCACACAGGTTGTCCAAATTTTTTGCAATTTTTGGGTCGCGGCAAATTTTAAAATTTAATCTAGATTAAATGAATTTAATGACATTTAATCATTATTGAATGCTACAGCATAGAAGAGATCACAGATTCTAAATATATTGTTTTCGTTTCCGTTTTGATTTTGGGCGAATTTTCCAGCCAGACGTTAAAAACAAACAATCTTTTAACTGGAGTCAACTAGTTCTTTTTCTATCTCCTAGATCGTTCACGATAGAATAAAAATTTGAGCGTATTTGAAATCTGCGGAAAATTTCACTTTCGATCCATACCTAAAAATATGATTTTCTTTGTATAAATAACTTTTAAATTAAATATATCTGTTATATTTTCGTATGAGATTGTGACGTCACGGTAACTTTCCCTTTCCAAAACTAAACAGATTGCATTTCGTGCCCTTCGCGTTAAAAAAAAAAAAAAAAAGATTACATTTCCTGCCCTCTTCGATTTCAGCGGAGAGCAAAAATAAAAACATTTTGACAGGAATTGTTTAGTTCTATTTCGTAAAAGCGGATTCGTTAAAGATACATTAAAAATTTCAACGGATTGGAAATCTGCGGAAATTTTTACACCAGAATAATAACTTATATAAAGCCACTAACTTATATACAGCTAACTAGCCACGCAGTGGCTAGTTAGTGAATAAAAGAGTAACTTTATACGGTTGATACCAAATAAGTAAAACATAAAATAAATTTTCAACTTAGCTTAATTGTCATGGGAGCTTATTTGTAAGATCTTGAAAATGATAGAATTACGTAAAAATTATACTTTCGTGTATTCCAAATTGCAGTAGAATATTTGACTCCAGAAAACTACTAGTTGTCTCGTCTGGTATTTCTATTTCTTGCCAAGAATACATTTAGAAAATACTTTCGAGGGGGTGGCAAAATTCTTGCCCTGTTTTCTATTCCAATTAAAATACCGTCATACTGATTAAACTGTTTTTAGACGAAGACCTGCATTTTACATTAGTGATAAACGCAATTTCGATTCACGCTTATTAAATTAGATTCTGTGTTTATTTTTTAATTCCTTTTAGATTTTAAATTAGTTTGTAGAGGTCTCGAAGTGATTCTTTCCTCTCAATGTGTCCCTAGTCACTCCTTGACTAGATGAATAGACATGCATTTTTTCCGTCTTACTTAATTTAATCCCCCACTCACACAGTCACCTAGACTATGGATGGATTCTCGGCTTGTTTCGAAATGCTCAGTTTGCAACCGAATTCAAAATGAAAATTTCTTTTGCAAATAGATTGCTTCGATTTTCCTAATGGGCTTGACAAAGCTTCGACATTTATTTTTCTAACAGTCATTTCGGAAAGTGCCTGAGCTTCCCCTGAACTTGAATACATCCTTGTTAAAAGACAACTCTTAAAAATACGAAATTGGTCATTTTGCTCCTGTATCTCCTATTAAAGGGATTTTCAATGTAAACGAGCAAACCAATTAGACAGTGACTAATTTATTTCCGGTCTTCCGCAACTTTGATGCTCTCGCATGGCACATATAGAGGTTACCGTGAAATGTAGTTTATCACCATTTTTGCGACTAATCTAATTGGGGTTAATCAATAAATTGTCAAATATTGATTTGGAATTTATTCTTTAGAGTTTTATGAGCGAAATGCTGAATCAAATAACAATGGCAATACCAATGTGGTATGTGCTATTTTTTGGCACATGAATAGCATAATTGAATTTTCTACTCTCGGTCATTTATTAAATCAACTTTTGCATTTCACTACTGGGTTTGAGTCTTCTAACAACATGAAATTTCGATAACTTAAATCCTAAGTAGATTATTTAATGATTGACCGTTGTAATCCAAATTATTAAATGCTGTGAGAAGGATTTTCAGTGTAAACAATTCAACCAGCCGGTCTACGAAGATTTTAACCTTTTGACTACGGCTATAGTGTGAGGAATCAAATACTGATTCCCACGTGTCCATAACATCCCTCGGAAAAAATACCAAGTACAGCCGCAAATTCCTTGCGACAAGACAAGAAGTCTGGACTTTGACATTAAGTGTCCGGCACGCCTCTGACGAACAGGTGTCGCGAAGCCTGAGAAGGATTCCAGACCAGAAAGGGCGGTGCACAGACTTGTTGGCGGGAGCGAGCTAGCAAATAGAGTCCTCGGAATTAGCGTTCGCCTACTTTCACAGCCAATCAGGGAGAATCAACGCAACATGTCGGGACCAGAAAATTTCAAGACGGCATCCAGAGAGAAGCTTTTCGACAGACGACGCTCGCACCTTGAAAATAGACTACGGTGCCACCCGTGGAGCGGAAAGAATCGCCTCGGACCTAGGGTCCTAAAACGTATCATAGGGACGCAAGTGCCTGCTAGATCTTCGGATCAGATATATTTTTTGGAGCCCACATCTAGGAAACCGTTCCTGAAAGACCCCCTGCCGAAGAGTTCATTTATTCTTGCCTGCTGCGAGGATTAAAAGATCTACTGTGCGCTCGACGTGAACTCTCGTGATTAGATTGTAGGAGGCCATCTCCTGTGAAATGCTGTATAAAGTCCTACTTGTATGTACATTGTAATACATCAACCCTGAATAAATCAAAACTAATTCCGGGCTGAATCAGTAGTGCTGTTTCCTGCATTTTTATATGACCGCTACCCAGGGTTAGGCGAGTACACCACAATAGATAAAACTGGAGCGATTCTTTCTTGGCGCGATTTTTATGACTTTCAAGGTACAACTGCTGTACCGACCGTAGTCTAAATTCTTTCTTGGCACCATTCCTATAACTTTCAAGGTACAACTGCTGTACCGGTCGTAGTCTAAATTCTTATTTGACCCGATTCTTATAACTTTCAAGGTACAACTGCTGTACGCCGTAGTCTAAATTCTTTCTTGATGCGATTCTTATAACTTTCAACGAACAACTGCTGTACCGACCGTAGTCTAAATTCTTTCTTGGCACCATTCCTATAACTTTCAAGGTACAACTGCTGTACCGGTCGTAGTCTAAATTCTTATTTGACCCGATTCTTATAACTTTCAAGGTACAACTGCTGTACGCCGTAGTCTAAATTCTTTCTTGATGCGATTCTTATAACTTTCAACGAACAACTGCTGTACGGGCCGTAGTCTAAATTCTTTCTTGGCACCATTCCTATAACTTTCAAGGTACAACTGCTGTACCGGCCGTAGTCTAAATTCTTATTTGACCCGATTCTTATAACTTTCAAGGTACAACTGCTGTACGCCGTAGTCTAAATTCTTTCTTGATGCGATTCTTATAACTTTCAACGAACAACTGCTGTACCGGCCGTAGTCTAAATTCTTTCTTGGCACCATTCCTATAACTTTCAAGGTACAACTGCTGTACCGGCCGTAGTCTAAATTCTTATTTGACCCGATTCTTATAACTTTCAAGGTACAACTGCTGTACGCCGTAGTCAAAATTCTTTCTTGATGCGATTCTTATAACTTTCAACGAACAACTGCTGTACCGGCCGCAGTCTAAATTCTTTCTTGGCACCATTACTATAACTTTCAAGGTACAACTGCTGTACCGGTCGTAGTCTAAATTCTTATTTGACCCGATTCTTATAACTTTCAAGGTACAACTGCTGTACGCCGTAGTCTAAATTCTTTCTTGATGCGATTCTTATAACATTCAACGAACAACTGCTGTACCGGCCGTAGTCTAAATTCTTTCTTGGCACCATTCCTATAACTTTCAAGGTACAACTGCTGTACCGGCCGTAGTCTAAATTCTTATTTGACCCGATTCTTATAACTTTCAAGGTACAACTGCTGTACGCCGTAGTCTAAATTCTTTCTTGATGCGATTCTTATAACTTTCAAGGTACAACTGCTGTACCGGTCGTAGTCTAAATTCTTTCTTGCCGCGATTCTTATAACTTTCAAGATATAACTGATGTACGTACTTTAATCTAAAGTGAAACTTCTTGTTATCCATTGACCCTCACATATAATTTATATGAGAGTTGGACTTTTGATTGAAGATAATAACGTAAGATACTGGAAGTAAAACACTGGAGATTATGTAGAAGTAAACGGAAAACCATTATAATACAAAAGAGAAAATAAGAACAATGAATAAACAACAATGTACAGAGAGAGAGGAAGGATTTTTTATTTCAAAAGTGAGCGCGCGCGCGCGCGCGCGCGCGCGATATGAAAATAAAAAAGAGGAATTAATTCACTTAGAATTTATGGATTAAACATGGAAGTAGTAGAAACAAAAATAGGTTTGAATAAAGGAATGTATTGAATAAACGCTAGGAATAAAGATATAGAAAAATTTGGCTTTTTGGCATGGTGTTATGGGTTCCTATCCCCATGTGATACGGATGTTTGTAGCGTGCTGGAATCCCATTCAAGCGTCAGGTCTTGCGCGTGCGATGTTTGTTCTTAATAATAATTGCAGATCAAAAATCTCAAAGCAAAAGAAAAAAATTGATAAAAACAAAAATATGAGGATGTCAGAAAAAATAGTAGAGAACCAACGAGAAAGAATGGAATCAAAACTTGTGAAAATTCAAGAATGCAAAGCAAACAAAGAAATAAAATGGCGAATCAAGGAAGATATTTCACAAGATCACCATAAAAATTGTGTAAAACTATTTTGATACTAAATGTTTTTTTTTATTGATGCAAATTGAAACAAATCGGAGTGTTTTTAAGAACCAGATAACATTAGTTCTCCAATAACAATGATCTGAAATTCCAAAAGAGCTCCTCTGCATTGCGGCAAAAGTGTATTAACTGTAACCGCATAAATTATGACCAGGCGGCATGCCATTTTACATAAAAAGCGGGTCACACGAAAACAACATAAAATACCAATCATACTGAGTGAGGAAAAATAGATACTCTCTTCGTCAGTGACCGCAGGGGAGAATGCATGCGAATTAAAGCACTTAGCGTAATAGAAACGGAGGACTGTTTACTCCATAGGGCGGCAGAATTACGAGTTCAACAACTTGATGAACTCCGATTAAATGAGCTTACTCTTTTGTGGCTCTGAAGTATTTATTGGACGAACAGACAGCTCTAAATTGCTTGTGGATTACTGAGAACTTTCAAAATCCTGTTGATTGTCATATCTTGATGCTCTCTGATCACAAGATAAAACCTGTGCTCAGATGGCAAAATGTTATAAGTCACTTTTTTTAATTTTTCGTGACATGAATATTAAGATTCAACATGTGGTTCTGTGGTTTTTGACTTATTACTAGGGCATTTTTTTTTGTTGCAATAAAAATGGGAAAAGTTGCATTTATCATTCCCTAAAGTTGCATTTATGAAAATAAAGTTGCATTTATTTTTGATGCACTAAAATCTAAAATAAATTATTAGTAAAAAATGAAAAAAATTCAAAATTTATTGGTACATTATTAATTACAGAAGAACGTTGATGTCGTTGAATGGCCTGTCCTTGGTCAGTAATTTCTTTAACATTGAAAAACTGCGCTCAACAGAGTCTGATATTGTCTGACATTGTTGCATTGGACTTTTTCTGCAGTTGTGAAAAAAGTGTACCACTCAAGTAACTTGGAGCAATGGCGGATAGAGCACCTTGAGTGTTATTCCAGCCGCAGTCATATAATATGCTGTATCGAATAGCAGAAGCGCAAAATCTTTTCGCTCAACATTCAGAGATTTTAAAACGTCATCTACAAGGGAACAAGGTATTGATGATCGAAACTTATCTCGCAAACTCTGCTGTCGATTACGCAAGTTTGTTCTGGATTATCATGAGAACCAAGCAATGTGTTAAAGTACTTCTTGCTATTTATTTCACTGTTAGGACATTGTTGCCATCTTCTTTCCATGAACTTCTTGATTGATCCGCAATACTTCGGCGTTCTCAAGATCAGACACACGTGATTGAAGGGCTGATTCAGAGGTCAAAAAATGAAATAGTGATTTCATATTAATTAATTTTAAGCTAAATTGCAAAAAGTTGCATTTATGTAGAATGTTGCATTTATGTTGCGGTTATAACTCACTTACAATACACCCCATGTAGGAGGAATTTTGTTTTTAGTACTTTCATAAAGCGCAAAACGTGTGAAAAAAAGTTGCATTTGTTGCAAAAAGTTGCCCTACTTATTACAATTTTCCATCTTTGTTTTCTCATAAACTGAAAGAAAAAGACTTACGACATTTTGCCACCTTCTGAACATTAACAAACCAGATTTAAGAATGAGACTTACTCAATTTTCTGAGAAAAGTGAAAAGAAAACATTTTCCCATCTGAGCATAGAAATATTTGACGTAGTTTCGTTGATGATATCGAATTGGAGATTTTTGTTAAAAATATATAATTACTATTTTCTGGAGCAGATTGGGAAGTGTTGCACATGTATGATTTGTGTTTTGATACGATGTATCTATGTACCACATTCAGGGGCGATCCTTAGTGGTGTGATGGACATACTCTTGCCCGCAGTAAAAATGGAAGCTGTCGAACGAGATAGATAAAGAATGCTTTCAACTTTAAGCAAACATTCTCAGCAATATATTTTGTATTGCTATTAATTTCATACTAGTTCGGTATTTGCGGGTTGTTTTTGAGATTGTAAAAACATTAAACTTTGAATCTGCATATTTATTCTGGATTTGAATCAGTATGTACCCCCTCGATGCATCTATCGGATAGCATACATCGAGGGCAGAGAAGTATTAAGAGGTTGAGTCCACGGGGCTCGATTTTTTTTCCGGAAATGATTTTGGAAAAAAGCTGCATGCTGCAACGAATTATATCAATGAAAATCGGAGTTTCGAAGATCCACACAGGCAAAAAATACGGCCACAGAACATGCGGCTTCCGCGTTTTTCGTTAAGTTTCAAATTGATTCAGATTGATGTGTATTTGGTTGGTGAAAAGCATTCCTCAAATCTCTGAGGGGGTTCAAGTGCATGACCTCCTTTCAACATAACAGACTTCCTTGTATGACTTCTACTAATTTTGACCTTCTTGACAAAAATAATCTTTCCAAAGGATTATATTCCAATGAAATGAGCAATAGACTGTTTCCAAAAGATTTTATTCTTCAGAACAAATCGATATGATCCTTTCAAAGTATTCTTTTCCAAGAAAAGGACAAGTAGAATCTTTTCGAAGGTTTTTATTCTAAGGAAATGAGTTATAGAATCTATCCAAGGGATTCTATTCTAATAAAATGAGAAATAGAATATTTCAAATGATTCTACAGAATGGTCTAATTGGATCATTCCAAACGATTTTATTTCAAGGAAAGTACCAATAGAATCCTTCTAAAGGTTGAAAGAATTCAAGGTTAAAATCAACATCACACTACTCACAAATCTCGTGACACTCTGAAAATCGTGACGTAAAGAAGATGCAAACCAATGGATAAAATAGACTGACAAAAAAAAAATGTTTTAGAGGGCCTCAAAAATATAGTTTCACGCTGGAACAATTGCATATAGTTAAAGGGTAAAGTTTCGATGTAATAAAGACAAAAATACATTTATAACATAATTACCAGATTTGGAAACGTAACTCTTTAGTTTGTTTTTTAAACATTCATTTTCCCTCGCATTAGTGTCCTTACTTCTAAAAAAAAATTAGTAAAAAGTTTTCAAACTTTCATTTTCCTGTCACGAAACCGAACAGCAACAGAAGCGTTATGAATGAAGTTCGTAATTTCGAAAAGATGGGATATCGGTCCTAATAGCAACAGAACCCTGTTATTTCATCGGATAGCTTGCGATGAGGCTTTTAGTAGTGGGCAGTCCAAAAAACCAGTTATACGCCATCTATGGTAATCAATTCTTTATTTATCATAGTTCCCGAATTTCATCACGCGAAGCGATTACTGGCATTCAGCACAATGCGGCATTGTCATGAGCTCTGTTTTGATGGGTTTCGAGAACGCGAATTAAGCAACAAGTTTACATTCGAAAATTGCCCTTTGTTTCGGTTTTTTTTCTTTCTTCCTCGTTCTTTTCTTTTCTGACACAGCTGTTAGGGGTATTTTTAAGCCTTCTCTGCTTCCCTCCGCTTTAGTGACTAAGTGTTTGTGTGGGAAATGCTTCTTACGAATCCTTCACTTCCGTGGTGTTGTACCTGGAAGAAAGTAAGGGACTATCAGGACTATTCACGCACTTTCCGCTTAAAAACTTGCTTTCAGAAGGTGTAATCCGCCGCATCTCGTACACTGGCGCCAAGTCCTATAGTAGCTTTATCCATCACCCGTAATAAAGCTGAAGCTAGGAAGTCGCCAAAATTAGAACTCCTATATGGGGGCCGGGAAAGTTTTTGTTTTGTGATGGAAGTCCATTTTATAAGGTTAAGAATTTATATATTCATAGTATTCTTAGTGTAGCGTAACTTTAATAACTAGGAACGCCGAGATTGCATCGAAAACAAAAAAAAAACTAATCTTACGCTTGTCTTGAGACAACCTTATTAGTCAACTTCGTTCGCTGTAGTTTCTTTTCCGCAGCGACAATACAATACAAGTTATTTTTGGCCCTAAGTTAAAAAGGAGCCCACAAGGCGTGATTACGCCCAATCTTGCCACCTCTGTTTGGATGATCCAAACGTTGTCTTAATGCTCGAGTCCCTCTTTCAAAAAGGCGGGAAAGAGGTGATAGAATAATAGACCATGCGCAAGGACCAATCGCACATGTTATCTCGACTGAATGCTAACCACAATCGGAGGCCTTGTGTTGAGGTGAAGGTCTGTGCTGAGGATACCTACCCATTCCCCTAGTTAGAAAGCATTTGAAGCTGAAATGGTAAGGTATTCCCTGGTTGGCTTCTTGCGGTGAAAATCACGTTCTAATTGCAGCTGATGTTTTACCTCAGATTCAAATTAAAAGCTTATAATTTTGCTTCAGGTTTTATAGATCTTTACTTTTTTTTCCAAACAATTTTCCGATTTTTTTTTCTTACCTGGTAATGCCAGGATTCTGAAATTGGTTTGGTTTTATGGAACAAGAGCCATATTTGGCCAAGCTGCGCCAAGCACTAGACAAACAACATCAAGTTATGGACATGCGCAAACAAGGAAAGTTTACTGTCGCGGAATAGAGAAGTACTCTGGGAGGAATCGAGCATGGCATTAATAGAACATTCATCGCCCAGATATCGCGGGTTGCTAGCGCAGTGGATGAACCCACTAGGTCACTGACCTAGTTTACAAAAAAAAAATAATGAATGTACATGTATGGTAATTGAATGATGTGGATATATCGTCACTCAATGTGCAAAAGGTCGTATGTCTAAAAGCTGCATTTTTCAGGAGAGCAAAAAATAACTAATTTTTTTTCATTATGATATGATTCTATTATTATATACTTTGGGTTTGTTCTTAGTTTATCGAATCAGCTGATGATACAAGAGATTTTGCCACTTGGTGGAAATACCAAAATGCCACATATAGCAATAATAACAGAAAAAATGGAATTTTTGACGTACGACTTTCACACTTTGAGTGAGGATATATTGGTATTTCAAGAGAGGCTCATCATCTGAACCTACTACAGGGGTCACGTTCGTAAACAGAAATTCAATCTCTTATATGAAAATCTGAACGAGATCTGTGGTTTCAAAGAAATCGCAAAATTATATGTGTCATAAAAATTGCTTACATATGTATATAAAATTATATGATCGTAAATACTACTGCTTGTACAGAATAGGACGTATTTATATTCAATTAAAGCTTAGTAACAAATGGTACATACAAGTATTCCTAAAGTTTTAGCATTTGAGGCCATAATTTTAATTGAAATGTCCCAAACTTTCCCTATTTATGCAGCTTAAATTTTTAAAGATTTTTTCGCCTTACATTATTTCCTCTTCCTCACATTTGTTATAACCCTCTCATTTCAGTAGTGCTGTCTCAGTGATAATTTCAAATCTCCATTGCCAAATAAGCCCCACTAACGATTTGAAATCCAAACCACAAGTACTCTCCCAGGCTCCATTCGATTACACTCTCAACCCCGTAGACATATCGTGTTGAATATGTTCTTTCTGGCCATCACCACCATCATATGAGGAGCTCGTGGCTCTTTCACACCATCAGAATCCGGGTCAATCAGAATCCTATAGAAAATGACTAACGGGGATTCGAATTTATTGAATCGAAGCATTCTGGATTCAAGCGGAAGCTTCTGTTGAATCGTAATAATTTGAAAAGTAATTCGGTAGCCTTCATCCCACCCTCTTCGCTTTTTGTAGTCTGTTTATTTCTCACATGATTCAACTTTGCTTGGAATGTTCTACATGGAATGTTCTAGATGGATCACACAGAAATATGTAGAAGCGAGTAACGGTAGCTGAACTATGTTCTTTTTTACATTCAGAACAAGCTCAGGTAATAGCTTAGTTTTTTAGGCGCCAAGTTCGTTCCACACAATTAGTATTCTGAGTGTGTGGGGAGACAGCAGCTTGCTCTGCAATCCATGAGGGATTTTGTGTTATATTCTTCACAGGAAAGAATTGTCCATGGGTGATTGAATTCATGATTCAACAATAAAATTTATCAGTACACTATCACTGGTTGTATGTGTGATTTAACTTCTACCAAATGAGCTTCGACGAGAATTCTACAGCTTCTTTTCCGAGCAAGATGTTGCTGATGGAAGCAGCTCTCTAGGATCTTCGTCAGTAACTTTCTACTAGATTCAGATCGGCACAGATTCTGTCGGTGTGAATGGAGTCTCAGAGACGAGGTGATTGCTGTAAGGAGGAGTGAACACGACTGCAAAACTAATTTGTTTAACAAAAGACTGTATTTAAAGTTTATTCGTCGTATGTCTTGAGCCACCTTTCATTTGATCTTTAGAAATACAAATTGAGTTGTTATGGACAAGTTAATGCCCCAAGCGTTGTCCGTTATGTTTCGCACGTGCCGCGAGCGTTATTGACAAGGCGTTGCTTAATCTCCTGCCTCTTCTGTCATCGGCGTTTTGAGAACAAACTAAAAGAATCCGCCGGAGGAGTCTCCTGCCAAGTGGGATGCTGTCCAAAGCAGACACAGAAACTGTCGAATTTAAAAAAAGACACGGGAGTGGAATTTCTGATTCACTTGATGCCGCTGCTTCCTGGAAATCGGCCCTTCACACACACTTTTCTTTTCGAACACAACTCTTGTATTCCAACCCCTCATAAGGGGTCACATATCTCAAGGGTTTTTCGTAGGGTTGCCTGTTTTCTAAATTGGAAGTTATTCTTTTCGTACAGGCTCGGCGGGTTTGTGTGGGCGCACCCATTTTGAATGACCTCGATTTTATCTCGTCATCAAAATATTGCCGATTTTCGGATGACGAGATCAATTATTTGAACAGTTTTTTTTTGGTGTTACTTGACGTTGCCTGTCTTGTGTTTGGCGCAGCTTGGCGAAATATGAATCGACCTACCAATGAAATAGGCGGAGCATGTGGGCGTAGTCGATGTACTAGTATCTCTGAAGGATAAATCACGTGGTTATGAATTGACAAAGCCGGGGGGCTGTTAATTTCTGAAATGTCCGGCGACAGTTTCAAATCTCACAATTCAGATAATAATTACCAGATTGTTTCACCGTCAGTATTGAAGCTAAGGTTCCCCTTTAAATTGACGTAGATTAAGTTTAAAAAAAAATCAAAGTATCTTTTCCTAATCTGAAAGTGACTAGTGTTTTTGAGCCATTTTCTGTGAAGCTAATTGTAGATGGCGCTAGTGCGTTTGAGGTAGAATGTTCTTCCTTTAGGTCATCCTTATAGGGTAACAGGAAGTAAAATATTCTTTCTTCTGCAGTCTGTTTACACCAAAAGTTCTTTGCATTAAACACCACAAAGAATACAATACGATGTCTTTTGTAAATCTTCCAATTCTATCGCGTTCATAAATAAAAAAAAAGAAACACGTCGGCTTTCACCGTTCTGCTGGCATTTGTGAAAAAAAACCGTATACAATTTATTCATTGTTTTCGTCATTTCAAGCTTCATTTCCGAATAGAAAAAAAATGATCGAAACTGTATTTGAACTTCACGTTACCTCACAATGCACCCCGGCCATAACTTAATTCTGATGGGGAGCAGAACGAGCGAGTGTTGTGCAATGCGCTCCTTTGTGCTGCCAGATTAGGCCGTCACAAAAAGCGGGAAATCTGATGAATATTGTATTTCCATCGACAATCGTGACAACGTTATTTTTCTTTTCGAAAGAGATATCTTCTTTTTCTTACTACAGCGTTACATAAAGAATGATTTGGGGCTCTCATTGCTTTTTGAAAAGTTGGAATTTTGTTTTTGGAGCGAGATGTGGGACGAACTGATGTGTAATCGCGATGAAAATGTAGTTGAAAATCACTGAAATGTCCTGCGACATTTTCAAAACTCACAATTCAGATAATAATTACCATAATATTTCACCTTTAATATTCGAGTTGAGTTTCCTCTTTAAATTACATAGATTAAGTATTAAAAAAATCATAGAATCTTTTTCTAATCTGAAATTCCTTACTGCGTTGTGTTTGCATGTTTATGAGAGGCTTTTCTCAAAAGCTACCGGTAAGCAAGAATGCAACCGATCAAATATGACTGGTAAGCAAGACCACACACTTACTTACCGGTGGTTGTCCTCGATCTTTCCCTTTGAGATTGATCCCGGACCGTTCTCAATAGCCCATTGTGTTGCTCCAGTGATACTTTAATTAACTACCTAACTCAAAAGCTAACCATAGAGGGATGGGAGAGTATTTCTGGGGGCATGACAAACTTCCTATCTCCATTCCGGAAGGGACATATCTTCTCGAAAGCGATTTAAACCACGTCGTGTATAGAATTAATCATAATTTTAAAGAATTTTATGCGTGCCATTTAATTTAGATTAAAATGTTGCATACAGCTATTCCACGAAGTCTCTGATTGTAGAACAACTTGGCCGAAGAGAAAATTGCTGCCTAATCGTCAGCAAAACGACGATGAATCAAATTGTCAGGGAAATCCGTTGAAGTAATTACTTATTGTACATACATACCAAAGGAATTGTCTTAAATCGAAAGTATGTTTTTCTTCAAGTTGCTTGTTTAGGTTAACACTTGAAAACCCTCATATTTCAGCGCTTTGTATCCGATCTGGAAAAATAGGTCTTTTTTATGGATTAAGTTTATTGACTTTAGGAATTTGTTTCAAAATGTCATCTCTGTCAAATCTATGACTTCATCCCGACTAATAATTACTAATCGGTGCAAGATAAAACAGCGAACAAATGACGATCTCAAAAGGCATGAAAAAGTTTTGAGTATTAAACTGTTTAAGTCAAAATTAATGTAACAATTTTAGAAAGACGAATAGGCTGCTTTACATGAACAAAAGAACAATTTTGACTAACATAAAACGCCCAGAAATGTTTTAAGGCAACGGAACGTTTGTCAACTTTGAATATCTAGTACATATGTGTAATTAAATGTAATTAATATTCATTATGAGACAAATGGATCGGGCAAAATTTAAAGCATCAATTGACTTTAATCATCAACGTATTAGTAATAATTTCTTCCAAGCATCAGACTCTGCCTTCAGATTGTAGCCAGTGCTATTCAGAAATATTTGAGTATAGCCAATATTATACAGGGTGGTCCCGAATTCATGGTACAAACTTTAATGGTAGGTACAGGACATTGTAACAATGATTTATTGTATAGGAATGTATAGTCGCAAGTGACGCGGTGAGGCGTAAACAGGAGAAATAAAAGGAAAGAGAAATGGAGTGATCGGTTGGTATCATTGCCGGTAGAGGGCAGTAGATGTCTAGCCGCTGTTGAACATGATGCATCGCAGTAGGGAAAAGCGCCATTCACAATTGTGCTGCCGTAGACGATGGGTGACTTTACGTATGCAGAAAAAGCAGACATGCATTACATGTACGGCCGTGCAAATGGTAACGGCAGAGCTGCGTTACGAATGTATCGCGCGGAGTATCCTGATCGACGAATGCCGGATCATAGAATTTTTCAACGGTTACATCGTCAACTTTGTGAAACAGGTGCGTTCGACGTCAACAGACATGGCGCTGGTCGAGTAAGAGCTGTACGCACTCCAAGGCTGGAAGAAAGCATCTTGAACATTGTGGCTGATAGACCCGAGTCAAGCACAAGAACTGTTGCGCGTGACGTAGGTGTGAGTCATCAGACTGTATGCAGAGTGTTAAACGAAAATCGCTTACACCCCTTCCATTTTCAGAAAGTACAAGCATTGAATCCGGCAGATTATCCTCGCCGCGTGAACTTCTGCCTGTGGGTGATGCAGCAATGTGCGTTGCAGCCGGATTTCGTAGATTATGTGCTATTTACAGATGAAGCGACATTTTCACGCGAGGGTGTCTTTAATGCGCACAATTCCCATGTGTGGGCAACCGATAATCCACATGCAACGCGTCGACATGCGTTTCAACAACGTTTCAGTATTAATGTGTGGGCTGGTATTGTGAACGACTTTTTGATTGGCCCATACTTACTACCCACGCGGCTCACTGGCGGAAGCTATCTTATTTTTCTGAAAGAAGTGTTACCACAACTGCTGCATGATGTTCCGATCGCCATTCGTAACCGCATGTGGTTTCAGCACGATGGGGCGCCAGCACACTTCAGCATTGATGTACGGAATTACCTGAATGCCAGGTTTGGTACTCGATGGATTGGGCGTGGTGGACCAGTCCCTTGGCCACCCCGATCTCCCGATTTATCGAGCCTCGATTACTTTTTATGGGGACATCTAAAGCATCTTGTTTATGAGACTCCAGTTGACTCAGATGAGGATCTCGTCGCTCGCTTATCTGTAGCTGCTGCAGGTGTGCGTGAAATACCAGGCATCTTTGAACGTGTACGCCAATCGCTCCACCGACGCTGTCAAGCATGTATCGATACTGGTGGACGCAATTTTGAACAATTACTGTAAACATGACACTTGTCAACAACGCTTTCAATAAAATCTTTGTTTTTCCTTTCGGCCGTTATTTCCCCTGTTTTCGCCTCACCGCGTCACTTGCGACTATACATTCCTATACAATAAATCATTGTTACAATGTCCTGTACCTACCATTAAAGTTTGTACCATGAATTCGGGACCACCCTGTATATAAAAAAAATTTGAAATAAATATCATACAAAAATTTAATGATTCTTACAGTTAGAAACACAGCAAATTGTTCCAGAAAATAATGAAAT
This sequence comes from Metellina segmentata, assembly GCA_947359465.1. Classification (NCBI taxonomy): domain Eukaryota; kingdom Metazoa; phylum Arthropoda; class Arachnida; order Araneae; family Tetragnathidae; genus Metellina; species Metellina segmentata. Next base: position 16,048,750 of record OX375878.1, on the reverse strand, counting down.
CTACTCTCTGCATACGATCGTAGTCGTAGTTTACGGTTGTAGTTGAGCGCACGGTTGATCGTGTTAGAATTAAGTTGTTAAAAACGACGCATGAAGTCGAGAGATCTTGTCCATAAAAGACGGCCCTTGAATTATAAAATCCATCCGACATATTCTGAATGCGTCCAGCACTGTTCTGTTGTCAAAGACGAAAGTAAGAAAACGTAATTCAAGACATCATTTTCAGTGTAAAATTGGGTGTCTATCTAAATCCGCTCTGCTTTTATATTGGCTACTAGCTGAATAACCCGGCGTTGCTCGGGTTTCAAATATGACCGCGACATTTCCCTGTGTTAACTCACATTCACAAACCCTGTACTGTTTCCTTGTCCATGACCATCTATTGCTGGAAAACAAACTTTAGATTGTAAAATTGGGGTTTCGAGGGGCACTTTTAGGATTTACTGTGTGGCAATTTTCATGGCTACAGATGGGTCTAAAGACGGGAAAGAAATAGCCTATGTTTCCGCAGTGTTCTAAAGTATAAGAGTACCAAATTTGGTGTCAATGGGTCAAACATAATATATATATATATCTGGTTTGATTTAAATTTTCTTATTTCAATCTTTTGTTTTGTATATTCGATTTAATGGTGTTTGGGGGAGTATATGAGCAATTTCTTAGCATTTTGCGGCTCATTTTCGTAGAAAACACCATTTTGTGTTGTTTGGGTCAGGCTCCTCCCTGATGACGCCCTGATCCACCAACACTTTCGTTTTCAATAAATTCCTTTTGGTTTTTATTATTTAAAATTTCTCTTGTTTTAGAAAGAAAAAAAAATATATATATATATATATATATACAGATTTTGTAACATCTGTTGCTGATATTGAATCTGCATATTTGACCAAAACTAACGAGGGCGTTTTTCATAGGATGGTAAACGAAAAGGTGTCAGTTCCTTGAAAGGATGCTATAAGCATTGCCTAATTTATAAAGCGTCGGATTGTTTAAAATTACATTCATATCAGTCGTTCTCTTCCGGTGGCCGATAAATGACACATACAAAGCAAAATTACAACATTTTTTTTTGTCTTCCATATAAATTAAGTAAGAACTTCACACAACGCATTTTTCTACTAAGTGCTTGCGTCTATTCTTTTGTTCGATAGTGTTAGCTTCTTTCTCAATTCCATTAAGAGAAGATTAAGAATAGCGAAACCTTTCAATCGCTTTGCGATCAAGGTATTCACGGAAGTCTTTTGGGAACAATGGTATGTGATGTAAAAATAGTCAAAAGATTAAGTACAGCCCAAGAACATGCAAATTTCTTGAACTTTTAAGAATAAATCAAACTCTTTTTTTTGCTGATAAGAACTTTTTGTACTGCTCATTTATTTAAAAAAATCATTATAATTGTATTTTTTGAAAGACAGATAAACTATATATCATTGCATGTGTTTGATTTTTAAACATATGCATTTCGTTTTATTACAAACTAGGATAAATGGGCCGCCGTACGAGTGCATAACAAAATTTATTTATATTTTGTTCAATCTTCATTTATAAAATTTTTAAAACCTGACGTTGCGTAATCACTGGCGAAGTATAAATATTTCTTCACAACTATCTGTCGACTTTGTTGATTACTGGCTATGTACAAACCTTTTCCCTTCACTATCTGTCAAGTTTTTCGATCAACACTAGTAAAACAATATTATTGGAAAACTTAATATTTGATCAACACTGGTAAAACACAATGAGCTGCGTATGCCAATCGTTTTATACTAAACTAGGGGGCGCGCCCCCTGCTCGCTAACGCTCGCCAACCCTCGGAGGGATTGCTTTGTAATCCTCATTGGTACGTTGCACGAACATGCTCGCTACTGTCGCATCACTGAAGACATGTGCCTAGCAGAAGGAATTGCTTACAAATATTGTATTCCAAAAAGAAATATTTTTCAAATATAATTTTTTTTTTGAATGACCGAAAAATTATAACAGTACCTCTGGAATCATAATTCAAATGAAAACTTTGATCAAATTTTGATTCGAAATGTGAGCGATGCTTTGGAAATTGAATACCCAACATGTTGTTTGTATGTACATTTCCCCAGAACTGGAGCCACCTACACTTTTTTATCGAGTTTGTTGTCGAAAGCTGTAGTGCAAGCGTCTTATTAAACTATAATTGTTGGCCCTATATTTCAAATGGCCCTGTAAAGATCCTATGCTTTCTTTGATTTCTATTATAAGCTGCAACAGCTCGACTAAAATTATTATTTTTTCAATGAACTTTCATCCGATAACGCTAAAAATTCAATTGAGGCGCGAGACTTCGTAATAATCAAACAATGGTACAATGTTGCCAAAACGCGATAAGAAGTAACGTCTTTTTTGCGTGCCACGCAAGAGAATTATATATATAGATGTAATACCCATGGCGATTTCGAATATAATGATTTTTGACACCTCGTTTCGCTCGTAAAAATAATTAGATACTAAGGCTAATCGTGACGTCACTCAACCAATCAAAACTTTAATAGCAAAGGAAACACAGCAGAAACTAGCATTTTATATTCTAGGGGGCTCCGCCCCCTGCTCGCTATCGATCGTCAACCCCCGAAGATTGCTACGCAATCATATTTAGTTCGCTTCGCGAAATATACTTTTCAACAATGAGAAGGGAGTGGATTGCTTCATAATCCATCCCCATTTGGATCGATGCTGGATTGATCCAGGACCTCTAGTACGACGTTAATTGAAGGTTCCCTTCCCATTACGATATTTATAACATGGGATGGAGAAATGGAAAAGTGCTTTTCTTTGCGAGATTAGCGGATCCGTATATAAGTCGACACCCGTATTTTAGCTTTAAAAAACGTTCCAAAAATTATCGGCTTTGGACTGAAATATACTGTAAATCAAAGCAAAATGTTTACAATAATGTCACGAACAGAACGTCTCATTTCCACATAAAAAAAGGAAATAGTTAAATAAATTACACTAGGGGGCTCGCCCCCTGCTCGCAAACGCTCGCCAACCCCCGGAGGATTTCTTCGCAATCCTCATTGGTTCGCTGCGCGAACCTATGCTCGCTTCGTTCGCATCAATGAAGACATGTGTCCTAGCAGAAGGGATTGTTTACAAAATATAGTATTCCAAAAAAAAACATTTTTCAAACCTAAATTTTTTTGCTGTTTTTCAGAAAAGATATATACAGTACCGATAAAATCTGAATTCAAGCGAAAACTTTGAGAAAATTTTGACTCGAAATGTGAGGGCGGATTTGGAAATTGAATATCCAGCATGTTGTTTGAGTGTATATTTACCCCTGCACTCGAGCCACCCACGCATTTTCATTGAGTTTGCTGTCGAAAGTTGTAGTGCAAGCGTCTTGTTGAACTATAATTGTTGGCCCTGAAAAGAACCTTTTTTAAATGGCCCTGAAAAGATCCTCCGCTTTCTTTGATTTCTATTATTAACTGCAACAGCTCGATGAAAATTCATTTTTTTTTCAATAAAATTTTATCCGATAACGCTATAAATTCAATTCAAGCGCGAGGCTTCTTGAAAAACAAATAATCTTACAATGATGCCAAAACGCGATAGCTAATAACGTCTTTTTTGCGTGCCACGTAAGAGAATTATATATATAGATATTGTTAAAAATTCAGAGGAAATCTCATCATAATTGTAAATGTTTTAGATGATCGTGTTGTTTGTTGTCATAGTACTTCTTAATATTTTCATATTCGACTGTTGCTATGGAAACGGAGACCGAATTTGCCGGTTTTTCTGAAAACATCGCAAACTTTTTTACGCGTACTCTCAAATTTTATGAATTAATAAATTAATTTTTAAATATAACTGTGTTTATCGTCTGCTCGTGCTCCAAATTCATTAGCTCGTTGAACCACAAGACTCGCTACCACGTGACTCGCTATCTACCAATCACAAAGCGAATAAACCTGAAAAAAGACTGAAACATTTTCTTTTATAATAGAAACATGACAAGCAAATATAAAAATGAAATCAGGATATATATACACATTGGGGGCTCGGCCCCGGAGGATTGCTTTGCAATCCTAATTGGTTCGCTTCGCTCGCATCAATGAAGACATTGTTTACAAAATATAATATTCCAACTAAACATTTTTCAAATAAAAATGTATTGTACTACAGAAAAGTTATACAGGACCTCTGGAATCAGAACTCGAACAATTTGGAATTAAAATGAAAACTCTAAGCAAATTTTGACTTGATATATGAGCGCTTTTTTGGGAATCGAATACCCAGAATGCCGTTTATACGATGCAACAGCTCGACTAATCTTTATTTTTTTTCAATACAATTTCATCCGATAGCGTTATAAATTAAATTGAGACGCGAGGCATCGTGGTAAACAAACAATCGTAGTGTTGCCAAAACGCGATAACAAATAACGTCTTTTTTGCTTGCCACGTAAGATAATTATATATTTAGATAATATAATTCTGGTATAAAAATAATATCACATTGAAATGATTTGATTTATATATAAACGTTTTAAAGTATAATTTTATTCTCACTCTAAAATATTTGTGCAATACTGTATTGTGACAAATTAAAGTCATTCAGAAATGTAATTTTTCATAAATATTTGAGTTAGTAAAACAAAAATAACACTGATTCCTTGAAATGTTGGTTTACATCTCTAATAAAATGGTATAGTCTTATTTTCTTGAAACTGTTTTTTGTTAGGGTATACCAAGAAATCGATTCCAAAATTTTGAATTCCTATAACACACGAAGAAAACTTTTATATCAAGAGAAACTTAAAAAACGATAATTTTTTTAATTTATGAAAATCACACATATTTTACAACCAAAACCAGAATATTTCTATTGATAGTTCCTAAGTTTCTAAAAACTTGATCATTGACTTGGAAAAAAAAACTGAATTTGTTTGTTGCGTTTTATGATTGTATATGAATAAGAACTTGCAAAAGTTTGGTCAAGATTTTTTGAAAAGATCCATCTTTAAAAATTCTGAAAATTTTTGTATTAGTTCATTCAAATGTTGTTAGGTTTGTCTTTTAGAAAGCTGATACAGTTTTTTCAAAGTTTTTTTTTCTAACAGCCTTCAAAGTAAGATCAGCCACTCAAACAGGCGCTAAAATCCCCTGACTCTTAGATCAAACACAGTTTTCCTATGCAATATCTTAACACGGTTCATTATTTCTGTAGATAAATCAATGTAGTGTGATGTCTGAGATTTTCTATAGAAGAAAAGATATCAGTTCAAAATCTATTTTCTATTATTTACCAGTGAATTTAAATTATTTATGAATTGCATTCATAAAGTTCAACTTTGAAATAGTAATTTATTGCAGCATTTGTTGAGTGCTTTCTTAGAGAACTATGTGACAGAAAGGACGAGTTAAACACCTTCTCCGAATAAAAAACAATTTAAACTTATTTTATCAGCGTAACTATTATTCGAATTTGCACAACTTTTGCTTATAGTTTTAAAAAATTGATATTATTATTAAAAACCACAGAGCTTACATTTTTCTTATCCATGCAGTTTTCAAAATGAATGTTTGATGAAGATTAATACAAATACTACATTTATATATATACATATATACACTGTTTCTACACTTTATTATAGTTAGAGAATTTATTAATATAGGAAAAATATTTTAAGTGTGTAGTTTACTTTGTATCAAAACTATTATAGTTTATTTTGCAGTGAAATTTCATGAGCATGGTTAATGTATAATTTCGTGTGTGATAATTTATTCAAATTAAGCAAATATTGCAAATTTTAACCTCAATATTCGGTTATCTGTGCGTAAAAAAAAAAAAAAAAAAAAAAAAAAAAAAAACATTTTTATATAAATAAGGAAATTATGTTTCCCATTGGAAGTTGAAAGGAAATTACTATAAAATTTAGGAATTTCGGGAACCTTTTCAACCTTTTAGAGAATTTGACATGCGTTAGATTTTTCGTACCTAGAAAGGGTACGAAATAATTATGTCGATATTTCATCATTTTCTGACCGCGTTGTTTCCCTATCAGCAAAATAATTTAAGATCAACTATTCGAAACCTGCAAAAAGTAGTAAGTAAAGTAAGACACTCGGATAACATATTTCTATTTATAAATTTCAATTTGATCAAATTGAAAAAACCACTTTTCATTACTATTTAAGTCCTACTAATGATCACAACATCAATATTTGCTACAAATATTTTCAATTTTTCTGAAGGAAAATAAAATTGAATTATCTTAAATCATCACTCAAAGTAAAAAGGTTCGTATGTCTAAAAGCTGCATTTTTCAGGAGAGCAAAAAAAAAAACTAATTTTTTCCTCATGATTTGATTTGACAACTATAACGAATCTCGGCAAAAAAAAAGTGACACAAGTAAAAAAATAAAAATTAAAGTTATTTTGTTTGTCATTGAAAAATATGTATGAGGTGCATCAGGGTGTTATATTACTATTCTATAGAATATAATAGAAGTTACCACTATAAATACTTACCTAAAATTTATATATAATATAATAAGAAGCAAATACTTTCTCAAGAAAAGTTTTATAATATCCTTTAAGTTGATGTTTCTCAAATACTGCAATTTTGAGTTGTTTCACTTTTCTTGCCGTGGTGCGATATACTTAGTGTTTTGTTTTTAATTTATTGGATCAGATGATGCCTTCGAGATTTTGCCACCAGGTGGAAGTCCCAAAATGCAACATTTAGTAATAATAAAAAATGGAATGTTTGACCTACGACCTTTTGTACTTTGAGTGAGATTTTAGGAGGTATGCGATTTTTAAAGTAGGTGATGTCCATGTAAGAAAAAATCAATTTTTTTTTGTGGCGTCACCTTCACAGACACCTGTACGCCAAACTAAATTATTTTTCTCTTGACTGTAAAAATATGTTATTTTACTACCCAAAATGTAGCTGTTTGTAAAATATCGTTCTATTCGGAGAAGGTGAGGTACACAGCCTAACTGGATAATTCATATTATGCATTGAAGCGGAAGTATATTCTACATAAAAAAAATTGCTTCATATTGATAAATATTTATAAACAATTAAAATGAGTAAAACGTTTATTGAAGTTTAAGAATTAGAATAAAAACTATATTACTTTTAACGCTGCATATGCTTTCTACGATGTATCTCGTCTATCAAGATGTGAACAATTTTGTTAATTTATAGATACATCGTCTCCATTTTCTTTTTTTACTGACGATATTTATTCAAAGCACACAAATTTTATTTTTAAGTTTTTCTATCCAGCTAAATGTCGGTGGTAGTGTCTCTGGGGCGAACTTTTTTTCTGTACATATTCCGATCGTTAAGTCACTCGGCTTATTTTTAGAATACATTTTCATGACGTCGCTAACAAACATTCCAAAGTATGAATTCCGATTTGAAAAAGGATATTTCATTGGTCAACGCTAATTAGATTAAATGCCCAACGTCGCCACAACGGCGATAAACTATATTTTAAGGTAACTCCGATATGTACCATGCAAAAGTAAGCGAGTACCAGAAGTAAAATATTTGCTTTTTGTCTGTTTTTTTTTTTAAAAGAAAATTCCTGTCGTATTTTGCATACGATTTTTATGAACGCTCTAATTTCCTAAGTTTCAGAATTTCGTTTGTGTATTTATCTTTATTGATGCAACGTGGAAGCAGAAACTTAACAATAATTAATTATTAAATTTCCCACAAACATTTAGGTTCATGAACAAATACAAGCAAAGCCAGCACCACAGCTGTAGCGAAAAAAAACTTAAAATGTACATAAAAAAATATAAACATGTAGAAGCGAAAAAAATATTAGGAATAGGTTAGTTGAATATTAATATAAACTTCCCTTTTTCCTGCTTTTCTTTCATGAAAGAATAATATATGCACAATAAATATTGTATAAAGGAAAGTAGAAAAATGTTTATATTTTTGAGTGTAGTAATATTGAGTTCTTGAGACTATTATTTTTATTTCAGCACTCAAACTGGTACTGAATGCAGATGAGCGTGGGGATTTATAAATTGTTGTTCGGTTTTCTATTTTTTGTTTTCTCTTCATTCTATTTTTTTCTTCAAAAGTTCGGTTTTGAAACCGATTGTTTCAAGAAGTGCGGAAAAATCCGCCGCACAGTAATTTCTGTGTTCTGCTCTGTCCCAGACGACTCCCATTATTTTTAGCAACACAGCTTACATTCGCACACATACAACGGTGTTTTTATTTTGCAAGACGCAATGGCGCCACTTTCAAAGAACAAAACTGGCTGCTCGAAACTGTTTTTGATTTATGTTGCCTTCTCCGTATCCTTTCAACCGCTGTTTGTGTTAATCAACTCAGTTGGGAGAGAACATTTCACGACTTCTACCTTTATCATGGTAATGATATCCGATCCCCCCCCCCCACTAAAAACTTTCAAATATGAGAAGTTTTCCGACAGGAGGGTACACTGCGGTTACACTGCGCACGCGTGCGGATCTGCACTGCAGCAGGGGTTGCCATGGAGACGTGGGGAGGACGTTCCTGCAGCCAGCACGAACGCTTTGGCGGGAAACCCGTCAATCAAAAACATTTTTCGAACTTATTTTCTAATTTTTTCTCTTTAACAGCAACGCCCCTGCAGTTAAAAGACCGTTTCTGGCGCATTTTGTAATTTTTTACACTTATCTTCGTGAAGACCTAAAAATGTCAGCTTTAAGCATTTGCCCCAATATAAAGCTATTAGTACGTTCTATTCTTATGCGCTCTTTTGTTAAGATTTCTTCTCGATAACAGATTACTGTGCACGAAAATGGCACAAAAAAGCGTTTATTAAAAGTGCGTTGGAACCTAAAATTTTCAAAAGCATCGATTTTGAGGTTCTTTATGACTATTTTGTGGATTATTTCCGTCTTTTCCAACCATGGCACACATAAACTAATTACTAAAGATCTGAGATACACTAAAAATGTTTTTGCTTTCAATCTGTCGAAAAAATAGATTCAATTTCGACAGAAAAAGAGAACATAATAGCAATAATTACCTACTCTTGTTTGTCCTAAGTTTTCTTTTTTGTAAAATATTTCTGAAACAATCTATTTTTGATATTTAGTAATACAAAATTATGCTTGAAATTATTTATACGGCTATTGAAAACATGAGTATTCCTGGAATTTTTTTTGAATTCGCTTGTCAAAAGTTAAAAATTAAACGACACGATTTAAACTGTTTCAACATCCCTATGGCATACCAATTAGATTGGGCTGGTGTGGAAGTTTGGAGAGTAGGGTGCAAGCTCAGGTGTGACCTCGTCATCTCACCGTGGTTCAAAATGACGTAGTGTTATTCTCTGATCCTTCCCTTCGGGGCTTGATCCCGGAACGTCGCCAGTAGCCCGTTGTGTTGTTGTGCTTCCGATTAAAATACTTACCTCCCTCATTTTTGCTTGAAATTGACAGAAGTTTAGAAACAATAAAACTCATTGCAAACTCTAAAACTGAAATTCATAACTTCAACTCGACTTAGCCTCTAGATAGTAATTGTAATTGTAATTTTAGTTAACGTCGTACTCGAGCAACACAACGGGCTATTGACGACGGTCCGCGATCAGTCCCTCAAGGGAAAGATCCGAGGACAACACTTCGTAATTTTGAACCACGGTCAGATGACGCCTCTAGATAGGATGGTGCCTGGTTCACAGCCGGTCTAGTGCATGGATGTTTGTAAGAGTATGGTGTAGAGGCGGATGGTGCACCTTAAATCTGTCGTGGCCGAAAACCCTCAAGTTCTAGCCAAAGATCTAGGAAATCTTAACGCCGGGTTGATGTGGAGGTTTGGAGAGTAGGATGCCAGCTCAGCTGTTGCCTCGTCATCTGACCGTGGTTCAAAATTACATGGTGTCGTCCTCAGATCTTTCAATTAGGGGATTGATCCCGGACCGTGGTCAATAGCCCGCTGTGTTGTTCTCGTACGACGTTAATAAAAACTACCGAATATAAAAGGGATCTTTCCGCTGGCGAATTCATCCTGGACAGTCGCCAATAGCCCGGTGTGTTGCTCCAGCGCGACGTTAATTAACTACTTACCTATCTTGTGTAAGAATTTATTTTAACTTGGCTTCCATCCTGTTCCACATGCATCATTGATCTTACCGAAGTGACTGTTTAATCCCCTCCTGTTGGTAGTCTCGACGAAGTATCTTCATATCTTTCCCGGACCGTCGTCAATAGCCCGTTGTGTTGCTCTAGTACGACGTTAAATAAAAATTACCTAAATTACCGACCAAGTATCTTGTGATCTCTACTAATACAAAATGAAGTTCGTGTATCTTCGCCGTGTCCTGACGAATCTATGGTACTTACAATAATGAAATTTGGCACACAAGTAGTTCAAAGTTTTTGCAATTTTATAGTCCAACCCGAATTTCAAAATTTAAGCCGACCAACCGGTATAGTGGTTAAGGTGTTAGCCTCTAGATCGGAAGGTTCCTGGTTCGAATCCGGGTCCGGGCATGGATGTTTGTAAGCGTATGGTGTAGAGGCGGCTGGTGCGCCTTAAATCTGTCGTGGCCGAAAGTCCTCACGTTGGGTTGGCGTGGAAGTTTGGAGAGTGGGGTGCCAGCTCAGGTGTTGCTTCGTCATCTGACCGTGGTTCAAAATTACGAGGTGTTGTCCTCGGATCTTTCCATTAAGGGACTGATCCAGGACCGTCGTCAATAGCTCGTTGTGTTGCTCTAGTACGACGTTAACTAAAAATTACCAATTACCATCAAAATTTAATCTAGAATATTTAAAAATTAATTTATTGAATTAAATTTTTATTTGGTTTCCTAAGAATGGCAACAGTCTTGGCTCTGACTCATACTCTGACTGTTTAGTGTTTACTGTGCCGCCATTGACACTGTGCTCACGCTATCCAAACGGTAATCCATTTTTATTTAATGTGTATTGTTTTCATCTCGTTGCTTTTTTAAAAGCATAATTATCTTTTTCTATGTTTGGTATTATTAATGTATTTGTGATAACTTTTTTTGAAGCAAAATTATCTTTATTTTTTGTTATTGTAATTTTGTAATCGTAATTATCGTTGTTAAAGTTATATATTAACGGCTTGAACTTAATTTTGTTTTCTTTCAGCGATTTTTAGAAGCATTTTTAAAAGCATAATTACCTTTATTTTCTGTTATTCAAATTTTGTAATCGTAACTATCGTTTTTAAAGTTATGTAAATGGTTTATTGCTAATTTTGGTTTTTTTCACCGATAATTTATACGCACTTTTAAAAGCCTAATCATCTTTATTTTTTGTTATTGTAATTCACCAGGGGCAACGCCGTGATGGCTGTTATCCAATAGTTAGCTATACTGTTCAAATCATGATTTCGTTACCATAAAAAAATGCAGCATTATCTTGATGACATCTCGTCGAAATCACTTGAAGGGTTAAGGCAAGGTAAGGTAATTTTCATTAACGTCGTACTAAAACAACGATCCGAGATCCATCTCCTATGGGAAAGAATCGAGGACAACACCACGTAATTTTGAACCACGGTCAGATGGCGGGGCAACACCTGAGCTGGCACCCCACTCTCCAAACTTTCACTACAACCCAACATGAGGACTTTCGGCCACGACATATTGAATGTGCACCAGCCGCCTTTGCACCATACGCTTACGAACATCCATGCACTTACCCGGATTCGAACCATGGACCTTCCTATCTAGAGGCTAACACTTTAATCTATTATACCGGTATAGTGGTTAAGGTGTTAACCTCTAGATAGGAAAGTTCCTGGTTCGAATCCGGGTCCAGGTATGGATGTTTGTAAGCGTATGGTGTAGAGGCGGCTGGTGCGCCTTAAATCTGTCGAGGCCGAAATTCCTCACGTTGGGTTGGTGTGGAAGTTTGGCGAGTGGGGTGCCAGCTCAGGTGTTGCCCCGCCATCTGACCGTGGTTCAAAATTACGTGGTGTTGTCCTCGGTTCTTTCCCTTAAGGGATTAATCCCGGACCGTCGTCAATAGACCGTTGTGTTGCTCTAGTACGACGTAAACTAAAAAATTACCAAATTACCTAGTTAATCTATTATGGATCGCATATTCTAAATTTTCACTTTAAAGTGTCGTCTTCTTAGAACAAAAACTCATTAACCGACAAAATCATTTTTTTTTGCATAGCTGTTTAAGTTTCTAGGTCAAAAAATTAAAATTATTAGTATTTGAAAGTGTTACATATTTTTGAAACGGATTACAACAGGACCTCATGAAAATAGGCATTTAATGCCTCTCAAAAATGTCAGACAATGAGTTTCAGTTCTTAATCGACCATCTAGGTAGCTGTCTATTGAACATACAAAAAGTAATTTCAAACCTGTATATTCAATACCTTCTGAGAAAAGAGAGAGGTATTTAAAATGTATGTACATTTTAGCACTCTAGAGGCTGCTCCTCTGATCAAGCCAACATAAAGCAGACTCATTGAAGAATTTATTGATTGGAGATCATAAAACTCTTTTAAAGCAATCAATTGTCCATAACTAACCCTAGAAGTACTATTACAGCACTCCATTTGACATTACATCGGTCATAGAAGTTCTGGGCACTTGACATAAACTCTCTTCATATGACGTTACACTAACATTACGATCTCATCCAACCCCTTGAGAACACTCAAGATTCCATCGACATGTGGTTTTCAGCTGAAAGCGACTTAGAACGCTGGAAGAACAGAGACCACTGAGACCTGAGAGCGAGGACACACTCTCGCTAACCTCTGCCGAATCATTATTGTCCCAAAATATCTGTAACTTTGCTGTAAAGATCTGCTGAACTATAGGATGTTAGAATAAATATTATAGTGGTGAAACCCAAAGATCTTGTTCTTTTATGCTACCATTTCTTACTCTCATCACTCCATTTTATCCGGTACAATATTAACATAGTTGGTACTGGATCCTTAAATACCTGTGAATACTCTTTGAAATCGCTATTGAAGCTGAATTGAACAAGCATCGTTGGAGACAGCGGTGCAAAATGCTTTACTTAAGTGCAACTACTTTTAATGGAAGGAAATTATTTATAAAAATATTCTGTGTAACTCTTTCCAAATAGATCATTCATTATGAGGTAGATATATGAGATGGCAATGAAAAGCTTTCAAGCATATTTAAATACTTATTATTGAACTCAAGAGTCCGTAATAATATCTTCGACGAATGTTTCGGCAGTTCCATCATCTTGAAATGAACTATTATAATTTTCAAAACTATTATACTAATATAATTTTAAAATATTATTTGAGAATGTTATGTTAGAAAATGATGCAATACATTGTTAGGTGTTATTAAAAGAGATAATAATGGTTCGGTTAAAATGAAATTGGGAAATACAAAGAGTAAGTTTACAAAATGAGTACCTACATTTTTGCCTTTTTTATTTTTTCACCGCTAATTTTTTCGATTTTCGTGAGACATTTCATTGCTGTTAGATGAAATAAAAGCAAGATAGATCTATTTTAGCTAAAAGGTTTTCAGGGGTTTGTTTTCAGTGAATATTAAATAAATTTTTTTTTCAAAGGAAGTTAAGTTGTAAGTGTTTTAAAGCTTCCTCTTTTAAATAATTTTTACCATGTGTCAAAATGTTCTAAATAATTTCTCTGTTTTCCATGAACCTTTTTTATGATTCATTTATGTTTCTAATCCTTCAGAGTTCACCATAGAGGTCAGATACCTCTTCAGCGTTAATCTTCTGAGAGGTTCACACGCATTTATTCGTTCGGTAACTTGCAGTCTTTCCTGAATGACTAATAACCAGTTGTGATCATGACCAATAGAATCTTTTCTAGGATTCTTTTTCCAATACAAGTGGTTATTTAGTCAACAAATGTAGTGTAATTAAAGCAGTACTACACTACTTGGTAGGTAGGCATATAAATTAACGTCGCACTAGAGCAATACAACGGTTTACTGGCGACGGTCCGGGATCAAACTTGAAGGGAAATATTAGGGGCAACACTATGTACTTTTGAACCATGGTCATATGACGAAGTCACACCTGAGCTGGCTCCTTCCAGACTTCCCCACCAACGTGAGGATATTTGAGGCCAAGGCAGATTTAACGTGCACAGGCCCAATGGCCTTTGGTTGTCTTCGAACTCGCAACATTTCGGTTGCTAATCCGTAAATCTTCCAATCGGGCTACTGCGGCTGTACTAACTTCTCGTAAAACTCACACGCAGAAGATTAAAGAAGGTAGGTATTTTAATTAACATCGCACTGGAGCAACACATCGGGCTATTGGCGACTGTCCGGAATCAATCCCGAAGGGTTATAGAAGGAATTGGTAGACAATGGTTCGTGGTGAAGCTGAATCTAGGAGTCTTTCTTATAGCTGTTGACTAAAGAGAAAGAGTATATAGCTGCTTCGGTGAAAAGACAGAGGACGTTGGGAAGTCCATTTGTACCGAAGTGGTAAACCTTACCTGAGGAAAGTACTGACAAGTTCACAGTCGGGTATGGCGCCCGCGATTAGTTGTATTGCCCAATTCCTGTCGCTTCCGGAATCGACCAAAAAACTCAGTCAGAAATTACACTCAAGACGCCAACTGTGTGAACGCATTGTTTACATTTAATTTGCTCTCTAATCAAATGAATATACCCGTTCAAAATCACGTGACTTAAATAAAGGATTAGTTCACTTCAAAAAGAGCTTCTTTTATATCTCATACTAGCTGAATAACCTGTCGTTACTCGGGTTTAAAATATGACCGTGACATTTCCCTATGTCAACTAAAACACACAAACCCTGCAGAACGTTTTTTTTCTATTGCGACAGCTAATATATGACCGCGACATTTACTTGTGCTAACTCAAATACACAAACCCTGTAGAACGTGTTTCCTTGTCCATAGCCATTTATTGCAGGAATACAGACTTTAGATTTTAAAATTGGGGCTTCGAGGGACACTTTTAGGACTAACTGTGTGCCAATTTTCATGGCTACAGATTGTTCTGAAGATAGAAAAGAAGTAGCCTGTTTTCCGCAGTGTTCTAAAGTATGAGTGTACCAAATTTGGCGTGGATTGGTCAAACGGTGTAGATTTGTATAGAAAATATACACTCCCGCATCCTTTTTTTTATATATATAGAGGTCGGGATCTCACCTGATCGCGTCGTCATCTGATCAAGATTCAAATTTACGTGGTGTCCTCGGATCTTTCCTTTCGGGATTGATCCCGGACCGTCGCCAATCCCGTTCTGTTACTCCAGAGCAACGTTAATTAAAATGTCCTTTGACCTCACTTGGTCGTAAACTTTTTAACTTTCTTCAAAATTATGTAATTTTTTTAAAATAATCTTTTAAACGACGATTTGTAAGTTTAGTACGCAAATGAGTTCACTTGGTGTTTCAGTTTAATTTTATCTGTGAAATACGCCACCCCCTCTGGCTCAAATTCCACAATCGAGCTTTAATGCGTAAATGGTGATTAATAATTAAATTAAAAGAAACCAGTCTACTTCTTATGGTGAGTAGATTTGGTTCCATTGTAATTCTACAGCAATCTCTTAAAAGTACTTCACAGCAACAGAATCTGGGTCAATCTTAATCCAATAGAAACTGACTAAGGACGATTCGGCTACATTGAATTGGAAGGCTGCTGATTCAGGCCTTGCGTGTTGCAGGCGATGCAGGTTCGATTCGTATAACTTGCCCGGTTTGTTTTTCTTTCTTCTGTGCCAATGCCAGTGAAACTTGTGTGTGTAAGTCCATTACTTGACATTCTCTGACTTGTGATCGGGGAAGCTTAAACAAATGTAACCCTTACTTCGTAAAACACAATCTAGCCAACTTAGTGGATTCTGAAAGTGTGGAAAGACGGACAAGCTATTTCAAATGAAAGCGACTTTTGCGCACATCCGGTTTCTTTACGTGCGGCGTCGCTGCGGCATCGAAACCCAACTATGCACATATAAACGTGAAATGACGCAAATATTCATTTCGCGCCATTTGCGACAAATATTCTATCGAAGAAACCGTGTTTGATTCGCTTACTTGGTGTAAAAAAGTATATTTTGAAACAAAATAGACTTCACTGGATACAACCATTTATTAATTATTAGTTATATTCCATCTATTTATGAAAACAAGGTAGTTTAGACCGCAGAAGCGTGTGCGGCGAGCTGCCGCGCTTAGGGAACTAAGGTACAAATTGCACGCAAGTTGGACGTGCGTCGCCGCAACCATGCCGGAGGCATGTGTACATTACTTCATTGGATCTAATGTATCTCAGATCGCACTTGCGTTGGGGCAGCGCCGCCGAACCCAACTATGCACACATAACCGTGAAATGACGCACGAACTCATTTCGCGCCATTTGCGATAAATATTCTACTGAAGAAAACATGTTTATTTCGCTTACTTGGTGTAAAAAAGTATATTTTGTAACAAAATAGACGTTCCCGGATACAACCATTTATGAATTATTATTCATATTCCATTTGTTTATGAAAACAAGGTACTTCAGAACGGTGACTCATGTGCGGCGACCGTGCAGCGCCGTGGGGTAATGGTAATTTTAGTTAACGTCGTACTAGAGCAACACAACGGGCTATTGACGACGGTCCGGAATCAGTCCCTTAAGGGAAAGATTCGAGGACAACACCTCGTAATTTTGAACCACGGTCAGATGACGAAGCAACACCTGAGCTGGCACCCCACTCTCCAAACTTCCACGCCAACCCAACGTGAGGACTTTCGGCCACGACAGATTTAAGGTGCACCAGCCGCCTCTACACCATACGTTTACAAACATCCATGCCCGGACCCGGATTCTAACCAGGAACCTTCCTATCTAGAGGCTAACACCTTAACCACTATACCGGTTGGTCGGCGCAGCGCCGTGGGGAACTGCGGTACAAGTTGCACGCAAGTTGGACGTGCGTCGCCCAAGCGGCGCTGGAGGCATGTGTGCACTGCTCCATTGCATCTAATGTATCTCAGACCGCACTTGCGTTGCGGCAGCGGCGCCGCACTTTGAAAATCCGGATGTGTGCACCGGGCCTTAGTCAGCTTTCACTGGATTCAGATTAATTCGAACGTTTCTGTATCCAGATGACTTAAATTGAACCATTCTGTTGGATAAAATGAAGCTACAAATCAATACAATCTTCCGTACATGAAAGGGAAACGTTTTTCACCTTATCACCCGAAGGTCTTCAA
Organism: Metellina segmentata; assembly: GCA_947359465.1. NCBI lineage: Eukaryota > Metazoa > Arthropoda > Arachnida > Araneae > Tetragnathidae > Metellina > Metellina segmentata. The sequence goes on along the minus strand of OX375878.1, from coordinate 16,031,548 downwards.
TCAACTTGATATCATTCAACGCGCGATCGATAAAAAAAGCCAATTGATTCTTTCGTAAAAAGATCTTCGGGGCAACTGCCTAATGATGAAAATAGAAATGCGAAACATGGCGTTCACTGTCCAGTGATGTTTTTACAAAGACCTTCCAATGCCATCTTCTCAACATAAAGCAGACATCGGATATACTTTTTCACATCATCAGAGAGGGCGGCATTTTCAGATCTCGAAGTCAACCTCAATCCTCCCCAAGGTCAAGCCTATTGAAAAGGAAAGCGTGCAAAAAGGGTAGCTGCGGATTTTTTTTCTTTCGGAATTCCATCCTCGTGCTGTCATCTCTTCTCAACTCATTTGCAATCGAAATTCAAGGGTGGGTGTCGAAGGGCATTCTATCATTTCTTCTGTTTCCGGGTGAAACTGTGACAGAGTTCTTTTGGAATTCGGGGTGGATAATTTTTTCGTCAGGGCGATTTGGACACAGTTTCTTCCACTAGGGAAGGGCTACATCATCGTATCGAGACTATAGGTCTTGCGGAGGAATCGAGAAATATGATATCCTTTGAACTGTTATGTGCAGTCTGTTATCTAAGTTCAGAACTCATATTTTCATAGTGCTTAGTTCAACGAACAACGATCCCGTTTCTGCCACTCAAGGGCAAATTTGACCGTATTTAAAGTAAATTCCAAACCAGTACTCACTTTTACCCTTGAGCGCCCAGCCGACTAACCTGTCTGGTGGTTAAGGTGTTAGCCTCTAGATAGGAAGGTACCTGTTCGAATCCGGGTCAGTGCATGGATGTTTGTAAGCGTATGGTGTAGAGGCGGCTGGTGCTCTTTAAATCTGTCGTGGCCGAAAGCCCTCACGTTGAGTTGGTGTGGAAGCTTTGAGAGTGGGGTGCCAGCTCAGGTGTTGTCTCGTCTTCTGACCGTCGTTCAAAATTACGTGGTGTTGTCCTCGGATATTTCCCTTAGGGGAATGATCCCGGACCGTCGTCAATAGGCCGTTAGGTTGTTCTGGTACGACGTTAATTAAAAACTACCGTGTGTAAAAGGGATCTTTCCGCTGGCGGATTCATCCTGGACAGTCGCCAATAGCCCGGTGTGTTGCTCTAGGGCGACGTTAATTAACTACTGTTGTCCTAGGAGATTGATCTAAGGGGATTGTCCTTAAGGGATTGATCACGGACCGGTATGTTGCTCTAGCACGACGTAAATTAAAAACTACCAAAAACTACTGTAATTTCTATTGATGACGTTGAAAATAGTATTAAACAAGCACGGCAAATGACGTCACGTTCGTAACACGTATGCGTGTACAGGATCCGCGTCCCACGCCAAAAGCTTCTGATAGGAAAATTGCAGAAAACATAATATTACGTATTTGTCCAGTTAATCATTGAGTATTCGTGATATTTTAAATTTTCATGACTAGTCATCAATCCTAGGACTGGGTGTCGTTGTCTTGTAGGCCATCTGGAATCTGGTCAAATTCCTGACGGGTCGCCGATGTACGTTGGAATTGTATCGTTCATTTAATTTGTCAAACTTATAAGGTCCTAGAATACTGAAATAACAACCGTTTAGGAGACGTCCCATTCTCATTTGTGCAGATCAAACAAAAAAATGACATGCTCAGAACATAATTGGGCATCAGTTTAATTTACTTCTGATATGTATGCTAAAATCTGTCGCCTTAATACGCGTTAACATTTAATTTTGCTCTGGTGGCTTGAGAAAAGTTTATTTTTAATCAAAATTTATGAAACAACCTGTGATGTAATTGGTAATTTTTAATTAACATCGTTCTAGAGTAACCCAACGGGCTATTGACGATGGTCCGGGATCAATCCCCTAAGGGAAAGATCCGAGGACAATACTTAATTTTGAACCCCGGTCAAGATGACGAAACAACCTGTAAAGAGTAATCTCTAACGCTAATTTAGAATCGTTTAAAATAGCGACCACCAACAAAGAGTAATAAATGAACTTTGACTGTAACTAAACAATAAAATCGCCAGATTAAAGATTCAGGTTAATTATATTGACACGTCTCTTATAAGAGATGGTTTTTGTGATATGTGTGAAAAAATGTGTCATAAAATTTTGAGACTCGTGCTTGTGGATACAAGGTTTGCATATAGCAATTTTTCTATTTGACCCTAATTTTCTTATAATAATTCTGATTGTTTTGAGGAAGCTTTTCTTCATACCAATGTTTAAAAATTCTGAAAATTTTAAAGCATTTATTGCATTGGGTTTTTATTCTTACGACTATCCACATTAAAAATGTTTTGATTGCTTTCCTTTATCATAATTGTATAATTATTTTTCAAGTGTTATACTTAAATGATAAATTACTTGAGTTATTAATAGACTTAATCTCTTTTTCTTTCATTTGAACTTACGGACATTAATAGTTGTGTGCCGACTTGTATACAAAAATAAAAATAAGTCTATATTTAGTGAATAAAATTACATAGAAGTCGCTTCTGATTTGTTAAGTTCTATGAAGCCCCACACGCATCTTGCTAAGCTACCAAGAATTCCAGAGCCGACCAACCGGCATAGTGGTTAAGGTGTTAGCCTCTAGAACGGAATGTTCCTGGTTCGAATCCGGGTCCTGGCATGGATGTTTGTAAGCGCATGGTGTAGAGGAGGATGGTGCACCTTAAATCTGTCGGGGCCGAAAGTCCTCACGTTTGGTTGGTGTAGAAGTTTGGAGAGTGGGGTGCCAGCTCAGATGTTGCCTCATCATATGACCGTGGTTCAAAATTACGAGGAGTTGTCCTCGAATATTTCCCTTAAGGGATTGATCCTGGACCTTCGTCAATAGTCCGTTGTGTTGCTCCAGTACGACGTTAACTAAAAATTACCAATTAACAATAATTCCAGAAAAATTGCAAATTCTAATATTCACTCTAAATCATTCCTTGGAAAACTCCTACTTGCATCTTTTTTAAAATAACATTTATTGAAAAGAACTAGTTTAATAAATATTACACATTAAAAGAACTAGTTTTTGACTAAGTTCGACGAGTCTAACTATATTTCACATTTAATAAGGTTTCGATCTTGTCAACATTTATCCGAGGGTATTTTTCTGTTGAATTATTGAGTTTAAAATGAAATTCTCCAATTGAAATTCATAAATTCTTTAATGTTAAATATAATGGAAGGTTGAAACCTAACCTTTTGGCAACGGCTATAGATATAAATGGCGAGATTCTTTCTTGACGCGATTCTTATAATTTTCAAGGTACAACTGCTGAACCGGCCATAGTCTAAATTCTTTCTTGGTGCGATCAAGTTAAAACTGCTGTACTGGCCGTAGTCTAAAGGCTAAGCATTAAAATGATAAATTTTAAATATTTAAAAACATATTACTTTCTGGTAACCTCTTCCCAGAAAATTTCATTCGTTGAATTTCGAATGAAATACAATAAAATTATGCAAGCTTAGAATCCGAAAAGGTTTTGCAATATCTAAGCAAAAGAGAAATATACAGGATCATTATTGTTATAAAATAATAACAGATCCTAATAAATATTACCTAGTTGTGGTTTTGAAAGCAAAACAGTGGAATTCCAACATACGTATTACTTTATGCAAATGAAATGCATTACATCATGAAATGATAAACACTTGAACCAACTGATATTCGATTTCTGCTTAGTATACATTTGTATTGCATTTGAGGATGTTTGCTGTTGTGGAAGGTAGATGAATTATAACGTACACTGGATCAACACAACGGGCTATTGGTGACGGTTGGAATCAATTCCGAAATATATATTCGAAGATGATGTTATTTCAGGTATAACGATATTTGTGTTTTATGTTCTTAAGATACTTTTTCTGAGGATAACGCAAACTCGTTGATTTCTGAAATACTTTAATGCGAAAAACAATATTTATCAACTAAAAGCAGGCCACCTTAGCGTATATTTTTAATTAAAATGACATAAATCAAGATGTGAAAGTGACAAATATTTTTGTTGATTTCGAATCAGTGGATCTTATTACAGATATTTCAATTTCAAGTAATATTTCGTCGCCATACTAGTGACACACTGTCACAATCTTCAAGATGTAAGATTTTTTAAAATCTTTTCTTGAGTGCAATTTGGTGATCTTTAAAACTGGCGTCATCCACTCCTTTTCTTTACATGAAGGTCAGATTTCTTCTTGAGAAACAATGCGTTTAGCCAACACCACCTAGACGGTTTAGCTAATGAATGGAATTTTTTCAACTTCTTCTCAGAACTATGATTTTTGACTTGTGCTTCACTTGTAAGCGGACGATTCACTGAGTCTTTCTATAAGATGAACAACAACGTGGTACAAATCAAGATTCGAATTAATATGACAATGAATGGATGCATGGAATGATTTGGGGGTTTTATGGCGCAAGGTACAAAAACGAAGAAGCCGTGACAGTGAGAATAGCCGTATACAGTATTTTTCAAATGACTTGAAATTTTTGAATACTTGTGAGTTGGAAGGTCCGATACCACAAATGTAATTTACCGAATTTCTCTATATATTTGTAGCTATTCTCTTAATTTACAGTAGATACCGGTTCAAAGGTTGCGTGTGTTCAATGGATATTTAATTATTACATACTGAATTGAAGATCTAGTAATTTATTAACTATTGCGAAAAGGATGTTCTCGTGAGGATGAGCCCGTCACAAAAGAAACGAACCGTAGAAGTAAGATCTATCAGTTGTAGACAGTAGATCGATCTCAAGCCACTATATCATATACGACCCTCCAAAGAGTTTATCGACCCCGCAGTTCAGATACGGCTTTCCGGGCAGGTTTACCCAGCCAGCAGTTCACATACAGCCCCATAAACAGGTTTGCCTGGATTACAGGTAAAGTACGGCCCACCAAATATTTTGGTTGTATCCACAGCCAAATAAATCATAGGACTACAGTTTATTAGGACTATAGACTATAGTTATAGATAAGACTATAGTTTATTAGGACTATAGACTATAGTTATAGATAAGACTATAGTTTATTAGGACTATAGACTATAGTTATAGATAGGACTATAGTTTATTAGGACTATGGACTATAGTTATAGATAGGACTATAGTTTATATCAGGCCCTTCAGACTGGTTTACCTGCCCTGCAGATGTTTTTGGGTGTCCCTCGAAGTATTTTATATTGGTCCCGCAGATGAGAGACGGCCTTCTGAATAAGTTGAACCACTCCACAGGCCTGATACGGCCCTCCGAAAAGGTTTATCCGGTCCGCCAGAAAGATACGACCTTTCGAAAAGATTTACCCGACCCTTCGATCTACTAAAAGGATCACACGGCTCACAGGCAATATACGGATACTAGATATTCCTAGTGGATACACATTAAAAAAAATTATTATTTTAAAAAGTAGCAAATCTGATTTTATATTACGTTGCAAATATAATATGGGTTCGTTATATTGCAAATAACTGCATTGAAATTTTTAGCATTGAAATAGCAAACAGATTAAAATTTATGGGTTTTTTGTCATAATATTTTCTAAAAATATTTCTATAAAGCGCACTGGGAAAATTAAAAAATTATTCTGTTTTTTGTTTTTGTTTTTGTTTGAGAATTTGAAATAAAACACCAGTTATACCTCTTTTGAACAGTCATTTCATTATGATCTATGTTGCTTACAGAAGTTGTTAGTTGCTGGTAAGGTACTTCGGCGGAAGAAAATGTTAATCTCCAGAAGACTTCGACATTTGAGCTTACTTTGAAACTTCTTATAGGAATTCAGACAAGCGTAAAGTTTTTTCCCCCATCAGAGCATAAAGTAAGCTATCCAAATCTGGAAGTCCTCAAAATCGATATTTAAAACAATTAGGTTACAACTCCCCTCAGAAAGGAAAGTTTTCAATTTCTGTGTATTATACACAAATTGTACCAATAAAATTCGCTGCGGAGTTTCTGTCAATATCTCCCAGCTGCGCAGAACCACCTGCGCGCTGACCGACCCCCCAAAAGTTGCCGCTTTCGGTTTGATATCCGCGCGCGGTTGTCCGAATACCATCGCACGCGCCAGAACCAAAAGCAAAAGCGACGAAAGGAAAACCCAGACGATTGGGAATAATTCCCAAAGTTCACCGGTTGTTTTCCTCCCGCGTGTTTTCTCCCCTGTCACTCTCCGGTGTACTGCAGTGAAGGCACCGCAGCTGTGGAAGAGCTATGCGGAGATGAAAAACGCGCTAAAGGTGTCGTCTCGACTTGAGGCGCGCGCCACACTGCGCATGTGCGTAGTCTGCGGGCCCACATCGATCCCCTGTAACTCGGAGTTGCGCAATAGACTGCTGGACTTGTCCACGCCACTTTCTTCGCACACTTCGCCCCCACCTCTACTTTTTGCAGTTTTATTCGGTGGTGAGGAGTTCTCATTTTGTTTCTTTCGCACGATACGGCAATGCTTTTTTAAAAAATTTCATCAGAAAACAATCTAGGGGATGGGCTACACCCCCCTTTTCCAATCACAGCGACGTGTTCCTACATCGCTTTCTGGTCATATTCGAGACTATTTTCAGAAATGTGCATGCATTATTTTATCTGCATGATTAACAAAACCACGATTCCCGATGATTAAACTAGTTTCGGCTTGTGTTCCCCCATTGTTTTCTAACATTAATTCGGAGCGTCACGGGATTTTTGAGTAATGCAGTATTCCGTTAACACCACAGCACAGATAATGGCTACATAGCCGCTACTATTGGTTGAAAGAAAGCCAACTGGTTCGAAGTCATGCTGGAAAGAACAGATACACGTGAATCCATCCAAAGGGGTTAAATATACTTCGGGGAAGGGATCGAAAGTGTTCCTACCACTTGAATACGTAATTGATGTATCTTTGTCAGTAATGATTTATTTATTATTCTCAAATCATCTGCACATTTGATAGGTAATTAAAAAAATGAGATATGTCTTGAAAACTAGTAATTAAACGCCGGTTTTGAAGATGGGTGACCAATACCTCATCGAAATATGAGTATTGGTTTTTTGAGTTCTCAAGTATAGTCTTCTTTTGCTTAGTTGTGTAATTTTAAGAATGTCTTGTCATAGAACGGCATGAGCGCTTATCAGGCTGCTTTGTTTGAAGGATTCGTTTCTGGATAGTCAAAAGTCGAAACACGAATTGTGTGTTTTTAAGTTCTCAAGTTTAGTCCTCTTTTGCTTGGTTCTGTAATTTTATTCCGAAACATGAATATATTTTTTTAAGTCCTCAAGTTCGGTCTTCTTTTGCTTAGTTCTGTAATTTTAAGAATGTCTTGTCATAGAATGGCACGAGCGCTTATCAGGCTGCTTTGTTTGAATAATTCGTTTCTGGATAGTCAAAAGTCGAAACATGAATATTGTTTTTTTAAGTTCTCAATTTTAGTCTTCTTTTGCTTAGTTCTGTAATTTTATTCCGAAACATGAATATTGTTTTTTTTTTTTAATTTCTCAAATTTAGTATTCTTTTGCTTAGTTCTGTAATTTTAAGAATTTCTTGCCGTAGAATGGCATGAGCGCTTATCAGGCTGCTTTGTTTGAAGGATTCGTTTCTGGATAGTCAAAAGACAGTGGCTCAGCTAAGGCAGGGTGACCCAGGACACCAGTATCTGAAGGGGCGTCATAAAAATATGAAAATATACTCATTAGTATATTTTATAAGCTAATTATTTTGATAATATACCTTATCATAATAAGGCAAAGGCTCTTGAGGGAATGAAGTTGTTCGAATACGGGGGCAGAACTCCTCTTTCGAATAGGTTCGCGTCTCCTATCACCTCGCTGGTTGTTCTCATCTGAAAAGGTTTTGGAATCAAACTGAAAATCATCTTTTCGAGTTAATTTCATTTCCTATATTTTTGGCCAAGCTACTTGGTCTCCATCTTCATTTTTCTTCCCATTGATGTCTCTTAAACTTAAAAATAATTGTGCAATTGAAAAAAATGACGTTGAATCATTTTCACCATTAACAAGGCGGGCTTTCTTGATATTCAATTCCATGAAGTTACACCAGTCATGAGGTTCTTCATTGTCACTGTTTTATTTTTAGCTTTTTCTATGGATACAGTGATTGATTGTATTGGCCTCCATACGAGTGTGTTAGTCCACACATCAAATTTGCCAAATATTAGTGCTATGTTTTGTGGCAGTAACACGAATCACTGTATGGGCGCAGCTTCTGAATGGTGGATGATAAGTTTCGTCCTCTTTTCATTGTTCAACGTATAACTGATAAATCAGGACTAAAATTATATTCTTTTGCTGTCTTTTCCCTTGAGTTATGACTTATAAGACGGAAAGCTGGTTATGTACCGTCTGATATACTATTTTCTTCAGTCAAATTTTAATGTGTTTTCTTCTATCGTAAGGTGGGCAAATATTAAATATGTATAAATAAATAATATAAGTGATATATATCTTTGATTAAAACGAAGTAAAATGCCTTTGTTCTCTCATTTTATAAATTGATCAGCGAAATCAGCTTTTCTTTGCGACTTCTAATTTTTAGGCCTTTTTCTGCAATCGTACAAAGGAGGCCGGAGCTAGACTAAATTAATGTGAGCGTCGTTGAGCATTTTCGAGACTCAGCTTTGCTATGCGATTGCATCAGGCGATGACGTCAGCGCGAGATAAATGAGCATTTGTGACATTCTTTGTTTAATGCTCTAACGAACGCACTATCGTTCTTTTTTGTATCATCTATATTTTTCAAGCTATCAAATATTCTGTGATTACCTTTTTTTAGTGACACTCAAAAATAAGGTGTTCCCTGTTTCGAAAGGTAGGACGTATTCTACGTCAGAAAGAGAAAGTAAGAACGTGCATGGAACAAAGGGTATCCTAATAGGTGCACAGTGGCATTACATGTCGTCTTTTTTGCAGGAAGGGATGTCTGGAAGGATTGCTGTTTAATGTACACTTTTCATCTTATGTCCATGACTGTAAATGAAGTCAAGTAGATGCCCTGAAGTTTCATGTTTAAGCAACCCTTTTCTTTGTAGCTTAATCTTCTGCTCACCAGGCCTAGAAAACCTGATATATATCTGATATGGAGAATGGAGAGAATTGGTAATTTCATATTGCGTTGCGCAGTGGAAAGGTACTTTCCTATTCACATGAACAGAAGGATGTTCCTTCAGCTCAGAAAAGCCCACTGTATGCGAAATTCCAGGGTTCTTGTCTTCGATCAGCAGCATAGTGAAGATGAGTATCTTACTGGAGGGGCGTGTCTTTCAGCACAAAATCTACTGAGTGAGGCTTGGAAAAGCCTATGCCCTTGTGAAGAACTGTAGGCTGCTGGATGCCGTGGAAGTTGTGGCGGCATCCGCCCTGCACTTGTTGATAAGCGCGCTGGTTGCAAAACTGAACAGAGGCGACTCGTCGGCGTCGCTACAAGCCTTTGACTCGTCCCCAAAAAACCCGCTTCAGGCGCTAGCGCTACGAACCGCGAGGCGAATGACAAGTGAACCGAATACACATTTGCCTCGCCACTCGCTTCGCGATTCTACTCGCCATTAACGTGAATGTGTAGATGCGATATTAGTTGAAATGAGTAGTTTAGTTTACTCGCCATAAAGTAGTAGTATTTTCTTTCCTCATGCACAGAAGGGTATAACTTCAATCCAGATCTAGTAAGATAGGCTTTCATAGGTCCTTGGCCTGTGAACAATTTCAGGATTCTTGTACCTCGGCCGCTGTAGCTGTATTTCTTCGACAATATTTCACGTTATATCCGACGCGAGAGCTACGAGCCGCAAGGCGATGAACGAGGCGAATGACAAGTGAACCGAATACACATTTGCCTCGCCACTCGCCTCGCGATTCTACTCGCCATTAACGTGAATGTGTAGATGCGATATTAGTTGAAATGAGTAGTTTAGTCTACTCGCCATTAAGTATTAGTATTTCCTTTCCTCATGCAGAGAAGGGTATAACTTCAATCCAGATCTAGTAAGGTAGGCTTTGATAGGTCCTTGGCCTGTGAACAATTTCAGGATTCTTGTACCTCGGCCGCTGTAGCTGTATTTCTTCGACAATATTTCACGTTATATCCGACGCGAGAGCTACGAGCCGCAAGGCGATGAACGAGGCGAATGACAAGTGAACCGAATACACATTTGCCTCGCCACTCGCCTCGCGATTCTACTCGCCATTAACGTGAATGTGTAGATGCGATATTAGTTGAAATGAGTAGTTTAGTCTACTCGCCATTAAGTATTAGTATTTCCTTTCCTCATGCAGAGAAGGGTATAACTTCAATCCAGATCTAGTAAGGTAGGCTATGATAGGTCCTTGGCCTGTGAACAATTTCAGAATTGTTGTACCTCGGCCGCTGTGGCTGTATTTTTTCGACAAGATATCACGTTACATCGTGGGTTAACATGCAAAAAGCACCATTTTTCTACTACTGGCTGCAATCGTCATTCCTCCTGCAGAGGTAAGCGTAGTTGGTTTGGATATGCAAACACGTAAAAAACTCCACCATGTCTGTGATTTCGTATCTCATTACTAAGGCATAGGTACCTTCAGCAGAGAGAGGAATTGAGACATCGAATGAAAGTAAAGATAAAAAAAGCAAACACTATAAAGTTTTCTACGGCAGATAATGCAACGGAATGGAAGGCAAACCGCTTAAATTATATCCGAGAAACAATGTCTCCTTATGCACTGGAGCGATTTACGGAGGCTCGAACAGCGCTTTATCCCAAGACGGGAACAATGCACGGTGAATTTATCAGCGAGATTACACGAGTTCGTGAATTTATTAATGCGCCGTTATGTGTTCGGGGAATCTCTTGTCTTTATATTCCGGAATCAAATGAAGTAATTTCACTGTAGGAGACGAGATGGCTGGAATGCTTCCTCGTGCAGTTTCAAAAACCGTTCCATGAGGTTCTCAACCATTTAGCTCTATTTTCTCGGTTTCAGTTTATAAATAAGCTTCACAAAGTAAAATTCTCAGTTTATATGGAATGAAGAAAACGTTGAATCTTTGTTTTACTAGAATTCCAGCAGTGTTTTAGTCAAGAAGGTGAACCCTGGTTGGAAATGATGCACGGAGGTCCGAAAGAGCTTGATTTATTGAGAGCTAATGTCAATGTCAGAGCTAATGCCTACCTCACGGACAGATGGCGAGGTCAATACCTGGATTTTTTTTATCGGAATTCTCAGTTTTTGTTAAGCTGAGAGCTAAACCACTCGGTTACTGGGGCAGCGCTAACGTTATTCAATAGTAGGTAGGTAGGTCTTTTAATTAACGTCCCGCTGGAGTAACACAGCGGGCTAATGTCGACGGTTCAACCCGAAGGGAACTATCCCAGGACAGCACCACGTAATTTTGAAACACGGTCAGAAGACGAGAGATAGTTATTCAATAAAATAAACACCTTTGAATGAATTATTTTATCTCTCACGAGAGCTAAATAACCCGGCCTTGTTCGGGTTTCAATATGACCGCGAAATTTCCCTGTGTTAACTCAAATACGTAAACTCTGTAGAAAGTGTTTCCTACCGCGACAGCTCAAATATGACCGCGACATTTCCCTTCGCAAACACAAATCCTGTAGAACGTGTTTCCTGGTCCATGTCCATTTATTGCAGAAAAACAAACTTTAGATTTTAAAATTGGGGCTTCAAAGGGGCACTTTCAGGTCTACCTGTGTACCAATTTTCATGGTTACAGATTGGTCTGAAGATAGGAACGAAATAGCCTATGTTTTCTGCAGTGTTCTAAAGTAAAATTGCACCAAATTGGGTGTGGATTAGTCAAACTGTGTAGATTGGACTGTGTAGTGGATTAGTCAAATTGTGTGTTTTATAGCAAAGCAATGGCAAGTGAAAAAAAGATCGTGATAAGCTCAGCATCATTGCATGGTGCATTAAATTATATGTTTGAAACTTCGAGCTCGGTACGCGCCAAATTCTCAAGTATTAAGTGGTTTCTTTGTATTTTATTGGATGAAATTTACTGTGGTCTTTTAAGTGGGATATGCATATCCAAATCCCCTGTCGAATAGCCTTTGGTTTCACGTCAAATATGCAAATTATGCATACGATATAAACGACGCGTTCATATTAAAAATTGTCATGCTTGAGAAAATTTTTTTCTTTATTTAGAGTTTATTTGAATAACATTTACTTTATTTTATGGCTTTGAGAAAATGTTTGGGAACTTCCAAAAGCTGGTGGGAGGTTTAAGGCAGGATAATCATTATGAGGTGGCAAATTTCTCATCTGCAGATCGCTCCGTTTCTCGTTCATAGAAACGAACCCACGTAAGAGTGAAACAGTCAGCAGGGCACCTGTTTCAAGTCGACCTTGCTGTGGCGTAGTGTCCATATAAGCCAAGAGGCCCGGCATTTTGTGGAAGAAAATATTTTCATTCGGAGAAATTTGGTGATATGGAAAATCAAAACGTGAAGCTAAACAACGATTTTTTGAAATGGTAAATCTGGACGAGATGTCGGTTTCTATTTCAGGGTCTTTGATTTTCACCGCATGAAACCGACCATGCTGACTATTTAAGGGTTAAAACAAATCCTTTATTCATTCCAAACACCAATATAAAATTCAACTATCTACTTTCTTGTGAAACGTGGTACTAATCAAATAAGAACTAAGAATTACATTAGATTTACTGTCATGCTTAACTTTTGGAAGGCATTATGTAAAGCTCTTCAAGTGTGCAAAGAAACTTTTACACGATGCATACTGCAATTCAGGCAAACCTCCTCATCTAGTCAACACAAAATTAAACTGTATTCATACTGGAACGTAAATACACAAGCGCCACCTAGATTTGCCAGAGGGCGCTGAAAGGCAGCTTGGTCAGTTTGTGCCACGATCCATGCTTCGACGATGGTAGGCGTGCATTTCTTCCGATCTGTCCCAACTTTGAGCATCTAGAGTTCGTGAACAACTGTAAAATTTAAGTGCAAACTCAAATGTTCATGTTGTAATTCATTTTTACCCCTAAATGTACCTGCTAGCGCAACCGCGGAGGTACCACTTACGGAGATGTATCCCTAAGTACTGTTTAATTCTGTGTTCCATGCCACTTCTAACGTTCGGGGTCACTAGTTTGCCCACTGCGCTAGCAACCTTCAAGTTGTGTCTATTGGGTGTATCTTCTCTGTATAAGTAAAGCGTTTTGTGGGATTTCGTACTAGTAGGTTCTTTGACTGATTGGACTAGTAGATCAATAGGTACCGCATTCCGTTTTATTTGTATTGTGTGAACTTTGGATTGAGAATTGTTTTTTCCGAGAGAAGTTTCCCAGTTGAAGTTCTGGTCTCTTGTGCATTTGATAAGTCGATCAGGTTGTTAAATAATTGAAGGAGTGAGTCGAAGAAGAAGGTATGTGATATTTATTTACATTCTGGGATTATTTCAGTTTTGAAGTTGCTTTGGGGTGAGGTATCGCTTGTGCTGACAACTAGAGCAATAAACCCCACCACCTCCAATCACAAATTCCTTCAAACTCATCTAGTATACACACTAAAGACTTTGAGGGCATATATATCGAAACTACAACAATGTCACATAACCTTTACATCCACTCATCCCTTCAATTATTTTTTGTATGTGTAATAAATTTGATTTATATTTTAAATAGCTTGAATTTATTCCGTTTGCAATATACGAACACGTTCCTTGTGTGTGTCCACTTACTGTGCGTTGTTTGGCGAAGCTTGACCAAATACGGCCCTTACGTCATCAGACCGAACCCAACCAACTCCTCATATTGGTATAGAAAGTTTCGAAACGTCCCATGAAAACGCTGGATCCCACCCCATAACTAATCGAATTCCAGCTCGCTGTCTGCTTCGGAAGGTTAAGAAGAGCACTCTCTTGTCGCTATCTAATAGGAACACGACATTTTTTTACCGTTCGGAAATTGATATATCTCCTTGGAGCGCCATCACTCATAACCCTCCTAATAGTGGTCGTGAATAACTACGACGTTAAATCAGTCCTCTTTCTGTTGAAAATGAAAAAAGTGTCCCCGAGGAGCCATCTGGGGCATAAATCAAACGGGACGAGTGGAAGGAAACACCATCGTTCATTGGAGTCCAAGGTATTCCTTTTAATTCTGTGGGAGAGATGAATGGCTGCGAAAGGAAATCGATGCGTTTCTTCAAATGAAGCGTCAAAAAATAACGGCTCTGTCCCGAATAGATGGACGACGTTGTGGCGAGAGCGGTTATTTTGGTATTATACGAACTGTTTTGGGGCGTCGATTTTTCCAAGGACGTCGAAACGGGCCGTTCGTTTCGCCGTTCAATGAAAGACCGACACGCACTTACGAGTAGCTTCACACCAATAAATATCAACCTCAGTCCAGTAGAAACTGAGTAAAGAAAATTCGGATAAGTCTTTCACAAGAAATAGCTTGTTCGTCCTGATGCTCAATGCGCCTGAATCTACGTTTGTCAGATTCTGTTGGATTTAAATTGACTCGGGTTATATTGGTATTGTGACGTCTGCCTAAAACAACTGGTGACAAACGTCCTGCCACACTGAGTGTGAACAAAAAGCAAGGCACCCTATTACGAGGCTAAGTGAAGAGACACATTTATATACTACTTCTAAAAATATATTTCTCTGAGCACCGCTATGGTATAACATAGTGTAAAGTGGGATCCTTCAACGAGGCTAGGGAATCCATGGGACTAGGACTCCCATGACCGTAGACAGGGTCATCTAGTCTAGACGCGGCATCGGGGAGACAATCAAAATGCTGGAAGCTTTCGAAAAGGGGAGGTGATTGTTTGAAAACATGTCGAGAACAACGTTTTGTTCTAGTTTCCATCCTGGGAAAAATTTTGCGGTAGAACGTCTACCAGAGTTCGATATTGAAAGATTTTCTCGGATATCCCACCCTGGGATGAGATTTAATGTGCTTTGACCAATGTCATTGTAGCCGAAGTGCGATCAATTAAGCTTTGTATATAACTGTAAATAAAAACTCATTAGTCAAGAGTTTTGTTTAAATTATTTAGTGCCAAACGCTACAGTATGGAATGACCTTTGTAAAAATTGAAAAATTGTATTTCTGGAGTGGTGGTACGAAAATTTCTAGTTGCTTCATTTATTTGAAGGACCTGGTAACGTCGAAAAGGGCTGTTTGTTAAGTCGTTCAGTGAACCACTGACGCCGACTACACACCAACAGAATCCGGATCAATCTGAATGAATCTGGATGCATTAAAATCTGAGTAACAAATATTTGAGAAAGCCGATTCCATAAAAAAAAATATCTTATTCGTCTTGCTACTCGAGTCAGGAATATTACGCTTTAATACGCCTGAGTCTACGTTTGTCACCTTCGGTTGGATTCAAATTGACTCTGATTCAATTGGTGAGAAGTGGTCCCAAGATATATTATTCTTTGGAGTTGGTAGAAAAATCTCTAGTTGCTTCATTTATTTGAAGGAACGTAGAAAGACTGTGTGTTCAGTCGTTCAGTGAACCACTGGCGCCCATTTAGGGCCGCTTCCCACTAACAGATTCCGGGACATTTCGAATGAATCTGGATTCATTAGAATCCAAGTAACGAAGATTTCAGAAAGTCGCTTTCACAAGAAATAGCTTGTACGTCTTAATACTTTTCGCATTGCCTGAATCCGGAAAGTTAGTTTGCTGGATTCGTACTGAGTTGAACTGTCCCTGATTTTGTTGTGCAAAATGGTCCTTTCACAAAGTATTTGGGAGAGAAAAGTAAATATATCTAGAGAGAGAGAGAGAGATGCTAATTTTGTGTCTGTTATTTCGAGAGAGAAACAATGTCTTAATAAATTTCCCAACGTGTGTAATAGCTTTCAAAAAGAACGCAACCTCTTCTTGTGTCACCAAGGATGGGCCACTGTAAGAAAAAAAAATGCAGCCCGTCTTCGGCGAGTTGGTATTAGTCACGAGGTTTCGTACGAGACTATTTAGTAAATTCTTGGATCTTATATTTACCTATGTGTCAGCTTCCATAGGAATAAATTACATATTAATCGGATGCTATGCATCTGGCAGCGGATATTAATGCTTCATTTATGGCAGTTAAATCATTATTTAAAAAAAAAGGATGTTTGTGTGAAAGGATATTCTCAGTACAAATCTATACCGTTTGATCAATCCTCACCAAACTTGGCACACTTAAACTTTAGAACACTGCGGAAAACATAGGACTATTACTTTCCTGACTTCAGACCAATCTGTAGTAGGACCATGAAAATTGTCACACAGGTAGACCTAAAAGTGCCTCATCGAATCTCCAATTTTAAAATCTAAAGTGTGTTTTCTTGCAATAATTGAATCTTGACAAGGAAACACGTTCTACAGGAAACTTAACACGGGGAAATTGTCGCGGTCATATTCGAGCATTACTAAGTATCATAAATCATTATCGTCCTTATCAATATTTTTCAATGTCTTTTTCGAATCGCTGTATTGCAGCTCAAGAAGTCGAAATTCGACTCTTTATATATCTTTCGTTTTCAGTATGCTGCATTTTTTCATCGGAATTTCGTTTCTGTTTGTATATGTCTTAGTCTTTTGCATATTGCAATATATTATTCAGGAATTAAATATAGTTTATATTTGCATCCGAAGTAAACTGTAGAAGCTGTATGAGAAAGTTAAAACGAAGTTTTAAAAAATTTCCCATACAACTTAAAATGGTTGCATTTTGCTATGTAAGAAAAGTGATTATTCTAATTCACTTTTCAATCAACATTTAACCATTTCAACCCGAGAAAAGCCGGGTTTATTCCCGGCTAGTAATAAGATAAAATAATAATAATTATTAAAACAAAAATTAGGGAAATCTAGCAGATGCTGCTCGAGATAAATGAGGGAAATGGTCTGATAATGGACTATCAGTATTTCAAATTGAAGAGTGGCAAATTTAGGTACAGAGGTTCAACTTAAATACTGAGCTTCCACAATTGGCATAGTTTGCGCCATTTCTGGCTACGAGTATATATGAAGCCTTAGCAATGATTACGAGTTGGAGACAAAATCGCCAATGACGATCGTTATACATGATTTTAGTGTGGCAACCCTTTTGTCTCCTCCTCTCTGAGCGTAATTATTTCTTCTTTAAAAATTTCTCCGCCTTTTGGAGTTTTGGTACTCGGTTCAACAAGCCCAAAGTTCAAATTCCACTCCAGACACGGAGTCCACTCTAAGATGTAGGCCCAGTTACGGACTGGATTACATCATCTGTCTGTTGATTCATTCAGGATTGGAAATTGTTTTCGTTGAAATCAGTCTACCATCTGCCAAGATCTGTTATCTACAGTTAAATAATCCACCAGCCACAGGTGCAGAATATTTAAATTGTTAAAAGTAATGCATGAACATATAAATAAATTTATGTCTTTTTATCAGGCAATGATTTTCCTACATCAGCTCAAGGAATAACACCATTTTGATTGCCACGTTGCGTAAAAAGTTTAGTTTATTTGAGTCAAAGAAAGTGCAGAATTATACTGGTGCCGTGCTCGATACACTTGGAACGGCGCTGACTGGGGACGTAGTCTTTAGTGACGAGTCCGATTTCCAACTGTGTCCTGACGAAAACCGCTGACGTTTGTGGAGACGTACAGGGCAGCGTGGGGATCTTGATCTTACTCTCGCACGCCACACATGCCCACAACAGGGCGTTTTGGTCTGGGGTGCCATCTCCTTTGATAGCCCTTTGGTAGTCATTTCTGGCACACTTACAGCACAGCGGTACGTAGACGACATTCTACGACCGGTTATGTTACCGTTCTTTTGCGACACCGCGGAATTACTTATCAAAAAGATAATGCCCGGCCGCACACGGCACGGGTTGCTATGAATTGTTTTCCAGCTTTCCCAATACTTCCTTTGCCAGCTTTGTCTCCTGATCTCTCTCCCATAGAGCACATTTGGGACGTTATGGGAAGGCGATTGCAACCATCCCGGAATGTTGACCCTTTAGCCCGACAGTTGGAGACAATTTGGCATCATACGGGAACTTTTTCAGTCGATAACACACCGAGTGACAGCTTGCATCCAGGACAGAGGTAGACCGTCTTATTGACCTCCCTTTGTAACGGTCAAACTCTGGAAAAAATCATTCAATTGCTCTGGAATTTTAATCTTTTGTTTTTCTATCTATATTCTTCACTTCCACATATTTTTATCGCAATCGGACAACTCGTTCTTGGTGCATCGATTTTTTTTTTGTCATAGTGTATATATCGATTCAATGTTAGGAAAATATTGCAAAATTGATTCAAGTCATTTTTTTAAAGTTAGCTGAGGGTTTCGTGAAATGAAAATTATTTTTAAGGAAATAACACTATCTGGTACATTTGAACATATATATCCAGGTATGGCATATTTACTCCCTTATTGTAGCTCCGTTTTACGATTGTGAGAATTTTTTTATCTTCCTATTTTGTTGTTTATTCAAAAGTAGTCACTGAGAGCATGGAGAGCCGGGCACATTGCAGGACTCCTTTCCGAAATGACTGTTTTTGAGTTTCATGGCTCAAGGGCCATAATTGTTTGGCCAACTGCGCCAAACAGAAGAAAATGCCAAGCAAACAATGGCGGTGGGATGAAAGTGGCAAAAAATAATATCACAGGGAAAGGGGGTGGGGTGCTTGCTGAGGGTTACATGTGGGTAGATTGTGCCTCAAGAACACCCCCACACTCGTGTTGCAAATAATGACCGTGGAACAAATTCAACCGTACCTTAACTGCGACCGTTTCAAAAACTAGCATGCCATAACAGAAAAAAAATCGCAATCGAATCGATTCTTGTCTGTCTTTCTTATCTGAGAGAAGGGGGGGGGAGAGAATCAATAAAAAATGAGAACGAAATTGCAGGGGTCCGAAGATTGCTCATTGTCGAAGCCCCGAAAGACTTCCCCCCTCTTCTACCGCATTGCGCCCGTCACTCGGAGAGAGGAATCCGGCTACGTCGACAGAAAAGCCCGCGCTGCGGATCCCCCGCTTGCACGTGCGCTGCCCGTCGCCATGGAGACGGCATGACATGTGCTCGGGTAGCGGCGGCGCTGCGCTACACGCGGAGGATTTCCCGAAACGGGAAACGGCTTTGTTCCGTTTCATGCGCGCGGTCTTCTGATCGAATTGCAGATGTTCGCAATTTTCGATATTTCACAAAAGTGTCCAGTTGCTTCTTTTTCCCCCTTATGCCATTTGAATAACATTTGTTTTGGTTACACAAGGGCGGGTTTTTGAGGGGGGCTCACGTTCCACCTCGCATCTTTACTGCACATTCTGGGCACATCCCCTGAATAGAAAGTCTGCATATTTATTCAGGACGGGCGAGCATCAGTGTCTTAGACTGAATTCGAACCAGGAACCTTTCGATGCAGAAGCCATGACCACTAGATCAATTGGTCGGCTGTGCAGACAGACGGGTGAATTTACGTCACACTGCGGCAACATACCGGGCAATTGGCGACGGTCCCGGAACAGTCCCGAAGGGAAAGATCCGAGGACAATACCACGCACTTTTAAACCTCGGTCAATTGTTCAAAAGTACGAAATTTCTTGAATTTATGTCGTCATCAATCTCGAAGGAAAATATCCGAGTGCACCTCGTTATATCGCACCACGATCACGATGAGGTCACGGCGAGACAAGGTCAACATCTGAGCTATCTCCGTCACAATACTTGTTACTTCTTTCCTTTTTTTCTTTATGGTACTTTGAAGAATGACGCTTTCTAAAGGAGCGCTTTAGTATATATTTATACTGGAAAGGCTACCAGCTATTTACGAATTTATATCAACAGTGCTCACCTGACTACGAAAGATCATGACTCCGGCTTTCTGGTCTATGTTTATCACGAGTCTCCTTTTCTTGCTCCCATTGTTCTCTTTTTTTCTCTTTTCCCGGATGATCGTCCCAGGACACCCCTGCCAACGGGGACCAAATGGTTCCTTCCGGTCAACATTCCTCAGAGTCTGGCCGGAAAACATCACGTCCTTTCAGAAAATCAAATCCATGTTAAAAAAAAAAACTACTACTACCACTGATTGAAAACTGGGTCTTTTCGTTCGATTTTTAGAAGGTTTCCCGAGAAAGTACGGATTCTAAAATAACGAAATTAACACGGTCTATACTTCGAATTGTTCTCTGGACAATTTTGAAGATTTTTTCCGATGCGGCTATTAGTTTAAGGTTTATTAAATGTCAAAGTTGAGGTTGGCGAGCAGAGGGTGGAGCCCCCTAGTGTTTTAAAAAGAGGGCCGTCATGTTGAGGCTTACACATGGGCAACTAACACCCTACCAATGGCCCTGCTTCTGGGATCTCTCCGACAACTGTACCCCCACATTTGAGTTCTTGGCCAGTACCAATTGAGAAGATCCTTTTATGGAAATAAAATAAGTGTATCCCAGTAGAGCCAATGTTGTATCCAAATATGT
Organism: Metellina segmentata; assembly: GCA_947359465.1. Lineage (NCBI taxonomy): Eukaryota > Metazoa > Arthropoda > Arachnida > Araneae > Tetragnathidae > Metellina > Metellina segmentata. The sequence continues at coordinate 16,011,114 of OX375878.1, read as the reverse complement.
ACATTTTCTCTTTTATTTTCCTTCAAACAATTGTAGTACTGCGTAGACCTCTTATAAAAACGACGGATATACTTTTTAATCTTCAAAACAGACTGAATATTAGGTTGCAGAATCATTTCCCTTTTACAGAGACTCTAGTACATCACGGACGGGGATACCATGGTACTGTCAACCTCTCCCTGACGGAGGGTTCTGTGCTTACAGTGCAATGCATGTCAAAAAGGCAGTCCTTTCAAGTTTTGGGGCAATCTTTCGAAATAGTAAGTAGGTTGTCGAATTAACTTAGCACTAGTCCAAAATCAATCCCTAATGGAAAGATCCGATGATAACCTCGTAATTTTGAACCACGGTCAGATGACGAAAAAGTGAAAAGAAAACAGCACATTCGCTTGTGAGATCTAAATATTTTATTTCTTGTATACAAATACACTATACGGACAAAAGTATTTATACGCTGCAGAAATTTGGAAGAATCCATCTTAGTGTGGGGGTGTTTTTCCTGGTTAGGACTCGGCCCATTGCTTTAAGTATCCGGTACCATGAACGCTGACGTGTACCTCGACGTTCTGGATAATTCGGCCTTGCCTATGCTATGGTAATAATGGTTGAATCTTCCAACGGGATTGAGTTCCATGTCATAAGGCAAAACGTGTTTTGGACTGGTTTCCTGAAAAGGAGATGAATTTGATTGACTGGTCTGTTCAGAGAACCGATCTCAATCCGATCGAGCAAGTGTGGGACAAACTGGAGCGACGAGTACGACACCGCCACGCACGCCCACCTTCACAACAATATCTTCTCACAGCCTTGCAATAGGCATGGCGAGATTTTCCTGCCCAGATTCACAGGGAACGTGTAGAAAGTATGCCGTGTTGCAGCTGTAATACAAGCAAAATAATGGTCTACCCGTTACTAAAAGCCCTTTTTCTGAAAAACATGCAGCGTCCAAATAGTTTTATCCATATAATATATGTGTTTTTGACTAATATAGAACAGATAGTTTATGACAAAATGAACAAAAGAAATACATTTCACTGGATTTTTGCAGAAAAATCATTTGGTTATCAATGCTCTAATGTGATGATTATTCCTTTGTAGAATTTCTACTCGATGGAGGAATGCGTAGTGTTGTAAAAATCATGTGCGATAGTTCAGGGGGATGAAATAGAAACAAACGAAACCATATTCGTACAGGGTTGTGCGAAATGGTACGCAAATTAGCATAAATGAAATACTGTAGGTATGTGAAACAAAAATTTTATTCCCTATGTAGTTGTAATAGTATTTACCGTTTGGCCAGTAGTTAAGCACTGACACTTGGGGCCACAAACAATAATGCAATCGTCACACACGGCGATGTGTGATTGTGTTTAGTTTGGGATATGATATCTTATTCCATAGAAAGAGTTCACATCCCTCGTTGTCCAACTGGTGTCATACTTACTTCCGTGGAATGTGATCCTTTTTCACACGAAGTCTGGGGCGAAGTTTTTTGAATCGGCATTGGTCTATTGGGGTATCGTTAACGATGCAAACGCACAGCAACATGTCCGTTTCCATAATCTGACATATGTGTTACACGTTTGTCAGCATCTCGTCATCTCTAATATCAAACATTTTGTTTCTGTACATTAAATTCCCACCAATTCACCCCTTGTAATGCTGAATTCCAAAGAGGTCAGTGATCGGGATTGCATAAAAATAAAACATGTTCCAAGTCAGCGTCTAAATTGACGATTTGACCAACTGCCGCATTATCCATCAGCTCCTGAATTGGCCCTTACGGACAGACCTGCACTTTCGCATCTCATCTACACATCAAGGAACCAACAACTCATTACTGCGACGCCTGGCTTAAACACCTGGCTGTCCATCCCTTGCTACAAAGAAAAAAACATACAAATCGTGCGATTTGTGGCCTCCAGGGAGTCTGAACTCAAGCAAGCGGTTTAAGTTCACTTTTTTATTTCAGCACTTTAATTGCCTCTTTAACCTCACAGAAAACTTTTTTAGAGGAGCACCTGCACGTACATTTCTACTCAAAATTACACACAAAACAATGTTTTTTCCTTTTGTTTACCGTATCCAATTTTGTTTACCGTAAATCCGATCCTAGGGTTGATATCCCATGATGGAGTTAAGTTAAGTAATGTCGCATTCCCTACCTTCCTTTAAAGTTGGTGGGTCACAGTTTACAGAGTTACCGATTAGCGACCGGAGGGTAACGAGCTTTAAACTGGATTCAACCCAAACACCGTCATGATCGTGGGGGCTGGTGCACATTAAGTCTGTCGTGGCCTCAAACGTCATCATGTTGACGCGGTGTAGTAGTTTGGAGAGTGGGATGTCATCTGACCGTGGTTCAAAATTACGAGGTGTTGTCCTCGGATCTTTCCCTTAAGGGATTGATCCCGGACCGTCGTCAAACCCTAAAAGTTTGTACAAAAATTTTGAAGTGCCATATACACTACCCTACAATAATGGACCGGACGCCAGCGGATTTGCATAAGACTTGTATACTTATTTGTAGGTGTTTTTCTTGGTATGGCCTGTGATCTTTATATATTGTTCCATTTTGGGCAATCAGGTTCTTTCTACGCTCTGGCAATTTTATGGAATGCACGAATGTTACTTCCAGGACGACAATGCTCCATGTCATGTTGCAGACTCTTTTAAGCAGTGGTATCTAGATATGGATGTAAAACGACTTCCCTGGCATGTTCAGTGTCCCGACCTAAACCACATAGAACATTTGTGGGACGCGTTAGAGCGACGCTTCCGGACCAGGGAACCACGTCCGAAATCTACAGCTGAGCTGGCGACATTCTTGCAGCAAGAATGGACAGAAATACCCAAAGATGTGTTGGGTTGCTTGTGTAATTGCAGCACGTGGGGACCATCCCCCTATTAAAGCATGTATTATTTCCCTTATACCACCACATCTTGCTGTCCGGTCCATTATTGTAGGGTAGTGTACAATTGATTTCTATCACACTAAATTTATATTAGACGCTCTGGCTATAGATGTTGTACAAATATTTGAAAACTTTTAAATTATATTGCATGAATTATTTTAAAAGCCAGTCGCCAGAGTAATTTCCTAGACCCAGCTTAGATTCCGATCTTTCCCCACAGGGACTGATCCCGAATTATCGCCAATAGCCTGTTTTGTTGCTCCAGTACGACGTTAATTGAGCTACTCCTAAAACTGAAAGTTTTGACAAGACCATCAATAGAATAGGAAATATTCGATGCGGGGTTTTAAATTCGAACACAAGTTTTGTTCGCAAAGGAGGGAATTGGGTTACTAATTGTGTAGCAATAGGCAATTCAATTGACATAGAACTGGTATAACACAACGGGATAGTCTCGACGGTCCGGGATCAAACCTAAAGGGAAATACCCGAGGACAACACCTCGTGATTTTGAACCACAGAGTGATGAGGTCAACACCTAAGCTGGCACACCACCCTCTAAACTTTCACACCATCAAGAGGACATTTAAGGGCACAATAGATATAACGTGCACCAGCCCTCACGTACAAGACGATCTATGGTTAGATCAATTTCCGAACTCCTAACCTTCGTTTGCTAATCCGCTAAGCTGCCAACCGAGCTTCTGCGCTGATAGAGGCTGGAAATGTTACTTTCCAATGATACATTCCTTTTTTTAGACAAATTTCGCCATTTCAACAACAATCAATGCTTCTATTCAATAGCATTGATTGAAGCTTTGTAATCTGGGTTAAGTTTCATATGTATTAAAGCACGTGTCTCCCCTATTAAAGCATGTATTATTTCCCTTATACCATCACATCTTTCTGTCCGGTCCATTATTTCACGGTAGTGCATATGCAATAGGTACCTTGCAGATCCATATACCAATGCATCCTACTCGTACATGCATTTCCTTTCGGGATTCATCCCACACTGTGCTACTAGTACGCCTTAAGTTCTACTACCTTCCTAGCTATCTCATAACAGGAAGGACATTCAAATGGCGGTAGACTCGCAGTAATATATCTTGTTGAACTTACCACAACTGGCTAGTTGCAGTACCTCCACAGTTATTGCCTTGTAGACGAGTGGTAGCCTTGGTTCTACAAGCTCATCTTCGAATCTCGGCATGATCTGGACTTCCATGGCGTTTCGGAATATCCTTTAAGCCGTAGATCTTGGTCTAATTTGCATGGCCAATCCCGATTGCGGCAAACCGGAAAAGCCACTATTCATGTTTTGACTAAAAGGAATCGCAGCAACACAGGAACGAAATTTTTGTTTCAGACCCCAATCGGCCACTCGAGCAATTACATCACGTGGCGGAGTGGTCGAGAGGCGGATATCGTGACCTGCGTGACTCTTGAGCGGCCCGAAATTAATTTCTGAGCCGTGAGTTCCGTAATGCACTAACTGCCCCATGTCGTTGGAATGAGCAGTATAGCTGATAAGTCACGACACTCTATAAACTCGTGGACTTTTTCTTACACACACCGATGTCAGGCGCACGAGGCTACGCTTCTTGGCAATGTTCCTTGCACTAAACCTGCGAGCAATGTGTCACGCTTTTAACTATCCCCAGCTCGAGAAGGCTTCAAAAAACAAGTCCCTGCAGCCGGCTACGCTAGAAGAATTCTAAAAGAATCTGCAGTTGTATGCATAATTCTGCGGTTCTTTTCAGATAAGCAAACAATGAAGACAAGAGTTAATGGACAGTTAGAGTAGCTATTGCAAAGAAATAAATGAAATAACACGCAGTTTGCAACTAAAATGACTTGCTAATTCTATTCTTGCTTAACACGAAGGGTCCCACTTGGTTGGAGGACCCGATAGTCCCTTTAGAAGAGTAACGGATCAGCAAACGGAGAGTTGTGAGTTCCAATCCAACCAAAGACCGTCGTATACAAAGGGGGATGGTACGCATTAAATCTGTCGTGGCCTCAAATTGGCTTGATGTGGAAGTTTGAAGAGTGGGATGCCAGCTCAGGTGACCTTGTCATTGACCGTTGTTCAAAATTACGTGGTATTGTCCTTTGATCTTTCCATTTGGGTACGATCCTGGACCGTCACCAATAGCCCTTTGTGTTGTTCAAGTGCGACGTGAATTAAGTACCTACCTTGGTTGGTTTTTTAATGGCACAAGGCCATATTTGGCCAAACTGCGCTAAGGCACACAATGGAAAATAACAAACATAGAAATAAATGGAAACTTTTACTGGTACTGAAAGATAGAAATACACCAAGATAGAATAGCCGAGCTGCATCAACCACAAGGCAAGGATGTAGCGAACCTGTCCAATCGATACCACTTAGGAATGGCTGATAGGGTTTTATAGCGCAAGAGGCATATTTGGACGAGCTTCAGTTGGGTTTATGGCTCAAGGTCAATATTTAGCCAAACTGCGTCAAACACAAGACAGACAACTGCAAATAATGGACATACACATACACGGAACGTTTTACAGAGACAGCAGAGAGAAACACACCCAGGGACGAATAAAACTACTCCTCTCTGCGAAGAGTTGTTCGAGTTTTATGAGGCAATAACTATATATTTGATCGCGCTGCTTCAAACACAAGAAAAACAACTCAAAAATATTGGGAAGCGATTACCAAACTCCATCGCCGGTGGATCGGGACACAAGCCCCGGGAAATGTTTAAAGGGTTTGCACTGTTTTGCGTAGTATATTTTGTAACTTTAAAGAGTTAAGTCTACTTTGTATTTAATTATAATAAAACTATCCCCACCAAGGGCTTAGCAGTTGGTCGGGTTTGATGGCGTGCAAGGGCCGTAATTAGCCAAGCTGTATCAACCACAAGGCAGCATCAAGTAAAAGACATACACACGAGGAAAGTTGTGTGGCACATAAGAGAGTTCGTCGTTATTACAAACTGGTTGGTTTTTATGGCTCAATATTCGGCCAACTGGTATTAAGCAATTTTTTATGTCTATTAAATTGTAGAGGAAAGGAAACCTAGGTCAAAGTTAGCCGAGCTTCACAAGGCAACGTCAAGTAAATGACATACACACAAGGAAAGCTTTCACCTATACTCGAAGAAATACACCCAGGATAGATTCAGGAACTGGCCTCCTGGAACTGGTAAGTGCAGACGGTTAGGACTTAGTTTCGCGTATGTGCCAAATTTCGGTTGCCTGCTTCATGGCTGACTGGTTGGGTTTTATGGCGATTGATAGTTTGCCAAACGTTACCTACTCAAGCTTCAAGACGACCCTTAAATATAGGCCACCGACACCAAAATTCCTCCTGAGTGGGATGCTTCCCCTTGAAGCTCACGGTGGGTGCGATGAGGCATGAATTTCGGGGATAACGCAAACTGCCACGCTCTCGCCAATTAATGATTAAAGGAGAACTATCCAGAAACCATTAAAAAAGTAACAAAACTATACTTAGCGTGTGAGGAAAGACCAAAATTTTTACATTTTTAAAAGTTGATCAATTAATATTTGAGTTACTTGTAGGTATTTCATGAAAAACTGGTCACCTCACACAGGAACGTCATCTTACCAGGTAATGAGGCTCGAAGTGTTGATGGGAAGGGAGCCTGTTGTAATCAGATGTATTAGAAAATAAAAAGCAAGTACCAGAAATAACACCTCCCAAACAAATTATTTTTCAAGGGCTAAAGAGATCAGAATCCAAATAAAAATCAGATTTCCAAGTCGTTGGCAACACATTTTCAGAATCCCCTCATTAAAAACGTTTCGCCATAAAATTCAAAATCCAATACAATCTCTTCATTAAAACTGAACTCCACAAAGTCAGCAAAGAGGTTTAATCAATAAATCACAAGTATTCTCAAGACAAATGGCACAAGCACATTGTGTCGTCATCGACCGATAACAACTCTCTTGGAAGAAAGGTTCCTAACTGCAGAAACTTACAGATTCCGTGCTTAAAGGCGACTGCGATAAAACTGGTAAATACTCGACTCACAAAGGCTCAAATTGTTGCGACAACTTGAAAGCTCGATTCGTCCCGAACACTCTCCACTGAAATTCCAACAGCAACCACCGGCGTGGAAGTTGAATTTGTATATAAACTTGAGCCAGAAAAGAACCTGGGCATTTTGAATCGTATGCTCACAAATATACTCCTTAAATTCGTACTAAGCACATTTTTTTAATAAATATGATCAAAAGTAGCCTCAATTCTAATACCAGGACAGGACCATTTCAATCCTGAATCCTATTCCACTGCTCAGCTAGCTCACTGATCAAAATCTATGAATTGTGACGATTCGGAAAAGACTATATCATGCGGATCTTTTGCTCCGACGTTTTTCCTAGCGCCTTACCGTCTGGAAGTGACATTCCGATGAAGACTGGTGAATGGACAATCATCACGAGGGAGAAGCATAAAATGCTGGCCAATCTTCTAGAGCGTGGTCGCAAATAGAGATCACGAGATGCGCAAATAAATGACACGAGATTTTAAAGCTTTGGGGGTACAGCTACACTCTACGTTTATGAGCGGTGGCAACGACCTTGGCGATTTTTTTTGGCGCACTTCTAAAGTTGCCATGGAAAGAATTATTTCCTAATTCTTTTTCTGTCACAAATTTTTTTTCTTTTTACAACACACTTTTTAAACACATTTCAGAACGTTTTGAAAAGTATATTTTTTAAAAACTTTCACGAAAAGTAGTAAGCTTAAGCACATATCAAAACACATTTGTGAACCAGTAGAGAAACTAAGCTACGAATGTTTGGTAAGAATAAACTGAAACTTATCAAGAAAAATATTTACAAAAGAAAAAAAAAGCAAGAAATAATACAACCTGATAAAGTCAGAATTCTTTCGTAAAAAAGTAATGAAAACGAATATGGTCAAAAAAACAAAACTTAATCCCATCGTGAAAACTATTATAATAAAATAAAAATTCCACAACTGTCAAAATACAAATAAATGGACTAATGGTATCGCAGAAAACGATTTAAAAGGACCAATGCAATCAAAGGATTTTTTAAAAACAAAATAACCAATGGGAGGAAAGAAAAAATTTCAAACGAATCAATGAAATCAAACGACTTTTAACGGATTTTGGAAGAACTTTCTTGAATATTCAAAATGAAAATTGAAAGTTTCCGTTTGCCGAGGTTGCCATGAAAACAACAACAACAGTAACGAAAGATGGGTTGTCTTAATTTATCGTAACTCGCTACTAGTAGTGCGCCAAAAAAATCGCCAAGACCGTTGCCACCGCTCATAAACGTAGAGTGTAGCTGTACCGCTTTGGGAAGACATCATATTTAGAACGGAGACGAGACGAGGAGGCCATTGTGCAAAGTGGCGGAGGAAGAGATCTCGTTAGGTGTTGGTTTCTTAGAGAGCGTTGTTTGTAAGCGTAGCGAAAATTAGCGGAGCCGCCATTTTCATGACGATCGTCATAGTGGTCTCACAAAGTTGGGGAATGTCTTTCCTCTTGTAGCGGTAACATTTCAATTCCTACGCCAAACGATTCGAGCGGAGGGAAGCAAAACAAACAGATTTTTCACTGGCTTTGTTTAGTTCTTTTTTGTAGAATCGTGATCGTTAAAGATAGGTTGAAAATTACAATGGATTTGAAATCTGCGGAAAGTTTTACACCATAACAATAGCTTAAATGTGATTTAAATAAATAATTAAATGGTAAATAATTGAATTATAAATCTGTTTTTGGTATCGATCTGGCTTAGAATTTTACGCTGATTGATATCCGTTGAAATTTTCACTTTATCTTCAACGATCCCGAAGTTAGAAACTTGGACTAGAGAATAAAAAAGCCACTTTGTTTTGTTTCTCGAATAAAATAAACCACGACATCCGTCTGTATTGGCTATTCTACACCGTATTCTGTCCGTCTAAGTTGACACCTCTGGTCTCTGTTAAGACAGCCGCCTATTCATGCCCGCGGCATCATGACTGCTAGATAATGACTCCTCTTTCTTAGGAAACCGTAGCTTGAGACAGCTATATGGTGAAGTTAAACACTGGTGAAAAAAAATAAGAACTAGCAGTGGAGAAAAGCTTGTTGTTTCTTTAAGAACATTCGTTCATTTAATGTTTCCTGTACATATTGTGTATATAGTCTTCATATTGGTAATCGAGACCTTTCAAGTTGTATTAAAAATCTTGTAAAGGTCTCCAGCGGAGTCGGACTCCAGTTTATTATTGTGGTGCAAAAATGCCACGGATTATGTTTCACTCTTACGTCCTGGCTGTGTTGCTCTAGTACGACGTTAATTATCAATTACTTTTACGTCCTGATTATTTCGTTCAGATAAAAACATCCTTATTCCAAAACAGTTTTGTTTCAGAAAAAAAAACCGACCGATGGAGCCCGGATGAAAGAGTAACGAATTAGCAAACAGAGGGTTTCGATTTTGAAACTCGGTTCAGCGAAAGACCAACGTGTGTACGGGGGCTGATGACCGTGGTTCGAAATGACGAGGTGTTGTCCTCGGATATTGCCCTTGGGGATTGATACCGGACTGTTGCCAATAGCCCGTTGTGTTGCTCTAGTGTGACGTGAATTATTTCTCACTACCATTATCTAAACGAAGCACGGCACCAACCACCAGTTGATGTGTGTCACTGAAATGATCCACGAAAGCTATCGCTCCAGGCACCACCCCGGTGCTCTATTCCAAGAGTGGTCAGAGTTTTCGACCGCGTTTGGAACACAGGACTAGTACACAAGCCTGTGCGTCTCGGCTTCTTGGCTCATTACATTGATATCGTTAACTCGTGTCTCACCAATCGTTTCTTCCTTGTACGAGTTAATTCAGAACCTATTTCCACTCAACGCTGAGGTCAATGTAGTGGTCTTTCAGAATTCACATTTCTTGGGCACACACCCTTCAAGCTTTATGTGAACGATATTCCTAGGCAACTGCATAATACTTCGACAATTCATGCTGACGACATCGCAATACTGCCCACACTCACCCAACATTCATAATCATTTGTATCTAGATTACAAACATCCATCACTAATCTCCAGTTCTGGCTTCTGCTGCTGGAAAATCCAAGTTAATCCTTCCAAGTGCCTCTGTTTTGTTTTCCTGGAGGTACATTAGCTGCAGTTACTGATTTTTGAATTCCCAAATTGGAAACCCAGAACATTTGGCAACCCACCCCCATCTTTTTGGCACACCCGTTGACTGGGTTCGCAGGTACAAGTACTTACTAGTAATCCTCGACTCAAAATTACTCTACATTGAACGCATCTACAAGGTTATTCAAAAAGCCGCCATTATCCGAGCTAAACTTCATCAGTTATTATCCCGAAAGAGTAAAATGACAACCAGAAATTCCTTCTTTACCAAACCACCATTCAACAAACCCTTACAATTATAGTTCCAAATCAAGGGTTCCATGAACAACTAATATATCAAAAGACTGAAGATTTTTCAAAATCGAATCCTCAGAACGGTTGTATAAACTCCGTTTTATATTCGGAACGAAGTCAGACATTCAAACCTCCAAACTAAACCCAAGAACGAATTTTTGCCAGCAAGTCAATTATTCCTAAAATTACGTCAGCAACCAAACGATACATTGCTAAACATTCCATCATATCATATCATGATGCCATCCATCTTATCATGATGGCATCCATCATATCATGATGCCATCCATCATATCATCATCATATCATGATGCCATCCATCATATCATAGCATGATGCCATCGTCAAACGTTCACTGAAGACGCCTCTTGCTCTTTGCATATCATATTGACCTTCCCGCAGAGACCTAAACGTCAATGTGGAATGAGTAGTTTAGATCTGAGTAATATGACTTCAGCAGCGCATAATTGACCACATTCCACGTCTTAAAATAATATTCTTTGGTACAGAATGTACAGGATCCTTAAATTGTATCCCTACTTTTAAAGTTATCCCTCCCTTGACACCAACGCTGGTTTCAGATGCGCATAGGCGTGGCTTCCGATCGATCAACTAAAATTAAGGACTTAATCGTGAGGAGTATTTGGGAAGGTGGCCAGCTGAGCTGCCACATGCTGGTTGTGTCTTCATTCCCTACCTAAAATTCTCTCAACTGTCTCACAACAATCTTAGACCCTTTAAATCTGCAAAATCTTCACGTCCACCTTTTATCGAGAGATTTTTTTACTTGAGATTTTTGCTCACATTCGATGTGGAAATCAGCTGCTTCGCAGCCGGTACTCTATAAGTGATACACTTTCCACGGATCCAATGAATACTTTCTGTCTAATCTGGACTGTGCAATAAAAACAGTTTCGTGTAGAGTGCCCAGAATGTGAGTTACCGTTGAATATTTTCACTTCGATCATTCCAGTCTGGTTTTGCGTGATCATTCGAAAGATATTTTAATTTTCATTAAAAAGTGTCATAAAATACAAACATTTAAAATAAATAGTCTCTGAAACTAAAGATTGGCGTGGTGTGAAAGTTTAGACAGTGGTGTGACAGCTCGTCATCTGATCGTGGCTCCAAATCACGAGGTTTTGTCCTCGGATCTTTTATTTCTTTGAGAATTCATCCATGAACGTCGCCAATAGTCCGTTGTGTCGTGCTCCAGTGTGACAAAGAAAATACAATCGAGACAAATTGAACTGCCATTATGAAATCTGGGTCAAAAAGTTAAAAACGGCTATAAATATCAATTTTGACTGATTTTGCATTTGCGAATCGTTCACTGTGTTATACTATCGAAGGTAAACGCTTTGAAAATGGAGCAGGGGGGTTGAAGATTTTTCGTGCGTACATTTACAGATTGAATATTAAAATGAGCTTTGTTTGGATTTATGCAACCGTTACCATAGTGCCCCAATTTGATTTTGCCTTTCCCCCTTGGGAATAAACAGCTTTACTGCACTCAACCCACCAATTCGAATGAGGCAATCGATAACACTACTACCTTTGTTCTAGTTTTAAAAATCGATTCTTTAATCGTATAGCGAATACCACTAAGTGTTGAAACAATTGGTGGCGCTGGCTGAATGTCTCTGTGTCTTATTAACAACTTAGCCGTTGAAGTTTGGGTGAATAAAGAGGGTTTTAAACAGTGTTAACTGACCCACTCAAGGAACGAATCCAGAATTCACCTTATGAAGGGCCATCATCAAGGAGACTAGCGTTGTCAAGTTTCGTGTCGAAGAGGTAGCACCGTATAACAATACAATTTCAGTAATATGTGAAGATCTGAACCGCGTGTCCGGGATTGTCAGGTAGATAGTTAAATTGACGTCACACTGGAACAATATAACGGGCTATTGAGGATGTTCCGGTGTCAATCTCGAATGGTAATTTTGATCCACGGTGAATGATGAAAATCAATGCCTGATCTGGCACATCACTCATACAATTAGAGGTAAGATAAAAGTAGAGTAATTAATAGTAACCTTTTTATATGTCCATGATCATGTGACAAAAACTAGTAGTAACGTGAACCTTAGGTGGTTATCGTCTGATGGGTGGAATCTAACATTCATCATACGATTGGTCCACGTAATAGAAGACGTCCATCCATCGATTTATAATCTTATTGGTCATTTGATTGATCTTTCTCTTGGGTACATGATCCCTGATTGTCGTCACTAGCCGGTTTTGTTACTTTCCAGCAAGCAGCTTTTTTTTTAAGTGTGGATATTTTGATTCTGGCACGGCGTTTGCAAAATTCAATTATAGAAGTAGCTGCGTTTCTGATCTTCTTTCTTCTCCAATAACTCCAATTTTCCCCAGCCGCTTTTTCAACAAGTATTATTTCAGAAATTGTAAATATATCTCTAATATTAAAAAATCTAATATTATGGGGGGGGGGGGGCTAAAGATAGATTAAAAATTTCAACAGATTTGAAATTTGCGGAAAATTTTACTCAATTTTAAACCTAAAAAATGTGATTTTCTTTAAATAAATAATTTTTAAATTGAATATATCTTCAACGGATTTGAAATCTACGGAGAATTTTACACCAGATTAATACCTAACATCACGGCGTTGCCCCGAAGCAAACCAACACCACGGGCACTGGCAAAGCCGGACTAGTATTCAATATAATATCACAAATAAATGGGTTCACAAATAAGCAAATGTATATTTCAAACTTTCCTAATCTTCAAACCTATGTTGGACCTATCGAAGCAACCGAAGATCTACTTTTGAAGCGATTATACGTACGACTTTTACACTTCTTTAACCGATTCAACCGAAGACCTATCGAAGCGACTAACGTACGACTTGAACGCTTCATTAACTTAAGGCGCGTTCCCACGAATCAAGTTTAATTGACCGATTATATTGGATCAATGAAAGTTGAATATGACTTTAATCAGTTTTTGTTCACACATTTCAATAGAAACTGATCAACAGTTTAATGAGCGAAAATATAAAAGTTACAAATGAAAAATTATTTATTTATAGAAAATCACATTTAAGGTATCCAACTGGCGTAAAATTTTCCGCAGATTTCAAAACCATTGAAATTTTCACTCTGTCTTTAACGATAGCAAAGATACAAACTTGGCCTAGAGAATTAAAAAAAAAGCACTTTTGTTTTGTTTCTCGAATTAAAAAACCCACTACAGATCGTTTGCATGGAAATAACTCGAAAGCAGATGGTGGGTGACTCATCACTGGAACGATAAAGTTTGAATGGGTCAAAGTTTTCTTGATCCACTAAAAAGTTGATAAACTCTATTGAAACAAAGGTTCTCACTATAGTTTTCATTCAACTTTTGTTAATCTACTATAATTGGTCAATTAAACGTGATTCGTGAGAAGGCGCCTTTAGGCAATTTAATAAGATTCGTGAAAAAAGTTCTAAAATAATATACAAAAAACGAATTAAAATTTTTAAAGGGAACCGTTCATTTGTCCACCCTTGGTATATCAGTTCCATTGCAAGTCATCGAGTAAATTTGGAATGACGACATACAGGATTCTTTCCTCAGTTGTACCTTTAAAAAATTTAAATCGACCGAATATTTCTATTCTTTCAACAACGTATCCTGTGATAACCCGATAACATTTATCTAGAAAAAATATTTATAAACGAAACAGACGATAAAAATGGTCGTTTTTTTCTCTTGGTCTCTTTATCACACAAAAAGAATCCGGTGAGATCAAAAGTGAGGAGAGTCAACAGCGCTTACGTGTTATTTCATTCAACGATTTTTGTTTTTTTAGCAGAATTTCTTTTATTGACTCATCATTGCTTTTTAATCAGCTTTTGTATCCTGGAAACCAACCTTCAAGATAAAACGAAGCAATAAAAATTCATCGTGAATATTCATACGTTTATCTGAGATTCAGATTAGAACGTTTCTTACGGTTTTGAGTACGTTGAGTCACGTCCTAAATAAATTAAAATAAAAATAATAAATTTGAAGTCTTATTAGGAAATTATTCTTTTTTATCACTTGTCGTCATTCAAAAATAGTTGGCAACGGTTGCTCAGAAGGAATTGCAACGTAACTGTCATTAATAAGAGGATTTGTAGTTTTTTTGCATTTCAAAATATTCTTTTAATTAACAAAAAAAATATTTTGTTATGAGAAAGAAAATTTATTAAACTGCCGTGAATCGTGAATATCTGAGATTCAGATTCGATCGTGTCTAGCGGTTTTGAGCACTTGTCGTTGCTCATAAATAGTTGGCAACGGTTGCTCAGAACAAATAATTTCAACGCAACTGACTTTAATGAACTGATTTATAAATTTTGCATTTCAAAATATTTTTTTAATTGACAAAAAAATATTTTGTTTTGAGAAAGAAAATCTACGAAATTGCCGTGAATCGGGAATATCTGAGATTCAAATTAGATCTTTTCAAGCGATTTTGTGATAGTTGAGTCACGTCCTAAATATATGAAAATAAAAAGATTTGAAGGCTTGTTAGGAAATGATTCTTTTTTATCACTTGTCGGCACTCAAAACTAGTTGGCAACGGTTGCTCAGAACGAATTTCGAAAATGGTACTGGGAACGGAAAAATCAAGTTTTCTAAATTCAATGAATCATTTTCCAATATTAATTTCGATGGAGTCCTAACAGTATGTGCCACTGTTTTATCTTTAAATAAGCTATATCAGAACCTAATTACAAATAATGAACTATTTAAGCAGAGAAGATTATCACATTAGAGTTAGCAATAAATTGATTTATATATTTTTTTTCCATTTGAAAATATTTTTTAAATTTCCGAAAAATTATTTCATTCCGAGAAAGAAAATCTACTGAATTGCTGTCTTTAAATTTTCTGTCATGTCGATTTCTTTCTGCATTAGGCATTAAAGCCGTCTTTGATAATATGGACTGGCTCGTGTTGGTGGACATCTATGACAAATACAGAATTACTTCTCATTTTAAGGATTTTAATATTTACAGAACCGCGATCCTTTACATTCATCGAAAACAATATTAAGGTCTCGCGAAGCATCTATAAAGGCTGCCTAGAAGGATCGGTCCTATCATCAACACTCTGGTTAATTTATATTAACACTACTTTAAAAATAGGCTCCATTTTCATCCAGGGCTTTCCGGAGGACATCGCACTAGCTACGTCTGGGGAAACCCGCTGAGTGCTAGAGAATAATTGTTTGAAATAGGTTACTTAAATGTACTTAGGTGCTAGTTGAATTGACGTAACATTGGAGCACTCAACGGGTTATTGGCAACTGTCCGGGATAAATCCTGAGTGGAAAGATCGAGGACATAGTTCTAGAAAGAGTTTTTTCCGAGGGTAACACCTCGTAACCACGGTCAGAAGACGAGGTCAATACCTGAGCTGGTATCCCACTCTCTAAACTTCCACCCCACGTCAAATGCTTTGTATACATTTCTATAAGTGGGTGAGTTAACCTCATCGGAAAGTTAGGGGTTGCAGGTGTTTTTTCTAGTTTTAACAGATGACACGAAAGGTCACATTTTAGTTTTGAATATTCGAGGTAATCTGAAATACTTAATAATGTCAAAATTGAAGTAATTTTTAGGTCATTTTAAGCCATATTTTAGGTACTTTTACTGCATATTTCGGGCAACAAAATCCAAGGACTGCTTGTCAAAGTCACTAACAGAATCTTAAGCTATAGGCAAAGTGTGAAAACTTGCAAGTCTCGGAAAATTAGGTACAGCTACACTCTACGTTTATGACGTTATGATTGGCGATGTTTTTTGCCGCACTTCTAGTAGCGAGTTACGATAAATTAAGACAACCCATCTTTCGTTGCTGTTGTTGTGGTTTTCACGGCAACCTCGTATAACGGAAACTTTCAATTTTCATTTTGAATATTCTAGAAAGTTCTTCCAAAATCCGTTAAAATCGTTTGATTTCATTGATTCGTTTGAAATTTTTTCTTTCCTCCCATTGGTTATTTTGTTTTTAAAATATCCTTTTATTGCATTGGTCCTTTTAAATCGTTTTCTGTGATACCATTGGTCCATTTATTTGTATTTTGACAGTTGTGGAATTTTTATTTTGTTATAATAGTTTTTTCACGACAGGATTAAGAGTTTGGTTTTTTTTGACCATTTTCGTTTACATTATTCACAGAGAATTCTGACGTTATCAGGTATTATTTCTTGCTTTTTTTCTTTTGTAAATCTCTTTCTTTTTCAACATGCTCAGTGTATTTAGTGTAATTGATAAGTTTCAGGGTATTCTTACCATTCGTAGCTTAGTTTCTCTGCTGGTTCACAAATGTGTTTTGATATGTAATTAAGCGTACTACTTTTTGTGAAATTTTTTTAAAATATACTTTTTAAAACTTTCTGAAATGTGCTTAAAAAGTGTGTTGTAAAAAAAAAAAATTGTGACAGGAAAAGAGTTAAGAAATAATTCTTTCCTTGGCGACTTTAGAAGTGCGCCAAAAAAAAATCGCCAAGCCGTTGCCATCAGTCATAAACGTAGAGTGTAGCTGTACCGAAAATTATTTACATTTAAAGTTATATAGAAGTCTCTTTTTTTCGCCGTTCCATCTCACCAGTCACAAATGCTCCACTTACGATACTGGAATCAATGTAATCCTAAACTTGGTCCGAAAAGATAGTCCGTTATCTGTAAGTGGTCAGAGATTGTGACCCAAACGGCCACCAAAAGGAAACGATGTGTCGATAAAACGTCGTTTTCTATCCTGTTGCCACCGAATAAAGTGGCGAGCGGAAGATGAGTGGGTGCAGATTACAAAGGGCACAACTTCTACAACTACACGGGGAACGATTAGGCCTCTGCGGAAATAATTGTTTTTATTCCTCCTATTTTTCAGCACTGCTTGCGCCGCTGCTACAAGCAGAATGACAAATGGCGGTGCAACAATAGTAGGTATGGGTAAAGATATTGTTTTACGACGAGTGTTAGTTGTTATTGCTTCTCTCGACGACAGTTATTTTTATCTGCCGTCGCAAATAAACAATATTAACTATTGACACTATGCAATTTATCTGTTACTGACGGTTTGGATGTTTTGTTTTACCAACCGATTTTTTCTTCACTGATATCGCAATAACGTTTATCAATAACTTTTAATATTTCTTAAACCAGTTGCCAACTGTTAATTTACGTCAACAGTGTTATTTTAATCGCTATCGGAATAAAATGACGTTTTATTTTAAGCAGAAATTCAGGAAACGGCGAATTTTGTGCGTAGGTAGGTAGTTGAATTGACGTCGTGCTGAAATAACACAACGAGTTATTGGTGACAGTCCCGGATCAATCCTAAAGAGAAAGGTTCAAAGACAACACCTCGTTCATTTGAACCACAGTCAGACGATGAAGTCCCACTTGATATGACACCCAAATCTGTTACTAACAGTTTGGATGTTACTAACAGTTTTTTCTTCGCTGACATCGCAATAAGTTTATCAATAACTTAATATTTCCGAAAACAGTTGTCAACTGTTAATTTACGTCAACAGTGTTATTTTAATCGCAATCGGAATAAAATGACGTTTTATTTTAAGCAGAAATTCAAGGGAAGGCGAATTTTGTGCGTAGGTTGGTAGTTGAATTGACGTCGTACTGGAACAGCACAACGGGTTATTGGTGACGGTCCCGGATCAATCCTAAAGAGAAAGGTTCAAAGACAACACCTCGTTCATTTGAACCACAGTCAGACGATGAAGTCCCACTTGATATGACACCCAAATCTGTTACTAACAGTTTGGATGTTACCAACAGTTTTTTGTTCACGGACATCGCAATAAGTTTATCAATAACTTAATATTTCCGAAAACAGTTGTCAACTGTTAATTTACGTCAACAGTGTTATTTTAATCGCAATCGGAATAAAATGACGTTTTATTTTAAGCAGAAATTCAAGGGAAGGCGAATTTTGTGCGTAGGTTGGTAGTTGAATTGACGTCGTACTGGAACAGCACAACGGGTTATTGGTGACGGTCCCGGATCAATCCTAAAGAGAAAGGTTCAAAGACAACACCTCGTTCATTTGAACCACAGTCAGACGATGAAGTCCCACTTGATATGACACCCAAATCTGTTACTAACAGTTTGGATGTTACCAACAGTTTTTTGTTCACGGACATCGCAATAAGTTTATCAATAACTTAATATTTCCGAAAACAGTTGTCAACTGTTAATTTACGTCAACAGTGTTATTTTAATCGCAATCGGAATAAAATGACGTTTTATTTTAAGCAGAAATTCAAGGGAAGGCGAATTTTGTGCGTAGGTTGGTAGTTGAATTGACGTCGTACTGGAACAGCACAACGGGTTATTGGTGACGGTCCCGGATCAATCCTAAAGAGAAAGGTTCAAAGACAACACCTCGTTCATTTGAACCACAGTCAGACGATGAAGTCCCACTTGATATGACACCCAAATCTGTTACTAACAGTTTGGATGTTACCAACAGTTTTTTCTTCGCTGACATCGCAATAAGTTTATCAATAACTTAATATTTCCGAAAACAGTTGTCAACTGTTAATTTACGTCAACAGTGTTATTTTAATCGCAATCGGAATAAAATGACGTTTTATTTTAAGCAGAAATTCAAGGGAAGGCGAATTTTGTGCGTAGGTTGGTAGTTGAATTGACGTCGTACTGGAACAGCACAACGGGTTATTGGTGACGGTCCCGGATCAATCCTAAAGAGAAAGGTTCAAAGACAACACCTCGTTCATTTGAACCACAGTCAGACGATGAAGTCCCACTTGATATGACACCCAAATCTGTTACTAACAGTTTGGATGTTACCAACAGTTTTTTGTTCACGGACATCGCAATAAGTTTATCAATAACTTAATATTTCCGAAAACAGTTGTCAACTGTTAATTTACGTCAACAGTGTTATTTTAATCGCAATCGGAATAAAATGACGTTTTATTTTAAGCAGAAATTCAAGGGAAGGCGAATTTTGTGCGTAGGTTGGTAGTTGAATTGACGTCGTACTGGAACAGCACAACGGGTTATTGGTGACGGTCCCGGATCAATCCTAAAGAGAAAGGTTCAAAGACAACACCTCGTTCATTTGAACCACAGTCAGACGATGAAGTCCCACTTGATATGACACCCAAATCTGTTACTAACAGTTTGGATGTTACCAACAGTTTTTTGTTCACGGACATCGCAATAAGTTTATCAATAACTTAATATTTCCGAAAACAGTTGTCAACTGTTAATTTACGTCAACAGTGTTATTTTAACCGCTATAGGAACAATGGTATTTTTTTCAAGCACAAATTCAGGGGAGGCGAATTTTGAGGGTAGGTAGGTAGTTGAATCGACGTCGTACCTGAGTAACACAACGAGTTATTGGTGACGGTCCCGGATCAATCCCAAAGAGAAAGGTTCGAGGAAAACACCTCGTACTTTTGAACCACAGTCAGACGACGAAATCACACTTGATAATGACACCCAAATCACCAAACTTTCACTCCACTCCAAGGACATTTGAGGCCACGGCAGATTTAACGTGCACCAGTCCTCATTTACACGACGGTGTTTGGTTGGATCGAGTTTCGTTATCCGCATCACTTTCATCCAGGCTGCCACGGGCCACAAATCTGATCAAAAGGGGAATAACTGGTTAAGCAATTTTTCCGGAGCGCGTTTTTTTTATTTGCCCTTTTCTTGTATATCCAGTTCTTGTAACAATTTATTTTGATTGCATTCTTTGTTACCCTTTTTTCATGCACATTACTTCCCCACAAAGCATAAAGCTGATCTCACTTATCTCATTTTTGCCGAATTTCGACTTATCCAGTTATTTTCCTTGACCACAGAAATACACGGGATAAATATTACAAATATACCGATAGCATGTTTTTCTCATACTCTGTCAAAGACATACTCCATCGGGAAATATTGCTTTTCTCTCGAAACAGCCATTGTAGCCCAGTGGTTAGTGATCTGGCTTTCTATTCAAGTCTCTGTGTTCGGTTCCCCGTCTGGCATAGAAGTTTGTAGTGGTTCCTTAATCCACTTTGAACCATAGATCGCGGTCTAATTGGGTCGCGAGTATTAAAAGTAGATCGTAGAGTGACAGACCAAAGCAATCTCTGTCGCCTGTGATCCAATCTCTTTTTTTCCTTTCCCAACTTTCTACTGTCTGAGCTACACCAGGTCCAACAGACTGCTCGAGTTCATAGAAAGCCAGTACTGGAGATTAAAAAAAATACTCCCTAGACCACACTGACCAGGCTCTTTGAGATTTCCTCCTCTCATGGAAACCTTTGGCCACACCAGAAGAATTATTGAAAACGGGAATAGGAAGAACGATCGAGAAATGAGGAATCCAAGAAGATCCGGACATCCGATGCGGAGTGTCAACGGGCTTGGAGGGTATTTTTGAAAGTATAGACGTCGCACCTTCAAGGTGCAAAAATGCCTGACAAGGGTACGCCAGGTACCTCCACCGCTCAGTTCGACACATCGCATATCTGATTGCACAAACATTTAGTAATCGAATGATGAAATTCAAGCCATGTCGGTTGGTAGTGAATCATAAGCTTCAACATCAACACCTTGTGCACCAATTGTGATCTATGTACGGACCTATGAACATTTGATATGTGAGCTTAAAACAGTCTAGAACTAAATTTTCAATCTCATATTCACCATATGGTTACGCAATGCCTTTAACCTAGCGATTGTTTCCCGTCCGTTTTTTTCAGGAATGGTATTTTAATCAACGTCATACTGGAGCAACTTAACAGGCTGTTGACGACAGTCCATGATAAAACCCCCAATGGAAATATCCAAGGACAGCACCACTTGTTTTTGAAACAAGGTCAGACAACACCTGCGCTGGCACCTCACTTTCCAAAGTCTACACCACGCCAATGTAAGGACATTCGAGGCCACGAAAAATTTAACACGCACCAGCCCCTCTTTGGTTGGATTCGAACTCTCATATCCCTCCCGTTGCTAATCCGTTACTCTTGTGCAACCGGGCTATCATGTCACTATTCTTTTCAGGTATTGGAAACCGATTTTAGGAACCCACGATATTTCTTTTCATCTAGATTATTTAATGCAAACTTTTAATCTTTAAGCTATTGAGGATTACCAAAGAATATGACACATTCTTTGAATCGATAGTCACTGGGCTATAAAATTGTTTCTACAAAAGAGAGATGGAATGGGTTCATATCGATGATTCGAGTTATTCTAAGCCATCCATTAAGAAAATTTGTTCAAAGCTAGTAAAAATATTGGAGTGTCAACAAGGGTGGGAAACGATCCTATTAAGTTTTCAATTCAATCGCAAAGTAGTTTCTAAATCAACAAATGTCCACTAATGTTGATAGAACTAAAAATATATTGATTTCATTCTTCTAACTTAAAATCCGGGTGCTAAAAAGATATAAAAAACAATAAAAAAGCCATTTCATAAAGTGAATGTGAATATCCATGCCAGTATCAACGTTTACTTGACATCAGATTTCCAGAGATGCGAATGCAGTAACCTTTCTAGATGGATTATCCATTTCCAACATCATTCCGCGGGTTTCAAACTCAGTGGAGGCTTTCACTTTTAGTTCTCATGGCGTGTGGCCTTTACGTACCAGATATGAGTGATCATCCTACAGTGTACGAGAGACTCGAAAAAGCATTCTACAAATTAAACAGAGGAATTGCCTACACAGCTTGTTTTTATGCCACCGTCGGTATGATGCGCATAGTGTACATGCCAGATTCAAGCTATCACTTTGTCCATGCTTTTGATGTTTTTCTTTTAATTCTCTTGAATTTCTATCTTAAACGAAAGACAATGAAAATATTGAGGAAAATAAGAAATTTGGATGCATTGGGTGACAGAAAATTACTCAACAGAAAGCTTATTAGAAGTTCCTTTTTGATCTTTTTTCTCATCACTTTTGCCATTTCTACGTACCTTATGGCGGGCATGGTTTTGGCATATGATCATGTGCACATCTATATTAATCGTTTTACTTTTGGATTCCTTAATCGTTTAACTTTGGAAAAACTGACTCCAACAGGCTTTCAGACGGTTATTAAAATATTTGCATGCTTTATAATGATGCTGTGGGGCGTTTGGAATTTAGCCACACCGTCTATGACATTCGTAATTGCAGCCATAGCTCTAATAGAGTATTATATATTGGTTCACAGCTTTAACGAAACATTGAAAGAAAAAATGCAGCAAAGGTTTACGATCGAAGATGTTTCGGACATCTCTCGAATTGTTTTAAACATAACTTCCCAGATTAAGGAGATCAACAACATTCTATCACCGATTATTTTCATTTGGATTGCATTCATTGTTATTAATACGTGTTATATTGTAAGTAAGTTAATTGCCCTTTCGACGGAGAATGTTCTTGGACACATAGGAGCCACTACCATTACGGTGTTCTTTGTCTGCCAGTTAGTTTCTTTGATTTTAATAGCTGACAAGTTCCACGCAGAGACAGTACGAACGAAAACCATTGTTCTTGAATTTCTGGGAATCGACAGAAACATTTTCAGGAACGTTCCGATGTCCAACAATGTTCTATTGATTATTCCGTTGCTGGATCATTTCTCACAGCAAACATCGCTTACACCATTAGGAGTGTTTAAGCTGGAAAGAAGATTTTTAATGGGAATTTTTGGAGTCGTCGTGACGTATGAGGTTTTAATCGTACAATTTCTAATCAAGAAAAGTTAGAAGTGTGCTTGTTGCAATTCCTTTCTTGTACCTACCAAAAAGATTCGTTACACACCAAAAAGAACGTTGGGATATGACTTTTCGTGTTTTCTACATTACAGGTAGAATTTTAATCAAATTTTGTATTTTATTGCGTTTGTTCTAATACCTGGATCTTCAATTTCAGTAGTTCATACTTATCATGTAATATTTATAGTGTTCTCAGGTACTCCTTGTTTCATTTAATTGTACTGTAAAAAAAATTATTATATTCTATAATATAAAGCAATAAAAAAATATTGGTACTTTTTACATTGGCCTGATTTGTCTGAACAATAACTTTAATAAGACGAGCAGTTATTCAGTTACATGTTTATTTTGTATTATAATTTGTTGTATAAAAATAATTACTTTATGCAAATTTATATCCCAACCACACGATATGCATTTTCTATATTTTTGTGTTCTGCATTATTTTCGGCTGCGATTTTCTTGGATTGATTAAGTTATGTAGAATTTTTTTGTATTTTAGAAATGCGAAAATAAAGCTATTTTTTTTAAACACTCGAAATTGCTCCTCAATTTTTTTTCAAATCTCTACTTAGGTTGGGTGGTTAAATCTCACTATTTTGTTTTATTAGTATTTAAGATTGAAAACTGGCATTATTTTGAGAACTTGTAAATAGCAAAAACCGCTGACTTTCCTCTAATTATACACACTACCGTTTTTCCAATACACAGACATAACAATTCCAATAGCAGGATTACCTTGGGTTTGTCGGGTTGTGTTGATTTTTTTAACAGAAAATGCAAGTATCTTTTAAGTGTACGTTAAATAATTTTTAACATAATATCGCTAGCACCTCGTTTTAATTTAACGCAACCTTTCTTATTTAAAAATTATTTTATTTAAAATTTTCCGGTCATTTTAAAATAAGACGTTACACACCTTTTTAAAATGGTTTCATTTTACATATTATTTAATTTTATGAAACAGACAAACGTTTTCTTTCTCTAATTTCTTCTACAAACTATTTCGTGTTCGACCAAAACCTTGAGGAAAGTAGGTAGAAATATGCATTTATGGCCACATGAAATTACCCATGCTATGGAGGAAATTAAAAGATAATTAATTAAAATCTAACTCCTCAAAATACAAAAAGAAATGGAATTCCGATCATTAAAAAATACAGAATTCTAAAAAACGAATAGGCAAAACAGTGGAATACATAAATACTAACCGAAATCAAATTCAGATCATTGAAAAAAAAAATAGAGTACAGTTGCATTCTCTGCCACGCTTGGTGGCAACGCTCTTGGCACGTTTCTTGGCTCACTTTTTAGAGTAGCGAGTAATGGAAGCTAAAAGCAACTTTATTATGATTATTATAGTGTTTGTGGCAACCTAGGCAAAAAAAAAGCGGAAAGTTTAAATTTTAATTTGGTTTCTAGAAAGTTCTATATTTGCACCCGGAGAATTATCCTTGAGTTTATTGGTTCTTTTGATTTTTTCCCCTTGATTTCATTCGTTTGTGTCGACGTGTGTAACGTAATCGCATACAAATTTTCACCACTACAAATTTCAGTTTCTGATCGGCAAGTATCGTGACGTGTTCAAGTCTGGAGTATAAATTCCACGTCTTTAGAACTCTTTTAACGTCTTCGCAATATATATTGATATGCAATATCAACTCTTGCCGGCTGTAGTTTCTTATAAGCCAGAGAAGTTCAGGAATTGTTTTGAATATTTAATTTAAGTTTGATGTGTGTGTTATAAATTGTTATACTTGTTTACAGTCGTTTAAATAAACGATGTTAAGTTTACAACTTGTTTTTGGCAAATCTACAACGTAAGTTTATTTATTTGTTGAAGGGTTAGCTCGGATACCAACATTCAGAGCTATACACGTGACCTCAAAGAAAAAACACATCCTTCACATTAAAATATTTTTTTTCTTTACTATTTTCCTTTGATTTTATTGGTTCTTATAAATGTTTTTCTCTCCAATTTTTTACCATTTTATGCAAATTGTAAGAATTTAAACGTTCAGCATTAAGTTGCATCGTTTCTTGCTAAATTATTTTGAAAATCGTTATAATTTTGCATTTGAAAATTCCTTCTATATTTAGTGTTAATGATAATATTCAGGGAGTTCTTTCACGAAATTTTAAGCTTAAATTATTAATTTAAACTTATTATTTTCAGTTGTAAAAAATAAAATTATTTCCTTGGCGACATAAAAAGTGTACCAGAGGCTTTGTCATCAAACGGAGCAAAGAATGCAGCTGCACCAAATTCAGAATTCTGAAAAACAAAAAAATATGAGTAAGACTCGGATTTCGATTTCCTGAATATTTGCAGAAACAGAGCAATTCGAAAAAATAATTTTGAATAATAAAGACAAAAATGATTTATTTTTAAAAAGAACGCATATCTCTTATACTTATAAATGCTCGAATATGACCTCAACTTTTCGCTGTGTCAACTAAAATACCCATACACATTATTCTGTACTCAAATGGCAAAATGTTATAAATTACTTTTTATAATTTTTCGTGACAGCAATTTTAAGATTCAAGGTTCAACATTGTCTGTGGTTTTTGATTTATTATAATTTTCCCACCTTTGTTTTTTCATAAACTGAAAGAGAAAGACTTGCGACATTTTGGGACCTTCTAAACATTAACAAACCAGACTCCAGGATGGGACTTACTCAGTTTTTTGGGGAAAGTGACATATAGCATTTTGCCATCGGAGTACAGAATTGTAAATCAAGTTTTAAAAAGAAAACGTTAGTGGTGTGGAAAATCAGAAAAATTTCTAAACGTCCAAATACATGCGTAATAAACACCAGAAGAATTATTGAAAAGGGAACAGAAAGAACGATCGAGAAATGAGGAATCCGAGAAGATCCGGACATCCGATGCGGAGTGTCAACGGGCTGGGTGGGCGTTCTTGAAAGTATAGACGTCGCACCTTCAAGGTGCAAAAATGCTTGATAAGGTACGCCTGGTACTTCCACCGCTCAGTTCGACACAAATAGCAATTTGATTGCATAAACATTTTGTAATCGAATGATGGAATTCAACCCATAGAGATCGGTAATGAATCATAACCTTCAACATCTACAGCTAGTGTACCAATTGTGATCTGTGTACGGACCTATGAACATTTGATGTGTGAAATTAAACTGTCTAGAACTAAATTTTCACTCTCAAATTCACCATATGGCTACACAACGCCTTAAACCTAGCGTCTGTTTCCCGACACAGCCCCGTCCGGGTTTTTTTCACGAATGGTATTTTACTTAACGTCGTACTGGTGCAACATAACGGGCTGTTGACGACAGTCCGGGATCAAACTCACAAAGGAAATATCCAAGTGCAGCACCACTTGATTTTGAACCAGAGTCAGATAACGAGATAACACCTGCGCTTGCACCCCACTCTCCAAACGTCCACATTACAACAAAGTGAGGACATTCGAGGTAACCGGAAGATTTAACACGCACCAGCCACTTTGTACATTGGTTTTTTCGTCTACAATCCATTACGTATTTGACCAAAACCTTGAGGAAAGAATATGCATGTATCTCCACATGAAATTACCCATGTTATGGAGGAAATTAAAAGATAATTAATTAAAATCTAACTCCTCAAAATACAAAAAGAAATGCAATTCCGATCATTAAAAAAATACAGAATTCTAAAAAACGAATAGGCAAAACAGTGGAATACATAAATACTAACCGAAATGAAATTCAGTTCATTGAAAAAATAGAGTACAGTTGCATTCTCTGCCACGCTCGGTGGCAACGCTTTTGGCACTTTTCTTGGCTCACTTTTTAGTAGCGAGTAATGACAGTTGAAGGCAACTTTATATATTGTGGCTATTACGTTGTTTGTGGTAACCTAGGCAAGCGGAAAGTTTAAATTTTAATTTGATTTCTACACTGCTTGACAATTTCTAAGTAACAACCTATATATGCAAAACTGCGATTCGGAAAGCTGCTCAATCGTAGAAAATGTAAGTGCAGAGGGTGCTGTAGAGCAAGGTCTATTATTTGTATAAAAGACAGCGTACAGCGAGCTGTTTATTAATTGAAATTTCAATCAATAACGTATGTACAGAAAATCACGATTTAAGGTTTTGAAAGCCGTTCGGATAAATTCCGTCAAATGATGTAAGTGTCAAGTGGAGAATGTCCGTGGGGGAGCAGTTGGGGCGGTTCGAAGCTGGGCAAAGTGTCACCCAAATTGCCGCAGCAATGCGAGTCAAAAAGCGTTATTTCGCGGTAATAAGGAGCCGCGGAAGGTTGAAATGCTTTGAGAAAGCATGTTGGTGGTCGTGATAGGAGCACCCCACCCAGAGAGGATGCACATATATCCCTAACAGCAATACGGCACAAAGATCTCACTCCGGAACAGATTAGATTGGTTCAGAGCTTGCAACCTCTACCGGCACAGTTGTATCTGCCAAAACAATGTCTCGGCGATTAAATCAAGCTTGCTTGTATGCACGGAACCCTGTTCATTGCTTTCCGTTACAACCACGCCACCGTCCAGAAAATTTACGCTGGTGTAAAGTACATAATCGTTGGAATCATCAACAGTGGTCCAAAGTCATGTTCTCCTACGAATCCCGATTCACCGTGAAGAGGGATTATGGACACCAACTACTGTGGAGAGATAGGGTTACACACCACAGAATGCTCGTGAGGTTGATCGTTATGGCCGAGGGAGTCATGGTGTGAGTTGGCATTATGCATAACGGCAGAACACAGCTACACATCTTTGACGCTGGTGCCTTTACATCGCAGAAGTATTGCACGGAGATTCTCCTGGGTCATGTTCGTTTGTTTCGGGGTGCAGTAGGTCAAGACTTTTTGTTCATGGGTGACAATTCATACACATACAGGACAGTTGATGTCTCTGAGACACTAGAGAGCGAAAATATTGATCGCATCCAATAGCTTGCGTATTCACCGGACTTAAATCCTATTGACATGCTTGGGATGATCTTTGTAGACGTTGTTTCAAAATGGAATCGCCCACCCCAAATTGTGCAGGCGCTCAGAATTGCTTTGAGAGAGGAATGGGACAATATCCCCCAAGCACTCCTCGACTGTTTAGTGGAGAGCATGCATAGCAGATGCTAAGTGTGCATTAGTGTGCAAGGAGGCCTCACTTCTTACTGAGTGACTATATCTGTCGTGACTATATCTGACAGAAAGAACATTTTTTGAGACTTTGGAAATTGCTCTAAAGAGCAGATTGTTTTCTTTTCATCATCTTGCCTTTCCATATGCCAAAATCTGTAACATTTTGCATCATACTTAATGCATAGGTCTTAATTAAATATATACTAAGTTTCGTTTCTTTAATCAATGAATATTATTAATTATTTAAAAAATTGTGTTTGTTCCTTAGCAATTGTCAAGCAGTGTAGAAAGTTCTATATTCATATCCGGAGAATTATCCTTTGAATTCATTGGCTCTTTTGATTTTTTTTTCTCTTTGATTTCATTCGTTTATGGCGCCGTGTGTATCGTAATCGCATACAAATTTCTGATTGGCAGGTATCGTGACGTTTTCAAGTCTAGAGTATAAATTCCATGTCTTTAGAACTCTTTTAACGTGTTAGCAATAGATATTGATGTGTAGTATCAACTCTTGACGGCTGTAGTTTCTTAACCAGAGCTGTTCAGGCTTTATTTTGAATATTTAATACAAGTTTGATGTTATAAATTGTTATATTCGTTAACAGTCGTTTAAATAAACGATGTTAAGTTTACAACTTGTTTTTACCAAATCTGCAACGTAAGTTTATTTTATTTATAGAAGGGGTAAGCTCGGCAACCAACTAGGGATGTCAATAACCGTCCGGTTAAACCGATAAGTCGTTTTTTTCGTTTCGGTTAACTGGTTTTTTTTCGATGTATTCTTGGCATGGTTATAACCGCGGTTGTTATTTTAAAACTAATAACCGGACGAAAAAAACCGGCCCCGAAAATTCAAAAAATTATATTCGTGGCTTGTGTTCACGGGATGAAAGTGGTTCTTTTTCACAACTGATTTTTTAAGATCCACATAGTTTATATCCCTTTTCAACTACTCCCGTGACATAGCTTGTCTCATTCTCTGACTTTGCATTGTTTAGTCTATGCGGGTTCAGATATACACAAAGCGGTGAGTGACGATCTAACGTACATTTTTACCAAAGAATGTTTAATTACGACTTTGTATTTCTTCCACAACTGCTAGTCAAGCAGTTTCCCAAGTCAGCAAAGAGTCAACGCACTGCCTGTGAATCAATTAGAAAAAAATTCGCCTCCTTCGGCAATACCAGCGAGTTCCGATTCTATAAACCCAAGCCTCCTTTGCAACACACAACAAAAATTTGACAAATTCCATTTTTCCAAAATCGCAGGATGCAGATGCTTACTTTTCCAATGTGCTCAAAACTATATTTGCAGCAGCCTCTGTTGTTAAGGGAAAGCAGTCCACTTAAATTTTTGGGGTCATAGAAAGACATGTCCGCCTGCATTAGCAATGCTAGCTTTTAAGTATTTGACAGTTGTTGGAAGTTCAGTGCTATCTGAAAGGTTAGTGTGAGCTCTGAATTCTGTGGTTTCGGATGACAGAAGTCGATTCACTAACCAGCATATAACTGAGCGAGTAGTTATGAGTAGAGTAAATAAAAAGTATTGGGTTGTATGGATAAAACAATATTAGCAATTATTTTATTAGTTTGTGTACCTTCATTTTGGAACAATTAGGTAAGTTTTGTTTTACTTTAGAATTAATGTGAATTCTTGTAACAGTTGCGATGTGATAAATAAAAACAGTTAACGACATTTAGCATTTTTTATATCCAACTAAACAGAAACACCTTGAAATTTTTAAAAATCGGTTATTTTTTAAAAACCATTTTTTTTAATCGGTTAAACCGGGGTTGTTATAACCGGTCGAAAAAAATACCGGTTTACCGAAAAACGGCTATTTTCTGAGAGTTGACATCCATACTAGGGATGCGACATCGATGTCGATGTTTTCAAAACATCGATATTTTTTTAAAAACATCGATGTATTGGAGTCGATGTTTTTGTAACATCGATGTTTATACTTGTCGATGTTTTTACGTTATCGATGTTTTATTTTTGAATGAAAAAAGTACTGTTATAAAAATTTTAAAAATAACCAAGTAGCATAATTTTCATAATCAGTAAATTGAACACACTTTAGACCAAAGTGGCCAAGGGTGAAGGTTCTGAAAAGTAGAGAAACATTCTTTTCAAATTGATGTTTTATAAAAAAACATCGATGTATTAGAGCCGATGTAGCATCACTAATTGTTAAACCAGTTTTAAGAAATGGGAAAAAAGTTTAAATACACTGAATTTTAAAAACATCGATGGTTTTGGGGCGATGTATTATCATCGATGTTTTAATTTTGAACATCGATGTTACACTGTCAATATCGCAGCAATAGTTGCTAAATCAGTTTTAAGAAATGGGAAAAAAGTTTAAATGCACTGAATTTTAAAAACCTCGATAGTTTGGGGGCGATGCATTACCAACTTCGATGTTTAATTTTGAACATTAGTGTTCCAAAACATCGATGTTTTGATGTCGATGTAGCATCCCTAATCCATACTACCAACATACAGAGCTATACATGTGTCCTTGAGCAAAAAACACATCCCTTTACATTTAAAAAATAATAATTTTTTTTCCTTATATTGTTCATTTGATTTTATTGGTATTTTCCTTTAATTTCGTTGGTTCTTATGAATGTTTTTCTCCCCACTATTGTGTACCGTTTGATGCAAATTGTAAGAATTTAAACGTTCAGCATCAGGTTGCATCGCTTAATGCTCATTTCTTTTGAAAATCTTTATATTTTTGTGCTTGAAAATGCCTTCTATATTTAGTGTTGTTGATAATGCTCAGGGTGTTCTTTCGCGAAATTTAAAGTTTAAATTATTAATTATAGCTTATTATTTTTCGTTGTAAAAAAATTACAAATTCTTTCCTTGATGACATAAACAGCGCGCAAAGAGCTTTGTCATCAAACGGAACAAATAAATCAGCAGCACCAAATACAGAATACAGAAAAAATATGAGCAAGACTCGGATTTCGATTTCCTGAATATTTGCATAAACAGAGCAATTCGGAAAAAGACTTTAGAATAATAAAGACAATAATGATTTATTTTAAAAAAGAACATGTGTCTATAATACTTATAAATTCTTGAATATGACCTCAACATTTCGCTGTCTTAACTAAAATACCCAAACACATAATTGTAAATCAAATTTATAAAAGAAAACATTACTAATGGCGTTGCTAGATAGCGAGAAGCAAAATTAAACTTTTATGAACAGTGAGTTTATCGCTTGGTAGGTATGTAGGTAGATATTTTAATAAACGTCAAACTGTTTATCGCTTGAACTGTGTGTTTCGCTAGAAAATGTAAGTTGAGAAAAATTAACTATGTTAAATAGCCTTATATTACCAATCAAATATTCGTTAATTATGTATATTATGAAAACAAATAAAAATCAATTCAAACATTAGTATTATAATTTAATTTAAATTGTTTGAAGACAACGGGTTTTTTTTTTGGAAAAAGTGTTTCTTGAATGTTTTCTGGAAAAACAATAAAATTGGAAAAGTGGGTTTTCCATCAACACTGGTAAGACGAACTGAGTTGTGTTCTAAAATCATTTTACACTCAATGATATTCCTATGGAGATTTCCAATTGTTATTAGTCCCATCTGCATACCTAGGACAAATTGAACGAAGTTTACGTTATATTACTGAAGAATAAGTGTAATAAATTTGGCTGGGGGGGGGGATTAATCAAAAGGTGTAGATTTGTATAGAGAACTGAAGACAGTCGCCAATCTTTTAGGACTCAGCGGAGCATAGATTGGAAAATCACTGACAATTTGATTAAAACTCAAAATGAATTCCAGAGTGACCAAAAGTGATTCAATTAAACGATCTTATTTTACGTTTCGTTTTTCCAGCCACGGCATTTTCGTTTCGTCTAAAAACGCGAAATGTGGTCAAAGAATTTTTGGTTCAGAAATTTTCTGTTTAGAAAGCGGAATTTAAAATTTAAACACTTATCACACACACACAAATCATAAAAAAAAAAGTATTTAAAAACTTTGAAGTTTTGAATACAGTGTATAGCGCCATCTATTTGTCCAATCAGGTACTAAATAAAGTTGACTGATGATGAAGCTCTCTGAATTATTTGCAGCTCTTCTTTTCTAAAAAAAAACCGAGCGTTTTTTAATTTGGAATATTACTTTAACAAAAGCGGAAGGAAAAATTAAAGAACTACTACCGAACAGCGAACAATTAGTCAAAAACGAACATAAGTAAATGTAGAATTGAATACCGATAGAGTTTTGAAGAATAAATTAATCGATTTTCCCTCCAGATTTCTGAGGAAATAAAGGATAGGAACAAACTGATTATAATAAGATTATTTTGCTCATAGAAACCACCAAGATTTTCCTTTCACTACGAATAATAAATATTTCACTGAGAAAACAAATAATGCTTCTCAGACAAGTTTTGCAGATTTTGCAATCTTTTCTTTCCAATTTAAAATTTATGTATATAATACTTTTAGTAAAAATCTTTAGGCATGTTTTAATTTAATTGAATGCATTGTTATATTTAATTAAATTTTCATCTATAAGAAATGCACTTACTTATTAATGTATTAGTATATTACATTACAAATGAAAAAATATGTACTTATGAATTTATAGATGTATCACAAAAGTTAATTTATTTTTAATTCAGAAGTAATATTTAAAAAATACTTTTTTTGAATTTATAAAGGATTTTTAATTTCAATACAAATATTTTAAAGAACTGTGAAACGTGCTTTGTTTTTATTTCTTTTCGAAGAATATTAATAGAAAAACAAATCATATTCCAGAAACAACACATTAATTCTATTAAAATCTCTTAATGGAAATATTCCGAAATCTCTTCTTAAAGATCTATGAAACCTTTTAGTCTGAGCAAACGATTTTTAGTGGAAGAGTAAGAGAGTAGCTGTGCAGACCCCATGCATCTTGGCAAACGATAATCCTTGGGGGCGCGTGAGTCCCAAGGCGCAAATTATTTGAAAGTCTCCACTTTCGCCGCGTTTTACGCAAAGCGCGCGCGTCCTTCTCATTTACGTCCTGTAATTTCAGAGGGGTGGAGTGGAAAGTCGTTTGCAATTTTGTTTATTTTTCCCTGCTCACGCTGCGCAAGGGGTTGTCCTGATTGCTGCAGGTAGGCGCAGTGCAGTGACGTTCTGACCTCCGCACTGCTCATTCCACGTGCCTGCGGTAGTAAGGATAGGCCGAGTTTCAGTCTTTCGGTGGGGGAGAGCGTTGTCATGGATACGGAATCAGGAAGCGCGCACTTTTTTTTTCACACGCGAAGGTGCTGTAATATGCAGCTGTACCCCCGTTATCCGAACCCGATATGGCAAGAAAGTGGCGATTTTAATAGGCTTTATAAGTCTTGGTTTTCGAGATAATAAAGTCCTTTTCTTCTGCCATACAGCCCTTTTTCGAATTCCCCCCCCCCTTCAAGCTAAAAAGTATAAATAATTAATTAAAGCGCAAAATATAAAATTCCACAAAAAGAGTTAGGTAATTTTTTTGAGTTATCCAAGAATTGAGTTCTTTAAAAAATATTCGAATGTCTACTATACTATTTATCGTATTTATGCCGAGAGTTTAACTAGTTTTGAATGCGAGTTGGGAGGCGCAGACTCTATTCTTCCCTGGGTGCACTTCTCTCTTCAACCGCCAATACAGCATTCCTGATCTCTGTACTTGTTTACTTGGCGTTGTTCGCCGCATATTAGACCACAAAAATCAAAACCCAACAAACTTTTCTGAAACATTGGATCCAACTTTTTTAATAAAATAGAAACAATAGTTTAATTTATTCGGCCACTATGGCTTAACACCGTTTAAAAATGTACTCACGTTTTTAGTTTGTGTCATCTTACAAATAGTAACAGCTTTTAGATTTTCTTATGAATTGACACAAATTAAAAAATACATAGAATGATTACTGTTGTTCCGATAGCTCTATAGTGGATTGTATTTTAATTAACACAATTTGTTGTAACAAAAAAAATATTTATTGACAACTAACTTAAGGTTGGTGATGGACCACATTCTCATCAAGGCTAAGGAAGCCTGGTTCTCGTTTGGGCTAAGAAAGCCTCGTTGTCATCAGGTCTAAGAGAGCACCTCTCCCCTCCGTGTTTGAAGCCTGAATGTTATTTACGCGCTCACACAGCGCCCTCTACAGTATGCGGGAGACTTCTCCCCGTGCTCACACAGCGACCTTTACATTATACTAGGGGGACCGCACTCTGCTCGCTAACGCTCGCCAACCTCCGGAGGAATGCTTCGCAATCCTCATTGGTTCGCTGCGCGAGCCTATGCTCGCTTCGCTCCCATGAATGAAGACATATGTCCTAGCAGAAGGGATTGTCTACAAAATATGATATTCCAAGAAAAATATTAGTAGTGCAAATAATGTAATTATGCAAGCAAGTAATGTAAGCAAATATTGTAGTGCAAACGTCTTGTTGAACTATAATTGTGGGCCCTGAAAAGTACCGTTTTTTAAATGGCCCTGAAAAGATCCTTCGCTTTCTTTGATTTCTATTAACAGCAACAATTCGACTAAAATTCATTTTTTTCTATAAAATTTCATCCGATAACACTATAAATTCAACTGAGGCGCGAGACTTTGTGGTAAACAAACAATCGTACAATGCTGCCAAAACGCGATAACAAATAACGTCTTTTTTGTGTGCCACGTAAGAGAATTATATATATAGATGAGAGATTTAACAATTACTTTTAAAGACATTTTACTAATTTTCAGTAATCTGTTAAAAAATTGAAAAACCCTATCACTTTGTTTTTTTTCCTGTTGAATTACCACTTCCTCTTGACTTGTGAATTGACCGTCACGAAAACATTCAATTTCTTGCTTCAACTCAGAGACATAGAGATAGAGCATATACCGTTGGATAGGGGATGGAGCCCGCCGCATCAAACGAAATATGGACGGTCCCTATCGATTAATTGTTACGAAAAGTAACGGATATTTATCGAGGTTCTGCGCGTACCGTCACGTTTAAAAGCTCCATTTCATAGCGTTGACGTCATCATCTGAGATCGTAGTTCTAGAAACGTTACATCCACCGCCTACTAGACACTAGGAATGCGACATCGATGTCGATGTTTTCAAAATATCTTCTTATGTTTTTTATGTTTTATATTGTTTATGTTTTTTAAAAAGCATCGATGTATTTAACATCGATGTATTGGGGTCGATGTTTATACCTGTCGATGTTTTTACGTTGTCGATGTTTTATTTAAAAAAATACCGTTCTAAAAATTAAAAAAATAACCAAGTAGCATAATTTTTATAATCAGCAAATTGAACATACTTTTAGACCAGTGACCAAGGATGAAGGGTCTGAAAAGTAGGGATGCGACATCAATGTCGTTGTTTTCTAAACATTGATGTTTCAGAAGAAAACACCGATGTATTGAAGCCGATGTCGCATCACTAGTTGCTAAACCAGTTTTAAGAAATGGGGAAAAAAGTTTAAATACACTGAATTTTGAAACATCGATGTTTTTGGGTCGATGTATTATCAACATTGATGTTTTAATTTTGAACATCGATGTTTCAAAGCATCGATGTTTTGCTATCGATGTCACATCCCTACTAGACACCTAAATTTAGACCGAACAGTGCCATCGGTTTCTCGTGTACCCGACATCGCCATGCAGCACGTGCTCATGGACATGGATGCAGCAGCGACTGACCTGACACCTGGGCTGAGTAGACCGAAATTCAGCAAGGTGCCAAGACCGAGTACAGGGCTTGTTACAAGCAATTGGGCGACACATTTTGCTTGACGTCTAGCTAGATTCCATCACTTCGCGGTTGAGACAGATGACAGGCACTTTAAAGATAATCAGATAAACGACCCATTTGCGCGTTGAGGTCGACACCTCGATAAAAATGGACGAGAATTTCGCTTTTGCCTCTTTAATCATCGCACTTCGTTTACCGTGCGTGGTTTCTTTCAATCTGTAGAGGACCGTGGTTTCTCGCTTTATAAATTAGGATTGCATACGCAACCTCGTTTCATTTCACGTACAACGTCTCATCATTATGAACCATGGTCAGATGAGGACAGATCGAATGGAATATCACAAGAATCAAGTGCTTTTTGTGCTCGCATTGAACGTGTACTCGTTATTCGATTGGCGATGCAGCTGCCTCACCGCACTTTCGACATCGATGGGCACGTTGATTTCTTTCCCAAATGTCGTATGAGTTCCGGTCTTCTGTCATTAGTATCAACGGCAGCCGCGGCGAGATCAGCCGCTTGGTGTTGGAATCCAGCGGTGGTAGATGTATCGGATGACCACTAATAGGGATGCGACATCGACTGCATTATCAAAATTAAAACATCGACGTAAGAATTAGACGGACAGCTAGTTTAAAATTAAATTATTTATTTAAATAATTAAAAAAATTTACAAGTAAGTTAAAAGTTAAAATTTTGGGCACAGTCATCGACAGTCGAAATCCTGCCTGGAGCCAAAGCAACAATGGCTCTCCACAAAACAGAGACGTCTGTCTCTCGTCGAATTCAGAATCAAGTCTCCTTCTCAAGTCTCCGTTCTCTTGGGTCCGCAGAACCGCAGCTGCGAACGGGAAGGGGGGGGGGTGAATTCCGAGCCCTGGCTAGGGATGTTTATGTCCTCAACAGAACTGAAGACACCCCCACACACAGATGCAAAAACCGTCTGTAATGCCGACTTGAGTTCCCAAAGGCTCATTACAGACATGGGATTAGGGAACCGACGGAAACTCCAGCTGTGTCGATGGGAAAATCGTTCCTGAAAACGCACAGCACGGTTTATAGCATCTCTGAACTCAATTGCGAGACCCAAGGGGAAGGAAAAAGGACGTGGATCAAACGGAACACTAGGCCGCTGATGAGAAAAACTCTCTTTCGGTATTTTGTCAAAAACGCACGTGCAAACTCTGAAGTTGTTATTGTCACCGTCTAGATGTTGATGCACATTCCAGCGTCCATGTGTTAGAGAAAAAAGGGTCGGCTTTTACCATATGGTACAATGTTGATAATACATCGCCCCCAAAATATCGATGTTTTTAAAATTCAGTGTATTTAAACTTTTCCCCTCATTTCTTAAAACTGGTTTAGCAACTAGTGATGCTACATCGACTCCAATGCATCTATGTTTTTTTATATAACATCAATGTTTTGAAAACATCGACATCGATGTCGCATCCCTACTTTTCAGACCCTTCACCCTTGGCCACTTTGGTCTAAAAGTATGTTCAATTTCAATTTGCCGATTATGAAAATTATGCTACTTGGTTATTTTTTAAATTTCTATAACGGTACTTTTTTTTATTTAAAAATAAAACATCGACAACGTAAAAACATCGACAAGTATAAACATCGATGTTACAAAAACATCGGCTCCAACACATCGATGTTAAATACATCGATGTTTTTTATAAAACATCGATGTTTTGAAAACATTGACATCGATGTCGCATCCCTAATCACTACACGTTGCTTCGGTTAAAAGGAAGGAGGCACAGTACCGGCGTTAAGAGCGTAGGGGATATAAGAGCATCGTAAGTGGACATTCAATCGCTCTGAGCTTAACTGTCGATTAGGGATGCGACTTCTATGTCAATGTTTTCAAAACATCGATGTTTTATAAAAAAACATCGATGTTTTATAAAAAACATCGATGTTTTAACCATCGATGTATTGGACCCGATGTTTTTTTAACATCGATGTTTACACCTGTCGATGTTTTTTTAACATCGGTGTTTACACCTGTCGATGTTTTTACGTTGTCGATGTTTTATTTTTAATGAAAAAAGTACCAATATAAAAATTACGAAAAATAACCAAGTAGCACGATTTTCATGGTCAGTAAATTGAACATACTTTTAGAGCTAAGAGGCCAAGGGTGAAGGGTCTTAAAAGTAGGGATGCGACATCGATGTTTTCAAAACATCAATGTTTTATAAAACATTGATGTATTTACCATCGATTTGTTGGAGTCGATGTTTTATTTTTGGATGAAAAATGCACCATAGTTAAAAGTTAAGAAAAATAACCGTGCGACTAAGTATTTGTCGGTGATGGCAACATCTGTCCCATCAAAAAGAGGTTTTTTTCCTAACAGGTGGGATAGTTAGTGAAAAAAGAAGTCATCGTAAGGACGAGAAAGTTAACAAACTTCTTTTTATACAAATTGTAAATCAAATATTGGTGCATATAATAATTACAGGCACCAATATCTTTTATTTACAGTAAATAAGAAATAAGTTTGTTGTGTTCTCCTCATAAGTTGATAAATAATTAATACTAACTAACAATACTTATTATTATGTACCTATCTAATGATACTAATAGTTAGTATCCTACCTGAGTCAAATTGTTGTAAATATTATTTTCTTTTATATTATTTAACTTGAAAATAAAAGATTTGTTAATTGTTCTTATTAAATAAATTTCTTTTACTTTGTTTTGACAGCAAATAAAAAATCATAGTTTTAAAATAAGAAACACGGCAAATGACAAAATCAAATCCCCCCCCCCCCCATGACATTATTGTTTGAGGTTGCTAAACCAGTTATAAGAAACGGAGAAAAAAAGTTTAAATACACTGATGGCTTACAAACATCGATGGTTTTTGGGCGATGTATTATCAATATCGATGTTTTAATTTTGAACATCGATGTTTCAAAATATGGATGTTAAAAATTAACGCGACGCGCTGATGAGATTCATGTCGAGCTTGGACCACAGTCTGTCGAACACTTCGGACACGTTTTCGAATCGATTGTTGGCCAACAGCGTCTGAAATATGTTCCTCGTACTGTCTTCTACTTGGCGCAACCTGGAATACTCGGTCACTGTACCTTGCAGCACAGACTCACTCGACCCAGATGTCGGGTCGTTTACTGTGCATTCAGGTCCAAGGGTACGTTAAAATAATAGAAAGACGTTTATTAAACGACTTACACACACTGCTTACAGATCAATAATATAATATACGATCAATAATATCTAATATTATAAAAGGAAGTGTTTGTCTGTTTGTTTTTTCGCGTGCTCAAAATTCTGACGATTCTATGGCACTTACAGCAATGAGAATTGGCACACATGTAGTCCGAATTTTTTGCAATTTTTGGGTTGCGCCGAAATTTTAAAATTTAATCTAGAAGATTTGTAAATGAATTTAATAGTTTTATTCTCTATCTGGTTCTTCAAACACGTTTTGTCCGGAAGAAAGAAGAATAACCCCAATCGACTTTTCTACCCACGTGACCTTGCAGTCAGCCTTAGAACCAAGTTTTTTTCATCGCCCCGGAGAACGGCTCAGAAAATTATTTGTTACATTTCCGCTTTCATTTTGTTTCCGTTTTCATTCCCCTCAGCTAACCATAGTCTTTGCACCATTCCACACAGAAGGGAAGCCAAAATATCAGACTCTAAAAGAACCGCTTCCATTTGGGATGGCCGACCAACCGGTATAGTGATTAAAGTGTTGGCCTCTGGATCGGAAGGTTCCTGGTTCGAATCCGGGTCCCGGCATGGATGTTTGTAAGCGTATAGTGTAGAGGCGGCTGGTGCACCTCAAATCTGTCGTGGCCGAAAGTCCTCACGTTGGGTTGCGTGGAAGTTTGGAGAGTGGGGTGCCAGCTCAGGTGTTGCTTCGTCATCTGACCGTGGTTAAAAATTACGAGGTGTTGTCCTCGGATCTTTCCCTTAAGCGACTGATCCCGGACCGTCGTCAATAGCCCGTTGTGTTGCTCTAGTACGACGTTAACTAAAATTACCATTACCATTTGGAATGAATAACATTAATATTAAGGGCACTGGGAAGTCACAATTCTTCAAAAAAATCGAATTTTTGATTTCAACTGCATTTAATAGAGGACACAAATACGAATCGATTGATGTATCACTTATTATGTAAAATGCATTTTAAGTTACTAAAATTAAATTTTGAAATTATCCTTTTTGGTTTCGGCTTTAGGTTTAAAGTTTCGGTATTGCCGACGATGGATAATATTTTTTATAATATTTTTTATTTTTAGTATATTTTTGTATAAATATACATTTTAATCGATTGGAAACAGGTTTAACTGTGAATGTTATTATATTTAACCGATAATTTTGTTTACTTGTGCTTTGAAAAGTTCTTATCGAAAAGGTAAGGAGATGCTTTTTTGTTGTTTTCTCAAAATGATGGAATTTTTGTCTTCAGGTGCGCTCTGTGAAAAAATTATTAAAGCTATCAGTCTGAAATTTTACATACACATGTAATACACACTATTTGGTAATTATGTTAAAATATAAACTATTAAGGAAATATGAACAAAAAAAATTTTTAATGGGTAATTAGTAGGTATAAAATCAAAACTTTTTCATAAATTGACTTAAATTGTGTCTAAAATTTTTTATTTCTGGTTATTTTTAACAAATAAAACTTTAATGAATTCAAGAAACATTTCTAATGACAGGGGAAGATGTTGCTACTCAATATATATTAAAGTTTTTTTATAGAGCGCACCCAAAGTGAACTCACTGTATTGAATTTTTTTTCCACCGAGTTCTGTATAAATGCTCTCTACAAAATATTTTGTCTTTTAAAATTTTTATTTTTAGCTTGAATTACTATTAAAATGCATAACAAACATGTGTGCAAAAATTTATATTGATACTTATAATAGCTTAAATTTTATATGCATTCGAATATTGGTCACATTTTCATGATTTCTGACCTTTGATGACTTCCCGGTGCCCTTAACCTATTGGCTACGGCTATAGATATAACTAGAGTGAAAGTCATAAGAAACGCGCCAAGGAAGAATCAGTGTACGACTGCTGTACAGGCCGTAGTCTAAATTCTTTCTTGGCACGATCAAGGTACAACTGCTGTACAGGCCGTAGTCTAAAGGTTAACACAAATTCAATTCAAAATATCAAAAAATGTATGAAGGTGGCTGATTGGCTGATAATATATACATCAATCCCGAGTGTTACTATTTTAAAAGGAATTTTTTTTAATAGTTCTATTGAGACTTAGCGAAATGTATTCGCCTTTACAGAGCGTGTATTTTATTAATATTTATTATTTTATTTTAATTATTTTAACGATAAGATTTATTTTATATTTCATCTCACGAATACTCCCAATTGATAAAGTTTGGAGGAATTTAAATTTGAATATATTTGTATTTTAGCCTTTAAAAACATCGGGGTTTTATGGTTCTTATGCAATCTTAAACTCATAAATTCATATCACATGTAAATCGATATTTCATAAGTTTTAACAAACTTGACGAGAGTAAAATTTTTACAAATGACTTCTTCCTATGTGCCCTCTTTTGGCCCCTGAATTCTTTTCTTCGCATTGCGTTAATTGTTGTGTCGTGTAATTTTCTTTGCTGTATTCTGTGTGTGTAAATGTTTTTGCTATAATATTCTAATTATACTTTTTTCCCACTTTAACACATTTGAATCCATTTATACACTTGTAGTAAGTGCTCAAATATGCTATATTGCAGGTGAAAACTTTTGTCTTTTGCTTTCCCTCGCTCCCAGACCTCTCTCTTATGAGAGACTCTGGTGAGTCGGGTGGACGAGGGTACAGTACAAAACTAATGGTTCGTTCCGCACTGCTATGTCGAATGCGTGAGAAGTTAATGTTTGCTGGTCTGAAACCCCATGAGTCGATTCTTGTTTCTGTTGCGAGGCCGCCTGAATCGTTTATTATTTCTGTTCCGAGGCTGCCTGATTCTATTATTACTTCTGTTCCGATGCCACCTGATTCTATTATTACTTCTGTTCCGAGGCCGCCTGAGTCGTTTATTACTTCTGTTCCGAGACCCCCTGAGTTGTTTATGATTTCTGTTCCGAGGCCGCCTGATTCGATTATTACTTCTGTTCCGAGGTCGCCTGATTCCATTATTACTTCTGTTCCGAGGCCGCCTGATTCCATTATTACTTCTGTTCCGAGGCCCCCTGAGTCGATTATTACTTCTGTTCCGAGGCCGCCTGAAACGATTATTACTTCTGTTCCGATGCCGCCGTGTTCGATTATTTTCCGTTCCGAGGCACCCTGAGTCGATTATTACTTCTGTTCCGAGGCCGCCGGGTTCGATTATTATTTCTGTTCCGAGGCCGCCTGAGTCGATTATTATTTCTGTTCCGAGGCCGCCTGAGTCGTTTATGATTTCTGTTCCGAGGCCGCCTGATTCGATTATTACTTCTGTTCCGAGGTCGCCTGATTCCATTATTACTTCTGTTCCGAGGTCGCCTGATTCCATTATTATTTCTGTTCCAAGGCCCCCTGAGTCGATTATTACTTCTGTTCCGAGGCCGCCGGGTTCGGTTATTATTTCTGTTTCGAGGCCGCCTGAATCGTTTATTATTTCTGCTCCGAGGCCGCCTGGGTCTATTTTGAAGTCTCCCGCGTTCGATTTTTCCAGCACACGCTGATTACATTTTCGCTCAGTTGGTGTGTTTCGAATTCCAAGTCTCGGCTTCCTAAGTGCAGCTCGTCAATTATGATAGTACTATACTGCGTGATTTTTGAAAATTTTTGAAGCTGATTTTTCGTTTCTGGATATTGGTAAAAATTTAGGTTTTCCACAGGCATGATGTGCATCCGATAGCGCTTATCGCTTGCTACGAACTGAGGGGCTAACGTCAACTGTGACTGGTTGTTCAAACGTTGTGACACCTGAAAGGACTCAGCTTATCAACCGGTCTGGTGGTTAAGGTGTTAACCTCTTGACCGGAAGGTTGCTGGTTCGAATCCGGGTCAGTGCATGGTTATTTGTAAGCGTATGGTGGAGAGGCCGGCTGATGCATCAAAAATCTGTCATGGCAAAAAGTACTCACATTGGGTTGGTGTGGAAGTTTGGAGAGTGGGTTGCCAGCTCAGGTGTTGCCTCGTCATCTGACCGTGGTTCAAAATTACGTGGTGTTGTCCTCGATTCTTTCCCTTAGTGGGTTGACCCCTGACCGGCGTCAATAGCCCGCTGTGTTGCTCTCGTACGAAGTTAATTAAAATTACCTTACCTTACCTGAAAGAAATCGTGGCAATTACACAGTTAGTCAATTGTAGGACATTTATAGGGTGTTGCCAACTTGTTCAATCCCAACCGTTACCGATCTCGTTTGTTACCTTGTTTCTTCCACTGCCTAACTGTATGCACACTACATTTGTGTATCCTTTCATTTATCCTCTTAGACACTTATAGGAAACATTGTGCGATTTCAATTGTAAATTTCAAAGCATATCTATCTATCTTATATATTTTGTTGCCAGATTGCTAACAACGGATCAACTTCACTTGTGAGCTGAGACATTTGAAATAACAGTCAAAATTTAGCTTTACTTAGTTATCAATCCTAAGATTTTATTACGAGA
Source organism: Metellina segmentata (assembly GCA_947359465.1). Taxonomy (NCBI): domain Eukaryota; kingdom Metazoa; phylum Arthropoda; class Arachnida; order Araneae; family Tetragnathidae; genus Metellina; species Metellina segmentata. The sequence goes on along the minus strand of OX375878.1, from coordinate 15,967,443 downwards.
CTGTTTCTGAAAAACTATGTAGATGGCTTTAGCGTTTTTGTGGTTAAGCGTGCTTTTTGCATGCATTCCGTATTGTGAAACCTGAAGTACGAGTAGAATCCTCGTCTTCTAGTGGTTTGCTTGTTTACCCTGAAAATACCTCTAATAATAAGCTGTTATATTTCCTTTTTGAAATTTTTTTGCATTTTGCTCCTTTTTGAAAAAAGTGACATCTTAAAAATAAATGTAAATTTTGTTGGGACCGGCGTTAATTACACTAAATTTTTTTAAACATATTTTACTTATCTTAATTGTGTGTGATATTATTGAATACATAGAATGATCATTGCTTAATTGTGATATTATTGAATACATACACGGTTTGTCCGTAAAGTAATGAGACTGGCCACCACGCGGCGCTCCAGTCGCCAGCAGCGCGCTCCTAGGGGGCGGGATTTGTGGTGGGTGGGGGGTCTAAGCTAATCAACGTCCGAGCTCTGACGTAGTGAGTATCACGCTTGACGCAAAAGCTGTTTTTGAGTTTTTGTCACGGCAAAAATGGAGCGTTCGCTAGAGCAGTGCTACACGATTAAATTTTGTTTTTACCTGGGCAAAACCACTTCCGAGAGGATTTCCTTTGTTAAGGAGGCTTACAAAGACGACGCCCTGTCATGGGCTCAGGTTCAGTGAGTTCAAGAACGAACGAACGGACAAGAACGAAGAAGACATGGAGCTATCTGGACGCCCTTCAACGAGTGGTTTGGACGAAAATGTGGCCAAAGTGGGTGGTCCACAAAGAATTTGTATCTCCAGGACAAACCATCAACGTCGTTTTCTACAAAGAAGTCATTGCGCGCCTACACAGAGCCCACAAACGGTAACGACCGGAGATTGCCGATCGCTGGAAACTCCAGCCCACACCCCTTCGTTGTGATTGCCTACGTAGCCCCCGGATAGGGGTTGCAACCTTGCCGCAGCCACCGTACAGCCCCGATGTGATCCCGGCAGACCTTTTCCTGTTCCCAAAGCTCAAGAGAAGCCTTAAAAGGTCACCGTTTCAAAGATGTTCCCGCTATCCAACGAACTGTCACAGAGTCTCTGAAAGAGGTTACGTCATCTGACTTCCAGGGAGCCTTTGCAGCATGGGACCTGCGTTGGCAGCGGTGTATCGACGCCCAAGGAGACTAATTTGAATACTTTTAACAATATGTAACGATCGGATCAATAAATTCTTTTCAACAGACCCAGTCTCATTACTTTACGGACAAACCCTGTAGAATGATCACTTCTTAATTGATTTAATTGATGATATAGAATTGATAAATGTAATTTTTTAGTTCCAAAATTTAAATTTGGCTTATGAATTGTACAAGTCTAAAAAATTGTTTTGTATGGAATAGAAATTCTTATTTCTCTATTATTATTTACAAAGGCGACCAACTGATCTAGTGTCAGGCTTCTGGATAGAAAGTTCCTGGTTGGGACATGGATGTCTGTCCTCCAAGAATGAAACTGTGGCTTCTCTATAAACGAGTTGTGCATAGAATGTGGGGTGTAACAAGAACTCATCCCCTGCGGTGCACCAGAGTAACGCTAAGTGGTTCCCACAAACTCGCATCCTTGCATCACTATAATAATTAAATTAAATGGACTGGTAATTAACTAAAAAAATTACATACTCTAAGTAAATTATAAAGACTTGTGTAATATAAGATATTAAAAGAACCTTGTTGGGGCGATTTCCATTGGGCTCGTTCATCATATTCATTGCTTAAAGTATAGAATATGTTAAAATGTAAAATCTAATATACTTAATACGTTGTATGTTAACTTACAATTCAATTTTCAAGTTCAGTCCTCCATTCTAATAGGATTTTTTCGTGTATTCAACTGATCTCTTGAGAAGAAATCGCGATTTTTGGGTCCCAAATCAGTCACAGAAACGAGCATTCGCATTCTACGAAAGAATAGAAAATGTCCCATTGAATATCGATTCACTTCGGAAAGACAAAATGTAAGTTTTTAGCCTGGTATTTTGGAAAAAGGAACACACAAATACCTAGAATCAAATCTGTTGGACGATAAACACAGCTTTTTGCAGTGCAGAAATATTTCCAACAGAATTGTACCAAAACTTATTCTAAGAAATTATTGAATAACTTGTTATCAGGAAAACATATAGATGGCAACACCAGCTCTCGACACGATTATTCTTTTTCAGATCAAAGGATTCAATTTCTTGTTTCGAACAATATTTTAGCTTTCGTGCTGCCATCTACATGCTGAACCGATAACTAATTGTTCAAAAATTGTCGTGAGAGGTATTTTAATTGTAAATTAAAAACTGAGGGAAACTGAATTTTTTTCTTCCAGTTACCCAAATCCTCTCGCTTGATGCGTCGGAGAAACTTTAAATTGTAGATCGTCGCCATTTTGAGTTTGATTAATTATCGTATATCAAGTGTTGGTGACGTACTGAAATCGTATTCTAGAATCAAACCAAGAGTCGTCAATTCCAGAATACGTAGAGAAAACAAGTTCTGTGTCTGTCGCGAAAAGACAACCTCTATCTACATATGAATTGACAGTAAAGTCCGTTGGAAATAACCAACAAAAAAATACTGTTTGGCGAGTCAGACCTACTCTGATTTTTAAATGCTTTCCTTTTTTTACATGAGACATTTTAGACAAACCTCGTTTTTCCTATATCAGTTTTTAAAACACATTCGAGGCTAGCATACTTGGCTTTTAAACTTTTTTGAACCCTGTATGTGCATGCGCTCTGACGGAGTTACTAATTTTGTTTCCCAGGTAGTATCCAACAACATTGGCCAACATTCTATCAATATTGGCCAATATTTTGAATGTCTGTGAATCTCGAATGTCGGAATTACGATAGTGTCGATATTGGTAGATATCGTTAGTTTTATTTTATGATTTATGAGGAAGACTGTAAATAACGTTTTTTATAATATTATAATCATGTAATAACAATGTAAAGAATGACACCGTGTTGTCTTACCCATTTTTTTAAAATTAAAACATTTTGCCATTTTTACTGATATTTGATGACATTGTGAAAACAATATCCAAAAAACGATGTTGAGCTGATCTTGGCCGATATTTATTTTTGAGCTGATGCTATATTTGGTCACGTGTTCGTTGTTTGGGTTGCCGGCCGCCATTATACTACGAGAAAGTGACTTACGAACACGCACGTTATTTTGCCTTTGATAAGTTTTTCTATTTCCAATTTCGTTCCCCTTCGGAAAAGAAAAATGGCACGTAAGAAAAAACGGGTGAGATGCAGCCTCGGCGATTTTTCGCCGAATCTAGTAGTGAATCAGAGCAGCCATCCCTAAAAAAGTGCAAGTCCTATAAGGTAACTAACATGGATATTTATGTTCATTATTTAGTAATGTTAATAATATTTCAATAAGAATAATTAAGCATATTCATTTGTTGCATTGATGAAGTTTTAGTCCGTGTTGTTACATTGTAAGTATATTGACAACAGGAAAATAATAGAACACTATACAGCATTCTATTAGTGTTGGCATAATGTTCTATTTTTTATTGTAAATATTCATCGTTTACTGTTAACAAAATCTCAAGTCCCATTCGATTATGTGCAATGATATTTTAATCGTTTATTGTTATAGATTATTTTGTTTTGGAAAGTAAGATATTAGTATGTTAGCAGAGTTCTGTTTGCAGTAATTTTTTCTTTTAGTGGGCCATTTTGAAAGTAGGTTTAAATATATTGTTCAAGCATAACATAACATTTAAAAACTTAATTGATTTTGGTTTTGTATAAAGACTATACGAAATGTTTCTAACATAAAAAAATCAATAAATATATTTGAGATGTGAAGCTTTAAAATTATGACCATGGGAAAAACTGCTTGTTCCTTTCAAGTTTTGCGTTGGGTTGGCGTGGAAGTTTGGAGAGTGGGGTGCCAGCTCAGGTGTTGCTTCGTCATCTGACCGTGGTTCAAAATTACGAGGTGTTGTCCTCTAATCTTTCCCTTAAGGGACTGATTCCGGACCGTCGTCAATAGCCCGTTGTGTTGCTCTAGTACGACGTTAACTAAAAATTACCATTACCATTTACCATTACTTTCAAGTTTTGTGTGATTTGATTCATTTCATTAAAAAAAAAAAAAAACTAACCTCAAAAGGTGAAGTATTGTGAATATTATTCATGCTAAAAAATTAGTTCACATGAAATTTTTCTTCTAAAAATTAATAAATCATAAATTTGAGTGTACCAAATATATACTTTTTGTCCTAAATTTTTATCATAAAAGATTTATAACTTTACAAAAAATTGGCAGCTTATATTCAGTGATAGAACAAAGCGTACGTAATCTTACTAGCTATTTCTTTCTTTTTAAAGAGACTTAGTTACGACAAGGATCATCTTTGTTCAACCTAGTATTTTTTTTCTTGTCAAATCTTACCAAAATGCTTATTATTGAAAAATAATACTTTTCACACTCTACTACTTTTCACCCAATCGTGAACTTGTAGGTGCATTATTGTACCTGTCCATGACAAAACGTCCAGATATTTTATATTCTGTGATATTTTACACAGTCCAGTCACATTAATGTGACCACCTGTCAAAAGCCAGAATAACCACATTTGGTAGAGCAGACCGCTGCGAGACGTGCAGGAAGAGAGTCAATTAGGTTTCTGAAGGTGTTCACTGGGATGTTGAGCCATGCCGACTCCAGTGCCGTGGCCAGCTGCGCTAGATTACGCGGTTGAGGATCCATGGCACTTGTTGCAGGGTGTTTGCTTTCAGACATTTCACGCCGTATACGCCAACGTCCATCTGTCCGATGGAGCATAAAACGTGATTCATCGGAAAAAGCCACCTGTCGCCACTCTGTAGACGTCCAGTTGCGGTACTGGCGTGCAAATTACAACCTTCGTCGCCGATGAACAGCAGTCAGCATAGGTGCATTAACCAGGCGTCTGCTGCGGAGGCCCATGCGCAGTAACGTTCGCTGAACCGTTGTTGAGGATACACTCTTGGTAGCCCCTTGGTTCATCTGGGCGGTCAGTTGCTCAACAATTGCCCGTCTATTCGCCCGAACGCATCTCCGTAGCCTTCGTTCGCCTCTGTCATCTATAGCCCGTGGTGCATCACATGTGCCACGCCGCTGATTTTGGATAGTGCCATTTTGCCATGCACGGTATACTTTAACCACGGCGGCACGCGAACAGTTCACAAAATTAGCCGTTTCCGAAATGCTTCCACACTTGGCCCGAAAGCCAATAATCATGCCCTTTTGGACGTCGGATAAATCGCTACGTTTCTGCATTACGCCAACGATTGAAATGCTTTCCGATGCCCTAGAACATCCTTTATATACATTCCACTGCAATGTGCTGCCACCTGTCTTTTGTGATTGGTTATTTCACGTTGACGTCGAAAGTAGGTGGTGGTCACATTAATGTGACTGGACTGTGTATATTCTTACTGTCTGAGCCAGGCCCTGATTTACCATTAGGCCAGTGAGGCACGGGCCTAGGGCCCCCATAATTTAGAGGGCCCCAAAGTTTCAAAAGTATCTAAAAAATTTAAAAAGTTTTAAGTAGTTACATAAATTATTGGGTATTTACGTAAATGTCCGTCGACCGTTTCCCCCACTATCACATTCTTGTAATTACATTAATTATCTAACTATTATATTTTTGATTTTCATCTGCTTTATTTTGTTTTGCCAAGAGTTATAAGTGATGTCACGATTTTCTTAAACTTTTTGATGACATCTGTGAAACGGTCAACAGTCAAATACGTAAGTACCAATTATTGTTATAAAATTAGTTTTTGTGATGAACAAATAACATGGGGGGGAGGGGGGCCTTCCTGCGTGTTGTGCCTACTATACCAAATTTTCTAAATCGGGCCCTGGTCTGAGCCAAATACAAGAGCAGTCAACAGAAGCTGTCTGGACTGGTCTGAAAAGAGTTTTAAGATATCTGAAAGGGACTTTAAAACTTAATCTGGTGTTTCCTATTTCTAGCAGTGATTTTATTATAATGTCTATGTTGATGCAGATTGTGGGGCTGATGCACATGACAGAAAATCTGTATTAGGTATATAATTTTCTTAAATGATTGTCCTGAGACTTTGTGTGTGAAAAAGCAGACATCCATTGCATTATCTTCTACTGAGGCAGAAATTTTGGTTTGGATTAAAGCTATGCAGGATGTATTTGTGCAACACTACATAAAAAAAAACATATTAGGTTGGGAAAGTATTAAGATTACTGTCTATGAGGATAATCAGTCAGCCATTAAGGCCGTATTAAATTAAAATAATTTGTGCCTGATGAAAACACTTAGATATTAAATTGAAGTATGTTTATAACATTGTAAAATTGTTAAACATTTATATTGTATATGTTGCAACTGAATACCAAATTGCTGATTTGTTTACAAAATCTTTACGTAAACCTAGACTGAATTAAGACAAAAATGTATGTTAGTGTGATTTAGGGAGGGTGTTGAGGATAATTAACTAACTGTAACTACATCTTTGCTTAGCAATCTGGCAACACTTGTTCCAATTGTTTACTTCTGTTGTGTCGCAGGTTGCTGTTTGTATTCTTATTCACGACTTGTTGTCATGACTTTATCTGTCAGAGTTGTCGTAATCTTGTGTGCCCTCTAAATAGACAATCACATAAGCCATAAGAAGTATATTGAATGAAAATATCCGAATATTGTGAAGCAGATATTGAGTGATGTTGAAAAAGGACATCGAGCAGTATCGTAAAGCTAATATTGAGCGGTGATAAAAAACGAACATCGAATGTCAGAAAACAATATCTATCAATGTCCTAAAACGATATTGAGCAATATTGCCGGGGGGGGGGTCATTTTTACGTTGGTCAATATCGGAAAACAATTTCTATCAAGGTCGTAAAATGATATTGAGCAATGTCGACAACAATATTGGCCAATATCGAAAAAATCAATATCTATGAATGTCGTAAAACGATATCGCCAGGGGGGTTGACTAATATCGACAGCAATGTTGGCCAATACTTTTTTTCGATATTGGCTGACATATATATGCTACCTGTCTTGCAAGAAGTATAGTTTTATCGTCGTCACTGGTGTTTCTACGATAGCTACTTAAATAATTTCATGAAATATATGGTCATCAGTAATGTCGAAACTACACAAATTTGTTTTGAGAAATTAAATATAAAATAATGGGAAATGGGAGTAGAGAAAAAAATAAGACCGTATTACTTTCAAAAGATGGTGACATAGTTAATTGCAGGGATTATTTTTTGTTTGTTTTGACTTTGAAGCCAATGAATGAAGCTATTTCCTTGACATCTTATAAAATGTTAAAGCCGTGTGAACCTGCTGGCCCTAATATGAACCCCTAAGATAGTTATGAAATATGGAACGGGTCCCCTCACATAAAATGCAATAGAATTTGAGGAGGCCTTAAAATATAAAGTAAGTTTTCTTTCACCTAAATTTCTAAGGCCCTTGTAATCTCTAAACAGTTAAATGAAAAGTATACATTTTATTGTTTAAAGATTATCCAGTCATGGGAGGGTTTCCAACCCTCATTTAAGACAATGTTCTCGTTTTTTCCAATGACAAGATTTAATATCACGAAGTGTTTTTCCGCTTCATCAGGTAATCATGGATTCCTACAGAACATGGGACAGCTGTCCGAAATCAACCCACGGTCACGACTGCAGCCTAGAATGCGCTATCGCCGAAGCGTTGTTTTCGGATTTTTGTTTCCCCCGAACCAATAACAAGAATGCGAAGGATCTATTTTTGTTCTAATCCACTCCTGCGACACAAAACATAGACTGCAGCTGCTCCTTTGCTCGCGTAGGATTGTTTCTTGGGTATTTGTCTGCCCACGTGGACTAAGTTCAACAAAGCACGCTTGAAAAACCATGGTTTATGATTTAAAAAAAAACGAATTGCGACATTTAAACAAAATATTCGTGGATGCAAACGCAAAAAGATGGTTCGGGGTATAAGCGATGCCAACCACTACATCTCCGATTGTATTCACTGAAATCAGTATTACCTGGTAAGGAAATCGTCAGTTTTTAAACATCTGTCTCAATGAAGTTACGAAATCGAATTGTATTCACACAAATCAGTATCACCTTTATAGCCGCGGTAGCTCAGTCAGTAGAGCGTCGGGCTCGCATCAGAAGGGTTGTGGGTTCTGTCCTCGGCGGAGCCTCCAATTCTGATGATTGCGAGATCGGCGCTTCGACCTGGCTAAAGACCGTCGTGTTCACTAATGGTGACTGGGGCACGTTAAATAGGTCGTGGTCACAATGTCCCCATACCAAATCAATACCTCTGGGGGTACCTGATCAGGGGGTTATCGGCCTCTGATTGGGATCTAAATTACGATATGTGTGAGTGAATGGATGTATGAAAGGGACCTTCCTGTAAAACGGATGTGTCATGTATGTCGAGCAAAGTCGGACTTCCTCCCAATGGGGCTCAATAACATGGAAGGCGCACCCCCCTCGCCTCTTGCAGTCTTCGACGGGCCTGGCACTCCTCTGGTCTGCCAGTGTAGGCATAAGAAACAACAAACAAACAGTATCACCTGGTAAGGTAAACCGTCAGTTTTTTAAACATCTGTCTCAATGAAGTTACAAAATCCGATTGTATTCACATAAATCAGTTTCATATGGTAAGGAATACCATCAGTTCTTAAACATCTGTCTCCAATGAAGTTACCAAAATCGTAACTCGGTAACCAAAATCGTAACTCGGTATGTGTATTCGGTTCGCCTGCCACATCGCAGACGGAATTGCATATTAAAAAAAATGTTTCACAACTATTTTCTGGTATTATAACTAAATATTTTCTATTGCTACACTATTGGAATACTTCTACTTCGTTGCAGGATGATATTTTTTCGTCGTTACAATTTATTGTAGGGTGATGTTAAATATTAAAAAGTTATGGTACTAAGTGAATGGAGTGTTGTATACTTTTGTTAATCTATATATATAATTCTCTTACGTGGCACGCAAAAAAGACGTTATTTGTAATCGCGTTTTGGCAACATTGTATGATTGTTTGTTTATCACAAAGCCTTGCGCTTCCATTGAATTTATAGCGTTATCGGATGAAATTTTATTGAAAAAAAAAAAAGAGTTTTAGTTGAGCTGTTGCAGTTTAAAAAAGAAATCAAAGAAAGCGTAGGATCTTTTCAGGGCCATTTAAAAAAAAGGTCCTTTTTAGTGCCAACAATTATAGTTCAACAAGACGCTTGCACTACAACTTTCGACAACAAACTCAATAAAAAAAGGGTGAGTGGCTCGAGTGCAGGGGTAAATGTACGCACAAACAACATGCTGGGTATTCAATTTCTAAATCAGCGCACACATTTCGAGCCAAATTTGCTCAAAGTATTCATTTGAATTCTGATTCCATAGGTACTGTATATGTTTTCTGAAAAACAGCAAAAAAATTTTGATTTGGAAATATTTTTTTTGAATATCATATTTTGTAAACATTCTCTTATGCTAGGACACATGTCTTCATTGATACGAGCGAAGCGAGCACATGTTCGCGCAGCGAACCAATGAGGATTGCGAAGCAATCCTCCGGGGGTTGGCGAGCGTTAGCGAGCAGGGGGCGGGCCCCCTAGTTTTTATTAATTCCCTTTGTTTAAATTATGTGCTGTCCAAGTCCAATTTTTATTTTTGGTTTTGTAATATTTTGTATATTCTCATATTTTCTGTTCTTTTTTTATGTGAAGCGTTGTAATTGTTAACCTGGTTGCCCCCTGAGTGAATTTTATCCCTCCTGGTGGTTTATCTTCGCGTCGAAAACTGCCCAGTCCTGGTACAAAAACCTGTTCAAAACTGTCATCCATTCTGGGCTAGGGGCACTGTTTTTCATACTTGAGCTTTCTCATTCCCATTAATAGAGCAGTATTGTCTCGACGAGAAAACTCCTCCTTAGAAAAATTGCGTATTTCATGGATGAGATAAATGGTCGCTACCCTTTGATGATTAAATCTCATAGGTAGGTTGGATGGCCATGGTTAGAAATGAATGAAAACATAAAAACATGGATTTTTCTGCCTTCTTACAGATAATAATGCAGCGTATTTTATTTGACACTTATTTCTAAGAGGTTAGCTTCGTTATAAAGTTTCCTTTATTTCTGAACTTATAACTGTTGGTAGCCCCAGTTTCACGTCTGCATGCAAGGTCACGCCCAGCACAGCACCAGTCCCGAGTAGATGGTGTAGAGTCATGGTTCCAATTCTTCGAGATTTCGTCTCTTAAGAGAATTCGACGTCGATAATGGAATTGGCTGGCGAGTTTATGACTGGATGGGGGTAAAGGAATGTGAGGTAGTCCCTCGTTTTTGAACTGTAAAAACGAGGTACAGGCGAAATGACGCTTTGTTTCTTCGCCTCGAAAGAGAGGAGTATCTTTGGACTTCTTAGCGTGAACGGACTCAGAGCTGGTCTGCTCCGATGAAACCGGGGACTGAAATCAGTTTTGTCTCTTACGTATTTTAGCCTCGAAATTGCCTTAAATTGTTAATCTTGTAAATATGTTAAATACCTAATTAAACTAGCTGTATTAAAGTTGTTTTTAATTGCCTACAAGTCACTTTAATTCCTCTCACGACGCTACAATGGGGTTTGGATGCCAAAGTGTCCCCGAAAATAATAGTCAGTTCCAATAGACGTATTGGAAATAAATGGTAATTGCATGGAATCGTTGTGTAAGAATTCATAAATAAAACCCGAACAAAATCGCTTGAAATGCAAGTCTGAGTGAGACGCCAGATTCTGTTGTCCATCTTAAGAAACCAACTATTTCGGCTTCAAATGGTTTCTTCCCATATTTGGTTAATGATGGTTGTCACGCGCAATGGGCACTTTCAGCACAAACCTTTCCCTACCCCAAGGTTTATAAAATAGGGTATAGGAACCGGAGAAAAGGATAGTACAGTAAAATAGAGATGCATTAACCTTACTGAAGTTGATCCTTACACATGGTCTGCTATTTTCCCCTTTACCGCCATTGTACGATTGCCTCAATTCTTAACATAGCAGCATTTCGACCATTCTTAAGCCGCGTTTACACCTGAGTCGCATATACATTTATCTCCCTTTTGTGGCGAGGACGTTTAATGTTCCACTATGCTGGTCCCTTTTCGACCGACTCCGGGGTAAACGCTTTGTGGACTTTATAGGCAACCATCCGAGCGCACTCTTCTCGCCCCTTCGTAGAGAAGAGTGATGACTTTTCATCAAGATGAAGAGTTCCTCACCCATTTCACTCCAGGGCATTGTTCTTTTTGTCTTTGAACTCGGATGTAGTTTGGTTCCAGAGGGCAGGCCTTTCTCTAAATAGTTCTATTAATGTTGCAACCAGCTCTTTTGTCCACGTTATTTTAATCGAATGGGTCACTCACTGGCAGTTTGGCGGGAGATGTGGTCAACGAGGGGAGTGGTTATTGTCAAGCAATCGTCTTGGAGAAATTTCCCCCAAAAGTTGCAACCCTTTGATCTTTACTGACTCATGGTGGAAAACAAATTTGGCTCTGCAAACTCTCCAAATCGCCACCCCGACTCGGAATCTTGACGATAAAATCAATGCCGTTTCTAGGCATAGCTTCGATTTTTGGAGGGAGAGCAGTTGTGCAAATCCGGTGTAATCGCGACAAGTTGCTAAAGATTAGTCGCAATTCTGTTTTTTCACTTATGGCTAAAGATTATTTGTATTAAATTGCCTTTGCAGGGAAAAGAAACTAGAGTTGTCACATAAAACTAACCATAGGATTTGCATTTAATTTCGATCGAATCTCGCCATCTTCTGCCCATGCGGGGTCACGACGGAAACGAAGAAGCAGATAGATTAGCAAAAGAGGCAACAACAATGGAATGCGTAGATGAAGGGATGAAATGGCTCAAGAGCCACTGCAGAAGGGAAACCACTAGCTGACTACTTGGTGTATGGCAGAATGAATGGGACGAAGGGGAAACAGGCAGGACGGTGCACGATGTGTTACCAAAAGTGTCACTAAAATCATCAAGTTGGACCAGGGAAGAGACACTTTTCTTCACAGGGCACGGCCCATTCCCATCCTACGTAACGAGGTTTAAAAAAATAAAGTCCGAAAACTGTTCCTGTGGTGAAATTGGCACACCTCTACATTACATCACAGTTTGCGCCCTTACAGCCTCATGGCATATGAGAACACCTGCCGACCACCTAAAAATTGCATGGCTCAGGAACATTGCATGCAACAAGGGCTCGAGGGTTAAAATTATTAACATGGTGAGATTCATTGAAAATCATCAGGACTTGATTATACTAAGAGACTAAGAAAAAAGAACTTTTTTTCTCACCTTGCATGATGTGTATATATATAATGTAACCTAGTATAATGATTTAATGTATATACTGTATAGATGTGAGGACGTATAAATGTAATGTAACATTCTGGGTAGACCTGTCACCTTGGTGGCTTGCTCTACTCATCCAACCACACTTATTTAAACTGGTACAGTGTCTCACGACACTAGGCACGGGAGTGTGTGTTGGTGGTAGTTAGTTAGTTATCTCTATGTCACCCTATGTTTCGAGTCAGCACTGAAAAAGCTAATTTAGCAATCTTTAGTTTCACTCTGACAGCTTAATTCACTTTAAGAAATGTGAAACACACCTTATTACATAAATAATATAGATATGGGTGAGATTTAGCTAAGCAGTAGTCGACAGTCAATACCTAAGCAAACGAAAATTTTCTATAAGTATTTCTGAATTGACGATATTTTATTATTGCAAAAATGTTTGGTAAAAGGGTCACCATGTTTGACGATAAATCGCCGGTGCCCCAGATACGACATCTCCACCAAATGTTTTATAATTTTGAATACAATCTCATCTTAATCGCAGGTGTATTTTCCAAGGCTATGGATGCGGAGGATAGGTTTCCACGCACTCGTATCTTTAAAACACGGCGCTTAAAAGTCAATTCGTCCATTCCTGTAGCGTCATGCAATCAAAAACTAACATCCAGACAATACGATACAAATCAATAAGATTATCTTCTTACAAGTGCCTGAAAAACACAAAACAAATAGGGGAGTGGTTCTTCTGTCCAAAAGATCCATTCTATCCTGGAGCTACTAAAGAAGTCTAGTCTTATTTCTATGTTTAGTCAATAATTGGAATCAGAAATTAATATTGAGAACAATTATTACCTTTGGGTTTTTCTTGGTAGGCTAATTTTTTTTATCCATGTCAATAATTAATTCCAATCAAAAATTAAATAGAGAACAATAATTTATTAACATTAATATGACACCAATTCATATAGTTAATTTTGATTTTTTAAATAATTATACTTTATCTCCATTTTAAATACACAAAGATTGTTTTGGATAAAGGGATTCACCAGTCTCACTGCCCAAAAGATTACAAAAGTCTATCCTTGCCAATATGTGTAGATGTATTATACAACGTTTACCTAAATTAATTGCAGAAATTATTTTTCTGTTAGTCTTTTCATTAAAAAAAATTTATACATTTCCGCCCTTTTCAGGGGATGCTATTATTACTTGACTATAATTTAATTCCTTCCATTTTTGTTGTTGTTTTGCTTGAAGGCATACAATTTTCATGGTATAAAAGTTGTATAACTCCGCTTATGGAAAAGGAAGCTTTCACAACTCCACTGACAGAGAACTAAATTGGTAGTTTACCTTAACAAATGTGGGTGTTCAATCAATTTGACCTTTTCATGTCCTTTGCCTGATCATACCTATTAATTCATGTATTTAAAATTAATAGCAGCAGGAAATAAAATTGATAATGCAAGATATTCTTTCCAGTACTGTTTAAAAATGCTAAATGCTGTTAAATACTGTATAAATGTAAATAATATATTTGATAAAGTACATTGATTGTGGCAACTAAATCGGCAATTTGGATTGCTCAAATTCAAAAACTATGTTTAAAAAAACCCCAAAAATCTCATTAACAAACAAATATTTTTTTTTAAATCTGCAGAAATGTAGAACGCTATACAAAAGTACATAATTATCAGAAATAAATTTATTTCCTTTTTAAATCGTTGAACTATATTTTAAATCTTGAAGAATTGTGTTCTCAGTTAACATTTGAATATTAAGTTTTCGTAGCTTTATTAAAAAACACTGGATACTTTCTTCTTAATCTTATTAGTTCTAGTAACTCTATCACAGTTCCATTGTAAAAAAAAGTTTTGTTTACCAACTCGTATTTTGGTTTTAAAGTCTATCTCCAGATACGAGAAAATCTATTTCAATATTTGCAATAAAATGTGTGTGTTACATAAAATTTAGGAGTATGAAAATTTTTTGTAGCTAACAAGAGAGTCAATAGATTTAAAGTTTAATCACAAAAAATAACTTTACGGTTTTACAAATGTGAGATGTTCAGAATTTTCTTTTTTACTATGTCCTAAAAATGCATTTTTCAATTTTGTGTAATTTTTTTTTCAGGTTTCAATGGCTTTCATATAAGAACTGAATGCAACTCAATGTTTCGAATTATGAAAACTGCCTGGGTTATGAAAGTGTTAAATGTATCTAAAGAATAGGTCAACGATTTTCAACCGATATACTGTACAAATGGCGATGGTGGGCCTTACATATGGTAGAGCTGTTTCACTTGTGTAAGATTTCTGTTTTGAACTTTTGATATATAATGATATATACCAGAAAAACTCCCATATAAATAATTTGTAGTATTTTTTTATAACCAAGTACCATTGCATTCACTTTGAATGCACATTAAAAAGGGTAAGTAATTAGCATTCTTTTTTTTTTTTAATCTATCAATCAACCTATTATTTGTCATCTGCAAAAAATTAAATGGATACTTAAGGTGTGGGGCATAATTTTAGCAATCAGTTTACGAGATGAAAAAAGGTTGAAAATCGCTGGAACAGCACACCGTACATGTGTAAAGGTAAACGATGTTGAATAAGTATAGAACAAGATAAAAAAAAACATGGCAAAGGTTTTAATTAGAATGTTCTCTAGATTAAAATCACTCTGTTTTGAAAAACATCAATAAAAAGTAGCCGAAACATTCTTTCC
The DNA here is from genome assembly GCA_947359465.1 of Metellina segmentata. Taxonomy (NCBI): domain Eukaryota; kingdom Metazoa; phylum Arthropoda; class Arachnida; order Araneae; family Tetragnathidae; genus Metellina; species Metellina segmentata. The sequence continues at coordinate 15,952,318 of OX375878.1, read as the reverse complement.
GTGCGCCAGCACGTCGAAATGCACATTATATCTCCATAAATGAACGAAATCTGAACAACAATATATATTATCACCAATCAATACATAGAGTTCACTGTGTATCCGAGAAGAATATGTATAGAGCACCACTAAATTGATTATATGGAGTCCTCATTTTTGTCTGCCGTCGAAACAATAGCACTTAAGTCACATTTACATCGAGTGGTAATTCCATGAGGGATAGAGAGTCCACACAAACAAGGAGACGTGCTTCGAGAGTATGTAGACAAAAGGAACTTTACAAGGCCTGTACCTGGCATCACACTTCTCTGGAGGGATCCGAAGTGGCCCGTGGTCCTCGGCCCGACCCCCGCGCGAAAGAAACGGAGAAGAAACGATGATTGTGCAAATAATACATCCACTTGATATATTTATGAGAGAAGTTCCCATTCAACACTGATATTTGGGGGGAGATCACAGGACGCACTCTTTAGTCCCTGCCTGCAGATGGCGCTGTACTACCCTGGTGGAAGCAGATGATAGGGCAGTGTCAGGTCCTTGACAAGATTTGAATTCAATTAGCGTAATGGTCGAAAGAGCCTAGGTATTCAAGAGCGGCGCGGTAACAGAACTGGTATTGATCCTGGAAAGGAAGTTAAACCATAAGCAAAAAGTCGTCAAGATACACATATTGCTATATCTATTATGCATCAAAACAACGATTTCAAAATTTTAAACAATCACCAACAGTGATCCAATGAATGCTGACCATCTCACCACATCTTCGGCCCTAGGAAGAACTATTAAATCCGTTATTGGTTGGTGTTTTATGGCCCAAGGGCCATATTTGGCCATGCAAACAATATGTTTTAGTGTCTTTCTTAAAATACTTCTAGATTGGTTTGTTAGTACCAACCACTAGTTTTGAGTGAATATTGAAATCATAGACATAACATCAGAAGAATGAAATAAACTTGCTTTCCTAAAACATATTTTGCACTTCAAAAATTAAGCTATTTACATCGACGAAAATGTAATGCAATTCTACATCATCACGTTCGAAGTCTGTGAGGCAGAAAGGTAGAATGAATCTAAAGTCTAAGATCTTAAAAATTAAAATGACCGTTCCTTCTTTAGACTTTTAATCTTGGCATGCGCGTAGCTTGCATTCTTGCACGTTCGAACTTTCGATCGGAACATCAGAACAGTTGCCATTGTTTGTCAATTTGGAAACAATTGCGAATAATCAAATATGTGACGCTACGGCATGTTCATTTAATTTGGAGGTTAATCAGTTGTTCTGTTAAGTTGTGAATAATAAAGTACCTATATAATAAGAGTGGCGACAAGGGATCAAATTTGGTTCAATGCGCATGTGCGGCAGCCATTTTTCTACCAGAATTGTCTCAAAGAAGGTTGGTGGACGAATTAATGTATCCTTTCAGGGAGAACAAAATGCATATGATTGTTATAATATAGATACATTCGATATAAATGAATCATATAAACGCTCAATTACATGCGTAATTGATGAGATGGATTGCACAACGCGCTAACTTAGATTGCGGGAAACACCATGCTCTTCAAAAAAAGCTATTTACTTGAAAAGTCTTCAAATTTATACTGACAAAACACTAAAATAATAATAAATAAAGATTCTAGAAGACGAAATGGGACATGAAAAAGCTGTATTTTCTTTTAAATTTAATGTACACACGTTTTTCTCGAACATACAAAAAGTTCCCATGTTAAGTCTACGGGAGCTAGGAAAAAACCTCCTCGGGCGGTAGAAAAGGTCTCTGAGCCCATCAGAAAGTGTTTCCCATATGTCGCCACTCTCATTATATAGGCATTCTAGTAAATGTTACTGACTTGCCTCTACAGACTTAATGAGAACTAATATAAAGACATAACATATATATATAGTTCGAATAAGGTCAAATTTTAAAATTTAAATACAGTTAATAAAACCAATGTCAGAGAGGAAAAGGAATAAATTTTTATCAGGTGGATCCATCAACAGGTCCTTCAGGGTTGGGTGAAGAACTCCACATTGGTTTAGTCTATTATAATTAAAGTTTGGACGTTCTGTTAAAATATGTTTTATGGACAAAATGGTGGTGTAAAACGAACATAATGGAGCAGGTTCTCCGAGTAGCAAATGTCTATGAGTAAAAAAGTATGCCCGATGCGAAGCCTGGTCAGTTTTACGTCAAGATTTCTATTAAAATTTGATTTTCTAAATGAGTCGATAAATGGTTGAATAGAATGAAGTTTGTTTTGGTATTCTTGATCCCAGGATAAAATGATTGCTTCTTTTAGAACATGGTCAATATCTTGTACTGGGACTTTAGCATTTAGAGTTAGAGTTGCATTTTTTGCTGCAATATCTGCATTTCGTCATTATTGGGAGGATTTTAGTATCGAACCCCCTAGTTTAGCCTATTTTTTTTATTGCTTTTCCTCTTACAAGTTTATTCTGATGGTGTAATACTGTGTTTTGTATTTTCCATTGAGCCTTCTTTTGTGTATTGAGACTACATATACAATAAACTCGATAATCCGCGAATTGAGTGGCGCGACAACTGCAGATAATCCGCAAAATGGCTAAAAAGGGGCACAAATTGAAACGAAAATGTTTCTGAACAATTTTTATTGACAGAAGTACAATTATGAATTAATAAATAGTAGACTTCTTAACCTAAAAGTTCTGTTGTGAAATAAAGCGATTATTAAATAAATTATTACGATTAACTTAAAAGTATGGAGTGATTGACATAGAATAAAGAAATAATTTGTATTGTGTAGTTTCATATTAAAAACAAATCTTACTTCTGTCTGCACCATTCCGGGTCTTTGTGTGCGTAGAATACGAATGGATTGGAAAATATCAATTACACCTTCGAACTTCATTCTTTCTAATACTATACTGAGTGTGATGAAAACACCTGTCCGCCCGACTCCAGCACTGAAAGAACAAAATCAACATTAATAGCCAATTACTTTTTATTCCATTTATCTTTACATATTTTCAGATAGTTCAGTCTGTTTATTTGAGTGAACAATTTTAGTTCAATTTACATAACTGACAATTCAATGAAATTTGAAGATTTACTTCTAAAAACATAAGTTTTAATGTTGATTATCTATTTAGGAGTTTAGGCTAACAGACTTTGATGTTGTTAAGACTCTAAATCTCAGCAGTAAAGGGCAAAAGTGGATTTAATAAATCTGTGCTCAGATAGCAAAATGTTATAAGTCACTTTTCCCAAAAAATTGAGTAAGTCCCATCCTGGAGTCTGGTTTGTAAATGTTTAGAAGGTGGCAAAATGTCATAAGTCTTTCTTTCAGTTTATGAGTAATCAAAGGTGGAATATTGAAAAAGTCAAAACCCACAGAACCACATGTTGAATCTTAAAATTGCTGTGACGTAAAAAAAAAAAAAATTGAGATAACATATTGCAATCTGAGCACAGAAATAATCTAAAGTAGTAAATTATACTTTGATTATCGGAATTGTGGATGTAATTCAATGAAAATATATAGGCAAAAATAATAAAACAATGTATTTGTAAAGACCTTGTTATTAAACAATATAAATCTTATTGATTTTTTAAAATATATTAACATTTAAGTCTCTATGAGACTTTAGTCTATTAATTGTTTTTACTGTCCAAAAATCCAAATGCCGAAAAGTGTTTAAAATGCAAATATAATTTATTAGAATTAATTTTAAATCAATAGATCATCATTAAATATGACACAGGATAAAACTGAAAGTAGGTATTTAGGTAGGATAGTGCCTTGATACATTAGGCTTCAGGAAGTGAGCAACAGACTTTGGTAAACTTACCTACAATGTACAGTGATTGGCCCCTCTTGACCAAACTGTTCTTTTGTTTTATGTACCTGACCAATGAATTCTATAAATCCTTCACCGGACTTGGGGACTCCCTGTTCTGGCCAATCAGTGAAGTGGAACTGTCGAATTGTTCTGGATTGACCATCCTGAGCGTTTAGAAAAAAAAAACAATTTTATTAATGCTTTGTAACAATAATTCAAGCAACAATTACTAAATGCATCAAGTATAATCATTTTAAAACTTAAAATAAAACACGGTACAGCTACACTCTACGATAATTTAAGGCAACCCATCATTTCATGGCAACCTCGGCAAACGGAAATTTTCATTTTGAATATTCTAGTAAGTTCTTCCAAAATCCGTTAAAGTCGTTTGATTTCTTTGATTAGTTTGAAATTTTTTCTTTCCTCCCATAGGGGTTATTTAGTTTTTTAAATATCCTTTGATTGCATTGGTCCTTTTAAATCGTTTCCTGTCATACCATTGGTCCATTTATTTGTATTTTGACAGTTGTGGATTTTTTATTTTATTGTAATAGTTTTTTCACGATTGGATTAAGAGTTTTGTGTTTTGATCATTTTCGTTTTCATTATTTTTTTTACGAAAGAATTCTGACGTTATCAGGTTGTATTATTTCTTGCTTTTTTTTTTCCTTTTGTAAATTTTCTTCTTTTTTTTAACATGCCCACTATATCTAGTGTAATTGATAAGTTTCAGGGTATTCTTACACAACATTTGTAGCTTAGTTTCTCTGCTGGTTCACAAATGTGTTTTGATATTGCTCAAACTTACTACTTTTAATGAAAGCTTTAAAAAAATATATTTTTCAAAACGTTCTTAAATGTGCTTAAAAAGTGTGTTGTAAAAAGAAAAAAAATTTGTGACAGAAAAAGAGTTAGGAAATAATTATTTCCTTGGTGACTTTAGAAGTGCGCCAAAAAAGTCGCCAAGGCCGTTGCCATCGTTCATAAACGTAGAGTGTAGCTGTTCCTAAAACACTAAATTACAGATATTGTCCATATATCAAACAGAAAATAAATAAGTTGAAATTAAGTGTTTGAAGTCAGTATACCCTACTTTTAGAAGGGGCCTAAGTTAGAAACACTATTTTTGGTCAAACGATTATATGGACTTAGCAAAATAATAATAAGGGATTAGATTTGCTAAAATGTTTTTGAAGTTGAACTTGATTTCCAAGATATGAATTTTAAAGACATTACTATAGATATAAATGACTCATTCATTAGATTAGCATTGCAGCTGGTTCTAGGTTACCTCCAATTAAATAATTTTTATTTGTATAATTTAAGGACTTGACCTCACAGTATATTTGCTTCACCAAGTGAATTAGCATTAAGTGATATAAAAGTTACTATTGAAATGAAGTTCAGTTAAAATAATTATAATAACTCACTCTGGCATCTGTGACTTTAAATTCTCTTAGAATGTATTGAGGCATGTTGTATTCGGTGATAGGGTCAACAACATAATATAAGTATCGTTGAGATCTTTCATTTGGCCAATACTGATGACACTTCTCCTGAAATCAGAAAGTTTCAACAAATGTATTAAAATCTTTGTTTTTAAAATAATCATTGAGCAAATACGCAGTCAATATGATTGAGAAGAAAAATACTTCTTTTTAAACTTTTTGCCTTTTGAATTCCTTTAGTCTTTCACAGTTGGACAAATTGTAAATAGCTATTACAAGAAACTCTTATTTCAGAAATTATTTATTTATAATTATTTTGAGAAAATTTCTTTAAAAGATTTTTTTTTTATAGGATCATATATCTACTATTATAAAAGGAAGTGTTGCCGAAATTTTAAAATTGAATCTAAAAAAATTTTTAATTTATTTATTGGCATTTATTTGTTATTTGTTTTCTTGAATGGCAACAGTATAAAGAGATCATAGATTCTAAAATTATTATTTTTCCTTTTATTTCCTGAGCACAAGCAATTCAAGCGAAGCGAAACAAAACAAATAAAAATTTTGACTGGCGTTTTTATTTTTTTTATTCTTTAGTTCAAGTTTCTAAATTTGTTATCATTAAAGATAGAGTAAAAGTTTCTATAGATTTGAAATCTGCGGAAAATTTTACACCAAATCGATACCTCAGGTAGTCGCACAAAATTTTATGCGAAACCCGAATTTTAAAATTTAATCTCGAGGCTGTTAACTACGAAACAGTTTTCAAACTTATTAGACACGTATTAATTCCTCAAGGATTAGTGAGGTGGAAGGAATGAGGCGACATGCATGTGTCATGTCGGGTGGAGGTGGGATTCATTCTTAAATTTTTTTTCTTCTATTTAATGTGTTCAGTATCACTAAGGACTACAGTATCACTATTATTCAGTATCACTATCGAAAAGAAATGCCACGGGCAACAGCGTGATGACCTGCTAGTAACAAATAAGTAAATGGGTCGATGACCAAAAAAAACCCACAGATCAATTTTAAAAATAATTCTCTAAGGCCCAGTAATTCTTAGACAGACTAGGTTTGAGTTCTATTCATAAGGAATACAGTTACAACAATACATATGTGTAAAACATATTTTAATGGATGATATAAAATCTTACTCTGCCAAGCTCTTTTAGTTTGGTTAACATAACTACAATGTTACAATTATGCTCCCACAACATTCTCCAGAAGTCTTCGGTGGTTTCTGCAAGTGGGCCTTGGGTGGCTATGTAAGCATTTTTTAACCGATACCCCTGCAAGAATACAAAATATAATTACTGCACTATTTTTTTTTACCCTACCAATTTGAACTTATTAGAATACATACAATACTTTAGTCACATATCATGGCACTAAAATGGTGAAATTATGAACTACTTGGCATCATAAAAGCAGGTTCTCATTGCATTATGCATAAATAGTTATCAACAATTTTATATCTACTTAAATTGATCAAATTTTAAAATGAAAAAGGTCACACAAAATATACAATTGCTTACATCAATGAAATTGGCATTTATGTAATCTGAACCTTCTACTCCTCTTATTGGCTGCAAACACACACGTGTGGATTCATCTGAAATAGAAATGCAAGACGAAATTCAGACAAACCCATTAACATGATGTTATTAAGTCATAACTTATAGTCTAAGTCTCATTTAAACTAATATTTTCCATGCTGAATTCTATTTGGTTGAATATCAATGTCAATCAGATATTACAGGTGATTTAAAATAGATAAATTAATCGCCTTTATTTAAATTTCACGGCATTATGCAAACAACATTTATTTGTAAAACTAAAATTGTCAAAAAAGAAAAATTATTCCCTGAAAATATAATTTGATTAACATTTGTAACAATTCTTTTGAGTTGATAGAAAAGCATCTCAGGGTTACAATTCGCACCTTTTGAAAGTATGAAGAATTCATGCGCAGCATTAAAATTCCCCAAGTTAGTTCTTTTGATATTTTATTGCACAGATAAAATATGAGACTTACACCAATTTACACATAAGGTAGAGTTGCGAAAGAAAAACGAGTCACCACTCTTCATTTAAACAATTTTAACAGTAAAGCAAATTCGAAGATGGCATTTGACAGGGAATAACGTCATATGCATAAAATTTTCAAGAAGGGGCTGTCTCCATATTAAATCGAACACCAAATTCATAATTTCATAGAAACCCTCGATTTTAACACACAATTTTGAATTTATATCATAATTTAACTTCAGATACCAAGTTTCATGTCATTCGGAAAAACAGTTTCGTAATTATGAGTTCAGAAAGTTTGGAGCTCAAAGTATTAAATCAGTTCCCAGACTTTCATGAACATCTTACTAAATAATATTCCTATAACATTTGCTTGAATATTTTTAGTTTAGCCATGGAAATTAGAGTAAATTTATTTATCTTTCCTCAGGGTGTCTACTAAATTTCTCTAGGTCCATTTAGGGACACTTTTTGGGACCTTATATTGATCACTTAGATGCAATTATACTTTAAAATCACACTTTTTTAATTGCTTACAGTCTAATCTCGAGAAAAGAGGACTCTAGTATCAAATTTCTGCTTTAATGAGCTGCTTTCTAAATAAAATTTTAAAAAGAAAGACAAACCACAAATCATGTCAAAGTAGATGAACATTTAACAAATACTCTATATTATATTCATTATTTTTGTTTTGTAAATACTTGAAATTTTAATAAAAATTAAAAAAAAAATCAACAATTACTTTGAAGACATTTTGTAATGTAAAGTTTTTATTTTCATGTTTTATGCATCTAATGAAGTGGGTAAAAAAATTATATATCAATTTGTGTTTTTAAAAAACTGTTTAAGAATTGGGGGAGTTTCGCCATTTTCGTTTCATTCAAGTTCAACAGCAGCCACCTTTTGCTTTCGCCTGAATTTTTTTTCGTCCATCCATAAATGGACTTTTTCTGATAATAAAGAGGAGATAAATTTTCGGGACAAAATTCATGATTTCGGAACTTTTTCCAGACTTTCGGGACCAGTTTTCCGTTTTCGGCATATTTTTGGGACTTTTGGACTAGTAGGCACCTTGTTAACTGTAAAATTTATATAACAATTAATTATTAAACTAATATTCGAACAAATTATCAACAGGAACCTTAATATATTATGTCAAGAATCGATTCAGACAGGCTTAATATTATCCTACAGAATTTCAGCTGTCCTCTGGATATTTTTTGCATTACATTGCGATTCCAGGGGAATATCCCAAAGTTTAAAAACATTAGGATCAAACCTGAGAAATGTAAATTTTTGGAAAACGTTTGGAAATATCATTTATGCAATCTTACGAACATTATCTTCTACCTATCAAGAACAGTACAGTTGAACACTGATCAACCTAATAGTAGAAATGGGCAAAACTTTGTTTTACGATAACAGTCTAAACGGCTATTGCTAACTTGTGATAACAATTATTATTAACTATTATAATAAAAAGCTCTTATTCAATAACTGCTATTTTTAGTAACAATTAAATAAGTTTAAGTTGTCATAAACTGTTAAAAATCGGAGTTGATGATGAAATTAAACAGTAAATATTGATTATCAGTATTTCCAAATTTCTCATCAAGATCTGGTCAATTTTGCTAATGACGAGATAACTCGTCGAGGCAATCACCAGGAGGGTTAAGGTTCTTTGTAACTTCCTTCTAGCCAAGCAACAATTTATAAAGCACTAATAAATAGTTACTAATTAACTATAAATAATCTCGAACTATGTATAGCGACTTTCAGCATGGAAATGATTCCTGGACAACAACTTTAAAATTGAATATCTCCAGCTATAACAATAGTAAATTCATGAAATTTCACATTTCGACTAATTTGACGATTTAGAATATGATAAGGCATCAAAACAATTGTGGCCATAGGAAATTTCTCAGTTTATGCAAAATGTGATATGAAGACGATCCCTTATACATTGTTTTTGCATTTGAATTTGTAGACGGCGTTATTCACTATTGGAAGAACACTTTTTACAAGTTGGCGCCATTTTACGACACAAAATGCTACTTTCTCGTCACCTCCCCTAACTTTTTATATCTTGGCAACTGTATACATTTATAAGCATTAATTTATTTAATAACCATACTTTAAAAGTCTCACAAAATTCTTCGATTGATCGTGACATCGATACAATCAAACCTACACTTCAACTTTCACTCACTTTTATTTCAATTCGAGATATATTTTTTTGTGATCGGTTGATTGGGAGTTGAAGTTATAAGATTATTAGATCACTTAACCTATATATACATATACACACACACAAACAAGTGGATCTGTTGTAGAGAAGTTCTATTAGATCTGAATGTTGATACTGCTTGCACGTTATCCCAGTCTGTTAGGAGGATAACATTCTTTATTTTATTTAAGTTTGTTTGGTCGACCTTCTTGTAGTTAGCTTTATAGAACTAGTTACGTGCAACCCACTCTTGCACCAGAAACTGCTTAATTGGGTTATATCTATCTTCTATATCGTTCCTAATAAATGATTTCGTTGAATTTTTTTTTCTATGAATAGTGCTCGAAATCAAAGGGGCTGAATCGTTTTTTTATCCGCAACTGTACATAGCCTATTAAATGAACGAGACTTGTTACAAAACTAGAAAAAATATTTAAAAATGTGTTACTTACATGGAAGTATATTCATTAGTCTGTTTTTGAATTTATTCACAGGTAGATTGGCACTCGCAAATTTTATAGCTTTGTTATTGATTATACTGAGTTTCTGAAAGAGAGGACAAATATTTAACACTAATGTAATTAAATAAATACAATATATACAGTTAATGCTCTTCTCAAGATTCTTTACGTCGCCAGGGTTAATGGAAGCCATTTAAAATATTGTAAATATGAAAGTTATAGCAATAGAAGTTTTGTGAATATCTATATACCACAAATATATATCTTGAAACTAGAAAATTTAACTAGAACCTCAACAAAAACAACATGAAAAGGTCTTTGCTTTCAAGACGAAATTTCAATCATAATTGGAAGCAAAACCCATTTTGATTTTTGTAGGGAATAAATATAACAAATCGCTCTCCGGCAGGAAAAGTGACACAACTCAAAATTGCAGAATTTGAGAAACATCAACTTAAAGCAGGTATACGCAACCTTTGGAAAGTTGTGGGCTAAACTTTAGGATATTAATATTGCCGTGGGCCGTAGATAATAGGTAGTTGTAAAAAAGTAATAATGATAAGTTTTTTTTTTTTTTTTTTTACATATTTATCAAGTAGAATGGTAAAGTTACATGAACAGAATAATATCGTATTGATTAAGTATTTAGTTACAATAAATCGAAATTAATGAGAAATTTGAGCTTGAACTTGAGGAAAAAGATAATCAATGTTGGGATCAATCTCACTAAATACACAGGTGCACAGTGTTTTCCAAATCTTCATCTGTAAGCCTGGTTCGATAGTTCGATTTATTAGTTTTCATCATGGAAAAGAACTATCCTAGTATTGTTGATTTGTATCAGTGTTTTTATAACAATCACATCCGAAAGTAATTAAAGGAATCAAGAAGAGCAAGGCCGTTTCTCGGATACAATTAATAGCGAAATTTATAATTATTATTCCCGATTATACGTGGAATTGAGTGGTGCAATGTGTCGCCCATAACTTGATAGGCGACTTTGAAACCTCGTTTTGATAAATTTCTTCAAGAAATTGGGCTGAGCCATCTCATATATCCAATACTAATTTTATTAGTAGTAATAACTATATAAGGTAGTATTGGAAATACCAACTTTTACATTTTTACATTCAGGTGTGCCGCAAATACTTCAAGATATTTTTAGTGTGTTGTCAACTAAAAAAGGTTGAGAAACACTGACCCACGTAGTTCAGGTTTTTGTTCCCCCCCCTCACTCTCTTGTTGGTAAAAACAGAGAATATTTACTTTTTTTCGAGCACAATTTTAAAATGTTCCACGGGCCGGATTAAAAGCCGGGGCGGGCCACATCTGACCCTCGGGCCGGGGGTAGCCCACACATATATGACTTAAAAGATACTATAAAACTTATAGTGAAATAGTGTAAGCTTCTTTTCAATTTTAGGTAAGTATTTTTGGTGTTAACTTCTATTCTATTCTATAGAATAGTAATATAACACGCTGGGGCACCTCATACATTTTTTTCAATGACTAGGGGGCTCCGCCCCCTGCTCGCTTACGCTCGCCAACCCACGGGGATTGCTGCGCAATCCCATTTGGTTTGCTTCGCAAACCAACACTCCTTTCACAGATGTCATTTGGTTTGCTTCGCAAACCAACATTCCTTTCACAGAGTGAAACTATCTGAATAATTCGTATTATGCTGATTTCACTTTCCGGTACATGACGTAACAGCGAGGGCTTCGCGCCCTGCTCGCTTACGCTCGCCGACCCCACGGATTGCTACGCAATCCCGTTTGGTTTGCTTTCTCAAACCAATACTTCTTTCGCAATTGATTTCACTTTTTTTTGCTTTAACACTTAATTCACCCTAAACTAATAGCCGCATCAGTAAAAAATCTTCTGTATCTTGTTCCCTGTACAATTTTAAGTAAACAGTGTTAATATCAAAACTTTACGATTGTACTTTGTCGGTAAACTGTCTTGAGAACAGAGGGAAAAAAGCGAGCCTTTTTCCTCGCCAAATAAAAAGAAATCGTTTTTATGGCAATTGTTGCTACGATAAATTTGATATCTGGCAAACCCGATAGTAGAAAATGCAACCCACTGCTGTTTGCGGAACCAGCTATGCGAACTGAAAAATACGAAATTTGTGTCACCAACTTTTGATTGCATCGAATTTATTTATGAACCGATTTTAAAAATAATTGTACCGTAAGAAAGAGTACATTGTGAGGTATACTGCAATATTTTTAAAATTAAAAACTAACAGTAATACTATATAGATATGACCATTTTAGTTTTGTATCGGAAGTTACGATCTGAAAGTTCCGAAAATTGTAAGACCTACTTTTAATTGCATCGATTTTGTTTATTAACCAATTTGAAAAATAATTGTACCATAAGAAAGAGTGTAATGTAGTGTATTCAGTGATGTTCTCAAATTTAAAAAATAATGATTTTTGCCGTAGACATAACGGTTTTAACAAAACGTAGCGAAAATATCCGAAGATTCCGAATTTTGTATCACGAACTTTTGATCGCATCCAATTTAATTATTAACCGATTTCAAAAATAATAGTACCGTAAGAAAGAGTATATTCTGAGGTATACTGCGATATTTTAAAAATTAAAAACTAATAGTAATTAGATATAGATACGGCAGTTTTAAAAAAAAGTAACAAAAAGTTCCCGATTTTTCCCGAATTTCAAAAAAATATTATCAAGAACCACATTTAAATTTAAAAAAAACCTCGACGAGCTGCAAAAATTTACGTTGAGAGGTACTCTTAAAAAAAAACTCACGACTAAAGACTGAAATTTTGAATGTGTTTTGCTCACTCGCGGAAGAAATTTCACTTCTTCAACTTTAACACTTAATAAAACCTAAACTAATAGCCGCATCGGAAAAAAATCATAATAATTATCCAGGGAATACGATGAAGAACAAAGCATGTTAATTTCATATTTTTCCGATCAGTACTTTCTCGGGAAACCGTCTAAGAATGGAGCTAAACAACAAAAATTTCAATTCTGCGGCGGCGTCGGCGGCGGCGGTAACTTTTTTTTAATATAGAGAGACATAACATCAAAATTTAACCTTTTGACTTCTGTTAAGCTTCTTTTCAATTTTAGGTAAGTATTTTTGGTGGTAACTTCTATTCTATTCTATAGAATAGTAATAAACACGCTGGGGCACCTCATACATTTTTTTCAATGACATAACATCAAAATTTAACTTTTTAACTTCTTTTACTTTTCTTGCCGGGGTGCGAAATGTAATTTTAATTCAAGTAGGTTCTTTTATATATAATCTGTATTTTTGACTATCTGAAGTTTAAAAAAAAAATCAAATCTAAATTATTTAACTGGGTTGTAAAAATTGACACAATTTTTATTTATTAGATACATTTGAGACTGAACTGTCAAACGTCACATAAATGCCAAAATACCTTGAACTCCAACTCCATCCCAGTACAGTTTTCTCCAGGCATGACTTGTAGGAGCTGTTGTATGTGAGTGTAGAGACTTCGAGCAGGCAGTTCTGTGACTCCAGCTATCACAGCTTCTAGTACTGCATCGTGGGCGAACACATACTGATCCTCAGTCTGTACCATGTAGTTCCTCTGAGCACGGAGACATGTCACGTGGCCATAAATGTCGACCGTCGTCTCGTGCTTCAGTCTTTCCAGCATCGAGTCAATGACGATGTAGCAGCCAGTGCGGCCCACACCGGCACTGAAACGAAAATGTGCACGTGAGAATCCTACAGGTAGTAAGCGTACATACAATTTGACATGCACTAAAGTCAGTAAGTAATTTACAAATTAGAGTACCGACGTTCGTTTTTGAATGAGGTGAAGAAACTATCACCGCTAGATGGAAGCACTATCAAGGTATCATGTGACATACATGAATCGATGTGCATAAAAGTAAAATCCCCATCTTATCACCACAAACTCCTAAATCATCTCCACAGCTCATGCATTTTGCCACTTCTTTTCGGTACTGATTGGTCGCCCTTCCTCTTTGTCTCCTCCCCCCCTTTGGAACGTGAATTGGACTCCTAATTGTATCAATTATCATAGTGCATTGTCACTACCTTCAACTTCCTTCACTCATTTTTAAGTTTACAATCATTAAACTCTTTATAAATTCTGATGTGGAGGTTAGCAGTTCTCTACAAGGTACTCCGTAATTGATACGTCTGTTCCGTTCCTAAAAGCAAAATGGTAGATGAATTTGCGCTGTCCGCGATCAATTCGAAAGGGATAGATAGGACGTTTAATTTGAACCACGGTCAGATGACGAGGTCAATATATGAGCCGGCCAAGGCAGATTTAACGTGCACCAGCCTCCACATATACGACGACCTTATGTTGATTCACGTTTCAACTCGTATCCCATTGGCTGCTATCCGCGTCTGTACAAACTGTTCTACCGTGGTATGAAAAAAAAAATTGAGGTCTTGCTGTTGCAAAATGGTGGCGTTTCTCAATGACTACCATTTTATTGAACAGCACACCTTAGATCCAATACGAGCTCCAAGATAAAATTTTCAATTTAAAATTCCCAGCAAAAAGTTCACTAATTTACATTTCAGGGAAAATCGGCACCTGAAATATAAATTGGAACTCGTTAAAAAAATTCGTGTCAGATTGAGATAATGTGAAAAGAAGTTCTGTAAAAGTGTTTTTACCGCCGATGCATTTTATCGGCAGAGAAACCAACCTATGCTAGCATTTTTCATTTAACTGACAGTTCTAAAAATATTTCCATTTTACAATTCATAGCAAATTTTATAAAAAAGAAACATTCTCAGAACATCAGAAAATTATGTATGAGACATGAAGTACAAAATTCTTTGGGATGAATTGTTTACTGGAAATGTAAAGCAGTACTACAATCTCCACTGGATTTGAAAACGTAGTTTTACTACTAATCTATCTTATTCACAGAGAAACATTCCACCTTTTTTTACTAAGCATTGCAAAATCGGAATATGTAATCGTTCAGTAAAAATACAATTGTGGGAAAACAATGGGAAAGAGAGGCTACAATATCACAAGAGAATTAAAGTGCTGCATTTATAAATAGGCTATAAGAATTAATAAAAGCAAGTATCACTAGATCAAATGGAATTGTATTTTGAATTGTTACAGAGACAAAAGGAATAAATGGTTAAAATGACACAAATCCTAACGAATACCACACAGTATTAAAATATTCAATTTTTAAAGAACTAAAAATTAACTCGTGCTGAACCATCTGAAATTTCAAAAACTGAAATAACAGCCTGAGTATAATAAAAATAATTTGAAAGGAGACAATTAAATGGAAACCATAGAATGTGTTGATTTTTAACAAAACAAAACTATAAAGTTGAGAATTAATTTATACCGTTGAGAATTTACTAATAGCACAATTAGATACGTGTTCAAATGACTTATGTGCATTGTAACTAAGCCTTTGGCATTACAGATTCAATGCAAACCTTAGTGCTTGTGTGCTTGTGCATGAATTATGAGCATTAATGTTTTAAACAAAAATAAGAGTTTTTAATAACAGCTTTTTTAGTTTATTAATCTACAGTTAGTTTGTTATAGGAGGTCTTAATCAGAAGTATTAGGTTTTGTTAAGTATTACAACCTTTTATGCCACCTTACCCAGAGAAATAAAATCAACAGTGAACCTGTCAGTAAGTTCGGAATTTTGACTAAAGAATTTTAATTTATGAATTTACAAGGAGATTTCAAATGAGGAAATGAAATAGACTAAAATCACAAAAACAATTGTTGGTTAAAAAATAAAGCACAAGTATTTTATATTTAAATAAAATTATGGTTAAACATCGCACTAAATCAATTATTTGTTTGCATTCTAGTTTCTTAGAAATGTTGTACGCATAGGTTTTATGTATTTATAGATGGAGTGAAGAATTCATAACAGCAATTTTTAATATACTTCAGTTAATCGTCAAAACGTCAGACAGACAGTGGAAATCAAAGTTTTCATATAAAATGGAGCTACAAAATGTTTCCAATAATTTCACCACAAATCCATTAAGTGATCAAAATGTAAGGTAAATCTTTTCCAGAATGAAAATAAATGAACTGATGGTAATTAGCAATCTGAAAAATTAATTTTAACTTCTGTGCATTTATAGTTTAACATAACTTTAAAAAATTATTACATTTTTCAACTATAATAAATTGGTGCGCTTAATCTAAATATTTCTCAAAATTTATTGACTTCTTTCGGAATCTTTCCAGTTAAATATGATAACTATTGTAACGAATGAAACAAAACAAGCTTACAAACGAACAAAAAAAATCTAGCCACATATATTAATTAAAAGCACTTATCTGGAAATTCTTGCTTCAGACTTGTGAGGCCTGCATAATCATAAGACGTAATGATTATTTGTTTTAACCAGTTTTAATGGGATAACGTTTTGAAGGCAGATTAGTCTGGAATTAATTTTAGGGAATTTTTAAGAAAGTTGAAAATGGGGAGGCGACGGATATTTGCATTTAAGAATTGTGATTATGGATTACTGAAATTCGAAAACGGAATTCATGAGCGTCGTTTGATAAGTTTGGCTAATTTCGGAGATGGAGAAAATTAAATAGGTGAAGCCACTTTTGGCAGGTGTCACTCTTTGAACCACTTCAGGCCAAATTTTAGCCTTAGCACCACTTTGTTTGTGTTATGCAGACATTTGAAGCAAATATCTCTCTATATTAAAAAAAAGTTGCCGCCGCAGGATTGAAAACTGTGTTGTTTAGCTCGATTCTTAGACGGTTTCCCGAGAAAGTACTGATTGGAAAAAAACGAAATTAGCATGGTTTGTTCTTCATCGTATTCCCTGGACAATAATTAAGATTTTTTCCTATGCGGCTATTAGTTTAGGTTTATTAAGTGTCAAAATTGAAAAAGCGAAATTTCTTCCGCGAGTGAGCAAAACACATACAAGTTTTCAGTCTTCAGTCGAGAGTTTTTTTAAGAGTACCTCTCAACGGAAATTTTTGCAGCTCGTCGAGTTTTTTTTTAAAATTTGGTTCTTGATAATATTTTTTTGAAATTCGGGAAAAATCAGAACATTTTTTTTTTTTTTTTTTTTTAAACTGCTGTATTTATATCTTATTACTATTAGTTCTTAATTTTTAAAATATCCCAGTATACCTCAAAATGTACTTTTTCTTATGGAACTATTATTTTTGAAATCGGTTAATAATTAAATTGGATGCGATCAAAAGTTGGTCATACAAAATTCGAAATCTTTGGATATTTTCGCTACTTTCTGCTAAAATCGTTATATCTACAGCAAAAAAAATTATTTTTTAAATTTGGGAACATCACTGAATACATTACATTACACTCTTTCTTATGGTACAATTATTTTAAAAATTGGTTCATAAATAAATTCGATGCAATCAAAAGTTGGTGACACAAATTTCGTATGTTTTATTTCGCGGAGCAAATTTGCGGAGCTTATGAGGGTTGTATTTTTTACTATCGGGTTTGCCAGATATCAAATTTATCGTAGCAACAATTGCCATAAAAACGATTTCTTTTTATTTGGCGAGGAAAAAGGCTAGCTTTTTTCTCGCCCTCGCTGTAACGTCATGGACCGAGCAATAGCGAGCAGGTGGCGGAGCCCCCTATTTGTAGAAAAAAAAATGAAAGAATATTAATTCCAGGCAGTGCTAAAACTTTTTTTTTTTAATTTAGAGAAGTGGATTTGGCTGCATGTGACAGTGACGAGGTCATCACGGCGTTGCCCGTGGTGTTGGTTAAAATTCGCAGGGAATTCATTCCACTAGTCTACGAATTTCCATTAGCAAATCAAACGGGAATTCGTAGCAATCACCGGGGGTTAGCGAGCAGTGGTCACACCTGACCCACGAACAGAACTGTCACGGGCTACGCCGTGCTGACCACACAGTGATCCTAGAAATCTGGTCAATTTTAGGACCACATGTGAAGATTTTTACATTCCTTTAAGGTAAGTTAAGTCTAGGTTTAACCAAATAATTTGCGTTTCCATTTAGTCATTGATGAAAATATAAGTCCATTTATTGTAAGGGAGACCTTACAATAGTTAATACACTGACGAGATGGAGATGTTGATACATACCATATCTGGTTGATCATTGATACATACCATAATTTTAAATGCACTAAAAGTTTACTGTCAGTTATCCTCACCCATCTGATAAGAAATATAGACAAGAGCGATTTTTAGTTGACAAATAAACCAGGTGGAAGACGAGGATTTTACTTCCTGCTACACAAATGCACGACACATATAGAAGTTACCTTAGCAGTAGATAAGTATTTTAACTAACGTCGCACTGGAGTAAGACAACGTGCTATTGGTAACGGTCGGGGAAAGGTCCGAGGACAACACCACGTATTTTTGAACAACGCTCAGATGACGAAGTAACACCTGAGCAAGGCACCCCACTCTCCAAACACTTCCACACTACGTCATCGTGGGGACATTTGAAGCCACGAAGATTTAACGTGCCCTAGCCCACTTTGTACACGACGGTTTGTCGTTGGATTCGAACTTGAAACCCTCTGGTTGCTAATTCGTTTCTCTTATAACCTGGATACAGCGGCCCAAGGGGATAACTTAAAATTTAGTCCATGGTCATTTTGGCGTTTAATTTAACTGGCGCTGAAAAATTAAGCATCGTCTATCAATTTGGAGTTCTTCTTTCTGGGCCACCTCTGCTTCTGTAAAGTTTAAAAAACTTAAGTTTAAAAATTTTTGAAATAAAAAAAAAGTTTACCTTTATTTGTTTCAAACGGTGCAAACAAAAATCAAATTCAAAACAGAGCCATTAGAAAGCATCTAATTAACCCTTACGCTGCGGCGCGTAGATTTTTTCAATCGTCTCTAGGAACGGCTATTTCGCCCGCATGTCCGATCCCCCTTACCTAACTTGGGCGATAGATCCTTGAGTGGCATTTACGACTGATGCTTTCCTTTCATAGTATTGTGTGGCGAGCGACATTCTGCCTTTCCCCCAAAGCGTTCACACCTCACGGTTGACAGGGTAAGGACTAGCGCGTCTTTCTAGTAATGGCTCTTCGTTGCGTGAACGATTCTATTTTGGAATGTAGGCAGGTCGGTAGATATTAAACTCGTGGAAAGTAGAGCCTTAACAGTTAGTGAACTAATACATGCAGATATATATGGACTCAATCAATTGAAGATGAGAGATTTTTACTTCTAAAAGAGGAAAATGAATATTAAGTGTGAAATATTTGAAGATACTGTTAAAAATCGTCGAAATACAAACTTGAAGAAAAAAATTTTGTGTTACGTGGTGACAGAAGTACAAGAATAACCAACAGAGCTAAGACGGGAGATGCACAAAAACTATTGAGGTTTCCCTCAGTCCGGTCCTGGTAATATTTTAACAAGTAAATAATCAATCATAGCTCACTGTGGATCAAAACAAGTTACGAAAGAATCAAACTGAAGAATCGATTCACTTATCACGAATTAATATCTACCGACCAACCTACGGTCCTGAATAGAATCGTCCACGTAACGAAGAGCCATTCCTAGAAACACGCGCTAGTCAGGGTAAGGTACCGAACAAAAGGAGGGATCCTCTAGAAGGTCAGTCGACAGTTCGTAAATGCTGACCGATGCCAGCGGTCACTTAAAAGGAGGATAACATTCACCGTACACTGATCTATACCATGCCGCTGGTGTAAACGAAATTGTAGTGGTAACAACTGTCTACCTGCCGCAGCGTGAAGATTAAAAAGTCAGCTCAAAAAGCTCTACGACACTTGATTACTCGTACGCGCTTATGTTCACTCCATAAACAGAAAACTCACGTTACCTGCAGTGCACAATGATCGGTCCGCAATCCATGGGGTTCATGGCCTGTACCCTGCGCAGAAACATGAGGAATGAAGTGGGGTGGTCTGGAACTCCGTGGTCCGGCCAGGCAGTGAACTGGAACTGACGGACTTCTCGCTTCTCCGCATATCCCACCTAAGTGCGATCACAGCATATATCAACTACTTGAGTACCAGCAGTTTCATACCATGAAATCAGTGAATTGTGCTGTTTTCTGATATCAATTTACTACAGCAGATGCTATCATCTTGACAGAACAAAAAATACTGTAAGGCCTCTTCAGTTACACATTAAATAGATTACGGCCTGTTCAGTTGCACATTAAACATTCCATTTCAGAATTTTTATAAAAATTGCGGTGCCTTGAACAGCGCTACCATTTTTAATGGGCCTGCTGGTCAGAATCGCGAACTAGGTATAAAAGATCGAAATTTTCAAAAGATCGATGTTTTCAAAGATCGATGTTTTCAAAAGATCGATGTTTTCAAAGATCGATGTTTTCAAAGATCGATGTTTTATTTTTGAATTAAAATAAAACACCATTGTAAAAATTTAAAAAAATAACCGCGTAACAATCTCTTTGTGATGGCGACATCCGTCCCATAACAAAGAGATTTTTTCCTAACTGGTGTTACAGTTAGTGAAAAAAGGAGTCGGCTTAAGGGGAGAATGATAACAAACATCTTTCTTTTTCAAACAGTAAATAACAAATATTGGGGGATATGATAATAATAGCCCCAATATATTTTTATTTGCAGGACATAAAAAATAAGTTCTATTAACAATAATTATTGTTATGCACAGCCGTCAGAAAAAAAAAAAAACGCCGATTCACCCGATCATAATTGCACAATTTACATCGTAGAACAAAACGGAAGGTAGAAATCGATGGGGATGAATGTTTTGTACAACTATCAATAGTTAAAATTTGTCTAAGGGGCCGTCTTCATATTAAATTGGATACTTGCTTCGATAATTTCAATACGAATCCCCATCTTTTATCCCAAATTTGGATTCTACACACAATATCAGGTAGAAATAAAAAAAGTTCATCAATTTTATTGGATTTTCACCGATTTTTTAGTGTTTGAAAATAAGATCTCCTAATGTAACATCGGTGTTTCACGTTTTTTGTTATATTTGCTACAGACATTAATTTTTCTTGGAAATTGTTCTTTACATCCTTTTCTACCCCAAAACCCAAACACAATCAATAAACATTTTATTTACCAAACTAAATTTACTATTTTTTATCAATTATGAAATTAATATTCATAAAAATTATGAATAGAAACATGGGCAAATATTGACACCTTGTGATTCGATTGGTACTGCAACATCGTAATTCTAAATTCCAGCTCATTACGTGCATAATTAGTAGCACAGTGAGACTTTTTGCTAAATTCGATGATTAATATCGTTATTGGGGATTGTTTACAATGTGAAAACAGAAATTTCTGCCAACAGATCCTGGGATTTAATCAGAATGGATTCTGCCTTTGTCACCATCTTAATGGACTCTATACATACCAAGGCGTCTGCAACAGGTCATTGACTGTTGACGGCCACTACACGTCTTTATTAATATTTATAATGTGATTGAAATCCGAACATTTATGCGCTCCCTCAATGGATTTTCTCGATCAATTTTACGCCTTTAACATTATTTATTCATCTAAATAATATTATTTAATATGAAGACGGCTCATCAACAAATTTTAAGTGTTGATATTTGTAGAAAACATTAATCCCTTTCAATACCTTCCGTTTTGTTCTGTGATGTAAATTGTGCAATTACGATCGGGTGAGTCGTTTTTTTTAACGGCTGTTACCTACCTACTTATACTTAGTAGTACCTATTTCAAATTGTTGTAAATATTATTTTCTTTTGTATTATTCAATTTGAAAACAAAAGATTTGTTAACTATTCTTATTAATTTTTTAAACTTTGTTTTGACAGTTAAAAAAAAATCTTAGTTATAAATTAATAAACATGGCGACTGACAAATTAAAACCCGGACTAACATCAATGTTAGAATTGAACCAGTTTTAAAAAAAGGAAAATAAAAAAAGTTCAGTTATGTCTGTAAAATAAAAACCTTCATGGGTCACCAGTGAAGCATAGTTCGAAAACTAACATTTTTCTAAATTTAAACGAAACGAAAAAAATAATCATAAGATTACAGAAGAATTCAATATAGGAGGCACGAATAACGTCGTACTTGAGCAACACAACGGGCGGTCTGGGATTAATTCCCAAGGGAAAGATCCGAGAACAACACCTCGTGATTTTAAACCAGTCAGATGACAAAAAAGTATGTCGAGAAAAATATATTTGCATTTTTTGAAATACTATTATGAATATTTTAATAGATAATATTTTGTTTTTATTGGTCTTTAGGCAAAACTAAAATGAGACTCACCCTTTGGAGATAGAAAGTTCGGATGCAGTAGGATGACAACTCTTGCATCTCTCCAAAGGAAACATACATCACTCCATAAGTTTCTGTACCACGATTCGGCCAATACTGGTCACACTATAAAGGACAAAGTGTGTAATCGTTTTAGTCTTTACAAGTAAAAAAATATAGTAATAAATACGACATATACTGGCTTTTACAAAGAGCAATACGTTGCAGCATAACACCGATGCAATGGCTTCGTTTTTGTAGTATTCGGATGAAGATAATTGAGAAAGATATCATTTATAGAGAATCTATATTATCATGGCCAACAACAGCGTAACTGGGGATACCGAGATTGAATTTGCTCTACTAAGAACGATGTGCGAATAAAAAGAGGCGCTTCGATTTATTCCGTGGCTGTATATTTAGGAAATTCCTCGCACCACGATGATGGAGATGTCGGTATGAGATTTTGCCCGCAACCTCAAAGTATAATGAAGTGAATCTTGGTTCTAATTGGCGTAGAAGAATCTTCATGCGAATCTCATAAACTTTCTTCCCCTATCAAAACATCAGGATAAAATCATAAAACTTGACGATAAAAAGGACACAAGGATAAAAATAGCATTGCCTGCACTCAAGACAGTGAAATATGTAGCAGACGAGCATGAATTTAATCGTGAATTTCCAATCGCATCAGATAGCAGTCTCTAAATGAAGTTTGATAGATCACGCGTAACTTCAAACTTGCACTCACTAATCCGATACAAAAATTCATTTAACGCAAGGGCAATCGGGCATCAGCCGCGTATTTGGTGACAAGTAGTACGCAGAGTCGTTAAGACAGAATGCTGACAAAAGCGTATATCAGAAATCATAGCGGACATACGGTAAAATTTGTGTCAAAAATAGAAATTGTTTTATGTCAGATTGTTTGGATTCAGTCGATGACGTATATTTTCTTCAATAGGGATGCCGGGCTTCTGGACGTTCATGCCACTGATGCTCAATATACACAGGACTTTGACTAAAAAATTACTGCTTTGAAAAGCGTCACCGCAATTCAGGCTCGCCTACTTGAATATCAAATAACCTTTTGACTACTTTCGGTACAGCAGTTGTACTATGATCGCGCTAAGAAAGAATTTAGACAACGGCCAGTACATTAACTGTACCTTGAAAATTGAGCCGTTAGTTTTGAAAGTGGTACAAGTCCACTTTAAAAAAATGAGTTTATTTTTTTAACAATTTCAAAAATTATTATTGCATAGTAAAATTTAACAGGTTTATAGTGTTAAAAACATCATCCGAATTGAGTAACGTTTGCCAACATTTTAAATTAATTTCAACGCAAACCCTTAAATATCTCGATGTATGAAAAAATGGACTTGTAACACTTTCAAAAATATAGGCTCAATTATAAGTATCGCGCCAAGAAAGAATTCACACTCCAGCCGTTACAGCCAGTTGTACCTCAAAAGTTATAAGAACCACGCCAAGAAAGAATCGCGCTTGTTATATACCTATAGCCGTAGTCAAAAGGTTAAATACTGTTATGTTATAGAGTATAATATGCTGCAATTAACGCTAACAAATTTGATTCTCATTTAGAGTACATTTGTTTCAACTTCTAATATGGGATTACTAAAGTAGCTACATTGAAAAAGCTTCATGGTTTGTAATATTACATGAATGGGTTTGAATTTTTCCATGGTAACTTATAGCCACCCCAATGGAAGCAAAATCCACAAATCCCAACAACGATACAAACTTGTATTTTAAAAATCTAGACTGTCCAGCTTATTCAGAGTATGAAGCTATTCGAGGAGTGGTTGCAGAGGCACTTTGTAGCCTACGTAGATTCGTAGTCCTCACTTTCAAAAATACCGTAATTCCTTGTTGCCTTACAGTCAAAAAACAATCACTTTACATAAAACAAACCCACAGAAACAAGAACTACGTTGAGATCTTCATAGTTTGTAATATATTACATGAATGGATTTGAATTTTCCATGATAACTTTTAGCCACCCTAATGGAAGCAAAATCCACAGATCTCAACAATGATACAAACTTGTATTTTAAAAATCTAGACTATGAAGCTATATTCGAGGAGTGGTTGCAGATGAACTTTGTAGCCTATGTAGATTCGTAGTCCTCACTTTCAAAAATACCGTAATTCCTTGTTGCCTTACAGTCAAAATACAATCACTTTACATAAAACAAACCCATAGATACAAGAAGAATCACAAGATGATCTTGATATGTCTTTACCTTGATTCTTGTCCTTTCTTCCAGTTTGGTCATCATGACGATGGTGGCACACCTCTGCTCCCACACCATCCGCCAGAAGTCACCGAACGTTTCCGGAAGGGGACCCTGCGTGGCAATGTAGGCCTTGGGCCTCCGGTACCCATCGCAGTAGTTGGCATTCACGTAGTCCGAACCCGGGATTCCGTCTAGTGGCTGCAGCACCACGCGGCTGTGATCGTAGGCTATGACGTTGGCATAGCGATTCTTTGGCTTGTTGATCTCAAGATTTGAGTTCTCCCAGGTAAATTGCTGACCAGGCTCGATAGACTGTGCAAAAATAAAAGGATTTCAATGAAAATATGAATTGAATGTACGAGGAAATATTGAATTGGATATACTTAATTGACTCACCAAAGCGGCAACAAAATCCTTGAAAAAAAGTTCCCTGATATTTCCATGATTTCCCTGATAGTCTCACAAAAAATTTCCCTGATTTAACAATTCCCTTAAGAAATGTTGTGATTCGTGATTGGTATCGATATACAGTATCCACACAACACTATTTTTAAATATTTAGGGTCAGAGGGTGTAAAATGATCATTATCCACATATATATTTTGTATTTTTTCTCTACAGATATTTTAATTGTTATTGTAAGGTTTGGAACTCTTAATGGAACTCTTATAATTGCAATTGAAAAAAAATGGAGAAAAATGCAAATTATTTTGATTATCATACTATTTTTCAAAACCAAATGCAAATATACATAAAAAATTCTGCAAAATGTAATTGCAAACAAAAAAAATTAATTTAATACACAAAAAACATCATTAGTTACACAAATTTTAAATTGTATACCACCAGTTGTATCGCTAGTCTCACGACGACCAAAGGTGCGGCCGCGAAAAAAAACGGCGGCGGCGGTTTTTTTTCGCGGTGTTTAGAAATTAGGACGCCATCTTTATTCGAATTACAATTTCGGCGAATACGATTTATTCGATTCTCAAAAGCACTCGTAATAGTGCATCTCTAAATAGGACAAACGATAATGACAGCCGTTTAAGTTGTCAAAATTTCCCTGATTTTTTGTAAAATTTGGAAATGTTCCCTAAGATTTCCATAATTTTTCCAGCATTAAAAAATTTCCTGAAAATTCCCTGATTTCCCGGTTTTGTTAGCACCCTGTTCACTTGTGTACACTACACTAGTTACGGAACACCCAACTTTCATTGGATTGGGTATTATGGCGAAATGGCCATATTAAGCAATGACAAACATAAGGCAGTCGAAGTAATGGACATACACACAACAAGGAAAGTTATACTGACACACAGAAAAGATAAACTCTTGAACAACAAAAAAAATCGACGCACCAAGAAGGAGTCGTCCGATTGCGATAAAAATGGGTGGATGTGAAGAACATACGTAGAAAAACAAACGATTAAAATTTCAGAACAATTGAATGATTTATCTCAGTTTGACCATTACGAAGGGAGGAAGTCAATAAGGCGTTGGTCCACCTCAGGCCTGGATGCAAGCTGCCACCCGGCGTGGGCATAGACTGAAAAAGTTCCCGGATGGTGTCTTGCGGAATTTCTCGCCAAATTGTCTTCAATTGTCGGGCTAAATGGTCAACCCAGGGATGGTCGCAATCGCCTTCCCATAACGTCGGGGTGTCGCAAAAGGAACAGTAACACAATCGGTCTTAGAATGTCGTCTACGTACCGCTGTGCCGAAAGTGTGCAGAAATGACTAGCAAAGGGGCTATCAAAGGAGATGGCACCCCAGAACATAACGTCCTGTTGTAGACGCGTCTCCGGTTGTTGTCAGGACTCGTCACTAAAGACCATACGTCCCCAGTCAGTGCCGTTCTAAGTTGATCAACTCCTTCTTGGTGCGTCGATTTTTTTTTGTTATAGAGTGTACATTTAGCTTAAGTTATAGATATACCGAAGCTGAGCCGTCTACAACTCGCAGGTAGCTGGCGCAGTGGGTAGACCTACTGTTGTCTCAACGCGGTATCTGACATCACTAGCGCAACAGATACGATCTTGATGAACGAGGTATCTCATTAGAAAAGACGAATTAGATCTTGATGAACGAGGTATCTCATTAGAAAATACGATGGTAATGGTAATTTTAGTTAACGTCGTACTAGAGCAACACAACGGGTTATTGACGACTGTCCGGGATCAGTCCCTTAAGGGAAAGATCCGTGGTCAACACCTCGTAATTTTGAACCACGGTCAGATGACGAAGCAACACCTGAGCTGGTACCCCACTCTCCAAACTTCCACACCAACCCAACGTGTGGACTTTCGGCCACGACAGATTTAAGGTGCACCAGCCGCCTCTACACCATACGTTTACAAATATCCATGCCCGAACCCGGATTCAAACCAGGAATCTTCCGATCTAGAGGCTAACACCTTAACCACTGTACCGGTTGGTCGGCCGACTGTCCTGGATCAGTCCCTTAAGGGAAAGATCATAGGACAACACCTGAGCTGGCATCCCACTCTCCAAACTTCCACACCAACCCAACGTGAGGACTTTCGGCCACGACAGATTTAAGGTGCACCAGCCGCCGCTACACCATACGTTTACAAATATCCATGCCCGAACCCGGATTCAAACCAGGAACCTTCCGATCTAGAGGCTAACACCTTAACCACTATACCGGTTGGTCGGCCGACTGTCCGGGATCAGTCCCTTAAGGGAAAGATCATAGGACAACACCTGAGCTGGCATCCCACTCTCCAAACTTCCACACCAACCCAACGTGAGGACTTTCGGCCACGACAGATTTAAGGTGCACCAGCCGCCGCTACACCATACGTTTACAAATATCCATGCCCGAACCCGGATTCAAACCAGGAACCTTCCGATCTAGAGGCTAACACCTTAACCACTATACCGGTTGGTCGGCTAGAAAAGACGAATTAGATCTTGATGAACGAGGTATCTCATTAGAAAAGACGAATTAGATCTTGGATCTCGTCATCGTCAAAAATTCGACAGTACCTCGATGACGAGATATCTCGTCATGAGCACAATTGATCAGATCTGGATGGACGAAATATCTCGTCAAAACTGGATAGATTCACAGGATTGAAAATAAAGCTGAAACCCACCTCATATTCCTGAGAGAAGAGAATATTGTCGCTGTGTTTGAGTCTCTCGATTTGATTGGTCAGTTCAGAGACGGGAATCGGTGGGTGGCTGATCATGGCAGGGGTTTGGTAGTTGATGCGCCGGATCTCCACGGGGTCGGTGGGGTGTGCCACCATTTCTCGATCAGCCACGTTCATCAGGAGCTTCATGGTTGTCTCACCAGCTGGGGTCTTCGCTAGCTGCCTTCTCCTGAAAGGAATTTCATTTGTGATTATGGTAAAACTCGATTCGCCAATCTCCCGATTCTGTAACTTGTCTCACATCTGATATTCAATGAAACTTCGGAAGTTTTGCCTGAACATATCATGTGATGTATGTTAAAGATACAGTGTTACAAAGCCCCAAATCCAGAGTCCTCCGGACCTAGGCCATTCCGGATTGTTTGCATTTTTTTGTCAAAAAACACCCTTTAATATAACCTCCGCGTGAATTTTAAATCTTCTAATTTTTCTGTGAGGGATTTACTTTGAATATGTCCGCTTTTTGCATTGTTTGATCAATTAGGTCTAGGTTTAACTCCTTGTTCTTCAAAATTGTCGGAAAGATGTAAAAAAAGTGAGGAAAACATAAAAACGTTCGGATTTTGGACAATTTCGGATTTTGAACACCCGGATTTGAGACTTTGTACTGTAATTTGATAACACCGACTTTATCCATATTTTGGTGCTAAGTCTGAATACAAGCAATTTCGAGCCGCGGTAGCTCAGTCAGTAGAGCGTCGGGCTCGCATCAGAAGGGTTGTGGGTTCTGTCCTCGGCGGAGCCTGCAATTCTAATGATTGTGAGATCGGCGCTTCGACCTGGCTAAAGACCGTCGTGTTCACTAATGGTGTCTGGGGAACGTTAAATAGGTCGTGGTCACAAAGTCCCCCATGTTCCCATACCAAATCAATACCTCTGGGGGTATCTGATTAGAGGGTTATCGGCTTCTGATTGGTATCTAAATTACGATATATGTGAGTGAATGGATGTATGAAAGGGACCTTCCTGTAAAACGGATGTGTCATGTATTCCGAGCAAAGTCGGACTTCCTCCCAATGGAGCTCAATAACATGGAAGGCGCACCCCCTCGCCTCTTGCCGTCTTCGACGGGCCTGACACTCCTCTGGTCTGCCAGTGTAGGCATTAGAAACAACAACACACAAGCAATTTCAATGTTGTACATAGTGTCACATAGAAACTTGAGGTAGTTTTTATTATGGCTTCAAAGAACACAGCCGTTAGAACTAGATCAAAGAGTATTTATTCACAGTGAAGGAGTGTGCGGCGATCTAGCTGATCGAACTACCTATCAGCTAGAGGGAAGCAGCTTATATAGGTAAAGACACTAGGTCTATAACATTCAAATTAACTTAAGCTCGAACTTTCTAGAAACTCCCAGAGAGCCGATTTAAAAGAAATTAAAAACTTGCGAGTAGTCGTCAGTGGGTTTCGAACTGAAGACCCAGCGCTCTGCAGCCCGTGTCGTTACATCTTGGCCACCTGTCTGTCTGAACAGAGATAAAATAAGGCAATATGTGAAAAAATATTAATTTGTATGAGTCTAGTTTATTGATTTTAGGATGGTTTCATCTGTTGTATGGTATATTTGAAGTAAATAAAATAAACGTATCAACTAACATTCCACAAAGTGATGCCTAACTGGTATAATGGTCATAGCGTCTCTCTTCCATCCTGAAGGTCCCGGTTCGAATCTCGGTTTGTAAGCGCATGGTTGGTTGAATTTTAAGGCACAAAGGTCATACGTGACAAAGCTGCGCTAAACAACATCAAGTGGACAGACTCTAAAGGATTTTACTGATATAAAAGAGAGAAATACACGAAGAGGAATTGAACATGCGCCTACTACAACTCGCAGGATGTCCTCACCTTGGTTAATTCATTATATCAATACTATAGCTATCGGCACTGAACGATAAATTGAGAACCAGAATGGATTATCTATTTGACCATTTATGGGAACGCTTTGTTTGCGTAACACCAATCCCCAAATTCAACTAATAAACTCGTTTAAAACCACGTGCCTCAACCGCCAACACGTGGGTGCCGGACTATAGCAAAAAATATTCCTTCCTAATTATCCAAAACTTTTTTTTCTGGTGACATATGCGTAAATATAAGCGTAAAAATTCCCACACAAAACCAAGGGGAAGTATTAATAAAAATGAAACGTTTGATGTATTCGAAATTAAAAACAAAATCTTAGATTTACCGTATAAAATACCCGCTGTTAAATAGAACTAAATATTTTGATTTAGGCATACATAAACATGATGATGTTGTTTTTAGAATGAAAAGGAGGGCGAATTCAAAACGATGTTTATCTAAAGGTTGGTCGTTCGGTGGTTCTAAGGCGCATGAACCATATTTGGTCAAAATACAAGACCGAACACAAAACAATGCCCAGAGAAATAAGTGAGTAAATCTAAGTGATATAGATAAAATCCAATTTATTCGGTATCAGAGACTACATCCTAAAATAAGCTAACAAAATAAAATGAGAGTGTCATTGTTTTATTTAGTATTGCTCATTTCATCGCAAAATTCGCATCACTCACTTCTAAACTGGTCACGACAGCAAAGACTAGTCAGGTTTTCAATGTAAACAGAAATATCAGACATTGACAGATACGTTTTACACATTTTCAATACTGTCACCTAGTAACCAGTAGGTATTTATTTAATATTTCACAGATAGATGGCGCTACGTTATTAGAAAGGAAATATTCGCATCGTGCGTGAATGTCTCTCGAATCAATTTTTATGAGAGAATTTCTTTGAATTAGTTCCGTTTTTGGAACCGTAAAATTAATATTTCTCAGATCACAGAGAAACAATGCCTCCGAAAAAAAGTGACACAGCGTCAAAAAAAGAAAAATGTAGTTTATAATTGAAAATTTTTTGCAGTTTCCCGTAAAATATATATTTTTCGAAATTGTTTTTGCTAGGAGTTAGTTTTGTATAAATGTAGTCTGCCAATGCTTTTCTCCACATTTCTTATATTCTAATTCCTCTTTAAAAACAGAAACAGGGCCAATTTCACTTTGTGTTTCTTCTCCTGGAGCAATTTTGTCCCTGTAACGAGCGGTTTAACTATTGTATCTCCACAAAATGCATTGGATACACAAGTTAGCTAATTTGGAGAAAAAAAAACAAGACAGTTTGTTTCAAAGTTACTTTGCCCAAGGCCTCAAATTAACTTGATTCGTCACAGTTGACACATTTTATCATTTATTAGTCATTTATTAGAATAATCAGGAAAATTCATCTCGGTTACTTCCGCCAAGGGACTCGAAGTGATTTGATCCGTCGTAGTATAAACCACCTTTAACATCATTATTGGTTGAATATTTTCCAACAAGATGGCGCGCAGACAATCGAACCACTCGGGGTTGTCACCGAGCCTTGAAAAATCGGATGTGTGCACCGGGCCTGAGTGAAAAGAATTTTCTCTCCTCTGTTTTCACAGAATTGTTTCTTGACATTGTTTCCGTTGTAAGGACTCAGGACAAAAAAGAGGTATAGAGGAGAGGTCTGTCTCACCTCAGCAGGACCACAACGAACCTGACAATGATGACCAGGACAGATCACGTTTATCATCATCATTAGTTTTTTTTTTTTTAAAGATTTTACACTAACTACCACTTTAGATAATTTTTTTATATTACTCAACTAGAATAAACATAGTCTGGTATAATATCGTAAAACACCATATCAAAATTTTCAAGATAAAGAACTTTTTATTAGATTTTCGAAACCACTAGGGGGCTCCGCCCTCTGCTGCTCGCCAACCCCCGGGATTGCAACGTAATTCCATTTAGTTAGCTTTGCAAATCAACACTCCTTTCGCAGAGTCAGTCTCCTGTGTGACGGCGAAACTATCTTAATAATTCGTGTAATCCTGATTTGACTTTCCGGTCCATGACGTCACAGCGAGGGCTCCGCACCCTGGTAGCTAAGCCAAGGCGATTGATATTCAATCCCATTTGGTTTGCTTTGCAAACCAACACTCCTGTCGCAAAAACATTTCGCCATTTTTTTTTACTTTAACACTTAAACCCTAAAC
The DNA here is from genome assembly GCA_947359465.1 of Metellina segmentata. Classification (NCBI taxonomy): domain Eukaryota; kingdom Metazoa; phylum Arthropoda; class Arachnida; order Araneae; family Tetragnathidae; genus Metellina; species Metellina segmentata. The sequence continues at coordinate 15,920,558 of OX375878.1, read as the reverse complement.
TAATAGCCCCATCAGTAAAAAACCATCTCCATTTTGTTTCCTGAACAATTTTGAACAAACCATGTTAATCTCGTAATATTCTGATCTGTACTTAATCGGCAAACCGTCTGAGAATCGAGCGAAAAAACGAGCATGACGTCACAGCGAGTGTCAAGGGCATCTGGCAAACCCTTTAGTCAGAAAATGTAACCTTAATTTCCGTGAATAAGAATGAACTCTTATTGCTCCGCGATCTAAAAAGTACGAAATTTGCACGACCAACTTTTTATAGCATCGAATTTATTTATTAACCAATTTCAAAAATAAATGTACTGTAAGAAAGAGTACATTCTTTGGTATACTGCGATGTTTTGAAATTTAAAAACTAATAGTAATAAGATATAGATATGCAGTTTTAAGAAAAAAGTAACGAAAATGTGCCGATTTTTCCCGAATTTCAAAAAAATATTATCAGGAACCAAATTGAAAATTCTAAAAAATCTTGACGAGCTGAAAAACATTCACGTTTAGAGGTACTCTGAAAAAAAATCATGACTGAAGACTGAAAATTTCTACGTCTTTTGTTCACTCGCGTGAGAAATTTCGCTTTTTCATTTTTGACACTTAATAAACCCTAAACTAATAGCTGCATCAGAAAAAAAATCTTCAAAATTGTCCAGGGTAATTTTTTTAGTTAACGTCGCACTAGAGCAACACAACGGGCTATAATGACGGTCCGGGATCAATACTTTAAGGGAAAGATCCGAGGACAACACCTAGTAATTTTGAACCACGGTCAGATGACGAGTCAACACCTGAGCTGGCACCCCACTCTCCAAACTTCCACCAAAATTGCCCAGGGAACACAATGAAGAAATAACCATATAAATTTCGTTTTTCGTGTTCGATTTTTCCCGAATTTCAAAAAAAATATTATCAGGAACCAAATTGAAAATTCTAAAAAAACTCGACGAGCTGCAAAAATTCACGGTTACAGGTACTCTAATCACGACTGAAGACTGAAAATTTCTACGTCTTTCGCTCACTCGCGTTAGAAATTTCGCTTTTTCAATTTTGACATTTAATAAACCCTAAACTAATAGCCGCATCAGAAAAAAAAAATCTTCAAAATTGTCCAGGGAACACGATTAAAAATTAACCATATTAATTTCGTAAATTTCTGATCCGTACTTTCTCGGGAAACCCTCTAAGAATCGAGCGAAAAAATAACAGTTTTCAATCCTACGACAGCGGTGGCGGTAACTTTTTAAAATATACAGAGATAATGTAATAATTCTTAAACTGATGAAGTCCAGAAAATAATTTTCCACGAAGGTCTAAAGAAGTACATTTAAGTGAGAAGAATTTTCCCAAGAGTTCTGTGAAAACCTCTGTATTCACAGAACTGTTTATTAACATCGTGTTTCCCTTTGTCAGGACAATAAAGAGGTACATAGAGGGGTGTCTCACCTTCTCAGCAGGACCAGGACCACGACGAACGTGATAATGATGAGCAGGAGCAGGACAGGGGCGACGATCCAGACGACTCCGGCCTCCTCGGCCCGACCGTCGATCTCCGAGATGTCCGGCCGGTCAGTCTTGTCCCAGATTCCGTTGCCGACCAGCACAGGGTGTCCGGGAGCAGCGGCCATGTCCAGGCTCAGGCTGTCCGAAAAAGGACTGCTCGTGTACAGACTCTGCAACAACAGCAAACAATATCGATTGGGACTCAGCGGCGACGAAGAATTAGCCAACACACAATACACAACACACTGAGGGCACAGTCAAGGATTTGCGGGGGCTCTGGGCACGCGTCCAACAGTGGAATTCGGGAGGATTCATTCCTAATTCGGGGGATTTATCAGTTATGACACCCCTTTTATATGTGGATACACAATCTTTTTTTTCTTTCACCCCTGACATTCCCGTGAAAATGGATTTTCCCAAATTTCTGTGTCGCATAGAGTGAAATTTTACAATATCCACTTTGAAAAGGCGATTTCTTTGTTTTTTAAAAACTGAATAAATATTGATTTGGAGGGGAGAGGTTTAATGGAATTACTCAAAATCGGTTGTACAGTTCAGATTTTTCTCCGATAATTTCTTTGCTTGGATAACTGAGTTTCTAATCAATCAGACATGTCATTTGTTTCCGATTGCCCTTAAAGCGGAGACTTTAAATCTGCGTGTGATGTTTTTAGAGTAAACAAACCAGATTGGGAATATGAAGATTTTATTTCTACCTCTCGCATGATATCGGTTTGTTTTTATCGTTGCTTTGACGTTTTTACCTAAATCATTTATAATATTTCAATTCGAAATTCTTTCTTTGGAATTTGTATTGGGGAAGTGCTAAAATCGAGAAACAAGTCAGATTAAGTACGGATTGCGCACATGAAACATCAAAACAAAATTACCACCCTCTATTTTTAGCTCGACTGAAAAGTCATCTCCTTAATCGAAGTTCATCCTGTGCGAGTATTTTAACATGCTTTATACCATTTTGAGTTTCGTGGATGCGCGAATATGAGACAGAGAAATTCAACAAGTGTCAAAAATTAAATCTGACAGAGATGTGGATTTGACTTAATTGAGCAAACTCAAATAATATATGCACGACTTACAATCCCCTGTTCAACAATGGGTTACGCAAATGAATGGGAGGTGCCGCAGAGGACAGAACGAAACTAATTTCCCAATCAAGGTATCACAAGAAAATATAAGAAACTATCCGCCCGGTAACTCAATGACCATGTAGCAAGGTAAACGTATGCACTAACAGAATGTACTAGGTAACTAGTGAACTATAAGTTGAATCCTGAAACCTCCACGGATGTGTCCTGTGTTTAATCACGCCCAGTAATAGAACCCAATTAACAATTACACCTAATATTAATTCATTTTATATAACACAACACAACTGTAATTGCTTTACAAATATATAAGTAAAAAATTAGATGAACTTCTGTTTATTAAATAAATTCAAACACATAGCTTTAATTTAAGAATATGTCACGATCAAAGGAGGATACCGAATTAAGTATCGACTTTAAAATGAAATAAACGGAGCATGTGACAGCAGCTTCAATGTTATTTCTTCCGATCGCTCGGTTTGAAGATATATCACGTGGTTGTGGGTAAAAGCACGAATCCGAAACTATTGATTGGTTAGATTGATTATCTACCGTGATCAAAAACACTAGAGTGCGCTTACATAGCTAATCGGCTAAATCAATTTGTGATTCACGGTTCAGAGACCTAACGACAGAGACTACGCCCACACGATCCTTTTAAGGTCAATGTATTTATACATCGACCTTGAAATGAAATAGACGGACCATGTGGCGGAGTCACTGTCCAAAGATCCTTGAAGGATAAATTACGTGGGCTTACGAATTGTCAAAGTCGATTGGCTGTTAAATCGCTGACTAGTGTTTTTGATCAAGGTGGATAATCACTATTACCAATCAATAATTTGGGATTTGTACATGCTCCGTCTATTTCTTTAGCAGGTCGATGGATTCGTAATTACTAAAATAGACATAATTACTTAGTAGTAGGATTTGTAACTTACACGAGCATAAATTGATCAACATTTTAAATGTTTAAAGCTCATAAAACACAGGGTCACCCTGGACACTGGGTTGAATGGGCTAGCCTTTTGGGGTGGAATTTTTTACAGTTAAATCGGTTTGACAGCTTTAGACCAGCGCGTGATTGAGTATATTGACTTTTTCTAGTTCTGAAACTTACAACGTCACCCCTCTTTCGCTTCTTATGAATAGTGGCTCATTATTGCTAGTAGCCCACGAGTACCAAATACCTAAGGGCGACCCTGCTAGTTTGACTAGTTAGCAATGCAAAGATGGATTTTGAGCTATAATACTAAGAATATTTTTTCATTGAATCCCTTTCCCTTCAGTGACGACCGAATCACAAGTGATGTAACTATGGATTGTGATTTTTAATGCTATACTAAGAAGATTTTACCATTGTATCGCTTTCCTTTTAGTGAGCCTCCCGTCCAAACCCCAAGCATTACGGTCTATTATCAATTACTCCTTAACTCTCATTCTGGTTTTCTAGACGAGTTATCTCGTCATTAGCAAAACTGGACAGCGCATGATGGACGAGAAACTGACCAGATCGTGACCTCGTCATCATAAGAAAACCAGCGACATCTCGATGACGAAATATCTTGTCGAAACCACTTGGAAGGTTAAGCACTCAGAAATCTAGAACCAAGCTCAAACTGCCACAAGATCTATAACAGGTGTTTTAAATAATCAATAAATAACAGATAAATAATCAATAAATAACATCACTAACTACATTCCTGACAAAGTAGTAGTAAGTAAACCTCCACTTGGTAACCTACTGGTAACATACGTGGCATTTCCACGACTAAGGCCCGGTGCACACATCCGGTTTTTCAACGTGCGGCGCCGCTGCGGCAACGCAAGTGCGATCGGGGATACATTAGATCCAATGGAGTATTGCACACATGCCTCCGGCGACGCACGTCCAACTTGCGTGCAATTTGTACCGCAGTTCCCTACGACGCCGCACATGCGTGTACGGTCTGGAGTACCTTGTTTTCATAAATAAATGGAATATAAATAATAATTAATCAATGGTTGTATCCAGTAACGTTTATTTTGTTTCAAAATATACTTTTTTTTTATACCAAGTTTGCGAAATAAACACGTTTTCTTCGATAGAATATTTATCGCAAATGGCGCGAAATGAGTACTTGCGTCATTCCACGGTGCTTCGGTGCCGCACGTTGAAAAACCGGATGTGTGCACCGGGCCTAAATGTCGTGATCAGGCCAGCTAGTTATGACGACAGTAAATTCGCGTCCATTTAAGAAGAAGGAACGCTTGCTGATGGAGAACAAGTGCAGCAGGTGCCACCGACATTTCAATTTCCCCGGGCTTACCTTGTGCGGCGTGTCGACGACAGCTCGGACGAAGACTTTGTACCGGATTCCGTGCAACAGGTGTCGGTTGACGAACCCCAGGTACATTTTCCCATCGCCTAAGTGGAAGTTCTCCGGCATCGTCCGCCGCAGGAACTTGGCGGCCACAAAGGGACCTGTCTGTTCTGGTCGGGTCGCAGTCAGCTGGAAAACAAATATTTCATGCAGTTTCATTGAAGGTTAGGAAAAATTACATTATTAAATATTCCAAATGCAGTTTTTGATCTTTGTGATGGAGTATTCATTTGACTTTCCAAAGTATATTTGATTTTTTCTCTAAGTTAATTAGTTGAAGAGATATTACGATTTTAATCAAGGCGGAAAACCGGCCATTTCCGGTTTGGAAACCACCGGAAATGGGGCCCCAATTAAAGACCAAAAACCTGTCAAACTTTAAATGTAAAACTTACTTTTTTTTTTTTGCAAAGATAATTTTAGAAAGGTTTTTTAAAAGTTTAAATGGTTTCTCTTTTGGAAATAGTGCGAACATTTTAAAAAAGAAGTGAAGAACAAAATTGTTTACACAAACAGTAAAAGCAAGAGAGAGCAAACGATGCACTTTAAACTGCTTTTAATCTAAATTAATATATTCGAATTATTTCTTCACTTCAAATGTTATAACACAAAAAGTTATGGATGGATTCTTGTAAAACTTTGAGAACTTGTTATTTATAATGTTGTCAAGTGAATGAACTAGAATAATTAAGGTGAGTTGAAGAGTTTTCAAATTATGGTCATTTATTTAAGAAATATGAATGGAAATCCATCAAAAATCTTGCATTCACTTTTCGATCGCTTGTCGAATTTTATTTTTATTTTTTTAATATCCTTTTGATTGCAGTTCATCTACTAGACAAATGCTCCAACGTGTACGGATACCTTAAAAATGACAGCCAAAATGTTTATTTTATTTATTTTTTGCTTTCCTTCGTTGAAATCGTAAGAGCTCAGGAAATGTAATCTGTGAAAATTTTGAACGCGAAGGTTGACGTGTCGTCACAATCTCTTCCAAAAATATAAAAGATATTCAATACAAAAATTTTATTTATGAAAAGAAAATCATATTTTTAGGTATCGATCTAATGTGAAATTTTTCCGCAGATTTCAAATCCGTTGAAATTTTTACTCTGTCTTTATCGATGTAGGAGATAGAAAAAAGAACAACAAAACTCCAGTTAAAATTGGATTTTTTTTTATCGTCTGCTGGAAAATCATTCCTCCACTCAAAATGAAAACGGAAACGAAAAAAAAAAAAAATTTAGAATCTGTGATCTTTTATGCTGTTGCATTCTATAAGAAAAACAATAATAATTAAATTTCATTAAATTCATTTAAACATGTTCTAAATTGAATTTTAAATTCGTCGCGCCAAAAATTGCAAAACAATTCGGACTACCTGTGTGTCAAATCTCATTACTGTAAGTGTCTTTGATTCGTCAGAACTTTGCGTGCAGAAAACAAACAAATACTTTCTTATGTAATATTAGAGGTATAGACAAATGTATTTGGACACTGCATGCTTTTCATAAAAACTGATTTATTATTTTATTTCGTAACGGGTAAGTCTTCCTTTTGCTTCTATTCCAGCTGCAAAAAGTTCAGGCATACTTTCCACAGGTTCTCTGTCTGGGAATAGCTATGGGTCCCAAGAATGGCTCACCACACCTCTTGCAAGGTCGTGAGAAGAGATTGTTGTGACGATGGGCGTGCGCGGTGGTGTCGTACTCATCGCTCCAGTTCGTCCCACAAATGCTCGTTTAGATTGAGATAGGGACTCTGATCGCCGCACCACTCGCTTGAGAGAGCCGTACGTGTCTCGCGAGGACCCGCACTATGGCCACCCCTGGGCGCGCTCCCGAACAACCAAAGCGATCTTTATCTGCTGTCACCGCACCACTCCATTAATAATACGAGGCTATTTTATGACTTGCTTATTGGGTACACACTTCTCGTGTATTTAATTATTTTGGTCTAGATAGGGGGGGGGGGCATAGAACCGGAGAAATAGTACCAGATCCCTCTAAAGCACGCAGGGAAAAATAGGCAGATTGCATTAGAGAATAGATGATGTATTCTAATTCAAATTAAAAATGTATATGACACTGATCATATGTTCCTGTTCTATATTTCACGAGAAAAAAAATGGTCAGACATTCCAAACGGTTAGGAAAAGAAGTAATAGGCACCCGACAGACTGCAGCCCAAAAAGTGTTCTGAAACGGGAAGAATTTTGACGTTCATTGCGAAATACCACAGGGGATAATTTAGGCGGCGGCTGTATGTAGGCTGACTAGAAATTATTTTTCTAAACATTTGGAATGCATGACAATAATAAGCTTCACTTATAATTAATTAGCTAACTACTTGACAACTTCATGCAGTCACGCATCACCGTGTCATTTTGACTAGGTCACCTTAAAATTCGTCGAGAACTATTATATTGAAATTTATTACAGTTGGGAGTTGAGTAATATCCTTTAATTTATCTCTTCATTTCCTCTTGTTATTCCTAAAATCCTGTAAAATTGAAAAGTGTGGTCATAAAACCACAAATGTGACTTTGTATTAAGGGTATCACATGACTTCAAGAGCATGCTCGCTTTTCAACTCGACCCCAAAATCAAAACGACCTCCTTTATTGGCTTACGATGCTGCACATACACAAGAAAAAACTAGTGTACATATTTTTCATTGTATTATAAACTAGCCACTGCGTGGAGTTGCCCGTGGTGTTGGTTTGCTCCGCAAATCAACACCACGGGCAACGTCGTGATGTAAGGTATTAATCTGGTGTAAAAATTTTCCGCAGATTTCAAATCCGTTGAAGATATATTCAATTAAAAAATTATTTATTTAAAGAAAATCATATTTTTAGGTATCAATCTAAACTGAAAATTTCCGCAGATTTCAAATGCGTTGAAATTTTTACTCTATCTTTAACCGTCTAGGAGATAGAAAAAAGAACTGACTTCAGTTAAAAGATTTATCATCTGACTGGAAATTTATTCGTCCGCGCAAAATCAAAGCGGAAATGAAAAAAAAATCTTCTCCGCCTTCTGGGGATGAAAAAAACTTGGCATGATTCCAAACCCTGACTGCAAGGTCACACGGGTAGAAACAGTTCTCTGCGTTTGAAAAAGCGATGGAGAATAAAACTATTAAATTCATTTAAAAGTCTTCTAGATTGAATTTTAAAATTTCGCCGCAACCCAAAAATTGCAAATAATTCGGACTACCTGTTTGCCAAATCTCATTGCTATAAGTGCCATAGATCGTCAGGATTTTGCAGCCGCGAAACAAACAAACAGACAAACACGTCCTTTTATAATATTAGAGATTGACGCAGCGATGGATGACGGATTTTAAAGTCATAAATGAAAACTGCCTAGCTAAGAAATTAATCTGACCTTTTAAATTTGAATTGATATCTAATCAAGATGTTTTTATACTTATGATGTAGAAACACTTTCAGCATTAGAGGAATATGAGACTAGCTTTATTATGAAAAAAAAAATCCATTTTTATTTCAATGAGTTACTACTGCTCAAACTGGTAAGTGTGAAAACGCAAATGGCCGGATGATACCTACCTCTTCAATAGTGAAGTCGTCAGGTTCTTTTACTGCAAACTGATCTGGAACAACGACTAGAAAGTAATGGCTTATTGGACCGTATTCTTCAGACGCTTGAGGAAGAACAACAGTGATCTCCATGTTGTTGTGAACACCAAATGAATCGGGTTTCACCATAGGCTTCGGTGCTACAAAATACAAGGGAATCAGAAATGAAAATTTTTTCAAGTACCTTTAAAACAACCATTAAACTTTCTTTATTGTTGTTTGAGAATCACTACAGTGAAACTTCGATTAACCGTCAGGGTCGGGACTGTGACGGTTAATCGAATAGACAGATGACTGAAAAACTTTAAACAACAACAACAACCCCCCCCCCCATCCATTGCCTATGAACGAATGCTAAAAAATGCACGTTTACTAACTGGAAATCACTGCATATAGTATTTAATTTTACAGAAACAAACTATACAATTTACATTAAGTACAAAATAGATCATGTACATATTGTTTCAGGAAGAAAAACTTACGCTCAAGACGTACATACATTTTTAAATTTCAAAAATAACTTGGCATTTTCATTTGTTTTTACGAGGCTCGTGCTTTTTGATCGGCAATGTTCCGTAATAACGGACTGACGATTAAAAGAGTGACGGTTAATCGAAGTATCGCTGTACTTATATTCAACAATTATTTGAGTGTATCAAGGGAGAAATCTCTTTTCACAAGTGACATACACTACAATACAATGGACCGAACGCCAATGGACTTGCATAAAATCCGATTACTTTTTTGGGGGTGTTTTTCGTGGTATGGCCTGGGATCTTTGCATGTTGTTCCTGGTCAATTGAACGCCGACATGAACATTTTGGACAATCAGGTTCTTCCTACGCTCTGGCAATTTTATGGAATGAACGAAAATTACTTCCAGGACGACAACGATCCATGTCATGTTGCAGCCTCTGTCAAGCAGTGGTATCAAGATATGGATGTAAAACGTCTTACCTGGCCTGCTCAGAGTCCCGACCCAAACTCCATAGAACATTTGTGGGTCGCGTTAGAGCGACGCTTACGGACCACGGAACCACGTCCTAAATCTACAGGTGAGCTGGTGACATTCATGCAGCAGGAATGGACACATATACCCATAGCAGGGTATCAAAACCTTGTTGAAAGTATGCCAAGAAGGGTTGCAAGTGTAATTGTAGCACGTGGGGGGAACATCCCCCTATTAAAGCATGTATTCTTTCCCTTATACCATCACATCTTGTTGTCCTGTCCATTATTACTGTAGGGTAGTGTAGTAATTTGTGACTGAACATAGCCAATATCATTCATTCTATGTTTAAGCACCTATTGCTTAAGAATCACTAAATGGCATCACATACAGAACAAATGCCTTAACGCGCGGAGAATAGCAAGGACATGATCAGGACTCCTGATTCTACCTATACCACGTGCACCAAGAGACCATGACGTTCTACGGAGGTAGCTGAGAGCTCGAAAAGACGACGAATTAAGAGATCTTATGTCGACAACTATGTGAATTGTATCAGCCATTTTATAAACCTCTTCACACTAACTGTCCAATCTGTATTTTTGTTGAAATAGATTCATTAAACTAGTTTCAAGGTTTTCTTGTCTGTGTCCTCCTCATTCCTATATCAAGTTTGAATACACATAGCTTAGTAATCACAGATTAAATTCCACTTTTCTAGATATTTGAACCCAGAGTGTGCAAGGTCAACCATTCGCTTATCAGACAGGTATCATGAATAGTCTTTTGACTTCCTTATAGATTGATGCAAATCATACTGTTCAATACGACAACTGCTCCCACAACTAAGTCTAGCTGGCAAATAGAAATATAGTTGAATTTACGTCTCACTGGATCAGCACAAAGGGGTATTAGAAACGACTCGGGATTAAATCCGAAGGGTCCGAGGACAGCTCGTAATTTTGAACTAAGGTCAACTGCCGAGGTCAACACCTGAGTTGACACCCCAGTCACCATGCTTCAACACAACGTCAACCTGCAAAGAACGGCTGGTGGTGGTCTCTATTGGAACAGGGCTTGTTCATTTTGAGTAGGGATAAGTCTATTGTAGATTTTTAAAATTAAAATTTAACTTCAAGCGAATGCTGGTGATTTAAACAAGAAAATTACGTGTTTAGATCTTGGCCAACAAGTAAAAATCATAACTATATTTACAAGTGTGAGGAACGACTGTATATCTACCTCTTCGTTGTGTACGCCGTTAAGTTTTTGAAGGTTAAAAAAAATAATAATAACTTGCGGTAAGTGGTTTTAGTAAACGCGATAAAATCCTCTCTTTTGGTATTAAAACGTCTTATAAACAGTTCGATTTTCTTGAGAAACCATGATGAACTATCCCATCGTATTGCTTTGAAAGATTGGAGAATCCTGTGGTTGCACGAGTACCTGGACTTCGTAGTGAATCTAGCATTGCTTTGCCTCATCACCGTCCATTTCTGCTAGGCAGAAAATCTTTCGTATTTCGCCTTGTCCTAACTGCACCCTCTGAAAAAGTGATTCAATTATGGACGACAAACATACTCTTCGCCGATTTACTCTCCATGTCATCGCTTGCCAAGCATTACCAATAACGCTTGGAGGACGAATGGGAGAATGACTTTTTGTATTTCTAACTTATTCCTTGCCAGGTCTCTGCGATACCAAAAAAGACCGCGGAAGAGTCACGGATTAGCAACCGATGGATTGCGAATTCGAGACTCGATCCAACCAAATACCGTCGTGTACGTTGGAGTTAATGCACGTTAAATATGTCCTGGCCTCAAATTTCCACATGTTGCCGTGACGTGGAAATTTGCCAGCTCGGGTGTTGATCTCCCCATTTGACTATGGCTCAAAATGACGAGGTATTGTCCTCGGATCTTTCCCTTTGAATTGATCCCGGATGTCACCAATAGACCTATGTACAACACCAGACATAAATTCAACTACCACCAACCAGCCACACCAAAAAAATATTTCCAACTGCGCCAATTTCTTCTAGCATCACCAAAGGGAAATGGGATCAAGCTCGTTTCTACGGCAACATGCAGTCACAGACATAGCGGTGGAGGGAGACTGTATTTGGAGATAAGAGCATTTACATCCTTCCATCTAAAGGGCTCACCTGCCATGGCGGTGGTGACGGTTATTTTGGCTGGGGGTCGAAAGGTCTCGTCGTGGGGAATGGCGGTGATGTTCACTTGGTAGCTCGTGAAAGGCATGAGGTTGTCCACGCGGAGTTCAGAAGTGGATGAGTCCACTATCAATTCCTGAGGAGGGATGGGGAGCTCTTGAAGCACTCCGTGGCTGTCGTAGAACTCCTTGTGGGCGTTGTACGATATCTGAAACACGATTATAAACAATTAGTCTTCAAATTATGAGCTTGAATTAAAACTACACATTTAAAGTCACGATCCTGTAAACCTAACGTGCATAATACCTAACGTGAACATTTATATTTTTCCCTCAAAACGGGACAGCTACTAATTTTTGGTAATAGTATGAGTATTCAAGAAAAGACATATTTCTTTATAGTTTTTATTAATTAATGAAAAATGCAGGAATGAACACGTAAGAATAATAAATAATTTATGTGGTCTTAAATAATTTTCTGAAGAACATTATATATATATATATATATATATATATATATATATATATATATATATATATATATATATATATATACAGGGTGGTCCCGAATTCATGGTACAAACATTAATGGTAGGTACAGGACATTGTAACAATGATTTATTGTATAGGAATGTATAGTCGCAAGTGACGCGGTGAGGCGTAAACAGGGGAAATAAAAGGAAAGAGAAATGGAGTGATCGGTTGATATCATTGCCGGTAGAGGGCAGTAGATGTCTAGCCGCTGTTGAACATGATGCATCGCAGTAGGGAAAAGCGCCATTCACAATTGTGCTGCCGTAGACGATGGGTGACTTTACGTATGCAGAAAAAGCAGACATGCATTACATGTACGGCCGTGCAAATGGTAACGGCAGAGCTGCGTTACGAATGTATCGCGCGGAGTATCCTGATCGACGAATGCCGGATCATAGAATTTTTCAACGGTTACATCGTCAACTTTGTGAAACAGGTGCGTTCGACGTCAACAGACATGGCGCTGGTCGAGTAAGAGCTGTACGCACTCCAAGGCTGGAAGAAAGCATCTTGAACATTGTGGCTGATAGACCCGAGTCAAGCACAAGAACTGTTGCGCGTGACGTAGGTGTGAGTCATCAGACTGTATGCAGAGTGTTAAACGAAAATCGCTTACACCCCTTCCATTTTCAGAAAGTACAAGCATTGAATCCGGCAGATTATCCTCGCCGCGTGAACTTCTGCCTGTGGGTGATGCAGCAATGTGCGTTGCAGCCGGATTTCGTAGATTATGTGCTATTTACAGATGAAGCGACATTTTCACGCGAGGGTGTCTTTAATGCGCACAATTCCCATGTGTGGGCAACTGATAATCCACATGCAACGCGTCGACATGCGTTTCAACAACGTTTCAGTATTAATGTGTGGGCTGGTATTGTGAACGACTTTTTGATTGGCCCATACTTACTACCCACGCGGCTCACTGGCGGAAGCTATCTTATTTTTCTGAAAGAAGTGTTACCACAACTGCTGCATGATGTTCCGATCGCCATTCGTAACCGCATGTGGTTTCAGCACGATGGGGCGCCAGCACACTTCAGCATTGATGTACGGAATTACCTGAATGCCACGTTTGGTACTCGATGGATTGGGCGTGATGGACCAGTCCCTTGGCCACCCCGATCTCCCGATTTATTGAGCCTCGATTACTTTTTATGGGGACATCTAAAGCATCTTGTTTATGAGACTCCAGTTGACTCAGATGAGGATCTCGTCGCTCGCTTATCTGTAGCTGCTGCAGGTGTGCGTGAAATACCAGGCATCTTTGAACGTGTACGCCAATCGCTCCACCGACGCTGTCAAGCATGTATCGATACTGGTGGACGCAATTTTGAACAATTACTGTAAACATGACACTTGTCAACAACGCTTTCAATAAAATCTTTGTTTTTCCTTTCGGCCGTTATTTCCCCTGTTTTCGCCTCACCGCGTCACTTGCGACTATACATTCCTATACAATAAATCATTGTTACAATGTCCTGTACCTACCATTAAAGTTTGTACCATGAATTCGGGACCACCCTGTATACTTACGGTCATGAAAATTGGCACACAGGTAGTCCTAAAAGTGCCCCTCGATGCCCCAATTTTAAAATCTAAAGTTTGTTTTCTTACAGTAAATGAGTATTGACATGGAACCACGTTCTACAGGAAACTTAACACGGGGAAAAGTTGCGTTCATATTTGAGCATCACGAACTTTAATAAATCATCATCATTAATCTATCAATATTATTCAAATGTCTTTTTCAAATTGCTCTATTTCAGCTTAGAAAGTCGAAATTCGACACTTTTGTTTTCCAGAATTCTGCATTTTTTCATCGGAATTTCGTTACCGAATTAAATTGTAGAAGCTATGAAAAAGTTAAAACGAAGTTAAAAAGTATTTTCCGTACAACTTAAATGATTGCATTTTTCTGTGTAAGAAAAGTGATTATTCTAATTCACTTTTCAATCAACATTTAACCATTTTAATCCGAGCAACTCCGGGTTATTCAGCTAGTTCAATATAAAACTTTTAAAGCATGCACGAAATAAATGTTACTATTAAGATAATTAGTATTCACCTTGTACTTGATGGCATCTAGTTTGGTTGGGGCTTTCCAGGTTAATAACATCCCATGAGTAGTTACTTCTTGAGCACGCAGCTGAGTTGGCACATCTGATTAGGATAACAATTATTTTGATGAGTAGGCATAGTTGAGTAGTTTATAAAGTTTACTGTATAGCGAATTATGTAAAGAGGTTAGGTATGAGAGCAACGAGAGAGCAAATATTAAAGAAGGCAATGAGATAGTAGCCGAGAAAACATATTTATTTCACTCCTGCAAGAATAAAACGAATTCATAATTTTAAAATGGTTTGAATACGAAACACATTTTCAGATGTTTTACGAGTAGAGCTCTTTAATGAGCTTTAGCTTTAATTTTTAATGAACCTTCTGAATGCCCGAGATTTAAGAGTAGTGTTACACTTTGATTTTACCCACAACACATATAATGACTGAATAATCCGTCTATTGGCTGAAAGAATCCTATGCACGATTCCATTGATCACGGTCAAAACTGGTTGTACGTCAAGTGTCTTGCGGGTTGCTAAAGAGACATATGCGTCTTCTTTAAACCTCTCAGAAGGGTTAAAGCCCACTCTTTGCATCATTCAACATATAAGCACGATGTACAATAGGATATTTTATAGGGCTGTGAGAAAAATATACAAAGACGTCTTCCGCAATATTTTAGCCCATTTGATAAACTGATGTTCAACAAGCACCATATAATAAATGCATTAGGATTGAGTATTATATCTTCAACGATTAATCAATTTGAGACCTTTTTTCGATGACGTCATACCTAAAATTATATAATGTTCCTTATTACAACGTATAAGATTTAAACTAACAAAGAGCATAGAATTATTAATCAATTAAGAAAAACAATGCTTAATTAATAGTAAGTCAACAGTACCAAAATTTGAAAACAAAATTATGCCATTTACTGTACGTTAAATCTTGTTTCTCCAGTACATTACTTTTATCCCATAGAATTAAAGTATTAGTGCCACAAATTTCAAGAAATAAACTTAAATCGTGCACGCACGCATTATCATTGAGTATGCAATGTTAAATCTGGATACTTTCACAAGGTGGATAAACAACCTCCCTAACTACTGCAGAGTTGGCCCGGACTACTAGGGTAAGTGCCGAGATCAGTACTAATTAGTTCAGAGGAGGATGTATTAGATGGATGACTCATTTGGATGAAACCCTCAGTGACCAATGAGTCCTACCAACGAATTAAAAGCGTGTATTCCAAGTTCAAAACTGGCCATAAATACAAAATGTGTTATTTTGCTTTCCACAGTGGTACAATAATATTTTAAATTCAGGTAACGATTTATAATTTTTGAACTGATAGAACACGCACAGATAGTACGTCCAGTTTCAGATTTTCGACCGCTCTGCAATCTATCTGGGATGGTACAGTTCGGGTCCAAATACCATAGTATCGGTGACTCCCTTTATATGAAGAATCACTGCATCGCACTAAGTGATTGGTCATCAATTTATACTAATAATTAAAAATACCTTCCTAGGAAGTAATTGTGGGTTTGTTTCGGTTTGGATGGTTACATTGAATTTTACGGCGTTGAGCTCATTTGGTGTCAATCAATGTTTAAAGCTTCCGAATTTTAAAAGTATATGTCTCCTCAACCTAAAAAATAAGGCGAAAGCGTCCGAATGACGATTTCTATTTAAGGCACTAGCCCCCTACGAGACAGAAGCCATTAGAAGCGGCGCCTACACCGCCACGGACTTACTCCATTTGCTGCAAAACTGTTCAAGGAGTGTAATGAGGCAAAAGGACAGAAAGAAGACAACGACATTTGTCACGGTGTGTCAGCAAAAGATAATTCAATGGCCATAAAACCTAATCTCTTTCTCTTTCGTCCGGGGCTTAATACAACGGAGAGGGGGGTTGCAGGGGTCATTCCCACCGGTCAGTTGGAGAGAAAACCTCGTTACAACTCTGAATTGGACACCAATATCTGATAATGTCCACACAGAACAGAAGCGTTCGGTGTTTTTCTTTTCCACTCCCTGACTGCCGGACATTAGCCAGATTGTTTAATCCGGCAGCTGAACGGACCTTGGAGGTGTACTCGGGAAGATTAAACGCGGAAACACCTACTGATGGGTTCGCTGACTTCTCTTCTTCGGATGATGTTGGGCGTAATTGGGAAGGGATTGGAGCAATGATTCTCTCCGGTTTTTTTAAGCCGAAGTACGTTATATATAAATTAGACATACTTCCACCAGCATACACATCTGTGGAACTACATTTATTCATAGAAATAAACAGATTAAGCTCATTTTTAGGAGATTGATTGGATATTCTTATATTTCCACTTTGAATCGATCTAATTAGATAGCAAAAAATGACCACTGAAGGACAAACCAATATGCGATCTCAAGGATCCATCACGTCAGTTGACTAATAAGTCCGTCTATATAAATCATAATCGAATAATTTACCAGCACACAAGAAAAGTTTTAGGTTTGGTTGAGCGTAATGGCGCAAGAACTACGCTTGTCCAAGCTGCACCAAACAAAAGTAAGACAACGTCAAGTAATACAAACAAGGAAGGTTTTCTGATAAAGAGAGAAATACACCCAGGATACGTTACATGAATTGAATATACTCGTCTCGCATAATATTCTATCCTAACAATTTTAAGGAACATTGATATAGAACTGATATTGAATATATATGACCATAGAAAAGTCCACTTCAGAATTTTATAAGTTGGTAATGTAGTTTTGGCGTAAGAGTCATATTTGACCATGCTGCGTCGAAGACGAGACATGAAGAAGACACACACAAAGAAAGTTTTACTAACACAGAAGACATAAATACACCAGGGAGGTATGAACTTGACAGGAATCGAAGCTGCACCACCAACAACTCGAAGATTGCTAGCCCACTAAGCTACGACGGTCCTAGAAGAACATATTAGGATCCTCAAACTTACAAGCAGTGATGGATATCTGTAAAAAAATATCTGTTCTTACCTGTTGGGGTGACTCGCACGGATATGAGTTCGGAGAGTCGTCCGAGTCCTAAGCGAGTGGCAGCCGCGACTCGTATGGCATACATGGCATGAGTGTCTAGTCCAGACAGTTCCGCAGACCACGTCAGTGGCACCTCCTTTTCGTGCCACTCTTCCAAATCCTCTACGGCCGTCTGAGTGTACAGGACCTGCGGAATAAAAAAGCGTGTTCTTTTAGAATTTCTCTCACTGGCGGATCCGGGAATGAGTCCAAATCGCTTCTGCCCGCCGTGGATACTTCTTAATAATGTAGTTTAATTCAATGTAAGTCGATTTTGCAAGCATACTTTTATTAAGCATTTAGTCTGTATTCGTACTCGTCTTCAAAAATTTTAAATTTGTGTTTATGTTTCATCTCTCCTAGTAGTTAGTTGTCTTGACTAGGTATCTCGAGATGTGCAAAATCATTTGCAGATCGTGATGGAGGAGATACCTCGTCATTAAACTTTACGCTGAGGCAGGTAAACAATTGTTACCACTAAAATTTCGTTTATACCAGCAGCATGGTATTGATCTGAGTTCTGTGGATGTTATCCTCCTCTTAGTGACCGCTGGCATTGATCACAATTTACGAGCTGTCAGCGACTGACCTTCTAAAGGGTCAATCCTTTTGTTCGGTGCCCCCTACCCTGCCGACCGTGAGGTGTGAACGCTTTGGAAAAAGCAGAAAGTCGCTCCGGTGATATCTCATCTCACACCAAACGATACGCCACACAATACTATGAAAGGAATGCGTCAGTCGTAAATGCCACTTACGGCCCTTTCGCTCAAGTTTGGTACTGAGGTAAGTGGAATCGGAGAGTCAGGCCAAAGAGCCGTTCTGTGAGGCGATTGCAAAAAAAACTAAGCGCCGCAGCGTAAAAGTTTAAAAGAAAACTGACCATATCTTGATCTCGTCGTCATCCAACAATCGACAATACCTTGACGACGAAATTTTTTGTCATAACATCATTGGTCGGCTCTTGATGGACGATATATCTCGTCTGGTAAAAAAGTTCGGGTTTTCCGTGGGCAATCTGCCTGGTATTATATTGTTACAGACTGCTCAAAAATGTAAGTTGTTTCCTCTTACCTTGTATCCCAAGATATCCACAAAGTAGGGGACTTGGTCCCACCAGACCTCTAGCGTCGTCTCCGATGTAGCCATGGCTTGCACACTCGTCGGAGCCGTTGGGACGTCTCCTGGGGTGTGCACAGTGGCCGGACTGCTCCAGGGTCCAGGACCTCGGACAGTGTACGCACGCACTCGGTACACGTACTCAGTGTTCTCGTCCAACAAGCTGTGGGAGAATGCGAGGTTGTGAGTGGAGGGAATTTATTGCTCAATTAAACGGTACCAAGTGTTAATGAGTTGTATGAACAGCGATGCTCACACAGTGCGGTTCTAATAAGGAAGCACGATCCTCTGCGGATTCACTTTTAGATGGGTACTAAACCCCTGGAATGGGCAGCCGTACGCAAAAAATATTGTGTTGTCTACACAGAACCAATGCCTGAGTAAGCGGAACATACGAAAGCGTACTCAGAACCATGTTAAAACTAGGGATGCGACATCGATGTTTTACAAAAAACATTGATGTATTTACCATCGATTTTGTGGAGTCGCTAGTTATAAATTAATAAACACGGCAAATGACAAATTAAATGACAATTAAACACTCTGTAACAAAAACACACTGTTTCCAACAGTGTCTTGACGACAACCGCAGACTTATCTGGAGACGTCCAGGGCAGCGTGGGGATCTTGCTCTTACTATCGCACGCCACATTTGCCCACAACAGTGCGTTAGGGTCTGGGGTGCCATCTCCTTTGATAGCCGGACCCCTTTGGTAGTCATTTCTGGCACACTTGCAGCACAGCGGTACGCAGACATCATACGACCGGTTGTGTTACCGTTCTTTTTGCGACACCCCGGATATACTTATCAAAAAGATAATGCCCAGCCACACACGGCATGTGTTGCTATGCATTGTCACCAAGCCATCCCAACACTTCCTTGGCCAGCTAGGTCTCCTAATCTCTCTCCCATAGAGCACATTTGGAACGTTATGGGAAGACAATTACAACCATTCCGGAATGTTGACCCTTTCGCCCGACAGTTGGAGACAATTTGGCAAGAAATTCCGCGAGACACCCTCCGGGAACTTTTTCAGTCTATGCCACGCAGGGTGACAGCTTACATCCAGGCCAGAGGTGGACCAACACCTTATTGACTTCCTCCCTTTGTAACGGTCAAACTCTGACATAAATCATTGTTCTGAAATTGTAACCGTTTGTTTTTCTGGTCGTATTTTTTTCACATCCACCAATTTTTTTATCGCAATCGGACAACTTCTTGGTGCGTCGAATTTTTAGTTTGAGCGTATATCGCCATTACCAAAATAGTTCAGATTTTAATGACAGAGATATCTCATCGAAACCACTTGGAGGGGTAATGTGAACAGTCACAAAAGAACACAGGAGGGTTGAGAATAGAATTTCCCATGGAACACTTACCTGTAGACAAGTCTGGTGGAGGAGGTATTTCTGTCTGGAGGTTTGACGTCCAAGGCCTTGTGGAACTGAACTCCGTAGTAGATGATGCGGCCGTTCCTGTATTGAGGGATGGGCGGGTCCCAGCTGATCACGACAGTCGTCGGACTTTGGAGATTGTGGCTGAGGTTTTGGGGTGGCGCCGTCGGCACTGCCAAAGGTGGAAAACTTAATAATTAAAACAACTTCGACAAATATCAACGCAATCGAAATTATTTGGTACAGGGTGGGAAAAAAATCCTTGAAAAAAAAGTTCATGAAAAAAGTGTCTCACAAAAATTTCTCTGATTTTACAATTCCCTTAAGAAACGTGATCGGTATCGACATACAGTCAGTATCCACACAACAATATTTCGAAATATTTAAGGTCAAATGGGGTAAAAGAATGATTCTCCACAAATATTTTGTATTTTTTCTCTACAGATATTTTGTATTTTTGCTCTATAGATATTTTAATTGTTATTGTAAAGGTTGGAACCCTTAATAAAAATCATACAATAACAATTAAAAAAACTGGAAAAAAAATACTAAATATTTTGATCATGAACTTTTTACACCTGACCCTACACTATCATACAGTTCATCAAAATCAAATGCAAATATGCATAAAATATTCTATAAAAATGTAATTGCAAACTCAAAATATCAATTTAATACACAAAAAAACATTATTACTTACACAAATTTCAAATTGCATACCACAAGTTATATCGCCAACCTCACGGCGAAAAGACGCTGCAGCTGCGAAAAAAACGGCTGCGGCAGTTTTAGTGGTGTTTAAAAAATTACGACGCCAGGGTTCTTTATTGCAATTGCAATTTCGGCGAATACGATCTATTCGATTCTAAAAAGCACTCGTAATCGCGCATCTGTAAACAGGATAAACTATAATAGTTGCCATTGAAGCAATCAAAAATTTCCTGATTTTTTGTGGAATTTGGAAATCCCCCCCCCTGAGATTTTCCTGATCTTTCCAGAATTAAAATGTTCCCTGAGAATTCCCTGATTTCCCGGTTCTGTGACCACCATCAGTAAACAAAGATAATAAAGCCCCATTAACCTATCCTAACTAACCTGGCGATACTAATCCGATTGGGTTGATGCGAAAGTGAGAAACGAGTCTGTGATAGAGAGTTAGGTTATGCACGTTGATGCCTCAGGCCTGTTTGAGCTGGTAAATATCAACAGGTACCGATGAATGGGCTTGGTGTCAGTTACAATACTGATCAAAACCATTAAGCGCAATTTGACGGAATGAGGGTAACAAAAATTAAACTAAACGCACAAAGAAATCTATATATATAATTCTCTTACGTGGCACGCAAAAAAGACGTTATTAGCTATCGTGTTTTGGCAACATTCTACGATTATTTGTTTTTCACGGATCCTCGCGCTTGAATTGAATTTATAGCGTTATCGGATAAAATTTTATTGGAAAAAAAAATGAATTTTCATCGAGCTGTTGCAGTTAATAATAGAAATCAAAGAAGGCGGAGGATCTTTTCAGGGCCAACAATTATAGTTCAACAAGACGCTTGCACTACAACTTTCGACAGCAAACTGAATGAAAATGCGTGGGTGGCTCGAGTGCAGGGGTAAATATACACTCAAACAACATGCTGGGTAATCAATTTCCAAATCCGCCCTCACATTTCGAGTCAAAATTTTCTCAAAGTTTTCACTTGAATTCAGATTTTATCGGTACTGTATATATCTTTTCTGAAAAATAGCAAAAAAATTTTGGTTTGAAAAATGTTTTTTTTGGAATATCATATTTTGTAAACCATCCCTTCTGCTAGGACACATGTCTTCATTGATGCGAGCGAAGCGAGCATAGGTTCGCGCAGCGAACCAATGAGGATTGCGAAGAAATCCTCCGGGGGTTGGCGAGCGTTTGCGAGCAGGGGGCGAGCCCCCTAGTATTTTATATTTATCTCAACATATATGAAAAACCTTTTTAAGAGCAAAATATAATATCACTTTTCTAAAATTTGTTTAAGACTAATAAATCCTATTTCGTCAAATACTTTTCAAGATTGAAAAATTCAGTCAAAAAGTTAAATGTTTCGCACAAGTACACAAAAACATTTTTAGGGATTCTCAAAGCTAAGCGACATTGAAACGTTAAGACAGGATAGTAAAAATATCATTCATTATACTTAAAAAAGTATTTTACAACATTCCATCTTTGAGTTTCCTCTTTCTACAAGAATCTCATTAAACGTTCCGCATTTAAAAGACCAAGAAAGGAATGCGAGACTTTTTTAACGCTTTGGATAAGAGAAAGAAAAACGAATAATTCACAGTCTAAACTGTGAAGGATAACAAGTATTAACCAAGCAGTCAAAACGCTTAAGTGATATCGTGACTAAGTAAAACAGTTAAAAAACACAACAATCATTATTCACTGAGTGAACACGAACAAATAAAATAAACCGCTATGAAACTTACTGGAGCCTAATTTTGAAAAGTAAAAGCTAGTGACTATCCATAATTAATTCAAATCAACCTCCAGTGATATAGGGGTGATCTGTCACACACTAGCTGACTTATAATTAATGACCGCCAACCTTGTTTGAGTAGTGAAAGCGAAACACCTATTTTGACCTTAGTGACACAATCGATTTTTTTTCGCGTCTCCTATCAAACACAGAAGACGTGACGAGCATAACATGGAATCTAATATAAAAGGCAGTTAATCTTGTTTCTCGATAGGAATAAAAACCAAATTCATTTTAATGAACAAGCAGGATGATGCTAAAGATAAATTTAGACATAATTTCGGGGCTTTTCGTTTTTCGAAACTGCGAATGCAAGATTCATGAAACATGAGTAGTTTATGTGATATAAATCAAACAAAACATTAAAAAGAGAACACTAAAAACTTCGTCCATAAATAACAAATTTCGAAGGTTTAAAAAAGGCGCGCGAATAAAGACATTCATTTAATAAAACGTACGAAGACCGTATTTAGAAAAAACATCTTAAAAAGAACAGCGTAAGTTACCCCCAAACAATTGATAGAAAAGAGATGATCAAAAATTAGAATCTAAAATTTTTAACATTTTGCCATATTTTTAGAAGAGACTAGTTAACATTTTAACTTTAGTCAAATGGTCTAATAAATCA
Organism: Metellina segmentata; assembly: GCA_947359465.1. Classification (NCBI taxonomy): domain Eukaryota; kingdom Metazoa; phylum Arthropoda; class Arachnida; order Araneae; family Tetragnathidae; genus Metellina; species Metellina segmentata. The sequence continues at coordinate 15,897,554 of OX375878.1, read as the reverse complement.
TTTTGGGGGCTCGAAGATAGAAATATATCAATTTACGTGTTTTCCTTTATTGGATGTTGTATCCTTTTATGATCACCTCTAATATTATTATTTTTTTTTCTAATGGCGGGCACATTTGACCGAAGTCATTAGCCACTACAAGGCCGGAAGTGATGGCCACTTGTGAAGGAGCACCCAGTGGGAGGACCATCATTGCTCCTAACAATTACTTCGTAATTTTGCACCATGTTCAGATGACGAAGCAACACCTGAGCTGGCATACGCTTACAAACATCCATGCCCGAACCCGGATTCGAACCGGGACCTTCCGATCTAGAGGCTAACACCTTAACCACTATACCGGTTGGTCGGCCCTCTAATATTATAAAAGGAAGTGTTTGTTTGTTTGTCTGTTTGGGGCCGCGAAATCCTGACGATTCTATGGCACTTACAGCAATGAGATTCGGCACACAGGTAGTCCGAATTATTTGCAATTTTTGGGTTGCGGCGAATTTTAAAAATTCAATCTAGAAGATTTTAAATTGAATTTAATAGATTTATTCTAAATCGCTTTTTTTCAATCGCGGAGAACTTTTTCTACCCGTGTGACCTTGCAGTCAGGCTTTGGAATCATGACAAGTTTTTTTTCATCTGCAGTACGCGTAGATAATTATTTTTTTCATTTCCGCTTTGATTTTGCGCGGACGAATAAATTTCCAGCCAGGCGATAAATCTTTTAACTGAAGTCAGTTCTTTTTTCTATCTCCTCGACCGATAAAGATCGAGTAAACATTTTAACGGATTTGAAATCTGCGGAAAATTTTACACCAGATTAATACTGAACATCACGGGCAACGCCGGGCTAGCCACGCAGTGGCTAGTAATTTATAAAACGAAACCACATCTTTATTTGGATAGCGACATTAATTTATCCTCTCGATAGAATTATCGATGTAAAATTGTGACTTACCTCCTTCAGGTGTGTCCATGTAGGTGACAAATTCTTGTCCCCATCCTAAAGAATTGCGCCCAGAGAGGCGAAACTCGTACTTAGTCCCTCGGTCTGAAACACAAGAAAACTCATTGAGAAACACGCTTTTCAATAAGAATTTGCTTGTAGTCATATCATTCAGCTCATATTGCAGTTTTCAAATTAAATTGTTGGAATATAGACAATCGGAAACATTTGATACAATGAAAAACGGCCAAAATCTTTTCATCCGTGCAATAGTTTGGGACCCAAGGTTCCAATTACGATCAAGATGATTCGCAGTAAAAGAATAATGAGTGCTTACCGAGGTTTCCGACCGAGGTGTGGTGATCGAGGGGGTTGATATCGACCTCCTCGAGATGGGCGCCGTCCGTCCGTCCGTACCTCAGGCGGTAGCTGAGGAGCTGGCCGTAGCTGTGGGCGGGTCGAGACCACTGCACCTGCACGACTAAGTTCGGCTCCTCTTGCATCAGCTGCAGGTTCATTTCCGGTCGGGTGGGCACTGGAACACCGAAAGACAACATCCGTTATCAGAGAGGGGCAAAACAGTTCGTAATCAGTTGACAAATGCTGTTGGTGTTACTAATATCCTTCTATACTAAGTCCAAAAGCCCATGTTTTACATGTCACACAGTGACCAACGTCTTTTTATCAGTTGACTAATACTGTTGGCGTTACTAATATCCTTCTATACTAAGTCCAAAAGCCCATGTTTTACATGTCATACAGTGACCAACGTCTTTCTAATCAGTTGACTAATGCTGTTGTCGTTACTAATATCCTTCTATACTAAGTCCAAAACCCCAAGTTTTACACGTCACACAGTGACCAACTTCTTTCTAATCAGTTGACTAATGCTGTTGTCGTTACTAATATCCTTCTATACTAAGTCCAAGAGCCCATGTTTTACACGTCACACAGTGACCAACTTCTTTCCATCCAGCTGTCCCAGAGATACCGATACAACCTAAAATGGGACTGCTCTACCCAGCTAAATGCAAACTCCTGAGGATAAGTCAAACTTCAACCTTAATGGTACCTTTACTAAAACAAAGCTGAAATTTTCTCCCTGTACAATGTGTGTGGACAATCTCAATTAATACTAATAGTGAGCAACTAAATCTAAAAGTTATGATTAATTGGTAGAAATTGACATAAACAGTTAACTTCAAGTGTTATTAAGTGGCTAGCAAGCAATAATTTTTTTTTGGAAACTTCAACTTTTCTTCTTTTAATGGATTTCTCAGTCAGTAATTACAAAAATGTCTACAGATGTAAAAGGTGACAAGAATGATAATAACTCGTCATTTTATAAATTATTGTGAGAATGGAATCCTTTCTCACTAAGTCAATGTATTTCCACAAACCTGATTGACCACTTGATGGGGCATTCGAAGAAAATCTCTCAGAGAAACTACTGGGAGTCCTCAAAGTCTCCTTACAATTTCAAAAAAGTATTACAAAGATAGATAAATGGAAATTATTACAAAATGAGACGTATTTATTTAAGTTTTTTTTGCCTCACTTAATACACCTAATATATGGTTAGTGGTACGAAGCACCATCAGATCGATTTCTTGTCATGTTCGATGTACAGGGTTACCACTCTATTTCAGAAATAAAATTCCCTGAATTTTGCAGACAAATTTTTACAAAATTCCAGGTCATACTTAAACAATTCACGACATTTTAAAGGTGAAAAACCAAGAAATAATGTAGCCATTCAACAGCCAATAATAAAAACCAATTTAAGAATAATACACTGTAGAAATTAATAAACAAAGAGCAATTAATTTTGCATTAAAATAACTTATTTAAATAGTCCAACATATTTGACTTGAATCAATTTGTGATTTAATGTATCATAAACACGGAATTCTCCAATTTAAGCCAGTGGACGAAACAAAATTCTTTACCTATAAAATATTAGCTGTTTCCTTCAAAAACGGTTGAAAAATTCAATTCATAAAATGAAGTGATACGAGACTGTGTACGAATCTGATTGACTACTTTTCTCCAAAGCGTCTGAGAAGCCATGATCAATCATTTTCCAGGTCATTGAGGCGATTTTCCAGTTTTTAGACGAAAATTTGTTACATCACCCTCCTTTTTCCATTATTTCTTGGACAAAATTAAATTTGCCGACGGTTGCCCAGGTTTTTCCATACCCGTGGGAACCCTGGCTGCAACATACCCACATCAATGGTGGTAATGGCATACACGATATCTTTAACATAACCCCATGGAAAGAAGTCGAGGGGAGTGATATCTGGTGAACGAGGTGGCCAGGGAATTGTGCCACCTCTTTCCTTCTATCGGTCTGGAAATGTTTAATTTAGGAACCCACGAACATCTAGTCACCAATGTGGTGGTGTCAACAACGGTAAGGAGCATCACTAATTTAAAGCAGAGGATCAGATGCCATTGCCACCATTGATGGGGGTATGCTACAGCGAACATGGAAAGAAATCGAGTACCGTCTTGATGTGCAACTAATTGTGTCCATAGAGAGGTGTATTAAAGGAGGTAAGAAAACTTAAATATATACATCTCATTTTGTAATTATTTGCAATTATATGTCTAATCATTTGCCTTAGTGATAAATTTTTGAAATTGTAAAGAAACTATGGACACCTTGTATTACCATTTTATAAACAATTTTACCACAAATGTGGAAAATTTAAATTTTGAAAAGTTGGTTTTTATATAACCCCAATGATAACAACAACCTATAACTGTTTACGTTATCATTCTCCAAGGTAATAGGGTCGAGTTGTACTATATTTAAGGTGAAACATTGGACATCCATCGTGGACAAAATACAAGTTCACAAATCAACTTTTATTCTTAGAGACGTCAAACGTTCGTTTTTCATATCAGCATCGTTCAACACGCAATATCGCAATAAAGAAACACATTCAGATTATTTTAAGTTCTGAGCAATAAAAACTATTTCGTGAGGTAAGATACTAAGCTAAAAGTCACATAAAACTCTAACATTACCGAACTGATACCTATAATCATTACATTTCTAAAAGGGAAGTGCCCATTTGTGAAAAAAGTTTGACACTCAAAGGAAATATTAGCAAGTATTTTGGATATAAAAACCAGATGAAAGTACATATTAAAAGTGGAAAGAAAAACAAAAATGAGGAATACAACCTGTGGTCACCTATACGGAACAAAATAGACTAATACACCCCAAAACTGCGTGCAGATCTAGTTCGAGGTACATAATAAGATTCTATACTCAATTCTGGGAATATTGAGTACATACCCAGAATCGGATATAGAATCTTACTATTGGCGGCTATGCTTTAAAATTTCAAAATTAAAGTTGAATCAAAAGACATTTATGATAAAATAGATCTATTATACAGACTTAGCTGAACGCTTCACACATAGCAATGTTAAGACTCTCAATTGGTTTTATTTGTATATCTTCGGTCATGTTTTGTTACACCTACACGAAGATTCTTTCAATTAGTATGATAGGCCATTATCTAACTAAATAGCCTTAAATTCATACCTACGTACTTCCTATCTGAAATTATACCTACAGGTTTAATTTATTACTTGTCTGCTTAAGTCTTGGAACTGATGTGTATTTTACTGTAATGAAAACAAGTAGGAAACTTTTCTGTCATTTGCATTTTAGATTACCACCAAATGGCCACTTTTATGTCATTGTTTAAAATATTGTTCAGGTCCAACATATTAATCTTATCCCAATGGTTCTCTGCAAGCAAATATTTCAATTTCGTAGGAATTTCTAAACATATTATTGGATTTGGAAATCCGAGACAAAGGGAATAAAAACGCAAATGACATATACAAGACTCCAGATGACAAATAAGACATTAAGGCCACGTTCACATGAGACGTTTCAACGCGCGTATGGCGAGATCACGCCATTAAATTATGTTTATTTATTCCTCTAATTCAAGTATCTATCTTTGCGACCTTGAATAGCGGAACCCTGCTAGCCTCGCCAAACGCGCGTTTTACGCGCCTCATATGAACGGGGCCTAAGAATAACTCTGTCTTTCATTGCCCTTTAGCTTCCGCTTCAATTGAGAAGGCAGATGATCTAGGTTAAGTCCTCTTGTGCAAAGGTGGTTAACCTCGCATGAAAAATGTTGTAATACACAGAACCTTATGCGGTGATCGTTACAGGTGATGTGTTTCGTCAACTCGTTATCACTGCTGTCGCTTCCGGCATCGAAAGATAAACTCGGTGCCAAAAAGCACGCTACCGACGCCAACTGTGGCAACCCATTGTTTACGTTTACCCTGCTCCCTGATTAACGAAGATTCGTGTTAAACCCAGAGATTCAGGAGCCAACTTGCAGGAACGTTACTATACTTCATGGTGCAGCACTGTGCACGCGAGTACTGGATTTTTCTGCTCCAGACACGTTGCAAGGGGACTGTGGATTTAACGTCCACATCTGAAATTTGTCTGCGTTTCATAGCAGAGTTCGCTAGTGAGTAAGCGGCATTGAAGGTAATTTTAATTAACGTCGTACAAGAACAACACAACAGGTTATTGTCGACCGCGACTTTGAAGGAGCAGCTGACTTTAATAGATAGGTCGGTTCGTTTCATGTATATGAGAGGACTTATATGGTTTGATTGAGAAGACGAACCGTTATGGTGGTTAAGGTGTTAGCTTCTAGATCGGATGGTTCCTGATTCGAATCCGGGTCGGTGTATGAATGTTTGTAAGCGTATGGTGTAGAGATGGCTGGCGCACCTTAAATCTTCCGTGGCTGAAAGTCCTCACGTTGGGTTGGTGTGGAAGTTTGGAGAGTGGGGTGCCAACTCAGGTGTTGATTCGTCATCTGACCGTGGTTCAAAATGACTTGATGTTATCCTCGGATCTTTCCCTTAGGGGATTGATCCCGGACCGTCGTCAAGAGCCCGTTGCGTTGCTCTAGTACGAAGTTAATAAAAAAAATTCAAAAAACTGGTTTGAATGAACTTTTATAGCCAATTTTGTTGCTCTAGCACGACGTTAATTAAATTTACCAGTTGAACTTCCAGTTGTATCAGACCAGGCGGAGAGTGAAGAATTTACTTTTATTACCCAAAAGCTCTTATGATGCATATCGATGTTACAATAAAATGTAGTTTCTCGCAATTTTGACGAGGCTTGGCATTTAATCTTAAAGCACTCAGCTCATGTATCAATTCGGAATTTATTCTTTGGAATTCATGAAACGGTTTTCGAAACACAAGCCAACTGGCGTTATGTTCAGGAAACACGAATCGCTGGAGAAATAACAAGACAATAACGACATTCAAGTCAATTTTCCTTCAAGAGGTCCCACATTAGTAGAATCCTATACACTAAGGTGCACAGACCGCAGCACGCGTTGATTTGCTGGCAACCCGCCTCATCATATCGCACCAAGGCAAGAAAAGTGACATTACTCAAAATTGAAGAATTTGAGAAAAAAACATCAACTTAAAGGATACTATAAAACTTATATTGAAATAGTATAAGCTTCTTTTAAATTTTAGGTAAGTATTTATGGTGGTAACTTCTATTATATTCTATAGAGTAGTAATATAACACGCTGGGGCACCTCATACATATTTTTCAATGACATAACATCAACATTTTTATTTTTTGACTTGTGTCACTTTTCTTGCCGGGGTGAGATATGTCATTTTAACATTAACAAGTCAACATTGACCTTCTGATGAAATAGACAGATCATATGGGAGGAGTGGTTGTCGTAAGATCTCTGAAGGGTAAATCACCTGAACTTGCGAACCTATTTAGCTGATTGGCTATCAAAGCGCAGACTAGTGTTTTCAACTACGGTGGATAATCACTTAAACCAATTAATAATTTAGGATTCATGCTTTCACGTGACTGATCTTCAAACTGAGCGGCCGGTAGAAATAACAAAATTGCGCGTTCATGATCCGTCTATTGTATTAGGAGGTCGATATGCAAGTCACACAATAGGTGATTTTAAAAATTGCACATGCGCACAAGAAAGCCGTGGTGCTAAGCGCGGCACGCCAAGGACGATCGTTATCATTCAGTCGTTATTGCCGGGCTCCATCCGCCTGGTTTTACGTTAGATCTTACTTGTTGGCATTAGAATTATCGACGATCCAGATGTTTGCTAGATCAAGATATAGCTGTTTGATGCATATTTCAGTCAACTGTGTTAGCATCTACTCTACTTCCAATCCACTTACGATTATTGGTTAGTAGTGTTAGCAAATTTTATAAATGAAGGGTTTGCTGCAAAAAGGAGGTAACTGCATCCTGGGTTAGTTTGGATTGCATGTTCGATCTCTTGGAGAAAAAAAACTGTGTCAAAAAGATTATTTTCACAACTTAGAATTTTGAAATGTTTTTTACGGTTTTCCAAAAACTTGAAACATTGGAGCTACCTTCCTTTTACAGAAAACCCTTCAATTCGTTTATCTGTCACCAGCTGAATAACCTGGCGTTGCTCGTGTTTTAAATATGACCGCGACATTTCCCTGAGTTAACTCATACACAAACCCTGTAGAACGTGTTTCCTTAATCATGTTCATTTATTGCAGAAAAACAAACTTTAGATTTTTTGAATTGGGGCTTTGAGGGGCACTTTTAGGTCTACCTGTGTACCAATTTTCATGGTTACAGATTGGTATGAAGACAGGAAGAAATAGCCTATGTTTTCCGCAGTGTTCTAAAGTATAAGTGTACCAAATTGGGTGTGGATTGGTCAAACTCTGTACATTTGTATAGAGAATGTACACACATACACCCACCCACAGTTTTTTATATATATATAGATGCAAGTATTTAGTTCTCGTAGGTGTGGTTGCTACGATAAATTACAGACCGTTGGAAAAGGTAAAAAATAAATGACACAAAAGTAAAAGGAGAACCGAGTAGGAAATGCGAAGTACAGGATAAAAAGTTGTATTTTCAGGGACAGTCTAACGAAAAAAAAATTTTGTGATGTCTATTAATATGGTCTGCTTGGCTTGGTAAAATCGCTGTAGCCGTTCCAAAAGAAAACAATCTTAGAAGTCGCTATGAAGGCGGCAGTCTGCATTCTCTAAACTCCCATAAGAACTATGTAAATAACAAAAAATTTTAAACTTTGAAACGAGAATCGGCAGGTTGCCCAGGGATGTGTACAAAATCTGTTCAAGATCCACAAATTACAACAGAAATAGAAATAAGTTTTGAAATAATCCGCCTTATGCATACATTTTCTTCTATTTACATACATAGATTTTGTTAAGGATTCTATGAGATAGCTGCTAAAACGATTTGTCCGGAATCAACCATTTTTAGAAAATTCAGTTAGACCGGATGACTATGCAAAGAATTATAGCAGTGTTAGCAAATATAAAGAATCAACTCTGTGCTCAGATGGCAAAATGTTATGTCACATGTTTTTTAAAATTTTTCGTGACAGCAATTTTAAGATTCAACATGTGGTTCTGTGGTTTATGATTTATTACAATTTCACCACCTTTGTTTTCTCATAAACTGAAAGTAAAAGACATGATATTTTGCCACCTTTTAAACATTAACAAACCAGACTCGCAGGACGGGACTTACTCAATTATTTGGGAAAAGTGACTTGTACCATTTTGCCATCTGAGAACCGAATTAACGACATTTTTGAAAGAATTGTCTGAATTTCATTGTCTATTGATGAATCAACTGATAGCACTTCCACAACCCAATTGTTAATATTTGCACGTGGAATACCGCACGAGTTTGAAGTGAGTGAGAAGCTGATTGGAATGAGTTCATTGTCAGATGAAACGAAAGGTTGTGACATGTTCACTGGGCTTTCGGAACAGTGTTCCAAAATTGATTTAGAGCGGACAAAATTATCAGGTATTATAACTGACGGAGCTCTTTTCATGATAGGAACTAATTCTGGATTGGTAACATCAGCATTTGGGAAGACACGGTGAGTTGATATAATTCCACAGTATAATGTACCAGAAGAGCTTATGTCCAAAGATAGTAGGGTTTCAACATGTTATCAAAGTTCTGTTTCAACAGTTAATTTAATAAAATCCCGTGGCCTTAATCATCAAAAATTCAAACACTTTCTTGGAGACATTGAAAGCAAATACGGTGTTTTAATCTTGTTCACAGAAGTAAGGTGGCTGTGTTGTGGTCTAACATTGGAGCGGTTTCTAAACTTAATAGATGAAACTGAAATTTTCATCACTCAAAAAATAACGTCTTGATATAAAAAGTCGGTAAAGGTTACTTGACTTAGCTTTTCTGTTTGATAGTACCAATAATTTAAATGTATTAAGTACGCGACATCAGAGGAAAGATAAATTGATTACTCAACTTTACGGCTACATTTTTCCTCTTTAATACAAGTTAAATCTATTTCAAACCTAGTTAATATCAAGAAATTACGTCCATTCGTTTCTGAAAATTTTTATACAACGTCAAGAGTATATATGTTGAAAAGATTCTTAATTTAATATCCCTCAAGATAATCTTTCTGATTTCCAAAAAGCAAAACCGTTGACAGATTTAACAACCCTTTTGCCATTTTTCTTGGAAAAAAAAATGCACCAGAATAAGTACAGCTTAAACTCATCGACATGCGAAACAATGAAAACCTGCGAAAATAATTTAATTAAGGTAATTAATTAAACTTGTGTCGATCGTTGTGTCGATAAAAACCGTAAATCGTTGTTAGATAATGCATTAAAATGCACAAATCTCTTTGGGTTAACATATCTGTGAATAAACTTTTCAGTCACGAATATTGACAAATCGAAAAAGAGGAACTGCTTGACAAATTGAAACTTAGAATCAATTTGTGCGCTTGGCTGTTACAAAATTCGAACTAACTATTAAAACAACTGTTAAACAGATGCAATGCAACGCATGAAATTAAGTTCTTTATTTACTTGTATAATCTTTCTGGTAACAATATAAATAAATAACGCATGATAGATAACTTTCATTGTTTTTTTTATATGCTTACTTACAGGGCAGTGAATCTATGTGGATCTTAGTCTTAAGAAGTGTGCATCTCCCTAATATAGACCATTTATGAGGGAAAATGATGTAAATCCTCACATTTCTCTGTCCTAAGCGTGAAATAGTCTTCTCAAAACACCCTTCAAGAGTTCACCATCATTTCACCCTAATTCCAAATATTTTAATTAATCAATTCAAAAATTACGATTGCCTTCACAGCAAATACCAAAGTTCAATCACTTAAACAAACAAAAAGCTCAATTTTTCGAGTAATTCTAGGGATTACAGTTCGTAAATTAATATATCTAGGAAGGTATTTTAATTAACGTCGCACTGGAGCAATACAACGGACTATTGCCGACGGCCCGGGATCAACCCCTAAGGGAAAGATCCGAAGACAAAACGACATAATTTCGAGCCGCGGTCAACATCCTACACTCGAAACTTCCACCACGCCAACGTAAGGACATTCCAGGGCATGACAGATTGAACGCACGCCAGCCCCCTTTCTACACCACGGTCTTTTATTGGATTCGCATTCGCAACCCTCCGGGTGCTAATCCGTTACTCTTCCAACCGGACTACCGCGTTAATGTACCTCGTATCCGAAAATCCAATGTTTGAATTTGCTCCATTCAAAGAGTACTCAATACAACAAAATAGTACTAACATACAATTAATAATAATAGTATATATATATACAGGGTGTTTCAGTGAACCGTTTCAGAACTTCTAAGAGGGGTAGGGTACATCCTGACGAACCAAAATCATATACCAATGGGCAGTCAGAAATGCTTTCCTGACGCGGTTGATGGCGTTGTGCGAAACCCTGAGCTTTCGTGTAGGGAATCTTCATTTCGCACAAGAACGCCAAGTTAGTAGGATGGATGATTACACGATCGCAGAGTTAGCCGATATGCATTTGGCGTACGGGGCTGCAAATTGTAGTGGGCCAGCCGCACAGCGTTTGTACGCGGAACGATATCCGACGAGGCGTATCCCCAGTCATAATTTCTTTGCAAGACTGCACCAGAGGTTAGCTGAGACAGGTTCATTAGAAAGAGCTGACAGGGACAGGGTAAGAACAGCACGGACTGCAGACGTCGAACAGAATGTGCTGCAGCATGTACAGGGGAATCCAAGAACGAGTACACGAAGTGTAGCAAACGCAGTCGGTGTTTCCCATTGCACCGTCTGGAGGATTCTCCGAGAAGACATGCATCCGTTTCACGTGCAGCGTGTCCAGACACAGAAACCGGAGGATTATGCACCTCGTATTGCTTTCGCACAGTGTTACCTTGGAAAATGTGCTACAAATCCCCCTTTTCCTGCTGAAGTGTTGTTTTCCGATGAGGCATCCTTCACAAGGGAAGGAATTTTCAACACACATAACGACCATATCTGGGCGGTCGAGAACACGCACGCAATACGACGTCGTGCAGCACAGATTCGATTTTCGGTCAATGTATGGGCCGGTATTATGGGAGATCACCTCATCGGACCTTACCTGTTACCGTCTCGTCTAACCGGACCTAACTACTTGCTCTTTCTGCAGCAAGTATTGCCACAACTTTTGAGAGTTTTTTGATGAACAGATTTCTGCATCGACGCAACAGACAATGTGGTTCCAACACGATGGAGCCCCTGCCCATTATAGCGGAGATGTTCGTAACTACCTGTATGTCACATTTGGTCAGCAGTGGATCGGACGTGGTGGTCCCGAGCGTTGGCCTGCTCGGTCACCCGACCTATCATGTCTTGATTTTTATTTCTGGGGTCATCTCAAATCGCTAGTTTATGACACCCCTGTTGACAATGTTGAGGAGCTGGTTGCAAGAATTGCAGTAGCTGTCGGAGATATGAGGCGTGCATTGTAGCCCGTGGAAGAAACTTCGAACACTTACTTTAATCCATGTACCTTTTGCTTCTTTTCATGTATTATTAAAACGATTTCTCACTTACGGTCTCTTTTCTTTACGGTGCTTCTGTGTACAACACCGCTTCAGGAAAGCATTTCCGACCCCACATTACACACATATATATATATATATATATATATATAAAAATACACTCATTGCCATAAAAATTTGCGCACCAAGAAATAATTGTGGGATTGTAACGACACTTGGTATGAAGGTACATGTCGGCCATATATGCAAATGATCAGAAATCTAGCGTGATTGCGCATTTCTTATGTCAGTAGAGGGCGTTGAATTTCGTTCTCAATGGAGTATAAAACAGGTAAGCAGAGCTTGTTTGTGTGTACCTGATGATGGGGAGTTAAGATGCATTGCAGTAGGCACTCCGGAAGTGATTGTCTAGTCCAGTGTTTGAGTGTACTTAATCTTTTGCAAAGGAAACGCTGAGGTAGACATGCCGTTACGCCGCCATCGAAGGCAATATGAGCAGCTGTCAGAGTTCGAGAGGGGAAGAATCATCGGGATGATGGAAGCTGGGTGGTCAGCTCGTCTAGTAGCTCGTCAAGTAGGCCGTTCTGATTTTACTGTGAGGAGGTGTTGGGACCAGTGGACAGAAGAGACGTCATTTACACGGCAACCAGGCTCAGGACGCCCTCGACAGACCAGTCGTCGAGAAGACCGTCACATCATACGAAACGCACGCGTAGAGCCAACTGCCTCATTAGCCGCTATCCAGACACAGGCAGCACCTTCACTACGGGACCCTGTGTCTTCCCGAACCATCGCAAGGCGCATGGCTGAAGGACATCTGGTATCGCGGCGCCCATTACGTGTGCTGCCAATGACACCCACCCACCGACGCCTCCGTTTGGAGTGGTGTCGCGCTCGACGGAATTGGACTGCAACGGAATGGAACCAGGTCGTCTTCAGCGACGAATTTAGATTCAATTTGAGCAGCGATGATAATCGTGTTCGTGTGTGGAGACCCCGTGGTGAACGCCACAATCCTGCCTTCGCTTTACAGCGTTCCCACAGTTGGTGTGATGGTATGGGGTGCCATTGCTTACGATACACGGTCACCCCTAATATTGATCCATGACACAATGACAGCCAAGCGGTACGTACATGATATCCTTCAGCCACATGTGATGCCACTCATAGCAGGGCACCCAGGAGCCATTTTTCAGCAAGACAAGGATCGACCACACACAGCAAGGATGTCACAAGACTGCCTCCGCCACATTACCACCCTTCCCTAGCCTGCTCGATCCCCAGATTTGTCACCCATCGAGCATATCTCGGATCATTTGGGACGGCAAGTTAGACACCCTACGAGTTTGGTCGAACTAGATGCGCGTTTACAGCAACTGTGGAACGAGATGTCTCAGGACATCATACGGAACTTGTATGCCTCAATGCCCGCTTGAATCGCATCGTGCATTCGCAGTAGAGGGGGTCCAACAGAATACTAAAACTTCCGTTCATTCGTACTTTTTTCTGCAATAAATGATCCTTTTTCTTTGATTTTCTATTCACTTATTTATATCAAAGTAGTACTTGCGTGTGTAAAATTTCGATTCATTTTGACTACTTTTTCTTGGTGCGCAAATTCTTATGGCAATATATATATACAATATATATATATATAATAGTATATACAAGAGTACTAATTGACTTTTCTCAATTATGGAGCAGATCCACCGGTCTGGTGGTTAAGGTATTAGCCTCTAGATCGGTAGGTTTCTGGTTCGAATCAGGGTCAGTACATGAATATTTGTAAGCGTATGGTGCAGAGGCGGCTAGTACACCTTAAATCTGTCGTGGCCGAAAGGCCTCACGTTCGGTCGGTGTGGAAGTTTAGAGAGTGGGGTGCCAGCTCAGATGTTGCCTCGTCATCTGACCGTGGTACAAAAGGACGTGGTGTTGTCCTGGATCTTTCCCGGATCGTCGTCAGTAGACCATCGCGCTTCTCTAGTACAACGTCAATTAAAATGACCTTACCTCAATTATCTACAGCCTTGCATCAGGTGGAAAATAACCGTCTTAAACTCCATCCCAACCACTTGGGGACTTCCCCAATATTCGTAGTTGCAATACATTTAGGGCCAGTACGGACAGACCGATCCCACCAGTTCGAAGACAGGGTCAGAAGAGAGAGTGCAACTCACCTCCACCTTGAGTCTCGACAGTGATGGCCCGACTCCTGGTGCCATCGCCCTTCCTGGTGACAGCCGCCACCTGTATGGAGTAGTTGGTGGCCGGCTGAAGCCCGGTAACGTTGTATTCCTCGGCCTCCTCCTCCGCGACGTCGAAGCGCATGGGCTCGTTAACCAGGTCGCCCTCGCGGTTCATCTCCTGCACGTGGATCTGGTAGCCACGGATGAGGCCGTTGCGGTCGCGGTTGGCGGGGGCTTTCCAGCGCACGTTGATGGCCGTGCTGTTGAGCGACTTGACCTCGATGTCCCGCGGCATGCCTGGAACTGGATGGACACATGGCTATCAGTTTACATCTAAAAACTGCATTGAATATGTTAGATTTATATTCTGGAATGTTCAATTACATCTTTGTAGTGTTACTTTTATTGCATGCCGACCAACCGGTCTAGTGGTTTAGGTGTTGGCCTGTGGATCGGAAGGTTCCTGGTCCGAATCCAGGGTCAGGGCATGGATGTATATTGTGCTGTACTTTGTTAGGGGCAATGAGGGTGCTACTACACAAGTGGCCATGACTTCCGTACTTGTAGTGGCCAATGATTAAGTTCATATGGGCCGGCCATTGGGAAAAAAAAACTTTTATTGTATAATTTATTGATCTTGGTTTTTTGTATTCTCGTTTGGACAGCAACACACCACAATGAAATTGAAGACATATGCACATTTAATGGAGATCGTAGTATTCAAGCGAACTCGGAAACCTGGTGCAACTCGATAGGGAGTGATAGAAAGGCACCACCGGACTCTTGCGTATGATCTGGCTTCTTGTTTATACAGGTAACTCTCGTATAGCACGGTTAATTGGTACTGTGCTATAGAAAATCCGTGTTATACGAAACTGACAAGTCCCACGCATTTGATATTGCGTACTGTGCTATACGGACTACCGTGTTATAGGAAACTCGGGCTATATATAAATCCTGTTAACCCATCCTCAGAGGTCATGTATATTTGATAATGCGTACCGTGTTATATGGAAACCAAATGACTGTTGTATGGGAACAACCACAATTTTCATGAAAATATATTAAACCGTGTGGACGTGTTTAGGGCACAAAGATACAGATAAATGAACAGACCAGGCAAACGCACAAGAGGCGGATTTTGCATCAGAAAGGTACAAAACGGATAGAAAATTTGAAATGGGTCGAAAATATTCAATATACAAACCCTGCATTCGTTATCATTGTTATTGTAAACCGTGTAATATGGAGAATCTAGGTGTGTTATGAGGGATGCCGCAAATTTAGTACCGTGTTATGGAGAATCCGTGTTATAGAAGTACCGTGCTATACGAGGGTTACCTGTTTTTTTTAACTTAGTAATTTTATTGTAATTTCCGTTGTATATAACACATCACATATATCGGAGTACGTACCAGTGTTTTATTAACTCGTTTGGTGACTGTAATTCCAGTTTAACCGTGAGTGGGTCTGTTCGGCCTCCCTGGGAGGATGTGCCGTCGTTGTTACTGTTATTATTACTATTGAGTCTAATCTGTCAACCTTTTGTAACGATTATTGTTCATTATATCACGTCTGTAAATTTATTTTGAAATATCAATAAAATTTCGGAAACGGTGCGTGTCTCTCCTGTATGGCAGTTCTTAGCACTTTGGGCCCCCAGTGCTGGAAGTCGCACCTCCTCGCCTCCCCATTAAACGCTCTAAACCACTTGGTGAGTGGGGGTGGAGCGGGTTTTAGAAAATGGTAATCAGTGGTATATCAAAATATTGACATGTTTTAGTATATGCATGTTTCATTAGTATAATTACTATTTCTATTGTCTGATTTCTATGCTTTTAATTTGTATATTTACAAGCTGAATAACCCGGCGTTGCTCGGGTTTCAAATATGACTGCGACAGATAAAATATGACCGCGACATTTTCCCGTGTAACACAAACCCTGTAGAACGTGTTTCCTTGTCCATTTATTGCAGAAAAACAAACTTTAGATTTTAAAATTAAAGCTTCGAGGGCCACTTTTAGGACTACCTGTGTGCCAGTTTTCATGGCTACAGATTGGTCTGAAGACAGAGAGTGTTTCGCAGTGTTCTAAAGTACAAGGTCTGTCCCAAAAGTAATAATAAAAAAATTTCTGCGCATTTCTGGCACATCCCCAAGGAAAACCGGTGGCTCAGAAATGTGGATTGGAATATCAGTGACGTATTCCAACGGTCGCGCAGCTGCTCCTAATCCACAGCGCATGCCCAGTGGCCTAACAGTGAGTCGTAGTGAGCGTGGCTCGTTACGCTAAAGATGCAGCGATCCATTGATCAACGCTATGCAATAAAGTTTTGCGTTAAACTCGGTAAAAGTGGTAATGAAACCTTGCAAATGTTAAAGGAGGCTTACAAAGATGAAGTTTTGTCACAATGGCAAGTCTGCAAAGCTCGGAGTGGCACTCTCCAAACTCACCTCGCCCCAAGAAGGCTTGGATGTGCAAATCACGTGTCAAAACACTACTGATCGTGTTGTTCGACTCTAAAAGAAGTGGTCCAAAGAGAATTCGTACCACCTGAAAAGTGAATTCACACTTTTACTTGGAAGTGCCCAACGCTTGAAGAAAAGGTTAAACCTCGTCCGTCCAGAGATTGCCGGCAACTGGATCGTCCACCACGACAACGCTCGGCCCCATACAGCGTTGGTTGTGACTGAATTCCTAACCCAAGAACACATCAATGTGCCTCCACATCCACCATACAGTCCCGACCTAGCCCCCTGACTTTTTTTTTGTTTTCACTGCTTAAGATGGACATGAAAGGACGCCATTTTGACACACTCCAAGATGTCTAAAGAGCCGTAACCACAAGGTTTCGCGGCACCTCACAAAATGAGCTCGAACAATGCGACAATGACTGGCATCAACGCTGGACTCGTTGTATTGTTGCCCAATGCGCAGACTTCGAAGATTATTTACGTGTTTTGCTTTGTAAGAACGATTATTTATTTTATGTAATTTTTTTCTCATTACTTTTGGGACACGTCTGTTACACTAGTGCATTGTTCCAACTGTCAAGTTCGGTGGTGTTTGTTTGCGTGTATAAGTGTACCAAATTTGGTGTGGATAGGTCAAACGGTGTAGATTTCTATAGAGAATATGCATACATACACACCCACACCCTTTTATATATATATATATACACTACCCTACAATAATGGACCAGACGCCTGCCGATTTGCATAAAATGCGACTGCATGTCGGATTTTATGCAAATCCAGTGCTTGCACGTGACATGTAACGTTGTTAGTTATTGTGACAATATGTCGAAACGAAAGGAACTTAGTAACTTTGAAAGAGGTCTTATAGTTGGTTGTCACATTAGTGGCAAGTCTATTCGCGCAATTGCGGTAAAAATATCACAGCCACGGTCAACTGTTGGTGATGTCGTGAAGAAGTGGAAGACTGCGGGAGTTGGGACACGAACTGCACACGTTGGTCACCCCCGTAAACTGACCGAACGGGATCGTCGTTTTCTGAAGCGTGAGGTTCGTAAGAACCGCAAGAAACCACTCCAAATCATCAACAGTGAATTTCCACATGCAGCAGGGGTTACTGTACATCCCAATACTTTGCGTAAAGAACTACTCGTCCTCAATATCCACGGATGTGTTGCCGCGCACAAACCAAACATCACCCCATCCAACAAATCCGGCAGCCTCGCTTGGAGTTTGCGAGGTCGCAACTGGAAAACGACCACTGGGAAACCGTTTTATGGAACGACGAGTCCCGCTACACGCTCTTCCAGTCGGATGGGCGTGCTTGGGTTTGGCGAACGTTTGTTACACTAGTGCATTGTTCCGTCAAGTTCGGTGGTGTTTGTTTGGGGGTAATTTTCGTGGTATGGCCTGGGACCTATGCATGTTGTTCTTGGTCAATTGAACGCCGACGCGTACATGAACATTTTAGACAATCAAGTTCTTCTTACGCTCTGGCAATTTTATGGAATGGACGAATGTTACTTCCAGGACGACAAAACTCTATGTCATGTTGTAGCCTCTGTCAAGCAGAGGTATTAAGTTATGGTTGTAAAACGTCTTCCCTGGCCTGCTCAGAGTCCCGACCTAAACCCCATAGAACATTGGTGGGACGAGTGAAAGAGAAGCTCACGGACCAGGGAACCACGTCCGAAATCTATAGCTGAGCTGGCGACATTCTTGCAGCAGGAATGGACACAAATACCCATAGCTGTGTATCAAACCCTTGTTGAAAGTATGCCCAGAAAGGTTGCTAGTGTAATTGCAGCACGTGGGGGACCATCCCCTTATTAAAGCATGTATTATTTCCCTTACAGCATCACATCTTGCTGTCCGGCCCATTATTGTAGGCTATTGTATATAGATAATCCCTAGGGAGTGTGATATAAGCAGTTAATTTGCGCCTATGGGATGCAGTGAGTAACATTACTTTCATTCATCACTTGTTTTTGTTCTGTATGAATCTATTTTATTTGTTTGTCCAATTCGGATGAGGATCTTATGGGGAATGACAAATGTCCTCTCGACCTTCTCTCGTTTAAGGATAACGGAACTCATACCATCGAAATATCTCTCAATAAACATTCCATAAGCTATCTTAAATAAAATAAAACACTTATATACCTCGCGGTGTATGGGTATTAAATAGACCAAATGCCCAGGTAAGCATATTGTAGGTTTTAGTAATTGCCAAAATCACATTTCTTTTGCTCTGTTAAAATAACCTTAATATAGAATCTGTTGTCCTGTGACTCTAAAGGCAGCCCTCACAATGTACACACATGCTTTCGACAAGGCTGTCCAAGCTTTGGCAACTTTGACAAGGAGTCCCTACTACAGCACGTATTTATTTGCTTTTGTTCGGTCCTCGGTGGTGGCGTTTATGCTGCAATGTGACATCCAAGAACATTTCAAGCCAGATACACCACCTTTGGAAGCTACATTTCAAGAAGGAATATATGAAAGACATTTATTTTTATGCTTGACAACAAAACAAACAACGCGAATGTGCGAAACTGCCCTAACAAGTCATTAACCAAACTTTCGGCAGCTAACTACTAAAAAAAAAAGATGGACCACATTCGTAAAACATCTACAAATAAATCTAATTTTGAAAGATTTTCTTTTCAAAATTGTTTGATAAAAATATTGGTGTTCCGATTCGATGTTTTTCAATAACTTTCATGTTTTTGAATAATTTTGCAACAATAAATAAAATAAAATAATTACTTCTGGACATTGATCCGTTTTAGTTTACTGCTTATCCGTTTAGTTATTGCTTTATAACTAGAAATGAAATGCAGTAATTATTTTTGTACATTGATCATAGTTTTAGTAAACCAATCATAGTTTTAGTAAACCAATCATAGTTTTAGTAAACCAATCATAGTTTTAGTAATACAAATTCTGCCTTATCCTTATATTTCGAAGATGGTTTTTAATTCGTCAACACCAAGAAAACGCATTGACTGAGACGATCAAAGCGTTTACTCGTTGTCATTGAGTTTCTGCTTGGATGAGATCATTGAGTTAGCTGTCACTTGTGGAAGAAGCAACCACCTTACCTCCTTCGTCTGTCCGCAGTAGGATGGCCTCGGAGAGTGGGCCCTCGCCCGCCTCCGTACCGGCCAGCACCCACACCCGGTACTGGGTCCAGGTGGCGAGCTGGTCCAGCACCACCTGGGTCTGGTCGGCGTCCACTTGGCGCACGGAGGCCTTGGCCGGGTCCGCCGGCCGATCGGCCTTCAGGTAGAGCACCTTGTAGAAGGTGAGCAGGCCGTTCCGCTGGCTCTCCGGGGGAGGCTCCCAGGAGATGCGCAGCGAACGGGAGTTTAGTGTCACGCCGGTCACTTCGAGGGGAGGGGCACTGGGAGCTGACGGGAGCAGAGAACGTAAGAGGAAAAACAAGCAATACGGAATGCAAAAGAAACTAAATCGAGTTGCATTTGGAACTATGTGCATTTGGATTACTTAGGATGACGGTTGACCACAAGCTAGGGATTAGATGTAACTGTGCCTCACCACAACTTAAAATACAGCAGTAGACGTAAAATTGCGATGAACCTCAACTGTGAAGAATTTTTTTTTTCCCAAGCGCAACCACTGACTAACATCCACGCGCTTACAAATCGAAATTAGAAACCGTGATACTGAAATTACACTGTTTTCCACGCACCCCTACAATGGTGACCCGGACGTGACCTTTACGGTAAAGGAAACACGGGACAACCATAATCATACAATGAAAGACCACACGTACAGATACACCTATAATCTCAAATGCAGTCCTCATGGTCTCACGCGAGCGGTAATCTGTCAACTAGGGGCAGTACCTATATCCAATTCAACCGTTGCTAAACTCTACAGAGTGAGTAATGTAATCCAATTTTGTTTCGTAAATGCATATTTAAAACCCGCCCTCTATAGTAGTGGCGGGGTTGCAGCACGCACAAGAAAGTATTTAGTCTTTCCACACATAAAACTAGACACTAATTTTTGGTTATGGCTGTATAACAGCATAAGCAAAGAAAGGTATAACATGTAATTAAATGTATTTTGAATGCGTTTTGTCTGGTGTTATTACGATGTACTGTCTAACGCAATTTGTACAGTACATATCCGAACTACGTAAATGAAATGGATAACTTCATTACCCATTGTAGTGTAATGCTCATGGTATGTATAAAGGTTTTATGGAACGATAACAGAATATGAACAGTTCAGTTTAATGATAAAAGCAAAATATTGTTATTTTGCGCAAATATATCGCATTTTAGTAATATATGTTTTATGTAATTTGTGAGTCAGAGGTGAACTAAATTTTTTTTCTCGATTCACAACTCTGTATTGGGAATTCAATTTCCAGATCGTCGAATTGTAAGATGCGGATCAATGGTTTGGAACCAAGAAGTCTAGACGCATTGATTTCTTACTCTCTTGTAGGAGTGTAAGACATGCAAAATATTTTCCGCGATAAACTTTGAGTTAGTTTCAAAATACACACGTTTTAGCATGCTAAATATATGTCGGAAAAAATTTAGTACATGAATCGCGGAGCAAGCCTTCCAAAATATAAAATCTCGAATAAAATGTTCGATTTACATGATACAGGGTATCCTAAAAGTTCCCGTACTCCAACTTTAAAAATAATTGCTGCCCAAGGTTTTTTTAAATTATTGAATTTTATCGCCTACTTCTAGTTTTATCGACTAACTTAATTTTTATCACTTGATTTTCTTCGCACTCAAGTTGTGCGATAATAAAGTTCCACGTCATTTTGAATTTAAATCATATGAAAGATGTAAAGAATTTTGGCGACATAAATATCCAAGTGATGCAATACCGATTACAGATACGCTATTTCAACTTATTCAACAATTTGTTGCATTATTATAAGTTAATGAACGATAATCTTGGACCCAAGACGTTGTAACCTGCCATACAAGTTATGACACCATGGGCATGCTTCAAGATTTTTTTGGCGATCTCAAGAAACCATTGGCCACCTCGTTCCTTGATCTGCGCATCCCTGACTCTTTATCTGTGAGGATATTTAACGAACAAAGTTTATGAAGATAATCACCAAAGAATAGGTGATATGAAAATTGCCATTACTCAAAGGATACAAGAAGTCACTCCCGGCATTTTGAAACGCGTTTCTAAAAATATGCGCAAACGACTTCAGCTTTGCCTCCAAGAAAAGGGCGGAAATTTTGATCATTTATTACCAATGTAAGTCCAAATTTTTTTTTCTACGTTAGGTTAAAAGTGCTTTTCACCATTAGCATAAAAATAATTGTTTCAAAGTTTGTTGATTTTGTATAATAAATTCACAAAATGTCAGTACATGAACTTTTAGGATACCATGTAGGTATAAGTAATTCTGTTCTCATCGGAAACTGATGATGGCTACCAATAAAGCATGTCTACGCAGTGAAAATGCATTATGAGGACAAAGCCACGGCTACAGACAGCAACATAATCGAGAAAATATCACAACCCGGTGGCATGAAAGTAGATCTTCTCACGTGATATACTTTTTAATAGTAACGGTAGTAAAACAAAAACAAAAGGGACCACGTGGTCTTTAACGTGCTATTTGTCTACGTTAACGAAGTCCGTACTTTGATGGGGAAAAAATGAACTGCCATGCTACATTAAACATTAAAATTTAATTAGAGCTGCGTTAGTCTATGCAGAAAAACAAGTCTTTTAGTACACACAGAAACTCAGACACTGCTCACATTTTCTTTTGAAGAGCAGAATTTTTTTTTTTTATTCTTTTAAATTCTCCTTTCATCCATCTATTTTAAAACATTTTGTTTGATGTTCAAGATTGGTCTTTTTGTTCCGAGATATTTTATGATAAATTGTTACAAATAAAACTAATATTTACAGTGCTTTTTACAGTCATAGACTATTAGATGCAAAAAAGATGAATGATATAAATTGAAAATTTGATGTAAAGAGCGAACATTTATCTAGCAAACGAGACCCTTTAAAATTTAATTATTATCAATACTGAATGGAATAAATTCCAAAGTAGATTTTATTGAAAAGAGCATTTTATATAAACCTGCTATCTATCAATCTTGTAAAATTCAACATGGGAGATTATAAGATTATTTTTTCCGGGCGTTTTTAGAATTTATAAAAGAAATCCAAGTGTTATTTCTTCTGCAATTAGGTAATAAATTTTATTCATGTTCCCCGCACTGAAAGAAGCCTTACTGTAGTACGTTTTATACTTTGATAGTTCCAAATGCAACAAATTAAAAATAAACAAGCGATACATAGCAAAATAACAACGCTCAAAGAGCAATTACAAAACAGCAAATAAAGGGTTGAAAAATAATTCAAACAATACACTAATAATAATAAGCGCAAAATAAAAAACACGGTAACTTAGATTCAGCAGAATGGCTAAAATGAAGGGAACAGCATCCTAATTACTTTGAAAATGCGAAAATATATTTAATTAGCAGTAATTAGAATAGTTAAATAAGAGAATTAATCTATTTGCAAATGGATGCGTTTTCATACAATTAATTTTAAGAATCCCCAATGATTTATTTTAAAACATATATTCAGCTACATTGCAAGTAGTGGAAGCAATCGAGATAAAAAAAAAACTTGCTTGTTCATAATCGTATTTATTTTATTGTACTTTTTCTTTAAAAAAGGTCATTTCAAAGAGCATACATTTTTAATCATTCATTCCCTCATCTGCTTTTGGATGCGAAACATGAAATTAACCACCAAAATGAGAAAGAGAAAATCGAAAACCTATGTCATAAACTAAAACCTTAGTAATGACTCTAGAGCTACAAAGCTAACGCTTGAATTAATCAATACTATCAAATGAGAGGGATGTTTAGTGGAAACAAAAACAAACCAGATGGTTTGCGAATATTTTACAGCCGCTGTACAAACGCTATCACATGATACGCATAGGAGGTTACATTAAAATGTAGTTTATCGCCTTATGGCAACGCTTGGCAGCGTTTAAGCTAATTGGTTTTGACCAATCAATTGTCATATTTCAATTTGAAATTTATTCTTGCGAATTTTTATAGGCGAAGTGCCGAAATCGTATTTGATAAAATGAGCCAAGTGGAGCCACGCTCAGAATATGTACCGGAAACACGATTGCCGCAGAAATACTAACACCTACATTTAGCTTGACAAAAAAGTGCCTATAATAAGAAATTAATGGTCTGTAAACAAATTATTTAAAAAGAAGCAAAATAAAGATCAAGAAAAATGGTAGTGGATCAACAGGAAGGTAAGAGGAAGGGAAATAATCTCAGATATTCGACGAAGATAGAGTTAGAGCTGCGTAGTGAACTGTGCGAATACAGATAAGCCGAAGATGTTGATATCGCGGTCTACAACTCAATGTCGCTTTGAGTACAGGCTTTCGTAATTGGATAACAATGCAGAAAGGCCATTAAACTAAAATTAATAAAGTACAATGAGAAAATCCCTCAATCCACACAATGAAACAAAATCGGTGTTCCGTACACTGAAGTAGTCGTTTCATCGTGTGGATTGTTAGGTCGTTGTTCAAAGATGATCCAGTTCTCTATGTCATTTAATCATAGGACTAAGCCAGTTTACTATTTAATCATAGGACTAAGCTAAATAACCCGGCGTAGCTCGGGTTTCAAATATGGCAGCGACATTTCCCTGTGTAAACTGATATACACAAACCCGGTACAATGTGTTTCCTTGTCTATGTATTGCAAGAAAACAAACTTTAGATTTTAAAATTGGGGCTTCGAGGGGCACTTTTAGGACTACATGTGTGCTAATTTTCATGGCTACACATTGGTCTGAAGACAGAATGGCCTATGTTTCTGCAGTGTCCTAAAGTACAATGTACCAATGCGTATGTCTACCAAATTTGGGGTCGATTGGTCAAGTGGTGTATATTTGTATAGAGAATATACAAAATAGTCCTTCTAAATCGACTACGAAACTTTTACCACTGCCTGTGATGATGAAAACCGCTTTTCCCGGAGGTGTTTCTTCAAATTCGGGAAAAGAAAAAAAAATCACATGGGCTACATAGGACTATATGGAGGATGGGGAACACACATGACATTGGTTTTTGAAAGATCTGACGATTTTTTAAGGCGAAAACTAAATTTCAATGCAGTGTATTGAATTTCGCGTGTCACATCCATTTGTGCCGAAGGCGAAACTAAAACTAGGCGATCTTGGCCGGTTGCCAAAGCCTCAGCAATGACGTCATGACCGTGAAACTTGCGCTTTCTATTCTCCATTTATCCCGCTACACATTCAATATGACTTTTATTTTTCTTGATTTATTTTAATCACCTTTAAAAAAATTATACTTCTTTATTGAACATATATATATTGTTCATCGCAGATCATTCTCCCAGTGTTCCGTACTAGGCAGTGCAGGAACCGATAGAAAAATCTCTAAAATCTACCACATGCGGTAGGATCTCTGGTACAGTACCGGGACTCTCAATTGGAGGTAGGCTCAGGGAAATGCAAAAACTTTTCGTCTTAATGCAATCTGCTTCTATGTTCAAAAAGTTATAAAACCTTTCATTGTACTTATTTAAGTCGCGACAAAGAAACTGGATGTTAACATCTTCGGCAACAATTTTGGCGCAGTGGACTCGAGTCTGAAAGTCGTGAAATCACCAAACGGATCACGGCCATGGATGACATACCATACTGTTCCGTGCGCACTTGCACCGGTGAGGTGGGGGCCCCCTCGCCACCCTTGGACCGCGCGGCCACCCACACATAGTACACGGTATCCGGGTACAGCTCGCCCAGGGTGTACGTCTCGACGTCTGGTATCTCACGGTGGTACTCCTGCTGCGTGAAGGTGTCGTTCCAGTAGAGTTCGTAGCCGACGATGTTCTCCCCCGTAAGAGTGGGACGAGTCCACGTCAGTTGGACGTTGGTGGCAGAGGTGGGGATGCCTCGCAGGTTGGTGGCTTGGCTCGGGACTGAAAGGCCACACAGGTTACAAGTCAAAAACAAACAGAATAACACGGACAGGGTGCAAATAAACAAAAGAATACACGCACTTAAACCTACAAGTGGTTTCGTCGACACAACTCGTGACCAATTTTGCTATATTTCCTAATGACGAAGATGTCTAGTTCACCAAGATCTGGTAGGTTTTTATTACGACGAGATACCTCATCGAGACAATCATCAGGAGGGTTAACGACCGAGTCCAGTTCCTATCACTAGGTCGTTAAGCAAAGTGTTCGTTAAGAGAAATGGTTGTTAAAAAGTGGTCATTGAAAAAATGGGTCGGTAAGCGAATTGATTGATAAGAGAAGTGGTCGTTAAGAACATTAATAAGAGAATTGTTCGCCAAATAAAGTGTTAAGAGAAGACGCTATGAGAATTGGTCGTTAAGCAAAGAGTTTGCTAAAAGAATTGGCCGTTAAGCGAATTGCTCGTCAATAGAATCAGTCGTTAAGCGAATCGGTCAAGGAGCTAAATCGTTTTTATTTATTCCGAATAAGCTTCAGTGGACTAACCAAAACCAAAAAAATTCAGTGGACATGAGTTAGCACAACATGAAACGACAGGTGCAGGTTAACTCAAGGCGCGTATGTAGCAGAACGGGTAAAGCGAGCAATCCGGAATCCGAGTAAGGCCGGGTGAACACATCCGGTTTTTCAACGTGCGGCGCCGCTGCGGCATCGAAGCCCAACTATGCACATATAACCGTTAAATGACTTAAATTCTCATTTCGCGCCATTTTCGAAAAATATTCTATCGAAGAAAACGTGTTTATTTCGCTTAATTGGTGTTATAAAAGTATATTTTGTAGCAAAATAGACGTTACTGGATACAGCCATTTATTAATTATTATTTATGTTCTATTTATATATGAAAACAAGGTACTTCAGAACGGAGAAGCGTGTGCGGCGAGCTGCGGCGCCGTGGGGAACTGCGTTACAAATTACACGCAAGTTGGACGTGCGTCGCAGCAGCGGCCCCGGAGGCATATCTGCTCCATTGGATCTAATGTATCTCAGACCGCACTTGCGTTGCGGCGCCGTACATTGAAAAACCGGATGTGTGCACCGGGCCTAATCGTGTTCAACACCGACTGCATTTGACGGTGTCGGCGGCAGGATCAGAAGGAAATATACTAAAGCATAGTGAACAATGGTCACCTTCAGATGTGCCCTGAATCAAGTGACCAAAAAAAAATTACCAAATGAAAACGTGTACTAATGTGACCTTTAACCTACTTCCGTCTGTTGGGTGAAACCTAACACAATCTGATCGGTACATGAAAAATAACCAGTTTGGCGATATCACCATTTATGTTGAACTCGCTAGAAATGAGCATTGGTTGGTGTCGTGTCATGGATAGAAAATAAATTTAAATAGGACCAAAGGTTCCATATACATCATCTGCGATTTGAAGGCAATTTTCTTCATATAAGTCCTCCCGCGGATTGTCACTTATTTGCTGCAATTGCGCCAAAATAGCGGGACAGGTGAAAAGATGTTTGGGGGTTAG
This sequence comes from Metellina segmentata, assembly GCA_947359465.1. Lineage (NCBI taxonomy): Eukaryota > Metazoa > Arthropoda > Arachnida > Araneae > Tetragnathidae > Metellina > Metellina segmentata. The sequence goes on along the minus strand of OX375878.1, from coordinate 15,870,444 downwards.
TTCTATGTCTGGGCAGTTTTTGCAGAGGCAGTAAGTCCTCGTCCCGTTTTTATTAATCATCATCCCCCTAAAGTGTCCCGTCCGGAGTCTTGTTAGTGTGCTGGCAAGAGTTCTACTGGTACTGATTTCGGGGATTTTGTGTTTGATTTTGATTTTCCTATCGTTGAGTTTTGCTCTAGCCACTGAATTGATATCGCTGAGAGTGACACGAGTAACCTTGTTGGTGTTTAAAAGTCTTGCTTCTTTTGAAAGGCCATCAGCCAACTCGTTTTCAGCAATGCCAACATGCGCGGGAATCCACTGCAGGGTGCACTGTTTCTCCAAATGGAAGATCTTACGAAGTGTACGGTGAATATAGAAATGAGCATTAACGATGTTACATCGCCAAACTGGCCAACCAAGTCAATTTCTCGCAGAACAGAAAAAGACAACGGACGTGAAAACATCTACTCACCACCTGGCTGCGTTTTCATCTGAATCGGGGCCGAGAGCGGACCTGGTCCTCTACTGGTGAATGCTTGAACTCGAATGGTGTAGATAGCGTGAGGCTGCAGTTCGCTGATCGTCGTTAACTGATTGTTGTCCACATTTTGAATCAACCACGTCTGTGTGGGCGCCTGGGGTGTCGTGGTGTAATACACCTTGTAGCCCTAGAGATACAAAACAAATATTTACTCTCGCACGTATTCGAAGAAAATGACATGGAGCACCAAAACACTCGCACTTAAATTATTCCCAATCTGCTCAGGATGTATAAAAACAACATCCAGACATGTTCTCTTGCTAACAGAACCGTTGATTGAAAACCCGCTGGAAGAGTTTTTTTCTCATAACTACAGAATCGAGTTGCATTATTATCTCCAGCTCTTACACCAGACGCCTACAGCGCACAGCTAATGAAACGCGGCACGTGGAACTACACGGCGTGGTGGGTATAAAAGTTTGAAACGTAGGCTATCTTGGACCATATCCTTCGTTGCTGTGATGGTAATTGGCTTTCGCGGCAAGGGCGGCAGTATTTCGGAAACGGCACAGTTCGCGTGCTGTTGTGGTGAAGGTGTACCGGGACTGGAGTAATGGCACCATTGAAAATAAACGGCGGTGTACCACGTGCCATTGATGTGATAGGTGAACGTCGGTTATGACGACGGAGTGTGAGGACTGACCGACGTGCTACAGTTGAACAGCTAACGTGTCAAACGAGCCAGGGGACTTCCAGACGTGTGTCTAACAGTACAACGAACTTCGGATGCGACATCGATGTCGATAAATTTCAAAATATTGATGGTTTATAAAGAACATCGATGTAGTTAACATCAATGTATTGGAGCCAATGTTGTAACATCAATGTATTGGAGTCGAAACATCGATGTCGATGTTTTCAAAACATCGATGTATTGGAGCCCAAACATCGCTGTCGATGTTTTATAAAAAACATCGATGTATTGGAGCCGATGTTGCATCACTAGTTGCTAAACCAGTTTTAAGAAATGCGGAAAAAAGTTTAAATACACTGACTTTTAAAAACATCGATGGTTTGGGGCCGATGTATTATCAACATCGATGTTTTAATATTGAACATCGTTGTTTTGCTGTCGATGTCGCATCACTACAACGAACCCTGTAGCGCATGGTGTTCCGAAGCAGACGGATGGTCACCGCACCCATGTTGACGAAGTTGGATTGGCATAAACGGTTCAATGTTTTATAAAAAACATCGATGTAGTTAACATCAATGTATTGGAGCCGATGTTGTAACATCAATGTATTGGAGCCGACGTTGTAACATCAATGTATTGGAGCCGATGTTGTAACATCAATGTATTGGAGCCGATGTTGTAACATCAATGTATTGGAGGCGATGTTGTAACATCAATGTACTGGAGCCGAAACATCGATGTCGATGTTTTCAAAACATCGATGTATTGGAGCCGATGTTGCATCACTAGTTGCTAAACCAGTTGTAAGAAATGGGGAAAAAAGTTTAAATACACTGACTTTTAAAAACATCGATGGTTTGGGGCCGATGTATTATCAGCATCGATGTTTTAATCTTGAACATCGTTGTTTTGCTGTCGATGTCGCATCACTACAACGAACCCTGTAGCGCATGGTGTTCTGAAGCAGACGGATGGTCACCAAACCCATGTTGACGAAGTTGGATTGGCATAAACGGTTTCAATTTGCTATGCAATACCAGAACTGAACTGCTACTGACTGGTGAAGAGTTGCCTTCTCCGAAGAGTCACGTTTTATGCTCTATCGAACGGATGGACGTTTACATGTCCGAGAACAAACACCCGGCAACCATTGCTGGATGAACACAAAATGGTGGTGGCAGTGTTTTTGGTGTGGGTAATGTTTTAATGGTAGTGCCTAGGTTCTTTTGTACGTGTGGAAGGTGCACGTAACGGATTAGGTTATGTAACCATTGTTGCCGATCGTGTACACCCATACATGTCGACTGTTTATCCTTAGAAGGAGGAGATATTTCAGCAGGACAATACCACGTGCCGCAGGTCCAAAATTGTCCGCGATTGGTTGGAGATGCACGATGATAACTTCAAAGTGCTCCGCTAAAAAAAAAATCACCAGATCAAAACCCAATCAAGCATTCTTAGGATTATCTTAATCGAAATGTTTGCGGTATGGACACTCCACCATGCACCCTGCAGCTTCAGTCGGACGTTCTGCAGTTTGCATGGCTCCAGATACCTGTAGCAACCTTTCGCAATTTTATTGACACACTCCCACGCAGTCTAGCTGCTGTCCGTGTTGCAAAAGGTGGTGTTTCGGGATATTAGCAGGTGGTCATAATAACGTGACTCGACCCTGTATCTTGTATAGCAAAACATAACCGTAGAGCGACAAAAAGAGTCAAGCTTCTCTTAACTATAAATCTAAATTTCTAATTTTGGTATACTTAACCGTTGGCAGAATCAAGCAATTGAAAATCAAAAGGAGCGATGGGTATGTCATATTCTTAGCCTTTACGCTGTGGACTATAGACAATTGTTACCACTACAATTTCGTTTACACCAGCGGCATGATATAGATCTGTGTACGATGGATGATATCCCCCTTTTAAGTGACCGCTGACATCGATCACCATTTACGTGAGGATCCCTTCTTGTGTTCGGTACCCTACCCTGTCGACCGTGAGGTGTGAACGCTTTGGGGGAAATACAGAAGGTCGCTCTGGTGATATCTCTAGCGCCAAACGATGCACTACACAATACTATGAAAGGAAAGTGTCAGTCGTAAATGTTACTCAAGGCTCTATAACTCAAGTTAGGTAATTAGGTACGGGGGGCATGCAGGCGAAAGAGGCGTTCCTGGAGACGATTGAAAAAATCTAAGCGCCGCAGCGTAAAGGTTAAGGGTGTATTTTATCGGTTTAAAGGTCACCAGGTTAAAAACCACATTTAAGTCTCATAATGACCCGATAGACTTTATTTATTAAAGTAGACAACTAATATCGGTTTTTTTTTTCAAATAGTGAATACACATACTACTTTATGCATTGCAGCAACTAGCCATGCTAATACTTAAAAAGTCATAAGTCATGCCTTTTGGTAGATACACTTTATACATTGAGAAGCAACTAGCTGTGCTAAAAATCATCAAGCCATGTACCGTGCTTTTGGGGGACAAACTTTATGCATTGAAGAGACAAGCATACTTAGGTCATAAAGCCATGTCTTTTTGGTAACATAATCTATCAGCGCCACATCTGCACACAAAAAGTAACTAGAAACATATATTCCATACAGCCTAGAGTGTAGTAAACCGAAGCGATTACTCACCGTTACTTGTCCATTTGGTTCTTTGGGAGGATCCCACTGAACGACCACTGTACTCGTGCTCAGGGGCGTAGCTTGGACATTCCGAGGAGCACTTCCGGGTTCTAGTGGTAGAAATATGATGTATTTAGGCAAATACTCTCTTCATTTATTTAAAATTTAAAGAAGTTTCTAGAGCTATATTTCAAAAGATGCGGGTCATATTGAAAAAAAATTAGATAATAACAGCAAACTGAAAGCTTCTCACATTTTTAGTCAATTTGTATTTTATTCATCGAACAATGACCATAAAGCAAATTAAGTAAAATAAACGAGATTTAAAAACTTTCATATACGATTGCATGCTAGTGTACAAATTGGCGTAAAACTAAAAACAAATTATCGCCAAAGCTAAAACTAGCGATAACCAAGAACGTTCTGCATTGGAATTTTTGTCTAGGAGATAAGTACTTAGCAGAAACTACAATCACAGCCGCACAATTGAATTGACTATTGGGCTAAAATTATTAAAGTATGGTTAAGGGTACATTTCTTTGGGCAACTTTATAGTACCCTTGTCCGTAAGAAGGATCTGAAACACATAGAGCATGAATTGGCAAAGGGAAAATCAAAGGCGATTCTGATGAGTCCCATGGAATATTAAGACACATTTATTATCTTTATGTTACATAGCAATCGTTCTTTAAATTAGACGGAAAAGGATCCGACAGGAGAGAGATTGAGCAGAGGTTTCTAATACAGAGGCAGCGAAGCGTGTTATAGATACTGGTATTACAAGTACGTTTTGTATTGTTACCCAGGTGTGTTTAATTTTGCGCCATTGGCTGTGCCAAACGCTTTTTCCTGCTTCAAAAAAGAATTTTTTAGAAAGTTTGATGAAACAAGTCGATAATTTACCAAAATTCAGTCCATATTATTACTGTCGATAAAAACACCATATAAATATTAAATAGCAGTTTAAATAGTTTTAGGTATTTGAGTATTTTTGTCGCCATTTTGCATTAAATATTGATAATTTGGTGACGTGGACTGAGGCTAACAGAAGAGTGACAATACATGGTTTCTCTTTTTGCCAAAGACTGCATTCGTAGGGCTTTAATTAGGGCAATGTTTTGCTACCCTTGAACTGTTTTAACGGGTTATCGCAACAACTAGAAGACGAACTTTCTGCTGCTATTTTTTTAATGCTACAAATTGTCAAAATAACGAATCATAAAGGTGCTTCAAATCACACTGTACAGTTAACAAATTTGAGGTCACTTAGATCGAAAAACAATACGTGACATGTGCTAAGAGCTATCGGTAAAACATCACCATCACAAGGAGCAAAAATTGGACTTCGATCGTGACAAGAGCTTCGAATGCCGAATTGCCTTACTGTTCATCGGTGGTGGTGACACGGCATATCCCCATCGACCTTCTAATGCAATACACGGAGCCATGTGGGTAGAGTGGCAGGCGTAAGGGCTCAGAAGTGTAGGTTACGTGTTTTTAGAATTATTGGTGTGGGGTTTTAATAGCGCTAGGAACGGCGCAATGCATAAGACAGCAATGTCAAGTAATGAACATTCACGCAATGAAATTTTCTTTTAACACAGAAGAGAGAAATACATTTAAGGGAAGTTAGAGCAATTGGACCTGTTCATCCACCTACAACTCGCAGGTTACTAGCGCAGTGGTGAATAAACCTACTGAACTAAGGTGACCCGGAGCTTGAGAATAGAATTGGGATGGTCAGATATCGTAACACAAACAAGTGTCTTCAATTGTTCATCGTGCTCGTCAATTAGTCCCACTTTAGGATTCGTACTTTCTTCCTTTCCATGTGACCTTCACCCTGAGATCTTCGAACCGAGCGATCGGGAGAAATTTAAGAAAGCTGCACACACGTGCCTCATCAAATTAATTAGAATGTCAACGCAATTTTATTGCACTTTGATCGTTCGTTTTCGAGCTATGGAACATACAAGATTCCAATTTCTCCCTTCAGGCAGTATTTTCTCGTTTTGTAGGCTGCTAACTTAAAATTTTCCCCTTTATTATGGGTCATCACTTAGATTTGATTTTAGGGTGCTAAGCCAATGCAATAGTTAAAAAAATACTGAATTAGTAAAATTTTTCACCTTTGCGAACGCCAATTTAAATAGAAAAATTAAAAGTGATTGCATTAGTTTTTGAAAAATACGTCTAAGAATGAGGAACGAGGTCAAACCCCCAGTAAAAAGATTTGAAAAGTTCTCTGCACAATTGAATTTAGCAGCAAGTCTGCGAATGTAATTAGATTATGTTGTCCTCAAATTACCCCAAATAGAAATTCAAGAGGAATAAAATTCCAAATGAAATGAATTAAAGTATCAAAAAGCAAACTTTCCATTTCTATTTAATGCTTTTTTGGAATTTGTTACAAATTAAATTAAAAATCCAGAAGAAGAAATAACATTGAAAGATTACAGCGCATTTATAGTTTTTCCACCATTTTGTTTACTATCGATTGAAATTCAGCCATTCTTTTCAATAGATATAAATGTTAAATCTATACAAGTCCAGACATCTTTTTATCGAAATTAAAATAAAGATTGCTTGCTTTTAAACACGACTTACGAAATAAATGAATCCATTACTATTTCTATAGTACTTTAAGCTTGTTCTTCGTGAAGCAATAAGAATTATAAAATTTTGTTCTTGGCTTAATTGCAAGAAAAGAAATAAAGTCGATGAATTTCTCTTTCTGTATGGAAGAAAGAAGATTATTCATGACTCCATTAAATATTTTTATTTGCTTAGTTGGAATGCTAATGTATCTACAATAAATAGAAAACATACACGTAAATGTAAATTCTCACTTTTAAGTTATGTGCGAAAATTAATGTATTTATAAACCCACTGATAACTCAATTTTAGGAACTTTACTCAGGAGTTTAACTCTAGAGTAAAAATGTAAACAAAATATGCAGTTCCGTTAATACTTTTCCAGTAATTTTGTTAAATTTGTTCGCCTTTGTAGGATTCCGGTAAGGTGAATATGAGAAAAATGAATATAGTTCAGACAAAATGGTACAAAACTTCTTAATATTCTATTTTTATAACTTAAATAAAGTATATGTACTGGCATCACAGTTTGGAACTGTATAATGGCCGACGAAGCATTGCGCTGAGTATCATATGAAGAGTAATGTCAATGGATTTATGTCAAGCTCATATTTTAAGCTCAAATTCTTTCTCTGATAACTAGTGCAACTTTTTGCAACAAATGCAACTTTTTTTCACACGTTCTACGCTTTATTTAAAGTACTAAAAACGAAATTCCTCCTACATGGGGTGTATTGTGAGTTATAACTGCAACATAAATGCAACTTTTTGAACTTTTTACAATTTAGCTTAAAATTAATTAATATGAAATTACTATTCATCAACCCTTCAATCACGTGTGTCTGATCTTGCGAACGCTGAAGTATTGCGGATCAAACAAGAAGTTCACGGATAGAAGGTATTCGTCCTAACAGAGGAAAGTGAAATAAATAGCAAGAAGTACTTTAACACATTGATTGTCATTCATGATAATCCAGAGCAAACTTGCGTAATCGACTGTAGAGTTTGCTATGTGAGTTTCGATCATCAATATGATGTTTCTTTGTAGACGACCTTTAAAATCTCTGAATGTTGAGCGAAAGGATTTTGCGCTTCTGTTGTCCGATACAGCACATTATATGACTGCGGCTGGAATCACACTCAAGGTGCTTTATCTGCGATTGCTGCTCCAAGTAACTTGAGAGGTACACTTGTTTCACAACTGCAGAAAAAGTCCAATGCAACAATGTCAGGAAACATCAGTCTCTGTTGAGCGCATTTTTACAATGTTAAAGAAATTACTGACCAAGGATCGGCCATTCAACGACATCAAAGTTCTTCTGTATTTAATAATGTACAAATAAATTTTGAATTTTTTCATTTTTTACAAATAATTTGTTTTAGATTTTAGTGCATCAAAAATAAATGCAACTTTATTTTCATAAATGCAACTTTTCCCATTTTTACTGCAACAAAAAAGTTGCCCTACTGATAACACATAACTTTCAAAACTCAAACAAATCTATTGCTTACAATCTAATTTGATCCCAGAATTTAAAAATACCTATTAAAATTTATTGTTTATTCTCATATAAAAAAATAATCATGTGATTTATGGATCCCTTACTGATAAAGAAAAGCTTTTATTCCCTATTAACTCATAGTAAACGAAGTATTTTGGTAAAATATTAGAACTACATAGGTAAGGTCTATCATTTTTCAATACCCTGAATCCTACTTAGTGCGAAAATTTTATTTTTGATGAAACATGATTTGTCTAGAACAAATTATATTACTTTTGAAAATTTATTCATACCCAACCAAATAATTCGCACGATTAGTTACTTGTTCCAAGTTATTGAAAACAATAATATAAGTGTTTGCACCCTATTCAATTACACTTTTAATTTTCTCACGTATAAAAAAAAGCTGAAGCAAATAAATTCTAACCTTTTTTCTTAGGTAAATTACAGGTAATAATGCTCATTTACTATATTATTCACTAGCTGAATAACCCGGCGTTGCTCGGGTTTCAATTATGTGTGTTAACTCAAATACACAAACCCTGTAGAACGCGTTTCCTTGTCCATGTCCCTTTATTGCAGGAAAACAAACTTTAGATTTAAAATTGTGGCTTCGAGAGCACTTTTAGGACTACCTGTGAGCCAATTTTTATGGCCACGAATTGGTCTGAAGACTGGAAAGGAATACACTATGTTTTCTGCAGTGTTCTAAAGTACAAGTGTACCAAATTTGGCGTGGATTGGTCAAACGATGTAGATTTTTATAGATAATATACACACATCCTTTTATAGATATATGTAAAGATTACACTTGAATTCAAGCTCTTAAACTTTCTTACATTCAATCAGTTCAACAATATTGAATGGTTGCTCCACCTCTTCATTCTTTTTTACTCCTACCTATAGTTTGGTGAATGGTTACTTATCACAACGTATCACTTCAGCTTCTACACTGAAGTAATCCAATATCCGCGGAAATTAACACAACATCCGCTCTTCAACAAAGCTGTTTCAAAAACATTTAATTACTTAAGAAAACAAAACCACGTACAATAACAAGCTCAAGATAGACTATCTGTCCGAAGTAATAACCTCCACTTAAGAATACAAAAGCAGCTCCTAACTTAAATATTAACGCCTTTGATGGTGGGGAAATTAATTACTCGAGTGTTTCAAAACTTAACTAGCCCTTCATTTTACTCATTAACTGATGAGGCTTTCAAAACACGAATTAAAACTCCTCGCTACAAAAAGAATAAAAAAAAAGAGCCTCACAAAACACAATCCCTTTCAATCTTAGGCAAGGAGAGATGGTATCGTCACATTTTGCATGAAGTATGGCGATTTCTAACATAGATTTTGAGGAAGGTTTAATGCTATTATTGTTTTATACTAAGTTTTCTAAGGAAAGGAAGATAAGGCATTTAAAAGAGCACTTACTGCTAGATCCGGAAGAATCCACTATAGAGGAAGATAGGGAAAGAGTGAGAGAAAAAAGAGTGTCAATTGCTAAAAGTGAGAGATTATTGAATGAAAGAAAGCAGCATTGCATTATTGGAGGAACAAAGCATCACAAATAATAATTTCATAGCATGGGGTGAATTTAGTTTGAAGGGAGGTGGAAGTAACCGAAATCTTATTGATGTTACAAGAATAAATCCTGATGTTCTAATATAAAGTTCTAGAATAAATCTAGTACGTTTTCTTCTGACGATGAGATATCTAGATCGTCAATATCTCTTCAATTTTCTACAGATGACGAGATACCTCGTTCAAGATCTGGTCAGTTTTGCTAATGATGATGAGGTATCTCGGTTATCAATATCTATTCAGTTCTTCTGATTACGAGAAATTTCGTCCATTGAGACCTGGTCAGTTTTCTTCAAATGACGAGATACCTCGTTCGAAATCTGGTCGGTTTTGCTAATAATGACGAGATATCCGAGTCAACCAGATTTGGTCAGTTTTGCTAATAATGACGAGATATTTCGTTCATCGAGATCTAGTCAATATATTAATGATGACGAGATATCTCGATCATCAAGATCTGGTCAGTTTTCTTCAGATGACGAGATACCTCGTTCGAAATCTGGTCAGTTTTGCTAACAATGGCGAGATATCTCGGTCATCAAGATCTGATCAGTTCTTCAGATTACGAGATATTTCGTTCATCGAGATCTGGTTAATTTTGCTAATGATGACGAGATATCTCGATTATCAAGATCTGGTCAATTTTCTTCAGATGACAAGATACCTCGTTCAAAATCTGGTCAGTTTTGCTAATGACGACAAGACTCGATCATCAAGATATGGTCAGTTCTGATTACGAGATAGATATTTCGTTTATCGAGATCTTATCAATTTTGCTAATGATGACGATATATCTCGACATCACACAACAGGCTATTGTCGATGGTCCGGAATCAATCAATAAGGGTAGATACCAGGACAACATCACATAATTTTGAACCACAGTCAGATGACGAGGCAACACCTGAGCTGGCACCCCACTCTCCAAACTTCCAAACCCCGACAACTTGAGGACATTTGTGGCCAATTCAGATTTAACTTGCAACAGCCCTCCTTGTACACGACGGTCTTTGGTTGGATTCGAACTCGCAACCCTCCGGTTGCTAATCGATTACTCTTCCAACCAGGCTACCGCGGCCTTTTTGATAGGCAGCTAAAGCGGTGAAAAAGGGTCTACAGAAACTATTGAGATAAGCTTTAGAATAAAGGCGATATTTGTGAGATAAGCGTGTGGATTCAGTTTCTAAATATGCTATGGAAAATATAATTATTATGTTGTGATTCACTGCTTTGTTTCGGAGTAAATCAAATCAGACATAATAAAGATTAACAAGTAAGACCAACAGAATAGCCATTAGTGTTTCGAAATTATGGAATGGAGATAGATAACATATTTATTAAACTATAAGGTATAAAAATCTACAATTACAAAATGTTTACGAGTTAAAATAGTTTATTAGAAGCTATACTTTAAAACGTTAGATTAATGTATAATAAGTTGCATAAAATGATAGGTCTTAATTTGGAAATAATAAATTAATAGTCAGATAGTCATTGTAATGTTTGGGAGAATTAAGAGCTAAATTGAAATGTTAACTCGTTTTCTAAAGAAAAAAAAAAGATATGAAAGAACCACATTTAATACACATGGGTTAATAGAAAAACATGGTAAAAATTTACTATTGCCTTAAATAATATTTTTGAGCGTTTTGTGCAAGTGACTATCAATTGATTTTGTATACAAACAAAATCATGCATTGCTAAAACCTAATATTTTGCAGTTTATTAATACGTATGGCCTACTTAAAAACTGGTTTTCATTAAAATAGGTGATACGTCTGTTGATTTGCTCACTTTGAAACGGTTCGCGTAATCCTTCCTTTTGCAAATTAAAAGAACAATAGAAGGAATGACAATACAATTACGATCTTTATGTTTTAGTTGTTTGTTTTCGTATTAATTGTTATTTTAAAGTTGTGGTGCCCAAGAAATTGTTTTTCTTTGGGATCCAACGACGAATTTATAATTACAAAAATAATTCTTCAAAGATGACTTTGCATTCAAAATACCACCTGGCGGATAAAGCAGACCACAGTTCTGGACTTACCAGTCTCGCCCGTGGTGACGACGGCGGATTGGCTGGGAACACCCCGTCCGATGGCGTTTACCGCGATGACGTTGAACTCGTATTCGGTGTAGGGTGTCAGGTCCCGCACCGTGTAGAACATAGTGTTGATGCCGCTCAGCTCGCTGTAGTCCTGGTTGGTGAGCCGCGGCTTGTACTGGATGACGTAGTAGATGATATTCTCGGAGCCCACGTCATAGGACCACGAGATACGAATGGACGACGCCGTCACGTCAGATATCTGGACCCTGCTGGGAGGCCGGGGCAGAGCTGCGGGTACAAGAGCAAACAACCAATCACCATCGACTCGCTCAATTCACATAAACCTAGCGCAGACATGAGCCAAAGATTTAGAAAATTTTGACTGTAATTCATACGAAAATGGTTTAACTTTATCCCATGGGTCTTATAGAGTGCCTATATAATAAGAGTGGCGACATACGGGAAACACTTTCTGATTGGCTTAGAGACCTTTTCTACCGCCCGAGGCGGTGTTTTCCTAGCTCCCGTAGACTTAACATGGGAACTTTTTGTGTGTTCGAGAAAAACGTGTGTATATTAAATTAAAAAGAAAATATAGCTTATTCATGTTCCATTTCGTGTTCTAGAATGTTTATTTATTCGTATTTTAGTGTTTTGTCAGTATAAATTTGAAGACTTTTTAAGTAAATAGCTTTTTTTGAACAACATGGTGTTTCCCGCAATCTAAGTTAGCGCGTTGTGCAATCCATCTAATCAATTACGCATGCAATTGAGCGTTTATATGATTCCTTTATACCGAATGTATCCATATTATAACAATCATATGCTTTTTGTTCTCCCAGACATGATATATTAATTCGCCCAGCAACCTTCTTTGAGACGATTCTGGTAGAAAAATGGCTGCCGCACATGCGCATTGAGCCAAATTTGGTCCCTTGTCGCCACTCCTATTATATAGGCACTCTAGGGTCTTAAGGTCGAGTTAGAATCACGTCCGGGGGTTACCTTTGATTTGGTTTCAGGAAGAATAAACAAATAAAAAAAATACACTAAAATTAGATACATTTTGTTTTTGCCAAACACAAGACCACAACTTCAAACACGAATAACATGACAGTTCTGGCGAAATGACCCAAAGCAAAGCGTTTTCTCATTGCATGTCGTTAGATCGGATTATTAACAAATATTTGAAGGGCCCAATGGCTAAAAAGTTCTTACACTACTGTCATAAGTATAGATATAAACGCCTTTCTCCCAATAAGAACGTAACACTAATTTAGTACTTCTTCGTTTGTGAGAGGTAGAATTTGGTAATTTTTTTAAATTACCGTCGTACTAGAGCAACACCACGGGCTGTTAACGACGTTCCGGAATCAATCTCCTAAGGGAAAGATCCAAAGACAACATCCCGTCATTCTGAACCACGGTCAGATGACGATTTGAGAGGTGAAATAAAAGCCTTCATATCTCATCGCCCATCTACAGCACTCCTGGAAATGAAAATACAATAAACTCCCGATTGTCCGCGGCACATTATATAGCACGCATTGACAGGCTCATTCAATATCTGTAGGAACAAGACGATTCATCACTTGGCGACTAAATGTTGATGAAAAAACTTCCAATATCAAATATAAAAGGTGTTTTAACTGAAAAAAAAAAACAATGAACAGATTTTATGTGAATAAGTAAACAGACTTTTAAGTACAGAAATCTACTGTTTATTAATTCATAATTGAATGTATAAGCACACTACACACTCTCTCTCTCTCTGTACATAAAAAATGTACAAAAACCTTTTTGTGTTGATTTGTTCCCTTTTTAGCCATTTTGCGGTTTACCCACGGAATTCGCTTATGCGGGGATGCCGCGTCATTCAATTCTGCAGATAATCGAGAGTTTACTGGATTATTTATCTTATTAGCCTTAACTTCTGTGTCACAAACCGTCTCGTAACTAGTGTGGAGGGGTCTCTCAGACCTCGCTCATTAAAGTTGATTAATATAATATATTAATGAAAGATTCTTTAGATAATTATTATTAATACATTTTAAATTTAGATCATTCTATTCTTAACATGAAATATATTTTATATTACTATATAAGTTAAATAGATTCCATGTCTCTTCAGGTTCAACTTTCGGACCTAATTTCGCAAGACGTTTCAACCCTGAAAACTGGAAAACTATGTTGTGTTTTGGTGTTCTAACGGCACGATTAGCCCCCCTCCCCCCGGGCATCTCATTTGAAGTTATTTTTTCCTTAGAAATATTATTCTTGTGAAGATGCCTAAATTTCCGAATCCGTTTCGTGTTCGCTTTCAATAATATTATCCGAAATTTCACTGTCCCAGTACTCTATTTCCGACCCATTATCAACAATATCCGAAATTTCATTTTGTGTAAGGTGCACAGGTCGTTTCTTGTTAAAGTTTATTGCCATTTTAGGCTCTCTGCCTAAATTCCCTACTCAAACTTAGACGATTTCATTCAACAAAAACGGTAACGCAAATGCTGTGAAGGGGTCTAAGAGACCACGTGGTAAATGCAAATACTAGTGTGAAATACGAAATAGTAGGAGCAGCCAAACCAGTCTTGGAATGTGGCTTCTGTTGGACGTAGTAGGAAGGTACTGAATAGGACAGGGACCAATATTCTCTTTAAGAGGTGGAAACGACCTGTCAAAAATGACTCGGGTTCTGTGAGACCCATGACAGCAGTTAAAGGTTAATATATACCTAAACAACCATTTCGTGGGTAATTCAGACCAACCATGTGGGACACTCCCCACCATGAAAGGAATACATTGATAATTGGATTACTTATAGACACATTACATTACCCATTTTGGAGGCAGGAAGGTAGTTTCATTTGAGTCGCACTGTAGCGACACAAAGGACTGTTGGCGACGGTCCGGTATAAATTCCGAAGGAGATATCCGAAAAATACCCCTTGAATTTTCCAACCATGGTCAGATGACGCAGACATCATCTATGATGGCACACCACCTCTCTTTAATTCCACACTACGCCAACCGGGAGAACATTTTAGGCCGCAACAGATTAAATCGCCACTGTACATACGGTCTGGATGGATCGAGTTTCGAATTCGCACCCCACCGATTGCTAATCCGTTGCTGTTCCACGACCAGCCGGTTTGGTGGTTGAGGTGTTAGTCTCTAGATAGGAAGGTCCCTGGTGAGTCAATGCACGGATATTTGGAAGCGTATGGTGTAGATGCGGCTGATGCACCTTAAACCTGTCGTTTCCGAAAGTCATCACGTTGGTTCGGTTTGAAAGCTTAGAGAGTGGTGTGCCAGCTCAGGTGTTGCCTCGTCATCTGACCGTAGTTCAAAATGACGTGGTGTTGTCCTCGGATCTTTTCCTTAGAGGATTGATCCCGGACCGTCGTCAATAGCCCGTTGTCTTGCTCTAGTACGACGTTAATTAAAATTACCTTACCGTTGCTGTTCCATGTGGGTTTCCATGGCCCCACACATATTGAAGGTAAAATCAAAAACTTAAAATTTTTAATACTTTTTTGAACATTGGCATAGCACATACCCAAAATAGACGAAAATACACAAATTCAAAAAACAAGCATTAATAAATGAAATGACATTTTTAAATTGTTAGCAACCTTTAAATTTTAGGAAAAATAAATTACAAGTGTAACAACAATTCATAAGAATGCACAATTATTCATTTTAAAATTTGATTACATTATTACAATACATGGCTTTAATCAATAAAATATTTATTTGGAGAAACTTGCCTATGTGAGAAAATTTATCCGATCTATGTATTAACATTCATTTTTCATAGTTTTGTAAAGTATTTATTTTGTCAGATATTTTTAGAACTTCTTTTTGTGCCAGAAATGCCCTAAATTCTATTGTCACCTTTTAAATTCAATATAAAATTTATATTGCATTGAATGAATAAAAATTAAAGCAGACCAATGATTTTAGCAGTTTTAAAAATCTTTCAAAGTTTGAATTTTAAGGCGGCGATTGAAGGAGATTTTCATTTTACATTCCACTTTTTTTTAAAGTTCAATGTGAAGTTGCAAAACACTGGTGTATACAAACGAATTAAATATTTACTATGTATCAAAGCTTTAATTTTTATTCTCAACAAAATTAGGTGCATTAACGGTACGAATTGTGCTGCCATCTGTAGTTAAACTCTAGAAAAAGATCAATGCAGTTTAAATATCGCAGTCAAATACAGAGTATAATCAATGTGCATATCTCTGGAACCCACATAGGGTAAATGCTGGATTGGGATAAGTAACTGATTCAGTTTTTCGGTCATCAGATTTGTCTGAAATTTCAGCAAATCAAGGCCAACACACTGATATAAAATCGACAGGAATACTTATTTTTTATTGAATTTAATTTTTAATTCATCAGGATACGGAACAAATTAAAAATAAATTAAAAATACAGTAGAACAACTATCCGAACTCTAGTTATCCGGATCGCCAATTATCCGGATTGCTTTAAGGAAAAAAGAAAGCAGCAAAATCCGCATTTGGAAAGTTTCTTGTCGGTGAATGACAGAAACGAAGAGGACGAAGTGTCATTTGAGGACATAAGAAACATTTCTAGACATTCCGAGTGCAATGCAGAGGACGTACGCAAGTGACTGGTGTGTGATTCTTCGGAACCTGGATTACAAATTCTCACTGACGATGAACTCATTCAAAGTGTGAGGGAAGAACTCATTGATGATCCGGAAGATGACGATTACAAAGCTACTCTACCAGACGCAATACCGTCAGCTAGTTAGGCATTTGAGTGCCTTGACACAGCGCTAAAATGGATGGATCAGCAACTTGAGTGCGACAATCTACAGCTACTCGCCTCAAGCGCATGCGAGACCTGGCTGCACGAAAACGAGTAAAGACAACGAAATATTTAGGGTCAGAGGGTGTAAAAGGATCATTCTCCACAAATATTTTGTATTTTTTCTCTACAGATATTTTAATTGCTATTGTAAGGGTTGGAAACCTTAATGGAACTCTTATAATTGCAATTGAATAAACTAGAGAAAAAAAATACAAAATATTTTGATTATGAACTTTTTACACCTGACCCTACATTGTCATACTATTCATCGAAACCAAATGCAAATATATATAAAAAATTCTACAAAATGTAATTGCAGACAAAAATAATTAATTTAATAAACAGAAAACTTCATTTGTAACCCAAATTTCGAATTGTATCCCACAAGTTGTATCGCTAGCCTCACTGCGACCAAGACTCTGCAGCCGCGAAAAAAACAGTAGCGGCGTTTTTCGCGTTGTTAAAAAATAACGACGCTATCGTTCTTTATTCGAATTACAATTTCGGGGAATATGATTTATTCTATTCTCAAAAGCACTCGTATTTGCGCATCTCTAAATAGGACAAACAATAATGGTAACCGTTTAAATTGTCAAAATTTCCCCGATTTTTGTAAAATTTGAAAATTTTCCCCGAGATTTCCCTGATTTTTCCAGAAATAAAAAGTTTCCTGAGAATTCCCTGATTTCCCGGTTCTGTTACCACCCTGGTTTATTACAGGGCACAGATGAAGCTCAATAGTCTGAAGAATTTATGGGTTCTTATTTCGCAGAAAAATTGATCTTGACAACGCAAATAGTTCAGCAGTTCCCTATCCATCCTATTCTAAATTTTTATACTAAGGGCAGTCGATTCTATATCCCTTCTTCTATTCCCAAAGACGTCGATAAAAGCATTTTCAGTTTTTCACTTTTCCCATTATAGAATTTTCATGTCTTATAGTTCAAATCTAGTCATACAAGAGGAATTCCAGCTTGTTTTATCGGACTTCAAGCAATGTTATGAGTAATGAAATGTTGATGGCAATGCGATTGGCGAGAGACATGACTTACGCCCTGTTACAGGCTCTCTTCATATTAAATAAAAACATGATGTACGCAGAGTTTCTGTCCTAAGGTTTGGTGATAATGGTAAGTCACATAAGCTTGGGAATAGACTAGGGTTGATTGACTATCGAATCTTTATGAGAACTAGGACGGTGAACATCCTGCCATGTTTTGGTTGTTTAAACTTGTGTTTTTCATCATGCAGCCACGTCAGGATTTGTTGAAAAGCCTTTCGTATGAAGTGAAGCGAACTACGAGTTTCAGTTCTTCCTTCTTGGCTCCGCCCCTACGCGAGTGTAGCCTTCCATGTCTGTAGCTATGTTCCTTCTATTTCTGTCCTGATGCTATGAATGTGCCGTATTGAATAAAATAACTGGAAAGCTAAAATTACTTAGCTGTGAATTAAAGGTAGAGGTTTTACCATAAAAGGTTTTGATATCGGGTAAATATTCTAAAGAACCTATAAATCGAAGCCGCGATTATTCTTATGCCCTGACGTTTAAGGATTCGAGTTTTCTTCAATATCATGTGATCTTCGTACCGAGCGATCGGAAGAAACGAGCGTATTTGCTATCCCTATTTTATTAGAAAGTCGATGATAGCAAAATGTCGTTTCATTTGATATGATCTACAGTAAGGCTCTGATAAGAAGACAGATGACTCTGGGCGAATCTTATAGTAACTTAACACTTTCGCTGTCGATCTCGCGTGATGTGGCGTCAACACTTAAGAGCCAATCACGCGTCAGCGCGTGGTATGCATTGATGTTTCGGTAACCCATCACGCGTTCGAGCGGGAAGAGTGTTCCTCGATATTTATTCTCCACTTCAATTGGAATTATATGTTAAGTGTTGGCGTGGAGTAAAGGTTAGATGCTAGTTGTAAGGGTATGTGGTATCGAATTTATAGCTTTATTAGTTATTAAAAATAATCTTGTAATATGAGTTGTAGAGACAATAGTTCTACAGGGCCTTCACGCCCTACAAAAAGAATAATGCAATCTAATAAGCCTCTAACAGATGACGAAATTGTAAATTTGTTGGCTGAGCTTTCGCCAAACTATTCTGGTATTGGCATGGCCTGGTATTGGCTTCTGGGTAAACCCCATTTCTACAGCGGGGCAATAACTATCAACGCACCATATCACCTTTGGCAGCGAACGTGTTAATAAGCTCACGAGGAGCACATGCCAAACCATTGGGGATTATTTATTTGGCCAATTCGTATTCGCTACTAGCGATTCAGTCGCTGATCGATAAACTCCCGATCCGGAATTCGCGTTACAGACGTCATAGCGGAAGCGCAACTTTTACGTTTAACTTGTCACATAACGCGTAACGAATAGAATCGTTCAAAACCAACAAATGCCAACGAACCAAATCTTCTGGGTAAAACCCGTTTCTAAGGCAAGGCAATAACTATCAACGCACCATATCACCTTTGGCAGCGAACGTGTTAATAAGCTCATGAGGACCACATGCCAAACCATTGGGGATTATTTATTTGGCCAAATCGTAATCACTACTAGCGTTTCCGTCGCTGATCGATAAACTCCCGATCCGGAATTCGCGTTAAAAACGCCATAACGGAAACGCATATTTTACGTTCAACTTGTCACATAACGTAATGAATAGAATCGTTCAAAACAATGCAACAAATGCCAAAGAACCAAATCCGGACTATGCAATGGCGTGACTCTGGTGGGACTGCAGATAATCTCGGGCCAGCCATTTCTAAAAAGGTTGAAAGCTCGCCAGGGTCTACACACGCAAAGCCATGTATGGCAACCGCCAAGTGACTATTTTTACTCGCAATCACTGCTATCGTCTTCGGAACTCGGAGCGGGGATCTGCAACCAAGACGGGAGGGTGTGTTTACTTTCGAACATCACAACGGATTTGACGCACGGACACGTTCGTAACTATGCGCCTCAAACTCGCCCGAAGGGGAATGATTTCTTTTGCGAGTGAACTCATCCAAGGACATCCGCCTTCTTACCAAAGCCTAGAAGGTGAAGTGAGTGAAGGTGCGAACACAGGTGCACACATACACAGTGGAGGGAGGGAAGGTACTAACCCCTACCTTGCACGACCACCTGGGCGACAGCCTCGATGCTGCCCAACTTGGAGGCGGCCACGCAGGTGTAGTTCACAGACTCCCGGATGTCCATCAGCTGCAGGACGTTCTTGCCGATGGGCATGTCGTGCTCGGACGTCAGCTCCAGTAGGCCCTTCTTCCACTTGACATACGGCATGGGCGAGCCCACGGCCACGCACGTGATGTTCAGGTTCGAGGCTGGCATCACCTCGTAGAGCACCTCGGGAGGGATGGAGAAGTAGGGAGGGACGCGACGAACTGAAATGGTGAAGAAACGGTGGTTAAGTACAACATATTTGTGAGTTAGCAAACACATTTTAAGGAAATACTACATACAATTTAATGTGGTATTTTTATAACCCCCTCGCACAAACGCAATATTATTCAATGGAAAAGAGCTTTTAGGCCCGGTGCACACATACGGTTTTTCAACGTGCGGCGCCGCTGCGGCAACGCAATCGCGGTGAGATCCAATGGAGTAGTGAACACATGCCTACGGAGCCGCTGTGGCGACGAACGTCCAACTTGCGTGCAATTTGTACCGCAGTTCCCCACGGCGCCACTGCTAGTCCCACACGCTTCTCCGGTCTCAAGTTCCTTGTTTTCGTAAATAAATGGAATATAAATAATTATAAAAGGAAGTGTGTGTTTGTTTCTTGTGATTAAAGTCCTGACTAATCTGTGGCACTTACAGTAATGGGATTTGGCACACAGGTAGTCCGAATTATTTGCAATTTTAGAATCGAGGCGAATTTTAAAATTCAATCTAGAACATTTAAAAATGAATTTAATGAAATGTAATCATTATTGAATGCAACAGCATAAAATAAACACCTGCTATAGGAGGTGTTGATAAAAATGATCATATTCTAAATTTAATTTTTCCGTTTTGATTTTGAGCGGAGGAATAATTTTCCAGACAGACGATAAAAACAAATAATCTTTTAGCTGGAGTCACTTAGTTTTTTTTTGTATCTCCTAGACCGTTAAAGATGGAGTAAAAATTTCAACGTATTTGAAATCTGCGGGAAATTTCACTTTAGAGCGATACCTAAAAATAAGATTTTCTTTAAATAAATAATTTTTAAATTGAATACATCTTTTATATTTTTGCAAGAGATTATGACGTCACAGGAACTTTCTCTTTCCAAAAATAAACAGATTGCAACAGAAATAGATTACATTTTCTGCCTTATTCCATTTGAGCAAATAAGAGCAAAAAAATTTAAAAAAAAAAATTTGATTGGGATTGTTAAGTTTGTTTTCGTAAAATCGGAATCGTTAAAGATTGATTGAAAATTTCAACGGAAAATTTTACACCACATTAATACCTTACATCTGGGCACAAGAAACGCCGGGGTAGCCACGCAGTGGCTAGTAAATAAGAATTTATAAATGGTTGCATCCTGTAACGTCTATTTTGTTTCAAAACATACTTTTTTACACCAAGTAAGCGAAATAAACACGTTTTCTTCGATAGAATATTTAACGCAAATGGCGCTAAATGAGTACTGGCGTCAGTTCATGGTTATGCGTGCATAGTTTAGCTTCGGTGCTGCACGTTAAAAAAAATCGAATGTGTGCACCGGACCTTAACCAGCTTCATCCACCAACAGACAGATAGTATCGCAATGTTTCCAACGATAATGCAGAGCCAAACTAAAAAAACCTCTGACCAGAGAAAGGTCCCAAAACTGAAAAGCTGCGCCGATGCGCTAGGAGGGTTCCTCGCGAGAAGGGGTTACCGTTAGATGTGATCGTCTCAGGGCGTTAACTGGAATAGCGATCACTTTTTATGGTTAAACCCCTTTTCAGTGGGATGTGGTGAAGTTTATGTCGAAAACCGACGCAGAGCTTGTCTGCTCCGTAGGATTGAAACCTTTGTCCTATTCATTAAGCCTCGATTCTTTTTAAATTACTTTAGACTAAATACTGAAAATTAGTTGATCAGTAGTGTTTTATGGCACAGGGGTCATATTTAGCCCAGCTGTGCCAAACAACAACAATTAAATAGATATACAGATACAGACACACAAAAAAAGCTTTACAGACAATTACAAAAGACAAATACAACCAGGGAAAAATCGGAGACTTAGAACATGCTCGCAATACGTTACTCCAATACGTTTCACAACTACTTACAAGTTCACTTACTACTAACATCAATAAGCAATCTTACTTTACAACGGCTGTGGTAGATGGTAATTTTATTAACGTCGTACTAGAGTAACACAACGGGCTATTCAGGACGGTCCGGGATCAATCCCCTAAGGGAAAGAACCGAGGACGACACATCGTCATTTTGAACCACTGTCAGATGACGAGGCAACACTTGAGCTGGCACCCAACTCTCCAAACTTCCACACCAATCGAACCTGAGGACTTTCGGCCATGACAGATTTAAGGTGCACCAGCTGCCTCTAAACCGTACGCTTACAAACATCCATGCACTGACCCTGATTCGATGCAGTAACCTTTCGATCTAGAGGCTAACACCTTAACCATCAGACCGGTTGGTCGGCACGGTTGCGGTAGAAGAGTAGCATATTTGAAATCGGAGTGTTAAGAGGTCGAAATTCGATCCAACCACCGTCTTGGCTATTGCACGCTCAATGTGTAATGGCCTCACACTTGCGTGGGGTGGAAGTTTGTAGAGTGAGGGTAGCACCTCAGTTGTTGTCCTCGTTATCGGACATTAGTTCAAAATTACGAGTTGTTGCCCTTGTATGTTTCGTGTCTGATCACGGACCGTCGCCAATACCCCGCTGTGTTGCTCCAGTGAGACATTAATTCAACTACCTGTCAACCTTCCAACAGTATTTCGATTGCGAATATTACGAGATACGTCATTGTAAAACTACCATGCCTGTTAATCGGCAGTAAAATAATATCAAGATCCGATCCCCGCTGCTGACAAAAAACAGTCATTCAGTGTCGCTTAAAACGTCAGTCATTGAATTCGTTGACTTAAAGAAAGCTATTAGGCGGAAATTTGCAGCGATTTCCGACACAAAAGCAATTAGTGGAAGACATGTTGACGTCTACAAATACACTGGTTGCTATGGGCAACTTGTTTGGAAGCTCCTTTAGTACGAGTATTTCTTTAAGTGATATAAGTGAGCCAGACAGGGGAAAAGCAAAGCAAGATTCCATCGATTTTAAGATAGATTCACTGAGCTTGAATTTGGAATATTTAATGAATGCGCTCAACAAATACTTCTTTGATAAAACTGTATGTGAATATATTCTTAGTCTAACTAATTGTTCTATAATAAGATACTAGCAGACTCACGCATAGCATTCGTGCTAAATTTTCCTTACTGCTTATGTCAGTATCGACCTTCTAATGAAAGAGACTAACACAAACACACACTCACGTGCCTAGTGTCGGGAGACACTATACCAGTTTAAAGAAGTGTGGTTGTGGATGAGTAGCCACCGAGGTGACATGTCTACCCAGAATGTTACAGCACATTAAACATATACATCATTACATCAAAACAGTAATTACATTAAATCATTATACTAGGTTACATATACACTGACAAGCCAAAACATTATGACCATCCCCACATTTTTCAATGAACTCGTCTGGATGACGTGGAGGGCACGTGATTAAGTGAGAATGGCATTTAACTGCTGCTGGAGAAGGTAAGTAATCATTCTTGCACTTAAATTTGCGAGTGATGGTAAGGGCTGCAAATCTAAGCGAATTTGATAGAGGGCAGATCTTAATGGCCCGAAGACTCGGAACGAGTGTCACAGAAACTGCACGACTGGTAGATTGTTCACGATCTGCCGTTGTCAGTATTCATGCAAAGTGGATAAATGACGGTGACAACAGCAGTAGATGCCATGGTGTTGGTCGTCCACGCGTCATCAAAGAAAAAGGACGTCGGAGACTACCGCTTGGTAAAGCAAAATCGGCCCGAGACAGTGGCTCAGCTGACAGCCCAATACAATGCAGGTTCAAGCGCAAGTGTTTCGGAACACACAGTTCAGCGGACACTGGTGGATATGGGACTGTTCAGCAGACGTCCCACTCGTGTGCCTCTGTTGACCAAGCGTTATCGTCAACGACGCCTACAGTGGGCCCGAGAACATCTAGACTGGACCATGGATGAGTGGAAGAGAGTTGCCTGGTCAGATGAATCCCAATATCTCATTCATCACGTCGATGGTCGTATCAGGGTACGCCGTCTGCAGGCGAACAGTTGCTCCCCTCTTGTACAGCAGGTCATACACAGGCTGGTGGTGGCGGTATTATACTTTGGGGGACGTTTTCATGGGCGACTCTGAGACCTGTAGTTGTGGTAGAACAGACCATGAACGTTGCGAACTATCTGAACATGACTGCGGATCAGTTGCACTATTACATGGCGTCTGTCTTCCCAACTGGAAATGGAATCTTCCAACAGGACAACGCCTCATGTCACAAGGCTCGGATTGTGTTGGAATGATTCGATGAGCATACTGATGAATTCCACTTAATGTCCTGGCCACCTAATTCGCGAGATTTTAATCCGATAGAGCACATTTGGGGTGTCATGAAGCGGCAGCTTAGAGCTCAAACATCACCATGTCCGAATATATCGACTTTGCGTGATCGCTGCTTAGACGTATGGTACAACCTGTCTCCAGACATGTACTAGGAACTTGTGGCATCTATGCCCAGGCGAGTTGCAGCTGTTTTGTAATCCAAAAGAGTCCTGATGATTCTAAATGAATCTCACCATGTTAATTTTAACTCTCGATCCCTTGTTTCATGCAATGTTCCTGAGCCATGCAATTTTAAGGTGGTCAGCAGGCGTCCTCGTATGCCATGAGGCTGTAAGGGGGCAAACTGTGATGTCATGTAGAGGTGTGCCAATTTCACTACAGGAGCAGTGTCCAGACTTGGTTTTCTTAAACCTCGTTAGGTAGGATGGGAATGGGTCATGCCCTGTGAAGAATAGTGTCTCTTTCCTAGTCCAACTTGCAGAATTTAGTGACACTCTTGGTAACACATCATGCACCGTCCTGCCTGTTTCCCCTTCATCCCATTCATTCTGCCACGCACCAAGAAGTCAGATAGTGGTTTCCCTTCAGCAGTGGCTCTTGGGCCATTTCACCCCTTCATCTATGTATTCCGTTGTTGTTGCCTCTTTTGCTAATCTATCTGCAGATGTGCTTGAAACTTCCGATTGCGTGAAACCCCAATACCTCTTAATTGCTCGGTTTGAAGATTTTCCGATGAAGGTTACGTGATATTGGACGAAAGTACGAATACAGTAAAACCCCAATTATCCGAGTTTTCGCTTTAACCGAGCGATATAATATATTTCTAGCATTTTTTTTTTGGTTCTACATTTTCTATTTTTAAAACTACAGAAAAAAATTCTGAACTTGATCTCACAAACATTCAGCCAAACGAAATCCATGACTGGATTAACGTTGACGAACAACAAGAGATTACAGATAAAATGATCGCCAATATCGTCCATAAGGAAAATGAATCTAGCGCGACGTTGGAAATAGACCTATGAAAATCTCCCATACACATGCACTAAAAGCTATCGAAAGTGCTATTGAATACATAGAACAACAAGAAGAAGCGACACAAGCAATCCTATTATCCTTTAAAAAAATGGCGACACATGGCTGCAGAAAAATGCCAAAGTAACGTAAAACAAAAAACAATTAAGGAATTTTTTAAGTATGAACTCTTTAACTATCATTGTTGTTGTTGACGTGTGTCTCCTGAACTGCGGAACACAAGATCAGGCCCAGTGATCTGAAGTAGGACAGACACAGAAGAAGAATAAAGGTTTTATTATTTTTACAAACACACAAATTGATCACTGGTAAAGACATAGGGGGTGCAGCTATCCACTTTTTGGTGAGGAACCACTTGGGCGGGAGTCTGACTTCTTCCTCGGACATCACATACAACCAGACCTAGGGCAGTAGCCCTAGTCGGGAATCGAACCACGAATCCAAAGCGTGGGAGCAGAGTGCTTTATCAACTATACCGATTGGGCGGCTTTAACTATCGTAACAATACGAATTGCATGTGGTGAAACTGTATAACTTTTGTATATGTTAAAATATATATTTAAACCTACACGATTTATTTCATTTACAATTTTCGGCTTTAACCAGAGTTTTTCGGATATCCGAGTTAGTCTTGGTCCACATTAACTCGGATAATCGGGACTCTATTGTATTAATAACTAATTGTGGAACAAAAAAAAACACTATTTGTGCTTCGAAAGCCTAAGTCGATTTCCAACCCCACATGATCCATACTTATGAATGACTTCGCCCACTCACCGTCTATACGATTCGATTGGCAATAATAGCAGTCATCGACTTTCTGATATAGACAGAGCATGTGGATAATTTGGTAATTTTTTTTCCAATTAACGTCGGACTAGAGCAACCCAACGGGTTATTGACGACGGTCCGGCAGGGATGGGCAAACTTTTTCGGTCGCGGGCCAAAAATCGAAAAAAAAAAAATAATAATAATAATAATAAAAAAAAAAATGTCGGGCCAAGATAAATTTTTCTAAAATTTTAAAAACAATATACAAGTATTACAATTTAAATATGTTAATGAGATGAATGAAATTGCGATTTCATTTTTAAAAGTTCCTTATATTGAGGTTCGAAGTGAGATGTACTGATTCTAAGGAACGAGGCTAAATGCTCACCTGTCAGTCTACTTGTGAAATAATTCTTTCTAAGGTTCATAGTTGAAAACACTTATTCACATATTTAAGATGAAGCAAACATAGCACTGATTTTCTGGGCGTGTGATATTAAATTTGGGAAATTTACTTTCAATAATGATTTGTAAAACTCTAACTTTGGCATATTTAGAAACAACTGCTTGAGATGATTATTAGATTGCAACTCAATTAATTCAAGCTGCAAATCTGACCCTCACTGATTCACAATTTACTTTGAATGGCACTGAAATCTTGAAATCTGCGTTCGAACTCAAAATGCAGTTTTTTCAAGCCATCTTCATGATTCTTAAGTTTTTCTTCATTTACTGAGGGTATTGAATTGAACCTCGAGAAATGAAACAGATCGTTCTTAGCTAGCTGCCCAGCAAACAGATTAAGTTTTAGTTTAAAAGCCTTGAGATCGGCCCAGATATCGTCGATAAATTGATTTTCCCTTTGCATCTTGACATTCATGTTGCTCATATGACAAAGAAGATCTGTGAAAAATGCAAAGTCCGAAAGCCATTCTGTATCTTCTAACATTTCGCACTCCGCAGAACACTGTTTCTCATGGAAGAACGACACAATGTCGTCTTTTAACTGCCAAACTCGCTCGAAAACACATCCTGCACTAAACCACCTTACTTTCGTGTAATACAGTACATAAGAGTATTCAGATTGCACGGACAGAAGAAAATCTCGAAATTCTATCCGCGGGCCGGATAAAACCTTCTGGGGGGCCGGAGTTGGCCCGCGGGCCGTAGTTTGCCCATCCCTGCCCTAAGGGAAAGACCCGATGACAACACCACGTCATTTTGAACCACAGTCAGATGACGAGGCAACACCTGAGCTGGCACCCAACTCTCCAAACTTCCACACCAATCCAACGTGAGGATTTTCGGCTACGACAGATTTAAGGTGCACCAGTCATCTCTACACAATACGCGCACAAACATCTTTTCACTGACCCGGATTCGAAACAGGAACCTTCCGAACTGGAGGCTAATATCTTAACAACCAGACCGGTTGGTCGGCACAGAGCACGTGGAATGAGTCATTGTGTCTCAAGATCTTTGAAAGGTACAAAACGTGGCCTTACAAATCCACTTAGCCGATTGGCTATAGAAGCTCGGACTAGTGTTTTTGATCACGGTGGATACTCAATTTTAAAAAATCAATAATTTAGGAATCATACTTTTCCCCACTACCCTCTGACAGACCTTCAAACGGAGCGACTGGAAGAAATAACATAAAGATCCGTTTACATTCTCAACATTATAAGGTAGCAGTGTTGTGACGTCACCGTTTCATTCCACATTAGATTAATTTTTCATGATTTTATAGATAAGAGAGATCGATATGTATTCCTCCAAAAGAAACAAAGTAGATCAAAATGATAAAAACAGCATTGCGCGTACTTTGTTAGGTCTTATTAAAAAAAAAAAAACACCTGCATTTATATCCAGGCTAGAAGACGGAATTTATCCGTTTTTCTCTTTGCCGTCCAGCACAACTTTGCAGCCTATTTGATAAGTAAAGTTGTCTGAGTAATAGCAGACCTATAGTCATTTCAATAAGCGGACATCATAATTTCATCGGAGGTGCAGAGCGGACAGGATGTAGTGTCATTTATTCCGATTTAAGGGCCTGCTAATAATAGTATCCCTTCAAAGAGTCATCAAATTTGCTGTGAAGTCTTTTGGGATCTCGGTTAGAATTGGTCACATTAGGTACTCCCAAGATTTTCCAATTCGTCTCATGTTCACCTTTAACATTCAAACTAATTGCATCGAATAACTACACTTTAGCTGGTTGGTAAACAAGCTCAATTACCTTATCTGTTATTCCAATTTTCATATCCTGGGATTACAGTTAAGGCAGCTGAGCATGATTGACAAATGGATGCTCTCCCGACGATAGATTAAGATCAGGGACTCTGTCAGAGCGACCGAGCGATGTATAATTTGCTAGACAATGTGCGTAGTAGTGGCCAAGAACAGAGTGACACTGCATACCTAAATTGGACACGCACATTTATTTTTACAATATAATACAAAATTTCAGATATATACGCCGCACTGTCCGGTGCACAAGCACGTCTTCCTTTCCCTCAAGTCAACAACAAATCTGCTTATTCCTGTTCTTTTACAGAACAGCAACTAACATTTCGGATTCTTGATCGTATCAGAACACAGGCACTGTCATGCGTCTACTAGAACAGTATCAAACAGAACACAAGAACAACTGTTCATATAACCTGTCGGGAGATAGTTACAGACTCGTTTGTTCAAAGGGAAGGGAAGAGTTTCAATGTACCTGGAATAGGGTCTAAATTCGCTTGAAAGAAAATCGAAGGGTTTCTCACCTCTGACGTAGAGAGTGGCGGGTAATGTTACTGCTGTTCCTTTGGAATTGTCCGCAACACATTCATAGCTACCTTGGTCGTCTTCTTCTGCTTCCACAATTTGAAGAGAAGCTGTAAACACGAGAAAGATTAATGACTTCACGCAGTGGAAGAAGCAAATCACGTAAAGAATGAGTTTAAATATCAACTTCATACACTCAGAAAGATAGCAAATAAGCAATTATATCCCGTGACGCGTCGAAACTTACAACTATACCAGATCTACAAGTCAAGGAGACAACCTTCTTGCCTGAATTTATTATAGTACATATTCCGAAAGCGACGTTACTTGGTTTGTTACTCGAATACATCTTCAATAGAAGTCTCATAGAATAGATTCCGAATCAATACATAATTCTAAATTTGTCAACGCTAATTAGATTAAACTCGAAATGTAGCAAACATAAACTACGTTTTGAGGTAACCATAATACATATCATGCGAGAGGACTTGGGAAAACCAGGACGGTTCACCATCTTGTTTGTTTTTACTGAAAATCTCACAAGTATCAGTGAAAATTATTATGAAATTTATTTTATTTTAAAGTTTGTAAACTATTTAGCTTCGTTTCAAAGTTGCTTATAAAACAAGGATACAAGAGAATTATTAAAAAGATAAGGATACAAAACGAATTTGATGATGGAAATTCTAAATTGATAGATGAGAGTTAATGGGCCACCTTCAATCAGACTAGACGTCAAACGTCGTCTTAAGTACTTTTTATTTTACACCTGATAAGTATCATGAGAGCATTTGGGTAATAAGAAAATAAATTTTCTTTCGTCTGGTATGTTTGCTTATATCGAAAATCCCTATCAAACATAGCATCTAACCGTCTTTGAATAACCAATATGGTTGGTTGGTTTTTATGGCACATGGGCTAGGTTAGGCTTAGCTGGGCCAAACAATGCCTATAATAGTCTAATATTCAGATAGAAGAAAATATTTTAAAAACTATATAGTTTAATGTTTTAAATTTGGATAATTGATATGACCAAACATGGAAACACTATCTTCTTGACAATACAGGAAGTATGAGAGGGTTTTTCACTGTAAAAAAAGTACTTCAAGTCGAAAATCAATTTGATTAATCGTCGTAATGAAGTTAATTTTTAATCTGTGACGAGCTGAAATTTATTGCATGAGAATATCATATAAAATTAAGAAAGCGGTTATCTAAACACTAGGGCCCCTTACATTAAATTTTACAGGAAAATACTATCATATAAAGTAGGTATTTTGGCTTTCGAAAATGGTTTTAGGGATTCATATATATATATATATTATAATTTGTGTCTCTAAACTGCAAAATCCTTCAACTTCAATTTACTTTTCAACTGAGGATTTTAACGTCAAAGCAATCTACGTATTTATATAAGTGTAAAAAACGCTAGAATTTACATTAATATGTAATATTCTTTCGAAACATCATTCATCAAAGTTGATATTTTTAGTGTTGGTAAATTAGTTTTTGCGTGAAGTATTAATAAAGTAATTTATTAAACCTCTCTTTTGACACATAAATGTTTGAAAAATTGATGATAAACACCAAAACCTAATCTTTGCATTGATTTTGAAATGCGAATAATTGAAAAAAATACTAAAAACTAGAATGCCGAGATCATATATGTATTTTTCAAAGGGACATTAAAGAAACAAATAAACCCTAAAATATATATAATTTTTACAATTTTGTTAATATAGTTGAAAATAATACTTGAAACAAAACAATTTACTTAAACGTAATGAATCGAAAACTACCATGCACACATTTTGAAAAACATTTGAGAAGTAAGCTATGCAATTTGATGCACAGAAATAGGCTAAAAAGTAATAATACAGTGAAAGCCCCGATTTAATGAAACCCGCATTTAATGATTTCCCGCATATAACGTCATTTTTCATTGGTCCCAAATAATTTCCTATACTTTCAATGCCAAAAAATCCCGTATTTAAATACTCTTCGAAATATTGTTCGAAATATTTCCCGCGTTTAACGTTTTTTCAGCGGGGAGAACTCAAAGCGATTTTCTTGAAATAATCAGATTTAAAAATAACAGACAGTTTTTTTGTGTGCTTACTGATACTAAAAACATTAAAAAGAAAGAAACAATAATGTTAAGAATAAGTCCCACCTTTACCTGACATGACAACAGGCATGCCGCAAAAATTCGGACTACCTGATCGATCTGGTGTAAAATTTTCCGAAAGATATAAAATTCGATGAAATTTTCACTATATCTTTCACGATCGCGAAGTTAGAAAACCTCAAATAGTCCTTTTTGTGTTCGTAATGAATATCTTCGTCAAATGCGCGTCAATTGCAAATTAGAATTACTAAAAAACTTACAAAAACTCATATTTGTGGAGAAGAAAATTAATGATTTAACAAGTAAGAGCAAAACGCAAACTAAAATAACAGATTTCTGTACACAATAAACTACTGTAAAAAAAGAAATAAATGCATATGTTGCTTAAATTAGTCTTTATTTCATGCTCTTTGTTTTGTTCTGACACCAATTTCCCGCATATAACGTTATTTCATTCCGGTCCCTTGAAATACGTTACATTGGGGTTTCACTGTATATAATTATAAGTATTATAAATTACTGTAAAAATCCGAGTTTATTTGTAACATAATTTTCAGTACCTTCCTGCTATTAGAGCTATTCTGAATCTCATAAAAAAAGCGTCAGAAATTACACCTCCGTTACAAGAGTAATGAAATAGCCGAAAGCATAATTAAAGTAAGTCTGGAATCATTAATATACGTATCTCAAGTGACAGACTGCAACGAAAACCTAACTAATGAAATTATAATCCGTCTACAGCTAGTCAAAATTCATTAAACGAACCCTCTACCGTTTTGTCCCTGAAAACTGAAGAGGAAAATGTCCAGGGAATTTCGATCCTGTCGGAAAGTGGAAGCGAAAAAAAGAAGACAACTTGTCAGATCACGATTCCAACGTCGTAGTTATTTTAATGAGTGAAAAGAGTTAATGGTGAAAGTCATACATTTCAAATGGATACATTAAGTGAGCTTATGATTATTTATTTTGGAAATTGATTACGATTTAAGAACTTAGCTGTTTGCTGGATTATAGAATTTCAGTTGCCTTTAAGAATAATTAAACAATTAAATAAAGTGTCAAAGCTGCCAGATATTATTAAAAAGAGTATCTTTTAAATCACAGTATCCTAATAATTAGTTTAACTAAGGAACTTAGTTTTTTCCGACACACACACACACACACAGTTCTATGTTTTTTGTTTACATTAAAATTGAAGAAAAAAAAAACTAACCATTTCAGCATAATGTATAAAAGTTCTAATTCTTTAATCTTCTCAAAGAGAATAAAGGTTGACGTTCTAAACTCTAAAAATTTATTAGATTTAAACTAAGAAAAAAGCAAAAAGAAAAATAAAGAAACGTATTTAAACACATTGTTCTGATGAGTGTATTAACCCCTATTTCATTAAAATTTATAATAACTTCTTTCAATTTCATATCGTGTGTACTTTAGACATTAAGAAACGTGTTTACTATACGTTTTTATAACCTTTAATATATTGAATTAAAAATACTTTTAAAACCTTCTCAGTATTGGATACACTTAGAAATTATGTAAAGCGTTTAACACATTACTCTGATGTTCTTTCTAATTCTTTATCATCGTAAATTTATGAAAACGGTTTGAAATTTCGTTTTGTTCTTATTCAGAAAAAGTTGCCAAACAAATTCTTACTACTCAAATTTATTTTAATTATCCCACTGTTACCTTACTTTTTGTTTTTCATAATTGCCTCCCGTATTAAATATTACTCTCGAAATCAAACACGTTCGATTTTGTGTCATAGAACTTATCTATCACCTTACTGAAGGTGTTCGAAATAAAAAAAAAAACTAATGGAAGGAAACTGGAATACTGTTATGAAAATCAAGAGTTGAAGCAAACCATATCTGAGTCCTCGCCATTGAAAGCTCGCGAAATAAATCACAAAAGCCATCACTTATATTTTGCATACGCCACCAATAAAACAAACATGGCAGTTCCATGGTAATAAACGCGAAGATACTGCTTCGAATAACTATGAAAAATAGGGTTTTGTTTAAAAATGGAAAGCACTTTAAGAATAGGCAAATGTAACACCGCGTTTTTGTTTTTCATTTCAAGTTCCGAATAACAGTGCGTTCTGCGAATTCCAGAATATGAAATGAAGACAGAGTTTAGGAACATCACAGGCATTCTGTTCTATTGAAAATAAAACATCATCATGAAAAGACAAGCTTTCCGTTCTGAATGATAACATGGATGCGTCATCGCAAATGTGTTTGAACAAGGTGTTTATTCGAATCCATTTCATATTTGCAAATCGGTAATTACGTTTTTGTCTTTATGCTTAGTGTAAAGAGGCGTATTTCATATTCGTGATACGCGGAGTGTGAAAAGATCTATGCAGATACAATTTCCTCGTGTTTGGAATGTCAATATATTTAAAATTTATAAAGCGCCGTTGAAAATAGCCTTCTTTTATGTCCTTTACAAATATATTTTTGATTTGGAAACAGAAGCCGTGTAATGCGTCGTCTTAGATATGAGAGAATTCACAAGTTTGAAGTCATTTGCAGCAAAATCCAATGCGAAGATCAATCTTGTTTTTGCAACACGTCATTTAATTTGAGATCTTGCGATCAAAGTGGTTTTCATTTGCAGTTTATTTTTGTTTCGACATACGCGGCTTGTTATATTTGAAGATAAATCTTGTAAAACACTTTTCTCATTTTTCGAAACATTTATTGGTTTAAGATTTGGCAATTTATTTGAATACGTTATGCGTACATTGTTTAAAGTGAAGTTTAGTGCCTTACGTGATTATAAAATTTTACACCAAAATATGCCATTTGTAGACGAAAAATTCTCATAAATAGTAATGAAGTTTGGAAAATATCCTTGAATGCTAATTTATTTACAGTATCGGAATACTCCAAAAATGAGGGACACTACTCGAAATTCTTTTTTTGGTATTTTAAAATAAATATTTTCTCGAAATATTAATATTTATGAGAGCGTTAGAACCTTGATAGCCCAATTGAAGGATGTTAGAATTTTCCAAATTAGAAATGATAAATGAAAAAAGTATACGCATACGAACATGATACTATATGGTGAAGGTGTCCGATAATTTTTGGTAGTGTTTCACTAGTCTCGATTTAAGACAAAATTTAGAATAGATCACATCTCCTAGACAAACTTGGAATATTTACACTATCCGCATTACGACGTTTGAAATTGGAGCATTCATGGTCATCTATGACATTTATGCTGGTTTTCAAATTTGTCCTTTCAAACCCCACGTCTATAATAGGGATTTTCAATGCAAAGAAAATCACCAGACGGAATAACTATGATTTTATTTTCTCTACTCAAATGGCGCTAGCATGATGCATACCCGTGGTTACCTTAAAATGTAGTTTATCGCCGTTTTGGTGACAATCGGATTTTAATGTACTTGACGTTCACCAATCAACCATCATACATCAATTCGGAATACATTCTTCAGAAATGGCGAATTTTATCGGCGGAATGCTGAAATAATATTCGAAAAACAATTCAACAGACATCACTCTCGGAATTCGTAGAAGAAACATGTTCCGCCATCTACATTTAGCTTGACAGAAAATGTTTCTCGTTGATGTATTGTAAGAAGTTTTGTGCTTCAGTGAAAACACGTGACGATTTTACAAGCATTTTATTTTAATAAAATAAACTAATGGATACAGTTTATCAAACAAAAGTAAGGAGGCTACTGTTTTTACAATAACAATGCCAGCTATTCCAGTTTAAGATGCCAGTCCATCTGTATCAATCAGTCCGCAATAAGCGACGTTTGCAAAAATCTAAATTTACGATAGTATTGACATTTCCTATTCATGCGGCTTGTTCGATTTAACGTAATAGAAATGGTTTGTTTGTTGGGATTTTATGGAGCAAAGGCGAATGAAAAACTATTATGCCATGAGAAAGATATAACAAAGGAATGTTTAACTCTTTTAGGAGCGGTGTGACGCCAGGGTTTTGAAAGAGTTAAGTAAGGCTAAGGGTTAATGATTCTAGATATATGCATATTAAGTCTTATATACAAATACTAGCAGAACGCTAAAGTATCATAATTGCATAACATAGTACAATGTCATGCTGAACACTTGCTAGAGGGTATTCGATATTTTTTTACCTCTAAACCTACTTTCGGGTTGGCTCAGACTTTCTTCTCAACACACACACACTAATTTCTATACTCCGGTTTTCTCATTGCCTTCTGTAACAATCAGACGGATGAAGAATTTCACCAGGGTCGGCGAGAGCTCTATCTTCCGCAGAGTTCCAGCAATCGTATGTTGCTCCCATCTCAAATTAAGCCAATTTAAGCTTCGCGGAAAAATGGGCGTCTTATTCACGCGGTTGATTTATATTCTGATGGCCAATGAGTGTTCAAAATAGGTGATGGGATAAACGGATACACCCCACATAAAGATTTTTCTAAGAAACACTTGAACCAAAACAAGACACATACTCCTACATTTATTTGATCTAGATTCTGAACACATCTTGTACAACAATCCACACGAAGAGCTTTGCTTTACTCAGGACATAGGACAAGACCATCGCCAGCGAAATCTCAAGGCTTAATCACTCGAAATTCTCAATCGATTTAAATCAAATAGTTTCCACGGTAACCATAACAAGAAATAAAAGAAGCCAGCAACGGGAAAAAGAAACGATCAAATTGTAGAGATATAAAGGAGAGAACACCCATTGATTTTTTTTTCCACTTTTGATACTCTAGTACAGTACGGAGCACAGCAAGCAGGATTTTCACTTCCAGAGGTGACCTTAATGATGATAAACGAGGCAACGCGGACTACCCCGTGCTACATTTTTTTTTATGCACTTCCCCCTCTCGTGCCCTTTTTACCACAGAATACTCCCCCCGAAAAACGAATCTTTAATCAGATACTCTTTCCCACTCTCCTTTAAAACGCAGCGTGCCTTTGGAACAGAAGCGATTTGTCAAAAGTTTAGAAAAACACATCCGAGGCTCTAATGGAGGAGAAGCGCGGCCATTACGCGCGATGTCGGACTCTGGAACGAGAAAAAAAAAAGGGCGCGGAATAAATACATTGTCGAATGAAAGATGGAAAACTTGAAATTAAATTTGAAGACGAAACTTCGAGATCATCGATTATTATTTGGAGAGAAGGAAAATGAAGAGCATATGTGTATAAAAAGTTCTTAATGATCATTCTTATTCTTTAAATATTCGAATAAAAAAAGTTGGCTTTATTACAGTACCTATTGCTGCATTATTTCAACTAAGCTTCACTATGTCAAATAGCTACTACGGTGCGATCATTAACTCCCCCTATAGGAGCAAAACTGTTCTATACTTTTGACGTAGAATTACGTCTTTCTCCTGGCTATGAAGAAGTAACAACGGAATTTAATCATCACGGAAAGATGTAAACCACGGTCGCGGCTACTGCTCGTAAATGAAAAGAAACATAAAGATAGTGATTATACCATTGAATAGAGAGGAAAACAACGAATCAGACGTAATATGAATTTGCTGCCAGTCGTTTCTGAGCAAGCTGGAAACGTCGCAAAAATGTCTCATATTTGGCTAGTTATCGAGTTGCCTCGTGTCCCTTTAGCATTCACCACGTTTGAGCCACGTGTCGCAGCATTGACTCCAGCACCTCAGTTCGTAGCTAGGGAGCCGCGCTATCTGATGTATGTCACGCTGGCGAGAAAAATTTACACTGAAGTGGGAGGCTTGAAAGTGGTTGATTGACTTAAAAATTTCAAAGATACCCAACAAACGCTACGTTAAGTACTATTGCGTAAAAGTACACTGTTGCTATTACTACAGTACGTAAAGTACTACTGCTGTGATCGACGAGCTGCACTTAAGGAGCAAGCAGACTTTTAGGATTCAAAAGACTATAGAAGACACATGCTGAGCGAAAGAGTGAGCAGTGTGCCCGGGAAAAGTCCGCTTCTGTGGCTGCAAAATCGACTCAAGTGGACTCGGAGGTGCAAGGACTTCCCGAACTTCCGCCACGTGAGTCGTATTTCAGTGCGAAATAGCGAGACAAGCAGTCATATGCGTAGTGATTTCCTAGTCGTGATTGAAGGGTCACCCTGTTCAGTAAAAAATCATACATTTACACCTTCAACAATAGACAAGGCACATGCTGAGCGAAAGACTGAGCAGTGTGCCCGGGAAAAGTCCGCTTCTGTGGCTGCAAAATCGACTCAAGTGGACTCGGAGGTGCAAGGACTTCCCGAACTTCCGCCACGTGAGTCGTATTTCAGTGCGAAATAGCGAGACAAGCAGTCATATGCGTAGTGATTTCCTAGTCGTGATTGAAGGGTCACCCTGTTCAGTAAAAAATCATACATTTACACCTTCAACAATAGACAAGGCACATGCTGAGCGAAAGACTGAGCAGTGTGCCCGGGAAAAGTCCGCTTCTGTGGCTGCAAAATCGACTCAAGTGGACTCGGAGGTGCAAGGGGACTTCCCGAACTTCCGCCACGTGAGTCGTATTTCAGTGAGAAATAGCGAGACAAGCAGTCATATGCGGAATGATTTCTTAGCAGTGACTGAAGGGTCACCCGGTTCAGTAAAAAAATATAAAATATATATAAATCATGCATGGACACTAGGTGCATTTGACGAAGTCCTGTCACAACGCTACCCCTGGTAACAAGAAATAAAACATATGGTCAGATACTGTACGAACATCAGTCGTACCGCATCGAATCACGTCTCGTTTCCCATTCATGCAGTACAAGGTAAATATAAGAAAACGCGAAGTGAACTCACATCCTTGCACGAGGGTGTACCGAGGCTCGCTCATGTCCACGGGGATGTAGCTCTTGACCCATCGAATGGTGGGCGGTGGGTTGCCCTCCGCCCTGCAGGGCAACAGGGCGTTGCGCCCCTTCTCCACTCCCTGTATCTGGGGTTGAACCGTGAACCGAGGGAAGCCGCTAGGAACTTCGTCCTCTGAAACAAAGAAACGCAATTATTGCACTCAACAAGTATGATGTATAACACAATGAAAGAAAAACAGACGAATAAGACATACGCAAGGACATTTCGGACATATTTTGCATTGAGACAAAGCTTATCCATGACTATTAAGCTTCGGTTTCCTAAGAAAGCGTAGCCGTGATGTATCGGTGGGTGACGTCACTAAAACGTTGTTTATACTAACACATGGTGTTGGTTTCCTAGAGAGCGTTGTTTGTGAGCGTAACGAAAATGATCGGAGCCGCCATTTCCATGACTGCCGTCATAGCGGTCTCAAACAGTTGGGGAACGTTTTTTCTCTTGTAGCGGCCAGATTTCATTTCCTGCTCCAAACAATTCGATCGAAGAGGAGAAAAATAAATAAAAATTTTTGACTGCCATTGATTTATTCGTTTTTGTAAAATTGGGATCGTTAAACACAGAATAAAAATTTCAACTGATTTGAAATCTGCGGAAAATTTGACACCAGATCGATACCTTAAATGTGATTTTCTTTAAATAAATAATTAATTATTTAATAAATAATTAAATAATCAAATGGTAAATAATTTAATAATAAAATTGTTTTTGATATCGATCTGGCGTAGAAATTGACGCTGATTTGAAATCTGTTGAAATTTTCACTCTACCTTCAACGATCCCGAAGTTAGAAACTTTGGACTAAATAATAAAAAACCACTTTGTTTTGTTTCTCGAATAAAATAAACCACGACAGCCGTCTGTGTTGCCCATTCTCCAACGTATTCTGTCTGTCTAAGTTGACACCTCAGGATTTTTGTTTAGTCGGCCGTCTAGTTATGCCCGCGGCATCATGACGTATCACGGCTGTTAGATAACGGCTCCACTTTCTTAGGAAACCGAAGCTTAAGGCCCCATTCACATGAGGCGCGTAAAACGCGCGTTGGCGAGGCTATCAGGGTCCCGTTCTTCAAGGTCGCAAAGATAGATACTTGAATTAGTTGAATAAATAAACATAATTTAACGGAGGGACCTTGCTAGCCTCGCCATACGCGCGTTGCGACGCCTCATGTGAACGTGGCCTTATAGAACGTTCAGGAGAGGCTCAGATGACACACAAGGAGGATGAATCTTGACAAGGTTGGTTGGATATTTCCCACACTTTTCGTTATGCATGCAACTCCATCTTGGACTGCATTGAGGCAGAAGTACTAATTGGAAATCAAGAGGATGCTCAGTGTAATGTCCACTCAAGCGACAAAGTCCATTGGACTTGGATTAAAACAGAATATACATCTACCCATACAGAGGCGTCACTTGGGGTTGTGCTAGGGGCATGTCCCTGATTCAATCTCATCTTCGATTCCACTCACAGCAGTCGCCATTTTGTAATTGCCTTACGGATCGTTTACAACCACAAACCTCGCGGGATGCAATAATTAAGACACCCCAATTGTTCTAAAAGTCTCTCAGCTTGTCTAGTGTGCAAAATTAACCCTTCCATCGTCTACCAGCACCGAAAACAATATGCACATTGAACGATATTTATACAATTACGGGGTCGCAATGGAGTGTCAGTTGGTTTTCCCAATGTGCTGGAAATCTGCGAGTAAAAAGGTGTCTTTCACTCTGTTGCGTTAATAGAGCTTTCCTTGTGAGTGAAAGTCTATTTACTCGCCATTATTTGACACATCTTAGCCAAATATGGTCCTTGTATTATAAAACCCAACTAACCTATACTGAATGCGTCCAGCACTGTTGTCAAAGACGAATGTAAGTCAACGTAATTCAAGACATAATTTTCAATGTAGACACACAAAATCTATCTAAATCCGCTCTTCTTTTACATTGGCAACTAATTGAATAACCCGGCGTTGCTTGGGTTTCAAATATGACCGCGACATTTCCCTGTGTTAACTCACATACACAAACCCTGTACTACGTGTTTCCTTGTCCATGACCATCTGTTGCTGGAAAACAAACTTTAGATTGTAAAATTGGGGTTTCGAGGGGCACTTTTAGGATTTACTGTGTGGCAATTTTCATGGCTACAGATGGGTCTAAAGACGGGAAAGAAATAGCCTATGTTTCCGCAGTGTTCTAAAGTATAAGAGTACCAAATTTGGTGTGAATTGGTGAAACTGTGTAGATTTGTATAGAGAGTATACACACACATCCTTTCATATATATATATAGATAAGAAAACATCGTTATTCGTATTTTTCTAGATTTTATTTTCAACCTCGAATTCTAATAATGAGGGAAAATTAGACCAGAACCTTCGGCCTAAAATGTCCATTAAAACGAAGAAAGAGGGTGGGAAGAAGAGCACTAGGTCCGTATTAAGAAGTCTGTTTGTCTTTTTAAACAACTAGTGGGCTCCGCCCACTGCTCGCTTACGCTCGCCAACCCAACAAAATGTAGCGAAAATATCCAAAGATTCCGAATTTTATTTGACCAACTTTTGATCGCATCGAATTTATTTATCGACCAATTTAAAAAATAATTGTATCGTAAAAAAGAGTACATTCTCAGGTATATTGCGATAGTTTCAAAATTAAAAACTAATAGTAATAAGATATAGATATGACAGTTTAAAAAAAAGTAACAAAAATGTCCCGATTTTTCCCGAATTTCAAAACAATATTATCAAGAACCAAATTGAAATTTCTACAAAATCTCGACGAGCTGCAAAAATTTACGTTGAGAGGTACTCTTTAAAAAAAACTCACGGCTTAAGACTGAAAATTTGTATGTGTTTTGCTCACTCGCTGAAGAAATTTCGCTTTTTCAACTTTGATACTTAATTAACCCTAAACTAATAACCGCATCGGAAAAATGTCCTTACAATTGTCCAGGGAACACGATGTTAATTTCATATTTTTCTGAATCGAACTTTCTAGGGAAACCGTCTAAGAATCGAGCTAAACAACACAGTTTTCAATCCTGCGGCGACGGTGGTAACTTTTTTTTAATATAGAGAGAAATGGAAGTTGACGTTGTGTAGCCTGTACTGTAGTCGTAAAAAAAGCAGAGAGTATACCATGGGCGCCCGCAGAATTTTTTCCATGGGGAGGCGAAGCATGTACTTACTACTTACACTTTCCAGGGCGAGGGGCAAAAACATGTACACAAGCACATACGAACATATACATGTATATGTATAGGAAATCCATAAACCAGGTGGTTGTCCGACCCCCCCCCCTTCCTGCGGGCGTCCATGGGGTATACTCAAAGGACCGGGGAATATGTTCGAATTAATCAAAGTTAAAATTATCGAGAGAAATAAAGTTTATAATAATTTCATAGAAGAAACTAAGGCCTTCCTCTATCATTTTCATTGAAATATTTTCCGAACTGCTTGACTAACGAAATCCATCTCTGTGTCTCATTTTGTAGCGCATACTCTCGATCTATTGTCTACTGAAGAGCGATGGTGAACCAGGAATTTACAAATTTTTTCCGGTTGAAAGTGTTTTTTATGTGGTCCATTTGCCTTAATAAACATTAAATTGAAAACGTTTGAAATCAATAAAGATTAACTCAAATCTTTTTCACTATATTATTCATAAAACTAAACCCGCGCTCGCACTCGGCCGTGGTGCATGATAATATTGCAATTGTTCTTAAAAGAGGCTTCAATTTTTCTAAAACAACTTGGGCGTTTTCATTGGTCCCTCAAACCCTGACTGGTGCACATTTCATCTATACCAAAACGTCGACAGATCCTTTTTAACTACTTTACTCCATGACGAATACACCCTGTATTTATACTTTCTGGATCAAGCATGGATATATCCTTCAAAAGTTGATCACTTTCTTGATTAACATCAGAACAAAATCTGGATTTCATTCTATCGACAGTATTTTGAATGAATTGCTTGTGATTAATAGGTACGATTTCGGAATTATGTACCAAAGTGATATCTTAAAATAGAAACTTTTCTTTTGCTTCTACAGCTATCTGCGTTTCACGTGACGTTTTCTAGAAAAAGCAAAGCGTGTAAGTAGTTTTTAAGAAAAAGCAGAGGGTATACGGAATTTGCTGGAAAAACCAGAGG
The DNA here is from genome assembly GCA_947359465.1 of Metellina segmentata. Classification (NCBI taxonomy): domain Eukaryota; kingdom Metazoa; phylum Arthropoda; class Arachnida; order Araneae; family Tetragnathidae; genus Metellina; species Metellina segmentata. The sequence goes on along the minus strand of OX375878.1, from coordinate 15,828,685 downwards.
GTATACGGCGTATACCACCGTATACCCTCCACTACAGCCCTGTGTGTAGCCGCTTCATCAGACCTTTCGTAAAGCATCTCATGTTTTACCAGTATTCAGATCAGAGGGACATGCCGGAAAATCCATGGGCATATCCTCACTACTTTGAAATTACAAACAGCCGTAGTGCGATGGGGTACAGTGTTGTCGGCCATAGGGACGGCACGACCATGTACTGTCTACAATACCGCTGTCCAGTATATCTGAAGCTCTGTACGGTCATCCATCATAATGCCTGGTCAGATGAGAACACCTTGCCCCCGCATAAATCGATTCCATTTGCTTCATGTTAACGAGCTACAACCCCTCCAGCCGGAATTACTGCTAAAGCCGAAGCGGCTCTCATCAGTAAAAGGGGACCTGTGCTGGTATTTTCCCTTAACTAACAAGAGAACACAGCGAGCTTTTGGCGACGGAGCGGGATCAAACCCGAAGGATACATGGACAACAACATGTAATTTTGAACCACGGTCTGATGACGAGGTCACACCTGAGCCGGCACCCCATTCACCTAACTTTCACACCATGGCAACGCGAGGAAATTTGAGGCCACGTCAGGTTTAACAAGCACCAGTCCATTTTGTACACCCGCTACTCTACCAACCTGGTTACCACGGCCCTGGGCTGGTGTTGACTTGTTGTGCATCACCATCGACTGTGGCGCCAATTGCCAGACCTCAATGTGGACACAATGGTCAGCAGTCCACGAAGTCATCTGGACACTGCAAACCACGAAACCCCCTGGTAGGTACTGCTTTGCACAACATTACTTATACCTTATTTCTTACAAAACACCTCAACGAGAAACATTATTCCTCAGGCATTAAATTTAATTCAAACTCTTCCATGGAGAAAACAGGACAACAATAAGTCCGTATTGCTAAATGTCAATAGTGTATTTTATAGAAATAGTCTCAAGATCCAACTGCTATATATATAATCTAGTGTATCCGAATTCATTCACCAAATACCTCGCTTCTTACAAAACAATAAGAGAATACAAGAATATAAAGGTTAACTCAAACTATTGTCAATGGGAACGTAAGTCAACATCTTTTCTGAAATGCTAAATGTAAATATTGTATTCTCATTGAAATAATCTAAAATCCAATAGATATTTATTTACATTGTTCAATAGATTCGAATTCATTCTCTAACTCGTTCCATTGGAAACCTAGACTACCGCTTCGAACTTTAAATTTAATTCAAATTTTCCAATCTATCTATATACATAAAAGGATGTGTGTGTACATTCCCTATAGAAATCTACATCGTATGACCAATACACCCCAAATATGGTATACTATACTTTAGAACACTGTGGAAAACATAGGCTATTTCTATCCTGTCTTCAGAGCAATCTGTAACCATGACAACTGGCACACAGGTAGACCTAAAAGTGCCCCTCGAAGCCACAATTTTAAAATCGAAAGTTTGTTTTTCTGCAATAAATGGGCATGGACAATGAAACAGTTTTTACAGGGTTTGTGTATTTTAGTTAACACTAGCCACTGCGTGGCTAGCCCGGCGTTGCCCGTGATGTAAAGTATTAATCTGGTGTAACATTTTCGCAAATTTCAAATCCGTTGAAGATGTATTCAATTTTAAAATTATTTATTTAAAGAAATTCATATAGTTAGATATCAATCTAAAGTGAAATTTTTACTCTACCTTTAACGGTCTAGGAGATAGAAAAAAGAATTAAGTGACTCCAGTTAAAAGATTTATCGTCTGGCTGGAAAATCAGTCCTCCGCGCAAAATCAAAGCGGAAACGAAAAAAATAATTTCACCGAGTTCCCCGCGATGAAAATAAATTTTCATGGTTCCAAAGTCTGACGGCAAGGTCACGTGGGTAGAAAACGTCAAGAATCGAGTGTTTCTTCTTCCGGAAGAATCGCGTTGAAAAACCGATGGAGAATAAAACTATTAAATTCATTTAAAAATCTTCTAGATTGAATTTTAAAATTCGCCGCGACCCGAGAACTGCAAAAAATTCGGACTGTCTGAGTGCCAAATCTCATTGCTGTAAGTGCCATAGAATCGTCAGGATCGCGAAACAGACACTTCCTTTTATAATAGTAGAGACAGAGAAATGACGCGGTAGGAAACACGTTCTACAGGATTTATGCATTTGAGTTAACTCAGGGAAATAACGATCTTATTTTAGCTGTCGCGGTCATATTTGAAACCCCAGCGACGCCTAGTGCAAATTTAAAAAAAAAAAGGCATTCCGAATAACTAAATCTTAATATTGGTGAAATATTCTAAGATCCAATAGGTATTTCCATGGTCCAATAGATTCAAATTCATGAAACTCAAATAAACTCCTCGAACATTAAATTTATCTCAAACTGTCCCCAATGAAAAAAAAAAAAAAAAAAGGTCAACATCTATACCGGATAGTTAGAATCCCAGTGTTTAGTCGCATTACACTGATAAGACCTAACGGCTTTTCAAAAGTCAGTTCCCTTTCTTTTCAACACCGAGACATGCGATTCCTTCCTTGAAGTAAAAGATTTTTATTGCTCTCAAGAGTGAAGGAATTTGAAACAATGGTCGCAGCCAGAAAATTAAGTCCTCTTGGATTTGTAACTCCCGCTGAGTAGCGCGCATTTGAGACTCGAGATTTGTTACTCCGGCAAGGCGACGGAGAATTAATGAGGTGATAAAAGTGAAAGAGACGAAAACAAAAACAAATAAATAACACCCATCTATAGAGAGAGAAAGGAAAAAGAATAAAAGAAACAATGAGAAAAAAAAATAATGCTTTCTTAAAGAGAAGGCAAACTAAACGGACAGTGCTAATGCAGTTAATTACTTTTGTTTGAAGCTCTCGCGGAAGAGGCTTTAAAATAAAAGCCGAGCGTTTATTTACAGGAAAGGAGAGAGAGTTACACATACACAAGAAGGCGTTCGGACAACAAAAACTGAGGACAAAAGTAGAGACGCGTAGTTGGGATAAAAGGTGAAGTGATTTAAAAAACACGACAATGGACGGAGACTGTAATAAGTGGATATTCTTTTGAAAGTCTAAGAAAAAAACCGCGGGGCTGTATTAGACAAAGAATGCATAAATGGATACAATTTAAAACAAGGCGGATGGAGAGAAATAAGAGAATTATAAATGCAAGAAAACTTTCTAGCAGAGAGGTTTTGCGATTTTTAAAAATTCTTGCTTGTGAAAAATGAAGTTTGGTTGTTTTAGAAGCAGTTAAAAACATTGAGAGAATAGCTGGTGTTCAAAAGTTTGTTTATCTCTCTTTGATCTATCTTTCTGAATTTTGTTTATCTCTCGTTGCGCAAACAGAGGTGGGAGTTGTGAAAGTGCGTACAAATATTGAAATAACACCGCATTGGTTAAGCACACAAAGGGATGTTTGTTTTGAAGTCATTTCTGTTATTTTCAAATTAAAAAGCAGGGACTATAAGCGTTATAAGAGATTCAACAAGGGGCAATGAGATATTCTGTTTCGAATTTTTTTTCAATAAATCGTCTGTGTGACCTAATATACTGTGAAACAGAAACAATCTGAAACCTAGCACAAAGTGTTCGAGTGTAAAATGACATAGCGTCGGTAAAATAGCAATTGTTGAAATGTTATATTGTAAGTACTCGGATGGGCTGAAGGAACTTTTTCCAGTATTATTCAATTCGAGCGCCGGGCAACTTACAAAAAATTGTGTGGGTGTTAGAATAAATAAAACGACAGGACTGCCTGGTCGTAGTTAATGCTGTTTATTTGCAGCAATCCTCGACCCTATTTACATGAAAGCCTCGATTGAGTCAGATCGCTTCTTTAACACTAAAAAGCATCTCATAACGCACTTCATTTTTCTAAAATCCGGGGCTTCCTTAAGTACATCTGCGCAGTGGTGGAGGAACCTCCCAAGCTCCATCTATTGATCTCTTTCGAAACCAACATTCGTTTGTGTAACACACACACACACACACACACATATATATGGGACCATAGTTTTATGGAGCTCTTCTTAGATGCTGTGGGTATTTCTAAACAGGCGGAGTAAAATGAATATTAGTGCAAAACATTTAAGAATTTGTGCACAATTTCTATAAAAAATTAATTGTTAAATGTACAAAAATTACATATTTTAGTTTAGTGAGATGACTACAAATAAAAGCCGATCCTAAACACGATGAGAAATTTATCAGATTTGCACAAGATTGGGCAGGTAGGTATTTTAATTAACGTCGTACTGGAGCAACACAACGGGCTATTGACGACGGTCTGGGATTAATCCCAAATTGAAAAATCTGATTGGTAATTTTTAATTAATGTCTAACAAGAGCAACACAAAGGGCTATTGACGACGGTCCTGGATCAATCATTTAAGGGTAAGACCCGAGGACAACACCCCGTAATTTTGAACCACAGTCATATGGTGAGGCAACACCTGAGCTGGCACCCCACTCTCCAAACTTCCGCACCACGTCAATGTTTGGACATTTCAGGTCACGATCTTTGTACACGAGTCTTTGGCTGGAGTAGAACTCATAACCGTCCGGTTGGTAATTCGATGCTCTTCCAACAAGGCAACCGTGGCCCAAAGATTAGGACCAGGGACGTTGAGACAGGGCAGTTAGGGTGCAGGTAGGTAGTTGATTGACGTCGAATTAGAGCAACGCAAGGGGCTATCGGCGACGGTCCTGGATAAATCCCGAAGGGAAAGATACAAGGACAAAGCCTCGTAATTTTGAACCACAGTCAGATGACGAGTACAACATCTGATCTAGAAACCCACCCTCAAAACTTTCACACCATCCCAACACGAGGACATTTGGAGCAACGAGGAGATTTAACAGGCCCCAGTTCCGTGTCTTTGGTTGGACCTCGTAATCCTTAAGTTGATAATCCATTGCTCCTCCAACTGGGCTATCTTGGCTCTGTAAACCTACAGTCGTAGAATGGGGGTTTGATCGTGTTTGGAAATATAACGCATCCCCTGGTGGTTAAAAACTTGTATTTCTCTTGATATATATGAATTTAAATAATCAGGGAATTCGACCTATACGATCCCCAAAGACAGGAACAGTTCATGATGAATAAAATATATTTATAAAGATTCATTTACATAAAATATCAATAAAACAGGTTTAGCGCAGAACAAATTTGAAATTAAATCTGCTTGGGGATAAGGAAAGTTACTCATGAAATGGAAAATAAGTCGAGCGTTCAAGAGAGAAGCCCTCTAAAGGTTTTCCTTGTTTTCTAAATAAAAGTCTAAAGGGGAACGAATCCATCGCACTTACATAGAATCACCCGAAGGAGTCTCCAGTTTGGAAAATAGGATCAAAATAAAACAATATAGGTGGGGTTAAATTCACTTTTTCTTCCAGTTCGAATGTTTTTAGGAGAGCAGTGGGATCATTTTTAGAGAATTAATATCGGCAGAGTACTTTTTTTATATCAGAGCGTAGATCATATGGTATAATGTCTTAAAGCAGACAAAAATTAATTGTTGTATGAAGAATCTTCATTGATTTTCTGAAAACCGAAATCGTGCTTTGAGTTCCAATGAAAACTTCCGAAGAACAAATATATCGAGACTAGAGGGCATCATTTCAATTGATCGTGAAACATTACAAGTAAAGTATTTATATAGCAAACACGACGCCATATGTACTAATCTGCCAAATTGACATATATCTCTAATATTATAAAAGGAAGTATTTGTTTGTTTGTTTCTTGCCCGCAAAGTCCTGACTATGGCACTTACAGTAATGGGATTTGACACACAGGTAGTTCCAAATTTTTTGCAATTTTAGGGTCGCGGCGTATTTTAAAATTTAATCTAGAACATTTTTAAATGAATTTTATAAAATTTAATTATTATTGTTTTCCTTGGAATGGCAACAGCATAAAGATATGACAGATTCTAAATTTATTATTTTCGTTTTCATTTTGCGCGGAGCAATGATTTTCCCAACAGACTATAAAAAAGTTTCAACTTTAGAAATGTAGATCTTTTTTCTATCTCCTAGACCATTTAAGATAGAGTAAAAATTTTAACGGATTCGAAATCTGCGGAAAATTTCACATTATATCGATACCTAAAAATATGTTTTTCTTTAAATAAATAAAAAAATTTAATTGAATATATATATATATATATATATATATATATATATATATATATATTCTCTTACGTGGAACGCAAAAAAGACGTCATTTGTTATCGCGTTTTGGCAACACTGTACGATTGTTTGTTTGTCACGAAGCCTCGCGCCTCAATTGAATTTATAGCGTTATCGGATAAAATTTTATTTATAAAAATGAATATTAGTGAAGCTGTTGCAGCTTACAAACGACATGGTGGGTATTCGATTTCCAAATCAGCGATCACACTTCGAGTCAAAATTTGCTCAATGTTTTCATTTGAATTCCAAATTGTACCGAGTTCTGATTCCAGAGGTACTGTATAATCTTTCTACAGAACAACAAATTCATGTTTGAAATTTTTTTTTGGAATATCATATTTTGTAAACACAGTCTTTTTTGATGCGAACGAAGCGAGCAAATTTCGCGCAGCAAGCCTATGAGGATTGCAAAGCAATCTTCCGTGGGTTGGTGAGCGTCAGCGACCAGGGGGCGGACCCCCTACTCTTTTATACTTCGGAAGAGAATGTAACGTCACGCTAACGTTCGTGTTCCAAATATGAACAGATTACATTTCCAGCAATCTTACGATTTCAGCGAAAGAAAGCAAAGAAAGTAAAAAACATTTTGGCTGGTATTATTTGGTTCTTTTTTTGTAAAATCGGGATCGTTAAAGATGGATTAAAAATTTCAACGGATTCGAAATCCGCGAAAAACTTTAACCGATTTGACACCAGATAGATACCTTATACGTTTAATTTTGCTTTAATAAATAATTATTTAATTAAATATTTATATTTTTTGGTTTGCGTATCAAACCATCACACGGGCAATGTGACCTCCACGAAAAGAACTGTCACGTGCAACGCCTATTTGGTTTGCGAATGAAATCAACACCACGGACAATGCGACTCTCACGAAAAGAACTGTCACGGGCAACTCCATTGTGGTTGCTATCCAGCAGGCTGCGAACTCCTATTTGGTTTACGAAGCAAATTAATAACCCCAATTAATAATAATTAACTGGCACGGACAACGCCGGGCTAGGCACGCAGTGGCCTAGTATAGTTTATACAAAAAAGGATGTCCGCGTGTATATTCTCTATACAAATATACACCGTGACCAATCCACACCAAATTTGGTAGATTTATACTTTAGAACACTGCGGAAAATGTAGGATATTTCTTTCCTGATATCAGTATAATATGTAGCCATGAAAATTGGAACACAGGTAGACCTTAAAGTTCCCCTCGAATCCCCAATTTTAAAATCTATTGTTTTCCTGCAATAATTGGACATGGACAAGGAAACACGTTTTACAGGGTTTATGTATTTAAATTAACACAGGGAAATGTCGCGGTCATATTCAGCTATTTTCTACTAAAACGCGTCTACAGTTTTGATGCTTCTGGGAAAATCGAGCAACGCATCAAAGGTTGTTTTCTTATCTAAATCCGCATTTCCACTAACAATCAAGATGATTCGTGGCTTTGTCATAGCATAAAACGGGAAATATTGACTCGAAAAAATACAGTTAAGTGAAACGCCTAAATGCAGATCGGTGACTTAGGCGACATATTTGATATATTCTAACACGTTTCACGATCGCATCACACATGATTAACTCTTCGATTTTCATGCACGTTTTGTAGTTAGTTTTTCCTACATGACTTATAACCAGCGTGAGATTTCTAGTCCAATCGAATCCTTTGCAGGAAACTTTCAAACAATAGATGCATTGTAGTCATTTGTGCTGAGGTATAAAACCAATACACTTCAGAAATCTCGTGACGCTCAGATGACTAAACACAAATACATTAAGCGTGCAATTAATCGCGATTACTAACAACTACATCGCAGACAGGTTGGATATATATAATTTCAAGAACACAAGAATTTCCAAAAAAATTCCAATAAAAGTCTTAAAAATTGAAGAAATGTTGGTGGATCAGGGTGTCATCAGGGAGGAGCCTGACCCAAACAACATAAAATGGGGTTTTCTACATATGAGCAGCATTAGGCTGAAAAAAATTGCTCATACACTCCCCCATTTCTTCATTTTTTTTTTCATTTTTTAAGACTTTTATTGGATTTTTTTTGGAAATTCTTGTGTTCTTGAAATTATATTGCTTATCATGCTATGTCTGCAGCTTCAGCGAGCTTGCATGGGTAGTTTCGAGTTTCGGTTTCTGGTTTTTGCACCCCCGCTGTTTTTTTTTTTTGGTATATTTTTTGTGTGTTATGTAACTGTTATTTTGTATATTTTATGCTATTATATATTTTATGCTATTATATATATATATATATATATATATATATATATATATATTTGTAAGATTACTGCATTTTTTACAAATTTAAAATCGGATTGAATTCATGCAGGGTAGGTACTTTTTAAAATTAACGTCCCGCTGGAACAACACAAAGTGCTATTGGTTACGGTCCGGGATCAAATTCGAATGGAAAGATCCGAGGACAACATCACGTAACTTTAAACCACGATCAGATATCGAGGCCAAACCTGAGCTGTCACCCACTCTTTAAACATCCACACCGCGCCTGATGGAGAACATTTGTGGCCACGACACATTTAACGTGCGCCAGCCCCCCGCCTCTACACCATACACTTACAAAAATCCATGCACTGACCCGGATTCGAACCAAGAACCTTCCGATCTGGAGGCTAACACCTTAACCATCAGACCGGTTGTTCCACTCTCCAAACTTCCACAAAACCCAACGTGAGGACTTTCGGCCACGACAGAATCAAGGTGCACCAGCCGCCTCTACACCATACGCTTACAAACATCCATGCACTGACTCGGATTCGAACCAAGAACCTTCCGATCTGGAGGCTAACACCTTAACCATCAGACCGGTTGTTCCACTCTCCAAACTTCTACACCAACCCAACGTGAGGGCTTTCGGCCACGACAGAATCAAGGTGCACCAGCCGCCTCTACACCATACGCTTACAAACATCCATGCACTGACCAGGATTCGAACCAAGAACCTTCCGATCTAGAGGCTAACACCTTAACCATCAAACCGGTTGTTCCACTCTCCAAATTTCCACACCAACCCAACGTGAGGGCTTTCGGTCACGACAGATTCAAGGTGCACCAGCCGCCTCTACACCATACGCTTACAAACATCCATGCACTGACCCGGATTCGAACCAAGAACCTTCCGATCTAGAGGCTAACACCTTAACCATCAAACCGGTTGTTCCACTCTCCAAATTTCCACACCAACCCAACGTGAGGGCTTTCGGTCACGACAGATTCAAGGTGCACCAGCCGCCTCTACACCATACGCTTACAAACATCCATGCACTGACTCGGATTCGAACCAAGAACCTTCCGATCTGGAGGCTAACACCTTAACCATCAGACCGGTTGTTCCACTCTCCAAACTTCTACACCAACCCAACGTGAGGGCTTTCGGCCACGACGGAATCAAGGTGCACCAGCCGCCTCTACACCATACGCTTACAAACATCCATGCACTGACTCGGATTCGAACCAAGAACCTTCCGATCTGGAGGCTAACACCTTAACCATCAGACCGGTTGTTCCACTCTCCAAACTTCTACACCAACCCAACGTGAGGGCTTTCGGCCACGACAGAATCAAGGTGCACCAGCCGCCTCTACACCATACGCTTACAAACATCCATGCACTGACCAGGATTCGAACCAAGAACCTTCCGATCTAGAGGCTAACACCTTAACCATCAAACCGGTTGTTCCACTCTCCAAATTTCCACACCAACCCAACGTGAGGGCTTTCGGTCACGACAGATTCAAGGTGCACCAGCCGCCTCTACACCATACGCTTACAAACATCCATGCACTGACCCGGATTCGAACCAAGAACCTTCCGATCTAGAGGCTAACACCTTAACCATCAAACCGGTTGTTCCACTCTCCAAATTTCCACACCAACCCAACGTGAGGGCTTTCGGTCACGACAGATTCAAGGTGCACCAGCCGCCTCTACACCATACGCTTACAAACATCCATGCACTGACCCGGATTCGAACCAAGAACCTTCCGATCTAGAGGCTAACACCTTAACCATCAAACCGGTTGTTCCACTCTCCAAATTTCCACACCAACCCAACGTGAGGGCTTTCGGTCACGACAGATTCAAGGTGCACCAGCCGCCTCTACACCATACGCTTACAAACATCCATGCACTGACCCGGATTCGAACCAAGAACCTTCCGATCTAGAGGCTAACACCTTAACCATCAAACCGGTTGTTCCACTCTCCAAATTTCCACACCAACCCAACGTGAGGGCTTTCGGTCACGACAGATTCAAGGTGCACCAGCTGCCTCTACACCATACGCTTACAAACATCCATGCACTGACCCGGATTCGAACCAAGAACCTTCCGATCTAGAGGCTAACACCTTAACTATCAGACCGGTTGTTCCACTCTCCAAACTTCTACACCAACCCAACGTGAGGGCTTTCGGCCACGACAGAATCAAGGTGCACCAGCCGCCTCTACACCATACGCTTACAAACATCCATGCACTGACCAGGATTCGAACCAAGAACCTTCCGATCTAGAGGCTAACACCTTAACCATCAAACCGGTTGTTCCACTCTCCAAATTTCCACACCAACCCAACGTGAGGGCTTTCGGTCACGACAGATTCAAGGTGCACCAGCCGCCTCTACACCATACGCTTACAAACATCCATGCACTGACCCGGATTCGAACCAAGAACCTTCCGATCTAGAGGCTAACACCTTAACCATCAAACCGGTTGTTCCACTCTCCAAATTTCCACACCAACCCAACGTGAGGGCTTTCGGTCACGACAGATTCAAGGTGCACCAGCCGCCTCTACACCATACGCTTACAAACATCCATGCACTGACCCGGATTCGAACCAAGAACCTTCCGATCTAGAGGCTAACACCTTAACCATCAAACCGGTTGTTCCACTCTCCAAATTTCCACACCAACCCAACGTGAGGGCTTTCGGTCACGACAGATTCAAGGTGCACCAGCCGCCTCTACACCATACGCTTACAAACATCCATGCACTGACCCGGATTCGAACCAAGAACCTTCCGATCTAGAGGCTAACACCTTAACCATCAAACCGGTTGTTCCACTCTCCAAATTTCCACACCAACCCAACGTGAGGGCTTTCGGTCACGACAGATTCAAGGTGCACCAGCTGCCTCTACACCATACGCTTACAAACATCCATGCACTGACCCGGATTCGAACCAAGAACCTTCCGATCTGGAGGCTAACACCTTTACCATCAGACCGGTTCGCCTGACCTACATCAGGAGATCTTTAGAAAGTCCATAGTAAATGCGCCAGATTTATTAAAAAATATGAATACCTATTTTTTATCGTTGGCTTTCCGTCTAATCAAGTCTTAATTCGCAGTCAACCTATTAACTTCCATACTCGGAAGAGAATCCCAACCAACTCCCCGACTCAAATTCATAATTACACCCTTCTGTCCACCAACCCGGCCTGAAAATAATTTCCTGCTAGATCCCATATTCACCTACAGCATCTCGCAAAAACCCAAACAAACAGAAAGCACTCGCAAGAAAAATGCAAACAAGGAAAGACGAGTCTTCGAAGGAAGAAGTCTTCCCGAAGCAAAACTGGCACAGCGCCGGGAGGGTAGGGGAGTGTCAAAAGCCGGGCGCAATTAAAGGTGTCGACTCGACACCCGCTCCCCCTGGGCGCGAGTCGACTTATTAAACTCCAATCTGGGTGCCGGAGGGCACAACCATTTCAAAAACAATCACGCGTGAAAGGGGGGTGAGCAGGAACGCACATCCAAATCCAATAAAACTCTGTTCACGTAGCTCTTATGTAAATGTCCGACACTGTATTAAGGCGTCGGTGGGAGGGGGGGGGGGAGTGTCGTTCTCCGACTGAGATATAGTGTTCGTTTTTTTTTTTTTTTTTTTTTGCGGGGGGTGGCAACAAGTAGCCAATATAATGCCCTCGATGGGGTGGAGGTGGATATAAAGAAGAGAACGGTGTCTTAGTGCTCGGGGGATGGGGTAGGGAAATCTCATTTGTTCCTCTTCTCGGCCATTGCGAAGGATTTTTGTTCGAATAGATGTGTTTTGTTTCGAGGTGGAATCTGATTCTCATTTGTTCTCTTTCGACTCGGCATGACGTAAGATTTTCGTTCGTGTAGAAAAACACGAACGTTCGTTCGTGTAGGAAACGAATCTCCTACACTGTAGGAGATTCGTTTCGATGTGACTGTGGTTCTACGGCGTTGTTTGATGTTGTGCTCAATAACTGTGCCGATGGAGACCAAAACGGAATGGGTGATTTTAATCTTTGGGTTCGTGAGTTTGTGGATGTTGAGAAGTCAAATTATTGTTCGATTTTTTTGGGGGGGGGGACGAAGTTCTTTTTTTAATAATAATTTTTTTTCTGTTTAACAAGCCTTAATTTTACTGCTCAGGATCATGTGAACTTATCGACCACCACACTGATTAACTTACAATATACACCTAATTATGTTTTTGCACGAAAATTTTTACACGAATTTGTTTTTGCACGAATTCAAAATAAATATTTCATTCTTTTTTTATGCGAGGCATTTTGAATTAACACGAGCGGACCAAGACAATTTTGAAGAATTTTTTCCCGTAAATTTTAAGAAATGTTTTTTGATTAATTTGTGGCATAATAGTATCATTTATATATTAAACTCACTAATGAGGAACGCGCTGGGAAGTTTCAACGTGAATTGAAGTTGTTGACAGCCTCTTGACATAACTAAATTACGGACACAACTATTAATAACTAAATTAATTCGTAAAAACCGGTGAAACATCAGCACCAGAGACTCGTGCTGATTTTGCTCAAGAGATCACAGAAAGAAATTCATTATTGAGGAAGAATATGATGCCACACACACAACATTTCTAGCAATTTCAAATAAAAGAATATTCATATGGACGAGGTTAAAGTTACAGTGAAGTAAGTCACTTATTCAAAAAGGACAGACACAGGAAAAACATGTAATATAACTAAATTTAACTGAAGAATATAATTATATATATATATATATATAGTAGAAACAGAAACCAGATCTAGATAAGTCAATCTGTTAGCAGAGGACGTGAAGAAAATCAGAGCTTCATTCAACTGCAAACAGTTACAGATGGCAGTGAAAGTTCCGTCTTTTTTTGAAAAAGTGACTTACACCACTGTAACTTTAACCCGTCCATATAACGTAGAATTTTAAGGTATGAAGAATATTTGAACTCATAAGGTCATCCTCAAACCTTTTGAGCCAATGGGGTGCTTGCTGTCCTACAACCCTTTATAGGGCTAAATCAGAAAAGCGTCAACTAAATGATCAGTAATGATATGCGATCAATTTTAAGTAATTCTACAAATAAGAGCTTTTCCGCACATCATTCATTCATTGCTGCAAAAGATGTTTTCGAATAATAGAGTTACTTGTCACTTAAAAAAGGATCCTTGTACTCCTAGGGTCACTGCATAATAGGAACCTACTTCCGGTAGGTATTCGGAAAGTGAAGTTACATGACTTGTTTTTCGAAGATTATTTCAGAATGTCGCCGAAACGGTTCAAAATAATGAATTCGGAATTAACGTGACAGTGGATTGGTTAACGTGAATTCTATTCAACACCAAACGTCGCCAAAACGGCGATAAACTACATTTAAATGTAACTTCGATATGTATCATACGTGGTTTTTTTACAGCGGATGTAAAATATCCGTTTTCCACCTGTTTTATTTGTTTCCACTGATTACCTCCCATAACAATAGGAAGAAATAGTGCATTCGTTACTTTTATCTGCCCTTTATGACATGCCTAGACTGAAAATATAAGTTCGAATTTGCATACCCGGTTCTATTTTTGTTACACGATGGCGCATATGATGCTGCGATTTCGCAGATGAGATTGCTGTGCCGAAAATAAAGTTTGAAAGCATCTCAAACGGTACTTCAGAACCACGGGAATCTACTTTGCATCCCTATAAATATTTAAGGTATTCATCCGCAGTATTTTTTCGGGAGGCAAACTGACCTATTAACCGGAATGTTAGAATGTCGTATCATACGATGTATTAAGATGCTTCATTTTTAAATCGGTAGTGAGCTTTTATAAGAATTTACAACGAAGCATTGTTCCTTACTATGGTTAAATATCGGTTAAAAAGCGAACAGGACAAATGTGAAATACGTCTTAAGGATTACATGTTATTACATTCTATGCATTCGGTCTCACTATTCACACTTTATATAAAAGCATGTCTTATTTTTGTTCTCCAACATACATTGTAACGCAAATGCGGTTTGATGTACATTGGATCCAATGGAGTAGTGCACACATGCCTCCGGCGCCGCTGCGGCGACGCACGTCAACGAAAATTGGTTTCACACTAGCCAGACCAATCATATCGTGGTAGGTTTAGTTGAATTTACATTGTACTTGAACAACACAGCGGGCTATTGTTAGTGGTCCGGGATCTATCCCAAAGGAAAACACTAGAAGGAACGCTTAGTAATTAATATAGTAAATAAAATAACGTTCCCACCACGTCAAAGGCATGAATCTGCAAAATTGACATTTCTGCAAAAACGCATTCCAAGTTTTAATGGCCGACCATCCGGTATAGTGGTTAAGGTGTTAGCCTCTAGATCGGAAGGTTCCTGGTACGAATCCGGGTCAGTGTATGAATATTTGTAAACGTATGGTGCAAGGCAGCTAGTGCATCTTGAATCTGTCGTGGCCGAAAGTACTCACATTGGGTTGGTGTGTAAGTTTGGAGAGTGGTGTGCCAGCTCAGGTGTTGCCTCGTCATCTGACCGTGGTTCAAAATTACATGTTGTCCTTGGACGGTCCTTTCCCTTAGGGGATTGATCTCGGACCGTTGTGTTCCTTTAGTACGATGTTAATTAAAAATTACATTACCAAATAATGGTAGGTAAGTATTCAATTAACGTCTCACTGGACAACACAACGGACTATTAGCAAAGGTCCGGGTTCAATCGCCTAAGGGAAACATCCGAGGACAACACCACGTCATTTTGAACCACGGTCAGATGACGAGGCAACACCTGAGCTCATCAAACAGTGGACATTAACACCAGAAAAACCTGCACCGAAGACAGAAATATACACAGGGAGGAGGGATGGAACCTCCGCAGCCTACATTTCGTCGTACTAGTTCAACACAACGGGCTATTAGCGAAGGTCCGGGTTCAATCCCCTAAGGAAAACATCCGAGGACAACACTACGTCATTTTGAACCACGGTCAGATGACGAGGCAACACCTGAGCTCATCAAACAGTGGACATTAACACCAGAAAAACCTGCACCGAAGACAGAAATATACACAGGGAGGAGGGATGGAACCTCCGCAGCCTACATTTCGTCGTACTAGTGCAACACAACGGGCTATTAGCGAAGGTCCGGGTTCAATCCCCTAAGGGAAACGTCCGAGGACAACACCATGTCATTTTGAACCACGGTCAGATGACGAGGCAACACCTGAGCTCATCAAACAGTGGATATTAACATCAGAAAAACCTGAACCGAAGACAGAAATATACCCAGGGAGGAATGGAACACTCCAACGCGTACATTTCGCCGAGCAAATAGGTATCTGGAAGTTAAATCTGTTCACCCGTTTGTTCGTTGACACTGAAAATCCCCCTCGATCCCTAAAACCACATCAATAAAAAAGAAAGGGACATGCTAAAAGGGATAAAAGCCAACAGCACTCAGGGAACGGACTCCATCAAACGGACGTCCGCATCCGCGAGTCAATTAAGCCGTTCGATATTTAATGCTTTTAGCATCTGTTCTCGGGGACAGATGTGAAATAATTTGTATTAATGAATCGCATTAGGCCCCCCCAACGGGAGCACTCGTGTAAGAGGGAGGTGGTGGCATGTCGCGGAGATCCTCACGTGGAATTACTGGAGTGGGAACTTAATTCGTCTGAATTACTCCGGCCTCGCCGTCGTACGGAGGCAGAAGTGACGCGGGTGGAAAGGTGGTTATTATTTCTGCACGGATATTGTTGTGCTTCATTTGTTTTCTGGAGTCTCGGTCAGGAATTCAGATGGTTGTGTTCGACAACAACGAGGACGGAGTGACGCTGCGCTGTGGGAATCGATCAGGTGGTTCCGATAGGAATGAATAAAAACTCCGAGCGCGTAGGGGTTCAGGTTTAAGAGTGTGACTGTTCACGATGACTCTTGAGGTCGCCAGTGGCGTATTGAGCGAAGAGGCAGAAGAAGGGTTCCGCCCTTACAAAAATAAACGCTGAATGCGTTATCGACGTAAACCGAAGTTTGGTGGAATCTATAAAGAGAAAAGGACCCCCCCCCCAGTGGGCGAGCGTTTAAAGGCGTCGCTTTTAACCCACCAAGACATTTAGTCCATCCAAATCTGACCAATTTTCCTCATGACGAGATATCTCGTCGAGACGAGACATTTTTATGACGACCAGATCAAGATCTGGTCAACTTTTTTGACGCGACATCTCTTCCGTCAAGATCTGGTCATTTTTTTTCTAAAGACGTGATGTCTCGTCCATCAAGATCTGGTCAGGTTTTTTCTTATGACGCGATATTTCGTCCATCAAAATCATGCCAGTTTTTCTAATGACGCGATATTTCGTCCCTCACAATCTGGTCAATTTTCCTAAAGACCCGATATTTGGTTCATCAAGATGTGGTCAGGTTTTTTCTAATGACGCGATATTTCGTCCGTCAAGATGTGGTCAGTTTTTCTAATGGCACGATATCTCGTCTATCACGATGTGGTCAGTTTTTTCACATGACGCGATGTTTCGTCCATCAAGATCTGGTCGTTTTTCTTCTTCTAAAGACGTGATGTCTCGACTATCAAGATCTGGTCAGTTTTTTCTAATGACGCGATATCTCTGTCATCACGATCTGGTCAGTTTTGCTAGCGACGTCGAGACAACCACGAGGAAGGTTAAGAAACTGGTAGACTGAAGTGCTTGGTAACGAAATTAAATTTTGTTAGCGCCGAAGTCGGATTGGTTGCTTGAAGTGTCCTGTTTTCTTCAAGAGGACGTGCAAATTCGGGCCAGCTCCCCCAAAGTCCTCCAGGAATTCAGGTTCTCCCAGTTTACGGTGGGTGCGATGTGAGCTCCAAAGACTCCCCGTACGAACACTGGGGAGTGCTACGTTTTCGCCATCGGAAGGCTTTAAGGACTTTCGTGCATAAACTGGCATTGCATGGGAAAAAAACTAGGAAAGACAAAATGGTCTTAGGATAGTCAAAAAGCTTTGCAAACAAAGCCCACTTAGCGTTGTAAAAATTCAATCGATTGCTGATACCAACTAAAAACTCAAGTATGATATGGACTATTGGTTGTTTAGTACAGGAGAGCGCAACGCTGCCAGGATGGGCAGAATTTGTTTCCCAAGAAGGTATATTATGAATCTATGAGTGAATTTAGAGTATCATCGAACTCCAGGATCTTAAATGTATCTTGTAGCCAAACAAGCGAAATGTAAGAGTTAGGGAGACCAAGGGAAGATAAAGTTGTTTGTCGTATCACTATATTGCTGCCTACTTTGGGCGAAACTCTTGAGTTATGTGGGTTAAGTATGCGTGCATTTCGAAGATTGAAATAAGAGGTCCTCCACGTCTTCAAAAAGGATCTGGAATTATAATGCCTACGCTCGAAAAGAGAAAGATACGCCTGTACCAGGAGTGTTGAAACTAAATTTCAAAGACGTAATTGAAGCTCAACTGCGATGAACAGGCGCAAGAGGTGCCATATTTGCTCAAGCTGGGCTAAACACAAGACACGGAATGCCAAATAAAGAGCCCTATGGATACAAGGGAAGTTTTATTGATACAGAAGAGAGAAATACAACCAGGGAGGAAACGAAACTGCACAGTGTCGCTAGATCAGCCACAGCAACCTCTTTGACGAACAGGAGTGAATAAGATTTTTGCAATAAAATACTGATATTTGTAAATATCTTTATACGTTTTAAAAAGGTAGCGATGTAAATAACATCTAGAAGTCAAAAAGAATATACACATACAAAATAAGATCTTATATATATATATATATATATATATATGTAAAAAAAAAAATTATAATAATAATAAAAATCTTAAACTTAAAAAAAAAAAATAATAATAATAATAAAATAAAAAATAAATAAATAATTTGAGTCTTGGCTCTTAGAACTGACTTGAGATGTTGAGTATGCACGTAATCAAACAAATCTTCATTCAGAAAATGATTTCGAAAGCAATCCAAACAACGCTTCTTCAATGAAAACCTCTTGTACATTATCACCTCTCTCCTCTCTCTCGTCGTGGGGATCAAACAATCCCGAACAATTTCATCGATATAATTGAAGCTCAAATTCGATTAACAAGGGTGTATGAGACTTGCAATAAAATAGTGGTAATTTTGGTAATTTTTTTAGTTTTGTGAACGTAACGCGATAATGACACAATGACAAACCAAACGGATATACATGAAATAAGATACTTTTGTCTCGCCTATTCGGACGGAGTCGCGATAGCAAGTTTACATGCAATCAAATCAAAGAGAGATCCTTGTTCAGAAATTATTTTCGGTCGATCTAATCCAAAGCAATCGAAACGAAACTTCTGCAAGCGAAATCTCTTCATACCCATTCCCATCTCATCGCGCCGATCGCTCTAAAAATACGGACACCTATTTGGGAAAGGCTTTGGAATCGGAAATTAAAAGAAAACGTCCCCCACCTAAGTGTGTATCGACGCACGCTCTCAGGAAGTGGAAGGCCATTGCAGGACGCTTTAAGCTAAAAGTCCCTACAATACAAATTTGCACCTTGAATATTGATCGGCGTCGTCGTGGCAACCAAAGTCAGGGCTAAAGGTTGCCATTTGGGATTACCAAAGTAAACAGAGTGCTTCGAGCGAGTGTTAAAGGAAGACGCGCATTCGGCCTATCACATGCTTTTAAAACGAAGAATAATCCTGTCCCGAACGTGTCGATTCACCTCCTCGTCTCTTTTGTTTCTCGGGAAAATGGCGCGACGCCGAATGCGTTCCGAATGGAATTTAAAAACACTACTTTGCAGGGGAGGAGCGTTACTTTCTCCTGGCGTGCACCGCTATGCCCGGGTCGAAAAAAGACACGGAAATAAGATCAAAGGATTAAAGGGAATTGAAATTGCATTGTTCCGACACGATGTTTTGAATTCCGTGTGATGCTGAGTTCCGTGACGAATATTACACCTGATGGCGACTAGAATATATCAGTGATTAGATGCCAGGAGATATATTCTCGCATGGAGTGAAAAACAGGGATAATGTTTTAGTGGCATTATACATTTCGTGGCATTATAGTGATACATAACCGGTATAGTGGTTAAGGTGTTAGCCTCTAGATCGGAAGGTTCCTGGTTCGAATCCGGGACAGGGCATGGATGTTTGTAAGCGTATGGTGTAGAGGCGGCTGGTGCACCTTAAAACTGTCTAAGCCGAAATTCCTCATGTTGGGTTGGTGTGGAAGTTTGTAGAGTGATGTACCAGTTCAGGTGTTGCCTCGTTAGCTGACCGTAGTTCAAATTGACGTAGTGCTGTCCTTGGTAATTGGCAATTAACGTCATACTAGAGCAACACAACGGGCTATTGACAACGGTCAGAGATCAATCCCTTAAGGGAAAGATCCGAGGGTAACACCTCGTAATTTGGAACCACGGTCAGATGACGAAACAACACGTGAGCTGGCACCCCACTTTCCAAACTTCCACCCAACGTGAGGACTTTCGCCCACGACAGATTTAAGGTGCACCATACGCTTACAAACATCCATGCCTGAACTCGGATTCGAACCAGGAACCTTTCAATCTAGAGGCTAACACCTTAACCACTATACCGGTTGGTCGGCGGTGCTCTCCTCGGATCTTTCCCTTAGGGGATTGTTCACGGACTTTCGTCAATAACCCGTTGGGTTGCATTAATACGACGTTAATTCAAATTACCTATATACACTCCATAACAAAAAAAATCGACGCACCAAGAAGGAGTTGTCCGATGGAGACAAAAATTGGTGGATAGAAAAATTATGTACAGAATAGAAAATGATTGAAATTTCAGAACAATTGAATGATTTATTTCACAATTACAGTAACGAGCTCAATAAGGTTTTGGCCCGCCTCTAGCCTGGATGCAAGCTGCCACACGGCGTGGCATAGACCGATAAAGCTCCCGGATGGTCTCCTGCGGTATTTCTTGCCAAATTTGCTCCAATTGTCGGACTACGTCATCAACATTCCCTACCGGATGCAGTCGCCTTCCCATGATATCCCAGACATGCTCGATGGGAGAGATATCTGGTGATCTGGCTGGCTAAGGAAAAGTGTTTGACAAGCTTGAAGACAGTTTATAGCAACACGTGCCGTATGTGGTCTGGCATTGTCTTGCTGAAAAATAAGCCCATGGTACTGTGAAAGGAATGGTAGCAAAACAGGTCTCAGAATGTCGTCAACGTACCGCTGTGCAGTAAGTGTACCTCTAATGACAACCAAAGGGGTCCGGCTATCAAGGGAGATGGCACCCCAGACCATAACTCCTTGTTGAGGGCCCGTGTGGCGTGCAATAGTGAAAGCAGGATCGGCACGCTGCCCTGGGCGTCTCCAGACACGTATTCGATGATCGTCAGGACACAGTTGGAAGCGGGATTCGTCGCTAGACTATACGTCCCCAGTCAGCATCATTCCAGCCTGATCGAGCCAAGCACCACTGTAATCTGGCTCGACAGTGTGCAGGCGTGAGTGGTAGGTGGCGTAACGGTCGGTACGAGCGTAGATTTCGCTCCCTCGGCCGTTTGTGAATGGTCATGGTGGACACTCGTGTGTGGGTCGCACGACTGATGGTTGATAGCGATGAATCAGGCGCTGTGACAGCTGATCTGACAATCACTCTGTCCTCACAATCTGTTGTGGCCCTACGTCGACCCCTACCATCATGACGCTGAAATCTGCCATTGTACACCCACTCTTGCCAGCATCTTCTAATCGCTGCATCGCTTCGACTCACATGACGAGCGATTCTCCGATTTGCCCAACCTGTCTCTTTCAATCCAATGATACGACCTCTTTCAAACTCTGAAAGTTGCTCGTAATGAGCTCGAATCCTGCGGCGAGGTATTTTTTCAGTCGTTGAAAGGTATCCTAAATCGCAATGCAGCAGAAATTTTTAACAACAGTTCAAGAACAACTCCTTATATACATCTGCTGGATGCGCAGTTCCGATGCGCTGGAGATCGCACTATTCATTCATTGGACACCAAATTTTAATCATTTGCATATTTGGTCAAAATATTTTTGCATACGAAATTTCAAAGCAATCGGATGATTCCTTCTTCGTGCGTCGATTTTTTTGTTATCGAGTGTATATAATGATGTGGGTGTGGATGTATATTCTCTACACCGTTCAACCAATGCACACCAAATTTGGTACACGTATACCCTAGAACACTGCGGAAAACATAGGCTATTTCTTTCCTATCTTCAGACCAATCAGTAGCCATGAAAATTGTCACACTGGTAGTCCTAAAAGTGCCCATCGAAGCCCTAATTTTAAAATCTAAAGTTTGTTTTTCTGCAATAAATGGACATGGATAAGGAAACACGCTCTACAGGGTTTGTGTATGAGTTTACACAGGGACATGTCGTGGTCATATTTGCAACCCGAGCAACGCCGGGTTACCAGGTAGTTAAAAATAAAGAAAATTAAACTCAACGTGTGTGTGAGTAAACTCTTTCTAGGTTTGAGTTTTTCAAGTATTGGGATGAGTTTTAGTTTACGAGTAATTCAATTCGAAAGCTCTCTGTAAATTAATATATGCGAGACTGAAG
Source organism: Metellina segmentata (assembly GCA_947359465.1). Taxonomy (NCBI): domain Eukaryota; kingdom Metazoa; phylum Arthropoda; class Arachnida; order Araneae; family Tetragnathidae; genus Metellina; species Metellina segmentata. The sequence goes on along the minus strand of OX375878.1, from coordinate 15,806,614 downwards.
GGGTGTGTATAGTAGAATATCGGACGTTTTTTATGGGTGATGGGAAATTGAATGTTGGAATGAGCTTTATCATACTCGCTAAGATTGCGGAGTTAAAGCTGCCGAATAGACGTGATGAACGAATAGACGTGGAGCTTTTCAGGATTGTATTTTTGACAATCGGGTTTGCCAGATATCAAATTTATCGTAGCAACAATTGCCATAAAAACGATTTCTCTTTATTTGGCGAGGAAAAAGGCTCGCTTTTTCCCCTCTGTTCTCAGACGGTTTACCGAGAAAGTACAAAGTACACATCGTAAAGTTTGGAGATTAACAGGGTTTACTTAAAATTGCACAGGGAACAAGATGCAGAAGATTTTTTACTCATGGGGCTATTAGTTTAGGGTGCATTAAGTGTTAAAGTAAAAAATAGTGAAATCACTTGCGTAAGAGGTATTGGTTTGCGAAGCAAACCAAACGGGATTGCGTAGCAATCCCCGGGGGTCGGCGAAAGTAAGCGATCAGGGGGCGGAGACCCTTAGTTATAGTAAAATATCCTGGATATTCCCAGTGCAGCGTACAGGACGTAGGCAAGTGGCTGGTCTTGATTCTTCAGACCCTGCATTCCACATTCTCAGTGACGATGAACTCATTAAACGTGTGTGAGAAGAATTCATTGATGACCCGTAAGATAACATTTTACTCAATCAGGCACGATACCTCAGGTCAGCTAGTAAGGCTTTTGAGTGCCTTGACACAGCTCTAAAATGGATGGAGCGGCAGCATGAGTGCGACCTTCTAAGGTACTCACTTCACATATAAAACTAGAAGGTCAATACGAATTTTAAAGGTGCGAGAGCATATGAGTATGCATAGAGTGTAGTGAAAAGGACCATTCCTTTTTACTGTTCATAGTGGAAAGTATTTTCTGTACAAAATCAATTAAATATGTTGACTTTACAAGTAAATATTTTAAAGAAAAGTCTGCTTAAAACTGACACCTTACTTATTCTAAATTTAAAGGAGATCCTTCAAGCCAAAAATATATTCGTGGGGGAAATCACAGGATAACATTTAAGTATTTGAAAACAGTGGGAGTAGTGACGTAATTTAATGATAATGCAAGACTACAGCAATGCCCATTAATGTAAAATGCGATGGTTAGAGTAGCTGGGTTTAAAATTTATACTCATTCCAAAACGAAAATTTTTTTTTTCTCCACGAAATTAGTAACCAAAAACAACAATTACATTAAACATGTTCAACAGTTTCGACTTAAATATGAAAAAAAGGAATATTCTACTGTTAAATTATTTTAAGAACAAGGCGTGGGCGAAACTCCGTTAAGTATCTTTTCCCGAGAGCTCTCAACAGAATAAATCGCGAGATAAAGAATAAATCTTGACTTTCCACCCACGCTCCAGAAGCCCCTACCATCGATTTAAGGCACTTGGAATCTTTTGTGAGCGACATCCAAGGCATTTAGATCGAGTTGGTTTGGTTTCGTCGTCATTTTCTCCCACATGAGCATCCAGATCGGGATAGTGCAAGGTCTATCGAGATCGAAGTCAAGGCGATATACGCTGAGGATTTCATTAGATGAATATTATTGCTCAGGTTGCTTGGTACTTGTAATGGATACCTGAAGGTGGCCATCGTATAGTTCAACGTTTGAGCAATCCACTTCTAATTTGGTACACTTATACTTTAAGCTATTTATTTCCTGTCTTCATATCAATCTGTAGCCATGAAAATTGCCACACAGGTAGTCCTAAAAATGCTCTTCGAAGCCCCAATTTTTTAATCTACAATTTGTTTCCCTGCAATAAATGGACACGGAAACACGCTCTACAGGGCTTATGAGTTAATGTAGGGAAATGTCGCGGTAGGAAACACGTTCTACAGGGTTTGTGTATTTGAGTTAACACAGGGAAATGTCGTGGTCCTATTTTAGCTATTGCAGTTATATATTTTAAACACGAGCAACACCGGGTTATTTAGCTAATTTCTAATTTAAAAAAAAGCATAGCAAATACTCACGTCATGTTACCCTCAATTATCTTTCGAATATCTACTTCAATTAAATTATATTTGCTTGTTAAAGATGATTCGGTATTGTTTCGCCTACGCCCACGTTTTTTTTCAGCGATGATTTGTCTCTCATATTTCTAATTGCCTTATGTAGTCAGACTACTAAAAATTGTATTAGATCAGCCAGAGGTATGCCGTGGAGATATAGCTATAATATTGCAACGTATCTCAAAACAAGCATATTTAAATGAAGAATTGAAATTGGCAAATGTATTTGTCCGGTTAATTCTGAATGATTTATTATTTGTGATCACTCGCTAACATACAAACGCCGATTTCTGTTTTCGTCAGTGATACATACATATATTATGATGGTAACGAGATAGGTAGTTAATAAACGTCACACTGTAGCAACACAACGGGCTATTGGTGACGTTCCGGGATCAATCCCGAAAAGAAAGATTCAAAGACATCATCTCGGAATTTTTAGCCATTGTCAGATGACGAGATCACCTGAGCTGGCACTCCATTTTCGAAATTTCCACATCACGACAACGAGAGGACATCTGAGGCCCTGATAGATTTAACGTGCACAAGTCCCCTTTCGTTGGATGCGAACTTGCAAACACACCTATTGCTAATCCGTTGCTTTTCCAACTGGGCTCCCTAGTTGGATAAAAAGCAGTGCCATGTCAGGGCGGTTGATTTTAGTCAAGACCATACACACTATTATCGTCTTTACATACATGATATAACTCTTCCCTTTATTTACTGAATTTCTTAAAAAGTTTTTTTTAATTCGTGCTAACATTTTTAAATACTTAATTTAGGTCCAAGTAAACACCCTATAGCATCACCAAGGTAATATGGAAAATAATTTTTGACTTCGATGTCCCCGGAAGCACTGTTTTTGTTGTAATAATATTATATTATTTGGTAATATTTGAAATTTTAATGGTAATTTGAAAGATACAAAAAGTTAAAGAATAATTTTATCAAACAATTCTGTGCAAAATATAAATATATAAAAAAAAATAGTCAATATATATTTATTTATTACATTATCTTATATTCGGAAAGCAGATCACTTCTATCGCTACTATTTCTTATGGTATTCAAAAAGCATTTTTTCCCCTCATTTACACACCGGGATATGTTACATTCTGAACACTTTGAATGCGGACGACTCACATTTCCCGGAAGCACACATTTCACATCTTCCTCGTGATGTGACAAATGTTGGCCAGTGGCACCGAGTGTTCTGGAAACGAATTGAATAACGAACTTCATAGAAGTGGATTTCAAAGTCCCATTGGGTCTCAAAGCGTTTAAATTAGTACAGTACCATGAGAAAACTGACGAGACTTATTAAGTCCCGTCAGAAAATAAAGGGTTAAGTTGGCAGTTCTAAATGTTTCTTTCAGCAAAATCGCATATACTGGATACACTTGGAAGACAAAGTAGACGTCCAAATGACAAAACCCCATGGTTTAACGTCACAAGCATAACTAGTCAAGCCCAATAACAAGCAACAGAAGGGGAACGGAAACTAATGGGGGAATGCATTGCAGACTTAGATATAATTAGGTGCAAGTCATATTAATTCCGATCGCAGACTGTCTTCCAATGGGAATAGAGTTGTTACCTGAAGCGTTACGAGGAATGTCGCACTGCATAATCGGAACTAAATCCCGTCGCTGCATACTGGTCGTCCCTAATCGATTAACACCCCTGTTGACAGAGTTTAAATGAGACATAAACGTCTTGCCCACCAGCACAGGATTGGTTCGTTGGGTTTTATGGCGCAATGGCTATATTTGGCCAATCTGCCTCAAACGCAAGACACCGTTCAAGTAATGGGCATAAACGCACAAGGGAAATTTTACTCATACAGAACAGGTAAGGTAATTTTATTTAACGTCGTACTAGAGCAACACAACGGGCTATTGAAGACAATCCGGGATCAATACCTTAAGGGAAAGATCAGAGGACAGCACCACGTCATTTTGAACCACGGTCACAAGGACACAGATGACAAGGTCGAACATAAGCTGGCACTTTACTCTCCAAACTTCCACACCAGTCCAACATGACGACATTTTAGGCTATTTAAACGACGACAGACGACGAGACAACACCTGAGTTGACACCCCCACTCTCCAAACGTCCACACCAACCCAACGTGAGGACTTTCGGCCACGACAGATTTAAAGTACACCAGCCGTCTCTACACCATACGCTTACAAATATCCATGCACTGACCCGGATTCGAACCAGCAACCTTCCGATCTAGAGTCTAACACCTTAACCACCAGACCGGTTGGTCGTCCATATAGCTTACGGAGTCAACATTTAACACCAGGGTAATACATTTATCCACTTGAGGAACAACATGGTTCTTGTATGAAAAGGGCTGGAATGACTGATCCCACTGCGCTAGCTACCTGCGAACTGTAGATGACACTTGTTGGATTCTTCACTTGGTGTTTCCTCTTCTGTGTCAATAAGACTTTCCTCGCATGTGTGTCTATCACTTGACGATGTCCGAAACGTGTTTGAGGCAGTTTTGACTCATTCAAGCATGTATGTTCGGTAGGTATTTGAACTAACGTCGAACTGGAAAAACGTAACGTACTATAGGCGACATCACAACCTCTACATATGACCGTGGTTCAAAATCACGTGGTGTTGTCCACGGATCTTTCTCTTAGGGCATCGATCCCAGATCGTCGTCAGTAGCCCGTTGTGTTGCTCCAGAACGACGTTAATTAAAATACCTACCTACCGGGATCACAGCCGAAGGATAATGGTAATGGTAATTTTAGTTAACGTCGTACTAGAGCAACACAACGGGCTATTGACGACGGTCCGGAATCAGTCCCTTAAGGGAAAAATCCGAAGTCAACACCACGTCATTTTGAACCACGGTCAGATGACGAGGTCACACCTGAGCTGGCACCCCACTCTCATAACATCCACACCACTCCAACGTGCAGACATTTTTGGCCACGACAGATTTAAAGCGCACCAGCCCCCTTTGTACACCAAGGTCTGTTGTTGGGTTCTAACTCGCAACCCTTTAGTGACTAATCTGTCACTCTTCCAACTGGGCTACGGTGGCCCACCGTGATGGTAATGGTAATTTTAGTTAACGTCGTACTAGAGCAACACAACGGGCTATTGACGACGGTCCGGGATCAGTCCCTTAAGGGAAAGATCCGAGGACAACACCTCGTAATTTTGAACCACGGTCAGATGACGAAGCAACACCTGAGCTGACACCCCACTCTCCAAACTTCCACGCCAACCCAACGTGAGGACTTTCGGCCATGATAGATTTAAGGTGCACCAGCCGCCTCTACACCATACGTTTACAAACACCCATGCCCGGACCCGGATTCGAACCAGGAACCTTCCGATCTAGAGGCTAACACCTTAACCACTATACCGGTTGGTCGGCTGGCCCACCGTGAATGGAAAATATAAAGTTTAACACCACACGCACAAATTATAGTCCTCTTAAATTATAGTCCTATAATTTACTGAGAGGGTAAGGAAAAGTTAAAGTTCATAAAAATAAAATTTAAAATATATTCAAACGAGTGATTATACTGATTACTTCGATATTTTTTACGGCTGAATGCGAACAATTATTTATCATACCTCAAAGGTGTTAAATATTTACATGAACCCAAACTAAAGATCATATTGAGTTGAACACTCTATGGGAAAAGAAATAAGTAGTTTTTACTTATTGCCCTTAAGGTTTGGATTGCGTCAATAGATTCCCTTGAAAAGAAAGAAGCATTGCTCATTTTGTTTTATTCATCGATCAATCCATTACCAATTTTAAGAGTACTTAAAGAAGCAGAAATACAACTTCATCGAGTAGGTAGTAATTTCTTTTAACCGCTCGACTGTTTTGATAAAGCATTTTTACTCTTTACGACATTCTTGATAAATTGATTAATGAGTTCAATGGAGAGCAGCATTCATTTCATTCGCTTGAAAGCTTACTTAAAAAAATTAAGACTGAACGCTATAAGAAATATGAAATAAAGGATTCTAGAATGTCAAATAAAATAAAATATGGATTCCTATTGGAAAGCGTAAAGGTGGAAAACGTCTGAGAAATCAAAACAGTTTCATAATACCACTTGAAAATCTTGAATTACAATTTTATTCCGGTCTGACAACTTTTTATTTTGAAGAGACAGGACAATTTTGAAATTAGTTTAAATGTGTGAATGCTGCAGGTATGAGCTAGCAATTTTTTTTATGAGGGTTGATTGAAAAGCAAGGTCTAAAGGAAAGTTTCAGACAAAATAAAATAGTGAAAGCTGTATCACAATGATTTCACCCCCTTGAACATTAGAACCGTGTCTTTTTGACTTAAGCATTTACTCTGTTACCCATCTCTCCAAACGTGATAGTTCTGTTGCTCCAGTGTGATGTTAATTAAAAATAACAAATCCAAACATGCTATCTAATTAACTTTCTCGACGGGAAGAAAGTTTGTGGTTTGCTTTTACAGAAACTTCATCTTCAGCAACAATATGGACCTTCGAACATCCTTTTGAGAACCAAATTAGTGCTATAAGGAGGATATGTGACAAATCCTAACTTCAGGCTTGCCATCATTTGTCGCCAGCATTGTGCGAATGTGATCTTGCGTAGACGCGTTGCAAAAAGTCCTCCATTCTAGCCTGATTCTCAAAAAAAGTATAAAAATTAATAATGATAGTTGATTTATAGATAATTAGGCGGTAGCATTCATGGGAAACTAAGCTCGACTATCGAACGCATGTACAAAGGGTTTTTTCCTTTTACAAGTCACCGCAATGCTATATCAATCAGCCCTCGAATTTTAAAGCTTTTTTCACAGATAGTTGATCTGATAATAAAAGTATATTTAGCCATTTTACCCTTATTATTACGGCACTAGCTGAATAACCCGGCGTTTCAAATATAACCGCGACATTTCAGTGTGTTAACTCAAATACACAAACCCTGTAGGACGTGTTTCATTTGTCCATGTCCATTCATTGCAGGAAAACTAACTTGAGATTTCAAAATTGGGGCTTCGAGGGACACTTTTAGTACTAATTGTGTGCCAATTTTCATGGCTACAAATTGGTGTGTAGACAGGAAATAAATAGCCTGTTTTCGCAGTGTTCTAAAGCGTAAGTGTACCGAATTTGGCGTGGATTGGTCAAACGGTGTAGATTTGTATAGATAGTGCATACATACACACACAAACCATCCTTTTTTATACTGATTATTATAAGATATCGAAAATTCGAATTGAACTTTTTCAGGATTCGTATTACTTAGAGTTCTCAAATTTCAGTACTTTGTTAAAACGAAGAGTTAAATGGGAATAAGTTTACACATTAGAGAAACTTGAAAAAAATATAACAAAATGGTTGATGACATGCAGAGAGATATTTAGTTAAGGGTCAGTGATTCTGCAAGACAGACTTTTAGCAGGTATCCGGCGAGACTTCAGCTTAGTGTGTAATCCGCAAATACGATAAAACTCATTTTATTTTTTGTTATTTCATCACACCAACATTGGGCGAACAATTACGACTGATGCCAATTAAACCGAAATGAATTGTGTGAATTTCATAGCACTCACCTGCCAGAACGTTGAGAGTGGCTAGGGCTCTGACGGGCTCGCCGACCCCGTTTTCGGCCACGCACTCGTAGGTGGCATCGTCCCGACCCGACTTGACCGGGTCTATCCTGAGCACGGATCCGTTGGGCATCTCTTGCACTGTGTAGCGCTGCGTGGTCACTCGTTTTCCGTTCTTCCGCCATTCGATCTGTGGCTTGGGGTTGCCCACCGCCGCACACACGAAGCTGGCCACGCCGTTGTTGCGCACCGTCTGGTTCTGGGGAGCCGTCTCGATCCGCGGAGGATCTGCAAAGAAACAAACACGTCAACCACACACTTCTACAAAGACATTTCTGATAAGTCAAGACAACACAATACACAATCAACCTTCTTTCCCAATGGTAGAGACTACACCAGAGGTGGCCAACCTTTTACATACCATGCGTCAATTTTTTTCACATGCGAGTTCAGATGCGCCATACAACTCAAGCACCTTTTCTACCTTACGTTCATGGTCCTGCCATATCTTTAATAACTTTTTTAATCAAAGTATGTTTATAGACATAATTAACATTTTTAAATGATTTAACTATATTTGTGTGAAGCAATGTCTATATTACAGGGATATCTATAAATTTGAATCAGTCATTCGATACCTCGTTTTCCTTTTAATAAATTCCATGGATGATAATGGTTGTTCACTTCTTTATGTCGTTACAAAACGACACTATAACTTTTCAACTTATATAACTTTTCAAAAGAATAAGTTGGTGCAAGGATGCAATGCGACACTTGTAATCATCCAATGCGCCAAGTTTGGCTCATGCGCCAAGTTTGGCTCATGCGCCAAGGGTTGGCCACCCCTGGACTACACACATAAAACGCCCTCAGAAATACCAAAGAGTCTAATACAAAAGTAAAGGTGATTGTCCCATTCAGCCTCTCAATAACGTGGGAAAATAGTACTCTCGGTTTTCATCCCAGGCGCATGTATATATTACAGCTAGAGCTCGAAAGCCGTTAATGTGGACATTACGTAGCTGATCTGCGTATGCGTCGAACCAATGATAGAGGGGAACCACGTGATTGACAGGTGGGTTGGATTACGCAGACCCTCTCCAGGGTGGCAACAAAAAATCCTTGAAAAAAACGTTCCCTGATATTTCCATGATTTCCCTGATAGTCTCACAAAAATTTCCCTGATTTAACAATTCCCTTAAGAAATGTTGTGATCCATGATTGGTATCGATATACAGTATCCACACAACACTATTTTTAAATATTTAGGGTCAGAGGTTGTAAAAGAATCATTCTCCACAAATATTTTGTATTTTTCCTCTACAGATATTTTAATTGTTATTGTAAGGGTTGGAAACCGTAATGGAACTCTTATAATTCAATTGAAAAAACTGGAAAAAAAATGCAAAATAATTTGATTATGAACTTTTTACATATGACCCTACATTGTCACACTATTCATCGAAACCAAATGCAACTATACATAAAAATGTTATAGCAAACAAAAATAATTAATTTAATACACAAAAAACATAATTTGTTATACAAATTTAAAATTGTATCCCACAAGTTGTATCGCTAGCCTCACGGCGACAAGACGCTGCAGCCGCGGAAAAAAAAAACGGCGGCGGGGGTTTTCGCGGTGTAAAAAAATTACGACGCTATGGTTATTTATTCGAATTATTATTTCCGCGAATACAATTTATTCGATTCTCAAAAGTACTCGTAATCGCGCATCTCTAAATAGGACAAACCTTAATGGTAGCCGTTTAAATTGTCAAAATTTCCCTGATTTTTTGTAAAATTTGCAAATTTTCCCTGAGATTTCCCTGATTTAAAAAAAAAAAAAAGTTTCCTGAGAATTCCCTGATTTCCCTGATTTTCAGGTTATGTTACCACACTGCTCTCTGTAGCTTCGGTATGCGCTAAGGCGGAGCCTACGTATACGGACATACGGAGAATCGTAAACGGGCCTTAACTGATTCACTCAGTTAACGTACGGAGTCAAGAGTATTCCGCATTTAACCTAGGTAATGCGCACATTAACGGCTTCCGTATCGTTAAAGTTCAAAAGTTTGTTTCTATCATTTCCATTCCCTACCCCTTCCTCCTCTCCCTCCACTTTTAGTTTTAGTTTGGTTTCGCCAGCTTCTCGACGTCGCCGGTTCTTTTTATTTCTCATAATTTGGGTCGGCTGCCCAGTGCGTAACGTAGCTAATTCTGTTTTAAAATTCGTTTCTGCCTGTTAGCGCTTGAATTTGTGTCGCGATTTTTTTTTGAAGCAAATAAATGTAACTCCTAGTATTCAGCAAGCACCGAATGGGTGAATAAAATGGAGAAAATATTCTTGGCAAACCTCTTTAGCGAAGATTTAAAATATAACAGAGTATTAATGACAAAACGAAAGTATGATTCCATAATTAAAGATGTAAAGCGAATAAAAGTTTCCAAGAAAAAAAGAATCATCTCGAGATTATCGAATAATTCATAGGTATGATGGTAATTGGTAATTTTTAGTTAACGTCGTGCTAGAGCAACACAACGGGCTATTGACGACGGTCCCGGATCAGTCCCTTAAGGGAAAGATCCGAGGACAACACCTCGTAGTTTTGAACCACGGTCAGATGCCGAAGCAACACCTGAGCTGGCACCCCACTCTCCAAACTTCCATGCCAACCCAACGTCATAGGTATGATGTGTTGACTGTACGTTCCTGTGGTTCCAGCAAAGATCTTATTTTTACTTTAACGAGTGCCTAGTAGGTAATGTGCAGATTGTCTAGGTAATTTGCAGATTATCTAGGTAATTTGCAGATTACCTAGGTAATTTGAGAAATGGAAACAAAATATTCGGCACTTTAACTAATTACCCTCGTTAATCTGAACATTACCTAGATAATCTGCAGAATAACTGATTACTGCACTTTAGCGGTAACATATACATTATTGGTGACGCGCGTTAAGACCTGGGTTCCCTTCTTTTGCACAGGTACACTGATTAGTATGGATTATTTTATACAATAAAATTAAAGACGTTGGGTTTACAAGGTGAGGAGGACTAAGAATCGGGCAAATAGCAACAAATAAATTGGTAGTGACTTTTACGTCCTGAGTAAAATATAAGTATATATAGATACAAGAAATACAATTGGTAATTTTGTAATTAACATCGTACTAGAGCAACACAACGGGCTATTGACGACGGTCCGGGATCAACCCCTTAATGGAAAGATTCGAGGACAACACCTCGTAATTTTGAACCACGGTCAGATGACGAAGCAACACCTGAGCTGGCACCCCACTCTCCAAACTTCCACACCAACTCAACGACTTTCGGCCATGACAGATTTAAGGTGCACCAGCCGCCTCTACACCATACGCTTACAAACATCCATGCCCGGATCCGGATTCGAACCAGGAACCTTCCGATCTAGAGGCTAACATCTTAACCACTATACCGGATGGTCGGCACATGAATTACTAGAATTGACGAAATGGCTCAGTACGTAGAAAATTCATCATGTGAGTAGTTAGAAAAAACTGAATTCTCTATACAGCTTGAGAAGTCAACTTTGCGAGGAAACGAAACTTTACTTGTAGCTCATGTGAGATTAGTTAAAGAAGAAAAAATTTCCCAAGAATTGTTAATTGCCAAATTTTTGGAAACTGAAACGAAAGGCTGAAACAATATTTATTGAATATGTATAAATGTGAATGTCGTGTTTGTTTATACATTGAATATTTTCGACTCATTTCAAGTTTTCTATCCGTTTTAGACCTTTCTGATGCCAAATTCGCCTCTTGCGCGTTTGGTGTCTGTCTGTCTGTCTGTACGTATGTGCCCTATACACATCCACACGGTTTAATACATTTTCATTGAAATTTGCATTCAGTGAGTACTTATCTTCATTAGTGAGTGAACTTGGTTGCGATAGTCTGTCTGTCCGTCTTTTTGTTCTATGTTCGATTTTGTGTTAGTTCAGGCATCACACATTCATTTTATTCCAGATATTGGATTGCAATGTGTTTTATATTATATATTATCTATTAGTTTAGTTGAATGCAATATTAAACATTTCTTTATTGATATATTTAGAAGAGTTTCATGCTAAAACACCCAAATAAGTATACTTAAATCAATCATAATTGGGTAATTCTGGAAAAATTGGAATGTACGTTGAGTTATTACGATTACTTTTATTTGCTTTACCAGTACTGCTAAAAGACCAATTGTTTTTCAAAAAATTATATATTTTTTAATGGAATTTTAGCTTTGATACTTCATTTTGAGTCTTATTTTTGTTCTTTGCGCAACGTAAACGATTTCCGAATATTTGGGACAGACGATATTTTTCAACGAACGGGAGTAAAACGGAAACTCGCGTTTCTTTCGCTCTGAATTAATTTCGCATTTCTAAATTTTGTGCACTTTTTAGTTGTAAGTTGTGGCAACTGCAAGATCAAGAGATAAAAAGGAATTACAAATTAATATCTTTAGAGCAACTTTTTCCGGACATCTTTTATTTTGTTTTATTTCGCTGTTTCCTGTTTATAATTTTTATTATTTTAATAAATTGTGCTTCTTTTTCCTCACACACAACAATCACAAAGTATTCGACATGAAGGGCAGGTAAGTCAGAATATAGTAATTTGTAAGTTTAATTATGCCATTATTGAAAGAATAATAATGTTTAAAAAATCCGAACTAGAACTTTTCAAACATTAAACAATTCTTTGTCCTAATGACAGGAGAAGATTGCGAAATTCCACTAGGTCGCATGCCGGATGCAAGAGGGCCACAAGTAAAAAAATATTGTTTTGTTGACTATGAGTGCGAGAGCCCTCGCCGTAAATTATCGTTTTTATTAATTGAGTTGAACATGAAAAGAACTTAAGAAAGGGAATACCGAATTTCCCCTAAAATCGTCTTTTGTAGTAGTAACCTTAATGTCACCTTTCGCCATTTTGTAGCTTTGTCATACAGCAAGAGTGCGATGTATGTGAAATGTATTATGTACATGAATGAATATGCATGTTGTAGGATTCGTATCCTACGTAAGTGGTAGAAATTATAAAGGTGGCGAAAGGTGTTAAAATACTATTTTATTCTACGAAAAACGCAAGTCTGTATATTTTCATCATCTCTTAAATCTAGAGTAAACCAATTCAAACTGAGTAAGGTCGGGTATTTTGCTAATTAAAAATATTTTTCGATCTAAAAGCTACACCTTTGAGTAATATACTCTTCGTTGCTACGGCTATGGCAGGAAGACATCGAGGCTTTCTGGCATACTTAAAACAAGCTATACCAAATGTGTTATCTGTACATTGTGACATTCATCGACAAAATTTGGTCGCCAAAAATCTTAATAAAAGCTTGCATGGCCCATTAGATTCTCATTCGAGCAGTTAATGGAACTAAAAGGAATGCCTTAAATGAGATTATCTACTCAACTAAGTTTGGAAAATGATGAAAATTATAACTGTTTACTACTTAACACACGGGAGTACGTTATTAATCTAAAAGTGCATGTCTGGATCTATTTTATGCGTTCTTTGATCAGTGTTGCGATTCCTGGAAAGCAAATGATTTGCGGCTCAATTTCTTAATTAAAAAAATGACAGCTTATATGATTGAATTATTTGCCGAATTTCACGAAACCAATTTGAAGCTACAAAGCGATCAATTAAATTTAATCAAAGCCTAGATGTATAATACCTGCGTTTTTTGCAAAGCGTTTTCTATACCAACAAAACTTGGGAAGAGGAGAATGTTCTCAGTTTCCAAATCTTTTAAAATTGCAAAAACGAGATGAAGATTTCCTTGCTTATTGTGAACATTTAACGGCTCTTTATTCTGACCTCAGTCAAAGATTTGAAGATATTCTTCGCTTTGTTATCCCCGATCGGGTGTTGGACCCTTTTGTAAGCAGACCCCACAAAAACTCAGATGAATCCATACTAATACAGAAGCAATTTATTGAATTATTCATAAAAGAGGAGCTGAAACCAATGTTTGAACAAGGATACCACAAATTCTGGTTACAAAAAGAGATACCAATTTTATATCCTGCATTATGGGTCACTGTACAGAAGCTGTTGATTGCTTTCCCGTATTCCTATTTAGCAAAACGTTGATTTAGTGCAGTTATGGTCCTGATCACGAAAAAAGAAACCGACAGGAAATTAGTGCCCGAGGAGACTTACGAATGTTACTCACAAACATAGAGCCTAAAATAAATAATTTCACATCATCTCATCAGGTTCACACATCTCATTGAAGAAAAAATAAAAATGTATTTTTGTATTTTGAAACAAAAGTTATAATTTCAATAAATACTACTTTAAATATCAAAATGTTTAATTTATATTTTATGTTTACGTCACCATTGACCATTCAAGACATCGAAATCAAATTTGTAATTTTCATATTATGCAATTATGTAGAGTTATTTCACTTGGTGGTTCACGGTCAGGTTTTTGCTATAAGGGGTCCATGGGCATAGCAAGTTTGGGAACTACTGGTCTAAACAAATGAAGTGTGATGAGGAGCAATGAAACCAACTTATCTCAGGAAAGAAAATGGAGACAGTTAAAAACAATTTTGGTCAAACGATGCAAAGAACATATTGCAAATGAACGAGCAAATGTCATGGATGACCCTTCAGAATCAAAGAGCGGTATTTAATTCGATCTTAACTTAATTTCTAATCGTCCATGAATCCTAACAATCTGTCAAGACAAATCTTTTTAAATGATCTCTGAGCCTCTCTCTAGACTATACGATAAAATATAAGTTCTTAATTTGCAGGCGCATATTAGTGATAAATTTAGCGTTATGTTTCCTGACTGCGATAGCTGAAGACAAAATATTCATTCAAGTGTTTTTAAAATTCAAATAGAAGCTAAGTGATCCAATATAAATAATAGTACATTTCCTATTTAAAATTTTAAAAGAAGAAACCCGATGTTTTACAATAATGAAGTTCATTCTAACATCACCTTCAATTTAAATGACGCTTATATGATAAAATAGAACAAACAACAACAATTGCTGTAAGTTTTTAATGAAAACTTCAACTATGAACTTTAAGCGATTTAAGTGGTATAAACTTTAAGGACATTTAAAAAAGCGATCCGTTTTATCCTTCAATAAAAAAAAAAAGTACGATATCCTATTCAATACATTACCAATACACGAAAGCTACAGAGCACTTAACATAAGATCGCATTCTTACTATTTTCCAGTCTTCGATTCCGTCTGCGATTATCTTCGACATCGACGGACAGAAGCAAAATAATAAAAAAAAGAGGTTACTACGAACTCAGTTCTGCAGTAAACGAGCTGTCTAATTTTATTCCTGCCGAAAACCTTTTAAAACTCTAAACAACAGTTCTCGCAGAAGTACCCTTTCACTTCAATCTCTCGACATTTTTCTGTTGTAAACGAAGTGGGCTCTTCAGGTTTCCGAGATGTCGCGAAGTAACGACGGGGAAATTTTTACAGCGATGATAAAAAAAAAAACAAATACGCATCGAAAACAAAACAAAAACGACGTACTTGCTCGAGAGAGGAGTGCATTACCGCAAAGTCAGAGACGAGGGGGAAAAAAAAGAAAAATTACGGCGACATCCGAGAGGTTGCCGCCTTGTTTGAAGGATGCTAAAATCAACTTCCATTAAGAGGAGCATGAATTTCATAAAAGCCAACCGAAAGCATGTGACCCTTTGGATGCAGATATTGCTCTCCCTCTCTCTGCGCCCCATCAAATATTCATGACCAGGTGCCGGGTAAAAAGGGGAATCTCGAGAAGCGACCCGGGTGGAGGTACAGTGGGGCAAGTCCTGCAAGGATTAGAGGTCATAAATGTGAAAGGCAGATAATGCTAATGTCATCTAGTCATTTAATGCTTACTCAAACGCGCCGCCGACAAATGCTGCTAGTTTTTTTTACGGATTGGGACACACATGGAAGGCTTAGGTATTGAAATTTGCTATACGGCCTTTTTTTGCTGTGTGAGAACTACGGGGCCTACAGGTAGCTAGGTACCTTAATTAACGTCGCACTGGAGCAACGCAATGGGTTATTGACGACGGTCCGGCATCAAACCCGAAGGGAAAGATTCTAGGACAGCACCTCGGGATTTTGAGCCCCACAGTCAGATGACGAAAACACCTGAGCTGGCACCTCATTTTCAAGACTTCAACACCACGCCAAGGAGAGGACATCTGAAGTCCTGATAGATTTAACGTGCACCAGAAATAACCGTGCTTTTCTAGAGCTACGTGTGGTACTAGTGTAACAATCGTCAACTCGAAATGATTGAATTTGGAGACACGTCACAATTAGAAAATCAAGGTTAAGGAATGATTTGTTGGATCATACTTTTACGGATTTATGGAACTCTTCTTAGATGCAGTGTATATTTATAAACAGGCTGAGTAAAATGCATATTAGACCAACGAAATTGAGAATTTTTTGCACAAACGATTTCTATTACATAATAATTGTAAAATGTACAAAAATTACGCATTTTAGTTTAGTCAGATGACTACTACTAAAAGCCCATCCTTAACACAATGAGAAATTTATCAGATGTACACAAGATTGGGTAGGTAGGTATTTCAATTAACGTCTTACTAGGGCAACACAACGGGCTATTGACGAAGGTCCGGGATCAATCCTAAAGGGAAAGAACGGAGGACAACATCACGTCATTTTCAACCACGGTCAGATGACGAGGTCGTACCTGAGTTGGCACCCCCACTCTAAAAAATTTCCACTTTATGCCAACGGGAGCTGAGCCTACAGTTTAAAGTGGACTGTGGTTTGCGCTAAAAGCGGGTAAAACGTGAAACGTGTCACGAACGAATGATCGAATGACAGTTTAACGGATAATACACAACGAAGGCTTATGTTTGTAATTTGCTGTAACGTCTTTTTGTGAGAGAGGGCTTCGGTACCTACAGATTAAGTTTGCAATTAACAAATTACAGATAACGTTTACACTAAACATGGATAGAACTTAACCAAACGTGCCGCCAAAGAATGTTCGTAGTTTTACGGATTGCGGTGTACAAGGAATGCTTAGATTTAACAGCTTTCCTTCGTCTTAGCAGGGATAAGATGAGGGTGATAGTTGGATTTCTCACAGGCCACTATCACCTAAGGAAACACCTTCATAGGATGGGAATCTTCAAAGAAGAACCTCTATGCAGGAAATGCAATATGGTGGAGGAAACAGCCCACCATATACTTTTTGAATGCGAAGCTCTGCTTCACATAAAGTACTCAAGTCTAGGTCTTGGAACAAAACTTGATACAATTCACGAAGAACCTGTCAAAAGCCTTTTGGCCTTTCTTAAGGAATCTGGCTTTCTTTGACAGGAGTGTCGAAAAACAATGGGGTTTGGTGCAATATTCCCCAGTGGAATCAGCACCTAGGGCTTTCCTGACCTCCCCACTCACTATGACTTTAACAGTTTGCTACATGGTCTTATTTTCTGTGTAAGGGCTTCGGGACATACAGATTAAAGTGGATTATAAACTGCTAGAAATATCAACGCCTAGATCGGGATACGAAACTGGGGATTGTTACACCACGAATCCTGTTATCAGTTAAAAAACAGAAAAAGTCCTCACGTTGGGTTGGTGTGGAAGTTTGGAGAGTGGGGTGCCAGATCAGGTGTTGCCTCGCCATCTGACCGTGGTTCAAAATTACGAGGTGTTGTAGTCAGATCTTTCCCTTAAGGTATTGATCCCGTACCGTCGTCAATAGCCCGTTGTGTTGCTCTAGTACGACGTTAACTAAAAATTACAATCAGAGTCGTCCGAGGGATGGCTTACGAAGCTGTCCTGATGCTGTTAATCTTTAGACTGCGGGCGGCACAGCAGTTGTGCCATGATGGCGCCAACATAGAATTTATGTAACGGCCAGTACATCAGTTGTACCTTGAAATTTATAAGAATCGCGCCAAGAAAGAATTTAGACAACGCCCAGTACATCAGTTGGAACTTGAAAGTTATAAGAATCGAGCCAAGAAAGAGAGAGAGAGAGAGAGAGAATCACGCTTGTTATATCTATAGCCGTAGTCAAACGGTTAAGACATAATTGGAGGTTGATTGTTTTGGAGTTTTATGGCACAAGAGAGCTATACTTCAAGCTGCGCCAAACACAACACAGCGTCAAATTTAAGAGAGGGATTGGCAGCAGTGAGGACATGATAAGAGCAGGCACGTCAATGTGTGTGTGAATGTGGTTAAAGCTCTGTATAATTAACTAGCTTAAAAACGCGGTGTCTGTAGTTTCAATATTTATTTTACCTCGATCTAATTATTTTTTTGGCCGTGGAAGCCCAGTTGGAAAGCCAGCGGATTAGCAACCGCGAGGTTGCGAGTTCGAATCCAATCAAATAACGTCGCCTACAATTTCGCAATGAACTTAAAAGTTGACGTCTTATGTTGAAGGACTAGGCGGGTAAAAAAAATGTACGAAACAACTTATTGCAATCTAATATGCAATCACAAGAGCGACGAATGTTAGCCTTGTAATTATCGCAATATAAAATAGGTCATTAATTTTTAATTGATTTAACGGTCGCACTTTTCTTACATGCTCATACAATCACAGGGGTACGTAATACGAACGTTTTAAGTAAAGTCTAACGTCTTGACATACGGCTTTACCCTCAAAATTGCATGCAAAATTACGTTGCTTTTGTTAAATAATAAAACCTGAATATAAAAAACAAGATATACGTTCCTTAGAAATGCATCTCAAAAATAAAATAAAATGTATCTGTATTTATTTCCCTTATTAAAAATTATGCGACAACATAGTTCGTAAATTTATTTCTGAAAAATATGATAGCACATCAGCGACATGGATAGTTTTCCTTTTATTGAAACACAGCTCCAAACATAAAAATGATATCTATAAAGTTACAGCAGATTCCAAAAGCATTATTTTGGTAATAATATTAATTCCATCGGAAATAGTTCACAAAAGAAAATTGATTGCTGGAAGTACTCTTAAGTTCTCAAAAAAAATATAATGAGCTTGGAATCAATTCTGGTGCTTAATCAAGTTTCGTGGGAATATGTAATTGATTTTGTGCTCGTATGCAAGTTTCATTTCACATTTAAAAAGGTAAACAAGATAAAAGTCAAGGTTTTTTTTTATCAAAGTGACTTTCCGGGACACTTTAAAAAAATTTAGAGAAGGAACTATTAAAAACTAATTTTATTTCGTGAGTTGTTTCCAAGATTAAATATCGATCCAGTGCCTAAACTCAATAACCCAATTGGAAATTTCTTAAGATTTACCGTGCAGAATAAGATGGCAGAGTAGATAAGTAAAACTGTAAAAAAAAATTTAAAAAAAAGAAGACGCTTAAAAAAAGGGGGAGGGGGAATTTGAGGAAAAATTCAAAAATTCAAAATTGGAATATCGTCAAATAATACATTTTTCAGTACTATTTTGATATTATGCCTGAGTAAACTTTTAAATTACCTGGGGCCAACCCTCGGGGATTGTTACGCAATCCCATTTGGTGTGCTTCGCAAACCAACACTCCGTTCCCAAAATCAATCTCCTGCGACGGGGAAACTATCTAATAATTCGCAGTCCGACACCTGCTCGTAAACGCTCGCAAACAACACTCCTTTCGCAGAGATTTAAATCTCCTGCAACGACCAAACCATCTTTTCTTATATTAATGGTTGGACTTTCCGGACCATGACGTCACAGTTATGGCTCGACCCCCTGCTCTCTAACGCTCGCCAACCCTCGGGGATTCCTAAGCAATCCCAGTTGGTATGCTCCTTTCGGATGTGATTTTACTTGTTTTTTACTGTAACATGTAATATTCACTAAACTAATAGCCGCATCAGTAAAAAAAACCTTCTCCATCTTGTTCACTGTACAATTTTAAATAAACCATGTTAATCTCGTAATTATCTGATCTGTATTTTCTCGGGAAACCGTCTGAGAATAGGCCCGCTCCATGAAGTCACAGCGAGTTTTAACAGCCATATTAAAAAAAAAAAACGTTGCTATGGTAATTGTTGCTACGATAAATTTCATATATGGCAACCCCGTTAGTTAGAAATGTAACCTTCATTTCCGTGAAAATAAAAGTACGCTTTCGCTCCGCGATCCAAAATATACGAAATTTGTATGACCAACTTTTAATTGCATCGAATTTATTTATTACTCAATTTTTTTAAAAATTGTATAGTAAGTAAGAGTAAATTCTACGGTTTCCTGTGAAGTTTTCAAATTTAAAAACTAATAGTAATAAGCTATAGATATGAGTTTTAACAACAACAAAAAATAACAAAAATGTTCCTTTTTTTCCCCGAATTTCAAAAAAATATTGCCAGTAACCAAATTGAAATTTCTAAGAAATCTTTTCGAGCTGCAAAAATGCACGTTTGGAGGTACTCTTCAAAAAACTTGGCTGAAGACAACGTGTACGTGCTTTTCTCACTCGCGTTAGAAAATTCGTTTTTTTTTCCGACTTTGACGCTTAATATAACTAAACTAATAGCCACATCGGAAAAAAAATCTTCTCCGTCTTGTTCCCCGTACAATTTTGAACAAACCATGTTAATTTCGTAATTTTCTGATCCGTACTTTCACGGGAAACCGTCTAAGAATCGAGCGAAAAAAGCGAATTTTCAATCCTGCGACGGCAACTTTTTTTAATAGAGAGATATATTAAATAATTAAGAACTATAAGTCAGTTAATATTAATGTTTCAACTTCGAATTTTCAAAATTTGAAATGGCATTTTCCTTGTTTTTTTCCCCAAGTATTCATAATTTTTTTACAACATAATACATTTGTCTGCACCCTGATAAAATTGCTAAATTTTTACTTTTCAGTGGATAACATTTAAGAACACTTAAAGTGTGTACTTTTCTCGTCTTAGCGAATAGAAAGTTTTCACTGTCGATTACAACAGTTTTGAGTTCATATTTTAAAAATTGGGTCTCCTTCCTTGTTTTATTATTTAGATGTTTAGTGTATTAATCCGGATTTACCTAACAATAGCTGTGTTGAAAATAATCCACCATCTTCGCACGGCATATAACAAAGTGAACGAATAAGAAAATTAATTTGGGAGTTACCAAAACAATTTCGGAAAGCCTAATACAGTGAAACCATTAAAAGCCTTTCCCTTCCATTAGGATTAGTGCGAAAGCATTAGAGCATAGGCGATTGCTTCTAGAAAATAAGGACCTTTCCTAACTCATGCAACAAGAAGACTCCATTTCATCCTGGTATTAAGCTCATGAGAAAGACATTTTGACGTCCCAGCTTTTAACACACGCACATCAGTAGCTCATTCGTTTTTAGTTGCGGGATCTTACCTCGTGTTATGAATAAAAGCTAATTACCCTCAAAAGATGTAAAGATTTCACGAAAATATCGTCGGCTTAGAAGTTAAGTAAAACACACCAAGTCGGAAAAAACCATAGTTTTGAGAAAACGAAGGAGAAAATTCTACTCACTAATCAAATCGTAGTATGTGTTTCTCCAGAAGAAATATAACCTTTATGCAAAGAAAAATTTACTCGGGGATTTTGTCAGCCTATTCTGGTCTGTAAAAGCTTAAGAAAGTCATCGAAAATTCTGCATTGGGGTCTGATCCTCAATCAACCGACGAGACACATTTCTTGACTGTAAATGGTACGCTAAGATGATGCCACAACGCAATTTATAACAATTTCAAATACCATTTAGACCAACTCCCTTGCAATTTTGAGCTCAGGTGTTGTTTCCTCATCTGACCGTGGTTCAAAATTACGCGGTGTTGTCCTCGGATCTTTCCCTTAAGGGAGTGATCCCGGACCGTCTTCAATAGCCCGTTGTGTTGCTCTAGTACGACGTTAACTAAAAATTACCAAATTACCCTTGCAATTTTGAATCAACTTTGGATGTTAAGGTTAGGTAGGTATTTTAGTTAACGTCGTACTGAAGCAACACAACGGGCTTTTGACAACGGTCCGGGATCAATCCATTAATGGAAAGATCTCAGGACAACACCCCGTAATTTTGAACCACGGTCAGATTTCGAGGCAACACCTGAGCTCGCACCCCGACAACCATGGATGGAAGAGGTAAGGTAATTTTAATTTACGTCGTACTAGAGCAACACAACGGGCTATTGACGACGTTCCGGGATCAATCCGCAAAGGTAAAGATCCGACATGGATGGAAGAGATAAAAGAGTATGGTATACCAGTTTCTGTTCGAGGAAAAAGTTTAATAGTCGTGGGCATGAATCATGAAGCAAGCGGGAGCTGTTAACAAGATGGAGAGTTAGGAATATGATTTGCTTTGGAACAATAGGAGTGCTTTTTTTTAAAATCTTGTTTCATATTTATGTTTATTAATTTTCTCTTTCTTTTTGAAAATGTATTTCGTGGCTCTGTGGGTTTGCTCACTGCGCTAGCAATCTGTAAGTTGTAAGCGCCGCAGGTTCGATTACTGTTCCTTACTCAGGGTGTAAATATTTTCAACGTCAGTAAATTTTCCTTGTGGTGTAAGTCCATTACTTGACGCCGACCAATCGGTATAGTGGTTAAGGTGTTAGCCTTTAGATCGGAAGGTTCCTGGTTCGAATACGGAACAGTACATGGATGTTTGTAAGCGTATGGTGTAGAGGCGGCCGGTGCACTTTAAATCTGTCGTGGTCGAAAGTCCTCCGTTGGGTTGGTGTGGAAGTTTGGAGAGTGGGGTGCCAGCTCAGGTGTTACCTCGTCATCTGACCGTGGTTCAAAATTACGATGTGTTGACATCGGATCTTTCACTTAAGGGATTGATCCCGGACCGTCGTCAATAGCCCGTTGTATTGTTGCTCTAGTACGACGTTAATTAAAAATTACCAAATTACCATTGCTCACTAGCAGAATTACCCAATTCCACTTGGGTTGAATTAATTACATATGGATGGAAAGTGTCATAATCCCAACTCGACTAACCAAACATAGCAAATGTACAAATAAAGTTAGTGTGCTAAAACTTAATCTACTAATAGAACGAGGTAAATATACCCTCCATTCGTTAGGGAGAGTAGTTTAACTTTTATGGGAGTATACAAAAGCCGATTTGTTTAACGTTAAATCCATGATGCATATTAACGCCAATAATTGAGAAAATGATGTTTCGCCAGTACCGTTCAAAACACAAGACTATTTGCACAAAGTTAAGGTATGTGACATATTAATAGCGCTACATACGAACAAAATATGCAAATTTTCTGGCGTCTTATGACATTTATCAGACACTGCTCATCGACGTTCTAATGAAATAGACGGAGTGTGTGACCGCAGCTTTATACTATTTCTATTGATCGCTCGGTGAGAAGATCACGTGGTCGTGGGGAAAAGTTTGAATTTTAAAAGTGTGACAAATTATTGGTCGATTTCAGTGATTATCCAGTTTGATTAAAACAATCCTATGCGCTTCGATAGCCAATCAGCCCAAATCAATACGTGAGCCCGCGTGAAATAACCATCTGGGATCTGACGACAGACTCTGCTCATATGTTCTGCTTAAAAGACGCATTTTAAAGCGAGTCATGATTTTTATGTTTGTAATTTGGATGAAACAGATAGGAGGTAGCCGTTATGCAGGAATGAGTTCGAGACATCGTTTATAACAAAACATGCGATGGCGATCCATTGTCCGGACTGAATGCAGATGGATTATATTTTTAATTATCATGACTGCAGTGGTATTATTCTACTCCCCTACCCGAGCCCTACGTGACCGGGAAAACAGAAGTGCAGGTGACCCGTGGTCATAGAGAGATGTGACCATGTGAGGTACGAGATGCGAACGAGAGAGCGAGAAAGTCAATAAGATATTTTAGACCTGAATATGAAATATAGTAACTATATGTATTTTTTTGTTTTAACGCTTATTCAAAAAAGCTATTGATTTTAATTGATCGATTTCCTTTACCAACAAAGAACGGCACTCTAACACGGTAATGACATTTTCGATTTTCCCTTAATTCATGGAAACACCAGTGCACTTGCACTTTAACCTTTAATTCAAAATCTTGAAGTTCCAAGTCACACACACACAACACACAATTTCACGCAGCATCATAAACAGAAAAGAGGGTTAGTTACTTCCCAATCAAAAGAAACTCGACGGACCGGTTAATATTTGTATATTTATGTTCGTCATAAGTGTTCGCTTTCCTTAGCCAACAACGAACAACACTCGAACACGGCAATGACATTTTCGATTTTCCCTTAATTCATGGAAACACCAGTGCACTTGCACTTTAACCTTTAATTCAAAATCTTAAAGTTCCAAGTCACGCACACAAACACACACAATTTCACGCAGCATCATAAACAGAAAATAGGGTTAGTTACTTCCCAATCAAGAGTAACTCGACGGCCCAGTTCATATTTATTTTCATTACAAGTGTATGTTTTCGTTAGCCAATAAAGAACAACACTCGAACACGGCAATGACATTTTCGATTTTCCCTTAATTCATGGAAATACCAGTGCACTTGCACTTTAACCTTTAATTCCAAATCTTAAAGTTCCAAGTCACACACACAATTTCACGCAGCATCATAAACAGAAAAGAGGGTTAGTTACTTCCCAATCAAAAGAAACTCGACGGACCAGTTAATATTTGTATATTTATGTTCATTATAAGTGTTCGCTTTCCTTAGCCATCAAAGAACAACACTCGAACACGGCAATGACATTTTCGATTTTCCCTTAATTCATGGAAATACCAGTGCACTTGCACTTTAACCTTTAATTCCAAATCTTAAAGTTCCATGTCACACACACAATTTCACGCAGCATCATAAACAGAAAAGAGGGTTAGTTACTTCCCAATCAAGAGTAACTCGACGGCCCAGTTCATATTTATTTTCATTACAAGTGTATGTTTTCGTTAGCCAATAAAGAACAACACTCGAACACGGCAATGACATTTTCGATTTTCCCTTAATTCATGGAAATACCAGTGCACTTGCACTTTAACCTTTAATTCCAAATCTTAAAGTTCCATGTCACACACACAATTTCACGCAGCATCATAAACAGAAAAGAGGGTTAGTTACTTCCCAATCAAGAGTACCACTCGACGGCCGTTAATTTTTATTTATTCATTCAAATACCGGCAGCTTTCCATGCGTTAAGTTGTTATGCCATTTTCTTTCTGAACGGTGCTTTTGATGAGTGCCTTGCTCCCCCTCTGTAATCCCTACAAAGGCTAAAAAGGTATCAGCAGCAGCAGGAGGCAAAGAGGAAATAATGGACACCTGAACTGCTGCGGATGGGCTTTTAGTAGCAATACAAACGAGTTACGAATGTTTTTTTTTTTCTCTTCGCTCCTTTCTCACAGAGAGATAGGTTATTAATGATAAACTGCTCTTCTACTCAGATATAGAAAAGGGTAGATCGTTAAAAAATTTTAAAACATAGTTTGTGAGAGAAAGTAGGATTTATATGAGTCGACAAGAAATTTAGATTATAGTCCGAAGCGGATTGAATACATTATTTTCTTTCCAGTTAAACAGGGTAGATGCGTAATGTTTCTCTTCAACATCTACAATACTATACGACTTACTTTAACAATAATAACGGTTTTATATGAGCACAGAAAAAGGTTGAAAAAAAAAAACGAACGCTTAATTTTTTTTCTGAGCTAAAGACAATCTTTTGTCGGTTTACAAGAGAAATATACTAATTTTTTGGATGAAGATTAAATCTCTTGAAAAACTCATTTAATGGGTTTATATTAGTGAGAAGAATTTTTCCCATTCTTTTGTTCAGAACTACGTTTTTAGAATTAATATATCCATTCATGTAATTAATTTCATATTCATCAAACTTCCTGCTGTAAGACGAACTACAAAAAAATTTTCTGAGGTGGCAATTACAGAAGTCAATTTTGAGTTGAGCATATTAAAATGTTACGGCATTGTGATTAATTTATTTTGAAGCTAACACATTTATTCTTCAAAAATCTATTCAGCGGCAAGTGGAATAACGGAGCTTGTTTTTAAAATGTAATCAGCGTAGACAAAATTAACTAGAGATCGATTATAATTTTAACAAAATTACTACCATCAACGAATGTTTTGTAAAGCGTGGTAAAAATTCTACTTGCATTCCGACGTTTTCTCGGAATGCAACTTGTGCGACGTATAGTGCATATGAATACATAATTTATATCGCACATAAAACTATTTCATTAATACAGAAGCTGTTCGCACATTTTTTAGACGATTTTGGTTAGCGGTAATAAAAAATCGTTTGCTGCAAAAGAAATAACTGTAGTTGTACTATGTTTTTAAAAGTCAATCCTTAAAATGCTCGGTGTCCACTGTAAACAAAATGATAAACGTTGATTTAAATCTTAAGAAAGCGAAAAAACGCAATGTGCATCGTCTTTCACCAAAGCATATCGCTGAACGCAGGACACGCTGCCGAATTCTATATGAAAAACACTTAGCCAAAGAAAAATGGAAAAAAATTTGTCACAATAGATGAATCATGGGTGTATTTAAATGATTGCAGCAAAAAAAGAGCCATTTATTATCATAAAAGGGGAGAAAAAAAATATAAGTACATGGTTCACAGAATCGAAAGAAAATTTTTCTAAGGGATTCATGATTGTGGCTGGTTTTTCATATAACGGCAAGTTAAAAATAAAGAGAGTGGAAAAAAAATGTCAAGATTAACTCCAAATACTATCAGGAACATATTTTATCGCCAATTTTTCTGAATGAAATACCATCGCTTTACCCACAGTGCCATCAATCTGTGGAACTCCATCAAGACAAACCTAAGTCACACATCAAAATTCACTGTAAATTTCCTAAAAGAAATGGAACAAAAAACCGGTATCAAGGCCTAGTCTTTACTGATATCCCTACTAAATCTCCCGATGTATTACCTATGGATTTTTGTGCTTTCGGACTTTTAAAATCTGCATCATCCAAACGTCGTCCCACAACCCTTACAGGACTCTGGAAAGCTGTTCTTGAGGAATGGGATAGAATACCTCTTCTGACACTTGAAAAGGCATTATTATTCTGGAAATTACGGTATCGAAAGATAGTTCAGAATAAGGTCTATCAAATAGAACATTTAAAACACAAGAATTTTATGTAGTTTAGTTTTGTGAATACAATATACATTGTCTAAAAAATGTGTGAATAGCCTCTGTATATGTGAGAATATAAGTAATTCAGTTCACAAATCATTTTACTACTCTTTTCATGACGTCTATGAATAACTCTATTGTACAAAATATATTTTTGTGTTTAGCTAAACGGATATAAATATATTTAACTCGTTCATAATATCAAAAACAATGATTGCTATAGGAATTATACGATTTCCCCAATGCGAGGAGAGATTTAGAAAAAAACAAATAGGTTGAAATCTTTTTTCAAGTAATTTTATACTAGCATTTTTGCAAAGGGAATTTAAGACACAGATTACATATAAATATAAATAAATATTACAATTTGTTCAAAAATTAAATGCAATTAGGAAGAAGTAATCTGCGTTTTAAGAGTGATACTGAAAAATATTGGTCAGTACATTGAAGTTATGCTGCAAATTTTGTCAAAATTATAATTTATATTTCTCCAGGGAATGAATAAACAAAGATAGAATTGGAAAAACTTGTTGCTATGAAAGTAACTTAATACAATTAAAATACAGGCAATTTTATTTTATGGCATTGGTTCATTTTTACTGCGGGAAAGCTAATTAGACCCGGACTTACGTTTGAAATGGATTCCAAGCTACTCTAATATCTATATGAAACATATATTCACCCTCTAAGGAATTCCCACACATAAATCCCTTCATTCCCTGCATGAATTCTAAACATTTTTCACCTAATTGATCAGAAGGATATTTTTTTAAAGGAATTATTCAAACAGTGAACGAGGTGCTTAGTTCATTGTCGCAAAGAAAAAACACGTAGAAGTTTCCACGCTCAGAGGGTTTAAAGAATACAGGCAGTTGTAATGAAATAAATTACGAAATTCCAGTTGCACCAAAGAGCATCCATTTCTTTGTCAAAATAACCTCAAAACAATACATTTCGGAAGATATGTCACTCCGATTTTAAAAAAAACTATCTTCTTTTATTATAAAAACTACTATGGACTCTAAAACAAAAAACAGTTCCCAAATATATAACTTCCATAATTACGAAGCATACGAATGACGACAAATGAGCATTTATTCAAATAAACGCCACCGTATGAACGAAAAGAGGTTCCACCAAGACACTCCACGAAACCTCCTTTCAACACCGAAAACCATAAATTCACCCGAAAACCGACCCATCACGATTAAGAAACACAATTCCCAAGCGATGACTTACGGCTTGAAGAAATTCACGGAACGATATTAATTCAAGTGACCAATATGGTATCCCTTTTTATTCCCTCCCTGCCACCTGAAATTTGAATAAAGCCCCCCCTTCCTCGAAAGCGTGGCGGTGCCCCGCCACCCCAGCTATAACTTCCTCAACAGGGGTCATAAATTACAAGGCCCCAAGCGAGGAAAAATTACGATTGCAATAGAACGAGTTATGAAAAACGCGTCAGCGATTTTCGAGGGCGGTGTTATTAAGATAGAAAAAGGCATAAACAAGATAAAGAGAATCCCCGCCCGGGAACATGTTTCGAAATCTCTTTCCAGAAAGAGAGGGAGAGTTTTCTTTATCAAGATGAAAGCTCGGACGGCCGTAAGGTGCAAGGACAGCCTCGCTAAAGCTGGGGATAGCTATTTTGTTTTCAATCGACTGAAAAGGGACATCCGTCTTCATAGACCGTAATAGAAATTTATTGCAGCTCCCCTCCGGGCATCTGTGTGTTTCGTAAATTTGTTCGCCGCGTTTTTATTTAGTTTTCCTTTTTCCGTTTTTAAGGTGGCAGGGAGTTTTACAAGATTTTACAATCAGTGCGACGCGGAAAGCTCACCGCCTTTCTCTTGATGCGAGTTTGTTGCTCTTTTTATTTCGTGTTTGGAGAGGATGGATTTCAAAGGGACGGAGAAGTGTGTAGGGATGTTGTAACAGGAGTGCGGATTTTTCGATACATAAAGATGATTTTCGGAAATAATAATGGAAGAGAGAATAGAACGCCGTTTGTGTGTCTTCTAAGAAGATTGTTTCGTTTGTGTGAGGATTCGAAAGGAGTTTTCCGGTGTCGGAGACGAATTGGATTAGTGGCGCGAATTCTTTTAATAGGGCAGGTGTTCCAAATAACGCTCATCTTAACTATTTCTCGATATCTAAGCCTCCTGGGTTGGGAAATCAAGCTGGAAACTAAATGAATACCACTAGGAACTATTCTCCGTTGGTTTCCAGAGATCATATACCTTCTTTACTTACGTCAGTTTAAGTTAGCTAGTAAAATTTCAAAACATTTCCAAAGAGAATTTTTAAGAGTGGGTTCCTAATATCGCCTACCCTTGTTCCTATTACCACCCACCAGGCGAAATGAGAAGCTACTGTTAAAAACGGGTTGCTGGTGTTGCATACTTACCTTTAGTATTGAATGTGCTTTCAAATCTATAAACGAAATTATGTTTTGGAGATACTTAACCTGGATACTCTCTGACTGGATTGGAGACAAAAATACGTTGATCACAGCCTCAGATACTTCCGATGCAATAATAATATATGGTGCTTGTTGATATAACTGATACGTGCCGGTGGTGCTACGTGTGGCAAAACCCTAGACCGTCCAGGAGCAAGACCTTCTAGTTACGTCCTAGACCTCCTCCGTTAAATAAATAAATAAACTCCTAGATGTCGCGCATAGTAACTTGCAAACACGAGTAGGCGATATTAAGCACGGGCAGTATTTGGAACGCCTAACCTATAGATTGGGCTGAGGAAAATAAGCTACGAATTTCAGGTGCGGGTATGAGATAAAAGACTATATACCTCTCTATATCTGTTCTGCACATGCGGAAGAAATGTATTGTTGAAATTTTTCGTACTAGGCTTCAGATTTATGATTGCATAAACTTCCGAGCTATTTTTCTTCATAAAACTATTGCCTCAAAAATGAGGGAAAATAAATCATTTCTGAGAATTTTGAAAAGTACATACTTCCTCGTTTCATTTCACAGTGGAAAATAACAGATCCCGAGAAACTCTTGCAATTTATTCGGTTGAAATGTAACTTTTTGGTAAACGAATCATTTTTTATTTACAAACAGCTCATAACAGGGGAAGAAATGCAAAACAGTATCCTAGTTGGGGACTTCAAATTCAAATAAAAATTTTAAGATAATCTAAGCTCTTGCAATTAAAACATGTTAACGGAAATAGTCACGCGCAACAATTTATATATAATATTTCTTGGAAGGGATGCTTCTAAGAAGAGGCTTATACGAATAAATTCATATTGGTTTGAAAATAGTTTTGCAGAGGAATGAAAAAAGAACGAAGAGATCTTTGAATAGGCAATTTCCTTTGAAAGTACTCCCTTTAATGTATTTCCTACTTCACAGAAGAGGTGCTGGTGCACTTTGAAATTGTCGTGGCCTCAAACGTCCTGACGTTGATATGGCGTGAAAGTATGTAGAGAGGATTGCCAGTTTAGGAGTGACCTCGTCATCTGACCGTCAAAATTATGTGGTATTGTCCTCGTATCTAGCCTTTTGGGTTTGGCTCTAGACTGTTGCCAATAGACCGTCGTGTTGTTCTAGTGCGATTTTAATTAAATACCTACCTATTTTTACAGAAACTAGTTTCCTACATTGTCCATGCGGTAATCTATCAGACATTGAGACTTCCTGACAATTCTTCTGTTGTTGCGAAAGCACCTTTACATTAAAAAAGCCGATTTGGTCCAATGTTCCATTGAGTACAAGGAGTCATCTCCGACACTTGCAGTGGAATGAAAGTAGTTTTACAGAGAAAAAAAAGGTGGAAGATTTGTTTGGCGTACCTCAAAAGCTCTTGCAAGAAGATTTCGTGAGTACCTGCACCACATACACTATTCTGCAAGTACTTTCTTGGAAAGAGACTATTTTATTTAAAGAGGACTATATATATATATATATATATATATATATATATTAAAAAAATCTCTTTATTCAATGAACATAATACTTTGCATGGAAAAGTATGTAGCACTCATGTTAGCTAATTATGCCGCCGCGAACCCTGTAATGTACACATGGAGGCTTTTTCTTAGAAATATTATTTGCTGCGAAAATATTTTTACATAGAAAATATTGAAGCACTGTCATCTAATTACCTTTTGGAGGAGGCTTTTCTGATAGTTCTTCAATCGTAAAAATACTTTGCATAGAAAGGCGTAAAGCACTGAGTTAATTATGTTGCAGGTACTTTGAATGTGTGCATGGAGGTAAAAGCACGGTGAACTCTAATGGGACGATGAATGAATGATTTTATTTTTATGGTGCAAAAGCAACACAAGCTGTGAACTAATAATGTTACAGAGAGAGGAGAGAGTACTTCTTCGATCACATACAATTCTTAGTAAATTCCCCTTCGTTGGGAATTGCTTGCACAGAAAGACATCAAGTACTGAGCTGCTGATGCTACAGAATGTTTTTAAAGCATGAAATGAAGATACTCCTCTACTTCTATGAATAAGATTTTCACAAAAAGTATGCAATAGTTTTTAGATTTCGGAATACAATAACAATGGTAACACAGATAAATTGCTATACATCAAGGCTGACGGAATTTCTAAGTTTATATGGATCAGCAAACAAATAACGAAGGAAAAGAAACGTTGACATACAAAACGGATAATTACACATGTTATAAGTAGTTTTCTAAAGAAGAACATGCTATTAAAATTCCCAAAGAAAGACAACTGGATAAAGGCTTCTTTAGTGGTACTTCTGGTAACTATCGCGAGAAGTAAATCACCTCAAGAATATTACAAGGAAGAATCAAAAACATAAAAAAAAATATTATTTTTTCGTCTTATATCTTCAAAGAGGTAGAGAGAGAGAGAGAGAAGAAGATAAGCAGCCCCAAAGCAACTTTGCGACAACAAAATTCTCTTGTTTCATTTCGCGAAGTGACGTAAATATAACCAATGCTTACTTCTACTAGGGCTTGCATCGGACGAAATTAAATTACTTCTTGAAAAGCTCTCAGAGAAAAAGACACAATTTTCTAGAAACGTTCTTTTCACTCGTATGCTTTGAAAAAGGGAATGAAAACAGTGCTTACGACGCAAGGATAGAATGGATGATATAATTATTTGGGGAACGGCGCTTTCTTATTATGTACGGTGGTTCGTTTTATATATAGTTACACACTTTTCTAGAATTAATACTATCTCGTTTAAGTTAATCAGAGAAAAAGAATACGGGAAGTAATACATCAGCTAATCCAAAAATCGAAGAGGTACACATTTTGCAGTGGCAATAAATCTATATGTATATTAAAAAAAAAAATGTGTGAGGGCGTGTGTGTATTCTCTATACAAATCTACATCGTTTGACCAATCCACATCTAATTTGGTACACTAATACTTTAGAACACTGCGGAAAACATAGACGATTTCTTTCCTGTCTTCAGACCAATCTGTAGACATGAAAATTGCCACACAGGTAGTCCTAAAAGTGCCCCTCGATGCCCCAATTTTAAAATCTAAAGTTTGTTTTTCAGCAATAAATGGACATGAATAAGGAAACACGTTCTACAGGGTTTGTGTATGAGTGAGCACAGGGAAATGTCTTGGTCATATTTGATGACCCAAGAAACCCAAGCAACGAAGGGTTATTCAGCAAGTTATAGTTAAAATCAAATGCATGCCTCTGTGCGATATATCGCTAAAAGGTCAAAACATTCACACGATCGAGAATGTATCGAAAGCATGCTTTTACTTGTATGGGAAAGATAAAATGATGTAGATTTTATCGAGTTTCAGAATAAATATGGCGACACAACATAGCTAAAGGAAGATTGTGTGCACACAGCATACATAATCCTTTCCATACCAACAAGAGCGTGCCAATAAGCTATGGCCATTATTGCGAACCTATTGGCAATCTGCATTGGGAGCTAAGGAGCTCAGGTTGAAAGAGTTCATTCGTTTTATTCGTCATAAATGTCAAGAAAATAACATAATTCATTGAAAAAATATTGTTACTTATCTCACATGGCATCACCGTGACAACTGAAGTTTTTAACACTCCAAGTTTAACTGACCAATTCTGATAATGACGAGATATCTCGTCATCAAGATATTGTTGATTTTTTTTACGACCAAATGAAATGATCGGGTCAGTTTTCTAATGACGAAATGTCCAACGAGATTTCTTCTATCTAACCAAATCTAATAAATAGTGAGATGTTAATGAAGAGATATTTCGCCAAGACAACCTCAGGAGGGTCACTTTTGCTGACATACGAGAATTTCTGGGTACATACTTACGGGTTGGTCGATTGAATTGGGCATTAAAGCGAAATTGCGATACTTGGCCAAGATAAGCCAAACACATCAATCCAATGGACACACACGAGAAAATACAGTAGAAAGAAATACAAACAGCTTAAGGTATCCGAACGCGTTAAAAATGTCATTGCTGACCAAAAATTTAAAAAAAAAAATTATATTATTAGATAGAATATTTATTTGACTTTCCAAAATATATTTGATTTTTTTCTCAAAGTTAATTAAATTTAGAGATATTACGTTTTAATCATGGCAGGAAAACAGTAAAGTAAAAGTAAGTATGGAAAACAACGGAAATGGGCGTTTAAAGGCCAAAAACCTGTCAAAATTAAAATTTACCTTTTTATTGAAAATATTTTAGAAAGTTTTCTCAAATGTTTTTCTGGTTTCTCTTAGAAGTATAGTCAACATTTCTAAAGAGAAGTGAAGAAAAAAATTGTTAACACAAACAGTAAAAGCAAGAGAGAGCAAACGATACACTTCAAATTATTTTTACTCTAAATTAATATTTATGGATTTTTTCCTCACTTTAAATGTTATAACGCAAAAAATGATTGATGGATTCTTGTAAAACTTTTAGAACTTGTTATTTATAATGTTGTCTAGGGAAGGAACTAGAATAATTATGCTGAGTGGTAAGGTTTTTTAAATAATGGCCATTTATTTAAGAAATAGGACTATAAAACTATCAAAAATCTTGCATTCCTTTTTCGAACGCTTGTAAAATTTTTGTTGATTTAAATATCCTTTTGATTCTAGTTCATTCCCTAGAAAAATGCATGTTGTTTATTTTTGTAGCGTCATTTTTCAAATGAGTTAAATAGATTTTCATGCAGCACATATGAAGTGTTTGACAAATTTCTTTAAAATTTCATACGTAATTATCATTTTTACAAAATTATTAATATATTTTTTAAATATACATTGACCGATGCTATTGTTTAATAACACCAAACATAAAAATATCATTAAAATCTTTCTATACTACATTTAAAAAAAAAGGTCTCGAAAATGTTCGGATACCTTAAGACAAGGGAATTCCAATCTTAGCAGCCAGGGACAAGCAAGTAGAACGTAAAGGGTATATGAGCTGAATACTTGAAAAAAATTCAAGTTTCTAACAAGTTTTTTATTTGGGTTAGAAATTATTTTCAGTGAAGATAATAAATAGTTCAATTATTTGCAAGACTCGTTTAATCCCATTAAAAAAATATTTATCAAATTGTGTACGTTTCGTTTTTGAAGTAATCCCAGTTCCGTAAATTAGGAATTCTTTTCCATTAGATTATCATCATTTTCGAAATGTTCACATTTTTAGCGCCTTTCCCTATCGTTAATTTCGAAGACATCGCAAACTCGATTTGCTCTCGGAAGCTTCGGCAAACTCAAACAATAAGGGGGAAAGTCCATAATCATCCGGTTTAATCTAATCAAGGGTTAATGAGATTTTTATACTTCGAGAAGTTTTGCGAAGTAAGGGATATTTTCGATGATCGAGCACCAGATATATTAAGAAAACGTAAGGAATCGGAAAGACTTGGAAAGCGATAGTTAAGTTTGAAAAACACTCAAGACTTTCTTAAGATGGAAAATGATAAACAAAGGTATACTTGTAACGTCTATTATTGCCAAAGGTTAAGCCGTCTTGTTTTGCATGTGGTTTGAGTTGATCACTTGATCTCTTTAGGTAATCTTTGAATACCGAGGGAACGAATAAGATGTTTAAACTCGTATATTCCATCTCTCGCTATACTGAAATGTGAGCGAACTTAGAATGAAGCCCTTCGCACGGGGTATATTGCGATCCGAAATGTTAATCATGATTGACGTTTTTCGGATAAACATTGGAGTGATCTACGAAACAGTGTTCTGGAATATTGTCCACAGTAAAATTAATGGTTTAACAGTAACATCATTAAATTTTACCACAAAATTGATTAAAGGTAGATTATATATAGGTATTATTATTAATTACTTCTTAAGATCAGTTCTCAAAGTACGTATTTGTATTGAAATCAGATTATAATATGTATCTAAAATTAAAAAGCGTCTTTCTTCAAGAACGTGAGAATGATCGATCAACAAATCCATTCTAGGTTTACGTTTCAACACAATTTCATCGTTCTGTCTCATCATTTGCTCCCTGATTGCCTGATTTAAGAAAGCTACATTTTACATCCCGTTACATCCTAATTAAAATAACTAAAGGGATTGTTTTAAGCGTGTTTCGTTAAGTCTACATTGAAAGACTAGCAAACCCATGATAGGCCTATTCTTCTACACACTACCTTCTCCGTACCGTCGTACCCTCTCCGTCCTTTCTTACTTCCTGGATTAAATAGCAATATCCTATGTATCCCGTTTATTCCTTTGGAACATTTTCTAATTTCAAAGCTTCAAAGTTATTTCGTAGGAGGTTAAGAAGACCCTTGCAAAAGTATATTTATTGCTCTGCGTCATTTTCCATTTACATCCTGGTTTAATACAACTATATCCTAGATATCTTTGTTCCTTCCTGGTGAAATTTAACTAAGGGATCATTTCAAACTTTTCCCGTACCACTAAAATACTAGGTTGGTTGGTTGGGGTTTTATGGCACAAGGGCCATATTTGGCCATGCTGCGCCAAACAAGGTTTATTTTGTGTACGTCTAAAATACTAGAAACCGTCTGAAAGATCTACACTCTTCTAAGAATTACCATCGTTCTTTCTCAATTCCTGTTTTAAAATAGCAATATCCTAGGCATCCCGTTTATTCCATTGGAACCTTTTCTAAGATCATAGCTTCAAAGTTTTTTTTTGTTGGTGGTCTAGAATACCCTTGCAAGAGTATCTTTATATTCTTCTATTTAATACCCTACGTCCTTTTCCATTTACTTCCTGGTTTAACACAACTATATCCTAGATACCTTTGTTCCTTCCTGGTGAAATTTAACTAAGAGGATCGTTTAAAACTTTCCCGTTACACTGAAATACTCCGGAAGGTCAACACTCTTCAACACACTAACATCGCAGTACGTCCTTCCTCGCTTCCTGGTTCAAAATAGCAATATCCTATACATCCCGTTTACTCCTCTACAACCTTTTCTAAGATCATCGCTTCAAAGTTTTTTCGTTGGAGGTCTAGAAACACCCTTGCACGAGTAACTTTATATACTACGATTTACTGCCCTATGTCATTTTCCATTCACTTAGAGGTTTAACACAACTATATCCTGTATACCTTTGTTCCTTCCTGGTGAAATTTAACTAAGAGGATCGTTTAAAACTTTTCCCGTTACACTGAAATACTCCGGAAGGTCAACTCTTCAACATACTAACATAGTAGTACGTCCTTCCTCGCTTCCTGGTTCAAAATAGCAATGTCCTATACATCCCGTTTTCTCCTCTACAACCTTTCCTAAGATGATCGCTTCAAAGTTTTTTCGTTGGAGGCCTAGAAACACCCTTGCACGAGTATCTTTATATATTACGATTTACTGCTTTAAGTCATTTTCCATTCACTTCCAGGTTAAACACAACTATATATTATATACCTTTGTTCCTTCCTGGTGAGACTTAACTAAGGGGATCGTTTCAAACTTTCCCGTTTCACTGTAATGCTCCGGAAGGTCTACACTCCTCAACACACTAGCCACATCGTAGTACGTCCTTCCTCGCTTCCTGGTTTAAAATAGCAATATCCCATGCAACCCGGACGAAACAGGAAAAACAGAGGATCGCGAAGCCTCGGCAGAAACACGGCCGATAACGAAGATTGCAGCCGGCTGAAACAGGTTCCGAGAGTGGCCATAGTAACCGAAGCTCTGTCAGGTGGAGACCAGGATGAAATCGAGTCCTATAAATGCCCTCCCGTGGTAATTTCCGGTCGTGCGGCGGCAACAGGGGAGATTATGTCGCGGGGGGTAGGGGTTCTTTTGTGGCTCTCGCCAGATCAGCATCCGAGTGACCTTATCGAGGGCAGGGGAGGGGGACAGGTCTTATCGAAAATAGGCTTTTCTTTCTTGTCTCTAACCCTTTATCAGAAAATGTCCCCCGTGTCACAGAAAATAAGTTTATTTGTGACCCTTTTATTGGGGTCTTTCAGACGGGGCCAGATAAGTTAAATGCTTCTTTTGTGACCGGCGCTCTTTTGTTCTTGGGACGAGCGGAGGGCGCTCCACGGTGGGGGTGGAGGAAAAAACGTACCCGATTAAATCCTTTTTGCTTCGGTTAATAAAACTCTCGGGATTAAAGGGATGGGGTCTGTATTGGAACAAGTTGGCATGGAATGGATTGTGGGTCCTTTACTTAAAATTGGGGCTTGGATACTAGTAACTTAAAATTTCCTAACACTACTCTAGGAGAATCATCCTATAAATTCGATAAACAACCCTCCAAAAAGGTTGGGTGGGTTCTAAAGCGAAAGGGGCGTGTTTGACCAAACACAAGACAAACAACGTCAAGCAATGGACATACGCACACAAGGAAAGCTTTACTCGTACATCTCTAATATTATAACAGGAAATGTTTGTTTGTCTGTTTGGGGCCCTCAAAATTTAGACGATTCTATGGCACTTACTGCAATGAGATTTGGCACACAGGTAGTCCGAATTATTTGCAATTTTTGGGTCTCGGCGAATTTTAAAATTCAAGTTTTATTCTCCATCGCTTTTTTCAAACGCGGAGAACTGTTTCTACCCGTGTGACCTTGCAGTCAAGGTTTGGAATCATGCCAAGTTTTTTTATCCACACAACGCGGAGAAAATTATTATTTTTTATTTCCGCTTTGATTTTGCGCGGACGAATAAATTTACAGTCAGACGATTAATCTTTTAACTGAAGTCAGTTCTTCTTTCTATCTCCTATACCGATAAAGATAGATTAAAAATTTCAACAGATTTGAAATCTGCGGAAAATTTCAGTTTAGATTGATACCTAAAAATATGATTTTCTTTAAATAAATAATTTTTTAATTGAATATATCTTCAACGGATTTGAAATCTGCGGAAAATTTTACACCAGATCCCTGACCGTCGCCAATAGCCCGTTGTGTTGTTCCAGAGCGAAGTTAAATTAAAATACCTACCTACCATAAGCTGTCACGGTAGAAAAAAGAAAATGTTCTTGTCATTGTTAGCTAGGTTTTTTATATACTGTAGTTTGTCTACCTAATTGTACTGGGTTTTATTTTATTGCTTGTTTGTTGAATGTTTTGTACTGATCTTCACTCCATGTTATACAATTGGATTAATCTGAGAATTCGTGTCAATAGCTTATCCTTAGGTTTGATTTTTCAAATTAATATTAAATAATCAAGTAAATTAACGTTTTCTATGGATCTAAAGAAGCGAATTTAAACTAGTGGGCTGCAAGATTGGCACTGGGGTGTCTTACGGATAGCGAAACGGTTTCAATTGTAAACTTTTGATAAGCGTGTTTAGAAATAATTTCAAGCAATACCAATACAAATAGCTTTGAATGTTATTACAAAGTTTCATAAATACTTCTTAAAGGCCACTCTACATAAGAGAGTATAGAGGTTAATTACTATTATTCTCTTTGTAAATCGAGCAAAATTATACCTAATTTTGTCGCTCAGGTGTTGCTTCGTCATCTGACCGTGGTTCAAAATTACGAGGTGTTGTCCTCGGATCTTTCCCTTAAAGGGGTTGATCCCGGACCGTCGTCAATAGCCCATTGTGTTGCTCTAGTACGACGTTAACAAAAATTACCATTACCATTACCACCTAATTTTGTCAGATCGGTACAATATATATATTCTTTAGTCTCAAAACATTTTAGTTATTTGTTCATGCGTGCCCCGAGATGAAAAAGGAAGAAAATTACGGGTCTAGAGAAACATGAAAGACGAAATTAATAATCACTGCTCCGCACCATTTCCCGGACTATAATCTAACCGAGTTCAGGAATTGAATAGGAAAATGCAATGAATACACCGTCTTTTCCCAAAGGATAGTCCGGACGAAGTTAACACTAAAAGCAACCACCTTTAAGGGGCATATTTGATTCCTAATACACTAATCCCTTCCATCTGAAGCGCTCGATTAATACTCAATCAGAGACCAGAGATCAGAGCTCGAGCCGAGAGAAGTCCCAATATTTGCATTCACATTACTGGAGGTTGCCTCTGCTTTGGATCCGTGTTGACTCAGGACTCTGCGGCTACAAATCAAATGAGAAAACTTAAGAGGAACACTCTTTTACTTACGTTTCAGGAATTTGACGTACTCTCGCTGGGAATAATCGCCTGAAAGGAACAGCACCAGAGGATGAATGCATCTGTTGCCATGTTTACCACGTTTGGTGGTAACGGTTGTGTGTGATACACAGGAATGGTGAGGATGTACAGAATAATAAAGACCATCGTCAGAAATGCCAACAGTGTAACCGTTTACTTTCACAATTGAGATAAGCTTGTTGAAATTAAGAAATGAAGCAACTGTTTGATGAAAGTTTGACCTTGATCTTATTTTGGCTGTTTTATATTTCACTTTTTCGAATATGTTTTATGACTACAGCAGATTTCCGATTTCTGATTATCCAAGCTGAATTTTATACCGATTTTTTTAACCCTCCCGGCGGGTTGCCTCGAACATGTACCTTGTCATGAGCAAAACTGACGAGAATTTGATGCACAAGGTACTTCGTCTTTACCAGGAAACTGACAAGATATTGATCTCGTCATGAATATATTGACGAATTATCTCGTCATTAGGTAGTCGGATCTTGATGGACGATATACCTCGTCGTAACCTCATGGATGGTTAGAGCTTCAATCAAGACAGTGCACTCTTGTCTAACGAGGCGAGGATACAGCTGCATTCTACGTTTATAGCGGTGGCAACGGTTTTGGCGCTTTTTTTTTTTTGGAGCATTTCTAGTAGCGAGATATGGCAGGTTAAGACAATCCATCTGTATTACGGTTTTTATGGCAACGTCAAAAAGTGGAAAGTTTAAATTTTCATTTTGAATATTCTAGAATGTTTTAAAAAAAGATTTTTGACTATATTTGAGCTGTTCACTTTCCGTAGTCAAATAAAAAAAAAAAAATAATAATAATAATAATAATAATAAAATAATAATAATAAAATAATAATATTAAAATAATAATAATAATAATAAAGAATTATAAAAAAATCTTGGCGACTTCAGAAGTGCGCCAAAAAAAAAATGCCCAGGCTGTTGTTACTGCTATATATGTAGACTGCAGCTGTATTGAGGCGAGAAAGTTCTATGAAACAGAAGACCATTAAAGGAGTCGATGAAAGCTTGAAAGGTACGTCACTCCCATTCAGATTTATTGTAGAACAATCGCAAAAAATACATTCTGTGATCCAAACATCGAGAGTAGATTAATGTTAATCCTAGCTTTAAGAATCGTAGATTAAATATTTTCCGTATTTTGTATCGACTGTTTTGTCTTACAACGTCCAAGTTATTCATGTTGCTGATTATCCGAGGTCGCATCCGTCCAAATTACCTCGGATAATCAAGGTTTGATTACAATGAACTTCTTCAAAATATTCCTTTCAAATGTTCACAAGGGCATTTCACTGTTACGTATGGGCAAATCGCGCATATAGATTTAATTGGTCATGGAAATGGCTACCGTTTGTTTCCTAGAAAACTTTCTAAAATTTTTTTAACTTAAACTATCTCCTCTTTAAAAAGTATGTATGAAAACTATTCCAAAATTTGTGCGTATTTCTGTTATTTGTTTTACAAAAAGAATAAATATGGAGGCCCTTTGCATGGAGTATCTCTGGTCACATTGATATGTCCATTAAAGCTTAATGTCCTTCAAATATTTTTCCTTTAAAACATTGGCAGTATTGAAAATAAACATGCTAGGAGTAATTAATTGAAGCATGTTTGCATCTTGTGGGGGAAATGTGGCGATACATATGCTTTTGTCACATTAATATTGTAAAGTTACGGTGTGTGTTTTAACATTATCCAATTTGTTTAACGCTTAGTAAACTTAACTGTTGTCATTGTTTTTGTTACATAAATATTGAAAATTTTAATGTCCAATTCAACTTGTTAATGAATATTATCTACACTGAAGCTATTTACATCTGTTGCTATTTATAAAACTTATTATTATTAATATAAATTTTTTTTTTTTTTTTTTTTGGGGGGGGGGGGTATTTGTCATGTTTTATCAATGGTCATCATTATATTTGTAGCGATGTGTTTTAATTTTATTCTACAACGGAACAACTGATATATGTTCTACTTAATGAGGCTTCCTTCCTATTGGAATCCGTCTGTCAATGAAGTTAGTTTTATAGTAAATTTTTTATTCAATAATTTGAATAAATGAATTAAATTTTACTTACTAAACGTTAGTTACACCACTTAACTTCATGCTCTCTATGAAATTGTTCTTGCATGTAATGGTCGTCTAAAGATGCAGGAAAATGTTTTATTCTACATGTCCAACAATTATTTTATTCTATGCTGAAATCGTCTGCATAAAAATTAACTACACAAATAATTATATATATATTTAAATGAACAAAATGAGAATAATTGGATAAATTTAAATAATATATTGACTAAAGCCACTAAAAGAAATCATTGGGAATCATTAAGCTAGTCGAAAGAATTCGAAAAAGTAAACAAAACCATTCAATACTAAAATTACGAAATTTTCCCGAAATTGCGTTGGAATTAATAGATTTTATTAACAGAAGCGTACCATTTTTCTA
This sequence comes from Metellina segmentata, assembly GCA_947359465.1. Classification (NCBI taxonomy): domain Eukaryota; kingdom Metazoa; phylum Arthropoda; class Arachnida; order Araneae; family Tetragnathidae; genus Metellina; species Metellina segmentata. The sequence goes on along the minus strand of OX375878.1, from coordinate 15,764,768 downwards.
AAAACGGAAATCTTAATTTCAATTAAAAAAACTGTGAGCAACAAGATTACCAATAATTGTAACTCACATTTGAATTAGAATTTTGAGGAAATTCTTTTCGGAATGAATGAGCAATTTTGCCGACAAGGCATCGTTTTGAAATGAAGAAATCTTCCGCGTTCTTGAAAATCAAATTGCTTTTTAAGTACTCAGCATTTTTGATTTTCACTTTTATTGTATTTCTTATTGTAAAAGAAAATAAAAACATTTTAATCTTTTTTCATTTCTTTCGTGATGCTTATTTCAATTGTGAAGAATCCGTAATGTGTAGTTCCAATCGTAACTACGAAAATTGTAAAAATATGGAGATATTTATACCTGACATACAAAGTAATGTTTTAAATTGAAGATTATTAGTAGGAAAATTTTAATTTTTGGAATTTTAACATCCAAAATCAGCAAACATTTTGGCATTTCTGACAACTTTATAGTAGTTTCATTGAAGAAATGTCTTGTTAGAAAAGTAAAGAAATTTAGTTTTTTGTTTCAGTTAACCCGAGTTTTATCTTGTTTTGGCTTTTCTAAAAAAAATGCATACTTATGGTATTGCATAAGAGATTTCCACAAGAAAGATGTGCATGAAAATTAAAAAATCGAAACTTAACATACTGATACATATACTGTGTTATATAATACCAAGGAACAGTTGCTACAAAATTAGTTACACATAAATATGAACTATTAAACAATGCAACACAATTTCATTATTGGGTTTGATGATAAACTTCTAAAAATAATTTATAAAAACAATCAATTCAAGTATATGATACTTCATAAATACAAGAAAATCGTATTCCAAAACACCAGTTAAAATTCATAAGGATCAAATTTCAAGCAATTAAAAGTATAAAAATGCACATTGTTACATTTCAACAAGGAAAAACAGACAATATTTATTCAAAAGCAAAAGTTTTTTTAGCAATTTCCGATCTCATGCGAAAGTTTTAATTAGCCTTCAGTAAGATATATGATACACAAATAAATTATATTACAAATAATGTAGATGACGGTAAAATTAAGTGATAAGCGTCCTGCAAATATATAAGTTTTTCTTAAACGTAATTATACTGCTCAAAAAGTTCTAATTTCTCACCTTTTCTGTATTCCTCATATCACGATTCCTTTTACTTTGACGTATGGTTTATTTTAATTTTTTCAACTAAGGGAAATTTAAAAGACACGCAGTGTTAAGTAAATAACGACAGTAAAAGCAGCTAAAATGTTCTCTGCAAACATGACATTCACATGTAAAATAAAATCTACTGAAATTAGGCCATTTTCTAAAATACATTTTGAAGAAAAAACTATAAATTTGATATTTTGAATGTTTCAAACTTTATTTTTATATCTTGTATAACATATCTTAAACTTTAAATAATGAAAAATAGTAAGGTATTTCGCACACGTAACTTAAATCTAGTGGTTAAACTTGTGGTTACTAATAAAAAATAAAATGAATATAAATTTTTGATGATCCTAATGTTATCTATTGTAAAGTATTAGATGCCTATATATATGAAATCCCATTTATTAGGGTGTTTAAACCAAAGTATTGATACTAAACACAGATTAATGATAAAAAAAAAAAGATAGGTTAGCTTGGTTGGTTTCAAGGTTTGGCCAAGCAACGTCACACAATGTCAGGTAAACAGACAAGCACACAAGAAAAGCTTTTTTGACGTAGTTTGTTTTAGGTATGACTGGTAATTTTAGTTTTGAAACACGAAACCCACCAATTAGACCGAGACCTACATCTAAAATTCGATTATAAATCACCTGAAACGATCCTATACCGGATTCATACCCAAAGCAAGAGAGTTAAATGTCAGGATGTCTAAACAGAGCGAGAAGTGTGAATATGTTCTGGGAACCTGTCTCGCTGCATTATAACGTTTTGTAAATACAGTGAAATCATGTATATAGATAATTTCCTCTTCAGCATTCGTCTATGACATTACAATGCCTTTGACGAAGTGCCAACGACATAATTCAATTTTTGACAGTATTTTCACACAGCTCTAGCACTGCACTTGAATGGAACAGAATCCGAGATATTGCAGACAAAAAGAGCGCAGGAAAAAACAACACCCCAATCCACCCAAAAGCGCAGGAGCGTCGTCTAAACCTCTAAACCCCGATTTCATTTCGACTGGTGTGTGCCTTGGTGGCGCTTATTGGGACTCTGCAGACGACCCACGTGTCAGCAGTGTTTCATTTAAAAGGTGCAGACGACCCGGCATTAGCGCACGCCCCCGAGCGCCACACAGCGAGCGGAAATGAAAAGCCCTTCATCAGCTGAAAAGCCAAAAGCGTCACTTCCCCAGCGGAGAAGTCGATTCCTCGCTTTCATATGTCTCCCGGTGGCCTGCTCACGGCGGGAATTTATTAGACACCAGGGGGCGCGTTTTATTACTCCGCAGGAGTTAATAATTGATAATGGAAGCATCGCCGACACGAGGCCTGTTTGCAGATGGCTCAATCGGATTGTTATTCTAAGTTGCGGAATTGGAGTCGTTGCTTTTTATTGGTTGGTTGGTGGTTTGTGCGATGTTTAACAGTAATTTGGAAGCGCCCAAATTCAAATTGCAATCAGCGATGGAATTGTAAATATTTGTTTTCTGAAGGGTAATAACAGAGTTCGATTCGTAAACATGTCTAGCTTGATGAGAATAATTTTGATGCGCTCAAAAAGCAAAATCGTTTCTAATACAGCCACTGAAATGTACACTACCTGTTTTGCATGTCTCTCAAATTGTTATACCAGATTGCGGAATTGGAATTCGTGCTTTAACAGCTTTATGGTTTAGTATTTGATGGTAATTTTGAAGCACGCAAATGCGAAATAAAAATATTGTATTTTTGGGGGTTTAAATATTTATTTTATGCCGAGAGAAAATAAAGTTTGATTTATCCAGTCAATTCGTGAACTCGTTCGTTTTGATAAGAATAATTTTGTCTTCAAGAAACAACATGATTTATATTGAATTGGACATTAAACATACAAAACCTTTTTTTCTACACCTAATACAGATGATTCTGCTAATAAAAGATGGCGCAGTACAGTCATACTAGCTTTTACTCAATTCGAACTCCAACTAACTGTTTATGGAATATTTTCGTATTAAACGGTTTAAGGTACCTCACATTCTTAGTTGGTATGTTCTCAAATAGGAAACTAAATAAGGGAATTTAGAATGCAAAGAAATTTTCTGAATCATATCTTGAGTAAAAATATAGGGAAGTAAAACATCTGATAAAAATTTTTGATGCAAAAAAACTTAAGGCATCTGTAACGGTCAAATAAAAAAAAATTATGAGACATGTTCTAATGTCGTGTTCGTTGTTGACAAAGAACCTGAGAATCTTTAAAATACTTTCTGCTTGTGTCTGTCTATGTAACATAATTTACATAACTCTAAATGGTGTATCAATCTATAAAATAATGTGTACAATAAAATAATGTTTATAATAAAATAATGTTTATATGTGTCCATATATAAAATAATGTGTCCATATATAAAATAATGTGTCCATATATAAAATAATGCGTCCATATATAAAATAATGTGTATATAATAACATAATGTCTATAATAAAATAATGTTTATAATAAAATAATGTGTCCATCTATAAAATAATGCGTCCATATATAAAATAATGTGTCCATCTATAAAATAATGCGTCCATATATAAAATAATATGTATAATAACATAATGTCTATAATAAAATAATGTTTTTTATAAAATAATGTTTATAATAAAATAATGTGTCCATCTATAAAATAATGTGTATAGTAAAATAATGTGTCAATCTATAAAATAACGTGTATAATAAAATAATGTGTAGCAAACTATAGAAAAAAGAAATAGATCGCAGAAGAAATTGTTACCTTGGGTAACATGAGAATCAAGATTTGAAACCAATTGCAACATGCAAAGCTCCTACAGTGATGATTAGGGCAACTTTTTGCAACAAATGCAACTTTTTTTTCACACGTTCTACTCTGCATATAAAGAACTAAAACCAAAATTAATCCTACATGGGGTGTATTGTAAGTGAGTTATAACCACAACATAAATGCAACTTTCTGCATAAATGCAACCACCTGCAACTTTTTAAAATTTAGCTTAAAATTGATTAATATGAAATTACTATTTGATATTTTGCCCTTTTAATCAACCCTTCGATTTAGTGTGTCTGATCTTGCGAACGCCAAAGTATTGCAGATCAAACAACGAAGTTCATGGAAAGAAGGTGTTCGTCCTAACAGACGAAAGTGAAATAAATGGCAAGAGGTAGCTTTAACACATTGGTTGGCACTCTTGGTAATCCAGAGGAAACTTGTGCAATTGACTGACTGCAGAGTTTGCGAGGTTAGTGTCGATCATGTTCGTCTTGTAGATGACGTTTTGAAATCTCTGAATGTTGAGCGAAAGGATTTTGCTCCTCTGCTATCCGATATAGAATATTATGACTCAGGCTGGAAACACACTCAAGGTGCATTATTTGAAATTGTTACACTTTCTCGAGAGGACCCCCCCCCTCCCCCAGTCAGTATTTGCTACTGCGACAATGTCAGGCAACATCAGTCTCTTTTAAGTAAATTTTTTCAATGTTCAAGAAATTACTGGCCAAGGATTGACCATTCAACTACATCAATGTTCTGTATTTAATGATGTGTTATAATTATGTTGTACACAACTAAAATTGTCAATAATTTATTTTAGATTTCAGTGTATCAAAAATAAATGCAACTTTATTTCCATAAATGCAACTTTAGGGAATGAAAAGTGCAACTTTTCCCAGTTTTACTGCCACAAAAAAGTTGCCCTAGTGATGAGCGTAAATTATTCCGTAAGAAGTCCAAGAATCTTACTTATCACATTCGTGGACAATTCAGCGTTCTAGTTCTCACTGGGACATAACATTAGGACATAATAAAATTACACCATGTCGGTGAGATTCACAGGGGAGAGAGGGAGAAAAGTTCATCCAATCAGGATCCCATACATGCCCATGTGGCCACTGAATAATGTGCAGACGAAAGATGGAGGAATAGACAGGATTATGGAACGCACTGTTAAAATAACTCGGTGAAAGAGAAGTACAAGGGCAGTAATATTGACAAAATACAAAGATAGTTCATTGGTTGGGTTTTATGGCGCAAAGGTCATATATGTCCAAGCTGTACCATAAACAAGACAACGTGCGGTAATGGACATACACACAAGGAAGCTTTTACTGATATGGATGAGATAAATGCAGTTAGGGATACAGGAATTGAACCTGCTGTCTACAACTCCGAAATGCAAAGAATTATTAATTTTCTAACGGTTATTACATAGTTTTATATTCTATTTCTGTGTCTAATTCGTGAACTACGCAGTATCTATGTAAAATATTGGTTCACTATTTCAGACAAGACCCAGGCGTCAAGTTAACGCAGGGCTCGAAATACCCGGGTGCACAGGTGCACATGAAAATATAACTGTGCACCTAATTTTTTCCCACTAGGTACACGCAGTGCACCTAATTTAAAAACGTAGGTGCACAAGGTGCACCTGTATTAAAAAATCTATTTCGAGGCCTGAGTTAACGGATATAAGTACAGTAAAAGTTTACCGAGAGATATACACTTACGGTATGTCTTCAATTTTGCGCGAAGGTTTTTGGATATTTTTGTTTTAACGTAAGGGGGGGGGGACAAATCTGGCATAGCAAAGCTTTTTCCCCCGTCAAGTAAGTGAGTATATACGCAAGCTAGCTTTCCCTGACTTACGCGCGGTGCACACATCCGGTTTAATAATACATACCGGAACATAAATAATAATTAATAAATGGTTGTATCCAGTAATGTATATTTTGTTTCAAAATATACTTTTTTTTTTACACCAAGCGAAATAAACACGTTTTCTTCGATAGAATATTCATCGCAAATGGCGCGAAATGAGTTCGTGCGTCTTTTCACGGTTATGTGTGCATAGTTGGGCTTCGGTGCCGCAGTGGCGCCGCACGTTGAAGAACCGGATGTGTGCACCGGGCCTTAGAAGACAGAAACACACACTTAGTAGTACCATGAATTTTGCATGTAAGATTAGTAGGGGGGTTTTATGGCGTAAGGGACAGATCTGTCCAAACTGCGTCCAGCAGTGATTTCTACTATCAAGTAAATGGATGTACACATTTTACTGGTACGAAATAGAGCAATTTTTTAAATTAACCTCGTACAGAAGAAACGCAACGGGCTATTGGCGACGGTCCGGGATTAATCGCAACGGGAAATATCCGAAGACACCACCACTGAACCAAAATCAGATGACGAGGCAACACCTGAACTGGCACCTCACTCTCCAAATCACACAACACCAACGCGGAGATATTTGAGGACACGACGGTCTTTGACAGGATTCGATCCCGCAATCCCCCAGTTGCCAATACGATGCCTCTATGCCGCCACAAAATAGACAAATTCAACTAGTTACCACCGTCCCAGCCTAAGCCATTCGGTGTATTGCCACGTAATTTTGATCCACGGTCAGATGATGAGGCAACACCTGAGCTTGCACCCCATTCTCCAAACTTCCACACAACACCAATTCGAGGATATTTGAGGACACGACGGATTTAAGGTGCATTTGCCGCCTCTACACCATACGATTAAAACCATCCATGCACTGTCCATGATTCGAACCAGGAACTACCATTCCGTAGAACGATGGGATTGGATTTGGGGATTTTATGGCGCAAAGTTTGGTAATAATTTGGTAATTTTTGAATTAACGTCGCACTTGTGCAACACATCGAGCTATTGACGACGGTACGGAATTAATCCCGTAAGGGAAAATTCAAAGGAGAGACACCATTAAAAATTACCATTACCAACAAACTCAAGCAGAAATGTATCCGGGGAGGTAATTGGTAATTTTAGTTAACGTCGTACTAAAACAACACAACGGGCTATTGACGACGGTCCGGGATCAGTCCCTTAAGGAAAATATCCGAGGCCAACACCTCGTAATTTTGAACCACGGTCAGATGACGATGCAACATCTGAGCTGACACACTATTCTCCAAACTTCCACACCAACTCAAGGTGAGGACTTTCGGCCACGACTGGTTTAAAGTGCGCCAGCCGAATCTAGACCATACGCTTAAAAACATACATGCCCTGACCCGGATTCGAAACAGGAACCTTCCGATCTAGAGGCTAACACCTCAAACCACCATACCGGTTGGTCGGCACGAAATAGAGAAATATACCCATAGTAGAGAGGAATTTCCCACCAAGATGGATTTTCCTTTGTCATGGAGCAATTGCCAAATCTGACCGATCTGCGCCAAGCAATGTTTTCCCCATCAAGTAAATGGACGTACCCACAAAGAACGTTTCACGATCTCCGAAAAAAGAGGAATACATCCTGGAATTTTACGCGCAAGGTTTCGCAGCGCATTGGTCGACCGTGTAAAAGGGGGTCACATCACACATCCATCGACAGAAAGCCAAACAGAGGCGCTCATCCGTCATGAAAGGTCGCAAGACTTCCCCCGCTCAAAGCTCTCCCACCAGTCCAAGAATCATATCAGAGCTCCATTCAGCAAGCCCCTGTGTCAACTCGCTTTTTGTACCTCATCTCCCCAATCGATACCGCCTCCGAACAGTACCATGGTATTGTGTACACGCAACGCGGAGTCCGGAATATACATTAGAGCTAAACGCTCACCGAGCCAAAAGCACATTCGTTCCACTTGCCGGAAGACGAATTCAATATGGGCTGTTGTTATCGGACGGGGGTTCTTTTTCTCCACGCCAAGCACGGCTTTGGATGACCGATAATTATATTTAAAGGGAGGGAGCTCTATAAATACCGGCGCCCCGACCACTCATTGGGGGATGGTTCTCTCAAACAACGTGGGGCAATTAAACTAATTGTTCGGTGATGTTGAGATGCGGTCCACTGATGAGGGATTTGTGGGCAAATTTTCGGGTTTGTTTAATATCCAGTCAGCTTGAGATGCGAAACTATCTGCAAAAATTTACCATACATTGTGTGGGCGTCTCGGATATTAGATTGGATCCCAATCTAAAATCGTAGTAGAAAGTACGATATAGTATCTATATATATAATTCTCTTACGTGGCACGCAAAAAAGACGTTATTTGTAATCGCGTTTTGGCAACACTGTACGATTGTTTGTTTATCGCGAAGTCTCGCGCATCGATTGAATTTATAGCGTTATCGGATGAAATTTTATTGGGAAAAAAAAAAGGAAATTTTATTGAGCTGTTGCAGTTAGTTTATAATAGAAATCAAAGAAAGCGGAGGATCTTTTCAGGGCCATTTAAAAAACGGTCCTTTTCAGGGTCAACAATTATAGTTCAACAAGACGCTTGCACGGCAACATACTCAATGAAAAAGTGTGGGTCGTTTGAGTGCTGGGAAAATGTACACAGAAACAACATGCTGGGTATTCAATTTCCAAAGCAACGCTCACATTTCGAGTCAAAATTTGCACAAAGTTTTCATTTGAATTCTGATTTTAGAGATACTGTATATATTTTTTCTGTAATACAGCAAATTTAGATTTAAAAAACATTTTTTTGGTAACATATTTTGTAAACAATCCCTTCTGCTAGGACACATGTCTTCATTGAGGCGAGCGAAGCGAGCATAGGTTCGCGCAGCGAACCAATGAGGATTGCAAAGCAATCCTCCGGGGGTTGGCGAGCGTTAGCGAGCAGAGGGCAGGCCCCCTAGTGCTAAATATTCTGTTAATTTAGTCGGGTAAAAACTGTCTTTTATTTGAGGGAGTTTTGCTTTAAACAAATGAATTTTTTTAACCTTTAAACCACGGTTGGTACAGCAGTTGTACCTTGATCGCACCAAGAAAGAATTTGGACTACGGCCAGTACAGCAGTTTTAGCTTGAAAGTTAGAAGAATCGCGCCAGTTATATCTATATGACTGCAGTCAAAAGGTCAATGTTTAGTTTTTGGGGTGTTAAAGCACAAGGGTCATATTTATTGATTCAGTGAAACAAAATAGAGTAAATGGACACACAGAGAAAGTTTTCACTCAGTGGATAAACGCATCTTTATTATGATCGAAACCTCGAAAATGTTTTTGTTTCTAGGTTTGCCTGGAAAATGTTTTCCTGGGAAATGTAATGTGAAGAATATTTAGATTTAATAATTTAAATTTTATCTTCAGTTTTTTTTTCCATAAGTACAGTCAACAATACGTGTTAGAAACCACGAGAGAGGTAATAAAATAAAAAGTTTGTGAACAAATAACTAAGATTTGTTGTGCTATTTGGAGGAGACAAGACGAAAGTTCTCAAAAATTGCGTTGTGTTCGTAGCGTCGGATTTCTTTATAACGAGAGTCCACTCATTGTGATAATTATGTTACACTTAACGCTACCATTTTTAAAGAATCTGTTTTTAATCAATAAACTAAACTGTCCTAAAAATTGTTAATTTTGTTTTGACAGCTCTTAACGCTACAACAATCAAATATCTCAAAATGGTCGGTTTCAGATTTTCTGTTCAAATTTACAGGAACTCTTAAGGTGCTTTTGTCAGAATTTATGTTGATTTTGTCGCGATAAAAGAAGGGTAATATTTAAAATTTTATATTCCATCAATCCCTCGAATTTTTGTGTATTTAAGTGTCTGTATTCAGGATACCTAAATACACCGAAATTCATCAATATAACAGTATTAATTATTTCATAGTTAATCGAAACATGCTACAATAAACAAAATAATTGCATATTCGTTGTCAGACCGGCATCTAAAGTGTATAAGCACCCATTTTGTTCGTGAGTTAATCTGGAGACAGAATATAGAGATGAAAGAAATTTGGTATCCAACCTATCCCAGAAATTACTGACTAATCTATTGCAGAAAAGACAATCCAATTGTAGATTATATAGCTCGCCGAATGTTTCAACAAAGCTTTTAATAAACCCAAATCAGTTATTGCATCAAACATAGAGCTAACAATATTTGTAGCCAATGTAAAAAATAAGTCTGAGGAAAATGTACAAATGAAATGCTATATCTGTTATCAAGAAACGTCCTGAATAGTTTCATTTCGTGTGAATGAAAAAAAGTGCATATAAAAAAAATCTTTGGAACTGAAAGCTACATTTATGTTGGTTTATTATTTAAATATTAAAGAAATTTAAAATAACAAATAAAATGTTTTTAATACCCATCAAATCGAGGGATATGGCAAAAACAGGCATACATTCAAGGTTGATTATTTTAACGTTCAGTCTACAACTATACCAGGACGCATGTAACTCTGTGCCTACTGTGCCAGCAACCTGTATGCGGAAAGGTCTCGATTACTCTACTTCACCCTTGGTGCATTTCTATCTTTTGTATCCGTATCTTTCGTCGTGTGTGAAAGTATTTGACTTTGTCTGATGCTTGACACAGCTATCCAAATGCGGTAAAACCAAACCAACCTCAAATATACAAGCATATATTTTCCACGCAGCCCAGCCCAATGGGGAAATAGTGGGCCATTTATCCCAATGGGGAAACGATGCTGGCATGAAAAAAAAATAAGTGCTTACATGAAATGAGGTATGTGAAAATAGAATTCCATGAGAGAGTAAAGGTGCACCGTTATCTTGCAGATTGCTTTCGCAGTGGGTAAACCCACAGAACTAGGTGGACTCCATATCTATCTCATTGAATTCTATTTTCTATGAGATAGAGATGGATCTATGTGAAGTATATTCATCTATGTGAACAGGAAAACTCCGAGCAGAGCCAGCCCGACATCGACGACACGAAGATCGACCTCAAAACCAAGCGCTTCAGTTTAACCAAACGAGTGGATAAAGTCAATGGCTACAACCACATGAATATCGAAATTCCCTCAATCAATTTCAAAGAGCCTAGCAAACAAAGCCGGCTCCCCGATTAATACACATAATCCACTGTTCAATACTTTAACAACTGTATCATCCGCGAATAAAAAGCCGTTCATTCATCATCGACATCTCCTAATCGGATTTAAAAGCCATTAAAGGAAATCAAAGGACGCCGTAAGTGGAGAGCGAACCCAAGATAACGGTCGTGCCTCCGCGGGTTCACGTGAATAACGCGCGGCAAAAAAACGGTTCGACAGTTCATTTATCACGGAGTTTTCAAACGATGGCTCTTTTTTGCGTTCTTCAATCCTCCATTAGCCCCTAATGCGAAGTAATAATAAAAGGGCATTGGTCAAACCAATACCACATTAGTCTAACTAGAAATCATTCCCGGTGCAGGGGGAGGGAATTTTTAATCGGAGGGATTTTTGTGGATCGTTAATAACTTTGGGGTGGAACGCTTTTAATCCCCAAGCGGCTACAGTGGGCTTACTCTTTGTTGCGCCAGAGATGGTTTGACCACCTGACGTACCCTAATGGCGTTTTCTGAAAACACCCAGATCAGGTTATTTAGCTAACTGTGATTCTGACCGACAGAACGTGATCTATTTTAGGTTGAAATCTTTAAAATGTTAGGTAGATTCAAGGGAAACGCAGTAGAATTTTGTTTGATGCGACAGAGATGGCTTGACCACTTGAGGTAATGTCAAGGCCATACTGGTAATTTCTACAAACAACCAAAGAAGATTCTTCAGCTAATTGTGATTATGAAATTGCAGTAATCTGTATGCTATTTTGGGATGAAAAGTTTAAAGCTTCAATTTCTGAAAGCACCCAGAGATGATTAAGCTAACTGATTCTGTCATACAGTACATGATCTGTAAGTTATTTTGGAGTGCAATGGTTAATTTAAAACATCAAATGGATGCAAGGTAAATACAGTGTAATTTCTTAGTTTTTTTGTTTTTTTTTGCTGCACCAGAGATAGTTTGACAAGTTGATGAACCGTCCCAGAGCAGATCGTTTACATAATTGAAATTCTGAAAGACATTTCTGACAAAGTTGTTGCAGCACAAACATGATTCTGATACATAATACATCTACATTGGCAGAATACAGAATACCTAATTATATACAAAAATTGGTGTCAGAAAATATTTAAAGTAACTTGCTGACAATAGTGGTTAGCTACTGCATAAAATACTATAAAATATGTCTATATAATGTGCTTCAATGTCACAATTATTCCAATTCTCGCTTTATTATCCGTAGCAAAAAAGAACGGCTTTAAGGGTATACGGACATGATGGTATTATATCTTTCTGCAATGCCTTAAAATTGCATTGATCAGCTTACGACATCAGTCTAACTAGAAACAATTATGCGAATTAGTTCAAGTATTCCAGTTAAATTTATTATGCGAATCGCGTTTCCTATATTTTGCTGTAATTAATTCAAAGCTGTTGGAGGTTAAATTTCAATGCTTCAGGATTACGAGATAGATCATCTTAATGAACTATTAGGATTGTTGTTGAAAGAACGCAAGTGAAAAAGAGCAAACCATTTCGATAAAAAAAAATCTCAGACATCACAGTTCATGAAGTGGTCTTGCTCAACCGCTTTGCTAACCATTATAATTATAAGAAAATAAATAATTTTAAATGGGGTAACAAAACACACGTTTATTGATTTTCACAAAACAGACGAAAATATTCATGCCTCTCGATAACAAAACATATAGGTTTAAAACGAAAACAAAGACCAATAAACATTTTAAAGATGATATATTCGCCTCATGTATTCATAGATGTCAGTATTAAAATATTATCCACGTAATTAAAAAATTCATGTTTGAAAGAAGACGTAAGGAATGTTGCCATAAATTTATAAGAACTCTGATAATTAAAAAAAATCAATGTTCTAAACAAAAATGGCAACATCTCAAAAACTCGCGATAAAAATATAATAAATGGACACGAATGAAAAAAGCTGTGTACTTAATTTCATTCGGTATATAATAACGTAAGAAAAAGTTAAGTAACTTAATTAGTGTTAAAAAAAACACACCTATTTCCAATTAGCCAGAAATAGGCGGAAACACCGAGGAAGTATTCGAATTACATAATCCGAGCTTCAAAGCAGACTAATGGCGAATAAATAACTCGGATATGCAATCTAGATAATGAGGAAAACAAAGGGATGTTAAATTCAATCAACTTTATTCTTATCGCGTATTAAAATGCATCGGGCTCTCTAAGCGAGCTTTTATTTGAATTATTTGCTTCGAAAATTAAATTAATGAATGGGAAGACAATTGGAAGAGAGAAACAGGGGAGAGTTTAAAGCAAGCTCTAAACATGTCCTCGTTATTATAACTAGGGAAAGTATATCGAATTCCATAAAGATAAACTTTATTTTTGTAGTACAAGCACACATGTTGCTCCGCGTAATGGTATTTAAATTTAATTCCAAATTTCGAAGAAGAAAACTCAACAAAAATTTACGACTAGTGCTCTTGCATTTAAAATTTTCTCAGATTGATAACAGCTTTTAGATAAAACGTTGTCTAACATGAAATATGGAAGTGTAGCAATAAGTCTAGGAGTTTTTCAGTTTCCTGTAAGGTAATTTAAAATCGCAGTATATAATAAAATCTCATTATGAACAGCGCTGTAGAGTAAATTATTCTATCATAAATTGTGCTTACGTTATCTAGAATTGAATGTCTGTCTAGCAAGTGCACAATTAGAATACTATTGATAAAATATAAATGCAAATAATTGCATCAATAAACGCGGGATGCGATAGGAGAAGCTATGAAATATGCACCAATCTTAAACTTCATGTGTCTTCTAAATTCTTTCTTATGTTTCTGTTAAATAAAGTTCGCCGTTGTCTTTGAATTACTGAGTCATAGTAAGGGCTAACTTTCCTCGATTGTACATCGAGGAAGAGCTGGTTACTCACTTTTTACAGGAATAAAAATTTTATAAACATGGAAGTCATCTATGATTAGACACAATTGTGGTGTAGTTTCAACTAATGTATATTTGTCAACTTTGAAAACTGCATTAGTAACACTTTTCCGCCCCGAACACTCCTTGCCATAAAACACAACAAAAAGACACGAATTAATGCGTATTAGTCACTTAGTCATTAAGTTGTTTTATTTAGAGTTTTATCAAGAGGGGGTTGCAGACAAATTCAATGAAGCTGTAATAGCTCATTGGTCTTCTTTAATAATTCTGCACTGAATTTCTGTTCAAAACAAGTTTTTCGGTTTTGTGTCTTCAACACTAACAAACTTTTCAACGTTTTGTTAGAAATGAGAGAACGGTATTAAGATCGGTTCTTTCTGACGAGGCTGATGATTCTCTCACACTCTGCATTGGAATGGGGGATGAGGAGAATAGAAAGCATAATTTTGGTCAATCTAGCGAATTTTAGAAGTCCACCAGCCCCTCTTATTTTACCTACTTCATCCCAATGCACATCAATACGGTAATGTACTTCTATTATCACAGATAAGTCTTCCAGCCGAAGACAACAAATATTTTTTCCAACTCATCCATTAAATCGGCTATGCACTCATAAAGTCCGATAGAAAATTTTAGTGGATGGTTGCAGAGAATGAAATATTTCGATTGCTGGATCGGAATATTAAAAATCTGTAAAAAAGGCAGACCCATCCGTAAATCCGTAAAATTGAATGGAAATTCGTAAAAATTACGGATAATAAGTAAAAGTTGGCAAGTATGCTAATGTACTTCAACCATATCTATTTTAGTGGCATGTATGTACTTTAAGTCAATAAAGATCAAATTTTTCTGTGCTCAAAACGCAATTCAGCTCAGGTCCAGACCAAGCACATTATATCGTACATTGACAGTCTCTTAAGCCAATCTTATTTACATTCCTGAACTGTTTCTCGAAAGCCTTAAGAATCACGGACTGTCTCTCCAAGACTATGCGGCTTCAACCAAAAGACAGTCGAACTTGAATCGGTCGATTTTTGGAAAGGTGGGAAGGCTATTTAAGAAAAGGCTGTCATACTGAATTACATGAATGGCTAATGTCCTGGATGGTTTACCATCCACAAACTCGTCATCGCTGTAAGCGCTTTCGGTACCGAACACTAAACTTAGAATCAGAACCTGTTGTAGATACCAGCTGTGGAAAAGCGCGTTGTTAGCATTTCATCCTATCACCTAATTTAAAGAATAGACTCGTTCGAAATCACATGAATCAAGTCCGATGGAGTTGAGCTGTAATAGACACGATGTACATTTATATTGATGCCAATTGAGATAAGCGGCATGGCAATTGAATACAGTATTCGCAATTTTTTCTCCGCACACTATTGTATTTACACACATGCAACTTTTCAGACAACTTTTCAAGCAATAGTCGAAAAGGCTAAGCTGTTCCATTACGGATTGGATCGACAAGCAATTCCTCTTCCGCTCTCACCAACCAAGTACAATCATATCCCGTCCCCTCGGCATTCTACACAATCGAAGGGTTTGAGCTAAGCGCTTACAAAACGCATGCAGCAACCGTAAATGGGGAATTTATGGAATAAAGCGAGCTTTTTTTCAATATGTCGTCAGCATCACAATGCCGCAGTAGCTCCATTCTAAAATGAATACATCAAGTTAATCCGTGTGACGAGCCTTCACACATGTATGCAAAACACACAAATCCCTCGGAAGGCATTAGCAGTAATCTAAACCCCCTAACCTCCTGTAATCCATAAGCCAACAACAATGCGTCTTCATAAAAACGGACAAAGGGATTGGGGAGAACGACTGCATGCGGTCGTAACTTTTTATTCCGATAGGGGCTGTATAAAAAGTGAAAGAGAGATTACAATATGGTTTTCGCGACAGGTTTTTATCTCAAACCCCAAGGTAGAGTCGCCGTCATTCAGTGGGTTCAGTTCGATTTCTGTCAAGCTTTATTCGCTTTGAGAGCGTATTTGTCTGTCTTTGCGCCTCCTTTCCTTGTATGTATGTCCATTGTTTGGCGCCGCTTGACCAAATATTGTTCTTGGGTCATAAAACGCAACCAAGGGTGGTGTGCTGAGAGTGAAGTTTTTTTTTCTAATGGCAGGCACATTTGACCTAAGTCATTGAACACTACAAGGCCGGAAATGATGGCCACTTGTAAAGGAGCACCCAGTGGGAGGACCATCATTGCCCCTAACAATTTATACTTCGTAATGTTGAACCATGTTCAGATGACGAAGCAACACCTGAGCTGGTATACGCTTACAAACATCCATGCCCGAACCTGGATTCGAACCGGGGACCTTCCGATCCAGAGGCTAACACCTTAACCACTATACCGGTTGGTCGGCACTGGGAGTGAAGTTGAACGTAGCAAAATTATAGTCAGATAACCTGCTATCACAGCGGGGACGATGTGGCCACCTGTGGTGCCCAAATCCCAAACAGGCCGGCTAAAAATGTATTTATTATGCATTAAAGTTGCATATTGTGAGCGTATAGCAAATATATGCAGTAACTGGCATTTGAAATTTTTTAAAGCCTAAATAAGGATTGGAATTTAAAAGCTGTGGTTTTAAATTAAATTTGAAACAATTGTGGAATTGCCAAAAATATTTATTTGTATTCTTTTTGTGATTTCCAGAAGATTGTTTACCAGCTTATAGTGTAATGGGAATAATGGAACATAGAATGTTTACATATTAGTTGAATGGTACAAAGTTATAACTGAATATTTCAACAAATTTAATTGAGAGAAATAAAAATTAAGGGAAATAATTCATAAAAAAATAAATATAGTAATTATCTATCGTTTGTCTTCTTGAATGATTGATAAGATCCATTAAGTAGTCTGGGTTGTCATATCGTTATTATTAGAATTTTTGACAGCATTGTAAAAAAATATTACATCAGCCAATCAGTAGATATAATGACATAATGACTTCTACCGAAAATAAACGATCTTATTCCAGACGGTTCTTTAATCATGAGAATGGTTAGTAGACCATTTTTATTACAATTTTAAGGCCGAGAATCCTTAATAACATCGACGATGAAAAATTAAGAACAATGATATTATAGTGAATTTTGTGATCTAGCAAAGAACATCTTTTAAGCGAATACAGATTTCAATGAAAATATGTCAACTGAAATAACTTAAAAGTCTATGAGGTTCTTCTTTGTCAAGCTATATGTAGGTGGTGGACGTGTTTCCTGTAAGTATTATGGACGTGAAGTCATTTGGCTTTTTTTTTTTTTTTTTTTTTTTTCAAATACGATTTAAGCACTTCGTCAATACAATTTCCGAAGAATTCTGACTTGTCATAATAGCTGATTTGTCAACGCCGATTTGATTAATCGACAAAACCGGCTCAGTCAAAGCGACAAAGTCAGATATATCAGAGAAAAAAACGTGTTTAGAAGATACGCCTGAATTCGTCAACAGTATGAACAATCAAAACAACAATAAAACGCAATGTTAATGTAACATTACGGCATTTAGGAACCTGGAAAGATAGATAGCTAGTTAAATTTACGTCGCACTGGAGCAACACAAAGGGGTTATTGGCGTCGGTTCGGGATCAATCCTAGACCCAAAGATGAAAGATCCGAGGATAACACCTAGTAATTTTCAACCACGATCAGATGACGATGTCCTCCCATGAGCTGGCACCCCACTCTCCAAACTTCCACACTAAGCCGACGTGAGGACATTTGATGCCACGGCAGATTAACAAGCACCAGTCCCACGTACAGGAGTCTTGGGTTGGATCGATTTTCGAACTCGTGACTTTACAAATCGTTGCGGCCTTTTAGAGAACCGGAACAAAGAGGACTGGGTAATAAATTGGTTTTCATAATACGAGCTGAAAGCAGGTCATTCGTGTGTAAAAACAAATGTTGCTGAGAAGAGGGAGACATTGAAGTTTGCACTTGGGCAGCATAAGAATTGCCCCGGCTATATCCCATCATTATACGTAACAGACCGAAACTGACGAAGTTTCAAAACGAAGCAGGTCCACTCATTGCACAATTATACAACTTCCATCATTGGTATCGGCAACGAAAACGAACCACGACCAATTTTCATTATATTTCTGTAAGATAATGGGGCCTATTTTTACATCACAGGACTACAATTACAGGGTATAATTTCACAGTGGTTAGAGAGGCTTCCTGGCTAATTCTCGAATCCAAACACTTAAAAGAGATGTGGCATGAGCAGTTCTGCAGCTCTACTTGCCTCGACAAATTTGGTCATTAGATACTGACCATATCTTGATGGACGAGATATCTCGTCATTAGATATTTTCTGACCAGATCTTGATGGACGAGATATTTCGTCATTAGATATATACTGACCAGATCTTGATGGACGAGATGTCTCGTCATTACAGGAAAACTGGGCAGATCTTGATCATCATACATGAATCTGCAATACCTTGAAGACGTGATATATCATTACTAGCGCAATTATTCAGATCGCGTCAGACGAGATATCTCGTCGAAATCACTTGGAGTTTAATTGGATAATAAAGCACACAGAAGCTAATTTTTTTTTCTAAATGGTAAACGAATAATGAATATTAACTTCTTTTAAGGTAAAATCTTACCGGGTTTGCCAATGAATTTAATGATCCTTCGCAAAAACTCACCTTCCAACCTCCATGGAAAAAAAAAAAATTCGAAAATATATCGCGAAATAATCTTCAACGCGTAACTCAGGAATTAAAAACGTCAAAAAAAAATTCAAACATAAAAAAATAATTTAAAGCGCCAAATCAGGTACAATTGCGCCCAAAAAACTTTATGAAAGCAATTCAAAACAGAGACAGAACAAAGCGGCAGCTTCTGTTGTCTGTCCTTAACCCTACAAAAGGTTTCAATTTCCATGGGGTTAAGCAAGTTCGTTTCGTCAAGATCAAGATTTGATCAATCGTGCTAATGACGAGAAACCTCGTCAACCGATTTTTTTCGTGATAACGAGATCAAATTTGATCTGTTTTTTTCTCATGCCGAGATATCTCGTCCAGAAGACCATTAGGATGGTTAACTACGTCACTGCGAAACATGAGACGTGGTTATATCAAAAAGAAATTTCACTTTCACTTTTCTTATAGTGAATGATTAATTTAATAAACTAGCATTTATTTAGTCCTCGGTATTTTTATTTAACGAATGCAAAATGCATTACAAAATTGTCGAATACATCAAATTTTAAAGGTACGGTAATATATGAAGCGTAACTTTCGGGGGGTGGGGGGCTTTCTTCGATTATGGCACTGTCCGCAGCAATTCCCCTCGTTCTAGTGATGTACTGCAAATGGGAACCCAATCGGATGGCACCCATACACACAAGAACCGACAAATCGCTGCCCATTGTGTGAGGGGGTCGAGTCCATCGATTATGAACGGCGATTTTTATCCGTTCCGCCTAGCGGGTAAACGCACATTGGGTGCGGTCACGTCAAACCCTCGCCTTTGGCTCCCGGCCAATCTCTGCATTCATTTAGCAGGGCCATTTTTCTATTAGGCCCAGACACAGGTGATTAGTTTGGGAGGGCTTCGGACTGTGACGCTGGGAATTAATGAACACCCCCGCCATGCTAAACGCCGCTTCCCTCTCTTGGATTCGGCCTTTTCAGCTTCTTCCCAAACATGGCAAAATACTTAGTCAATATGAATGTAATTGAAGAGTGGAAGAGAGAGAGGAGACACGTAACGATTCCTCTGTCTCTTTTGGGAATGGGAGTACTTATTTTGAGCTTCAACAACACAGTAAAACTTGCAAAAAACAAATCCGCAAAATGACCTTCTACTTCCCAATCTACTACATACAATATATATATATATATATATATATATATATATATCACAATAACAGAAATATCATAAGCGCGCAGTCGTGACAAGGAGTGGTCTAGGCAACCGGATGAGGATGGTCCATTGGCGTTGAGTGGAGTGGAGTGCTGGTTCCATAAAAAGAGACATAAATTCTCTAACAAAATCTTTATTCAATAACGAATATAAAAAGGATATCTGTGTGTGTATTCTCTATACAAATCTACACCGTTTGACTCATCGACACCAAATTTGGTACAAAATTGAATTTTGGGCTTCAAGTACATATTTTCAGACTGCTTGTTACAAAAGCAAATCGAATCGTTCATGAGCTGCAACATTTGTGCAACGCAAAATACATACTACAAAATATCAAATATAACACTTTTCTGTGTGTATGTCAATTACTTGGTGTTGCCTACATTGTGGTTGGCAAAGCTTGGCCAAATCTGGCGCTTGTGCCACAAAACCCTACAAACCACCTTATCTAAATATATAAGAAAAGGATGTGTGTATATTCTCTGTACAAATCTACACCGTTTGACCAATCCACACCAATTTGCATCCAATTTGGAGCACTTAATACTTTAGAACACTGCGGAAAACATAGGCTATTTCTTTCCTGTCATCAGACCAATCTGTAGCCATGAAAATTGGCACACAGATAGTCCTAAAAGTGTCCCTCGAAACCCCAATTTTAAACTCTAAAGTTTGCTTTTCTGCAATAATAGTACTTTGCTGATAAGGAAACACGTTCTACAGGGTTTGTGTATGATTTCACACAGGGAAATGTCGCGGTCTTTTTTCAGATGTCGTGATCGGGAACACGTTCTACAGAGTTTGTGTATTTGAGTTAACACGGGGAAATGTAGCGGTCATATTTTACCTGTCGCGGTCATATTTGAATCCCGAGAAACGCCGGGTTATTCAGCTAGTGATATTTAAACGCTGGCCATGCTAAACACGTATCTCTAACGTTGTGATCGCATTCGTCCTTTCATGTTTTCAAACATGGCAAAATACTTAGACAAAATGAACGTAATTGAAGAGTGGAAGGGAATTGATAAGCAATGATTCATCTAACTTTTTCGGGAATGAGAAAATATATTTCGAGTACCAACTACACTGTAAACCTTGCAAAAAACTCAAGCGCGAAATGACCTTTTAATTGACCCGCTAATTGAGGAAACTCTCCACCGAAACAAGATAGGCCATGCAAAAAAACACATGATGAGAAAAACAACCTGTACTCAAGAAAATTGTGCTTTCCATCCATGGATCCGTCGTGATACAATAGGTTTTCCCTCAGAGGCTAGCAACCTGTGACTTGCAGGAAGCGCAGGTTCGATTACTGAAGCACCCTGGGTGTATTTATATATTCTGTTTCAATGTATGCCCATTACTTGGCTTGCCTATCTTGTGTTTGGTGGAACTTGGCGAAATATGATATTTCCCTCATAAAATCTAACCATCCGCGGTTCCAGTTTTGAGAGTGTTTTCCAGCCTAAACATAAATTTGCAGGAAATAATTTGATCTATCACCATTTTATCGATATCTGGCGTTTGTGTTTAATATACGAGACATGCTGCAATTGAATTCGAGTATATTAGAAAGGAAGTTACCCCCAAACAGTAGCACTTTCTGTTTTAACCTTAAGACTACGGCTGGTACAACAGTTTCTTCATGATCGCGCCAAGAAAGAATTTAGAGAACGGCCAGTACATCAGTTGTATCTTGTAAGTTTTAAGAATAGCGCTTGTTATATCTATAGCCGTAGTCAAAAGGTTAAGCTCTACAGAAAAAACACTCATAAAGTAAAATCCATTTCTATTAGACTCTATCAAAAGGATAAGTTTTAAAATATGTCATTGGCTGATTGTTTGGAGGTTAGAAGACGTAATGACCATATTTGACCAAATAATGCCAAATATTACAGGCAATGTGAAGTAATTGGCATATATACAGAGAAACTTTTACTGACTCAAAAGACAAAAATACGTTCCAGGAATGGAACCTGTGCCGCCTACAATTCCGATACGGATAGGGTAATTATTAATTTTTAATTAACGTCCTACTAGTGCAAGACAGCGGGCTATTGACGACGGTCCGGGATCAATCCCATGACGGAAAGATCCGAGGACAACACCACGTAAAAAGTAAGCAAATGCGTTTGTTTGCCGTTTTATGACAATTTTTTTTGTTACATTAGGTCGAATTAAACCGAAATTTGAGCTAAGCAAAAGGAACAGAGGGACAAAAAATGATTTACAAATTACCAGTTTCTTCGTAATAGTGACTAGCATGCTAATAATTTGAAGCGTTAATGCGTGTTTAAAATGATTAACAACTTTTATCCCATTTTGTGGAACAAATAATTACAGTGAAATGAAATGGTGATTGAGCATGTGGCAAAGTCCATGAGTTGCTGAAGTTGTTTCAAAGACCTTATTGTTTGTACCACTACCACGTAATTTAAAAGGAAAACTTAAAAGCCACAGAAGTAGCAGCAACTGTCACGCAAAAGAAGCTGTAGTGTGGTTTTCACTCAACCCCCATTTTTTGCTAAACGGGCAATTTAGACCTGGATCTAGGGCTTAAAGAGTGTTTGAAAAAGATGGATTATTTGATAGATGTCTGCCGCGTGCATGCAATGGAGCATCTTTTGATTTCCAACAATCATGCCAATGAATAATGTTCCCTTCCGTAACTCAAATTTTATGTTGTAAGAATAGACGTGAAATATAAGTAGGCTTAGCATTGCTGTTGATTGGAGCTTCGAAAAGTGTCTAAAGTAACTAGTTTGGGTCACAGGACCCTACCAAATATGTCCATTACTTGCTGAATTGTTATATTTACTCTATGGTTTTAACCCTATGATGGGTTTGCACTCATATATTCGTAGAGTATTTTCAGGATATATTCAATTGATGAATATGCATATTTCGTTATGTATGCTAATGGGTTAAAGCAATACATATCTGGGAAACCTCGGTGCGTTCAATAGGTCAAATCTTGTTCAAATATCCTGTATTTTTCTTTGTAAGGTTTCTTGTGTGTCCGATGCTCTACTTCGTTTTCAAATGAATTTTTATAAGTATGCAAGTGTTATGGCTTGATTTTTATAAAGTCACTCTAGACAAACTCCGGGGTCAGGGCATGGATGTAAATTGTGCTGTCCTTTGTTAGGGGCAATGATGGTCCTCCCACTGGGTGCTCCTTCACAAGTGGCCATCACTTCGGTCTTGTAGTGGCCAATAATTAAGTTCATATGTGCCCGCCATTGGAAAAAAAAATTTAGACAAACTGAAAATTTTAGATGTTACTTTCTTCTGTTCACCCATTTATTTTCCTGCAGTAACTTGACTTCGTGTATCGCCACTTCGTTTCACCGTCACTTCTATTATATCAATTTCCATGGTTAAAATGTACAGTAGAACTGCAAGTATACAAACTTCAGTTATCCGGATCGTTTAAAAAAAAAAAAAAAAAAAAACAGAAAATTACGTAATTTTAAAATTATTGTCGCTGAATCACGAAAACGAAGACGACGTGTCAATTGAGGAAATAAGAAATATTCCTGTATGTTCCAAGTGCAGTATAGAGGACGCAGGTGAGTGTTTGGTGTGTGCTTCTTCGGACTCTCATTCAAAAGATGATAGAACGCATTGATGGCCCGGAAGATTACGATGAAATTGCTACTCAACCAGACGCGGGATCGTCAGCTAGTAATTCGTTTGAGTGCCTTGACACAACGCTAAAGTGAATGGATCGGCAGCATGAGTGCGACCATCTACTACAGCTACTCCCAGCAATTCCATGCGAGACATGGCTGCACGAAAACGAGTGAAGACAGCTAAACAACTAACTATGACCGATATGTTCAAGCAATGATACATTTTTTTGCAGTACGTAAGTACAAAATGTAAATAAAGTTGTTTTCATAGACATTAAATTACATTACATACAAAGCAAAATTCGATTTTAAACTAATAAATAGCCTATCTTTCGTGAATTAGCCAATTATCCGGATGGGGTCTGGTCCCAATTGATTCGGATGATTGGAGTTCTAAAGTAATTAGATCCCAATCCTTACCGATTCTTGCATCTCAAATGATAGTAAAACAGCGTACCAAACACGAGCATTTCGAAGCAATTTGAAGTAAATGAAATCAAGAATGCAAGGTGCGCAAAATATACACGATAAAACATATACAAATTAGATGGAAACCAGGTGGACGTAATTTACATGATTCAAAGACTCAAAAATGTAGAAAAGTAGAGTAGTAGACTCTCGAAGACAAGGGCAGGAGTAGACGCCTTAGATCAAACATCACATCTACACGCAAAGAAAATATATATTAATAGAATTTTCAATATTTTAACAAGCTGCAGGTTCCCCCAAAGCTAGGCATGGAGGGAGATTAATTATCCGGGCTGTCTCCTTATCTCTTCAAAAATAGGAATTCTTTTCCGATGTTATTCCCCGGAAAGGAGTGTGACAAAAAGTAATTTCGTCGAAGCTCATAATCCGTCGCTCTCTCGACTTCACGCTGACAAATTTCATTTGATTAAAACTGTGATTAGATTCCGACACTTTTCGAATGATTTACGTGCGTCGCATTGCTCTGATTAAACTCGGAGGAGTCGCGAGTGGAAGTGGGGATCGATTTTTCGAAGACGACTCGATTCGTGGAGATGTCGATACGAATTCACGGAAACGCTTTACTTGAAAAGTTGGATTGTTATATTCATCCGCAGCTTATGTAAATAGACATCTGCTTGATTTTTTTAATCAAGCAGAGATGTCTAGTTACATAAACTGCGAGAATAATTGTTTTGTGTACTATAATTAAGACTAGTATTAACTGGGGCTAAGGTGTGATGTGGGACTATTTGTCAGAGCAGTTCTGAGCTGAGATGGCAAAACGCTATAGGTCACTTTTTTTAATTTTTCGTGACAGCAATTTTAGGAATCGAGATTCAACATGTGGTTCTGTGGTTTTTGATTTATTACAATTTTCTCACCTTTGTTTTCTTATAAACTGAAAGAAAAAGACTCACGACATTTTGTCACCTTCTAAACATTTACAAACCAGACTCCAGGAGAGGACTTACTCAATTTTTGGGGAAAAGTGACATAACATTTTGCCATTTGAGCAGAGTTTTTTTTGACAATTAGGATCAAGAATAATCCAGAGGACCAAGAGTTCGGAAGTGAGAATTTTGTCGATTTAGGAGTATTAAAGCATTTTGGACAGATTCAGGAACGTTTCCATATAGTACCTTTGAGAAACGGCCGATCAACCGGTCTGGTGGTTAAGGTGTTAGCCTCTAGATCGGAAGGTTCCTGGTTCAAATGTTTGTAAACGTATGGTGTAGAGCAGGGGTGGCCAACCTGTGGCGCATGCGCCAAACGTGGCGCATTGGATGAAAACAAGTGGCGCTTTGCATCCTTTCGCCTACTTATTCTTTTGAAGTAGGCGCCATAACTGAATCCATCTTTATACTTTCAACATCCGAGTGCTCTCAGTTCAATTCATACAGCCTTCATACTCATCAGTTCGTCGCAATTTTTTAAAAATAAAATCCATTTTTGAAAATGAAATTTGATAAGCAGATTTGATTTTTTCAAATCTAAATGGCTTTTGAAGTGATTAATTTCTGTGAACATTAAAAAACCCCAGAACTAAGAAAATTTGCAAATATATATATATGTTTGGGAACTACATACATATACAAACAAACTTCTTCATCCATGAAATGTATAAAAAACAAAACGATTTCGCGAATGACCTTATTCAAATTTTGAAGAATTCTCTGCTGCTTTCAGTAACAAATTTGACACCAAACATTGAAAGACTAGCAAAATCGAAACAGGCTCAAAAGTCTTATTAATGGTCAGTAACGTTTATGTGCTGTAATACGTACCATAATTGAATCATTTAAAAATGATAATTCTGTCTACATACCTACTTGTATAGAAAAGATATTAAGAATATGCCAAGTTTCCTTCTAGCAAATAGAGAGAACAGACGACTCCAAGTTCCAACCTGATCTCGCTCTCGGAGCTCCATCTCGCTCAGAGCTCTCTCTCTCTCTCTCATCATATCCTTCAACTGTGGTCCATAGTTATCTTCACCAAACGAGATGACAGCTGTAGCACCATCAGCGGGCTCCATAACTGCGATCGTTCTCACGTCCAAGAGATCATCTCTTACTAGTGTGTGTTGGTGCTCCAATAAACGCGTGTTTTTTGAACTGGCTCACATTAACTAATTTAGTTTCCCCTAAGTGAAGCAGATCCTACCCGAATCTTGAATGTAAGTAGTATATGGGGCACTCTACCGCCTTTTCAAGATGGCCGCCGTTTGTTTACATTTAGGAGGAGGAATCAGATAACGTTGTTGGGGGGAGATAAGGATTCTCTGTTGGGGGAGATAAGGATTTGTGGTGGTTACTGATAAGAACTTGACGTTTTGTTTTCATTTTTCGGTGGACGAGATGACGTCATGTTGTTGATGGTGAGTTTCCATGGTGATGAAGGACTGGTAGCGCCACCTGGTGGTGGGATGAGTAACCGTATTATATGAATTTAAAAAGGATTTTCTCGGATTCGAACCGGGACCATGGGTTCCGAAAGCAGACATGCTATCCGTTGAGCTATCGAGCACTTGTGAGGAAAGGGTGTTTAAATGTAGCGTTTGCTTTTTCTCTCGGTTTGGGACTTGTGAAAATATTGGGAGTGGTGGGGTTTTAATTTTGAATAATTAATCTTCTAATGAATTGAGTTGGGAAACGACTGGTAGCGCCATCTAGGGATTTTTCAAGTAACTAATTAAATATAAGATTTGATATTCTCGTATATAATTTCTAATGGTGTGAAAATGACAGGTACCGCCATCTAGGGGTGGAGAAAGTAACACATAGTATTAAAAGGATTTATTTCCCAGCTATATTTTAGAATTAAATGGATAATTATTTGAAAGAAAAATAATAATACGTGGATTCGAACCCAGCAAAAGGTAATCACGGCCAACCGATTTTACACAAGCACTTTATGCGTTCGACCATGAACACCTATATGATCGTGTTGTATTTAAAATAGACTTTCATTTTGTGAATGCGTATACTATAAAAGATTGAAAAGTCTAGAAGCTTCTGGAACTGGTGACTAAGGATTCTTTAGCCTAAGTTAATTAAGATAACAGAAGGACACTAACCCGGAGACACTGATAGGATACAATCTTAAGTAAATGAGAAGCTTTGCTATTTAGGGTAATGTTGTTTTATGATTGTGAGAGTGCAAATGAATGACATGCTACAACTACATCCCCCAATGAATCAGGTATGACATGCCCGAACTGGAACATTCTATAGAGGTTCTATCTTTGAAAATGAGACGAGAGGGGTCAATACGGAATTTACAGATAGTGATAACAGTTTATAGCAGACTTTCACGGATCTTGAGGAAAGGAAAGGGTGGGGGAGTGGTGATTTACATTTGAAAATGCACCAATAGATTAATTAACTACAGAAGGGAGGGTACACAACTATCGATACACGTGAGTGATAAGCGATAAGTGTAAAGCTATAAATACTTGAGAACGGGAGATTTGGTAGTACAATTACCTTGTCAAGTGAACTTTAGTGGATCTCTACTGCTCACTGAAATGCTTTTTCTGCGGATTGTGGGCTAAAATGGATTCGAGTGACGATGTTTCTAGAGTGTTTGATGAACATCCCATCACTGATGAGGAAATGCGTGAAATCAACGAATTGGAAAATGAAGCTTATGTAAGTACTACTTTTTTCTATGTTTTTCAGAAAAAGTAGTAATGTTTTTTTCAGTGTTTAAGAAATAGTTTTTAAAGCAAATAAATTTTATTCAGGAAGATGAGGAAACCCTGCAACTGTTTGCTGAAAACCCCATAAGGGAAGATGAACTTGAATGGTGTGATGAAATTGAAAAAGACGAACTTGTAAGTGTAAATAAGTACACGTTTATTTTAATGCTTGAACATAAAGTGTTCCGTTTAAACTTAAATATCAAAACGTCTAATATCCTTCTTTTTTTTTAACACAGATTTATGATTTTCAAAATCAAATTGGAGGTGGTCATGGAGGGGTAAATATTAAATAATTAAGAATCTTAATATGTTTGTTTGTGTGTAGTAAAATTTTTGTCTTATTGCCTGCTCATACATTTTTTTTATCATGATTAGATTGATTTACCGTACACTCTAAGGGAAACCAGGAGGAGAACCAATGCTCGCTTCCAAACTGAAGAACGAACATATTCTGCTCAAATAAACCCTGACCAAATACCCCAACATTTAAGAGGTAGCGTCATCAACACTGCTTTGACATTTCTGCAGATGCTACTAACAGCTCTCATTGCAGAAACTACACAAAATCTGCTGGAAAATGATTTCATTAGGTATAAGACTTGCCAAAAAAAAAAAACTATTAAAATTTTAAAGAACATGTATTTTGCCACTGTTGATGTTTTGATTATTTTACAGATTCTGTTTCTTTACGGATAATTTGGACCGCCCGATATCTACCAATTTGAGAATGATTCGAGACATTTCTGTAGAATTTATCCTTTCAACAATTATGAAAGTCTTACAGGTAACTGTTTTTTTGTGTGTGATTAAACAAAAATGTATCTTTAACGTGTATGGGCTTTTCTTATAATTATATTTTTATATTTTCAGAGCAAGGACAACATTCCTATTGATGACCGGAGTCTTAAAATTGATGTAATTACGGTACGGAACCCCCAAGGAGGTGGCAGACGAAAACTGCTAGATGTTGCATCCAATCGTCTTTACAAAACCAGTATTGTGTCTATACCTAGAGAAAATGATGGACTTTGTTGTGCACGGGCAATTGTCGTAGGTATGGCGTACATAGAAAAACATCCAAATTATGGTTACATAATAGATAAGAGGAAGCCATTGCAGAAGAAAATGGCACAAGATTTGCATATTAACGCTGGAGTACCCCTGGGACCCTGTGGTTATGGAGAACTCAGGATATTTGAGAACTACTTAAATATACAGATTCATGTGGTTTCTACAGATAACTTGAATCAAGTAAGTTAATTTTTATTAGTATATATTTAGATTTTTAGTATGATAATTATTTTAAAAGAATGTTAAGGGCTTTAAAATTTAATTTTTTAATGAATTTTTTCAGGTTGTGTATAAAGGACCCAATCGTGCAAACCGACCTCAAATTTTTCTGTACTTTAACGAGAATCATTATGATCTCATCAAGTCTATGACTGCATTCCATGGCTCCTCGTACTACTGTTCAGAATGCGATAAGGCGTATAACAGCATCCACGATCACAGATGTGATGTTATTTGTAATGTTTGTTATTCACGGGAGTGTTTAATGGGGTTTGCGAAAGCATGTGGTGACTGTAACCGCACATGTAGGTCAGATGATTGTTTTGCGCGACACAAATCTGTAGTCAACAAAAAGAATAGTTACTGCCAACAGTTTTACATTTGCCCCCTTTGCAGTAAATTTTTAAATTCAAAACAGCGTCCTTTCCATTTACACAAATGCGGAGAAGTTAAGTGTAACAATTGTGGGGGATTTTCAATAACAGAACATAGATGTTATTTAAAGAAAACTCCTGCTAAATGTTTTAATGAAAAAATTATATTTTTCGATTTTGAGACGGATCAAAGCGATTCTGAGCACAGGGTAAACTTTGCCGTCGCCATGTATGCGGATGGTACAGAATTTGTGTTTAAGGGTTATGAAGCTCTCAACCAGTTTTGCGCATTTTTATTTTCTTCGCAACATAAAGAATACACTGCAATTGCCCATAACATGAAAGGCTTTGATGGACAATTTGTTTTAGCTTATTTATTGCAACAAGGTTTAACCCCTAACATTATTCCAAATGGCTCTAAAATAATGCAAATAGAACTATCCTCTTATAAAATAAGAGTCATTGACTCCTTTAACTTTTTACCTATGTCCCTTTCAAAGTTCCCCAAAACGTTTGGCATAGTAGAATTAGCGAAAGGTTACTTTCCCCATTTATTTAATTCCCCTAACAATCAGGCCTATGTAGGCGAATTACCCGATGCATCATTTTACACACCCAATTCGATGCTTGCTGCAGACCGGGAAAAATTTTATACGTGGTATGAGGAGCGGAAACATGAACAGTTTAACTTCCAAGATGAAATGTTAAAGTACTGTAGGTAAGTATCCTTGTTTTTAAAAAGTTTTTATTACTTACGGCTGTTTATAGCAGTTTGCTTACATTTATATATTTTTTAATATTGTTTAGATCGGATGTGGATATTTTACGGCGTTGCTGTCTGCAATTCAGGACAGAATTTTTAAGTGTGACTGGAGTTGACCCCTTTCAGCACATAACCATTTCCAGCGCTTGCATGGCCACGTACCGATCCCGTTTCATTTCAAATGGAACAATAGCATATGTGCCTAGAAATAAGGGTGTAAACCGTACGCGGTACAGCGTAACGTCCATACAATGGTTGGATTTTTTAATCCATCAGCATGGTGCACTTATTCTACATGCAGGCAATGGTCTTGGTGAGAGGAAAGTAGGAGGCATTTCTGTGGATGGTTTTTGCGAAGAAACCAATACCGTGTACCAGTTTCAAGGTGAGTTATGCAAACAGTCAAACGAATTATGGAACAATTAAAAACAATTTTTTTTTATGCAGAACTAAAAAAATTTTATTTACATTTTAGGATGTTTTTTTCATGGCTGCTCAAAGTGTTATGTGGATCAGGATATTGTAAACCCAGTGAATGGTCATTACATGTGGGAATTGCGAAGAAAAACTGAGAGCACAGAGCAGAAACTGAGGTCTCTGGGATATCAATATATTGAAATGTGGGAACACGAATTCATTGCTTGGAAAGCAACCAACCAAGAATTGAAAGCCTTTTTAGTAACACACGACGTTGTGGAACGGCTAAACCCCAGAGATTCGTTCTTTGGGGGTCGAACAAACGCTGTTCGCCTTTACTATGAAGGAGCTGTTAAGTATATAGACTTCACTAGCCTTTACCCCTATGTAAACAAGTACTGTCGGTAAGACCCTATTTTTACACTATGCAATTTTTTTTTTTTTTTAATAATAATTTTTAGAAATATTTGAAACAAAAACTTTTTTGTCTTCTAGATACCCTATTAAGCATCCTGAAATTATTACATCAGATTTTGGGCCTCTGAGTGATTACTTTGGAATTATTAAGTGCCGCATTTTACCTCCCAGAAAATTATATTTTCCTGTGCTTCCCTACAGGTGATTTAATTTGTTCTTCTATTTTAACTATTTATTATTATTATTTTTTAATGATACACCTTTTAAAAAAAAAGTTCATTTTCAATACAGATCAAACAACAAACTGATGTTTCCTTTATGCAAGACTTGCGTTGAAACATATCAACAAACGGAATGTGGGCACGGAACAGACGACAGAAGTTTCATTGGAACATGGGTTACAGAAGAGGTGAAAAAAGCACTCCAGAAAGGATACCAAGTTCTCAAAATTTATGAGGTTGTTAATTTTTTTAAATGTTTAAGTAAGGCATTACAAAATTTATAGCAAAAGTACTTTATTAACTTTTTTTCTTTTAGATATACCACTTCAAAGAAAGTCAGACAGGTCTCTTTTCTGACTATATTGACACGTTCTTGAAGTTAAAACAAGAATCGTCTGGATGGCCCTTTAACTGCTCTTCTGCTGACCAAAAAGAAGCTTATATAAGTAGCTATAAAGATAAAGAGGGAATTACTTTAGACCCTATTAAAATAGGAGTCAATGCAGGAAAACGTCAAGTTGCCAAACTTTGTCTGAATAGGTAAGGGGGTGGACGACGTGATTATGTGTGTGTGTGTATCTGTTCACTTTTTTATTTATGCATATATTTAGTAATATTAATTATGTGTCATTTTATAGTTTCTGGGGTCGATGGGGGATGTCGGAAAATAAAGTACAGCTGCGCTACATCACTAAACTGGCTGATTTGAACCAAATGATAGCTGATACAACTATAGAGGTAATACTTTTTTTCATAATCTTTTCAGGACAAAAAAGAAATGTTACAGCTAACATATTTTTACAAGTGAAATCTATTTTGTAAACCTTTTTTCTTTACATTACAGGTTAAAGATCTCTATTTTCCAACAGAAAATGTAGCAGCTGTACAATACGTGTACAAGGAGGAGTTTGTTACACCTTCCAGCAGCACCAACATATTTCTGGCTACGTTCACAACTGCATGGGCCCGTCTAAAACTCTACGACGAATTGGAAAAGTTAGGCAAAGACGTACTCTACTTTGACACTGACAGGTAATTATTGGTTCAAGGGGTTATGTGTATCGATTTTATTTGTTAAACAGTCTGTGACAATTTTTTTTAAATTTTAGTATCATATACGCTTCGAATGGATCGAATGACCCTCCTTTGGGCTCCTTTCTGGGAGAATTCACAGATGAATTAGATGGCAAGTCTATTAATGTTTTTGTTTCTGGTAAGTTTATTTGTATTAAATGCGAAATGGAAAGGGATTTTATGCACTGCGGAAATTAACTACTATAAATACTTATACTATTGCCTTTATTTTTTAGGAGGAGCAAAAAACTATGCGTATGAAAGGAGTGATGGTGTTCAATGTTGTAAAATAAGAGGTTTTAGCTTAAATTATAAGAATTCTGAAATTTTAAATTTTAAATCAATGAAAGAGCTTGTACAGGATCTGGACATGGACACCACTCTTTCTGTCCATAATCCTTCAAAAATTACTAGAGACGTAAAAAGACGCAAAGTCGTCAATCGATACGAAGAAAAAAAATATAAACTTGTCTATGACAAAAGGGTAGTCAAAGAAGATTATGGTACTCTTCCATATGGATTCTAAAATTAAATAAATTTGCATATTTAAAAAAAATGTGTATTAAAATATTTGTTACATATAATCTATATTTGTAATTAGTTTGTGTATATTTTGTATATAATGTATTGAAAAAAAAATATATATATATTTAGAATATTTTGCTTTATATGTTTAACATAAAAATAAAATGTGAGTTAAATTTTGCTACTTGTGTGTTTATGAGTATTTAATGTGTGTTATCTTTTACCCCCTCTCTCTCTATAAAAGACAAGTTTTTCTTTAAATATAATCAGTTAACATGGAGCTTTTAAAGTTGAAACACCCTTTTACTATGTTGGTTGCAGGCCCAACGGGGTGTGGCAAGACTTATTTTGTCAAAAATATTATTGAGCAGAAAACTATAACTAATTTTCCAACAAAAGTTCTTTGGTGCTATGGTGCTTATCAACACTTGTACACCCAAATGCCCACGGTGCAGTTTCACGAAGGATTGCCTGCTGTTTTAAATACAGTTTCGGACGCTTTAATTGTGATTGATGATTTAATGACAGAATTAGGAAACGATACCAAACTTACAAAATTGTTCACAAAGGGCAGTCACCATAGGAATTTAAGCATTGTATTTATTGTGCAAAATGTGTTCCATAAATCTTCTCAGATGAGGGATATTTCTTTAAACAGTCATTATTTGGTGCTATTTAAAAACCCTAGGGACAGATCACAGATAACCCATTTAGGTAGACAGCTGTACCCCTCAAACAACAAATTCTTTCAAGAAGTGTTTCAGGACGCCACAAGTAAACCTTATGGATATCTGTTAGTTGACTTAAAACCGGATACAGACGACGGTTGGCGCTTACGCACAGGCATGTTTTCTGAAGATACCCTTTATCTCTACCAACCCCGCTAGTCGCAAATTCATGAACAGGCAAACCAGCAATGAATCATAAAAGTAATCAGTCAGATAATCACTTTAATGATTAACTTAAAGCCTGGCTCTACGAACAGGTCTGCTTACAAAAAGGATACATTTCATACCTTCCGAACAGAAGTGATTCAGTCAGGAAAAATTTTACAATTTAGCTATCATATAAATACTTTTGCTTTGTATATGTGATTATCATTTGTCATCAATATGACCAAGTGTACACAACATCAGTTAGAGCAGCTTAGACTTGTGTTAAAAAGCAAAACAAAATCTTCTCTGTTGCGAAAGTGTTCTAACAGTACTATTAAATCTTTATGTGAATGTGCATTAAATTTATTAAAAGGTAACGTTCCAGTAACCAAACACAGAAAACACAAGCTTGCTCCTTATAAAAGAAGTATTAGAAAGTTAGCTGATAAATCAGTGCCTTTGTACAAAAAGCGTAAAATTCTCATTTCACAGAAAGGTGAAGGTATTTTAAGTATTTTATTACCAGCGGCCATTTCCGTGATAGGATCCCTTATACATGGAGCACAGTAAGAAGTTAATTATTGTACCGGAAGACAGGCTTCCTGCTTTTATTAGTGAACATTTGTCCGAAATGGACAAAAAAATGCACTATATACTGAGACAAAAAAATCTAAGTGACAGCGAAAAAGCCCTCCTATACGTACAAATTTTGCAAAGTTATGTAAAGTTTCCAATGCAGACAGAAAACCCCCCAGTTCAGGACCAAAAGATTCAGCAGGCAGAAATTCCTACCAACAATTCAAACGATATACCATTAAAGATTGAGGAAAAAGACACTATTTTGGAAAATGTTCTGAAAACAGTACCCGTTAGACAAAAGCAGGTTGCTGTAGAAATGTACGATTTTTTAAAGAATGCACAAAATACTTTAAAGTGGTCAGAACAGGGGGAAATTATTTATAATAATAAAATTATACCTCGTTCAAATATAGTTCTCTTAATTGACTACATCTTAAGAAATAAAAAGAGAGCTCCCTTTGGTACTAATGTGTTTCAGAATGCTGTAAAAGAAATGAATTTACCTGTTAAATATATTGCAAATGAATATATGTTAAAGAAACTTGTACCCAAAGTGCTTGTTAAGAAACAAATGTATGCTAAAAAGAATGAATGGATTCGTTATAAATAAAAATATCTTTAGTTTGTATACTTATGTGTCCTGAGATTATTTATAATTAAAAAAATTACACAAACACAAAATTAAATAATATAAATTTTTTATTTTTTATAGATAAATCTTACACCATATCTTTTTTTCACAAACTGATACACTCTAAAATCATTTCTTTTGCTATGTTGCAAATATTTTAAAATAGAATACATAGATTTTCCTTGACATCTTTTCAGTAAATAATAAATACAATAAGGTCCACATACATTGGAAGTGATACTTTGAAAAGGGAAGGGGTTCCAGTTTACAATGGTAAATTTAGAAATAAATCGTAAAATGGGTCCTTCAAAATGTTCTGGGGAGCGACCATATGAGTCAAATAACTCTAGAGATTTGCCTTCAATGAACATGGCGATCCAATGCGATCCGGGTTTAGAGTGCGGTTCCACGTTAATAACCATAGCACATTTTCCACGTACACGAGGGATCTTGTCTGCTGGATATACACCTCTAAAGAATGGAGCAGCTTGAGGGTCTTGGGATAATATACGCATAATATGTTGTGCATACATTTTCTTTTTTAATTGCTGAAGTCGTATATGATGTTTCTAGATTTGTTGATTTCAATCACGTTTTCAAATTCTGCATACACTATAACGTTTATAGTGTGTTCTAAAGGCTCTTGAAATTTCATTTCTAATCTCATGTTACTATGTTTTATAAGATTGAGGTGCTCGCCATCGCAAAGGTCAGGAGACAAGTCAAAAGCAAGCAACGTGTAACCTTTGGGGTATTCTTCTCTCGAAATGTTGTTTCCGTAATTGTCACCTATTTTATCTGTCCCTAAAAACAAGCTCTGATAAGCTCGAATGTAATTGTTCTGCGCAAAATTAGGTTGAAGTGCATTATAGGGTGTAGGTTGGCCATCCACATAAAGTGCTATGAAATTCAAATTGTAGTGTTTAAATTGAAAGGGAGATTTTGCATATGTTCCGTGAAATGCATCGTTATCTACGCATCCAACAACGACTCTCTTTGGCATTTGACCCACAAAAATATTATCTTGGGTAATGGACATATTCCCTTTAGGAATCGAATAACTTTTACTTAAAACTCTATTAATAGGATATTTGGCTGTTTGCTTCTCCAGAGCCTTACTATGACCTAAAGTAACACCTACACTAACACGTACTTTACGCACAAATAAAGATACATGTTCAAGCACTACTTTATAATCTCCTGTACCCATCAGACAAAATTCCGGTTTGCTACGTATGAGTTTAATTTTTAAATCCACTAGATTTAGTAAAAGTCTATCTTGATTAAATAAATCACTGTGTATAGCACCTATCATATCTATAGTTGAACTTAGCTTGCAGAAGTTGCATCTTTTAGTAAATCCCTTATTTGTTTCGTTGGCCAAGTGTTCGCCTGTATCTTTGTAAAAAAGTTCGCAGGTTAGTTGCGAGTTTTTGCTGTCAGATCCGTGATTTAGTAAAGTTTCTATATAGGAACTATAAGGATACATGTTATTTGAACTGGAAACTAAACGCTCGTTCAAATTAACGTCAACTTGGGAAAACAAGGAATGAAGAAACATGTTAACAGGGCCTATAGTGTCATCTGGCGTCAAGGTCTTTCCATCACTTTTTAAAATTTTGGCTCTTACATACAAATGTGTTTGAGATAAATCCATATAATCCTCTCCACTACCAGAAACGTGAAATTCTACAGGTCCACCGTCAGCTACGTTCGATAACGGGTGAAATTGCACCCATTGTCCGCCTTGTATAACTGTCTGTGTCGGAGGTAAGTGAAATAATTCTAATTCTGACTTGGCACATTCTGGAGAGTCCTTTAAAACAAACGCCATTATGGATCAAATATATCGCGTGTTTGCACCTTTCGCTTTTTGACTGTAATGACCCGTTTTGCAACTGTACGCTTTCTTTTATACTTTCCTTTACCCAACATATAATGCGCCTTATTGATAGCTCTTTTTGCTAAACTTTTACTCTCTTCTTTAAATCGATTCTCTGCTGATTGTTTTAAGTCTTTCCCCTCCAAAATATCATTTGCTATCTGAGTCCCTGTTCTTAAAACTGACTTTCCTACTGTTTTCGCACCGCTGAAGAGAAACGGCAGAGCTTTACGAAATAAGCGACGAAACATGCCACCAATTCCGTACCCTTTCTGTGAATTGTTACCCCTATAGAAAGCCATTCCAGAGCCTGTCTGACCTGCATAATGCTCTTCAAACTTTTTAGAACAACACACATACGGTACACACGTCATATTGGTGTCACACAATCAACATGTATAACTAAAATGAATATGTTCTCTTACGTTCTTTGGTATTTATAGTAATTGCCGTATCCTAAAATGCAAAACAACAAGTAACTTACCCCTTTCAAAGGGTACTAAGTCTCCGGAATTTAAACGAATTTGAATCTCTATAGTTTGAAAATGCTGCCGTATGACTGGTACGTAATGAGGTCGATCGTACAAAGCACTAACTATTTCACCATCATTACCGGTTACCTTAACAACTCGCAGAAGAGGAGCTTGTATATTACCAACTGTTTGGGGTTCCACAATATCACTATATACGTATAATAGGGGGAATGAAATGTTTGGATCAGCAACAAAAGAACTTTCCAATACACCTTGTACTACTTGAGGAATAAATCCAATGAGAGTACTGAGTCCCTCTTGTAAAATAACTTTGGCATCGTTCTCAGCTTTTATTTTAACCCGCTTGGTATTGTTGTTAAACTGAAATTTTATCTTATTTTCATGTGCCGGTAAGTACATAGCCTTTAAGATATCTGGTACCGATTCATAACATCCAGCAGGTAGTTTTCTAGTAATTAATTTTCCATCTCCTAAATCAAAACCGTATATATTGTTGTTTTCATTTATATTATACCATGTGTGGGGGTATATTATTTCAGCTAATCCTACTTCCCATTCACCGTTTAAACTTATAGGAGTAGGTAACTGTGTCGTATAACTAGAAATCTTGTTCTCGGGGAAATATTGTAGGGAGCTATCCGAAGGCAACGTCACGTAAAAAGACATTTTTAACACTAAGCTAATAATAATATCTTATTCAGTATTTATAGGTGTCTCACATCAGAAACCCAAGCATTAAACTTTTCTGGGTAGTCTAGAAATTTTACAAAATATTCTATTTTATTGCCAACTTTACGTTTCTTTAACACCTTTTCCACAGGATAGTATCCGGAATCAGACACCTTCTGAATTTCCTTTTCATAAAAAGTGCCCTCAATTATTTCATTAACCAAATCTTTTAACTTATAAACGACTGGTTTTCTAGGAATAATTTGATGTATAGTAAAAATCTCTCTTGTCCAATTATTTTTATAACTTTTCTCAAAGAGCCGTTTTGTTTTACTAATACGTACTGTGTCTCCTACATTAAACTTAGGTTTTGTTTCAGCTTGTGCTAGATCTCCATATAAGTTTTGCGATACTTTTTGTTGATTGTTCAGGTTTACAGATATAGGTTCCATTTTAATACTACGGTGAAATGTTCTATTGTAACTGTAAATCAATTTATCAATGACATCTATATATTTATGTGTATTGAATTCAGTGAAATACTTCCACATTTTAGCTTTCAAGGTGCGGTTAAATCTTTCAACAACACTCGCTTTGGTTTCATTACTTGTCGTAAAGAAGTGCACATTCATTTTCTTTAAGTACTTTTGTACCACTCTATTCTTAAATTCCGTTCCCTTATCCGTTTGTAATACATCAGGTTTGCGTTCATTAAAAATCTTTTTAAAAGCATTTAAAATACTATGGCCTGTTTTGTCTTTCATGGGTATTGCCCAAGCATACTTTGAAAATATATCAATACATGTCAGTAAATACTTATATCCATTATTAAACTTAGCTAAAGATTGTAAATCAACTAAATCAGATTGAAACTGCTCGTCTATACCTCCCACAATAACTCGATTTCTTAGAAAATTCCGTCTGGCCGCTTTGTGAAGTGTGTAAGTGTCTTGCTTGCTGAGCCATTCTTTTACTAGTTTCCTGGGAACTTTCCCTTGCTCTTTTTGTAATGCACGGTAAACAGCATCTATACCACCGAAGCTTCCTGGGTGTGATGGATCTCGATACGTTTGACTGATTTTCTGATCTGTCATTGCAACAATTAAAATTACTCAACCTAACATGTATGTTCATCGTTTGGTCTCCTGAGAACAAATGCAATTAAAGTTTAAATGTCATAGTATCTATATCAACACAACTAGGTATTTTGCTTTACACATACGCAAACACACACACTTTTCTTTTAACCGTTTTTTTCAAATTTATAAATTATTATTTATGTTTCAGATTAAAGTTTTAAAGTTATATTTATAAAATAGTTAATATATCTAAGTTGTAACATTACTGAAACACACAAATTGCACTAAATATAAGGTATTTGTATACAATCTATCAAAAAGAAATTCATGAAAGTCAAAAAAAGAAACATACACAAGTTTTCAAAATAAATCTGTTTATTAATTAAGTCTAAATATAATTACGATCAGCAATATATAATTCTTTAGCATTTTGTATTAATTGTTTAACATTTAATTTTGAAACAAACGTTTCATTCATGTAATAACACAATGTATTATTTCTATTGACATATTCCTTTACAAAGTCTTTCATATTTATAAGAAATAGAGGTAGCTCACCACATGTCAGCAGTTTTTGTTCATTAGTAGCCGTAAGGCACTCATGTCCCAGCTGATTCGCATATTGCTGTACACAACCGTAGCACTCAAACACGATTCCTATATTTTTTTCAATATAGCTTTTCAGTAGTTCAATCAACGCTGTTGTTAATACCATCTCCACTTCGCTGATGTCGACAACTGGAACAGTAAAATTACACTTACTGGTTTCCAGTTTCAGTAGAGCCGCAAAAACCGTCCCGAACATTACAGATGTAATGCTAGAGTTCACCACAGCTTGCACTCCAAGCAGTTCGGTCCATTCGCTTTCGTTCAACATGACGGTGTTCGGCGTAAAAACTCTCGCGTGGTTCTTGTTTTGGTAGTAACTTTGCAGAGTTACAAACGGAACATCGTCGATGTAATCTGTAGCTAACATCAAACAATCCCGTACGACCTTAACGTACCCAGTACGAAAAGGCATTTGAAAGGCGTTCGTTTCAATGCAAAAGTGCTTCCACAGGAACGGTGTCATGGTAACACCTTGTTTTGTCGGTGAAAGAAGACCCTCGTCATTCAGTTGATACTGTCGTATGTGAACGCGCACCACGTTCGCAAAACCAGATACGTATACGTAAATGTGTTGACCCAAGTGATGATGACTTTCTGGCACAGCATTAGCGTGAAACCTAGCATTTTCATCGGAGTTGGTAGTAGAGAGCCTCACACGTTTAGGCAATGAAACAGTACTACCATATGATCTTTTCATGTTTAATTGAAAATGGAAACGGGAACAGCCACACACAATTCCTACAACAGCAGCAGTGCAAAACTTCAAGGTAATGAGTTTCAGAAGCAGATTGAAATCCTTGTAACTTTACAACTATATGTAGCTAGACATGCGATTGGCTCAAGCTACGTGTAAAGTTTTCATTGGTACAATTTTATCTAGAAAGTCCTTATCTACCCTAGAAGGTTCAAGTTCTGACGTGTGAAATGTGAAGCATAGGGTTATGTACTTGAAGTATTTCCTTTCTCACAATCATAAAACAACATTACCCTAAATAGCAAAGCTTCTCATTTACTTAAGATTGTATCCTATCAGTGTCTCCGGGTTAGTGTCCTTCTGTTATCTTAATTAACACAGGCTTAAGAATCCTTAGTCACCAGTTCCAGAAGCTTCTAGACTTTTCAATCTTTTATAGTATACGCATTCACAAAATGATAGACTATTTTAAATACAACACGATCATATATAGGTGATCATGGTCGAACGGATAAAGTGTGTGTGTAAAATCGGTTGGCCGTGATTACCTTTTGCTGGGTTCGAATCCACGTATTATTATTTTTCTTTGAAATAATTATCCATTTAATTCTAAAATATAGCTGGGAAATAAATCCTTTTAATACTATGTGTTACTTTCTCCACCCCTAGATGGCGGTACCTGTCATTTTCACACCATTAGAAATTATATACGAGAATATCAAATCTTATATTTAATTAGTTACTTGAAAAATCCCTAGATGGCGCTACCAGTCGTTTCCCAACTCAATTCATTAGAAGATTAATTATTCAAAATTAAAACCCCACCACTCCCAATATTTTCACAAGTCCCAAACCGAGAGAAAAAGCAAACGCTACATTTAAACACCCTTTCCTCACAAGTGCTCGATAGCTCAACGGATAGCATGTCTGCTTTCGGAACCCATGGTCCCCGGTTCGAATCCGAGAAAATCCTTTTTAAATTCATATAATACGGTTACTCATCCCACCACCAGGTGGCGCTACCAGTCCTTCATCACCATGGAAACTCACCATCAACAACATGACGTCATCTCGTCCACCGAAAAATGAAAACAAAACGTCAAGTTCTTATCAGTAACCACCACAAATCCTTATCTCCCCCCAACAACGAATCCTTATCTCCCCCCAACAACGTTATCTGATTCCTCCTCCTAAATGTAAACAAACGGCGGCCATCTTGAAAAGGCGGTAGAGTGCCCCATATACTACTAATGTAAGAAGGTAGAATAGGTGCGTGACATGGCGCATCTGAACTCGTATGTAAAATAAAATTGGCGCATGGAATGTAAAAGGTTGGCCACCCCTGGTGTAGAGGCAGCTGGTGGACCTTAAATATGTCGCGGCCGAAAGTCCTCACGTTGGACTGGTGTGGAAGTTTGGAGAGTGGGGTGCCAGCTCAGGTGTTGCCTCGTCATCTGACTGTGGTTCAAAATTACGTGGTGTTGTCCTCGGGTCATTCCCTTAAGGGATTGATCCCGCACCGTCGTCAAAAATCTAGACAACTGCTAATATACTATTAATTATTACATACTAGTACAATGGATCTGTTCTCATATGGACAGCGAAAAACGAACTATATCTTCTAGAAAATTTCTCCCATTCATATCTGGTACCAAAGAAAAACCACAACCTGGATTCAAGGGTCGAATCAATCTTCATATTCGAGGTCGATAGAAGTCTGCTGCCATCTTTAGTCTAAAGACTGCCAGTCTATAAAGACAGTCTAAAGACTGATGGTCAGTCTAAAGACTGCCATTGACCCGTAGACAAGTGAGTTGAATTTCCTTTGATCCTGTTTTTATAATTTATTGATGCAGATGGCTCAAATGAAGGGAATTCAGCTCAGGCCTCCTGTCTCGGTAGACCCTAAGGCCAGTAACCACCATCCTGAGCTAACCCATCAGGTGGTTCCATAGAAGAGGTATCTTGTCATTAGCAAAACAGACCAGATCTTGATGGACAAGATATCTCATTATTAAAACAAAACTGACCACATCACAATCTAAGGCATAAAAAAAAATCGCTAGTATATTGAAGAAAAGGTATCTCGTCATTAGAAAAATTAGTCCGACCTTTAGTGTTTATTTCGCTTACTTGGTGTAAAGAAAGTATATTTTGAAACAAAAGAGACGTTACTGGATACAACCATTTATTAATTATGATTTATATTCCATTTATTTATGAAAACAAGGTACTTCTGATCGGAGAAGCGAGCTGCGGCGCCGTGGAGAACTGCGGTACAAATTGCACGCAAGTTGGACGTCCGTCGCCGGAGGCATGTGTGCGCTACTCCATTGGATCTAATGCATCTCATCCCGCACTAGCGTTGCGGCAGGGGCGCTGCACGTTGAAAAACAAGATGTGTGCACCGGGCTTTAATGAGAATTGAATGGTGGCATACGTGTATTATATTACTCGGTTTGGAGTATACCTCCGACTCAGAACAGAACAACCCAGGAAAAGTGGATAGAATAAAAAGTTTGGTCTCTAGGCTTCGCAGTGGATAGTAGAATCCAGTGAGGATTGAATTGGATTTCAAGCATTTCCCCCGGCTCTCTCAATACAACTCAGC
Source organism: Metellina segmentata (assembly GCA_947359465.1). Classification (NCBI taxonomy): domain Eukaryota; kingdom Metazoa; phylum Arthropoda; class Arachnida; order Araneae; family Tetragnathidae; genus Metellina; species Metellina segmentata. The sequence goes on along the minus strand of OX375878.1, from coordinate 15,721,940 downwards.
TCAGGCCTATACATGATTTCCTGTCTCGCCGTCTCTCAGGCTTGATAAGCTGATTTCTGAGGGCCTCTAGTCTCACGGGCTAATAGACGAGGTGCAAGTTATTTAGTGGATAGTTGAATCCAGTGAAGAATGAATTGGGTTTCAAGCATTTCCCCTGGTTCTCGAAACACAATTCAGCTCAGGCCAGCACATGATTTCCCGCCTCGCAGTCTCTTGATAAGCTGGTTCTTGAAGGCCTCGAGTCTCACGGGCTTAATAGTAGGTGTAAGTTGTTTATCCCAAGTGAGTTAAGTGAAGAGACGACGTTACTCGGAGCCTCAAATGAGCCGAGACCAACTCTTCCACCGACACAATACCACCATTAACAACATATTCTTTTCACACCCTTTCAAAACTCGTCAGTTTTAACAGGGCGCGACACCGCAAGGCAAAAACAAGAGTGACCCGCTAACAAGGGAAACAAAATATTCATTTGGCCCGTGCGCTTACGTGACCGGCGTCTTGAGGAGGTCGAATTGATTACCCAGCGGATCAATCCGCAGCTCCCGCCGACTGCCAATGATCAAGTGGGCTCGCTCAGAGAAGGGGGCTTAAGGCCGCCCGGAATAGAAAACCGGATCAAACGGAGATTTAGACCCTTTGTCACCCTAAGCCGCTAATGCTGTGACGATGTGGTGCTTTTCCTCGACCACCCATCGGGCTGCTTTGGGGGGATGCCTATTTATTTTTTATCATTTATTCCGGCCTCGTCCCCCTCCAGACCTTCGAGGGCTCTTAACCCGCCCCCCTCTTAGGGTTTATTATGGTTTCCCAGATTGAGCGGCATACCGGACTGGGTGGTGGTTACCCTCGGAGATTGAGTGATTGATTCGCAACGATGGCTTAATGTTCGAGTGGAGGGTGTTGATTGGTTTTCGTTGGGGTGGGTTAATTTCAGATTTGTTGGGCGGATTTCAGGAGCTATAACCAAAGATGAAATCTCTGCTCAAAATGAATCCGAGTTAGTCGAATTTGGATTTTGTTTATGATGGAATATTAAAAGAAATTGCTTTCAATCGATTTTTATTTCAGTCTTCTCTACTATTATAAAAGGAAGTGTTTCTCTGTGTCTCTGTACGCAGGGTCCTGACGAATCTATGGCACTTACAGTAATGAAATTTGGCACGCAGGTAGTCGAAATTATTTGCGATTTTTATCTAGCGCCCGTATTTTAAAATTTAAACTCGAACATTTAAAAATTAATTTAGGTTTTTTCACTTTGCGTTCTTCTTTCCGGAATGTGACGTCAGGCCTACCTCGAATAAAAAAGGAAAGGATTTTGTGATTTTCAACCGCTGACGTCATAAGTTTTTCGTCCGAATGTCTTTGGAACTATGCCAAGTTTTCCGATTCTAGTATGAAATGAAAATGCGGAGGGTCCAAATGATTTATAGTGGTTTGAAAGATTGAGTGGAATCTCAGACTGGGTGGTGTACCCCCCTCAGGGATTGAGTGACTCATTCGGAATGATGGCTTAATGTTTGGGTAAATAGCGTTAAATGGTTTTCATTCTGGCGGCTAATTTTTTAATTTGTTGGCGTGTTTTAAAAGCGAGATAGGGGTAATGGTAATTTTTAATTAACGTCGTGCAAGAGCAACACATCGGACTATTGACGACGGTCCGGAATCAATCTCCTAAGGTAAAAATACGAGGACAACCACACGTAATTTTGAGCTGAGCCACGTCAGATGAAGAGAGCGCGAGAGAGTAACTTTAATCAAAGATGAAATCTAAAAATGAATCCGAGTTACTTGATATAATACAATTGAGATTTTGTAACTGAATATTCAAATGAAATTTTCATTGATTTCAATGTAATGTTGGTCTATGATTCAATATATCAATTGATTCAATGCAATTTTAGTTGTACGGAAAAAATAGGTCAAAACTTTACATTTAGTATTTCATCCACAATCCTTTGTGATTTTAAGGTTTTCAGCTTCTCACCTTTTCGTAACAACAATGTTTACTTCGTAGATTGTGGCTTTTAATTACTGATTTGGTTGGTCCTTCTACGTCATTGATTGAAGAGCTGAACAGACCGTTATGAATACATGATAGGTTAAACGATTCCTAACTTCACTAATAGTCACCATTAAATGTACTGGATGCTAAGTTAATCTTCAACCTTTTTTCATACTCCTGGTCTTAAGACGAACCGAAATTGTTGTTATTTCCTCTTTCGAAACACCCAACGCTCTCCCTACATTTGAACTGGTATTGCCATGGAAAACGAGGATTACCAAGACACAAACAACAATACGAAGTCCACTGTATCAGAAACGAATTTAGTTAAAAGAAACAAGACAGCAAAAAATGTACTAGTCAATTACGATGTATGTCTGTGTATATTCTCAAAAAAATCTACACCGTTTGACCAATCCACACCAAATTTGGTACACGTATACTTCAGAATACAACAGAAAACATAGGTTATTTCTTTCCTGTCTTCAAACTAATCCGTAGCTATGAATTGGCAGAGGTTGTCCTAACAGTGCCCCTCGAAGTTTCAACTTTAAAATCTAAAGCTTGTTTCCCTGTAATAATAAGACATGGATAAGGAAACACGTTCTAAAGGGTTTTAGTATATCAGTTAACACAGGGAAATGTAGCAGTCATATTTTAGATGTCGCGGCCTTTAACATGTTCTACAGGGTTTGTGCATTTGAGTTAACACAGGGAAATGTCGCGGTCATATTTTAACCGTCGCGGTTGGAAACACGTTCTACAGGGTTTGTGTATTTGAGTTAACGCAGGGAAATATCGCGGTCATATTTTAGATGTCGCGGCATTTAACACGTTCTACAGGGTTTGTGTATTTGAGTTAACACAGGGAAATGTCGCAGTCCTATTTTAACCGTCGCGGTTGGAAACACGTTCTACAGGGTTCGTGTACTTGAGTTAACACAGGAAAATGTCGCGGTCATATTTTAACGGTCGCGGTAGGAAACACGTTCTACAGGGTTTATGTATTTGAAATAACACAGGAAAATGTCGCAGCGATATTTTACCTGCCGCTGTTGGAAACACGTACTACAGGGTTTGTGTATTTCAGTTAACACAGGTCATATTTGAAAAACGAGCAACGCCGGGTTATTCAGTTAGTCGTATATAAAATCTCAAAATGCAAATGTTTTCAAGAGGATTTATTTGAACTACCCAAATAAGACGGGGGAAAATGAAATGCCAAGTTAATTAATTTGTTTAGCCAATATCCGAATCCATCAACCAAGTACCGATGGATAATCGCCAACAATCACGATACTTACATAGCATTGAAATAAGCGTAATTGATACATTCATAATAATAACACATCGCCGTTTTGCCTCAACCCAGGACCGAAAACATGCTGGATGAGGAGCAGGCCAATTACAACCCCCATCGTTTGAGGGGGAAATTGTAAACAAAACGCGCAGCCCAATCAGTGCAAAGCAATCTGCAACGCGAAAGACCCCACCCCTGTTTTTGTCCAGCCTATTTTTAAATCAACCTGGGCTAACGGAGACGAGAAGAGTAATTAGATTCGGGAAGCGCCGAAATTAACTTTTTCTTCGACAAATTAACGCTGTCGCCAGGAAAACACTTTACGAATCAAGTGTCAGCTTTCCAGTCTCCCCCATCGCATCTTGTCCTCTGAATTGTTTCTCCGTAAACATCTTTACACGGAGAAAATTACTTGCCCCAAGCGGCAAAAGGGGACCAAGTCGATTTACACACCAACTTTAAACTTCGTCTTTTTTTCTTTTTCTCCATTCCTCCCCTGAAAGGTTTGTTATTACCAGAGGGGGGAGGATGACACACCAATACACTCCCTCCCCGCGACTCCCTCCTTACGGATTACTCGTAAGTGAACAATCGAGCAATTAGTACACCTGAGTTAGTTAGTTTAATTAAGTCGGACGAGAGTTTTGCGCGAGGCTCAAGTTGCCGCCCTCCTCTCCTGAATTAAGGCGATGGTGTTGGCAACGCGGAATTGGAGACACGTTTGGGGAATCTTCCCGTTTCGTTCGAGTTGGGGGATATGCTAATTTACCGTCTTCAGCCTCTAGATAGGGGGAATAATTGATATTTAAATTATTTTTGCAGATTGAAATGTCAACGCTGCAATTGGTTAATGGGGCTGTTATGAGTTAGACTAATTCGAATATTGCCGATGCGTACGACCAGATGTGTGGAATGTTCCAAAGGGGTTATGAGTACGAATTTAAATTTTTTTAAATGTTTGAGTTTCATTTTACCTTTGGAGCATCATGAGATTATGTGGTAGTGGTCTCACCCCAAAAACCACATATAATGGCTAAATAACCGCATCAATTGATCGACGGAATCCTGCGAAAGATTCTTATGACCCAGAAGGTCAGAGATGATTAGAAGTCACCCAGAAAAGACTGTTGCAGAACGGATATATGCGTGTGAATATATTGGATAGTTAAGAAAACATAATTTTAACGCCAAACCTGAACTAACACATTTGTGTTACCCTTTAGTCTAATTGAAGAAAACTAAGACTGCTAAAGCCAAATGGCGGAAAATTTAGTCTTGAAGATTATTTTAGTGTCCGTTTTAGTTGCCCGATGAGGCGACATCCCAGGCGAAGGGTCTTAAAAAACGTTGGATGGGGTAGAAGTGGGATGGAACGTTTGACGTAGCTTGGTGTTTAGGTAAAACAGTTCCGATTTATATACGCTTTATAACACTCACCTTTATCACACTTTATCTCTCTTTATTTAGCCTTATAAAATCGACCAGAATGTTTATATTTACCAAGCGTTTTCAATATCTTTGGAGAGCAGAAAGTCAAATTTATAAAACCTTTTCCCAAAATGAAGTTGTCGAACTGAAATAAGGATTCGAGTGATCGGTTTAAAAATGGAGTCGAGGTCTTATTTCGTTGACCCTTGTAAGTTTTAGAAAAGTCATCAAAATACGAAACAGGAACTTTAGAGATTATTTTGTTTTGAGATACTTAGTTGCTAAGGTTAAGAACAAGCAGCCTAGCGGACGTATTCACAAGTACGAGTGAAACCGCCGGATCAATAATAATCCCTGGGTTATCGAAGAAACAGTAATCACGGTGCCTGATCCGAGGTTTAAACCACCGTTTCTGAGTTAAATTTTGAAATCGGTGGATTAACTCTCCGTTGAGGGTGAACGCAAGCGCAGTACTATCTTCTCGCGAAGGAAACGTGATATATTGTAAACAAAACAAAATGGACGACATACTTCATTCTGTGCTAAATTACAGTATTCTTGCGTCGACGCGCATTCAACGAATCTTATGTTCAGATGTTCTACATGAAAATTTCTACAATAAATATGCCCGGATATTATGTTCTGGTTCGAACTATATTCTGGCTCGCCAGAGTATCACACATTAGAAAAGTAAACGGTAGAATTAAAAAAATTGAGATTAAATACACTACCCTACAATAATGGACGCCAGCGGAGATTTGCATAAAATCAAACTTTGAGGGTGTTTTTCGTGGTATGGCCTGGGACCTTTGCATGTTGTTCTGGTCAATTGAACGCCGAAGCCTACGTGAATATTTTGGACAATCAGGTTCTTCCTAAGCTCTGGAAATTTTATGGAATGAACGAATGTTACTTCCAAGACGACAAAGCTCTATGTCATATTACATCCTCTGTCATGCAGTGCTATCGAGATATGAATACAGAGGCTGTTCACACATTTTTTAGACAATGTATATTGTATTCACAAAACTAAATTACACAAAATTCTTGTGTTTTAAATGTTCTATTTGATAGCCCTTATTCTGAACTATCTTTCGACACCGTAATTTCCAGGATAATAATGCCTTTTGAAGTGTCAGAAGAGGTATTCTATCCCATTCCTCCTGAACAGCTTGCCAGAGTCCTGTAAGGGTCGTGGGACGACGTTTGGATAATGCAGATTTTAAAAGTCCGAAAACACAAAAATCCATAGGTGATGCATCGGAAGATTTAGTAGGGATATCAATGAAGTGTCTTGATACTGGTTTTTTGTTACATTTCTTTTAGTGAATTTACAGTGGATTTTGATGTGTGACTGCTAGCTTTGTCTTGATGGAGTTCCACAGATTGATGGCACTGTGGGTAAGGCGATGGTATTTCATTCAAAAAAATTGGCGATAAAATATGTTCCTGATAGTATTTGGAGTTAATCTTGACACTTTTTTCCCACTCTCTTTATTTTTAACTTGCCATTATATGAAAAACCAGCAACAATCATGAATCCCTTAGAGAAAAAAAATTTTCGATTCTGTGAACCATGTACGTACAATTTTTTTTCTCCCCTTTTATGATAATAAGTGACTATTTATTTTGCTGCAATCATTTAAAAACACCCATGATTCATCTATTGCGACAATGTTTTTTCCATTTTTCTTTGGATAAGTGTTTTTGATATACAATTCGACAGCGTGTCCTGTGTTCAGCGATATGCTTTGGAGAAAGACGATGCACATTGCGTTTTTTCGCTTTCTTAAGATTTAAATCAACGTTTATCCTTTTGCTTACAGTGTTCACCGAGCATTTTAACGATTTTGCAACTGTCCTTTGACTAGGGGGATTTTCTTTTATCATTAAATAACGTACCTTTGCAATAGTCGAAGATGTCCGCTTCTTCCTTGGATACTTGTTTGGAATTTTTGTCCCGCTTGAGGCTCCAATTTGACGTTTTTTCCCCTTTCTTGTTGACGATATTACCTATCGACGCTTTAGATATCACAAACCCATGACTCTCACATCGTTTTTGGATAACAGAATATGAATATTTCTCTTCGGAAAGAGCATAAATATAGCCTTCGAACCACTGCTTCGTTAAAAACGCCATTTTGAATAAAAACAAACCTCTCAAGCCGCAGACGATAATTTTGACTTTTAAAAACATAGTACAGCTGCAATCATTTCTTTTACAGCAAACGATTTTTTATTACCGCTAACCAAAATCGTCTAAAAAATGTGCGTACAGCCTCTGTATAAAACGTCTTTCCTGGCCTGCTCAGAGTCTCGACCTAAACCCCATAGAACATTTGTGGGACGCGTTAGAGCGACGCTTACGGACCTGGGAACCACTTCTGAAATCTACAGCTGAGTTGGCGACATTCTTGCAGCCGGAATGGACACAAATACCCCTAGCTGTGTATCAAAACCTTGTTGAAAGTATGCCCAGAAGGGTTGCTAGTGTAATTGCAGCACGTTGGGGACCACCCCCTATTAAAGCATGTATTATGTCCCTTATACCATCACATTCTACTGTCCGGTCCATTATTGTAGGGTAGTGTACCTATGCATTTCTTTATTTCCAAACTCCATTTGAAATGTGGTATTAAAAAACAATTTCGTGTTCATATTATTAAAATCACAATTAGGAATCAATTTTGCCGGCGAAGTACGTATTTGACTAGTATGTTTGCAGATTCGGGCGTCGTAAGAAATGTAAACAATATGACGTGATCGAGAGAGGGCGGTATTAGCCAATTACAGCGAGCTTATTGTTTTAATCTGTGGATCACTCAATCCGTGGTATGCTAATACGGTTCTGGGAAAACGCACGGTTTAAATCTAACCAGCGTATTAGCTGATCCTCGGATTAACTCCAGATTTGTGAATATGGCCGTTATAGTCGTCTTTGGTAACCCTGGAAAATGGAATCAGATTTACAATTTTCTATTATAATGAAAATTATTGAACCAATTTCCTGTTCGTTAAAAAGCGATAGAATTGTTATGAACAGGTTCATTACACAGCACTCACAGACTTTAAAATGTTGTCTTTTAAAATTTATTTTGGCTTTTGGTTCCCAAAACATCAAAATTTTACTAAAAGAAACGAAATGCAGCATTGAATCATTTTAATCTTTATCTCCAAATGTCGGACTTATTCCACTCTTGGTAAATGTTACCTTAATTTTTTTTTTCACTCGCTCAAACAATCGAAAATTCTTTTGATACCTTTGAATATTTAGTTTTTACTTCTCATTAAGGAACATATTTCTGTGGCTTATCACTAAGTTGCACGAAGATATTCAATTCTAAAGTACTAAATACACTCCTAGTCTACATTCCTGAAAAGTTATTCATTAAAACACATTTTGGAAATATAGATATTATAAAATAGTTACACTGTAACACAAACTTTGGACACTAGAAATACTTCAAATTATATCCCAGCATTGCAGTTTTCAAAACTGGAGCTTCTGTTATTGACCTAACGATTTTATTCCATAGCTAAAGACAAATAATTAGATAGTTGGATTTGCGTTGTCTCTTAATACCTCGTAATTTTGAACCTCTGTCAGATGATGAGGTCAACACCTGAGTTGACATCACACTCTCCAAACGTCCACTCCACGCCAACGTAAGGACATTCAAGGCCACGACAGATTTTCTGTGAACCAGCCCCCACATACATGAAGGTCTTTGGTTGAATCGAGTTTTGAACTCGCAATCCTGTGGTCGCTAATCATTGATTCGAAAAGCCTCGGCCCAGGTACAGAAAAAGGTACGTTAGCTATTTTGATCTATAAAAAGTTAGCGTTCTTGGTGGTAAATAATTCACTACTTCTATATCAGAAGCGAGATTTTTCTCTTTTTAAGACCGAAAAAAGATTTAGTAAATGATCCTTTTAAAGAGATACAGCTTGAACCGAGACGGCTTATTTGGTCCTCATACACGACAGTCGGGTTAAATCAAGTTTTGAATTACAACCCTCTGGTCGCTAATCAGCTATTCTACCGGCCTCAGCCTAGGAACCAAAAAAGGTACGTGAGCTATTTTGATCAACAAAAAGTCTGCTTTATTGGTGTTAAAAATTTCACTGTTTTTATATCAGAACCGAAATGTTTCTGTTTTCCGACCAAAAAAGAATTTAGTAAATGATCCTTTTAAGAGATACAGCTTGAACCGAGCCGGCGTATTTGATCACATAGTATATTTGGCCTACATACATGACGTCTTTGGTTAAATCGAGATTTGAATTACAACCCTCTGGTCGCTAATCAGCTATTCTGACGGTCAGAGCCTAGGTACAGAAAAAACTATTTTGATCTATAAAAAGTCAGCTTTCTTGGTGGTATATATTTCATTACTTTTATATCAGAAGCGAGATTTTTCCTTTTCAGACCTAAAAAGAATTTACTAAATGATCCTTTTGAGAGATACAGCTTGAACCGAGCAGGCTTATTTGATCGCACAGCAAATACAGTCCTATGAAAAATATTGACCGACTCCTCCCATTCAAGTTAAAGAGCAAAAGTATAAAAATAGGCACCGGGAATGGAGGGAAAGACGTATTTTAATTGTGTGCTCCAAAACACACCAGGACTCGGAGTCATCTCAAAGAAATCCGATGGTAAGAGACGAGTGCTTTGACAACAAGGAGGGTGCATTTAATGCATTCTGTGATGGGATTCTTAGCTTTTCGGTAAAGACTTTTCCACTTTCCAGTCAGGGAAATTTACTTCAACCCGTCAAATCCCTCCTTATCTCGCGCACTATTTTCAACCAACTATCCTCCTCCGTCAAAACAAATTGTACATCCTATGGGGTCTTTAAACCCTTAGAACATCAGTGTACATGAGTTGATGAAGTATTAAATTCAATCTGAGGTTGTTATTGCTATTTTTTGTGCCTAGCCGACTATCTGACAACAGTGTTTCTTTGCCATGTAATAGGTCCCGGGTTCTAATCCTGGTTTGTTAACTCAGGGATGTTGGCGATTGTCATAGGTCAGTACTTGGACCACATCGTACTATTGTTGACGGTTCGGGTTCAACGAGGACAACTTGTCATTTTGAACCGAGATCAGGTGACGAGATGAACACTTGAGCTGGAACCCCACTCTACAAACTTCCATACCACGTCAACGTGAGGATATTTGAAGGCACTTAATGCGTACCAGTCTCCATTTACGCGACGGTTGGACCGAGTTTCGTACTTGCAACCCTCCTGTCGCTAATCCATGACTCTGTCAACTGGACTACCTCCCTCTTACGAGTAATGGAATCTAACTCACTCGAAGTTCCTACACAAATCGCTTCTTGTACTGCCGAAAAGTGCAGTATCGGGCAATAAAGGATCGGGCATTTAGGGGGTACAAAGGTGTAATTTACTGATATCTAAATACTGTAGAAAGCTTTGAAAAGTTGGAACTTGTATCACGGGGCTTTGAGTGATATTATTTGTTAAATTTGGGACGGTTGAAAAGCAAAAAATATATCATTCATATGAGTCTTCACAATTACCATTTTTTCGGTACCAGAAGTGATAGTAGCGGTTACAAATTGGTGAAAATAATAACCACACGGTGATCTCTGTACAGGGTTTGGAGTATGACAGTCTTTTACTCGAGTTCACTACCCTTCTAATAGTGGACTAGCCGATTGTCATCAGTCCTTTCACCAGATCTTCTACTGATGAATTTTGTTTGGGTCTCAGACGGTTTCGTTACTTAGCTTCTTCGGTTTAGTTACTTACTTTCTTACTTAGCTACTTAGCTTACTTCTTATTCCTATCCCTCGGATTTGCTGTTTAAACTATCCAGTAGGATCAATCATATCGCCCGATTTCGAGATGAAATAATATTGGCCGAAAAGAACAAGTCTTGCTTAAATATGGTTAAAGCCTGCATCTTCCATTATGTAACGAAGTGTGTGAGGAAGCCATACTCGTTTTTATTTTATTCTCTTATATAAATTTTAAGGAATGTTTTTTTTACATTTTAGAATTTTATATAAGTAATTTCATTTTGTATATCCATATGATAACTGATAATTTAACAATTATAGTTACCGTTACAATATTACTTTGTACTACGTTTCGCCAAGATTTTTCATTTGTGCACGTAAAATGTTCAATATTGCAAAATGTAGGATTTGGGTGGGATGCAGTGATATATGTGTTATATATACATATAACACATTTTTTGGAGACGTTAATTTCATGTGGAATTGGTTGTGTTTACAAGGTCTAAGAATTCATCATGCTCGGAAAATTGCAAAGCTTTTTTTTCTGTATGTGAAATTAAATTATTTCCTAGAATTTTATCGAAACCAATTAATAATAGTTTACAATATCATGAAGCAACTGTCACACACCATCCAAAGTCCGCTGAAAAACCAAATACTTTTTCTACTATTGTCGTACGCCTACACAATAACAGTACGGATATCATACGTACACGTTGTTAGTGCGTCGGATTTCTCTTGATTTTTTTTTTGTCAAAATGCTCAAAAAACACGTAAAATATTCTTAAACAGTATGCAGTTTCAAAGTCTTATCTCGAAGAAGCATCCACTGTTTCCTTTCATTCCCAAAATAATAAAAGGTTGACTTTCCCTGTACAAAGGGATAGTGAAACCATCCTTTCTAACGTAAGATGGTTGCATTATCCTGTCTAACCCTATTTCAACGACAAACCGCGTCCCTTGGGGTCATGGGAACTCAGACCCTCAATAATGTAGGCGGCTTTGGCTTCAATATCCAAGTCACGATGACGAATTTGTGCGGAAACATGCATTGGATGAAATAATATATAAATAAAAATGGAGGGTTTATTTTTACATTGAGTATTTTAACCCCATTTCCGTTATTTATCCGTTTGGGATCATTCAATGCAAAATCAAAGGTTTTCGCTTTCAGTGTTTGCATGTGGGCCCACATTACTGGTATATTTTCATGAAAATGTGTATAATGTGTGTGAGTGCTCAGTCGTTTAGTGACTGAGTGTCATTGCTTTAGTTTGTCTTCACGTCAGTGTGCTTGCGTAAGTATAACTTAAAATTTGTTCAAAAATTTTCATAAAATGTTTTGTATTGTATAAAACACTAGCTGAATAACCCGGCATTGTTCGGGTTTCAAATACGACCGTGACAGCTAAAATAGAACCAGGACATTTCCCTGTGTTAACTCAAATACACAAACCCTGTAGAACGCGTTTCCTTGTCCATGTCCCTTTATTGCAGGAAAACAAACTTTAGATTTAAAATTGTGGCTTCGAGAGCACTTTTAGGACTACCTGTGAGTCAAATTTTATGGCCACGAATTGGTCTGAAGACTGGAAAGGAATACAATATGCTTTCCGCAGTGTTCTAAAGAATAAGTGTACCAACTTTGGTGTGGATTGGTCAAACGGTTTAGATTTTTAAAGAGAATATACACACATACTTTTATAAATACATATTTCTCATATCTATAAATATCTATATCAATATCTACATTTTTACTTCGAGTAAACATTATCTGAATTTTACTAACTTACAAATTTAGACAGGTTTTATGCAAAAACGGCTGAATCCTGTAGGCTTGGGTGAATTTTTTTTCTTTTGTATCACTAAAACTTTCTATTTCTGTGAGTACTTGACGGTGTCTGCCTTGTGATTGGCACAACTTGGCTGAATTTGACCCTTGTGCCATAAGCCCTAACTAAACAACCCGTAATCTCACTTGGCTCACCTCAACCTAAAAGGCACAGACTATGAGCCCCGAACGACTTCAATCGATAGAAACCAACTGGATGAAACAATAAGCGCACTTAATCAATTATTTAAGTGTATTAAGCACTTCATTTAATAAACTCAAGTACAAAGTTCAAATCTTCAGTAAGCTCCAATGCTTCTTGAGCATGATCAAATACACAGTTCTTCAAAACTAAAACCGAATCCAAACGTAAAAAATACATCAAAGACCCGTCAATCCAAGAAGTGGACGAAAACCACCAAAGTAAATCTATTCCTCCTCGAGTACAATACCCCCAACCCACAAAAAGCTGTCCACCAAACGAGTCGATCAAATGGATACGCACAGCATCGAAAGCAGCGGCATAAAATTCCATTTCGAGAGCGATTGGTAAAAAGTAGGACTTAAATACATTAGAAAAGATTAAAAACAAATACGCACACATGGAAGCCCGCTCACATTCCCGATAGCCACCCTTTTCCAAATATGTCAGGACCTTAAGCGCACACACAAACCAGATGGGGAAGGGAGGCAGGAAACAAAGTATAATACATCCCCATCATATCCCACAGGAGCACGGGGCAAAAACGGGATAGAAATCCCGGATCCCACACCACTTGAGATGCGGATCAATTTGCCGCAAGCGTAGGAAGAGAGGGAGAGAGCAACAGGAAATCAAAGCTCTTCCCTTTCTACACGTTTCCGAAAGGGGGGGGGGATTTTTTCCCCTCGTGGAACGGAGGTCTGGATTTGTTGTTGCCAGATGAGAAATGGAAAGTGACCCCTGGTCCAATGATTGCATTTCAATGACAAAGCGTAAGAGATTCACGTCGAATGCTGATAAGATAGACGGAGGGTTCGGTTACGGGGACCCGCTTTCTCTGGGGAAAACTGGGAAAACTATCTACAAAGAGGGTCAAATCATACGATGAATTTTGAGAGTCCCCTCCACATGCCCTTTTAAAGTATTTTAATCCGAATCAATGTATAACAGAGTTTTTATTTACGCGTTTGTGTTCAAGTACACATCCTTTTAGATTCGCCGCTATATTTTCCAAAGTAGTCCTATTTGTGCGAACAAGGTGGGTAGGGATAGGGAGCAAGATTTCACGTTTGACAAAGCTGCGTCAAGCACAAGGCAGATAAGGTCAAGTAAGGGTGATACATCCAGTTTTACGAACTCAAAAGAGAGATATAGTGGCAGGGTATTTTATAGGAATCAAACCTTACTATACAACAAAGTACTAGTTCTTTATTAATTCAATTATAAAACTCTAGGTTCAAGTTTAGACTTTTTTAAATACAAAACCGCTAAAAGTCACAAAATTTCCAATTAGTGTAGCACTGCTTTTACCTCAAAATACACATAATGTCTAAATAACCACAATGTTGGTTGAAAGACACCAGGAAATATTTTATTAGAAAAGAAGTATAAAAGCTGGTTCCCTCCTAGGATCACGAAGTTTTCTATTACTGTAGTACTACCTACTTCCACCACACAAACTTAAACTTAAAACACACACAACTTCAAATTTGGTGTCTCTTGGAAAAAATTTTTTCAATCTACTGAAAACTTCAAAAAATGTAAATATTTCAGTCCACTTTTAGTTTAAAAAAGGGACTAAATTTTATCTGACCTTTGGTAAATTTCGGAGAAAAAAACGTCGCCAAAATTTTAAAAAAGAAGCCAAAACTTTCGAAAAGTAGCCCAAATATTGAAAATAATAGATGTACCACCAGATGCCAAGGTTGAAAATAGCAAAAACTCGACTCTCAGTCAGCTCTCAGCGGCAACACTTCAAACACTACAATTTGCCGACGCAGCGCAAAACACAAATGCAATCAACGTCAAATGATGGTCATACACACAAAAAAAGTTATCTGATACAGAAAAGAGAAACACACCCCTGGAAAGCAGCAGGATTCGAAACAGCACCGCCCTAAACACGCAGGTCGCTAGCGCAGTGGGCAGACCCCCCAAACTACCCGAGATTCACGGAGTTCTTCGGAAGCCAATCTGTAAAATGTTCCCCGAAATCCACTTCAAGGGGCTAAGGGTTCCCCGAAAAGTTATCCCGAAGCCTCCCGCAAAACAGACTGGATATCCGAAGAGGCCACGGTCCTCTTCTAATGGCGACACAACAAACACTACAATTAGCCGACGCAGAGCAAAACACAATGCAAACAACGTCAAATGATGGACATACACACAGAGAAATTTTTATTACACAGAAAAGAGAAACACGCCCCTGGAAAGCAGCAGGAATGGAAACAGCACCGCCATAAACACGCAGGTCGCTAGCGCAGAAGGCAGACCCCCAAAACCACCCGAGATTCACGGAGTTCTTCGGAAGCTAATCTGTAAAAGGTTTCCCGAAATCCACTTCAAGGGGCTAAGGGTTACCCGAAAAGTTATTCCGAAGCCTCCCGCAAAACAAACTGGATATCCGAAGAGGCCACGGTCCTCTTCTAATGGCGACACAACAAACCCTACAATTAGCCGACGCAGCGCAAAACACAATGCAAACAACGTCAAATGATGGACATACACACAAAGAAAGTTTTATTTTACAGAAAAGAGAAACACACCCATGGAAAGCAGCAGGAACGGAAACAGCACCGCCCTAAGCACGCACGTCGCTAGCGCAGTGGGAAGACCCCCAAAACCACGCGAGATTCACGGAGTTCTTTGGAAGCTAATCTATAAAAGGTTCCCCGAAATCCACTTCAAGGGGCTAAGGATTTCCCGAAAAGTTATTCCGAAGCCTCCCGCAAAACAGACTGGAAATCCGAAGAGGCCACGGTCCTCTTCTAATGGATATTTAGAGACGGAGGCATTCCTCGTTTAATGCAGGCCTATCCCTCTTAATGAAGCGGCCGGTGACCATGTTGATAACGCCCTTCCCCTCCCAAAAGAAAGCGGCGAGGAAATAAATAAAACAAGAACAAAAATCACTCCGAATAATTCGCGCCACTGGAGCGAAATGAAGAAAGGGGCTGCGGGCGGGGCACTGCCCGCAGGAAGATGATTAAGCCGATTACCGCAAACTATCTCCTCCGTTCGGAATGACGACGTCGATGAGCATCGGCAGGGGTGGCTTCAGATATCGAGTGCGGTGTTCGGAAATTCGATTTCGGGAGACGATGGGTTGATTTTGGAGAGCGACCACAATCCCTCTCGGTGGGATTTTAAAAAGGGATTTCGGGCACGGGCTGTTCAATCGCGGTTTAAACGTAATTTCATTTGACTTTCGGGACTGATTGCAGGTATCGAGCAGATGCTCGACTCTTTCGAGGTTTGAGGGAGCGAAGGGGCTTTTGCAGTGGTACAGTATTGTGGGGCACATTTACGTGGATTTAAATTGCCTTTGTTTCGAAAACACCTTCATTTCGAAAAGAATAATTCTGTGCTCAGATGGCAAAATGTTTCAGTCACTTCTCCCAAAAAAATTGAATAAGTCTCATCCTGGAGTCTGGTTTGTTAATGTTTAGAAGGTGGCAAAATGTCGTGAGTCTTTTTCTTTCAGTTTATAAGAAAACAAAGGTGATAAAGTTGTAATAAATCAAAAACCACATGTTGAATCTTGAAATTGCTGTCACGAAAAATTAAAAAAAAGTGACTTATAACGTCATGCGATCTGAGTACAGAATTTAAAGTATGTCAATTCCAGTGGAGATGTAAGGAAAGTTAGCGACCTTTTTGCTTTGCCATTTTGCGTATTTAAACCTGGTGGTTTTATCATCGCGTCGAAAACTACCCTGTACTGGCAAGCCTCTGGTGTAAAAACTTGTAACAAGCTGTCTCCAGTTCTGAGTAAGTGAGTTTGTTTTTCCTACTTGGTATGGTATGGTATTTTAATTAACGTCGTATTGGAGCAACACACGAGCTATTTTATTCTTCTTGGACCTTTTTCCCCTTGGAGCAATAAGTTCTGTCTCGACGAGGCATCTCATTATGATGTCCAGATCATGTACGAAATATTTGTCCATACTAGGAGATAACTTTTTTGAAGACTTGAAATTGTTTCGCAAACTTTAACCAAATGCGGTCCTCCCGCTTCAAAAAGCACCAGTCAACCTTTTGAGGACAATCAGTTTTACTAGGTATTGTCATTGGAAAGTAACGGTAACCTGTGTAAAAAATGATACCAGCCATAGCATAAAAAGCAGAAAGGATTGGTGTCCACACATATACGTTTAAAGAGCTGCTTAAAAGCACGTATAGTTTATGGACTAGCTACAGCATTGTCAAGTATTTCATTTCCAGTCATTGAATTAAAAAAAAAAAGGTTTTGTACGATAAAAAGTTGAAATACAAACAATGGCATAAAATGCAATTCAATTGGACAAGTCGACATCTAACAGAGAAACAGAACGCGTATAGGAAATTTGCTTAGAATGAGCTACAGAGAATTGGTACCAAGAAAGCAGTAAGACTCATTCTTGCAATACAAATGTGACCCATTGCATATTTCACACAGTTCCGTTAGAAGGTACAATACAGTTTACCTGAACGTCCATTCCTTTGAAATTTTCTATCATTAAGCGATTTACCACCTTAAGTTGTTATATCCCGCCGACTGAAGAGGATCAGATTTTGACTACCCATTGCAATTCTTTGCTATGGGATCCTTGATATGGGAGTTTGACGCAAATTATGCGTCCAAACATTTCGTTCAGATAAAGATTCCTGTCATTTATGTGTATCCACTTTTCTGTTTTAGTGTGTTCAATATCTCATTTTTAAGAGATAATTCAATAATAGGAGTTTTGTGTGCAGACCATATAGGAGTAAGTGTTTCAGAGAACGCTGCGCACGCATCCATCCAAGATAAACCGAGGACGGATCAGGCCAACACGCCGTGACTTACAATAGACTACCTTTCGCTGATGTTCAGAAGCGATTTATTGTGCGCTCACTTTGCGATTCTTTGAAGGACGGAATTGCGAGGACGGCGGAAGGGAAAGAGGATAGTCGAGGAATTCTTCCGAGCTAAAAGCGTTTCGTCAGGTGAATCGATCAATACGTGAAGTGGTAGGACTTCTAATAGTGTGAAATAGTGGTAGGAAAAAAAGGGAATTTCTAAAATTCAAAAAATTTCTGACCATTGCTTATGCATAGGTCGTTTTCAACATCACTTTTTCATACAATATGCGACTTTGCATTCCGGAATGTGTGAGACTTAACCTTTAAGCTGCGGCAGATAGACAATTGTTAGCACGAAAATTTCGTTTAAACCAGCGGCATGGTAAAGACGCATGTTATCCCACTTTTAAGTGACTGCTGGCATCGATCAGCATTTAAGAGCTGTCAGCGACTGACCTACTAGAGGGTTCCTCCTTTTCTTAGGTACCCTACCCTGTCGATCTTGAGGTGTGAAAGCTTTGGGGGAAAGGTAGAGTTACGCGATGGTGATATCTCTGATCACGCCAAACGATAAGCCGCACAACACTATGAAAGGAAAGCGTCAATCGTAAATGACACTGAAGGCTCTATAGCCCAAGTTTGGTAATTAGGTAAAGGGGATCGGAGAGAGTCAGGCCAAAGAGCCGTTCTGTGAGACGATTAATGAAATCTAAGCGTAAAGAAAACCCATTCAAGTGGTTTCGACGAGATATCTAGTCCATCAAAATCTGACCAATTTCGCTAATAACAATCTACTTCGTCCTACTATTACTGACTACTATTTCGTCCTAATGACAATACATACACAAACATAGAATAATGGACCGGACAGCAAGATGTGATGGTATAAGGGTAATAATACATGCTTTAATAGGGGGTGGTCTTCCACGTGCTGCAATTACATTAGCAACCCTTCTGGGCATACTTTCAACAAAGTTTTGAAACACAGTTATGGGTATTTGTGTCCATTCTTGCTGCAAGAATGTCGCCAGCTCAACAAGAAGTTTTCAGATACGTTTAGATAACGAGGTAACATTTGAGCTGACACCCTAGTCTCCAAACTTCCACACCACGCCAACAAGAGGATATTTTAGGCTGTGACAGATTTAACGTGCACCAGCCCTCTTTGCACATGACGGTCTTTAGTTGGATTCGAAATCGCATCCCTCCTGTCGCCAATCCGCTACTCTTTCAAGTAGGCTACCGTTGCCCAACGGCATTTAGGCAGTATTGAAAAAGACTGGGCCATCCGAAATTGTTTTCTGAATACTTGCTTGAAGGTGGTTCTTTTATGAATTAAAATCTTTTTCGAAAGGAAGGGGCGGCTTGATAAGGTTTGTATGAGGTTAGCGTAAGGAACGCCCCTAGGTAAAATATGCTGGTTAACCAGTGTGGTTGGTTAATTTCGTTATAGGGCGCAAGTGGCCGTATTTGGCAAAGTGACACTAAATACAGGTCATACAACGACAAGCAATGGACATACGCGTAGAGTTTTAAAGACACAGAAGAGAAATACATTCAAGGTAAGCTACAGGAATCGAATCTCAGCCATCTACAACTCGCAGGTCGCTAGTGCATTGGGCAAGCCCCTTGAGGCACGGCGATTCATGCAGCATTTAGAAGAGCGGGGGAAAGAAGACCAGAACATATCCTATATTTTTTTCTGAATAAGAGCTTGAAGGGAGTTTTTTTGAAACAAATATTTTAAAGAGGTGGCGGGTGACCTGATCCCTGATTGCACGTGGACAGTTCATACCTCAGAAACGGTCCTCCTAGGTAAAATACGCATGTTTAACCCAAAGATACCAATCTGGGATGGAAGTTTTTAGTAGTATCAAAGGAAAAAATCAGTAGTTTTAAGAATGTTGCAGTAGTCAGGTAAAAATTCACGAAATTGCCTTTAATTAGACGCATACTATATCATTAATTCAAATATTTAATTACAAATTTGAAAGAATATATGCAACACATTATATTATTTATAATTTAGTAAGGCGTATCATACATGAAAACACATATAGCTACCTTGGAGGAAAACCGGTACAAGTCGAAAACGATTTGTTTAAGAGAAAATCCCATTCAAAGATTTAACCAAAGTTTAACTGAATATCACTCATCATCACTCAATCACGGATTGTGAATTACTTTTGTGACCCTCTTCCACATAAAAATATACCACATTTTCGTTTTGATTATGACACAAGCCAACAATTGCAATTTTTTGAGTAATGCCATTTTTCTTCCAAAGTAGCGATATATAGAACAAATAACTGTGCATGAAAAAATTATATAATATTTCTAAAAATTGCAAATTTCGTTCATCAAAAACATTTAACAATTAAATTTAAGCACTCTTTTTCTCCCATTACCAAAATAAATGTAATAATAATGGAAAAAATACAGAAATAAGTAAATTAATTGATGCGTTGTGAAAAATAAATAAAATTGAATTTTTCTGTAGAATAAAAATCATCGATTCCTTAATCCGTAGTACCCGATTCCCTTCCGCAGAAACTATGTAGAATCTGTAGTAGTTGGCCTCTCTGCTAACCCTGGTGGAAACACGATGATCTAAAGATGGCCGGGATTAGAAGAGGTATCGATGGGCACAGCTTAAAATAAAAGCAATAATTTCGTCACACGACCATTTTTTTACCCATTTCAAAATTCCCAGTCGGCCAACGAGCGAAAACAACAGTCCGAACTGAAGGTGCAGCAGTCGCGAAAAAAGGCGGAAAAGAGTCCTGGCATCCAACAGATAGAGAGAAACGCTGTCCTATTCATTACAGTTGCGTGTTTGACGGGCCGAAAGCCGGCTCGGAAAAGGAAGGCAAGAAGCGGCCCAGGGGGATTTCCATCATCAAATGGAAGTTGGGGGCGGCCTCACAAACCCATCATCTCGATTAAATTGGGTGCCCCGGACTGCCTCGGATTGAACAGACGGCAGGCGGGCACACAGGGGATGGGTCCGCTTTGAAATACGAACTGAGTTTCTTTCTTTTCACACACGAGAGGAGATTTATAACATTGTACACACACACCATATCGGGGGAAGTGCTGTAGGGATTGAGAGACGCGAAATATGCTGCAGCATCCGAACGGCAATTTTAATCATAGGAGAGCGGTGAAGAGTCGCGCTGCAAAAACTGTTGATCATTTGAAGAGCCTGTTTTTTTCACCTACGATTTTCTTTTGTTGTTTTGCCTATACCTAGTCGTGTTGTAACGTCGTGGAGTTTTATGACGCAAGGGCCATATTTCCTTATTTGGCCAATATTGCTTGAAATGTGTAGGAAGAATAACATGAATCTGGGGTATAAATGTCTGAGTTTTGTGAATTTTACTATTATTTCCACGTCTACAATATCAGCCTTGGCGCAAGACTATGTCTCTGGGAATAGTGTGGCGACTTAGAGTCAACCGCCTATGGCAAAAATACTTCCCAATTGAAGTTGTTTTATCGTTAAAAATACGCATCGAACATTAATCGTTGTATTGAATTGTTAATCGAAATCGTTATATCGTTAAAAAAAATTACGCGTCGAACATTAATCGTTGTATTGAAATGTTATTTAAAATCGTTCTATCGTTAAAAATACGCATCGAACATTAATCGTTATATTGAATTGTTAATTGAAATCGTTATATCGTTAAAATTACGCGGCGAACATTAATCGTTGTATTGAAATGTTATTTAAAATCGTTCTGTCGTTAAAAATACGCATCGAACATTAATCGTTATATTGAATTGTTAATTGAAATCGTTATATCGTTAAAAAAAATTACGCGTCGAACATTAATCATTGTATTGAAATGTTATTTAAAATCGTTCTATCGTTAAAAATACGCATCGAACATTAATCGTTATATTGAATTGTCAATTGAAATCGTTATATCGTTAAAATTACGCGTCGAATATTAATCGTTGTATTGAAATGTTATTTAAAATCGTTCTATCGTTAAAAATACGCATCGAACATTAATCGTTATATTGAATTGTTAGTTGAAATCGTTATATCGTTAAAATTACGCGTCGAATATTAATCGTTGTATTGAAATGTTATTTGAAATCGTTCTATAGTTAAAAATACGCATCGAACATTAATCGTTATATTGAATTGTTAATCGAAATCGTTATATCGTTAAAATTACGCGTCTAACATCAATCGTTATATTGAATTGTTATTTGAAATCGTTCTATCGTTAAAAATTCGCGTCGAACATTAATCGTGTTAGCATATTCATAATCAGAATGGAGCACATGAAAATGAAGCTACCCTTCCCCGACGCGGGTGGACTAAATGGTGCAATACTTCTGGATGTGCTTCAGCGTCTCATTCAGTATAGGTAATTTATAGATAAATTACAGTAGGGGTAAATTGTGTAGGCAACATGAAAAGCTTCCCATCCCTGTTCTAGGGATATTAAGGCTGCTATACCTTTTGTCTAGGAGTGGCTCTAGATTACCTTTTTATGAATTAACTTCCAAACCTTGTAAAAAAAATGAGATTATTTAAACTTATTTTCATTTTCAAATAAAGTAGCAATACTTAATTTGACTCTTCAAACATAAATAGACGATAGATGATATGGATAGCGCATGCATTTAGTCTCCTCAATGATACCCAATGAAATAAATCCAAACTGTAATTCAGTCATTAGAGATTTATATGGATGACCCTTTACATGATTTTAAAGCTTGGGCAAATATGGCCCATGCGCCAAACCAATCAACACCATTTTAAAACTGACCTGACAAAGGAACTTTCCGAGTGTTGTAAACCCCTGAGATATATACACGATGCCGCATTTCATCATTCATTCTGCTTGTTTACACGTCTTCGGGGAGTTAAAATTTACCTGCTAAAAATAAACGGGCCTAAACGGTGAGGTTTAAAATATTGTGGAGCAGAGATTTTACCAACGGGGTATTAATGTATACATCCCCGGCGTCACGCAAGGCGCGGAAAATTATTCGAAGCACGCAAACGCGTGTACTGGAAACGTCTTGCATGAAGATGAGTGACGTAATATTGGTGGATTGATCGGAATGAGAGCTGTTGAGTTACACACACACACAGAACAGCAAGTTTCCAAGGACTTTAGGTCTGCACTGAAAACGTGGGCTTGATTTTATCGTAGTGGAATGTAGAATTCGAGAAATGGTAGTTATAGTTTTTGGATCGATCCGGGCGCGTCCGTCGAAGTTTAGACAACTTTTCCGTATTCATTATCAGGAACCATGGGGTCTGCGACCATATTTCAGAGGGAAACCAATTCAAGACCGGAATCCTTAGGTCCTTTTCGCAGCAATGGTATCGCGGTCAATCCGGATCAATCTAAATCCGGTAGAAACTAAGAGGCACTTGACAGAAAGAATCTGAATCAAAACGTGTCTATGAGAAACTAACGTAGATTCGGGTGCCTTTAAGGCCCGGTGCACACATCCGGTTTTTCAATGTGCGGCACCGAAGCCCAACTATGCACACATAACCGTGAAATTACGCAAGTACTCATTTCGCGCCATTTGCGATAGATATTATATCGAAGAAAACGAGTTTATTTCGCTTACTTTGTGTAAAAAAAGTGTATTTTGAAACAAAATTGACGTTACTGGACACGACCATTTATTAATTATTATTTATATTCCATTTATTTATGAAAACAAGGTACTTCAGATCGGTGAAGCGAGCTGCGGCGCCGTGGAGAACTGCGGTACAAATTCCACGCAAGTTGGACGTCCGTCGCCGGAGGCATGTGTGCGCTACTCCATTGGATCTAATGTATCTCAGACCACACTTGCCTTACGGTAAAGACGCCGCACGTTGAAAAACCGTATGTGTGCACCGGACCTAAGCGAGACGCTCCGGATTAAGGTACCGAGTGCCATAAAATCCCAATCCAATCCGGATTTAGGTAATGTGAAAAACTTTAAGACGAACAAGTCTATTTTTAAGGAAGAGGCATTCCTTTGTCGGTTTTCGTTAGAGTCCTTTCGATTCAAATTGATCCAGATCCTGCTGATGTAAAAGTTGTTTAGGGATAAGGACTGAAACGCTTTCGTAGTATGGAATTGATTTCCAAAGTCCACAGAAACCTTAGAATATACGATTACTTCGAATAATTGATAGCCTATTTCTGAAGCGCAACTCTAAACCAACGTTTGAAAGAGAACAAGAGTACCCAAATCCATACGGTTTCTTCACAGAATAGAAGTCAATCTGAATCGAGAAGAAAATGTTCAAAGAGGCCGTTTCCCACCGCAGGTTTGGGTGCTTTGAAGCGCTTTCAGATTCAAGCAGTGGGAAAGGTTTTAATAACAAATAGGCTATTTCTTATAGAAGCGGTTTTTCCGAATCGTTAGTTTGAAGCGGCCTACGCGATACGTACAAACTTAATAGCTTTTGTAGCTTAGAAACAACATCCATACTTGGAAAGACATCAAAAATCATAGAATCTACTATAAGGGATAGTTAAAGAACAAGGGATATAAAATGATAGTCAATGTTGAGACCAAGCAGGTTACAATAAGACCTTTAGTAAAACGAAAGTACGATAGCGATGATCAAACAAGCGAAAAACTCTTTCAATGACAACAACCAACCCTGTTGCCACTCATCTTCTAGTAATGAAACAATTTTCTTTTATGTAATGCGATATGATATATAAATGGACCTTACACTACGGTCCTTATCGAAGAGAATATATTTTACTATGCAATTACATTTTAAAGCGAACTCAGCCTAGAAGCGAACAAGGGTGTTCCGCAAACCTGAGTGACGAGTGCTCAGTGAGACCCCCCAGGAAGTCATTAAAATTCAAACCCCCAAAAGTCGTCAATCCGGTGACGTGACTGGAGAGGCACCAAGAGACGGGGTCCTCTCGAAGACAGAAGCCAGCCCGTCCCCCAATTAATCTCTTACAGCACACGCATATCCCGGTGGAAAAGCCGATTTTCATTACACACTAATTATTTTAATGCTAAGCGCTTTGTTAAGTATTGACACGAAAATGACACACTTGACCGGAGACTCTAAACAGTTTGAGTGAAAATTCGTGTCTTTCGTCAGAGCGAGGCGGGTCCCATCTTTTGGGTAATGGGAAATTATATTGTGCCGCCCCGTGTTTGCAGAGAAGCAGATGAATAGGGCCCTCCCGAAACAAGATTAAAATGTGAGACATGGGGATGATAACAGGTCGATAGGGGAAATGGAAATTGATTGCATTTGCCATCGCGTGTCCTTCTCCTTTCTGCACAGGTAGGACGGTCTTCTCGAAAAAGAGAAGAAAATGGAATTATGAAAAGGGTCTAATAATCAAGAGACGCTTTTGAGTTTGCAGATGAAAAGAAAAATCAAATGGCCGAAATTTAACGGCATTGTTTGTTACTTGTATGGAATTGATTCCCTTCACCGTCTAAAGAAAGGACATTGATTTACCGATAGATGGCTGTTGCTGGAAGACGCGTGGCTGGTTGCCATAGTTGGCGGATGATCTCGTGCTTAAAAAAAGACCACCACGCCAAAGGCCATCTGCAAACTTGACGTTTCTACAAAAACGCGTTCGAAGTTTTGATGCTTCGGGAAAGATCGAGTTACGACTCGGAGGTTATTGTTATCTCGTGAAAATCATTTCCACTAAGAATAAAGATTCGTGTCTTTGTCATAGTATAAAACTTGAAATGGTGATCCAAAAAACGCGATTTGGTCGAAATCTCCAAGATGAGAGATTTGTGTCTTTGGCATGGTAGTAAGTCGAGCATGACGGCCTAGAGCAGAAACGTATTAGGGCCCCTTCCCACCAACAGAATCCGGGTACATCCGAATCCAATAGAAACGGATTAACGTAGATTTGAGTGCAATGAAAATGGAAGTCCGGAATCAAACAGTGTTTTCTACTATTCGTATAGTTATACTATCCCTACTATTATAAGGATAAGTGTTTGTCTGTTTGTTCATGAGAACTCTCCTGACACATTTATGGCACCTACAGTAATGGGATTTGGCACACAGGTAGTCCGAATTTTTTGCAATTTTTCGGTTGCGCCGAACTTTAAAATTCAATCCATAACATTTTAAAATGAATTTAATGGAATTTAATTATTATTGTTTTCCTTAAAATGGCAACAGAAAAGAAAAATTCTAAATTTATTTTAAACCGAGCTTCCGTTTCATTTTGCGGAGGAATAATTTTTTTGGTGGACGATAAAAAACAAATAAAGTTTTAACTGGAGTTACATGGTTCTTTTCTTTTCTATCTCATAGACCGTTAAAGATGGAGTAAAAATTTAAACGGATTCTAAATCTGCGTAAAATTTTACATAAGATTGATACCTAAAAATATGATTTTCTGAAAATAAATAATTTTTAAATTCTAACTATTATATTTTTACAACTACGAATTTTGCCGACGCTAAGAATGACCTTCGTTTGATTCGAGATTCATTCATTTTGATTTCCTGAGCAACATATTCGAGTGGTGCAAAATAAATAGTTAAAGCTATGAGACTGACGTTCTTCAGTGCTTTCTCTATCTCAGCGATCCTTAAAGATAGAGTCTCAATTTCAACGGATTTGAAATCTGCGGAAAATTTTACACCAGAAAGATACCTTATACGTTTGATTTTCTTTTATTAAATAATTTTTTAGTTAAATAATTATATTTTCCCAAGAGATTGTGACGTCACGCCGAGTGGATCGCTTCGCAATTCGAATTTCGCCGCATTTGACGGTGACGAGGCCATCACGGCGTTTCCCGTGGCACACCCTGACCCCACCAAAAGAACTGTTGCAGTGAACGCCGTGCTGTCCACGCAGTGGCTAGTACGGTACTATATACTATACGTTAATACTGTTTCGTATGGAAACGGTTCTCCCGAATCTTAATCAGTCAGTTTCTACTGGATTCTTATTGAGCCGGATTCTGTTGGTGTGAAGGGCAGTACGGCCGCTTCACTTCAACTGAATCCGGGTCAAACCGAAGTCAGTGGAAACTCACTAACGGAGATTTGGGAGAACCGCTTCCATACGAAATAACTCGTTCGTCTTAAAACCTTTCACAGTATTTGAATCCGGAACGTTCCTTTTCATGGCACCTGAATCTACGTCAATCAGTTTCAGTTAGTGGATTCGGATTCGCAGGATTTTGATGGTATGAAGGATCCTTTAACAAACGTCAAAAAAATTCACTGTACAGCTGCTTAGAGACTTATTTAGTTTTTAGAAAGCGAAAAACTGTAGCCATCTGAGACAGAATTGCATTTGTTTTAATCAGATTACCATACGAAAATGTATTTCTCATAAAAATTAACATTTGGTGTCTCAGAAAGAATTTCAGAAATGAGTGTCTGCTATTAGCCCTAACGATAATATTTTAAAGTATTTATATGATGTCACTTTTATTATTTATTTACCCTCCGCGTAACGCAGCATATCTGTTTTTGGACCTTTGCCATAAGACTCCCAATGACACACGATAGTAAGATAGTATAAAAATGTGGAATCAAAATTATAAGATTTTTTCAAGTAACAGATTGCATAAAATAGAGTCTCATTCGCATTGTTTGAAAATTTCGTACGCATTATATGTGTTTAAAATTGCGCATTGCAGAATATCTCACTTATGAAGTGCCTTTGAAGCAGGTTAAGGGTACTACGTGCCATAAATCTCCAAGATCTCTGTTATAGTTATATAATAGAGAGGAGTGAAATTATGAAGTTATTACACCCTTCTGTGATGATTTAAAATTTTAAAAAAAGTAAAGGACATCCGTTTTATTTTTGCAAAATTATGAAAGTAGTATAATTTTTGCTCCTGTGCAAAACTCGTGTCATGGTGTTTTGAGGATGTTCACTACTAACTTCTTTAGCTGAAAACGTCAACCTTTTTTGAAAAACTGGAAGTCACCAATATGCATAATATTGTCCATGGATATACACAGGTCAAATTTATGCTGTTTAATTTTCAACTCAATTAATACTTCAATATTTGTGGGTAATTTAGGCGTTGGTATAAAGTTTAGTTTGTCCCTCCATCTTTTGCTATACAAGAGCTAATTCGACATAAATTCGTCTCGACAATATATTCACACAACCAAATTAGAATACTTGCAAACATAACGATAGGTATATAATTCTATACATACATATTTAAAAAAATGTTTGAACTAACTTCAATTTACTATATTTATTCAGAATTAAGTTATTTATCCCACCTATTTTAAGTGAATTGAATTTTCACTAATAAAATTCTATTATAAAAACTCAGTATACGTTGTCGGAGAGAATTAAATTTTAGGAAGCATTCTATCGATAAAAAAGTTCAAGCCATCCACGAACAAGATGATACATTTTTCAAATTAAACTGAAGCTATGCCAAACTCATTATTCCCAGTTTTTTCACACTTAACAAAAAAGCGCCCTAAATTCAAAATGTATCTAGTATCTGTATCCAGCTTGTTGTGTTAAATATTCCATTAAAGCAACGAACTGAATACTTATATCAAACATTTATTTTTTTTACTCGAAGAGGCAAGCATCAGTGATAAAACTAAAAAATCTATGAGAAATAAAGAGTCACGTTAAGGCAAAAATTATACGCCTCCAATCTGCGAAACGAAGTCATCAACTCATTCAAAAGACCGCCTTTTTTTTTTCTTCTTTTCTACAGTAAAGTATGTCCGTCCTATCTCCAGTATGCTAATGACCTTTAAATGCTAAAATCCATAATGAGCTCCAATCCTGACCCGCCAGAAACTTCAATTAAAATATGGGATGAAGTGGACGGGAGAAGGAAGTAAATAGAGAAGCACAAAAATTGATTTAGTTTTTATTTTATTCTCCGTTTTTTTCCATCCCTGTTTACTCCTACTCTTGCTTGTTTTAAAGATCCTCCTGGAAGACTGTTTATATGTCGCAGGGTGATATCCCCCAGTCGCGATTACAGTATCCAAGAGGCGAAATTGAGTGCTCCTCAATGACTCATTTTCTGGAGGGAAAAGCTCCTAGGACATTAACAGGGCACTGAGAGCGTGATTATACAGCGAAAGGGAATTAAGAGTAAGGAAGCTAAGCAAATAAATTACTTGAGCAGGATATAAGCGGCCATATAGAAAAAGAGTCATTCCGAACAATGTTTCTGCTCGGGAATTGTCCAAGACTTCTTGATACTTTGTTTCAACGAGTTCTTTGGGGGTTATTTGCGTGGTGTTCGAAACGACATTAAAAAAAAAAAAAAGCGGGTAACCAATGAATCGAATGTTAAAAATGGAAACAAATGACATCGAAATGTCAGACCAATAAGGACTTAAAGCAATGTCTTTTCATCAGCGTGGCAGAAAAAGTTTCGAGTAGAAAAGTTTCTAGGGTATTCACAGAACGCTGAGAGCGCAATTATACTCCAAAATGTATTTAAGAGTATAGGAAATACATTATTTCAGGTGGAAGCACAAAACCATATAGAAAAACAGTTATTCCGAACATCTATATATATAATTCTCTTACGTGGCACGCAAAAAAGACGTTATTAGCTATCGCGTTTTGGCAACATTGTACGATTATTTGTTTTTCTCGAAGCCTCGCGCTTGAATTGAATTTATAGCGTTATCAGATAAAATTTTATTGAAAAAAAAATAATTGTCTTCGAGCTGTTGCAGTTAATAATAGAAATCAAAGAAATCGGAGGATCTTTTCAGGGCCAACAATTATAGTTCAACAAGATGCTTGCACTACAACTTTCGACAGCAAACTCAATGAAAATGCGTGGGTGACTCGAGTGCAGGGGTAAATATACACTCAAACAACATGCTGGGTATTCAATTTCCAAATCCGCCCTCACATTTCGAGTCAAAATTTTCTCAAAGTTTTCATTTGAATTCAGATTCTATCGGTACTGTATATATCTTTTCTGAAAAATAGCAAAAAAATTTAGGCTTGAAAAATGTTTTTTTGGAATATCATATTTTGTAAACAATCCCTTCTGCTAGGACACATGTCTTCATTGATGCGAGCGAAGCGAGCATAGGTTCGCGCATTGAACCAATGAGGATTGCGAAGAAATCCTCCGGGGGTTGGCGAGCGTTTGCGAGCAGGGGGCGAGCCCCCTAGTTGTTTCTGTTCTGGAATGGTGCTTTTTGATGCTTTGTTTCAACCAGTTCCGTAGGAATATTTACATACTGTTCAAATTCAAAAAAGCATATAAACCATTCAACCCGATGTTAAAAATGGAAACCAGTGACGATAAAATGTTGGATCAACGGAGACCTTCAGTAATGTAGTTTTTGTGAACGTGTGAAATGTTCCCAGGATATTGGAAGACATTATTATGCAGCGAAATGGAACTAAGAGTAAGGAAAGAAATTACATCGGGAGGAACTAAGACAGCCGTATAGAAGAATCATTCCAAACATTGCTTTTGTCCAGGAACTGTGCTTTTATATTTCAACGAGTCGTTCCTACACTGGTGTGAATCGACATTTTAAAGAATAATGTAAACCAATGTTAAAAAATTAACCTAATCATAATAAAAATTGCCGGATTAACTGTGATTGTCAGTAATACGGTTTTTCTGAACGTATCAGAAAGTTTCTGGTAGAAGGTTCCCAAGATATCACGAAATCACTGAAATCGATTATAGATTATGCAACGAAAGGTTACTACAAATAAGGAAGAGTTGTTAAAGAATTGTAGACTTTACGGTGACAATGGACTAGCCCTAATTTCGTAAGAAAACCGGAGGAAATGTAGTCATTAATAACGCATATTCACCGGATGGCGGCACATACCGATATTGATAACGTCGGGTTATCCTCCAGGGTTAATAAGGTAACTCATCCATTTTCACCAATGAAGCATTAGTGGTCTGCCTATTCTAGTCAACACTCTTCAATTAATTGAGGGATTGTAATGGTAATTTTAGTTAACGTCGTACTAGAGCAACACAACGGGCTATTGACGACGGTCCGGGATCAATCCCTTAAGGGAAACATCCGAGGACAACACCTCGCAATTTTGAACCACGGTCAGATGACGAAGCAACACCTTAGATGGCACCTCACTCTCCAAACTTCCACGCCAACCCAACGTGAGGACTTTCGGCCACGACAGATTTAAGGTGCACCACCCGGCTCTACACCATACTTTTACAAACATCCATGCCCGGACCCGGATTTGAACGAGGAACCTTCCGATTTAGAGGCTAACAGAAAGATTCATTCACTCAGTTATTTTGGAATGGTTTCGGTTTAAAAAGTGTACTTTTTGATACCAACAAGTGTTTGGTATTGGATTAGTGTATTTAGTAATACTTTTGTTTCTAGAGTAAGTGTTTATTATTATATATTTATACTTCATATAAACATTCGTAAAATTAAATAAATTAATTTCGATTTGGTAAAATGGCCGAAAGATCCTCAATTCAACAGTGCTTCTTATATTATTTGAATATTTACCCCATGTAATCTTTAAAAACAAATATTCTTATTTTAAGAAAATTAATTCTGAAGAATTCCATAAATGTAAGACAGATCCAATTTCAAAAATATTACATACATGTCAAAAAAGTATAGTAACGTTTAATAGTCAATTGGAAACTCATTGGAACCAACCAAAAAAGTACTTAAGAATTAAATTCGTTATTTAGTATAGGCTTAAAGGAACCTCTTTAAGCAAATTAAATTCACGTAAGAGAATTTCAAATATGATGATTACGAATCTATACCCATAGCTTGTATCATCCACAAGTCCTGCGAGCAGGTATTGCGACAGATACAACGACATTCAAATGGACTAGAGATTATAACAGGACAAGATGGAATAGATTATTACTACGGTCAGTGGTAGAACTGACGATGAATTGCATTGCTTGGATATCAACCATTACATAATTGACTGACTGTATATAAATTGTGGTCAATGCGAGCGATTACATTGGCTTCGTAATAGGATTTCAATTCCCCATTATCGTAAAAGCCCAATGCATAGGTAGTTTGAAAGGCAAATTTGGTATAGATACATATATTTGAGAATTTTTCATTTCGTCGGACAATTTCAATGAGGCAAAACGTGAACAGAGATCCTAATATCATTACAAGATTGGAAACAATTTTTACCTTGGGTATATTTTATACAATATAATGCGCTATCTGACAATTTAGAATTTTATTCAGATTGAATAACAAATAATTTTATTGCTAATTAATTATATGAAGCACTTTTAAACCGTGCATTACAAATACTTTCTTCATATGCACATACACAAAATGGTTTGTGCTGAACTCATGTTGAGTAAAAAACCATTCCTTACATAACTAAACATTAAATGTCAACATTTTACAATATTTCTATAGTTAAGTTTTCCTACACTGACAAACCAGATTATCAGTATCAAAAAGGTTAATCCCATTGCATTTTCCAATTCCTTTTATGATTCAACTTGCTGAATAACCAGGCGTTGCTCGGGTTTCAAATATGACCACGACATTTCCCTGTGTTAACTCATACACAAACCCTGTAGAACGTATTTCCTTGTCCACGTCTATTTATTGCAGTAAAAGTAATTTTCGATTTCAAAATTGGGGCTTCGAGGGCACTTTTAGGACTACCTGTGTGCCAATTTATACGGCTACTGATTGATTGGTCTGAACTCAAATACACAAACTCTATACAACGTGTTTCCGATCGCGACAGCTAAAATAGGACCGTGACATTTCCCTGTGTTAAATCATACACAAACCCTGTAGAACGTGTTTCCTTATCATCAAAGTCCTATTATTAAAGAAAAGCAAACTTTAGAGTTTAAAATTGGGGCTTCGAGGGACACTTTTAGGACTACCTGTGTGCCAATTTTCATGGCTACAGATTGGTCTGATGACAGGAAAGAAATAGCCTATGTTTTCCGTAGTGTTCTAAAGTATAAGTGTTCCAAATTAGATGCAAATTGGTGTGATTGGTCAAACGGTGTAGATTTGTATAAAGAATGTACACATATCCTTTTTTATATATTTAGATAAGGTGGTTAGTAGGGTTTTATGGTACAAGTGCCAGATTTGGCCAAGCTTTGCCAACCACAATGTAAGGAACACCACGTAATGGACATACACACAGAAAAGTGTTACATTTGATACTGTAGTATGTATTTTGATAGTAATGTAAACTTTAAACCTATTTAACCTCCAAATGTGATTTTGTGTTGCACAAATGTTGCAGCTCATGAGCGATTTGATTTGCTTTGTAACAAGCAGTCTGAAAACATATACTTGAAGCCCTAAATTCAATTTTGAAAGTTTCTGACAACTGCACCCCTTTTCTAATAAACTATCACACCCGATAAATACCTACAGTACAAAGTTCCGTAAAAAATAAATATTCTTACAGCATCCTGTATGATGACCCATGCAGTCTTTAATTAAAAACCTAATGGGTTGCATTTTCAAATTTTCGACAGCCGGGTCCCTATAAACTATCAGTTAATAAAGACCTAAAATGTGAAGTTCCGTAAAAATAAATGTTTTATAGCAGCCTGTATAACGACCCATTCAATCTTTAATTAAAAATCTAATGGGGGTCCATTTCAAATTTAAGAAGGTTTTGACGATAAGACACCTCTTTTTTTTCTAAACTCACACTTAATAAAGACCCCAAATAGTAAATCTCTGTAAATAAATAAATATTTTTGCAATAGCCTGTATGATGACCCATTTCGTTAAAAACCTATTAATGGGTTCCGGCCCACCCAACTGACTCGCACGAGCCCAACTTTGCATTCAACAAATCCTCTACCTTCGGATGAAAGCTATTCCACAACTGTCTCAAATCCCGCATTTTGATTTCGCATTAAAATAAATAAAAAAAAAGGAATCCGCCCCCCTTACCAATCCGTGGGTAGATGTCACCGCTGCATAGAGGGTAGGCAGGCATCCATCCACAATCAATCATAAGTCGATTCATCATAGAGGACGTTAAAGCCTAAATAGAGGCCGTGCTTCGCGAATCGGAAAGCGCTTCGACCCAATGACGCGTGCCCGGGTTTAGACGTCGGTGGTGGTGGTGGGGGGAGGTTGCAACTATCGCGTGAGGGATGGCAGTTATGGTTTCGGAATGACCAGGAAGTTCCACGCATCGACTTTTTTTTCCAGCAATTACGGCACACCCCCTCTCCGCAAGTTAGGCCTATAATGGAGGGAATGCAGGTATACACGTGTGAGGTATTTAGGTATTCGCGAGCTTTAGGAAGTGCGGGATCGCAAACCAATCTCTTGTAGCAGTCCAGATTCGGACGTGGGTGGTGATCGCGGGGGTAGATCTAGTCCTTAACCGGCTTTGTTCTTTCCACTTGAAATATCTCGATCGAAAAGTTCTTATGGATATGATCTTAAAAGAACATTAGGTTCGATGATGCTGTCATTTTCCCACCAACTGCCTTGTCTCCAAATACCTTCATACTCTTTAACCTCCTGTAGGTCATATACGAATAATTTCACCACGGACCTCTAGTCCTCTCTGCTTGACTCTCAACGAGTTTTAAACTTCTTAATCAATATAATCTTTTCCTATGCAGGTAATGGTAATGGTAATTTTAGTTAACGTCGTACTAGAGCAACACAACGGGCTATTGACGACGGTCCGGAATCAGTTCCTTAAGGGAAAGATTCGAGGACAACACCTCGTAATTTTGAACCACGGTCAGATGACGAAGCAACACCTGAGCTGGCACCCCACTCTCCAAACTTCCACGCCAACCCAACGTGAGGACTTTCGGCCACGACAGATTTAAGGTGCACCAGCCGCCTCTAACACCATACGTTTACAAACATCCATGCCCGGACCCGGAATCGAACCAGGAACCTTCCGATCTAGAGGCTAACACCTTAACCACTATACCGGTTGGTCGGCTTTCCTATGCAGGAAACAGCGATGTGGTTAGTTACTCACTCTGCGTTTGTTGAGAGGTTAAAGTAGTACTACGCCATTAGGAAATCTCGTGATACTCAGAAGGTTAAGTCCGAACTCGTACAAGTGAGAAATACATTCATATAAACCTAGGTGCGAATTATTTCACCATGCAGTCTTCCCTGTCAGTTTTAGATTTCTTAACCAATAGAAACATTTTCACGATACTGTCAATGAATCGATATGTGATTAGTTACTCATTGGGAGTTTGTTGTGGGTTGAAAGCAGTATTCATTCCAGTATAAAACAGCAGTCCATTCGGAAATCTCGCGTTGCTCAGAAAGTTAATTCAAGGTAGCACGTGTACAAATGAACATGCATCTGCTAGTTGAGACCACAGACGTAACATTGAACAGTGTTGGCAAGAGTGGTGCGAAAGACATTCATATAAACTAAGGTACGAATTGTTTCACCACGAACTTGCAGTCTTCTCTACTTGAATCCCAATCAGCTTTAGACTCCTCAACCAATAGAAACATTTTCACGATACTGTCAATGAATCGATGAGGTTAGTTACTCATTACGCGTTTGTTGTAGGATGAAAGTAGTACTACGCCATTCGGAAATCTCGAGGGAATAAAGTCAGGGGGTATACAAATGAGCAGAGTTCAGTTGAATGCTTTTTGTTAGCAAGAGTAGATAATGTCAATTTATAATCGGATAACATAATAGGTAGGTATTTAATTAAAGTAACACTGGAGCAACACGCTGGGCTATTGGTGACGGTCCGGAATCTACCTTCGAAGGGAAAGGTTCAAGCACAACACCAAAGTAAGCTTAGGATTATCAACTACAGTAAAAACATATTTCAGCTGATCCGGTTTTACAGTCAACACCAGAAAACTTAAAAACCATGGACATTACTTAGTACTTGTTACAATATGGGTCTATATGAAAAAAAGTGTTGGTAAGGTTATTATGGCGTAGAGGTCATGGCAAGCTGTGTGAAATACAAGACAAATAACGTCATATAAACGGACTTGCGTGTACCTAAACTTTCACCGAGTCAGAAGAAATAAAACCAGGGCAAATTACAGGTAGATAGGTAGTTAATTAACTTTGCACTGGAGAAACAAAACTGGCTATTTGCGACTGTAAGAGATGAATCCTAAAAGAAAAGATGCAAGGACAACGCTTTGCAATTTTGAACCATGCAACAATACACGAGTTGGTAAGTTACAGGAAATGAAAATATAGAAAAATACAACTTACCCCCTGAAACTATTCATTGCATATAAAATTAAATTCAAATACGATTACATTAATAATAACCCTTAGCAGTAAATATAAAGTTTTATTCAATTCCGACAGGGCCATCACATTGAAACGAAGCCAGCCTAAGGACATTCGAAAGCTTAAGCAAAATTTTACCTCATAAGCAAGAATACTTACGACATAAAACAGCTTACGACTTAAAAATCCACCATTCCTGACCCGTGGGAAAATTTACCGCCACGCCAAAACCCATTTCCAAAACTACGTTTTCGGAAAATTGCTTTCGAAGACTCTTCCGAAAGACGAAGACCCCAGACAATCTCAATTACACATCCCAAAGAAAACGCCCCTTCATACATCCCTTGACGAGAATCCGGAGCGCCATTTTTTTCCCAAAACCGCTAATCCAGGACAAACCATAAAGAAAGAGCCGGTATTCGACCACATCTGCAAGCGCGGAGAGAGTGTCTTGTATTAAGCATAGCTAATGCAGGTGTCAAATTTAGTTCCCGCACTTTTTGTCATTCGGCCGTCTTAACACGACGTCCAATGCTTCTCCAAACTGCGGGGAAGGGAGCGAGGCTGGTTATAGAGTATAAGCAAAGATATAAATATCAATTACCGCGATCCAGAGGCCCGGCCGATTGACATACGATCGTATATTCTTATTGTTCCTGAGGAAGCAAATGAGAAGTAATGGGCCACCGGCATTCGCAGTTCGGGCGCAAATGAGGCTGCCGCGCTAATGTTGTTCGCCGAAAAGGCCATTAGTTTCATTTTGAAAGGCTTTAGAGGTGAGGCGGGTGGGGTCCGCCAAAGCCGGGCTCTTGCAGCCGAATATTGAATAATAAGGTTTCTCTCTGGCTCGCCTTCCTCGACGCTGTGTGACTCGAAAAAGGGGGAAAGGAGGGATAGAAAAAAAAAAGAACAAAAAGTGGAATGTCGTTACCGAGGGGACAATGGCACGGCGGGGGCGAGAGGGAACACAAAGGGATTCGAACAATCGATCTCGAGTCGTCATTCACGAAGGTTTCCAAGATTATTTGAGCTAATTTCTCTCTATCGCCATTTTTATTCCTTTTCTTTTACTATGGATTGGTATCAATCCGCTCGAGTTTCCCCCGTGCTTCATTTTCGAATCTGGGATTGAACGAGTTCCGAGAGCTGCGTTTCTTTGCATCAAATATCCATTGATGCGGTTCGTGTTACAATAGATAGGTCTCGCTAATTAGGCGATATTAATTTGAAAGGGGAAATTAATTTCATTACGTGAACAGTTGCCGATGACCTGATAGTAGGAACTGTCTGGTCAGTTGTTCAGTCAATATATGATATTTATTCTCAACAGATTTTTGTATTAGGTTCCTGGATGTATTTTGTCATTTGACCGGGGTTTAAAATTGCTTTGTGTTGTCCGGATCTTTCCCAAGGGGATTGATGGTCAATGTCGCTCTAATAAATACCTACCGACCTAGATGTAGTTCTCTCTTTGTGTCAGTAAAATTTTCCGTGTGTACGTCCATCGCTTTATATTGTCCGATGTTGGGGCAGCGTGGTAAAATATGTCCCTTATGTCATAAACCAATCATTTCAACAGTTGTAGTCATTCAACAGTTGCGCACTTAAATCAAATCCCTATACCTGGCTGATATTACAGCTTGATATGTTCGTACACTTATATTCACGTTAGTTGTACGAATTATGTCATAAAACAATCATTTCAACAATTGTAGTCATTCAACAGTTGCGCACTTAAATCAAATCCCTATACCTGGCTGATACTACAGCTTGATATGTTCGTACACTTATATTCACGTTAGTTGTACGAATTTCTTAACCCTCCTGGTGGATATGTGGACGAGATATCTCGTCATTAACAAAATTGACTGGATCTTGTGGCGAAATATCGTCTTTAGAAGAAAACTGACCAGATTTTGATGCGTGTTCATAAAAATATCAGCACTTTCTTGAAGATGAGATATCACGTCATAAGAAAAATTGGTGAAATTGAATGGACGAGATAACTCGCCAGATCGTTTGTACGTAGGGTACAAAGTTCAAATTGGACACCAATCGGACACAAGGGTGCAATGCTTGAATAAGTGCTAAAGACAATTTACTTGAAATAGAGGTTCATTGGCACTTGTTTGAACAAAATAATTTTTCTAACAATATGACCATTGCTAAACCTGTACCTTGGTAGAAAAAAGGACCGGTGTGTAAATTTGCCGATTTTCAGTTAATATCCACCAATTGCTTCAAAGTAATAAAAGTTAATTTGTTTATATATGACCGCATAATACTTGGAATTCAATCCATAAACTGTGCAATGGTCGGAAGCGAAGGCCATTTGTGAAGGAGCACCCAATGGGCGGCCATCATTGCTCCTAACATAGGACAGCACAATTTACATCCATGCCCTGGCCCCGGATTCGAACCGGGAACCTTCCGATCCAGAGGCTAACACCTTAACCACTAGACCGGTTGGTCGGCATTAAAAAACAACATTAAAACAACAAAGACAGTGTCATGTTGTCATTGCAATCTGAAATAATGAAAGCATTGAAAAGAACTTTTATGTACTCGATTATTAAAACATAAAAGCTACTAAATCAGCAATTACCAAAATCTTTTTCTGCAAAGGTACAGACTATTCTTTAAAGATCAATCACAATAATTCCATCTAAAAACATACTAACAAAGCTATACGTTTAGATAATGCACTGTTGGACATCGAAAACGCATCTTGAGGGAAGGATCTAACAGCTTTGAAATTTGAATGCGTAGATCATAGTAGAATAGGCAACTGATTAGCAATGCAGCGTATATGCAAATGATGTGCGCCCGATATGCTCCCAGTAAGCAGTAGAAAAAGGGAGAACAGAGAGAAGGTTTTAAGTATTGAAATTATTTCCTTGTCGTTTTCCTGTGTATAGGAAGCTTAATTATGCCTCGTCAAGAAATAGTCTTAAGAACATGAGAGGAAGAATTGTAGCTTATTGAGTTTTTGGAGATCATCCTTTCGTGAAATCGGTGCTCATATTGAGCGTAATAAAGCCACTATGGTGATAATATACAGTAACCGGGTGCAAAAGGAACGACTAGCAGTTGTGAACGATTGCAGGAGGTTAGTCACACCACCGAACGAGGGAACAGATATTTCTTTGGAGCATGGCTGTTACCGATCGCAACATCAAGAATTAGGGTGTTGCACAACAGCTTGTGTGAGCACGTACAATTCAACGTCGTCTGCAGCAGCGCGGAATTTTTTTCAAGGCGTCCAATGCTGCGACTGCCTTTGCATTGCAAGCGTTTAAGGCTGTTAAACGGTGCGTAGAACGCCATACATGGACACACAAGTGGAATGATAGCGTCTTTTCAGACGAATCTCGATTCTGTCTACAGCACCATGATAGTAACAACCTAGTCTGACGGCGATGTTGGTTTCTATGTCCGTGGTCGGATTCAATTGCCTATGTTGGATTGTATGGTTCGCAGACCATCCGCGGCTATGCCGAAAGAATATTGGCAAAGCGTGGAAGCAGACTGGAATAATATACTCCAAACACACATCCAAACCTCATTCCTTTCAATGGCGAGACGTGTAGCAGAAGTTATTGCTGCCCATGGCGGATGCACAAAACACTGATACATTCGCGTTCCGTAAGCTGAAAGCAACTGAAATTTCAATAATTTCACCTCGCGCCTAAAATTATTTGTATAAATACATCTGGCTTTGAAGTATTTTGTCCTTCATGGTTTTACATTTTCTAGGGTCAGCAGTGTACTTTTCACCATATTTACTCAATAATGCTAATGCCTAAAATCCCCTAACTCGAATCTGCTGAATCATTGTTTGGTTTTTGGATATCAAGCGCAAGAGCCATATTTGGTCCAATTGCGCTAAACAGATCCAAACAAACGGAAAGTTTTAATGACATAGAAGAGAGAGAATAGACCAAGAGAAAACTATTTACAAACGAACAAAATAATAGTACAACAGTTAATGTTAATGTAATTTAAAATGAAAGTTGTACTATTATTCTTTAAATTTTAGACGATGAATCGCATTATCGCTAAATTAATATTTTATATGTTTCAAAATGAAACCAACTTAAAAACAAAGGGTGAAATAAATTACACTTGTTAAACACTACTTGTGAGAACTGCATCACCATAACTATATAACAGTGTTTAAATTTAAATTAAATAAGAAACAGCGCTTTAAAATAAACATTATTCTTAATGAATACAAAACAACCTGGCAATTAAATTACAGCAGCGACTAATCAACGAGTAGCAATATCTCTTGTCAATGTTTAACTACGAAATTACACCAACTTCAAATCAACTAGCAAACAGAATTATCTCCCTTCCAAACAAAGCAAAGCAATCGAATTACAATTCCTCGGAACAGAGCCCCAACGCCCGCCTCCAAACAACACTTCGAAACAATGTTTAAACTTCAAATTACCCGAATTAACTCCAAAGTAGGCGAAGCTAAATTACGCCGCCTCTCATTCCACAAACAAACGCCTGAACCGAGAGGGACCGGTGGATTAACCAACCGCGCCTAAGCCGCATTTTCGATTAGAAACGAGACCAAAAGGGTTACTTATGCCACCCGACCCGCGTATTAACCCGGAACTGCCCGAAATCAATGGGATGCGTTTCAGATGTTATTGAAGGGCACGAACAATATATGGGGGATGGATACGCAGGTCGTTAGAGGTGGGACAACAACTGCCAGAATCACCCTTTTATTATGCAACTCGCCCCGTCCCGAAGTCATTTCCATGCAAGCGATCCTCTTATCAGGCGCGGGAGGTGAAAGAACAAATAATAATGAACACAGAGGGGTGAGGGAAAAACGCGCTGAAAGGTCGGCTGGAGGGGGTGGCGTTCGATTTTGTGATGAGTGTGAAAGGGACCAGCAGCAGCGCAGTCATCTTATCGGCCGGGGCATTCTTCTCGATCTCTGGAAGAAGCGGGCATCACAGATGTAAATCCAATATCTTGTTACGCTGGGATGTCGAGCGAAAGTGGGATGGTTGCGATCGGGTACCGGGTTGATGCTGGGCAGATTATTTATGAGGTGGATGTATATTGATGGGTGACGCTAAACTTCCTCTGCGAACTCTAAATGAAGCAACGGTAAGGAAGCGTTGGTACTCTCGGGAATCTACAGTGAAGAGTTTGCAATCTGTAAAGCAATCGATAGACCCGACCTGCTTCAATGGTGAACTGGAGGTTATTTATGTAGGCTTCGAACAGATAATT
The DNA here is from genome assembly GCA_947359465.1 of Metellina segmentata. Classification (NCBI taxonomy): domain Eukaryota; kingdom Metazoa; phylum Arthropoda; class Arachnida; order Araneae; family Tetragnathidae; genus Metellina; species Metellina segmentata. Next base: position 15,681,097 of record OX375878.1, on the reverse strand, counting down.
GCTCATACACAGTTTCCCCAAGGTTCTTACTTTATCCGATCCGAAGGTCGACGTATAAGTAAAGCAATTCCTACAAGTTCGACCTTCTTACAAGTTCAGCAGTAGAATATGCGATTGATCTTAAACTCTTTGCCTCATTCCGTCGTGTACACTCAATTCCTGCCCACTGTTGTGAGGGAGATGAAACGACAGTCTTAGTTAACCTTTTGATACGGCTATAGATATAACAAGGGTGATTTTTTCTTGGCGCGATCATATAAATTTCAAGGTACAACTTCTGTAACGGCCGTAGTCTAAATCCTTTCTTGGCGCGATTTCGTATAACTTTCAAGGTACAACTGCTGTACAGCGGTAGTCGAAACGTTAACCCTGCTGGTGGTTGTCTCGATGAGGTATCTGAGGTATAACTGAGCAGATCTTGATGGACGAGATACCTCGTCGAAATCACTTATAGAGCTACGAAAAGTATTCCTGTCCTTCAGAATCCCAACTCATTAATAACCTCTCATTAAGTCAAACTTTAAATTAAACTGGAGTTTGGAAAAATGCAAATTCGACAAGTTCAATGAAGCTAGGGGGAAGGCAAGGAAGCCCGTGTCGGGTAGAATTAGTTCTCGTGTAGCAATTAAAATTGAACGTAAATTTCCAGTTGCTTATCCGATGACATGTTTCCCACACGAGAGATTTTCAGTGCAAACTAATAAACCTAACTAACACATACTCCCGTGCCTATTGTCTTGAGACATTGTACCAGTTTAAATAAGTGTGGCTGAATGAGTAGAGCATAACACTGAGGTGACACGACCCTACAATAATGGACCGGACGCCAGCGGATTTGCATAAAATCCGACTTCTTGTTTGGTTTTTTTTTTCGTGGTATAGCCTGGAACCTTTGTCCATGTAATGTTACAGTCTCTGTCAAGCAGTGGTATCCATTTATAGTTGTAAAACGTCTTCGCTGGCCTGCTCAGAGTCCCGACCTAAACCCCATAAAACATTTATTTATGGAACGAGTTAGAGCGACGCTTACGGACCAGGGAACCACGTCCGAAATCTACAGCTAAGAAGGCGACATTCTTGAAGCAGGAATGGACACAAATACCCATAGCTGTGTAGCGAAACCTTGTTGAAAGTATGCCCAGAAGAGTTGCTAGTGTAATTGCAGCACGTGGTGGACCATCCCCTATTAAAGCATGTATTCGTTCCATTATACCATCACATCTTGCTGTGAGGTCCATAATTGTAGGTTCGTGAATGTCCTATCACTTGTGATATATGCCCTTCAGGTGTGTACCACGACTATGCAGGTTGTGCATGACGGCAAAAGTACTACACGGATGATTCTTCACATTGATCGCAATCAACGAAATATCTTACGAGATTTCAGTATTTTTGTGAAATAAGATTAGAGCAAAGAACACTATTAATATTTTGGCTCAAATTCAAATGGCCGAGGCTTTGATTGAAATGGTTTGGAATACTTTTCGAAGCTAGTTGCACAGAACTACTTTTACCGTTCGTGACGAGAGCTAGAACAAAATAAATTCCATTGATATTTTTGTCTTCAATTCAGAATATTAATAAATAAACTATTCATTTAAATGAATCTGTAACTAAATTAGCCATTTCAAACTGAGCAAAAAAAAATTTCCACAAATTTTCAGGAATCAATAAAATTATACAAATAGAAATGAAATAGAAAATAATTTCAATCTGTTTTTACTTAGAAGCAATTTCAGCTATTGATTCAAGACTGTTTTGATAAAAAATACCCGCCGAAACTGATATGCTTTGAAAATATTTCAACATAACAAATACGTTATTGACTTATGACGTTTTAAATAGTAAAAGTTGAAAATTCTTTTAAAAATGTTTGAATTATCCCAATTGCAGAATATTTGCTTTTCACGAGCTGATGCAGATTGATTTTCAAAATAGTGGGTATATTCGTAATTTTTTCTTGTATTTGTATAGTATATATTTTAAATTCAGTAAAAAGAACCAGTGTCTTTTTGGCGGCACAGATTTTAAAATCATATACAAATTTTTGCTACTAATATATATTAATAATATAGATACATACTCTCCAACATTGGTAACTCAGTCATCAGTAGCACTTCTTACCGACATATTACATGCGACATAGTATCAATAGATTATTGATTAATTATTAAAATTAATAAAAAGTTACTAAAATTAAAGCAACTAATAATTGAAATTAATTCAGTAATAATTAAAACAAATTAATTAATAATTAAAATGAATTAATTAATAATAAAAATTACTGCATACAATTGAAAAATTATTAAATAATGAATTGAAACAAATATTTTTAAACAATATTCAAAATTATTTAAGAAAATTATTGACTAAATATATAAGTGCATTTATCTTATTTTAAGTCACACAATACGAATTTTTTTTTTTGATCAAACTAATTACCTATTTATTACACCTCATCTAAAATTTTTTTTTTGCATTGAATAGCAATCACTTTATGCCTTTTTTAAGTATTCATTGCTTAGTTTGATATAGTAACAAACTCCATATTCATTTTTGTTATGAGGAGTGACTCCAGTGTTTTAGTGTTCATTCTGGAACGAGATTAGGTTTGGTTTTTTCGAACCATGCTGAAAATTGTCACTGCTTGCATTGCTGTGAGGAACTGACAAAACTGACAACATTATTTTAGGCAATGCCACATATTTTGAGTTGCCATTGCTATGCTTGATTTTGAAAATTTTATACCAAGCTACCTCAGCTCTTTCAGATTCCAAAATTTCAGATGATGCGCAAGATCCGTAGTTTTTATCTATAGACCCGTAGCTCCGTAGTTTTTACCTAATTTCCGAAGCAACTACGGAAATTCCGTAACAGTTGGAAAGTCTGTATAGATATAATATACATAGCTATATATTGAAAGAACATATGCATACCAGTTTTTGTTTTTTGTTAAATTAGATATAACTCTATACATTCATATTTAGGGGACGATAACGACACTTAAAACGCCCGTAAATATTGAAAATTAAGGAACATCTTTTCGAATTAGTTATTTCAAAATGAATTTATTTGTGCTATATCACCGAAATATTTTTCAATCATCACAAAAACAACTCTTTTCAATGAAGACGCGTAAAAAAATTGGAAAGCGACGAGGAGAGGAAAAAAAAAGGAAACATTGAAACAACAAATATTTCTCTTCAATAAACAACAAACCAAAACTCAATCCCGGGATGGAGTCTCCCTCAACAACGCGACCAATTGAAAACACCGCAATCTTCAACTAACGATAAAGCGCCACCAAAAAAAACAGCGAACACACTTCAGCCAAACGAGCGAGGCCACAAAAGAAATGTCGACTTCGGATATCGAATGTCATTCACCAAAAAGAATATTTGTTGATTAAAATTGCGTATTTACGAATAAAAAGGGGGAGCGTTTACTTCACTTCAGTTCCCATCGAGGGGAACAAAAAGGGGGCCGAGGATCGAAGAGCCCCGACGCGGCGTTTTGTGTTGATTGCCAAAGCGAACTAATGACGGCTTGATAATGACGTTAGAAAACAAGGGTTCCTGATAACGGCTAATTAGCATTGTGAAGTCCTGAGTTTTTCATTGTTATCTCTTTTTAAGACCATTATTTTGAGCTAATAATGCCTCCCCAAACCAATAAGCAGGAGAAAATGAAGCCAGGCCAAAGGAAGGAAAAAGCGATATCGCCCAGTCTCATTTTACTCCTTTTTTACTTCCTCTTTTGGCTATGTATCATCTAGGAGGTAATTTAACATCATTTTCCAAAAAAACGTGTAGATTAAAAAGTTTTAATAGTGAGAGGATCTATTTTATGCCACGGGTGGAATTTTTGCGCTTTTTGCTTCAATGAATTCCAGAAGGCAAGACTGGGAAAGAACTCGAATTTGCCAGATTGTATGTTTGAAGGGATTAATTTAATCAGATATTTGCATAATTGGATACTTTATGCATAAAATTCCTTTTGGATACAGATCCGGCAAATGAAACACGGAATGAGATATTTACAAAATTCTGTAACTTATCTCGAAATTTATTTTTCAGTTTGGAAATGTGTAAATGAAAAATACACTTCAGTAATAAGATGACTACGTCTTCGAAATTTTCAGAAATAATTTAATTAAAATACGCGATGCGTGAATAAAAATAGCTTTTGCCTGCAAACTATTTTAAATTGAGAGGAACCATTGGATGTCTGTCTAACGAAGAACTAAAGTGAACAATTCGAGGTTTAGAAACGATACAGTAACTATTTGAATTAAAAATGATTTAAACAGTTCTCTTAAATAACTGATTTAAATAGCAAGCTGAAAGCAACAATAATTGCTTAACTAGTCATTATACTGAAAAATATAAACTAAGCGTATTTGTTGAGTAAATGTTTAATGAAGATATTCTGATTTCGAAATAAATTTTCATTGATGTACATTATTTTCGTTCATAATACGTAAACAAATAACGTTTGAACAATGCGAAATATATTTTGCTTCCTTTATCACGTTTTCGGAAGAAATTAAAATTACATGTTGCAAATAATTCAGATGTTTCCAAATTACGTAACAGGGTTCCCACTCTTTTTTTCTAACTAAAAATAAGGACTTTCTAAGCACTTTTTAGGACAAAATAAGGACTTTATAAGGACTTAAATAAAACGTTGAAGAAACCGTGTTATACAGTGTAATACCTGACTTTCGACCAAATGGGTATGCTCTTACAGATTAGTTAATCTTATAAAAACAATAGTAAGAAAAAAACTTTGGATATTTTTCTTTTATCTCTTCGCCAGTGCATTTGCTTTAAAAAAAAAGGGAAAGAAAGAGACAAGTTTGATGAGGACCGGACTTGGTGTTGTCGGTCTCCCAGCTGCTGTTGCAAGTTTGATTTTGTTTTCTTATTCTTTTCATATCGTTTTGTTTTTGCTTTTTAATGGTCTTTAGGGGAGTGTATGAGCAATTTTTTAGCATATTGCTGCTCATGTTTGTGTTGTCTGGGTCAGGCTCCTCACTGATCGACTAACAATTTCATTTTCGAAAAAGTGTACTATGTGCTCATCAAGAGTCGATCGACGATTTGTATATTGCGTATCAAGTGTTTCCATTCAAGCAAGCCAGTTCCCGAATCATCACCAAAACTGTACTTATAAGCAGTTTTATCGCCGATCAGCCGCTAAAAAGAGGTCGGAAATGTGAAAAAATATCGTCATTTGAAAACTGAATTTTGTTTTGAAAGGAAAATAAGCACTTTCTAAGGACTATTGATGAAAAATAAGCACTTCTAAGGGCTCTTAGAAATGGAAGCTCAAGCTAAGCACTTTCTAAGCACCCGTGGGAATCCTGCGTGAGATCATTTTAAAACTATTCAAATAAGTTTCCTTTTCAGTCTTTAACTTATATCGAAGTAATGTATGAATTTTAAAACTCGTATAAAAACGAAAAGTTGTCAGTACTGATGATTGTGGTTGGTTGAGCTTAATGACTCACCTGCCATATTTTGCGACATACACACAAGAAAACATTTAAAGACATAGAAAGAAAGTGCATACTTGGTAAGTTACTAGGATCAAAACAGCACCACCACCCACAACTGATAAACTGGTAACGCCGTGTGAAAAACCAATAAGTCACAGGATGATTGAAAGAAGCGGAACTTCCGAGTTCAATCACAAGTTAGGATGTATATGCATATTCAGTCAATCCACCAACGAATCTGCTATTCAACGTAATTAGATCAATCAAAATCAAGACCTTATTTACCTAAGTAAAAGCATCCTTGTTTCTTCATGTATAGTGTATGGTAATTTTTATTTATGAGTGTTCGAGAGTAATAGGAGGGGGAATGCTTTAATGAACAGCGAATATTTATGTCGGTATTTCTACCCTTTTACTATATCAAAGTGTACGGTTGCTTTCCTATCACGAGTTTATTTGTCAATTCGTGTCAGTTAAGTTCAGATTTAACAATCACTTTCGCCCATCTTAGTTGGTATAAAGTAAACCAGGAACGTGAAAAGCCTGCAACTTTTCTGACATTTATCAATGCTTAGCTTAGGATTATTCAATCGAAACACCTTAATACAGATCATTTTTAAGTGTCGTTTCCTTCCAATTATTCTCTGACAACTGAGAAAAAATCGTCACCTGAATGTACTAATTAGGGTTAGATAACTCAGTTTTTCTTGGTTTTTGAGATAAAAGGAAAAACAGGTTTCCACCAATCTCAATTTCATATAGTGTACCTACATTTTTTTATAAGCCGATAGATCACTAACAAAGGGCAAAACATTTGATAAGATCTTTACACAAAGGTGCTTATGGTGCTCCTCCAAGAAAGACTATAATTCATCAGAGTTAGACCCAGCGACATTATGCATCCTCCGAAGTGTCTCCGAGTGATAGACCACATGGGTAAAAATGAGACACACAACTCCTTGCACTCCACCGAAGGTACGGAGACTTGTTCAGGCATCGGAACCCTGGCATGGCATGTAGGATCACGGTAAGTTTAAACATTAATGGTCACAGGAATAGTTGAGTGATCAAAAATTACAGAATTTAATGCAAAGCGAAGACTTGGTATGATTTCGACGTTAATTTAACTACTGTAACTCAAAATACACAATTTTTATAGTTGACAAGTTCTCGCATTCCGTAGAAGATAGGCACTAAGTGTTTATATTGTTGGCCTACAAGTGAAACTAAGTTTAAAAAAAAAAAAAAAACACAGTTCTCAGAAAATTGAGAAAATTCTATTTCTTAGTTGGGGTGCAGCCCCTCCTCTACAACCACCCGAGGTCACTACGACATAGTACATGCCTCGACAGGTTTCGGCTGAAGCTGTCGTCAGTGATTTTCGGGATTCGCTTTTTCACTTGGCCGTTGGCCATTGCTCATCAACCGCAGGCTGGAAAATTTTAGCAGAATACACAAGTATCCAATCGGAGGATGGATAAGGCCTGATACCAATATTTTCTATCCTAGCTGTATAGCCTGGTTTGGATTTTTAGCTAGCAGGACTAAGGGAATTTCTACATGGAATTCTAAGTCTTATTCCTGTGACCGCCACGGTTCAGATGCCTGAACCAGTCACCATACCATGCGGTCTATGTCGGAGACATTTCGAGGGATGTATAATGTCGGTGGGTCTAACTCTCATGAATTATAGTCCTTCTCGGAGGAACACCATAAGCACCTCTGCGTAATGATCTTATCAAGTATTTTGCCTTTAGTGTTCAATAGACAGATGGGGCGGTAAGACCTGACGTATTTGTCTGGTTTCCTTAAAACAGCTACTTTCTTTATTTTTCCAGCACGTTAGAACTAGGGGTGCGACATCGATGTCGATGTATTCAAAACATCGATATTTTATTAAAAAACATCGATGTATTGGAGCCGATGTTTTTTTAACATCGATGTAAAAACGTGTCGATGTTTTATATTAAAGAAAAAATGTACCATTATAAAAATTAAAAAAAAAAAAAAAACCCAAGTAGCATAATTTCAATAATCAGTAAATTGAACATACTTTTAGACCAAAGTGGCCAAGGGTAAAGGGTGTGAAAAGTAGGGATGAGACATCGATATCGATGTTTTATAAAAACATTGTCGTATTTACCATCGATTTATTGGAGCCGATGTTTGTTTTACAGCGATGTTTTATTTTTTAATGAAAAAAGCTTAAATGCACTGATGTTTAAAAACATCGGTGCTGGAAAATATCGATGTTTTTTGGGCGATGTATTATCAACATCGATGTTTTAATTTTGAACATCGATGTTTTTTGGACAATGTATTATCAATATCGATGTTTTAATTTTGAGCATCAATGTTTTGGGGTCGATGTCGCATCCCTAGTTAGAACACACCCCAGATTCGAGCATTTGTTGAAGAGTTTAATTGGAAAAAAAGGAGGTTGTGTGCTGCTGGTGCGGTTCTTGATAAACCTTCACTTATTCCATGAAGCCAGCTGCCTCCTTTGTCATTCTAGATATCGCCAATTTCGCCCGTTGATATCGGCTTGTCTTTAGAATAGAAGCGGAGGAAGTTGTTCCTTTTTCTACCTAAGAGAGTGCTTAATACTAGGTCCACCGTTTCAGAGAGCGATTCTGTCATTCTTCCGTCCACCCTTCTGACACTAACATTTGAAGGGATGCGTGGAAGAAGGGGTTATGTGATATTTGTTTACATTTGGGGATTATTCCAGTTTAGAAGTTGTCTCGGGGTGATGCATGACTTGTGCTGACAACTACAGCAAAAACCACTAAGTGGATACTTACAGCACCATCAACCCCAAACGCCTTTTAACTCATCTTTAGTTTAAGTTTTAGTACTTAAGACTTTGAGGCCAAATATCTTGGAACTAAATATAATGTCACATAAACACTTCTTCCACTCACCCCTTCAATTGGTTCATGCCTTCGAAGTTTGTTAACGGTTAGTTTATAAAGCAGTCCAAGGATAGCTATAGGGGGTTTCGTATTAACAGAAAGCTTTCCAATAATATATTTTTGCTTAGGATAGTGTGGTGGTATATTAGAGCCTCTCTCTTAGATATCAGTTGCCTTTCCATCTCGGATGTCTTATGTTGGTAACGTTGTAGCGGAGCTCTAGTACTCTTTTCTGATTACCGAGAATTCGTTATCCCACCACGGTTGTCTGGAATGTAGAATATTTTTGACCTTAAGAAGCTTTTCGTTGACTTTTATTAATATTTTCTGTCAGCTCTTTGACGCACGAGAAAATACTCCTCCCAATGTCACGAAGTGTTTATTTCTCAAGAAACCTAACCATCATGCAAAGAACAAAAGGTACAGTTTCAGTCTACGTTTATAGAGGTGGTAACGGCCTTGGCGCTTTTTTGGCGCACTTCTAAAGTCGCCAAGGAAAGAATAAGTTCAAATGAACCAATGAAATTAAACGACTCTAACGGATTTTGAAAGAACTTTCTACAATATTCAAAATTAAAATTTTCCGCAATAACCGTAATACGAATAGATTGCCTTAATCTGCCATAACTCGCTACTAGAAGTGTGTCAAAAAAAAAAGCGTCAAGACCGTTGTCACAGCTATAAACGTAGACTGAAGCTATATCGAAAAATATTTGACGCAGTGGATGCACACTTTTCATAAGTCTAAACATTTCCACTACTTGGTTAAAAAAAATTGAAAATTTTGAGTTTGTTTCACCTGTAACATGATATAATTTTCATCGTTAACTAAAGAAATATAAAGAGTGACAGAACTTATGGTGAACATCAGATAATGTAATAACTAATTTTCATCAGTATTGTATTGAGCGTTGCCGAATTAGTTACTGTTGCTAAAATGAACAGAGAAATGTTATATGCAAGATAAAACCAGGCGTTTATAAACTCACCAAATGTATGGTTACATTGTAGGGAGAAATTAGCTCGCACTAATTGAATTCGAAATGTTAGTTGTATGTATGATAAATAGAATAGCGTTTGGAATAAGATAAGGGGCATCACGGCGGATTTGTTGGCTCAAATACAAGTGTTTGCCGACCTCTGTAACCAAAAGTATCGGGAGTTGGTAGAACATGTTACGATAAGAATATTTGCTACAAAAGTTACCTAGAAAGCTTATAGTCAAATTAAAACCGTGGTAGTCCTCCCATCGCAAAAAAAGTTACCTCAAACCTTTGCACTTAACAGGGTTGCTACACACTTATTTTAGTTGCTAGATATAAAATGAATAGGCTATACCACAAAATGCACCAATTAAGTATGAAACGAACATTAAAAATCTCGCCAAGAAAAACAATTTAACAAATAAATATTTTTTTAATAGATTTTTCATGATAATACAACCATAGATTATGATGTGTTTGGTTTAAGTTTGCCATGGCTTTTGGTGCCATAACTGGAAATCCCTTAACTAAAAAATCGGAAAAATACGCAATTTATTAAAACAGGAACTAAATTTTCCTTTGGTGAAATAAAAAAAAAAGTCAAAACTTTGAAAATAGTAGCTTTGGCGATGATTTTGTATTAAAAATAAATCCCTAGTCACCAAGGTTGCAAAATAGTAGCAAAAAGTCAGCTTTGAGGAAATGAAAAAATGTTTTACTCCTTATTGTAAGGGTTTAAATGACGTCATAGTGATAAACAATTATTATTAGATTCCCCATTGTCATTGATCATATAATTATCTAAACATGTCTTGGTGTGAGTTAATGCAAATCTACATAAAAACAACCATAGCTTTTCACTACTAAATGTTTCCGCAGAACATTAACTATCGTTAGAAAACAATAAATAACCAGTCAATAGCATCAAAAATTAACCGTAACATACAATACCCTACAATAATGGACCGGACGCCAGCGAATTTGCATAAAATACGACTACTTGTTTGGGGGTGTTTTTCGTGGTATGGCCTGGAACCTTTGCATGTCATACCTGGTAAATCAAACGCCGACGCTTACATGGGCATTTTTGACAATCAGGTTCTTCCTACGCTCTGGCAATTTTATGGAATGGACGAATGTTACTTCCAGGACCACAACGCTCCATGTCATGTTGCAGCCTCTGTGTCAAGCAGTGGTATCGATATATGGATGCAAACGTCGTCCCAGGCCTGCTCAGAGTCCCGACCTAAACCCCATAGAACATTTGTGGGACGAGTTACAGCGACGCTTACGGACCAAGGAATTCCGTCCGAAATCTACAGTTGAGATGGCGACATTCTTGCAGCAGGAATGGACGCAAATATCCATAGCTGTGTATCGGAACCTTGTTCAAAGTATGCCCAGAAGGGTTGCTAGTGTAATTTGCAGCACGTGGGGGACCAAAACACTATTAAAGCATGTATTATTTCCCTTATACCATCACATCTTGCTGTCCGGTCCATTATTGTAGGGTAGTGCATTTCCACAATATTAAACAAGATGTACATTGTTATTACATTAAGAAAAACTACGAATGGAAGTTTTTAATAGTTTCTGCTTATCCGAAAATAAATCCGAAAACATTGACAGATCAATAAGTGATAAATAGGCCAACTTTTTGCAACAAATGCAACTTTTTTTTCACACGTTCTACGCTGCATGTAAAGAACTAAAACCAAAATTCCTCTTACATGGGGTGTATTCTAAATGAGTTACAACCGCAACATAAATGCAACTTTTTGCATAAATGCAACCACTTGCAACTTTTTTAAATGTAGCTTAAAATTAATTAATATGAAATTACTATTTTATTTTTTGCCCTCTGAACCAACTCTTCGATCACGCGTGTCTGATCTTGCGAAAGCCGAAGTATTGCGGATCAAACAAGAAGTTAATGGAAAGAAGCTGTTCGTCCTAACAGACGAAAGTGAAATGGCAAGAAGTACTTTTAACACATTGGTTGGCACTCTTGATAATGCAGAGGAAACTTGCGTAATCGACTGCAGAGCTTGCGAGGTGAGTGTCGATCATAAATATGTTGTTCGACCTGTGGATATGACGTTTTAAAATCTATGAATGTTGAGCGAAAAGATTTGGCTTCTGCTATCCATATATAGCACATTATATGAATGCGGCTGGCGCAGTTTTTCAATGTTATAGAAATTACTGGCCAAGGATCCGCCATTCAACGTTCTTCTGTATTTAAGAATGTATTATAATACTGTTATACACAACTAAAATTGTCAATATATTAAAATTTTTTTCATTTTTTACGAATAATTTATTTTAGAATTTAGTGTATCAAATATTAATGCAACTTTATTTCCATAAATGCAACTTTATTTCCATAAATACAATTTTAGGGTATGATAAATGCAACTTTTCCCATTTTTACTGCAACAAAAAAGTTGCCCTAGTGATAAAACAAATGCATCGAAAATTTTCTCAGTTTAGGTACTTATGAAGAGAAAAATGGTCTCTAAGCAGGAGTACAGAATCTACGGCCCTCGAAACCTAGAAATGCTACCCACAAGATCGTAAACAATTTAATATACATGTGATTCTTAGCAAGATCTTTCATGACTTGAATATCAAAGATTGAAGATAATTTCATGACTAGTAATCTTCAAGGAGAAAAATATCCCTTGTTATCGAATCACTCGTTATTGATGTCATCGCCTTATGGCAGTCCGTATAACTGTGAAAACCTATTTTTAAAGATGAAGCACAGGAAGAGTAAGATTAGATAAAATTTCTTCTGACAAGCACCATTAGAATTGCAACCATTTATATCGAACCTGATAAGTGATGCATTTCACCAAAACAAGATCAAATATCGCACTAATTTTGTTACGCTGAGCTCTTTTTTCAATGTTATCATATAGATAATTTGAAACAATTAAAAGTAAATAAAAATAGTCATATGCATTAAGTATAGTATATTTAAAAGTTTGTTATATTATACAAGTGGCCCAAGACATTTCCTCTCCAAGAATTATTTACCATAGTGAAAGTATTACCATTAAGATCTTTGCTCAAACAAGCATGTTAATTTTCTTCAGATTCACAGTTAATGCAAAGTAAAGTTATGCACACATGTATCTCAAAATTTTTATGTGAATTTAGAACCGTGATTAAAGTGATGCCAAGAAATACGCATATTATCATTCGCAAAATAATGTTCATGGAATTGAAGTTTTATACGAAAATCGAATTGCTTGTTTTAAACGGCAGCTTATGGACAAAATAATATTCCTGTCAAGAAAAAATATTAGTAAAAAAGTTCATCGCTCTTCCAGATCCTTTCGAAGTAACCACATGTTTTTCAAATACAAAGCGATAGTATAAATCTATTTCTATAAAATTCAAATACCACTCACACACTGACTCACTCATCACTGTATCTCAAGAACTACAAGTCCTAGGAAGCTAAAATTTTACAGGGGGTTTCTTCTTATACCGTAGGGGTGCACTAAGAAAGGATTTAGAAAAATTCGAATCCTAAGAGGCCTAAAATTGACCTAAGGCCTAAGCCAAAATCATTTTGAAATCGCCATAGAAAAAACATTGAGTATAAAACGATTGCTGCACGCATCTCAGATTGCTTTACCAGTGTTGATAGAAAAACAATTTTCTAAAAATAAATTAAATTATAATGTTCATGTTTGAACTGAATTTTTACTTCTTTCCCTTATGAAAATAATATTTATAAATATTTGATTGATGAAGAAAGAATATTTAGAACATTTAATTTTATATTTACTTAAATTTTATAATGGAGCACGAAAAGCCCAAACGATAAACTCATTGATCATAAAAGCGTAGTTTTGCTATTCGGTATCTGGCAACCTCAGAATTAATGTTTAATTTTTTAATTTGATTTATAATTCTTTTTTTTGGGTATTTGAGTTGAAAACGAGATGGTTGCGGTCACATTTGGGGATTCCTAAGTATTATAAATATGTGTTCTTTTTGCTTATAAATCATTGTCTTTATCAATATTGTTCAAGTTTTTTGTCGAATTGTTTTACTTCAGAATATATTCAGGAAGTAAAATTCAACAAGCTAGAATTTTTTTTTTTAAAGAATTCTGCCTTTTTTAAGGATTGGAATAATGTTTCTGTTTGCTTATGTGTTCCGGTATATTTCCTATTCCAGAAATATTATTTAGGAGCTGGCTTTTATTTATTTATTTCTAGCAAAATATCACTGGACATGGTACTTTCGTGGTGGTATATGTATATTTACAAATCAAAATATTTTTTAAGTGTGTAATTTATTATTTTAAAATGACATGAAAAATTTCAAAAATAACTTTAAAATAAGAGGGGTTACGTTAAATTTAAACTGGTAGTCATACTTTGTAGTTCAAAACATATTTCAAAATTTTGATATAGCTTTTCATTGAAAGACGATTAAAATAAACTAAATTTCATTTGTTTTTCGTGTTTCATGGGTGTTATTGAAAGCTTACGCCGTAGTCAAGTAACTACATCTATCATTCTAAATAGATACGTGCTTTACATTTAGAAACCAAATTTCTGATCTTAAAAAGTACCATAAGGGTTCAATTTAAAACTGTATGTGTGTTGGAGAAAACGGAATTTTTAACAAGACTTTGTTGATCTTGGAATAATATCACACTAAGTAATTTTGAAAAATTGAAATTTTATGTCTTAAGAGACAGAAAGTCGAGGTTACTTACTCTATTTATTGAAGCTATTCTTACGCAACTTAGATGCATGTGAATCGTTTGTTGAAAATTATTTTCTTTTTGTAAAAGTGCTGTACAATCAACCTTCTGTTTATTAAAAAATTGTTATCGATTGGGTTTAATTTGTTTACTTTGATGACATGTATTTCTAACAAAAGCTCTGTTTTTCCACATGCCACTGAATGGAATTTTCTGGGAAAATGTGCCGTTTGTTTCAAATTAAATTAGTCACGAATGCCGTAAATGTTTAGCCCCCTTGGGCATTATAGAAAGCGGGTTAATATGTAGCCTATCATATCCGCAGGGTTCTAAAATATAAGTGTATCAAATGTGTGGATTGGTCAAATGGTGGATTAGTGTAGAGAACAGACAAACATCAACTCTGCTTTACATATCTAACAGAAGTTCCGTTATTCCATCTGCCTCTGAATGGAATTTTCAAGAAAAATTGCGTTTGCTTCTATCTAAATAAATGCTGTAACAATTTAATCTACCATCTTATCATATTGATGATGAAATTCGAAAATATCGCATACTAGGTGAAAGAATGGCACAATGAAAACAGATTCATAGAAAAACTAAGTGCAAGACTATCCACCGAAATTCGACAGAGTTTTACTGAAATTGAATGCACGGAAATATTCGTAGTCACTCGAAAACTTAAAATCAACTTCAGCAGAAGTGTGACGAATATGAAATGAATTATATGGTTGGATACAACATAGATGCATAGTTGCGTCCGAAGTAAATTGTAGAAGCGATGGAGAAGTTAAATTATAGTTCATTTTTTTCCCGTACACTTAAATGATGCTAACATTCTTTTATGAAAAAGAATTCATGACTTTTCAATCAACAAATTATTAATTCAATCCGAGCAAAGCCGGGTCTTTCTGCTAGTCCTCTATAAACACGTAATGGTACACACAATTCATTATTTTGTAATCAAAAAGGCTGACAGCACATATTACGGGTTGGTTGGTAATGGCACAATGTCCATAACACACAAGCTATGCCAGCACGTATTACGGGAGTGTTACAATTGTTTCATGGGTGGGTATCTCATGGTTGGTTATTATGGAGGTTTATGGTACAAGGGCCATAGCTTTGCCACACACAAGAAAACGTTAAGTAGCAAATGATGTGAATGGGATAAAAAGAGCGATAAGGGACCAGATTGTATTGTTGATTCAGGAAGTAAAAGTAGCTAAAACACGACAGTTAGTTGTTCAATATAGCGCTTCCGTACCAAAAAAATGTAACCATATACACTACCCCCCTACAATAATGGACCGGACGCCAGCGAATTTGCATTTAATCCGACTACATTTTTCGGAGTGTTTTTCGTGGTATGGTCTGGGACCTTTGCATGTTGTTCCTGCTCAATTGAACGCCGACGCCTTCATGAACATTTTGGACAATCAGGTTCTTCCAACGCTCTGGTAATTTTATGGGATAGACGAATGTTACTTCCAGAATGACAACGCTCCATGTCAAGTTGCAGCCTCTGTCAAGCAGTGGTATCAAGATATGTACGTAAAACGTCTTCCCTGGCCTGCTCAGAGTGTCGACCTAAACCCCATAGAACATTTGCGGGACGAGTTAGAGCGACGCTTACGGACCATGGAACCACGTCCGAAATCTACAGCTGAGCTGGCGACATTCTTGCAGCAGGATTGGACACAAATACCCATAGCTGCGTATCAAAACCTTGTTGACAGTATAACCAAGAAGGGTTGCTAGTGTAATTGCAGCATTTGGGATACCATCCCCTATTAAAGCATGCATTATTTCCCTTATACCATCACATCTTGCTGTCCGGTTCATTATTGTAGGGTAGTGTAGCTTACACGTTCAATGAACATTCGTTTTGAATGCTAAATTGAAGTTGCAAAACTTTTTTAATGTTACGTCGCTTTAAATGCTAACTGATTGCTTTTAAACTTAACTAAGCGTGAGTTATTTTTCTCACTATGAGAACAAATGTAGAAACTTACGAAATTTTGTTGGGTGAAATACATCAGCGTTTATTCCACAGCATGCAGTTTTATACGAGTTACATGCAGATTCTTAGAGTGCCAGATTCATGTAAACAATGAATAAAACATTTTTACGCACGCATAGTAAAAGATAACGTTCGTTTTGTAAACGTATTCCATGCGTTATCCATTAGATATTGTGTTTTACGTCTATCCAAACTATGATTATCCAATGCATGTAAAATTACATGAAACTAATTTTGTATGCATTAGAGATCATGAAAAAATAATAGGGCTTGAGAGGAGCAAATTGCTAACATCTTTGGGTACTATCTATTGTGTCACGCAATTTTGATACTCGGTAATGAATTTTTAAATCCAGCCGAAACTATGTCCCCCGTAATCCTTTTGCTACAACTATAATGGTTAGTATGGTTATAAATCTAAAGAAATGGACAGAACTCATTGTGTTAAGCCTACTTGAAACTTTGTATTGAAAGAAGGCTTTTATTTTATTTTCGAACAAATATTCCACTTAGTTACTGTTTGGTTTTTTAATGCATCCTCTACGTAAGATTAGTTTTTGACATATCGCACCCCTGCAAGAAAAGTGACACAACTCAAAAACTAAAAGTTTTGATGTTATGTTATTGAAAAATATGTATGAGGTGTCCCAGCGTGTTATATTACTATTCAATAGAATAGAATATAAGTTACCACCATAAATACTTACCTAAAATTTAAAAGAAGCTTATACTATTTCAATATAAGTTTTATAGTATCCTTTAAGTCGATTTTTCTCAAATTCTGCAATTTTGAGTTGTGTCATTTTTTTTTTGCCGGGGTGCGATATGGAATTAAAATAGCCTGCTCTATTTATTAGGTGTAGTAAGAAGTTTTAAAGCATGTGTCAAAGAAATGAATATGTATTTTAGAGCTGATAATAATACTTTTATTCATCGAAATAACCTCCATCATTATCTAATACCTTCTGTCATCGGTCATTTAGTTCATGGATGCCAGCAGCGTAGAAAGATTCCTCTGTTGACACAATGAAGTCGTCAACCCATTTTCGTACGTCGTCCACTGTCCGGAAGTTTACAGAAGACAAGGCATTCTGTATAGACCAAAACAAATGACAGTCCGAAGGGGCTATGTCGGGGCTATACGCCGGGTGTTCCAAAACTTCCCAGCCAAGTGTTACTAACGTGTCCTTGACCACTTTTGCAACATGCGGCCGTGCATTGTCATGGAACAATTTGACGGGCCGCAAACCTTTGCCAGTAAACGGACGTTTTCGATCTATTTCCTGTTGTAATCGCAGTAATTGTTGTTTATAGCGTTCAGCAGTTACACTTACACCCGACTTCAGCAATTTGTAATAGAGTACTCCCTTCATATCGCCCTTCGTACTCCCTTCGCCATCTTTAAAACGTCGAAACCAATACTCACATGTGCTTTTTGACACGATATTCACCCCTAAATCAGAACAAATTGATTGACATGCTTTTGCAGCACTTTTTTGCTGGTGAAATTCGTAACGAATGCAGTGACGAATAAATGTCTTATCGTATGACATCTTATACCTTCAAAATTTCAACTTACGTTCTCCTTTTCCCTAAATTCTGCGTCGGTTTGATATCTCTGATCCGGTTTCTATCACATGACACAAACGTGGTGTACTGATTGGTATGCTATTTTGCAGTAGACGTCATACAAAACTCGCTTTAAAACTTCTTACTACACCTAATAGCTTGAAAGTGAAGTTTATAATATTCATCAGTTTTCTGAGATGGTTGTATGTATTGTAGAAAATGATTCATTTGGTTGTGTGTGACAAGAATCTCGAGGTTTGCCATGGTTGCTCATTTTTGACGCTATTCATTTTCGTAAAATGGATCTCGCAATTCAATGAATAAACATTAATGCTCAAATAATATAATTTCGAGGATTTCCACGGTTGATCATTTTGGACACTTTTCTTTTTTGTAAAATGCATCTCGAAACAAATGAATAAATAATATACTGCTCAAATAATACAATCTCGAGGTTTTCCATGGTTGCCCATTTTCGACACTATTCATTTTAGTAAAAAGCATCTAGCAATTAAATGAATAAATAACATTGATGCTCGAATAATATAATATCGAGGTTTTCCGTGGTTGCTACATTTTGACACTATTATTTTTTGTAAAAAACATCTTGCAACTAAATAAAGAAATAATATAATGCTCGTATAATATAATCTCGAAGTTTTTCATAGTTGCTTATTTTTGATACTACTATTCTTTTTTTAAATGCATCCTGCAGCTCAATTAAAGATTAATATTACTACAACCTGACGAATGAATAAAATTAATCACTTTCAAATTTATATAATTAAATTTAGAATACTTCAACAGATAACTGTTTACAACTTAAATTTTTACTAAAATATTTCTCATTTGGTTAATAATGAACCATGCTTACGATGAATCTTCATTTTCTTAAAATCGTCGGCATAAAAGCGAAGGACACTCTAAGTAAAAATGTTAAAAATAGTAATTTTTAAGCAGCGTTTCTAAGCTTGTATGTGGTGATCTTTATACTGGTTGAAGTGATTACTATAACAAGTTACTTTTACGGTTGTATGGAGGTAAGATTTCTTCTGGAGAAACACACCTAGTGAGGAAAGCATTGGAAATGGAATTCTCAGTCGTTTTCTCAGAATCGTTTTCTGACCATTTTTTTTTACAAGTAAGTCGATGCTATATTTGCTGTGACTAATGCTTAACGATATTTAACTGTGGAGAACTAATTTAAACCGGAATAGATGATCAGTTTCAAAGTATTTTCAACTTGTGCCTCGTGGAATGAAATACTTTATTGAACAATTTGAATCGCAAGAGAAGACTGAACTTCGAAACTGGCATTTGTTGATTTATATGAAGTACAGAAAAATGTTTGAAATTCATCTAATGCACTTTACTTTATAACTCAACTCTAAGATATTTGTGAATGTCGATGAAAACAAAGTGTTTCGTGATACAGTTTTAACACGTGATGATCAATCGAAATCAAAAATAAAAATTAATTTCCATAGCCTCTGAACATGATATTATATCAGGGCCGTCCCTGACGAGTTAACAGTGTCTACGTGCAAACTTCAGCTAGCCTAAACCTCTTTCTCGAGTTTCTAAAGAAACGCCCTTCATTAAGCGCAGATTCGAAAATAATTTGAGATGGCCCATCTTCTTTCTCCCAGTAAAATGTAAAAAGGAATATTATGTTTAATGAATTTTTACGATTTCCAGAGTACAATTGAAATCAGACGAACCTTTTACAGAGGTCATTTACAAAACTTTCATTTCCTCAATTGTAACCACCTTCATTGTGTATCTGATAATTTGCTAATTTAAAAACATTCAGGAAGAATTCAAACCCCGTGGCCACTTTTATGAATACATCCCTGCACTTGATGCTCCTTTTATATTTTAATGTAAATTAAAACAAAATATGCAAATTCATAAGAACCTTTTATTACAACGACAAAAAAATCTCAAAAAATGAATACATATGGAATTACTATCGCAAAACCTATTGGCTGATATGAGTATTTAAAGTGGGAGTCATGTGAAAAAATTTCTTTCGTCTTCCCCTATTTTTTATTAAAAAGTAAGCGTACACTCATGACTTCACTCAGCATTAACCCTAAAACAAGTGACCATGTGATTGGCATTATGTGATCATTTTTGTTGTCTAGAGATCTACTCTAAAACACAATCAACGAAAATGTCATCGTTAAAACCTAAATATAATTTAAGGGACTTTAAGCGATATAGTTAGAATACCGCCTACGAATTGAATAAATATCAGTTGATCACAAATTCAAACACTGGGCGTTAGAGGGATGTTAGATGGAGTGTGGGAGGAAAGCGTTGGGACGATATAAATATTTGATAATCGAGATTTTCTAAAACGTGTGTCACATCTTCAATTACGATTTTTGAAACTGCGAAAGGAATTAATTTAGTACGTGCTTAAAGATTATTAATTCGGAATCGTCTGTAGGAGTAATACAACTTAAAAGACTGTCTGGTTTTTCGTAGAAATGTGTTTTAATGAGATGGAAAATTTCATTTTTTCGTTTCCAAATAAAAATGCCTCACAGTAAACTTTTGCAGATGTAATATTTTTTTTTACATAAATATGAATTTCAAGAATCGGAATTATGATTTTAAAAAGTATGAATCTTTCTAGGTTATGTGGTTTTTATGGCACCAGAACCAGATCTGATCAAGTAGCAATGCTTTTTTTTTTCCGTCCAGTAAATGAAAAAGCACACACAAGAAAAGTTTTTAAAGATATAGAAGAGATTAATATATCCAGGGTAGTTACAAGAAAATGAACATGTATCTCCTTCAGTTAGTAGGCTGCTAGAAAACCTTCTAGGTAATGGATTAAATTAAGAATAATTAAGGACTTTGTAATGGATTGTTTAAATTAAAACATAGGTTGCATTTGATTTCTGTAGTCAAGGTATATGGCAAATATTTGTTTACAAACTCGTAACTTCTGCGATAAAATCCTAGTCTTTAAAATTCTAAGCCATTCATTTTGAAAGAGTTATGTTCTACGTAAGATGAATCTTCTATAATTTCATCATATACACACATAGAGTACTTTATTATTATGTAAATAAACGTTGAAAGAAGACGAGTATAAATAAATTTCAGGAGAATCATTAGGCATCGCTCCAAGTAAATTTAAAAATAATCACTTCACAAATAAAATCAGTTTTGACTTTCCATGTACATTAACGTACAGAGAGCAAACATTATCGAGAGTATTTTTTAACTCTTATTACAAGTTAGAATGCGATTTCATATAAATACATTACATCAGAGTAGAATTTACTTTAGATAAATGCTTGAAAGTATTCCGAATTCTTAAGTAAAATTCCATTATGTTAATAGTTCCCTATTCTTGTATTATTTTAGGACAACTTTCCGACATTCAAAGATAAGCCAGTTTTGTTTTAGAAAGCGATAATACGCTATTTAATAAACGAATCTTGTTCCGTTTTGGGTTCAAAATAATCTTACGGCGGTTATGTGGATCACGGAAAAGTAAATCCAATTCGAAACTAAGTATCCAATATACTAAGCGTTTAAATACTTTTAATACATTAACATCTAAAACAAAAATATTAATCTGATCAACTTCTCAAAGAGAATTGACAAAAATACTCCTCTTTTCACCAAGGGGGAATCAAGTACTAAAAGAATATCGACTTTATTATGCAATGAAAGAGTTGTCTTGAAAAGGAGCTAATTGAATTGAATACCAAGCAATAAAATACAGAACGCAAAACAACGTTTGCCACTTAGACTGATAATAAACAGCCATCGAACGCTTTTAGTTAGAATCTTTACATATTCAAGCGGTTATCGTCTTGTCGAACGACAAACTAAACAGGCAAACCCCTTTCAGTGTTCATCATTTTGGTAAATGATTTTCGATTGTGAACTCAGATAAAGCAGAAGAAATAAAATCCAAAATAATTGCTGGAGAAAAGCATTAAGATTTAGATCCTATTGATACTCAATATTGTGTGTGATTCCTGTGTAATTTCTACACACTTATATTGATAAACTATAAAATTGATTTCTATAAATATCGTACGATTTTTGGGACGATTCTAATAGTTCGCATTGACATTAAATCTATTAGATCGTGTAACTTGAGGCCATCAAGAAACAATTTAAGATGGTGAATAAGCAGGCCTGAGGGATAGACGAATCATAATGTCATTTGCTCGAGCCAAGGAGCTGAATTACGTTTAGACCACAGAAGAAAATACTTCTAATAGCTTGTTAAAAGAATTAATATTAAGAGGTTCATTTTTTCTAAGATTTTAGCAACAGTGCATTTTTACGGCGAAGTATTTGTACACTACCTTTTAATTTCGTTTTAAAATTTAAAGTATTTTTATGAATATGTTTAAATATACATTCACAATTGCATACGCATTGAATATAGTTGTGGTGGCAGATCTTCTTTCAATGATAAACAATGAAAGATTGTTAAATTATTCTGTCTAGAATTACTTGGTTAAAACATAGCGAAAATTAGCGGCCACTTTTCTTTCTTTTCCAAAGTGGGATTGGATATGAATTCAAGATTTGAAGAATGTATATAAGCCTGAGAAAATAATAAATATATAAACGCAATTTTATGGCGAAGAAATGAGGTTTTCCAGTGTTTAAATTGTATTTTGTGCATAGTCATGTAACAATAAGTCAAAGCTACTTTCAAATGCTTTGGTTTGAAAGAAATACTTCAGAATTAATTTATTAAGTATTTGATCAAATAAAATACTGAGACTTAACATGCTTCCTATAGATAAGTTATAAATAGGTGAGACAAGACTCAAAAAGTGTGTACTTGAAAATACTCAAAACGAAATTACTACGTGAAACTCAATGTCTATTCAATTGCATTGGTAATTATACTACTCATTGAACAGTAAAGAATAACTTATAAACTGTTGATGTAAATACAGTTACAATTGTCCTACGAAATAACAAAAATAAGTTACATTGAATTTTAATTTAGCAAGAGGAATTAAGCTTTATTAATGTACGAAGTTTTGGCAGACCATAGTATAATGGAAAAAGAAAACACTTTCCGAAAAATATTTATTCTAGCCTCGTTTGGAAAACTCTTTTATGAGTAAAGATAACAATGCGAAGTATAAAATTTAGGATTTGAAAAGGACTTCATACTGATATTACTAATATTGAGATTGACACATTCTTTTAAAATGTGAAAAACAATTTAAGGAAATTAATACAAATCGTTACATAAGAAGGAATGCTAAATTTATATACATTTACAATCTTTTAAAAAATACTTAAAGCGCTTATTTTAATACAAAATTGGACAAGTTAATTTTAAGTATAAAAAATTTAGATATTGATTCCTAAAACCAACACCATCAAAGAAATGTAAGTTTCAAAAAATGCAAAATCTGAAAATTTTCAAATTCTAATTTGTTAACATAGGCTAAATCTTCCTGCAAAAATATGCAAGATTAAAAGGAGTTTTTAACTTTTAGCGATCATAGTATAAATACGTTATACTCAGCATTTCTATAACGAATACTTCTTCGCATCCGCGAACTCAATGTGAAATTTAGTTCAATTTGTGTTAAATTTTATTAATGTTGAGAATGTTGATTTTTTAAGGTATTCAGAGCGATACTGAATTTTTCTGCTGTTGTTTTATTTTGTAAAGTTTGCCTGTCTTTATTGTTGTTATTTTAAGTAGTTGTTAAATTCAACCAAATTTGCAAAAATAGATTGAAAAAAAAAATAGAAACTTTTAAAGAAAGTTTGCAGACGTGGAATTTTGTCAGAAAAATTCTGAATTTCAACCGTAAATTCACATTATTATTTATCAAGTACTATACAGTCTCTACTAATCAAGTAAAAAGCATTTGATAATGGTGGTAGGAATTATTTGTAAATTGATTACAATTTCCATGAAATTGTGATAAATTGTTTAAATAACACCTGGGATAATCAAAGGTAGTGAATTTCGTTAGGATATTATACACTTTTGAATACATCTCAATTATTTATTTGTAAAAAGTTTGTAATTTATTGTATTTATCCCCTCCATTGTTATGATTTTATGGGAATCAAAAGTAAGAACAGGATCTCACAACGGAATACAGTAACATCAAAATTGAAGAAATAAATAAAAGTTTATAATCTATTATTAATGTTTATAAAAATATTTATTATTACAGAATTTGATGACGACTGTAATAAAAGTATTGGCAGGGGGGTGTATCTTGTTTATGTTTTTTATATGTTAAATATATTACATGAAAATTACATACACAATTACATGGATTAAAAAAAACATTATTCGTTTAAAAAAATTAATTTTTGGTTCACATAACGGCAGTTATGCTTTTTTAAAGGCGATTCATTGTTTTCGAAAAATGAATCTTTTTTACGAGCTTATTCCTTAATTCTGAGTTTTTACTCGTTTTATTTAAACAAATAGTGGACCGTTCGTGATTTCCATTTCATCTTTTTCATTTCGTAAGGAAACAAAATTACAGGTTTGACGTCAGAGAAAAGGGGCACTTTCATTGGACAATGCGACTCATTTTATATTCCGGGACTACTCTGATTCTCGTAGTAAGATATTGATAGTAGCATGTTGCAATTGGTACTCTGAATGGTATTACCTTTTTAAAAAAGATGGCTTTTTTTTTTCAAAGATGGATTTTCCAAAACAGTCTTTCTCAATAGAAAGAAAACTTAAAGTATGATCGCGAATTGGTATTGTATTTATTGTTTACTTGCTCGCGAATTGGTATTGTATAAAAATTTTTACTTGCACTCATAGAGAGCGTTGTGAAGTTTCTTTAGTTTTTATTTTCCCATTTATTAATCTTTTATAGAAATCAACGCGTATGTTTAGCTTTGGTATTACCTTTCAAAATATTATTCAGTTAACAGATTAATCTAGAACAAATCCATTGAGTTTCTTCTGTAAAAATAGTGAGCCTCGAATACAAGAGAGAGGGGTAAGTACCAATTATAGCAAGAGAACCATTAAGTATAATTATCTTGAAATTCTATTACTTATGACGATAAAACCTTGTAACTTTTCAGGAAGCACACATTTAAATGCAGGACTGAGATTTTGAGTCATTTTAATTGAGCATTGAACAATTATTATTAATCAATCAAAATGAAATGTACTAACTCTCTTCACAAAGAAAATTAAATCTGCGTTAACTTTTAGATTATGATGGGCAATAGGATTGAAAAAGGGTTAGATGTTTTAAAGTGAGAACTTTTGATTAGTACACACAATCAGTATAAAGGTTTAGTCTAGACTCTTTACTGAGTATATTTTGATGAGATAATTGATAGTGATTTTTGGATTTCTTATCAGTTCAATCCATAATATTTTTATGTATTTTGAAGATGATTTATAAACTAGACTTTAGTGTACTACCAAACGAAATCTAAATGCGTTCCAAATCCTTTTTGAAAAGAACTTTAGATAAATTTGAATGAATCTTTTATCGACAGCATTTTCCAATAAATTTGTATGTTTTTCAATATTTATGAAAATTAATAAAGGTTTTAAAAATTAATGCTCTAATTCGAAATGAACTTCAAGAGCTTTAGAAAGAGTCCAGGTAAATATTTTGTACTTTAGAAAACCGATGAAACGATTACTTTCAAAATACCTCCCCCCCCCCACCACCACCAATTAAAAAAGTAATTATTTTCATATTCAGAGCTCGTTGAGAAAATCTAGGTTGCGACAAATCAGAAATAATTCTTTGGCTCTTCAAACATTTAAATAAAGCGAAGGTTTAATGAAACGGAATTTGCTTTCAAACGTATGTAGGTTTTGGACTAAGAATCCTACTTCTCATGCATGTTTTTTTAAAAATACCTTAATTTTAATGGAAAGGCCAGATTTTTTCGGTTTCTTGAGCAGTACATTAAATACGGTTTTAAAGCTTAAAAGCAAAAACTTGCGTCTGAACGAATAACGAAATATTAGTCTGTTTTTCCCTGCAAGAAAAACGCATGCAGAACACACATTTCAAGCCAAAAAAAGATGCATAAACAAAGATTACTCACCGTCGGCCGAACACACATCAAAACACCTAGAGGCAAGTAAGAAGATGAAGACACAGAGACGACAAAAAGACACCTCGGACACTAGCACAGCAGCCATCTAGAAGTTTAAGACACAGAGAACCTGAAAAGGAATGGAGTGAAAACAAAACTTCAAAGGATACAACGACTCGTCGATGTAGATACACGTATCCCAAAAACAAGAACAGACGCGCTGGGTACATCACAGCGGATTGAGCGCATTTTTTAATATCTATGTGTATATATCACAGAATTCGATACCGTGTTATTCGTTGCAAATTCGAGTGCAATGTGCGTTTTTTTTTTTGTGTTTTTGTTTAGTGTTTTGTAAGAAGCGTCCAAGTGAGGGACACAAAACCGACGTAATTTCCGCAGCGATTATATCCGATTGTTGGGACGACGGGCGGCTCTCACCAGCGTCGATTGAGTTTTGTTTTGTGCCGGGGCTCGGTGAGGTGCGCGAGGAAGCCGGTAATCCGGTGGTGGTGAGCGCGACTGGCGGCCGTGGTCGGGGCGGCAGCACTACCGGGGCCGGGGCGGCCTCTGCGCCTGCTCGCGCGCACATCGGCCCATCCCCCTTCGATTAAGAGGGAAGTCGTGGAGCGATAGGGCCGGCGGGGCATCGCTCAGCGGATGGGGCTTCGCGCGCCCCACACTCGTTTTGGCGCCGTCGAACGCACTCGTGCACGATGAGGTTTCCGGGTGCACGGAGGTGCGTGTATTGAAACGAACTGCTTGAGGTGGGATCACATCAGTAACGGACGTCGAAGATGGGTAAAAGAAAAGACATAAGAAGTAATAACGAAACTAAAATCGAAGGTTAAGATACTAGATATGAATCTCGAGTCGAAGGTAAAGAGGCACGCACCTGAAGCTCGTGTCGAGGTAAAGAGACGGAAAATTAGTCATATACCCGAAATAAAAATTTTACGCGTCAAATGTAAATAGGCATAAACTAAAGTAAACCCAGTCGCAGGTCGAGGCACGAATCTGAAACTCGTGTCAAGGTGACGAGATCTGAAGTAGAGTCGAAGGTAATGTTGAAAACAATACTTATATGGAAAGCTTACCTTCTTTTTCACACTTGTATTGCTTCAACTTCTTTAAGAACCCGAGTCGTTGGATAAGTATAATATTTTCTCTTATACTTTACAGCAATCAATTTATTTTTAATATCAACAATGAAACTTAAAAAAGCCTTTTTATTTTTACTAACAACCTAGAGAATTTATTCCAATAACCAAGTGTATACAAGAATTTTGTACAAGAAGTTTTTAAATATTACAGTTTTTCGCATCATCTCTCGTGACATAATAGAATCGGCTGCCAGAAGGTTAGTTGTTTTCGCAGCAGTGCTGTCACGTATAGTCAGCGAAATACTAGTTCGCAATTGTTCGCGACAGTAAAGAGGCATGCGCCTGAAGCTCGTGTTGAGGTAAAGAGGCACTTACATAAAAGGTAGATGCCTCTAGACTAGACTGACCTATGATACGACTAGACCTATAAAGGTCATATCGAGGTAAAGAGACGGAAAACTAGTCATACACACGAAATAAAAAATTTACGCGTCAAATGTACATAGGCATAAACTAAAGTAAACCCAGTCGCAGGTCGAGGCACGAATCTGAAACTCGTGTCAAGGTAACGAGATCTGAAGTGGAGTCGAAGGTAAAGAGGCATGCGCCTGTAGCTCGTGTTGAAGTAAAGAAGCATATACCTAAACGTCATATCGAGGAAAAGAGACGCGAAACTAGTCACTCATAAACCCGAAATTAAAATAAAACTGTGAATGTAAAAAGGCATAAAATGAAACTCAAGTAAAACCTGTCGCAGGTATATGAAATAGAGTCAAAGTTAAAGAGGCATACGCCTGAAGTTCGTTTCGAGGTAAAGAGGCATGCACCTAAAGGTGATGTCGAGGTAAAAAGACACAAAATTGGCCAGGCATGAACCCGAGATTAAAATAAAACACGGCGAATGTAAAGAGGCATAAACTGAAACTAAAGTAAAACCAGTTACTGGTCGAGGTAAGAATCTGAGACTCGTGTCAAGGTAAGGAGATGTGGAGTCGAAGGTAAAGAGGAATGCGTCTCAATCTCGTGTTGGGGTAAAGAGGTATACACCTGAAGCTCGTGTTTTAGTAAAGAGACATATACGTAAAGGTCCTGTCGAGGTAAAGAGCCAAAAACACGAGTAAGACATGAACATGGAAATAAAATAAAACCCATCGAATGCAAAGAGGCATAAGTCTGAAATTAAAACAAAGAGTGTCATAGGTAAAAAAGACTCGCACTCGTATCAATGTAAAGAGATGTGAAGCAGAATCGAAGGTGAAGAGGAATACATCTGAAGCTCGTTTCAAGGTAGATACATGAAATTAGTCGGGCATAAACTTGAAATTAAGAGAGTAATATAATATAAGAATAAGAGAGTAAAATAAAACCCATCAAATGCAGAGGCATAAACCTAAAACTAAATTAAAACCTGTATAAAAAAGAAGCATAAACCTGAGACTCGTGTTGAGGAAGAGACGCGATACTAGAGTCGAAGGTAACGAGTTGAAAACCTAAAACTCAAATAAAACCCATCGAAGGTAAAGATACATTAGCCTCAAAACTAAAATAAAGCCTGTTGAGGGAAAAGAGGCATTAGCCTGAAACTCAAAATAAAACCCATCAAAGGTAAAGAACCTGAAAATAAACAGGCATATTTCTATTTAAAAGATAGCTAAAAGGAATTAAAAACTATATAATTTCATTACATGCTTAGGTTGATAAAGATCAGATACGTTTCCCAATTCGATCCTATTTTGGGTACAGATCACAGCCTATTTACCAGAGAAGAACCTTGAAAGAATTTAAATGTTCAATTTGATTTACATGCGCCACCAATTTAATGTAATATTCCCCAAAATGGGAGAGATAGCAACGGGTTAGCAGGAAACTCCATCAGGACATCTGATGGAGAACTACCAAAACCCGCTCACAGGTCTGATGGGTTATCCAACGTTACTTATTGGCTATGGACGATGGATTAGCTTTGGTGAACGAGATAATTCTTTCACTTGCAACAGACGCGAGTCATGCGTCGTAATTTGTATAGATCGATCATCAAAAGAAGAAACTTGGGCCTTCTTCTTTGGGAGAATTGAATCCTCTTCGGACAGATACCCATCTAGAGGTGTGAATGAGGGAGCCTTGACGACATTTTCTTTCCTGCCTTTGTGCTGGACTCACTTGCATAGAGTCACGGAACCAAAACCGTTTGGAAAATCTGTATATTTGCAGTCACCTTTAGAATTGACAGTGGACATTTGAGATCAGTTTCAATTGATCCTGGTGTAAGGTTTCCCAACCCCTCAGAAATGCAAAATGGAGCAAGCCTGCCCTAGTAACCCACCCTCTTCTGAGGCTGTCCAGGTAGAATCTGTATTTGAACTCCTACTAGCCACTGTGTAGCCGTGACAGTTCTTTTTCTGGGGTCAGGTGTGACCACTGCTCACTATCCATCGGTGATTGCTACGAATTCCCATTTGGTTTGCTTCGAAAACCAAATGGGAATTCGTAGCCTATTGAATAACAGCCATCACGGCGTTGCCCGTGGTGTTGGTTTGCGAAGCAAACTAACGCCACACCACGGCAACGTCGTGATGTCCTCGTCATTGTCAAATGTGGCCAAATTCCAATTGCGAAGAGATCCAATCGGCGTGACGTCACAATCTCTTGCAAAAAAATATACATATTTCATTGAAAAATTATTTATTGAAAGAAAATAATCAAACGTATAATCTATTTGGTGTAAAATTTTCCGCAGATTTTAAATCCATTGAAATTTTTAATGTATTTTTAAAGATCCCGATTAACAATGCAAGAAACTAAGAATGCAAGTCAAAAAATTTTATTTGTTTTACTGCTCTCAAACCTTTGCTGCAAACGTATGAGAGCAGTAAATGGAATCTGTTGATTTCGTGACGTCACAATCTCTTGCGGAATATATAAAGGATATTCAATTCCAAAAATTATTTATTTAAAGAAAATCATATTTTAAGGTATCGATCTAATGTGAAATTTTCTGCAGATTTCAAATCCGTTGAAATTTCTACTCTATCTTTAACGATCTAGGATATAAAAAAACAAACTACATAGCTCCAGTTAAAAATTTTATTTGTTGTACGTTGAAAAATCGTTCCTCGGAAAGTGAAACAGAAACACGGAAAAAATAAATTTAGAATCTGTCAACTGTAATCTGGTTTTAAAGTGTTGTCATTCTAAAGAAAAGAATAATAATCTAATTCCATTAAATTCATTTAAAAATGTTCTAGATTAAATTTTTAAATTCGGGCACGATAGAAAAATTGCAAAAACATCGGACTACCTGTATTGTAGGTGGCATATGTAATCGCATTATTGTAGGTGGCATAGATTCGTCAGGACAATCCACACACACAAACAAACACTTCCTTTTATAATAGTAGATATGCTCATCTGCTATCCTGTCCTATGCACGTCTTGGACATTTTTACTTAGTCTAGCTAAACTAGACGAAGTGGGATAAAAAATAACTAATCAATAGTCAATTTCAATTTGAAAATAATTAAGAAGCTAAAAATTGAATAGAGCAAGTAATCCGGCTAAAGCCCATTTGACACTTGCTTAAAGAAAGAGATCGTCTTGGGTACCATGTGGCATGAGAGGGGTCAAGTCACTTCAGGTGGTGGTCGCACTATAACATGGCTGTATGTGGTATTCTATGGTCTCTTCTCCCTACTTAAACCATGGCATGCGATTTAAAAAGTATAATAGGTGAGGAAGTTTATACTTAGGGAATAAATGTGGCAGAAACTGCATATATTAGTTTAAAAATTGCTGATCAGTAGAGGAATTTTCTAATGCTTTATATATATATATATATATATATATATATATATATATATATATATATATATATATATATATATATATATATATATATATATATATATATATATATATATATATATATAGGCTAAATTGAACATAATATTCTCACAATGATTTCGCTTTGCGTAGGTTTCGTTGTAAATTTATCTTCAGTAAACTGAAAAATATGCACCGCTTAACAAATTGAATATCGAAAACCACTACACAAAATAAAAGCATTTCCAAAATACGCGGACCTCTGAATTGCATGAAGTACAGCAGGTTGGAAAACTAAAAAAAGTAAGTTGAGAAAAAGATTGAATGTACGAGAGTCAACAGTAAATTTAATTAACAGCAATTTAAAAACTATTTTTTATCAATAAAATATCGAACTAACAACGGAAATTTATAAGATATATTAATGTTAGTTACACATAATTAACTTATTTAAGATAACATTTTGATCTTAAGTAACATAAATCGATATTTTGGCTTTAAAATTAGAAGAATTATTCGCGACATTAAGGCATGATTTGTTTTTAAAAAGTATCGTATTCCTCGGAAAAGGCTACTCTCAAATACAAAATTGAATAGTTTATAAAACACGACATCAGATTAAAACGTAACTGGAATTAAAAATATTTCCAATCTTCCAATTTCTATTTTTTTTTTTTGCTAAGAAATGCCATGCTTCGATTAAATATAATTGTCGAACACAACAGGTCTAAAAATCTGGCAACGACGAATTCATAACACGAAAAAATATTTTCAAAACATTTTTAAATGTTTAACTAATTAGGCACTTAAAAACTGTTAAGAGGTTTGCAAATAATTTTTGTAAAGACCATTTAACCACCAATGGAGGGAAAACAAGTTCACTAATTAAGAAGCGAAATGCTACTTTTTAAAAAGATGAAATTTCAAAAAGCGGAAAAACTATCGTCTAATTAAGGCAAATCATTTTTTATTTCCGCCAAACTTGTTTTGTCCTTTTGCTTTAAATAATAGAAAGGATTTAGTTTTACAGCTTTCCGAAGAAACCCACATAATGTTAATCCTTTCAATAAGTCATTCATCCAAAGCAAGCACAATTTAAACGAATAATAAACTGAAATGTAAATGTAACAGCTCTCTTTAAACAGCTGACTAGACTTATTTACGAAGCAAAAAGACCGGCGCCGGAGAAACAACTAAAACAATATATATTTTTACAAGTTGAATTATTTTAAATAATCTAAATAGTATCTAGAATGTTTCCACTCATTATTCCTTGCAAAGGAAAGTAGAGAGAATGGAATATAATCAAAATCTCACATTAAATTAGAATCCCGTTGCTCGCGTCTAAATGGAAATCTTGAGGCATTTTCTTTTCCACTGCCACATATATAGTTTCCTTTCACTAATAGTGAAATTGCACTACAATTATTCTTTAAACAGAAGTATCTTCTATAGAAGTAGCTAAAATATTTTTGAACAGTCGTTGTTGAAGCATACGCAAAATGAATAGCTTCTAGGTGTTGGTTCAACAGTATTTAACAAATTGGTAATTTAAAATTTTAATTATAACTCGGTTAGAAACTTTAAATTGACAGGGAACAGTTTCCACTAGAACTTTTATAACCGTGGACGTTAGCGGGGGTTGGGTTTACTCCTCACAAAGGAATGATTGGAAACTAGAACTTTAAAACTCCTTAAACCGGTATTGTCAATTTCCGTCGGTAATTTACAGGTATCGAGAATGCACGTAATTGGCAAGCAATGCGTTGGTTGATTGGGAATTTTATAGACACATTTGGTTAAACTGCGTCAAACGAAAGACTATGTCACGTAATAGACATTAACATTAGTTTTTATGTGACACGAAAAAGAGAAATACATCCAGGTAAGTTACAGGAATGGAGAGTGAGTCTTCTATAATTCATAGGTTGCAAACGCAATGGGCTTATCTATTCAGCCAAGTGAAAGTCATTCTAATCTGCCCATCAACTCATATAGGAAGAACGCTGAAACAAAATAATAAAACCTATTCGGTGGTCCGTATTTGGTCTGCGAGGCCGGTGAAGCTATCTGGAGGGTCGTATCTGGTCTGTGTGTCTGTAATACCTATCAGGAAAGTCATATCTGGTCTATGGGCCTGTAATACCAATCAGGAAGGTCGTATCAGGTATGTTGGCCTGTTATATTTATATGGAGGGACGTATCTGGTCTGTGGGCCTGTAATACCTATCAGAAAGGTCGTATCTGGTCTGTGTTGTGACGTCGCCGACACCGCCACTGACCTTTGATTCCAAATTCCTGAAACATATGCCCGAGCCCTGCTGACGAACAGCTGTCTCGTTTGGTTTGGGGTGCCATTGATTTGTGGCTAGCGGAATGAGGGGTCTGCCGACAAAGGCAGATACGTTGGAGAACTCGAGGGAAGCGGGTGTTTTTGGTTTTGCGGTGCTCGTTGATGAGGCCGCGGATGTTTTTTTGCGCCTGTTTCGCACCATCCATGTCATAGGGATGCAAATCTCTAGTGTAAAAAGTGTACATAATTAATTGCAAAATAAAATGCAAGTTATTTTTAAACTAGGCTGTTTCATTTTGTAGAAAGGCCCACCACTCGGCCCACTACGTTACAGTGTAAAATGTAATACCAATCAGGAAGGTCGTATAAGGTCTGATGGCCTGTAATATCTATCAGGAGGATCGTAACTGGTCTGTGGGCCTGTGATACGTATCAGGAGGGTCGTATATGGACAGCTGGCATATTTAACTTATCCGTAGGACGGTATCTGGTCTACTGGCCAATTAAACATCCCGAGGGCCACATCAGATCTGCGGGGCCGGTAATCCTACCACAATGGCCGTATAGGATCTACAGGTCTGATAAACCTATCCGGAGTGATATACTGATCTGCAGGCCTAATAACCAAATTCCATACCTAATTTATAATGCGCGGATTTTTGTAGCCATTACCTGTGATCTAACCATGACAGCTGTTTGTAGTATATAATTGATAAAAAACGAAAAGCGAGCTACGTCTCACTAGCTCGCGGCAGATTACATATTATATTGAACGAGCGTGACTTAGAGATCGTCGTCCTGATGTGAATATGGAATTTAATAAATGTCTTTAGTAACTGATGAATTTTGAGATTCTGGATTTGTTCCTTTTCCAGTGACCCAGAACGGATATGGCGACTTGGACGGGGTGGCACCGAAGACCTCCAACTAAGGAAAATGTGTCTCAATTCAAAGCGATTCTTCTTTGTTTGGATGGTAGTTGAATATACATCGCAATGGATTCGTCGTCCGCATTTCGCGATGGAAAGGGAAGAAACCTCTTAATCCGTCAGATGCCGAGGTCAATATCGATTTTGATTTCGGAATCCAGCATAACGGATATTTGTCATAGTTTTAATGCAATGAAAATATGAATTCCTTGGGTGTTAATGGGACCCAGTAGGTAGAGTCACAGATTAGGAACCCGGATGGTTGCGAGTTCGAAACGATCAAAGACAGTCATGTACGTGGGGGATGGTGCATAAAAATTCTGGCTTAACATCCTCACGTTGGCGTGATGTGGAAGTCCGAAGAGAAGGGTTGCTAGGTCAGGTGTTGGCACCATCATTTAAACGTGGTTGAAAATTACGAGGTGTTGGAGCTAATTCTAGCCAGCATTGTCTAGATCAGTGTTTCCCAACCTTTTTTGTGCCATGCCCCACCTAAGCCTTTCTAAAATTCTTATGCCCCCCCCCCTTATGTAACATATACATAATTTTTAATATTAAAAAATTGAATTGTTCACTTAAGAAACTTAAATGATAGGTTTTAGGAAGAAATCAAATTCTTATGCCCACCTAAGCCACCCTAAAAAAAAAACATATTTTTTCCATTTGACAAATTTTTCAGGAAAATTATGCTTTTATAATGAAAATAAATAAAAATCAAATCAAATACTTACCAATTATATCTATACAATGTATATATTTTTTAAATCAACGAGACTTTTATAACAGTTTTTACGGACGCCTATTTCAAATTAACACCAACTGAATGCTGCGAAACACTATAGAAGTTGCAACGGGCCATTCAGATGCGAACAACTGCATTGGTTAGCGAGATTTTAAAGCGTCCGGGGGTCCACGCGGAGTCTGTCGTCTGCCGCAGGGAGGTTAACTGGACGACGCCAAAAACCCAGTTGATATTTTGGTCTCGTCAAACGAATTTATAATATTTATTGGCCGCAATTATTTAAGAATTTGCTTTTTTCTTTCAATTTTGGCACCGAAATCTAGCATTGCATTTAAATGGCCCGGAGCAAAAGGGTTAAACTCGTGTCGAGTCCATTTTCGAATTGCCCCCTTTTACAATCCAATTGCCCCCTTGTGGGGCGTGGGCCCCACGTTGGGAAACATTGGTCTAGATGTAAATATAAACTTTTGCAAATGTCTTGCTCTGCTTTTCGAGTTATGTGTCAATGCATTTTCTAATGACCCACGAAGGACATAAAAAGTTATTTCACAAATAGTAAAAATGGAAATACTTAATGTAGAATAAAGCACCAGAAACTTTCAAAATTAACCTACATTCAAAGAAAAGGAACCAGTGTTGTAATTATACCCGATTTATCGTCCCTCAGCCGTTGTGTTTTGCTACACGACGGCTAATACGACCGGGATGTACAGATTGAAGTGGTTTTCGAACCACTAAGAACGTCAACATCCATGGATGCAACAATCAAATCACTTGTGAATTAGTAGCATAAACTCTTAAAAATAGAAACATTCTCCTCTAGTAACTTATTTTAGTAGCAACTTTAATTACTCAGAATAAAATGAATCGGCAAAAACACAAAATGTGCTAATTAAGACTGAAATACAAACGTTGAAGATCTCTCCAAGAAATTTTAATTTCAAAATTTAAAAAAAAAAAAAAAAACTTCAAAAAAAAAAAACTTAAATATTTACTTAATAAGGTTTTTATGACAATCTAGCAACCAGATTCCGGTGTTTTTCTTTCATGGTTGCCACGGCGTGGCGCCGAATCATCGAAATTGGCATCCTTTGGAAAATTTTCTCGGAAGAAAAATCCGAATCATAGTTTTTTAGTCCGCTCTGAGTTTAAAAATAGGACTACATTTACGTTGACCGTTCACAAAAATAACCAAAAACTTTATTTAGCAAAATTTTGCATTTGGAGCTTTTCAGACGATTTTGTTTGAAACGTAACCTCTAGTCACCAAAGTTGAAAAATAGTTTCAAAAAGCCGCTTATTAGTTGTATGTGGCAGCCTTAATATCCATTGCGACATTTGAAAGCAGTGTCTGTTGAACCTAGGGTAAATCATTCGGAAACCAAGCGGCCACTGCAACGAGACTCCTATTAGTGAACTGTGAATTAAGTGTTGTAAGAAATTCAGCGCTCGAAGTAATTACTCAAGAATCTCAAACATGGGATAATAAAACTAATTGGATTTATTTCTCGAGACTGCTATGCGAGGTTTGGTTTGTTGTTCGAAGGTCACTTTCTGCTACACAAAGAATATTTATACAGGTACACCTGTCAAAAAAAACGACTCACCCGATCGGAATTTTACAATTTACATCACAGAACAAAACGGAAGGTAGCAATCGATAGGGATGAATGTTTTCTACAGATATCAATACTTAAAATTTGTCTAAGAGGTCGTCTTTATATTAAATTGGGTATTTGCTCCGAAAATTTCAATACGAACACCCATCTTTTATCACAAATTTGGATTCTACACAATTTCAGGCTAAAAAAAAAAGTTCATCAATTTTATTGGATTTTTCACAGATTTGTAAGTGTTTGAAAATTAGATTAAAATTCATGTTTCACGTATTTTGTTATATTTGCAAAAAACATTAATTTTCCTTGGAAAATATTTTCCCATCCTTCACTTTCCAAACACAATCTATACACATTTTAACTATCAAACTAAATTTTACTATTTTTTTATTAATTATGAAATTAATATACATAAAAACTATGAATAGCAAACCTGGGCAAATTTTGACTCCATTCGATTCAACTGTTACTGAAACATCGAAATTCCAAATTTCAGCTCATCACGTGCATAATTAGTAGCGCAGTGAGACTGTTTGCAAAATTAGATTATTGGTATTGTTATTAGGGATTGTGAAAACAGAAATTTCTGCAACAGATCCTGGGATTCAATCAGAATGGATTCTGACTTTGTCACCATCTTAATGGACTCTATACATACCAATGCGCCAGCAACAGGTCATTGACTGCGACGGCCACTACACGTCTTTTTTAATATTTATAATGTGATTGAACTCCGAACATTTACACGCTCCCTCAATGGTTTTTATGGATTTTTTCGGTCAATTTTACGCTGTTTTTCATTATTTTTTCATCAAATCCGCCTGAAATTGTGTGTAGAATCCAAATCTGTGATAAAAGATGGGGGGTTTGTATTGAAAATATCGGAGAAAGCATCCAATTTAAAATGAAGACGACCCTTCAGACAAATTTTAAATATTGGTATTTATAAAAAACATTCACCCCTATCGATTATTACCTTCCGTTTTGTTCTATGATGTAAATTGTGCAATTGCGATCAGTTGAGTCGTTTTTTTTTTTTTTTGACGGGTGTATCTATGGTTTTCAGTGTCTAATGAGCTAGGCTACTTAGTATAACTGCTAACATTAATGATAAGCATTTTTACCTTTTTTTTTTCAAATGCCTGACCACACATAAAATAAATATCTTCCGTTAGCAGCACTAAGGTGCACTGGCGGCTATTTTTGAAAATGCCCAATGGGAAGCCACAGTTGCACATGAAAAGGAAATCATCCACAACCTCACGTTTAGAAAACGGGATTCGAAACCTTGACCAACTGGGCGGCAGGCACACTTTATAACCACAACGGTCTCAATGTTGTTTTTTTATCTGATAGTAGTAGTATCCTCGTGCATAACATCTGTGCTAAAGTTTCTTAATTGCAAATATCTAGTGATGGTAATGTCGTTACTAACAGTTCGTCTTGTTAAAATCCATTTATAATTAATATAAAAGTCTATATGCACATTTCATACATCTCAAAAGTATTAAGTCGAAAACCAAACGTTTTGTTTATTCATTTTCATACATATTTGTTATTCATATTTCCATTGAATTGTTTTGTTAAAAAGTTCACACATCACTGATGTTACCACAATTTGCAGCGCTAACGTCCACTTCAATGTTAATCTCATTTACGTCCTCAAAGTAAGGATGCGACATCGATCTCGATGTTTTCAAAACATCGATGTATTTATCATCGATTTATTGTAGCCAATGTTTGTTTAACATCGATGTTTTTACGTTGCCAATGTTTTATTTTTGAATAAAAAAAAGTGAAAAATTTGAAAATTAAAAAAAATAACCGCACAACTAAGTATTTGTCAGTGATGGGGACATCCGTTTTATCAGAAAGAGTTTTTTCCCTAACTGGAGGGGCATTTAGTGAAAAAAGAAGTCCGCTTGAGGTGGATAATGCTAACAATTTTCTTTTTTTTTACAACTGTAAATAACAAATATTGGGGCATATAATAACTATAGGCCCCAATGTTTTTTATTTACAGTACTAGGGGGCTCCGCCCCCTGCTCGCTTACGCTCGCCAACCCCCGGGGATTGCTGCGCAATCCCATTTGGTTTGCTTCGCAAACCAACACTCCTGTCACAGATACCATTTGGTTTGCTTCGCAAACCAACATTACTTTCACAGAGTGAAACTATCTGAATAATTCGTATTATGCTGATTTCACTTTCCGGTTCATGACGTCACAGCGAGGGCTTCGCTGCGTCTCGCTTACGCTCGCCGACCCCGGGGATTGCTACGCAATCCGTTTGGTTTGCTTTCTCAAACCAATACTTCTTTCGCAAGTGATTTAACTTTTTTTTGCTTTAACACTTAATGCACCCTAAACTAATAGCCGCATCAGTAAAAAATCTTCTGCATCTTGTTCCCTGTACAATTTTAACTAAACATTGTTAATATCCAAACTTTACGATCTGTACTTTGTCGGTAAACTGTCTTGAAAACAGAGGGAAAAAAGCGAGCCTTTTTCCTCGCCAAATAAAAAGAAATCGTTTTTATGGCAATTGTTGCTACGATAAATTTGATATCTGGCAAACCCGATAGTCAAAAGTGTAACCCACTACTGCTTTCGGAAGCAGCTATGCGAACTGAAAAATACGAAATTTGTGTCACCAACTTTTGATTGCATCGAATTTATTTATGAACCAATTTTAAAAATAATTGTACCGTAAGAAAGAGTATATTCTGAGGTATACTGCAATATTTTTAAAATTAAAAATTAACAGTAATACTATACAGATATGACCATTTTAGTTTTGTATCGGAAGTTACGATCTGAAAGTTCCGAAAATTGTATGACCCACTTTTATTTGCATCGATTTTATTTATTAACCAATTTGAAAAATAATTGTACCATAAGAAAGAGTGTAATGTAATGTATTCAGTGATATTTTCAAATTTAAAAAATAATGGCTTTTGCCGTAGACAAAACGGTTTTAACAATAAGTAGCGAAAATATCCAAAGATTCCGAATTTTGTATGACGAACTTTTGATCGCATCCAATTTAATTATTAACCGATTTCAAAAATAATAGTACCGTAAGAAAGAGTATATTCTGAGGTATACTGCTATATTTTAAAAATTAAAAACTAATAGTAATTAGATATAGATACGGCAGTTTTAAAAAAAAGTAACAAAAATGTCCCGATTTTTCCCGAATTTCAAAAAAATATTATCAAGAACCACATTTAAATTTCAAAAAAAACTCGACGAGCTGCAAAAATTTACGTTGAGAGGTACTCTTAAAAAAAAACTCACGACTAAAGACTGAAATTTTGAATGTGTTTTGCTCACTCGCGGAAGAAATTTCACTTCTTCAACTTTAACACTTAATAAAACCTAAACTAATAGCTGCATCGGAAAAAAATCTTAATAATTATCCAGGGAATACGATGAAGAACAAAGCATGTTAATTTCATATTTTTCCGATCAGTACTTTCTCGGGAAACCGTCTAAGAATGGAGCTAAACAACAAAAATTTCAATTCTTCGGCGGCGGCGGCGGCGGCGGTAACTTTTTTTTAATATAGAGAGAAATAAAAAATAAGTTTGTTATGTCCCCCCCCCCACATAAGTTGATAAATAATTAATAATAACTAACGATGCTAATAAACATCGATGGTTTTTGGTCGATGTATTATCAACATCGATGTTTTAATTTTGAACATCGATGTTTTGTTGTCGATGTCGCATCACTAGCTCAAAGGCCGATTCAGATACTTTTTATCTCCAAATCTATTTGGGGGTAGTACGAATTTAATGGGTTTTTTATGTTAATGAGGGATTCAAAAAGTTTTAGAATACCAATGTTACACATTGGTAAATAATGCTACAAATCACTGTTTCATTTGCATCTGTGTTTCGATATAGGGAAAATGTCCTGGATTCAACTAAAGGAATGTAAAACTTGAATTCACAATAGAAACACAGACTACACGTCCTGTAAGAAATAAATGCTTAGTCACTGGTGATCTTAAAACATAAACTAGAAACGTTTAAATCTCTAAACTGATTTTATTAGTCACCATAGAAGACGACTAAAGTGAGGTAAGAAACTTCAATCCAATGCTATTGAGAGGTGTCATTAAACGGTGATTCTTTTCTCTGTTTCAATGTTAAATGTCTGTTTCAATGATAAATCGGTTGCAGTGCACTTCAACAGTGCACAAATACAAACTATTGTTTTTTGTAAAACAAAAATGTTGATTGAATCGTTAATAATAAAGGAAGAAAAAGCAATTTAGCTTCCAGTCGATTCTCAAAAGCTTCATACTTCAGAGCGTAACAGTTAACAGAGTTAACACAAAGTGACTAATATATTAAAATCTCCTCAAATCGAAAATGTCCTCAAAGGCTGCGTCACTCCATACAACATTCTGTGTACAAATAAATATGGGTCGAAGTAACTAGGTACACTGTAAGTGCAAATAGAGCGCATCGCCACCCCTGTTCTAACAACTTGACGAGAATATTTACACAGATGAAGGCAGCGATGAAGGTCTCCATCACCCCATGGGGTCACAAAAACTCTCATGTAGGCTGTGGCCTTCACTTTTGTGCATAGTCCAACTCAACAAGATGGGAGATTCATTGAGGAGTTGTATGCCATACACGCACACTTTTATCAAAGTGATTTAATCGAAATTGCAATTCGTCAGAACCAGCTTCCTTTCCGGATGCAATTACGATAGGCTTCGCGAAACGGAACCCTAATCTTTCGTTGTTGCACGCAGCGGGGCTGTAAAACTTGATTTTCCTTTTTGGACATGAATGCGCGTCTTTGAAATCGGAACAGTACAGGCGAGGGAGGGCATGAAAAGTCGAGTTGCAAAAAAGAGTTACAACCGTTGTCTCGTGATTTCAGAACTAGAAGAAGCACCCAGAGTATAAATATAGAATCGTGAAGACAAAGGATGTCTGTTCCTGATATGAATTTCGAACCGAGTGTGTGGGCTCACTCAGCGCAGATACGGGGTCCGCAATATGGTGAAATTATGGTGCTGCGCGAGCTTTGGGCCAGTGTAACTTTGGCTTGTGGGGGGGGGGTGGAGTGAGAAGTGTCATTCAAAAGCGATCGAACTGCGCTACAATTAGTATCGTATAAGTCGTGCTTCGGGGATTGATCCCGGACCGTCATCAATAGCCCGTTATGTTGCTTCTGTGCGATGTTAATTAAATACCTACTAACCTGACAAGTCGTACACAAAGAGAAATAATTCAGTAGAATTTTAATAAAATTTCCGGATTTTTAAATACTAGAAGAAACAACCAGAATATAAATATAGCAGAAAAGAAGATAAAAGATGGCCGTATCTGACAATCAGTATTGATTTCAAGTATTATATTGATCCAGTATAGATTTAAAATATTGTATTGATCCAGTACTGTTTTAAAGTATAGTTTTGATCCAGTATTGAGATTTAAAGTATTGCATTGATCCAGTACTGAATTAAAGTATTGTATTTATCCAGTATTGATTTAAAGTATTGTATTGATACAGTATTGATTTAAAGTATTGTACTGATCCAGTATTGATTTAAAATAGACTTGAAATTGAGAAGGGCAATATTGAAATTGAGAAGGGCAATATTGAAATTGAGAAGGACAATATTTAAATTATCAGACGAAGCATTGCTGAGCTGTTTGCTAAAAAGTAGGTTCATTGTTCACATTAAGATTAAAAAACTGATATCATTAATAATATAACAATGCGTTTTAAGAACATTTTGATTTGAAAACATTAAAGTTAATAAGAGTTTGCAGAACATTTACTGTTTATTTTATTTTAGAACTCTTTATTTTTCTACTTCACAGAACTTTAAATTGTTATCACTAATCTTTAATGTGGAATTTTATAACCTATTTAAAATCGATCTAAGTATTTTGCTCTCAATATTAAGGTGAAAAACAGTTACTACGGACGTATGAAGGTCTCATGTGTCCCATTAAATTTTAAAAGCTCACAGGGGTCCTCGAAAAATTTTAATTTTAGGGATCCTTCGACTGAAAAGTTACGGAACCACTACCGCAGGATATATCAGTCTGTCGACGTCAATCTTTTAAGCTTTAAACACCATCTAATCTGCCTTTTAAAAATGAAAAACATATTCGACCAATAATGTAGCTTAACCTTGTGGACCAGGATTTTTCCGCATTGGATTTTAAAGTCCCACCGCACAATAGATGGTTTTCAATGTGGCACTGTTCCATATTTTCCCACAGATCCAGCGATGATTAATGATGGACATGTCTTCTTTTCTTCGGATTATTGTAAAAGCGTTAAAGCTCGAAATAGCACTTGAGGTACTTTACAGTTTCGGGTTGAGCTCGGTGATTTACTGTCGGTTCACGCGGACTGCGAAAGGCAGCGGTTTTAAAACTTATTACATGAAATAAATGTATGGAAAATAATTAATTATCGCATTCGTATTTTTCTACTTAGCTTTTGGAAGCGTAAATGGTAAGTAGTTTCGTTTTGGTACTGAATGAATAGATAAAACAATGAACTTTAAAGAACAGTATTTTTTTTTATTTCTGCGGAAAGATATAGGATATATGAAATTATTGTATTCAATATATAGGGTTATTCAAAATGGTTCATCCGATTTCAAAATGATATATTTTCATAAATAAACGACAGAATGATAAGTAATACATGAATACAAAGGAAAGATATGGATGTTTTTTTTACAAGTATTCGATTTAACTTCCTTTAGTTCAGGCCTCGAAATAGATTTTTTAATACAGGTGCACCTTGTGCACCTAAGTCTTTAATTTAGGTGCACAGGTTATATTTTAGATGCACTTTAAAAAAAAACGTAATATAAGAATATTAATACAGTGTATTAATGCAATATAAATGTTGTAGATGTAAATAAAAATATTTAAACATCTAAATTCTTCCTTCTCCGGCCCACGGCTGTAGCGATAGTCGCTTCAACAGAGCCATCTGAAAAATGTTTCGATCCTCGGAAAGTTCTGATGGCAGGTAAGTAAACCTTCCTCCTGTATAAACCCGTTACGGCCCAACTATTTTGTTTTTGCATAGTTTGTATTTAGGATTTTTAGTTACGTTCCTTTAGTGCGAGAGGTCGATTCTAATATTTTGTTCAAACATCAAAATAACATAAAACACGTCCCCCCCCCCTCCTTTTTTTTTTCCAACGTTAGGTGCACTGCGTACATCTAGCGGGAAAAAATTAAGTGCACAATTTTATTTTAATGTGCACAGTGCACCTGAGCATCCGGGTATTTCGAGCACTGCTTTAGTTACACGTATAATGTCAAAAGGGTGTACATTCCTGCCAAACACGTTGTAAAGTGTCAGTGGTAATTGATTGTACAGCAGCAGAAATCCGTTGTTTAAGTTCACACAAATTTGTGGGTGATGGTGGCACATGCACTTTATCTTTTACAAATCCCCAAAGGAATAAATTGCATGGGGTCATATCACGTGACCTAGGTGGCCAGCTGTGTAACATCAAGTCATCTGGTCCACTGCGACCGATCCAACTGTGAGGTAGCTCTGTGTTAAGGAAACGACGGACATCTGTAGCCCAGTCGGGTG
Source organism: Metellina segmentata (assembly GCA_947359465.1). Lineage (NCBI taxonomy): Eukaryota > Metazoa > Arthropoda > Arachnida > Araneae > Tetragnathidae > Metellina > Metellina segmentata. The sequence continues at coordinate 15,637,205 of OX375878.1, read as the reverse complement.
GTACTCTATCCTGTTGTAAAACGAAGTTGGTGAGATCTTCCTTTATCTGGGGAAAAACTTTTCGACATATCAAAATAGGTACTGCCAGTGACTATTTTTGTCCGCAAATCCATGGTCCATAAATCTTTTTTACGGACATTGCACAAATAACGGTCACTTTCGGTGAGTCCGCCATCCATTCTTCACAGTAAAAACTTCCATATTTTCCCTTTGTATTCATGTATTGCTTATCATTCTGTGTCGCTTATTTTTGAAAATATGGAATTTTGAAATCGGATGATTCATTTTGAATAACCTATTATATGAAGTACTTGTAGAACTGTTGGTTTTCTATATCCGATTCTAAAAGTAACACTGTGAACATCAAAGTGAAACACATGTAACTAATTCAAAGTAGAATTGGGAAGCATTGTAACTGACTACATTTAACTAAATATACTGGGTAATTTGATCATTTTTTAAATTAACGTCGTACTAGAGCAACACCACGGGCTAGTGACGAAGATCCTGGATCGATCCCCTAAGGGAAAGATCCGAGGACGTCATTTTTAACCACACTAAATATACAGGGAATATAACAGTCAAAGTCAAAAAATTCGGAGTTGGACTCTAGATCAGAAAAAATCTGGTTCGAATCCGGGTCATGGTTGTTTGTAAGCTATGGTGTAAAGGCGGCTAGTGCATCTTAAATCGTGGCCGAAAATCCTCATATTGGGTTGCTGTGGAAGTTTGGAGAGTCGGGTGCCAGATAAGGTGTTGCCTCGTCATCTGACTTTGGTTCAAAATTACCGGGATCAATCCCCTCAGGGATTGACCCAGGACCCTCGTCAATACCCCGTTGTCTCGCTGTAGTACGACGTTAATTAAAAATTGCCATTAATTATTCGGCGTTTGAACGTAAATGGAAAGGAGGGCACATCCAGTAAAATGAACATAAATGAACGGAAAGGAGAGAGAGATACAAGAACGTTTGAACGGAAACGGTAGGTAGTTAATTAACATCGAGCTGGAGAAACTCAATGGGCTATTGGAGACAACACCACGTAATTTTGAAATACAGTAAGATAACGAGGGATCCCCTGTCCCCTGAATTGGCACCCCATTCACGAAATTCCACACCACGCTAACGTGAGGACAGTGGCCTCTGCATATAAACATGCATCAGCGTCCGTGTAAACGACGATCTTTGTCTTGGCCTAGCTTTGAACTCGTAACCTTTGGGTAGATAATCCGTTGGTGAACTAAATAAACATCAAAATGATTTATAAATGAAATGTCGTAAATTCTTAAAATATAACTGTCGATTAAAAATGAAAGACAGTTTACTCGGGTACCTTGGGAAATAAAATTAATGGAAGAATCGAATATAAATCAAACAAGATGGCAGAAATGAAGAAGTATCAAGAACAAAGAGCATGCGTCTTCGGCTACTTCAAATAATACCGAATGAAAAGAAACGGAACCAAAGCAACAGATTAAGCGCAACTAACACATGATTGGAAAGTAGAAAACGAACCAATCCAAATAAAACAAAGGAATAAAGATCAAACGAAGAACCTGGAAGATTAAACGAAGCTAAACAGGAGAAATGAGCGCATATTGCGAAATGGGACAAGCCTGAGCGCATAATGGCGGAATTTCTTATATCAAATGATTCAGTGGTATTTTTAAAAACATGCAAAAATGACGATTCGAGAGATTCGTTCAGTTAAATTAAAGTTTAATTACTATTTTCCATTATATACATAAAAAGATTACATATTAATGCAAATTCAGATTAATCAAATCAATCAAATTAAGAACATTTAGATTCTTTCGAAATTAAATCAAGAGTAGAACTTTCACCGACAAAAGCTGCAAGGTGTGGGAGAGCATTGACGGGGCATGACGTCATCGACGCCAGCGCCATCTAATATTCAAACAATTTCCACAAAGCCAAAGTAGATGAACAAGGAAATTAAAGAACGGACAGAATAAATATTTTAAATGAAGGAATGAAATATCATTAAGGGTGAACAAGGACGTAAAATCATTAAGAACGATTTTAATGAACGTACAATTAAAAGGAAAAGAAACAAGAAAAAATGAAATCTCTAAATGCTACATTTTTTAATCAATAAGGGTATGAGAGGATTTTCTTATTTAAAATTAAAGCTTGACATTCAAAGTAAAATTTTGATTATTTTAAAATTCAGTTTCTTCTAATGCCCAACCACTGCCCACTTCAAAGGACGAACTGGTGGCTATTTGGGAAAGATCATCCATTGCTTAAGTCACTGTTACACGCAACAGGGTCAATGATCATTATTCATGCGCATGGAAAACGAGATTCGAACCCTGAACCTAGTGGGTGGGGGCAAACGCAATGACCACTAGAGCATTATGTGGCTTTAAAATTCCCTTTATTAAGTTGGCGAAATTATCCGGTGAACAATGGTTCCTTTCGACCAACATTCATCAGTGTGTTGGATGAAGAACCTCACAAAATTGTTTCCCTTTACTGAAGAAGGTGGAAATAAATTTCGATATATTACAATTATTTGCTAAAATTTGACTCTACTTAACTCTCAAAACATTTGCTTGGGTGTGTCGTTCTATGGCTATTTTGCGCCACGAAAGCTAACTGAACCACACTAAAATTTGAAAATTTAACACTAGATCTATGTAAAAAGGATTTAAAAAATAAAAGCTCCCACCATTTAAATTTTTTATTGGTATATCAGAGCGTTTGAAAAAACTCAGAACTAAAAAAAAATTTCTCCCTTGTGCGAATTAAATAAATTTTTGTAGGACATCGCCATACTTTTAGAAAATAATAATATACAATAAAACATTTGTTAAATAGCTAAATGAAAATGTTTTAAAAATTGCATTTTTCAGCAGTTTTACGCGAGGTCTTTATTAAGCCAGCTCAATCGTCGCATATCCTGCTGAAATCAGCGTTTATTTACAAAGGCGAAGCGAAATTTGAATCATATTAAATGAAATGGAAATTAGCCGTTCGCAATTCCGAATAAATAATACATCCGCGATCGGATAAAATTGGACGCCGGATATCCCCGCTTGGAAACTGTCGGATCAATTAGGAATGTCAGAACTAATTTTATTTCACTTCGGCAATCAAATAATAAATATTTGTCTTTGAAATTTCAATCAAGCGGCGATGAAATCGCGGAATATTTATGGAAATTTAATTCTTCCGGGTTAGGTTGGATGTGGTCGTTTTGACATTTTATGGCGTTAGTGCCATATTCGGCCAAGCTATACCAAACACAAGACGACCCAATTATTACGGAGGAACATAATTATTATGTTTTCTGAATGTGGCATCACTTGGTTTGTTTTTCCAATACGATATCAACTCGTCGCCGATAAAAATTCCGTAGAATGGATTCCGATAAATGATAACTGATTAGTCCCCACCCATTTAATAAAAGGTAAGGGACTTTTCCAGTACGGCGCGAAACGACATTTTAAAGTAATTTTAATATGGTAACGCGAGAGACTTCGGAATAAAATCTTCAATTCATGTCTGGTGTTTGCCCCCTTATAGCCTCATGGTATATGAGAACGCTTACCGATCACCTTAAAATCGCATGGCTCAGGAACATTGCATGTAACAAGGGTTCGAGGGTTAAAATTATTAACATGGTGAGATTCATTGAGAATCATCAGGACTTGATAAACCTAAGAGACTGAGAAAAACGAACTTTTTTCCCCTTGCATGTTGTATACACTACCTTACAATAATGGACCAGACAGAAAGATGTGGTTGTTGTTGTTGTTCGCGTGTCCATGGACAAGCAATATTGTAGTGGGGTAACGGTCTAGATTCCATCAAAAGCATTGGTCACAGCATCTGCCAATGCTGGTGCATCCCAGCTGTAGAAGATCTCCCATAATGGGTCCCTGAGTGGAACCATTCCAATCTTCAAAAGATTCACCGCAACAGTTGGGCATTCCCAGATGTGGTTGGGCGTGAGGTGATCCCTTCCGCGGACCAACAGGTAGAAGTTCAACCTCTTCGGAGGCAATGGCACACTTTTCCATGGAGAGAGCAATATTAAGTGAAAGATGTGGTGGTATAAGGGAAAGAATATATGCTTTAATAGAGGGATGGTCCACACGTGCTGCAATTACACTAGCAACCCTTCTGGACATACTTTCGACAAGGTTTTGATACACAGCTATGGGTATTTGTGTCCATTCCTGCTGTAAGAATGTCGCCAGCTTAGCTGTAGATTTCGGACGTGATTCCCTGGTCCGTAAGCGTCGTTCTAACTCGTTCCATAAATAAATGTTTTATGGGGTTTAGGTCAGGACTCTGAGCAGGCCAAGGAAGACATTTTACAACTATATACGGATACCTCTGCTTGACAGAGGCTGCTGTAACATGACATGGACAAAGGTTCCAGGCCATACCACGAAAAACAACCCCATACAAGAAGTCGGATTTTATGCAAATCTGCTGGCGTCCGGTCCATTATTGTAGGGTCATGTCACCTCGGTGGCATGCTCTACTCATCCAACCACACTTATTTAAACTGGTACAGTGTCTCAAGGCACGGGAGTGTGTGTTGGTGTTAGTTAGGTTTATTTGTTTGCACTGAAAATCTCTCGTGTAGAAAACATGTTATAAGAAATAAAATAAAAAATTTTTATCGGATAAGCAACAGGAAATTTACGTTCAATTTTAATGGCTATACGAGAACTAATTTGACCCGACACGGGCTTAAAGAGCCATACGGGAACATATATGTCCATATCGGTCTTTAAACCCACATTTTTTTTAAACCGAAGGCTACAGCGTAAACCACTAGGCAAGCAATCCGTCAAAGTAACCTTTCGGAAGTCTTTTTGATTTAATATAATAGTACAAGTTATTAAGACATTGACCATCAATGAAAGAATAAATGACTTAAACTTGAAAATATATTAAAAGAGAAATGGAGAAAATTAAATCCTCATCAAACTTAAATTGGTCCCTTTCATTGGGACAGTGCAGATTCAATTACTTAGAACTAGAGAGAGGCTGCTGAACTATAATAAAGCTAAAGTAAAAATAAATGTACGAAGAAAAATTACGTATTATTTTGATTTCATTGTTACGTAAATGTGGCCGTCTTTCCATGACATTAGGAGCACTTAATCTTTAAAGAGCGACTGCATTAACAATTTTCTTTATTCAAATGAATAAAATAGGAAATAACTAAAATATTTGCACATTTAAGTTAATTATTATGTTCGAATGGAAAAGAAGATTTGATAATTTATTGAAGAAATTCATAGATATTTAGAATGGTTTGGGAATGGTAAAATGTGTTCTAAGATGAGTTAATTTTTTGGACAATGTCTCCAGCTTTGATAATACCTTATTACCATCCTAGTTTATTGTCATTCCTCTAAGATGTCTAATCCTTGATCTCATAATCTATATACATATATAATTCTCTTACGTGGCACGCAATAAAGACGTTATTTGCTATCGCGTTTTGGCAACAGTGTACGATTTTTTGTTTACTACGAAGTCTCGCGTATCAATTGAATTTATAGCTTTATCGGATAAAATTTTATTGAAAAAAAAATGAATATTAGTCGAACTGTTGCAGCTTATAAACGACATGCAGAGTATTCGATTTCCAAAGCAGCGCTCACATTTCGAGTCAAAATTTGATCAAAGTTTTCATTTGAATTCCAAATTGTTCAAGTTCTGATTCCAGAGGTACTGTATAATTTTTCTGTTGTACAACAAATTTATATTAAAATTTTTTTTAATATCATTTTTTGTAAACAATGTCTTTATTGATGAGAACGAAGCGAGCAAGATTAGCGCAGCGAACCAATGAGGATTGCAAAGTAATCTTCCGGGGGTCGGCGAGCGTTAGCGAGCAGGGGGCGGTTTTAATTATTTCTCACATTACATTTATTTCAGACTTGGTGACTCGTCAAGGGATTTACTGCAAACTCTGTATCTCGTCGCAGTCTTATTATCATAGACGAATAGAGTATGATGTTTCTCTGTTGAAATGTTTGGCCAATCCGTCTGCATTATACCATTTCCCACGATACTAACAAGCGCTGGAATTCACTGTGAAATACTGACATTCCCCAGCTAGTTAATTCTGTCCAGAAAATGACGAATATTGTTTGTTGAAGCTTTAAGCATAAAGGGACGATTTTCCATAACAAAAGGTTATTAATCATTTTACTCTGTACGCATCAGCTAAACACACATTTTCAAAGCATCTTGCACATTAAACTCACAAATGAATAGTGCCAAGTGAAGCTTATAGCTATGTCGCATTTACGAGTTTTTTATTTTATTTCGCCATTTCGCAAAATGAGATGTATGCCAGTTCTATCCTTGAGTGTGTTTTTATCCGACGATCAGTCTCATATAGCATACTTGCACTAAAGCGCATCTAAAGAGATAGATGACGTTTAAGTCTTGACTTACAAATACAGGTCTTAAAGGTTTTCCGAATAAAGATTTAACGAATAAAAAAAAATGCACTTCAAGTTTACTTCTTATGAGTTCAAAACGGACTTGCAGACTATTGAGCATATGATAGATTATCTGACTATGTATCCAGAAACAATAGTCCTATCATTAGAAGAACTTCAACCATTAAATTAAATTCATTCTATTCCCTTTTCACCAATCACATCTTTCATATGCGAATTCATTTATTCGTGGGTTGTACGTTTGTAATGAATAAATATAATACATATATCCAAAATATAAGGAAAATACTGAATTCGTATCCAACGAGGTCACCGGATCTTAATCCAATATGGAATACTTGTAATACTCCGAAAGCCGCATTGTAATCTACACAACTCCACCAAAGATAGAATAAAAGCAAAGACGTGTCCTACCTTGCTTCAAGAACTTTTGGAAGGTAAAATTTTTAATTAACGTCGCACTAGAACAACACGACGGGCTATTAGCGTAGATCCGATATAAACCCGAAGGGAAGGATCCGAGGACAATACCTTGTAATTTTGAACCTCGGTCAGATGACGAGGTCACGCCTGAGCTGGCACTCCATTCTACAAACTTCCACGCCTCGCCAACATGAGAACATTTGCTACCACGATATATTTAACATGCACCCTTCGTAAACGACGGAGGTCGACTGAATTCGAAGGATCTCTTAGAAGATTCTTGTGGAAAGCATGTCTTCACGTTAGAGGCCTGAATTAGTATCAAAGGTCAAAACATTCACTATTATATTATTTTTAACCCTCAAAATGATTTCGGCGAGATATATCGGCCATCAAGATCTGACCAATTTTCCTGATGACCAAATATCGCGGCATCAATACGTCGCCGTTTTTTTTTTTTTTTTACGTAAACACGTGTTTAAAATCAGACCAGTACCACGTGGCAGTACGGTGTGGCGAAACGATAAAAGAGAACATCATGATTCACCAGTCGCCTGGAATCGTTCTTTGTCGGACAATGCTAACCCCTCTGTTGGAATAGAAGTGAAAAAGCGGGGAGCCACACTCTTGGAGTTTTTCGGACGATGGAAAACTGCCCAAGGGTTTTTCCCACGGAACGGGGGCTTCAAGGCTTGGAGTAGAGAGAGAGAGGTCTCTGTCAGGTTGGAAACGGACATTCTCTCACAGACTCGAGAAGAGTTTGGTCGTTGTGAGGGCGTCAGCTAGCAACGGCACAGACTTTGGAAGTTAAACCTCCGGTGGAGACTTTTTGATATATTTATTTGAATTGTATGAAATTGACTGCCGTTGGATCAAGGCTCACGTTGGACACGGGGGTAACGAAAAAGCAGATAGTCTGGCCAAGGAAGAGGCAACAGACAAAGATGCTTAAGAGGACAAACAAATAGCCCATCCAGTTTCGCACTCCAATACACTCACTAGAGACCACATCCTTCAATAGTGGCAGGATGAATGGAATGCAGATGACACAGGACGCTCAACACATGATCTCTTCCCAGATGTCTCCACGGATACGTGCATTCAAGATAGGCGTCTTTTGCAGTTGGTAACGGGCCATGGCCCATTCCCCAGCTATCTCCACAGATTCGGGTTTATCTCAAACCAACCAATGCTCTAGTGGAATAGAGGGAACTCCAATGCATTATGCCTTGGAGTGTCCCCCTCACAAGCTCACTTCACCTGCGTTGCCCACTACCAGGACCCACCCCAGGATGGCTAAACCTAGAAGTAAAACATAGGAAGTGCAGAGAAAACATTTGCAAAATCAGTGATATTCTGACAATCCACGGCAGGGATTTTATAGTAACGACATAAACACAGTTCCCAGATGACCATCTCGAAAACCTAGCACACAGAAACTCTATAAATAAGTAACTAATAAACAACCAAGGGAGACTACTAAACCCGTAAATCCTTACAAGGATAGGTGCGGGGTCTTCCCTGGTGGAATGTCTAACAGAAAAGCACTGTAAAAAAATAAATAACCAAGATGAAATAAAAGAATATTTGTAAATATATAATATTCACAGATCTTCTAAAATATCCTTTCTGCCAAAGCTTATACAAGCCGGTGTTACAATGTCACAACGGGAAATAGAGTGTTGTGAATAAATGAGCATGGAGTTTGGTCTAATAATATCTACATTTTCAAAGCGAACCAAACCAACCTAGTGTCATTCAATAACTGAGGGAACAAAGACGTGTTAGTGACGTTGTGGTAGAGCGCTACGATAAGAGGAAAGGAGGGAGAGAACTTTCGAACATAGTAAACTTCACATCAGTATCACTCGTGACTGCAAAGCTCAACGACGTAGAACTGGTGTCAAATGAAAGCTAACGTCTAGATCTCTCTTTCGCCAGTAGAAGTGTCATAGAATATGTTGGTAATGAAACTTTGGTAATTTGGTAATTTTAGTTAACGTCGTACTAGAGCGACACAACGGGATATTGACGACGGTCCGGGATCAATCCCTTAAGGGAAAGATCCGAGGACAGCACCTCGTAATTTTGAACCACGGTCAGATGACGAAGCAACACCTGAGCTGGCACCCCACTCTCCAAACTTCCACACCAACCCAACGTGAGGACTTTCGGCCACGACAGATTTAAGGTGCACCAGCCGCCTCTACATCATACGCTTACAAACATCCATGCCCGGACCCGGATTCGAACCAGGAACCTTCCGATCTAGAATAAAACTTTGGATCAAAGGTAAAACTTTTTTTTTTTTTTAATTTTACAATGTTGATAAACACGTGACGAAGAGTCAATCAGAAATAAATAGGACGTAGTCTGACGAAGAGAAACTCGTCAGCTTTCGATAAACGCGAAATTGACTACTGAATTTGTCTTTCGTTCGTTTACTGCACTCAAACGCTTCAATTCTGTGCACTTACGAATAGTATTCCCGTAGAAACGTAGACCGATTTTTATGACAAGATGAAGATATGGTCAATTTTTCTTTCTCATGACTAGGTATATCGTCCATCAAGATCTGGTCAACTTTGCCAATGACGAGATGCGAAGTCGAAACAACCACAAGGAGGGTTAAAAAGGCGAAGGAGGAAAAAAAATTTCTCGCCATGAAAAAAACCTACAATGCAATCACCTATAAGTGCTTTTTTTCATTTCTGGACTTCCCACGAGACATGTGAGTATCCTTATCGTATTCCACACAGCCTGTAGAATATTCATTTGTCAACGGAGATACTTCAATGCAGGTACTTCGTACTTGGCAATGGATTCATCACAAATTGCATATGGGTAATTTTCGGATCTGTGTAAACTTGACAGCAGTACTTAAATCATTTTGAAATACGAATTTGAAACCACTCGCTTTGATAAATCGAACCGTGGTTCAAAATTACGCGGTGTTGTCCTCGGATCTTTCCCTTAGTGGATCAATCCTGGACCGTTGTCACTAGCACGTTGTGTTGTTCTAGTACGACGTTAATTAAAATTACCTTACCTTGATAAGTCGAATGAAATAATTTATTTTCTTTCCTCAGATTTGACAAGGCCACGGTGGCTCGGTTAGAAGAGTAACGGATTAGCAAGAGGAGGATTCCGACTTGGAATCCATCACCGTCGTGTACAAAGAGGTATGGTGAACGTTAAATCTGTCGTGGCTTCAAATGTCCTCACGTTGGTGTGGGAGTTCGGAGAGTTGGGTGTCAGAAGGTGTTGTTGCCTCGTCATCTGACCTCGGTTCAAAATGGCGTGGTGTTGTCCTCGAATCTTTCCCTTGGGGATTGATCGCGGACTGTCATCAATAGCCCGTTGTGTTGCTCCAGTGCGACGTTAATCAAAATACCTACCTACCGCAAATTGTTGACATACAAATATAAATGGCGCTTTTTTCGTGCACGCAAGATAAATACATACGGACTTTCGGGTAATAAAAATTGGTAATTTTTCGTTAACGTCGTACAAGAGCAACACAACGGGCTATTGACGACGGTCCGGGATCAGTCCCTTAAGGGAAAGATCCGAGGACAACACCTCGTAATTTTGAACCACGGTCAGATGACAAAGCACGGACTTTCGGGAACAAAATAAAGAATTTTTCAAAATCGGATAGGAAATAAACATTTAGTTTCATTGCAGATACTTTTTCTGGAATGCAACTTCGTATCATTAATGTAAAAAGGTTAATGTGTCTATATTAACAAATGTACGATCTTCGAGTGCTGTAACCCAATTATTTCCTCACTCCACAGCATGGTACGTTCCTTCATCGCAGGAGTGTATTAGAGATTATTTCGCTTTTTAACTAGAAATATAAAAGCTGTGTAAACTCCAGCAAGACTACAATGAATGTGGGCACAAACAATGCCAGAAGAAAAACCTCCCATATTTTGTTCTATTTATACCCTAGCGTGCAAATGCACAGTTCAATAAACATCGCGACAAAAAGCGGCTTTCTAAACGCATTTAAGTAAATACATCCAGCTTCATTTCCCTGGCAAAATAGTAAATTGCAGCGTCGCACACAAATTTCGGCAGTGGTTTTCTCCGCAAATGACACCAATGTCATTTGCTTACCCCATCCACTTCCCTCCGCACAGAGCAAATGGTCTTGGCAACGTTCCCTTGGCGACACTCGCTTTTTTGTCCGGCAACCGCCGCCAAGCGTCGTCGCGAGGGGTGTGGGCCGCCTAGCCCAATCACGGCGACCGTGTGTCGCCATGGTTACTCCAGGTTTTATGGGTGGATCCAAAAGAGGGGATGGAACTGTAAAACATGCAACCTTCACATAAGATGTGGGTGCATTGATCGCTGCCAAACCGAAACAGGCGTTTAATGAACTTTAATATGAGGAACGAACAGAAAAAGACTCGGGACGATTGGCTCGAATCTCGAGGACGCCAAATTCCGATCAGAATCCATTTATGGCCACCGCAAGCAGGAAAGAGTGCATTACAGGTGACGCTAAAAGGCACAAATGAACCTAAAAAAATCTCCAGAGCAGATTAAGCTGGATAAAATCGGCTTTTGGAATTCGAAGTCATCTTGGTGAAAATCGGGGCTTTCCACAAAAAAAGCACTTAGTCCAACAAAAATAAAATTCGGAATTTTTTCACTTTTTAGCCCTGAGTGTCAAGGGATTTTCGAGTAGTGCAGCATTGCTTTTACACCACATGGCAAATTAACCATACCTATTGGAAGAAACAATCCAAGTAAACATTATACGGTCCAAAAAGACAAAACTGATCATAAGTTATGCAGGTAAGAATGTATATTGAAAAAGGATATACATACTTTGAACCTCTTAATGGGCTAAATGTTTTCCGTCCACGAAAGGGATCAAGAACTACACATGCACCATAACTAAGGTTTGAAGAAGTTACTTTTGAAAAAAGTTTCAATCAAAAAGAAGCGCCAACATGCAGCTCAAAACGCTTTCTGGACTAAGCGGTTTTTCCATCTAAGCCTGCGATTTGCAGTGGGTCACAAAAGTATTTGCTCATCTCGCGTTTCAAACAAATTTTCGCGTATTTTATCAAATTGATCACATTAACCAAATCAAGGTATAGTTAAAATTACAATTTCAAATCTAATCCCATAAATAACACAACACTTGAATTTTTCCACATCCCGCAAAACGACAAATGTTAAACAAAAAAGCAAAAATCATTAACCATTTTTGCATTTGTCTTTCACCTTAGCCTACTTAATGCTTAAATACCATTGTTAGCGACACCATAATTGCGTCAACTGGAACACGTTTTACTCTTCTCAACTTGAAGCTATATAGATCTACAATGGAATTTCCTATTTTTAACATTAAAAAAAGTAATTTTTCAGCTTTCCTCATGAAGGTAATGTTAGGATACGAATCTTTAAAAAAAATCAGATTTTAAGTAGGTTTGATATTTTATGTACCAACGACATTTCTATGGAAAGTACTATGTATTTGTGTTACTGCCAACTTGGATCAAAATATGCACTTTAATTCAAAGTTAACGAAAATATTCATTTAAAAAGGTTAAAATTTGCACATATTGAACCTGAATAGTAGCATTAAACTCGCATGTCTACCGTCTCACACAAAGTTCGTAAAAGAGTATGCTCTGCATATGTGAGGTGGCTAAATACCTTTTTTACACACACTATAGATGTTGAATCTCATAGAAGTTCTTTGAAATCAACCAAATCCTCCTTCAAACTTCTAGAAATTTACTAACAGAAGACTAAATTTTAAGTAATGTGTAAAAAGGAGGCAAAAATTTTCATGTATAGCAAAACTTAAAATTATATAGTTTCAAATGATATTTTGTTGATCAAAATTTCTTTGCTTATTTTCAGACTTTATTGTTCTATATATAATTGTATACTTTCTGTGGAAAGTAGAATTTGTTTCTAATGTTATTAGACACTCGGAAACATTTAAATTCGAAATTCTAGTTTTGTCCTATTCAAAAGTATGGCGGAAATCGAGGGTTTGCTTCCTACAAAGCGTTTTAGAAGCTTTGCTTGAAAATTAAGTCTGCCATTGAGTTGTAGTTCTGAAACAAAATGAAAACTCAAATGTTATTTTTTAACTTCTGCATAAAAGTTACGTCGAATGTCTTAGGATGGGAAATCACCCGCGTGATTTATTAAAAATTCATCCCCGTGATTAGGAGCAAAAACTTACTATTTACAAAATCCAGAGGAATATCAAAAATTAAAAAGTGCAGAGTGCGTATGGTTATCTAACAGAAGCAATAAGCTACTATATCAGATTTAAAACTTCATGAACAATAAAATCTTTCCAAATGATTACATTTTACGATAAGGACCAATGGAATAATATCGAAGAATATTCTAAGAAAATGGTCAACAAAATCTTTCCAAAAAGTTCACCTCCGAGGAAATTGGTAAAAGAATTAATTATTTCAATAGATTCCATTCTAAGGAAATGATATAGTATCTTACTAAAGGATTCTACTCTAAGGAAAAGAACAATGGAATGTCTCCAAATAATTAAATTACCAAGGAGAAGAGCAATAGAATATTTCCAAGGATTCTATTCTAAGGCAGGTTCATTTACGTAGCACTCGAGCAACATAACGGGCTAGTGGCGACAGTTTGGGAACAATATCCAAGGAAACGACCCGAGGACAAAACCTCGTAATTTTGAACAAAGGTATGGCGAGGTCATTACCTGAGTTGGCAATCCTCTCCCAAACTTCTATAACATACCAACGTGGCGAGGTTTGGACCCATTCAACATGCACCATCCTCCAAGAACCACGGTCTTTGGTTGAATCGAGTTTCGAATCGTGATGCGACATCGACAGCAAAACATCGATGTTAAAAATTAAAACATCGATGTTGATAATACATCGCCCCAAAACCATCGATGTTTTTAAAATTCAGTGTATTTAAACTTTTTCCCCCCATTTCTTAAAACTGGTTTAGCAACCAGTGATGCGACATTGACAGCAAAACATCGATGCTCAAAATTAAAACATCGATGTTGATAATACATCGCACCAAAACCATCGATGTTTTTAAAATTCAGTGTATTTAAACTTTTTCCCCCCATTTCTTAAAACTGGTTTAGCAACCAGTGATGCGACATTGACAGCAAAACATCGATGCTCAAAATTAAAACATCGATGTTGATAATACATCGCACCAAAACCATCGATGTTTTTAAAATTCAGTGTATTTAAACTTTTTTCCCCCATTTCTTAAAACTGGTTAAGCAACTGTTGATGCGACATCGGCTCCATACATCGATGTTTTTTTATAAAACATCAATTTTTTTTATAAAACATCAACATCGACATCGATGTCGCATCCCTACTTCTCAGACCCTTCACCCTTTATAACGGTACTTTTTTCATTTAAAAATGAAACATCGACAACGTAAAAACATCGACAGGTATAAACATCGATGTTAAAAAAACATCGACGTTTTTATAAAAACATCGACATTGATGTCGCATTCCTAGTTTCGAACACTCAACCCCCTTGTTGTTAAATCACCACTCTACTAACTATAGAGCCCCCCCCCCCTTAATTCTAAGGAAATGACCGATAAAATATTTCGAAAGCATGGATTCTCTCACCCAATAGATGTTATATAGCCATTAAGGGTTGTTGGGTAAAAACAACACTACAGTGCTCGGAAATCTCGTGACGCTCGGAGGCGAAACAACGATCCAGGCGCTATATTTCAGGCGGTTCATTTCGAAATCAAACGCAGTATGGGATGTCCAGAACAATCCCCCGCACGGACTGAGCCCTCCCAGCAGGCCAGTCGTTAAAAGGTCGCAGGTAGCGTCGGGGCGTTGACAACAGGCCCCAGTGGAAGGTCATTAAGGCGATGCACACGGGCGTAGTCCATTACACCGTTATAAATGTGCAAGTTCCGTCCACGGAGCGTGTGACGCATAAAAATAGCAGGCTCCCCCGTGCCCCGAAACAAATCAAAATTAGAAAAAACCCGCGACATTAAGGGACGTCCAGGAAACCACAAGAGAAAGAGAGGGGTGGCATCAAAAAGAGCCATGAGCGTTTTTCTTTCTTGACAGCTCCGTGATGAGATTTCAAGACTTCTGCTCTTGGTTCATACAGCTGTGCCGCGTCTTCGTAGATGGCAAAAGATTACACTGTATTTTACTTGATGTCGGAATACATAAGAAGTCATAATATATAATGTGAATCTAAACTCCTCGACGGTATGCTTACATAAAATTGGCCACAAGCCGCTCCATACTGTCATAAAATCCTTATATATTTATAAGAAATCGGAATTTGTTACATAAATTCTATTGTTTGCTACCTCTATTCTTACTGCTTAAGGCCCAACCTAATTTAACCAGCGATTTTGAACCGGTAAGCCACAAGAATGGCACCTTATCTTTGGAGAAACGTTTTAAATCGTACGATTTATTTCATTGCAATTATTAAGTTTGAAGTTTTAACGTGTTTTTTGTTAATTTCAAGTACTAGCTGTATAAGTAATTTTAAACCTTATATATTTTTACAATGCATCAAAAAAATTGTTCCAAAAATACTTTAAAAAACACCTAGAAGCAAAACGAGTACGTAAACTACTAAAACTATTTTTGAAAATCAATCACAATTATAACCATTTTTTTTGTGCGATCGGCAAAATAAGTATATTTTTGGCGTGCAGCAGAATTGTAATAATTAGATTATGAATGCGTATGAATAAGGCTGAAAATTCTTGAGCCAGACCAATTCGAAATCCAAAAACCCTCAAAAAAAATCAAAAAATAGATCAGGGTTTTTATACAGACCTCTTTTACCAGAGGAACGCAAGACATAATGACTTAAGGTCTGCTCAGTGTTGCAGTTTAGGTTACAGTTACAAGCTCGCAACGCTTGCCAATTTAACATTACAATAGCCGGATTTTAGACTTAACCTAAAACCGGGTCAACTTGACCCCCATACGAAATGTAAGCCATTTCAAACTAAACTTATTGTAATTGATAAAAAATGTTGAAATAACAATAAATAAGATTTTTTTTTTGTTTAATTTTTTTTTTTTTTTTTTGAAATAGCAACAAAATTGATAGATAATAAAATTATTACACAATATTATACATTACATTATACTATATTGGAATGTACAGTATTGCGCAGTATTTTCTTTAGCAGAAGTACGTGATAAGAAAACAAACAAAATATACAAATGCAAATAGTACAAATAAGCACACAACATGATTCAAAATGAGATTACAAAAATCATAAACTATGAATAAATACAGTGTATTCCAAAGTTCAATAGACATTAGCGCAGGTGGAACAACATGAACGCTTGACAGTGACATCAACATATTTACCACAAATTGATTTCCGGCATCCCTCACAACTGACAAAAGTCTTATTCTGTCTCTTCCAAAGTTCAGAGGCAAATTTCTTTCGTTTTGGGGGCTGTACTCGAACAATTGGGGCATCAGTTGCGCAAAACACCATTCGTAGTTCTTCCAAAAGCGCAAGAATAAACTATCCATGTAAAATTTTGGAGCCCGGGGATTCCTTGAAATTTAGCCAAGCATTGTGTGCAGCCAATGTCAAGGACGTTGTAAAAAACACGAACAATCCACCTACAAGTTCCACATCTCGTAGTATATTTCCTTAGCATTTGTTTAGACATTTGGTCCATCATGGTATGGTACGTTTTGCCAATGACGAGGTCCTTCGTCGAGACAGTCACCCAAGAGGGTTAACTGAGTAATTTATTTATTGGTAATTTTTACTCGTAGTTTTTAGTCGTACTAGAGCAACACAACAGGCTATTGACGACAGCCCGGGATCAATACCCTAAACGAAGGATCCGAGGAGAACATCACGCAATTTTGAACCACGGTCGAACGACGAGGTAACACCTGAGCAAGCACTCCACTCTCCAAACTTCCACACCAACTCAACGTGAGGATTTTCGGCCACGATAGATTTAAGCCCGGTGCACACATCCGGTTTTTCAACGACCCGAAGCACAGAAGCCCAACGGCACCGAAGCCCAACTATGCACACATAACCGTGAAATGACGCAAATACTCATTTTCGCGCCATTTACGATAAATATTCTTCGAAGAAAACGTGCTTATTTCGCTTACATGGTGTACAAAAAAGTATATATTTGAAACAAAATCGACGTTATTGGATACAACCATTCATTAATTATTATTTATATTCCATTTATTTATGAAAACAAGGTTCTTCAGAACGGAGACGCGTGTGCGGCGACGTGGGTAAGTACAAATTACACGCAAGTTGGACGTGCGTCACCGCAGCGGCGCCGGAGCCATGTGTGCACTACTTCATTGGATCTAATGTATCTAAGACCGCACTTGCGTTGCGGCAGCGGCGCCGCACGTTGAAAAACCGGATACGTGCACCGGGCTTTAAGGTCCACCAGCCGCCTCTACACCATACGCTTACAAACATCCATGCACTAAACCAGGAATTTTCCGATCTAAAGGCTAACACCTTAACCACCAGACCGGTTGGTCGGCGAGGGTTAACTCAGACCTAAAGTTACTTATTTTGTATTGTTTTTGCGGAAAAGAAACGACAGCGAATGGAGTTGGCCTGATAAGATTCTCTTAGGCTAAGCATCCGATTTTTTGCTTTTATCGAATCCCGGCACTTTCATAGACAATGCTACCCATTCGGAAAACAGATGAAACTGGCCGAATGAATTTGCATACAAATACTCGCTTTCAGTAGCACTGCGAATAATAAGCCGTACGACATGCTTTGTACGGAATTCCCACGGCATGCATCCGCATTCTCGGAACTGAGCCGCGTCACATAAAAGCCCTACCGTGTAAAGGTTTCAATCCAGGTTAGATCCCCTTCATCAAACGGACTCGCTAATTTTAATTAGCAGTCATTAAAATGATGTGAATGAATGCTTTCGAAGAAACAGAGCAACGTCAAAAGAGGCATCTGATTAAACAGGACCTAATATTTCACGTGTGCGGCCTGTGAAAACTCCCCGCCGCTGAATGCAAGATAATGGGAAATAACGTTGTTCTGTGTCCCTTTTGTCTGGGTTGGAGTGAATCTAGGTGGAATTTTCCAATCGACCGATTGGCGCAGGACGTTCATAAACATGCCTGTGATATTCTCCAACTGATATATATTTATGTAAGCCTGTTTCCGGAAAATAAAACACGAACACAGCTGAAACGGAAAGTGAATCGGAAATAACAGAATTAGTACTCCAGATTATCTGTAAAGGAGTCAGTTAGTTAATTATCATTTCAATTTTTTCTTTTGTTTAATCTTTTCCATTGTGTAATAGATTAATTTCTTTCCGAGAAAGAAAACATGAAATGACATCGCTTGTGTATTACGGCAATAGGGGTCATATGCTTAACTCTTTATGGCGGCGATTCTAAACAGCATTGCGGCAAGATTGGCGCTGGTGTATCTTACGGATGGTGAGAGGGCTGAGATTTATTCACTTCCCTGTTTTGAACTTTCGACATGTGTTAATAAATAGTTTAAAATAATACCCGCACAAAAATGTTTTGAGTATTAATTTAAATAATTTTCTTACAGTACTTTATTTGCTACTAGCTGAATAACGCGGCGTTGATCATGTTTCAAATATGACCGCGACATTTCCCTGAGTTAACTCAAGTACACAAACTCTGCAGAACGTGTTCCCAACCGCGACAGCTAAAAATATGATCGCGACATTTCCCTGTGTAAACTCATACACAAACCCTGTAGAGCGTGTTTCCTTGTCCATGTTCATTTATTGCAGAAAAACAAACTTTAGATTTTAATAATGGGACTTCCAAGGGCACTTGTGCTAATTTTCATGCCTACAGATTGATCTGAAAACAGGAAATAAATAGCCTTGTAAGTCAATAGTTATTTATACCAGAAATTAAAAACAGGTGCATAACTTAAAAAAACACAAGATTCTTTTCTTACATAGTGACTAAAAGACATAACATAACTTGCATTTTTGATATAGGCTGGAATTCATCGACACAAGGACGATGGCTTGAGTAGGAAGGATGTTCAGAAAGAACTGGGGAACGTTTTTATTCCCGGTGAAGCGCAATCGTACGCAGCGGTTGAAGGTTAATTTTGTATTAGTTAATTTGCTTACGCTGGTAAGTTTTTTTCTCGGGGACTCCTCTGCATGGAAGGAAATTAGTGAGGTGTGTGACTTCAGAACGCCATACATTGTTTCAGAAATATTTTTATAAGGTGCTTTGGAACTAGGTGTTGTAATTGAGAAACATTTTGGATAAATCAATCAAAATAACATATATATATATATATATATATATATATATATATATATATATATATATATATTCGTTAGATCGCCAAAAGTATAACATAATGTAGTGTGCCGCAAAAGTTTACTAACTAATGTGTGTGCCACGGATGAGAAAGAGTTGATTTGAAGGGTTCCACACGCATATCTACGATCGACAATTTCCAGGTCTTCCTATTCGACTTTTAACCAGTTTTGACTTTCTTGACAAATAGAAAGTTTCCTAGGATTCTCTCAATAAACAGATATTGTTATTTAGTCCTTAAATGAGTTGTAGAGTAAAATCAATACTACACTACTAGAAAATCTCGTGACGTAGATGGAAAGTCCTCTCTTAATTATCGATTTCAAAGGCCTGACGGGAAAATAATCACACGCGGTTTGTGTGTAGTAAGCGTTGGTTGGGATATATGAAGCAAAAGCCATATGTGTATTCAAATTGAACCAAATGACATTGAGAAAATACATCACACAAGGAAAGTAGTACTGATACGAAATATAAATGCATCCTGACAGTGTGTAGTGAGAGATGCTTAAAAGCTAGTGACGTAAACATCATGAAGTTCAGTGCATGAAAAAGTAGATCAAAAGGGAAAAAATGTACACTGCTGCGGTGATAATTAGATGCACGTGGTAATCATAAGGTGGAGACATTTGAGAGAGGTGTGTCTGCACCAGTAATTGTGTGAATACCTAAACGGTAGTTGGTTGGTTTGGGGGTTTTATGGCGCAATGGGCGTTAATTTTATGCGAGTATTATTTGTATATTTACTGCGGTTGGAATGGATGAACCGCCCTCTGTCGGCAAAAATGTAATACATATTTTTCTCTTCCAAAAGCATTTCCCCTTCCTGTGAATAATTTTTATTTCGGAAAACGCTTTCAAATATACCAATACCTTCAGTTTTTATAGGTTTTTAAAATGTTTACGAATTTATGGGACAACCGGTAAATGCTATAAAAGTTGCTTTGGCGCGATATGGAAGTTTGGAAACTAGCTCAGATGTTACCTTGTCATCTGACCGTGGTTCAAAGTTACATGGTATTGTAATCGGACCTTTTCCCTTGGGGATTGGTCCCGGACCGTCGCCAATGGCCCATTTTGTTGCTTCCATGCGACGTCATCTACCAACCTAGGAAAGCTATTTCGATTTATATAACAGGAAGGAGTATAAATCAGCGCCAATGTTAGATTTGAGAAAAACTTTATTTCGCCAATTCCCAAAAAGAAAAACAGATTCAAAACGCTATTTTCTAATAAAGCATTCCGCTTTCTCTTAGAAGAGAAAAAAAAGAAATCCCACCCAATTAGTTCGCAGTGATTGAAAATTCAATCTTTAAAAATTAAACATATCACCAACTTTAGCCCGGAACTAAACGAAATCCGACATTTCTCGTTCTTTTCTGCCATTTTCCGAAGTCAAGAAGTCGGGAGCAAAAAAATACAAACACAAAACCGGAACACAGACACAGCTTTGAATTGGAACGGATTTTTTGTTTGCTCTTGCACCCGTCTTCCCCAGGGCGAAAATATTTCCTATCTCTCTTTTGACCGCTCTCAATAATTAATGTTTCTTTCCCTCTTTCCTCAGAGGGTTGTCGAGAGGAAAAAGTCGTCTGTCGAACATAACTCAATATTAATAATTGAGTTGGGTTGAGTTGAATGGCGGCTGATCGTGGGACTCGCAGAATGGAGGTTCAACACATAGGGAAAAAAAGGCATATCCAATCTCCTTGTCAGCAAACAAAACTGAACTGAGTTAATTAGGTAATGACGTCTGTCCACAAATAACAAAAAGAAATCGAACAAAAAAGAAGTATTTGATTCATATTTTCCTGAAATACCAAAAATTTAATTTTTTTCTAATTAAATTCCTTTAGTTTTATAGCTTACATGTTGTATTTATCGAGTCATGTTCTCGGGGAAATATTATTTCAATTTTGCCTTTTTTAGAAGCGATAGCTAAATTATAATTTCAAATTTTGTAAGCAAATACGATGGAATTCCTTTATTCACTGTTTTCGATGTTCTTTTTATTCATTAACCTTTGGCAGCTGTGGGGAATTGCATTTCTAGGTCCGCTGAACGCTAGTAATGAAATTTGCGGTCGGAATGTAGGGCTAATTATGTCGTTCTAAGGAATTATTAATATCCAAAAGGAAATGGCGTGAAATGTGAGAAAAAGTGATTTTCCGCTCTGCATAAGAGCGATTTTATTTAAATTATTTCAAATCCATATAAGAAGCTGGTGTTATTTAAGACATTTTAATTATAACCGAACTCAAAAAGGTCGGTTGTATAATACTGATGAGAAAAAGGCATCCCGATTTTGACTTTACTTTGTGTTAAAAAATTGAAGGGCTTGGGAAAACAATGAAACTTTTAGCGTGTAGCAGAACGGTAAAATATCCAAAAGCCAAATTTTTGGAAAGAGTTTTTATTGAATGTATTTTCTAATTAACCATTAAAAATCAACTTAACCACTTCAACCAGCAGTAATATCTCTGCTTTTGTTCACGTATACTAATTCCACCAAACGAAAGACAATTTTAAACCACTCGACAACGAATCTCAATTTAAACAATTTTTGACTAACACTGTCTTTCTCAAACATGCCAGAAATAAATTTTCAATTTTTCTGGTTAGTAATTTTCGAGTTTGAAAAGTACCAAAATGGCTTATCCACAATTCATGAATTCGTGCTAACTTTCAAATATAGCGAACTCATTCAGATAATTCTTTACATTCACTAGAATATTTTGTTTTTAAATTTTTATCATTACGAAACATATTTCTGTGACAACCACTATGTTGCCCACACACTCGCACTAAAGAGGCTTTTCAATAATCAAAAACTAGCGGATAATCGATAGATGGTCAATAATGAAAAAGCTTCAAAAAGTGACTAATGGAGTAAAACTACAAGCTGGTTGATGAATAATTTGGTGAAACAGCATGCCCGCTTTAAGAAATAAAAAACCCCGGTCATATCACGACCAAATAAACTTTTCGTTTATTAAGTCAGACAAAAAAAACAAATAAACTTTTGGGTTATTTGGTCTTGATGGTGGACATGAAGCGACATATCTAACACCGAAAGGACTATCCATCAGTTTGATTCCATCATATTCATTAGCACTTTTCGAAGTTTTATATCATTAGTTATCAATTTAGTAAGGGCTTTTTATCAAAAAGTGACTAATGGAGTAAAAGGACAAGGTGGTTGATGACTTATTTGGTGAAACAGCATGCCCGTTTTAAGAAAGAGAAAACCCCGGTCACATCAGGACCAAATAACCATTTCGTTTATTTGGTCGGACAAAAAAAAACCAGGACCAAATAAACTTTTCGTTTATTTGGTCGGACAAAAAAAACAGTACCAAATAAACTTTTGGTTTATTTAGTCCTGATGGCGGACATGAAGCGATAGATCTTCGACCGAAATGACTATCCATCAGTTAGTTTCCATCCTATTCATTTAGCACTTTTCGAAGTTTTATATCATCAACTAACTACCAATTTTTAGTAAAGGCTTTTCATCTTTTACTCTACTAATGAACGCGGTTATTTAGTCATTACATTTGTGATGTAGGGTAAAAGAACTACTCAGCAATCGCATGGTGATCAGAGGGTTCATATTTTCAAACTAGTCAACAGCCGTAGCTTAACAGACGAGGGTTGAATTATGATCTGGCGGTTGGTTTCGGGTTTTATGGCCCAAGGGCCATATTTGGCCAAGCTGCACCAAACACAAACAACGAGGGAGGACAAAAAGCAGAGTAATAGGAATCCAACATCAAAGGAAAGATCCGAGGTAATTTTTTTTTAGTTAACGTCGTACTAGAGCAACACAAAGGGCTATTGACGACGGTCCGGGATCAGTCCCTTAAGGGAAAGATCCGAGGACAACACCTCGTAATTTTGAACCACGGTCAGATGACGAAGCAACACCTGAGCTGGCACCCCACTCTCCAAACTTCCACGCCAACCCAACGTGAGGACTTTCGGCCACGACAGATTTAAGGTGCACCAGCCGCCTCTACACCATACGTTTACAAACATCCATGCCCGGACCCGGATTCGAACCAGGAACCTTCCGATCTAGAGGCTAACACCTTAACCTCTATACCGAAAGATCCGAGGATAACGCCACGCGATTTTGAACCTCGGTCAGATGACGAGGTCACACCCAAGCTGCGCCCCCTTCTCCGAACTTCCACACCACTCCAAGCGGCGAGTATAACAAAATAGAATAGAGACTAATGAAACTCAGAAGTCCCAGCAACTTTATTTTCGCTCGCGTTGGCAGGCTACACCAATGAAACCGGAATCCTTTCAGACATTCACTTACCTACGATTATTATTCTTTAGGCGAGTTATTTTCATGTGCCCCCATAGACCGGAACCATGAATAATCTGCTCGTACTCCTCCCCGATCGCATCATAAATCTACACTTGTCTGTAACATTTAATCCACTCAGACCACTTTCATCCCCAAAGCCGGTCCCCATGAATCAATTTTCCATTACGACATCATGACCATATCTCGTTCCCTAACCCCTCCAACCGAAGGAATAGCAGCCCGATTTCCAATAATTAAAGAGCCCGGGTGCAATGAGTCTTTTTTCCCCGTGCACATCCCACATTTCACCAATTGCCACTGCGAAAAGCCGAGAAGTTGTATCGAGAGGCAAAAATAGGAAAAGACAATGGCTTCGCAGAGTGCGGAGATCGATGCCTATTTAATTATAATCCGTTATTTGTGGTGCAGAGCAGGTCGCTCTTAATTAAAGGAATGCGACGGAATACGATATATTTTGCCACTAATTAATACACCCGTGTCGGGTTTTATGAGCACGCAGTCCGGAGGAACAGAGCCATTGAGGCATGATGCTGATACCGAAGGGTTTGGAGGATGCGAGGAAATGTTCGCGCACGAAGGTAGGAAGAGGAAACGTTTCCAAAGCTTTAAATTCGTCCCAGATGGAGCGTTTAAAACACTTTAAAATGTAGAGCAACGAAATGGGGGAGCGGGGTAGGATTTGGAGCACCTTTGGAGTAGTTGTTTTGACAATTTTGAGCAAGAATGATGGGTTTTGGAGCGAACATTTTGTCAATTCAGAGAACGGTTAAAGCATTGGAGAGGACATTTATGAAACATTTTTGAAACATGCTATCGAGGCCGTCGGGGCTCATTGGGTAGGCCCGTTTCTCTAGCAACCTGCGAGTTAGAGACGGAGCAGGTTAGATGTCTTGCAGGTTCGAAACATCCCTGGGTATATTTCTCACTTTTGTGGCAGTAAAACTTTCCTTGTAAGTAAGTGCAGTGATATTGTATATCTTGAGTCTAGTCAGATGCCTACAGTGTATAACGCTGTTGGTGTTAAATGTGTACGAAAGTGATATATGCTCATGAAACATACGCGCATTATACAAATATAAATGATTTTTTATGCATATTTTTTTAGTGTGGACATTCGTCACTAGAAGGCCAGAATCGATGAGTCGTTTGCAAAAGAGGCACCTAGTGGGTGGCCATCACTACCCCTAACTACGACATAACATTTATGTCCATGCCCTGATCAAGGTAATGGTAATTTTAGTTAACGTCGTACTAGAGCTACACAACGGGCTACTGACGACGGTCCGGGATCAGTCCCTTAAAGGAAAGATCCGAGGACAACACCGTAATTTTGAACGACGGTCAGATGACGAAGCAACACCTGAGCTGGTACCCCACTCTCCAAACCTCCACACCAACCCAACGTGAGTAATTTCGGCCACAACAGATTTAAGGTGCACCAGCCGCCTCTACACCATACGCTTACAAACATCCATGCCCGGACCCGGATTCGAACCAGGAACCTTCCGATCTAGAGGCCAACACCTTAACCACTAGACCGGATGGTCGGCCAAATATCAATTATTGTCTAGATATAAATACATCCTTGTCATGTAGTTTGCCACTACGGTCATATTTTGTTACAATAGGGCTAATTGGACCGGGGCACCTACGGCTTGAAATGGATTCCGAATTTTCACAAACATTTCCACCCAGACCGAGAATCGTACCCAAAGACTGCTGAACCTCTAGCTAGACCGAGCACTAACCCTAGATGTGAAACAGTAAGTAGACAGAGCATTGCTATTGAGAGGAGCTTGAAAAAGTGTAACAAACATGGCTACTAGTAGTCACGTTACTGTTCGGTGAAAAATTGGACTTGTTCTGTCGATTTGGTATTTTCTTGCTTATAAAGTGTACTCCTTTCGGATGATCAATCAATGGATCAGTCAGATGACGAATCGACAGATGTGCGTCTTCTACGTACGTGGACAAATGAGATCGTGGATGGAAGGTTCCATCCAGGAGACGAAGTAGTCTAAGGGTCACTTTTTTACTAGTTTTGGTCACATGATCCTGCACACATAAAAAGGTTACCGTAGGTCATTCTATTATACAGGGTGGTAACAAAATCCTTGAAAAAAGTTCTGATTTCCCTGATAGTCTCACAAAAATTTCCCTTAAGAAATATTGTGATCCGCGATTGATATCGATATACAGTGTATCCACACAATAATATTTTTAAATATTCAGGGTCATATGGGGTTTAAACGGATAATTCTCCGCAAATATATTGTATTTTTTCTTTACAGATACTTTAATTGTTATTGTAAGGGTTGGAACCCTTAATGCAACTCTTACAATAGCAATTGAAAAAAACTAAAGAAAAAATTCAAAATATTTTGAAATGAACTTTTTACACCTGACCCTTGTGTTTTCTTACAATTCATCAAAATCAAATGCAAATATACATAAAAAATTCTACAAAAATTTAACTGCAAACAAAACATATTAATTTAAGACACTAACAAAACACCATTAGTTACACAAATTTAAAATTATCCAGAAGTTGTATCGGCTGCCTCACGGCGACAAAACGCTGCAGTCGCGAAAAAAAAACGGCGGTGGCGGTTTTCGCGGTGCTTAAACATTACAACGCCAGAGTTCTTCATTCGAATTACAATTTTGGCGAATACGATTCATTCGATTCTCAAAAGCAATCATAATCGCGCATCTTTAAATAGGACAAACTATCATAGTGGCCGATGAAACTATAAAATTTTCTGGATTTTTTGTGAAATTTGTAAATTTTCCCTGATATTTCCATGATTTTT
The DNA here is from genome assembly GCA_947359465.1 of Metellina segmentata. Lineage (NCBI taxonomy): Eukaryota > Metazoa > Arthropoda > Arachnida > Araneae > Tetragnathidae > Metellina > Metellina segmentata. The sequence goes on along the minus strand of OX375878.1, from coordinate 15,610,787 downwards.
CAATAATTAAAAAGTTCCCTGAGAATTCCCGTTTTTCCAGATTCTGTTACCACCCTGTTATACTTCTTCTTTGCCTCAGGGGCACATTTTTAGGTGCTTACGGGCTTCACAATTCCGCTATCTTTCCTCCCTTTCATTTTTACCCTCGCCTACACTACCCTTTGGCTTTTAATTTTTCTTCCTCTGATTGTTTGGTGTGTCTTGTGTTTGGCTTGGATAGGCTAAATATGGTCATTGCGACATAAAATTCGACAACAGCCAATCTCTATGGCTTTAACCACTCCCTTCCAGACTAGCCTTATAATCGTCAAATAAAAACCAATGAATTTATCGAATACTAACAGTAAATTCTACTGTAAAATATCCTCTACGAGTCCTTGGTTTCAAAAATCCAGTTTACGTGCCGAATTAGTACCCTTCAGCTGAAAACCACAAATCAGAACAGCAAAACATTCAGAATCGCCATTCTGAAAAGAAAACGATATCTAAACATAATAGCGATTTAATGCAACTTGGGATGCTTCATCAACCATCCGTTCCGTACCATTTAAAAGACGGTCGTTTATCAGATTAGTCATTTCCGATGCATTTTAAAAGCTCAGTTCCCGTCTCCTAGATTTGGTGGAATCATCTACGTCAACGGAAATGATCTAACGGCCGATTTCTCAGAAAATAATCTTAATGATTTCCAACAATTTCACTAAATTCCTCCTATGGAGACTTACATTACCACGATCATTTATTTGAATTCAATTTGTTTATCCGAGAAACTGGCTAAAAATAGGGTTGACTGTTGTGTTTAATGGCCCAAGAGTTAAAAAACAGGCAAGCTTTGGGTAAAACAATAAAACTTGATTAGATGTGAAGCTGCATAATAGTCGTAAAATCAAATGAAATTTATAAGACATTAATTGCTTCGAATAAATTTCTCTAAGCCTTTCAATTGTCTAACTCCTTTTAAAATTACATTTCTTTCTTAACATTCTGATTACAGCTATAGATATAACAAACGCTATTCTTATAACTTTAAAGGTGCAACTGATGTTTTGGCTGTTGCGTAAATTCTTTCTTGGCACGATGATGGTACAACTGCTGTTACGGTCGTAGTCTGGTTAAATTTTTAAAACAATTGTTTTCCAAGCCAACGTAGACATACTTCTTGGTAGATGGGTAAACAGTATTTATTTTTTGTTAAAAAATAATCACAATAATCGTTTCAAAATACAAATGATTCGTAATACAGTGAGACCCTAATTTTAGGTAGAGCCTTACAGTAGGGCATCGAAAATAAACAATTCAGTTAAAGCAAACTTCTCCAGAGAAAGCAACCGAGTGATTGGTTTCCTTAAAATACACATAAGCAAGACAACTTATGATTGATTGACATTATTGACATTTTGCAAAAAAACATGAAAGAAGTTATGAAAAATAGTTTTCTTCCAAGTCATAGAATTCAAATATATAAATCAAAACAGTTGACATAATTTAATTTTGTTGCATGATTATCGTAATTTTTAAGATTTTCAAAGCAAAAGACATCTTAGAGACTATTCTAGGAAACTATGAAAGGGTAAACTCGTACAAACAAACAATACTACGAAGGTTTTATTTCAGATATCCAAATGCTCTCCCAGGATATGTAGCGAGAGTACTTTAAATTGCAGTTTATTGGCGTTATTTTGCCAACGTTTGGCGTTTAATCTAATAGGTGTTGACTAATCAATATCATAAATCAATTCGAAATTTATTGTTTAGCACTAATTAGCGAAGTGTGGCATTCGAAAAACAAATTACGTTCAGAATACGTACAGAGAATAAATATCGCATCAGAAACACTACCACTAGCCATACTTAGATTGCAAAAAAATACCTCCATTAATTCATTAAGGGAGATTATATGTATAAAAGTTGGATGTAAATTTTCTGTTGTTAAACTAATACAGTTTTTTTTATATCGTACAACAGATTTCACACAAGAGGGATTTTTAGTACAAATAAATAAACCAGACGCAAAGTGACGTAATGTTCTGAAACGTTATCGTGTATATAAGTAGCATCCCTTAAATACCGCTAACTGTCTTTCCGACTTCAAAGACCCGGATTATAATACTCGAGTCAAGTCCGCAACATGGACTCAAAATAAACTAACACATCTCAGAAAAACTATTTGGTAGCTATTTGCTTAAGCAAACCGCAGAATCGCTAGCGTACGATTCTAAGCATGTCAAATGTCATCGAACACATAACTATAACTTCAAAGAGAAGGACTAAAATTAATTCTGTGTGTGACCCAAATATCTAACGTATACTCAACATAACGCATATAAAAAACTATTATGTAGCTATTTGCTCAAACAAATCGCAGAATCGCCAGCGTATGATTCTAAACATGTCAAATGTCGTCTAACACATAACTATATTTTCAAAGAGACGGATTAAAATTAATATGTTTGAACCAAGTCCACACAACGTAGACACAACATAAAGCATCTTAGAAAAACTATTAGGTTGTTATTTGCTTATAAACAAACCGCAGAATCGCCAGCGTACGATTCTAAGCATGTCAAATGTCGCCTAACACATAAGTATAACTTCAAAGGGACGGACTAAAATTAATTATGTGTGTGACCCAAGTATCTAACGTAGACTCAACATAACGAATATAAAAAAACTGTTACATAGCTATTTCCTCAAACAAATCGCAGAATCGCCATCGTACGATTCTAAGCATGTAAAATGTCGTATAACACATAACTATAACTTCAAAGGGACGGACTAAAATTAACTCTGTGTGTGACCCAAGTATCTAAGGCAGACTCAAAATAACGAATATAAAAAACTATTATATAGCTATTTGCTCAAACAAATCGCAGAATCGCCATCGTACGATTCTAAACATGACAAATGTCGTCTAACACATAGCTATAACTTTAAAGGGAACGGACTAAAATTAACTCTGTGTGTGACTCAAGTGCACAAAGTAGACTCAACATAACGCATCTTAGAAAAACTATTAGGGTGTTATATGATTAAACAAACCGAAGAATCGCAAGCGTACGATTCTAAGCTCCTCAAATGTCGCCTAACACATAACTACAACTTCAAAGAGACGGACTAAAATTAATTCTGAGTGTGACTCAAGTGCTTAAACAAAGCAAAATATCGCCAATTAATAGAACGCCACGACTCTAAGAATGCCAAATATCGCCAATTGAAGAGCTTTATCACTTCAATGCGAAAAATAAATTAATACTACTAAAATTAATTCTGAGAATGGACAGAAAAATTATTAAAGTTATACTCAAGCCCATCAAGAAATCAGACGATCTACTAATACATCAATTATAACTAGTGGTCTAAGCTACTTTCAAACGGCAATCCGGGATTCCCCCAAATAAAGATTCCCACTCCATATACTCCGGCAGTCCCAGAGCCCCAATCCCTTTCTGCAATTCGGTCCCGGGAGCTGAAACGCGGAAGAATATCGCAGTCGTCCAATCCGAGTAATTGTTACGGACTCGGCGGCGCGGTAATCAGATGTAACGCTTAACGCGATTAGTTACTTTCCGCAAACCTTTAATCCTGATGGTGGACTAACGGGCAATAATTGCTGAGAGCTTCCAACAAAGCAAACGATGCCATTCCAGCAAAGGCCATTCCGGGGTTGAGCCACCCCCTCCCCATGGGGAGGTTGAGTACATCCCCACCCACCCTTGTTAAAGGGATTTTTGACGAACTGGGAACAAGGTCTGGAAGGATCGGTAATGAGATTTAAAATCTTCCATTACCTCAAATGTAGCATTTTTTTTCCGGATCTTCTCAGATACTCAAGGTATTTGTATCGTGTTTGAAATGAAGAGATGTCAGCTGATGGGAAATTTTGGAATTGTTCACTAGTTGCTCTGGTTAAATACGATATTAATGAATACAGACCAAACGTTATTAAAATGGAAAGGGATTACATGTGTTAAGGATGGATTTGACATCATCGAAGGTTCTAGAGAACTGCATCGGTTTAATGAAGCGTGTGAAGAATTTTCATATATCCCAGTCGATAGATTGATTGGGTTGGCTTTTAATGGCGCAATGATCATGTTTGGCTTAGCTGCGCAAAACACAAGACAGACAGTAATGGAGATACACACATAAGGAAAGTTATACTGACCCAGAATAGTGAAATAAATCCAAGTTACATGAATTGAACCTTGCGCGGCCTAGAACTCTCATGGAGCAAACCCATAGAGCAGTATTGCGTGAATCGGCAATGAGATTTAAAAGTATCATATACCTAGCAAGGAAGAATATTTTTTTTTGTATTACTTCTTGGTAATTTGTAATTTTTTACTTAACGTCGTACTAGAGCAACACAATGGCCTATTGACAACAGCCCGGGATCAATCCCTTAAGGGAAAGATCCGGTATTACTTTTTAGAAACACTAACGTTTGTATTGTTTCTCAAATAAGTAGGTGACAATAGTAGTAGACAGTTCAGAAGAAATTAATATTTTAATATTGTTCTTGAATTGTGATGTAAAAGGGGTTAATTGAATTAACGTTGCACGGGAGCAACACAACGAGATTTTAAAGAAGGTCCAGGATCAACTCCGAAGGAAAGGATCCAAGGACAACACCTAATAGTTTTAAGAAACTCTCAGATGGTGTGGTCAAGACATGAGCTTGTACCCTACTCTGCATATTTTCACACCACGCCAACGTGAGGATGTTTTAGTCCACGACGCATTTAACGTGTACCAGCCCCCTTGTACTCGCTTGGTTGAATAGAGTTTGTAACTCGCAAGACTATGGTTGCTAATACGTTACTCTGCCATCCGAGCTATCAAGGCCCTCAAAGGTTAATGATGGAGACCGAAAGGGTAACGAATGGAGAGGTTTTTTTATGTTTCATGTATCGATTACGTCGAAGAGCTTTGGACAACAAAAGTCACTTTACAAATTTTTCAGGTTAGCCATGTCCGTGTTTAAAAAAAATTCAATATTAAAATTGGCTAATCAATTATCTTTGTTATCTTAGACTTTCAAACTTTACGCACGCATTCAAACAATCAAAAATTCCTTTTCATTCCTCTTAAATATTCTGCTTTCAATCCGTTTCATCATGGGACATTTCTGCGGCGAATCAATTCGAAGCCCTTCAATTCGTTATCAACATTCTAGAGAACTACAGTGGATTAAGTTCCCAAACGTCATCAGATTTCCGAGTTGTGTATAATTGATTTTCCCCCAATTCACATGACAACAGCCACATCTATGGGTTCACATATTCTGAGGAAAGATTCCATTGGTCTAAAGGTCAAAATTTAGGCTTGAGTGTGAATCTTTCAGAGAGTTAATAAAATGTGTCGAAACAACAAACATCAAAGTTGATTGATTGATTGGGTTGGTTTTGTATGGAAAAAGGGTTGTATATTGAACCCTTTCTCTATACAAAATAATGTCAGACAACATCAAGTACAGTGAAACTTCGGTTATACGTCACGACCGGGACCTTGACGGTTAATCGAATAGACGGATAACAGAAAAACCTTAAACAATAACCCACCCTGATCCATGGCATATGAACGAATGATCAAAAATGCATGTTTACGAACTGGAAATACACTGTACATACTAGGGATGCGACATCGATGTCGATGTTTTCAGAACATCGATGTTTTTTAAAAAACATCGATGTATTGGAGTCGATGTTTTTGTAATATCGATGTTTATACTTGTCGATGTTTTTAAGTTGTCGATGTTTTATTTTTAAATGAAAAATGTATCGTTATAAAAATTTGAAAATAACAAAGTAGCATAATTTTCATAATCAGCAAATTGAACATACTTGTAGACCAAAATGGCCAAGAGTGAAGGGCCTGAAAAGTAGGGAAGCGACATCGATGTAGATGTTTTCAAAACATTGATGTTTTATAAAAATATTAACGCATTGGAGTCGATGTCGCATCTTTAGTTGCTAAACGAGTTTTAAGAAATGGGGAAAAAAGTTTAAATACACTGAATTTTAAAAACATCGATGATTTATGTATTATCAACATCAATGTTTTAAATTTGAACATTGATATTTCAAAAGATCGATGTTTTTCTAGAGATGTCGCATCAATAGTTGCTAAACCAACTTTAAAAAATGAGGAAAAAGTGTAAATACACTGAATTTAAAAAAAATCGATGGTTTAGGGGCGATGCATAATCGACATCAATGTTTCAATTTTGAACATATATGTTTCAAAACATCGATGTTTAGCTGTCGATGTCGCATCACTAGGTGTTAAACCAGTTTTAAGAAATGGGGAAAATAGTTTAAATACACTGAATTTTAAAAACATCGATGTTTTTGGGTCGATGTATTATCAACATCGATGTTTTAATTTTGAACATCGATGTTTTGAAGTTGATGTCGCATCTCTAGTACATACATGCATTTTATTTTACAGAAATAACCAATATACAATTTACATTAAATATCATATTAGTATAGATTGTTATTTGAACTTATTCTCTAGACCAGGGATGGCCAACCCTCGCCACGCGTGGCACAGTGTGGTACGGCGGAGGTTTAACAGTGGCACGCGAAGATTTATTGAAAAGTTAAAAAATAATAATGTCTTCAGGAACTTTGTAAAAATCCGTAAAAACCCTTCTCATACGCTACTGAATACAACAGCGCCGGAAAGCGACACTGTGTGACACCAGTACACGATGCACTAAGACAGAGTGGTCACGGGAGGAGCCCGATGGTTTAAGTTGGTGCCGTTGTCTTGTAGCACGAGCGACACTCTGGTTGTCTGGCTCAGTTGATTTTAAACTGCCGAGCAAGACATTGAGCTTTTTTAAACAGTTTTCAGATTTTGGCGACGAGCGTCGTTGATTTAAAAATTAGATAATAAAAAAAAAATAGCCTTTTAACATACGCCCAAAATCTCGGTGATACAAACGTCAAAAATATGGTTGTTAAAATAGCTTTGTCAAGAAATACCGTCATGCGTCGTATAGATGACATTGGCCAGAATGTTGGCAGACAAATTGTCTATGGACTACAATGTTGCAAATACATTTCATTAATTTAGGATGAAAGCTGTGACATCACAGACAATGTGCAGTTAAGCATATTTGTGCGTTACATGAACGATAATTTTGATCGTAGAAGAACTTCTTAATTTGCGCCAACTAGTTTTAAGTACAGATGAGGACATTTTTAAGGAACTTAAAAATGTAATTGAAGTTAACAAAAATGCGTGGACAAAATTAGATAGTGTTTCCACAGATAGAGCGTCTTGCATGGTTGGCAGGATAAAAGGTTTCGTTACATTGCTTGAAAATTATTTGTGAAGAAAAGTTTTTAAGTGTCACTATATTATTCATCAAGCTCTTTGTGCAAAGGACTTAAACCTGACAATTTTTTATTTCCAATGGCAAGGCTGGGTACAGATTGCAAAGACAAATACAATACAGTACAGAATTGATCGAATTCATTGTAGCCTTATACAAGGCCAGAAGTGATGGTCACTTGTGAAGGGGCACCCAGTGGGTGGACCATCATTGACCCTAACAAAGGACAGCACAATTTACATCCATGCCCTTACCCGGATTCGAACCAGGAACCTTCCGATCCAGAGGCCAACACCTTGACCACTAGACCGGTTGGTCGGCAACCTGACACCTAAAACACCTAATTTTGTTACCATATTCAAGAACTAATTCTAATATAGATGACTTGGTAAAAAAAACTTAAAATTCAAAAGCCACATTAATTAAGTACTGACTGTTTAATAATTATTTAGAATTACATGTTTGAAGTTATCAGTTTTATTTTATACATAACCTAACTGACTGAACCTTTAAAAATGTTTATTAACAATAAAACCCAAGTTTGTACTTTTGTTTTATTTATTATATTATCTTTTTAAATCTCCACTACTCAGATTTACATGTACAAAAATTTGCTATTTGCGTAAAAATCCCATAATTAGCCTATAAATAACATTTTTTCACCTTTTTATATTTTTTAAGTTTGTTGGAAAAGTTGGAAGTGGCACGCACAATTTTTTTTTCTTCAGATAGTGTCACTCTTCCCCAAAAGGTTGACCACCCCTGCTCTACACGTACATACGTATTTAAATTTTAAATTTGTCAGTCATTTTCTTTTGTTTCTTCGAGGGTCATGCTTTCATAGCGTCAATGCTCCGTCATAACAACATGACGGTTAACAGAAACTGATGCTTGAAAAAGTGACGTTATATCGAAGTTTCACTGTAAATGAACGTAAACAAAACCCAAAAGGAAAGTTTTACTGAAACTGAAGAAAGAATAACATCTTTACAATACACAGAGGGAAGCTATCTACATGTAAATAACTTATCAAGTGCATCAAGTTTACATCTTGTAGGTTTCTATCCATTGGAGTCTGTTAGTCATGCTAAAACTGCGTATGACTATAGGCGGGATAAGCGGTTCGTTCGGTTTTATTGCGCACATTGTTAGACAAGTTGCGTCAAACTCAAGACAGAATAAGTCAAGTAATGAAAATGAACACATGAGGAAAGTTTTATAGTGACACAGAAGAAATACACCCAAAACACTCACGCTGGATATAACACAATGCAAAGCTCAAGGCAATAAGCTAGGCGATAGTATTAATTCGGCCGCTATCTCTACTACTATTATAAAAATAAGTGTTAGTTTGTCTCTTTGTTCGTTTCTTGGCCGCAAAGTCCTTACGAATCTTTGGTACTTACAGTAATGAGATTTGGCATATAGGTAGTCGGTATTTTTTTGCAATTTTAGTGTCGAGGCGAATTTTAAAATTCAATCCAGAACATTTTAAAATGAATTTATTATGTTTTTTTTCACCATTCTTACTTATTCCGCGGAATGAAGAAACATCAAAACATTGACTTTTCGCCCTTACGTCAGCCTCTGGAACCATGCCATTTTTTTATCCTCCCGTCTAGAATGGGAGAGAACACATTCGAATGACCTTCGTTTGCTTCGAGATTCATTCATCTTGATATCCTGCGAAACAAATTCCATTGAAACAAAAGATATTACTAAAGTTATCACTGGCGTTCTTCAGTGCTTTTTTTTCTATCTCAGCGATCGTTAAAGGTAGAATAAAAATTTTAACGGATTTCAAATCTGAGAAACATTTTACACCAGATTAATACCTTATACGTTTGATTTTCTTTTAATCTTTTATATTTTCGCAAGAGATTGTGACGTCACGTCAACTTTCGCTTTCCAAATTTAAACAGATTGCATTTTCTACCCTTCGCGTTAAAATAAAAATAAAAACAGATTACATTTCCTGCCCTATTCCATTTCAGCGAAGGAGATCAAAAAAATAATAAACATTTTAACAGGGATGGTTAAGTTCTTTTTTTCGTAAAATCGGAATCGTTAAAGATAGATTGTAAATTTCAACGGATTTGTAATCTGCGGAAAAAATTACACCAGATTAATATCTTACATCGCTGCGTTGCGTGACTAACACAGTGGCTAATAACTCATAAAATGAATTTCCAGTTATGCATCGAAAGACAACTTTATGTTTCTGCATGATGTATAACTAAAACTGCCCTGTTATGGAATCTACATTTAGGACAGTTTTCCAGCATGCAGACGCGTCTATTGAGTTTTTATACTCATAAAACTGGAAATTCATTTTTGAATTATTGCGGAATTGTAGATGGTGTCTATTTAAAGAGGTATTGTTTGAAACCAACAAATATTTGTAACAGTAAATGCATGTCACCAAATACCGCGAGTCTTAACTTAGTGAACAAATCGCAGTGCCACTCATATTACAATCCGCCCCCAAGTCTACACCAGAACCACATCGATTCGATCGTACTTCAAAGGAGAAACGGGGTACTTTTTCATCTTTCAAAGGTACTCCGTAACTCATTAAGCATCTTCGACCCGTCAAAGCAGGACTCAAACTTCACCGGAGAACATCAGCCACCGCTCGCATTTGCATAGCCATTAGCAGAGACCGACTTTTGAAAGCTTCACAGATGGAAGGAAACCAGCACTGCCTTCCTAACAAAGCTTTAATTGCTACACAGTGGGACAATTTTCACAATCAATTACATCACCTCGGCGAGTGCAACAAGCGTCTAAGAGGAGAGAGGTGAACATCCACCAGTGCCGAGGTTATCATCTATCATGTCGAGAGAGAGACGGGGCTTCACTTTTAAAAGGGTGGTTGAAAAAAGAACACATCGAAGCATTTTCGCTCCGGAAGTGTTTTATTCCGCGGGGGATTAAAAGGGGATGCCTTATCCCTTGCCGGGACGTCCCCATCCCACGTTCCCCCCTATATCATGGACTTGTAATCTTTGTCTTCCATCTACTTTGGCTGGAAGCTCTTAAATTGAAAACGATCGAAGGAGCTTCCCTGGCATGATGGATATGCTGGAGAATTACGTGAGGCAACTTTCTTCAGCCGCGTTACCTTCGCTTTTCGTATTTATGTTCGGAACACATGCATAAAAAAACACCCACTCTGGTCAGGGTAGACAAGGAAGCTTCCAGAATAATTTCCACAGCTCTTGCGTTTCCCCCTTTTCTTTTAGACCATATTATTTATCGGTCTCTTAAACTCCTATGGAACGCGAATTGGACTCCTAATTGAATCACCTATTGGATTATCCGGAAAGTTCTGCGCGTTTTCAAATCGAAGCTAGTTTTGTTATTATTTTACCACCGCTGATAAGGAAGCACAGTTCAAAGGTGGTTTGTTAAATTCAAGCATGGAAATTTCAGCCTCGAAGATAATGCATGCTCTATACGAAAAGGTAAATCTTTCTATATGGTGGGACTACAAAGGAATTGTTTATTATGAATTGTTACCACAACATAAGACAATAAAATCGGAAAAATACTGTTCTCAAATGGCAGTATTAAAAGCAGAAATCGAAGAAAAGAGGCCAGAACTGACCAATCCTTGAGGTGTTGTATTCCAACATGATAATGCTCGGTCCCACATTTCGCTGAATGTCAGACAGACTTATTGAGTATGTCTGGGATGTTTTGTGTCACCCCCACCCATATTCACCAGAACTTGCGCACTCATATTTTCACCTCTCCAGATCACTTCAAATTCTTTAAACGGCCTGGATTTCAATTCTTTGGAGACTGCCAAACAGCACCTCGATAACTTCTTTATAAATAAGGCAAATGATTTTTTAAAAAAGGAATTTTTCCAGCTGCCAGAAAGATGGCAAAATGTCATAGAACAAAATGGGGTTTATGGGATTCAATAAAATTTCCTTATGTTTTTCTATGGTTCGTTGGTATTTATCCTAAAATACACGCAGAACTTTCCGGATGACCTAATACATTAAAATCTATACTTTATCTTATTTATCTTTGAACTAATCACGTGCTTAACCATAACTTTATTTAACTTCGCTCTCTAAAAGCAATGTCCAATCAATTATAAAATTTCACATTAATTCTGCATGTGTGTGTAAGCTCATTTTCAGTAAGGTACTCCGTATTTGATACGTTCGTCTTGTTCCAAGAAAAACTGCATTATATGTTGTCTTACGTAGAGGGGGAAAGTTATTCTGATGTTTGCTGTTTTGCTGCGTTGTTGGTTGTTTTAGGCATTCAGAGGATCCTTGAATTTCAATGGGATGCAAATATTAAGAGTGGTGTCGAGATTTCGAAAGTAAAATGTTCTTACGATTGGAATACATGCAATAAAACATTTGCAATACCTTCAAGCACGAAAAATCCAAGAATATAGAAAACGAAATAGTTCAAATAAGCTTTGTGTTCGAGGAATGATACTCTTTAAAACTTTTTCAATCAACGGATTTGTGGAAAATGTCAGGATATAGCTGAGTAATTGAACAGCAGATTAAGGAGTGTTTTTGAATTTTTGAATCAAATTTTATTATTACCAACAATTTAAACGAACTCCTACACTTATACACCTCATGGTTCATTAGGTTTATGTTAGAACGAAGGGTACATATTTTGGAAGCCATTTATATTTATTACACCATTTCCATATACGTCTGATAAAGCAATGGTTTTAGCTAGATTTAATCAAACACAGTTTGTTTTTTCTGTACGAAGGGTATATATGTTGGAAAGCAACATTGCAGTAATTCAAGTGATGCATCGAATTACGTTATTACTTTAAATTTGTCAACGACAAATTGAATTTAACCCAGGCCTCGAAATAGATTTTTTAATACAGGTGCACCTTGTGCACCTAAGTTTTTAAATTAGGTGCACAGGTGCACCTAACGGGAAAAAATTAGGTGCACAATTTTATTTTCATGAGCACAGTGCACCTGTGCACCCGGGTATTTCGAGCCCTGATTTAACCAATTAAATAAATTAATTACATTACTTTTATTGAATGATGTACGAGTTCTGTTAACTTACTGCATTAGTGATATTCTACCAATCTATTCATACTTCTTTTATGTCTTTCTAATTTAGTCTTTTAAAAACATAAGTAGAAATTATTGTCAGTTCTACAAGAAAGGGGGAAATTTCGTCTGCATTCCCATCGTAGGAACTTAGTGAAAATTTCACCTGTGAAAGATGAGATTGGCCGCCACTTAGGTTCGTCAGGTTGGTTTTTATGACACAAGCTCCATCTTTGGCCAATCTGAGAAAAGCCACAGACAAACATCAAGTAAATGGGCATACACACACAGAAAGCTTGCCTGACGCAGAAGAAAAATACACACTGGGTAAGTTACAGAAATGGCATTTATGTCGACTGCAACCCACAGGTTGCTATCACAGCCGGGAAAACCCACAGCCACTTTGATGCACTGGTATTTCAAAGGGGGTATAGGTAAACAGAAAATTTTGGTATAGTTGGACACAAAACAGTTTGGGACATGATAAATAACTATAGTAAAAAGGTAATACTAAGCATTATATAACTGTAGAAACTAGTAAAAAAGTCATGTAGAGCTACTGAACGCATGTATACACGTGTCCCCACATAGGATTAATACGTGGAGAGAGTAGCATAACCATTGATATTCTTAAATATGTGTTGAATACACTACGAATTTATACTTCTTTGCACAGATCATTATGTGAATGACCAAATCACTGGCGTGAAATTAAAAGAGGGATAAAGAATCAATTGTCTTTCACATTAACACGCAAACAGAAGATTGTGCTAACATATTGTCTTCTGTTCTGCCTATTGGAATACCAAACTCGTTACACCAGTTATGGGTGTTAAACAGTTAAACATACGTGTTAAAATGACATGCAAAATCGCCACCCACTCATCACAAATGGGAACTAGATGTTAGAAGGCGGGAGACTGAAATCCATTACTGCAAAGGGGATGGCCTGGGAAGAGTGATGAGTCAAAGGTGATAGCCGCGTGAAGAGGGTGGATCAGTTAATTCCAGCCGATTGGATTAGGTGTCTAAGCCGCTCTCAAATATTAGCTCCCCCGTAGAGGGTGGTGGGAAAATTGAATTGATGAGCAAGATGGGCTGCTTGTGTGTATCCCTCGGTTTCGTGTGTGTGAACACCATATTGACGACGGTGGTTTATGGATCAATCTGCCGAGATTCAAGGATTAGGAAGAATTTTAAAGCCGTTTCTATGCAGAATCGTTGGTGTTATGTGACCAAAATTTATATACATCGTTGATCCGATCAGTTTGAATTTAAAAAAATTTGTTCGCATTGAAACAAATTTCTCTACTAAGTCAATCTGGAGGTATATCAGGAAAACAATGTATTCAAAGGTAAACACAAGGAAGTAAAACTTAAAATATTAACTCTCTGAACTTCGCGAAATTTTTGAGTACGATAGTGCTGTTTTTATTCCATACCATACATAGCTAGCAATTGCTTGAAAGAATCAAAGGAGACACCAAAGGAGACATTTGCATACTTTAAAATATAAACTGAACATTTTTCGTCCGAATTTGATTCAATTCATTATTTGGATGGCATAACTCTGTGCTCAGATGGCAAAATGTTATAAGTCATTTTTTTTTTAATTTTTCGTGACAGCAATTTTAAGATTCAAGATTCAACATGTGGTTCTGTAGTTTTTGACTTATATGACATTTTTCCACCTTTGTTTTCTCATAAACTGAAAGAGAATGACTTATAATATTTTGCCACCTTCAAAACATTAACAAACCAGACTCCAGAATTGGAGTTACTCAAATTTTTTGAGAAAATCGCTATCCGAGCACAGGACTATAACACGTCTGAACGCATAAAACATTCAAAGAACTTGCAGATTTAAAACTTACACAATCAAAAAAGCATTTACACTTGTATCACCTTGACTCTTTGGTCATACAAACCTACACTTTTCCAATAATGCCACAGCAAAAAACATCCATCCGATATTTTCTAATCAATGAAAAGAACCCGCAAACTTCGCCGTTACTTTCCCAATATGAGAAGGAAATCCCTTCCAAAAAAATAAACGAACGCCCTTTTAAAAGTCTCCATCCATCAACAGCAAAAAGATGAAAGATGACAACAAAGACCCCAAAAGTCAGAAAACTGTATTAGCTGATAAAATTCCCGCGTCTGCTATCGGTGACACATCCACCCTGTACAAGAAGCCAACCCCTTTTCTTTTGATGTCACACGAGCAAGCTTCTGCCATGACTCGTATTCCCTGGAAACCGAGCGCCTGTCAGTTACACAGGGGGGGCCATTGTTGCCGCATCTGCCATGAATTTGGAGGCAGAGATGTTTGTATTTGCATGCTCCCTACCACCACCACCACCCGTCACAGACGCGCGAGGACAGGGTGGAAGAGTGGCGCAACCACCAGGACACGCTGGAAGAGCCCTGGGACAGTGTCGCTTTGAGACGCGAAAAGGTGGCGTGTCCCTCACTTCCTGAGTTTGCAACTCGCCGCGAATTGCACGGATACCGATTGGTGTCACTTCAGGAGGCAGTAAAATGCGCATAAGAAATGGTTTTGCTGGGAATAAGTAACGGGATCGCGGTAACTTGACAGATGTTTGACGCTTCTAATAGGTAATTCGATGGTAGACGGGTATCTAAAGGTGTTTCGATCGGAAGTGCGGTTAGATCGCTTCGTAAATGCGGGCAACGGGGCATTTTCGAATAGGACGCGAAAATAAGTAAAAGGATCGACGTAATGTGACGGATGCTCGGTGAGTCTGATATGTAATTCGAGGAGAGAGAGAGAGCTGGTGTTTAGAAACAAGTTGCAATATATAGCTTTCTAACGCACGTTTGGAGGGGGGGGGACTCTAAAGGACGTGTAGAGGCAGGTCTAAATCCGGTAAACAACTCATTAACCTCCAAAGTAAAACATACATGACGTTTGGATTATGATTATTAGTATCGTGACCACGCAATAACTATACCACTTGTTTTCTTCCCGAAAAGGTGTTGTCAACTTATTGATTACACAGGCGTTCCAGACATAGGGGTGCAACTGATAGTTTAACGTACACATTTGAATTTGTATATTTATCGGGTGTTTTATTTTTTCACGTAATTCGAGGAGAGAGAGCTGGTGTTTAGAAGCAAGTAGGTTTGCAATAGATCGCTTCCTAATTGCATGTTTGGAGGGGGAAATCTCTAAAGGACGTGTAGAGGCAAGTCTAAATCCGGCAAACAACTCATTAACTTCCATAAGTAAAACAAACATGACGTTTGGTATATTATTATAAGTATCAGACCACACAATAACTAGACCATTTGTTTTCTTCCCCAAAAGGTGTTGTCAACTTATTGATTGAACTGGCGTTCCAGACATGGGTGCGCAATTGATAGTTTAACGTACACATTTGGATTTGCATATTCAACGGATGTTTTATTTTTTTTACGCATCTCGATCTTCTCTCGGGTATGCGTGACCCGGGGTACTTTCGAATAAAAAACAGGACGCGAAAATATGTAAAAGGAGTGAAGTTATGTGACGGATGCTTGGCGAGTCTAATATGTAATTCGAGGAGAGATAGCAAGTGTTTACAAACACGTACGTTTGCAATAGATCGCTTCCTAATTGCACGTTTGAAGGTGGAAAAACTCTAAAGGACGTGTAAAGGCAAGTCTAAATCCGGTAAACAACTCAACCTCCATACGTAAAACAAACATGACGTTTGGATTATGATTATTAGTATCAGACCACACAATAACTATACCAATTGTTTTCTTCCCGAAAAGGTGTTATCAACTTATTGATTGAACTGGCGTTCCAGACATGGGTGCGCAATTGATAGTTTAACGTACACATTTGGATTTGCATATTCAACGGATGTTTTATTTTTTTCACGTATCTCGATCTTCTCTCGGGTATGCGTGACCCGGGGTACTTTCGAATAAAAAACAGGACGCGAAAATATGTAAAAGGAGTGAAGTTATGTGACGGATGCTTGGCGAGTCTAATATGTAATTCGATGAGAGATAGCAAGTGTTTACAAACAAGTAGGTTTGTAATAGATAGCTTCCTAAATGCACGTGTCATAGTTTGGAGGAAAAAAACTCTTGAGGACGTTTGGATTATACGGGATGATCATTATCCTGAC
Organism: Metellina segmentata; assembly: GCA_947359465.1. NCBI lineage: Eukaryota > Metazoa > Arthropoda > Arachnida > Araneae > Tetragnathidae > Metellina > Metellina segmentata. Next base: position 15,594,240 of record OX375878.1, on the reverse strand, counting down.
CACACAATAATTACACCACGCGATTCCTTCCCGAAAACAAACTCGAAAAGGTGTCTGCTTGTTGATTCAGCTGGCGTTCTGGACACAGGGGGGGCAACTGATAGTTTTACGTGCACATTTGGATTTGCATATTCATCGGGTGTTTCATTTTTTTTACGTATCTCGATCTTACTCTCGGGTATTGGCAACCCCAGAGCAACCGTACGGTTAGTTTGGTGTTCTTAGCACTGAACCTTCGACTGACCGGGAGAAACACAAAACGTCTGATGGAATAACTACAGAATGCCACGTCCAAATGTGTACTATCAATTGCAGGTACGCATATGCCGTGTGCGCATCTCCTGAATGGCACGTTGAATTTGAAAAAGAGACAATTTGTTACGGTTGGTTTTCGAATCACGTGGTATGACTACTGTGCGGTCGATTCTAAGCACCATGTATAATAGTGCAAAAGATTAAGATGTCCAAACACGTTAAAAATGTCATTTTTTAACAAATATTTCAAAAAAGTTTTTGATCTTTTTTATAGTGTTTTTTTTTTTTTTTACTTTCCACAGTACAATAAGTTTGATTTTTTCTCTATAAGTTAATTACTTGCAGATATATTAAGATTTTAATCAAGGCGGGAAAGCCGAAAGTTGGTATATAATAATTGGTAATTTTTTTTAGTTAACGTCGTACTAGAGCAACACAACGGGCTATTGACGATGATCCGGGATCAGTCCCTTAGGGCAAAGATCCAAGGACAACGCCTCGTAATTTTGAACCACAGTCAGATGACGAAGCAACCAATGAGCTGGCACCCCACTCTCCAAACTTCCACGCCAACCCACGGTGAGAACAAAAGTTGGTATGGAAAACATCGGAAAATGACCGTTAAAAGACCAAAAACCTGTCAAAATTTAAATTTAAACATACTTTTTTTTGCAAATATAATTTTAGAAAGGTTTCTCAAATGTTTAGAGGGTTTCTCTTTTGAAAATATTGTGAACATTTTTAAAGAGAAATGAAGAACAAAATTGTTTACACAAACAGCAAAAGCAAGAGAGAGAGAGAGAGCAAATGATACACTTCAAACTATTTTTTACTCTGAATTAATTTTTATGCATTACTTCCTCACTTCAAAAGTAAAACACAAAAATGTATTGATGGATTCTCGTAAAACTTCGAGAACTTGTTCTTTATAATGTTGTCTAGGGAATGAATGAACTAGAATAAGCACGCTTAGTTGAAAAGTATTTAAATTATGACCATTAATATTTAAGAAATAAGACAAACTATCAAAAATCTCGTATTGAATTTTTGATCGCTTGTAAAAATTTTTCTTATTTAAATATCCTTTTGATTCTAATTCATTCCCTAGAAAAATGCACGTAGTTTATTTTGGTAGCATCATTTTTCAAATGTGTTGAATAGATTTTCATGTATCCCATTTGAAGTTTTTGGCAAAATTTCTTTAAAATTCCATACATAATTATCATTTTTACACAATTATTAATATATATTTTAAATATTTATAGCCCAATGCTATTGTTTAATAGCACTAAACATAAAAACATCATTAACATGTTTCTATAACACATAAAAAAAAAAGGGGGGGGGGGTCTCGAACGTGTCCGGACACCTTAAGCACTTGAATTTGTATAGAAACATGCGCCCTAAGAAATAAACATCTATTCATTAAGCCCCCAAGTGGCTTCGACGAATTATCTTGTCATCAAAATATCGTCGATTTTTTTTTTACGATGACAAGATCCAGATCTGGTAAATTTTCTTTTAATGGCGATATATATAGTCCATTAAGATAGGATAAGTTTTTCTAATGTCCATATACTTCACCGAACATCCACCAGGAGGTTCAAGACACTCAACCAATAGCTTCGAGAGCATTATGATGTTACTGAACATATTACAACTCTATGAGATGGGATTGTTTTACACTTTAGCAGAAAACGATTTCTAGAGAAATTAGTCTTAGAATCCACTAATTACATTTGCTTGTTCTTAGAGAGATTAGTTCTTTGGAACTTATTACGAAACAGCGTATATGTGATATTGAAACAAGGACGTGGTGAACCTTGTGACTAAAACTTGGAAAAAAGCGATATTCAACGACATGATGAACATCAATTACGGTTCAGGAAGCCATCGGAGTTGCATGTAAGTGAGCGATGGATTTGGGTTTTATGGCTCGAGATGCTTAATAAGACAAGCTGTGCTAGACGCAAGACCAAATAAAGCAATAAAAATGGCATAAAGATAAAAGAAGGAAAGAAGAAAGCATATAAAAAGGCAGTATATTAGCGATTGAAGAGAGCGAAACGTGCGAAAAGCCAAGACACCCTCGTGAAATGATAGCGTGTATAAATCGAACGTGTTGAAGATATCTGTTTCGGGTTCATGTGTATAATTTCACTAGTTTTTTATGCAAAGTAAAAATAATCAAATGAGCGGAATTTGAATTTTAAAAACCATAAATCGGAGATACCTGATTTTGGCATTTCTGCTATTCAGTTCGCTGAATGTACGTCTTTGAAGTCAAACTACAATTAAAAATGCACCTCAAATTTCACTATAAAGTGTGTAAAGGGGATAATCACAAACAAGAAACAGAGCAGTTATCACATAAATCAAAAGAAAGGAAAAATAACTGCGCTAAAAATATCCCTCATCTCTGACCACCGCTGTTCTGCAATCAATTGAGCGGAATTTGAATTTAAAAAACCAAAAATCCGTGATTTCTTATTTCGGCATTTCTACTATTCAGTTCACTTGATGTAGGTGTTTGAAGTCAAACTACAATTAAAAAGGCACAACAAATTTCACTATAAAGTGTTTAAAGGGGATAATCCCAAACAAGAAACAGAGCAGTTATCACATAAATCAAAAGAAAGGTAAAATAACTGCGCTAAAAATATTCCTCATCTCTGACCACCGCTGTTCTTCAATCAATTGAGCGGAATTTGAATTTAAAAAACCAAAAATCCGTGATTTCTTATTTCGGCATTTCTACTATTCAGTTCACTTGATGTAGGTGTTTGAAGTCAAACTACAATTAAAAAGGCACAACAAATTTCACTATAAAGTGTTTAAAGGGGATAATCCCAAACAAGAAACAGAGCAGTTATCACATAAATCAAAAGAAAGGTAAAATAACTGCGCTAAAAATATTCCTCATCTCTGACCACCGCTGTTCTGCAATCAATTGAGCGGAATTTGAATTTAAAAAACCATAAATCCGTGATTTCTTATTTCGGCATTTCTACTATTCAGTTCACTTGATGTAGGTGTTTGAAGTCGAACTACAATTAAAAATGCGCAACAATTTTCACTATAAAGAAACAATTTTCACTATATAGATGTTTGAAGTCAAACTAATATTAAAAAGGCACAACAAATTTCACTATAAAGTGTTTAAAGGGTAGAATCCCAAACAAAAAAGAAACAGAGCAGTTATCACATAAATCAAAAGAAAGGAAAAATCACTCTACGCTAAAAATATCCGCAATCTCTGACCACCGCTGTTCTTTCGAAAGGTCGAGCATCACTAACATAATAGGAGCAGAAATTGCCATCGGGTTAGGTTTAACGTGAATGAAAAGACGTAGCTCAAGAACTCCCTTTATTTAAAGTTATAGGACGTAGTTTCTTGGAAGAGGAAGGACGTGACTAGAGAAGATGATTTGAGGTTGAGAGCATCGGTCTTTCTTTTTTGAAATGGGGCCGAAGATGAGCAGAATATTAGGAGTTAAGCTCAAGCTCCTTAGTGAAACACTTAGGAACGACGCTGAGGTGCGCACAAGAATAGGTTAATCAAATTTTTGCGGCTTGACCGGGTTAATTTAGCGGCTTCTCCATCGGGTTAAATCAGATCATTGCACAGGGGTCTCCGTGCTTCAGTGTGTTTGCTCACCGCACTGGCAAACTGCCAATCGTAGGCTGCACAGATACATTCCTGTAACTCCTGAGTGTATTTATCTTCTGTTGTAGGTAGATATTTTAATTAACACAGTGGTCTATAGGCGACGGTCCTGGAAGCATATAACCCCGCTGATTCGTTGGTTGCTCACCGTCATCTATTACGTCACTCATAGTGAGACTATGTATTATAGTGATGTATTATAGTATCATAGTAGACTATGTATTATAGTATCATAGTAGACTATGTATTATAGTATCATAGTGAGACTATGCATAGTGAGACTTAAATATTGATACTTCTCACTCATGAGTGAGAAGTACCAATATTTAAGAACATAGAGGTTAAAAGTTTTTTTTATTTTTTAAAAGTTTTAAATGCCATAGAAAATTCTACAATCGAAAAATTTGCACTTGAATACTTGATACTTTTAATCTGAAGTACAGAATTGTAAATACATATACATGTTTTCGAATCAAAAATAATGTTCATTGTTATCTTTAAAATGTTCATTGTCAGAACAGTCAGTTTTAAATGTTCAGAACAGTCACTTGAGAATCATTAATAAAATCTCCACTAGCCAATCACGATGGGACGGACTGAGCGAGCACGAGACTCGACATTGCACGTAAATAATACTAAATATCAACACTTCTCACGCATGAGCACAATGAGTTAGTGACGTCATAGATGACGATGAGAAACCAACGAATCGACGGGCTTAAAATTTTGCCATAGCTTCTACTCGAGCAAAGGTATGTATGCGTCAGGAAACAAACACGAAATGAAAGATTCGAGGAGAGCTTCACTTAATTTTGTACCGCGGTCAGATAGCGAAGCCACACGAGCAGGCACCCCACTCTTCAAACTTCCACACCACGCCAACGTGAGGATTGAGGTCACGACAAATTTAACGTGCACAAGCCCATTTGAATACAACGGTCTTTGGTTGAATGCAAAATCGCAACATTATCTCGAGACAAAACTTTCCATTCCTTATTATTACGGATATTTTTAGCGAAAAGTTATTTTTCCTTTCTTTTGATTTATGTGGTTTGTTTCTTGTTTGAGATTCTTCCCTTTGAACATTTTATAGTGACATTTGTTGTGCATTTTAAACTGTGGTCTGACAACAGAGACATGCATCAAGTGAACTGGAAAGTAGAAATGCCGAAATCAGAAATCACAATTTAGGATTTTCAAAATTGAAACGTCTGCCTTGTGTTGAAGCAGCTAGACAAACATGGCCTTTTGCGCCATGAAACCCAACTCCCCCCCCCCTCAATCATCGTAGAGGTTTACTTTCCTTTTGGTACACCCACTTTTTCAATATTCCCAAAACATTCTCTTGGCGACATCGCAGCTTTCATACTAGTCTCATTTACACTTCTCTACAATAACGGACCGGGCACCAACGGATTTGCATAAAATACTACTTTTTTTTTTTGTGGTATGGCCTGGGACCTTTGCATGTTGTTCCTGGTCAATTGAACGCCGATGTCTACATGAACATTTTGGACAATCAGGTTCTTCCTATGCTCTGGAATATTTTGGAATGGACGAACGTTACTTCAACGACGACAACGCTCCATGTCATGTTGCATCCACTGTCAAGCAATGGTATTAATATATGGATGTAAAACGTCTTCCCTGGCCTGATCAGAGTCCCGACCTAAACCCCGTAGAACATTTCTGAGACGAGTTAGAGCGACGCTTACGGACCAGGGAACCACGTCCGAAATCTATAGCTGAGCTGGCGACATTCTTGCAGCAGGAATGGACACAAATACCCATAGCTGTGTATTAAAACTGTGTTGAAAGTATGCCCAGAAGGGTTGCTAGTGCAATTGCAACACGTGGGGTACCATCCCCCATTAAAGCATGATTCTTTTCCTGATACCATCACATCTTGCTGTCCGGTGCATTATTGTAGGGTGGTGTGTATTGTATTGTAGTGTTATTGTAGGGTATCCCAGCGGGTACTTCCGAAAAACTTAAAAATGTATGACTCTACTGTGAAAAGCTCACAGAGAAGGTCTTGTAAATCTTATTTCAAATTCTATTCTTAACCACTGTACCAAAACGTCGTTCGTGAATGTTTCGCTTGAATTTGAGTCATTTGACTTTATTAATTAGTATAAATCCTGTATTGTATTCTTGTTTTATTTTACTCGAATAAATCTGCATGACAATCTCGAGGTTTACTGATTCTAAAAATCATAAATAGTACAACTGCTTCGAAAAGAAAAAAAATGTTACCGTTCATTTATTACATTTTCAATTCAATCTTAAGTTTTTAATATTCAATCCAAATCGTAGTTATTGAGTTATTTCTGATATTTTATAACTATTCATGTTGCTTAATCCCTAAACATTAATCATTTTTCAGATGTTCTTTTCAAGGGCAAGAAACAAGAAAAAGTGAAAGGTTTGAACTCGCAGAACTCATTTTAGACTTAAAAGACGCAATTTTTAGCAAACATACTGATATTCGTAAAGATTGACTGCGCAATTCATTTCCTGCTCAAAAAATTATTTGACATAGCAAAGGGATAAGTTCAGTGATCAGAAATTAACAAAATAAAAAAAGGGCCCCTAAATTTAATGAGGGGAGGGCCATATTTGTATATTGGAAAGAATACTACGAGTGGTATAAGTATTGAAGTATGATGTTGTGGTGTCGTCACCCCAAAAAGGTAGCGTGAAAACAGTACGAAGCGTACACAATGAGAAGACAACGTACAGCTAAGATATTTAAGTTCTTAATTATTCCAAGAGGAACGGTTATATGCTTGAAAACCATTCAGGAACGTAAAGAACAACAACGGGAAAAGCAACTTCACACTTAACTCTAGGCAGTAACATACCACTAACGAATATGTATGAAAAATTGCACACTAAACACTAATAAATAAAAATCTCTAATGAATAACAACATGCTGAACTCCACATACTAATATAGTCCCAGAATAAATCAGCACCACAGCGCACTTTAAAGCTCCATAACAATACACTAAGCTCCCCCCCCCCCTTGAAATAAATATAACGCATTTAAGAAACCCCTATAAAACACCCCAAACAGATAACAAAGCACTGCACGCTAAACTTAGCGCAGAAAATAGAGCTAACGAATAGATAATATAAGCGCACAAAACCTTTATCAAAACCCATGAACGATAAATAAACCTAATGAATAGACGAACAAACAACGAAGCTTCTAAGGATGCTTTTACTGACGAATCATCGGGAGATATCGTGGGTTCTCCAGAGATAATTAAAAAAAAAGCGTAAGTCGCCGAAGAAATACAACGGAAAAAAACCTCCAAACCAGCATCGATCACAATACACAGGCTCCATCTCAACCACAGCGCAACAAACACCATCCCCAGCTCTTGTTTTTGTTGTCATCGGTGTATTTAATTCTTCCCCTCCACTCTCACTCTTCATTTTTTGCGCTCTCCATCCTCCGCTAAGAGCAACAAGAGAAGAGCCAGTTAGAGAGAGAGAGGGAGAGAGACGAAGACGGGAGGAGACCTGTTGACAGGGAGCGCAGAAAGCACATTAGTATGCGCAGAGTAATCCACTTGCTCGCTGAAAGTGTCGCCATTTTCGTTCGAGGGGAGGGGGACAGCACGCGTAGCGGGAGGGAGGGAGAAGATGTATAGCCGTGGCAGTGAATCTGTCTTTCATTTTCTTCATACATAATACAGGTTGCTATCGATCGCAGAGGCACAATGTGATTGCGCTGCTACAAACTGTCGCGCAGGAGTGCCCCATAGCAGGTGACTTCCGAATGCGTGTACCTACACAAAGGAGGGTGTGATGGAGTGTGGATTAGTGGAAGCGGCCTGGCGTTCGGGCTAATGTGTTGGCGGAAAGTGTGAATGCGAACCGTTCTTAACCCTCCCGGGGGTTGTTTCGGCGAGGTATCTCGTCATTAGAAGATGGTTGGTTGAATTAGGTTTCATGGCGCATCGTTCCCGACTATGGACTTATCTGTTCCACATCATTGGAATAAAACTGGCCAGATCCTAATGGCCGAGATCTTCTATCAGTAGAAGAAAACTGGCCAGATCTTGATGAGGTCTCAAGTCAGTAGAAGAAAACTGGTCAGACCTTGATGAGGTCTCAAGTCAGTAGAAGAAAACTGACCAGACCTTGATAGACGAGATCTCAAGTCAGTAGAAGAAAACTGGTCAGATCTTGATAAGGTCTCAAGTCCGTAGAAGAAAACTGGCCAGATCTTAATGAGGTCTCAAGTCAGTAGAAGAAAACTGGCCAGATCTTGATGAGGTCTCAAGTCAGTAGAAGAAAACTGGTCAGATCTTGATGAGGTCTCAAGTCAGTAGAAGAAAACTGACAAGATCCTAATGGACGAGATCTTAAATCAGTAGAAGAAAACTGGCCAGATCTTGATGAGGTCTCAAGTCAGTAGAATAAAACTGGTCAGATCTTGATGAGGTCTCAAGTCAGTAGAATAAAACTGACAAGATCCTAATGGACGAGATTTTAAATCAGTAGAAGAAAACTGGCCAGATCTTGATGAGGTCTCAAGTCAGTAGAAGAAAACTGACGAGACCTTGATAGATGAGATCTTAAGTCAGTAGAAGAAAACTGACCAGATTTTGATGGACGAGATCTCATGTTAGTAGAAGAAAGCTGACCAGATTCGTGTTGAACGAGATCTCCCGTCAATAGAATAAAACTGACTCGACCTTGACGAATGATATATCTCGTCACTAGAAGGAAATCGACCAGATCATGACCGACCAGGTATTTCGTCATTAGAAGAAAATTGACCATATCTTGATGAACGAGATATCTAGTCCGAATAAAACTGACTAGATCTTCATCTCATCACCATAAAAAGAAGTCGACAATTTCTTGATGACGTCATCCTCGTCATTATCTAAAATGGTCAGATCTAGATGGACATAAGATCTCGTAGAAACCAAATGGAAGGTTTAGTTTTAAACTTGCATTTTTTTGTTCCTTGATCAACGTAGGCAAGCGCACTTGGTACCATAAATAACAATTTAGATTTTATAAGCGGTATTAACCCGGGTACGGTGATCTACCTCAGAATTTTAAATCCTTCCTCTGAGAGTGGTTCTGGTATTGTTTTTGCGACACTCCTACTCTATTACATTTTTGCTTTACGTTCTAACTTCATGCGTTGCTATGTGACGCATAGGGTAAAGAGATGCATCGGTTTAATAAGTAATAACCACGTAAAATAAGAAATATACTTTAATTGGAGTATACGTTTTTTAATTTTATACATTCTTAGAAATTAATTATACTTAAGCATTGATTTTATATAAGGATTGATTTTATATGTTTTTAAAAATAAATAACAAAATAATACAGTTTATAAACCCTATTGAGCTTCGAGATTTCCGATTATTGCAGTATTTTTTCCACCATTTGACTAAAATACCACACCTGATTGTTGTAGGAATCCTAAAAATATACTATTGGTGTCAGAAGTCAAAATTAGTAAGAAGTCATTCATGGAAGGCTTTAGAATGGATATATATTCGTGAGAACCCCATAGAAGGTTTAAAAAAACTATGTTTCATTACAGCCAAACTAAATAATTATAGTAAATGTAAAATTGTATATTTTGAATACACATGTATTTTCCCTGACTTTTTGTTTCAATTTTAATCTGACTCCCATAAATGCTTTTCTTAAACTCAAACACTAAGTGAATCCACATTTTTTGTTTTGATATCAATGACTGAAGTGGGAATCAGTGTTTTTTTTAAATGTCCTAAATTTTACTCATCCATAGACAAGTATGCCACGCAGAAAAAAATAGTTTATGAATAACAACTTATATATTCATCCCTTCATTCACTTAAATTTAATAGAAACCCCATTTTAAAGCACACTGTCGCAGCAACCTGAAGATTTTATACAAAGTATACAAATATTCATTAAAAATGAATTCCTCTTTATTTTCAGTACTTGCCTCAAAATACTTTAAGCATTCTCTAATTAAAAATCTGCAGTATATTTCAACAGTAAAATATTGAGATGCATTCATTCTCCTAAATAAAGTAATTCTGTTGTATATTCATTTTGATTAGTCCAAACAAAGAAATTCTTTTTCAGCCTTTTTAATTCATACCGTAGTGACAGAACTAGTAACCAGAACAAACTCTAAGTCTAAAAAAGTATATAGCTAGAAGGATTCAACAACTAGGCAGATCAATGATCAGTGTTTTGAGGTAATAAAAAAAATTGCCGATGATTCTAGTTTCATACACACCAACATTTTTCATTACCCGATAGGTAAGTAATTAAGGTCGCACTGGAGCAGCACAACGGGATAATGGCAACGGTTCGGGAGCAATCCCGAAGGGAAAGATCCAAGGACGCTTCATAAATTTGGACCACGGTCAGATGACAGAACGAGCTGGCAACGCACTCTCTAAACTTCAACACCACGCCGACGTAAAAACATTTGAGATCAGGGCAGATTTAACGTGCCCCATCCCCTGCGTACACGACGGTCGATGGATAGACCTCGATGTAATTCGCAGCTCTCCGGTTGCTAATCTGTTGCTCTTCCAACTGGGCTACCACGGCTCTTCATTATCAGAGATAGTTAAATATGCGAGATAGTTAATGTCAGAGATAAAGTATCGGAGATAGTTAAGGTCAGAGATAAAGTATCGGAGATAGTTAATGTCCGAGATAAAGTATCGGAGACAGTTCATGTCAGAGATAAAGTATCGGAGATAGTTCATGTCAGAGATAAAGTATCGGAGATAGTTCATGTCAGAGATAAAGTATCGGAGATAGTTCATGTCAGAGATAAAGTATCGGAGATAGTTCATGTCAGAGATAAAGTATCGGAGATAGTTTATTTTTTATTTTTATTTCCAATGGCAAGACAGTACAATTGCGAAGACAAATACAATACAATGTAATACAATACAAAGTACAAAGTTGACCGAGGTCATTTTAGCCTTATACAAGGCCAGATGTGATGGTCACTTGTGAAGGGGCACCCAGTGGGTGGACCATCATTGTCCCTAACAAAGGACAGCACAATTTACATCCATGCCCTAACCCCGGATTCGAACCAGGAACCTTCCGATCCAGAGGCCAACACCTTGACCACTAGACCGGTTGGTCGGCGTATCGGAGATAGTTAAATTTACTAAAAATGTTACTAAGTGCTTGCATTAAATTTTGCGCAATTTGAGCTAATTTAGCTAACTCAACATACACAATTCTACAGTTACCTAGTTCTTGCATTTAAGTGACGATATAAATGACCTCGCAGCCAAATTTTAAAAAAATCAAAAATCAAAATCCACCCAAAACGCGGTGAATCACAACTAGAAAATTTCACTACACAAACGCGGTAAAAGAACTACAAGAACGGTTAAGGCATTTAAGAAAGTAAAATTCAAAACATATTTTCATTGCAACTCAGCTTGTAACTGAATATTCACTCCATTCGATAGAGCTGGGAACAGTGTCAAGTTAGTACTCCTACCGATGGATAAGCAACGGATAATCCTCAAGTGTTTCAAAATGACCTAAAGAGCTTTTCAGTGAGTCCCAAAGCCATTGTACTTATGAGCTGAAGGAATTTGCCGCCAGCATAAATTAATGTGAATTGTATTCATGACGGCATAACCTCGAGCAAAGTCCGTGAAACCAACATAAATCTTGACACGCAATTAATGCGGAAAAGCGCTGGGATAACAAGGCACTGCAGAAACAAGCGGCTCAAGTAATTTCCCGGTGACTAACGAGTGTGTAACTGCGGTGATTATTTATTATGAGCGCCCAGACTTCTTTGCTTTAAAGTTGCAAGGGAATTCACCGAGTTTTATTATTTAAAGTTCCGGAGAAAGAGATTTGTCATTTAATGTAACTCGTTTCTCGTGACGCGATTGGGTCTGGGCTTAGCACGGCAGACAAAGCGTTTCCATGAACGAATCTAACCAAAATGCTACAAACAGACGCGAGCCCTGTATCCTAGTAGTTGCCCAGTTGCAAGTGCGACAGATAAGCAACTTGAGGGTTGCGAGGTCTAAACTCGGTTCACCAGACTCTCGTGTACAAGGGGGCTGGTGCACGCTAAATCTCTCATGCATTACCCAGTTGGTAATGCATGAGTGCATTACCCAGTTATTACCAATTATGAGTGCATCAGTGCATTACCCTTAATGCATGAGTGCATCAGTGCATTACCCAGTTGGAAGTGCACTGATTAATTACAGGGGGGCTGGTGCACGCTAAATCTCTCATGCATTACCCAGTTTATAATGCATGAGTGCATCAATGCATTACCCATTAATGCATGAGTGCATCAGTGCATTACCCATTAATGCATGAGTGCATCAGTGCATTACCCATTAATGCACGAGTGCATCAGTGCATTACCCAGTTGGAAGTGCGACGGATAAGCACACTTGAGGGTTACGAGGTCTAAACTCGGTTCACCAGACTGTCGCGTACACGGGGGCTGGTGCACGCTAAATCTCTCATGGCCTCAAATGTCCTCACGTTGGCGTGGTGTGGAAGTGAGACAGCTGCAAGCTCGGGATTTGTACACGTCATCTGTCCATAATTAAAAATTACGAGTCGTTGTTCTTGGATCTATCTCTTCGGGATTGATCCATGACCATCGCCCAATAGCCGGTTATCTCCAACGCGAGTTTAACGAACTACCTACTTACTTATGCTTAAGCATTGATCTTTTTAGATCTTTTAGATCTTTTTCGGTTCGTCGACAGACCGGTTTGATGGTTAAGGTGTTAGCCTCTAGATCGGAAGGTTCCTGGTTCGATTCTGGGTCAGTGCATGGATGTTTGTGAAAGTATGGTGAAGAGGCGGCTGGTGCATCTTAAATCTGTCGTGATCGAAAATTCTCACGTTGGGTTTGTGTGGACATTTGGAGAGTGGGGTGCCAGATCAGTTGTTGCTACGTCATCTCACCGGGGATCAAAATCACTTTGTGTCGTTCTCGGATCTTTCCCTTAGGGGATTGATCCCGGAGGTCGTCTAGAGCCCGTCGTGTTTCTCTAATACGACTTAAATTATAAATTACCTTTTCTGTTTACGTTTGTTGATGACAGTGTCATTGGCACTTTGTATACAAAATTAAAATACTTTTTAATTCATGCAATCCAGTAAGCATATACTTGTATCTACGTCACCCTGAAGCAACACAAAGGACTAATGGCCACGGTTCGGGATCGATCTCGAAGGGAAAGATCGAGGACAACATAACGTAGTTTTGAATCACGGACTGATGACGAGGTAAACACCTGAGATGACACCTTAGTCTAAAGTTGAACAAAACGCCGACATTAGGACATTTGAGGCCACGACATATTTAACAAGTACAACGTCTTTGTTTGTATCGTGTGCCGAACTCGCAACCCTCATGTTTCTAATCCGCGACTGAACTACAGCTTCCCCTTACGTAACACAGTACCAGAGCGTTCGCGTGAGCCCTGAGTCCTTCAATAAAAGTATTTAAATTTGGGAAAATTCGAGGGCAAAAAATATACGAATCGATAAAACCTGAAGGCAAAAATGACGACTATTTTAACTTCAGTCTGCTTACATCGCATTGTCTTCCATTCTCACAGCAAAAAAAAAAAACGACCAAAAACTGCTGATGTCAGATCCTTTCAGCTTCAAATTGTTTCTTACAATGAATGGCGTTTGTCATACGTGATGAGAACCGTCAGAAATAGATCCAGATAACATAATACGCGCAAAGGTCCTTGTGCATGGAACTTCATTTTATCAGCTTTTTCCCTAATTGTAACAGACTGTCACCAAGCTCTAAGACAGTGTTTGAATCATTTGCATAGAATTGTCAAGATTAAGCTCAACTGGCCCGTTTCGAATTTCCTCTAATTACGGATAAAATTTACTTGTATTGTTTTGCACGTGTAAAAATACGAGGTATGTCAAATATTATCCGCACTTTCACCCAAAACTCACTTCAGGTTTGTCACACAGCCTTGTACACATATATTATTAGAGTTGATACTACTCAAGTTTGGTCACGTTACGGAAGTTCGACCTTGATAGCGTCATCTTTCTTGCTCCTGCTTCAGTGTAAACATGGCCGTTCCTGCACCAAAGAAGAATAAAGAGCAATGATCAGATTTATACGATCGGAAGGGGAGCCAGGAGCTGAAATTCTTCAGAAGCTTCCAATACAATACGGGGATAATTACTCTACCACTTCAAAGTGCGTATGAGGGGATCGAAAAGCTTGAAAGAGGTCGTTCAAGCGTGATGCACGAAAAAGGAGCAGGATGCCCGTCAACCTCCACCACTGACGAGAAGATTCAGGAAGTTCGAGAAATGGTACTGGCAAACGGGCGAGTTAACCTTTAGACTAACGGCCGGTACAGCAGTTGTACCATGATCGCGCCAGGCAAAAATTTAGACAACAGCCAGTAGAACAGTTGTACCTTGAAAGTTATAAGAATCGCAATAAGAAAGAATTTAAACGTCGGCTGTTGCATCAGTTGTACCTTGAAAGTCATAATAATTGCCTTGAAAGTTATAAGTATCGCTCCAAGAAAGCATTTAGACCACGGCCGTTACATCAGTTGTACATCGAAAGTTATAAGGATCGAGCCAAGAAAGAATTTTAACTACAGACGTTACAGCCATTTGTACCTTTAAAGTTATAAGTAACGAGCCAAGAAAGAATTTAGACTACGGACGTTATAGCAGTTTTACCTTGAAAGTTATAAGAATCGTGCCAAGAAAGAATTTGAACTAAGGACATTACAGCCAGTTGCACCTTGAAAGTTATAAGAATCGCGCCAAGAAAGAATTTAGACTACGGACGTTATAGCAGTTGTACCTTGAAAGTTATAAGAATCGCGCCAAGAAAGAATTTGAACTAAGGACGTTACAGCCAGTTGCACCTTGAAAGGTATAAGAATCGCGCCAAGAAAGAATTTAGACAACGGATGTTATAGCAGTTTTACCTTGAAAGTTATAAGAATCGCGCCAAGAAAGAATTTGAACTAAGGACGTTACAGCCAGTTGCACCTTGAAAGGTATAAGAATCGCGCCAAGAAAAATTCTCGATTGTTATATCAATAGCCTTATTCAAAAGGTTAACATCGCCAGTGTAGCGCGTTCTTTGCAGATTAAAGGGGTAAATAGGGGGAAGTAGTGATTTGATCTCTGGGTGACCAATCGAAAACCTTCTAGGAGGGAACACGCAAGTTCGTGAATCACTGGATCAAGTGCATCGAAAAGGAAGGAGACAAGAAAAATGACGAACTTGTTCAACCCTTACATTTGTGTAAAGAGATTGAAAAAATAAAGAGTGGAGAATTTTTGACTTTACTTCGTACATAAGGTTTCATACAAATTTTTTGTGTATGTATCTAATAGGGTTTTATTGTTCCTTAATTTATAAAAGCTAATGTTTATCATCACATGAATGCAAGAACTAGACAACTTGGTCTTTAAGTTTTTTTATATAAAACGGAAAACATATTTCGTCTATTCCACAGGTTCATATACACCTACATTTTTCATCAACCGATAGATTTAGAGCTTTAAGTTATGGAAAAAGTTACACAGCGCTTGCAAAACTCTGTAAGACCTCATCTTTACTAATACCAACTCAATGTGTACCCGCACTTTAGAGCTATTTAATGCATGTAGTAAATTCTCTCATCTTTACCGATCCTCAATTTTCGAGCTACCTAGAACATGCATTCAAAAGACGATAAAACCTTTATCATTGAATTAAAGAGATAACGTGTCGTAGGTGTCTTTATAAGAATCTCTGTGTAGCAAATAGTTGTAGAGCGATAAAATTAACTAATCTAACAGCATAGTATTAACTAGCTACAATACATGCTTCCAAAAGCGAATTATCTAACAATATCTGAGTTTATTTAAAATCGAAACGTTAGACTCAACTAGGTGTTTTACGCGATAGAACAATGCCGAATTTCCTTACGGTAACCGAAGAACAATCAGCACCACTGCACAATCTCATTCTACTCAAAGACGAACTAGAAACGTTCAACTACAATGGTTAATTGAAATAACAAAAACGCAAAACGGGGCTTTTATCACCGAAACCGATCCGTACGATTGGGGAAAACACAGAATCCAAAGCTTCCCCTTCCGCAGGTGAACTCGCATTACCATTTAATGAAAAGTCCGAGTTCAAGACTGCAAAGTCGGTTTAAAGAGCACTTAAAACGACATGGATTTCCATTTCAGTTTTCTGAAAAGATCCCGAGGTGATTAGAGCGCTTGGAAATTATTTTATCTCGGAGAAGTGACGGTCTCCCCGAAAACCCCTTATACATAATTAACGAAGTCTGTGCTACTTTTAACTAAGAGGATCGTCGAGAGACCCAAATGAAGAAGGCTAAATTCACGGGAGCTTTAGTGGGGGCATTTATTTAACAGGAATAGTTTAAACTAATAAGATACTAAAAGGCAATTCGTAGAGGCCGGTGATTGAAAGCTTATTGCGATGAATGAAGTCGCCTCTGCAAATTGAACAAAGGAGGGACATCGAATAAGAGCGGCAATTTGGATTGATTCTCATAGAGTGTACTGACTTTTGGGTTCCGAAATGAGCTTTATACCAAAAAAAAATCGACGCACCAAGGAGGACTTGGTCCGAATGCGATAAAAATGGGTGGATGTGAAGAACGTATATAGAAAAACAAACGATTAAAATTTCAGAACAATTGAATGATTTATTTCAGAGTTTGACCATCAATAAGGCGTTGGTCCACTTCTGGCCAGGATGCAAGCTGCAACCTGGCGTGGCATAGACTGAAAAAGTTCTCAGATTTGCGGAATTTCTTGCCAAATTGTCCCCAACTGTCGAGCAAAATGGTCAACATTCCAGGATGGTTGCAATCGCCTTCCCATAGCGTCCCAAATTTGCTCTATGGGAGAGCGATCAGAAGACCTAGCTGGCCAAGAAAGTGTTGGGAAAGCTTGAAGAGAATTCATATCAACACGTGTTGTGTGTGGCCGGGCATTATCTTGTTGAAAAGCAAGTACGGGGTGTCGCAAAAGGATCGGTAACAGAACCGGTAGTAGAATGTCGTCTACGTACTGCAAATTTACCAGATATGACTACCAAAGGAGTCCGGCTATCATGGGAGATGGCATCCCAGAGCATAACGCCCTGTTATGGGCATGTGTGGCGTGCGACAGTAAGGTTGGGATCGCCACGATGCCCTGGACGTCTCCAGACAGAAAGACAGAAAAATACTCTTCGTAAAACAATTGTAATAAAAATACTCTTCGTAAAACAATTGTAATAAAAATACTCTTCGCAGAGAAATTCAGCAAATACACTGCTGGCTACCGTAAATGCAACACCCTGAAGGAAGCACATGCAAATCTATATATATAATTCTCTTACGTGTCTCACGAAAAAGACGTTATTTGTAATCGCGTTTTGGCAACACTGTACGATTGTTTATTTATCGCGAAGTCTCGCGCATCGATTGAATTTATAGCGTTATCGGATGAAATTTTATTGAAAAAAAAAAGGAAATTTTAATGAGCTGTTGCAGTTAGTTTATAATAGAAATCAAAGAAAGCGGAGGATCTTTTCAGGGCCATTTAAAAAACGGTCCTTTTCAGGGCCAACAATTATAGTTCAACAAGACGCTTGCACTACAACTTTCGGCAACAATGAAAAAGTGTGGGTCGTTTGAGTGCTGGGAAAATGTACACACAAACAACATGCTGGGTATTCAATTTCCATTTCGAGTCAAAATTTGCACAAAGTTTTCATTTGAATTCTGATTTTAGAGATACTGTATATATTTTTTCTGTAATACAGCAATTTTCTGTAATTTAGATTTGAAAATTTTTTTTTTGTAACATATTTTTTAAACAATCCCTTCTGCTAGGACACATGTCTTCATTGAGGCGAGCGAAGCGAGCATAGGTTCGCGCAGCGAACCAATGAGGATTGCGAAGAAATCCTCTGGGGGTTGGCGAGCGTTAGCGAGCAGGGGGCAGGCCCCCTAGTAATATGAAATTTACAACATGCATTAGCGGAGGTGAGAAATGCAAATGATTAGAATTTCAGCGCAGACGCACATCACGCGCGCCTGTGGCGCCACTTCAAAGCGCTATTTGAAGCTTGGAGATTTCGACGATTTCAAGTACGGCAATTGTGTTTTTCTTGTGGTTTTTTCAAAAAAACTATTAATTATGCCTCGTAGAAAACAGCGATCATCTTTTGATCAAGTATCCGAGTTCGACAGAGAAAGGATAGTGGCTTACCGAGACTGTGGATTATCTTTCAGGGAAATCGGTAGTCGTGTTGGACGAAACCAAACAACTGTAATGAGGATATGTGATTGTATGCAGGAGGGTACGACGGACCGACGTGTTCTATCGCATCCACCTCAGTGCACCACTTCACGTGATGACAGGCATATTGTGCGTATGGCAGTGACGGATCGCTCAGCTACATCACGAACCATAGCACAGCACATTCAGTCTGTAACGCATCATCCAGTGTCTGCGCGTACCATTCGACGCCGTTTACACCAGAGTGGTCTGTCCGCAAGACGTCCATTGCTTCGTCTACTCTTGACGCAGAACCACAGACGTCTCCGCCGCCAATGGTGCGATGAAAGAAGGTTGTGGACGGCAGAATGGAATGAAATTGTCTTTACTGACGAGTCACGCTTCTGTCTGCAACACCACGATGGTCGGATTCGAGTCTGGAGACACCGTGGAGAGAGGATGCTGAACAGCTGCGTTATGCACCGCCACACTGGTATTGCACCGGGTATTATGGTATGGGGCGGTATTGGATATCACTCTCGCATTCCTATAGTACGCATTGCCGGTACTTTAAACAGCCAGCGCTACATCTCCGAAGTGTTGGAGCCCGTTGTCCTTCCTTACCTTCAGGGCTTGCCCACAGTCATATTTCAACAGGATAATGCGCGATCACACGTGGCTCGCATTGTCCAAGGGTTCTTCGTCAATCGCCAGATTGAATTGCTTCCCTGGCCAGCTCGCTCTCCGGATCTTTCGCCGATAGAAAACATGTGGTCCATGGTTGCTCAACGATTGACCCAGATTACATCCCCAGCTGCCACACCAGATCAACTTTGGCAACGTGTGGAAGCTGCTTGGTCTGCTGTACTCCAAGAACACATCCAAAGTCTCTTTGAATCAATGCCGAGGCGTGTGGCAGCGGTGATCTCAAACAATGGCGGCTACTCTGGCTACTGATTTTGGCAGGAACCACACTTCACAGAAGTCTATAAATTTAATCATTTGATACTTGATCAACATGGTATCTACAAAATAAATTGTGTTATGATATCTCTTTTCTTTCTTGGTGTTGCAATTTGGGTGGTCAGCAGTGTACAATACAAAAGGTAATGAATAATTGTTGAATAAAAAAAAATAACAATTCTGGTATCGCTAGAAACAATTTTTTTTCCTCTTTTGTTTTCTAAAAACTGCAATTTCTTACTTAGTATACTTCACTTGCAAGCTGCGCGCGATAGATTTTAAAAACATTAAAAATAAATTTATTGCACAAACGAATATGCTATGAACATTTTAAGCCATATTACGTGGTGTTAGAGCTTGGTACGGTCAATTTATGTAATGCTTCATGGTAGATACCATCTCTCAAGTAGCAATCACATATTTAAAATGCGTTGACGATAGTCGATAAGTATCAAATAGGTACGCGGATAAAACGCTAAGATTTCAATATCATTCTATCATATTTACGCTATTTGCATCGCGAATGAGGCGGACAACTCAATTAGTGAACAATGGAGCTCAATTAGTGAACCACGGAGCTAAATTAGTGAACAACGAAGCTTTTAACTTAATAGTTCGGCATTAAGACAGAAACATGAACAATGTTCTTTACGGTGTCTTTAGTGGTGGTGTTTTTCGTGGGCGCGATGCGATTGGAGCACATAACATAAGCTGTGATAAAGACGTAATAGTTGGTATATTACCGCGACGTGTATCAGACAACTGCAACCTTTATGCGACAGAGAAACCACATCTTGTGCTAGTTGGATAACTGCTGTTTCCAGCAAAATAGTTTTAAAAATCTTCAATGCGTAAATAGAAAAACGCATTTTTAAATATTTAGAAAAGTAAACTGTCGAAAAATGAATTGTGGGTCTCAAACCTACAAATAGTTTCGACGAGATATTTCGAATAGGATTTTGCCAAATTGCTAATGGGGAGATATCTCATCATCAATATTTTATGATGGCGAAATAAAGATCTTTTTAATTTTCCAAATATGACGAGATACCTCGTCTACAAGCTCAGATCATCTTTGCTGTTTTTCTGATTAGTAGGTTGTCAGGACAACCATCAGGATGATTAATGCTTTGATCTACATATTTCTGGAGCCCCTGCCCCAACCTTCTCCACCACTCCCTTTGCGGAACTGCAGGACTTGCATAAATTCTCAGTTTAAGAAACAAAGAAAACTGCAGTATCAGAGGGATATACAGGGAAGGAGTTGTGATTGCCTATTGAGTAACAAGGGAAGAATCCCTACTGATCTACCAAGAGGGATTGGAGTGGCCTGTTGTCAAACAACACATCTCCAACAACACCTACATAAGATTGGGGTGGTTACCTCCCCGATCTGTCCGCTTTGTAGCGATGGTTTTATGAACAGACAACACCTTGCAGAGTGCTGTAGTTTACAGGACATTGACACCAGGGATACTTCTCCCCAAGGACTTTATTCGCTATATTGGACGGCAAGACAGCGTACGGCCGAAAGGCCTTGAGCTGGGCGTAGGATAAAAAAAAAATATTTCTGGAGACAGTTGTTTCAAATGCATTGCCAGTCAATTTGCCATTTGTGCGAATATAAATATAGAAACTTGATTTTTATTTGTTGTGATCCTAATTGACGTGAATTTGAAAGTTCTTTACCTAAAATATCTCAATTTCTAAGCTTATTTGGTAGGTGGTTGAACTTATGTCGTGCCACAGTGGGTCGTACACAACGAGCCATTGACGACGGCTCGGGATTTTTACCATAAGAAAAAATACGATAACAATCACTAGTAATTTTGAATCACGGTCAGATAGATTTCAATCCCACTC
This sequence comes from Metellina segmentata, assembly GCA_947359465.1. NCBI lineage: Eukaryota > Metazoa > Arthropoda > Arachnida > Araneae > Tetragnathidae > Metellina > Metellina segmentata. The sequence goes on along the minus strand of OX375878.1, from coordinate 15,573,188 downwards.
TTCCAACTTTCACTCCATGCCTACTAACAATGCATCCTAAAGCCATTTGTTTTTTCTTCATTATTCAATTTCTGCCACAATTCAACAGAGCTACTCATATGAGTAGACAAATAATTTCAGATATCTATCTCACAGTAACAGATATTTCGATAACAGACGTTCATATTAGGTCTCTGCACAATATTGATGCGCTTTGAACACTGATAAAATAAACTCATCATGCAAAGTTTCATATTCGATCTCGAATTGAATCGAATCAGCAACACATTCTCTTGGAAGAATGATCAATCAAAATGCCAATTAAAATAATGAGGCATATCAAATTCTTCATTTTATTCTTCAGTACTCGAATTTGGTCACAATTCAACAGTGACAGTTTGTCATATCACTGTTGAATTTGGACACAATCCAACAGTGATATGACAAAAATATTTCGCATATCTTCAACTTACAGTACCATATGTTCCGATTAGGTCCATTACGATCCGGTATCTATCAATAATCTTAATCACCGTACACGGATACGAAAACATAGCATCCAGTTATATATTCGATCTTATGTTTAATCGAATCGTCACCACCGTGGCAGGTGATCTCCAAGTATCCGATCCCCAACCACACTCATTTTGACATTGAAACGAATGGAAATGACGCACGTTAAACGTAAATATTTATATATTGGATTCCAGTCAAAATGCAACAGCGATACACTAAAATGCCACTCGACAGATGATTTAGAACCATACATTTCAATTGCATTCATTAAGATCCGGTATTTATTAAGACATGCCCACAAAACACGACATCAAACAGAATACCTAATCGATCTCAAATTAAATCGAATCGCTAAAACCGTGGCGAGCGATCTCGAAGTGTTCGATTCCGGCGACAATAGATCATCCCACTATGACAAATGATCCGGCAGGCCTCCCCCTGAGGCGATAAGAGCCATAAACAAACTGCCGACCTCCCTTATCGCAAGAAGCGGCCAAACGTACATCAATTGAGTGCCAAACATTTACATTAATATAAATATGTAATCGTTGCCGGCCGTCTGACGTTAAAGTATGGCGCAGCCACGATAACGAACTCTGCCCGCATTATGTAAATAAGTGTTTTGCACGTAATGAGTCGCGGGGAAACGCAAGCTTCGCGGTGATAAGCCCACACTCATCCATACCAGCCAGTACTCATCCATATTAGCCTCGTATGGAAGGCTCGCTCGGGATTTATGAGTTTAAAATCGCCAGGGAGGAATTTAATCATGATTAAGCAAGCCGCACATTTTTGAGAGAGCGCAGGTGGGTATGGGATTACGCCGCTTGTTAACTTCGCTATCTTAGAGATTGGGTGGTTGTGTTTAATGATGCAAGGCCTGAGAAAAAAATTACACGATGCGAAAAAATTACTACAGCAGTATCAATTATAAAATACCATTAAAATTAGCAGTATCGTATCTGTCAACTATCAGAGATACAAATCTAGAAGATTTTTACGACCCAAAAAGCAACGCTTAACGGTAAAAAAAATAACGAAACGTAATTTCTTGGAATAAAAATAATGAAATTAGCACCAAACCGGGCTTTACGAAAGCAATTTATGGAAGAAAAGTAACCCTGGCATGCGTTAAGTGGTTGGCAGGTATTTGAATTAACGGCGCACGGAAGCAATACATCGGGTTCTTGGCGAAGGTCCTATCGTCAAGGGAAATATCAGAGGACATCATGTAACTGTGAACTACGGTCAGATGACTAGGTCAACACCTGTGCAGGCACCCCAGTCTCCAAAATTCCTCATCACGCTAACATGTAGGACATTTGAGGCCACGACAGGTTCAACGTGTACAAGCCTTCGAGTACACGACAGTCTGAATCGTGTTTTGTTTGAATCGTGTTTCGAACTCGTAACCTTCCGATTGCTAATGGGTATTCATCCAACCGGGTTCCTGCGGTCCCATATTAAGATGGAAACCCATTACAAATTACCGATTGGATTCCTCTTAGCATGTATTGGTCCAATAGCTTACAGTGCATTTCTATGGAAGGTAACCGATTATGAACGGCGAACGTCTGTCGGTTAGTGATGCGACATCGACAGCAAAACATCGATGTTCAAAATCAAAACATCTATATTGATAATACATAATTTTCTTAAAACTGGTTCAGCAACTAGTGATGCGACATCGACAGCAAAACATCGATGTTTTGAAACTTCGATGTTCAAAATTAAAACATCGATGTTGATAATACATCGCACCAAAAAGATCGATGTTTTTAAAATTCAGTGTATTTAAACTTTTTCCCCCGTTTCATAAAATTGGTTTAGCAACTGTTGATGTGACATCGGATCCAATACATTGATGTTTTTTTTATAAAACATCAATGTTTTGAAAATATTTACATCGATGTCGCATCCCTACTTTTCAGACCCTTCACCTTTGGCCACTTTGGTCTAAAAGTATGTTCAAATTGCTGATTAGAAAAATTATGCTGCTTGGTTATTTTTTAAATTTTTATAACGGTACTTTTTTTTTATTTAAAAATAAAACATGGACAAGTATAAACATCGACTCCAGTACACCGATGTTAAAAAATCATCGATCATTAAATACATCGACGATTTGAAAACATCGACATCGATGTCGCATCCCTACGGTTCGTTTTCGGTAAGAATCCTTCCCGAAGCAGAATTTCAGAAATATAAAGGCTCTTTCTTATTAATGTGTCTATAAATATTTTGTTCTTTCTATTTTGAAGCTGACGAAGAGCAGTGTTTCTGGAACACTATCATCTCTTATCATCCGTTGTGTCAAAGAATACTGAATTGAACCTCAGAGGCCGTTCGTAATGGGTTGACAAGCCTGACGAAGTGTACGAAACCACAAACCGTTCGTTTTTAGTAGGTTTCCTGCTTTACTGTTTTATGCTTGAAGGTTGGATTTCATGATCCAAGGGCCCATGTTTGGATAGTTGTAAGACCAACAACATCAAGTAATGGACATACAAACAACTAAAGTTTTTACTGAGACAGAAGAGGGATATACACCCAAGGCAATCTACCATAAACAAAACTAGGCCGCTTACGACTCGCGGATTATATCATACACGTGAGATGTAAGTAGACTCTGACAGTTGCTACAGAGTGGACCAATATGTCTACTAGCAGTCACATGACTCCGCTGTGAAAAATTGAATTATTTGGGCGATTTGGCACCTTACCGACACGTTTGGAGTTAAGACATCTAACGATAGGGTAAGTATAAAAATGCACATTTCAATACAGTGGTCAAAACAGTTGTACAGATACAGCGGTACAAAGTCTATCACAATGTCGCGCGGACCAATCAGATGACGGATCATTGGATGGATCGACTTATCCATCCCCGTGAACCTATCAGATGATGAATGTTCGCTTCAACACAACAGACGAAAGTAGTTTAAGGGTCACGTGGCTATTAGCTTTTGGTCACGTGGTCCTGAGAACAACAAAAGGTTATCCACTGCTCACTCTAATTTATATTTACTCTATGTTTTACATAATTGGAGCAAGTTTGAACCGCTCTGACGATATTTCATACAAATTGGCACCAAAGGTATGGAAAAATAAACAATTAAACTTTTTATTGAACGGTATAACGGTATATGTAGGGTTTTTAATAAATTAATGTCAAAAAAGGTTTTATGTTAACCTAGCAATCACTGATTCCGATGCTTTTCTTTCAGGAGTGCCACGGTTTGGCGCCAAAGCTTCGAAAGTGGCGTTACTTCCACTTCCTATTCAGACCCCTTGTGAAATAAGTCTCCACTTTTCATGTTTATGTAAATGCATTTTAGAAAATGAAGAGGTAAGTAATTAAATTTACATCCCGGTGCAACAACGCAGCGGGTTACTGGCAACAGTTCAGGATCAATCCCGAAGGGAAAGATCCTGAAGATAGTACCTCGTAATTTTGAACCCAGGTCTATTGACGGAAAAAATAAACGTCGTAAAATCATATCACTTATAGCAATATTCCATTGGAAAGTTCTTTACCATCAAAGGCGGTAAACAAATGAATGGTCAATTGTTCATAAACAAAAGGAACTAGTTAATTAAAGTAGTTAACCATATAAAAAAGCCTAATCTAATTAGCCATGACACATTATTCCACAAGGTAACTTGCAGTCCTCCCTGCATCACTTAAAGCCGGTTTTAGATTTCTTGACCAAAGAATCCTTTCTAGGACCTCAACCAATAAATGGGGCTACATGGTCAGAATGTGCGACGTGTGGTAAATCAGTAGTCCTGGCTCAGAGGATTAACCCGTTCGTGGTTCATCTAAAGGGTCCAAAACTGCCTGATGTGATCAGCCTGATACAAAAACACGTTCGAAATCGTCACTAGTTCTGGGTAAGGACAGTTTATTTTTCCTTCTTAGAGTAAGAGATAACTTCAACTTCTTGGAGTAAGAAGGCCAGTTTTGTCTCCTCAATAGCAAAATTGGCCAGATCTAAGTGAACAGGGTATCTCGTCGTTACAAAACACTTGAAGGGTTAAAATCATTATGGAAATAATAAAAGTACTGATAAACAATTTTAGGAAACACGTACCCTTTAATTAAACATCTAAACGTTTTCATTTTTAAATAAAAACGATAATAAAAAGAGTTTAGATAATTTGTTTAATGGTAATCTGGATTGGGTATAATTATTTCTCAAAAGATTACTACTATATGTATCATTTACTGGCCACCTTGTATAATCAACATAGCGTTTCTCTGTCACCAGGTAAATCGCGCGTCTTATTCCAAGTCTCAGCACACATATGTTCATGATTGGTCCTCTTTGGCAAGTAGTTTAATTTGCGTCTTACTGAAGCAACACAAATGGCTATTTGTTCCTGCTAGGACTTACCCACTGAGTCGGTTAGTGTGTTTTATGTAAAAAGAGCCATATTTGGCCACACTGCGCCAAATATGACATACAATATCAAGTAATGGACATCCACATACACAAAAAACTTTTAAAAACTCACAATAGAGTACTATTTTTTTTTTTTGGGGGGGGGGGGGGGGTATGACGTTTGGGTCATATTTCGCCATGCAGTACACCCAGGGAGGAATGTAACCTGCGCCACCTACAACTCTCAGGTTGCTAGTGCAATGAGATACTCACTGTGACAGGACGATCCATATTACTTACTGGGTGCTATTTTACAAATAATCTTCAGTTCACTCCTTGCAATGTCGAAAATATCAGTAATAAGCATCTATATATACTTGTATAAAAAAGGATGTGGGTGTGTATATTCTCATACAAATCGACACCGTTTGACCAATCTACACCACATTTGGTAAACTTTTACTTTAGAACACTGCGAAAAACATTGGCTAATTCTTTCCTGTCTTCACACCAATCTGCAGCCATGAAAATTGGCAGACTTCACAGGTAGTCTTTAAATCGCCTCTCGAAGTCCCAATTTTAAAATCTAAAGTTTGTTTTTCTGCAATAAATGGACATGGACAAGGAAATGCGTTGTACACGGTATGTGTATGAGTTAACACAGAGAAATGTCGCGGTCGTATATTAGCTGTCACGATAGGTAACACGTTCTATAGAGTTAAAGTATTTGACTTAACATACGGAAATGTCGCGGTCCTATTTTATCTGCCATGGTCATATTTGAAACCCGAACAATGCCGGGTTATGCAGCTAATTAGAAATATAAAAATACACCATTAAATGATAACTACACTCACGCATGATACAAACGTACCATAAAGAAGCTACATTAAAAAACTTGTCTAGAGAACTTATGTAAAAATTCCGCTTTCATTTCCCTTATCCGAATAACTCGTGACAACGACAGAACAGCCACCCAAGTCCAAGACCAGCTCGGTACTAGTCACTACAGCAAAGAACGGGCGCGAAACACAAGTTCCATTTCTGCCATCGCGTGCCTAGACCGTTTCGTTCAACGTCAAACAGCGCACTTTGGTGGGGAAACAATTCCAGTCGTCGTAAGTACGTCCCAAATGCTCGCATGGAAAGGAACTTGGTCACTTAAAAGAGCGGCTGGCACGAAATTGCGATATCAGAAGCTGTTTTTTTTTTCCTTTGCTGCGATACAGAAAGAGCTTTTCAATATTGATTCAGCGATGACCAACGAAAGCGGGGAGAATTATGCAATTACAATTTCCCGACGGCAAGTAGAAGTGTGTTTCGGACAGATTTTTGTGTTGGAAACTGAATCTTTTATGGTACGGTCGTTTCCTTTTTATCAATACACTGGACACTTGCGTTACACAAAGAAAGATGAAATAAAAATAGTATTTATATACACTTGACTCATGTGAGTTTCGAACACACCTATTTCTTTATTTATATTCTTCGGTGACCGTATTTTCTTATTTAAGAAATTACATGCATGTTATTATTTTTTAATTTCACATCCGAGTGCCAACAGGTGGCGCTGGTTAATTTCTTTCTGCGTGTATTACCCCTTTCTGTGTCATTAAAAGCTCATTGTGTGTGTTTGTCCACAACTTGATGTGTGTTTGGCTCAGATTGGTCAAATATATCCATTGCTCCATAAAACTCAATGTAACCAACCATATAAAAACCATTTTTTGTCGTTCTATTGGGTTTTTAAATTTTAGTAATTGTACGATTACATGCATCCACAATTTCACCTTTTTTACTGTTCATCTATATTTTTTAAATGACTGCCTTGCTAAATATTCCTAGACTTGCTTATATGACTTCTGTTTAAGATACATAGGTCACATTAGCATTTTTACTATGTAGCAGTATTTTATTTCGTTCTATACTACCTCAATTCAAGTAAAATCTATTTCGTTTACTAAAGCAAATTATTTTACATTCGCGTCTTCGACTAGTTATATAAACATATATTAACATTTCTTACTCTTTATTTAATCTCTTTTTACAGTCTTTTTTATGTTTCCATACTATGTTTTTGAATTTTTTATTTTTTGTGTGTTTATTCTATAGATCTGGATTTGGTTCGTACATGTACTGCTCTTCAACATTTCTTACGATATTTCGTTCTTAAAAAATAAAAACGATTAATTTCTGTCCACAAAATTTTTATTCAACATTTTCTATTAGATACATTCATTTTCTGAAATATTCTTCCTTGATATCGTCGTATTTGTACCGGTAGATTCTAATTTTAATACATTTTTTAAAGTAAACAAGGAAATAAGTAAATTTAGATTTAAAAAAATATATTCATCAAGTATTTTGATGAGTGCGTCACAAAATGCTTTGAACAGAAATCACTAAATTCCCTATAAAAGCATTAACATAACTGTAAAATCATATCTGAAGTCAGAATGTAGCCCTTTTCGTGATTCAGATCACCCAGTCCACGAACAAAGTTTTAAGGCCGGACAAGGGGTAACCGGATAATGCAGTACTTATTTTCAAAAGACAAATTTATAATGCTACAAATTACATACTAACCCATTCCTTCATTTCCTAAAATTATAGTAAATACGCGCTGATTACCTCAAATCCTTTTATGCAAGGTTACAGCTTCTGCTTTGGTAGATTGGTTGGTAACTCTATGTGAATTGGCGAAACGAGTCTGCTCTGGTTGAAAAGGGATAGGTTGATACTCTGGTAAAAAATTTTAGTTGAAAATAATCTATTAACTCACGAGTGCATCCCTGATATCGGTTTTCAAATGTGCAGAAACATGATCTATTGGTTGAATCATGCATCCTATGAGTTGTTTTTAATAATTAACGTATAAAATACTAAATCAATTAATAAATCCATCCTAAACAATTACGTTCATAACTAAACAATATAGGTCTGATGAAAGGGACAGTTCGATAAAAATCTTTGTAAAGAATTTTCAAGGATTGGGTAGGTTGGTTGGATTCTATGGAGCAATGTGACATGCTTGTACAAGCTGCCATAAGACAGATAACATCAAGTACTTTCTTACTTGTTTGCAAGCACTCCCCTCCGCACCACCCTAGTTGGGCATAACGGAACATCAAGTACTGGACATACAAGTTTTTATTATACAGAAGAGAGAACTACACCCAGGGTTAAGCTACAAGAATCGAACCTCCTCCACAACCTAGTTGCTATCCCAGTGGACAAACACATTGAGACCGAACAACTCACTGATCTATTTATGTACATTACCCTACAATAATGGACCGAACAGCAAGATGTGATGGTATACGGGAAATAATACATGCTTTAATAAAGGGATTGTCCCCCCACGTGCTGCAATTACACTAGCAATCTTTCTGGGCATACTTTCATCAAGGTTTTGATACACAGCTATGTGTATTTGTATCCATTCCTGTAGCAATAATGTCGCCAGCTCAGCTGTAGATTTCGGACATGGTTACCCGGTCCGTAAGCGTCGCTCTAACTCGTTCCACTAATGTTCTATGGAGTTTAGGTCGGGACTCTGAGCATGCCAGGGTAGACGTTTTACATCCATATTTTGACACCACTGCTCGAAAGAGGCTTTAACATGACATGGAGCGTTGTCGCTCTTGATGTAACATTCGTCCATTCCATAAAATTGCCAGAGCGCAGGAAGAACCTGATTGTACAAAATGTACACGTAGGCATTCAACTGACCAGGAACAATATGCAAAGGTCCCAGGCCATACCACGGAAAAAAAAAACCCGAAACAAGTAGTCGGATTTTATTCAAATCCGCTAGCGTCTATTCCATTATTCTAGGGTAATGTGTATCATTGTTCAACACTCCAGGTTGCAAGACGGAATACCACGTATTCGCTTTTTTGTTATCCTCGCCTAAGTATAAATTTGCCCGTTCGGTTTATTTTCAACTCGAGCGAAGTGAGACGCGTGGCATGGAAAGCGCACTCATCTCAATTACATGGCATCTAACACAAACTACGACCTCTGTTGATCTACTCGAATTTGCGTTATCGATTGGTGATGTGATCCAATTAACTAGTTGGGTTTACATTCTTAATACGCGTCAGTGAGCGGGATTGGAAAGCATGGTGTATAGAATCATACATCAAAGGGTTGACGCGATATTCTGTTGAAACTAGATGGGACGGAAACTGCACATGTAGAAAACTGCCCAAAGTAGGCAACGAAGAAACTTAAATAATTATAGACCTCATACAAATCCATATCGAATTATCACGTAATGTAACTATTCCTACAAAATACTGATACAATTACCTGTATCTAAAATAATTGTAGATATTATGTAACTCATAAAAATTCGTATTGGGCTAGAAAGTGTAATATACATATTTATACAAAATTATACAATTCCTAGTTGCATATATTAAGTTTTTGCTAGAAATTCCCATGTTCTTGTTCTATAAAAAAGTATGATAGTTTAAAATTACATTTTCTCTTTTAAGAATATGAACTGAACTAATTAAGATTTAAGAAAGCATCATAACTATTCATAGTAAAACTAAGAAAATAGGAAAACAAATTCCTATATTATAAATAATGCTTTTGTTAAAAATACCCAGGTTTTTCATCCAGAACACTACATTTTCTCTTTTTAGGGGACATGTTGAACTAATTAAGATTGTAGAGAACGTCGTACATTTTTGTCTTCCCATTCCAAAAAACCGAAAAACAAAGTTTTCAACGACTTTTATTTAATTTTTTATTATATATGTGCTTTTAAATTGAAAGAAGATACATTTAATTTTAACCTTTAGTTTTAATTTATTTTATCCGGGTTTTGTTTACATAAAACAAGCGAAAAATACTTTTTAACAAGATATATTCAGTATTAACTTCCATTTAAATAATTGAAAATCCTCCTTGAAAGAGTTAATGTAAATTAAGAATGGGACTTGCATGAAACCAATGAAAAAAACATGCGTGTCTATGAAAAAGATTTCAGTAAAAGCAAACCAAACGGCAAGATATTTTACTTCCGCTATCCAAATGCTCTCGCATAATACGTAGCCATAACAAAATTTAGTTTATCGGTGGTTTGGCGTTGATCGATCAACTATGATTTATCAATTCGGAAATAAATCTTTGGAATTTTTATAGGCGAAGTAAGGAAATCGTATTCGAGAAACAAGTCGTGTTGCCACTTTCAAATTAAGTACAGAAAACGTGTTTCCACTGCAGAAACATTACCCGCTATCTACATTTAGCTTACCAGAAATTATTGTGTGTTATAAAATATACTTATTTATTATTATTATAGTTAGTCTTTAGGAGTGTCAAATTAAGTACAGGAAATGTGTTTCCACTGCAGAAACATTACCCGCTATCTACATTTAGCTTACCAGAAATCACTGTGTGTGTGTTATAAAATATACTTATTTATTATTATAGTTAGTCTTTAGGAGTGTCGGCTGATATCTTTTTTTCCCGCTATGTTATTCTTATTTACTTTTGAAATATAAAAATATATCGATACAGCTCAACTATTTTGAAAGAGTTATAGTTATGATTGGAAAGTAATAAAAGTCCGAGATTAGTTATGAGTCAAACGTGGGATTGCCAGTTGGTTTTGATTTATTATGTGTGGTTACAGACTTTTACGGGATTACCAGTTGAAGGTTAGTGTTTACATAGTGAATAGGTGGAAACAAGTTATGTTGCTAGCTAAACGAGCGGAAATTATTATGCCATAACAAATATGGTCTGTCTACAAATAAGGTATTTGGTATTTCTTTTTGATTAACGTCACACTGGAGTAACATATCGGGCTGTTGATGACAACGAGGACTATCGAGGACAACACCACATCATTTAGAACCACTGTGTACAAATATGAAATACATGAATTACAACAACTCTTATACATCTTAACTATTGAACACTGAACATCCTCCACACTCTTACACTATTCTCTACTATTGCATTCTACTAACATCCGCTACTACTGTAACGATCTCCCGACAGAAGATTACGAACACAGACGAGAACAGTTGTTCTTGTGTTCTGTTTGCTATTGTTCTAGTGGACGAATATCGATGTATGACCGTGCCTATGTTCTGATACGATCAAGAATACGAAATGTTGGGTGTTGTTCTGAAAAAGAACACGAATAAATCAGATTCGCTGTATATTCCAGAGGAGTGAGACGTGATTTTGCACCGGATGGTGCGCCGTGTTTGTATGAAATTTTATATTATATTGTAAATAAATGTGCGTGCCCAATTTAGGTATGTAGTGTCGCTCTGTTCTTGGGCCACTACTACACACACTGGCTATCAAATTAGATATACCTCGGTCACTGACAACTACTCTTATAAGTAACAATGAACAAACTAAGGGATCTCTTCAGTGTCTTTGGGCCAACTGAAAAAGTCTTTCTTATAAAAGGAAGTTTGATTTGATATCAATTACCTCTGAAAAACAAAATCAATCAAAATTTTGATAAATTAATGAGTTTGTGAAGAGTTAATTGAAATGGTATGTAGACCCAGTTCTATCTGTATCAGAACGTCTTGATATTAGGGATGCGACATCGATGTCGATGTTTTCAAAACATCGATGTATTGGAGTCGATGTTTTTGTAACATCGATGTTTATACTAGTCGATGTTTTGTTTTTGAAAAAAATTATAAGAAAAAAAAATAATAAATAAAAAAAAAAAACAAGTAGCATAACTTTCAAATTTAGCAAATCGAACATACTTTCAGACCAAAGTGACCAATGATGAAGGGTCTGAAAAGTAGGGATGCGACATCGATGTCTTCTAAATATTGATGTTTTAGAAAAAAACATCGATGTATTGGATCCGATGTCGCATCACTAGTTGCTAAACCAGTTTTAAGAAATGGGGGGAAAAGTTTAAATACACTGAATTTTAAAAACATCGTTGGTTTGGTGGTAATGTATTATTAGCATCGATGTTCTAATTTTGAACATCGATGTTTTGCTATCGATGTAGCATCACTAGATGCTAAACTTGTTTTAAGAAATGGGGGGAAAAGTTTAAATACACTGAATTTTAAAAACATCGATGTTTTGGGGGCGATGTATTATCAACATCGATGTTTTAATTTTGAACATCGATGTTTTGCTGTCGATGTCGCATCCCTACTCAATATTCTTTCGAATCTTAAAATATGTCATCAAATTTCTTAGTTCTACATTAAAAAAGCATTTAAGCTGAGAAATCTTCTGTTTAAACGACCCATTGTGTAACAGTTGTTGCAAGAATTCTGAGTTCTAACCTTTCGACAAGAAAATGTATACTGACAAGTTTAAATTTCATATCCTCCTTAAAAATAAAAGGTTTATTAAAAAAAACGCTCAAGAGCTGAAATATTTTTTGCAAGGTCAATACCAAAGCGATTCTAAATCCGTATTTTCAGCATCGCTGTCCGAAGTTGGATACAAGAATTCATGGAAACTACATACAGTTGGCGATTACAATGTAATTCTTTTCCTGATCAAAGAATAAAGACAGTGTCACAAAATTAAAGAGATGGCTACATTTAAGAACCCCATCCTCGGATTAGGTCCAGAGGGTGCGGTGTCCGAAAAAACGTGGAAAAAAGGAGGAGATAGGCCAATAAATCCTTAAAATTCTCCCCATATTCTAGGTCGGCTTTCAACGTCACATAATGGCCCCAATTCGGGCTTAACTGTTGACCCATGCCTCGTTGCCGTGGCAACGGCGGCCAATGCGGTACGTAACAAAACATTGGACGGAGTACTAGCCAAAGGTCAGTGAGTGACAACACGCCAGGCAGCTAAAAGGGGCGGAGGGGCCTTTTTCCCGGGAAAAAAAGGAAATTGGGTTAGGGTAGGGTCAGAGCATTTAACGCAATTAACTTGATATATGTATTAGAGCTTTTTTTTTCATTCAGAGTTCGTTATTCGTTTCGTTATTTTCTTTCGGTTTTCTCCAACACTCTTAAGGCACTTAATTACACTAAAGAGATGATGTTTTGTTGCGCTTTGGAAACAAGTATCCAACAATTTACCGTTGGTTAGTCGTCAGAACCTTTGTATTTTATTTAGTTTTTTCACCAAACTTTACCGACTTGTTTGTGAGTATCCATTTTTACTGAGATGAGTTAGATGACCAATTTTCAATTTGGATGTAGGCAACAGTATAATAATAAAATAATGAAACAATAAACAAAGTTTCTTTCAATAACAATTTATAATAATTATAAAAAAGGACACATTCATTACTCACGAGATTTTATTTTAACATTGTTCATTAGTTATTTTTTAGTATTCGATATAGTAAAATCTAGTCGACCAACCGGTCTAGTGGTCAAGGTGTTGGCCTCTGGATCGGAAGGTTCCTGGTTCGAATCCGGGGTTAGGGCAGGGATGTAAATTGTGCTGTCATATGTTAGGGACAATGATGGTCCACCCACAGGGTGCCCCTTCACAAGTGACCATCACTTCTGGCCTTGTATAAGGCTAAAATGACCTCGATCAACTTTGTATTGTATTGTATTGCATTGTATTTGTATTTGTCTTAGCAATTGTACTGCCTTGCCATTGGAAATAAAAAATATATATATAGTAAAATCTCTTCACGTGTAGCATTTTTACGGATGTAAGGTTTCTCTAAACCATCCCGCAAACAATATCTTGAAGATTTGAAGTGGTTTTTTTTTTTTTTGGCGGCACTATATTATTTGGCACTTCTTATGTACATCGCCTTCACTTTAAAAATGGCCTCCTTCATCAATTGCAAAAAATGGTTCAAAGAAATGGTGAATAAACCAAAAATAATGTACGAAACTACCTAATAAAATGAAATAAACTATTTCTCTACTTCTTCTAAAATGGCACTTTTAGCATTCAAATTTCACAATAATCAGAAAATCGAAACTGAACGAAAAAAAAATCAATGAACTGTTTCAAAATCAATGAATCAAACCTCGTAGGAAACAAAATAAAGCAATGCTTCAAACATGAAACCTAAATTAATGATATATTTGCCTATAAAAAGCGAATTTCCGCAAGTTTGACAAATCCAGATTTCACATTCAAACGACAAGAAATAAAACATTCCCAAGCTCACGGGTATCTAAGTTCTAGACGCCCTTCAAACTTATACAATTTGAAAATTGAACCGAAACCCTCTCTTAATATTAAAAGAACTAAACCAAAAAACCACTCGAAAACGAAATATACCTCACACAAGAACCAACAGAACGACGCAAATCTCCGAACATTTTTCACAACAGTTCATTCCGATGCAACAATCAGGCGACAGAAACTACTTCCCAGTAATAAAATTAGATAAACCATATAACACTCCAAACGCCTTGATAAGTCGGCTGAGCTAACCCCCACAAGAATATATTTTCCGAATCAGTTTTCTAATCATCCTTCTGCGAAAGAATAAGGAAGAACACTTTAAACTCCATTTGGCGATATGCACGGAGAACGCGTTAAGCAGAAAGGTACCGACGCATCAGCCTGTTCGCCTTCTTACACATATTCGACACTTCGATATAAAACCTCTCTTTTCAAATATATCGGACGAAAATCTATTCAGCCATTTTGAAAAGTGTGACTTGCGATTGAAGAGGAATATGTATTTCGAGTTTTCCCCCTATTCAATTCCTAAGCGTTTAATAAAGAAATGTTATCGAGCGGGAGCAGGATTTAAAAAAAAAATATTCTTTCGCACTGTAAAGAGTGGAAGGAAATAAAACTCATCGCGATTAATTGGTTCTATGCTTCTTTTTTTTCTAAGGAAAAACGTTCGAAATTATTCTAGAAAGGCTTGAATAGTTTCCCCGTTTTTTAAGCAATATTTTTAAAAATTTATTGTACGATCTCGAAATGGTGTCTGCTTATTGTTGAAAGGACGCGATGATTGCAGGATAGTTGCGAGTGTTTTAGAAGGAATAACGCAGATGGAAGCTTTTAATCGATTTTGTCATCAATGCAGTTTGACTGAAAGGAAGCTTTCATTTTAAAAAGCTCAGTGTTTTGAAATCGTACGAAAATAAAGTGGTTGTGATGGAAATGAATTCAAAATAAAATTATTTAAAATTAGTACCTTTGTTCGATTAGCATGCAGCATTATAGTTACCCGATTTTGAATATGCTGAAGGAGTCGATATGGCATACAAGTATTATAGGACAGCCATTAAACTTGCTTAAAAACCATTCCCAAGTCTAATTCATTTTGATGTTATGGTCTTTATCTCTTTTAATGTGTTAATCAAAAGGCCACAAACACATTCAATTAGATTAGAAAACGTTAGTTATATTAGTTAATTTCGAGTGGTAGGAAATACAATAGTATTTAATTACACTGGAAAATCAATCTTAATCAGTAACTCTATGGGAGAGGTATCTGCGTGTCATGTTCCGCGCATGCGCACTTTAAGCCGAACTGGCGCGCAACGCTTCCCTGAGAAACATAAGAGAAACGAGGAACGATGGTCGAGACAAAAGAACGCTGAATGTCGTCTATTCGACTAGAAACGTAGGATGTGTAAATAATTGTTCCTATCATTTTAAGTCCATCCTGTTGTACATACGTTTTCTGTGTGCGTGTCGTCATTAAATAAAGGTGTAATTCATCTCAAAATAGTAAGTGTCATTAAGAAGTGTACGCTACGAAAGAACCCAAGCCTGATATTAAGAAGTAAGATGTTCACACTGCGCATGGTATGATTCCATAGCCTTGAATTCACTATTTTCAAGGGGTGTTATTGAAGCAGCCCAAACCGTAACCTGTATATGAGCGTAGTATGTATATATAACCGTAACCTGTAAATGTATGTAACATTAAAAAATGATTTGTAAGAAAATTGCTTAGAGGTTGGCTGGCGCCTCCTAGTATTTTTTTCACGTTCCTTTTCAGTTTCGCAGCCGATCGCATCAGGAATAATTAATTTTTGCAAGCTAAGCTAAATTCATCTTCCCACGCCGTGATCCATCTGTTCCCATCTATTTGCTATAAGATGTCCCATAAAATGATACCATATAAGGCAATGAAATCTGTCTGAGTATTTGCTGATCAAGGAATAATTAATTTGTTGATACGCAACTTGTAACTTGCTGCGCCATCTCTTGTAGCACTCGAATCATGACTGTGGTCTAATAAAGACGTCTTTTTCATTGATCTCTGTCCTGCTCATATTTTATGAGTAACTAAATAGTGAGACTTGTAAGAAAGTCGTCACATGTATATACCCGAAATTTCGATGATGTCTAATTATAGTAGACGATTTGCTTCCACGAAATATCTAAGTGGTATAACGTCGTCAAAAGTGTAAAATCTAGCAAATCGAAAAATTCGATTTCGGGTTGTTCCGTAAACATGGGCAATAAAATCATCTGCATCTGTTTAGTTAATCTTTAGTTTTTTCAACTAGATAGTACATTAAATGTACTATCTATACTATATACTAAAGTGATCAAAAAGTACACGGAAAGCTGTCATAAAACACAAGGAATTAATTAATTGGTCACAATTCATTACATCTCCTGCAAAGTAATCTCCTCCGACTTCAATGCACTTCTGTCAACACGCGGGCGTTTTTTCCAATCCTCAAAACATGCCTTAAAGTCGTTTTAAAAGGAAATCATCGAATTTTCTTTTATTGTATCAATTGATTCACAACGGTGAACATGAAGAGGTAGTTTCCCCCGTGGAAATAAAAAGTCACACGGTGGGCGAATCAGTGGTCACGGGTGGAACACATCAGGTGAATACGGAGCTTGTGGAGCCTTATTTGTTGAATGCTTCGTCAAAAATCCCGATTAATAATGGCACTGTGAGAAGGCGCATTACAGCGATGCAAAACCCATGAGTTATCTCGCTACAAATCAGGTCGTTTTCGACGATTTGCTAAACGCAAACGGTGCAAAATAATAATCTTTATTGACCGTCTGGCAAGATTTTGTAGAAATTCATACTACACAACACCCCACGATGATCAAAGAAAACAGTCAAAATTACCTTGATTTTTGAGCGACTTTGACGTGGTATTTTTGGTCTTACTTCCCCTTTCAAGCACTATTCACTTGATTGTTGAGCTGTTTCTGTATCAATAGCATAGATACAAGTTTCATCACCGGTAATAATGCGTTTTAAAAAGGAATCTCCTTGTAAAAGTATCTCTCAGAAAACAACACGTTGTTGTTTTCGTAACAACTCGAGAAGGGACGTGTCGCAAACTTGAAATGATTTTTCACAATTGCTTGACAGGAACCAAATGATCTTTCAAAATTGCTAGACATGAGCCAAATGGTATAGACACGTGTTCAATAATGTCCTAACTTTTGAGCGAAGATCACTAAGCACCAATTCTCTGACCTGATTGACATGTTGATCATGAGTCGAAGTGGATGGTCTACCATATCGCGAATCATCTACCTCGGATTCTCAACCTTCCTTAAACATTTTATACCAATCAAATACTGCTGTTTTTGATAAACAGTCGTCTGTAAAAGCTTTTTGAAGCATTTCAAATGTTTGTAGTAGAAATTCCATTGCGGAAACAAAATTTAATGCATGTTCTTTGATCAAATACATTACGACATTTTGGAAAATCAACGAAGTGAAAATTCTTCTCTCATTAAAAACAAAATTATTTTCAGACGATAAAATTAAATAAATAAATCCATGATTGTTGCCACATGTTTATATAAGTCGTAAAAACGTTTGATAAAGGTTTGCAGACGATATTTACTCCATATATATTTTAAAGGAAGAGAGAGCATTCCAGATATTTTTTTTATCACTGTAGTATATACAGGGTGATTCATAAGTAAGTATACAATTTCAACGCACTATATAACAGTGACAATGTAAGATATTTTATGTTACCTATAACAGAAATGTAGGTGAATGTTTCGAGTTTTTTAGAGACAGTCCCAGATGTTCTATGTGTGAACCCTTAGTTGAAGGGTTCACACATAGAACATCTACTACGTGAAGTTAATCTACACACATCGAAACGGTTACCCATTTCCGCCCAGACGCGTGTTAGGATATCTGAAGCAAGTGCAGTGATAGTGGTTGTGATACACTGTTTCAACTCCGCTAGATCAACAGGAAGAGGAGGGTTAAATACTTTATGCTTTATGTAGCCCCAAAGATAAAAGTGTTAAATCAAATCAGAGTATCTGGGTGACCATTGGTTTAGTAGCATGCTGTAGTCGGCGCTTCGTCCAATCCATCGGTGAAGAAGATGTTTATGTAAGTAATTTTGCATGTCACCTGATCAGTGTGGTGGTGCACTATCCAATTAGACGAATTAAAGTTTCTGACGGCATCTGCCGATACACACTCGGTCGTCCTGGATTTGGAACTGTGCACAAACAGCCCGTATTTTTAAATTTTTTAAACCAATCGTACATGAATTTTTTGGTTGGAGGTTCTTTTGCTATCGAAAATGCCGTTTCACAACGGTGACAGAATCCGTTTCGCTCAATTCAAGAACACAAAACGCCTTCTCTATTGCAGACCCAGTCATTTCCACTGACTAGTCACGTGACACGCTCACCATCGCCTACGTCACTTCGCTTGGGAGGGGGACACAGACTTAATGAGTATATATAGGTAACAGTTCGCATTTGGGGACCGTGTCTTAAACTGTTCCTGTTTTACAGCATCTGGAAACTGTATACGTACTTATGAATCACCCTGTAAAAAAATAGCTGGGATTTTCTTGACACCACTAATTTTCACAAGTTTGCGCAAGCGCAATCATTCGTTTTTAAAACCACGCACAGTGGCGTCGATTCATAGGGGATCGAACCCCTTATTATTATACGGTTTTAAACAGTCAAATTTGCAAAATTCCTTCCCTAACCCTCCAAGTGGTTTCGACGGAATATCTCGTCGTTCAAGATTTTGGCAATTTCGCAAATGGCGAGATTTTTCGTCATCGATACTTTTTTATGATGAAACATCTGGTCCTGGAAAGAGTGTTCCTGTAACAACTAGAGATAAAGAGATCTTGATGAACGAGATATATCGTCCATCAAGATCTGGTTAACTTTGCTAATGACAAAATACATCAGAGGGTTAAGATATTATAGCGAATATGAAATTGATGATAAATCTGATATGCTGCTAAAAGGGTTTTTTACCATTCGTATATAGAAATTAAGTTTAACCTTTAGACTACGGCCGGTACAGCAGTTGTACCATGATTACGTCAAAAAAGAATTTAGACACCAGCCAGTATATCCGTTGTACCTTCCTAGTTGTAAGAATCGCGAAGAAAGAATTTAGACTACATCCGTTACAGCAGTTGTACCTTGAAATTTATAAGAGGTAAGGTACTATTAATTTGTACTAGAGCAACGCAACAGGCTACTGACGATGATCCGGGATCATTACCTAAGGAAAAGATCCGAGGACAGTACCACGTAATCTTGAACCACAGCCAGATGACGAAGCAACATCTGAGTTGGTACCCCACTCTCCAAACTTCCACACCAACCCAACGTAAGGACTTTTGGCCACGGTACATTTAAGGTGCACCAGTCGCATCTACACCTTACGCTTACAAAATATTCATGCACCAACCCGGATTCGAACCAGGGACCTTCCGATCTAGAGGCTAATACCGCACCAGACCGGCTGGTCGGATGCAATTTATAAGAATTGCTCATGTTATATCTATGGCCGTAGTCAAAAAGTTAACCTTTTGACCACGGCTATAGATACAACAAACGTGATTCTTATCACGTTCATGGTACAACTGGCTGTAACGGCTGTAGTCAAAATCCTTCTTGGCGCGATTCTTATATCTTTCAAGGTACTCGCCGCAGTCAACATTCTTTCTTGGCACGCAAAAATGTAACCTTTTGACCACGGCTATAGACATAACAAGCGCGATTCTTTCATGGAGCGATTCTTATAACGTTCAGGGTACAACTGCTGTAACGGCCGTAGTCAAAATTCTTTCTTGGCACGATTTTTACATATTTCAAGGTACAACTGATGTACTGGCCGCAGTCTACATTCTTTCTTGGCACGCAACAATTTAACCTTTTGACCACGGCTATAGACATAACAAGCGCGATTCTTTCATGGAGCGATTCTTATAACGTTCAGGGTTCTGTGGTTTTAAATCAAACGATCATTTCTTCGTCAGAGAGGTTTGATCAAATGCAGAAACATAGCAATAACTTCACATTTTTGTATGACGTTCATAACCTTCAGCAGCGGGGGAAAATGAACTGAGAGAAATATTTTTTTTTAATCTGTAGACAGTTTAGACTGACGAAACCGAATGTGATGTAGATGGAAATATGCTGCTGGATGAGATCTTACTTTTAGCACCGAAGATTTTGATTGGCCAACAAATTTGTAATTTCATCATCTGTTAGAGGCTTATTATATCGTAATTTTTTTTTTTTTGGGGGGGGGGGGGGAAATGCTGTAACGGCCGTAGTCAAAATTCTTTCTTGGCACGATTCTTACATCCTTCAAGGTACAGCTGATGTACTGGCCATAGGCTAAATTCTTCTTGGCGCAATCATGGTACAACTGCTGTACCGGCCGTTGTCCAAAAAGCTTAAGTTATCGTTCATAACAATTTTGTGGGACCTCTTCACAGCGTATTCTCAATTTCGATCTAATTTGGAGCTAACTTCCCACCAATAAATTTCCTCAGTTGGCACACTACTCACGGCTATGTTCCCACATAAAGCTGTTCCTCTGTGAATTTTTATTGCATCGCTAATGGTGGCTCTTTCAGCCAAAGAGATCCATATAAAAAATACTGTATAAAATCATACTTCCTTCAATAAAAGGATAAACAAGATCCATCTACAGGAGGAGGAAGAGGAAAAGCCATCCATTCCCCATCCTCGTAACGGCACCATTCAGCAAAGCGAGTCCGCGGAGTCGAGAGGTGATGAATCCGGTCAGAGAGAGGGAGGTTGGTTCTCTTCCGCGTAACCGGCACCCCGCGACGATGCGGGGGAGTATCTTCTCCATCTTCCGCGACACGTTTCTGCACTCAGCCCCGACCCATCAGCCCCGCACCCGCGGGAATCGTTACGCCGATTACCCGGGCATTTTGCACTCGGCCACTCGCCTCGAGAAGAGTTGGGGAAGAAGACTTTCCCGGTTGTTGGGGAGGCGATTTGCTGTTGACCAATTGGAAGGAACACTGATTGGTCGGTGCTTGAATGAATTGTGCGACGTATAACGAATGTCACAAATTCTGGTTCGGTGCCAGCGGACGTAAAGAACGGGGGGTGCGTGACGCTGTTTGTTGGGAATCACGGATAACTTACGAGACTAGCCCACAAATCTTCAGTGTGCCCAACCTTCTTTATACTCTTCGCTCACCACGTTGTGTAGCAGTTAAGCTTGATTAGGATCTATCGATCATCATGGAATAACAATTAGAAGGTTGGTTTGAAAGAGAATACAATGAGTTCGTGTCTCTCTATGGACCCTGTTTGTTCGTTGGGACTAGTTAGAACGGAATTGGTCGTCCTAAGGTCATTTGTTTCTACACGAGGGCTGATTAGATCCAAGACCTGAGGCTAAATGTGAATTCCAAACCACTACGAATATGTCTAGACAGAGCCAATACCTGTAGAACCAAGAATTAGACACTGATTCAGCTATAACCAATTTCATGTACCTTTTGCTGTCGTGTAAATATGAAATAAAACTGCACCTTAATTTAAAATAGTTAATGGATCTGAAAAACATTTTCTGAAAACAACAGCAAAAACAAAATCATGTTTAAAATTTAAGTCACAATTCACTCGCTTTCACGCGTCTAGTCCACACCATGATGGTCTACAAGAAGAGAGCCAAGTTGGTCCAAAAATTTAGTTTATGGCCTTGTGCTAACTAGAGTTTTCAAGTTGATTATAGGGCCGGGTGGCCTGGTCGGTAGGGCATCCAGCTCGTGACTGACTGATCATGAGTTCGAGTCCAGCTGACCGAAAACTCCCGTGTACGCTAAAGGTGACTGGAGCACGAAAAATCTGTCGTGGTCACAAATCCCTCCATGTTAACATAATAAATCAATACCTCTGGGGGTGACGAACCAGGGATTAGTTGGTCTCTGGTTTGGATCAAAATTACAACCGTGTGCCTGAGTATGATTGAATGTCGTGAAAATGTGACCTCTCCGTAAAAACGAGACGTGTCGATGTGCTGCCATCTGTTGGCTAAAAAAAATTCGAGCTATGTCGGACTTCCTCCCAATGGGGCTCACTTACATGGAAGCCGCACCACCCTCGCCTCTTGCCGTCTTCGACGGGCCTGGCACCCCTTTGGTCTGCCAGTGTAGGCATAAGAGACAACAACTACAAACAACAAGTTGATTATAGTGAAAACCAGTTTGAATTTACGACAGTTGCGACTCAGGTGACAAATCATTCATCAAGCGAGAACACCACTCAAAGCTTAGCTTTCAACTGGAATGTTTGATTTTAGCTATTCCTAAATTCTTTATAAATATATTTGTAATCTTTTAAATGTTTACCACACTTGTCCGTAGCAATCTGTATATACTATCAACTTATAAAAGTGTAGTTGTCTGTGGAATGAAAAGTAAGACTACTGATAGATGAACCTCTCTTTTTGAAATCTATCGTATACATTTTATAATTGGCATTAATACGAATATATTGTATAAGCATATCTGATCTTCCCATTTGTCTATGGGCATTAATACGAATATAGTGTATAAGCATATCTGATCTTCCCATTTGTCTATGGACATCAATACGAATATACTGTATAAGCATATCTGATCTTCCCATTTGTGTATGGAAGAGCACATATGCTTATATATATTCTATTTCCAATCAAAACTAACTATTGATAGTTTCAAGATATCTAGGGGACAAGAAAAAAAAATAATGTCCATCTTAAACAATGTTCCCTTTCACATCGCATTTCTCCTTTTAGATTTCTATACAACAATTCACTCAGCCTCAAATATTTAAAATCCTTTTACACTCTGGACTCTGAAAATAGAGTTGAGGTAAATATACTTCTTCAAAACTAAAGGGAGTGAGGATGGTAAAATTGTCTAGCATTAAAGAGATAATAAAAGTGAAGGAATTAAAAAATTTTATATTTCTCATCACATGGTGTATAAGATATAAAAAGAGATAATATAAAATGCGTCACTGTTCTTGTTTTTAAGGGATCGGCGCTCAAAGAAATGCATCATTTAAAGATCAAAATTTAACTTACCTTTATATTATAAGTGGAATATGACACACAAGAGATATATATTTTCAGCCATTTAGAATCGATTCAACTAGGGGTTCAGAGCATATTCCTGCAAAAAATGAAAGCACGTATGAGAATATTTGCTACAGATTTTGTGAAAGAAGTAAAATATCGCTATACATCGTTGTGTTCACTGTAAGCAATTAAAATGAAAAACATGGCTTGCGATACTACGTTCTGTCTAATAGAACGAATAATCATTCACACCAGAGAACTAAATAAAGTATTATATCATCGCTTACAGATGAAACACACCATATCAAAATTTTCAAGATGTAATTTTTTTTTTTAGACTAAAATGTGGTGGAGATCATTAGATTGCTGAAATCCACTAAGCCATTGTCAGCTGGTTACATATCTTCGAGTTACTTACTTGAAAAACACAAATCAATAAATATACATTATTTGCACATACGTATAACAATAATACATTAAACTAAAGCATGTAATGTGCAATTAAATTAATAAATGTAAACAAAGTGCAATAAATAATTGTTAAATGACAAAACTATTTTCGAATTGCCGGAACATTAAACTTTTTTCTCTTATGATTTTTTGAATTATCGAGCTTTAGTTGTAACTAGACAACCGGTTCTTAACCAAATCATCTATTAAAAAATTTATTTTTTTAAGAAATACATAAATAAAATGCGCGTTAAATGAATCTTGTTAAGTTTCGGAACATAAATTAGAGGTACGTAGGTATTCAATTAACACATTACAACAGATAAATTGGTATTATTTTTTTAATTAACGCCGCACTAGAGCAACACAACGTGTTGTTGACGACGGTCCTAACTAACTGACACCAACACACACTCCCATGCCTAGTGTCGTGAGACAGTGTACCAGTTTAAATAAGTGTGGTCGGATGAGTAGATCATGCCACCAAGGTGACATGTCCACCCAGAATGTTAGAGCACATTACATATATACATCCTTATATCTATACATTATATACCTTAAATCATTATACTAGGTTATATTATAAATATAAATAAACATCATGCAAGGTGAGAAAAAGTTCGTTTTCCTTAGTCTCTTAGGATAATCAAGTCCTAATAATTTTCAATGAATCGCACCATGTTAATAATTTTAACCCCTCGAGCCCTTGTTACATGCAATGACCCTGAGCCATGCAATTTTAAGGTGGTCGGCAGGTGTTCTCATATGTCATGAGGCTGTAAGGGGGAAAACTGTGATGTAATGTAGAGGCATGCCAGTTTCACCACAGGAGCAGTTTTCGGACTTGATTTTCTCAAACCTTGTTAGATAGGATGGGAATGGGCCGTTCCCTGTGAAAAAGAGTGTCTCTTCACTGGTCCAACTTGCAGATTTTAGTGACACTTTAGGTAACACATCATGCATCGTCCTGCATGTTTCCCCTTCGTCCCATTCATTCTGCCACGCATCAAGTAGCCAGCTAGTGGTTTCTTTTCTGTACTCGCTCTCTTGGACCATTTCAACCCTTCTTCTATGCTATTGTTGTTGCCTCTTTTGGTAATATGTCTTCTTCTTCGTTTCCGTCGTCACACGCATGGGCTTTAATCCATCCAAAGCAAATTTTCTTGTTGTTGTATAATAAGAGTTGTATTTCTCGTGCCAATGGACTAGGCGTATTGGGGTTTTTCATTGCCAGGAGACCAGCTCGACTGTCAGACTAGATCTTTACATTTTTGTATGCTCTTGCTCCTGTTGCTTTTATGGCTGAAAGAATTTCATAAAGCTCCGCCTGGAAAACGGAATTATTGTCCTGCATTCTCGTGGACCATTGTTGAGTTATGCGCCTATCTTGAATAGAGAAAAATGCACTTCCCACTCTTTTCACCATGTTGGAGCCATCGTTGAAGTAGCTTATGCCGGAATGAAGAACTCCCACTGCTGGATTTATTCTGTCATTCGATAGGGTTTTAGCTGGATGTATAGACCAGCCTTCCTCGTAGTCATCTTTGTCATAATTTGCATCTTCTTGCTTTGTACTTATTCTCATTCTCATTTTGACGTACACCGCTTCTTTTTGAAGTGAAAGATGTAGTGGTGCAATTCCCGCAATTGTTTGAAGGGCCATAGTGGGTGCTGTTCTGTAACTTCCTGTTATTGATAACATAAATTTTCTTTGTATCCCATTTAACTTTCTTACCGTACATTGAGTTGGGTTGTGACACCAGACCACTGCACCATGACTCAACATTCTTACAGTCACTGTTTTGTACAGCAGCTTTCGAAATTTATGCCTTATTCCCTCACCTCGTTCCAGCTATTCTTTGTATCATTTGAAATTGGAACATGGCTTTTTGTCTCATAGTTTGTACATGAGCCGGTCAATTTAGCTTCTCGTCTAGTATAAGTCCTAGGTACTATAATGTACTAGTTCGTTTTATTCTTCTTTTATTCCAATAGATGGAAGGTCCTCTCGAGAGATTACTAAGGAGGAGGTATTTAGTTTTTGCTTCGAACACACACACACACACACACATTCAGACTTATTGACGACGGTCCGGGATCAATCCCTAAGGGAAGGATCCGAGAATAACACAACGTCATTTTGAACCACGGTCCGATGACGAGGCAACACCTGAGTTGGCACCCTCCAAACTTCACGACATAATCAAGGTTCACTAGCCGCCTCTACACCATACGCTTACAAACATACATGCACTGACCCGGATTTGAACAAGGACCGTTCCAATCTAGAGGTTAACACCTCAACCACCAGACCGGTTTGTCGGCCGCAACACAATAGGCTATCATAAATTAGAGAAAATATTCCAGTTCAGAAATGAATCCAAAGTGCTGGTTTGCCGGCATTAAAAGTATTCTCATGCGCGATAATATTAAGTATTTATAAACGATTTCTGTACATAATGTTCACTATTTGGCTTCACCAGGGCTTAAGAGTCTTGCTGTGAAATGTTACTTAAATATTACCTTGAAGCTATCTCCTAAAAAACCCAATTATATCAGGGAAATGGGCAGTGACTCCTAGAGGCCCGAACACCTTGTTCCCTAGCACGACGTTGTAACAATCTCCCAACAGGCGATTACGAACAAAGATCAGAACAGTTGTTCTTGTGTTCTGGTTGCTATTGTTCTAGTGGACGAACATCGATGTATGACAGTGCCTGTATTCCGATACGATCAAGAATACGAAATGTTAGGTGCTGTTCTGAAAAAGAACACGAATAAAGCAGATTCGTTGTAGACTTGAGACGAGTGAGACGTGCTTTTGCACCGGACGGTGCAGCGTGTGTATTTGAAACTTTTACGTTATCTAGTAAATAAATGTGCGTGTCCAATTTAGGTATACAGTGTCCCTCTATTCTTGGCCACTACTACACGCATTGTCTATCCAAATTAGACATCTCTCAGTCACTCTGACATACTTTATTAATAGTTGAACCCATAAAAACAATATGATAATACGAATAATGAAATGGATAAAAATGAATTGTTTCAAAAGTACTTGTAAATGAAGCAACTGGTGTCTTATTTGTCCCTAAACTCTATATCTAGGTGGTGCCAGAGGATTAATTCTAGTTGAATATATAATGCTAAGAGGATGGAAACACTATTATATTTACTGAAAATGATTTGCATACGTACACACAATATGTTCCGAGACAACAAAGAAAATAACAATGTAACAGTCCACTTCCGATTAACACACGACAAATCTGATTTTACTTCTTTCATACGACGTATCTTTTAAAGCTTGTACCAACTGATACACGACGAAAACGTAAGTTATATTCGTAGGTGTTCATTCTCGCGTTATGCCTCTTTGAAATTTGATATTCTAGTTTGTTTGTTTCTGAGTTACCTAATGTAAATATGTTTCGAGAAATATCCGTGAAACTGCGAACAAAGCAAATGGCGATATTTACCGAAATAGATAATTTCCTTCAATAAATAAACTTCTTTTAAAAATCGGAAGACTTCCATAAAACTGCTTTTAAAGATGCTAAAATGGATAAGGAGCAACGCATGTCGTTCGTTATCCATTGCAACGCACTAAAGTAATTAAATAAATTTAAATATTTTGCAAAATAAATTGAGTAGGGCGCTCTTTATCAAAATGTGCAGTGTACACTGCAAAAGCGATGGTGGGTTTTCCTAAAGTTAAAAATTTAATAATTAGATTATGTTGATGATACTGTGAAACCCCACTCAGAAAAAAATGGATAAAACGTGAAACTTTGTTTAATGAATTTCTTAATTAGTGCTAAATATAAGAGCTTTTATCAAAACTGGACGGAGATATCTGAAAAAAGAACACGTTATAAATAGAAATATTTTTTGGTGAGTAACACAAAAGTTGTAGCAAAAAAACAAGATGCAATTCTAAAATGTGACATATTTCTATTATGTACCTCCGAAAATGTCATCTATGCTCCAACACATACATATACGTATACACAGTGTTCCTTCTCTATACATTGCACATTCTATTCCTTTGTTTGTCTTTATCTGTCATTTATCCTAGTTCTCTTTCTTGACATTTTATTTTGCTTCACATGTTTTTTTTTTTCGATGGCTTTCTTTAATTTGTCTCACCCTACAATTTTATTCTCTCTATTTTACACATTATGTGCTATTTTTATTGAAAACTAAGGGAAGAAATGACAACTGTGATGGGATCGAGGACTGGTAAACGAGATTGTCAGTTTATTTTGGTGAACATCTGCTTGGCAAAAATCATTCTATTCTGTATCCGGATGTCATCGTCGATAAAAGAATGGAATAACCACTGAGAAAGAACAGAAAATGGGTAGTTAGAAGCTGTAACAGGTCGCTTCATGGACATGAAAGGTATAGATTCGCCGAGAAACATTTCAGGCTTTATATGGTGCAGAGATAGGGCATTCAGCGGTCATGACTTGCCAAACTAAGACTCATTCAACTTTCCATCTAGTCAACTGTCCGCCATCTTATTAGTGACTTAGGCGAATGAATTTGCTTCGGTAACGACGTTACGAGTACGAGTTATTGACGACGCTCTAGCACGACGTTAATTCAAAAAACCAACTTACCATCATGTTATCTGAGTCTAATGTGATAATAAGTTTTTGTTTAATTTTTAAACATACTTCCATGGCAAATCAAGTTAGATTTCTATAAATCCTTGATTTATGCATATTTCCTTAGCAGTAGCAATAACTTGTCGACTGGTAAATATTTCTCTATTTCGTGTAATCTGTTTTGTATTAGTACAACTTCGTTATCCGAGGTGGTCTAGCTCAACAGTACCTTGAATAACAAAGGTTCTGCAATTTTTTTATTCCTTCTATCTTCTTATCTCTACTATCTTTCCCCCCTTCCATTCGAAATTGAACACCACACTCGACATAAAAGCGCAATTGGTGGAAAAAATTAAGAGGATGATGGTCATTTCAGGAAAAGACTTATTTTGCCACCAACAAATAAGCAATTTTATTACACTTCTAAGCACTTTTGACAACGCATTTAGTTCACATATCTTTCAATTTCATTAGATAACAATAGCAAAAAAAATCTTTGATCCAATCACAACCCGAATCTTCAATACCGGGGGAGGAAGACGAACTTAACCACTTAATTAAATCGAGATAATTAACAGAGTTAAATCACAAAAATCTCCAAGGCGGCCGAAAGACAAAATTAGCTGCAGCACAGAAGAAAAACCGCCGCAACAAGAACCTAAACAACAAACTAATAACAGAAATCCAAGACCAAAGACTGAACTCAACCGGCAGAAACCCAAAACGCCCAGTCGAAACGAAAATAGTCGAACTCTTCAAGTCACCTTGATTAGAGGATCCGTGATTTTTTTTCCCCTACGAAAAACATTAAGGACTAATAAATCATCATTGACTTTTAATTACAGCGTTCCGGCAACATCAACAAATACATTACCATCCGCCCAAACTGTCTTGAAAGAGCGCCGCCATTTTTTTAACCGACGGCATCATCGTTAAGCGTTTTAAATTAATTAACTCGATCTCTAGAAGTCGCGAACACTTCTAAAATGTGAAGATGAATTGAAAAGCCGGCGCGTTTCGGAATGTTTAAAAGGGAAGGTTAAAGAGAGACTTGGAGCAAATAAACGTTTGAGAGGACTTCAACTTTAAAGAGGGGATCTGGCGGCTGTGCAAGGCGTAGGCGGAATTTACATTTTATTCCACAAAAGGACGCGTTATTTTCAGAACGGGAAAAGGAAACGTTTGATGTTGTGCACGCGCTAATTTAACGCTAGAGGAACGTTAGAGATCTTCTCGATGTGGTGTCTGAAGAGTTACTGGATGAATAAAAGGTAACGAAATATAAAAAATGACCTGATAGTGTGTTTAAGTGATGTATATTCAATGTTAGAACGTTACTGTGTGTAGTATTTTAGCACCTATTAATTAATCAGAAACGAATAGAGCCATTTTTAAGTCACTTTTATTAGACACGGCACCCGTGATTTTTTTTTTATCACAAAAAACATTAAGGACTGAATCATCATTTGCTTTCAATTACAGCGTTCCCGGCAAATCAACAAATGCATTATCTTCCACCCAAACTTCTTTTAAATAGCGGCGCCATTTTTAACTCCGGCATAATCGTTAAGTGTTTTACATTAATTAACACCGATCTCTTGAAGTCGCGAACGCTTCTACAAGGTGAAGATTAATCGAAAAGTCATCGCGTTTCAGAATGTTTAAAAGGGAAGGTTAAAGCGTGACTTGAAGAATAAAAAAAAGCTAGAGAGGAGTTCTATTAGCAAAACGAAAGGGGGCGATTTTGTAAGGCGCAGACGGAGGCTGCATTTTAATCGACAAAGGGAAGAGTTGTTTTCTAAACAGGCAAGGAAGCGTTTTATATTCACACACATCATCAAACCAGTTGACCAAACATTAGTCCAAAATGTTTTTCGTAGAAAAACTAATAGAGCGCTTAATAAAGTTGACTTCAAGTATTGGGCTATTTTCGTTTCCGATGCATTGACTTAACACTAATAGGTACTAAACATACAATACACAATAATGTTCTAACATTGAATTCATATACACAATTATCAGCTCTTTTTATTTATCTCGCTAACCTATATTCATCGAGTAACAATTCAGATACTAAAACACCAACTCCTCTAACGTCCCTGTATTCTTTATCGGATTTAATGCTAGAGGAGCACCCGGTGTTTTAGTGTCTGAAGTGTTATTGGATCGATAAAGGGAAACGAGATAATAATGAGCGCTTAGTTGTGTGTAATATATATTCAACTAGCAAAATACCCGACCTTACTCGGTTTGAATTGGTTTACTCTAGATTGAAGAGATAATCAAAATATATAATGACTTACGTTTTCTGTAGAATAAAAATTTATTTTAACATCTTTCGCCATATTTATATTTTCTACAACTTACTTTGGACGCAAATCCTACACATGCATATCCATTCATGTAATACATTTCACATACATCGCACAATTGCTGTATGACAAAGCTACAAAATGACGAAGGTGATACTAAGGTTACTACTATAAAAGACGATTTATAGGAAGATTTGGAATTCCCTTTCTTAAGTTCTTTTCATGTTCAACTCAATTAATTAAAATTATGATATACGGCGAGTGCTCTCGCACTCATAGTCAACAAAACAATATTTTTTTACTTGTGGCACTCTTGCCTCCGGTATGCGACATTGTGAAATTTTGCAATATTCTTCTGTCATTATTGCAAAGAATTTTTTAATGTTTGAAAAAGTTCCAGTTTGGATTAATAAACATTATTATTCGTTCAATAAAGGCATTATTCTTTAAATAACGGCATTATTCTTTAAATAACGGCATTATTCTTTAAATAATGGCATAACTATACTTAAAATTTACTGAAAATTTATACTGACTTACCTAACATTTTTAAGTCTAATACTTTGTGGTGCTGTTGCGTGTGATGAGAAGGAAAACACATTTATTAAAATAATAAATATTTAAAACAGGAAACAGCGAAGTAGAACAAAATAAAAGATGTCGGAAAAATTGTTCTAAAGATATTAATTTGTGATTCAATTTTATCTCTTGATCTCGCACAGTTGCCACAACTTACAACTAAAAGTGTACAAAATTTAGAAATGTGAAATTAATTCAGAGCGAAAGAACCAGAAAAAATATCACTGCTCGCGCGATCGTGTTCATTCTCGTTTCATTGAAAAATATCGTCTGTCCCAAATTTCCGGAAATCGTTTTCATTGCGCAAAGAATAAAAATAAGACTCGAAATAAATGACGTATCAGAAATGAAATTCCATAAAAAAAATAATTTTTTGAAGAATAATTACTTTTTCAGCAGTACTGGTAAAGCAATCAAATTAATCGTAATATTCAATAGACATTCCAATTTTTCCAAAACTACCAAATTATGGTTGATTTAAGTATACTTACTCAGGTGTTTTAGCATGAAACTCGTCTAAATATAACAATAAAGAAATGTTTAATATTGCATTCACTAAATTATTAGATAATGTATAAAATAAAATACAATGCAATCAAATATCTGGAATACAATTCATGTGATGCCTACACAAACACACAAAC
Source organism: Metellina segmentata (assembly GCA_947359465.1). Lineage (NCBI taxonomy): Eukaryota > Metazoa > Arthropoda > Arachnida > Araneae > Tetragnathidae > Metellina > Metellina segmentata. The sequence continues at coordinate 15,541,463 of OX375878.1, read as the reverse complement.
ACAAAATCGAGCATAGAACAGAAAGACGGACAGACAGACTTTCGCAACCACTTCCACTCACTAAATCAAGATAAGTACTCTCTGTATGCAAATTTCCATGAAAATATCTTAAACCGCGTGGACGTGTATAGGGCACAACATACAGACAGACAGACACCAAACGAGAAAAAGGCGGATTCGGCATCAGAAGGGTCCAAAACGGATAGAAAACTTGAAATGCGTCGAAAATATTGAATGTACAAACAAACACTCCATTCTTATTTATATAGATGTTAGAATTTTACGTTGTGTTGTATTTTTTGATATTCAGTATCCATTAAGTGTCAAGTCAACTTCGCTATAAATAGATCTTTTATACTGTATAATTCTGTCACGGAGGTTGATATACTTTTTAATGATTCCAATTCGAAATAAGTAATTTGCTTCAATGAAGTGTTTAGTTTTATCTGTTGTCTAACCGTATTTGTATACGTTATATTGCTTGTATTTCTTGCATGATATATCTATGTAACTAGATATTCTTCTACAGAGAAATAACAAATAGATAACTTCAGTCTGTTATTAAATTTTTTAACACTTTAACTTCAAATGCGATTAAAATAAAATATATTTCATGCCAAGGTGAAATACAAATGATTCATCGGGTTTCAAAACACTGGATTTCGCAAAGAATAAAAAAAAATGAGAGCAACATGGAGAAAACTAGAAATCGTGCCAAGTTTCATTCACGACTCCTATAAATAGGCGATGTGTTTCCCCTGTTTACATGACAAATGTTCATGAGGTATTCAAGTTCGAACCACACGCGTTGTAGCATTTCCCCATTGATGGTCATCAAAGCAGAGGTAATGCGGTCCCAGAGCTCATTCAGTGATGCTGTCACTGGGAGCACGTAAGCAGTGAATTTAACGTACCCCAAAGGAGAAAAAATAACAAGGGGTAAGGTCGGGAGACCTGGGTGGCCATCTGAACAGCAATAAGATCCCCGCTACATCCCTCAATTCAGCGGTGAGGGAGTTCATCCTTGAAATAGCGACGCAGCAGTTGGTAATGAGGTCGCTGCTATTATTGAGTGTCATGGAGAAAAAAACTATCGGTTCTCATTGCTTCTGAGAAAACTGCACCAGACTGCCGCCTATAGCGACATCTGACGCATCTACCCATATACTCAACTGAGCTCCGGGAATTGGGTGTCTCAAAAGGGTTGCCTGAGGTATTGCGTTTTTGGCAGCAATGAAAGCTTGTTCGGCATTCTCATTCCATGAAATTGTTCGAGGGAACTGCGAACACTAGAACAAGGTTTCCTTTTGTTTTTGTGCCCTTCTAAGAACTGTACTACAGGGGCAAGGATATGTGCAGTTTTAGGTATAAAACATATGTTAAAGTTAAACATGCCTAAAAAGCTACGAAGTTGGGTTAAAGTAGTTAGTTTTGGAAAATCAATTTTGCATTTAACTCGGTAAGAGGTTGAATTCTTTTTTCGGAAAGATGAAAACCTAAAATGTCAATGGTAGTTGTACCAAAGGTGCATTTTGCAATATTTATGCAGAGACCTTATTTTTGCAATTTTGAAAATAGAGCCTTTAAGTGTTTGAAATAATTATCAGGGTTTTTAGATGCAATTAGAAAATCATCGACGAAGATTTGGAAGTTTTGTAATAGAGAGGAATTCCTTTAAAATATTGTGGTAAATTGTATCGCTAGCAATAATTTTCACTGAATGAAGATTGGATTGTTTCACTTGGTCAATTGTTTGAAATTTCATTTTTAATCTCCGAGACATTTATACCGAAGATCTGGTACCAATTAAAAATTATGGAGAAAATCTGCTCCACGAATGGGTGGGGTAACGTTGGCAACTAGAAATGTCCATATAAATTGTCGCCTTAAATTAAAGTCTAAAGAAAGAGTTTTTTGTCCCAAAACGTTTATGGTAGAAGAATTAGCGGTAAAAAGGGTTTGTTGGGGGTGGATTTCGTTTTTGATAATTATTTGCGGGAAATATTGACACGTCAGATCCCGTATCGACCAGAAATGTTACATTTGTTCTCTAGTCGCTAGTGAACAGGCGACGTGAAACTTGAGGCAAAGAAAAAGTCGCCTCTATTCTTCGCTTGTCTCGTTTCCCGGCCATGGACAAGGTTTAATACATTTCTTCTTCCTACAATTTCCCCCAAAATGCTCATGATACCAGCATACAGAATAATTCCGATTTTTAGAATTGGTCGAATTTCTAGACTTATTCCTTTCGCTGCGGAAAGGTGATCGACCACGAGAAAATGAAAGACGATCAACTCGTTTATTTAACTCATATATTGCTTGAAATAATTTCTGCTCCAGAAACTGTTCATTCGCTTTAGAAACAGCGAAATTTTCCATTGGGGAAGGGGTAACTTCTAAAATTTTATCAGATATTTCAGCTGCCTTATTCGATGTTAAGTCGTAATTGCGCCAAAATTGACTGAACAGAAGTTGGCAAACGTTGTAGAAATAGTTCAATCATCTAGTTTTCTGGAACGTTGAGTTTCGGCGCGGCGTTTCATGTTACGAAAATAAATCCAAAAATTTGCGAATGCCCAATTCTTCACCCGAAAAAAGTTGCCGAATTTCCTGCTGGGATGGTTCTCCCGAACGATTTATTAGTTCTATTTTTAGTTGCATATAGGGTCATTGGGATCAGGTTTCATAAGCCCATCGCGAACTAATGATGCAATATCAAGTGGAAAATGAGAAACAATGCAGTTATATTTAGTTAACGATTCAGTAATTTCTTTAGGGGTAACGAGAGTGAATGTGCTTTCACACATAATAAACCATAAAGCAGTATCGGAAGGATTATATGCAGGAAATTGTACGGCGTGTACCTCAGACATAGTGCAAAGCCCCAAAAACGAAACACCAAACGTAATAGCAAAATATTACAAATTGAAATGGAAAACAAAGGTGATCCGGAAGTACTTATCTGTTATCCATCGAACACAAGTGCAGAATTATCCAGAGTGGCTTTCACTTTCTGGCACTTTTGAAAACATGCACGTAAGTTCCGAAGGTCACCATTATAGAGTATTTAATCCCAATCACACGATGAATAAATACCAAGACTAAAACATTCAAGTTGTTTATTTCTATTCCGTTCTGATACCTTACACTCCTTCATACCGGGGGTCCGAATATATTCTGTTCTTGTCTCCGTTGGTTTTATATTCATTACCAGAACCACTACTTCAGTTCAGTTCACAGTTCCGTTTTCCCATCTTAGGCCCGGTGCACACATCCGATTTTTCAACTAGCGGCGCCGCTGCGGCAACGCAAGTGCGGTATGAGATACATTAGATGCAATAGAGTAGTGCGCACATGCTTCCGGCGGCGATGCGGCAACGCACGTCCAACTTGCGTGCAATTTGTACCGCAGTTCTCCACGGCGCCGCAGCTCGCCGCACATGAGTCTCCGGTCTGAAGTACCTTGTTTCCATAAATAAATGGAATATGAATAATAATTAATAAGTGGTTGTATCCAGTAACGTCTATTTGGTTTCAAAATACACTTTTTTTACACCAAGTAAGCGAAATAAACACGTTTTCTTCGATAGAATTAATATCGCAAATTCGCTCGAAATGAGTACTTGCGTCATTTCACGGTTGTGTGTGCATAGTTGGGCTTCGGTGCCGCACGTTGAAAAACCGGATGTGTGCATCGGGCCTTAAGCATCACTTCACCCCAAGCCCCACCTTGCTGAAACACAAAACTTCCGGAATCATTTGTTGCGGAAACGACCACAACCTCAACAGATCTAGGTACAATACCCCCTGGTGTGTCACAAGGAAGTCCACACGCGCACATTTTTAAATATGAGAGAGTTTCTTCCATGAAGTGACTAGCACAAACGAATGTGATTCATACCGTAGAAATTATAGGACTTCAAACCCCGATCAGACACTGAATATAAACCCCACAATTTATTTTATAATTAATGCAATTATTTGTTTTCAAATAATTTATGATTTTTGTGTAATTATCTCAAGGCCAACAAAGCATACTGAACTGTGTTGGCCAGATACTTTACAGAACCGAGGCTTTTTTTTTTTCTTTTTTTTTTTTTAATACTGTAAACAGCAATGGAAAAATTTCTGCGGCTCATTCCATAATATATCGAGTTTCTCTACCAGATAATATCTATGCACATATGAAATCAAGTGCAAAACTTCTATGAGAAAACTCATAAGTAGTAATTTAATTTTAATTTTCAAATTTCATTTCAATTTCTGCATGGATACCATAGTTGCCAAATGACACTTAAGTGTTCAAACCAGAATCTAAACCGATTTGTTTATTTTTCAATTTGATACCGAATATTCCCCCACCCCCTCGAATGGTGGGCACTGGACTCTATCCTTTACCACTACAAAGCCGGAAGTGATGGTCGACTACTTCCAATGTAGGGCACTAAGGACTTGTCCTTGGCCACTACAAGGCCGGAAATCATGGTCACTTGTGAAGGGGCCCCCAATGGGAGGACCATCATTGCCCCTAACAAAGGACAGCACAATTTTACATACATGCCCTGACCCCGGATTCGAACCGGAAACCTTCCGATCCAGAGGCCGACACCTTAACCACTAGACCGGTTGGTCGGCATATCAATATAATCTTCAGTAATGAAACACTCAAGAGTTTGTACTACACATATTAAAAGAAACAGGGGTTTTTCAGTGCATAACCAATAAGACGAAATGCGAAGATTTTAATTCCGCTAATCAAATGGCTCTCGTATGAAACCTATTGGGGCTACATTTAAATGTAGTTTATCGCGATTTTGGCTGCATCGCGCGTTTGATTCAATTGACGTTGATCACTAAGCAATATTATATTAATTCTGTTGGGTGGTTGTTTTGGGGATTTCTGACGCAAGGGCCAGATTTGGCTATCACAAGATACAATTTGGAATGAAGAAAAAGTAAAGGGCAGAGGGGTAGCCAAGGGTAATTAAAAGGAGAAAAGATCACTCGGGTAACTTGGGGTTGAGATGCCCGTACACATTTATAGAAGTACCTGTCAGGGCATTCCAATTCGAAATTTATTCTATGGAATACTTTTTGGAGAAGCCCTGAAATCACTTTCTAAAAACAAGCCGAGATGTCTCTTTCCGAGTACATACAGGAAACGAATAAATACCATTGTCACCTAAATTCAGCTTGATAGAAAGCCTCTCATGGGTCATCTTAAAATGCTCATTCGACATGAATTTCAAATCAATTTAAACTCTATAAGCTCGCATAAATTTCATCTCTCTCGATTTCAATGCGATTGCTTAGCGCGGAACTTTGAATTCCAAAGCTTTCAGCAGGAACAAACCCAGAAACACAGACATTTGGGGAAGAGCAAGAGGAAACCCACAGCAGAAGAAAAGAAAACACCGACCATCCCAGATGTCTGGGCACGTCTCCACGCAATCAGGCATAAAGTCTTCTCAGACTCAAAAAAAAGCGACGCAGAGGCTTAACGCTAGCACTCACTCCTCGACTCCAACAAAGTCTCAGCAAAGCAATCAAGTCCGGCCGGTGGAAAAAATAAACGGAAGTGAAGAGAATAAAAGAGCATTTTAAGTACGTTGCTGGCTCGAGACCCCCATCAGCTATCCTGATCCGGATCAGCCCCCCACCCCACCCCCCACTCCTGGATGCCCGTGTGAAGAACTTTTCTTCCTAATAACAGTCGTCGCTTCAGAGTGGTATTCAGTCGAAGCTTAGATTTTGGATTTGTTTTGAAGTTGGTTGCAGGAGTATCCTGGGGTATTTCTGCTTGGAATCCAAAATGAGTTTATATTATTATTTGCAATTCCTCCAATGGGCTGGGGGATGCTGTCTGGTTTAATTTGAGGAACCACGGCGTAGGACCTTGGGGATAGAAGTGGCGATGCGGTTCATAAGAGAGAAGTGGGACTGCAGATTGGGTTGTTTTCTTCACGACCTAGACCATCCAGTCTAGCAACAGGGGCTTAAGATCGGGCAAGGGGTGTACTGGTTATTATACCCAATTTTGATCTGGATTATAATATCCAGTTTTGACCACAGGTTCGATCGGAGTTAGTGGAGTTCTCAATCGGTATCCTACGGTAAGGTACGGACATACCTTTATATATGGTGACCGCCAGGTTGAAGTAAGGCATCGGGATAAGCAGGTTCCGTCTTTTGGAATCAGGTGGTTCTTTCCTTCTGGAATCTAGAGATTTCTATTATTGGTGAACGACACAGTAAATGCAGCCGTATTCTGTTTGGTAACTTCACTTATTTTTCATTCCTTCAATTCGTCGATGGTACATCGTTTTAATGTAGAGTTACCATATTTTTGGAAAATGGTTGACAACAACCGAAAAATCCTCCGTCTCTTTTTTTAGCGTTGGAGTTTCCCTGTTTTTAGGGCAAAACAATATTTGATGTGATTGTCATATCACAAGGGGACACTTGGATCTACCTGAATCAGTGGCTAGCTAGCACTTGCTTCACATATACACTAGTGTGCAAAACTTAAGCAACTTTTCTGATTTCGTCGTAGTTCCGAAAAAATCAAATGGTAGAAATGAAATTCATACTATAGAGCAGGGATTCCCAACCGGTGGGAATCCCTGCTCGACGTTTCAGGTGGTACGTAAGGATGATACGAGCGACCCAAATATTCTACGGAGTTTGTTCGATTTTTTAGTATGTACAACCAATTTATGCTATTTCGTATGCCATTTGTTACTAGTTACTTGTGTGAGAGTGGTTTTTCTGAACTTTTGTATATAAAAAATAAATATAGAAAGAGTAAGTGTTGAAAAGGACTTAAGAGTGAAGTTAAGCTCCATTGCTCCTGGTATTGATATTTTAATAAAAGACAAACAAGTTTCGCAATAAAAATTTATTTTCACTGTCTTTGATATGTCACCACCTCAGTCTACAAGCCAGGGTTTCCACCGCACTATCCATGGACGTGGGAGTGATCGAGACACACTCCCGAATCCGTCAAACTGTTTATTGTTAATAACATTATTTAGTCTAGTGAATTCTTTTCAGATGTTGGTTGAGTAAGGTGGAATTATTTTGCAGGTCTACAGGTGAACACATAGCGGTTCGTATCCTCTACCACACGAACGGATAGCAGATTGTTTAAGTATAAATCTATTTAGATGAGATAGGGAACGGACTGGGGTCTGTTTAGAACATTAAAACCTACTTTAGGAAAAAAGCTAGCACTGAGGACAATAAATTCATAAGTTCCATTTACTGTGTTACCTTGCTCCTAGAGTTTCCCAGGTGTATTCGAGGTTTGGAGGATAAGTTTCAAGCTTTCTTAAGCCGGAATATGAGGGTATTTAGACTGGTAAAGTGCACTAAGGCATTTTTTCGTAGCCTGGACATTGGAATTCTTCTGGAGAAACACATTTGGTGAATAGAACTTTTCCCTCTTCGTTTTCTCATAACTGTTTTTTGATCTGACATGTTCCAATTAAAAGCTGACGACAAAACAATACAAAGTAATTTAGTCTTTTCAAAGAGAGCATGCGAAATAAGGAATCAAAACGCAAAGAAGAATGTTGGAAACAAAGTCCTTCATGTCCTAGAACAGCTAAATAAATAATTTCACATGCCAAAATTGAAAACGTTTAAAATATAATTCTTCAAAGCTTCGAATTAAAAAGATAATGTGAAATCGAAAACAAGAATGCAAAAAAAAAGTAGCTCCATCCTCAAAAATGTACAAAACAGAGCACTTCATTGCATAAACAAAATTCGAATAATAAAATACTTCATGTCGAAACGAGGACATTGAAAGAACAATAATAACCGATGTTGCGGAGACGAATAAACAATCGAAACACAAATTAGCGCCTCTCATCCGATGCAAATCCATTTCATCGAGACGAAACAAAGACTTTTATCCCAAAGTCGATCAACGAAATCATTTCACACCAAGAAACCAAAACAATAAGCCCAACGCGACGAACGAAAAAGAAAAACACCGAAACTCAAGAGTTAAAAAAAAGAAACTCGGAAACCGACAACAGCCAGCGCCATTTTTCACATCCGGAGAGGGATAAAAAGAACAAAAAAAAAAAAAAACGCAGAGAGGATGCAGAAATCGAGTGAAAACATTATCCGTTGGTGCCAGGTATTCACAAGCCGGCAACTCAATTTGCCAACACCCCCGCCCGCCCCTACGCAGCAGGAGGGAGGGGTGCGGAGTTGAGTGGTTTGCTACCTGCGTCTCGGGAGGGACAGGTCAGCAGATATGGGGGCCGCTTGCATAGAGATTACATATTACCTCCTTTGCAGTGGCTTCAGCCGCATGGAAAATGGGATGGTGGCCGCGTGAGTCAGGGTCGCGGTGTGACGTCACGGCGGGTAAATTAGATTAAAGATGACTCTATCGATCATTTTCGGTTCAGCAAGAGTAATGTATTTACCGGGTTTTCTCTTTAAGCAGGACCTCGTTACCCATTCAAAATGGATTTGACGGCTTTTTTCCCTCTTTTGCACCGGGAAGAGGAGATTTGACTATCTGGCGGATTTCGGATACAGCGAAGGGGACCACAGATGTGGAACATTTCAGGAGTGAACGGGTTTTTTTGTTCCTGAATAAAAACTAGGTCTTTATCGAAACTTCCTCGTTTCTCTTTCTCCAATACGGACTTTGAAACCACTTACATGTTTCATACTGAGCTTAATAATCGGATATTAGTGTTTTACATCAAGGATATATCAATAGAACTTCGTTGTAGCGGACTAAAAGGGGCTGTAGATTGTCCGTTGTAAAGAAAGTCGGGTTTATGACAAATAATTCTTAGAGGGGTGTAATGCAACAGGGTGTACATCAAAGAAAGTACAATACGTAGTTATAAAAAGAGTTCATTACATATATATATAAAAGGGTGTATGTGTGTATATTTTCTATACAAATCTACACCGTTTATCCAATCCTCACCAAATTTTGTTAGCTTATACTTTAGAACGCTGCGAAAAACATAGGCTATTATTTTCCTGGCTTCAGATCAATCTATAGCACTTAAAACAATGAAAATTGGCACACAGGTAGTCCCAAAAGTGCCCCTCGAAGACTCAATTTTAAAATCTAAAGTTTGTTTTCTTGCAATAAGTGAATATTGACAAGAAAACACGTTCTACAGAGTTTGTGTGTTTCAGTTAATACAGGAAAATTTCGCGGTCTTATTTGAGTATTACAAAAATATTTTCCGTGAAACTTAAATGATTGAAGTAAAAAATATTTTCGGTACAAGTTAAATTACTGCATTTTCCTATGTAAGAAAAGTGATTATTCTAATTCATTTTTGAATGAAAATTTAATCATTTTAAGCCGAGCAACGTATGGTTATTCATCAAGTATATAATAAAACAAACTATATTTCTGCTAGACACAGATTTTACGAAATTAAGTACTCGAAATCTAATTATATACTACAACTAGTCACAAGTTCGATATTGATGCAATTAGATTGTGCAATGTACAAGATACCGAAATGTATTTCGACTAGACACGAGCTTTACGAATTATTCTAGAGCTAACTATACACATTGTGTTTGATATCGATACATGTAAAATGTTCAAGGATAATAACTGTTTTTGTAATCGGCAGTTATTACAAATTATATACTCTGAAGCTAATAATATAACTTAAGTAGCCGCAAGTTCGATATTGATACGTGTACAAAGTAAAGGTTACAAACTGTACTTCGACTTGACACAGGTTCTCACCAAACAGCAAAAATATACACTCTCAAATAAAACATGGGAGAACTGTTCCCCAATTGTTTTTCAAAGTTTCACAGTAGAGGCAAGAATTCATTTCTGATTAAACAAAACGTAAACACAACTACCAACATTTCAAGTCTGCTCAAACAAAATGTACTCTGCCAAATTGAATGCCCGTAGGCAAGGTAAGCGGTTTCTCTCCTGACAGGACGTCTTCAATTATCTTGATTGGTCCGCGAACGGAACAGATGGCAATTGCTCCACATCTTGATAACAGCAAACGCTCTCGACAGTTAGCAAAATCAAATTGATTAGCACAGGCACTTTTTTATCCACCATCAAAATGAAAAACTTCTTGGGTCACAAATATAAACTTCTGAAACCAACTGCTAGAAATGACTTTAAAGCTTTCTAAACGAACGGGAATGGTGCCTGTAATTCAGCATCTCCTGGGAGCGCAGACTGTTATAGAATTAGTTTTAAACTGTACAACTCCTGTTCCCAAAGAACGTACAGCAAAAATAATATACCAGCCAACCTCCAAGGAAATTAATCAGATTTCTCTAACACATAAAAAGCAATGCGCCATGTCAAAAAGAAAAATGCCTAATTATAATTTTTAAAACATAAAACTAATTAACTAACTCCTAATTAGTGGTTGCAAAAGGAACCCGACGCTAATATTGTTATACGCTCTGCGGCAGTTCGAACTCGGCGCAATCGATTATGAGATATTTTACACAAAATGGCGACAAATATAAACAAAAGAACCAACTAAGCTCTATCTTAAGGCATCATGGTATATGTATTTGTATGTCTTCATGAAAATTTGTGCCAAAGAAGGTTTTGTGACAGTCTTTTTTTAACCCAACCCTACTTGTGAAGGAATACCAGGAGGGTAGCAGTCTTTAATTCTAACAAGGATAATCACTAACATCCATGCGGTAACAAAGCGGAATTCAAACGACGACCTACTGGAGGGCAGATGAGCGCTATGGCCACCACACCAGATAGTCGGCAGTCTAGTAACTAATGATTCCGAAATTTGTTTACATGGTTTCCAAGGATTGTCGTCAAAACCTCGAAATTGGCGTCACTGAAAATTTTCTCAATTAAACCTTTAGACTACGGCAGGTGCAGGAGTTGTACCGTGATCGCGTCAAGAAATAATTTATGAAACGGCCAGTACATCAATTGTACCTTGAAAGTCATAAGAATCGACTTGAAAGTTCTAAGAATCGCACCAAGAAAGAATTTAGACTACGGGCGTTACATCAGTTGTACCTAGAAAGTTATAAGAACCGCGCCAAGAAAGAATTGAGACTACGGCCGTTGCATCAGTTGTACATTGAAAGTTATAAGAATCGCACCAAGAAAGAATTTAGACTACGGGCGTTACATCAGTTGTACCTAGAAAGTTATAAGAACCGCGCCAAGAAAGAATTGAGACTACGGCCGTTATATCAGTTGTACCTTGAAAGTCATAAGAACCGCGCCAAGAAAGAATTGAGACTACGGTCGTTACAACAGTTGTACCTTGAAAGTTATAAGAATCGCGCCAAGAAAGAATTTAGACTACGGCCGTTACATCAGTTGTACTTTGAAAGTCATAATAATCGCGCCAAGAAAGAATTTAGACTACGGTCGTTACATTAGTTGTACCTTAAAAGTTATAAGTATCGCGCTAAGAAAGAATTTAGACAACGGCCGTTACATCAGTTGTACCTTGAAAGTTTTAAGAATCGCGCCAAGAAAGAATTGAGACTACGGCCGTTACATCAGTTGTACCTTGAAAGTCATAAGAATCGCCTTGAAAGTTATAAGAATCGCGCCAAGAAAGAATTTATACTTCGGCCGTTACATCAGTTGTACCTTGAAAGTTTCAAGAATCGCGCCAAGAAAGAATTTAGACTACGGTCGTTACATCAGTTGTACCTTGAAAGTTAAAAGAATCGCGCCAAGAAAGAATTTAGATTACGACCGTTACATCACTTGTACCTTGAAAGTTATAAGAATGGCGCTCGTTATATCTATAGCCGTAGTTAAAAGGTTTAGAAAATACGAAAACTACAATTTTCGACCGGAAAATCGAGAGTTTTTCCGGTATCTCCGGAAGAGTTGGCAGGTAGGTGATTTGCATTGAAGATTGAAATGCCATTGTATGTGTATTCAAATAGTGATCATGTATGCAATGACTGGCAAATGCTTTCCTCAGTGGCATTCCATAACGCTATGTAAAGCAGATGTAATATTGTTACCCCTTCACAATTGCCGTTTTCCCCAAACCATTAATTAATTATCCGTCCATTGCGTTTGGAATGGGGCTGAGATGGCGGGCAACCAGCATCACCTGTTGGAGCAGTCGTGTTTGGGAGTTCGCATATGATAAGGATTCTCGGGAGGGACGTGACAACCTGGTGGACTACCCTGTTCATTCCGGTTACACCCACTAATCATGGGGCAGTTGGTTAGCGTTAGTTTGCAAGTACGATCAACTGTATTGGATCTCTGTGATCATTTGTCAATATCGGTACATCATCGACATCTCTTTTCTCGAGGTTTGAAACAATGCTTTCCTGCTTCATCTGCAAAAGGTCACTTAATAACATTTCCAAAATGCGTCAATGAAACAAAAATATACAGTCATTTTCAGTGTGCTCATTTGATCATGCGCCAGGTAGACAGTTGTTTCCAGTAAAATTTCGTTTACACCAGCGGTATGGTATAGATCTGTGAACTATGGATGTTATCCCCTTTTAAGCGACCACTGGCATCGATCACCATTGACGAGCTGTCAGAGACTGACCATCTAGAGGGTTCCTACTTTTGTTCGATATCCTACCATGTCGACCGTCAGGTATGAACAATTGAGGGAAAGGTAGAAGGTCGCTCTGGTGATATCTATCTCACTCCAAACAATACGCCACACAATACTATGAAAGGAAAGCGTCAGTCATAAATGCCACTCAAGGCTCTGTCGCTCAAGTTTCGTAATTAGATAAGAGGGGTCGGACATGCAGGCTAAAGCGCCCTTCTGTGAGGCGATTGAAAAAATATAGATATAAGGGTGTTCTAAAAGTTTCCGTATTGACAATTCGTGAATTTACTATATAAAATCAACAAACTTGAAAACAATTATTTTTATGCTAATGGTGAAAAGCCATTTTAACATAACGTAGGAAAAAAATTTGGACCTACATTTGTAATAAATATTCAAAATTTCGGCCCTTTTCTTGGAGGCAAAGCTGTAATCGTTTGCGCATATTTTTAGAAACACGTTTCAAGATGCTGGGAGTGACTTCTTGTATGCTTTGAGCAATGGTAATTTTCAGATCAGCTATTGTTTGTTGATTGTCTTCATAAACTTTGTTCTTTAAATATCCCCACAGAAAAAAGTCAGGGATGGGCAGATCAGGGAACGAGGTGGCAAAAGGTTTCTTGAGATAATCGCCAAAAAAATCTTGAAGCATGCCCATGGTTTCATAACTTGTATGGCAGGTTGCAACGTCTTGTTGGAACCAAGATTCTCGTTCATTCACTTCTAATAATTCAACAAATTGTTGGATAAGTTGATATCGCGTATCTTTACTCGGTATTGCATCATTGGGATATTTATGTCCTCAAATTCTTTACATCTTTCATATGATATACATTTAAAATAAGCGTCAAACAGCGCAATTCTCTGAATGCGTGATAAATTCTTCTTGCAATGAAGAACGAAATGACGCGTAACTTCATTATCGCAAAACTTGAGTGCGAAGAAAATCAAACGATAAAAAAATAAAGAGTTGATAAAACTATAAGCAGACGATAAAATTAAATAGTTAAAAAAACACGGGCAATAAATATTTTTAAAGTTGAACTCTACATCAAAACATGCGACAATATTAAATTTAAATAACTATAAAGGTTTAGCAGCTTTCCGTAATAGAAGTAACTGAACTATCTGTTTGAAACAGAAGTCGTAGGGAGTTGCGATCAGATAAATTATTATGCCTTTAAAAATTGATTTTATATTAAATACTAACTCTAAGAATCGGATAATTTATCGGATTTGACCACATAAAGAACAGATTACAATAAGTGTAAGAAAAAGCATAACTGCCAAAACAATAGCTACAAGACAACTAAATATTTTTGACAAATGTGAGTGTACTTAGAACTTATAAAAGTTAAATATCATAATTTACTTGTTGGAAAAAACTTTGTTTTCTGTATGGTACGATTGGAAACTAACGATAGCTGCATATTTCAGAAGATCATATAGTTTGGCTTAAAAGTAAATCAAATCCAATTTAAAAAAAAAAAATTTTTTTAGCTTTTCTAGACCATAAATGTTCTCTTTAAACTACTGAAATCCAATAAGTCATATTTCCTTTACATAAAGGTTAAATTTTTTTTCTAGAGAAACACTTTGTTAGTTTAGCTCAGTGAGTACAATTACTTCCCCTTCGTTTTCTCAGAATCATGTATTTTTTTCCTTAGTGTTTCATTTTGTAAGCAAACGATATAAATCGATGTTTAATAACCTATTGTAACCATAAATATAGAAATAAATTCAATACAAGTTATTGTAAATCGAATTATGAATCCTTTCAGTAACTCGAATAACTAAATAGGAAAAGTATCTCAGATCTACAACAAACAACAAGTACGTGAATTATAGCAAAAAAAATATATATATCAAAATTAAATCAACAAATAATTTATCTTAGAAATTTTTTTCCACCATCCTAAAGCATAATTAAAGCCGACGCATAAATTACAATATAATTCAAAACATTTGACTCACATTTCAATGCATGGAAAACGCTCAGAATACCCACGAAAGTTACTAATTATGTTTAGTATTACACTACGCAAGAAATTACAAACTGAAACAAGCGTGAGTTTAGTAGTCTTATCTTGACTTTGCACGTAAGGTCAGAAAAATAATATCAGCAAGCAAGAAAGCTAGCTTCATCATTCTCAGAGAGTATGTTTATTCTAGGCACGTTTTCTAACGAAAGCGTTTGAATGGACTAACGCCAAACAAATCAGAGCGACAAAGAGCGAAAGAAGAAAGAAAGAGCGACATGAACGTAAAATTAAAGCTCCCAAGAAAATATCAGATTGTGTCTCCCGTTCATAAGTTAGACTTTAAGAAAAATGTAATGCTAATTAAGCAAGCCTAGTTCTTTAACGAGTTCTCTATGACAAATAAATATGAATAAAAAAATATAATAAAATTAAAATACCTGCACTCTGTTGACCTCTAATACACTCTATAACAAAAAAAATCGACGCACCAAGAAGGAATCATCCGAATGCTTTGAAATTTCGTATGCAAAAATGTTTTGACGAAATATGCAAATGATTAAAATTTGGTGTCTAATGAATGAATAGTGCAATCTCCAGCGCATCGGAACTGCGCATCCAGCAGATGTATATAAGGAGTTGTTCTTGAACTGTTGTTAAAATTTTCTGCTGCATTGCGATTTATGATACCTTTTAACGACTGAAAAAAAGCCTCACCGCAGGATTCGAGCTCATTACGAGCAACTTTCAGAGTTTGAAAGAGGTCGTATCATTGGATTGAAAGAGGCAGGTTGGGCAAATCGGAGAATCGCTCGTCATGCGAGTCGAATCGATGCGGCGATTAGAAGATGCTGGCAAGAGTGGGTGAACAATGGTAGATTTCAGCGTAATGATGGTAGCGGTCAACGTAGGTCCACAACAGATCGCGAGGACAGAGTGATTGTCAGATTAGCTGTCACAGCACCTGATTCATCGCTATCAACCATCAGTCGTGCGACCCACACACGAGTGTCCACCATGACCATTCACAGACGGCTGAGAGAGCGAAATCTACGCTCGTACCGACCGTTACGCCACCTGCCACTCACGCCTGTACACTGTCGAGCCAGATTACAGTGGTTCTTGGCTCGATCAGGCTGGAATGATGCTGACTGGGGACGTATGGTCATTAGCGACGAATCCCGCTTCCAACTGTGTCCTGACGATCATCGAAGACGTGTCTGGAGACGCCCAGGGCAGTTTGCCGATCCTGCTTTCACTATTGCACGCCACACGGGCCCTCAACAAGGAGTTATGGTCTGGGGTGCCATTTCCCTTAATAGCCGGACCCCTTTGGCCGTCATTAGAGGTACACATACTGCACAGCGGTACGTTGACGACATTCTGATACTTGTTTTGCTACCGTTCCTTTCGCAGTACCCTGGGCTTTTTTTCATAAAGACAATGCCATACCACATGCGGCACGTGTTGCCATGAGTTGTATTCAAGCTTTTCAAACACTTCCTTGGCCAGCCAGATCACCAGATCTCTCTCCCATCGAGTATGTCTGGGATATGATGGGAAGGCGACTGCATCTAGTGGAGAATGTCGATGACGTAGTCCGACAATTGGAGCAAATTTGGCAAGAAATACCGCAGGAGACCATTCGGGAGCTTTATCGGTCTATACCACGCCGTGTGGCAGCTTGCATCCAGGCTAGAGGCGGGTCAACACCTTATTGAGCTCGTTACTGTAACTCTGAAATAAATCATTCAATTGTTCTGAAATTTTAATCATTTTCTATTCTCTACATCATTTTCCTATCCACCAATTTTTGTCTCCATCGGAAAACTCCTTAGTGCGTCGAATTCTTTTTTTTAATAGAGTGTATCTAGAAACCGTGTCAACCAAAATTCAGAGATCATATATATTTGATAATGCCTAACCTGTTATATGGAAACCAAAGGACTGTTATATGTGTTATATGGAAACCACAATGTTCATGAAAATATATTAAACCGCGTGGAAGCCGTGTATAGTGCACACACATACAGACAGATGAACAGGCAGACTAGACATTCAGACAAAACAGACCAGACAGACGAACAGACCAGACAGACAAACAAACAGACCAGACAGACGAACAGACCAGACAGACGAACAGACCAGACAGACGAACAGACCAGACAGACGAACAGACAAGAGAGACGAACAGACAAGACTCACGAACAGACAAGACACACGAACAGACAAGACACACGAACAGACAAGACACACGAACAGACAAGACAGACGAACAGACCAGACGCGCAAGAAGCGTATTTGGCATCAGAAGGGTCCAAAACGGATAGAAAACTTGAAATGGGTCGGAAATATTGAACGTATATGCAAACAAACACTCCATTCTTATTTATATAGATTATCATTGTTATTGTAAACCGTGTAATATGGAGAATCTAGGCGTGTGATAATGGGATGCCGCAATTTTGGTACCGTGTTATAGAGAATCCTTGTTATAGAAGTACCGTGATATACGAGGGTTACGTGTATAACACACTACAAAACACATGTAGTCTTAAAACTTCCGATGCAAAAAAAAGAGAAATTTTCAACGCACAAAAGAATTGCACCGGGCACTTCAATAATACAGAAAAGCGAGGCCAAAGCGAGCATGGAGGTCTATTCAAATGACGGCGATGGTTCCTTCCCGCGTATCGATCCGAACCTCAGAAGAAATCACTGTTGCGCGTCTAACAGGATTTTTGAGAGGCAAGCATCTATTAAGGGAGGAATCGAATTTCAGTGTTCCGGAGAATCGTAATAAAATAATGGCTCGACTCTTCCCCAATTTCCTTTAGATATCAGCGATTTCATGTCCCGGCTTCTTTTCCGGATATGAAAGGGAGACGGATTTGGCAGCTCGAGCGGATAGCTTTCGGGAGAACTCATGCAGGCCACCCTCGTGGCATCTTTCGTGGGTTTTGCGTGCGCGATCGAAGGATTAGTGCTCATTCCCCGCAAAGCTCCGCAGGCAGATTACGCTCCGTCAATCTGCATCTCATAAAAATCATCCGTTGTTAGCGGTCGTGTAGAAATAATAACTGTCGAGGTTACTGGATTTCCCAAGTAGCAGTGTCCTTTCAAATGCATGAGAACTGCGAGGGAAGGCTGCATTGGCATCGAGTTGAAGACTTCACTGCGACAATGCATTGACCATCAATGGAGGTAATTAACGTCGCACTGGAGCAACACAACGGGCTATGGGGGACGGTCTGGGATCTATCCCGAAGGAAGAGATCCAAGTATTAAGACGAGTCCACACCATTCCAACGAGAGGACATTTGGTCACAGCAAATTTAACGGGTTTTTTTTTGCTGTTAATATCTAAATTTATTATTTCTTTTGTATACGAAAATTTATCGTTTCTATTGTATATGTCTAAATTTATAATTTCCATTGCATATGTCTAAATTTATTATTTCTATTGCATATGTCCAAATTTATTATTTCTATTGTATATGCCCAAATTTATTATTTCTATTGTATACAGGGTGGTCCCGAATTCATGGTACAAACTTTAATGGTAGGTACAGGACATTGTAACAATGATTTATTGTATAGGAATGTATAGTCGCAAGTGACGCGGTGAGGCGAAAACAGGGGAAATAACGGCCGAAAGGAAAAACAAAGATTTTATTGAAAGCGTTGTTGACAAGTGTCATGTTTACAGTAATTGTTCAAAATTGCGTCCACCAGTATCGATACATGCTTGACAGCGTCGGTGGAGCGATTGGCGTACACGTTCAAAGATGCCTGGTATTTCACGCACACCTGCAGCAGCTACAGATAAGCGAGCGACGAGATCCTCATCTGAGTCAACTGGAGTCTCATAAACAAGATGCTTTAGATGTCACCATAAAAAGTAATCGAGGCTCGATAAATCGGGAGATCGGGGTGGCCAAGGGACTGGTCCACCACGCCCAATCCATCGAGTACCAAACGTGGCATTCAGGTAATTCCGTACATCAATGCTGAAGTGTGCTGGCGCCCCATCGTGCTGAAACCACAACCGATGCATCATGTTCAACAGCGGCTAGACATCTACTGCCCTCTACCGGCAATGATACCAACCGATCACTCCATTTCTCTTTCCTTTTATTTCCCCTGTTTACGCCTCACCGCGTCACTTGCGACTATACATTCCTATACAATAAATCATTGTTACAATGTCCTGTACCTACCATTAAAGTTTGTACCATGAATTCGGGACCACCCTGTATGTCTGAATTTATTCTTTTGAAAACGTCTAAATTTATTTTTCTATTGTATGTCTTAATTTATTATTTCTATTGTATATGTCTAAATTTATTATTTCTATTGCATATGTCCAAATTTATTATTTCTATTGTATATGCCCAAATTTATTATTTCTATTGTATACGTCTAAATTTTTTATTTCTTTTGTATACGTCTAAATTTATTATTTCTATTGTATGTCTAAATTTATTATTTCTACTGTATATGCCTAAATTTATTATTTCTATTGCAATTGTCTAAATTTATTATTTCTATTGTATATGCCTAAATTTATTATTTCTATTGCAATTGTCTAAATTTATTATTTCTATTGTATATGCCTAAATTTATTATTTATATTGCAATTACCTAAATTTATTATTTCTATTGCATGTCTAAATTTATTATTTATATTGCAATTACCTAAATTTATTATTTCTATTGCATGTCTACATTTATTATTTCTACTATATGTCTAAATTTATTATTTCTATTGTATGTGTCAAGATTTATTTCCAATCAAATGTTTTACAAGGACTGACCAAACTTATTGTTATAATTGCTTCTCTTTCGTTTCTGCATCTCAAAGTTATATATTGTACCATATAAAATGGTTTTGTTCAATTATATTCTTTTGTGCTCTGTATGAAATTTAATAAATATCCCTCATTTCCCTTTCAATAACTCTTAACTATATGGTGAGTTTTGGGGTGGGTCTGGAGTCTAGAGAGAATGAGAGAGCAGATTTAATGTGCACCAGCTCCTGTGTACTGATCTACAAACGTTAAGATGGTGTGAATTCATGAATAACCACATCTATTATCAGGAATAGAATAGAGCAACCATGGGACGCATGAGACAGTTTTCATTTTTTAAATGGGAGTCATTTAGAGTTGGTCGGTTGGTTTAAGGTTCTATAGCGCAAAATCCAAAAAAATTAAAAATTACGTCAAACACGAGACAGGACACAACCCAACAAAACAGTTAAAATATTTAGAGTAGCAGTCATATCCGTGTAAATACAGAGGCTGTTAACACATTTTTTAGACAATGTATATTGTATTCACAAAACTAAATTACATAAAATTCTTGTGTTTTAAATGTTCTATTTGATAGCCCTTATTCTGAACTATCTTTCGACACCGTAATTTCCAGGATAATAATGCCTTTTGAAGTGTCAGAAGAGGTATTCTATCCCATTCCTCCTGAACAGCTTTCCAGAGTCCTGTAAGGGTTGTGGGACGACGTTTGGGTAGTGCAGATTTTAAAAGTCCGAAAGCACAAAAATCCATAGGTGATACATAGGGAGATTTAGTAGGGATATCAGTGAAGGGTATAGCCTTGATACCGGTTTTTTGTTCCATTTATTTTAGGAAATTGACAGTGGATTTTGATGTGTGACTGCTAGCTTTGTCTTGATGGAGTTCCACAGATTGATGGCACTGTGGGTAAAGCGATGGTATTTCATTCAGAAAAATTGGCGATAAAGTATGTTCCTGATAGTATTTGGAGTTAGTCTTGACATTTTTTTCCACTCTCTTAATTTTAACTTGCCATTATATGAAAAACCAGCAACAATAATGAATCCCTTAGAAAAACTTCCTTTCGATTCTGTGAACCATGTACTTAAATTTTTTTTCTCCCCTTTTATGATAATAAATGGCTTTTTTTCTTTGCTGCAATCATTTAAATACACCCATGATTCATCTATTGTGACAATTTGTTCCATTTTTCTTTGGATAAGTGTTTTTCATATAGAATTCGGCAGCGTGTCCTGCGTTCAGCGATATGCTTTGGAGAAAGACGATGCACATTGCGTTTTTTCGCTTTCTTAAGATTTAAATCAACGTTTATCATTTTGTTTACAGTGGACACCGAGCATTTTAATGATTTTGCAACTGTCCTTTGATTAGGGGGATTTTCTTTTAACATTAAACAACGTACCTTTGCAATAGTCGAAGATGTCCGTTTCTTCCATGGATACTTGTTTGGAATTTTTGTCCCACTTGAGGCTCCAATTTGACGTTTTTTTCCTTTCTTGTTGACGATATTACCTATCGACGCTTTAGATATCACAAAACCATGACTCTCACATCGTTTTTGGATAAAGAAATATGAATATTTCTCTTAGGAAAAAGCATAAATATAGCCTTCGAACCACTGCTTCGTTAAAAACGCCGTTTTTAATAAAAACAAATCTCTCAAGCCGCAAACGATAATTTTGACTTTTAAAAACATAGTACAACTGCAATTATTTCTTTTGCAGCTAACGATTTTTTATTACCGCTAACCAAAATCGTCTAAAAAATGTGCGAACCGCCTCTGTAGACATTAAATGATGTAGGTACACTACATTAAAGACAAATGAAATAAAAATATAAATTTATTTTTAAAAGGGTAGAAATAATGAGTTTTGTGTGGACGGTTATTTTAACAGGCGATAAAATATGATGTAGTTTAAAAATTGTCAAGAATTAAATGAAGTTTATAAACGTATGCATACAATAATGCATACAGCGAATAATACATGTAGTTAGCTGAATTAACACCGCAGTGGAACAACACATGGTTAAGGGTGACTATCCGAGATCAATGTCGAAGGGAAAGATCCGGCAACAAATTATACAGAAGCAAATATATTCACCTAATATGAAACGTAATGATATTCCTTCATGTTTGAAAAATTTGTTCACCCGTCAGTTATCAACAAATTACACGCGTAGCCAATAATGTTTAAAAGGTCTGCCTAATGAATGGAATGAGGAAGTTTATCTAATTTGATGTAGTAATTATCAGCTATCTGTGTTACGTTTTGGGATCATACATTATTTATCACATGGCACGGAATGAAGTTCCGTAGCATGCAATTAGCGTAATAATTGCATGTTTCTCATTGTTGGAGAATAAATAAATTAACGTTGAAGCCAAAAGACTTATTACTAGCTTAATGTTTTTTCGGACCTCTGATAATAAACGTGTTTTTTTTTTTAAGATTTAAAGGTTTTTTACTATAAAAGAGTATTAAAGGCTAAATACTAACGTAAACAAAATTAACGTTATTGTGAGAAAAATAACGTTGTTTCGTTATTTTTGGATTTAATTCTCTGGATTATCTAATTTAATTATTCGTAGATTAGTTTTCATAGAGATAACAAAGTCAGAAATGTGTGTTCAGTTAGTTCTTTATTTGAGATATTCTTTTTTTTTTTAGAATTAATATGGAAATTCTCAATTATTTTATACCAACATTAATCTTATTAACGTCTATCATTACATTATTTTCGAATAGTAAACAGAAACTTAGTTTCAAATTAGCGCACTGTAAGCAAAAATCTGTAGAGAGCAAAATGAAATCAAATCAATTTGCATTAAGATAATTTACATAAATTTTATTACGTAAAACCCGATGTTTGACCAGTTTCTAAGTTCTCATCAGAGAAAAAGGGTTTTCTTGTGACTTGCTGTAACAATTTGCCTGTTTGGTACGTTTGTTGTTTTTGTTGTCGTGCGGGTCATATATGGCCCAATTGGGGGTGCCATTGCCCCGGAGGGTTGGACTTCTTCACACATGACACATACGTTTTACTGGAAGGTCCCTTTCACACATCCATTCACTCACGCATATCGTAATTTAGATCCCAATCAGAGGCCGATAACCACCTGATCAGGTACCCCTAGAGGTATTGATTTGGTATGGGAACACGGGGGACTTTGTGACCACGACCTATTTAACGTATCCCAGCCACCATTAGCGAACACGACGGTCTTTAGCCAGGTCTAAGCGCCGATCTCGCAACCATCAGAATTACAGGCTCCGCTGTTGGACCAACTGTACGTTTTTTGAAACAATATCCACGTAAAATATAAAATAAGTGAATGAGTATTACAAATATTTACTGGCATGAAATTATGCCAGCATAATTTATTGTTATTCTTTCCTAACGATAGTTTTCTCGATACACAATTATGTTTTTAGAATTAATGTTGTACGATACATTTGTCAAGGTAAGTCTCGGTTTTATTCTCAAGTTGTCATTCAAACAAACTTAATTTTGACTTTTTTGAAAATTTTTACTGTGTTTACTTTACATTTTGGGTGCAGCTACAATCTACGTTTATGAGCGGTGGTAACGGCCTTGGCGATTTTTTTTGGCGAACTTCTAGTAGCGAGTTACGGTAGATTAAGGCAACCCATCTGTCTTTACGGTTATTGTGGTTTTCATGGTAACTTCGGCAAACGGTAACTTTCAATTTTCATTTTGAATATTCTAGAAAGTTCTTTCAAAATTCGTAAAAGTCGTTTGATTTTATTGGTTGTTTGAAATTTCTTCTTTGCTTCCATTGGTTATTTTGATTTTAAAATATCCTTTGATTGCAATGGTCCTTCAAAAAAAAATTTTTGTGATACCATTGGTTCAATTATTTGTATTTCGACAGTTGTGGAATTTTTATTTTTGTTGTAAAACTTTTCACGAAAAGGTAAAAGAGTTTGTTTTTTTGCCATTTGTGGAATTTTTTCAAATTATTTTTTCACGCAACAGTTCTGACGTATCAAGTTGTATTATTTCTTGCTTTTTTTCTTTTAAAAATATTTTTCTTTTCAAACAGCCTACTGTATTTAGTGTAATTGATAAGTTTCAGTGCATATTCTTACCCAACATTCGCAGCTTAGTTTTTCTGCTGGTTCACAAGTGTGTTTAAGCTTCCTACTTTTTGCGAAAGTTTTTTTTAAATATACTTCTTAAAACGTTCTTGAATGTGTTTTCAAACTTTCATTTTCGGTTGCGTAAAATAAATAAATATATATATATATATATATATATATATATATATATATATATATATACATATTTATCTCTACTATTATAAAGGTGTTTGTGTGCGTGTCTGCGAGTTTTGAGACGGTCTATGCCACTTACAGTTCTGCAATTTGGTACACAGGTCGTCCCAATTTTATGCGAATTTTGTGCGAAGGCCGAATTGTAAAATTTAATATCGAACAATTTTTAATTATTTTATTGGTAAATATGTATTATTTGTTTTCCTTAGAATGGTAAAAATGTGAAGAGATCATATTATAAATTTTTTCTTCCTTTCATTTCGTGAGCACAAACAATTCCAGCGAAGCGAAACCAAACATAAAAATGTTTAACTGGCATTTTTATTCTTTAGTTCTAATCTTCGCGATCATTAAAGATAGAGTTAAAATATAGATTTGAAATTTGCAGAAAATTTTACACCAGATTGATACCTTAAGTGTGATTTTCTTTAAATAAATAATTTTTCAATAGTAACTTTTATATTTACACAATACGAATTTGGCCGCATTTGACGAAGATATTCATTACGAACACAGAAAGGACTACTTAAGGTTTTCTATCTTCGCGATCGTTAAAGATAGAGTACAAAATTTAACCAATATGAAATCTGCGATACATTTTACACCATATCGATATCTTAGGTAGTCCGAATTTTATTCGAACTCATTCTTAAAATTATTGTTTTTCTTTTTAATGTCCGTCTCTAAACACGTCTCTCTAAAACAAACTTGGAACCTAAATTTCACCTAATGGAACGAACTTCAAATCCACGTTTTCAATTTAGGAATAAAAATCTAGATACTTCCATTCTTGCCTCAAACATACGTTCCTAATGAGTCTAATAATGGTTCACATCTACAGGGTTCTTAATTAAATTAATAGATGTGCTCTTAACGTATCCATCATCTAAGACAAGATAAGAATGGTCTTATAGGAAGGGAATAAATATTCTCTCCAAATAATAGAACGTTGCCGGAAAGCCCACAATTGTGTTTGAGTCCAGTAACTGAAGAGTTCGACCAAAAAAAAACCAGTTTCGGTGCAATTTGTTTTCGAAAAAGATATTTTTTATGGAATAGTCTGTAGTATTGGACATCGATTCCTGCAGTCGATTCCATAGAAAACCACTAGATGGCGTTGTGTGACAGCAACGAAACAACGGTCTACGCGGTAACCCTCGCTCACAGCTGGACGCGTACTGGTTTACAGAGAATGTTACGGAATCGTTGAATCTTTTTGAGGTTAGGTCCTCTAATTATGCCTTCACGTATTGGAACACTTAGACACTTACTACGCAGAAAGGGATCGAGGGACTTTTAAAGTGGTCTCCTTCTCAAGTGAGGGTACTAGGTAATGATATGACGGACTTGCAATTGCCGGTTGTGACTTCAATTTTCCTGAGTGAAACTTACCTTTGGAGAAATAATCATTGTATAGAAAAAGGAAGTCTGGGATAAGGCATCACAATAGTATTGGGAAAGAGGACAGAGACTGCGACGGTCAACTTTAAGATGAATACAAAAACAGACATTATCGAGGTTTAGAACTGGTCACACCAGGTCATTAAATGTGTGCCTAATGCACTCTGTCACATTTGTCAGGGTAAGAGCATGGCTAGTACAGTACAAAGTCCCAAATCCGGATGTCCGACATGCGGAATTGTCCAAAATTCGGACGTTTTGCTAACCGGCGTTTTTTTTTCCCTTCTCACTCTTTCACATCTTTCCGACAATTTTTAAAGAACCAAGAGTTAAACCTGGACCTAATTGATGAAACAACGCAAAATAATGGATATGTTCAGAGTAAATACCACACAGAAAAATTAGAAGATCTGCAAGTAAAGTTTGTTGCATTGTATTAAAAAGTTTTTTTCCCTTTTTTTTTTAAATTATTCCTATTTATATGTTTGCTATTCTGATATTGCAAACGCAAAATTTAGGAGTTAGATTAAGGAGATTAGATTAAAAGGGAGTTAGATTAAGGTTTTTTTTCTTTTTAAATGCAAATAATCCGAAATCAGAATGGTCTAGGTCCGGAGGATTCCAGATTTGAGATTTTGTACTGTACTGACCACGCACAGCAATGTTTCGAGGTGTCGGAGACAGAGATGCGACATCGATGTCGATGTTTTTAAAACATCGATGTTTTTTAGAAAACATCTATGTATTGGAGTCGTTGTTTTTGTAACATCGATGTTTATACATGTCGATGTTTTTACACTGTCAATGTTTTATTTTTAAATAAAAAAAAAGTACCGTTTTAAAAATTAAAAAAATAACCAAGTAGTATAATTTTCATAATCAGCAAATTGAACATACTTTTAGACCAAAGTGGCCAAGGGTCTGAAAAGTAGGGATGCGACATCGATGTCTTCAAAACATTGATGTCTTATACAAAATATCGATGTATTAGAGCTGATGTCGCATAACTAGTTGCTAAACCAATTTCAAGAAATGGGGGGAAAAAGTTTAAATACACAGAATTTTAAAAACATCGATGTTTTGGGGGAGATTTATAATCTACATCGATGTTTTAATTTTGAACATCGATGTTTTGCTGTCGATGTCGCATCGCTAGTCGGAGAAGGGTATTGTAATCTGAGTGCATTGAATGGATTTACCTGAGTTGTAAGTACACTCTTCGGGATGACGCAATTAAATTAAAATAATCATGACGCAATCGAGTGAAAAGGATTGAGAAATAACTTAGTACGAAACCTGGACGCCAAGGGAGATTTCGTAGATCTGGCGTTAAATATATGATGTTAACTAAAACTGAGACTTAGACATCACGTCAACGAGAGGACATTTGATCCCACGGCAAATTTAACGAGCACCAGCCCCTTTGTGCACGAGTCTTTGGTTGAATTCAAACTCGTAACCGTCCGATTGCTAGTTTATTACTTTTCCAACCGGACTATAGCAGGTCACAGCTCGGTAGGACACTTCAATAAACGCATCCTAAAAATTGTAATTGTAATTTTTTGTTAACGTCGTACTAGAGCAACACAACGGGCTATTGACGACGGTCCGGGATCAGTCCCTTAAGGGAAAGATCCGAGGACAACACCTCGTAATTTTGAACCACGGTCAGATGACGAGACAACACCTGAGCTGGCACCCCACTCTCCAAACTTTCACGCCCACCCAACGTGAGGACTTTCGGCCACGACAGATTTAAGGTGCACCAGCCGTCTCTACACCATACGTTTACAAACATCCATGCCCGGACCCGGATTCAAACCAGGAACCTTCCGATCTAGAGGCTAACACCTTAACCACTATACCGGTTGGTCGGCTCATCCTAAAAAGGAGAGCACTAAAGTATTGTATAAAAGAGCAGGCAATTGTGGCAATACCATTACGAATAAAAAGCATTGTCGATAAATCCGTTCCATTAAACATTATTTGATGAAACACCTAAATAAAATAAAAATAGCTTTTAGTTTGATAAAACGACACGAGAAAAAAAAGCACTACACTAATTCTCTATCGCAATTTCGATGTCACAAATCACCAAATTCACTCACGCCAGGGAAACAGGCACAAAATCTCTAACTCTCACAATGCATACCAGATGGCGCTGTGTGGCGGACCGAACGTCAGCCTTTGTGGCGAGGAGGGTGGGTGAGAATCACAACACCTGGTGACAAATTCGCGACATCTGCGTTTTCCCACACATTTTTCACGCTCAATTTAGAGCAAAGCAACAGGTGTCTTAGTAGAAAGGACAAACTTTCGGAGGGCAAGTAATCGTTTGGCAGTGGTCTTTCTTTTACGGGATTGTCGTAAGTGTTGAGATTGCGTACTTCAGCGATTTTATACCGTGAGGATTTATAATGGACACAAAGAACAATGTCAAATTTAATACGATGAACTAAGCATACGATAGGATGTATATTTAGAAGTTTTGTGCAGAATGATATGCTTTACAATGCAGGATCAAGAATCAATAAGACATATAAAACCAGTTTTCAAGAATTCACATTTCGACATTTGTATTTGATGCCATTATTTAATCTGTTTGTATTTGGTTTTCTTTTATCACTATCAATTGCGTAGCGTTTTAACAACCTCTATATACTATAAATTATAACCTACACTACCCAACAATAATGGACCGGACGCCAGCGGATTTGCATAAAATCCGACTACTTGTTTGAGAGTGTTTTTCGTGGTATGGCCTGGGACCTTTGTATGTTATTCCTGGTCAATTGAACGCCTACATGAACATTTTAGACAATCAGATTCTTCCTACGCTCTGGCAATTTTACGGTAAGGTAAGGTAATTTTAATTAACGTCGTACTATACATGGTCATAGTCATAGTCATAGTCATATAGAGTGGGGAGGTCAGGAAAGCCCTAGGTGCTGATTCCACTAGGGAATATTGCACCAAACCCCATTGTTTTTCGATACTCCTGTCAGAGAAAGCCAGATTCCTTGAGAAAGGCCAAAAGGCTTTTGACAGGTTCTTCGTGAATTGTATCAAGTTCTGTTCCAAGACCTAGACTTGAGTGCCTTATGTGAAGCAGAGCTTCGCATTCAAAAAGTATGTGGTGGGCAGTTTCCTCCACCATATTGCATTTTCTGCATAGAGGTTCTTCTTTAAAGATTCCCATCCTATGAAGGTGTTTTCTTAGGTGATAGTGGCCTGTGAGAAATCCAACTATCACCCTCATCTTACCCCTGCTAAGACGAAGGATCTGAGAAGATGTTTTCATAGAAGGTTTTTGAATCATAAGCCTTGCATGTTTTTGATCGGTGGTTTGCTTCCACTTTTTTGTAGTTTCTTTAAGCATTCTTTCTCCTATCACCCTTTTTGCGGTAGTCTTAGAGATCCCGCAAAAAGGCTCAGGGCTTAAAGGTAGGTCTGCAGTCCCCAGTTTGGCTAACTTATCTGCATTTTCGTTTCCTTCTACACCAGTATGCCCTGGTACCCAAGTAAGAAAGATCCTATTATGGCAAGTCATGTAGAAGGTTCCTGCATTCCCAAACAAGTTTGGAGCTTATTTGGAATAAGTTTATTGCCTTTAAGGCTGCTTGACTGTCACTGAATATCTAGATTTTTCTATTTGAGTAGGATCTTCTAGAACATTCTTGTAGACAGTAGATGATAGCAAGCAGTTCCGCTTGAAATACTGTGGTATGTTTTCCTAATTTTCGGGAAATCCTTGCCTTAGGTCTGATCCCACATATTCCAGCACCTGCCTTTTCGTTTTGTCTGGAGCCATCTGTGTACCACACAATGTCTCCATTTGTGAGCTTGTAGTTTTCCTCTTTCCATTCCTCTCTTAGGTCAATAAGTACCTCAAAGGGTCTTTGAAAGAGGAATCTTGTCTATACATGGTTCCCACACCTTTAACCAATAAAAATTCAAGGACTTTGCACCAAGTTCTGTTATTTTCAAGGACTTTAAAGGGCCTGTAGTTAGGAGAAAAAAATTCAAGGACTTTTAAGGACTATTCAAGGACCGTGGGAACCCTGCTATAGCAACACAACGAGCTATTGACGACGTCCGGGATCTATCAAGCAGTGGTATGAAAATACGGATGTAAAACGTCTTCCCCGACCTGCTCAGAGTCCCGACCTAAACCCCCTAAAACATTTGTGGGACGAGTTAGACCAGGGAAGCACGTCCGAAATCTACAGCTGAGCTGGCGACATTCTTGCAGCCGGAATGGACGCAAATACCCATAGCTGTGTATCAAAACCTTGTTGAAAGTATGCCCAGAAGGGTTGCTAGTGTCATTGCAGCACGCGGGGGACCATCCCCTTATTAAAGAATGTATTCTTTCCCTTATATCATCACATCTTGCTGTCCGGTCCATTATTGTAATGCAGTGTATAAGATATATTGTTTATTCAGTGATTTATGACACTACAAAGGTGCACGGTGTAACGTCCCTAGCTCGGGATCAGTGGTCAACACCACTGACCTCAGTTCGAGAATCTCGAAACATGTATCGAGGTGGTCTTCTATGGTGGTCTCATTGCCGTACATATGATTTCGAGGGGTGCACAACGTTCCCTGTGATTGAACTGCCTCCCGGCGAAATCTGGCGACACAGATAACTGTTGCAGAGCTCGAGCTGAGTAGAGGTGTTTATTTCTGGTGCTCGTAACGAGCCATCCATTTATTAGATCCTCGTTTTCCCTGTTTGCAGCGCCCACGACCAAGGGACACACATCCCTGATTGTGTAAAGCGTAGATACTAAATCTTTAACGTAAATCAGGATGGCAATAATATCCTCGAAAAAAAGGTTACCTGATTTCCTTGATAGTGTCACAAAATTATCCCTGATTTTACAATTATATTAAAAATTATGTGATCCGTGGTTGGTAACTATATACAGTATCCACACAATATTTTTAAATATTTAGGGTCCGATGAGGTAAAAGAATAATTCTCCAAATAAATATTTTGTATTTTTTCTCAGCAGATATTTTAATTGTTATTGTAAAGGTTGGAGACCTTAGAGGAACTCTTACAATAGCAATTAAAAATACTGAAGAAAAAAAAATTTCGATTGTGTGTGTGAACTTATTACAGACCTTACATTATCATAATATACATCAATATAGAATGCGATTATACAAATTCTACAAAATTGTAACTGCAAGCAAAAAAAATTACTTTCATGCACAAAAAACATCATTAGTTACACAAATTTCAAATTGTATACCATGAGGGCCGGTGCACACATACGATTTTTCAACGTGCGGCGCCGCTGCGGCAACGCAAGTGCGGTCTTAGATACATTAGATCCAATTGAGTAGTGAACACGTGCCTCCGGCGCCGCTGCGTCGACGCACCCAACTTGCGTGTGATTTGTACCGCAGTTCCCCACGGCGCCGCAGTTCGTCGCTCACGCGTCTCCATTCTGAAGTACATTGTTTTCATAAATAAATGGAATATAAATAATAGTTAATAAATGTTTGTATCCAATAACGTCTATTTTGTTTCAGAATATACCTTTTTTGTACACCAAGTAAGCGAAATAAACACGTTTTCTTCGATAGAATATTTGTCGCAAATGGCGCGAAATGAGTACTTGCGTCTTTTCACGGTTATGTATGCATAGTTGGGCTTCGGTGCCGCAGCGGCGCCGCATGTTGAAAAACCGGATGTGTGCACCGGGCCTAAGTTGTATCGCCGGCAACACGGCGACAAAACGCTGCGGCCGCGAAAAAAACGGCGGTTTTCGCGGAATTCAAAATTTACGACGCCAGTGTTTTTTATTCGAATTACAATTCAGGCGAATACGAAATATTCTATTCTCAATAGTACTAAAACAAATTTAACATATCTAAATAGGACAAAGGATAATAGTTGTCGTTATTAAATTTCTCTGATTTTTTGTGAAATTTGGAAATTTTCCCTGATCTTTCCAGAATTATAAGTTCCCTGAGAATTTCCAGATTCTGTTACCACATCGAATAAACTCTCAAAGAGCCGATCTAACTCGAATACTTCGCACACACAAAAAAGGCGGCATCAACATCTCCTCAAACAACGCAAACCGGTAAACACTTACCCCACGATAGAAACGGATTCGGAAGAGGAAAAACTTATAACAAATAAAAAATGCCCGAAAAATAAAATTAAAAAGTTGGAGGATGGAAAGAGCCTTTCAGAGGAAACCCCTGCGGCCTTCCGAAAAAGCCCGGAATCGCATGAATATTAAATTAACTGCATTATTTATGACTTCATCACGCTGCGAGCGGCCATCTTTGGGAGCCTAACAAGCCATGACACTCGCCTCTCCAAGTGGATCAGCTCGCGTTGCCACACCGGCGAGGTAAAAGCGTGTTCTACAATGAAAACAGATTAAGCAGTGCTGGGGTGGAGGACGATTTTTTTCTGCTCTCCCACCTTTTGCGATGCGTTCTGTTGTGCACAAATCTCGTTTAAGTTGAATAAAACGGGGTGTTTCGTTCCCGCTTTGATGTAGTGAAAGCTCAAAGATGTAATTTTCTTTAGTTCACGCCGTGAGCGAAACAGGAACACTGAGTAGGTTTACTGCCAAGGACTCTCTCGAATGGGCAAAAAATAATATTAATTCGTTCACGAGACTTCGAGAAACACTACAAATATAGTGCCCGTCGTACTAGTGCCTATATAACCTTTACGCTGCTCCAGGTAGACAATTGGTATCAGTAAAATTTCGTTTACACCGGCGGTTTGGTATTGATCTGTGTACCATGTATGTTATCCCCCTCTTAAGTGACCGCTGGCATTGATCACCATTTACGAGCTGTCAGCGACTGACTTTCTAGAGGATTCCTTCTATTGTTCGGTACCCTACTCTGTCGACCGTGATGTGTGAACGCTTTGGGAAAAGCAGAAAGTCGCTCCGTTGATATCTCTTCTCACGCCAAACGATACGCCACACAATACTATGGAAGGAAAGCGTTAGTCGTAAATGCCGCTCAAGGCTTTATCGCTTAAGTTAGGTGAGGGGGGGGGGGTCGGACATGCAGACGAAAGAACCGTTCCTGGAAACGATAGAAAAAAAATCTAAGAGCCGTAGCGTAAAGGTTAAGAGAAAAGGTCGAAAAATAGACTAATATTTGTGTTCAAGATGCATAAAAATTGGTGATTAATTAGATAAAATATAAAACCTGCATGTTTAAGATGATACAATTGCAATTTCTGGGCTAAACAGTTCCCAAATAAAGCTCTGTGTTATTACGATAAAGCTATAGTGGACTGTATTTTAACTAACGCAATTCGTTGTAACAAAACAATTTTTATTAACAACAAACTTAACAAAGTTGTGGACTGGCCACTCTCATTAAGGCTAAGGAAGCCTGGTTCTCGTGAGGGCTAAGGAAGCCTAGTTATCATCCGGTCTAAGAGAACACTTTCTGGTCCTTGTCTCTAGCATGAGTCCCACCCACGCGCTCACACAGCGCCCTCTACCGTATGTGGGAGACAACACAACGCTTTATACAATATATGAGAGATTTAACACTCTACAAGAATTAAAATTGTTTTGCTGTTTAGAGTATATTCGAGATTAATATCCTATGTTTTCAAATAAATTGGATATTTATATTTATAATTACCGAAAATAATTAAGTGAACTAAAAATGTTAAATTGATAGTCAATACACAATTATTTTGGGCGTTTGTGAAACGAAAACTGTATTTAGTTACTGATGAATAAGCAAAAAGGTACAATTGAATTTATTTACATTTCTAAGAAGTATGTTTAAGTGAAGTTTTATTTAAATCTTATAAATATACAGTTATACACAAATTTTATAGCTCAGCTTTCTTTTAAGCTTGACCCAGTTGAGACTGTGTACTTTTAAGAAATAAATTACAAGAAAATTTATTTTTGTTTGAAGTCAAATGTTATATTAAAAGTGCATGATACACAGGAAAATATTTTTAGAATTTCGTTGGTTGGATTGGAGTTGAAAGGCTCAAGGGCATTATTTGGTCAACCTGCGCCAAACACAAGACAATGTCAAGTAATTTCTATCCCTTTTTAACGCATACTATATTTATTACTTCCCAAATAACAGTGTTGGAATCAGTCGTAACGATTATCATTCACTGCAAGCCACCGATATAGAAGGAAAAACAACATTTACAGATCGGATTCTGAAGGGAGAAGCTTTTTCTTTCCGAGATAAATGGTGGTGATAGTGTTTTTGTGGCTTGACATGCTTCCGGTACATGTTCCGGATGTGACGTCGATTGGCTTGTTTTTGGAATGCGATTTCACTATGTCGGCAATTAAAACTTCGAAGAATGAATTCCGAATTGGAATACGATCCTTAATTGGTCATGGTGCTCCAGATAAAGGTATCCGAACACGTTAAATGTCATTTTTGACCAAAAGTTCTAAAAAAAAAAAAAAAAAAAGTTTTATCTTATCTGAGTATTTAAAGTTACCATGCGAGAGCATTTTTTTTATCCACAAGTAAAATCTCCGTCTTCGGACTGATTTTTTTGTAGTACTGAAAACACGTTTCATAAACGCGATTGAAGATTTCAAATGCCAGGTGCCGTTAATAAACACCAGTCATCTTCTGCCCTTCCATTATCTTTGTTTAGTTACACAATACACTCGCGTCCAAACGATTAGAATTCACAGGTTGATCATGGTTGCAGAACAATGGCTACCAACAAGTTTAACGCGAGATATTTTCAGTGTAAACATCAACACAAAAGAAGAAACACTAGTTCCAGTTAAGACCTAATTTGATTCTCCGCCGTTTTTGTGATGGTTAGAAATTAACTTTTTAATATCAGCCGTATGTTGAAATTGCATTCAAGTAGCATGACAGGTGATACAAGTTACAAGGTGCTAAAACACAAGCGCCCTCTTCACTTCGCGGAAAAGCCCTCATTCAAAAGACGGAAGGCCTAGGACTGGCAATTATTGCACTATTTGAAAGTAGGTTACCAAATAATCATTTGTCAGAGGGTTAATCGAAATTAGACATGGAGGTAAAGACGGTTCGATTGTTGTTCCACCGGTGTGGGTAGGTATGTATTTAAATTAACGTCGTACAAGAGCAACACGACGGGCTATTGACGACGGTGCGGGATAAATCACCTACGAGAAAGATTTCAGAACAACACCACGTAATTTTGAACCATGGTCTGATGACGAGGTCACCCCTAACTGACACCCCACTCCCCAAACTTTCCGACCATGCCAACAGCAGGAAAGTGGAGGTCACGGCAGATTTATCATGCACCAGTCCGCTTTGTACACAACGGTCATTGGTTGGATTCAAACTCGCAATCCTCTGGTTGCTAATCCGTTACTGTCAGCCGGGACATCAAGTTGGGTGACGTAATCCGTTACGTCAGACAGAATACCGCGGCCTCTGCGGGGTGTGAGAGGAGGGGTCGAAACTAGGGATACGACAATGTTTTCAAAACATCGATGTTTTTTTTTTTTAATCGATGTATTTAACATCGATGTATTGGGGTCGATGATTTTGTAACATCGAT
Organism: Metellina segmentata; assembly: GCA_947359465.1. Classification (NCBI taxonomy): domain Eukaryota; kingdom Metazoa; phylum Arthropoda; class Arachnida; order Araneae; family Tetragnathidae; genus Metellina; species Metellina segmentata. The sequence goes on along the minus strand of OX375878.1, from coordinate 15,506,843 downwards.
GTTTATACTTGTCGATGTTTTTACGTTGTCGATGTTTTATTTTTAAGTGAAAAAAGTATCGTTATAAAAATTTTAAAAATAACCAAGTAGCATAATTTTTATAATTAGCAAATTGAACATACTTTTAGACCAAAGTGACCAAGGATGAAGGGTCTGAAAAGTAGGGATGCGACATCGATGTCGATGTTTTCTAAACATTGATGTTTTTAAAAAAAACATCGATGTATTGGAGCCGATGTCCCATCACTAGTTGCTAAACCAGTTTTAAGAAATGGGGAAACAAGTTTAAATACACTGAATTTTAAAAACATCGATGTTTTGCTGTCGATGTCGCATCAATAGTTGGTAAACCAGTTTTAAGAAATGGGGAAACAAGTTTAAATACACTGAATTTTAAAAACATCGATGTTTTGCTGTCGATGTCGCATCAATAGTTGGTAAACCAGTTTTAAGAAATGGGGAAACAAGTTTAAATGCACTGAATTTTAAAAACATCGATGGTTTGGGGGCGATGTATTATCAATATCGATGTTTTAATTTTGAACATCGATGTTTCGAAACATGGATGTTTTGCTACCGATGTCGCATCCCTAGTCCAAACGAGAGCTAAAAGAGTGACGCGTCGAAACCCTGCAAATATCCATGCTCAGATCGGGATTCGACCCGGTAGTAGAGAGAAGTCTGGACAAATGGGTCAAACACGTTTCTTTTTTTTTAATTCGAGTTAAATTCGGATAATATGCTACAATGTATGTCCTTTTCATTCGCATTGTGACTCTCATTTAGCAGAAATTTGCGGATATCGCACATTTTTAAGAATACATTTATTAGATCTTTACGAGGTAAAATATAATTACTGATACGATCCTTATTCCCGATGGAACCACAATTTGAACATGCATGTAACACATTTAGTAGTATTTTTATCAAAAGATGTTTTAATGTAAAGACGTTGAAATATTGTATCAAATTACATTTATTAAGAGCATTAATACCAATCGTATTTTTTCAAAACAATACTTTTAGTCAAACTAATAAGTATTATTTTGGCAAACGATTATTTTTATCATGTCTTCAAATTTCAAAACTTTCAGAATAAAATTTACTTATTTTCCATGGAATTATACGTTATTAAATGAAAAACCAACTAGTGATAATGGAAGTTCCACAAAGATACTGGAATGAAGATATGATTGCGATATATTATTGAAAAAATATAAAAATGTACAAAAAAAGATATTAACATCATCCCTGATTCCTGTAATTCGATTTATACAACAGTCGTTATACAACATGATAGGTTCTATTTATAGAAGAGAAAAAGGATTAAATAAAAGATAGTCAAAGAATAACAGGGGATTAAAGAACATGATAAATTCTATATATAGAACTAAGAGATTATGTAAGCAATATTATACGAACAATAAAATTTGATACACTATTACGAATTGTTCAAAGTGGTAAACAAAATTAATTATTCCGATCAAATAAATATCGTACTTGATCCCGCGCGCGCCAGCTTTATTTCAAAACGAGCTGAATAACCCAACATTGCTAGGATTTCAAATATGACCGCAACATTTCCCTGCGTTAAATAATACATAAACTCCGTAGAACGTGTTTCCTTTTCCGTGTACATTTACTGCAGAAAAACAAACTTTATATTTTAAAATTGGGGCTTCGAGGGACACTTTTAGGATTACCTGTGTGTCAATTTCCATGGCTACAGATTGGTCTGAGAAATAGCCTATGTTTTCGGTATTCTAAAGTATAAGTGTACAAAATTTGGTGGCTTTTTTTTATACATATATACACACAAAAACATATATATATATATATACATATATACATACATACATATACACATATATATACACATATATACATACATATACACATATATATACATACATATACATATACATATATATATACATATACATATATACATACATATACACATATATATACATATATACATACATTTATACATATACATATACATATATATACATACATATATACATATATATACATATATATACATACATATATATACATATATATACATACATATATATACATACATATATATACATATATATGTGGGTTCGTAAAAGGTAAAAGATAAATAACTCTTAAAGTTTAAATTTAAGTTTAATTAGATAATTGATGTATTTACAGTATATTTACAAACATCTTTGACAATTAAGAATATCCGACAACTAAGAGGCCATCTGCCTAAAAAGTCATGGGCCGTCTGCCCAACTGCTAGCTTCGGTGTCTGGGGGAACATCTGTCTCATTGCTGCGGTCGCTTCTGAGCGGACGCTTCCTCTAGGTGGCGTTACTGCTGCGGACGTATCAGGCTTTGGCGCGCTCTTCGCACAATCCCACAATCGGCTATCCTGACTGTAATTTCGTCCTCGAAATTCGCCGTCTTCAACATCAGTAAACAGGCCATAACATTATCACATATCTGAAAATACAAACAAAAAAGAAGAAAGAAAGAGGAAAAAAAGGCTTTATATACATTTTTTTTTACTGTTGACCAGTGGGCCAGGGTTTCATGTAATCAGCTGCTGAAGTAGTTAGGCGTGGACCTTCATGATCGCCCACTTTTTCAATGGCATATCTGTCATTAGGAGACACTTTTACAACTCGATAGGGTCCCAAAAATTTAGGTTTCAGCTTAAGCCCAACTCCAAACTGCGTACGCTGAATGGCCACTAGATCTCCTACTTTGTACACTCTAGATTTTTTTCTCCCTTTGTTATACTGACGTTTATTTTCCTGTTGCAATTTGAAAATATTGTCTTTTGCTTGTTCGCGTAATTCTTCTTTCTCCTTCATCATGGACTTTTCATACTCTTCTTCCAATATATCTTTTATCTTCAGATCTTCTTTATTTTTCATTGTGATGCCAATCATCAGTTCGAATGGCGTATGCTTCGTACTTCTGGATGGTGTACTGTTTATGATACTTTGTAGACTTGGAACATATTTGAACCATTTGCTAGGCTCCTCTATTGAAAGTTTGGCAAGAACAGGAATCAGCAGACCAATCATCCTTTCTGCCTGCCCATTGCCTCTAGGAATTCCGGTTGTTATTTTACAATGTTCAATTCCCTGATCAGTACAATAATCAGTGAATTCCTTCGATGTAAACGCTGATCCCCTATCTGAAATTATTCGTGATGGGTTTCCAAAAGTAGCTTGTTGTAATTTCAGCTTTTCGATAGCATCGCTAGCCGAGGTAGATTTCACTGGGTACAACCAGACAAACTTCGTAAAGGCATCGACTACCGAAAAAATATGTTGGTATCTTTTATTCGTTGTTGGAAGGGGTCCCAAAAAGTCGATATTGTAAGTCCCAAGTGGAACGTTGTCTTTCGGCACTGGATTAAGAAACCCTTCGCCTTTTCCACGTTTTCTATTGCAGAGGATGCACTGTACGCAATTAGAAATAACGATTTCAACCTGTTTTCTTGCATTAGGAATAAAAAACTGTTGCTTAAGAATTTCCTCTGTCTTGGCAGCGCCAAAGTGACCTTTGTTGTGAACGTCTTTAATGATGTTATTTTGCATCGCCTGAGGAACCATTAGTAGTTCTTTCCCATTCTCATACTTGTACACAATTCCTGCTTTAATGAAATGTTCATTGTCATGTCCTTCTTCAACTAGAGTTTTAATTGCTTTAATGTGATCATCTTGATGTTGTGCAGCTGCTATTTGGGTTGTTAATTCTCCTTGTGCACGAGTTGTTATCAACAATATGTTCCTGCTTAGGGCATCCACATGCTTCATTTGGGTGCCTGATCTATGGACAACCTCATAATCATATTCTTCGAGTGACAATGCCCATCGAGCAATTTTTGGTGTAAGCTCTTTTTTCTGCATAGTCCTCTGAAATGCAGCGCAATCAGTCACTATTTTGAACTTAGTACCCAACAAGTAGTAGCGAAATTTTCGCAAAGCCTCGATTACAGCCAGTACTTCCAATTCGTAAGAACAATACTTCTCTTGTTGAGGAGTAGTCTTCTTGCTCATGAAGTGAATGGGATGAAATTTCCCATCATGAGCTTGCTGAAGCAAAACAGCTCCAAAGCCGTGGCTACTAGCATCCGTATGTAATTCTAAGGTTGCTCCTTGCCTAAAGAGATGCAATACCGGACTACTTGAGAGAATTTCCTTTAGCCTTTCAAATGCTTTGACCTGCTCAGAGCCAAATGTCCATTCGACATTATTTCGAAGCAGGTCACTTAATGGTTTTGCAATTCTTGAAAATCCACCGACAAATTGTCGAAAGTAAGAGCAAAGACCCAAAAAACTCATGACTTGTTTTACATTTTTCGGCTGGGGAAAATTTTTCACAGCACGCGTCTTGGATGGGGAAGGTTGAATTTTGCCGCCCTCGATAACGTATCCGAGAAATTCTATCGAATGTTGAAGAAATTGACACTTTTTAAAATTTATTATTACGCCGTATTCTGACGCAACCTTCAAAACCCTTTTAA